>CM071799.1:7966733-10566488 GCA_036559045.1 Platycarya longipes | reverse complement strand
GTGGCGGGTGCACTGTTACTATTTGTTTAGAAAAAACTAAAAGAGAGGTTCACAATTTCTTGAGCAAGATCAAGGATTATTGAAAGCAGCCAAAGCCGAATCGCCAACAAAAGTCCACCTGAAGCAGAGAAGAGCGAGGTCAATCGAGAGAACTGAAGTCTCCGATGTCGTAAGAGCAGCGTGTGGCTCCAAAAACAATCTCAAACCACTGTTGCGTGTGACCAACGCGCGCACGATGAGAACCGCGCGTGTGATCTATCCGGGATTCTTTGTTAGATCTAAAAAAGATTTCTTTTGACAAAGTTTCAAAATTAGATTTTTGTCGTATTCCTTAAAAGTATTGTATTAAAAGAAAAAAACCCTAATGCAATTTAAAAAAATAAAAAATAAAGAAAAACTATTTATAAATTTAATTTTTTATATTCAATTGATATAGAAGCCTTCTGCATCCTCTATATTGAAAAAAAAAACTCCTATACTTTTTGCAAAATTGATGACACGTTTAGTCAAAATATTAAAAATATATATTAAAAGAAACAAAAACAAAAACAAAAAAATATGAATAATTAAATTAAATGATTAGTAAAAATAATATTTATATACGACACACACGTAAAAAAATATACAAATTGTGTATAAATAACATTTTTCATTAAAAAAATATCAATGTTTTGATTTTTTTTTTTTTTTTTTTTTTTTTTTTTTTTTTTTTTTACATTTTTAATGGGTCTAAGAACATGCCAATTCAGAAGTCATAGGGTCTTTTCCTTTGATCATCTGGAAGGATAGCAGATGCTTATGATTTTGTCAGTTAACCAATTTTATAAAGCATTGTATAACTTCAAGGAATTTAGAGTCAATATTTGGCATTATTTTAAATTTGTGACGATAAATTTCTTTAATGTCAAAAACGTATGAATACAAGCAATTGAATATTGGGGGAATATGCGATTTGCAATTTGCCCACCAGTTTCTTGAAATATGCGGAAATGGTTTTTTTCCTTGGTCTCCGAGCAGATAATATTGACAAGTTATCATCCTGAAGAACTCGTATTGTAAAACACCTCAGAATTCAGACGCGTATGAAATCAATGGGAAAGATTTTGCATTCCTAGCCACAAAACTTTCTATTTTTTTAAATTGTATCCCAAACGATCAAAAATAACAATTTGATTCCCACTACTAATTTTTTCCAATTTGCACCCCATTGTTTATCTCCCAAATTAAATGTTAACAACCTAATTAAATACCCTAAATCTACTTGAACCAAACATCACCCAAAAAAAAAAAAAAACCTAAAGTATGTTGATTGAATTACATATTCAGTAGGCACCCCCACTCTCGCTTTAAAATTAGAAAAAAAAAAATTAATAAACATAGTCTACTCTACTTCATAAGATACAACAATAACTGGCCATTTAAGGCCAGTTGTGTAGGAGACTAGAATGACATAAGAAACCCAAGGTGGCATCAAAACAAAACTATGCCATCAAAATCTTACACCATGTTGCCTCCAAGTATTTACATAAAGAATATTGGTTTTGGTATGTACTTTGAGCTTTGCCTTCTTTTTGTTAAGGGGAACTACAACCAAAACATGGAGGGCACCTGTTTCCATTCGTTCACCAGCACTTGTAGATTAGAACACAGAAGAATCTACTTCTTAATGTGGATGCCAGGGATACCTTTCAAACCCATTTTAAGAGCCGTCTTACGGAAGAGTGCCGGAGGCTTCTGTAAACCGATTGACTGAGAATACCGGTTGGCTAATTCCACAAGAGTAGTTTTGTCCCTGCCAATTTCTCTGATCGAATTATAATAGCCAAGCCAAGCATGATATGCTGCATCTTTGACACTATTATCAATCTTTGCCAATGAATCTTCCATCTGCAAGTGTATATATCCAGGGAATTACAATTAGGAGACCTGCAAGGGACTGAAAACCTATAACCTTGCAATGCATGCTTCCCGAACATCATAGAAATAAGTTGAGATGGAAATTGAAAGTTGAATAAAATATTGTTAGAATAATATTTTTTAACATTATTACTTTTTTGGGATTTGAAAATATTGAATTGTTTATTATATTTTGTATAGAAATTTAAAAAAGTTGTAATGATGATATGAGATAAAACACTTTTACTAAACGGAGCCTAAGGTAGCATTTGCATAGCAGCATCATCTCTGCACATTCAGACAGACAGATTCTGTGCACCTGTCAAATTCATAACTCCAACTCTAATAAACCATTCACAGCGCCCATCTATTCCAGAAATCTGAAGTGCAAGCAGGGATTTTAAGAAACTTGAAATAGCTGGACAATGAGTTTTGTTAAACTTTTTTGTTATTATATTTTATAATTAGCACGTAGGGCAGTGATACGATGACAAGCTTCACAGAACTTTTCAGCATTTAGGGCTTGTTTGGATATCAAAATTATCTCATCTCATTATTATAACTTTCACAAATTTCCACGCAAAATATAATAAACAATTCAACTTTTTCAAATCTCAAAACAATAATAATATTAAAAAATAATATTCTAATAATATTTTATTTAACTTTCATCTAAAACCATCTCATCTCATCTTTATTTCACTATCCAAACCAACCTAAAACTTCAGGTAATGCATTGCCATTTACAAAGATTTTTTTTAATAATTACATTTTCAATCTTATAAACTATACAGTTTAGCTCACATTCAGCACGCAAATATAAGTTATATAACCAAGAGAGACGCAACTTAGCATTGTTGAGCTGGACACTAACCTTTAGCTTTATCTCTGGATCTAAATGTGGTAAAGGAACTTTCTCAAGAGGGAGGTCTTTAATTTCATCTAAGAAATACTCTTCCCATGGTGCGAGTAACAGTATGCATTCCCCTTCTTTGCCTTCTCGTCCAGTTCTGCCAACCCGATGTATATACTGCTCCCGGTCAGAAGGAATTCCTATCTGGTGATAATAAGTCTTTTCAAATTTAGCTTAACTCACAAGAGGGTAAAGCAAACAAAGCAAAGAAGAATCTAATAATTCAGGCTATTTGGCATTTACTTCCACATTAAATGACAGTGAACATCTTTAATTTTTCGTGGAAAAATTGTAGTGAATCCATCCAGATTTCGTTACAAATAACTGCAGCATCTGATCCCTGCTTTCCATAAAAGATGGATCGGGGCATTTAATCATTGTAGAGTCCATGGGCTTCTCTTTTTTTCTTTTTTTTTTATAAGAAACTTTATTGATTGAATGAAACTAGGCTCAGCCCATGTATACAGGAAGTATACAAAAGAGACACCTAATTACATTCTAGAAAGCTGAAAAGAAAGCAAAAACTCATCAACATTCCCCACCTTTAGTACAATAGCAAACCATTGAACTTATGTAGTTACACAATAATTCCATATATCCCCCACATTTCTCTCGTTGTTGTTAAAACACCCCCCATTTCGTTCTATCCATATACACCACAATAAATAGTCCATGGGCTTCTAATAGAAGTCAATTTAATGGGTCCCTATAGATTCTAAATTTGAGCAATCAACCCCCTAAATTACGCTATTAGTTTCAATGTTCTTCCACAGTTAAAATTTCTCTGATTTCTGCCAAATTTAACCTTAATTTGCACATGTTAATTTAGACTTAACTCATAAAAAATGTCAATTTCTACTTACAAAAAAAATTCCACACGCTTTTCAAATGATTACAGGAAAATTCAGAATAAATATATAAGGTTAAATGTACCAAAATTATGGACTTATCAAAAAAAATATAAATCAGAAATTAAGGAAATTTTAATAGCGGGGAATACTGCAACCAATTACAAACTTTAGAGTTAAATGTTTTTTTTTTTATAAGTAGTTTAGATGAAAGTTAAATAAAATCCAAAAAACTTTATGATACCTGAATGACCAAAGTAACATCAGGGTAATTCATTCCACGTGCTGAAACATCAGATGTGACAAGAATCAATCTTTTTGATTCCCTGAATTCTTCGGAAATGCGAGTACGGTAAAGCTGCGGCTTTCTAGAATGCATCTCCCTTACACTCATTCGCATTTCCCGGAGAAGTAGATATATGAGTGATGTTACCATCCCAGTTGTACAAAAGACAATAACCTGAGTGCAAGTAAAAAAAAAAAATGGCCTCCGGGATTCCATTGAAAATGAAAAGCTGACTCTACAATCTTCTTTTGATAATAAACTCTACTGATCTTTTTTCACCTAGTAACTGCAAATCTGACCTTGTATTCAGGTGATTGAGAGAGATGTTCCTTCAGAAGATGGTGCAAAATTTGAAAATGTAATTCATGTGAAGCAACAATACAAGATTGCTTAACCTGCAGTTAGCAAACCAAACCACAGAAAGCATTAAATTTGTAGCTTCCCATGTCAAACTTGGAGACAACCATAATATCCATTATTCTTAACCATGAAAAAATAAATAAAAAATGTTTCATGACTCTAATAAAACTCAAATGAACATCAAAACAAACAATTCAAACAACGGAGCAGAACTATGTGAAGTATGCATGTCATCAGCTTAAAGTTTGAAGTAGAAGTTTTTTTTTGATAGGTTAAAGTTTGGAGTAGAAGTTCAAGAGAAACAGTAACTTTCTCATTTCTGATACCCAAGTTAAAACTAACAACATACCTTAGAAGGAGTTTCTACACAACCCAGACCTATTGTATCAATATAAGCATGTTCTCTTTTCAAAACAAGTTGTGATATCCGGCGAACCTGCATAATCAATTATCCAGAAAATAATATTTTTAGCGGTTTCACATAGCAAAAAATAAAATGGTATTACAACCGAAATGAAAGGTTAAGAAAATGTAACCTCTTTTGGGATGGTTGCAGAAAACAGCAAGGACTGTCTCTGACGAGGCAAACAATCAACAATTTTCTCCACGTCCTTCCTAAATCCAAGGTCTAGTAAGTAATCAGCTTCATCGAGTACAAACATCTTCAATCTCATTAAGCGTGCAGACAAGCCAGACCTATTTTCAATGTGATCCAGCAACCTACCTGGAGTTGCAACTATTATCTGCCAAAAGTTCATTAGAAGAATTTTAAGAAAGGAAACCATTATCTTCCTGCAACAATACTGCAATAGATGGAAATGGTAGCATTTGGTTGTTGGTATATTAGCTATCCACTTTCTTAGTGATCACATCCTCCAAGAGCACAAAATTTGACATGCATAACACATAAGCAAACCTGGCATGGATACGATTCTAAGCGTTTCTGGTCATCTTTGAAACGTGTACCTCCAACTAGTGTTTGCACACTTATGCCATCATGGTACTTTAGCATAACATTTGCTTCTGCAGCAATCTGACTCGCAAGTTCCCTTGTGGGGCAGAGAATAAGAACATAAATTGGAGGCACCCGGTGAATGGTGTTGTCGCTCATAGCCTTTAGAACTGCTTCAATGGTAGGAAGCTGTTTTTGTTTAACAACAGCATTTGAAGGAAAGAACAAATATATTACATACTAATTCAGAAGAGATAAAGATAGCCTTCAGTACCAAAAAAGCTGCACTTTTGCCTGTACCGGCTTTAGCTTTGACCAAGGCATCCTTGCCTGCACCCACAGTAGAAAGGAAACCATCAATTATAATCTTGATTCTTTTTAAGAATGAAGAAATCAAACATCTTTAAGCAATCGGACAAACTGGAGCTACACCAATTATAACACTTCGTCATGGAATTAGTGATCAAGCACGTCAATTCATCAAGTGAATATAAATGAACCATCTTAAAGGTGAATGCATCAGGAATAACATATTGACGATGATACACACATGGTCATGTCACAGCCGCAAATACTTAGTATAATATGACAATAATATAGCTACAAGTAGAGGGCAAAAGCTCAAAACCTTGACATAATCATCCCACTTCACCTTGCACTCAATTTATATTGCTACGCATTTTTCATGTAGATCATTCATTTACCAATTTTATATGTAAGGCTTCAGATTCATAACTCAGAATTTAATCTCCAGCATCTTAAGTACCAAGGAAGTCACCTTCCTCATTCCAATCTGGTGGTGGTAACATCCATATCTCGCATTTTCAAAGGTGAAGGTAACTAACAAATACTTGAACATTTATGACTGCAAATTTAGCAGTTGAATGACACCACTCACCAATGCCTAATAATGCTAGTAAACTACTTTACTGAATGAAAAACTCAAGTTCTTAGATAATGATAAAGAGTTCATTATCAACAATATATGCTACATAGTCAACATGAGTAAAGAATTGGGAAGGTAGACATAAAAAATGGATGCTAATTACAACCGACATGGCCAAAGAAACTGCTAGCATACCCTCAAGGCAAACAGATAGAGTAGCTTCCTGTACCCGTGTCATTTGAACATAGCCAGCAGCATTGAGTGCCTTGACTGTCCTTGGAGATATACCACACTCATCAAACCTAGACAGAGAAAAGAAAAACACATAGAATTACCTGTCAGCACAGAGATGTTCCTCCATTCAAAAGCCTTTATATCTATACAAATCGTACCTATCAAAACCATACTTTTATACAAAAAGAATAGCAAATACAAAAAGAGATACGAAATTGTAATCTCATAATTTACAAAGTTGCAGCTTACCATCTAATAAAACTTTTTTCTCTCCATACAACTTTCTTCTAGTCATCGGCTTCTTATCGAATATGGGTGCTGGAGGTGGATGTTAATGGTGTTAACGTGATTTTGTGCTGGTATTATGTTGGGGACGTGTCAAGAGGTTTATATTGATCAAAAACTCTTCACTTTTATGAAAGAGAGCGAGCGGTGGCAGAAAATAACCGAAAAAAGCCGAAGGGTGGTGAACTTCATTGCAATTGATCGAGAAGCTTTGGGGTGGTTGTGTTCTGCTGTGAAGGAATGTGCAACTTCCTCAAGTCAATCTAAGTTTATTAAAACATGTCGCAAAGGGAACCAAGTGCTAGTGGTAAGAAAGGGACATAACTCAAATGGGAGATTTTTCTCTCTTTCCGAGTTTGGTCCTGTGAAGAGGAGGGAGGGGGTTATTGATTGTGCCGGAGGGGAGGAGGGAAGAGGGGTGGAGGAACTTCGGGGAAACCTTGAAGGAGCTTCTCCCTTCTTCCCCTGTTCCAAATGGCCAAAACAGAGCCATGAAAATGGTGACCTTCGGTCCGTTACAACAGGGAGGAGGAAAGGTTGGAGACGAAGGTGGTCAAAGATCGTACAGCAAGGTGGTGCAGAGAGGCTCAAGCCGCGAAAAGTGGTACAGATGCGCTGCCAGGTGCGACCAGTTCCGCGTTGGTACAGTTGTGCGAGAAGGCTAGCGGTGGGATGGTTGGTCTAAAAGAGGAAACGTTGCTGCAGGTTTAAACGGGATGGAGGCGAGGGTCGGGGCATTAAAGGAGGATATTCAGAAACTTAAACGATGTGTTAAGGGGAAGGGCCACGATCTGGGCTTGGGCCATGAGCTTAACCCTATGGGGGAGAAGGATGTTTTGGCAGCGCAGAAGGGCTTGAAGGTTGGGCTGCGTTTGAACTCAAGCCCAAGGCAAACACACGATGGCTTGTTTGAAGGGGGCTGGACTGCGCTAAAGAGACCTAGGCCGTCAAAGGATTTGGGGCCAAGCAAAGGCCCACGGCAAGTGTGGCAGAGAAAACAAGGGCCTTAGACCGAATATCGGTTTCGGCATAGGGACCAATTCACCCTTCCTCGCTGCCGATAATAGCTCAAGTGGTCACCTCTCCAGCACAGATAGTTTCACCAGTCGCCAGTGAGAAGAAAGAGAGGCCGGAACAATCACACCGACGGGAGGAAGTAGAGGACGACGAGCTTGTCGTCGATCTTGGACCATGTAATGTGGTGGAGGTATTCAGTGATGTGTTGGATAGCGAGTCTGGCCTACCAAAGGCGCGGGTTAGCTTACCAGTGGATGAGGCTCCCTCGAGAGAGTTGGTATTGTGGAATGGCGGTAGGGATGCGGCTAACCTAGGGGAACTGTTCGAGGGGGTCAGTGGGGAGATTAGGCTGGTCCTTGCACCAGAAACTTCTATTCAAGAGGTCGAGGCCGATGGGGAAACATCTAGGGAGAAGGCCATAGTTGACTCGGGCAGCCCCACTCCTTTATGTGCCATGCCCCCTTTGCCAGCACCAAAACCATCAGATTGGGTGCTGGATAAAGTAGCAAAGTTTCAGCCGTGGCTAGGGATTTCTGTAAAAGGGAATGAGGAGCAATTCAAGACTTTCTTGGTTGCGATTGAAGCAAATAGACCAACGGCAATTAAGTCAAAAATGAAAAAAGACAGGGAGCTGAAAAAGTTGACTTACAACATCAATTATGATAAGGAGGGCAATGTTGGGCAGGAAAGAGTAAAAGGATGGGGGAGATGTTTATCTTATGAAGCCTAGGATGCTATCGTGGAATGTAAGGGGGATCAATGATGTTAATAAGCGATTTCACATCCGATCCCTTCTTCGTAGTTGGAAAGTCGATATCGTATGCCTTCAAGAGACCAAAATGCATATTGTGGATAGAAGTACCATTCGTAGCCTATAGGGTAGTGCGTTCGTGGGGTGGAGATATTTAGCATCGTTGGGGGCTTCAGGTAGTGTGTTTTTTATGTGGGACAATAGAGTGGTTGATGTAGAAAAGGTATGCATTAGGCTTTTCTCCATTGCCGCATACTTCAAAAACATAGAGGATGGGTGAGAGTGGGCTCTTGCAGGAGTGTATGGGCCAAATGTCGATAGAGATCGAAAGTCATTGTGAGAGGAGCTGGCGGGTATGTATTCTTTATGGGAAATCCCCTGGGTCATGTTTGGGGACTTTAATGTGGTACGTTTCCCGAGTAAGAGGGAAAAAGCTTCGTTACTGATAAGGGCAATGGAAAACTTCTCGGAATTTATTTTTGATCTTAATTTGATTGATCCTCCCTTGGTAGGGGGCGCTATACGTGGTCTAAACAGATTCCTAATGTCCTCTCTGTGGGAGACAGTTTTCAGAGTTATGTCAAAAAAGTTTACCGCGGATTTGCTTAGATCACTTCCTCATTTTGTTAGATTGCGGAGGTATCCAAGGGGAAAAGCTATTTCAAATTCAAGAACAGGCTTCAAGCGGCTGATTTTGAGGAAAGGGTGAGAAATTGGTGAACCCCATATTCTTTTCAAGGATCTTCTAGTTTCATTGTGGCTCAAAAATTTAAAGCCCCAAAGCTAGACCTAAAGAGGTGGAATATTGAGATGTTCCGGCACATGGATGAGCAAAAACGCCTTCTTTGGGAGGAGCTAAATTCTCTTGAAGATGGAGTAAATAATGTAGCTCCATTGTTGAGAAAGGCCGAGGTGGTGACGGAGTTAGAGTGGGTCTTGCTATTGGAAGAAATATCTTGGATACAAAAATCTAGGGTGACTTGGTTAAAGGAGGGCGATAAGTGTACCAAGTTCTTCCATAAAATGGCTAACTCACATAAACGAAACAATGTCATTAAGGTTCTCCAATTGGGCCACAATATATAATACTCAAGAAGAGATTCAGGATCATATTGTGAGCTATTATGATGAGCTCCTCAAAGAGACAGCAAAGTGGCGGCCGAAGTTGGACGGTTTGGCTTTTGATCAGTTAGATGACAATGTCGCAAGATAGTTGGAGAGACTGTTTGAGGAAGCTGAAGTGCATCAAGTGGTGAGTACAATGGATAAAGACAGAGCCCCAGGCCCTCACCGTTTTACTATGGCTTTCTTCCAAGAGAATTGGGATGCGGTAAACCACGAGGTGATGCGGGTCTTTCATGAGTTCCATCTTAGTCACAAATTTGAGAGATCCCTTAATGCCACCTTTATTGCCCTAATCCTTAAGGTGGCGAGTGCGGTGGAGCTGAAGGATTTCCATCCAATAAGTTTGGTTGGAGGCCTGTATAAAATTATGTCAAAGGTACTAGATAGTAGGATGAAGGTGGTGATGGAAAAAATAATTTCCAAACCACAAAATGCCATAGTGCGAGACCACCAAATATTGGATGCAATTCTGATAGCAAATGAGTGCTTGGACAGCTAACAAAAAGATGGTATTCCGAAAGTACTATGTAAGTTGGATATGGAGAAGGCTTATGAACACGAGTTGGGACTTCTTGCTATATATGTTGAAACGATGTGAATTTGGTGATAAATGGTGTAATTGGATCTCCCATTGTTTGTCGATTGCTCGTTTCTCCATTTTGGTGAATGGCAAACTGTGTAGTTTTTTTCCAAGTTCGAGGGGGTTGAGACAAGGGGACCCTTTATTTCCTTTTCTATTTGTCTTAGTAATGGAGGCATTGAGTAGAGTGGTGAATGCCGCTGTTTGGGGAGGTTTTCTTGCTGGTTTTGCCATGGGGAATAATAACAGCATATTATCCATCTCCCATTTATTGTATGCGACTGATACCTTATTATTCTGTGATGCAGACAGCAGTCAAACTCAAGTTCTACGGGCTGTACTTTTGTGTTTTGAGGCAGTTTCGAGTCTCGAGTTAAACTTTGAAAAGTCGGAATTGGTTCTAGTAAAGGAGATGGCAAATATCAACCATCTCACTGAGTTATTGGAGTGTAAGGTGGATGTTCTACCTATGAGGGACCTTGGACTCTCTCTAGGCGCATCTTTTAAAGCAACTTCTATTTGGGATGGTGTTGTAGAGAAAGTAGAAAAACGATTGTCAATATGGAAGTAGCTTTACCTCTCCAAGGGTGGGAGATTAACCCTCATCAAAAATAGCATTTCCAACCTCCCTACATACTACCTCTCTCTTTTCCCTTTATCGGTGGGAGTGGCTAACCGGATTGAAAAACTTTTTAGAGAATTTGTGTTTTGGGGGGGGGGGGGGGGGGGCATGGGGAAGGAACACAAATTTCATCTAGTGGGATGGCCAAAAGTGTGTAATCTAAAGGAGGTGAGTGGTTTGGGGGTACATAATTTGATCACTTTTAATAAAGCACTTTTAGAAAAGTGGTTGTGGAGATTTAACAAGGAAGAGGAATCGTTGTGGAGAATGGTCGTGGTGGGGAAGTATGGATGTGATTAAGGATGTTGGAGCACTAAGGAAAATCGAGGGACGTATGATGTGAGTCTTTGGAAGTTTATTCCAAAGGGGTGGAAGATGTTCGCAACACACATCACTTTTGAAGTTGGTGATGGTTCAAGAATCAAATTCTAGTTTGATAAGTGGTGTGGAGAAAAAACACTAGTTGCGGCATTTCCTAGAGTTTTCAGCCTTATGAAAAATCAATATGTTGCGATTTCCGATGTGTTATGCGCAACAATGGCACAATGTGTTTGAATCTAAACTTCTCCAGAAATATTCAGGATTGCGAAGTGGATGAGATAGCAGATTTTTCTCGCTTCATCTACTCTAGGCAGGTTGGAGGTAACGGAAGAGATACAATGTTGTGGACCCACTCCAGAAATAACAAATTTTCAATAAAGTCATTCTACATGACATTGCAAGACCAGCAACCGGTTGTGTTCCCTTGGAAGGCAATATGGAGAGTCATGGTGCCACCTAAAGTCTTTTTTTTTTTTTTTTGCGTGAACAACAGCGTTAGGTACCATCTTGACGGCTGACAACTTAAGAAAAAGAAGGTTGATCGTTGTTGAATGGTGCTACCTATGTAAGAGAAGTGGGGAAACGGCTGATCATATTTTTCTGCATTGTGATTTGGCAAGGAAGTTATAGGATGGTCTTCTTCGGAGGGCTAGATTGTCTTGAGTTATGCCCAAGAGTGTTGAGGCACTCTTAGCTTGTTGGAAAAGGTACCATCAATGCGCCAAGACGGTTGCAATGTGGCGAATGATTCCACTATATTTATTATGGTGCCTATGGATAGAAAAAAACGAGAGATACTTCAACAACAAAGAGAGGACCATGGGAAAAATCTGGAATTTTATTGTATCCTCTTTGGTGCAATGGTTTTCTGCCATTGTACCAAAGGGAATGAACGTTCAAGAATTTTTGAATACTTTTCAGCTTGCTAGAGTGTAACTAGTAGTCTCTTTTATATACACCCAATGTACATTGAGCTCTACCCAGTTGCATTCAATCAATAATAATTATTATTACTTATCAAAAAAAAAATTACAAAGTTTTTATATCATGAAGACCAAGTGACACAAATTATGCAGTTGCCAATGATCGAGTATTCGGTTGACATATTTTTTTCACCAACATTCGCTTTACCAATCGAACAAAGCATGCCAAGTACAAACAATCCCCAATCCTCCAGCTAAAAGCACTTTGCATACCTTTTCTGAGTAAGAATTGATGCCTCCTCATCCTTCTGCCTTCCATTCTCAATCAAACCCTTCTTGCTTAGTTCATTCCTTATCAACTCAACCTGCCCTGAAAAATCACTCTCCTCCTCCAACAACCGCAGCGGCACTCTTTTAGTAATCTTCATATCATACTTCCCGAGAGACGCACTGCTCCCCACCTTCCTCACTCCCCTCCCACCTCTCATTCTCTCATTCTCATCCTCCAAGTCCTTTCCATCCACGCTCAGTTTCCCCCAACTCGAATTTCCCGAAAAATACCTAGACGACTCTCCCTCGAAATCCAAACCCGACTCTTCGTCTCTCGGAGAGCTATCGTCTCTACAGAATCTTTTCCTTTGGCCCACAAGTTTTGGCAAGTTTTTGGCAAAGGGTTTCGCGGTCTCCCTCACTGGACCGTAATCCGAGTCGTCATCATCGCTTTCCGAGCTCTCATTCCGCCGAAACCGCCTCCGGCTTTGCACGGAATAGTTCCTTGTATTCACGTCGCGGCCGTTCGAATTTTTCAAATTCACATTTTCCCGCCCTTCAGATATCAACTTCCTCAAATCAATCGGAGATCCGACTGCTCCTCTCCCCCCGTTCGCTCGGATACACCCTAACCGTTCGTTCGTCCCCCGCGTCGGTGGACATCTCAACGGACCGTCGTTTTCGTTCCACAAATCTTCGGCTCCATCTTTCATGAAGCGATTGGCCAGGGCTTTAATGTGGTCGGTGGGGCTCATCGGACCGTGACAGTTGGATGGGTCTGGGTTTATAGATGGGTCGGGCTTGCCGGCGAGTTTGGCCCGGATTTGGGAGCGGACTCGGGCATGGAAGAGCTGCTTTTCTTGCTCGAGGAGTCGTTTCTCTTTCTCTTTGGCCCGTTTCTCATGCATGCGCTTCCATTGCCACTTGTTGACGCCGCCGGGGAAGGTCCGGGGCCCGCCGCCCATGGGCCGGGTGAAGATGAAAGTGCAGAGGAGCTTCGATAAGGTTCTGGGACGTTCTAGAAGGATCGAATAGGACATTTGGTTTTGAGCTAAAAGAAGCTGCTCGAAGCGAGACGCAGAGAGAACGAAGACTGAGCGAGGGAGATAGATTGAGGTACAGATTGAGGTTTAAGGTAGAAGGATGAATAAGATGAGTTAGGGTTTAAGTAGGCGTAAATGGGCCCGAATGGGCCTTGAGTTTGTAACTTTTAAGACTGCCTTCATGACTCAACGACATCTGCCGTTATGCCCCGACCCTCGTTAAGAAGATGGATTTAACATCAAAGTTTCAAACCGAAGAAGTTTAAAAAAAATAAAAATTGAATTATTCTACTCGTCATTCTGTATTAAGAATACACGTACAGATATATGTATAAAAAAATAAAAACAGATATTCGATGTAGAAATAATTAACAGGATTGTTTTAATAAATTATATATATGCACACACAAGAATTAAGACTTTCACATAATAACTCTCTCAAAAACAATCCTATTACATAAATAGCCTGTAGTACGCTTGTTATAATTTTTACCATCCGATGATCAATTTAATTTCAAAGGTAAAGAGTAACTAGTCACACCAAAAGCTTTTGTGATCAATACAGCCAGAGCCACACATGCATGTAACCCAAGTCAATTTATGAACTTTTTTAAAGCCACCGACAAAATACACCCGAAATACATGCATGATCATCGTTAGGCCCATTATACTTGCTGACCATTGGTGAATTGATCGAATTAACCGGCCAAAATTAGCTTCAATCATTATATATTGTACAAAAGTAAAACTTTTATTATCGATCAGGCGATAGTATAAGCTTATAGCAAATCCTGTGACTACTTATACTAAAAAATAAACAAGCATAATTTTGCCTAAACAATTAAATATATTGGCAAGAGGAGAAACTTACTTATTAGTTATATAATAAGGATCTAATAGGGTATGTATATGGGACTTTTTTTAGGCAATTATATATCCTATGAGGCAATTCTTATTGATCTATAAAAATAGATTTTAATGCTATTTCTTTTTTATTTTTCTTTAGTTTAGCCAATCTATCACAAAAAGTCAAGACTATTTAATGAAAATTCAACATTTTCACATCGAAGACATCAAACATATATATTGGACATTCTAAAAATATAAAAATATAAAAGCATTTCGTATAAATTTGAAATCCATTGGATTTCATTTATTATTATTATTTAGATTATTTATAAAAGATAAAAAGTAAAAAAGTTTAAAAAAATGAAAAGAAAGTGGGTTTTGAATCTTTAGCACAATCCATAGACTCATAATATATTCAAAATTTAATTGAATAGATGTATTTAGGCATAATTCACTTTGAAGTGACTATTCCCTATATATATATATATATATATATGTCGTGGTATTTTATTGCACAATTATTTCAGAACTAAATCAATGTAGAAAAATAAATTATAAGTTGCAATTGAATAGACATAAGCTTTATATGATTTTTTTTAATAATGTCAAATATAAATTTAGAGTTACTATAATTAAATAAACATGAGCTTCTTATTAGGGAATAATATCTTTGGAGACAAAAATCTAAAGCTCTTTGGCTAACTATTCCTGATCTTAATACTAAATTTTTTCATGCCATCACCACTATCAAGTGTAAAAGAAATTCTATTTAATGCCTTAAGATCAATAGAAATAACTGGACTTATGATCCCGATGTTATTGCTACCACTCCCCAAGATCATTTCAAGAGGATTTTATACTTCTTCAAATCCTCAGCTCGGACTTCCTTTTCTCCCTAAAAATTTATGCCTAGGAAAATGATCTTCTTTGTTCTATACCTACTGAGGATGACATCTTTTCTATTGCCAAGCAACTCTGATTCTCAAAAGCTCTTGGTTCTAATGGTTTTACTGGTCTCTTTTATAAAACTTTTTGGGATATCATTAAATGAGATTTAATCGCCGCAGTCCAAAATTTATTCATTAATGGAAAAATGTTGAGAGAGCTTAACCATACTAATCTGGTTTTCATTCCCAAAATTGACAATTCAAATGAGGTTACTCATTTCTGTTCCATAAGTCTTTCAAATGTGTGTTACAAAATCATCGCAAAAATTATGGCGAATCGACTTAGGAAGGTTTTTTCTAATATTATCTCTCCCTATCAATATGCTTTTGCCCCTAGATGTCTTATCCAGGAAAATATTATAATAGCCCATGAGATCTTTCATCATCTGAAAAGAGAATGGGGCCTCTATGGAAAATAGCCATTAAAATTGACATGATTAAGGTGTTTGACTCTATGGAATGGTCTTTCTTACTTTCCATCATTCTTCATGCTAGATTTAACACTAAATGGTTCAACTAGATTAAGAAGTGTATCACCTCTGTTTCTTATTTTATTGTGATTAATGAGTCTCTTCATAGTTTTTTTCAACCTTCGCGGGGTCTTAGGCAAGGTGATCCTCTCTCACATTTTCTCTTCATTTTGGAAAGTGAAGTCCTTTCTCGTCTCATTGTTAAGTATGAGAATCTTCATCTTCTAACAGGTTTAAAAATCTCTAGGTATAGCCCTTCCATTACTCATCTTCTTTTCGATGATGACCTATTTCCATTTGGCTCCGCGAATCCTTCCATTGTCCAAGCTTTTTCTGATTGTATCAATATGTATAATTCTTAGTCTGGTCAAAGCATCAATAAGCATAAATCATCCATTCATTTTAGTAATAATATTTTTTCGAGTAATAAAGCAAACATCAATTCACATTTCCAATTCAAAATCATGCCTCCAGGCACCAAATACCTTGGATTACCTCTTTTTAGAGGAAGAAACTCAAAATCCTTTTTCATTTCTATAGTTGAAAAAATCCAAAATAAATTTCAAGGTTGAAAGGCAAAACTCTTGTCCCAAGCTGTCATAAATGTTCTTATCAGATCGGTCGCCAATGACATTCCAAGTTATGCCATGGTCACTATTCCATTTCCTAAATATGTGATTTTTTGTTTTGACTTTTTATTCTGATGATTTTGGTGGAGTATTGATAAAGATCATAAAGGAAACTTACTCTAAAATCTTTGAAAGATATTTGCACTCCAAAGATTATGGGGGGCTTGGTCTAAAGCAGATGTCCCTTTTAATTATGCCCTTATATCTAAATTTGCTTGAGGATTATTCAACGGTGATAATAGCCTTTGGAAAGAGTGTCTATCCAAGAAAGATCTCACTTCTACTTCCTTTCTTGATGTTACTTCGAAATCCACTGATTGCAAATTTTGGAAATCCATCCCAAAGCAGTGAGATTTTCTTAAAATCAGTTATTGTTTCCAGATTAACAATGGTGTTATTACCAAAGTCTTGAATGATCCCTAGATTCCAACCATCCCTTCCTAGCGGCCTCAACCAAATTCTGGTAATGTGTTCATTGGTCCTTCCACAACTGTTTATGAGCTTATCCTTGAGGAACCCTGAAAATAGAATATTTTACTCTTAAATACTCTTTTTTCCCCATCTTCTATGAGAGAGATCCAAAAATTCCTCCCACCACTCATAATTTTCACTTCACGCTTGATAGGATTAAGTGGCTTCATCACTCCTCATAAAAAATTTCTGTTAAATCTGCCTATGCTACTTTAATCCATGCTCAAGACTCTTATGTTTCTTTGAATTATAAATTCAAGTGGAAAAATCTTTGGAAACTTAAAATACAAGATAGACTCAAAACTTTTTCTGTGGAAAGTTTCCAATGATATCCTTCCTACCAAAACTCTCCTAAAAAATTTATTCCTCTGAATGATTATCAAATCAAGTGTCCCCTCTACTCCACTGCCTCAAAAGATCTTCAGCATTTATTTCTCAACTATGTATTCAAGAATTGCCTAGAAAACCTCTAGATGGCCGCTTGATATTTCCTTATTTGCCAATCAATCTATTACTACTTGGGTTAATAAAACCATTAACCCTAGCTCTTGTCTAAGAATCCCTGAGTCTAAGCAACATAGTTTTCAAATTTTTGCATTTGTTGTCATGGACTCCTTTTAGTTTGTCAGAAATAAAATCATTCATGAGCAAGTTCAGATCAATCCAAGCAATTTTGCCAACTATGTAAACAACATAGTACAGGAACACATGCATGCATGGATAATGAAGTTGGACACAAAAGAACAAAATGTGAATCCACCCCAGGATCGACTTGAAGACAAGATCATTTCTTTTGATGTAGAAGTGAGAGACAATGATACCTTTATATCAGCTATATGTCGCAATGTTCAGGGGACTATCATTTTTGTCAAGACAGATTTCATCCATAACATCCAATCAAATATAGAAAAAGCTTATGCGATTCTAATGGCCCTTCAGGAAGCACGAAATATAAATTTAGAAAATATAGTGTTGGAAGATGATTCACAAGTGGTAATCAATGCTATTCAAACATTTTTAGCCCATTAAGATTGGATCATGGATCCTATTGTAAGAGACATCACTCATTTATTGAAAGAATTCAAATATTGGAAAGTGAGAAAAATTTATCGATTTTAAAATTGATACACGCACTCTTTAGCGCAATAGATAGCTTCACAACAAACATTTGGTTACATTTCTCAGATTCTTATACCATCCTGTCTGTTGACTTTTCATAGCGATAAATATTCTTCTTGCAATCTATATTATAATTACTAATGCTACTCTAAATATTTGTAGTAGGTTATCATTTTATTAATATCAATATCATTTTGCTAAAATGCAAAAAAAAAAAAAATATGAGATTCAATAAATTCAATGGAAAAACCTTCCTTTAATATGTTTCAATATTTTTTAGAGTAATGTTAACTATAAATGACTATAATAATGTTATTCATCATTTATTATTTTATGATGTTTTATTAGATAATTAAAAATTATTTATTATACTTTATTTGTAAATTTATTATTTAATATTCTATTATAAAATAATGAAAAGATGACCAAAAAAAAAGATAATAAACATATTTTCTCAAATCATAAATAGACAAGTTTCATATATATATATATATATTTAAAAAAATAGGTTTCAATAAGAAATTTTTTATATTTAAAAAAAAATTAAAAAAAATTATTATATATATATATTTTTACGGAAATGCACCATACTCGCAGTACAATTGTGGTTACATTACGCATGCAAGTACCAAAGAGACGGTATCTTCTTTTTAATCTATACAATCCCTCTACTAACAACACGTGGCCTCAGAACCATTGTGTTGTGTCCAATTAATATACACATTATTTCACTTGTCCTCCTTCACTATTCTCAAAGCGAGAGCTCAAACCTCTCGGAGACACGCGAGAGAGAGAGAGAGAGAGAGAGAGAGGGAGAGAGAGTCGGAGAAGTATCGCGTTCCGGCGACTTCTCACCTTAAAGAGATTGAGCGAAATGGTGGCTCATAACTCGCCGGACTGGCTTCCCTCCGGCTGGACCGTCCAATTCAAAGTGCAAAAAACTGGTCGTAAAATTAGGGTAATATCTAACATTCGAGCTTAATTTTGACGTTTTCTTTAGGGGTTGGGTGATGTTTAAGTATTGTTATAGTTTGCACCTCTTGTATCTGGATTTTACAGCTGAATATGAACACGATGATATTAATTGCTAAATGGCCGATCTTTCTGATCAAATATGTGTGTTTATTATCTCCGTTACACCTGATGCTACTTTTATAACGGTATGGGTCACGACGCTTTGTTTAGTTTATTCAAGTCTTTTCGGTTAGCTGAATATCAGGGCGAAGCCGGTAATTTTATTTTGGGATCCGGTTTATAATATTGAATTGAATATGCAAGTGCATGTGCAAAAGTTATTAGAAAAAAAATATGAATTTAAAGATTTAATTCGGAAAGAAAAAATCAATTATACTAGTTGAATTCGGTGCTTGGTTAATCAATAAAAGTAATTAGCCTCATGTTTAATTTAAAGAGCAATGCACAAAGCTAATATAATTAACAGGTGTGCAAACAATACAAATTAAACTCGATTATACATATAGAAAAACAAAATAAAAATCAGTCGGGGAGAAAATAGACGTTTTACAAAATTCATAAGTACCCTAATTCCAGTATTTGTAATTAGCAAGTGCATAATATAAAGGACTTCGTAACATTTTTTTATTTTTTAAAATTACACTATAACTCAGCATTGGTTTGATTGGGAATAAGTTATTGCAGATATTTGAAATTACAAACCTTAGAATCGAATCGATTCCTTAGAGAAATAAATGTTTTGGTTGTAGGGCAGCTCTGATGCTTATGATATATTTTTTTTCCCGCTCATGTAGTTTTACACAAATTTGCAAACTGGACAGAAGTTCTTTTCCAAAGATGATGTTATCCACTACTTAAAAGTTAGCAGCGAAGGTACAAAGCATCTGCCAAGTGATAAGCACATTAAAAGGAAATCTAGAAACAATCCTAAACAAGTATGTGTGACGTTGGATTATCCTACACTTTCATGGTTTAGAATTCCCATATTTATAACTACCTTCCATACGATCATGTTTGGTTTTTGACAGCTTGCACAAGAAACAAATGAACAACCTGAATGGTTACCTAAAGGTTGGACTGTGGTGGTAAAAGTCCGAAATAGTGGTCCACGAATTGGATCAAAGTACAAGGTATAATATATATTTGTTAAGTGGTCTGTTTGTTTTTGCAAATATACTATATAGAGTTTTACCATTTTGGCATATTAATGTTGGTTCAACTGGGGAATGTCTGGTTGGCTACTAATTAATCATGATTTAGCTGTTACTCTGGAGTGCGGCAAGGACTTTCTGGGAATTTTTATTTTTAATGTCATCTGTCTTGGCTTTGTTGTACATCACTGGTGGTTGATTTTTTCCTTGTATTATCATCTTTATTCTTGTTTATAACGTGAACTTCGACTGTGCTGTTAATCATGAATTAGCCATAATTTTGGAGTGGCGACTTTTTATTTATTTTTATTTTTTTATATCAGTAACTTTGGAATAGCTAGTTGGCATAGCATGTGCCACAGGGTGCAAGTGTTCGGTGTTCCATTTTTGCATGTATGTTAATTAATTGATATCTACACATATTGGTAACAGTCGTGAGGTATGTTCCTATTTGGGTCAAATTTAATATGTTTATCTATTTATTTTCTATATTTTTTCTCTATGGTCCATGAAAATTTGAAAGATAATGCTTAAATTAGCCTCTCATTAAAACTTTTTTACCTTTCTAAATGTTAAAGTTAATTATTCTGAATATTTCAGTCCCTTTGTTCTTGTATTTTGCCTTCCAACAGTAATGCATTTCTCAAGTTTTATGCTGCTATATTCTTGTTGCAGTGTTACATTGATCCGTTGACTGGATATAGATTCTATTCCAAGCCACAGGTGTTTCAATATCTCAAAACGGTAAAGTGTGGTAGCTGGACATTCAAAAAGAGTAAAACAGATGTTGACATGCCTTTGGTGAGCAAAAAAATTTCCAATAAATATTCTCATGCTTTAAATTCTGTCTTTTTAGGTATCGTTTACTTCATTTGCTGGCTATCTACCAAAATACATGCATCAATAACAATGATTTTCCAGGTTTGGAAGTTATTGTCTACTCCAAGGCCTGGTTTGTTTTCACAAACAATCTCATCTCATCATTACTATTTTCTCAAATTTCTATACAAAATAAAATAAACAATTCAACTTTTTCAAAGTCCAAAACAGTTTTTTCAAATCTCGAAACAAAACTAATATTAAAAAAATATATTATAACAATATTTTATTCAATTTTTAATTTTTATTTCTTCTTATCTATGAAAACAAATCATGTCTAAGTAGTTTTAAGGCATCTATCTTTGGTGGCTTATTGTTGTTGTCATTATCGTTGTCTAGTAAAAGATTAGAACATTTGTGAATAAAAACTGTAATATTAACAAAAGCACATTATTACTTTTTTATCTGTAAGCAAATCTTATTGATCAAAAGAGTACACAAGAGCCCAAGTATATGGGAGATATAAACGAGCAACGCCTAAGCGTGCTAGTTTAGTGATATAAGGAATTCCTAAAAAGTCATGCCATAAAAATCAATTACAATCGACCAATGGAGTGAAGTATTAAAATAAGTTTCTAAGCTCATACGTTGACCGCTCTTGATATTTTTTTTGATAAGTAAGAAAGTTTATTGATCCTCAAAATTAGGCATAGCTCAAGTATACAGGTGGTATGCAAGAGAAAAATACCATCCTTTGAGCAAAAAAAGAAGCATACAAGTCATTAAAATTAACCCCCTCTAATACAATAGCCTTAGCCCAAAGTCACAAAGATTGGAAAAATAAGTCTCTAACACCTCCCAATAAGCATACTCTATTTTCAAAACATTTTCCATTCCTCTCATTCCATATACACCACATGAGACATAGGGTACCGTCTTCCAAACATTTGCTACTGGATGATTTTCCCGTGTTCTGCACCAACAAGCCAAAAGATCTGCCACCCTCTGTGGCATCACCCAAGCAATGTCCAGCCTTGATCTTCGAAGCTTCTTTTAGTCCTCTCCCTCCACATGCACCATCATAGGTATATTGGGACCATTTTCCATATTGATCCAATTTGAGAGTTACCCCAAACGCCTATGTAGGCCGCTTACCCTTCTCAACATCACCCAAGTTAGTCCCAACTGAGCCAAGACTTCATTGCACAAAGGCATGGCAATGTCACATTGAAGTAGTAGATGGTCAACAGACTCTTCTTACATATACAACACCAATCCATGACTATGATTTGACATTTCCTCAAGTTGTCTAGAGTGAGGATCTTTCCCAAAGAAGCCATCCGTACAAAAGATGGTGCCTTTAGAGGTGCCTTTGTCTTTCAAATGCTCTTCCATGAGAATGGATTTGTGTTGCGCATGGTCATGGCTTGGTGAAAAGAGCAGATTGTGAATATCCCCTTTCTCAAAGGGGCACCAAAAAATAGTCTTCCACTAAAATGCAACACAAAGACGCATTAATACTAAAAAGAATAGCCACCCAAAAATTTACGAAGCGAGTCTGTAACATGTACTTAAGATCTTAGAAAACAACCCAGGCAGCTGCAAACAAATGAAAATATAATCCACTTCCAGATTAAACTTCAAGCACAAATATCTTATAAGAAAGAGAAAATGCGGCTGTCGTATGAGCTCCCACTATATTTTTCTTTTCATCACATCAAACGTCATCCACTAATTGTAAGCCGCATCCATATTATTTCTGGATACTTTGACTAGTTCTCAATGAAAAATATGATCCTCGACTCCAGCAAATATTGAGATTATAGTTTTGTATTTTCCTGTTGATGTCTTTACACCTAGATGCTACTGGACTCTAGTTTATGTTTAGAGCTGGTTTGTTAAGTCGTCTGGAATCTGGTTTCCCCTTGCATCCTAACAATCACCGATTTGATGTTTACCTAATGTATTCCAGGATCCTCTCACCTTTGCAGCCTGAAGCTTCATATTGTGATGTGAAAGAAATTGTAATGATGACACCCAAAAGCAAGCCCGGAAAACGTGTTTTTGGTTATATGTTTGCAACACTCTATCCCTCTAAGGCTGTAAACTTAGAGGAACCAAATGCTACTAACCTTAAGACATACATTCTTTGTGTCAAGTATAAAAGATTGCATATGTTTAGAAAATCATCGAATGCTTTATTAAAAAGAAATCTCTCAAAAATAGACATTTATTCTATAGCACAATTAAAAAAACAATTCATTATATGCTACGCATTGCAGAAACGTAAATCATGTAAATGTAAAGATAAAGTCAAAATCCTCTCTCAAAGTCTCAAGCCTTATTGTTAATGTCACCCTCCTGGACAACATCCTCACCCATAGCATGCTCTAAACCTGTCTCCTTTTGGGTGGGAAAAACATTAAAAACAACTAAAATGTGTCAAATACTTAATAAGAACCACACCTTCAGTTAAAAATCATCGTTCTTTAAGAAAAACTTACCTTGCGATCAATGGTTAGCAACCCTTGCGATCAATGGTTCTTCTCGGAGCGACCGGATAGAACTGAACCTCAGGAATGGGCCATCACTAGGCGCACTGCAGCCATGCATTTCAATGTTGCCATCTGTCCCAACCTCAAGGTTCCATCCTCATCCTCATATGGCTAGTTCATTAACCTCATCAAACACATGCAGTTATTCATTTTCTTTTCTTTAAACTTGCCTTACTTTTCATTTTTTAAAATAAATAGAAAAACTATATGGTATTCAGTTACACAATCAATAATGCTGTTCAAAAACCATGTAACACCTTTCATCGTAAAAATGGGTTATTAATGAAGGGCTCAGCACATACATATATACCTTTCAAAACATTAATCACATATATACATTTAAAAAAACTGTCATTTTCCATAAAGCAATGTGTAGAAGATCATAGTCACTTACCTTGGTCCTTGTGCAATTTAAGCTAATAGTGTGTTTCTCTAATCTTTAAACTAAACCAAGGGCAGGAAAGTGTGTATGTTGTCGGTATCCTAAGGCTTTTGGTTTTAACACAAAATATAACAGAATTTTGTTGTAACGCTCTAATGGAAAGCCCAAACCACATGGCTCATACTCTAAAAGGACTAGTTAATGATACAATTGGAGCCCCATTGGAACTTTATAAAGAGCAATAACTTCTCCTTCCCAAGCAATGTGGGATCTCATACATCACCCACCCTTATCCTTATCATATGGGGTATTACAATCTACCCCCTTAAATGCCCGATGTCCTCGTCGGGCCTGTTCCTCACAGGTGGTAGGGTTCAAGTCCCATATTTCTGGTTGGGATAGGCTCTGATACCATTTGTAATGTCCTAATGGAAAGCCCAAACCACATGGTTCATACTCCAAAAGGACTAGTCAACGATACAATTGGAACCCTATTGGAATTTTATAAAGAGCAATAACTTCTCATTCCCAAGTAATGTGAGATCCCATATACCACCCATCTACCCTTATTCTTATTATATGGGGTATTACATTTGTGGCCTTAGTTGGCCTCATCTAATGGTAAGTAGGCTCTTATATGGGGTCTATGAATAGAGTTTTGAGGGTGTAGAGTCCAAGGGGTGTGGTAGTCCAGGTGTTGTAGGTTTATTTGAGTGTTTGAATGCGATTGGGAATTATAGTTTCCCTAGGAGTTGTGGTTGGAGTAGGAA
The DNA here is from genome assembly GCA_036559045.1 of Platycarya longipes. Lineage (NCBI taxonomy): Eukaryota > Viridiplantae > Streptophyta > Magnoliopsida > Fagales > Juglandaceae > Platycarya > Platycarya longipes. The sequence goes on along the minus strand of CM071799.1, from coordinate 10,542,039 downwards.
TAGGTGACTTGGAGTAGAAGTAGACTTGTGCTTTCAACTAGAAGTATAGTGCAAGTAGGTTTTGGATATAACATATGTGGGCTCACTTTTATGGGCCATATGGGTTTGGCAAGGATGATACTTGGCTTGCCCATCATTACATGGGCTTGGTTGGTTTGGGTCTAATGGGTTTGGTTGGTTTCTAAATCTTCCTAACTTTAATCCTTGGTACCCAATAATTAACCTCAAGGAAAGAACACGGGCTTTTGTGCCACTGCTAAATTTTAGATCTAACCCTAGTTTACTCTGTATAAATAGAAACCCCAATCATGGTGTAAACCCTAACTTTACTAAATATAAACCTCAAAAGTTCAGGATGTTACAATGTTAGCTTCAATATCAGATCATTAATCTTAAAGTAAGGTTATTGCCAAACACTCGTTAACTCCTTATCACTGCCAGAAACTAGGCAGTGGAGATATTATGACAACACCTTTTGATAGGTAATAAGAAGTTTTATTCCATGTAAATAGACATAGCTAAGTACACAGGAAGGAAACAAGTGCGTGCACCTTAATACATTCTAAAAGAAAGCAAAACTACAACAAGCAATACAATTATTTCCATCCCTTACAAGATTCTTAACCAAGAAACTTAAAGTATTAAAGAAAAATACCTTGAATTCCCCCTTAGAACGTTCACGATCATCAAAGCACCTTTCATTTCTTTCTAACTATAAACACCAAAACAGACAAAGGGGAATCATGCTCCAGAATTTTGCATTGCCACTGCACCCTCTTGAGCTGAACCAGCTAGCCAAAAATTCCACCACACGTGAAGGCATCACCCAATCCAAGCCAACCTTTCCAAGAATCTCTATCCACAAAGTAGATGCAACCTGACAATGAAGAAAAAGATGATTAACAGAATTGCCATCTTTTTTACACAAAATGCCATTCGTTCACAATTAATCCTTTTTTCCTCAAATTGTTGATGGTTAATATTTTCTCAAGAGTCATCAACCAGCAAAAAACAGCAACTTTAGATGGCACCTTGGCTTTCCAAACATTTTTCCGAGGAAAACCAGAATTACCATGAGTGCTTAAGGCTTTATAATAAGATTTCACTGAAAATCTGGACTTAAGAGTCAGGAATCCATAGCAACCTGTCTTCCTTTGGCAAATCGATCTTCACAGAATAAAGTTTGGCAAATCGATCTTCCTTTGGCAAAGCTTTGAGTACTGAGAATCAGCCACTATTGCCCCTTTATTTCTTGCAATCCTAAAGAGATTAGGATATAAAGATTTGAGGGATAAATCCCCACACCATACATCATGCCGGAATAAAATATTAGACCCTTTTCCCACTTTGAAGGAAATGTTTTTGGCAAAGTCCCTCCATCCCAATCTAATGGATTTCCACAAACCCACTCTGAACACCTTTTTCACTTCATTTGTGCACCAGTTCACCCACATTTGCCCATATTTAGCATCCACTATATGTTTCCATAGTGCATGACTCTCTATGTTGCATCTTCACAATCACTTTCTAAGAATGGCCTTATTGAAAAGCTTGAGGTTACGGATGCCCAATCTACCACGAGATACCGGGACACAAAACTTTGTTCCAGCTGACCAAGTGAAATTTTCTCTCATCCCTATTACGACAACACTTATCGCACCTTAATGATCACCAGTGACAAAAAACTCTTGTCATGCTACGGTGCTACCGAGTACTCAATTCCCATGTAGGGAACTTTAGAGGAGTAAGGCACCCCCCCAACTAAAAAAAAAAACACTTTTCTTCATTTGGACAGCTGTCCTGGGCAAGATTCTGACAACTGATAATATAAGGAAGCGTCGGATCGTTATCTTAGGTTGGTGTTGTATATGCAAAAAAGATTGCGAGTCAGTGGATCATCTCTTGCCACATTGTGAGACAGTTAGAGCCTTGTAGATCGAAGTGTTCAGCTGAGTAAAGCTAAATTGGGTAATGCCTGCTATAGTAGTTGAGTTATTGGCCAGCTAGACCCTTCTGAGAGGTGCCCCACCAATCAAAAGCCGTGTGAAAGATGGTCCCCATCTGCATTATGTGGTGCATATGGCAAGGCGTAATGATCGGACATTTGAAGATAAAGAGCAGACATTTGAGGAGCTTTGATCTTTATTTTTCTGTACTTTATTTCTATGGGGTCATAGCTATAGATTTTAATTTACATGATTTTCTTGTTTTTACTTCTGCGACCTAGATAGGTCTTGTCTCTTGTATGCTATCTTGTGTACTTGGGCTTTGCCTATCCTTATCAATAATATCGTTTACTTATTATAAAAAAAACTCTCATCATGCATTGTATTCAACGAATTGAGTTTATTTATTCTATTTCTATGAATTTACAATAAAGAAAAGAACCAGCAAAAAATCTGTTTATAATAATAAAAAGGAAAAGTTAGCAGATGGTAGGTACTTGGTAAATATTTATAAATGATGCTGATCGAACTTCAATTTTGGGCACAAAACTTTTCCCAGAGTATTCTTTTTCAGCCTTACATTAATTCCTTAACTTAGATCAGAATTGGCCTGTTGTGTCCAAACTAAAAAGGCATTATTTCTCGTCCTTGGACAAGAGATGACAATCATTAACGCCCCAGTAGTAAGAAATGTTTGTAGTATATACTGAAACATAACTTCAGTATATTATGGGACAAAAAAGGGTTTGGTATTGTATACATATGGATTTATGCCAGTACTATTGGTTATTCTGAAATGCATCTCAAATAGTTAAAGTATTTTCTAGGCTGTGGTTGAGACACAAATGGTGGAGGATTTACCGGCAGGGTGGACAAAGGAAATCAAGATTCGGCAGAATGCACATGGAATTCGAAGGGATTCGGTATGGAATTTCTTATGTTCACATTTGGTCCAATTGCCATGCACTTCTCAAAGAACCCCCCCCCCTCCCCCTCTTCCAAAAAAAAGAAAACCCTACCTTCCTTCTTAAAGAGGGACACACGTACAGATATCTATCTATGCCAATTGTGCATCCAATCCTAGCTTTAACAACACTTTCAACTGGATGCATTTATTTAATGAGTTTTGTACTAACATTTTCTAAGTCTAAGCACATTGTTTTAATTTTGATTTATTTTCCTACCTGCCGCAGGTTTACAAGGATCCAGAAAATGGATATTTGTTCCGCTCCAAAAAGGAAGCTTTGCGCTATTTGGAAACCGGAGAGACTAAAAGATATACATTAAAACCAAAGGAAAGTTGCATCAATAATGAAGAATTGATTAACAGTCAAATCTCAGTAAGTCTGCACCTTGCTTGGTGCTTCAGATAATGAGTTCTATGTTGTGCTGTTTTCAGCTATATCATTCACTTTGCCTTCCTTGTTTTTCTGTGGTCCTAGACATGTGAAAAAACCAAAATCTTGGGCTTATGGGATTTATGAATTTAGTAAGATATCAATTTGTATTTTATATGTAAAGAAAATTCAACAATTAGTAAGATATCAAGATTAGTTTGCTTGGGCAATGTGTACTCTTCTTTTAGTATTAATAAAAATGGCATAATACATCATTTGTTTCTTAAAATACTGTATATAATAATAACTAATTAGGCCATAAATGAATTAATCTGTCATGTGTAGTTCAAGCTTACCTACCTGACATGCTCGTTTTGAGCTCGTTCATTTCCAAACAAACCAAGCTCAAGCTCGAATTTGAAGTTTGATTACCCAGCAAACTAAGCTTGGTTAAGCCCATGCTCATCTCAATTTTGTTTGCAATACCAAAGATAACACTTACCATGTGTAACATGTATAAATTAATTTCTCTTACTGTATTTGATTAAACTTATTACTATTGAAAACAAATAAGTTAGGAAAAATATAGTTTGGTGTCTAGCATGCACTAAGAGCACCTCTATTTGGTGCCTCAAACGTCCCCCACACCTATAATATGAGGTGTGTTTTGGGGTTTTACTCCACACACCTCCATCCAATCCCCTATTTTGAGGGGACCGGATGAGATGGTGAATAGTAGCTCCTCAAGTTTGAGAAGCTACTATTCGCTCCTCAAAATTAAATTTATGTATATATTATTGTGTTTTATTGAGAATAGTATTATGATGTGAAATAAAGTAGTTGAAAGTAATAAAGAAAGATTTGAATAATATTATTGTAATAGATGAGGAAAAATATAGCGAATGAGATGTAGGAGATTTTTTGAAGATGAGTAAAATTTAGGAAAAACTTATAGGGAGTGAGGTTTTTAGTTAAAATTTGAGGAAAATTTGGAGAATCTGGATGCAGATGCTCTAACAAGGTTGAAATATGAGTTCTGACTTTCTTAGATGGGCGTTTACCTATGTGTACTTCCAATGTACTTGGTTAGCACATTTTTGAGCTAATAATCAAATTCAGTATTGTTACTTGTGAAATAAATGTAGGTTTTTCATTTTATATATTTTTTTATATAAGTAAGAATATTTATTGATCCTCATAATTAGGCTAAGCCCAAATACACAGGTAGTATCAAGAGGGATGTACCTAATTATAGCCTAAGAACTAGAGAAGGAAGCATAAAAGTTGTTAAAGCTGACCCCCTCTAATACAATAGCCTTAGCCCAAAGTAACAAAGAATGGAAATATAAGTCTCTAAACCCACCCCCTCCCCCTCCCTCCCTCCCTCCCTCCTCTCTTCCCCCTTCCTCCTTCCTCCTCCTCTAATGAGCATTCTCTATTTTCAAAACAACGTCCATTCCTCTAATTCCATATGCACCACATAAGACATAATGGCATCCAAACAACCGCTACTTGACGACGATTACCCTGAATTCCACTCCATCAAGCCAAAAGATCCATCACCCTCTTGGGCTCACCCAAGCAATGTACAGCCTAATAACGATCTCATCCCATAAAGCCTTGACCATATTACAATGGAGAAGAATATGATCCACCGATTCTCCTTTCCTTTTACACAAAGCACCTATCCATTCTTTTTACCATGCTTCCTCAACTTATCAATGGTCAAAATTTTCTTGTGAGGGGCCAGTCAACTGGGGAAAAAAAACTTTTAGCGGCACTTTACTTTTCCAAATGCGCTTCCAGTAGACGAATGGGATGACATACAATTGTATAAGGATTTGACTGAGAAATTTTTGTTCCCGGGGTGGATCCAAGGCAATTTATCCTCCCCACCATGCTCCAATTCCAATGCATACAAGGTGCTGAAAAAACAGAAATATCCCTCACTTCCCAATCTTGAATAGCTCTGATGAATCTCATGTTCCACTAAGACAGGCCATGCAAAGTGTCCATGTATTCAGCTACAAAAGCTTCCTAATTCAATATAATTCTGAAAAGAGAAGGGAAAGCCTCCTTTAAAGCAATACTTCTGCACCAAACATCAAACCAGAATCTGACCCTGATCAAATGGAACTAGTTCTTCCCCCAACCTCCACACAAGAAAGCACGAAAGATTTTTTCCATTCTATTAGCCGCACCAGCAGGTATCGGGAATAAAGATAGAAAATACGTAGGGAGATTCAATTACGTACTCTTAGTTAATGTGATTCTTCCCCTTTAGATAGATACATTATTTTCTAAATCTTTTAAACACCATCCCATATTACCTTCGATTTATGAGGGCCCTCAATGGAAGACCAAGGTACTTCATACGCAAAGACGACACCTTACAACCCAAGATTTCAGCCAAGTCTCCAATATGATTTACTAAGCCAACTGGAACCAATTCAGATTTAGACAAATTCACCTTAAGGCTAGAAACAGCTTCAAGGCAAAGCAAGAGAGCTCTCAATGAACGGATCTAATTAGGTTCCGATTACAGAGTATTAAAACATCAGCAGCAAAGAGAAGGTGAGATACATTGACGCTCCTAGATGAAGAACCACCCACTGAAAAACCAAACAAAAAAGACCCATCCACCAGTGCCTCCAACATTCTGCTCAACACATCCATAACTAAAACGAAGAGAAAGGGAGATAGAAGATATCCTTGTCTCAAACCACAGGAACTGTAGAAGAAACCCTCAGGAGTAGTACCATTAATATCACCTCGAATCTAGCAGTAGTGATGCAATGTTTCATCCAATTGCACCACCTCTCCCAAAAACCAAATCTACCCAGAATATAAACCAAAAAAGTCCCAATTAACACGATCAAAGGCCTTCTCCATATCTAGTTTTAATTATGGAGAATATAAACCAAAAAGGCCTTCTCCATATCCCCTTGTCTCAAACCAGGTTTTTAATTATATGAAAATAAGTTACTTAACAACACAACCCAACTGAGTATGTGAACCTGTTTGAGCTCATTCAAGATGTGAATGAATAAACCTTGAGCAACTGAAACAAAGTAAATGAACTAATTTTGAAGACCTCAGTCCTCTACTTATTAGAAAGTATATGTTTTAAATTAAATTAAATTAAATTAAATTAATTTACTTAGCAACACAACGCAAGCGAGTTTGTGAACTCATTTGGGCTCATTCAAGAAGTAATTAATAAAACTTGAACATAAAACTGCAACAAAGGAAATTAATAAATTTTGAACGCCTCAGTGCTCAATTTGGCTTGGTATGAACCATAGCATTCCAAGTAATATATTATTGATACCAGGTCATTTTATGCTTTTCCCAGTTTTTCAGTTAATATTGTATCAACTTCCTAAAACATGCGACTAAAACCCTCTCAGCGTACAGTTTCTTGGCTTACCCATCAATATTATGTACTGACTCTGGAAAAAAAAGGATCTTTTTCCATTTTCGTCTTATTATGTGAAAAACTTTGCATTCAGCATGCTTAAAATGAATTTTTTATTTATTCAAGTCTTACATCTGAATTTGGTTTGCAGTTTCTGGTTCTTTGAATTACAGGCTCAATTTCAAGCATGTCAATTTTATGCATTTCTAGCTAATGATAGAATTATTCCAACCATTTTGAAAAGAGTTGGCTGTCGCTCACCTTTAATTCATTCCTTTTCATCTTCCTCCACAAACATCAAGTGTATATTTTTCTGAAGTTCTTTCTTTGATATTCTGAATACCAAGATCTCCCTTGTTACGAAAATAAACATTGCAGCAGATCCCGGCAAATCAAGTGTAACTGAACCTTGATTCCAGGAGTCCCCAACGGCTACAAAATTATTTGCTTTCCTTGTATATCTCATTAATACATTTCCTTGTTTATGGTTTCCTGTAAATCCGACTCTATAGTCGTTAGACAGCTGTAAACAGACCTCAACAATTGTACAGTTACTGATATAAATATACATAATCTCTCCCTGCATGACACACGAGAGTTTCCAGCATTCTTGATTTATCCTTCATCCCTCAAGCCTGATTCTCGTATATCGTAACTATCAACCCATAGGGATGTGGCTGGCCAAGGTAGCCAACCATATTGATTGTACTCTTTTATTTTGTTTATTTTTATTCTTATTTTTTCTGTTTTTTAATTTTCAGTTGGGACATTATTCCATAGGAAAATTCTGATTCTATAATCTTGTTTTCTTCTTTTCCTTTTGTCCATCTTTTACAGCCATCATCTATGGTAAAAAGGCAGAAATTAAATCACCCAGCAACGAAACGGAGGCTTTTTGCAGGTGAGAGGTCTTGGATGATAGGCTCGCAACGTCTTTGACCAATTATATTAAAAATTAGCCAAGTCCAAGGGGTTCAATAGTGAACAATTTATCTGAAGTTTATTGCTTTCTGTATTGAACTCTTCAATGCAGATCACGGAAGTTCTAATAAGAGCAGTTTAGAATTGGCAGAAAGCAAGAGCTCAAAGAGAGGACGAGAAAAGAAAGTATCTGCTGAACAGAGAGATGCTTCTGGTCCCACGGTTGAGATTGTCCAAGACAAGCATTCAATGAGGGCAGTCAAGGAGTCCTCTGAAACCAAGGAAAATGGTGATCCGGGCAGGCCAGTATTGCCAAAATCTGACAGATCCAAGAGAAAAAGTCAGCCAGAAAACCATGTTTCAACTCCTGCAGTTGATATTCTGCAAGAGAAGAATGACCTTGAGAATGTGGAGGAAAGGGGCAGCGGTGGGAAAAATGAGATTACTCTGAGCAAGTCTAAAAATAAGAAAGAGTTTAACTTGCCTTGCCGGTCTTCGAAACGACTTGCTGGGCTTGAACCTGGGCAGGTTGTGAGCTCGGTTACCAGTCAAAAAACTTTTCAAGGTTCAACTAGTAAGTTTGGTGAAAGTGGATCCGGTCAAATTTCAGCTTTGGCTCCATATGGTTTGTCAAATGGTGCATCTCGGCAACTTGATTATGGGACGGAAATGGTTAATGCTCATCTTGGTTCTACAGACGTGAGTGATGCATTACATGGAGATCCATCATCTCAGCAACTCAGGGATGGTCAAGAAATTTTGAATGCACATCATGGCTTTACAGACATGAGTGATGCGTTACATGGAGAGCCACAAGGCGAGAGTAAAAAGCCTCTAGAAAACAAAGCTGCTTCTAAAGGGCAACTGGAGATGCTGGAAACTGAAAAAATGAACAGTGAGAAACAAGCACAAGAATACTGCTGTCCATTTGGGAATTCTTGGTCAGACCCATGCCTAGATTTTGCAATTAAGACTCTTACAGGTGCCTTACCCCTGGAGGACGCAATTAATAACGGGGTTGTTTTGACTCCTGATGATGAAATCATGGAAAGTGAGAAATTGCTCGAGGGTGTGTTAAGAAAGCGCAACAACAGAAAAACTGAGGCTGACTTGAGGAGGAAGTCCAAAAACAATAAAGAGCTTAACTTGCCTCGACGGTCTTCGAAACGGCTTGCTGGGTTTGAACCTGAGTTGTTTCCCAATTCCCTTTTCAGTGAACAAGCTCTTAAAAATGCAAGTACAGAGTCTTGTGAAAGTGAAGCCACTCTACCAGTGGTTTTGACAGAGAGATCATCTCAGCAGGAGGATGAGCTAAACATGGAGCTTGCACATCATGATTCTAACAACATAAAAACCCAAGTACTTGGAGAGTCATCAAACAAGAGCGAAATGTCTCTTGAACCCCAAATTGTTCCCAAAGAGAAATCTCAAGTACCTAAATCTGAAATCTTGCCAGAATCGCAACTCTCTGCTGCTTTCGTGGATTCTTGGTCGGACCCATGCCTAGAATTTGCAATCAAGACTCTTACAGGTGCAATACCGGTGGAAGATAATTTGGCAATTCAAGGTACCTTCCAGGAACAACTTGACATCTCCCACACGAGGAGGAATGGTGGTTTGGCATTGCCAGATTTTGGCTTGCCCAGATTTTTCCAAAAGGATATTTCATCCCATTTTGCTTCACCCGAACAATCTGTGGCAGGAAATAAGCCAACCATGAGCTCATTCCTGGCTCCAGGAAATGTGAGCTTGCCCAGTTGCGAATTAGGAATTGGTTCTCAAAAACCTTGCTCGCAGGGTCATCGTTCAATGAAAGGTTAACTTCTAGGATAAAGGCAGTTAGTTGTCTGGGATAATCAGTAGTAATCTGCTAATGAAATCCCCACTTTCATGCTTTTGATATTTTGTCTTTTGTGATATATATTTTGAAGGGGTCTTTTGTGATACTTGTATCTATAGCTTCGTCCTCTATCATATGCTTATAAGACCTAAGAAGATAGGGACGGTATTTTGAGACGGACTACTGTTGTAAGATCTTCTTTATTGCAGTTCATTTTGTTATTCAATGGATAATTGGACATGCAAATCATGTTCCTTTACGTTCGAATATTATGAAGGATAGACGATATAATTGTAGCATTCTGGTAATCTGGTGGATAATTAGGAGACTTCAGACAACTCAATCGAAATAGCTTTTTGGTAAGATTTTATTGTAATGCATCAGTTTAAAGCAATTCGTAAGAATAATTTTTTGCTTTCATTCATGCATTTCTTTGTTGTATATTTCCCAATTGGCTGTAAGATTTAAACCCGACAAAGATCCAACATCTCATGTCTCCACAAAAATACTTGTTTTCAAACGCACCAACCAGCTTAGGTATTTATATTGATTCCAACAAAACCAGTTGTTCAATTACAAACATATTCAAACCAACAAACATATTCAAACCAAGAACTAGGTCAATCTCAGCACCATAATAATGCTACAAAAGGAAAGGAAACCTCAGTCGAAGATAACATATAGCTTATAATTTCAATTCCCAGATAATGGTAATAGTAAAAAGCTGCTGAATGATTGAGTTTATCATTCTCTATATGCAGAGTCTTTCCATCCACCATAGCTTTCCTCTTCCCTGCGAAAACCTTGCTCGCCGCGCACCTACCAACGAATAGGCAATTAAGGTGGGATTAGTTCATTAATATCGTCATCTTTTACAATCGATCTATAGTGAAAAGGGCTCCAATTTACATCAACAGGATTTGTCCTGGAAATCCAACAATTATGATGCAATTTATAAAGTACAATTACCTCAGGAGTTTGTGGGAGCCAGAACCACCAATAATCAGTTATTTAAGCTATAGAGTACAATTACCTCAGAAGTGAAAGTGAGGCCAACTCTAATCTCTCCACGAAACTCTTCGTCTTTAACTACATTGTATGCAGCTGGAGGGAGGCTTCCTTCCATAAACAATGGCTCTAGTGGAATGCTGCAGGTATAACAAAACCAAATAAATTTGGTTTCTAAAATATTTTCAGATGTTTTCAGGGGATAAAAATTTTCTTAGTTGGCACCGGCTATCCGAGAACAAAGTCCTGACTAATCCCAGGGGTGTACGGGCCCTTGACAAAGAGTTTTTCGTAAGTGCACCATGGTTAATTCTAGGGATAGTTCCCCTAGACTGATGTCCCCTATAAATTGTTTGCATCCAAGAGGATTTGAACCTTAGACTTGGAGAGAGCATATAACTAAGACCCAGACCTTTACCACTTGAACTAATATCTAAGAGTTGAGATTTCAATGAAAAATATTAAATATAAGGGTGGGGGAAAGGCCATTTAAAATGAATCCAACTTGGGAAATAATTCAAGCCCCTTTATGTCTAACTCTTCTTAAATCACTACTAACATCTAAAATTTGAAGAAATGACCTCATTTATTTGTTGTTTTTATATATCTTTGTAAAAGTGTGTTACGAAGTAAGCTGAATATTCAAGGTCAATAAAACCAAATTTAAAAATATGATGCCACACTACTCTGTTGGCATACGGCGGGATAATATTCACAAGGTAGAATGCAATTGCTTTAATCAACCTAGAAAGTGATTTTATAACACGAGATGTGAAAATATATATCAAAGATTAGGATTCTTACTTAGCTTCTCCCACAATATCGTCGCCACCACCAGCATCGCTGTCCATTATTTTCAGTGTGAGTTCTGAAATACTGTCTGAAATTGTGAAGACAAAACTCTCATTCCACTCCGGTTCAGTCCCTTTTCCTGTACATGAGATTAAAAAGAAAAAAAAAAAAGAAAAGGAATACCACTCAAGTTCTCAACCTAGGAAGAAGAAGAAGAAGAAGAAGAAGAAGAAGAAGAGCACGACTATACAAATTATTATGCAAATAATTAAAAAAGAAAAAAACTTATTTGGCATTGTCTTGTCTAAACATATAACAATATCACCATATGAAATTTCTGTCATATAATTTTCTGTCGAGTAGTACTATTGATCAACCTCGGACATTTTCCCATCCAATATGAAGAATGAAAGCAGAATAGAGATGTAGCAGACTAGAACCCACCTGATGCAACACTGCTTTTTTGCTCTTGACTGCGGCAAATGAGGATGACATACGGATCCATGTTATCTGCCATGCATATGCAAAAATATTCAAACCTAATCATTAAACATGTTCTAATAGTCATACTTATCATGAACTATAAACATTGATCCTCGGGATATAATTTAGTCAATGAAATGGGTTCGTTAAGCAGAAAAAAGATAAAAAAAAAAAGTGTTTCCCGAGTTTTCAAAAATAAAAAGAAAAAAAAGTTATTGACTTGTAAAAGTTACAAGGGCCTTCAGAATTTACCATAATGGCTGGAGAATTAAATCGATCCATCACAGGAAAAGATAAATAGTTCCCCAAATCGCGTGTGGATTCAGTTCTTTAAATAATATGATGCATCACTCACGTAAGTTACGTAAAAAACAATCATTTTATACAAACATCATTTAGCAATTAGCAGTATTGCTTTTTCCTTATAAATTTCAGCTGCCGAACAGAGTAATCCAGATCTTAAACCGACACGATAATATCTCAGACAGGTTCGATCCAAACCGATCACGATTGGATATTCGATTGAGAAAGTGAAGGAAAATTGAGGTGGAACTTACTGAGAAAATCGGTGTTTTCCAGTCCCTTGGCACCAACAAGAAGGACTTCGAGGGTTCCTTGAGGCATCTTTGAAAAGTGAAATGGACAGACAGGATCCCCACGAGAAAGACCAAACCTTTTCTGTTTTACCCCGGATCTCTCTCGCTGATCTCTCTTTTTCTCGGAATCTTTTACGTGGAACATGTCAGAGAATGGTACGTTTTATATATATTAGGCAATTCGGTCCGAGATAGACCGTCCCAATCAACCCCCAAGTTCGTAGCCGATTACGTCGGACGCGGTTTCTTTCGTATTACGGTTTGAGCATCCACGTTCCACGTTGGTCTCATCTATTATTATCATAAAAAATATACTTTTTACATAAATATAAAAAAAAAAATTAACACAATTAATCAAATATAATAAAAAAAAATGTAAAAAATAATATAAAAATACTTTTTACTTATTTTTTACTTAATTTTTAAATAGTAAATCATCAAAATATCTTTTTTATCATAAAAAATATACTTTTTACACAGAAGTTAATGATTTACTATTTAAAAATTAAGTAAAAAATAAATAAAAAGTACTTTTATACTATTTTTTTACATTTTTTTAGATCATATTTGATCAATTGTGATAATTTTTTTTGGTATCTATATAAAAAATATATTTTTAATGATAAAAAAAGATGAGACTAATATGAATACTCTTAACCGTTGAAAATCTGTGACCTTCAATTTAATTGCATCCCTTTTTGCCTAAGCAATTTAATTAAATGATTCAGTAACGTAAACTTTAATATGATTCAATGCTTTCATTTAGTGCCTTTAAAAAAAAAAAAAAACTGCTTTCATTTAGTGCGATAGTATTTGTGAACTAGAGATCTTTAGCTAAAAAAGAATGTCACAAAAATAAATTTATAAACGTACAATGTAATTATTAATACGTTAAATTAAAAAATTTAGTTTTTAAATGAATATCAAATATAAAACATAAATATATTTATTTAATAATTCTATCTTTAAAGCTCGAAAAAAAAATGAAATTATATTTTAACTTAAGACGTGTTCGGATATAAGTACCGAATCTCAATTATTTATCAAAAAGAAAATGAGATATCAAACGTTAAGTTGAGAGTTATAGTGAAATCTAAGGCCCCGCCTCAACTCATTTTATTTTATTATTAAAATTTTTTTTATATAATTTTTTAAAATTTCTTATAAAATATAATTAATAATTCAATTTTTTTAATATTAAAATACTTATAATATTAAAAAATAATATTTTATTTAATTTATTTTAACTTAACTCAAATCATTTGAACATCCAAAAGTTATTAAAAAAATAGACTTATAATCTATCTGACATCAAAGTTCAGAAGCCCGAAATTACATCATCTTTAAATAAATGGGATTCAAGTGTAAATAATTCCTAGAAACAGGGCAAGAAAGAGAGGCCCAAGAAAGAAATAGAATTCCATAATTATGTAGGCTGGCTAGTCTTCATTTCTTTACAAAAGATAGGAAGACAAATGCACGTCAGTTTCAACCTTGTCCTCTTCAACAACAAAAGACAACCCGATTCATTGCATAATAGTAATAGGCTTTATAGAAGTTGACCAATGAAATACACGCATGTCTCCTCTCTGATAGACAGGTGTCCTCAAACTTTATAAAAAATAATCCAAAAGTTTGGTAAAGATAGGCATCCAAGAAGGATATTCGTCTTTACCTCTTATTAATCCATTTGCTGTGTGCCATATCCATCAGCAAGAAAAGTATTGGGTAAATGTCAAATCATGATCAGCTCAAAATGATGAAGAGTAAAAGCAGTTTGGCAGTGGGCACTTGAGAGATTTTTTTCAATCGAAAATAATACTCATACAATAAATTTTATAATTTTTTTTTATAATTTTTATAATTTTTATTTTTATAATATTTAAATTTATTTAATAATTAAAAAAGATAAATATTAATAATTTTTTTAATAATTAAAAATATTAAAAAAATATTTCAAAGAAAAAAAAAAAAAAATCAAATACACATAAATTATAAAAATATTGGATATCACTACTCTTTTCCAATATAGAAATTTAGAATACCAATCGGCCGATCGAGGTGCATGCATGTCATTTTGAAAAAAGATGTTTCACTTGTAATTGCGTTACAAGAGACAAAGAAAGAAGTCCTCTTTGATTTTTGATTTGCCGGAGAATAAATATGAGAGTACTATAAGAAAATTTTATTTATGAGCAGTTATTTTTAATTAAATAATTATTTTTAATTAAAATGAAAGTCCAATTTTCTTGTTGATGTCTGTCCTAGATTTTTTTGTGAGAAACGAAGTTGTACTCTTCATCAAAGTCATGAGCACAAGATCTAAACTGATAAAAACCAGCACTTTATTTCAATTATTTTTTCTGATATATAGCTCAGTAGAAACAAGCAAACAAAAGTAAAACAACTACATTAATACCAACTCTCAGATCACCTTATTTTCATCAATCTATAGAGCTCTCAAAAGCTTGAAAAACTCAGTACTCATGAACCCAGACTTTCTCTCTTCTCATTCTTCACTCATACCTCCAACCATCTCCAAAGGGAAACGTGGGGACCTTATTGGGCAAAAAACAACCTTATAATTAGTCCCACCAGGGCATGTAAATGTACTTGTAGGGTCATCCTGAGGGTAACTATAAGCATCCGGGCACCTAGATTTGAAGAACTTTGAGAAATTTGTGGCTCCACAACTGCCCTGCCCATTTGTGCAACAATATTTATTGGTCTTGAAAACTGTGCATGGATTATTACACCCGCCTGGTGTCCTTAATTCTTGGGGACATTGCCCGTTGATGTCAGCAGTGCACTTAATTCCACGACACGTGCCCGTGGTTGGGCTAAAGTCCATGGGGATATTGAACCCATCAACTAAAGAGATGTCGATGAAATCCTTATTACCAAACTGGTTTAGGGCGTATTCGGCTAAGGTGTTAGGAGGGACACCCCAGCCATTGCATTGTAGGACACCACCACAATCCCCAGTTTGGCAATGGCCACGGCCACTAGCATCAAAATTGCAATTAGTTCTACCCCATATACGAGCCATGGCAGTGCCGGCAGCCACGTTGAGGGTCCAGGTTTGTCCTTTATTTAGGCGGCGGCCACCGCCGGGACTAGCCGCTGCCCAAACAGTATAAGGACATTCATTGCGGATCTCGAAGGTGGCTGCATGGAGAGAGGAGATGAAAAAGGGGCTGAAGAGAAGGAGTACCGGGATGGGCAACAAGAGATTGGCCAAGGACCTCATGATCATTTTAGTCAATATAGCTGAACTGTGTGTGTTGTATAGTGGTCTGGTCCATTTGGGAGTATTTGGGGGGTTTATATAGAGGTTTTACGGGCAGCTTTTGGCTTGATGTACATAATTGCAATCTGCAGGTGTATACTTTTTTGAACTAAAGGTAGAGGCGGCTACTCGCTAGCTGTTAGATTCATAATGTGGATAAGGCCAAGAATATTATAACGTGGTTGTTGATCATGACATAAATTTCAATCGAGACACGCAAAGCTTTCCTTTCCTTTCCTTTTATTTTTTTTATTTTTTAATGATTAGACATGCACATAGAAGCCGTGTTCATCAGGTTAACTACTATACTCATATGGCCGCCTCCCGTCTCGGTCCAACCTCATGTCATAATATAATAGCGGGCACATCGATCCCAAGTACATGGTCATATGTACAAGAGCTAAAGATACAAGAACACACGAATGCTTGTGTGTCGGGACATTGAAATCTATTACAACCGACTAATAGAATAAACTATTATTCATTCACAATCTCTTATTTATTGGGTCTGAAAGAAATAAGACGTGTTTTGGTAAGCTTTCCCATAACAGTGCGTTTGGTAAATAAATAAAAAAAAAAACACAACTTACAAAGTAGATATATTATATTGTAGTATAGTGTCTCTTGTTAGATTCGTGGTCGTCCATCGTTAATTCCGTTTGAATGTTGTAATGAGTTAATTTTTATTTTATTTTATTTTATTTTTATAAATAATGATAAATTAAAATGATAGAATAAATTTTGTAGAATCTATTTAAGATAAATTTATGTGTTTAAATATTAAGATAAATTTAGATATATTTATAAAAAATTAAATGTGATACATTAATACTTGTGAGTTTAAATAACATGTACACATGACTATATATAAAAATAATAATGGTAAATTTGTAGGGTCACGACGTTGGGACTCCTTTGCACTCCCATGAGACTTTTTAAATAGAAAAAAAAAAAAACAAATATATTTTATCTATATATATTTTTTTTATTGTTTTTGTAAAAGAAAAAAAAAGATGAATTGCAAAAAAGTTTTGCACTGTGAGGACGCAAAGGAGTCCCAATATCAGGGCCCATAATATTGCCCAAATAATAATCATATATATTTATAAAATTGTATACAAAAAAATATATATTTATAAATTATTTTATAAAATATTTTTTTTCAATATTTTCATAATTTGCTGAAGACTACTACAAAAGAAAAAGTTAAAAGTGTTAGAATTTGCTAGAGGTTTCGTTCCTAGCATATGATTTTTTCATTAGAGTTAGATTCTTAGAATAATTGTGAGGTTAGATGAATTGAAAATTTGGATGTAGTGAAGTTAAAAGTTACAATGAAATTAGATAAATATTGAGATTTGGGAGAATAATTTTAGTAAAAATTTTAAGAGAATATTTTTTTTTAATAATTTGAGGGGAAAAATTTAATTATATATAGATATAAAATTATATATATCTATATATTATGTAAATTTATTGCAGAGATTGGGGAATGGAAGCCCCCCCTCTCCCCCCAAGTCCTACCTAGCTGTCTCTAATTTTTGAATTAAAATAAATTTAATGATTTGAGAATTAGATATTTAAATATTAAATTCAATTTTAAAAAAATTATGGTCCCTCCTATGGCATTGCTTGTTAAAAATACTAGAATTTATTTTATTTAAATTTTAAATATTATATAGAAATATAGTTCATATAAATTGTTGTTGTTATTGTTGTTGGTGGTGTTAATTAAAATGGAATGTCTTGTTTGTCTCCACTGATAAGTATTATGAGCAAAGATACACATATTACCTTTCATTTATAATGCAATTTAAATTTATAGATTTTTAGTAAAATTTAAATTCAAATCATATCAAACTTGAAAAGCAGACGTAAATTTTAGTTGGCGAAGAAGCAAATGTAAATTTTAGCAGCTTCGATTTCTTCTTGGTTTCGCTTCCTCGGTCTTTCCAGGAAGCGGACGTAATGCTCATGAAATCTGGTTTGCGTTTTCGATTAATGTGTGTTCTTCAGGGTTAAGTTGGTTTTCTTGATAATCTATTTTCATATTCCGTAAATGCTGATGGATTTTTCGTTTGATTGATGTTCAAGATCCTTCTTAATTCTGTGAGTGTGGCTGGGTAGCTGATTCAGGATAAGGATCATGGTAGTCTGGTAGAAGTTAAGGAGGAGGAAGGAGGAATTTCTGTGGATTCAGCAAACGAAATTACAGTCGCTTCGTGTGCTTCGTTGTCTGATGGCAAGTCTGATACCCACTGTTCTGAGAAGATCTGTTATAAGGTATGCCGCCACCCCCCCTCCTCTCCCTCTTTTACAATGCTTTCTGGGTGGAAGGCAGATAATTTGACTAATCCATGATCTGATTTTGAGTTAATTTTCATTATTGATCATCAATGCCCTCTATTTATGGGTGAAATTGGTCGGGTTTGTATCTTCTATGAAGTGTTCTGTTATTGAAGAAGCTGGACCAAGCTGGACCAAAAAAGAGCTGTCTCCTAAAACTCTTTTGAAATTTCTATTTTCTTGTTCAATATTCACTGCCAGAAGTTCCAGGTAGCTATATAGGATTTGTAAAACAAACTTGAAGAATATTAAATCAGTGATTATATTAATAGGAGGAAATGTAATGCAAAGTCTTCCTGTTTATACATTGCTAAAAGTAGATATATTGGCAAATATTTAGGGAACCTCTTTTGCAGTCCGGAAACTGGAGGTGTGGATCACTTCGCAAATATGGTTAGGGAACCTATATGTATATATCTGCCGAGAGAGGTAAATGCTAGTGCTCTAGCTAGGGAACCTTTTTGCAGCCTGGAAACTGCAAAGTGCAAACATAGATATATTCGCATATGTCTTTTCATGATTTCTGCAGTCTGGAAACCAAACCTACTTATTCCAATTTCCTCAGTTCTAAAACAAAATTTGAATGCATGGAGGTTAACATAGAGAGACAGGGTCTCGATGAAATGTTCTCTCTTAATCACAAAGTGGCAAGTGTTGACTTCTTTGTTCTACATATTTGGTTCTTGAAAAGGTTTATGGCGGAGAGATTTGTTCAATGGCAGAATCTACCGGCAAGATTTCACAAAGAGGGGAAACTGAATCAAGAAACCCACTAAATGGGACACAGTTTGATGGAACAGGTGCTGCTGCAGCTGTCACGACCATGACATCTTTCATGGACAATGGTAACGATGATAAAGCACACGACCCCTTGTTAGCCCGTTTGGATTTTCCCTTGGATGCATCTGCTTACACTAATCCAATATGTAATTCTGTTGATGTCCTTCCCGTCGCTTGCAAATTCTTGAATTTCCTAGAAGGTTAGGGGATATGCCTTAGGTGTTATGATGGGCAAAGCATCTGACAATCTGTGTTCAACTTCTTTATCATTGGAAGTTGAAGAGGACACGAGTTAAGTTTGCAAGAAAAACAAAGTCCAGAGGGTTTCGCTAAATATGGTGGATACAGGTCACTGTTGCTCGCCTTCTGATCTACATTTTCTGAATGATATAATCATGCTGTGGAACAAAGTGGATTTCCAAATATCGATGATCATGTAAGGCATCCAACACCCCCATTTTGCTATTCTACTCCAAGTTCAACAAAGTATCTATGTGTATGGTAGTAGCAGAATCTGTACTAAGGAACTCGGCAATGACCTTTAATAGTACTCCTATAATAAGGAAAAAAGAATTCCCCAAAGGCTGGTAAAGCCAACCTTCCCATGTTGCTGTTGACATTTTTTAACAGCTCACGAGTGTACTGTCTCATATATTTGTGACAGACAAGGTGTCTATGACACAGACTTCCCAAGCTTGAAGTGTAGTTTCCTCTCTTTCTTTCATAGACCTGAAAACCTCAGTTGTTTTTACCCCTCTCAAAAGATGAGCTACTTATAAGAGGATTCAATCTCTGTTAGATGTGATAAATCAGTATCTACAACTGTATATCCAAATGCCAATATTTGTGCAGATACAATGTTGATACCTTGAAATGATTGAGTAATGAAGATAAGTTACATACAAATTTCTCAATTTGATTCTTTGTATACAGCATCAGTCTGATCAACTTACGTTCTATTAGGCTTGCTTAAGCAGTATAGATGCTGTGTTATGCTTATAAGATCTCAAATTGATGCCTTTTGTCTTCTTAAAGGCCCTGCATATCTGTGGCAGACAAACCAACACTTTTCAGAGATTTGAAATGTATGAAATAGAAATCTGTGTTTCAAGTTGATCATCCTAACTTCTGGTACATAATATACCCTATATGATTAGTTCATTAGAGTTGTACTATGACTGAATTGGATTCCTCTTCTTGGTAGGTATTTTCAATCGTGTGTATGCTGTAAATTGTATCACAGGCTCGTGAACTCCATCCAGTGGAGAGAAATGGATTGAAATAGGTGTTTATTGCATTTGCTGTATGCTATTCCTTGAGTGGATAAGATCCATTTCTTTCGAGGAAAATGGACTTCATATCCAATCAAAGGTGAGCTAAATCGACTTGAATGCTTTATGACGTAGATTTTCCAAACGGAGAAGGTTAGTTTAGAGGAATCATGGTGAAATATGGTAGTTGGTGCAATTTATTCTGAACATTATTCTGAAGTTGACTAGAGCTTGTACATATGGTGCTTGATGATATGTGCTATTCTGTAAGAAAGCAAAGTGGGTGATCCATATTCTTCTTAGAATGCATGTTTGGTGATGGCATCTGTAGTCTTTACTTCATCCAGCAAAGCAGTCCTATTATGACAACTGTCCTTGCATCACATTGTGCTACATGTTTTGTATTTTGCATTATGTATCTGATGCATGGGATGTAAGGCGCAATTCTTGTTTATATATATATATATATATATATATATTATAATAATGAGTGGTTCTACATCCACACATGGGGATCTGATGGGAATCCTGCCAGTGTAAAAGCATCTCTCTTTTTTCATGTACTGTTTGTTTAAAACTTTTAAATATGTATATATATATATTTAAAAAAAATCACAACGTTATCTGAAAATACATCATTAATCACTTAACAAGTGAAAATTCACTATCGGGATCCCCGGTTGGGATTCCAATTTGTGGGTTTGCCACCATACCAATATGTGTTCAATCTAGTGTTTGAGAATTTCGATAAAGTCAATTATGTTCATATGCAGTTAGGTGCCACTTGAAATGTGTTGCATCACCTAGTATTATTAGGGATGGCAAGTATTGAAATGAAAAATAACATTATCTGAAAATAGCAATTGACTGCCCATGAATTTCATCTTGTATGTATTTATTCTCTCCATTGCAGCTCATAATTCTAAAATCAGAGACCTCGGGAAGGAAAGAATACCGTTAATAACTCAAGGAGTTCGTTCCTATACCATCTCACGATATTTTCATGGAAATAGTCAATAGATGTAATTTTTAGAGAATGTGGCTTTCAAGCCCAAACTTTGTGATAAATGAAGCATTTTTTAAAATTAAATGTGGCCCATTGAAGGTTTTGTTATTATAATAAGATCTCCTTTATTTAGTCCGTAGCTATACAAATTTGACAATTAAGATTTACTAAGTTATACAAATAAATAAATGACACGCTATTAATTATTATTATTATTTATTTTAAATTTTATTATTTTTAATCATAAATTAATAATATTTTTAGTGATTTTATATTTATATATCATCCCATGACTTTTGAATTAAATTGACGTTGAGCCTGAGGGTGTCGGAGTCGCCCGATTTGACTTTATAACCATCAAAACGGTACCGAAAGGAAAGCGCGCCAAAACAAACACACTGTTGCTTTCTGTGTATCTCTCTCGTCTGCCTCACTGCCTTTGCTTTTTATCCCTATTTCTGACACACACTCTCGATTCGCTCAATCCCCCCTCTTACGTGCTTCTGCGCTCTCTCTCTCTCTCTCTCTCTCTTCTCTCTGCTGCTTTTTCTCGATAGATTATTCTGTTTTGCTGTGTTTTGCTTTGAGATGGCATCGTCGGAGCGGAAGATTCTGGTGACCGGCGGGGCCGGGTTCATCGGCTCTCACACCGTCTTCCAGCTGCTCAAGGAGGGGTTTAGGGTTTCCATCCTTGACAATCTTGACAATTCTGTTACGGTGGCCGTAGATAGGATCCGGGACTTGGTGGGGCCTGAACTTTCTCAGAAACTCCAATTCCATCTGGTATCAGATTTTCCTCTCTCTTTCTTTTTTCCCCCTTGGAGTCTCTATAATCTGTTGTGTTTTGGCTTTCGAGAAAATGAGTTAAAAGAATAAACGAAATTACTGGTCATGCTCATTTTTTATTTCTAGGAAGAGAACTCAATTAAGGTTTACTGATGGCAAGTGATAGAACTCAATTAAATTTTATCAGTGTCGAATGAATGGGTGCATTCGTGTTTTCATCCATTCTCCAAGCGGTTTATTGGCAATTAAACTCGGTTTGGGGTTATGGCTTGATTTCATCGTACTATGTGTTGGTTTGGTTGCAGGGTGATCTTCGGAACAAGGACGATTTGGAGAAGCTCTTTTCTCAAACACGGTCTGTTAATTAATCTGAGACGCCTTTCTCTAGTTTTAATATAATTTAACACGTTATACCAATTGCACGCTGATCTTCTGTTTTTTTAGCAGTGCTAAGATTTTCAATTTTGTTCATTTTCTTGTTCTGGAGATTTAATGGAAAAGATCTCCATAGATACGTGAATCATTCAAAAAAACAAAGAAGATACTTGTGGATCTTTTAAAATACCTTTTTTTTTTTTTCTGAAAACTTTTTTGGGGAAAAAGAATTTTAGACTTTTTCAGAGCATTGTTTTGTGATGCCATTTTTGCCTAATTTGAGACAGATTTGATGCTGTGATCCATTTTGCTGGCCTAAAAGCTGTTGGGGAGAGTGTTGCTCATCCTTGCCGCTATTTTGATAACAATCTAGTTGGTACTATCAATCTTTACGAGGTTATGGCGAAATACAATTGCAAAAAGGTGCACCTCTGATTTAATTTCTTGAGCTATTTGTCTTGTTTTAGAGTCTAGCACTTGTGAGTTATATGATGGAAAATAGGAATAGCAGATATCCACAAGTGAATAAGGTATCTAACCACTAAATTCTGAAGGCTGTAATGCTCAGTGTCTGATCCTTTTACCTGTCCTGAGTAGTTATACCATTCATCTCCAGCTGTTGAACTTTAATACAGAAATGCTTAGTCTCAGCATGTGCACCTTTTTGTATGGGTTTCGTCACTTGTTGTTATGCTCTACTCCTACTGACATAAGTAATATTTTCATGTGGGGAAGTAGATGGTCTTCTCATCATCTGCAACTGTTTATGGTCAACCTGAAAAAATACCTTGTGTTGAGGATTTCAAGTTGCAAGCTATGAATCCCTATGGAAGGACCAAGGTATAAATATTGTGTCCTCAATAAGTTTTCTTGAGCTTCTTTCTATACCACCCATTGGTTTTCTTGTGTTCAGAGGAGTGCTTTTTCTTCTTTCCCCGACGTTGTATTTGTTTTGCCTTTCTAGCTTTTCTCTGAGGAAATAGCTCGAGATATTCAGTTGGCAGAGCCAGATTGGAGAATTATACTACTTAGGTACTTCAATCCTGTTGGGGCTCATGAGAGTGGTAGAATTGGTGAAGATCCAAAGGGTATTCCAAACAATCTCATGCCGTACATACAGCAAGTAGCCGTTGGCAGATTGCCTGAGCTTAATTTATATGGTCATGATTATCCAACAAAGGACGGTAGTGCGGTATGTCCTTTTTCCAGTAAAGAATCTCAAGTAGGACTGGATAAGATTTCTGATGCACCAGTTTGATGTAGGCCATATATAGTTGTGTATTTCCACTTACAATCATTTGTAAGCCTCGTACTAATATTTGACTTTCTGTCATCACAAAACTTTAATTGAAATGACTCTTTTTTGCTTACAAAGTAGCAATCGTGCTTCTGATAAACAGATCCGAGATTACATCCATGTCATGGACTTGGCAGATGGTCACATTGCTGCTCTTCGGAAGCTTTTCACAACAGAGAATATAGGTTATCATTTTTCATCATGGACATTTAGATGCTAATGAATTTGCTGCCACCTGTTAATTGTTTGTTGTGCATTCAACAATTTCCATGTTTTTGAGCCAATACATCATCTTGAGGTTTCTACAACAATCATGCTTTAGCATTTGGGTAAGGCAAAAGTGTATTAACAGATTACTCTTCTAGGTTGCACGGCCTACAACTTGGGGACGGGCTGTGGCACATCTGTGCTCGAAATGGTCGCTGCATTTGAGAAAGCTTCTGGCAAGGTGACTCCCCCTCCCCTTTCTCTCATGTAAATATTTGGGAAAATGCTAATTTTTTTCTCATATTATGTGTTTTAGAAAATCCCCATTAAGCTATGCCCAAGGAGGCCAGGCGATGCTACTGCTGTTTATGCTTCTACAGAGAAAGCAGAGAAAGAACTTGGATGGAAGTATGCGGTTATTTTATGCTTTTTCGATGCATTTTAAGTTGCATTACATTGGCGGCATTCTTTCATGTTTCTGATGCTACAACTTTGTCTACGAGATGGATCCTCTATAACTTCCTTCACTGTACTTACTACTCTGACCATCCTATGGCCATGGTGATATTGTTGACTGAGAACTGCTACAGCCATAAAGCACAAAGAAAAACTCACAAACTAATTTGTCTTCATAAAATCTGTTAGATCTAGTTTATAATAAAAGTAGCTTTCTAATCTGATGTACCACATCAAAACACATTAGTTTGTGAGTTTATTTTTATGTAATCCATTTGTGGCTAAAGCATTTTCCTTGCTGATAAATGTCTGAGTCTGATAATGTTTGTATGTCTCTTGGCAACGATAGTTCTTTCAGCTACTTTGGTGTTTTTTTCAGGGCGAAATATGGTATTCAGGAGATGTGCAGGGACCAATGGAAATGGGCAAGCACCAATCCATGGGGATACCAGTCCAAGCATGATGGTGCTTAATGTACGAGTTGTGCAAACCCTTTGTTATCACATTTTACCGGATCACATTCCACATTTTTTGAGCTATCTGCCTAGCCATCTATGAAAATAAATGTGTCAAGTAATATACAACATATGTAATTTTCGAGGCAAGAGTTTTGCTTCTGTTTAGCCACGTCACCTAATTTTTATATTAAATGTCAAGTTGGATAATTTAAGTTTAAGATAATTGAAATACCACGTTACATAAGTATGCAATTTGCTATTTTTATACAACTGTGTTTTGTTGTAACAATCCGGCTCAATAATTCTAAAGTCGAGATATTAATAATTTTTATTAGGCAAAATTATATATAATGGACCAGATTAGATAAGTCTACGAGCAATAAGTTATTGAGGTTGATTTGTAGTTTTAATTAGACTAAATAACTATGTTAAATCACATTTGTTATTTATTAAACGAGGTAGACTCCTTTTAAAATTTAAAGATTTGTCATTAGAAATCTATTTCAATTTGAAATCACCACTGATTTGAGTCTCCTACTTAGTCTAAGTCAATGTCAATCCTCTATTAAATGAACTAATAGATCAAATTTTTAAATTTAAACTCTCTTCTTGAATGATCGTGATTAAGTCCAACTTGAACTTGAATTTGTCAACATCTATTCTAACAGGAGTATAATTCTACAATCCAGTAACGCGATCTAGGGGTAGCAATATGTGACACGACACGTTAACATGAAACGAACACGACACGATAAAAACGGGTTCGTGTTTAGCCTTAACGAGTTTCGGGTCAATTCGTGTCAATCCGTTAAGACACGATTTGATAACATGTTAAACCCGTTATGATCTGTTAAGATTCGTTAAGACATGTTAAGAAATTTAAATTTACTTTTATACCCTTGAGCTAAACTTAAAAAAATCCTAATTTAAAATTACCTTTATACTCTTAGACACTTTACTATCCCATTTAAGTATTTATTAAAAAATTATTAACGAGTTAACTCATTATTATTTAATATGTTTGGGTTATAATTTTAATATTTTACAATGTGTAGATCATATTTGTATATTTATCATATTTTATAGTATACTACTTATTGAATTGTAATTTTAAAATTGTAATTTGTAATTAATTTTTTATATTTTATAACTATTATTTAAGTTTTAATATTTATATAAAATCAATTAAATTAAACTCAAACGGGTCTCTAATGGGTTTGCGGGTTGAATCGGGTCAGATTGTGTCGTGTCATATAGTGTTAAAGATCTTAACGGGTCTTAACAGATCGTGTCGTGCAACCTGTTATCTTAACGGGTCGTGTTAGGGTTGAAATTTTTGACACAAAACCCTTAACGGGTCGTGTTCGTGTTGACCCCTTAAACATTATGTACACGCCCTGACACGACACGAACACGACCCGTTAACATGTTTTGACACCCGACGCGATCGATTTGGTGTTGAAAATTTTAAAAAGCAACATTATAAAGTAAGTAGCTTGATCATATATTTAATCCCTAAAGTCAATTCTTTTGAAGCCAATCTTTATGTACAACACATATCATGATATTTATGCTTGCATTATGTTTCATTCGTATATTATAATTAAAGTAATAATACACACAAAACACTTTTTACAACAAAAATAAGAAATTTTAGAAAGTAGTGTTATTTTATATGGTATTTTAGATTAGTACCCCTTATTTTAAAACATGATTGTGAAATATATTATGAAAAGTATTATGTTAATCATTTTCCTTATAGTTATGTATGTATTATACATTTACGTTGCATAAGACACATAAGTTTTTATAAATCAAGTATAAGATAAGCTTATAACAGTTAATCAAATGACTATTCAAATGCATAGTATCAATGCAATTTCAGGATGGGCATGTCAAACCATAGAATCAAGTATGGTTCACCGTAGTACGTTAGAGTACTGCACAATCGACTTTCTCTACTATAGCAAAAGAAATTATTGTACAACCTCGCCCGTAAAGTTAAGTGTATAATTAGTCAGATTAGTTATTTAATTCAAATTAATCAGTTAATTCATATAAATCAGTCATGTATAGTATAAAGATCGATGAGCAGTCGTGATTTTAAGCTCAATATGAAATATATTTGTTTGTGTGATGATGGATTTTTTATTGAGTGATCACTCATTTTAATTTTTTTTTTAATTTTTTAAAACCACCTCAAGTCAAAATAATTATGAAAGTAGAGCTGCGTGATGAGACTTAGTTCATAGATGCGTGACAATGACTTAGATCATGTACAAAGATTTTAAATTTATTTTAAATTTTTAGAAATTTTAAGTAAATGTTTCCTTATATTCTCATTTATAATTTGAGTATTTTAACACAAAAGGACTATAATTCAAGATTTAGTAGTAGCAATCTGTCTCTTAAGAATTTTTAAAAGTGATTATATAATTTAACCTTGGGGGAGTGAGATATTACATTTGCCCTCAATATTTAATTTATTACAATTAGTAATAAAAGAAAAATTTACCATTCAAATTATTTTATAATATGGGTAATTCTGTCATGGTTGGAATAAACTCTCACTTAAGCGAACATATATGAATTTCAAAGTGGATTAATGAAATTGGTGTCTGATGATCTTTGATCAATCTTATTCCCCAACTCTTTTAGATGAAATCATGAAAGATTCAAAACCTGCCTCTAGGTTGTATTTACAAGATTCTAGAGACTGAGGCCATTTGTATTCAAATATGAGATGAGTTAAAATGAGTTTAGTTTATTTTTTAATATTATTATTATTTTAAAATTTAAAAAAGTTGAATTGAGATTTGAAAAATGTATATTAGAATTTGAAAAAGTTGTATTTGAATTTGTATTTTGTATAAAAAAATTAAAAAAATATAATAATGATATAAATGAGTTAAGATGAGTTAAACTCATTCTTAAATCTAAATTAGTCTGAATTCTCAAGTTTTGCCGTTGTGATTACGACATGAATCAACTTGCCTTTTTGGACCTTTGGTTGTGTCAGCCTCTTTAACTTTTGCAGTGTTATTTAGGAATAGAGTTAACTTGGGGTTCGGTCGAACTGAATCCCCCCTCTTTGCAGCGCTCTCTGCTGTCATTGGCGGTGTCGCTCATTGCTGGCGGTGGCGGCAAAGAAGGCTGAGTAAGACCGAATTTTTTTTTAAAATTCATCTTCATTTTATTTTTTTATTATATTTTTTTTTATTTTTTTATTTTATTATATTTTTTATTATATTTATTAAATTTTATTGTATTTATTATTAAATTTTTTAATATTTTTTATTATATTTTTATAATAATTATAAAAATTTAAGAATAGGAAAGAGGTGAGCTGTAAAGATGTTGGAGTACCCAATGTCTCTTCAAACTTCAAATTGCACGAAAAAGTGAATAGGGACGTGCCGGTTTCCAGGCGATAAGAGGATAAGCCGTAGCTTTGGCATCAGCATTTTTTGTCATCGAACAAGGATGGTCTTGTGGAGCACTTACGGATTATGATGATAGCAAATGACAATGTAAACTTCTTTATTTTAATATATAAAAAAATGTTGGGTAAAACATTGCGTGCAAGTTTATGATTCTTTGGTTATTCTATACCAAAGAATAGGAATCAGTTTTTTTATTTTTATTTTTAACTTTGAAATAAGAAGAGGACATAAGCTGGTTGAACAATGTTGACATGAAATTACCACTAAGGGCGGGTGTGGCTTAGTGGTCCACGAGTTTGACTGTTGACACTATAGTTGGAAACAAAGAATTTTCAAATATTTATTATTATTATTAATTATTTTATTATTACGTTTCACCTACTTTTATTATTATTTATTTATTATTTAATATTTTATTATTATTTTTTATATAACACTCTCAACGTCTAAACTTAAATTTTGTGATCGAATCACACAACGGAAGGCGCTCAGGATTATTGGTGACCCAGTAGCTCATGAACCACCCATACTCTGTGGGACTGGAGTCAGGTTATAGCTCAAGTCCAACTTGTAGGGAGCCTGCGGATCTCAACAACTAAGCCCATCTTGTAGGGTGCTACTAGGGTCACATCCTAATAGGAAAGCCATATCTAGTTGCCCCCTCCAACCCTTTCAGCTGAAAGTAAAAAAAAAAAAAATGTTGAGTGAAATTTTGCTTTCCATAATTCCATTATTTGTCTTCCTCTTAGATCAAGCAGTAAATGGGTCTCCTCAGCCATCGACAACAAGATAATCCGCTGGTTGGAGGGGAATAAAATGAAAGAAGATAGAGGTGTTAGTTATTTATTGTTGATCAAGGGCCTATATATCGCCAGTGGTAGCCAGTTTATGTCCTCTTCTTGTGTCCAACACCCAATTCCCATATGCATGATTTGGTCGACTCCAACCCGCAAAAAGCCATTATTATACATTGCTTTCTAAAATAACGGGTGGAATTGTTTAATAGAAACGATTTCAGCCTAAAGTAGTGCGCTGGGGGTGGGGGGGATTCAGATTTTGAGCTAGTGATCAATATCTTCTAATCTTACATGTAGCCTGAACCAATTGATAATCAACTAGTGGCAAAACCAAGTTGAGTGATCACGCCCATTTTGCTAACTATGTTTCTTCAACAACTTGTATATATTCTTAGTTTTGTAATGGAATATCTCTGGCGAAGGATGCTTCATTAGTAGCATCTACCTGTTAGTGGGTTACCCATCCTCATGTCATCATTTTAGTATCAATAAGGGCCACACGCCAGATTGAGCAAAGCTGCATCACTCTGGAAAGCAACCATCATCAATTCATGCATTTGCAACTTTCCTTGCCATTGTCACTTGTAATTTCTTTTCAGCTTACAAGCTTGGTAGGAGAATTGTCTGATGATGCTTCGGGTTACTCAAGTAAAACATTGCATTCAGAAGAAAACTCCTCAAGCAACTTTCCTACTTAATACCCCCTCTTTTTCCAAAAAAGAAAACTTTCTCTACTTATTGGGAGCAAGGATAATTCTTTTGGTGGGGGGTGGTCTGTATTTCATTTCCCAGTATGAACTTCAAGTTCTGCACAAACTTGTCATTTATGTGGAGCGTCCCTGTTTAGTCAATTACCTTGCAATCAGCAACTGAGCAAGAATGGACTAGTCCCCAGAACATTCCTCTAATATATCCGGACAGAAGCAAGGAAATAAAAAAGGCGAGATAAAATTTATCTATGTTCTTTCAGAAAGACAGTGAGCTGATAATGTAAAATGTAGTCAACTTACAGCTAGAGTTTTCACTTCTTCAGTTATAACAAGCTTGCCCTCTGTGAACTCACAAGCTGGAACGGGAATGCCAAGCTGCTTCTGCAGCTTCTTCACGACAAAAACTTCTGGCTCTTCGCATATGGTTACCACGGTACCTTTCCTACCAAGCCGACCCGTCCGGCCAGCTCGATGTGCATAATGAGTTGAGTCTGTGGGTAGGTCCAGATTAACCACAAGATCACATTCTGCTACATCCAAACCCCTGGCCGATAGCTCATTTGTCACAAGAACTCTCAACTCCCCGTTCTTGAATTTTTTTAAAGTTGTCGATCTAGCAAGCTTCCCAAGATTGCCATGAAGCTCTGCGGCTTTCAGCCCACGAGCCTCTAGCTTGAAGACAGCATCCTTCAGCTGCTTTGTGTGGTTCATGAAAGCTATAACAGACTTGGCATCAAGTGCATGTACACATCTTCGCAATGTATCAACCTTGTGTTGTAACTTTGTGACACAATGATAGTGTTTTAAAGAGGGGGGTAGGCTCTCTACTGCAGGGTGAGGCTGCGCATTCAAGTTTGAACTTAAAATGGACATGGACCCTGACAATTTAACGGGTCCTGACGGAGGGAGGGATTCAAGTTTGGTGACTTTTTTGGCTTGGACAAGGAGTGGATCATGACCCCAGCGCTTGGCTGCCCTTATTACTGAAAATGGCACTGTTGCAGACACCATGATGGTCTGGCGTTCAGCCTGTTGGGCAAGTGGGCTTTTTGCTCCACAACGGTCTGCACCTGATCTCCTACCTACATGTTCTAGTATCCGGTGCATGTCCTCTCGGAAATTAAATGAAAGTAGCTCATCCACTTCATCTAAGACCAAGAAACGACATCCATGAGTGTGAAGTTTTCCTGATGCACTAATCTCAGCAATCCGACCAGGTGTACCGATGACAATAGCTGGCTTGTTTTTCTTGAGAGCTTCTTCCTGCCTTGATCGGTTTGCACCCCCAACAAGCTGCTGAACCACCCTTTTGTTTGCAGGTCCCAAAATCTTCTCAACCTCCCTTACTATTTGCATGCCCAGCTCCCTGGAGGGAGCCACAACTACTGCTTCAATTTCCATTTTCTTTGCAGATTTCCCATCATCATCAGAAGATTTCTTCATAAGAGGGCCTACTTCAGAGAGTATAGGAAGAAGGTAAGCCAACGTTTTTCCCGAACCAGTGTAGGACTGAATCACAACGTCATGACCCTTTAGTATGGTAGGAATTGCTGCAGACTGTACATCAGTTGGAACTGTAAAGCCTTCACCCTCTAACCTCTCTATTAATAAAGGCGGGAGGCCAAGCTCAGAAAAAGACTTCGCTGCAAATGGAGCTGACTCTATTTCAAGCAATTTTTTTCTCTCGACTGCCTTGATCTCATTACTTCCAGCTGCATTGAGTTTACTCTTAGGAACTTCAATAGGAGAACTCAACTGCTTATATTTATTCGTTTTGTTGTTGTCTTTGGCTTCAAATTCACTCTTGTACCCAAGGCTTGCAAGAGTGAGGGGCCCATGGTCACGCTC
This sequence comes from Platycarya longipes, assembly GCA_036559045.1. Classification (NCBI taxonomy): domain Eukaryota; kingdom Viridiplantae; phylum Streptophyta; class Magnoliopsida; order Fagales; family Juglandaceae; genus Platycarya; species Platycarya longipes. The sequence continues at coordinate 10,510,629 of CM071799.1, read as the reverse complement.
AACCCTACTAAAAAAATGTATGCTTCTGTGCACCCAAGCTGTCCTAGACACATGTGATAACTTCTTTAAAGGTGACGACTCACCAACAAGAAGAATCAACCGCGTTGAGGTTAATGTTGGCATCCCCTGCAAAAAAAATTTAATTAGTACGTATTTAACTTATTTTCAATAGCTTATTTTGGCAGCACAAGAAAGCCCATGGCTGCTAAAAGTCATCGTATGTAAACAGAGATAATAACCCCTGAAGGAGCTCAAGCTCAAGCTACAATCTACAATTTTATGATAATAAACTTGATGCGACAAAAAATATCTTCTAGTTCCTGTGCATCCCAGAACTAGCGATTCCACTTATCTGCAACCCAACTCATATGCTCATAAAAATATACTTAAAGTTAACGGAGTGTAGTAAATGAGCAACCAACCAAACACATAAAAATCATCAAGGAATAGGTGCTAACAACTCAATATTCTGGTTTTCAATTACCATATTGTGAGGTAACAAGGGTGTTGTGGGATGAGATATTCCAAAGGGTTGATGTTGCTTGGGTCATGCCTTTGAGGGTGGTAGATTTGTTGGGTTGTTAGAGGAAGATGCAAGGCTGTCCTCATGTGACAGCAGTGTAGAAGATGATCCCGTTGTGTCTTATGTGGTGCATTTGGTTGGAAAGGAATGCTCGATGCTTTGAAGATAAGGAACGCACAATGGCAGAGCTGAAGAATTATTTTCTCCACACATTACCGCTTTGATTTTCAGCTATTGTATTAAATGGGGACAATATTCATAATTTCTTGTCTTTAAATCCTCGCTCTTAGAATGTATTTAGGTGTTCTTTTGTATACTTCCTGTGTACACGGGCAATATCCACTTCATTCATATCAATAATATATATCTCTTACTTATCAAAAAAAAAAATATTCTGGTTTTCAATTTCAACAGTGAAATTGCAGAAAATAAAACGGCTAGAGCAGATAACAAAATATTTTACACATATATAACCTGAAACCTTCCAAGAATTTACATTCTTTTATAATAACGTTTTCATGTACCAGCGATTCATTATAAGGGCACTAAAACTTTTGAACTTGCTTCTAAACTAATGGTTTTGTTTGATGATGCTGTGTAATTCTTATTCGATATCATCAGTCTTTTATTTCAGTATTTATTATACAACATAATCGAACACTGCAATTTTTTATTCTTTAAACACTTGAAGCCAAAAACACCCATTCCCAACCGGTTGAGGCACTTTGTCAAACAACAGTCGGGCCAAAAGATGGAAGTGTGTAGTCAATACAAAGAGTAAACTAGGTAGAAACAGAAAAGCGTTATTAATGAGGACAGGTTTAATTTTCCTTTAGAAAACCAAGAAAAATAATGTAAACCGTCAATTTTCTACACCCACAAAATGGTCAAGCAAAACCAGATAACAAAGTAGAACTAAAGTATTTGCATTAAGAACTAAGATTCTCACACTTAGAACAACCAAACGATAGATAGAAAGAGGTGTAGTGAGAAGCATACTTTCAATGTCGTTGGTAGCTCAAACGATGCTGTTATACGCCGACGGCAGTAGAGAAGAGAAGATGTAATATTGAAGAAGAAGAACGTCGGCTTGATCTTGAGGCTAGCGTTTTAGGAACATTCTTGGGCCTGTCGAAGGAACATTCACGAGTATCTTTAGGCTGAGGTGGTTGATGGACTCGGGTCTTGGGCCTGTCGTTGAGTGAAGAAATAAAGATGAAGCTCATACGGGTTGGGCTTGAGCCTAATCCATTTATCTTTTAATTCATGTTTGTATTTCATTTGTTTTTAGCATTTCGCCCATGTATCAATCCTGTAGGGGTTTACGCTACTATAGGCTATAAATAATTCAGATTGCATGCAAACTGGTTGGTCATGATAGCCTGACACGGCGTCTGTGATATTGTTGTCTATAAGTCATTTGAGATACCTTCTCTACCTTCTCTCTAAACAACTCTAGCCGCTTGCCTTCGTCTGAGGGGGGTGCGGCTCCCCCCTCCGTTCCCTCCCCTACCCTTCTCTGATCTCCTCTTCCTCTTCTTTCCTTTATTTTGTTTTGGTTTGTTTCTGTTTTTTTTTTCTGTTTCGCAGCGGAGCAGCGCAGGGATGGGAGTTTTCACGTCATTTTTCGGTGGCCGGCTTCCACCACGCACCCCGCAAGGGGCCTTCCCAGTCACTGGTCTTCCAGTCTGCCCAGGGTTTTGCCACTGGAGCCAGTGCTTTCGCGTCACGCGTGAGTAGTCCAAAGCTTGTCTCCCTCGCGCCATTCTCACTAGTGATGGTACGTGGGTTTCTAGTGTTTGGCCACCATCTCGTGGCTCCCAAGGCGATTCCTTAGCCGCCGATCATCCCGCTTGTTGAAGCTCCCACCTGGGAGAGACGGTGTTTCGCCGCTTGCGCGACCAGCCGTTCTCGAGCAGCTCAGCGTTATGCCGCACATGGGGAGGTCTACGCCTGTCACGCGCGGTGACGCTCGATCCAGGAACCTCGATAGCGTCTAGAATGTCCGGCTGGACATCCCCTGGTGGCACGTTTCCACCACGCGCCTCCCACCTCCGTGTTGTGTTGTCTGTTTTTGTCCCGAACCACTTCCTGTTGCGTTGGGATTCGGCTTTGTGTTGTTCTTTTTGTGTTGTTTTCGCTTGTTGGTTTGGTTGTAATAATAAATAGGACTGATGTCCTTGTTTGGCTCCCGCTCCTCTTTTGGAGGAGGTGGTTTATTTTCCTGCTTCTCTTTTGGAGAATGGAGGTGGTGATCTCCTCCCCCTCTTTGAAGGGTGGAGGTTTAGGTTACTTTCGTGTCTTCCCTGACAAACTAAACTTTAGTGTTGGTTTGTCTTGTGAGTGAGAAGTTTAGATAAAGTTCGTCACTTTTATGTGCGGAGATTCTACAGATCAGTGTATTAGTTAGACTTGTAGTACGAGTTCTCCTGTATTTATTGATCTCAGTTGTAAATTTCGATTAATGAAATGAAATGTGTTCTTTTTCTCAAAAAAAAAAAAATAATAGCCTGACACGACTAACCATGCCTCCTGAGCGCAAAGCATATTCGAGTTCTGAAAATCAGTCATCTGTCAAGAAAAGTTATGATTATGAAGTTTAAAATTTTGACTAAATTAATACCCAACAGCCATATAGCTTTTGGGTTAACAGTTAAACAATTAGTATTAGAGAAGAAATCACATCACAAATTTAAGTCAAGAAGATGATGACTTATAAGTTGAATTAAAATTTGTTAAGAGTACTCACATCCCATCCTTACAATTTTTTTTTTAAATTTTATTCATCTTTAAAAAATTTCTTACATCTCATTTCTTATATTTCTTTTTTCTATTAAAATAATATTATTCTATTATTATTTCATTATTTTTTCTACTACTTTATTTTACATGTTTAATTATTTTTAATAAAATATACATATATATTTGATATAGGAATGAATAGTGACTCTCAAATATAAGGGGTACTGTTCATCCTCCAAATCCGACCTTATTTTAGAAGACTGGATGTAGAACTCAAATGGGATTTATTAAACCTATTTAAAATTTTTTCAAATAATAGGAGGCTCCCTGTTATAGAAAGTCCAATATAAGTGTTTTTAGTACTATGTATGGGTATGTTAAGTCATTGAATATTAATAAATTAGTGAAGCCGCCAAAAAAAGAGAAAGAAATACCATCGGATTGATGTTGATAGAGTGGGCACCGTAGAGCCATAGACGTCAAATTCAAATGTGTAGTGGAATATTATAATTATGAGAACGAACGTTGTAATCAAGTTAACATCCGAGAATTCTAAGATTTTCGAAATCTAAGATTTTCCGAACAAAAATAAAAAGACGACCTTTAGTTTGGAAAGTAATTGGGCGCTGTGTCCTGTAGGGACTGGTGGACCGTTACAGCATTAATATAAAAAGAGATACTACAAAGAGAGATCAGGTTGTTCTTCGAGCACTCACTGATTTGATGGTTGGTTCCTAGTGTGCACTCCATTACAAGGAATAGATACGAGTTTCGTATTCTCTGTCTTTCTTTCTTTCTTTCTTTCTTTTAGTTAAAGGTATGAGATTTCTCTCAATCCAGTATTCCCTCTCCTCGCTTATGTTTAAAACCCCATTTCTCTCAATCCAGTATTCCCTCTCCTCTTCTGATGAAGAAGCATTCATCTCCAGTGCAGACAGGCTAAGCTGATAAGTTCTAGGCGTGCTTTTGGCATCTAATTAAGGCGACGCTCATAGCCAGTACGAAGACATGAAGTAATTCAATTGTTCTGAATCAATTTCTTATATTTAATTATGGATTTCTAACATTTGTTCATTAAAATTAAGGTTTTGAGGGTCTTGATGCTTAATTAATGATCAGTTGTATCGTGCGCTTATATCAATTTTGTTGGGGGTTAGGGGAGCTGTAAGTGTAAGATGGGATGAAGCTAAGCTTGCTGAAATTGAGGCAAATAAACCAGTCAGGAAAAAGATTGATGAACCCAAGACACCATATCACCCAAAGGTTAACGAAGACGGTAAGATGATATCTTATACAGTCCAATTTCAACAAGATCTTGTTGTTACAATTCCAATAAAAGGATTGAGTCGAAAACATTTTGCTAAATGTATCTGTTGGCTATCATAGGCTCATTGTATTCTGTTGGAAGCAGTACTGGTAATGCTGCACAGGCTGAAGCTATAAGAAACGCTTTGAAGGAAGTAATTTCAAGTCGAAGGCATTCTACAGATTTTGCAGGATGGACATCATCTGAGGATGAGTCTGATGCCATGGAGCAAGATGAAGGTTCTTAAATTTCTCTTAATCAAGGAACTGTCTTCATGATTATATGTTGAAAAACTTGAGAAAATGTTATCTTGGCATTAATAGGTTCTTAAAGTCTCGTTTAGATATTGAGTTGAGATGAATTAAATATTTTATAAATAATAATGAGTTGAGATGATAGAATAAATTTTTTTAAACTCATTTAAGATAATTTTAAATATATTTAGATGTTAATATGAATTTAAATATATTTATGAGAAGTTGAAAAAATATCGTGGATATTGCGTGTAAAGAAAGGTTGAACTGAAAAAGATCTTGGATCTCACGTATAAAAATGTTTTGAGTTAAACTAAACTGAGTTGATATTAGTTGAGTCTAATATCCAAATAAATTCCTCTTAATTAAATAACTGTCTCCATGTTTGTTTTTTTAACCCAATTACTAATTTCATGCATTTTTTAGCCCCCTTTTTTTTTAATGAATTCGGCATATAGCTCGTTGAATTATGTTGGAAATTTTCTCAGGTAGTGTAAAGATTGAGCATGACATAAGTTTCAAAGATCATACAAGACAACAGTATGATGAGTTCTGGAGGGTTAAAGAGCTCAAAAGGGGATGTTTTCAGGATGATAACAATGATAAGGATGATGGCGTAGGGAGACAGCATTCAAGTTCGTTTCTTAGCAACGGGTTGAGAGAAATACACATCGATGGTCCCAATGGAATCCCGCGAACGATAGACATTCAGGAAGTTACAGGAAGACTGCCTCAAAGACATTTACTTCAAAAGTAAAAGAGCTTAGAATCCTGCAGTCTATTTCCCGTGGGAAAGACAGACCAATACTTTTACGTACAGTTATATATATATATATATATATATTGTATCTTTTATTAATGTAATTAGTTGTGTCATTTTTTTAAAATAAAATAATTATTAGTTTGGCCAATTATATAAATAATATATATGAAATATATAAAAATAATTGTAATAAATAAATCTCAAGACAGACACAAGCATCAAGCACTTAATGCCACTTGTTAGTATAGTTTTTAATACCGTACTGTACTGATTGGTACGATTGAAATATGACATATCAGCTGATTATCCGGTACAGTTTATATTTATATCTCACACTTGCCGATATTTTGGCCGTACCAATTTGTACATAAGATTTCAGTCGAAATATTGGCTGATACCGGTCAATATTTACGTTCCAGCCGTATCGGATTTCGGCCATTCATTTTTTTTTATTTTTTTATTTTTTTATCTCAATTTAGATTAGACTAATTATATATATAATTTATTATATATTGACTATTAGTGTAAAGTATCGTTTATATATATAATTTATTTATTTGTAAACTATTTTAAAATAATACACAAAATAATATCAATATAAAAATATTTTATTTCAATATTTGACCAATATATCTATCGAGACGCTAATTAAAACATAATCGTCTCCCTCCTTTAAATGGTCCTGAATTTAGCTGTAAACCGAATAATTTGGGCTAGAAATACGAGAGGCCCAAACTAAAACTGAGCAATTTGTGTTTGTAATAAATAAATAATAACGATGATGTGTATAAATAATTTTGAGTTAATTAGCCAATCATTTAGTACTAAATTAGAAGATATGGAAGAGATGATAAAATAAAATAAAATAAAATACTAATTAATAGGCATACGTATGCAAAGTTTAAACCAGTCAAAACTCATTTATGAGTTAGGCAAAAAGCAGGCCTCAGGATAATAATATATTAATATCCTTTATCCTATATGTGTTGGTAAAAAGTTGGATTTTTTTTTTTGTTAATATATTTTGGGTGGAAAAGTGATATGAAAAATAAATAGTAAAAGAGAGGAAAAGGAAAGAAAAGAAATATTCCATTTTTAGGCCCAACCCCAATTTTGCCAATCTCTGCAAGCTCTAATCCCCCTACCTATATCTATACCAGATTCATCATTCAATTTCAGAGACAGAGAGAGAGAGAGAGAGGAGACCGTCCACATCACCGTCAGGGAGTAAAATGTAAATCCGTAAACGGACTACCCATAGCCTCACCGACACGTATGGATGTCGCAAATCCCGTTCAGTTTAATTCAAATTTTTTTTTTTTTTTTTAATCTTTTATTATTTATTTTCTTTAAGAAAATTTGAAAGAATGGGGGAGAAGCTTCTGGAAAGAGGCCACGGAAAAAGCAGCAGCTCCACGCACTCTCTTCTCTCGCCTTCAGTGGGCCCCACCCCTCCTCTTTTCACTTTTTCCTGATCTTTTTCTCTCCCTTTCTTTCTCGAACCCACTAATATTACATTTTTTTTCTCCTACCTTCTATCATTTACTCTCCCCACACCCCCGAACCTTCTAGAAGCATCAAAACCTCTCTCTCTCTCGCCGTTAGCCGTCTGCTGGGTTCCGGCCGGCCGCCAATGTTTCGGTCGATACTGCTTGATTAGGTTACGTGGCGTAGCTGCGCGATATCGTACTTGTCCGTTTGGTTGGTGAGAACTTTCTCTCTCACTTTGTTCGCCAAAGAAACATATCCGTTTTTTCCAAGGTAACTTTGACCAGAATCATTTATTTCAGAATCATTTATGTTTTGTTGAATTCGTTTCTTGGTTGCTCATAACAAAAAAAAAAGTAATAATAATTCGTTTCTAGGTTTCATATTCTCCGTCTGGACGTTAAGAAAACTAGTGGAAAACGAAGGAATTATACCCTCAAATTTGAGATCTTACCCCTGTTTTTTTGGTGCTTATATCAGTTTCCTGAGATGAAGCAATATACCGCTTAGGTACTGTTTCTATATTATTTGTCAACTAAGCAGAAAATGGATGGTAATAATTAGTTGTATATACGTATAAAATCACCGGTTTTTGTCCTATTTATCTTAAGAGTTCATGAAAAATCAGATAAAGCCAACACGGCAAGTAGGGGCCTCTCTTGAAGGTTCGAGCGTTTTGTGCCTCGGATCCGAAATCGAAGGTCATGGCATCATTGCCGGTCGAACAGACTGGCGATTCTGGACCGGTGCATGGATCGGGAGAGTCGCAGAGATCTCTGCCTACTCCATTTTTGATCAAGACCTTCCAACTGGTGGACGACCCCGCCGTGGACGACCTCATTTCCTGGAACGAAGACGGATCCACCTTCATAGTATGGCGGCCCGCAGAGTTCGCCCGTGATTTGCTACCCAAGTACTTTAAGCACAACAACTTCTCCAGCTTCGTTCGCCAACTCAACACTTACGTAAGCCTCCATATGTCCATATACGCACGCAAAATGATCAGAAATTTTTCCTGTCACTTCAAGCTATTCGAGTTTTATTCCAGGTGTTGCTGTTTTATCTTATCGTATTTTACCGTTGAATTGTAGGGATTTCGAAAAGTTGTCCCGGACAGATGGGAATTCGCAAATGATTGTTTCAAGAAAGGCGAGAAAGGGCTCCTCCGGGACATTCAGCGCCGAAAGATCTCTCCTTCGCCGGTTTCTGTTACTGCTACTGCTTCAGCGGCGGCGACGGTAACCGTGGCGGCAGTTCCGGCAGTGTTGCGTACACTGTCACCTTCAAATTCCGCCGACGAGCAAGTGATCTCCTCGAATTCGTCACCGGTGGCCCACGCCCCTGCGGCGTTGGTGCAACGTTGCTCGAGCTTCACCACCACGCCTGAGATTCTGGAAGAGAATGAGCGGCTGAGGAAGGAGAACTCGCAGCTGAGTCACGAGCTTACTCGGCTGAGGGGCCTGTGCAATAGCATATTCTCTATGATGTCGAACTATGCATCCGGTCAATCGGACAGTGGCGGTGGTGGTGTTGGTGGTTGTGGTGGGGTTTCCATTCCGGAGGGGAAGCCCTTAGAGCTTATGCCGGAGAAGCAGGTTACAGTAACGGGGGAGACGGCGTTGTGCAGTGGTGCCCACAAAGCGGACGAGGAGGTGGGAACGATGCCGAGGCTGTTTGGGGTTTCAATCGGTGTAAAGCGTGCGAGGAGGAACGAGGAGGCGGAGGAGGAAGATGAGGAGGAGGACGACGACGACGATCAAGCGCAGGAGGAGAGGGAAGGGCAGAATCGAGAAATGTCGCAGGAGAAAGAGTCAGGGTCAGACGTGAAATCAGAGCCGTTGGATGGGAATTCTGAGCATAAGGAACCCCCGTGGTTGGAACTTGGAAAATGAGGGGAAGAGATAAGGTGAGCTGTGATTTTTGATTTCGAAGAGAGGGGTCACGTCACGTGACTAAAACGAAAGAGTATGTTGCTGACGTTGGTGGTGTTGAAGTTGTAACTGCGTGAAATAGATTTTTAACGTAAGAAGAAGAGAAAGAAGCAACGATCTGCTGGAGCCAGCAGACAAGGTGTAGTAGTTGCTTCTGGTAACTTAAGAAGTTTGATACGCGGATGGTGGAATAGCTGACTTAAGAAGCACACGAGGGAGGAGAGTTGGTCGTTAAAAAAGAAGATGATCTGAAAAGGCGGTAAAAAACAACTATAACGAGTGCACAAAAAAGTACGAAGTTGTTTTTCTTTTTTGTAAAAAAAAAAAAAAAAAAAAAAAAAAAGTGTTAGGGGCCTATTTGGTTCAGCTTGTTGGGTGTTGGTGTTGGTGTTGGTGTTGCTGGTGGTGAAAGAGAAGGCGTAGCGGCCAACCGGTTGTTTAAAAGCAAGCAAGTGTTCCACATGCGAATGTAATGTTATCAAGTGCAGACTCCAAACATTGGATAGTAGTGGTACTGCTGGTGGTGGTACTTTGTTAGATATGTAATAATTTAGTGCTACCATTATTGTCTCCTTCTTCAGGTTTAAAAGTTGGTTCTAGCCTTCCACAATTGTGGTCCACTGTCATTTGTTTTTATTTATTATTATTATTATTTTTAATTCATTTATCAACCACGTCAGTAATTTTCTATTTCTTTTTTTCTTCTCCTTGCTGGTCATTCCGAGTCGGGTTTGTTCTTATCTCGTTGATTTGGTCAGATATTTTGTTTTACCGAATGGAGATAAACCATTTGCCCAAGTTAAACCGATCACCACGGTTTGATTTCGGTCCAAAATAAAAACTGAATCAATATTATTTTTAGGCGAGATATCAACCAAAACTGGTCGATGAAAGGCGGGAAAACAGGCCAGCGTAGTTTTGGCCTTTTGTCATCGGTTTATCGGCATTCTATCGGTTCTCAACATTCAACAAATTTCTCAACAATGTCAATATTCAACAATCAGATTAACAAATTCTATAGAGACAATCAAGAGATAAGAGGGAGTTTGTGTGTGGTGTTATGAACCTTAGAAGGAGATTGGGGATGACGATGTGAACTAAAGTGCAATGAAACTAAAGAAGTGAAATTTGAAAACTTACATTAGAAGTGAAACTTGTCAACGAGACAGGAGGAGGTGGTGGCTAATTGTGGCAAGTGACATCAAGGAGGAGTTGAGAAGGACATTCGTGACGACGGTGAGAGAGAGAGAGAGCGTAGAGATGAGAGTCTGTGTGTTGAGGGTGAGTGACGGCAAACGCGAAGAACAAAGGAGGGGGGTTCATTCAAAAAAGCCCCCAACCCAAACCAGAATGACATCATTTGGTTGATACCAAACATCGTTATGTTTTAGTGTTTTTTTTTTTGTTGGTTTTAAATAAAACGACGTTATTTCATTAACCATTTGTTCAAAATTGTAGGATCTAAACTCGTCGTTTCACTAATTTTAGTGAAACGACGTCGTTTTTTACCTATATGTATGAAAAAATATATATATAAAGAAAAGAGGTAGATCAGTTCAGCAGTTTTTCCTTGAGTCGAAATAGGATCGAATTGGCCGACGTCAGTTTTGGCTTAAATCCTATCAGCTGTCAATCTGATCACTTCCGACCGGTTTCTTCGATTTCCTCTACAACCATAATTTGCAGTCGTGTTTGATCAAGTGTTGTCTAATTTTTTTTAAAAAAGTAAATAAATATGGAGTTTATATGAAAAAAAATTAATTTTTTAACAATAAATTTTACATTTTTTCTAAAATAATTGAAAGATATTTAGGCATTCTACGACTGTTTGTATCATTATATATATATATATATAAGATAACTATAAGGATAAAAAGTAGGGTGTTTGGTCCTTCCTTTCATTTGGAAAGGTAAGGTTTCTCTCTAGGTTTTTGCAAACCTAGTATATCCTCTTGGACTTTTAGTCTATGGAGGCTACTGTGATGGAGGAGGATTTGTCCACTATGTGAACGACTGAGGCTAACCGAGAAAGAACAGCAAGAAGTGGCAGTTGGGGAGGAAGAGATTCTTTTGTCGAAAGAGAAAAGTAAGCAGTGCATAGCCTTCTGTGTTTTATTGGATCGTGATGCTAATAAAGGTGCCTTGAAGAGTACGATGTTGAGGGTATGGCAAGTGGAAGGGAAGGCAATCATCAAGGAAGTGGGCCAAAATAAATTTCTCATAGAACTAAAGCAAATCGATGATAAGCAGAGAATTCTAAAAGGCAGACCATGGTCTTTTGATAAACATTTGCTTTGTCTGCAAGATTGTAAAGGCATTGATTCAATCAAACAGATTCTGTTCTGAAAGGAGGCTTTTTGGGTTCAATGCCATGATCTCCCATTTGCAGCGATGAACCGAAAAACGGGGACTAATATTAGATCACGTCTAGGGGAGGAGCTTCATGTAGACACTAACAGTAGCAGAATATGTTGGGGAGAATATTTACAGATCAAAGTTTTAATGGATATTACCAAGCCGCTGTCCAGGGAAAGAATTCTCATCAATAGGGGTTTTAAATTCTGGATACCTTTCAAATATGAAAGACTTCCAAATTTTTGTTATCATTGTGGTCGTTTGAAACATTCTACAGGTCGTTGTGAAAAGAAAGAACAAGGAACAACAATTGGTGATGGTTTCAAATAGCAATATGGCATCTAGTTGCAAGCAGGTGGAAGGAAGTCTGTACCGATAACACAGAATATGGGCAGTAAGCATGATCAGAAAGGCCATTCGGAAAAAGACCACCAGGAGGAGTTCGGTCATGATCGGAGCAACATTGCCATTAATGGAAAGGATAATCATGTGGAAGAAAATACAGAAGCAGTTACAGAATCAATTCCCAATATGCAGGAGCGGTTACTGGGACATAATGCATATGCAATGGAATTTGAAATGGTGAATATCCAAGCAGATAAAATGGACATTACAGAAGATCCAGAGATTTGCGTGATTGATACTAAAAAGAAAATTACTAGTGCCATGCAAAAGTCTCGCTCAAAATTGAATTCAATTTCCTCTGTTCGGGTAAAAAGTCAATTAAAGCCAACTCTTGCAAGCCTTACTAGCATAAACCTTTCTATCAAAAGCAAAGGCCCGACCAAGGAAAGACTTGGAAAGAACGTGCTAGAGCAGGCCCATGTGTGGCAAGTGAACAGAGGGCAGAGAATGCAAATATTCAGCAGCAAAGCATTGAACGTAAATGCAAGGCATAGTGGATTGCAGATGAAGAACCTTTAAAGAGAGGTAGACAGTTAGTAGATGAAGAGGATGACCTGGATATGGCAGAGGTTGTAGAGCAGCCCTGCCAAGTATCATGAGGCTCCTATGTTGGAACTATCGAGAGTTTGGGAACCCTCGGACAATTCGAGAGCTTCACTGTTTGGTGAAGGAAAAGTCCCCAAGTCTAGTATTTCTTTCCGAGACTAAACTTAGAAGAGACAAGGTGGAAAGACTTAGATTGAAGCTGAGGTTTGATCATAGTTTTGTAGTAGATTGTGTTGGTAGGAGCGGATGTTTAGCTATACTGTGGACAGATGAGGTCAATGCAGATTTAATCAATTACTCGAGAAGCCATATTTCTCTGAAAATTAGAAATGAAACTAACAGCTCAACGTGGGTTCTTTCTAGGTTTTACAACAATCCAGTAACAGAAAAAAGAAAAGAGAGTTGGCAGCTTATGCATATGCTAAAGCCTGAAAGCCCTTCCCCGTGGTTGATCATGGGAGATTTTAATGAAATCCTACATCTCGATGAGAAGTTTGGCGAAGGTACAAGGTCATTTGCTCAAATGGACAATTTTAGAAAGGCATTAAATGACTGCGAGCTACATGATATGGGTTTTGTCGGCTTTAAATATACTTGGTGCAATAATCGGGAGGGGCTGTTTTTATTAAGGAGAGACTGGATAGGATATGTGGGAACAGTTTTTTCCCGTTACTCTATAGTAATTAAGAAGTGCAGGTCTTACCAGTTTTAAACTCAGATCACACTCCACTTTTGATAAAATGTGATAACGATGAGGAAGGCTGCACCAAAATTATTGAAAATGCTTGGTTGGTCCTTGGTGAGAGCTGCAACTCAGTAAGCTCATTCAAAGAAAGTCTAGCACATTGTAGGCAGAAATTGCAGACTTGGGCTAAGTCAAATGCAGGGAATAATAGGAAACTTATTAAAGAAAAGATGGCTTTGTTACAAGAACTACAACAGTCTAACTCGGGCGGATTAAATGAATCTATAAAAGAGGCACAAAAGCAAGTAAATGTAATGTTAGAAGATGTAGAGACTAAATGGAGGCAACGCTCTACGCAGTTGTGGCTTAAGAGAAGGGATAAGAATTATTCCTATTTTTACAAATGTGCTTCCCAACGGAAGAAACAAAACACCAACAAGAGATTTTTGAATGATAGTGGTGAATATGTTACCAAACATGAAGATGTAAGCATATTGTTTACAAGCTTTTACTACCGCCTATTTAAGTCATCTATCCCGAGTGGCATTGAAGAGGTAGTTCAAGACCTTGAGCCTAAAGTTACAAGAGATATGAATGAACAGTTATAGAAAGAATGTACTGATGAGAAAGTAAGGCAAGCTGTTTTTGATATGGATCTTATGAGCTCTCCAGGACCCAATGGCTTCTCCGCTGAATTTTATCAAGAACGTTGGAAATGGCCTTTGTGCTTCTGTCAAAGAACTTCTATCAACAAAGCGAGGCTTCAAAGAGATAAATGATATTTTTATTGTTTTAATTCCTAAGAAAAAGAGTCTTGTATCTATATCTGATTTTAAACCTATAAGTCTTTGCAATGTTCTTTATACAGTTGTATCAAAGTGTTGGCTAATAGGCTTAAATCTATCTTGTCCTCTCTTATTTTTCCAGCTCAAAATGTTTTTGTTCCAGGGAGATTGATCTCTGATAACATTATTGTGGCCTATGAGACAATGCACTCTATGAAGCACCAAATCAAGGGGAAGAGGGAAGGATACATGGCGCTAAAATTGGACATAAGCAAGGCATATGATTGCATTGAGTTGAGGTTTTTAAAAGCGGTTATGCGAAAGTTAGGCTTCGGTGAAGTGTGGATTGCTCTTATCATACAATGTGTTCAAATTGTGAGATATTATTTGATTATCAATGGAGAAGCCCAAAGTCAGTTTCAGCCAATAAGAGGGTCGAGGTAATGGGATCCTCTGTCCCCGTACTTATTCATTCTATGCTCAGAAGTTCTGGGAAACATGTTGGATAAAGCTGAGATAGCGAGACTCATTTCTGGATTCCCCTTTGCAAGAGATGGCCTTTTTTATAACTATTTATTTTTTGCAGATGACATCATTATTTTCTGCTCTCTCTAACTTGTTGCGATATTTTGAACAAGCCTCGGATCAGAGATTGAACATGGACAAGACATCCATTTATTTCAGTCTTAACACCAATTCAGATATCAAGCGGGCAATATTGCATGCAGCTCAAGTCAGGGAGGCGAAATCATTTGAAAAATATATGGGCTTACCTGTTTAGGTAGGAAGAAATAAACTTGTTGCCTTTAGACCAAGTTAGATTCGATCCGGAGTAGAATGAACAACTGGAAAGTTAAATTTATCTCCCAAGTAGGAAAAGATGTTCTTATTAAATCGATTCTTCAAGTGGTTCCTACGTATTGCATGAGCATTTAAGCTTCCAAAGAGCATATTGAAAGCTATAAATAGACAAGTTAAAAAATTTTGGTGGGGATGCAGAGGTGACAAATCAAAAACTCAGTGGCTCCCTTGGAACCTGTTGGGATCATCAAAATTAGTGGGTGGCCTAGGCTATAGAGATTTCGAGCTGTTCAATTTAGCATTATTGGCAAAGCAAGGGTGACGACTCATCCATAACCCACACTCTCTGGCATCGATGGTTCTTAAATCTAAGTATTATAGTAGATCTGATTTCTTGAATAGCAAACATGGCAGCATTGCTTCATATCTATAGAAGAGCTTTATGGAAGCAAAAGAGTTGTTGAAGGAAGGCTTATTTTGATAGATTGGTAATGGGGAATCATTTGTTATTGGCAAGGATAAGTGGCTTCCTTAACCATTTTCTTTCCTTATTCAAACCCTGCTGACGAAGAGGTACAAAAATGGAAGGGTACGTGAACTTATGAATAGTGAAACGAGAACCTAGAATTCAAGTTTGCTAAAGGATGTTTTTTCGGAAACGGAAGCTTCCCTCATTCGCAGAATCCCAATCAGTTGGTGTGGTAGCCCGGATAAGTTAACTTGGAGAGGCACGAAAGATGAAAGATTCACAGTTAAAAGTGCATACCATCTACTTTGCCAGATGATGTGAGATTCTTTTGGCCAATGTTCATCAAACAATCATCAGAATGAGGTATAACAACATATTTGAAAAATAAGTTCACCAAATGCTAGTAAGATGTTACTGTGGAGAGCTTCTCATGAATCACTCCATACTAATCTAAATTTGAATAGGAGGAAGATAAAGGAGTCCCTGTTATGCCTAATATGTCAGTTGGAGCCAGAGTTTGTGATTCATGTTTTGTGGTCGTGCGCTTTAGCTCAAGATGTATGGGGATGTAGCTTGAGGAAATTACAGAAAAGATTAGTTAGGCCTTCTTGTTTCCAAGAGCTGGTTTGCCATATGTTAAAGAATCTATCCGAGGATGAACTGAATGTATTTACAGTCACTGTGTACCTGATTTGGAAGAGGGGAAATCTTTTCGTATTCGAGAACAGATTTGAAGGTCCTGAGGCAATATCAAAGGCTGCAAGACTGCAAGCAATTGAGTATAAAGAAGCAAACCGCAAGTTGGAATAGGGTAGGAACAGAGAACTTTCATCTCCTCAGAGTTGGATCCTGCCACCTCTAAACAAATTCAAAATAAATTGGGATGCAGCTGTGAATTCAGTAAATTGCCGAGTGGGAATCGGTGTAGTAATTAGAGATTGGAGGGGCAATGTGAAGGCATCGATGATGTCGCAGAGAGATGCATTTCCAGATGCATTTCCAGATGCTTTGTAGCTGAGTCTATTGTTGTCATGAAAGCAGTTTTACTATGCAAACACTTGGAGTTGCAAACAATTATATTGGAGGGTGATGCGATGAATGTGGTGAACGGCCTTAATGGAAATGTGGTGAATTGGAGTACACCAAGATTATTATTGCAAGATACAAAAGCAATGTTAGAGCACTTCCATTCCTGGTCAGTGAATTATATACCTAGAAATGTTAATGTTATTGCTCATATATTAGCTAAGGAAGCACTCAAACTCTCGGGGGAGAGCATAGTGTTGGAGGACATTCCTCCTTATATCCATCATTTTCTAAGTTGAAGATGAATGAGTATATCTCTTTTCAAAAAAAAATAACAGATAAGAAGTGTTATAGAGATAAAAGGATTACATAAAAATAAATTCATAGAATAACATGAATTTATGTAATTTATTAAATTATTTATGATAAAAGTAATTTTATAATCTAACGTATCATATCGAGTTATGTTTATTTTTATATAACTTTTTTGTATGATTAAAGCATTTTTTTAAGACGATGGTAAGGGCTGCCTGGAATAGCATGCTCTTGTATTTGATTTTTTAAATATATTTTTTTAATATGTTTAGTTATTAAAAAGGTATACAACTTTATTAATACTTATTTTTTTAATTACTAAGTAAAGAAATTAAATATTAAAACAGTAACTCGATTTGAATTGAGAGAAATTGTCAATCTATTTCATCTTATCTTATCTTATAATTTTTATAAAGTTTTGCACAATTTAGAATAAATCATTTAATATTTTTTCAAATGCTAAAATAATAATAATATTTAAAAATAATTATTTTATTTTATTTTATTTTTGACTTTTATTTCAACTCATTTCATCTCAACTCACTATCCAAACTTAAAACCTAATTTGGGTCATGTATCATTTTCATCTCAAATCTTGACTTTGGTTGGGTTTGGTTGTCGAACTCAACTGAGTTCAACTCAGTTTAGTCTACGTTTAAGTTAAGTATAATATCTGAACACAAAAAAATAAAAAATAAAAAATCTAAACACTCCACTCTTAAATTATTAAACTAATCTCAACTTCAAATCTTTTTATACATGTGACTGACAATATTTTTTAATTTAACACTATTTTATTTATGAGACCCACAACCTTTTTTAAATTTTCATAAATTTATTTTATTATTTAAATACATTTAAATTCATTTTAAATAAACTCCATAAAATTTATTCTATCATTAATATTCATAAAAAAATTAACTTATCTTAAAATCTAAACGCAGCTAATAAAAGAGTTCGAAAAGAAACTTTTTGTTGGGAAGAAAAAACCAAAAAAAGAAACAAAAGATATGTGTTATAAAACTAAAAAGGAAACTACTACTATTGCAAGAGAAATATAAAAAAATTCTTAAAAACTGAAACTTTCTTCTTTCTATATATTTTTCTTATGACTTTCAGAACGATTGAAACTCATATTTATAAGCCTTTAAATTACTATGCAATACTTAAAATAATAGTGGTGGGGTCATTCACAGAATTATTGGTGGGACAGGGCGGCGGCGGCCGACGAAATAATTTCATAACACTCCCCCTTAAATAACAACTCATAAGCAAACTGCCTCGTTAAAACCTTGCCAAGGAAAAACCCAATGGGAAGAAAAACCAATGGCGAAGGAAAAAGAGTACAATATTCTTATATACTGCCAAATGCTTTAAGATTGTCTCATTAAAACCTTACAAAGGAAAATCTAGTGGGACAAAACCTCAGAGAAGGAAAAAGAGTACAATCAGCACAAGTCTTCAAGACATTTACTCCCCGTGAAAAGTGTATGACGACAGATTTTTGAATTTTCACATTCCAATGTTCTACACAATCTTATTGAATATCGCAGTTGGTAATGCTTTTGTGAATAAATCTGCCAGATTATCACTTGATCGTATCTTTGATATATTTTCTTCTGATATAAGCAGTATTATTTTCATATAAAATTGTTGGACTATCATTGATCATGGGGAGACCACACTTTTCTTGGATATGTTGAATCACTGATCTCGACTAAATACACTCTCGACTTGCTTTATAAATTGCAATAATCTCTTAGTGATTTGAAGATGTGGCATATACAGGCAGCTCCATATCCCTATCCGATATTGTCTGCTTTGACACTTCAGGGTCTTATGGGTTTAAAATGCGTCGGACAAGGTAGAGGGAACCCCACATATAAGGCGCTTGACAGACTTAGTAGAAATCTGAGACCTGCAGTAATACTTAAACTCCCTCTGAGAATATGCGTCAGTTTTTCAAGTAATAAATAAACATAATTTCAGCATATATAACAGGGTTAAGAATTCAAAAATGATTTTCATCTCAATAATGCATTAGAGAGAACATGATAATATTCTTATCTAAAATTTTCTCCCTCTCATTCAGCATTATTAGGGAGAATTTGTTTATGTACAGCGGAAAGAGCATTGAAAATCATCTATATATGATAAAAGTTGTAAAAGCTTGAGGTTTAATTTGATTGGTTCAGCTGAAAATCAAATCCGCTTTACATTGTTGACAAACGAAATCTTGAAGAAATTTGAAAGTTTCGGATTGCTATTTAAATATAACCATTTTACCATTGGTTTATTCCAGAAAAAAATCTCACATTCTTCATAGATCCAGTTGTTGTTCATCCAGAACGATATTATGTCTGATAAAAATTCTAATGTTCCAGATTTGAACTATGAATCTTTTATACCTCAACCACTCATCTTTTCTGCTGAGGCTGTAAACATCATGATAGGAGTAGAGATATATCTTTCTAGTAAAACGGATTCTGAAATTGTTCCAGCATTAAAAACCCTCAGTGCTCAATATGCTGCCTCTCTTACAACCATGTCTCAGAGGCTACTGGCGAGAACAAGTGAGGTTAATCATTTTAAAAATCAAATAACTGAGTTGCATTAAATGCTTGCAACTAAAGATAGAAAAAATAAAAATTTAAGACAAGAAAACAAGGAGCTGAGAAAATTTATAGACTAGTATTCTCGTAACCTGAAAATACGAATAGAAAAGCTGGAACGAGAGAGAGTTCAAATACAAAGTCAACAACAGCAGCTAATGACAGAGGTTCAGCGTTTACAAGAAAATCGGGATAGCTGCAATTAATCTCGATGGCTTTTGAAATTATGCATCCAGCATATCTTGTAATTTTGACTAAGTGAGATTTGAAGAGATGATGATTTGTATTGTTCTTATTTTCATTTCTATAATAACCGTTTTTAGCTTTATTTAGCACGCATTAAATCTTCTTCTCATATCTATAATTCATCTGTATTTGCATTCTTATTCTACAAATTTTCAATGGCTCATCAATTTCCTTTCAATATTTCTCATGATCAATCTATGAGGTATCATTCACCTTAGTTACAAGTTGTTCCTACATCTTCCGCAGGTGCCATGTTGCAGCAAGCGAATGATCTGGCTAATAGGTCAGATCGTGAAGCCGTTTATGAGTTGGTGACTCTCGGCACTCGATACTCCTCCTCTATTGTTGGATTTTCCAACCGGTTACAATCCAAAATTGTGAGATTGAGGAGCTTAACGAGAAAGTTTCCGTACTTCAACGACTTGTTCAAGAGACTGACAGAAAAATAGCAGACTTAAAGTATGAGAATAAGGATTTAAATTTATTATTTGCCTCTCCATTTCGACTGCCTAATCCTTTAGATAAGGATGTCATGTTGCTTTATGAAGAGCAAATACATTTGAGAGATGAAGCAAGAAGTCTTAAATTTTTGTAACTAATCTAGCATTTGAATAATAAGATTTTTCTTTTTCAAATGCATTTTTTGAATTTATAGCAGTTCCTTGTAATCTTTTCAGGAGTTCTAACAAAATAAATCATCAACGTAAACTGCAACAATGGCAAATCCGAGTTCTGATAAAAACACATGGGTATATAGGATTATTCTCAAATCATTCTTTCAATAGATACTCGCCGATTCAATTATACCACATGTGTTCAGATTGTTTTAACCCATATAAAGATCTTTGAAACTTTATAAAGTACATACTCCTAAATGTACTTGGATTAGATGCTTCAAGTATTGTATATCTTTATATATGTAATGATCTAATGATCCTTATAAATATGCAGTGACCACATTCATCAACTGCATATCTAATCTTTTTGTAATAACCAAACCGATTAAAAATATGAATGTGATTGTATTCATAACAAGGAAATATGTTTCCTTATAGCTAATCTCAAGTTTCTGCAGAAAATCTTATACGACAAATCGTGTTTTGTACCGCACAATTTCATTACACTTTCGTATAAATACTCATTTATATCTGACAGGTATTACACCATTTGGTGTTTGGACAACAGATCCAAATACATCTTGCTTCACTAGTGAGTTTAATTCAGATTCAATAGCTGCTTTTCATTTTTGGCCAATCATTTCTACGTCGACATTCTTCGGCGATTTTTTATTCACTTTTTTCATTACTTCTGATAATGTCAAATGTCATCATATATGTTCTCGACAGCACTTTTATTTCTATTCATAATTTTTTCAGTACTCATGAAATGTATTGAGATCTCATTGTTCCTCTCCAGGGAAAAATACTTCATAAAACACCCTTCAGAAGGTTCCTCTTCAGGAGGTTTATACTCTTCAAAAGTTTTCTCTTCAAGAGTTATACTCTTCAGGAGTTACCTCTTCAGGAGGTTTTCTCTTCAGGAGTTTCTTTTTTTGTACAGAAAGTTTGGATAAATCTTATTATTTGTTTTGTGGATACGGTCTCTAGAGGAGCACCGATTTCTTTTCTTTTGCACCAATAAGTTTTCAATACTTCAAGTGTGTTTTAGACTTATCTATTATTGTTTTAACAACTTGTCATTTAGGAACTTTAGTTTTTTGCTTAAGTATTAACAACAGTAATATATGATTTTACAACACATTTAGTATCAATAAATATATCTAGTAATTGATTTGCAACGCTTTGCAAATAGGTAATCCTCTGAACTTCTGGTTCACATTCATTTGTAAGAGGATCAAATTTAGACAGGGTTTTATTATCTCAAATAATTTATTGTCGTGCTTCAGGCACCGATGTTCCATTATTTCAAAACATGATGAAATATTAATAAGCTTATATATAAAAGCTTAGTATAAGTAAATCAAGTGTTTAGCCGTACAATATGTACGTGACCACTATTCAATCATACCACATCTATGACAAACATCTTTATCTTTCTACGAAAAATTATTCTGAGGGCTTTTACCCTTCTTTGAGTTGGATCACTTCTAGTGATACGGTATATTATTATCATCTTTAGTGTTATCGCTTCTGGACCAAAAATTCTATAGTTTTTCTACCACGTCTACGCCTTTGGTTCCTTTGAAATGATGCACCGTTCACTTTTGAGAATTGTGTAAATCCAGTATCATTAATAAGTCATAACTGGTAATTTATTAACAAAAACTCATTATTTAGCTCAAGTACTGTAAGACAAAATAAAAATTTAGAATATTTGTTGAACTTTCACTCTCGATACTGCTACTGCAGGAGCATATTCAAGGTATGAAAAATAGTATAACAATAGTATATGTTTTCTTTAACATATCATCATCAGTGACCTTCTCACTGTATAATTTTAATATTAAATTGATTTTAAAGAGTGTAGAATATTCAATACCACTCTTAAAATCTTGCAACTTCAGGTACAATAAGTTATAATAAACTTTTGGGATGATTACATCTTCTGGTACTCATATCTCTCCCTTAAATCATTTCACACAGTAAGAAGATTTTTCACCATGAGATACACAATACGGTTCTGCAGGAACACGTGATTTTTTTCTTTGATTGTATCTCTCAATTTCATTATATTCAAACAGATCTCATCAAGGATCCTGGATAAATGATTTTTTTTAGAAATGTCAATAGTAATAAATCTCAATATTTGACATTATATATATATCACAAAAATAAATCTGTGGATTTAAGAAATATATTCACTTAATTATGAGAATAAAAATAGAATTTTATCAAGTAATATTCAGCAATATTACCTTTAATATTTATCTCGAGGACTGTAAATAATATATTGAAAAACTTACTTGAAGTAGAAGACCCCACTAGCTTCAGTATCGATAGAACCTCGTACTGATAATGTATTATAAAACTAAAAAGGAAATTACTACTATTGCAAGAGAAATATAAAAGAAATTCTGAAGAACTGAAACTTTTTTCTTTCTATATATTTTTCTTGTGAATTTTAGAACGATTGAAACTTATATTTATAGGCCTTAAAATTACTATGTAAGTTACTATGCAAGGCTTAAAATAATAGTGGTGGGGTCATTCACAAAGTTATTGGTGGGGCAGGGCGGCGGCGACCGACGAAATAATTTCATAACAATATGTTATTTTTCTGTGAGATGTGTCTAATACAAAACCTCGCTTGCCATCTATATGCCTTTTGCTATCGGCTTTGCAGTTCAATTATGCCCTCAGAATAATTATTAAAAGTGATTGTGCACATTTTTTTTTCGAGGTGATTATAATTTTCTCATCTGATAATCATTTTTATATCCTGATTATAGATGTTTCTCCCTCCTTATTTTTTTATTTTTTTGTGTTAATGCTATAATCAATATTTTGAATACTGTACTGATGAGCGTACTGATAAAGTCATTAGAACAAAATATTTTGATACCAGTATCATTTCGTATACTGTTTCAAAATAATTTATGCATAAAAAATTATATATAAAAATACATATATAAATTATATTTGAAAATAATAACCAATATATGAATAAATTATATATAAATAAATAAAAAGTCCGAATTAAAGTAAAAAAATAGAAAATAAAACAAATAAAAGAAAAAGAGATGAGGCCAAAATCAGGAATGGTCAAAAGACTCAAAGCATGAATATTGGCCGGTATAAGCCGGTACTAGCTGAAAATATCTCGGTATAAAATATCACATTTTTTGTACTGGTCGATCAACTAATATGACATGTTTTGACTGTACCGACTAGTAAAATACGAAATTTGAAAAAGTAATTAGGACAATAAAAGTCGGACATTATACAGCAGCATCTATTGTCGTTATCATTTGAAGTCAAGAAAGTTAATGTGCTATGGGACATTCTTCTTCTAGCCTACCTAGGTTCTAACCTTTTTCTTTTTTAGGTCAAAATTTCTCTTCAAGATTCAGCCATAAAAAAAAATTGGAAAAAAAAAAGAGAGAGGCTGTTCTTAAATGGTAGTAAGAACTAAGAAGTTTATGAAATTATTTCTTAATCCCAAGTCTTGAAATCCCATAAAGGTTAAAAGGTTAAAACGTTACATTTTGAAACCCTTACAAAACATTTTGAAGTTGCAAGTGTTTTTATAAAGGTACGCGATAAGAGAGAAATAAAAATAAAAGATACGAATAATTAGTTTAGAAAATACAAGAAAATAATATTTTTATATGACATATACACCAAAAGTACACGAGCCGTGTATAAATAACATTTATACAAATAATATTTTTGCTTTACTATAGTCCCCTCTAATTATGCAAAATAAACAACGCTCCAACCATATATTTGTAACATTGGTGATTTATGTATTTATTTATTTTTTCTGTTGGATCCGTCATCAACATTTTCGCTCATTTTATTTCCATATTTTCCTTCCTCCGACTCTTAATTCCGAATAATTAAAAGTATAATCAGAAATGAGAAAAAATAAATTGCCCAAAAAATGACCAAAAGTAAAGCCACGATATTTAAATTTAAATTTAAAGAAATTTGTTAATATAGAATTTTAACTCTGGATGTCTGATTTATAATTTTTAAGTGTACATAAAGAAAAAGGTCATAATAGAAAGTGATGCTCTCGTCACTCGTCAGTCTGTACCCAAAACAAACACCTTTTGAAGCCCAATAAACAGATCTTATAAGCTTATAAGCCCAATGAACTACAGTCCTCTGATAGCCCATAAAGATGCATAAATTTTGAGGTCTTATGGACTTCAAGCCTTTTTGCTCAAACTGGGGCATAAAAGCCACCTGGGTTTTGGTTGAATTGAATGGGGGTGCGGGCTCGAGAACAACAGCCACAAAGCAGGCCGACCAAGTGACTGACCTGATTGGGCCTACAAATTCTGTCGCAGTAACAACTGGTTCGTACGAGGCTTATAACTTAAAGTTATGTGTATATTTGAAATTGCAGTAGAGAATACTACTTTTAATTTAAGATTTATAATTTAAAATTTAATATAATAAATTTTACTATTAAAAAATTATTTATTGTTTAGAATTTATATGTCTAAAGTACTTTTTAAAGTTAGTTACAATAGTTTTTAAAAATATATAATTATCTGCAGGAATTTTTTGATAAAAGTTCTAATTTGATACTTAAAAAAAAAACCGATTTTTAATTTTTCTAACCGTCTAAATCATTTTTTATAAAATTATCAAATACGTAATTTTTTCTTTAAAAATGCTTTTAACTACTTAAAAGCACTTTTTAAGACTTGAAATGTAATCTCAAACAAGCTCTGAATGTAATAAGCTCTACTACTAATAAATTATTTACTGTTTATGATTCATATGTTTAAAGCGTTTTTAGAGTTAGTTACAGTAATTTTTTAAAAATATATAGTTATCTATAAGAGTTTTTTAATAAAAGTTCTAATTTGGCGTTTTTTAAAAAAAGTTAATTTTTAATTTTTTTAATCGATTAAAATAATTTTTATAAAATTATCAAATATGTTTTTTTTTTTTAAATTATACTTTTAACTATTTAAAAATAGTTTTTAAACATCAAAATGCAACCCCAAACTCTAATTTATTTTTTTATCGACCACTTAAAAGTCGCTTAAAAAGACAAAAAAATGCCGACTATTATAAGTGGGGATAATACATAAAATATTCGTTTTTTTATGGACCACTTAAAATGAGTTAAAAGTCGCTTAAAAAGACATAAAAAAATTGCCGACGATTATAAGCAGGGATAATACATAAAATAGATTTGTTTTGTTCCTTCTTCGTTTTTCCTCTTTAATTCTCATAAGACACCTTGGTATTTATAAATGAGAAATATTATAGTTATGTTGTTTAAAGATATTATATAGAAATAAATCTATAAATATATGTGATTTTACATAATACGTTAGATAATAAAATTATTTTTATTATAAAATATATTTAAATTATTATAAAATAAATCTAACATCTCATAAAATTACATTAATTTATAAATTTACTTTATATAATATTTTGTATATATACCAGTTCTCTTTATGAAAATCAACATATTTCCCGTATGCACAAACTATTTATCAACTCATGTTATCCATAATTGACTCATGGCCAGCTCAAGGATAAGGCGGCTTAAGTATTAACAATTGACTTATTATAATTTTTTTTTTTAAATTATATACTTTTGCATATTTTTTAAAAAAAATTTGGTCAAATTAATTTAGAAAGTTTTAAAAAAATACTATTCATAAGTGGAAAAACATTTCCCTCTTTCCATATTTTTCTCTTCACTATTGATCAAATTTGACTAATTTTTTTTGAAAAATGTACAAAAGTGTATAATTTAAAAGAAAATTATAATAAGTCCATTACTAGTACTCAAGGCCATTGCTAAAGGCTCCACCTTGTACAAGGCCCTCAAAATTAAAAGCGAAGATACTTTTTTTAAAAAAATATATAAAAATTATTTCATTAAGTTATTTTTATACTTTTCAATGTGTGCAATGGTTTATATTTTTATGATTTTCTTTATGTTTCTATTTTTTCTTTTTAACTAGATTTAAACTCCTATACACCTCATGTGAACGTATATGGGCTATGCATATTCTCTTTCATAAAATTTATTGTTTATAAAAAAAAATGTGGAAAGATCCCTTGATAAAGGCTCATTTGGATGTTAAGGTGATCTAATTTCAACATCCAAACATCACTCAAATATAAATATTTTTTAGTTTTAAATTTTTAACATTTCAAAATGTTCATCTAATCATTATAACTTTCACAAACTTTTAAACGAAATACAAAAAATAATTTAATTTTTTTAAATCTCAAAACAAAAATAATACTGAAAAGTTATGTTATGATAATATTTTAACTTTACAATTTTTTATTCAACCTTTTTCTCTCTCATTTCTCAAAAATTTTATAAAACATCTTAATTCGAACAATTTAATTATTATTTATCTCATCTCAGCATTCATACAGGGCCTAAATTTAATATTTAATGAATAATTTCTATTTTTAAATCATTTTTTTTAAGATCTTACTAAAAGGATAGGCCTTTGCCACTAAGAGGTGCGTAGATTTATAATGAGACCTTAATTTAAGATGTTGTATTAAATATAAATTCAAAATTTTTTATTTAAGTATTTTAAATAAAGCCTCGTTTTTTAAATTTTTTTTTAAATATTCAATATAATGCTTTATATTTTGTTGCATTATAATTGAAAATGATTGACTTAAATTTTACTTTAGATCTCAATTTGTAATCAGCCGCCCCTAATTGGAATATGCCTCATTTTGGCCATGGACTCATGACTATGAGATATTGCTCATGAAGGCTCCTTACTTTTTGTATTATATAATTATAGAATGTATAAAAATTACGTAAATACTTTAAAAAAGAATTAGGTCCAAAGATTGCGTAAATATTTTAAAAAAGAATTAGGTCCACTTTTAAAAAGTTTTTTTTATATATATATATGAGATTTATATTTACTTACTTTTGTTAAAATAATTATATAATATTTATATATTTCACAATTATAAATATTATTTCTCTTTAACAAACACGTGCCCGGCGCACCGCACATGATTTTTGAAAAGAAATAGAGGGGGAATTTCCTACAACACTACGAGGGAGGCTTGACACACGAGATTTCTACAAAAAAAAACCTTCATACGTATGCTCTAGTATATATCAGAACATAAGATTCAAGACACGTGTTTTGTCAATTTATGTCGTGGCGCTGACGGAGATTATCATCAAACTCTTTTGGAAAAATGGGTAGATCGTAGACATCATGCATGATGATGACTCCCCTCTTGCATCACTTCTCAAGTTCAAGCTGATCAAAGATTCAAAAGGCCGGGGTTTATTTTATTTTATTTTTTAAATATTTACAGTCTTTATAAAATATACAAGTCTCTCGCACTCTATTGAAAAAAAAAGAATCAATAAATATAAAATCCATGAAAGAATTAATTTTTTTTTAAAAAAAATTTATTTGCAGGCTCTAAGTGGAGATTGCAAATAAAATTTTTAAAAATCATAAAATTTGAGGGATATTAAAATAATTTTTAAAAAAAATTAAAATAAAACTGTCTAAATTTGCAAGAGCAGTTTTTGAATTTGAGTACTACATGTAGATTAAATTTCTTTTCTTTTCTTTTCTTTTTCTAATAGTACTACACTCTACATTTTTTTTTAAGAGTATGTCTTGAACTTGCATATTTGAGAACTGTATATAGACTTTGTACCATTAAGGTTTCCATTATCACTTTATCCTCATTCGTGTTAAAAGTCTGTGTAATTATCAGTTCAAAATGACAATATCGTCATTCTGCCCTGGAATATAGATATACACACACATCAGTTAGTTGCCGACACGGCTCTTGCTGCTAACCCATTAGCCATTACCTAATCATCAATGTTTTCCAAACACTTGGCAATAATTACTTTGTGCTGTATCATCATTAAAAATTTAAAAAAAAAATAATAATTATCTTTTGATTAAGTTATGGAGAACATGAGTCGACTTTTTTGACTTGTGCATCCTTGAATGACGGTTCTTTTTATTTTTCTCGGCCTCAAAATGATCATTGCCGACTCACTTTGCTTTAAGACAGCTGAATGCACATCATCACGAGCTTTTTGCCATGAACATTTAGTTTGGTTTAAATTTACGGAAGAGGTGAGTTAAATTTATTTTTTTATATTATTATTATTTTAGAATTTAAAATATATATATTAGAATTTAAAAAATATATATTAAGATTTAAAAAAATATGTATTGAAATTTAAAAAAGTTATATAAAAATTTATATTTTATATAAAAAATTATAAAAATATAATAATAAAATAAAAGTTAGTTGGTACTTCTAAATTCAAACAAATCTTATTTGATTGGTTTAAGTTTCACGTCATACTAATTAAAGCGAGAACAGGTCTTTGGACTTGAGCTGGTTTTTCTTTTCTTTTTTAATGGATTGTGTCATTTTAGTCCAAATTTTAGCTTTCATTATGTTGGATTAATGGTGAGGAAGGACTACTTCAAGTCTTCAACTATGCGGCTTATGAGTGGATTCACATCTTTTTAAAATGATTATTACGTAATATTTACATATTATACAATTATATGCAGTAGTATTCTATTTCTTAACATTTGAATCTCAAGGGATCTCGATTTCCCAGACAGTGTGTAACGTTAATGTAATTCTCCTAGTTTTTTTAAAGCTCATAACAGTTGGAAATACTCAAATAACAGGCAAGTGTGTTAATTCATCCACAAGTTGCATAGATTACCGTTTGGATATTAGAGTGTGTTAAGTTTAACTCAATTCAGCCTAATTTTATAAGTCTAATATTTAAATATTCAAAATTTAAATTATTAAATTCAAAACTTCATCTATAATATTTTTTAACTTGTGAAATTCATAATTTTTTTTAATTTTTTATAAATATATCTAAATTCATCTTAATATTTAAATTTATTTTAAATAAAACATCATAAAATTCATTCTATCATTTTAAATCACTATTATTCATAAAGAATTTTCAATTTAGTTCAACATCTAAACTAAACGCAGCCGTAAGAAAAATCTGCCCATTGAAATGACAAAGCAAGTAGTGTTTCTTGGTTCATCCGCAAGTTGGCATTGAGTACAGGATAAGTTTGTAAGCATATAAATATGTCGAAATTGCAAATCATTTACATATTAAATGCACGAGTTGTTCACGTGGGTTCCACCAGCACCAGAATAAAAGTCGGCAACAAACGCTGGGGATGCACGTATCTGCAAACTGCGGCTGAAAAAAATAAAATAATTAGTGGCGCCAACATTTTCTACACGCTAGAAAAAAGGACAAACAAAATGTCATGTTCATGTTCGGATGGATCAAAGTAGGCCCAGGAAGCCGCAAACGGCAGGGATTCGCATGTGACGTGCCCTGTATTTCCTGGTTGTTCCATTGTACGTTTCAAGAGAATTCTTTTGAGGATTCCACATTTTGCACTTATAGTTCTGACTTGGTAAAACAGAGACGCCATCGCCTTCTTTTCCAAATTAAAGCACCATGCGACCCGGTTGAAAGCTGTATGAATGTTTGTTTGATTGTTTCCTTGTCATATTATTATTAAACAATTTAAAACTTGTTTGATTTTAGTTTTTTTTTCTTTCCTTATCTCAGTTTCTCAGATTCTGGATAAGAATCTCGGTGAATATAATTATGCTAGTTTCTGAAGCCAGCAGGCCGCGATCATCTGCACACTCCGACCAAAATCCATGAATAGAAAGGAGGAGAGGAATAAACATCCTTGGATAAATTCTCGTGACATGTCATGAGTTGACTTCACAACCACGAACATTTCAAAGTATTTTGTCATCGTTGAAGCATCCGCCGTTTAAATTTCCACTTCCCTCCCATCTGTATTCCACGGGGAAACTGCACTGTAAGTAACCCCTGAAGTCCCCCAGAAATCTCCTCTCATTCCCACACAAAAATCCCTCTCTTTTTTTTTTTTTTTTCTATATCTACCCAATAAATAAGCACTAAAATACTAAGACCAACCTTGAATCTACTAACCCACCATGTCGAAGCATAATCCACCGCCGTTCATCCTGGAAATCACTGTACTGTCAGCGGAGGGATTGGAAACTACCTTTTCTTCAGCTCTCTTTTCACGCCGTATCAGGCCTTTCATCACCTTCACCACGGTTCCACCCAGTCCCTTCAGCCCCAACAAGAACGATAATAAGAAGTGCCACGTGTACAAAACAAGGGTGGACGATGAAGGAGGCACCAACCCCACCTGGGGTGACAAGTTCCGGGTCCCTCTGGACACAGCCTTCTTTGCAAACAGATTCTCCGCCATTTATCTCCATCTCTTCACCAAGAGGCTCATTGTGGGAAAGGTCCAACTGGGTTGGTTTCATATTCCGGTCTATGACATGTGTACACCGCCGTTTGGGTCAGTTCGGTACTTGAGTTACCGGCTGCGTGCCAGAGACGGCTCAAGATGCCAGGGGATTGTCAATCTTTCCATAAAGTTAGAAACTTTAGCATCCGTTGCCGGCCAAAGAGTCCCAGGTTTGGTGTCACCGATGGTTGACATGTGTCGCACCGTGATTGGCATACCGGCAACGTTGTTCAGCATGTACAGGTAAGAGTTAGGTTTTAGTTGAAAACATGTGCGGGCGTTTTGACACTGTTGTTTGAACTGTGAAGTGGCTCGTGGGAAATCCAGTTGTTTTTGGAACTCACCAATTATTGAAGTGAACAGGTTAATATACTGTATCAATCATTTGGGGTGGGTGGGTTTTGTACTCTGATCTCTGCATGTGATAAAAAACAGGGGCCATTCTCGTACTTCTCTAGGGGGGATGAGACAAAAAGCTTGACCTTTGTGTTTCTGAAAAGACCTACGCAATTATTACTAGTTTCTGATTTTTGGTTTTGAGGACACTGTTACGTTTGATTAATATGTTAAGAATGAATGTTTTGCCCAGAGTTATCTTGGTTTTCTTTGTTTCAATCATTTCTATGAATTTTCTTGCGGTAATGGTGATAATAATTCATGGCGGTGGTGTTCTGCTGCACAGCCATTGCAACAGTGTCTTTGGAAAACTTGAGTTCCGACTCTGACTCCTATGACTTCTCCCTGGTTAGTGACACTGTCATAATCAGGACAGATCAAATACAGTTTACAGCTCATTAACAGAGTTCAATGACCACGCTTCTATTCAATGACGTCACTTTTCATTCAAAAGTTCTTCCCTCTTGATTTGGATTATGGCTTAATTGAAGCGTTAAAAACCTGATTATTAATCCAAAAATCTCAATCCTACCTTGATGGGGGCTTCACTTATTGATCTCTTTGTAACTTGAACTCGTTATATCGGCTCGTTTTGATACCAATTATTAAATACTCAATCATTGATTCAAAAGTTATTTGTTTGCTAGATATTAATTTGGTTAAATCTCCAATCCGGTTATAATGGTCCGACAGAGTATTAACAAGTTCACATGCAATATAGCAATGACTAAAGGCTAATGTCGGCTCAAGGCTTGGATACCCATTGAGAAAGCAGTAAGGATGCCCTCCTTGTGCCTGTCATCATCGCCTTCCACTTACAGATGGTAATATGATAACATGTGACACAATCTATTAATTTAAAATAAATACGACATAATAGACATAATAAGAGTAGGTTAGAGTTTAACTTAAATGAATTTCGAGTCAAAATGAGTCAACTCGTTAAGACACAACTTCTTAAAAAATCATTAACAAGTTAATTTATTACGACCAGTTAAAACCCGTTAAGAAACTTGAATTTATCGTTATAGCCTTGATCTAAATTTCAAAAAATATTAATTTAAAATTAATTTTATAACCTTAGGTACTTACCTATCTCATTTAAGCATTTCTTAAAAAGTCAATAACGAATTAACTCGTTATTATTTATTATATTTGAGATATAATTTTAATATTTTACAATATATAGATTATATTTGTATGTTTATTATATTTTGTAGTTGTTACTTATTAGATTGTAATTTTAAAATTATAATTTATAATTAATTTTTTATATTTTATAATTATTATTTAAATTTTAATATTTGTATAACATCAATTAAGTTAAACTTAAACGAATCACTAATGAGTTTGCAGGTTAGAACAAGTTATGTCACGTTGTGTCGTATTGTATCGTGTTATATTATGTTAAAGAGTCTTGACGAATCATGTCAATCCTTTATCTTAATAAGTCAAATTAGGGTAGAAATTTTTAACGCTAAATCCTTAATAAGTCGTGTTTGTGTTAACCTTTTAGGTGTAATGCACATGTTCTAATATGACACAAACACGACCCGTTAACACATTTTGACATCCCAACTTCCACCCACGATTGGTCATTTAGAACCATTCGACTTTAGGATTCGAAAAAGTTGTTAAAAACTACTTGAATCCTCACTTCTCACACATCTCATAGTGAATAATACATTTATCACCCTTAAAAAAGTTATACAAAATTAATCTCATAAATTAACAAATTTTTATTTAATCTGTTAAATCTACTTTATGATAAAAATAACTTTACAATCTAATTAATCATATCATGTTAGTTTGTGATATTATATTTGTACAATATCCTTGCAGCTAGAGCATCTCCCATCAACAAATAAGAAACCAAAATATAACATTTCACGTGAGCCATCTCATTAAAAAAGATTTTAAAATTAGTTTTTATAATCCAAAAATTCTCGTTAATCCCAAAATATTGAAAAAAAAGATAAGACCTAAAAAGGCATATGAAAAAGAAAAGAGGACCACAGTCATCATCCCATGGTGTTGGCCACCATTAAAATTTAAAAACTTAATGGCTCACCAACATAACGTGAAATAAATTGCAGGTTCCTGAAGTCCAAGGAAAATTTGTGAAAAACAAACCTAGTTAGCTTTTTACATCACGATAAAAACCTGATTGGTAACTCAATTGACCCATTTTTAAAATAATAAAAAAATGGTATAATTACAAACAATATAGGAAGGGTTGGTGTTTGCTGACAAAGCTTTATAAATGGATTACAAGACTGGACTCGTTTAAACCCTTTGCAAGAACAGAGTGCCAAAAATAGCTTCACATCTACTTGGAATACAAGGGTACTTTCCAAGCAGAACATAATATAAGGAGTGTCTTTACCATGCCATATTCCTGATATCTGATGTGGCTTCTTGGAGTTTCTTCTTGAACGATTTAAGACTACTGTGGCCCTTGGTCCAATGAAATGAGGAGCTCCGTTTTAAGAGATCAGATATTACAGGAGATTTCAATATCGAATCTGAATCCTCTGATGGAGTATCATCGTAATCTGCAGATACATATATCCAATTAACCAGCTTAATGCCACTTTCTGATACAATGTTGCTCATGTTCAAGATTAATAGTGATATGTTGCTTTGAAGAAGGAAAAAACAAGGGCATTTATTACACAACTTATACCTCACAATGTGCCCAACAAGGAACAGGGGAGGGGGGCGGGGAGAACATAGGATGACAAATTACTGCCTTCAAATGAGAGATGCTAAAGAATATGTGGCTCCAAACTAGTAAAGTACTTCAATGCTAATTCTCATCTTACATATTTCATTCCTTGCATGTATTGGGGGGCAGCATCTGTGTGACTGTCCCTAAATATAATGACAACATTGCGCTTGCCATCTTGCTTGTACATGTTAATTTATACGTTACTATAACCTTCTCACTCTAGTCTGATTTAATAACAAAATTCCATCAAAAAAATTGTGTCGTGAAAACAATCACCTGGAGATGTTAGACAATGTCTTTTTAAGAATTTGGAGGCTTGTCTGTTGTTCTTGTGGCACGACTCGTTAAAGTTTGGGCATCTTCTACTCATACAATAACAAAATTCCACAAAAAAATAAAAAAGTGACGTGAAAACAGTCACCTGAAGATGTTGGGAACTGATAATGTCGTTTTAAGAATTTGGAGGCTTGTCTATCTTTCTTGTGGCACAAGACTCGTATTAAAGTTTGGGCATCTTCTAATCTCAATTTATCATGATTTCGTGAATCCAATCCTGTTGAAATTTGTTCACTTGCTGTCATGAGCATCTGGATAAGCGTACCAGTCTGCAGAAATAAAAGTCACCATACTGCAAGTTTCATCCATTCTTTTGAGTATAAAAATTAGCGAACACAAAGGAAAAAGGAAAAAATAAAAAATAAATAAAAAAACCTGAAGGGAATACAAGCTCAGTATTTGTTCAGCAAGTTTTGCTTCTTGGCCCACTACTGAACGTGGAAGGCCTTCTCCATCAGCTATAAAGAAATCCTAAAAAGTCGAGCAGCAAGACCCTATTAGAACCACTGTAAACTGGTAACAATGCAATCACATGTATCAAGTAATATATACATCAGGCAAGCAACTGTTACGGGTCAGGGAGAGCTCGAAAATACAAAAGCAGAAGATGAATGGCAACCAAACAAGGCCACCTCCCAAACTAATTAGTGGCATATTGAAGGATATTACAATGGACTGAAATCTACTAATCATCTTAACCAAAAGAACATGAAAGTCCTGGAGTCCCTCAGAGAAGTTATATTATGGATAAGGGTTCACTCAAAACTTTTGTACTATAAGGTGAGTGAGCTGTTGTAAAAAACTGGATAAACGAAAGCTGCAATATGATTGTAGTTGACTAGACTATATTAGATTAGAAACAAAAAGCCAGTTCCAAGTCAAGAGTTGGGTCCATTCTGACTTGGGCGAAGGTTCTGGGTCCATTGGCTCTTAGAGCAGAGGGAACAATGTGAGCCTGGCTTCACAGAGCAGTGAAGGACCTCCTCCTCTCAATGGTGGAAGGATCTGATTCACTTTCCACCCACATGAACCAAACATATTTTTAAAAGCAATAAGTTGATGTATGGGAAATGATGCTGAACTAAACGTATCAGTCCAAAACGTGCAAAATGCAACTACAGGAGTGAAATCAGTAAGCTAAAGTTTATTTCTGTTTCTCGGGTAGACCGTAGGTCAACCATTGCAATGCTGCATGACATAATTGTTTCGTTTTTGTCATGTAACTTTTGATACATATGAATGATGCCATTAAGATTCAGAGGTCAAAGACAAGACGGAGGTAATTAGGAAGAATGGGTTGGTGATGCCTGACTTCGGTGCTCACAAGTTAGCATCATTACCTGCCTTGTGCCAGACCATACAGTCACGTCGTCAAAATCTTGCCTAGTAATGGGGGGCAAGTGCTTACCGTATGGGTTATATACAGTCATGTTGGTCAACAAATTGCATTGCCTTTAGTTGATGAATGTGACCACTTACATGAGATATGCAAATGTCAGGTGTTCTTCATTTCTTTCCAGAACTTATTATTTAAATTTCCAAGAAGTAGAGGTTTGTTTATGGACAATAGTTTGTCTACTACAACTATAATAAGAATACACACCTTCAATAGATTAAGGTCATCACCCATGATTATGATATCTGAATCAGAATATGAGCGAGAAGGACCTCCATTAAGTAACACCCAAACATAGCCTTCCTGAATCGAGAACACACAAAATTAGAACCTGAGTGAAAGGGGCCACAACGGATTAGAATTTGAGGATGTAAGCACACCAATGATGCTCGACAGATGCTGAAAACCACAAGGTCTCTAAGAGTTTCATCAATTAAACCACATATATGGTTGAGAACCTGCATCAAGGAACCTTGTATCAATAGAAATTCACCCATGGTCGTAGAAGAGAACACTATTCAAACACTACAGTTCAATTTGCAAAGGAGCAAAGGATTTTCATACGCAGACATTCACACAAACGTCGAAATTTTACTTCAATATCTTACAGTATCAATATGTGGAAGAACACCGTCCAATCGAGCACCTTCAACACTACCACGGTATAAACAAAAGAGGAATGTATCTCTGAGATCCCAGAACACAACTCTAGCACCTAGAAATTAAACTTTAGCTGATTGTCTTCATAAGCACCAAAGCCAAGTATTTAGGGAAATTGCCATCACAGAGGCTTGTTGATACAAATAGATCTTATAAACTTACCCGTAAGGTCACAAATTTTGCTGATAGCATCTGTCGCAGCATCCACAATGCTGTTAAAGGTGATTACAAACAGTTCATCAAGTGCTTCGCCACGTGGTAGTAGAGAACTCTCTGAAATTTCCAGAGGCACTTCTCTAGCTGGACGAATTGTTAGGCATGCATATATATCAAAAACTTCAGCAGTTAATAACTTTTCATCTCTCATAAAGTAGTAAAAGATAAATAAAACTTAAAAAAGTAATATACTAGTCATTTAAGTCTGAGACCACAACTTGGAAAAAAAAAACCAATGTATC
Organism: Platycarya longipes; assembly: GCA_036559045.1. Lineage (NCBI taxonomy): Eukaryota > Viridiplantae > Streptophyta > Magnoliopsida > Fagales > Juglandaceae > Platycarya > Platycarya longipes. The sequence goes on along the minus strand of CM071799.1, from coordinate 10,474,416 downwards.
ATGAAGAATAAAATGCAATCTTTATTAATTTCTTATTGCCTTAAAAAATGCTTTCGGCAAGAAAGAAAAAGATTCTGATTCAGCATGCATCAGTCTAGTAAATGCTATTTTCTACAAGTCTATATCATCATCCATTACAAACGCATATGGATGTTCTTTCCTGGTAAAGGTTTTAAACCATCAAACATTTGCAGATCTCGTGGTCAGAGAGGATCCCCATGCATGACAAAACAAATGCATGTTACAGAAAATTTCATTGAATGGGACATGTGTGAAACCATGGAAATCATAAATATTAACCACATAAGAAAAAAACAAAAACAAAAACAAAAAGAAGAACTTACCCCATCCCTGACCAACTGATGGTCTGATTAGTGCCCAGGACTTTCTAATGCCATCCTCTAGTATGCCAATTTGTTTCTGAATATACTGCAGAAAGAGACAAAAGATAAGAGGAAAGAATTAGAAGTTGATGATATATTTATGCAGAATATTTTTAAGCTAGGATAAATGTATTTTTATCTAGGCCTGCTGGGCGGGCCCCCATATCCAGCCCGCCTGGCCCATCTGCCCCCACATGGGCCTGAGCGGTCAATCCTCCAGCCCAAGCAAACAGGTAGGCGGGATTTTGTTAAAAATCTAGAAGCAGGTGCCGGGTGTGGGTGTGGGTGGGTATCCCTACCCGCCCACATAAGGTATATAGTTAAAAAAAAAAGGACCTAATTTCCTCATTTCTTCACATCTCTTTTCACTCTCAATCTCTCCTGCCATCCCCAATTTTCATCTCCTCCTTCATCGCTGGCCCTAGCCCTTCTTCAAAGTGGTTCTCCAAGAGATACCCACGGGCCACGGCATGGCGGTGGGTCTAAGCAAAGAACCATGGCCACGATTTACCATGGTTACCTTCCCAAACCCTCAAGACATGACATGGCCTTGGGTTTGCTCAAAGAACCACTACCAGGACCGGCAGTGGGTCTCTACAAAGGAACTCAAAGTGAAACGGCACCGTCTTGTGCAACGCAATGATAGTTGGCCTTGTATCATCTTCTATCCAGTAGACTTGGTAAAAGAGCCCCTACGGATTTCCAGAATTAGAGTTTGACCTACCTAAAAAAGTTTATTCCTACCTCCTTTTCTTCCTCTTTCTGTCAATGTTGCCAATTCCCAGAATACTAATAATGTACCCTCGTGCATACAGTTGCCGTGATTTTTGCTTAGACCCACAGCCACACCGTGGTGTGCCCTGATGCTTTAAACTTTTTTTTTTTTTAAGAATTTTTTTTTGGATTTGTGTATTTGAGGTTTGGTCTGTGGATTTGGTGAACGGATTCGCGGATTTGGGTTGTTTGGCAGATTCAGGATGGGTACCCGCAGGGCCACATATGTGGGATAGAAATGGAAAGCGGGACTGAAGGTGTCCCCCCGGCCATGTGGGGGAGAGTAGCGGATTGGGTGCTTGCCCGCTCACATAGAGCGGGTAGCAGCCCTATTTCTATCCCAACTCTCTATCACCTGTCCTCAATAACTATCAAGGCCACAAGAAGAATATATATATATATATATATATAAGTTCTAAGAATAAACCTGAAAATGATGACATGTGACACTATATGTGGTGTATAGCCAAACTTCTAATATTGAGTTTATTGGTACATTGCCAAACTTCTTCCAACATACATTTCTTTCACATTTCTAAAAGGTTGTTTTTTTGGTTGATCAAATTATCGTCACCAAAAGAAAAGTGGAGATAACATGTGAAGGATGAGAGGTATATATGGTCCATCCAAATAAACACTTTTCTCTTGGACTTGTGTTTTATCAATGATGAGGAACATGAGATTTATAAGAGTTGCACTTACTTTAAGAGTGTTTAACCTGATACAGAGTTTGGATATTGTTAATTCATTCAACTTTTTGCTCACGCCGTCCTCCAAAAGTTTATGCTGCAGCACCTTCGTCTTTATTATTGGAATAACTGTCTCCTCATAACGAGTTAAAGGAGGAGCCAAGGGATAGAGGTGATTCTTGTCAACTGCAGTATTAAGGCAGTATGATAAAAATCAAATTATAAAATAGATCTTTCTAAACAAACTCCCATTAATCAACTCGACTTTGATATCATCTGAGAACATGCTCTGAAAACTTTTCAATTCCTTAGAACAATTGCTGGTCAAGGAAAATGGCAGCTACCGATTATTAAGGGGCCCACAATAAGACATAAATTTCCAAAAAATATGAGTCTATGTGCAGAACCTTCACTATTTGATGAATTCTTGTGGATAAAATAAACTCAAAACAAAATGATCAAGGATTCCACATAGAAGAAAAAGATCTTCCCAGAGGGATAGCATTTAAGAGTGCAAGCCAAAAGTGTAGGATAAGCAATCCCTAGCTTATGCACATTAAAAGATATAACTCCACTTAATTTCATTTCCCCCCATAATACATTGGATAATCACAAATTCTAGTTCAACGAAAGATTCCAAGGGATTGCCCATCATAAATGCCAGTCTGCTAAAGACGAGGCAGAACAAGTGGTATTTAAAAGTGGGCCATGTATATCAAACCAGATTTCCATTTTATAAGCAAGCAGGGATTCCAGTCAAACTCTTCAACGATGAGCCTTGAATCACAATTGACTGAACCTTCTAAATTTATTTTGGGGGGAGCTTATATATATATACATTTCTAAATCTCAAATGCTGGAAATATTCTCAAAAAATGTTTCACATTTCTAGATATATCAGTCTCACCAAATGATCCAAAATTGATGAAGAAAGAGAGACAAATAAAGTCCTGGTATTGAAAAAGACACGATATGTCTTTTAATTGGTTAGTTGTAACCATATCCTTGTGAGTCTTGAATCCAGGACAGACTTAGGGAATCTGTCTATGCATAATTGTCGTGGGCTTAGGATGGAGCAGTTTAGGGCCTATTGGCATATAAGAAATTAGAGATTGTTGAATGAATTAGGAAAATAAACAATTAAGAAAATAAAAGGAATATGGGTAGTTCCCTGACGCAAACAGGTTGCAGGGATTATAAAAAGAGAAAATATGTTTGCAGTTCTAGAGTACATAATCGCTGCACGCTTCTTTTGAAAAAAGTGAGTAAATATAAGACTCATTATAAAAAAAATTAATTTTTTATTAGTGAACCCTACTCTTTTTCAAAAGGATTGAGTGGCGCTTGCACAACCATGATTGTATCTAACATTACTCTTACAGAAAACTTATGGATTTGAGGGTTTCAAGCATATAAGAAAAAGGGAGACCCAAGACCTTCACCCAACAGCCTAACCGAAAAAAAAAAAAAGCATATCAAACCATTTTTTTTTTAATGGTAAACTAAAAATTGTGACTAACTATATAGATGCATTTTGTGTTTTCCAATAGAAAGTTAAGCATAGGTCAAGGAAGTAAAACAAAAGGCAATATGCCCAATCTCAAATATATTCCAAGATAATTGTACTTTACCTAGCTGATTAAGCATTTTCAGCAAATAGGCATCCAGACTGTGAAAAATAACAGATAGCAGAGCTTGCAAATGCGTAACATCCATTAAAAGATTCAAGCCAAAGAATTGATCCACGGTCTGCAAGTTAAGATAGATATAAGGGCCAAGAATTGAAACAAGACAACAAGCTGTTCTACAATAAGTAATTAAATATAAAAACAAGAATATCAGTAAGAATAAACGGCATAAATTCAAAAAGAGATATAGTACTAACATGTGAAATCCCATTGACATTTTTATCTTGTTCTTCTTTTGTAGGTTCTTTTGAATTCAATAGCAATAATTTTTTAATAAGTGATTCAATTTTATCAAGAGTACATTTGTCAAAAAAGTTTTATAGAGTCCAAACAGGTACCCAAGCACACAACACATATACAGGAGGAGCACCTAAATAGAAAGAATCATGAAACAAATAGATAAAAAATCTAAACAACGCGAAGATAGACATTTAAAAGTCAAAGAGAACACTCGCTTACAAGAAGCTCAACTTAGCAACCTCCATAAAATAAAAGAATGAAAAATCAATATTTTAATACAATGGTTTTTTTCTTGCCTTTTGGACAAGATGCACCAAAATAATTGTTACAGTAATAGTATTTACCTCTTCAATAAAAATATGGGAAATCAGTAAATCATCTTTTCCTTCACTGCGAGGTGGCTAGGTATATATGGGATGATTTTTTCACAAGGCTTGGCCTCTCGTAGGTTATGCCTCTTCGAGTGGTGGATTTCCTAGCTAGTTGAAGGGTAACTCTCAAGTGGCAGCTTTTTGGCGTATGGTTCCTATTTGTATGTGTTGGTGCATTTGGGGAGAGAAAAATGCAAGGAACTTTGAAGATTGTGAGAGATCTTTGGAGGGACTAAAGATCTTCTTCTATAGGACCTTGTTATCTTGGGCGCTATCTATTTGTAACGGACTTAGTGTCCATGATTTTCTTCTTTCTATTGTAACCTCTAGCTAAGTTTTATCAGGTATGCTTCCAGCGTACCTAAGCTTAGCCTTTTTCTATTAATAAAATCCTTTTGATTACCTATCCAAAAAAAAAAAAGTATTTACCTCTTCAATGATCCTAAAAACTTCGACTGCTGAGGCAGCCAGTCTTTGCTGAGATGATAAAGGCTCCCAGTCCTGCACAATCCCAAAAACATATGGCAGGTAAAACATGCATGAAGAGACAAATCTCCATTTTTTTTATAGGTAATAAAGAGTTGTGTTCATAAAAAAATAAGGTATAGCCCAAGTACACAGGACACATACATGAGTATACTAGAGTTTACAACAGAAAATAGAAAATCGTGTACATTTAGCCCCATTAAAATCAATGATCCCAGCCCATAAAAGGAAAATTAAGCTCATCCATTGTCCTCTTGCAATCCTCAAAGCTTTCTATCACTTCTCTCCCACCAAAGCTTATATCTAACACAATTAAAAGCATAGCCTTATCTTGTTCAGTTGTCGTCTTCCTTTCTTATCTTTTCTTATACTAATATTAAACCAGGTGGTCATCCAATTACATATTTTTTTCTAAGTAGATGGCCACCCAATTGATAATCAAAATTTTAAATGAATCCATTACTCAGCATGGAACTGACCTCAAGATCAAAGACACGTCCAGTCCATTCCAGGAGACGTGAATTCTGAGCAATCACCCACTCAAGAATTAATGGTTTAGCAACTTCTCCAATCTGCAGATGTGGGAACAAAAAACAACTGAATTTCTCACCTTTTTACCTAAATTAGGCTGAGGCAGATCAAGCATATTTTTCTATAAAAACTCTAGCAAAAAAACAATATCAAATTACAATTATCAGCTCAAGCACGGAATCAATCATCTGAGCACCATCATTAGCCTGTTCTTTCTAACATCAGACCCAGGAGCATACAAATGAATAATAAACAGTGTAATGCTTTCAAGTTCCTGAACATAAGCAGTATTTATTCCCTGAACAGAATGATCATCTGAACATCACTTCGCATAGAGAACATATGAGATTCAACAACGTTAGATGCAATTGAAGCAGAGTTGAAGCGTGCAAATGGCAATGAATATTTAGTAGGTTAAAGTATTGAGTTTTAGTTGCTTGCTGAAATAATTTTTTGAGTTTGATTTTTGGGATTTTTGTAACCCCTAAATTCCTTTCTGTAAATGTAATTTTCGTAATTGGCTAGGATTAGATGACTAGGGTTTAAATTCTAAACATTGGATGAATGTAATTTTATTTAGGACTCTAAGAGTTATCCGAAATGATAGAATTTGTTTTGAATGGATGTAATTTTAATAGGACTCTAAGTGTTATCTGATAAGGATAAAGTTTGTTTTGTAATGTTACTCTTATTAAACAATGTTTAAATTTAAAGATAAGAGATTACAAGAGTCCTAAATAGGTATTAGAGTCCAAGATAAAATTACAACTCAAGTTCCAAGAGATAGAGCTTATCTAAAGAAGAGTTTGAATATGAAGCTGCTAGTGCTGAGAAGATAAAAATCAAGTACAATAGAATCTGGCAGAAGAACTTGTTAGCAAAATTTCAGCGTGACTCAAACTCTTATTAGATCTTATCTGTTAGCAGAGTTTTAGTGTGACTCGAACTCTTATCAGATCTTATCTGTCAGCAGAGTTTCACTGTGACTCAAACTCCTATCAAAACTCTAGTTGTTATCCGATAAGGATAAGATTTTAGTTTAAATGAAACTCTTATCAAATATTGTTTAAATTAAGAGATAAGAGTTTGCATTTGAACCTAGATATGTTTCGAGTCTTAGAGTCAGTTGAATAGATAAAGATGCAAGATTCAAATGAAGAAACCGAAGCTAATTCAAACTCAGAATTATCCAGTTTAAGAGATCCAATCCGAGTTGTTCGCAAACTGTCAGCAACGTAACAGACTGAAATTCTGGTTAAGCCCAACAGCACACTTCTACTCCAACACAAGTATTGCAAGTGCATTGCCTATTTATGGAGGATTCGGCTGAAGGGTTTAATCAACATTTCCAAATACTTTTATAAGTATTCTAAAGAGCTTGAAGCCGAGAGAGTGTTCAAGTATTTTTGTGCGAGAAAATTTTCCTCTTGAAAATTTTCTATTGCTCAAGCCGTAGGGTTTGAGTGAGAGCATACTCCAAGGGGGAGAATAAGTGTTCGTAGTCAACCATTGAAGATTCTAGTAGGAAAGGCAAAAATTGGAGAGCGTCAGAAGTTCTGACTACCTACTACAGTAGAATACAAGCGGGTCACGTGTCTACGTGTCGGGTTACAAAAGTTTTGTAAACAGTTTACTTGTAAAACTCTTAATCAATAAAATTGATTTTCCTGAATTTGGTTGCCCCGTAAGATTTTACCTTTGAAAAGTTCTTCAAAGGATTTCCCTTCATAACCAAATATTGTGTTTATTTTATTTAAATATTTTATGCTGGTTACTAATCTATGCTAATAGTGTTGGTTTAGCTTTCACATGTGGCTCCAAGAGTACTTGGTTAATTTCACTTTCTATAAAAGGTATTCATCCAAAATACGTGAGTCTTAAATAAAAGTTAGGGTACTGCCCTTTTTCTTTAAGAAAATGGCCATGAAATTTTATTGACTTTATACAAGGTTATCTATAAAAAAAAAAAAAATTGATAAGTAATAACCTTTATTGATTGACAAGGTTATCTATATATTAAGGAATTAACTAAGAAGCGCAGGTTTGGGACCCCATACAAGGGACTTCTCCTCATCCAGAATAGAATCAACACTATCATCATTGCACAACAAACGAAAACAAAACATGAACATATGCCCAACAGAAAAGAGTTTAAAATGGTGTTAATAGCATCTGAATTAGAGAAACAAATACAATTAATTATTTGGGTGATAGTAATGACACTCTTTTTAAATTAAAATGTGGCTATGCGAAATATGAAATTCAAATCATATGGAAAACTCAAAATTAAAAAATATATATTTTTATAAAATGCATTGTCACATGGGCTAGTTGTTGTGAAATCACTACTTGTCCCAAAAGCTTAAGTTGATGAGAAGATGTAGATTCAATCATTTATATTTATCTTAATACTCCCCCATAATAAGTGGGTCCAACATATGAAATATCTAAATTAAATTGAGTAGAGTGTAGAGTCAGGATCCGAACACATTACATGGTTCTAATATAATGTGAAATCACTATCTATCCCAAAAACTAATGAAAGAGGTAGATTTAATCATTTATATTTAATATTTATCTTAACACATTTGGAAAAGTAACGGCCACCTTGAATTGCTTTCTTCGGTTGGACTACATCTCTTGGGATAATATTGATTATGGACAATTTGAGAAAGCATGGACTCTTCATGATGATTGGTGCTACATGTGTAAGAAGAGTGGTGAGTTTGTGGATCATCATTGTGAGGTGGCGTGGATGTTATTTGGCTGAATTTTTAACAAGATTGGAATTGCATGGGTGATGCTTAAGAGGGTGATAGATTTGTTCGCTTGCGGATGTATGGATAATAATTCATTTATGTATCATCTGGTGTCTATGGCTTAAAGGAATGACCGAAGCTTTGAAGATAGGAACCACTCTCTGGATGAGCTTAGAAGTTTCTTCTCCCATACTTTATTTCTTGGGGCTTTTGCCAATGTTTAATGGAGCCAGCTTATATGACTTTCTTGAATCACTTTCTAGCTCCTAACTTGTAATTATGTGTTCGTTGTTGTATACTTCCTGCATTCTTGGGCTATGCTTGTTTACTAGTTTGGATAAAAATTTAGAATACTCATCAAAAATATTTATCAAGGCACTGATATCTCTGCGTCCAAAAAAAAGAGAAGAAAAGAATATCAAACCGGATAGTGGTCCAGCTCGTGGTTGAGATGGCCATGCTGTCTATTTGCTTCACAAGCAGAAATATATAGCTGAGTCAGGTCATGGTCCAACAAACAAGCAGCTGAAAGCACCGATATGACCTCTTCAGAAAGAGAGGACACCCCCCCAAGAAATGGTTTCTACGAAGTGAGAAACACCATAGCCAGAAAAATACAGCAAATTAATAACTATAAACCAGCAGCAGTGAGTGAACTCATTTTTCTTAAACAAATAAAGAAACCGACCAGTTTTTCCCCATAAATCTGGTGCAATAGCTTGGCAGCAATCATTCCAGATTCAGGGCACCAATGACGTAGTGCCGGGAAGAACACATTGAACTCTCTCTGAGCAATCAATCTTAGCTCATTTGCAAGCAGGGCCAAAGGATGTGTCTTTACCACCTTGGACTCAAGATCTATGGTACTTGCTACCTATCAGTATAATCATATCCATTTTATCCAACAGTAATGGACGTATATAACCATAAATAAACAAATTTAAAGGTGAAATGAGACATTCGACTCACCCGCCTATATGCGGATTTTATTGATCTCTCCACATATGTTTTCAGTTTTCTCGTTGCACTCTCATTCATACCATTCAAGCTAATCAACTGCATAAAATACAAATGATTGATCAAATTATCTAAGTCAATATGACTACATTAAGAAAGGTTGTCATTAGGATGTTATGACAGTAACTACTTTCCAGCAACATGGAGAACAAGATTCAGCAGAACTCAAACCCATGTTTTTCATACATGAGGAACATGTCAAAACCGAGGAAAAAGTGGGGACACCTCATCACATAGTAAGGGAAGAGAAGAAAGGTGAACAACACCCAGTCCCATCCATAATACCATCTATCACTTCAAAAAACTTCTTGCAATGAGGTTAGCCATTGTTAAAAAGGGCACACTCTTATACTTCTATTTATTAATTATAAGCACCCAACCTCTTGGTCGAGCTTGGAACTTTTTTTCTTCAAACTTTATTCATTGTAATAAACTTTAACGGCATGAACATAGATGATTTCCTTATATCTTTAGATACCCAGCCTAGGCGTTGCTCTTGTATATGTCCCGAGTACTTGACTTCGCCTTTCTTTAATAAAATTCATATTTACAGATAAAAAAGAAAGCACCCAACCTCTTCTCATTGAAATTCATGAAATTCAATTCTTCCAGTTGATAACAAGACCATCATGATAGAAATAGGTGGCAGGAAAACAACACGTGGAACCCACAAAACCAACAACCAACAACCAACAAGGTCCTTTAACCCATAAGAAGAGAACGAGAAATTCCTACATTGCAAAGGAAACAACCCACAATCTAACAGCTGCCTGACAATACCAAGGAGATGGAGCAACCCTCTCCTCATAATATAGACAAAGAAGATCCATTGAGCAAAACCAAGACTTAGATTTTTTTACTATGAAAACCGTCTAGAGCATCCATCCAGTCATACAAAAATCTCAAGAGCAAGGATGCAAGTCTGCAACAGTCTCCTGGAAGAGAACCACCATCCAAAGATGAAAAATTTTGAGGAAGAAAGTAACTGAGATGACCCTTCCTATGAAGGATCTATCATCTTCATTGTTGATACCCAACACGTGGCCCATCAAGAAAACCAATCAGTGGATTAGGCCTCTAACCAATTTTGAAGCAAGGAACGCTAGCAAAATCAAGTAATCAATTGTCACTCAGATAACCAAAATCAATTGAATTACTAGTTTATTTTCTCCCTTCCTCCCTCCTGTCAAAATTGGCATATGAAATCTCTCATTAATTTTGAATCAAGGGAGGCTAGTGAAGTAAATGCAAAATGTATTATCAAGACAGACGTTTTTTCAAAATGCTTATAATTTTAATGATGGAAACCTATGAAATGTTGCCCAATTAAAAACATCAAAGTTACTAGTTTATTCCTTATCTCCCTCCCTCCCTATTGCCTACAGTGAACATGTTTGCATCCCTATCCCACATTTTAAGGGAGGCCAGGAAAATCAAGCTACAAAATTTTACCAAAATCATTTGAATTTTACAAGCTTATTCTGTCTCTCAATATCTAAGACATTAAGAAGTTTCAAGGATGTGAATTCATCTCCATAAAGTTTTTCTTTCAATTTATAAATGTAAGTAGCAAAGTCTATAGGGGTGACAATATTTTACACGACCTGTTAATCCAACACGAACACGACACGATAATAGCGGGTTAGGATTTAGTCTTAATTGGTTTCAAGTCAAAACGGGCTAATCCGTAATAACACAATTGCTTAACGGGTTAATAGTGGGTCAACCTGTTTTGATCCGCTATGACACGTTAATAAAGCTAAAATTACAAATATACATTTATACTTGAAAGTAAAATTATTATAATTTTATTTTTGATATTTTTATTATTTAGATTGTAATTTAGACTTGTAATTAGTGTTATAATTTTTATAAATATTGTGATTTTAATATTTGTATAAAATTATGCTAAATTTAATTAAGTCAAACGAATTAATTTCGTGCATATTCAACACATTTACATAAACAGGTTGAAACGAATCATATGGCGTCGTGTTAATCTATTTCTTAATATTCACTAATGAGTCATAATGGGTTAACACAACACGATACGTTATGTTAACGGGTCGTGTTAGAGTTTGAGATTTTGACATGATAAACTTAACGAGTCGGATTAGGGTTGACCTATATAATATAATATACATGTCTTGACACGACACGAACACGACCCGTTGACACAAATGAAAAAAAAATACACACCTATGAATGAAAAAGAAAAAATTATTAAGGAAAAATTAATAAGGTTTAAAACGTAGCAGGGCATATACTACAAAATATTTATCAAAAACCAACTGCCCGAAAAAGAAATTTGTTTGATTTAATCAGTGGATCCTGCAAGCAGTAAACATTTCCTTCCACTACCACAAATGAATTTGAACTCACACTGCAGCAAAACAAACCTTGATATTGCCAAGATCTCCAGGAGTAAGAACACCAACTGCAGAGACCAGGTTGATCATCCTCGTAAAGTCATCAGGTTTCTGAAACAAGAATCTCATAAGTTGAACAAACACCTGTGAATATAAACTTTGAAGGATCCAACGAAAATAAGTCAAAAGTGACAAACATGAGCATTCAAGTTCATATTAATCAGAACAATAATACATAGGGTTTAGCAAAATAAACAAATAAATTAGGCAAACAATCGAGAGTGGAGTCCATACACTTAAATTGGAAAATGGGATAAAACAATCTGGAAAATTATTGAAGAATAAAAATTGACCTGACTGAAATGTAGATGATAGTCTTGCAGCTTACTGTCACACCAACTGCTTATTGAGAAGAAAATGGCCTGCACCAAACTTAACTTCCTTTCACTGCCATTGCATTGCCTTGAACATGTTAGGCTCTCCATGTAATGCTCCTCCCCATCATTATATTTGGCAGATATAACCTTCTGCAACTCCAGAAGCGCATAATCTAATAGCACAGCTTCATCTGTCCCAACATACTTCAATACGGAGAATTGCAAAGATTAAATACTAAACTCATACTGATGCATAGTTCAATAATGTGTTTTTACAAATAAGCATATAACTACTGCAAATATTTTATTGTTTTATAAGTAAAAGAAAATTTTTTTTTGGATAAGTAAACAATCGTATTAATAGAATAGGCAAAACTAAGTACACAAGATGGTATACAAGAGACAGGATCTATCTAGGTCAAGTGTAGTAAGTACGATACAAGAAAATCATGAAAATGAAGACCATTGAAATTTATAGCCATGGCCCATAATAATAAAGTACGGGAAAAAAAAAAAGACTGAAGCTCTTCTAGTGATCGCTTTCTATCTTCAAATATTCGATCGTTGTGCTCTCACCAAATGCACCACATAATACAGATAGGGATCATCTTCTACATTGATTTGATAGGTGGTGCACCTCTAAGAGATATCTAGCTAACCAATAACTCAACCACCATGGTAGGCATTATCCAGTTCAAGTCCACTTGGCTGAAGATTTCAATCCACAGGCATCTAGCTGTCTCACAGTGTAACAAGAGGTGATCCACAGACTCTCCAGATTTCTTGCACATACAACACCAGTCTGCGATAATAACCCAGTGTTTCCTTAGATTATCAATGGTCAGAATCTTGACCAAAGCAACTGTCCAAGTGAAGAAAGAGCTTTTGGGGGGGCTATATTCCCCCATATTTTCTTCCAAGGAAAGTAAGTACTCGGTACAAATGTAAGGAATTTATAGAAAAATCGAACAGAGAAAACACCCTTACCCGTAGGCGTCCACCCTTACCCGACCTCCTTTCAATAAGTACAATCTCTTCCATCCTGCCAGTATTCGTTCTATCTCCTCAATCACCGTATCCCAAATTGGTAAAGCCTATGAAGTTGTCCTCAAAGGTAAGCCTAAGTATTTCAAGGAAAGGAAGCAACCTTGCACCCAAGAGTAGAGGCCAAATGCTAAGGATTGCTGAAATTCCCAACTAGCACTAGCTCGGATTTATCGAATATGACTCTTAAGCTTGAAGCTGCCTCGAAGCACAATAAGAGAGCTTTCAGTACCCAAATTGGTTTTGATCTACCTCACAGAAAATTAGAGTTTCATCTGCAAATAATAAATGAGATATAGAAATAAGGCCCCTATTGGGGTTACCGACAGAAAATCCTGCTATAAAACTGTTTTGGACCATAGCCGAGAGCATCCTACTAAGAGCCTCCATAATTACAACAAAAAGAAGTGTAGATAGAGGATTGTCTTGCCTCAGACCACAAGAACTACTAAAAAAACTAGAAGAGCTACCATTAATCAGAACTGAGAATTTTGCTGTTGAGATGCACCATCTAATCTACCTACACCATGTCACCCCAAATCCGCATCTCTCTAGCAAATAAATAAGAAAATCTCAGTTTACATGATCATATGTATTTTTCATGTCTAACTTGCAAATGATAGCTGCAATCCGCAGGTGCCTTTAATCTACTATCCAGGCATTCATTGGCTATAAGGACCAAATCCAAGATTTGACAACCCTTTACAAAGGCATTTTACGGCTTTGTGATGATTTTACCTAAGGCCTCCTCAAGCTAGTTTGCAAGCACCTTGAAAATAATTTGTACACCCCATTATAAGGCTAATGGGTCTAAAATCTTACACCTCAGATACACCGCTCTTCTTAGGAATCAAAGCAATGAAAGTAGGGTTAAGACTTTTCTCAAACTTTCCTGCCAAAAACAATTTGTGAAACACCTTCATTATTTCTTCGGAAATCAAACAAGGATATTGTTGTTCTTTTGGTTTATGTTAATGATATTGTAATTACTGGCTCAAATTCTGCTTTACTCGGCCAGCTTAAGACTCATATCTTTGAGTCCTTTCATATGAAAGATCTTGGGTCAAGAAAGAGGTTTGTATGAATTGGCCAAAGTACTAGCCTTGAGATTTCTGTAATAATGCTATACATGGAAAGTTTAGCCCTATACAATCCGTCAAATATTATTAGTTGTATAGAAGAATAAATCAAGAAATAAGGAAAGATTCTATGGCTAAAAATAAGGAGAAGACTAGGAGGAATTATGAACAGCAAAGCTGTCCGTTGACAAATCTCCCCCATTTCCTTGATCTGCGACGTCGTCGGCTCTACCTCCGACATCGGCATTTTCTGACCACATAAGAGGTCCATCATCATCGGCTCCACCTCCAGCTACTGTGCCTCTACTGGAAGCACTAGCAACGACAATGTGGGCTCACTGCACATCCTCCACGCAGACTGAATGTTTACCGTAGGACTGGGCTCAGGCCCAGTGCTGTTCGAAGCAAGAGGCCCACTTCCCACATGAGAGAGGGTCCTGGGCTTGTCCAAACGGCCCATTGACGAGCCCGCATTTCCCAAGCCTGAGGCAATGTCTTTCTAACCAGTAAGCGGGCTGTTAGGCAAAGACTGACCCACGGGCCCAAAATTGGCCTCCCTCAAGTCCAAGCCCCTTTTGTTTCCACCAACCTCAACGCATTGTTTTAGACATTCAATATTTTGGGACAACACAGACATATGCTTTTCCATTTCTCCCATCACCCACAACACAACTTCCTTATTAGGACCAACAATTTCCCTGCCACCTTCCCCTTCGTACAAACCTCCTGCAGCGAAGGTCGATTTCATGCCTACAAGCTCCCCTCGAGCACCACGCATGTCCAGAGCCTCCTAGTATGACCTTTACTACTGCGAAGGAGGCAAGAGACCATGTGACACAGGATGAGGCAGCCATGGTTCTCGGCCTCTATTCATCCCCCCCCCCCCCCCGAGGAGGTTGCCGAGGTCTCCACAAGTGTTTCTCCGAAATTTCTCCAACTCACCCCCATCCTCCCTTTTGGTACCACTATCAAGCCATGTCACCTCTCAGGACTGTATTTCGATAAGGAGAAAAATCTCCCATGGACATTAAACTTCCTTTGGACCACCAACACCTGTGTCCCTCTTCTTTGAGATCTAACTCAGAAGGATTCCCATAGGCTACACCTTCCTTCATCATGGCAACCAACCACATTAGATCTTCTTGGTCAATGAGGATGTGCTTCACAAGACTGCGACTACTCTCTGTGATCCTCTACTACCTTACATTTTCTCAAAATACTTGTGATTGATAATAACATTCCTGTTCAACCCCATCATAACCCACCTATTCGATTAAAACAAAGTATAAAACTGAACTAAACCCCGTTGAACTCAACAATCGATAATTGTGAACCATCAAAGAATAAAGACATTGTTTTTGCTCAAGTGTACGGAGAAAAAAAGGAGAGAAAAAATTCTACCACAACACATTCTTAAAAGTTAGGATTTTCTCGTCATCTGGTACCGTCTTGTACTCTCTCGTTTTGCTCCTTTCCGGTGACTAAACCCCGTAGGCTAGCCTTTATTGAGATTCTTCCATTATTAGGAGAGGGCTTCTCACCAACACTTTTGACTCACTGCCAAAAACTCATCCTTGTGCGCTGGAAGGAAGGGGGTGGGAGAGAGACCAATGGAAGACTTATTCATTTAGATAGAGATAACAGAGCTATACATCAAAAATATTGAACTCAGTACCCCTTTTCAAATTGCCCTGCAAAGACGGACGTTCAAAAAGGAAGGATAATTTTATTCAACAAATGTAATAGGGAAGCCCATGTACACATGAAGTATATAAAAGAAAACACCTAATTATATTCTAAGAAGGGGAAAAATAAAATAAAATCATGAGCTAAAGCTCCATCAAGCCCTAAAGCAGAAAACCATTGCAATAAAGAATATACAAAGAATTTCCAGATTTCCTCCATAATACTCTCATTATTATAGCATCGCTAGTTCATTTCCCACAAAATACAGCACAAAAGACACAAAGGAACCATCTTCCACACTGCAGCCACTTGTTTAGAACTACGAAGCCCCATCCAGCACGCAAGCAGATCCACTACTTTCATCAACATCACCCAAACCAGCCCAAGTCTACTGAACACACCATTCCACAATACTTTTGCCACCTCACAAAGCCAAATGATCCATAGATTTCCCATGTTTCTTACACATGAAGCACCATTCCAATAATAACTAAACCCCGCTTTCTCAAATTATCGATCATCAAAATGTTTCCAAATGATACTGTCCATATGAAAAACGCTACTTTGGAAGGCACATGAGACCTCCAAATACGCTTCCATGTAAAAGGAGAACAATGTTGAATATGCAATACCTTGTAATGAGACCTTACCAAGAACTTTTTACTACCCGTATGCTTCCATGTCAATTTTTTTTTTTTTTTTGATAAGTAATAAACGAATTTTATTAATAAAAGAATGTGCAAAATGCCAAATACAACAGTCATATGCCCTATCTAAGTAGAAGCATTAGAAACAAGGAAATCATGTAGGTTCATGCCGTGAAAATCCACAGCAATGGCCTAAGTACATAGAGTTCTAAACAATAAAACTTTAAGCTCCTCTATGGATCTCTCGTTGTCCTCAAGCGTCTACTCGTTACGTTCCTGCCACAGACACCACATGATACAGAGAGGTACCATCTTACACACTGATTTGATCTACTGCGGGCCTCAAATAGTAGTCAAACTCGCCATTATCGCCACCACGGACTCCGGCATAACCCATGCTAAATCCACTCTACTAAACAACTCCTTCCACAATGCCCTTGCTATCTCACAATATAGAAGGATATGATCCACTGACTCACCCCCTCTTCTGCACATACAACACCAATCTACAATGACTACCGGCCTTTTTCTCAGGTTATCAGTAGTGAGAATCTTCCCTAGGGCAGCTGTCCACACTAAAAAGAGACTTTTGGGGGTGCCTTGTGTTTCCAAAACTTCTTCCAAGGAAACTGGGTAGCAGGCTATAGAATGAGCACACTATAAAAAGAGCGAACTGAGAAGACACATTTCCCATCAGGTATCCACCACATGACATCCTCATGCTGCATATTCGGGCGTATGGAGTACGTAAGACTGAAGAAATCTGCAAAACTGCTTAGCTCCCGATCTTGTGTCGCCCTAGCAAAGTTGATGTTCCAATGAATGCGCCCTCCCGAAATCCCCATAACTTCCGCCATTGTGACATCTTTTGCACTTACAATTTGATAAAGTGCCGGGAAAACATCTTGATAAAGTGCCGAAATCCCCTCATGAATGCGCACTTTCATGTCAAATTATCCCTCTCACTACCCCCAACCCACAAGGAATATAGGAAGCTGAAAAAATCAGACACCTCATCAAGTTCCCAGTCCTATACAGCTCTATTAAAACCAACATCCCACCGCAAGAATCCATTATAATGGACTAACACTACAGAAACAAAAGCATACTGATGAGTTGCCATACGAAAGATAACCGGAAACACACTAAAAATAGCCCGATCACCACACCAAGTATCAAAGCAAAAATGGATCCTTGAACCTCACCCACAACGAAGTTCGTATGTTTAACAAAATTCTCCCATCCCTTTGTGGTAAATGTCCAAAGACTCATACCATAAGTCCCCCTAACCTCCTTAGAATACCAACCCCCCAATCACATCCATATTTCCGATCTATAATCTCCCTCCACAATGACTCCCCTTCCAATTGACACCTCCACATGTGTTTCCCCAACAAGTCTTTGTCAAAACTATTCAAATTTCGAACCCCCCAATCACCATTTGAAATAGGAGAACAAACTCTATTCCAACTAACAAGGTGGATTTTAGTCTCCTCACCCATTCCTCCCCACAAAAACGTAGAAAATAACTTTTCAATTCGGTTTCCCTCCCCTGCAGGCAAAGGAAATAAAAAAAGGTAAAAGTTGGTAGATTCGAAAGATAATTTTTAATATGAGTGATTCTATTCCCTTTTGATAGATATAACCTCTTCCAACCCACCAACATTTCCTCAGTCTTATCAACTACCCCATACCAAATAGACTTAGCCTTCAAAACACCCCTAGTGGAAGGCCAAGATATTTCATAGTTAGAGTAGCAACTGTACACCCCAAAAATTCCACCAAACAATTAATATTCTGCACCTCTCCCACCGGAACCATCTCTGACTTACCCAAGTTTACCTAAGGCCTAACACAACTTCAATACATAGGAAAACAGCCATTAAGGCTTGAATCTATCCATGATCAGCATCACCAAAAATAATTGTATCATCTGCAAAAACAAGATGAGAAAGTGTGATAAAACCATTGTTAACATTTTCCATTGTAAATCCAAAAAGAAAACCCCCCTTACAACAACTTCCACCATTCGACTCAAAGCTTCCATGATAATGACAAAAAAAACATAGTATTTTTTGGGTTTAACTTTAGATTTTTTTTGGGTTGTGGGTTAATCTCCCCTCCACTCAATGCCTCCTTTTCGACATCCTGAAGTGCTATTTTGCCCTCTTCTACTTCTGGCATCGGAACTAAATCTGTTGCACCACCAAAAGAGTCGCCAGAGACCAACGAATAGTTATGTGCCACATCCAAAACCATTGAGGCAGGTAATGCACTGGCGAGCTTGAAGGAGTAGCCGAAACACCCAATACGCCGAGATTGCGTTCAACCTACCACACCCTTTTTGGACTTTTAACAAGGCCTGGTTGATCATTAATCTTCTTGCAGCCCACACCTGATAACGGCCCATCACCAAATAAACCTTTCTACACATCCACAAACCCGTTATTAAATCCATCAGAGCCCACATGGCCTAAACCCGACTTGATCCATTTTAACATCAAATCCATGTCATGTTCCAAGTCCAATAGAGCCTCATGCATGTTCTACAACGATAAATTATTCCCAGACCCTGTCGTGCCTCCATTGGGACCCACGCCATCACGCTCGAGAATATGAACAGCCTTCTTCGACGAATACCCTTTTGAGTGTGAAATCTTCCCACCAACCACCCCATAAACCTCCCTACTGTTCACCATGCTCGATAGCGTCTTCTTTAGAATCTCCACAAAGGACTCCTTCCTTCCCTCATCAACATGAGAAGATGACAACACCTTCTCAGATCCTCTGTGATTCACGCCCAAAACAGAGGACGAAGAAACCACCTCTCACAACAAATCCTCAAACCTTCTCCACCCTTCGCCTTTTAATCCTTTTGGTACAGTGATAAATCCATGTCTTTTATCTTGTCTAAACTCCGACAGAGACAAATATCTTCCAAATCTATTATGACATCTTTGAGCCACCAGCACCCGACTTCCCTTCCTTCAAGTATTAAAAAACTCAGAGGAGCCAACAAACGGTCTACAAGCTCCACCGCAAAAGCCAACCATTCCAAAGCAACAACATCAATGGAGATAAACTTAGTGAACCTTCAATTGTTCTCAGTGATCCTACACCACTGAGCATTCTCATGATTAAACTAAAAAAATCTTCTAATCAATGAGTATCTTCCAATATGAACCCATCAATATACCATAACCATAACACCCCAACAAACCGAAAAGAGGAAAAGAAAAAAGAATAATAGACGATGAAGCCAAACCATAAATAACAACTTGTAAAAGATTAAGGATTATTCCTGGTGAGAAGCGCCAAAAATAAGGTAAGAATTAAGGCAGAGAGAGAGAGAGATAACATTGTTTGAACAGATTTTACAATGTTGTCACCAACAAACATGATGGTGATCAGTGGTAGATCGGACCAAGCTGAGGTGAGAGGCAAATATTTTATAATCTTAAATTTAGAAATAGTTTGGTCCCATCAAACAACGAACATGTGGAATTAAAAAATATAGAAACAAACATTTGGTCAAACACCAGATGAAAATGGTACCCTTTCCTTTTATCCCTTATTAAGCATAGTTGACTATATAGCAAATAGGAGAGTACGAGATCTTATCCCCCGCCCCCCCACGCACCATATCCATATCCATATCGTCAATTCCCAACAATTATCATAGACATGACAATGAGGAGCACCATGCAATTAAATTTTATTAGTATTCAGGAAAGCAAAAATAATTTTCATTTACACTTTTTGCCAAGCAAACATTTGACTGTTCTTTTGAACTATATGTTACAACCACAAGAAATAGAAGTGAGTAATAAACTTTATATTGTCTTAATACAAGATAAAAATTTATCATTACGATCTCCAAATTGTGAATAAAAAAGGTTACATCAATACAAATTTGCTTCGTGAGCATTAAGGGCTGTTGAGATAATCTATACCTGCTGGAAAAAGACCCACCCATATATCACATTATGCATTTTCTGTGTGATGCCTAAAGTATGCCAGGTCAATTTGATCAGCATCAGGAGTTCATTGGATTCCTATACTCGAGTAGCAAAATGGTCATCATTTTATATGCAAAACTATGTCATATATTCTTAGTCAATCTCAAGATAAGAGCAAATATACCATGATGAGCTGGCCTTCATCAAGGACATCAAACACACCAAAAAGTAATTTCTCATAAAGTCTAATGTTCAACCCATAACAAGAAGTCCAATAATAGTTTTCACTCTGAATACTGAATTTTCCAGGCAGAGAAGACAACTTTAAAGCCACTTGTGTGATAGCAGATAGAAACTCAGTACGTTCGGAAGGTGACATTGTAATGTCCCACTCCTACAAGATCCAACAAGCCAGGGATTCATTATTGCATTTTGTGAGGAGAACCAAAAAATAGTAATTCACAACCAGTCATCACTACAATTTGAAAGAGAAGAATATTAAACTCAAAACATGAACATACCTTGGAATTTCTTATATATTCAAGAGAATTTTTAATGGTTAGACATTCAGAGACTTCAAGATCAGCAGAAAAACAAAGAATCTCTTCTAAGACACTCGCCTACAAAAATAAAGAATCCCTTCTCAGCCGTAAAGAAAATGATGAGCCAAAGCTTAGAAACCCTTTCTTTTGTGCTAAATAACATAACCAATTATTATAGTCTAATAAAAAGACACTGGAGAACTATATCAACACCAGCTGCAGCATATAACATTATATCGATAATTCTCCCCTAGGTGAGCTTCAAAGAAAGGTTTTTTTGCATATCAAAAAGATAAAGGAAAAAAAAAAACTTGAATTCCTTATGTCAAAAGATGAGAGTTGAAATAGCAGGTTCAACCTGTTCTATAATCAAAGGGTTCATTATAAAACCTTTTTTTTTTCTCAATACGTCGGTTATTATAAAAAATTAAGCAAACCTGAACATTACCTGTCTACTCTTCCACTGCACATAAGACTTTTCATTTTGAAAATCAGACTTTAACATGCCACTCAAAAGTCCCAAAGAAATTTGAGGAATATCAATTGGTCCACACATTGTCCTAGCAGCGAATTGTGTCAACCTTTGCCTTATGCATGCATCCATTGCTTCTGAAATCTAGCAAAGAAATAATAACTTACCTCTTTGATTTAAGCAATGGTTTAGACAACTAAGCCAGCAGATTAAACTGAGAAACATAATAACTCTTCACCTGGGTTGGTTTATTCATTGCAATAATTCACCAAAACTCGGTACTGAGACTCAGAAGTTATCAGAAGCTTTTTATAAAAGCTAATGGTTCAGCTGAAAGAATTTTTCCCTTCTATTTTATTGCATTCTTAAAGCAGGGGAAGAAGTAAAATAAATATCCAAATGGATAAACCAAAAAAAAAAATAACAATCATATTTACTTGGGGGGTGTGGTTTTGGGGATAGATGGATTTCCTGGATTAGGCATTGTATAACTATGGTTCGTTATTAGGTTTTTGTGAATGGAGCACCGGAAGGATTCTTTAACAGTTTTAGGGGATTAAGACAAGGGGATCCCCTCTCCCCTTTGTTGTTTGTCATTGTTATGGAAGCATTGAGTCGTATGTTAAGAGCAGCAGTTGATGGAAGCTTCCTTGCTGGATTTTCAGTGGGAGGGGTGTTACCATATCTCACCTTCTCTTTACTGATGACACACTACTGTTTTGTGAGCCAGACAGTGAACAAATGCAGTACTTGAGGGCTGTATTACTTTGTTTTGAAGCAATTTCAGGCCTGAAGGTAAATTTCTCAAAGTCTGAAATGGTTCCCGTGGGTGTTGTGAACAATATTCAAGGCTTGGCAAATATCTTGGGTTGTAAGGTTGCTTCGCTGCCTTTAAAATAAGTCGGTCTTCCGTTGGGGGCTGCTTTCAAGACAAAATCTATTTGGGATGGTGGGTTAGAGAAAATGGAAAGAAGATTGACTGGGTGGAATTGAATATACTTGTCCAAGGTGTTCATCCGGGTTCCGGATTTGGGAATCCGGAACCCGGATTTAAAATTTTCTTCAATCTTTTTTAAAAAAAAAATTAAAATATTAAGAAATATATTAAAATTTCAAACCGGGCCGGGTACAACCCGGCCAGGATGAACAGGCCTATCCAAGGGTGGTAGATTAACTCTCATCAAGAGCACTTTATCTAACCTCCCGACCAATTTTCTATCCCTATTTCTGCTAACTGCAAGTGTGGCCTCTCGTATTGAGAAAACTTATCGCAACTTTCTTTAGCGAGGCATTGGGAAGGAAACTAACTTCCATCTTGCTGGTTGGGATGAAGTTTGCTCACTGATTCCATGCGGTGGGTTGGGGTGCGTAATGTGAAGGTTTTCAATAAAGAATTTTGGGGAAATGGTTGTAAAGATATCATAGGGAAAGGAAAAGATGATGGAGAGCAGTCATAGATTCTAAATATGGGAGTATCGAGGGCGTTGGCATTCTAATGAAGTTGGGGGACACATGGCATGGGATTGTGGAAAAACATTAGAGATGGATGGGGAAGATTATCCAAGTTTTTGAGATTCACAATTGAAAGAGGTAATAGCATTTATATTTGGCATGATGTATGGTGCAGTAAAAGGGCTCTAAAGCAGGTGTATCCATACTCTACCAAATTTCTTGTGACAAAGAGGCTGCCAGCGCTGATTTAGTGATATTATCTAATGGTGTTGCCCATTGGAATGTAAGTTTCTCAAGAGCGGCTCAAGATTGGGAGTTGGATATGTTTGCTTATCTCTTTGACTCATTATATGCAATGTTGATGGGAAATGAGATGGAGGATAGGACGATTTGGCATCCAAGTGGAAATAACAAAAATTCTCGGTGCTCCTTCTATATAGCTCTCTTAGGTTTTTCTAATGATTGTAGGTTTTCTTGGAAGGCTATTTGGAAGTGCAAGGTACCCTCTAAGATTGCTTTCTTTGTATGAATGCATCCCTTCGGCGGATTCCCACTTCGGATAATCTGAGAAAATGTGGTCTCCATCTTAGATTGGTGCTTTATGTGCAATAGAGATTGGGAATCAGTGGATCATCTTTTGTTACATTACAAGGTGGCCCGGTGTTTATGGAATGAGGGCTTTAATCAGACTGGCATGGGTTATGCCTTGAAGAATTAGGGATATTCTAAGGTGCTGGACAGGAATTAGGGGAAATGCCACATTGCTGCTGTGTGGAGAATGATCCATCATTGCATTATGTGCCATTTGTGGCTGGAGAGAAACAAGAAGTGCTTTGAAGACATGGAGCGTTCTTTGGATGAGCTGAAGCGATTTTTTTACAATACTTTACTTTCTTGGGCTTCAGCCACTATTTGTAATATGTACAATTTTAATAAGTAGTGCAATTTTATTGCGCACAGAGGGGCACAACCTTCGTACACAAGAAGTATATAAAAGTATTCATCATCCAGTTAAGTATCCAATATTCGACTTAAAACAAGTTGATCCATACACTGAAACATCCACGTGGAAAGCCATGTGTTCTCCAAAATCTCAAGCAAATAAGAATTACAGATAGTATTTATAAAGGAAAGGAAATGAAATTATAGCTTGCCTGCATCTGAATGCGGATAATATCAATAATCTCTGAATGTCTTCCTTGAGACTGAGACTGCTGATGGCTTTTACCCCTTCTATTCTTCAACCCTGACAGAAGTTTAGAACTCCTTTCTTTCCTTCTATCCTCAGGTGTATGTATTTCAACCCTAGTTATGTGTAGGGAACGAGTAAGAGATGGATAAAGCAAAAGAGAGAAAACCACTAGGTGTGCATCAATCATGGATACAAATAAACCCACATAAAATCGAGAGGAGAGCAAGAGAAATAAATTACCCAGAAAAGACCAAAGATGCAAGCAATATTTCATAGGCTGATGCACACAAGTCATCATCCGAAAATCCTTCAAAAATTCTGAAGCTATGTATCAGTGTACTCAAAAGATGAAAGGCTTCAGGATATAAATATATACGTTTGGAGAACACCAAAGAATCCCAATTAAAGTAGAACCATCAAGCACCTGCATTCAGGCAAGGTTTTTTTATTATTATATATATAATTAATACCTGTATTCAGGCAAGGTAATCCTAATGGAGGAAATTTCTCATCTTCTACAGGCTTAAAAGGTGTGCACGTTGCTGCTCCACGTTTAGGACTGAACTCTTCCCCAGACGCTGCAATGTCCTTGATAATCACAGGATCTAGTCTGGATGAACATGTCTCATGATTAGCAGTTCGAGTCACATCAGTTGGAGGTGGTACTCGCCTGGGGGGCGATCCAGACAAGTCTGGATCAGAAAGTAGAAAATAGGAATTTCCTAACTGAGAATGAATCTAGCCCAAAAAAAAAAAACAAGAAGAAGAATACATTTAGGTGACAAGAGGGATAAACAATTACAAAATCATACTTAGAAATGAAATTTCAGCAGCAAAGGTTTATGAAAGTTCATAAAGCTTTCGCAATATCAAAACCCATCAATTCTTTATTTTTTGTTCCACAATTTAATTTTAACCACTTGGTAAATATATTGACTTGGATGAAAACCCTAAATTTCCAACAAATTCCAAGATTTTCCGCTGCTTCAAAATCGCACTTCTTTTCTAGAAATAATTAACAAGACCTGGAAAATAGAGTATCTTAAAAAGCTGTAAGATTTCAAGTGTAGTTCATATTTTGCCTTTTCCTCAAATCAGACACGTAAAGGGATGGGTACTTCTAGTTCTTTTTTTTTTTTTTTCTTATGTAGGTAACACCAATGAAATTGGTGGTTCTAGATATTATGGCACTAAGTGAGAATTCTAAAAATACGTCAAATATGTAACTTTGCTATGGTATGGGTGTTGTAAGGCTCACTTCATGAATGTATCTATCCCCTACTAAAACTCATTAAGTTCTTATCCCGCCACTTGAAGCGAAATAAAACGCTCAAACAACGCAATCCAAGACAAAGTCTTTCCTTACCATAACTGGGTTAGAAGATTCATCAAAGAATTTCTCAGTTGCTTCAGAAACGTCAACCACTCCACCTACTAAAAACAACAAATAATGGCATCTTCCCAGTGAGAAGCAAAGCTAGTAATAAAATACTAACGTACGCACCCGACTCCGTTTGGTCAGCCAAAAAAATCAACTTCACCACAGAATGTAATTCCGCCGCTCAACTGAGCTGAACCAAACAATTCTACTAGGCAGGTTGACCGGAGGTCGCGGTTTATATTTCCTAATTCAGCAACTTCTTTCAATAAAAAGAGCTAAAAAAAACTACAGAAGACAATTGAACTAAGCTCAGACGAACGGAATTCATTGTTTCCCATAGCTTTCTTTCTTTTCTTTTCCTTCCTCGGGAACCAAACGGAGCGGAAGTTCAATTCAAAAAACTGACCGGATTTTATGCAGTGGAGGACATAATCAACGCTGATGTTATCCAAGTCCACGTCGGAAAGAGCGGCGATGGGGCCCGCAGAGGTTCGGAGCTCTTTGATCAAACCCGAGGACAGGAGGAACTCCAAAAGCTTACGACGCTCTCCACGGTACCGCTGTAAAAGGAGCGAAGGTGGCTGCTCCATCGGATCAAAGCCGTGACCGAAAGAACCAGAGAGATAGGAAAGAGCACGCTGCACGCTGGTTTCTTCGACTGAAAAAGTTCGACACGGAGAAAAACACTCAAAAGCATGTAACTCGAAAGTCCCTACATTTGGAGGAGCGCGAAAAGGACTGGCAGAGGGTAAACAGGACATTTGACGTTTCTTTATCGGTTTTTTTTTAGGGGAGGGGGGAAGGGGGTTCCAATTTAACTTGGAAATATCAAAAGACCCTAGCTTTATTGCTTAAATTATATTTTCGTCCCACCAAACTCTCGACCGTTGCAGGTTTTGAACTATTATCCCAATACAAATTATGGGTTTTCTAGTAACTTGAAAAATAACATCTCAGAAGAAGAAGAAGACTAACAGGTTTGCAAGGACAAATTTTGCTTTATTTCATATGGATCAACACTGGCAAACTCTTTACAAATGTAGTTTAGAGAGGCAGTTTAGCCTCAACGGTTGAGTAAATAGGGGCAAAGAAAAGTCATTCCCAATAGTAATAATTAAGTTTATAGCATATAACCCCGCCCCCCCACAGAGAACAATAAGCGTGGAAAAGGTATTTTTATAAAAATTACAAAAAAAAAAGCACAGAACAGCTTTTGAGACAAAAATAAAGCCGCGATCCCCACCAGGCAACCAACTTGTAAACAAGACAAGGGACAAAGAGAGCTGCACTGTTGCCACCACCGCAACGACATCAACAAAGTAAAAACTACAGCTAACAGCTAATAAGGACAACAAAACAATAATACTAACCGCAACGGCAGTAAGATGCTTGTATTTAGTCTATTGACACAACTTATCAAAAAAAATTTAGTCTATTGACACACTGCACGTCAAGAGACACCCGAGCTAGTGCTCAGCAAGGCCGGCCGGCATGCCATGAACAATATCATTATACTTCCTCTTGAGCATGGCTGCTACTCTTCAATATATTGTACTTGCAGAGAGGACAGGTCGCATTGATGTATAGCCACTTATCCACACAGGCACAATGGAAATGATGAGCACAAGGAAGTTCTCTAAGTTCAATCCCATCGTCGTAAGTAGACAGACAGATGCAGCACTCCTACAAATTGCCATAAGCATAAAATGTCAGTTGTCAAATATGCAACCAGTCTTTGTGAGGGTACAAGCTTTTCTTTTTGATAGGTAAAGTAAAGATTTTACTGAGATGTAAAAACAGGGATTGCCCAGTTATACAGGAGGTATCCAAAGAGAAAACCTAGTTACAAATTATGGACTAGAAGTGGATACAAGACAATCATGAAAACTAGCCCCATTGAGAGAAGTTACAAGCTTTTTTTTAACACCACCAAAACATTACATAGGAATTCACATAATAACACATACAGAATGCAGGTTTACAATTAGTTGTAAATCCACACACACACATAACTGGTTGTAAAAATGTAGCATGTCTCTGGAAAAAGAATATGTTCTTTTTCGCGTTAAAAAGAATACCTTATATTTTATTTTGAAAAATATAATGATGAGATGATGATTCAAAGAAGAAAAGAAAGACAGCTAACCCCCCAACAACAAACCATATAACTGCATACCGCATCCTCCTGGGAAAGAACATGTTCAGTGGGAGAATCAGTGCTACATTCTGTCATTATTCCTCCATAAGGTACTTGTACATCACCAGCAAGTTTCTCATTATCTCCAATCTTTCGGAATTTGTACTTTGAGAGCTTCTCAATGTCTTCTTTTGTTGCACCTTCCTGTTTTGGTAAAAGGTGATCGCTAGAAGTAAGGCCAAAAGGAAGAAAAGCACAAGCAAAATTATCTAACTCTAGTAGTACTTCTCTTTGAGTAGTCATTGTGCCTGTATGTGTGGGATTTGCACAGATAGAGGGCATAAGGGAACTAGGGTACCTCTACCTTTGAGAAAAAGGAACCAACCAACCTTCCAATAAAACTTAAAAATTATTTATGAGCCGCATGACAACAGAAAATTAATATTACAAGCATCACATTCAGATTAAAATCAAATAGATAATGCATTTTTCAATTTTCACCCCGAGAAACAGTCCCAAAAGAAAGGAAAATATTGCTAATGAACAGTAGCTCGATGACACTGTAAAGTGTGCGCCCCGTGTAATTTATCCCCCCCCCCTTTTTTCTCTCTCTCTTCCCCTTTCAAAAAAAATTCTGATGAGGAACCCAGATGCCATGCAACCAAAAAAATATTCTAAAATGTAATAATAATGATCAAGTCATTTTCATCCCGAGATTGCAAGGGAGGTAAAAATGAACAAGAAATTGATTAAGGACAAAAATATACGACGAATGCAACAGGTTAAAGCGGTTTGGAAGATGATCTCTATATGCATCATGTGGTATTTGTCGCAGAAGCGCAATGAGCGGACATTTGAAGACAATGAGAAATCACTGGAGGAGATTAAAGCTTTATTTTATAAAACTCTATGTACTTGGGCCATTGCTATTGACTTCAATGGCATGGACCTACTTGATTTTATTGTCTCTAACTTATCAAGAAAAAAAAAATCTGTCTCTATAGAGGGCTGATTTTTGTTTCCTTTTGGATATTGTACTGGGTTATTCCATTCTTTCATCAATAAAGTTTGTTTACTTATAAAAAAGGCCATGGCCATGCAGATAACTCAATCACGAGGGATGCATGTTTAGTTCAAGTATTGCAAAAATATTTATCACAAGTCAACGTACCCTTTGAGATCTGCCTATTTAAACACACGTACTTCACATTTGCTAAAGTCAATCACCAGCACTAGCCTGTAAGTCTAAAATCAGTATAACTTTCCAAACACTAGATGCAAGCCCACACATTGAAAAGTCTCCGTGCACTCTGCACCTCTCAAGTATAAAAAATAGGTTCCAGGCATTTTTCTACAAATAAATGCTGTGTCTCCTTCATAGCCAATAATCTACCCATTCTCATGCTACCATAACACAAACTTACAGGTTGCAGGCACAGCAAATTCTTTTCAAGCAGATCCACCACTCTTCTTGAGAAATCTCCTTTTTTTGAAAGGTCAACCATAAAGGACAACATCAAAGAACTAGCCTTCATCATAAACATTCACCATTCAACTTAATGAGTAATGCATCCTATAAAATTTACTTCATGAGAAGCACAAATACCTTTTTCAATTACCAAACAAAGAAATTCCAGCCATCGCCAGGGCCCTTTTTGTTTTGCCCTCTTTTTTTTTTTGGGGGGGGGGGGGGGGGGGGGGGGGGGGGTTTGCATGCCATACTAATCAACTACCGTCTAATCTCTTCTAATGTTTTAATGCATTTTTCCACCTCATCACCTGAGATTTTCGTGCTATGAGTTCTGTGGATCCATAGCTGAGTTACCCAGACCATAGTACATTTAGCTACATGGTAAAACTGTAGAATAGTCCCGATCCTATGCCTGCTATGCCATACATTCAAGAAAAGCTTTTATGAAAAAGAGGATCACATCACCAATAATTCAAACGCCATATGGGTACATTTTTCTCTTTGAAGTGTTGTACTCCCCAGAACTTTATATATTTATCAGTTGCTCTCCAATATGCCAAACTTCATTTCATTCTGACCTTTTATTTTCTTCTTCTTACCTGTTTATCATATTTTTCCTAAGCTTTCCATCAAATGTTGCTTTCTTTATTGGATAACTAGGAATAATATAATTAAACTGTTGAACTTGGGATCTCCAGTTCTTGAAATTGCCTAGCAAAAGCTCCGCAATCCAAGATACATAAATTGGCAAGCAAAAGCTCTACAAATTTGGGATCTCCAGACCTTAAAATAGGATTTCAAAAGCTTCAGGAATCTTCAGTTCTTAAAATTGGATAGAAAAAGCTCCACAATCAAGATGCATAAACCAATACAAATATAAACTCTATTGTGGACAACTGAAAATTTCTAGAGAGCAATTCTTTTTTTATAAGTATTTCTGGAGTATGGTTCTTGAAAATTAAAAACCTACTAGAAGCTCCTTTTACCCCAATATTAGTTAAGATACGAACTCAAACAGGATGACACGTGACCAAAAAAAAACCCAAGTATCCTTTACCGTCCATTAAAATCCACACAAAATGGGAGACAAACTTCATTTTTAGAAAGCTGAAAAATTTTAGGGGTTGCGTATGGTTCTTGAAACCAAACAGACCTACTGTAAGCTCATTTTAACACAATTCCATGTGGCAAAAAAAAAACCCAATTGTGTATTTGCTGTCCTTAAAACCCACTCAATACGTAAAGGAGGGCTCTAATGCAAATACGACCAGAAACCTGGGCAGAAAGAACGGCTTTCCCAGGCTAATACTCCCTCATTAGCCACAACAATAAAATGCAGCCATATTTTACCATCTTTGTACCATATCATATGATTCATATCCCATGGTCCCACTAGATTTCTATACATTCCCCTTATAAACCTAATTAAATATAAAAAAATCCCAAACAAATCGCTCAAAAACAAATTAACAATTTATAAAAAGAAAAACTACATGTTAAAGAACATAACTTTTGTTTTGGTCGGTCAAGGGGAAGAACAAAATTAAAGGGTCAAATCAAAATTGCCACCAAAATCTTTTCAGGGCTGGTTATTTGTTTCCGTCGGATCCATCGATTCAATTGGATACCTTCCCAGGGCACATATATGATAAAAAAAGCAGCATACATGGTATTAAAATAAGGCACATATGGCAAGGAAAGCAATATTTGAGAACTACCTGGTCTGCCACAGCATATAAAAGTGCTATGATACATGGAAGACAGCAGCAGACAGCAATACCAATAACACATGCCAGTGCAACACAGAAAACGACAAAGAACACGTCAAAACCCAAGAAAATTATGCATAACCTGCATAACACATCGTATTGTAAAACGTAAGATTCAGTTACAACCAATGGCTCAAATTGAGAGAGAGAGAGAGAGAAAGAGCCAACACGTACCAATACAGCTGAGGAGAGTCACCTGCTAAAGCTGGACCATCAGCAGATACCCAATAGAATCCAATGATCCACCAGATAAATGAAAACATTGTATTTGCAGATTCCAGATGCTTTGCAACACTGCTGTGATGGTAAAAAAAATAATAATAGTAATAATGAGCTCATATTCTGCAATATCATCAACATGAACCACGAAGAGTATCTGATTTAATGGGGATGAGCATATAGTCTGCAATCTCATACAATATAAATTCAAACAAATACAGAACACTCTGATCCAAGAGGAAATCAATCCATAAAAAATGTCTAAACCAACTTCTCTTTAAATTTGGTAAATCATCAACTAAACCAACCAACAAGTTATACCCTGCATAATAATTTTTGGAAATGTATACAGTACCAGTCGTTCAAGAAAAATCAGAGGAAATGCTTATAATGAGTTTAGAAAATAAACTACGACAGATAAATGTGTGCGATAAAAAATACAATGTTCTTCTCAATTTTTTAAATAGGATGTTCTTTCATCACACCCAGAAAAACATATTCTTCTTTTTACAGGATTCTAACATTTACAATACAAGTATAGATTATGTATTGACCTAGCATTACTACGCAGGGGTGCGCAGCTCCAGAATTTAGAACATTCATAAAATTTCCTGTAATTCCACCCTACGATTTCCAGCCATTACCAAAAAATCCTCATCCATATGAGCCAATAAAAGACTGCCCCGAATCCCTGTCCCAACTTGAAAAGTGTTAAAAGAATCATTCGTTCGGTAGTGTATAAGACGAGGTACATGTATGATAATATCAACTGACTATGAACTGACCATAAAAAGCTTTGGAATTTAAAAAATAACGGTATAAATGCTAACAAATCGATTCGAAAACAAATATTGAAAACAAATTACCCGGCGCCCCCCATATCCAAATGCTCCGCCGGTGCCACGTGCTGCCCCGGAGCCTCCCTCGACTCCAGGCTCAAATTTCCACTGTTTTCCACTGAATCAGACGTCGGTACCCCGCCCCGCCGTCTCCACCTCCGCCTCCGGTATTCAACACAGACGCAAACCATGTGTAACACGCATTGGAGGGCGTAGCCCACGATCCAGAGCTTAAGCGGCATGCTCGGAGACTCGTTCCGGCTCAGTACCAGGACAGTGGCGGCGACCACAACGAAAGCGAAGTTCCAGATGATGTCGAGGACCACCACGGGCTTCGAATACGCCCAGTCGCTCTGCCTCTCCTCCAGTTGCTCCACAGCGGTCTCGCGTACCTGCATCGACGGCTCGCGTATCATCCCGTGGCCGCTGCTGGCTTGCCGTAGAAACCTTGCGGCCTGGCGCAGGCTCTGCCGCTGAACGAATCGACGGCTCGTGTTGGTCTCGTCGCCGGACCCACTCGAATTGTTGAGCAACGGCGTCGTGTCGACGATGTCGGAAGACGATGAGGAGAGGTTCGGAGACCTTGTCGAAGCCATTTCTGAGGATATAGATTGGGAAATTTCAGGTCTTTGGAACCCTAACAGGTTTGAGTTTAAAGGTTCAGCCCATGAAAAAATCGGTGATTCACGAAATAGAAGAAAGTAAAATTCGGGATTTCATTTACAGAATTGGAAGAAAGTAAGAAATGGGGGTTTTGAGGTCAGCACGAAAATGGAAGGTCGGACAATAGACGACGTTGATCATGCTCCAGAAATGGAGCGGGTTATCGTTTTCCGTTTCCTTTTGTCTCAGATGCGGACGGTGTGATAATTACTTATTACAGCATCAAACCGTAGTTACCAACACCATCCAGGTCTTAGATGTAAGCAAAAGACAATAATGTCGGATGATCGGACGGTTGCAAAGCATAGGATCTAAAGGTTTTTGTTGTAAAATGGGGATCCAGGCTGTCTTTTTTACTTTAGTTTGCTTGCGGTTAACCAGTAGCTGTTACTGCTCAGCTCAGTGGAATAGGTTTGAGTCTTTGACCGTCTGATATAATAGCATTATGCCATTAGCATTACATTCATCCAAAAAAAAAAAAAATTAAATATATAAATTTCTTACATATATTAAAAAAATTTAATCATATTTAATTAATAACAAATAAATAAAATGAAAAATATATATAAAAATATTTTTTATCTTCAAAAATAAATGATAAATTCAAAATTTTCTTTAAATTAAAAAAAAAATTAATAAATCTAATATTAATACTTTAAACACCAATTAAAACCAATAGTTTATTATTAAAAAAATTTTAAATAAATTTAACGTATCACATTAATTATGTCAATTTATAAATATTATTGTGAATTATTTTGTAGATCTAAGACTTTTTCTATTATATTAATTTTACAAATTAATTTAATTTAATAATATATTACATGGCATGAGTCACAACTTATTTAATAAAGTTTATCGTTTAAAATGATTGATAAAGATGACATCGTCTTCATACATGATATCAAATGATTCACAAATAATTAAAAAATAATAATAGTTGTAGAATCATTTGATAGCATCTGACGGGATAAATAAATGATAATGAATAAAGGTACTATATCTTTTTTTATCAGTATATAAAGTTATTTTATTAAAAATGCACCAACATTTAAAATCATATTAAGCAATGTTATTTTGCATTCTAAATATTATAACTTCAATCATATTTGCTCATGTAATAAGTTTTAGGTTGCTATCTTTTTTTCTTTTTTCCCACTAAAATAGTAGGAGTAGGCAGCAATCGTGGATAGTTTTCCTACTTGAGTGTGATCATAGTGGTAGAATACTTATTATGAATCGGACAGAAAGAGTTAGGTTATGGGAAGCTCCAAGCACTTCCTTTAGTGGGATTTGAGACATAGTTGAAATCCTAATCCGATTAGAAAAATGGATCAATCCTTACTGTTGAGCTTTCGTGACAAACAGTTTAACAACATTCACAATGAACTTAATAAATCAATTATTTAGTCAAATAATAACTATCGAGTATTAAAATAGATCTACAACAATGTCAACAAGTGGCTAGGCAGGCTAGCCAAAATAGCTCTCTCTCTCTTAACTCGATAAATATAGACAACGGGTGAATGCTAACTAAATTATTTTTTGAAATTAAAATATTCATTATTTTCGTTTGTTTACTGTCTCGTGCTAGACTTTTGCTTTTCATTTTCATTTTCATTTTCATTTTTGTTTTTACATTCAATTGGATTTTTACAAAATATCATTCTAGTTCAACATAATTTCACCAAACCCATTTTCACAAAATATAACCGTTGAGATCAAGCACATGCCAAACAACCAAGGGTAACCTAATGACCTTTAATCCACCACCCTCAGTAGTTTATTGTAAGATAATAATCAGATTAATCATTTTATAAATCAAGGTCTAGGATTTTAAATTTTACAAAAACGACACATGAACTTTGATGCCACATGGCAAATTTTGATTAATCTTTTTTATGAAAGATTGATGGGTATGTCTACCTCTAAGCTTTAAAAATTAGATATTAATTACACAAAAATTAAAAAATATAGGTGCTTAAAAACATGAAAATTATGGTATTAATTTCAAGATTGACTAGAAATAGAGACAACAATCTTCAATAGGGATGCTACCCACCCCATATAGTATCCTCGATAGGCATGTGGTGAGTATTTATATTATTTTCTTGTCAGTGTTAAATGCGTCCAAGCTTAACAATAGCAATAGAGGTTTGATCCATCTATCCACCCGATAGCCTGCAGATGCGGATGATTAGGGCGAATGCATTAGATACGGGGGCCCGGCCTTGCACGTTTACTCCATTTGTAGCTTTTGGCATTTTGCCGAACCATAAGAGGACTCATATCCAAGCCCTCATATTATTGTATTGGTTATAATTTAGGGACCAAACTCATTTTAGCCCCCATATTCGGTCTCCCATTTTACGTTTGGGAGATGACTGTTCATGATTAACCCAAACGATCGTTGCTCTCCTCCGTGCCATCTCACTCTCTCGAATCCTCTCTACTGCAGCCTACCTCCTTCGTCTTTGTTCATGTGCTCCATTACCGCGCAATTTCTTCCTCTATTACACTATATTTCGTGCTGGTAAGATCAAAGCAACACCATTTTTTTCTTTCTGTGATTTTAAAGCCCTCTTTAGGGTTACGACGAACACTTATATTCCTTTAATATTGGTTGATTTTGACTTTTTCTAGGGTTTATGTTGTTGTGAATTGAGTTGATAGTGGGATTGCCGAGCAGGTTGCTTTCATGGGATTTCGTGGGTCTCTGATTTTGGCTTATGTTGTTGTCTGTTGCCCAGATGACTAACACAAGAGGGGGGGTAAATTGGGTTATATTATAAAAATTAACACTTATAAATCAAATACACAATATAAAATATAAACAAAATATAAAGAAGCAAGAAATGTAAAGAGTAGGGTAAGAAAAAACAAACTCAGTATTTTTACGAGGTTCAGTCCTACTGCCTACGTCCTCACCTCAAGCTACCCCTTGAGGATCCCAAATTCACTGGTCAATCTCATTTAGGTGGAGATAGAAACCTATTACACCTTT
The DNA here is from genome assembly GCA_036559045.1 of Platycarya longipes. Classification (NCBI taxonomy): domain Eukaryota; kingdom Viridiplantae; phylum Streptophyta; class Magnoliopsida; order Fagales; family Juglandaceae; genus Platycarya; species Platycarya longipes. The sequence goes on along the minus strand of CM071799.1, from coordinate 10,439,176 downwards.
GAGCAGCACCGCTCCAAAGAATCCGTGTAGAACACCCTCTACACTTCCAATCACCTCACACTTGATGATTCAACTATTCCCTGTGTAGAATACCTTCTACACACACAAGGGTTATCCGCACCCTCTTACTGATACAAGAGTTTATAGTGGGTAGACTATCAAAGTACACTCCTCAATGAGTGAGATAGAAACAATACAGCGTAACCTATATCTCTCTAAAAAAGAATAAGAATTAAGACTCAAAATTTTAGAAAATAGAGAATGAGAGCTTTGAAAGAATGATGCAAAACTTAGCAATAGATGTGTAAGTTCTTGTTGTGATTTGTGCAAAACTCAAGTGAGCTATTTATAGGCAAATGAATCTTTAATTTCAAATTTGAAGATTCACATGTCAAATAAGAGCACTATTCACTTTTCAAAAAATTCAAATAAAAACATTTCCTTTTTGCATTTGTCAAAGACAACTCCATTCATTTTTCAAAAAAATCAAATATAATCTTTTACTTTTCATACATGACAAAATGAGCATGATTTATTTTTCAAACCAAATTATCTTCTTTTTGCATATGTCAAAAAAACACACAACCACCATTTAAGATTTTCAAACAAAATCATCTAATTTTTGCATTTGTCAAAAAAATACACAACCACCCTTCAAGATTTTCAAACAAAATCATCTACTTTTTGTATTTGTCAAAAAAACACACCACCCCTTTAAGACTTTCAAATAAAATATGCACATGTCAAATATGATAATCAATCATCTTATAAATTCAAATTTTTATATAAAAAAAATATAATTTTCGAAATTATTTTGTTTGATGATGTTATGCACATGTGAAAAACATAATTTTCAAAATTAAGATATTTAAAAATGTCTTGCATATTTGAAAAAAGTAATTTGATGTTTTATGAAAAAAAAAAGAGTAATTTGGAGCCTTAATCCAATTTCGAATTTCATCAAGAGATGTACAAAAATAATCTATGAGTTTCATTTGTAGACTTGTTTTTTTATACTTGATATGCGCTTCGCTCCATTGCGTAAATAATTTGAGCTTGAGACTTGAATTTATTTGTTATCATTAAAATCTAAACGTAGATACGAAATTTGAAACCTTAGATTCAACAATCTCCCTCTTTTTTGTGATGACAAATACTTAGTGAAATTTTGAGACTTGCAGTAATGCTTAAGCTCCCCCTGAGAATATGCGTTAGTTTTTTAAACAATAGATAAACATAATTCCAGCATATATAACAGAGTTAAAAATCTAAATATTTACGTCTAAAACTTCTCCCCCTTTTGGCATCATTAAAAAGGAACCGCAATTAGTTTCAGTAAAAAAAAAAATTCACAATAAGCGATAACCAAATAAAACGGTGCGGGAACCACCCGTGCCCGACAAAAACTGCAACAGCTGGAGCCGAACTTTATTGTCTTGGTGCGGAAGAAGATTTAAATCTGCTTGATGTTATTGACGAATTAGATGTTGCAGAGATTTGAAATTGAATAAGTGAAGTTATCCGTGTCCGACAAAGGCAGCAAAGGTTGGAGGTCTAACTCTGGCAATTCGGTGCGGAGCCACGCGTGTCCGATAAAACCTACAAAGGTTTGAGGCCTAGCTCTAGCAGTTGGTGCGGAAGCAGATTCAAATCCGCGTGATGTTGTTGAAAAATTAAATATTATCGAGATTTAAAAGTTGCTGTTTAAAAGATCATTTTCATTTGTCGGATACTCAAATAAACTTTCACACCACTCATTGATCCAATTTCTGTTTATTCAAAACGATAGAATGGCGGAGAAAATTTCGTCTAATATTTCGAATTTGAGTCAGGAACCATCCCAACCAGTCATTTTATCTCATGAGGTTGTCAACACCATGATAGAAGTAGAGATGCATTTTTCTGGTATGACTGATTCTGAGGTTGTTGCAGCATCAAGAACTCTCAGTGCTCAATATGCTGCCTCTGTTACAACCATGTCTTGGAGATTACTAGCGAGGGTAAATGAGGTTGATCGACTTAACAATCAAATATCTATTATGCATCAAAAGCCTGCAAATAAAGGTAGAAAGAATAAAATGTTAAAGTAAGAAAATAAAGATTTGACAGAATTAGCTCGTGTTCTGAAACTTCGAATAGAGGAATCGGAACGAGTGAGAGTTCAAGCATAGAGTCAACATCAGCAGATAATGGCAGCGTTTCACGAGAGAAATAGAGATAATCTGCAATAAATCTCGCTGGCTTAGTTCGGTAACTTTTGACAATATGCATCCGGCATATCTTGTAAACTTGACTAAGTAAGATTGAAGAGATGACAGTTTGTCTTGTACTTATTTCCATCTTTATAAAAGCAATCATTAGTTTTATCTAATTCGCATCAAATCTTCTTCTCATCTCTATAGTTCACCTTCATTCTCACTCTACAAAATTTTAATGGCTCATCAATTTTCTTTCAGTGCTTTTCGTGATCAAGATATGAGGTATTATTCACCTCAAACTATTTCTGCATCTGTTATAGGCGCCATGAAGCAACAAAACACTGATTTGGCTAATAAATCAGATCATGATGCCATTTACGAACTTGTGAGTCTCGAAACTCGATATTCATCGTCCATTGTCGCTTTTTCCGCTCGGTTGCAGTCCAAAACCCGCGAGATAGAGAAGCTTAATGAGAATATCAATGTTCTTCAACGACTTGTTCAAGAGTCTAACAAAAAAATAGTAGACTTAAAGCAACAGAATAAGGATTTAAAATCCTTACTTGCATCTGCATTTCGATTGCCTAATCCTTTAGACAATGATGGCATGATGATTTATGAGGATTGAATGATGAGGCTAAACGTCTTAAGTTTTTGTAGGTCATTTGAGATAATGGAATAAAAGTATCTAGCAGATATTCATGGCATGCATCATTCTTATTTCTCTTCTAATCATGCATAGTCTATCTTATAGTAGGGATTTTATGAAAATGTCTGCCAATTGATCATGTGAACTAGTGAATTCTAATATAATATCAACTTCTGCACATGATTTATAAGAAAATGATATCTAATTTCAATATGTTTGGTCCGAGAATGTTGTATTGGATTCTTTGAAAGATTTATAGCATTTGTATTATCACATTTGATTGGAATGTGATTGTACATAAGTTTAAAATCCTCAAGTTGTTGCTTCATGTAAATAACTTGAGCACAACAACTGCCTGCAGCAACATATTCTGCCTCAGCAGTAGATAATGCAACAGAATTTTATTTTTTACTAAATCACGAAACAAGTGTATGACCTAAAAAATGACATGTTTCACTAGTACTTTTTCGATCAATTTTGAAACTAGCATGATCCGCATCTGAATAACTAATAAGATCGAAAGAAGTGTGCTTAGGATACCATAACCCTAGGTCAACGGTACCGGCAATATATCTAAAAATACGCTTGACTGCAATCAAATGAAATTGCTTTGGAGATGATTGAAAATGTGCACATAAACATACACTGAACATAATATCAGGTCTGCTAGATGTCAAATATAATAAACTACTAATTATACCTCGATATACCTTTGAGTCAACTAGCTTACCGCTTTCATCTTTATCAAGTTTGGTGGTTGGACTCATTGGTGTTCCAATTACCTTCGCACCTTCCATCTTAAACTTTTTGAGTAACTCTTTGATATATTTTGACTGATTAATGAATGTTTCACTTTTTGCTTGCTTGATTTGCAATTCAAGAAAGAAATTAAGTTCTCCCATCATGCTCATTTCAAATTCTTCCTGCATGCTCTTAGCAAAATCTTGACATATATTTTCATTAGTAGCACCAAATATTATATCATCAACATAAATTTGAACTAGAAGAATATCATTTTGTTCATATTTGATGAAAAGAGTTGTATCGATTTTTCCTCTTGAAAAATATTTTTCAATCAAGAAACTACTAAGCCTCTCATACCAAGCTCTAGGAGCTTGTTTGAGTCCATACAATACTTTTGCGAGCTTAAAAACATGGTTAGGAGAAATATGATTTTCAAAACCTGGAAGTTGCTCAACATCTACCTCTTCATTTATAAAACCATTTAAGAAAGCACTTTTAACATCCATTTAAAAAAGTTTGAAATTTTTATAACATGCATATGCAAGTAACATTCGAATAGCTTCTAATCTTGCAACAGGTGCATACGTTTCATCATAATCGATTCATTCCTCTTGATTGAAACATTGGGTTACAAGTCAAGCCTTATTTCTAGTGATGATTCCAGACTCATCTTTCTTATTTCTAAAAATCTATTTTGTTCCAATAACAGCATGATTTTTGGATCTAGGAACAAGTGTCCATACATTATTTCTTTCAAACTGATTTAGCTCTTCTTGCATAGCTAGAATCCATGATTCATCAATAAGTGCTTCATCAATATTTTTGGGTTCAATTTGAGATAGAAAAGTAGTGTGATTACAAATATTTCTAAGAGATGATCGAGTACTTACACCCCGTGAAGGTTCTCATAGAATTTGTTCCACTGGATGATCTTTCACATGTTTCCACTGTTTGGTTATATCTTATACTAAATCATGATGATCTTTCCTAATATCTTCATGTTGGACTTCTTCTATTGTATTCTCTTTGTCGAGATTGAGACTATTTGTATTGTTTGTACCTTCTGATTCTTCATCAATAGATTTCTTGGAGAGTAGAGGGTTAGATTCATCAAATACTACATGCATAGATTCTTGTACAGTCAAAATCTTTTTATCGAATACTCTATAAGCTTTACTATTTGTTAAATACCCAAGAAAGATACCTTCATCAGATTTTGCATCAAAGTTTCCTAAATTATCTCTGTTATTGAATATAAAACATTTGCATCCAAATACATGAAAGTAACCAATGTTGGGCTTTTTCTCATTCCAAAACTCATAAGGGGTTTTATCTAATTTAGATCTTAACATAACTCTATTTATAACATAACATGTAGTACTTACTGCTTCGGCCCAAAAATAACTAAGTAAACTATTTTTATTAAACATTATTCTTGCCATTTCTTGAAGAGATCTATTCTTCCTCTCTATTACCTCATTTTGTTGAGCAGTTTGAGAAGTAGAGAAATTATACAGAAAACTATTTTCATCACAAAAAGACTCAATATCTTTATTGACAAACTCTTTCCCCCTGTCACTTCGGATATTTGAAATAGTATAGCCCTTTTCATTTTGAATTTTCTTGCATAGCTTGGTAAAGGCATTATGTACCTCATCTTTATGAGCGAGAAAGATGATCAAAGTATATCTAGAGAAATCATCAATAATAACAAATGCATAATATTTTCCTCCCAGACTCGCAACTCTGTTTGATCCAAAAAGGTCCATGTGTATTAGTTGCAAAGGTCTAGTAGTGGAAATATGTTTATTGATTTTGAAAAAAGTTTTTGTTTGTTTACCAAACTGGCATGCATAACAGATTTTGTTTTTAAAAAAGTTTGCTTTTGGCAAACCTCTCACAAGATCATTTTTTGAAAGTTTGGAAATAAGTTCCATGTTTGCATGACCTAACCTTCTATGCCATAACCAACTATTTTCATATTGAGCTGATAAACAAATAGTATCTTGTGAGACAATTTCTTCAAATTCAATTGTATAAACATTATTATTTCTAAGAACAATAAAACAAACATTGCAATCATGATTATTCAAAATAATGCACTTATCCTTTTTGAAGATAACTGTAAATCCTTTATCACATAATTGACTTATACTTAAAAGATTATATTTTAGACCTTCAACAAGTAGAACATCTTCAATTATGAGAGAAGGCTTATTACCAACTTTACCTATTCCCACGATCTTCCCTTTTGAATTATCTCCAAATGTCACGTGTCCTTATTCTTTAGGAGTGAGATCAATGAACTTAGTTTTATCTTCTGTCATGTGTCTTGAACATCCGTTATCTAAAAACCATGTTGTTTTATTTATGGAAGACTTCATGCATACCTACAAAAACAATTAAAATAATTTTTCTTGGTGCCCATGTTCTTTGGGTCTTTTATTTATTAGTATTAAAATAAATAAGATTTGTTGGTACCCATATGGCCTAATAGTCATTGTATGTTTTTTTCTAATAGAATAAACATGATAGTTATGACCATTTCTATTGCAAAAATTACAAATAACATGTAACATACTTGAAGAACTTGAGTAATTGTAATAATGTCATTGTTTGACAAATCTATATTTAGGAAAATAATTTTGAAAGTTTGGTTTTGATTTAATGGGTTTATCAAAGAAATTTTTATAGGGTTTGAGTTTTTCTTTTGACATGTATCCCAAGCCTACCTTATCAAAAACACATTTTTGATTACCAATAAATTTTTCGAAATTTCTTTTTCCATTTGTGAAATTTTCAACAATCTTTTCTAAATCAGCTACTTTCTTTTTCAGTTCATCATTGTCATCTTTTGAAATTATATTTTCTTTTCTTAAAACATCAATTTCATTTATTAAAGAAAAATTTTTCTTTTTCAAAGCGGTATACTTAATACCCAATTTTTCAAATTTCTCATATACCTCTTCCAAAGCATTTTGCAATTCTTCATAAGAGAAATTTTCAAGATTTGTTACCTCGAGATCATCTTTAGCCATAAGATAAAGATTTGCAGATTCTTCATTACTTGCGTCGCTGTCTGAGCTACTTAAATCATCATCTCGTGTAGTTATCATTGCTTTATTGCCTTTATATCGATCTTTCTTTAGCAGGGGACAATCTACATTGATATGTCCTGATTTTTTACATTTATAACAAATTAATGAATTATTTTTACCTGTATCTTTGTTGAAATATTTTTTGAAAAGTTTTCTTGGAGAAGCTTTATTTTTCAAGAATTTCTTAAATCTTCTTGTGATTATTGCAATCTATTCATCATCGCTTTCTTCATCTTCATCGCTTTCACTTTCATGAGGAACGGCTTTGAGTGCCAAGCTCTTCTTTTGCTTTCCTTATTCTTCTCCTCTTTTCAATGTGTACTCATGGGTAATAAGTGACCCGATGAGTTCACTTACTTCGAGTTTTTTAAGATCCTTAACTTCAAGAATCGCTGTTACTTTTGATTCCCAATGTTTTGGCAAAGAGTTGAGAATTTTCCTTACTATCTCTAAACTAGAATAAACTTTACCAAGAGATATCAAACTATTTATAATATTAGTAAAATGAGTATACATAGAAGAGATAGATTCATCATCATTCATTTTGAACATTTCATATTCATGCGTAAAAATATAAATTTTTGATTATTTGACTTGCGAAATTCCTTCATAAGTTACTTCCAAGTTGTCCTAAATTTCATTTGCCGTCCTGCAAGTCATTATTCTGTTAAATTCATTACCATTGAGAGCATTATATAGAAAATTCATAGCCATTACATTCACAATATAAAGTCTATCGTCTTCGTGATCAAAATTTTCCTCTTCCTTTTTGACCTTTACTCCATCAACAGTTTTTGTTGGAATATAAGGCTCATTTACAATATATTTCCAGATTTATCGATCTTGAGACTGAAGAAATATTCTCATTTTAACTTTCCAGAAAGTATAATTATCTCCACAAAATAGCGGAGGTCGACTACTGTATTGGCATTCAGCGAAAGTAACTGCAATGTTAGCCATATGATTTTAACTCAACAGATAGTTAATCTTATAACAGTGCCCCTGCTCTGATACCAATTGTTGCCTAGATGACTAACACAAGAGGGGGGTGAATTGGGTTATATTGTAAAAATTAACACTTATAAATCAAATACACAATATAAAATATAAACAGAATATAAAAAAGTAAGAAATGTAAAGAGTAGGGTAAGAAAAAGCAAACTCAGTATTTTTACGAGATTCAGCCCCACTGCCTACGTCCTCGCCTCAAGCTACCCCTTGAAAATCCCAAATTCACTAGTCAATCTCTTTTAGGTGGAGATAGAAACCTATTACACCTTTGAGCAGCACCGTTCCAAAGAATCCGTGTAGAACACCATTTACACTTCCAATCATCTCACACTTGGTGATTCAATTATTCCCTGTGTAGAATACCTTTTACACACACAAGGGTTATACGCACCCTCTTACTGATACAAGAGTTGATAGTGGGTAGACTATCAAAGTACACTCTTCAATGAGTGAGATAGAAATAATACAGCGCAACTTATTTCTCTCTAAAAAAGAATAAAAATTAAGATTCAAAACTTTAGAAAAGAGAGAATGAGAGTTTTGAAAGAATGATGCAAAACTTACAAATAGATGTATAAGTTCTTGTTGTGATTTTTGCCAAACTCAAGTGAGCTATTTATAGGCAAATGAGTTTTCAATTTCAAATTTGAAAAGATTCACATGTCAAATAAGAGCACTATTCACTTTTCAAAAAATTCAAATAAAAGAATTTCCTTTTTGCATTTGTCAAATACAACTCCATTCATTTTTCAAAGAAATCAAACCTAATCTTTTGCTTTTCATACATGACAAAATGAGCATGATTTATTTTTCAAACCAAATCATCTTCTTTTTGCGTATGTCAAAAAAACACACAACCACCCTTTAAGATTTTCAAACAAAATCATCTATCTTTTGCATTTGTCAAAAAAACACACAACCACCCTTCAAGATTTTCAAACAAAATCATCTACTTTTTGTATTTATCAAAAAAACACACAACCCCTCTTCAAGACTTTCAAACAAAATATGCTCATGTCAAATATGATAATCAATCATCTTATAAATTCAAATTTTTATATAAAAAAATATAATTTTCGAAATTATTTTGTTTGATGATATTATGCACATGTGAAAAACATAATTTTCAAAACTAAGACATTTAAAAATGTCTTGCATATGTGAAAAAAGTAATTTGATGTTTTATGAGAAAAAAGAGTAATTTGGAGCCTTAATCCAATTTCGAATTTTATCAATAGATGTACAAAAATAATCTATGAGTTTCATTTGTAGACTTGTTCTTTTATGCTTGATGTGCGTTTCGCTCCATTGCGTAAATAATTTGAGTTTGAGACTTGAATTTATTTGTTATCATTAAAATCTACACGTAGATACGAAATTTGAAACTTTGGATTCAACATTGTCGATTGGGTTGATATTGTTGTTGAGGGAACGAGAGTTTTTGCATTTGTGGGTTTAGGTTTTTGCATCGACTGGGACTCTGTCTTTTTGCATCCGTTGGTTTATTTTAGTGGCTGTTTTCACCCTCTCTCTAAGATTACGCCGATTGCCATCCTATTACTCTGAATCATGGTTCCACTACGTATTGCTGGCTTTTTGTGAATTGTTGCGGATTGTTGCTTAATATTGATTATTGTGGATGTTATAGGATTGTTGTGGATTGTTGCCCCTATGTTGATTGTTGTGGATTGTTGCTTAATGCCGATTGTCATTCTATTGCTTAATGCTAATTGTTGTGGATGTTTGTAGATTGTTGTGGAAATATTTACCACGCCTATCTCATTTGGTGTGTGAACTTTAATTGTTTTTGAGATGTTGGGTTTATGAGTTATGATTGTTGGTGCAAAAAAATGGTTCAGGAGGTGGCTTTAAGTTGTCGTTGTTCTCATTTAAAAATCTTTTTCAATTTCATTTACATTAATTTGTTTATTTATTTCTTCATATAAATATTGGAGTCTTACATTATAATCGTTTGGTCAAATTAGTTAACTAGAGGCATATATAGATTTATTTTTATTTCTTTGTTGCAGGAACTTACATTACAATTTGTTGTAGGAATTTTAATTTTTTATGAGGTTTACATATGTACAATGAGTCTAATTTTTATTTATAAGTTATATTTGTTTTAGTTTTAATTATTTATATGGATGACTGTCTTGAGTGTTTGTAATATCTTGCAATTAAAAATTGGGTGATGCTGGGAGTTGATCCGGTTGTCCTCAGTGTCAAAAATAGCCCATAATAAAAATATAATAAAAAATTCTAAAAAATACAATAAAAAATATAATAAGAAACACAATAAAAAAAATATAATTTAGAAAACACAATAAAAAACACAATAAAAAAATAAAATGAAAAAACATAATAAAAAACACAATAAAAAAATAAAATAAAGATGATTTCACGTGATGGATAAGAAGACGTTCGGCCTTAGTCCAGCCCCCCGCCGCGGGCGGCCACCGGGAGCAAACGGACTGATTTCAGTTGTAAGGCTGTTGGGGGAAGGTGGGAGGTCGCCGTCGTAGGGGTGAGGTCGCTGGAGGGAGGCGGTCCCGATGGCATAGGCGGTGACGCCCCCGATAGTCGCCGCCGTCGGAAGCTGATTTTGTAGGGGGTTGGTCCGAGACTTTCTCTTAAAAATTACACCCACTTTTTTCCAAATATATTCTCGATTGATCACCATTTTCACACAATCAAATATGTCTCAAGAAGTGAACTTGATGTTATAGGATTGTGTACATATATATATATATATACATACATACACACATATATATATATATATATATAATATTTACATGGTTTAGGTGCCTGCACCATGGTGATGATCATTGTCAAATGAACTTGACAGACATGCTTCATAGATCCAGGAAATTATCGAGTTTGCAATACTATCAAGTTGCATCATGATATTCTTTATTTGTAGATTTCCAAAAAAAACATTTTCTATAACAATAATCTGATTCACAGAGTTTCATGCTACAGGGTTTTTTTTTTTTTCAAAATATTGCCAGTTTACAATAGAAGATCATTATTAGATTAATTATTAGAAACTCATGCTGATCATGTGTGTGTCTATGATTTTAAATGGCTGAATATGCAATATTGGTTTAAAAACTTTTTACGGATAATAAATACTGCCAAGATGCCTGATGTTCACATTTCCTTGGGATCTTTTTCTCAACCATTATCTTATCTATATGTTTTGGTTTGATGCCATCCACCTATTGCATGCTCTGTTTTGCTGCATGTTGGTGCTAAATTGATTTGCTTTGTTACATTTTGTGTGTTTACGATTAATTATTTGATTTTGGATTTAGTACTTCGTATCAAATCTCTCTAGGGGATAGATGTATATGTCTAGGTTGTGATGAGTGGACACAATTAACGAGTATTCTGGCATGAGGAGTTGTTGATATGGGGAGTTATTGATATGCCATGACAGAACACTCGTTCATTGTTATGGCTGAGTAATCCGTGAAACTTGGATGACCAACAATTGGCAACCAGTGTATCACACTCAAGAAACACTTGTCACAATAAATACCCAATGTGTTTTTGTGGTATTAAAGCTTGTTGACGAACAACACACACTGACGAAAATTATGGTCGTCGATTTTTTTATTGTGAAAATTATGAAGTTAGTTATCGCATCCGTTCTAATTGTTTCCCATTTTTTTTCAACCATTTATGATTAATTGTAAATTCAATGAAAGTTTGCCAGGCGTGCGAATTTTTTTGTTGGTATGACCCTGAAATACTTCCATATGGACAAAAGATAATTAACCGATTAAAGAATGATCTTCTGAAGATACATGCCTCGTTGGATGTCCAAAATAGTAGAGACCATTTGGAAATTAACGTGGAGAGGCATAAACGAACGGTGAAGAAGAAGAATTTTTTTATTTTGTATTTTAATGAGTCGGTTAATCATAATAATTTTGTATTTTGACAAATTGTGAGATCGCCCATCTGTTGGATTGTAATTATACAATTTAATTGTATTTGTTTTGTAAATTTAATTGTTTAGGATTTTTTTATACTTATTCCTTTAATTATAAAACACTATATACATATTTTAATTTTTTTTAAGGTTAGTTTATTATCGTATTAAATTTATGTACTCCAAAGTGTTGACCAAAAAATTTTATTTTAGCCAATTAAAATTGGAAATAGTTAAACGAAGAAAAAAATAAAAGAGTAAGTAATTAAGAATGGAAATGGAGGTGAGAAAAAAGAATTAAAAAAAAAGAATAGAAGAATGTTATTTTAATATATGAAAGAAAGTAAAGGAGATGAGATGTAAAATATTTTTTAAAGATGGTTAAAATTTAAGAAAAAATTATAAGGAGTGAGATTTTTAGTAAGAATTTGAAGAAAATTATGAAAGATGGGATGTAAGTCCTCTTAGAGCCCAAGGGCTAAAAGAGATGGATGATTTTCCTCCCATTTTCGGGGATCGGTTCCATACATTGGTGTCAACTCAATGTTATGAAACCGAGTTGCAACTTGCACCTCTTGCTTCTTTTGGCTGCATGAACAAATGGGTCTCCCAAAACAAGTAGAAAACTATTGAGTAGGCCTTTATTTGGTTCGAAGGCATAGAATGATCACATCTCATAATGTATAGGTTATTAGATCACCCATAATCATTATATTTCATCCATATAATAATTATTTTCTTAACTATCCTTATAAAAGCAGGTCTTTATACTATTTTAATTGTGAAAAATCTAGTATATGAGTTCAAGTTATGAAGAGCACAACATTAGGCGGCTTCTTAATCCAGCTTACTCCAAATGTATTTTTACTGCTTTTGTTCAAATTGAAGAATGACAACACAGGCTCAAGGGCATTTGACCCGTGGTAGACCACGAAGCAAATCCCTTAGCGCGGTAACTTTTGATACATGTGAGCATCAGCACAATTCTAATGTTTACGCAAAACAACTTTCAGCATAAAAAATCAAATTGTAGCAAGCTCAAGTTGTAACTGCCACCACTACTACTACTACTACCTATGCTGCTTTAGCTGTTTCGCGGACCACGGAAAACTTGGCCAGAAGCCCACAGAGCTGAAGATATGAACCAACTCCATCACAGATTCTCATATGGGCAAATCCAGTCTCCTGAAAATCAAAGAGGACAAGAATAAATATTTTCAGAGTCGACATATTTGAGAAGGTCGGGAACAAAAATAGATTGAGGCTGGCATGGTATCTATACCTTCATGAATTCCAATTTCAGATACTCAGCCATATCGTAGTTTTTAATTATACGGAAGAGTGTCGTGATTATGTCGGTAGGTGAATAGCCCAAATCATAGAGCTGCTTGAGACCATAACAAGCATCATCAAATTTCCCTTCTAGTACATTACGCACCATGTTCTTCACATGCAATGGATGAGGCTGATCACAAACCTAAAACCAAACACAGACATCAGTCCAATATACAGACATAAACATAAAATACCAAAGGCCAATGCATTTTTTATTCGTAAACCTTGAAAACATTTTCTTGGTTGACAAAACGAAACCCACTGTATGTAGCTTGCAAGTTATTCAATGCCTGCCTCATGTCACCATCAGCAGTGAAAATTATGGCTTCGAGACCTTCCGGAACATAGGGAACCTTCATTGTTTACAAAAGGAGATCCATTATACGTTTCCACCTCCCTTGTTAAATAACGAGCACAATATGTGGCAATAATATCTACATTTAACAAACAATAAGCTACAATTTTTAATTACCACAATCTCATTTTCGTCTGTTGCAAATAAAAGGAACAACTGTTTCAAAGTTCTCTGATATCCACAGAATTTATCTTTCTAAAGGATGCTTATTTCTTGATGTTGCCCTTAAAATCCAGCCACATTAACTAGGTTTCATCCCAGTGTACACAGCAATAATCTACAAGCAATCAAGTAACTTAACCAGTTCACACTGCTCAATCAAACATCTAAGAAAGTTAATTTCCCGGAGCATAATTGAAATAAATTTCTGCAAACGCAATCTTAAAAGTGCTCCCATGTCTGGATTTTTAGTTCAAAAACCAGCAAACTCCTCATAAAAAAGGCCATAAAGCACACTTGCACATTCTAATGTTGGGGACTTATGACTGGTGGCTGGCCTCCTAGAAATAGTTTGTGTCATAGGTATAAACCAGAATTGAGGGAATTAAAAAACAAATGCAAGTAACTGAGTATATATGGGATCAGGGTCTCTTTGAGGCTAGAGCCCTCCATTTGAACTCTCTAATAGAGTTGGAAGAGAGATGGACACAATATATCATATATGGCCCATGCAGCATTCAATGCTGCCCATGTGAGAGCCGGAAATATATATATATATATATATATATTTAAACTCTTTCAAAAGCAGAGTGCGTTGATTGTAGCACAACACCAGGCATCTACAAGTTACAATCTCTGTTGCAACCTGGAACTTAAAAGCATTTTACTGAACTTCTAAAATATCCTTATTTCCTTGAACGAAATTTAATTAAGGAGAGACTGAAAGGAAGAGGGTGTCTGATTAAAGTTAAAGAACCTAAAGATGTAAACTTTCAGTCTATGTTCCTAATGATTTCTTCACATTGAAGGAGAAAACCCAAAATAAATTTCCCATATATGTTCCTTCCCAAGAAAGGTTTCATCATGAACAACAATCTTACATAATAAATGAGCAAGTAGAGAGACAGACAGATAGAAAGAAAATGATATAACCATCTTTTAAAATAGTGTTGATGTATTGGCTAATATGAAAATAATAGCAGTAACAATGACACTCAACTAAATCTAAATGCAGAGAGTGGAATATCTTTTAGTCCATGCTTTAAGCATATCCTCTTAATTGAGAAGTAACAACCATGCTTTTGTGGGAAGTTTTTTAAAATGAATGACTGTTAGGATAACTGAATGAAATATTTTATGAAGCATTTCGTGAATGAGAGATATATGGTTTCTAACAAACTAGGCCAAGAGGACAAGCCAATTCTACAAGTACCAAATAAATGACAATGCGCCTATATAGACTCTAAACTAATAACTTGAAGTAATTTTTCATTGACATAAAAGCAACAATCATGCTCACTATGCAGCATTGGCACACTATTGCTTAAGAAAACAATCAGTACCTTTTCAGCTTCAACCACCACCATGAGACGGCCCAGTATCTCTTGGTCAGATAGTCTCGAAAATCGAACAAGAGCACATCTACTTTGTATAGGCTCAATAATTTTAGAAGATGTATTGCATGCAAGTGCAAAACGAGTGGAGTTTGAATATATTTCCATTGTCCTCCTCAAAGCTTGCTGTGCTCCAGATGTCATGCTTAAAATAAGAAAAAGATAAAATATACAATATAATGCGTTCAGATGGAAGTAAAAGCTTCAAAGAGTGAACAATCTAATATCAGAAACAAGCTATAATAATATTCAGTAGAACATGTTAATAGGGGAATTTTCAATGATGGGAGAGTAACGACCAATTTTAAGAGGCAATATTTGAACTTACCTGTCGGCTTCATCCAAGATTACCATCTTGTGGCGCCCAGGGGGCAGTGTTACTTTCTTTTGAGCAAACATCTTAATCTTGTTCCTCACCACATCAATTCCCCTAAACAACAAAGCAAAGATAAAATATTTTAGAACCCAACCATAAAATATACAAGAACCCAACTAAAGAGATCCGAGTAAAAGAAAAGACTGAACACCGTAAAGAGCATAAATTTCCCACCTGTCATCTGATGCATTTAGCTCCAAAACAGCCTCCTTATAGTTTGGACCCAAAAGCTCATGCGCAAGAGCCAGTATGCTGGTGGTTTTACCAGTTCCAGGAGGACCCTGGAAACACCAATACACAGTGAATCAGCAGCAGCATAGGTATTTCTTTCACAAATATGAGCAAAGATAAACCATATGTGAACTATACCCGTTGGGGGGGGAGGGGGAGGGGATCTATTTACTTTATACAAACTATACCAAAATATAAGAAGTCCCTCAATTAAGTCTAGCGATTATTCAATTATATAGATTTCTTCGAGTAGAATAACCGGCCGACCAACTGGTCTTAACACAAATCAAAACCCAATTCCAGTGATTCGTTACTTCCCAATTTGCAGCCCTACAAATGTGTAAACGTCCAAAACTCGGGAGCAAATTTCATTTCCCAAACTTAGAAAGGACATTATGATTCTATTAACAGACAACACATAGCAATAACAAAATTATCCATGAATTTCATATGCTGTAACTTCTGAGATTCGGGGAGCAAGCGAGCAAACTAAGAAATACTTACGGATAAAATGAGGTTGGGCATGTTGCCGTCGCGAGCGATGACTTGGAGCCTGGACACGGCGTCCTCATTGCCCACGATGTCGACGACCTTGCTGGGTCGATACTTCTCGACCCACGGCATGTCGTATCCACTGCCGGTGTTGCCAGACGAAGACGAGGCAGCCATTGTTGCCGCGAGAGAAAACTCGTCAAGCGCCTAAATGCTAAAACTAACAACAGGACTCTCTGTAAGAAACTCTCTTCGAAAAAAGAAAAAAAAAAAAAAGAACCTTCTTATTTGGAGGGAAACTGCATAAGAATCAGAGAAGGAAAGAATTGGAGTATTCTCTAGGTCTTCGGAGTCGGATATTGAAATTATAATTTATGATCGGGGAATCCTGGGTTTTCCGCACCAGCAATAGCCCATAAGCAGATTCGTCAAAAATAAAGCGAGGCCCATGAGCCCAATAGAATTTTTGTAATAGTAATCTATTTATATATAAAAGCCTTGACAATCCATCCGCAAAACTCGGTATAAAATTGCATGGTGTTAAATAGAGAATCATAGAAGCCGAATCATGATGTTAAAAGGTCAGTTAAAAAATTCAAACCATAAACTTGAATCGCCAAACTCCTTATCAATTTAACTTTCAAACGTCAATCACTTAAATATTAGAGCACCGCTTACATTTAAGACCATAAACGTCAACTGTCAAACTCTCGATACTGCAAACTCCCAATTGGTTTATCTCTCAAATGTCAGTCGCTTAGATAATCTAGAGCACCGCTTACACTTAGACAAATCTAATTTCGCTTGGGCGTCAAATTGGAAATGAAAGTCATCATGGTGGAGCATAATAAAGGTGTATGATTTCATTTTCGTGAGAGATCGTTAATATATCAGGAGCAGCAGTGGGGGTTGTAGTGGATATAAGAAAAGAAAAGAAAAGTATAGGCAAACGACCACTTCCACCACTTATCGAGTCAGAAACTACCCAGGTAATCGCAGAAAAGTGCAGTCAAAGAACTTCCCGTCAGCCCTCACCGCTGCGCATCCTTCTTGGCACTCACGCTTCCATAGCATGTAGTAGGGGTGTAAATGGTCCGGTCCGGTCCGGTCCAGTCCGGTCCGGGAAATTTGTGAACCGATTTCATTCGGTCCAAGAATTCTCTCACCCTGGACCGGACCGAACAAGAGTTCGGTCCATACCGATCCGGTCCAATTCGGTCCAGGGGCGGTCCGGTCCGGTCCAGGGGTGCCCCATATGATTTAATAGGCTAAATTTAATCTAAAATTCTACAATGATCAAATATTTTTTTGGCCCAAATTGAACTACTATAAATTATAATATGTTAATATTATAAAAGTATATATTATATATTAAGTATGTTAGTAAATTATAACTAATAGTCTAATAGTCTAACAGTCTAATAACATTATTACATTAGTATATGTTAATAAATTATAACTAATTAGTAATAACGCTATTACAATTTATATTAGTATATTATATATTTATATGTTAGTAAATAGTGATAAATTAGCAATAATATATTAAATAATAATAATATATTTATTACTTATAAGTTATTACTAATACTTTATCTAGATATACTATAATTTATATTTTTATACTATAACTAATCAACTACTTGTCTACTATAAATTATAATATGTTAATATTATAATTTATATATTATTATTTATATATATATAATTTATATATATTAATATGTTAATATATATTAATATTAATATTAAAATTTATATATTATTATTTATATATACATATATTTAAAAATAAAAATTAAAAAAAAAAAATTTAGGGATTCGGTCCGGTCCGGTCCGGTCCAGGGGGATGAACTCCTTGGACCAGGACCGGACCGGAATTTTCCGGTCCATATATTTTTTGGACCGGACCGGACCGAACTCCAACCGGTCCGGTCCGGGACAACCGGTCCGGTCCGATCCGCCGGTCCGGTTTGGTCTTTTTACACCCCTAGCATGTAGGCCTATGTTTTTAACCACGAGAAACGGAGTACTTGGACTCCACCGTAGACCTACTTTTTCCCCTTTTGTTAGCCAATGTTTCTTGCCGA
The DNA here is from genome assembly GCA_036559045.1 of Platycarya longipes. NCBI lineage: Eukaryota > Viridiplantae > Streptophyta > Magnoliopsida > Fagales > Juglandaceae > Platycarya > Platycarya longipes. The sequence continues at coordinate 10,421,101 of CM071799.1, read as the reverse complement.
AAAACTACCACACGAAACGGCTGCATCACGATCGTGCTACACCCAGGACCACCAAACATAAGTCTCTCTGCCTTAAAAAACAGTGCCTTATATTTTTGTTTGACTGCAAATGATTTCTTATATTCCTTTTCACCACACAGAAAAACACTAAATGATTTCTTATATTATTGTAATGATCAAGAAAAATACTAAATACTAATTACATTCTCCTCTCATTTTTGGCTTTCAACTTCCTCAAGATTTTTATTTAACGATCCCAACCTCTATGAATGTTTCATCACTTTCGTTGTCCTTGAAGGCACAAAAAATTATCTCTTTACAAAAATTTATCTCTAAATCCCTTTCTTTCTGACCCTCTTTATTTTAGTTTTTTTTTAATTTTAATTTTTTAGGGTGTCGTACTAGAGGGATAAGAAGATAATCAATGCTGCGCATCTGTCGGATCCAGTATCAGGTTTGCTGATAAGGCCAAATCTACCAAAAAGACGACGTTCGATATCAAGCTTGAGAAGTTTGATGCGGCATCCAAGATTAAGAATTTAAGATAATAAAGAAGGTGAGGACGTTCATGATTGGTGGATAAAGTGCCCCTGATGTTGCAGAAGGGACTTCACCAAAGAGGAGAGCCATAACCCACCCACCTCCACGCTGTCACCTTCTACATAGAAATCACCGTCGATAACTTCACGTCGGTCTGAGTCTGTCGTCCTCCTTAGTAAGCCCATTCCATGGATGATATACTGCAGTATCATAGTGGTTTTCTTGGTTCAATATAATAAAAACAATCACATAATTATATATTTGACATATATATAATCTTCTTTCTTGGTACAAACTATATATTATGTTATTTGAATATATTGTAAATTATACTAATCTTTTTTTTTTCCTTCTAATTTCCCTATTTTTTAGATAGAAAATCTCATTGACAGAGCAACTCGAACAAGGTGATTTTGCGTCAACTATAAATGGTTGTTGGTAGCCGAATAAGCAGATCTAGGTAGGATATTTCCATTGCATCACACAACAAACTGAGTAACCACGCCCATTATGCTCCACTAGCTGAAGCACCATGTCACTCATCACGCCAAAAGACCACCGATATAGAGCCCTATAACATCGTCTTGGTTCTATCTTTGGCCACTATCTCTGTCGTGCCATGGCTCCATCCGCACAAGGTCGAAGATCCTTCATTTCCTCTCGTTAAGGATCTACCACATCTCTTCCTTTTATTGTGAAATAAAGTCGGTTGCTTAGCCTGCTTTGTATGTTAGTTACCTGCTATTAGGTTTTTAACTTATTAGAAAGTCTCTATAAAATATAATGGACCCTTACCTTTTGCATGGAATTAGATTCGACGACAAACGTAATTGTGGAGGGAGACTCGCAATTGGTAGTGGAAGTTGTCAAACGCAAAGATGATGCATGGAGCTCCCTTGGAATGGTGATTAGCGACATTAGAAAACTCCTAACTCAAGTGTAGAGTGGGTCCATTGTCTATGTCCCAAGAGCTGTAAACTCAGTGGACCATTGTCTGGCCCAACATGTACTTGAATTGCATGAGGAAAGTATTCATATAGAATTTTTCCCTATTTGTATTGCAACCCTTTTATGAATGATAAGCAGATCTGTGTTTGACCAGCATGTGTCTTCTCTTCGACTTAATTGGTATGTTAAGCTTAGCTTTTCTCATATTTTAGAAAACTACAATATTATATTAAGGTTGGGATTAATTATTATTTAGATAAATATGTTAGTCCATAATTTTTGTTTTACGTAAGCTTTATTGTTTATAGAAAATAGTTAAGGATTTAAATTCTATTAATAGATATTAATTCTTACGAATAGATTTTAGTAGTATATAGTAAATGTTTAATTTTTATTTTTAAAATACTTTAAGCTCTATATCTATTGTATGAGATGAATCTTTAATGTTATTATTTAGAGGATCATTAAATACTTATTATTATTGTTGGAGAGAACAGTGAGGGGTTCTTTTCTCACCTCAGCCCTATTATTATTGTTGGTAAGAATTAATATCTCAACAATAATAATTATTAGTGGGAGCCGCAATAAAATAAAGTTCACCGTTCCCGAATAATTAGCTAGAACTATCTTGCTTAATAAGTATAGAACTCTATGCTCTCAAATCCGTTTCAAGACCCGTTTTGTCACAATTTCTATCTCTTTTGTAAGGTACAGGCCATAATATAGAAATATTCTAAATTAGAAGCAGTGGCGGAGCTACGTTGGGGAAGGGGGGCCATGGACCCCCTCCCCACGGACCCATCCATACTCTAAAAAAAAAATTAAAAAATAATATATGCCTTTTTAAAAAAAATTGAAAAATGTTTTTTATTTTGGCTTTTATTTTATAGGATAATCTTAATTTTATTTTGTGTTGGTCCTATCTCTAAAAATTATTTTGGTATTTCTTTACAAAATTAATTTAATTTAAAAATTAAATACATCTCATATAAAATAAAATGATATAATAACATGATGACATATTTTTATTATAGATAAAAATAAAAATAAAAAAAGAAGTTGGATGATTTCTAATGTATTTTTAATATATTTTTATTATGATGACTTGTTCTTATCATATTATATATATTTTTAATACATAAGTTGTATTAAACGTATTTTATTTTTATTGTAGATTTTATTATCAAATTTTGTTATACCGCATAAAAAATTATATATAAATAGAATAAAAAATATTTTATATATTTTATTTTAATTTTGCATGGCCCTCAAATATAAATTTATGGCTCCGCCACTTATCAAAACGTTATTGTGTACTGCTAAATCGAGTCAAACATAGATCCAAAATTTGTAGACATTCTGAGCCAAAAAATCTAGAAAGTGAGAGCGAAGATGATGATAAAAGATAGGATTAAAGAAGTTATGACTCAATTAAATCGTATGTGTTCATGTCATATTAATGAAGGAACTTTATGTATATATATATTGATATATTTATTTAATAATTGTAATAGTGATTATATATAATTAATTATTTAAATTTGTAAAATTCAATATTAATAATAACTCGCGTATTGCGCGGATTATAGATTTGTAATAATAATAATAATAAAAATAAAAGACCAATACTTCCATCAAATAAAAGACAAATAGTCCCAATCCCACAACTACGAGTAGTTCCTCGGGATGGGATTCCCGCTGCGACCACGTAGTGTAAATCTTTTTTACACTTTTTTTCATTTTATTTTTATTTTTATAAAAATAATAAAATAATGTATAGAGATAAAATATATATATATTTTAAAATTTTTAATTTTTTTTTCTATTTAAAAATTGAGAATTCCTGGGGGGCAGACGGGCTGCCCCCCTCCACCAAAGCAGCCCCGTCGCCCCCAGTGGCGGTGGGCGACACCGCCCACGCCATCGGGACCGGCGGACTCAGGCGATCTCACCCCTACGACGGCGAGCTCCGGCGAGCTCCGGCGTGCCCCCGGCAGCCTTCAACCCGTTTCGGGTTGAAACGGGTCCGAAACGGGTTGAAGGCTGCCAGGGGCACACCGGAGCTCGCCGGAGCTCGCCGTCGTAGGGGTGAGGTCGCCTGAGTCCGCCGGTCCCGATGGTGTGGGCGGTGGCTCCGTTTTCTCCATGGCCGAATTCCCTTAAATTCATCTTCATTTTATTTTTTTATTGTGTTTTTTATAATATTTTTATTGTATTTTTTATTGTGTTTTTTATTATGTTTTGTTCATTTTATTTTTTTAATATATTTTTAATCTTCATTTTTTTTATTTAATTATATTTTTTATTTTATTTTCACGTGTTTTTCATCATCAAGCAGCCCAACGTTAGTTGGGCTGCTTTGGACGCTGGGGACAGCCGGACCGGTCCCCACCCTTAAAAATTTCCATGGGACCACGACGGGTTAAGATGCCGGGAATATAAAGTTTTTTTCCACAACTACAGCCGTCGTCGTTTTGGTCCTTTAAAGAACAGCCCAAATTTTTTTAAGACACTCGCTTTAAATTGGTGCTAGGGTTTCTGCAACACAGAAGGGGTTTTAGTACAAGCGGCTCATCATCTTCGGCAGCCATGGTTCTCAAGTACGTCTCTCTCTCTCTCTCTCTCTCTCTCTCTCTCTCTCTCTTTCTCTCTCTCTCTCTCTCTCTCTGAATATTTTCGATTTTCATTATTGATTCAACTGAATGCGTACTATTCGTCCAACTATAACGTTCCGCGAATCTTCTAGATCCGAATACGTGAAACTTTTAAAATTGAAAAAAGCTCACATGAAGCTTAGAAAATCTGTAGGCGTGGATTTTGTAGATTAATTATTGTAGATTATTGCTGGCGAAGCAAAATAGGAATGATATGGTGCTACTAATCTGGCATTTCTTTTAGATTTAATCATTGTTATTTTGTGGGGGTCCGATTACTTGTAACTGTACTCTACTGCTGTTGACCTATGAAACCCGTTTGCGGGAAATTTTTCCCCTTTGTGTGTCCTATGCTAATTGTGTCATAGTTAAGTTTTTATTTCTGATTCATTTGAATATACCATTAAGTGCCTTCATTTCTGGTTCAACGTGGTGTGATTGTGTGATTTTAATATTTTAGGACTGAACTTTGCCGATTCAGTGGTGCTAAGATATACCCTGGTAAGGGTATTAGATTTGTCCGGTCTGATTCTCAGGTAAGTTAATGTTGGTGGCTTTTTAGTCCAGTTTTTGGAACTCTTTGTTTTCTTTTATCATCATATTTAACTTCCTGTCTCATAAGATATATTTGTACTGAATCATGCTCCTCGTTGATTGCCGAAGGTTTTCCTCTTTGCCAATTCAAAATGCAAGAGGTATTTCCACAACCGCTTGAAGCCATCGAAGCTTACGTGGACAGCCATGTACAGGAAACAACATAAGAAGGTGAGTTTAATGTTAGAGTTTTCGTCTTTGGAGATTTTTAGAACCAATTGATTTTGGGCCCGGGGTGAACCATCGGATTTGTGTTATATAATGCCTGGCTCTTGGTGTTCTGGTTATTGATTTGAGGTTTTGTTCCTCAATAGGACATTGCTGCTGAGGCTGTGAAGAAGAAGCGTCGTGCTGCCAAGAAGCCTTATTCCAGGTCTATTGTTGGTGCCACCTTGGAAGTCATACAAAAGAAGCGAGCTGAGAAGCCAGAAGTCAGAGATGCTGCCCGCGAAGCTGCTCTCCGGTATTGGATTCAACCCGTACTTTTATGATTTGCTAAAGCTTGAGGTGTTAGATAAATTCATTTTGGCACTTAGCCAAGTTATTTAATGGGTTTAGTTTTAGAGCTTTGCTACTCATCATTCCCACACATCACACACCACACCTTTTTTTGTTCTTATAGTTAAAATTTTTTATTTTTTATTTTTTTTTTGGGGGGGGGGTTTATTCTTAAACTAATTAAATTCTTTTACATTTTATACAGATACCAAACATTTGGTAAAAGAAAAAAAAAGTATGTTGTGTGACATGTGGGGTGATGATTAGAATTTTTCATAGTTTTATATTTTTATCACCCGTTTTTTTACAACTTTTGAAATTTCCAGTGAGATCAAAGAGAGGATTAAGAAAACCAAGGATGAGAAGAAGGCAAAGAAAGCAGAGCTGACGGCCAAGACACAGAAGACACAAAGCAAGGGTAATGTTCCCAAGGGGGCTGCACCAAAGGGCCCCAAGTTAGGAGGTGGGGGTGGAAAGCGTTGAACTCCTTTTACATATTATTTCTTTATGTGGCAGTATGAAAACTATTAGAAGTGTCCATCTTTCTGAATTTTATGTATGGAGTGTTTTGTTGCAAAGCTTCTTTTGGAATTCTTCACATTACACTTTGTTGGAAGAAATGCGGTTTTGTATCGTTTTTACGTTTAGACATTGGCATAGCATCAGTTTTTGACTTAGATTAGAGCCTTGTTTGTGAGCCTGCCTTGGTGATTCGTGTTTTGGTGATAATTTGCTAGCAGCAGTTCTAGTTAGCAAAACCTGTGTTCTTTGACCTAGCCTCAAGTAAAACTATCTTTGGTGGCAACACTTGAATCAAGCCTTTAATTCCAATCAAGCCGCTGTCTTCTTCATTCCTTAATATAGTTGTCCACTTCCAGTTCCATCATACTCTTAGAGTCATATTCACCTATTTCAATATTCCCAAGGAGGCTTGAAGAGGGAACAAGTCGACCCTCACAAATGGTAAGTCTATTTGGCGACTTGCATGTCATTGATTCTGCAATTGCACCTTCAAGTTCAAGGTTATCAAATTCTCAGTCGCTCATGTCTAAGAGTACTTTTGACACGGGTTACTTTCATTTTATTATATGATGTCATGTTGATTAAAATTGATGTTTATATAGAAGATTTTATGAAAGTAGTAATAGAATGGGAGTGTTACATCATTTGTACTCCGGTAGTTGTTAAAAGCACTTCCCACATGTCAAGTATGAACATGGTTGAATTGTAAAGTTCAAAGGCATCTAGCCATCCATTATATATCAAACAATTTTTTTCTCATACAATCCCGCATTGGTGAGCCCAATTACTCTCAATTCTTAAGTTTTGTCTAAAATCACTGGTGCACATTCTTTGCAGCACATTAGATCTTCAAAACTATCACACGTTAGACCACAGAATCATCTGGTGACTCACTGACTGACATACATTTTTCTTATTAGTAAGAAACAAGTTAAATCTGATGACTTACATACTACTGCTGTAGTACTTTCTTGATTCCTTTACTGCTACATCAAACGCTAAAAATTAATGACCTATTAGTATAGCCTTCTCGTATACTGGGTGGCATACCTGTTTATAACCCAATGCATTACAATGATCATTGAAATTCTTTATGGTCTCAGTTACACAGTTTTCGATCTTAGGTATGAAGGATTCTTTATTCTTTATGGTCCCAGGTAAAACCAGATGGTCCAATGCATACCTGTTTATTCTTTATTGAGTGGGGATGCTGAGGGAGTATGTAGGATTGAGAATGTACTATCCATTTGGTAATCCCTCTAGAATCACTGGTGCACATGCTTTGCAGCACATTAGATCTTCAAAACTGTCACACATAAGATTTGGATTCCTCAATCTTAGATTTTCTAGATTTAACCCATCCCAGTACTACTACTAGTGCAATAGGCCCACATACCAATACAAACTTGTGTTACCAATAGCCAGGTAAATCTTTTTCATTTGATCTTAGGTTATTAGATTATGTTCTTGCTTTCTCCTACCAAAGAGTTAACATTTCTAGAGGCCCTAAGTTTCCCCAATAGCTTCTCTCTCCCCCTCCAAAAAACCGTAGTTTCCCCCAAGGAGAGAATGCCGTCGGGGTTGGGGGGTTTAGGCCAACGCGTCCCGCCGCTAGCCTCGCAAGACATCAATTTCCTAGTCAGGGATGGTCACTTGCCATTCGCAGTAGCGCGGGTGGCGTACGTGCTACCAAATGGGGGATTTGTTTCCCCACGTGCCACCTCTAAAGGTGGTTCTTGCCTCCACGTGCGTCGCCGAAGAGATCTGGGCCTTAGGCAGCATCAAACCTGTCCTTCTGCCACCATGGGACAGCGCCATGATTCCCAGGCCCCAATCGCAGCAACGGTTCTCCTGGTGTCGCTTTCAGTTTCCTCCAAGATTGAAAATCAGTTTCATGTTTATATGTTTTTCATTTATGTTTTGTTGTTCCTTTAGTTTAAATAAAAAACAAAAAACATGTGATTTCTATGACTTATGGTTCATAGAGTATGTCCTTGGCTTAGAGCAAGTGTGGGGTTTGTTTACTTATTAGGTGGTTATCACTCTATCTTGGATAGAGTTCGGTTATTTTTCAAACGGTGTTCTGGATAAGTTGTGCAGTCAGAGTTAGATTATGTTAGTTACTTTTAATATATTAGGAGCATAGATCGTTTTTAGTTTAAATTGTAATGTATTTTTCAAGTCTATTTATAATGTTCATTATTAATAAATGTGTTTTGCTTTTCTCTATAAAAAAAAAGAAAAGAAAAAGAGTTCAACATTTCTATAGAACAATCTTTTCGATCTAAACTACTTTCACAAGATACATACAAAATTTTTTCCTTTACTTCGACCTTGGTAGACAATCAATCACGAATGTGTTTCACCGTCAACTGGTCTCAACCACTAATCTGCAATAAGAAAAGATGGTGGTCGAGTGTGCCTTGTGTCCCTCGGATACCTAAATTATAAATATATAAATATTTCCTTTTAATAATGGATTAAAAAGTTACTTGGGATTGTTAACGTTGGCTCTTTATATAGATATGGATTATTATTGATAATGATAGTTTATCCTTTTTCCAAATCTCGAAGACTTGATTATCACATTCCCATAATATTTGAAAAAGTAAAGGATTACTACTATATGGAGGGTGAATGTATCGTTGTTTCCTTAAGAGAGTATATTTTATTGAGGACAATTATCGTATTGATCCCCTTGGGTGGTGTGGTTACGTGATGGCATGCATACGATATGCCAGTAGTCTTTCAATTCATTGGGCTTCTGGAATGGACTTTATTCAGAGCTTATATGAGATTGTATTTCGAATATTAAAAATTATTTTTAAATAGTTAAATATATATATATATATATATTAAAAATAATATATTTGATAACTTTTTAAAAAATACTTTAAGCAGTTAAAAAAAATTTAAAGTCAAATTTTTCAAAAAATATCAAATTTAAAATTTTTATTAAAAAATTCTTGTAGATAACTACATAATACATAAAAAAAAAAATATTGTAATTAATTTTAAAAATGGTTTAAATACATGTTTATCAAATAGTAAATAATTTTTAAAATATAAAATTTATTATTTAAATCTTAAATTATAAATCTTAAAGCTAAAAGATATATTTGTCACAACAACTTTAAACATGCACACATATTGTTGGGCTCGTACGGTAAAGATAAACGAGCCTTTTTACTAGCTTTTACGTTAAGTTTGGTCCTTGTCTCGGCCAAAATGGCAAAATGTAGCCTTTTGTTTCGTTTATTGATGGCTAACATGATTGCACTGAGAGTCTAAACTCATAACTCATAATCACCATTACCAGCCCCCACCTTAATGCCAAACTATTCAACGAACGCTTGGCTCTAACTTGTGCGAGTTCCCCAACATCGACCAAATGCCACGCCAAAACAGAAGTCCGTTTTAAGCTTGTCCTCTTCTTGTTCAATGGGATTTCTATCATAAATACAACGTTAATTATGCAATGGAATTATATATTCACAATAAACTTAAATAACTTTGTACACTAATCACTTAAAAAACTATTTAATAAAAATAACTAAAAATACCAAATTTAAACTAAAAAACCTATAAAATATCTTTAAAAAAAATTCTATACATCATATTATTAATTATATCCATCATCTCACTTTTATTCTATGAGCAGTGCTAGCATGTCGGCTAGAGCTGTTGAACCGCTCGGCATAATTTTTATTTTTATTTTTATTATTTTTATTATTTTTATCAATTTAAAATATTTTTTAAAAGTTAAAAAAAATCAATACATTAATAATTAATTTCTTAACCATTAAATAAAAAAAATAAAAAATAAAAAATAAAAAATAAAAAATATCAAAATAAATAGGTATACTATTATTATTTTTTATTTTATTATATAAAATGTGAAACAATTATTATTAATAAATAATTTTGTATCATCTAATTATAAAGTGCTATATCTTATATATTTCCGAAACCTAAACCGTCGGTCTATCTTTTCATCGCCAACCTACGACAGCTGGAGAGAGAGTCTGACACGGAGAGGGAAACAACGGTTAAATCTGCAATCTTTTCCTGCAAAACAACTCCTTCTGTCTCTTAACAGTTAACATCGCGTTTAATTGATTTCCTTTCAATCCAAACACCTCTCAATCTAACCTTTTCTCCATTATTAATTATCATTATTATTTGTTCTCTTCGAAATATAAAGGGATTATCTGAAACCTTCGACTCCTATAGCTCGAAAAGGACTAACAACCTCCCATATATCGAAAAGGAGTTTCTGTGTGTGTGTGAGAGAGAGCGAGAGAGAGAGAGAGAATGTCCAGCGCTGATCTGAAAAGAGGAAGAGGGGCAAAGGCCAGAAGGGCCAACAACAATTACTATGTCGATAACTCGGATCAGGAATGGACTTCATGGTTGATCCCAATGTTTGTGGCGGCCAATGTTGCTGTCTTCGTGGTAGCTATGTATATCAACGACTGCCCAAAGAACCATCGGGGTTCTGAAGGGGCTTGCGTCGCCACGTTTCTTGGCAGGCTCTCGTTCCAGCCTTTCAAGGAGAATCCTCTCTTTGGGCCCTCTTCTTCTACGTCAGTTTTCTGGCTTTTCGAATCTTTTATTTTTTTTTCTTTTGTGAAAATTTAATTGTTGCTTCCATTTTTGTCTGAATTAATCTTTGGTAGCAAGAGGAGTTAAATACATATAACCCATCCTTGTTTGTCATACTTTCATCGTCGTTGGTGGGTTAATTTGTCTTTAGCAGGGCTAGCTAATTCTTCTTTTGTTTTGTTGAGGGATTTTAATTGCAAGTTATCTTTTCGTTTGGATAAATATAAAAGATTCTTTAGTCTAATTTCCTGTTTCAGTGGTCTACCTTTTTAGATACATTGAGTCATCACTAGTTGTAATACCCTATACTGACAATGAGTGTAGATGGTGTAGCATCCCACATTGCTTGAGAAACAAAAATTCTTGCTCTTAACCTCTGTTGGGCATTACAGGAATGAATTTTAGCAGTAATTAGTCCTATTGTGCTTTGAATTGTAAGATAAGTGGGGGAGAACAACTTCTGCTGGATACTTTTTAGGGGAGAAAATTATCATTTTGATTAATTCACAGCAAGAGAAACATTGGAAAATACTTCTTGTAAGCCTTGTCCCATCATTCATACTTCAAAGTATCAAGGTCATATTGAGACTAATACACATTCTGCAGTAGCCGCTCTTGGTTTGGTTGGAAGGGCTTGAAGTTAGAAGTGCAATTCATTTCATATTCCCTTCCCTCACGTAAGTATAGTTACGGTAATATCCTAATTTTTATTGTATTCCAACATTGCAGATTGGATAAATTAGGAGCTCTAGAGTGGGACAAGGTAGTCTACCAGCATCAAGGATGGAGACTTCTCAGTTGTATCTGGTTGCATGCAGGTGTTCTTCACCTGGTTGCGAACATGTTGAGCTTGGTCTTTATTGGGATCCGGTTGGAACAGCAATTTGGTTTCAGTATGTTGTGTTTTTTCCCTGTGGCTTGAATTTAAACCTATACCTACATCAACTAAGTGTAATTGGAAAAAAAAAGAGGTTAATCAATAATCTGTCATTATTTTCAATAAAATGGGATTTCTTTTTCAGGATACATTTGAGTTGGATATTTTCCAATTCTGTTTCATGTATAAATCTGACGGCAAACAAATTGCTGTCAGGTTTAATTGTGCACTCAATGCAACAAAAACAAAGAAACCTTTTTTGTATTCTCAGTTCCATGATCATGCACATACGCTATCCCAGAGCTGGCCCTTTGCAAAGTTCTTATTCTGTCCCTATATTTTTTGCTGATTTCCTTCTCATTTTCAAGTATTCTAAGATATATTTATTTCGGTTGTTATCTTGCAGTGCGAGTTGGTATGCTCTATCTGTTGTCTGGATTCGGAGGGAGCATACTATCTTCCCTCTTTATTCAAAAAAATATCTCTGTTGGTGCGTCTGGTGCTTTGTTTGGCCTTCTTGGAGCAATGTTGTCGGAGCTTATAACTAATTGGACGATTTATAGCAAGAAGGTTTGCCACTGGTTCTTGCTTGTTTTTATCATCGTCATCGTCACTGTCACTGTCACTGTCTTTGGCGTATTATCAATGTTGTGTCTTGCCTGAGGTTTGATATATGAGGAGCAAGTACAAAGATGATGGTTTTTATACATTGTATTTCCATTATAGTAGAGAGCCTCCTCATTTCTGATTCTGAGATTATTCGAACTGTTGGTCAAGATAATGTTTTTTGGGCAAAAATAATGGAGTTAAAAGTCAGAGAAAGGCTTTACCGATTTAATGGCTTGTCTCTGTTTGCATTTGGCATTCTATATTTTATGCAATATTTGGTGACATTACTAGCCATTAACTTTGCCTCATCTTTTGCCATTGTAGGCTGCTGCTCTATTCACCCTTATTTTCATCATTGCCATTAACTTGGCAGTTGGAATTCTTCCTCATGTTGATAACTTCGCCCACATTGGAGGATTCTTAACAGGTTTTCTCCTTGGATTTGTTTTGCTACCTCAACCTCAATTTGGGTGGGCGGAAAGCCAGTATCTTCCAGCTAATTCCAGTGTCCGTTCCAAGTACAAGCCGTACCAATATGTTCTCGGGGTTCTTTCCCTGGTCTTACTGATTGTTGGGTGAGTTTCTCATCCCAAGTTTCTAATTTAGCATCTGGAATTCCTAGGTGGTCTGATTGGTCTATTTTGCATCTATAGTGTTTCCTGTCACTTGATTGGGGGATTTCACTCATTTGATGAAACATCAAATAACAAAGTGACCTTACATAAATGGGAAAACTTGAAGGACAAACGTTGAACGGGTATAGGAAACTTAAGTTGACTGTCATTAGAAATGATTAGGCCCCACATTCAAATCAGGTAGCTGATAAACAAAAGTTTCTCCTTTCAAATGCCATAGATTTTAATTTCTAAAAAATGCCTCTCTGTCTCTCCAATATCGGTAGCCACATATGACATGCCTATTTTCTTATCTTATAAATGGGAGCTCAATTCTGGTCATATATGGGTCTTCTACTTTCATTTTCTTTGTTGTTCTGAGTTGGGAGTTTCATGGCAAATAAAGCATCTATGATGCACTTCTATGAGAGAACGTAATTTACATATTCTTTTTTTAAAATTGCAGATTTACTGTGGGATTGGTGATGCTGTTTAAAGGAGTTAATGGAAATAATCACTGCAGCTGGTGCCATTATCTTAGTTGTGTGCCTACCTCCCAATGGAACTGTGGAAACTGATGAAAGTTTCTGACGTCTCTAACTTCCCATACCTTTCATCTCCAAAATGCCTTTTTTTTCCCTCTCCAACCAATCTATTGTGTATATTTTTTACTCTTTCGTTGGGTTACTTTCATTCATGCACAGGCTTATATTGTCTGAGTTACTTGTTTATTTGTTGACATCGAGAAAGTAATGTTGGCAACAGTATATAGGTAGTCTTTCCATTGTACACAAACTATCGAGTCATTAGACAATGTATTACTCCTCTCTCTCTCTCTCTCTCTCTCTCTCTCTCTCTCGGTGGCTAAGGCTTTGTTTGTTTCTGGAAATATTCTTGTGACGCAACAACCGCCAATCAAAGAAGAAAGTGTTATTACTCTTATCTGAACACTTTACTCTTATCTGTGCTTTGTGAATCTGTGTAATGATGTTCTTATTACATATGGGAGATCTTAAGAGATTAAAGCGTAATTTTTTTTAGATCACGTAGCAATAACTTGAATTTAGGCCAAAAGGATCAAACAAATGAACCTTGAATTTTTATTTTTATTATTTAGATTTTAAGGGCAGCACATGTAACATGATTGACCTCTTCTATGAATAAGGAAATTGTCCTCCAACAATTCCTCTTAAACATTTCTTTCATACTCTTTTCTTGATAAGGGAACTTTTGGCACCACTATAGGAATCTACAAAATAATGCCTTGGGGAAGTTCTGCATTCCTCCCAAATCCTCTCTACCCATTTCTTTATTTTCCCTGCAAAATCAATCCATCCAATCACGGCATCAGGATTAAAAACCCCTTTGGGCTTTGACATACAATACCGTTCTTGGGCCTGAGGTTCTGTACTTTAGATGAACCCATTGGACCATATTGCTCTTGCAGAAGAGCCAATGTAATGGGGCTGGGATCGGTAAAAATGTGCAAAATTTTGGCTTCGCCCGGGTTCGAACCGGAGACCTTCAGTGTGTTAGACTGACGTGATAACCAACTACACCACGAAACCTCTTTATTCCATCAATTCTAGAAGTATATATAAATATAAAAAAACAAACGCAGCTGGTCTCTTTTGAGAACGTCTTCATTAGGTTAATCAAATATATCTTTAAAGAGAGATGCTGGGATTCGGTCCGACTCCCCTACAAAAATAGTCGAAGCTATTGGCGGGCACCAAGGGCGACACCGCTAATATCATTGGGACTGGCGACCTTTGGTTTCAGACCCAATTCGAGTTTAAGATTACGTGGGGTATACCAGAGGTTGTCGGAGGTCGCCCTCGTAGGGGTGAGGTCGTCGTTTTCAATGGTATGGGCAGTGTCGCCCACGGTATCCGGCGGCGACTTCGTCTGGGCTGAGGCCGAATGCCTCTCTATCCATCACATAAAATCATCTTCATTTTATTTTTTTTATTGTGTTATTTTATTTTATTTTTTATTGTATTTTTTATTATATTTTCTAAATTTTATTTTTTAGAAATTTTTATTATATTTTTTATTGTATTTTTTCCAATTTATTATTGGATCTGTTTTTAATAAGGGATCGGTTAGACCGATCTCTAAGTTTTCTCATTTTGAAAATGTAACTAATATAACACTTTTTTTGCATTTATCTTTTCTATTTAAAATCAATCCCATCATTAGATTAGTCATTTATTTTCTGTATAATAATAAAATATTATTAGATTATTAATTTTTTTATTTAATTTATTTTTGTCACCTTTTTTTTACTTCTACCAATATAATATTAATAATATTTATATTAAATTTATATTAAAGAATCATATTTTCAAAGATCATTTAATGCTAATAACCAAAAAGTGAGAAACTAGTATTTTAATGTTTGGTTGAAGTGAGAAACTGGTATTTTAATATTTGATGAACCAATTCTAGTTTTCTATCTTTGGAAGCACTGTAGCTGAATTCTAAATTATTTTATATATGCCCAATCCAATGCAAAGTCTTTTTGGCATAAATTATCCAAATTTTGGCCATCATTCTCACTTGGCCAAGCTAATGAGTATACTCTTAATTGACATCTTTGCTTATGCAGCACTGTTCACCTAACCGAACGGGTTAAAAAGTTTACTTCCATTCCGGTCCGAATTGATTTCGGGTTAGAAGAATTATTTTTAACCCGAAAAGATCGGCTGGAATTTTTATCCCGACCATTATTTTGAAAAATTAACATTTTCAACCTGTCTTGCTTAGAAATTTATTTTTATCTTTTATTTTTACTTTCAATCAAAGTCTAATAATTTTTAGATATCGAGTCTGATCACTAGATAAATAATACATTCGAACGTTGTCTGATTTCCAACCCATTTCTTATGAGGTGGGATATTTTAGAATTCTAAAAACTTTACTTTTAATTTATGAGAATAATTTCAAATCAGACAATCCCATTTTTCTACAAACAACAAACACCAATAAAATGATGCCAAGTAGAGGCCACATAGGGTTAACCATGTGTTGCATTTCAAATGATGACCGAATCTTTCTCTGTTCCCTTTCTCTCTCTCTCTTCAAAGAAAGCCTTCGAGATTCAGAAGGGTAGGCCACTGAATCCGTAAGCATTCTCTCCTTCGACATCAAGCAACCGAATCCACTTGAGATTTCTCAGGCCACCAAATTTAGTATATATATATATATATATATCTATTTCTCCTTTGACCAAAAGCTTTTGAGAATCCTCACACCAACGACGTCAAACCATCGAATCATTCGCTATAATTCCTCAGGCCATCAAAACCAGCCCACTCGAGATTTAGACTAACCCTTCACCGAAATTCTTCTCCGCAAATCTCCCCCTCTCTTCCATGATGCGGATTAAACCTGAAATTATATATGTGAAATTGCGTTGTAAATTTTAGATCTTTGATTTATTCTTATGATTTTGCTTTGTAGATTTCAAAGTAAATGTGTGATTTTGGTTTGTCTAGGCTCGATCTTCTTCACAACAAAAGGAGGGAGGGGAGGTCGAAGGGTTTTTTAATAAGGGCAAGGGGCGAAGTTGATTTTTTTGATGTGTGTAGTTGTAAAATTTTTTTATATAGATGCTGATATGTTTATTTTTTATTGGTCCATTTATTTTTACATAACGGACTGGTCTTGCTTAACGAGGGATTGTTAGTTTATTGGGTTCTGGTATATATAGAAAATTTTGTACAGAAATTATTTAAGAACAAGTTTAAAATTTTACATCAATTAAAATTAAAGAAATAAAAAAATTAAAAATAATTATTTGCCCAATATAAATAGAATTAAAAATTAAAAATACTGAAATACAAAATACAATTAGAAATAAATTACAATCTATTTTCAGAATAATTCCTATACAAATATTTTTAGAAGTATCATTTTTCTAATTTATTTGTATCATTATTTCAATTAAATAAGAGAAAGTGGGTGGAGTAGATTCCACCAGCTTGCCTTTGAAAAACTTCCATACGGGCCCACCAGTTTTGTCTCTTCGGTTCCATGATTTGCCTCTCCCAATCATTATGCATCTCACAGCTCAATAATACGATTATTTTGATATAGAAATGATTTTATCATATATCATTTTATTATTATAATTTTTTTAAAATTTTAATATAAAATATAATATAAAATATAATTTTTTAGATTTACAAATAATAATATTAAAAAAAATATTTTATTCAACAATTTATTTAAAACTATCCTATCTCATTTTACTATTTAAACAGAACCTAAATAATAGAAAATATTCTTTATCTCATAACAAACTTGATTAGTAAAATATCATGATTAAATCATTCGTTCTCTCATTAATATCCTGATCCAGCAGATATTCTCAAAGTAGGATTTGGGATGAATCCCTTATTTCATGTTCATTCTTTGAGTGTTTGGTATGAAGTGAACCCCATGTTCATTTTTAACTTTTTTTTTTTTATTAATTTATTGAAGTCCAAAAAACCTATAAAATGGAGCTGAACAGGGGAAGATAAGACTTCATAAATGGAGTTTTTACAGACCAATAATTTGCAGATTATTACCCAACGTTACCAAAGTAAGAAGATTAAAATTACAACCTGGAAGAAATGTTCGACAAACTGAGCAATCTTGGCTCTCTGTTTCTTTCAAGCCTTTTCATACTGAACTGTTTGGTTTGCAAGAAACTGAGTATTCATAGCAAGGCATGGGAGCTCACGCAATGGTAACATTCCAAAAGCGGTATGTTTCGGTAAGTATTACAGTTTGACCATACGGGACCCATGTCTGACCGGCGCCGGTCAAAGAGCCACACCTAAACCTTTAACCACCGACAAAAGTCCTTCCACGTGCATAGTTATAGTCAAAGAATTTCTCAACGTTTAAACAGAGTCCTTCCTTTGTGGGGCTTAATCCTCAACCACCATATCACATAATTATTGTACATCTCAACCGCAGCATCAGCCGACTTCATTGAATTGAAGGATACCTTCTTTTTTGTTTCTTTTCTTTTGTTTCCATCAAGATGACAGTCCTTACTAATGACGTACTACTATTTTTTTAGCAGTTTAAATAATGCATGCATCCAACCCCTAACCAGAAAACAATCCATCTACTGCTATAAATTCAGAGCTGATTATGTTAGCATGCATATTTTTCCAATTTATATATTAGATAGGCACATAACAAACTTCTGGAGAACAAGATCAATGATTTGAAATGGCATAATTTATTTCATCACCTAAACTAAAAACATGAGACTCTTGGGGAAAAGGAAACACTTTTACATATAACTTAGACACAATTACTCAAAGACAATGTTCAGTTAGAACATACCTAAATATGAAAAGGCTTTCAGCACTTGGAACATTCTGTGGTAAATTAGACTTGGTACAGAGTACAGCAGTTAGCCAGATTAGATGTTATACCAAAAAGAGCGGATCTGTATTAACACATTAGTATCTGTAGCCCACCGGCATCCCGAGCTTGTCCAAGCGACCAGATCCTGGGTAAGCTTTACTTGCAAAGTCTGCGTGCAAATTAGAAACCTTTGGCGCATTCAATCTTGATTCACCAAAGCCATGAACAGAATATCTTTTTGTCGAACTAGACCTCTCGTAGTGCGGCCTTTGTTTAGGAGCACTGAGAGATCTCAGCTTGGCCCTTGAAGATTCGGTATAAGCCATGTAGTTTGGGTGGTCAGAGTAACCACTTAAGAAGCTTCTTGAGCCATCACTCTTTGTGGGCGTGAAGGGGCTTCTTTTTGAACCACCACCTCTAGATGATGCAGAAAAGACTTGAGGGCTATTATCAGCAGTGTGGAAAGAGCAATCTTCAGCTTCCTGAGAGAATTTCAACGGGCTCAAAGATTGGACTTCAAAAGAAGATGGACTCGGAACAGTTTGATGGGTAGTTGAGTCCTTTGAAGTGGTAAAGCTATGGCTATGTTGATCAGAGCCAAGAACATGATGAGAAGAGTGGAAGAGGTTTTTGCGTTTAGCTGTGAAGTGAGATTTTCCAGTATCGATTTCAAGGATCTTATCACTCTTTTCATCATCCAAGGTGCCAGTCCTTATTGAACTCCCCCGTTGATCCCATGATCGTTCCTCCCTTCGACTATCAGACCTATTCCAACCTAAGTGAGCTTTGTCTTGATCGCCAAGAAGTTGTCCGTTTGGTCTTGACCCATTTCTCTGCATTTGTAGGATGGCACATCAGCATATAGGATATCCATCTGATAATGATAAGAATTTACAAGAATTGTACAAAAGGAGGGATCACGAACATACTTTGAGCATTGGTGACTGATCGTGCTTTGAACTCTTGTGTCTGATCATATGCTCAAACTTTTCTGGAGTTGCTGGACCCTGCATATAGAAATACATTAAACATGAAAAATTGATCCAAGTAGGAACAAAATATACTTTAGAAGAAGCAACCACAGGAGGGTCTGGTGACACTTTGTTCTAAGTTCAGAAAGAATACTACAAAGTGTGTAAACTTTTAGATTGTACCATAATTTGTATGGAACAAAATGTTCGACATGCCAATAAAAACCTAGCAAATACCTTGTCCTGACTCAGGATTATGAATCCACAGTTTAATGCTTTCATTTTTCTAATCAGTAACAATATAGGCAACAAGTCTAGAGGAGAATAAATAGCAAACCCCCAAATGAAATCCAAGGAGACATCAAGAAAATATAGTGAAAATGTTTACAACAAAACCCGCAAAATTAGACTCTTTAAAGCAACAGATTACCATTAGTAACTTTTTAACTTAAATGATGCTAAACAAAAGTTGAGTGATAAGTATGCGTCTGTAGTCTATGCTAAAGGGTAAGATCTTTATCAAGGAACCCAACTGAGGTTATTACTCTTTTAGTTTTTTCGAACAAAAATTCATGCATTGAAGGATGAAATGTGAATTTGCTTACGGCATTTTGGTGAGAAGACTTGCTGCTCGAATGCGAAGACTCTGAAATTTGGGCTCGCCCAGCACATGCTCGTGCCTGGGCCCGCAACAATGCTTGCATCCTCTGTAACCACTCCGCAGTCCGCTTCCTCTCAATGTGACCTCTTACCAGCGCCTGAAGCTTCACCAATCCTTTCAATGCTCGCAGTGCTCTCCGTGCCTTTAAAGTACAGGGGTAAGTGACTTGATTATAGAGTAACTAAGCACATAACTAAAATCAAATATGACAACAATTAAATGTCCAAGGTAAACTCAGACATTCAGACATTCACATCGCAGTCATGAGACAGTACCAGGACCACTCTCTCTCATTTAATGAAGAACTTCAAAGTTGAAAACTCTTTGAAATTATGGCGCCAAGTAAAAGCATCTGGGCAGAACTACATGAACATTCAAAAGAAACGGGCGCCAAAAGGAAATCATATTCAGTTCCAGAGTCTCCAACCAAAAGTCTTACATTGCATATGAAGGAGACAAGGACATCTCACTAGCCGCACCAGGAACAGTCAACAAAAAGCTGACTCCGATCAGGGTTTCTATACTTTTAATACAACAATAAATCACCCAACTAACCCAACTTTAGTGTCAAAAAAGTTATAACGAAGCATTCATGGATAAACATTCTAAACTCAGAACTTTATGCTGGTTTGGACCCACCCAAGACTGGTTAGAACTACCCGAATTTATTTCGAAAATTCAAAACATAACTAACTGTGAAGGGTCCCTAAGCGCATGCACTGAAGTCATTAACTCAAAAGTATGCCGGACATAATTCTGGGCCTTAAATACTGAAAACTCCTTCACGACGAAAATGGAGGAGATCTGTCATAAAGGTGGTTCCTGGGGTCCACGCGGAATCTGGGAAACTGCTGGGTTTATCAAGTATCACACTTATAATCAGTATATAACAGGAAAAAGTAGATGCTACATTTACAAGCACAAGGTTTTGGAGGTATTGAAGTTTGAAGCAAAACGACACGAGAGAACAGCTGGGATAAACAGAATTGGAAATAACCACAATCAATACTGCTGGCTTCGAAGTGGACGGCGAGGAAAAGTAGTGTTCTCTGATCCATGTAAACGACGTCGCAGAAATCACATTAGGTTTCGCTTTGAGGAAGGCGAAACTTGCAGGGGAGAAGGCAAAGAGAGAACAAAACGAGGATTTTCGGAACGCCTTTTTTCGCTCAAGAAACGTGCTTTGAAATCAAAACCAGGCTGCCTAACGAGGATGAAGAGACACGTGGTATGCTCTCCTCAACCACGGCAAGCACTACGTGTAAATCCACAATGCTAATCCCGTGATATCATCGAGCAAATTATAAATTATCTCTCTAGAAAAAAATAAGCATTTAACGAAGAAGAATAGAATAACGGAATGATAATATAGGGATTCGGAATCGTCAAGGAATACCAACCAAACAGCCTCGAAAAGCGGCCTGAATTTTTACAGCGGCCAACTCTTCACGAGCCCCAACAACAAGGCTCCCACTAGCGTACGCTGCGGTGTTGCTGGCGCACCTTCCGCTGCTTGTTAGCCTGACCACCGCGGCCGCCGCCTGCGCTGCCGCCTGAGCCGCCTCCGCTACAGCGGCAGTCGCGGCCGCCACCGCGATTGCGTGCTTGCTGGGATCCACCACGCCTTCGAGGTGGACCGCTACCTGTTTGTACGATTTTCTTGTCATTGTTGTTGTCGCTGCAGGTACTGGTGCCGGTGTCGGTGTCGGTGCCTGTGCCAGTGCCGGTGTCGTCATCTCGCATCCGTGTTTGGTGGCGAAGTGCCGCTGGTCTTTCTCTCTGTACGACTTCACGAAACTCCATCTTCGTTTTTCTTTGGAAGGTTTTGGAACTGTGGAAGTTGAAGAGCTTGGCTCCTGCTTCTTCAGGCCGAGGAGGCCACGAAACCACTGTGCTGCTTTGCCCATCCTCGTCAATGACGGTGTCTGGGCCACAGGGCTTTAAGCTTGCATTTTGCAAGCAGATAGAGAGAGAACTGAGAAGAATACAGAGAGGGAGAGGAACCGGAGGTCGGATTGTATTTGTATGAGACGAAAATGAGGTAGTTTTCAAATATAAATAAATAAATTATACGGTCCGAATTGCGAGGGGAAATTTTGATAATGAATTTTGGAAATGCAACTCCACGCTTTTCCATGCGCGTGGGGATCACGAAAGTTAACAGAGGAATTAATTTATTACGAATTTCATAGGCTCGTTGACCGAATTTTAGGATGTTACTTTTCCTTAATTTTGTAATCTCGATTAGGATGTTACGAAAAATTAAATCCATAAATTATCCTACTTTTTGTTAGATTTGTTTTAAAATAAAAATAATTAAATAATATGATGTAATTTATGTTAGATTCATATATAGCGTACATTTTTTTTAATATATAGAAAATAAACTTTCATTCAAACCATTGAAAAATTACATAAAAGTTTGGTCTAACCAAACATAATGGGAGATAGAGGACGGGACATACCCCATCCACATCTCGAATCCTCATATTAGTAATATACTATACAAACTTAGCTAAATGATGAGTTACTCGATTCCCAATTCTTGACACATGCTTGATCTCGTATGCTTCAAATATGAGATGTGGATTATCTAGTTTAAATAGTTGCAATTGTTCAAGACATAAAACTATTAGGAATAATCATCTAGTTTAAATTGAAAATTAAATAATAAATATATACCACAAGTTTTACAATATTTATAAATAATTAAATAAAAAATTTTATGTACAGTTATTTTTATATACTCTATTAATATAATTGATTGTATCAATTTTTTAAAATATAAAAGTCAATCATAAATATAGTGTACAAAGAATATAAAAATAATTGTATGTAGCAATATTTATATTAGATTATAAAATTATTTTTATTTTTATAAAATATTTCTAAAAATATTTATATTTTATATTATTATTTAAAATATTATAAAAAATATAGTGTGCTTATTTTTTTTACTTGAAGAAATATAACTTAAAGAATTAGGGATAATTTTATTTATTTATTTATTTATTTTAGAGATGTTTGTCGTGTACCATGGATTTGAAGCGAGGGGATTATTGCGAATTTAATTTATTCTTCTTGCTATTCTCCCAACTAAACCGGACCCACGATTGACCTAACCGGTGGGCCACCACTTTAATTGATCAGATAATTCAGGTCTCGCGCAAGTGAAATGAAATCTTTGGGTGGGGATAGCTCGCGATCCAACCCATGGTTCATCTTGTGTGTAGATGGACTACTCTGGCTCTTTTCCGAGAGGTCTGGGACCCACTGTTAAAATTTTTCAGAGTCTATAATAGTTAACTATCTCGATTTATGAATTTATTTTAAGAATATTTTTATTAAATTATTTAAAATTATAAATTTATATATTTATTAAAAAAATTTAATTATATTTAATCATATATAAGAAGATAAAAATAAAAAAATGAAATAAGAATATCTTTTGTAAATAATAAAACTAAAATTCTGTTTAATAAAAGTTAAATCGATCAAATATGACTAAAATTTTTTAATAAATATATAAATTTATATTTTTTAAATAATAACTTTAAACAATTTAATAAGAATGTTCTAAAAGTAATATTAAAAAATTTTACTTTGAAATCTCTATTTTAAAATTTTTATTTGGAGATTTCTACTGAGACATTTTTTTTGAATTTGTTTTTTACATAATTTTTATATAAGTGTTTTAAAATAATGTTATATTTTTTTATATTTTTAAAAAATGTTTTAAGATGTTAAAAAAATCATGTAAATAAAATTTACATATTTTAATATCTTAAAATATTTTTTTATTTACATAATTTTTTAAACATCTTAAAATATTTTTTAAAAATATAAAAAATCACAACATTATTTTAAAACACTTATATAAAAATTAGATAAAATAAAAAACAAAAAAAAAGTCCTAAATAGGGATCCCTACTCCTAGCATTTTTCTTATTTTAATATTTTTATGTGTCTAAGAGCATTTTTGTTAGATTATTCATTTTTTAAAACAAAAAAGTATTTTTACTCTATTTTCCTATTTTTTTTTTCTTATTTTTAATTAAATATGATAATTTTTTTTTTGATATACATATAAATTTATACTTTTTTATTAATACAAATACATAATTTAATGAGAATGCTTTAACAATTCTATTTTACTATTTATTTGGTTAAGAAATTAGGAAAATAACTTTATTTCTTATAAGTTTCCCGTTTTAAATAAAATAATTAGTACAAGATTTAAATAACCCCAATTATTTTTATTCATAGTTTTTGCCGTAAAACACGTAGACTAATACTTGAATACTGGGGGGATAGTGTTAATTAGCATTTTAAGATTAAATAAGCCAATCAATCACATTCATTTCGAATTACTATAGTCTTTGTAACGTAACTTTTTAATAACCAGTGCCAATATTTAACACCCTACACCCCAATCCAAAACTTCATAACGTGCACCTCTTTTATCGTATATATATATTATTTGATGAAATGTATTTTTATAAATTATTAAAATGAAAATTATATTTAAAATTGATCAAGTCAGTCAATATATATATATATATATTATATAATATGAGAAGCGAAAGATTTGAGTTGGTTGGGATTAGTTTACCCTCTCAGTCTCACGTGGCTGTAGAACTTGGTTGTCTTATCTGATGAGACAAATACTTGAGATTTTCACGGGCGTCGAATTACATCTTTGGAAACATAAAAAAAGAAAGAAAAAGGTAAAGCGATGAAACACGGTTAATAGAATTGACCGTCCGGTTCTGAGGCAGTATCTAGGGATGTTCCAGAAATCTTGAGAGTGCAGAGGGACAGCTGAAACATCACGCATCCGATCAGGAGGCCGCCTGTGTTGTGTCAACTCACACCATATTGCATGCATGCACCTCTCTCTCTCTCTCTCTCTCTCGAAAAATCTCCTGTACTACTGTCTGGGGGAGTACTGAGGCACGATATCAGGGCCTGGTGCGTTGTAAAACAGACAAATGCAAAAACGACGGTGTTTTGGACTCGACAATCAGAGGGCATACTGCAAGAACTGCCAAGAACCAACAAATACGTACGTACGCTTGTTGGCTTGGGCATTTGGCTTTCTACGCCCGCGCGGCTGCCTTGATTTTCTTCGCGAGTTTCACGAGTTCCAGTACACGTCGTTGAATTTCTTAGGGCATATGTTAAGAGTTCAGATAAATTGTTTATAAATACTGGTAAGTTAATATAAAACCTATGTAAGATTAGTTTAAATATATTTATATATTAAAATAAATTTTAATATATTGACATAAAATTTGAAAAAATTATAGATATTATATGTAAAAATGTATTGAGTTAAAAAATATTATAAGTCTTATATATAAAGATATTTTTAGTTGAGATGATTTTATTGAGTTGAAAATTGAGTATTTATAAATTAGACTTAACTTAAATTAGACTCAATTAAGTTCTGTTTGAATTGAGAAATCATCTTAATTTATCGTATTTTGTCATTATAATTTTTTCAATTTTTAATATAAAATATAATAAATAATTCAATATTTTTAAATTTTTAAATATCATAATATTAAAAAATAATATTTTATTCAATTTTAAAATTTTATATTAACTCATCTTATCCCAATTTATTATACAAATAAAATCTGAATTTATCTTAATTTAATTCAGCATACAAACAACGGCTAAGCTCCCGTTTAGATTTGGAGACGAGATGAACTCGTTTTAATTCATCTCAAACTTATTATTATATTTTTTTCAAAGTTTTATATAAAATATAAATTTTAATACAGGTTTTTCAAATTCTAATGTAAATTTTTTTAAATTCTAATTTAGTTTTTTCAAATTCTAATTCAATTTTTTTAAATCTCAAAAAAATAATAATAATATTTTATTTAACTTTTAAAATCCATCTCAACTCATCTTATCTCAATTATAAATTTAAACGGGATCTAAGAGCATTCCCAATGGAGTAACTAATTTTTTTTTAAAAAAATTATACTTTTTACACAATTTCTCAAAAAATTATGTCATATTTGATCTAAAGTTATTAAAAGAATTATTGAAAAATGTTAAAAAGTACATTTTATTTTTAAAAATAAATAGTAAAATTAAAATTTACTTCACATAATTTTAAAGAAAAAATTTAATTATTTAAGAATTTTTTATTTATTTTTAGGAAGGATAAATATTGAAATGATTAAAAAAGACATATTATATAGTTGGTTCACGTGTTCGGTAGTACTAACTGAAGAAGAAAAAAATCACCATTGTGGTTATGACACGCGGCAGTAGGAATGTAGAGGGGCCTAGCTAGGAGTGGTTGTCTGGTAGACTGGATTTGGTCGAACATATTTGAAGTAGAGGCTGGGTTTGGTGGAGCTAGCCAGACTTTTGGGTCAACTTTGGAAGCAATGTTTTGCCCCCACGATTAAATGTCCTCCTGATTTCAGGGTGTGCATGTTTGAAAATGGCTCAAACTTTGTCGGCTATGCCAATGGCTATTGGTCCGAGCACAATAAAGGCCTGTTTGTATTTGAAGATGAGCTCAACTCATCTCAACTCATTTTCATTTTATCATTATATTTTTATAATTTTTTTATATAAAATACAAATTCCTATACACCTTTTTCAAATCCCAATACACCTTTTTCAAATTCTAACACACATTTTTCAAATTCTAAAATAATAATAATATTAAAAAATAAACTAAACTCATCTCAACTTAACTCATCTCCAAATCCAAGCGAGGCCAAAGTCTTCTAGAGAGGGACTCAAGAGATCAAATGCCGTCCGAATTGATCAGAATTTTGTGCTGAAAAGCGAAATCCATGTGAAAAAACTAGAAAGAGATCAGAGAGAGATGAAATGAGGTGTCCATGCAAATAAATAATTGGCAAAAGAAACCGGCACTTGCAAAATTCAAATCTCAAGTTAATGAATATATAATTATATATATTATATGCTAAATTGTTACTTAATATAACATCAAATTTTAAAATCTTATTATTCATGTCAAATAATCTAATAATATAAAACTAATATAATATTTGTTATAAGAAAAATGCTAGTATATCTACTCATTTTGACAATTTATTTTGACACATAATGTATTGATATTTTTTTATATTTTTTAAAAATGTTTTAAAATGATAAAAAAATAAGAATAAAAAATGAGGAAAAAATAAAAAGTAAAAAAAGTAAAAAATAATTAGGTGTACACTTGAACAATGCTATTTAGACGATAGTACCATCAGTACTCTTGTTGTAATATATTTTTAATTTAGAACATAAACTTTTATCATGCACAGTAATATAAAGTTGTTAATATAAACATACTTTTGAAATATACATATAAATTTCTACACATTTGGTCATATGTACTCATATAAAAGGTGTATAGTCTAACTTAAATAAATTATTATTAAATTCAATACCATACTAGTATATTTATTTGCTTTAGAAAACTTTGTGATGTTTTTATAATTAAAATTACACCGAAAAAATTGGACTAAAACTGATAAAATCGAAAAATCTAGTTTGGTGATGAATTAGTCTTATATTGATTCTACAATTTTCAAAATTGATGTATACTGGTTTGATTAAAAAATATATCAAAAACCAGATTCTGCTTTTTAATTCCGGTAAAAGAAAACAAATCTTTTTGCATAAGTTATTGGCTTATATTCCTATTCCAAAGTTATTTCATATCATATAGATGAAATATATATATATTTTAGGTACAAAATGATTCCATAAAATAAACTCATTAAGTGGCCTGACTTGGCGTGATGTTAAATTGTAAACCTACTTTTATTATAAAGTAAATCTAATATATTATATAAAATTATGTAAGTTTATGTATTTATTTTTATACTTGTAAGAGCACTCACAACCGATCACTTATAATGGGGATCTGGTTATTATTTAGAGGCCAAAATGGGTTTTAGACAATTTTAGTTCCTACATCCGGTCTATCATAATGGGAGGATTTGATAATATGAATAGTGCTCTCCCATATTTGGGGGAGTACTACTCATTCCTAAAATTAAAATTTATTATATTTGATTAAAAATAATATTATGATATGAAATAAAATAGTAGAAAAAGTAATAAAGAAATAACAAAATAATATTGTTTTAATAGATGAGAAAAAATATAAGAAGTAAAATGTAGGAGATTTTTTAAAGATGGTTAAAATTTAAAAAAAAATTATAGGAAGTGGAGTTTTTGATTAAAATTTTAAAAAAATACGTCAAAGACTGGATTTGAATGCTCTAACACTTATCTTCATGAAAATTCCCAAAACTCTAATTAAAGACATTCAAAACTCAAAGGACCTTAGACCAAAAGTAAATACAAGGGTTAAATATTGCAAGTTAAGTCTTAGAATTATCACTTGTTTGCAATAAGCTCCCTTAGCTTTCAACATTTATACGTTACATACTTTTAATTTTAAACAACTGTTAAAATGACTCGTTTTAATCCTTGAGATTTGTTCATGATCTGATCTCATTGAAAAACTAACCCGAGTGCAAGGGAATTTTCCCCTGCAGCCCATGGAATAATACCAAAAGGATCAGTTGAGGAAATAGAGGTATAAGGCCCAATTCGGTAGTAATTGGGCCCATATGGCCTAGCCCATACAGGAGTTGGTAGCACCAACATTGTAAGAGCATTCTCATAATTGGATTGGTTAAAAACTATCCATCAAAAAATTAGGTAATTGTTGGATAAAATTTTAGTTTTATTATTCATAAAAAGTACTTTTATTCTCTTTCTCCATAAGCTTCATTGGCATATTTGATTAAATATGGTCAAATTTTTTTAATAGTTGTATAAAATTGTACTTTTTGAAGGATAGTTTTTAGTTAATTCATTGAGAATGCTCTAAGGTCTAGACTTAAAATAGAATATTCCCTTTTGATGCGACATTCACATAGGGGCATGCGGCATAGGGGATGGGACGCGCATCCTAGAACTCCTTGATCGACTCCAGACTCATGGGTACTTGTACAAGTGGGAGAGCAGGAAGTGCAAGGAATCCTTGATTCTCTTACAGTAGTACATCGACAAACCACCAAAAACGTCTGTAAAATAAACCAAATCAGGAATCTACACCATATTAATGATACTACAACTCGAGTCACACACCACATTGATAATGATGTCGCAAATGTCAAATCACATTAAAAAATTCTGATAAAAGAATAGTGAAAAGAACAAAGACCTTACAGGGATAGACATGATTTGTCCTCTCAGACTCTAGTATAAATAGTAATCCTCCATATACGAGTAAGCTCTCTAAACTTTCATTATGCATAAGCTTCCAAAAATATTTACTAACTTAAGTATGCTTCCCTGGCCACCCTATCCCAATCTTAATTTTCTTTGTTTTTGCAGATTCAACTTAAAAAATTCGAGTTGCTTAAACCTGGCTCGAAGTCATACGAAACATGACGATAATATCGAGATACCCTCAAATAAAATATGTTGTTGGATTAGTTTAATGCTTCCATATATGAAGTCAACAATGATCCAAATAAATACTATAAGAAAAATGAGCTAATATAACCAATTTGATGTATCCAAAAGGGGTAGAAATAACCAAATTAGATGCATCTGCTCCTTTTGGATGCATTAATATAGTTATTTTATAAAAATTCTCTTCATTTAAAATATAGTTGTAAAAAATATTATATGTCTATCATTTTCCAAGTATTTGAGGATTCATTATTATTCAAAGTACTATACCAAGCGTTACAAGAACAAATTAATTAAAGAAGTACCATGCATATATAAGTAATCAATACTAATATAGGATCCAAATGCCAAAAATTCCTCCAAGAATATCATGAGATCATGACTAGAACGAAGCGCATGACTGCATGCAGAAGAACACAAACCAACATCATTTGGAACCAGCGCCATGCATGCATGCATACGATCGATCGAGGTCATTCAATGACTTTAAATAAAACTACAATATACGATCGAGCTGCTAGCTAGGGAATAATGATTGTTTGAGTAATACTCCTTGCTAGCTAGCTAGTGGAGGATTCAACAACGAGATTAATTTTAATGATACCCTTGATCGAAGAAGATCGGAGAAAGTCTTTTCTTTTCCTGAAAAGCAACCGTATGTATATCTGTTTTGAGTACTTCCTCTACTACTGTTATCATGACTACAGCTCGAAACAGGCTACTAGTATATATTATCTTATATATATATATATTTAGCCTAGATCGAGCACATTGCAGTTTTAAGCTTCTCATGTAGTGCTCTTTCGGGTTGAAACTGCAGCAGCACTCGCGATTAGGGCCGTCATTCTTTGGATTACATCTTGAAACGATGGACGCTGTTCTGGATCACTACTTGTTTTTAAGCGAGCATGGAAATTTATCAAGTGTAATATTAATACAGATCAGAAGATTAAGGAATATTGAGCTAACAGCTAGCTGTTGAAAATGAAGGTAAGTACGTACGTACCTTTGCCAACAGTCTTGGATGATGTATGCTATCTGGGGATCAAGGCCTTGTGGTAGTTCTAATCTTCTATCCATGAATCCTACAACTCCAACAACCTTTTCAAAATCGAAGATCACAATGTACGGTCTCAGATCGAGGAGCATTAATCTAAATAAATAAGAGTACTAGAGAGCTAGAATCTGTCTGATCACCTCACCTGTAAGTAATTTAGATTGTTCCATGGAATGGATTCTGTCATTAGCTCCCACAGGATAACACCAAAACTAAAAACATCAGATCTGCAGCATATATATAAATAGAAATTAAGAATGAATTTCAATATTTCATCCAACATTATTATTCTTGATCATCATCAATATCCTGATCAAGTACCCTGCCCCAAGATCATGAGGAAATTAGCGAAATTAAGGAACTTTTAAAGATCAGTTTCTTTAAAGTACTTTTCGTTTGAAGGTTCATTTCGAAGGACTTCGGGGGCCATCCACTGAGGCTGTATTTAAGTAAAAGAAAAATATAAACAAGTTAAGCATATATATCACTGATAAAATTAGAAGACAATAATGCAATTCGTACAAATGTAGACAAATGTAGGATGAGGAGTTTTTACATGAGAAAAAACGAAATTGAAAAGATGGAATATTAGATTAGATCATTACTGTTCCTCTCCCAGATCTTGCTGTTAGAAATGTCGAGTTCTTTAACCTTGAAAGGCCAAAGTCTCCAACCTGGAAAATTATAAATCGAATGACTAGTACTATACATAATAGACAAGTGCTACACCTATAAAGGAATTACAAAAAAAAAAATAATTCTACAAATTGATGTAA
The DNA here is from genome assembly GCA_036559045.1 of Platycarya longipes. Lineage (NCBI taxonomy): Eukaryota > Viridiplantae > Streptophyta > Magnoliopsida > Fagales > Juglandaceae > Platycarya > Platycarya longipes. Next base: position 10,390,322 of record CM071799.1, on the reverse strand, counting down.
CTACACCTGAGCTATCAATACAGTAAAAGTAACTTTAAATTCTGACAAATAGGTGATTTATAAGATTATTTTTATGTAATCACTTTGTAGTTAGTTAAAAAATTTCTCTATATAATATATATGCTCAATCCGCTAGAATAATTTATTAAAGCAATATATAAATTTGTACCTTGACAGTCCAGTTTTTGTCAACAAGCAGGTTGGAAGATTTTAGGTCTCTATGAACTATTGGAGGATGTCTGTGGTGCAAATAATTCATTCCTCTTGCCTGCGGTAAAATATAAATAGATTGGATTGTGCTAATTCTAGAGTTCTCATACACATACTGCATAAAGACACAGGCGAGAGAGAGAGAGAGTAAAGAGATCAGAGAGAACGAGCAGCGTACGTACAACATCAAGAGCCATTCTCAAACGCCGTCTTATGTCTAATGCTTGATTGTTCTTGTGAAGAGTTCTGAAAAGGCTTCCTCTGACCACGCAAAATGAAAATCTATGTAAAATACTCGAAAAAGAGAAGACAATATGCACATAATTGGGCTCAATATTAGATCATCCCAAGTACAAAACAGAAAGTGCACTATACATTGTTGACTAAGACCATTTAAGTGTGAATATCTAAGTGAATGGTTGCACCGTCCAAGTTTGATATCATCCAGAAAATCAAACGTGGCAGTACCGTCCATCCTCACTCTTCACTTACCATCCCACATAGTCCTCTATAGTTGCTGCACTTTGATCAATACATGCAGCCTCTCTTATAAAAGGAGAGCTCTGGTAGGAGAAATGTGTGTGCAAATTAGAGAGAGTAGACGTGAGATTTGTTGAGTATTTATAATTTCAGACAAACATATTGAATTTGATACCAGTGGACGTAGGCAAATTGCTGAACAACTTAAATATTGTCTTGTGTGATTCTGGATAGTTTTTTTTGTGCACAACAATTGGTATCAGAACTTTGGTTCGCACTTTCTAGAAATCAAGTTGATCGAAATCAACTTTTGACAACTCCAGGCCATTCCTTGCATTAAGACGAATCCGTTGGCCCAAACGGAATTGAAAACTGACGTCGCAAGAACCCGCACGCGTCGTTAGAAGGTCAGAGCGAGTACCCACGCGCCCACTTGCAGCTGGAGGTTGAAGACGACTGAAAAACACATTCCACGTGCCTCCACGCGCCTAGCACACACTCTGCGCGTGAGTTTCACGCGCCCAAGTCATCCTTTGCGAGTGTAACGCACACGTTTCACGTGGCCAGCTCACCTTCCGCGCGTGACGTGCACGCGCCTCACGCGCTCTCAGTCGCCCTACCTCTGCGCGTGTATCACACACGCCAGACGATCTAGACCGTCCAAATTTCAGATCCCTTTTTGGGCTTGATCTAAGCCATTTAAAGTCCAATTTCGACGATCAAATAGTACTTTTCAACTATTTGGATCATTCCGAACTCATCCGTACGGTTAGAATTTTGATATTTGTGTACTAATTTTTTTAAAATTCATATGGAAGGTCTAGAGGAGATAGGAGCTCTGGAAATGCCAGTAGCTCTGGGCGTGGTAGGTCCACAATTTCAAATACCAAGTTTGAAGTTGAGAAGTTCGATGGAACTAGAAACTTTGGCATGTGGCAATGTGAAGTGATGAACGTTTTGATTCAACAAGAGTTGGATATGGCGTTGGAAGGAAAACCCAACGAAATGATAGAAAATGATTGGAGGAAGTTTAATACCCAAGTTTGTAGTACAATCCGTTTGTGCCTTACCAAAAATCAGAAATACTTTGTCATAAGAGAGACAAATGCAAAAGATCTTTGGAAGAAATTGAAAGATAAGTTCATGAACAAGAGCATTGAGAGCCGCTTGCACTTGAAGAAAAGGCTCTTCAGATTCCAATTTCATGAAGGTATTAGTATGTCCGAACACCTGAATAGTTATAACCAGATTCTTGCTGACTTATTCAATCTGGATGTTGAAATCCAAGATGAAGATAAGACTTTATTGTTGTTAAATTCCTTGCATGATACATATGAACATTTAGTTATCACTTTATTATATGGGAATGAAAAAATCAGTTTTGACGATGTATTTAGTTCTTTGATTAGCAATGAGTGCCGGAGAAAAGATAAGCAGGTACAACTAGATACATCAAGTGAAATATTGACAGCAAGAGGGAGACCACAGTTAAGGTATCCAAGAAATAAGAAATTTTTTTAATCGAAAATTCGGGCCATATCACTTAGTTCATCAGTCGGCAGAAAACTTGTCAAAGACGAGTGTTCCTATTATCACAACAAAGGACACTAGAAGAAGGATTGTCCCAAATTGAAGGAATAATAGAATAATCAACCCACTACAGCCAATGTTGCAGACAGAGATGAAGATCTAGACATTGCCTTGGTAGGTTTATTATTCGTTTGTTATTCCGATGAATGAATTAAAGATTCTGGATGTACCTATCATATGTGTCCCAATCGGGAGTGGTTTACTGACTTCACAAATATTGATGGTGGAACAATACTTATGGGCAACGATAGTGCCTGTAAGACTCAGGGAATAGGGAGCATTCGGTTGAAGTTGCATGATGGAACTGTTAGGACTCTGACAGAAGTTCGGTTTGTTCCGGATTTGAGGAAAAATCTTATCTCATTAGAATCTTTGGATTCAGAGGGATTCTGAATCACTATTGAAGACGGAACTCTTGAAGTGGTAATGGAAGTTCAGGTGGCTATGAAGGGTTTGAGGCGAGGAAACCTGTACTTCTTGCAAGGAAGTATTGTTGATGGAAGATCTTCTACAGGCTGTGAGAAGCTAAATGAGATTGATGCTGACACCACCAGACTTTGGCATATGTGTATGGGACACGCCGGAGAAAAAACTTTGCAAACACTAGTAAAGCAAGGCTTACTCAAATGTGCTAAAACTAGTAAATTGTCTTTCTATGAGCACTGAGTATTGGGGAAGCAGACGCGAATCAAGTTCGGAACCGCTGTATACAATACACAAGGGATACTTGACTATGTACACTCCGATGTTTGGGGACCTACCAAAGTTGCATCTTTGGGAGGTAAGTATAGGTTTATAACTTTTGTAAATGATTATTCTCGTCGTGTGTGGGTGTATACGATGAAAAATAAAGATAAAGTGTTGAACATCTTCCTTATGTGGAAGAAAATGATTGAGACTCAGACCGGCAGAAAAATCAAGCGGCTCAAATCAAATAATGGAGGGGAGTACACTCTAGACCCTTTCATGAAAGTTTGTCGGAAAGAGGGAATTGTCATACACTTCACGGTACGAGGAACACAACAGTAAAATGGTATGGCAGAACGGATGAATCGTATTTTGCTAGAGAAAGTACAATATATGTTATTGGATGCTGGATTCAGTAAGAAATTTTGGGCTGAAGCTGTGACATATGCCTACCACCTCGTCAACAGACTACCCGTAACTGCTAATGACGGGAAGACACCCATTGAAATGTGGAAAGGTATACATGCTAATGATTATAACTCTTTACACGTTTTTGGATGTCCTGCTTACTATCATGCTAAAGAAAGTAAGCTTGATCCTAGAGCCAAGAAAATAAAATTCTTGGATTTTAGTACTGGTGTAAAAGAATATAGACTCTGGTGCATAGAGTCTAAGAAGGTAATCATCAGTAGAGATGTTACATTCAATGAATCTAAGATGCTTAAGTCACATAAGTATAAAGATTCTAATGGAGGCAGCTGTAATGGCAAAACACCCGGTGATTCGTAGAAGGTAGAGTTTACTACTCCCAATGATTCAAGAGAAGACAGACAAGAGGAGGTTGATAGTCCAGTCACAGTACCTCCAAGTCAAATTGAATTAATAGCAATCAATAGGCTGAGACGAGAGAAACGTGTACTGACACGTTATGCAGATTTTGTGACATATGCACTACCAGTTGAAGGGAGTGAGATCCCAACCACTTACAAAGAAGCCATACAATCCAATGAAAATGATGAATGGATAAAGACGATGAAAGAGGAGATGCAGTCTCTTCATAAGAACCAGACTTGAAAACTTGTGCCACTTCCACAAGGAAAGAAGTCAATTGGCTGTAAGTGGACCTTTAATCAGAAAGATGATCAAGTTGATAAAAATTGATTACGATACAAAGCTAAATTGGTACCCAAGGGTTACGCTCAGAAAGATGGAATTGACAATAGTGAAGTATTCTCTCCTGTTGTGAAGCATTCATCCATTCAAATATTGTTAGATTTGGTTGCACAAAATGATTTTGAGTTAGCACAACTTGATGTGAAGACAACTTTCTTACATGGTGATCTGGAAGAAGAGATCTATCTGTTTCAACCAGAAGATTTTAAAGAAACTGGTAAAGAATAATGGGTCTGCAGACTAAAGAAGTCTCTTTATGGATTGAAGCAGTCACCTCGGCAATGGTACAAGCGGTTTGACCGCTTTATGATGGACCTAAAATACACTCGTTGCCAATACGATCATTGTGTGTATTTCAGAAAACTTGCACATGAATCTTTCATTTATTTGCTTTTATATGTAGATGATATGTTGATTGCATGTAAAAGCAAGGTGGAGATAAATAATTTGAAAACTCAGTTGAATCATGAGTTTGAAATGAAAGATCTATGAGAAGCACGAAGAATATTGAGGATGGAGATCAACAGAGATAGGGTGAAAGGTACAATTCACCTTACTCAGAAACAGTATCTGAAGAGAGTATTGCAATGCTTGAATATGGACTCAAAGATAAAGCCGGTGAGTACTTCAATGGCCCCATATTTTAAGCTCAGTGCATTGCAGTCTCCTAAAGATGACGAAGAGCGGGATTACATGAAAAATGTCCCATATGCAAGTGTTGTTGGAAGCCTAATGTATGTCATGGTGTGTAGACTACCTGATATCTCCTAGGCTGTTAGCGTAGTCAGTCGCTATATGCATAATCCTAAAAAGAAACACTGGCATGTGGCTAAATGGATTCTACGGTATATTTTAGGGATCGTAGATATTGGTTTGAGGGTTGAGAAAAGTGAAGATAGTTTAGTAACTGGATATGTTGACTCAGAGTATGCAGGTGATCTTGATAAACGCCGATCGGCAACTGGATATGGGTTCACTATGACTGGAGCACCAGTTAGTTGGCGATCGAATTTGCAGTCTACAATTGTATAGTCATCCATTGAGGCTGAATACATGGCTGTAACAGAAGCTGTGAAAGAAGTCATTTGGTTACAGGGATTGATAACAGAGTTGGGCTTTAAACAGCAAGAGGTTACCGTTTACCATGACAGTCAAAGTGCAATTAATCTGGTCAAGAATCAAGTGTATCATTCTCGAACAAAACACATTGATATCCGATTTCACTTTGTACGAGAAATATTAGAAGAAAATGACATCATACTTCAGAAAATTGGCATTGAAGATAATCCAATAGATATGTTGATAAAAGTCGTCACAGGAATCAAGTTCCAATACTGCTTGGACTTAATCATATTGCACATTACTGAGCACCTTAGGGTGCATTGGCGCGTTTTGGCGTATTTGTAAGCAGAAGTCTCTCATGTCAAAGAAGGAGGTGCATTCATTTGAAGAATGAATCAGTTTATAAACAGCCGAGTATGACACACTTGGTTGGATGGGGTGATTGTTGACTAAGACTACATAAGTGTGAATACCTAAGTGAATGGCTATACCGTCCAATTTTGATATCATGCAGAAAATCAAATTTGGTAGCACCGTCCATCCCCACTCTTCACGTACCATCCCACATAGTCCTCTATAGCTGCTGCACTTTGATCAATGCAGGCAGTCTCTTCTATAAAAAGAGAGCTCTGGTTGAAAAAATGTGTGTGCAAATTAGAGAGAGTAGACATGAGATTTGTTGAATGTTTGTAATTTCAGACAAACATATTGAATTTGGCACCAGTGGACGTAGGTGAATTGTTTGTAATTTCAAACAAACTATCAATTGTTGAACCACATATTAATAGTTTTTTTTGTGCATAACACACATTCCAAAAAAAATGCACTACATCAACCCACAACACATGATTAGTTCGTAAACTTATTTCTCTTTTCAAAATCATTCTAGGTGGACTTTGTTTATATTATTATATCACTATGGCAGTAATCTTCTGAATTAAAGGTAAGCATTTCATTACCTCATTATCTGTTAAAATTTAAAATAATAAAATCTACTTCTTGATTTTCTCAACTTAATTTTTAGAGACAAGTGATAATTTCAAATAATATTAGAGAACAAAGACTTTGAGTGTTTGATATAAAATAATAAGATCTAACTTTTCCCATTAATTTAAACTTTTGGGGGACTTAGAAGTGATTTCAGATTACCTGGGTAGAAACTCTGTGACAATTGCAAGCTGCTCCTGTGTATATACTGCTCCCATGAACAGCAGTACATTTGGATGTCTTAGTCTCTTCATTATATCAATCTGAAACATATAATGCAAATGAGATATTATCAAGGAACATAAGGTGCTTACTTACGTCACCAAAAATTACAAGCTGCAATTAAAAGTTAGCTGAGCCAAGATGATGATCGATCGAGTACCTCTTTCTTGTAGTCCTGTAAAGTTCCCTCGCTATATTCATTTCCCAGGTAAACTTTAATGGCAACATCCTGATTATGAACATGACACAGCCATTCTTCTTCTTATGGAAAAAATATTGATTGAATATATACTCTTAGATCAGGACATAGAGGAGTTTTGGGGTTAAAAATTACCGATCCATTCCAAATTCCACGATAAACAATGGCATAAAAACCTGTTAGCAGGAACAGATACATCATGCATTTATTTTAACTTTTATTTCATTTGATTTCATCTCATCTAAATGAGCCACTGAAGTTTACCTTGCCCAATTTCGTCCCCGACGTGTAGATCTTCCCAACGAATATCACAATCTACTAAAGAGTTGGACTCATTCTCCCCTTTGCTTGATGAGCTTCCATTGCTGTCCATCGTCTCCGCTGAACTTGGGAGCCGTTTATCATCTTCTTGTTCTTGCATTTCATCTTGATCTATCTCCAAAGCTTTCAAGTTTGAAACTTCGAGTTCCATTTCCTTCTCGCCGACTAATTGGCAGCCTATTCTTGGCAATGGATCTCCAGGTCTCGGTAATCTAAAACACTTAGTACTACACTCCCCTAAAGCGGCTACATGAAGAGTAGTACTCTCTTCATATTCATTGGGAGACGTTCTATGCCCATTATTTACATTAGAATATGTTGCCTCAGCTACAAAGCAAGAATCTTTTTTGTGGGGGCTCTCTCCCTTATCCTCTGTAGCTGTACCATCATTTTCTTGAATAACTCCATCATCTTCTTCTCCACGGTTCCCAGTTCCCTTAATGCTCAGCTTTGCCAAGACCTTTGCTGCCTAGAGTCATATCCACCAATTAGTATAACCTTTATAAACGTATTATATCCAAAGCAAAGAGAACTGTGAATGGATAGTATGAAAAATAAGAAGAGTGCTATAAAAAAGACAACGTTCACAAATTGACGTATTTTTAGATATATTTTATAAATAAAAATAATTTTATAACGTGACGAAATTAAAGCCATGCATCAGTTTATTAGATTCCTTTGTCTAATTGTGACTAAAAATATTTCTCAAAAAATAATTTTAAGCACCAGATTGGAGACAGAAGACGCAATCTGTGGCACTGAAGAATTAATTGGTGGACGTGGGTGCCATTGAATCCCTTTCAAGTTTAACCCCCGCAGTACTCCAGGTTGATGACGATGATGATCTTGACCGGCACGATCCTGATGATCACGTGTTGACCTCAGGTTGTCGGAACCTATACTGTTAAATAATGCAGCATCACTTGAAACAGTGATAAAAGCAGCAAGCTCACCATCCTCATACAAGGGGCTTTTTGTCGCTATCGCCATAAATATTTCACCGGACCTCTTCTTATATGGAAACTGACCTGACCATGATTGACCAGTACTGCTCAAGCTGTCCATGATTTTCTGAAGAGGTTCGTAGTATTCTTCATCAACTAGGACTTCGGCAACTTGTTGTCCAAGGACTTCATATTCTTTCCATCCATACAGCCTTTCGGCTGAATGATTCCTGCAATACGTCATGTATTTGTTGAGATAATAGCCCGGCCAGCCACGTACGTGTGATTGTTAAACAAGCAATTAAGGGAAGAGCTAATTCGTTCCATAATATCTTACGCGAACCCATTGGCATGCAGACTACGATCGATATTCCTATGATAATGATCGGCCCATAGCTAATTAAAGGTCCTATTAATTAAGGATGAGATCATGGATCAATTAATATGCAATTTCCATCATTATTGCAGAAAAAGATCCAAAAAGTTATATATAAAATATGTTTTATATAACTTTTTATATTATCTTAATTTTTTATATTATGTAATATTTTTTTATTTTTAAACTTGAACATTAATATTAAGTTATTAATATAAAATTTACTTGTGATATATACATATAGAGTAATGCTATAGGTATATGGTCCCATATATCTTTTACAGAATCGATAACATGATAATAATATCATGTTAGCTGAAATATTAAAAAAATATATTAAAAAAATAATAAAAACATGATGAGAAAAAGAAAATACGAATAGTTAAATTAAAAAATGCGTACACAATTTTTATACAACATATATGTAAAAAGTACACAAATCGTGTACAAATAGTATTTTTGATACATATATATAATAAATTGTATTAACTTTTGTATCATATACGTGTAAATGATAAATTGAAAAAATTGATTCGAACTGAAATCGAAAAAATTGAAAGTTTTTGTTCCGTGACGAGTTGGTCCATGTTGGTTCTTAAATTTCAAAAACTGGTGTATATTGCTTTAGTTTCAAATTTGTCCAAAAATGCAACCAGTTACACCCCTAAACTTTACATATAATGCCCAGATTTACTTATATATATATATATATTTAAGTAATCGATGTGGGATTTACTAGCATTATAACTTTCATAACCTATCTATGTGGATTGTTCAATGTTGGATTGGAGCTTTATTTGCCACCCAGTACAATAAATGTGTCTATATATGCTAACCGCTCAACATAATGTCATCCATCCTCGTCATCAGATCATGCTTTTTCTTTTATGTTAGGCCGGCAAGGCCATTTGAACCTAACACAATCCTGAAACCTTAATTAGGCCATGCCTATATTCCGGCGCAGGCCGGCCAACCTCAAGTAAGTTCTTGAATTTGAGTAGCACTAGAACAGCTAGAAGATTGGGATGTTCCATAACTCATCTGAATTAAGCTATATCTCCTACAAGATGAAACAAATTAAAAACCATTCCTAACTCTTGTTTAAACATCTTCACACTCGATTGAAAGATAGATCGAAAACAAACATGCATTGGGCATACCAAACAAAGCTTATAAACAGAATACGCCTATATATTCTCTAAGTTTTTGATCACGAGCCTTTTCTTTGCCACAGAAATACACTAATTATAAATACATACCAGTATAGGATCTGCCCAGAAGAAGCTCTGCAAACGTGAACAGCGTGACCCATACACTCCAAAGCCCTCCTATACGGACTCCCATCAACGAAGAACCCCGGAAAACCGCCCCACCAGGAATCTAAACCGACATCCTCGACCCCCACCTCCATCTCTCTCTTCTCGCTCGCCTTTATCATCTCCTCCAACTGCTCTCTCAGCCTCGAGTAACTCGCTTCCAAACTCCGGCACCGATCAACCAGAGCTCTGTATAGACTCGTCTGTGACTCGTCAACGTCCATGGAGGTCCCCGGAGCCTCGCCGGCGGATGTGGGGTGTGCAATATAGCGCGCGCATAGTGGTGGTGGTCTACATTATTATAAGTTTGTATAATTATTATCGATGTGGGATGGAATCCACGGATTCGTGTTAATAAGTTTTGTATACGAAAGCGTGGCATTACAGTGTGATTGCCACGTTTCAGTTGCCGGCCTGGGAAACTATCGGATACGGACAGCTGTTGTGTTTGGGGAAGCGATGTTGAATGGGGACGGAGGATTTTGAGATTTGAGGCATCCTGACAATTTAAGAGGAGTTCGGTATTGGCCGATGGAACTGGACTTCTTTGTCCGGTTTTGTTTCGGTAAATTTACGTAAAGAATCTTAAGCCTTAAGATACTAAGAGCACCCTCAATAAAATAATTAATTTTCATTTATTTTAAAAAATTAAAAAATTTTTATTTTTATTTATTTTAGTTATTTATTTTTATAATACACTATCCATCAAATTTTTATTTTTTTTTCTATATCTTTAAAAATATTCATATTTTATTTTAATAAAATTTATTTTATAAATTAAAAAATAAAAACACTATTGCCAGAGGACGTGTGAGGCATGTCCGAGACGTCGGCGACGTTGCCGGAGATAAAATTTTATGGAATTGGTAGCCAGAATGAGGTGAGTCCGGTAATGTCGACGGTGTAACAGTTAACGGCCGGCTGTGGGTCAAACAGGTTTTAAATAGTTCAAAACTCATTTCGAATTTTGATTTGTGAGTGGGAGGCTACTAGAGGTCGGTTGGAACTGGAATCGCCGGAGGTTTGGTCGCCGGCATCGTTTGATGCCAGTAATATCAACGGTGTGTCGAACCTTGGCCGGCAGTGGATCGAACCTAGCTGAGATCGCCACGACCATTGAAGACCACCTGCAACATAGAAACAAAAAAATAATAATAAAATAATATTTGAAAGATGAATAGTGTTGCACTACATGTAGCGCAAAACACTGTTCATCATTTAAAAAAAAAACATTTTAGCTATTTTATTAGAGTGTGATTTTTGACTTCTTAACTAAATTTAAGTTAAATTTTACAAAAAATAAATATTTAGCTACTTCATCAAGAGTACTCGACAACCTTTGTTTTCATAATATATCGTATTTTATAATTCTTTAATTTTTATTTAAAATAAAATAAATAATCAATTGTTTTTTAAAATTTTAATAATATTATTATTAAAAATATATATTCTAATAATATTTTATTTAATTTTAACTTTTATCTTAATTTATTTCCTCTCCTACATCTTCTTATTTGTATCGATTCTATTTTGTTTCAACGACAATGATATATACAAATATAAATGTAAAATAATATTATATATAATTGTAGCGCTTGATCAATATGAATTTTGAAAAATAGCAAGTGGACTGATTTTAGGTTGCTTCTACTCAACTGTATTAAATTATTTTGTAACGTGCCAATTAGTGACAGAGTTAAAAATTTGTTTTAGAAGGTTCAACCAAAACTAAAATCAAATATATAAAATATTTTTTATTTTATTTTTATAAATTTTTTTATGTAATATAGAACAAATTGATAATAAAATTGATAATAAAAATAAAATATGTTTAATATAACTTATGTATTAAAAAAATATATAATATGTTAAGAACATATTCTCATAATAAAAATATATTAAAAATATGTTAAAAATCATCCAACTTATTTTTATTTTTATCTATAATAAAAATACGTAATTATGTTATTATATCATTTTATTTTATATGAGATGTCTTTTATTTTTAAATTAGATTAAATTTTGTAGAAGGAATCTAAAATAATTTTTAGAAAGGATCAACACAAGATAAAATTAATATTATCTTATTAAATTATAAAAAATTTATATATATATTATTTAAAATATATATGTATATATATATATATATTTTAAAGGACGAATGGAACTAGGGGAAGTGGGGGCTATGGCCTCTGCCACAATGGGCTCCGCCATTGATACCAACGTGGCGCTTGGTCAATATGAATGGGAATGGCCTGTTGCGGTTGGACTTGGACCAATAGATTTCTGGGGAAGATGGATATTAGAGCACTCATATTTATCAAAATTTTTTTTAAAAAAAGTACAAATTGGAATATGTATTAAAAAAATTTCATTATATTTAATTAAAAAAAATAGAGAGAAAATAATAAAATTAGTTTTTGTTTAGCTTTTGAATAGTAATATTTTTTATGGATCACTATTCAAAAGTAAACAAAAATTATTTTTATTCTATTTTTTTACTTATTTTTAATTAAATATAATAAAATATTTTTAATATATGTGCAAACTTATATTTTTATAAAAAAAAATTTGATAAATCTATTACTAGTGCTATTAGGGACCTAGTCCACAAACTCCACGCCATTGGTGTTATATTATCAAGATAATCAATATCGATTTGACTTATATATTATTTGAGATCTTGATCGGTGACATATCAATAAAAATAATAAAATCCTAAACTAAAATAATATTTCTCTTTTTATATGTTTTTTTTTTCAGAAATAGTTTCATATCATTGAAACTCAAATAAACGAAGACTACAATGTGACCATAATCAACTAAAAACTTATTGACGCTCAGCTTCTAATTTTCTCAGACATAATTCGATAACACTAAAATTGTATTCTAAAGAGACAAGTACTAAATTTATCCTCTAAAAGAGAAGAAAACTACAACTTCTAATGGATATTAAACGTCCGGGAGACTATTTATCAAATTTTACAATTATCTCTATATAAACAATATTTACAAAACCACCAATACAACACACAACAACACAGAAATACAAAAATCCAAAAAACTCACTTGTGGGGGCGCGTGAGTAACATGTACCACCCTAAGAGTGACTATCCATCGATCGGGGCAGCTCGAAGACCCTGGATCCACGTAGGGTCACTCATGGCGGCTGAGATCTCTCCCGGAAGCGAGGTGCGTCAAACACAGGACCCTGCACGTTCGGCACACACCACCTCGTTTGTCAAAAAAACATTGAACTACCAAAGATCAGCGGCAGCAAGGGACGGAGTGTCAGAACCCCTAGGAGAGTCGCCCAAGGCCGAGCCCTGACTCAGACCTTGGAGGGCCAGGACAGTTCCCTGGCTAGCCTGCAGGCATGCCTCGGCTTAGGCCTTGACACGCAGCAGGGGCCCGGCGAGGCTACTGGCCATGCACAGTGCGTGCGCACAGCCCGGCGTGTGCCTAGGCGCGCCCCACAGCGCATTCACCTGCGCACACGCGTGCGCGTGCATCTGCGCCCCACAGCCCCACTTAGCGAGGTTAGTGGCGTGTCTTCACAGGCACGCCATCCAGCGCGCGGCACCAGCCCGCGCCTTGCAGAGCAGGCCAGTGGCATGCACACCACGCATGCCATCCAGCGCGCGGCACCAGCCCGCGCCTTGCAGAGCAGGCCAGTGGCATGCACACCATGTATGCCATCCAGCGCGCGGCCCCAGCCCGCGCCATGCAGCCCGCGCCCAGACCATCAGCTTGGGCCATGCATGCACACCACCCCGGCACTCAGCCCGGGCCATGCAGGATCACCGCCCGAGCACCTTGACTGGGCAGCACCCGAGCGCCGTGGCTTGACCCTGTGCCTACCATCAGGACCATGCATGGCACATGGCCATGAGCACCACCAGTTGGCCCTGCACAGAGCCATGCCCGCGCACCACTAGGCGCCATGCAGCGAGACAGCACGAGACAAGACTGACCGTGGATGAAGCATGACACAAGCCCACCTTGGGCCACTTAGACCCCACGGCCACTATGCTAATGGCGCCTCCCTCCATCTTATTTTTATGTTATTTTATTATTTAATTGCTTTGGTTAATTTGGTAATTAGCTAGTTTTAATAAGGGACCTTTTGGGGGTTTCCAATTTGTTAGACTCTATAAATAGGACCTTTAGGCTTTCATTTTACATCTTTTGACAATTTGAAGACTAGACTTTTGCTCTTGGAAGAGAGTTAGGCCGGCCACAAGCTTTGTGGTTTGGATTTCGGTGCTTAGCACTTGGGCTTCCCTAGGGTGCAATTCGTGAATCCCTTTGGAAGAGGATCATCGTGCAATTCGTGAATCGGTGATCCACATCTATCCTTTTATTGTTTTTCATTTTTATTTATAAAAATCTTGAGGTAATTCATAAATAGTGTTTCGGTGTTTGGAGTGAGTTGTGTGAGTGATTTTCATGTTTTTGTGTTCTTGAGTGATTTTGTGTTTGTGAGGCCAAATCCACACCACTTGTGGATTTGAGAATTTGTGTGTGTGTCCATAGAGGAATTCGAAATCCTCCCCCATAGGGAGATTCGGATTGTTCTTGTGAGTGAGAGTGAGTGTGTGTTGATTGAAGGAAGTGTTGGAGACTTGGATGCAAGTGTGTGTGCCGAATTCCCTTGGTGACTTGAAGGAGTTTGCTTGTTCATCAATTGTCTTTTGTTCAATCATCATTTGGCTGTTCAATTGAGCAAATTGGTGTTCATTGTGCCCCATAGCAGCCACGGCAACAAGCTTCCCCAAACCCTACCTAGAGCCCACGGCATAAGGCATGTAACCCTAGCCCACCACTTGTCTATTTTGCCCTTTACCCTAGCCGGCCACTTACCCTATCCTCTCCTAATTTTCCTCACTTAAAACCACCTCATCCCTCATCCAAAACAAAGCAATTTCGTGCCCCTCAAACCCTAGCCAAACCGTCCATCCATTGGATTGGAATTCAAAAGAATTCAAATCCAAATCTCACTAAAATTCCTACTTTTTCTCAATTTCGGGATTCACTCTTATCCTACCAAAAACCACTTGCCACATCACCTAAATTGCCACCTCACACCCTCATTTGATTGGTCATCAAGTGAAGAAGAGAACCAATCCAATCCCTACACAAAACCCTAGCATATTCGGCCAACTCAATCCACCATAGTGCCGTCCACTCCAAATTGCCATAAGCCACATCCCTACTTTTTAGGACTTATCCAAAACACCATCAAAACCCTATATCCTTATCCCTAAACACATGTGCCGAAACCCTATCCTCCCACAAGCAATATTCGGCCACTTAAACCCATACCCAAACCCAATCTAGCCTAGCCACAAGTCACATAGCCGAAACCCACAAAAACACCCCTTGGCCGTGAACTCCTTAGCCTCCCATCTAGCCATTAACCTCACATCCCATCTTAACCCCATTAATCCTAGCCTCACTTAACCATTTCCCTCACCTATATCTCCCTTCCCAAGCATTAGAGTCAACTCGGTCGTTGGAGGGAACCAATCTTGCAAGTAGGAACCCTTCGGGTGATCGGGACAAGACCGAGGTCTCTATCACGGAGGCCAGGCACGTGGAAGGCTTTGGCTACCGCAATTACTTCAACCATCTACATGCCGATCCACAAAATCACAATCGAAAACCACAAAAAATGGAGCGGTGGTTGGAAAAATAAAGAAAAAAACAAAAGAAAAAAAGGAAATGGAGGAGGACCGGGGAGGAGGATGGAGACAAAGCTCCGCTCTCCCTCCTTTGGAGAAGAGCAACGATGAAGAAGTTTGGTTTTTTGAGAGAGAGAGAGAGAGAAAGAGAGCCTTTTCAAATGTTTGTTAAAATTTAATAAAGTCCTGAAATTTGGCTGCCTATTGCAAAGGGTGGCTGGTGAGGCCCTTGATGAGCCCATAGCTCAATTTCAATTAGATTTAGATGCTTAGGTAATTTCAAATGACTTAAATTAATTCTTAAATATTAATGTTTTGTGATTTTCATAATTGAGATGTATTTAAATATATAAAGTAAATTGAGATATGTATTTGTGAGGGAAAAAAGGTATAAGTGGGACCCAACCACTATTATGGCATTGCAAAGTATGAAATAACATGAGGGAGAAGGGTGACAGCCCATGAGTTAAGGAATAATGGGAGATAGGAGTGTCAGGACATGGGCACGGAATCAAAAAGGAAAAGCAAGAAAGAAAGGTAATAAAAAAAAAAGGAAATTGACTGACACGTGTAAGGTAAATTCAGACTCGTCTCATCGCAATAATCCAACATATGCAAGCTAAGAAGTCCTATAAAAGGCCACGACCAAATGACAAAGGAGTCTCCTCCTTTCCTTAAGTTTTATTCTCCTTTTTGGGAGGCATTTGAGAGTTTCAACCAGAAGAATTTTATTCACATATGTTTAATTTTTATTTTTATATAGTGAGATACGAGAGATTTTAAAATATTTATTATAGTGGATCTTCTCTCCCTAAACGTCCGTGGATGTAGGCTTTATGCCGAACCATATAAAACTTGTGTCTATTTTTATTTATTTATATGTTATTAATGTATAGGGGTGTAAAAAGACCGAACCGGACCGGCGGACCGGACCGGACCGGTTGTCATGGATTGGGACCGGACCGGACCGGTTGGAGTCCGGTTCGGTCCAGTCCAAAAAATATATGGACCGGAAAATTCCGGTCCGGTCCCGGTCCAGGGAGTTCATCCCTCTGGACCGGACCGGACTGGACCGAATCCATAGAGTTTTTTTTTTTTTTATTTTTGATTTTTAAATATATGTATATATAAATAATAATATATAAATTTTAATTTTAATATTAATATATATTAACATATTAATATACAATATATACTCTTATAATATTAACATATTATGATTTATAGTAGACTAGTAGTTGACTAGTTATAGTATAAAAATATAAATTATAGTATATCTAGATAAAGTATTAGTAATAACTTATAAGTAATAAGTATATTATTATTATTTAATATATTATTACTAATTTATCACTATTTACTAACATATAAATATATAATATATTAATATAAATTATAACAGTGTTATTACTAATTAGTTATAATTTATTAACATATACTAATGTAATAGTATTATTAGACTATTAGATTATTAGACTATTAGTTATAGTTTACTAACATACTTAATATTTAATATAGACTAACATATTAATATATAATATATACTCTTATAATATTAACATATAAATAATAAATGTATTATTATTATTTAATATATTATTACTAATTTATCACTATTTACTAACATATAAATATATAATATACTAATGTAAATTGTAATAGTGTTATTACTTATTAGTTATAGTTTATTAACATATACTAATGTAATAGTATTATTAGACTATTAGATTATTAGACTATTAGTTATAGTTTACTAACATACTTAATATTTAATATTAACTAACATATTAATATATAATATATACTCTTATAATATTAACATACAAATAATAAGTGTATTATTATTATTTAATATATTATTATTAATTTATCACTATTTACTAACATATAAATATATAATATACTAATGTAAATTGTAATAATGTTATTACTTATTAGTTATAGTTTATTAATATATACTAATGTAATAGTGTTATTAGACTATTAGTTATAATTTACTAACATACTTAATATATAATATATACTAACATATTAATATATAATATATACTTTTATAATATTAACATATTATAATTTATAGTAGTTAAATTTGAGCCAAAAAAATATTTGATCATTATAGAATTTTAGATTAAATTTAGTCCATTAAATCATATGGGGCACCCCTGGACCGGACCGGACCGCCCCTGGACTGAATTGGACCGGACCGGTATGGACCGAACTCCTGTTCGGTCCGATCCAGTGTGAGAGAATTCTTGGACCGAATGGAATCGGTCCACAAATTTCCCAGACCGGACCGGACCATTTACACTCCTATTAATGTATGCGCCGTTATCATACAGCCACACCAAAATTTTGCCAGGAGTCTCAAACAACATGAAATCCAAATCGACTCAGTGGATTGAGAATAATTCTTTCTCTCATCTCGACTTGTTGATCAATATATATAACGTCAACATTATTTCAATGTATAGAGTATGTTGTGATATATTTAACTTTTTACAAGTATATAAAAAAATAATAGATTCCATCAATATTTCTGAGATATGTTTGACACTCAAACATAAAATTGTCGAACTTACTTGCGGTTCTGCTAGGGACAAACAGGGAGGACAAGCGGGGGACAATCGGCTGCCTATGTGGAATAAAAAATAAAAACAAATTCGTGAGTGGATGGATATCAAAAGCTGCAGAACACAATTTTCTTCTTCAGCAAGAATACCACACTTCGAACGTATTTCTCAAATCCTTGCCTTTAAGAATCGCAATTTTCTTACTTCTTCTGATTACATATTCTAGGTTTGTTTTCTATTTTCTTCATCTCTTCTGTACTTATTTTTTTTTTCTTGAGAAAGTTTGAGAAAATTAAAGACAGCCAAACAGGGATATAACTTTCTCTTGGTTAAGTTATTTTTTGTTTTTGGATTTCCTTGTTTTGCAGAATATAATGGAAATCAAGAATCTTAATTTAAAAAAAAAAATGATGGAAATCATCTTGCACTTTCTCACCAACCCAGTTTGGGTCTCTCGTCCATTTCTGTTCATCCATTTATTGATCTTCGTGGGTCTCATCCAATTTCTCCAAGAAAAAAGTCGTCTCTTTTCAAATTCATGATTAAAGCAGTGATCAATTTGAGACACATGCATGTATTTTGTCATCTATTAGTTGTTAGAGTCGAGAATAAATTTCCAAAAAATACCTGAAAATGGAATAAAACTAATAAAAGAGAGAATATAATGGAAATCAAGATCTTATCATCTGGGTTCTCAAAGATGAACGACTTGACATAGACTGGGTTGGAGAGAAAGTGCAAGATGAGAAACTGCTAGATTTAATTCATAACTTGCTATTATCTCTTCGAACTGTACATGGACTCAAACACTGCAAAGACGAAACTGTAAAGACAACGTTGTGAAGATGGAGTATGTTTGGAAGATGCGAAGAAGAAGAGTTCGAAGAAATGAAAGGAGGGAGAGAATCTGTTCCGGTTCTTCAAAGCTTCGTGATCAACGAAAGGAAGGGCAGAATTTGAAGGAAGGGCGGGAGAGAGTTCGAAGGAATTAAAACCAAAACAGTGTTTTATTTTCCACGTGAGTACCGTTTGTCCGGCGTTTGTGATTCACCGTTTGTCTCTAAAGTTTTTGATTTACTTGTACACTTGCAAGCCAATAAAATGTTCCCATGATATTTAGAGCTGCTAAAATATTCCGTACAAATGACAAAAATACCATTGAATTGATTGCTTTACTTATTTCAAAATTGTAATTATAGAATCAAAGTCAAAATTCTTAAAGAAAACTTTTCTATTTTCAAATTAGTGTATGAAGTACATCATATACATCACATAAATTTCTTCATGCATGGGGAAAGAACATAACCTTATGAGATAATCTTCTGGCCAATGTTAGCTTCAACAGGCATTTATTGGAAGCGAATAAGAGAAAGCCACTTAAGATTTATGAGCAACCTTGAAGAGGGTGCACCGGGGGTGAGATGCAGAGGATAACCCTCACATCCCCCCGTGAACAAAAATATCGCCGGAGACTTCTTCGAGAAGAGGAAGTGCGTCGAGCTGGGACTGTAAAATGAAAATAACGGTGATTTCTTTTCGTTCTGCTTGGCGGTAGGTTTCTGGCTATCGCCATTGCCATTGGTAGAGCTGGAAGTTGCTTTGGTGCTATCCTTGGCTTGGCAGATTTATTCTGATCATGGGTAAAATTGTTCCCAGCAAGTTCAGGAATCTCGGGGAAGAAAGGTTGGTTGCGGAGTGTTTGGAGATGCAGAAACCCATCCGAATATCCTTCCAAACGCGGAGTGTAGGGATTTCACTTCCAAATCCAAGTCAGTACATCGTAATTCTTTTTTTTTTTTTTGGAAGAATAGTGCATCATAATTCTTATGAATAATGGATTTGAAATTCTTCAAGAATTGAAACAAATAAAATACAAAAAACAAAAACTCAAGCTTGTCTCCGAGTGATTGGAAGCGTTAACTATGTTGGGATGGAGAAAGCAAAGGGCGTGGGAACCATAGAAGCTGATAAAAAGGAAATGACGCATTTTCTTAATTCCACAACTTAACTCGTTTAAATTCATTTAAAGTATGAGAGAAGACGGCTTCGCACTTCGTAGAATCACCTGTAACATGTCTCTTTCATTTTTTTCATCCACTTTCTTACGTGTCGAATCAGGGTTGGCTTCCGATAAACATTTTAAAACAGGGACACCGGTTCAAAGCGGAACTCCATAGAAGATTGAAAATCCTACAAAAAAAAAAAAAATGCGAGGAAGAGACGTGCATGCAGTGGAGAAAACGGACGAGAATCGTGGAGTCTTCCCACAGCTTGGGCCTTTAGCGGCTTTAGGCGCATCCCAAAAAAAAACCCTTCGACTTGGATCTTGTATGAGATTAAAACAAGAGCCTTTTCCTCTAGTGTTGGGATTAAAACCATCCTCTACAATATTCAATTTGTCTAGTAGATGTCTTGACCCATAAAAGATTTTAGCTTAATTAACAAACTCAAAGAAAAATTCCTAAGTCGACAAAATATATGGGCCCGCAACCTATCTCATCTCGAGTCAAGTTATACAACCTCTCAATCAGTTACACATCACATTTATTTTTAATTTTTTAATTTTTAAAAATATTTTTTAAATGTATTCTTCTTATACTAATTAAATTTTATTTATTTATTATTCATATGTCAAATGTTTGTAAAAGAAAAGAAGAATAAAAACTAAAAAATATGTGGTATGTGACAGGTTAGAAATTTGTGTAGATTTTCTCATCTAAAAAATTATTCAAAATTCTCACATGGGCTCTTTGTACGTAAAAATCCAAAAAATAAAACAGCAAGTTTGGCTAGGCTTGGTTGTTAGGGGTGTTCAAAAAATTTGGAGAATCGAAAAATCGGTTCGGATTGGTCCAAACCGGACCAGTTAGACCGGTTTTGAACTAGTCCGATTTGGAGGTCTGGTTTCTATAAATATAAAATTGGTATGAACTGGTTCGTTTCAAGTTCTAGACAATTTAAAACCGAACTAAAACAAACTAAACCGAACCGGTCATATTATCTATATATTTAAAATTATTTTGTAAATATTATATATGATATGTTTTGATATTATATATAATTATAATTATATTTAAATAATGTTATAATATTCATAAAATAAAACTTTAATTTTAAACATGAAAACTTAATCAATCATATGCTTTAAATATAAAATAGATTTTTAAATCAGATTTTTTAAGGAAAAAACATATATTTTTTTTAGAAATTTATAATTTATTAAAATCGGAAAACCTGACTGGAACTGGAATGGAACCGATAAAACTGGTACTACTGGTTTTTGGGGATAATCAGGCTGTATCTGGGTTTGCATTTAAAAAAAACGGTAGTATCGATTTGGTTTTACATTTTGGTCAAAATTAAATCGAACCGGACCAATTATATCCCTATTAATTGTACATAAATGGTAAATTTTAATTTATAAGATTCAAATTTTTTTCTTTTGACAACATAAGATTCAAATTTTAAAATTTATATCTCATATCAAATTAAATCAGGTAAGTATTGTCCTAAGTGTGTTATTTATACATGCTTATGAATAGAAATTTTCTAGAAAATTTATTTTAAGAAATATTTATAATTACATTAAAGTTTGACTCCAATTTTTATTAGATTTGAATTTGTTAAATGTGAGACTTTATATTTTTCTCATATTCTGTTTGGAGACATTCTGCTTTTGACACAGATATTTATCCTTAATCTAATGCTGTCAACGAATAATAGAGAGGACACGATAGTTTAGAAACGTGAAAAGAGTGACAAATTCTCATTGAAAAGTGCATATAGATTGTTTATGAAATTAAGTATACGTTTGGGGTTGTGGTGAAAAATATTATTTTTAATTTAAAATTTATAGTTTAAAACTTAATGTAATAAGCTCTATTATTAAAAAAATATTTACTGTTTGAAATTCATATATCTAAAATATTTTTAGATTTAATTACGATAATTTTTAAAAAATATATAATTATTTACAAGAATTTTTTGATTAAAATTCTAATTTGATATTTATTAAAAAAAGTTGATTTTTAGATATTTTAATTAACTAAAATATTTTTAATAAAATTATTTAAATAGGTTATTTTTCTTTAAAACCACTTTTAACTGTTTAAAAATATTTTTAAAATTTTAAAACACAATCTTAAATATATGCTCTAAAAGAAAGGAAGGAAATCACCAAGTTGAGGCCTCAAACAGAGATGAGCAAACCCGATTGTGAAAGCATCTATGGAAATTAAAAGTACCCAGTCAAATAAGAATCTTTGCTTTTGCTTGGAGAATGTTTAAGAATGGCTTACCTACTTTGAGGAATCTCCAAGCTAAACATGTGGTGAATGAAGCAAAATACAGGTGGTGTAAAGTGGGAGAGGAAGATGTTAATCATGCCATACTTTACTGCCCTACAATTCTCCTTTCTTAAAATCTCAGATTTAGTTTCTAATATCAGATCAAACAGGAATGGATATCTACCAAATTGCTGCACAAATGATTTAAAGTAACAGGGATGATGAATTGCAGAAATTGATTCTTTGTGCTTGGGGATTGTGGCATAGGAGAAATAAATTTTACCATGAAGATATCCATTTGTCTCCCGAGGAAGCAGTAAATGATGCCTTTTCTGTATCTACTGCATATCAACTAGCAACTGACAGTCACGGAGGTCAGGGTAGTAGACACTGCAAATGGAAACCCCCTCTACCAGGCACACTGAAACTCAACACTGATGGTGCTCTCTTCCCTGGGTATTTTAAAGCAGGTGTGGGAATAGTCATAAGAGACTCAATTGGAAGTATTTTATTTGCAGCTAGCAAACCAGAGCAGCAAGTTACAGATTCTATGGAAATCGAGTTCTTGGCAATTTTAAGGGGATTTCAACTTTGTTTACCGCTAGGAATTACAAACTTACAACTGGATTGTGATGCCCCTTTAGTGGTCTAAGAGTTGAATAAAGAAGAGAACTCTTCTTCAATATGGGGCAATCTAGTTTGTGAGATTAAGAGTTTGTTGGCTCGGTTTCCTAACGTTGTTATTAGACACAGCGGTGGCTTAACCAATGTAGTAGCCCATGTTTTGGCTAGACATTCTTGGCATATAAATGATCTCATGATTTGGTGGGATAGCTTTCTTGAATGTATCTTTCAAGTTGTGTGGCATGATGTTTTGATGTAATTGCTTTCTTTTTAATGAAATCTGTATGGTTTGTTGTAAATTTAAAAAAAAAAAAAAAAAAAAATCAAAGTGAACTGATCCGCTATTCAGATTCGACATTTGTTTTTGAAAAATCCGCAATTTATATTTTCGACATTTGTTTTTGAAATTTTTTAAAAAAAATGTAAAAGAAAACCGTTATTTGACAGTTTCAAAACCGGTTCCCACCCTTTTGGAGTTCCTTACTGTTAACTCTTAAGCGCCTAGTTCCGGAAAACCCAAACGAAAAGACTCACTGAATCTTCCGATAGCCATAATCGAAACCCCAAGAGATGGAGCATACGCTCTTGTTTCTCATCTTATTTCTCGGTTTTCTTGGCCCTCGTAGTGTTGCCGGAGTCCAGATCCTTTCGAAATCGAAACTCGAGAAGTGCGAGAAGAGTTCGGACTCCGATAATCTCAATTGCACCAAGAAGATCATCCTGAATATGGCAGTCCCAAGTGGCTCCGTAATTCTTCTTATTTTTCTATTTTGCAACTTAACATTTTGTATCTTCTGCGTATCTCTGACTTGAGAGTGGATCGAAAAGCTGTATTTGTAATTGGTTAAAATTTGGACATATTCCAGTTGCAGTATCTTCTCTGGTGATAAAATACGACATTATGAAGGAATGTAGCAATGGTGTTTGTGAAATTGACGAAAAAAGTGAAGGTCTCATTTAATGCAATTGAATAGTTACGTCTGTCGTCGATTCTTGATAGTATTACTCTTCTAAGATTGTAGCAGGGTACTTTTGAAAGTTAATGGTAATGGGCCAATTTTAACTTAAGAATGAGAAGAAAGAGTTAGGATTTTTTGTTTTCAAAGGGTAAATCCATACCTCAGCATGCAACTAAATGAAACACAAGGCATTAAGGAAAAATTAAGAATCCTTTTGTTGATAAATGTAAATGTTACGAAAGCTGAACTGTTCAATCAAGAACAATGTTCACGATTTTAGAACTCCATTGGATTAATTTGGAACATTCATAGATTTTGATCCTCAATTGTGAGTAGCATCTCTGTTTACTTTGTCAATATATGTCAACAGTACTTGTGACATAAAATAGGAGAGTAGTGGTCAATGGTTGTGAATTGAAAGGAGACGGGTGCTGAGCAATGACAGCCTGTATAATTTAGTACAAGCTATTTTAGATGGCATTGCCTGCATAGTATTTTTTAAATGTCACGCAATTTGTGTTTTGATTATGCAGAGCGGGGGTGAGGCCTCAATTGTTGCAGAAGTTGTGGAGGTGGAGGAGAACTCAACTAACAAGATGCAGACTCTGCGAATACCACCAGTGCTAACTGTCAACAAATCTGCTGCATATGCTATGTATCAGCTAACATATATACGGGTAGGGGACGATTTATTTATTTATTTTGTGTGTGTTTCGGAGCATATATTTACTGTTCCAGAGAACATTCCCATTTATATGAAAAGAACTAATTCATGATATTCTGAGTGTTTATTCTATTTCTTCTAATTTAAAACAAGTGCTTATTTTGTAAAGAGTGAAAATTTTGAATCTTACTGTGGCAGGAATAAACAGAATTGTCATTGCAAAAATTTTGCCATGTGAGGCTGATAGGCAGAGGAATTGTTAGGAGATGAGACTTTTATAGATCCTAGGTGATCGGGTCAAGCAAAGTCTCTACTTATTACATCCAATGACGTTCAATTAATAAATTTTTTGTAACACTTCCAAGCTCATCATTTTTTCCAGGATGTTTCCTATAAACCCCAGGAGGTATTTGTTAAGACACGCAAATGCGAGCCAGATGCTGATGCAAAAGTTGTGAAGATGTGTGAGAGGCAAGCAATTTTTCAATTTTAAATTTCCATTCTTGATATGATTTGTCAAAATCTGGATTTTAACAATGTTGAAAACTTGTTGGTTCAAATAATAATGGTGCCATTCCTATGGTTATGCTTCTATCTCGGACCTTTGATTTTGACAGTTTTTGCTCTACTGTAGAAAACAGTGATACAAGGAAAATTATTGTTAAGAGACTTGGGTGGCACATTTAAATATATCTAGTTGCATATAAGGGTAAGGAAGCCAATAAGCTCTAGCTTAAATAACGCATCCTCCCCCATGCAATAACAGGGTTGAGAGTGAGGTTGTAAGGTCAAACTTGTTGGATGCATGCAATTAATTTATTGGGAGAGAAAAGAAAAAGGGAAGGTACATCTTGTCATATTTAGTTTGCTCTGACTACCAATGACCGTTTGTAATTTCTTCAACGCACACACCCCCCCGCCGCCCCGTTCAAGTGATTTTACAATGTTGCACATAGAAACTCTGCTTATACATCACCTTACAACAAACCTTCCGCCAAATGTCAATTTCCCTCAATCAATTTGTTTTAATTTTTTTTGCATCAGATTAGATTACTACTATTTCTCTCAGCAGTTTAATAACATAACAAAAAAAGGTCCTTAGACACTTAACCACGGGATCTACATATTTGATAAACGATCTGTTGATTTGATATCCATAAGATATGTTTTAATCTCTATTTAATGGTGATATCAAATTTGATTTAGCCCCATCTTACTGGTGAAATGGAATCTGTTTGTGGCATTGATGGCTACAGGGAGGTCAATAATTCTATCAGGGTCACAACAAAGAATGGGGCTTGCCAAGACTTGAACCAAGGCACCCAAAGAAGAGAGTGGAAAGAGAGATTGTAGAATGATTGTGAAGAGCTTAACCTAAAGTGGTTGGCTTCTATACATTTTGTACATAATCAATGCCTAGGATTGGCCTTATAAGTAATACTCTAGCAATGTGCCAGTGACGTTTGATTCAGGAATAACATTGTAGCCTGTTTTTATTTAACCCTATAATATGTTCACTGAAAAGGTTGAATTAATATATTTTTCTGGTGAAGTAAACTTTTGTACAAATCAATGAGTTGCTTCTCAAATTCACAGAAAGCGAATTGACTGGATTTGTGTCTGTTTTGTAGGTTAAAAGATGAAAAAGGTCACTTTATTGAGCATACCCAGGTGCATCCCGACCATTTTGGATCTAATTTTGGCCGTGTCATTTCATTTATAGTACCAATAATACTTTTTTTCTTTATAGTATCAATAATACTTATTATAGCTGTTTATATGACCTCCTAATTACTAATTAGCAATTTAGCACGAACAAATTATTACAATATCTTTGGCAGTTCGAAACTTAGAATATAAATGATTGAAATAAACATAGTCAGAGCTTCACATACTTCATTTTGATTCAAATATTATCTTGATGAATTGGACTATGTGACACGAGCTGTATATGTCATATTGCAGCTTAGAATTAGAATTATTCTAAGTGAAATCATCATGTGCGTTACGTTTGGACATTCATTTTCCACATTGAAACTTGATTATACCAATTTTAATCATGTTTCTAAAAAACAAAATCAACCATTACATACTTAATTTCTTTCTCCTCTTTATGTCCTTTGTGCTTAGCCAACATGTTGTCCCTGTGGGCCACAGCGGCGGGTGCCTTCATCATGTGGAAACTTTTGTAAGTGGTTCTGTATTCTGGATCATTATTCAATTCCCTGTGCAGGATACGTCTTCCTGTTTTTTGGTAGCTGAGTACTAAATTTGTTCTTTTAGTCGACAAGTTGATGAAAGGAAAGGCCAACACTGCACATTGTCTCCGATTTCCAGGCAATTGGTATGACCATTGTGTTACCTTTTTTTGTCTTGATTATGTTTGGCTATGCAGATCGATAATCTGATATTCAGTCTATGGATGTTTGGTAGATGCCATATTTTATTGTTTATGTCGATCCATTTTTATATAATCCTGTTTTAGTTGTTATATGATTTCTCTCGCAATATTTACTAGAAAATGATTGCTATATGCGTTCTGTCGTTTAATAATTTGTTTATAAATTTTACATGTTACATCTTCTTAGAGTAGTTCTTTTTACAAATTTCAATTTTCATATATCAATAAGTTTCCAAATATGATGATACTTTTTTTTGGTATATGATCTATCAAATTAAAATACTAAATTAACATATTCTATGAAGAAGCTGACAATTGAGATCATATTGAGTCCGGTATTGTCTAATCTTCTCATAATTATCATTACTTATCCCTGGACTGCAGATTGAAAGGTTCAATTTATATGAAAATCTGCATTGTCAAGACTCAAGACACTGTTTATGTTGTTTTTTTATATGTTAAAAGTCATTTTACACCATAACATAATTAATAGATACTTTTATCTACTTAGGTTCCATGTGTATGGCATTGGACAGAGATCATTGGGATTCAGTGTTCGTATTCAGGTCAAGACTGGATCTAAAATTTCGGTATGTATTCTTTCCTTAAAATGCTTGTAGTTTACACTGGTAACAAGCACATCTACTGCATCTCTGGTATAACAAGCATGGATATATATATATATATATATATATATAGATATAACACCCCTTCCCATAGGATTAGCTTTTTGGGCCTGTATGTTACAATATATGGCTAACTTACATGGAGAGAGATAATGCGATGATGAATGTTCAATGATTCTTGAGTGGATGGCAAAACAACTTATCTTTTCTGCTTAATTAATTATTCATGACACAAATGGATAATTTAAACACACAGGTGATGATACTTGTGAGATGGTTACTTAACAATTGCTTGATGAAATTGACTCCCCTCTCCAATTACATCTAAAGAAGATACATCATCTGATCTTTTGTGCTCATTTTCAGCCATAGACTTCATATCACACGATCTGATTGAAACTTTGGGGAAATTGCCAGGATGTTGAAATAATTGCATTTTCCTGGCTTGGCAGGATATCTTTCCTAGATCTAACGCTAACCTGGTGATACTACATGCTAAATTAATTGGAGAATTGCCAGGATAATGAAGTTTCAGGTTTTGGTGAATGGGAGGGAAGATGAGGATCTCAACTTTTTTATATATTAAAGATTCGAGGAAAGGAATGAAAAATTGTACCGAGCCTTATAACAAAATAAAGGAAGAAATAACAACAAAGTATAGAAATAAACTTGAAAAGAAATCTAAGCAGGACTTGCTAATAACTTTAAGAAAATGCCGCTGAAGTCAACTAGGTGCACTGAATTGGCTGTTAAAGGAACTAAAGCTTCTGTATGTTATTCTCCGTCTCCTTGTATAGGCGGTAGATATTTTAGAACCCTTGGTCTGGTTGCTTGATCTATTGGAGTATTGGTTTTAGCTTCCAAAAAGATAATTATGTGCAGCTTTCACTGGCTTCGTTGGTTATAGTTTTATCTTTCTGATTCTGTGTTGCTATTTTGCTGTGTTGGACACGGATATATCTCACATAGATTGGAGCCATTTAGTTGTGTTTTTGAAGTAATCACATCATCAATGAATAATTGTCGAGTCATGCAATTTAGAATCTTCAGTTTACTATTTCTTATTTTTGTTCTGTTGAAACAAAAATTCCATAATATTAAATTTGTCCAGTTACCAATACTTTGTTGGCCTTCTTTTGCTATCAGGAAGTGGTTGTGGGTCCTGAAAATAGAACAGTATCATCCAATGATAATTTCCTAAGAGTAAATCTTATTGGTGATTTTGCTGGATATACAAATATACCGTCATTTGAAGACTTCTACCTCGTCACACCCAGGCAGGTATACTTCAAAGATATACCTAATGATTATTAATATCCATGGTTTTCAGTGCTAGAAACAAAATGTTGACAAGACAATTCTTTTTCATCCTTCCAGTTGTGTTTTATTCTCTTTATGGTATTGCGTATAAAGAAATTGTTGCAGTTAGCTTTCTAAGTAGGCCAACAATATATTAATGCCTATAATACTTCTTTTTTGTTATGCCTCTTTGAACATTTGAGCCTAAATACTTATTCCAGGTACCAAGTGTGGAATTCATTCTATGGTTAACCAATTTTAGCGGCTATGGCACTTCTTTTGTCATGTCTCTTAGAAAGTTCTAGTTTATTGCTTGCAGATATGGCACTCATTTATCATCCGTTGTTGAATATCAAATGTTAATTGAGTGAGGAGTGAAATTGTCGTTCAAATTTTTATATATTGCTGAAGGCTTCTTTCTGTTGTGGAAGGGTGACTCTGGCCAACCACAGAATTTAGGGAGGAACTTTTCTATGTGGA
Source organism: Platycarya longipes (assembly GCA_036559045.1). NCBI lineage: Eukaryota > Viridiplantae > Streptophyta > Magnoliopsida > Fagales > Juglandaceae > Platycarya > Platycarya longipes. The sequence continues at coordinate 10,361,162 of CM071799.1, read as the reverse complement.
TGTTGCTTGAGAGGGTGAGATTTACCTTAGATGGCCTTGAATGTAACAAAATTGGGGTCAGTTATGAGGCATTTAATGGACAGCCAAACTTTTGTGCTTCACCATTTTTGAGTTGCTTGCATAACCAGTTGTGGAATTTCCAAGAGGTTAGTCAAATGGCAGTGGCACCTTCTTTAATTTATGTTCCTCGTGTTAGCCATATTTGATCACCTTGTAGTTTTCTTACACTGTCGGATAAATTTTCTTGTTTCTGGCAGGCTGACCAGAACCGAGTTAAGAGGAATCAGTTACCACTATATGGTGTTGAAGGGAGGTTTGAAAGGATAAACCAGCATCCAGTTATGTTTCACTAATTTCTGACTCACTTTTCCAAGAACTTCAATTACTTCTTTCTATTTATCGTTTTGATTTTTCTGCAGGATGCAGGGACTCATTCATTCTCCATAGGAGTCACTGAAGTTCTCAATACAAATCTCTTGATAGAGCTGAGTGCTGATGACATAGAATATGTTTACCAAAGGTTAATACTATATTTTTATGTCCATTCCTACTACAAGTGGAAGTAATAAAATGAAAAAATGCTCTTCATGGATCCGTTCAATATTTGTTTAATTGAATCTTGCTGCATGGGATGTTACTTTATCAAGAACTTGACCTTTTTCTAAATGGCATGACACCTCAGTGGTCGTATCTATTATCTATAACAATTGCCTTTATGGTTTCCAAGAACCATTTTTTAAGTTTTGGATTAAATACAAATTAGTAGAAGTTATTTCTAAATTCTTTGAACCTTTAAAAAACACTGAAACTAAGGTTTGCTGCACCTTTTATATTTAATTTATGGGAAGAATATATTTGAATTTTGGTACGAACAGGTGAAAATTTAGCAGCTGAGAGCTGTTAGTCTTATGCCTTTTGATTTTTCCAAAATGCTGACATCAATGGGAGCTTTTTGTTTTTCTGGATTTTGAACAAAGATATAATACTAAGTTTAAAACATCCAAAAACTTTTTCATGACCTCTGGAGATGTCAAGATGAATCCATTTTGAAGAAGATTATTTGAGAGAACTTAAAATCTACCTCCAAGCAATTTCAAATTATCTAGTATGAGGGTATAACTTCAAACACTTCATGATCCTAACATATTTATTTGCCTTTTGTCTTTGTGCTTATGTTTGTGGCTTTCTTTTTTTGTATTCATAAATGATACCATATTTGTTTTAAAATCATGCTGAGTGGTCTTTTTTATTTGATTTTGGTATCTTATCAGAACCTCATTCTTTGACACAGTAAGCTTCATTTATTATATGTCGTTGTATTATATATTTTCCATACTTTGAGTAGGAGTCCTGGAAAAATCTTAAGCGTCAGCATACCAACATTTGAAGCCCTTACTCAATTTGGAGTGGCTACAATCACAACTAAGAATACTGGAGAAGTGGAAGCATCATATAGCTTAACGGTATCACTATTGAACTTTTCCTCCATGTTGTCATAAATCTGAAATGATTTCATCAACGATAATGCTGGTTAATGCAGTGTCTTATAAGGAAAGATTGGGGATTTGATATTTGCCTTTAATTTGGGATAGACATTAGGTTGATTAAATACCAGAGGATGCATCCATGAAACTTCAATGGCCTTTTTCGTATTTTCAGAACCAACGTTGTTTTATGCTGCTTTTTTTCCTTAATTTTGATTATCCAGTACATCATTCTGGTATATAAGGATGGTTTGCTGTTGTTGGGATTCTCATGTGCTAAAAGTTCAGAACCATAAAATTTATGGTTATAGTTTTTTTTTTTTTGGCAGCAGGTTGCTGCTCACACGGAAGATTTTTATATATTCCTTTATCAATGAAAAATGGTTATATTACATTTTTTAAAATTGTTTTTAAATTTGGTTAATCATGAAACTGCAAATAGACACACCCCACCTAGTTCTTTCTCTGCTAGTCAGCTCCCTCAACGCTTAATCTTTAAATACCACAAGAAGAATAAAATTGAAAATTTTGTGAACTAGTTTAGCCACAAACTGTTGTATTTATTTTGTTTTCTGTCTCAAGGTGGGAAATAAAGAAGCCTCATGGAGAGTGCTTGAATGTGATCGGATATTTCTCACAAGAAAAATAGTTATTGATACTATATGTATTTCTTGAAAAGTAGGAATACAGCATGGCACAGCTTGAAGAAATTATATAAATTAAATTGAAAAGATGTAATCGAAATTCCATGAAAATAATTGTAGATTTATCTAGCTTTATCGTAACCATGGCCTCAGTGAATGCAATCTGTGATTACACGCGTGATGATTTTTCCTTGCAGTTTGATTGCTCAAGGGATGTCACTCTGATGGAGGTATTTTTTCTTTTTCCATGTTTACAAAGAATTTTGCATCCACGTTTTTAGTTTCTTGCCGGCATTATCATTAGTTATTCATGGAGGATACAGTTTTGAAAGTTTAGAAGGTTACAGGAACAATTCTTTATTATGAAGCCGAAAGAAATTACAAATCGATCATTTAAACTCTACCCAACCACCGATCAAGCTGCAAAATATTCATGTTCAGGTATGAAAAATGCTAGAATTATACAGTTTCAGTGGGATGTTCTTTATTAGAACAATCAGTAAGGTGGAAACAGATACTAAATCTTGGTCAGAATTCACATTCGTTTAATGCAGCAATACTAAAGGACTCTAATTTTAATGAAGCTGATAGAGCTGAATGCCAATTTACTACTACAGCTACTGTTCTTGACAATGGATCACAGGTTTGGTGGTATCTTTGGCCACTTATTATCTTTTCTGCTTTTGAAATCTATCAGTGATCTTAATCCTACCCATAGGACGTAACAACACCTTCTAGAGAAGGCTATCAAATTCTACCTTTCCAAGCAAGGGAAAAATCTGTTGATTTCCATTTGAATGTGGTTTTGTAACCAGTCATAAATATGGAACCATGGATGACCATGTGAGCTAGGATGAACAAACTATCCAACTTTTGTCTCAGAGAAGGCTAAAATGCAGACAGAATATAAAGTTTACTTGAGCTTGTGAGTGGAGTTACAATTACAAGTAGTTGCTCCTTAAGTACGAGGTGTTTACTTTGTGTTCCAAAGGTCTATTAAGATGCTAAATTTTAGTCCCACTTACTCGGTAATTCTCTTTGGGCCACCCCTACATTCTGGTTGGCTCTTGTAATAGCCTGATGGTGGGATAGGAGGACTGCACTTATCTAGGATTGGTCTAGCCAATGACGAGATCCCATCGAAGGGGAAAAAAACATTAAACTTTTAGTCAATTTTTTTTTTTCCTGTTAGTTTCTGGAATCTTTGTGGCAATATATGTGGTTTCAAGGGTAGTTTTTTTTTTGTTGTTGTTGCAGAGCACTCCTTTTCAACCACCAAAGAACGATATAAATGGTTTCTTTGAGTCCATTGTAAGCCTTTGGAACAAACTATGGAAAAGTTTGGTAGACTTCATCACAGGAAAAACTTGCAGGTATCGTTTCTATAAGGAAAACAAACACAGAATTTTAAATTTACTACTTTCTGGGGAATCTCTGTTTAAAAAGTATATTTATAGGTGGGGAATATACTAAATGTTGTATGCTTAGAAAACCCCAACTAGTTTGAAACCCGGCTAATTTGAAATTCCAGGCTTTGTTAAGGTCTCTCATTGTTGATTTGATATACAATAATTGTCCTGGATATCTAAATGGTTAAAAAAAAGGCTTTAGAAACCCCCAACGCTGCTGAAAATCTCAATTCTCAAGGATTTTGAAAAGTATGTTGTTTGACATTCCAGGCTTTGGTGGGTTATGTTGAACTATGGCGATATAGCTATATGATCAATCGGTTAATTGATTTGTGGATGTGCATGATTCTGCTTGTCATATGTTATTTTGTTTCGTTGAAGTTGGCTACTTTTGTATCGTAGTAACAAAACATTATTGTAAATTGATGTGAATTGTTAATAAGAATCGCTAGAATTGAATTTTGGAATGAAATCACCGAGAATAAAACATACGCGTGCATGCATGGTTGCACCTTTTTAAAAAGAAATTGGTTTGCAGGAAACTCTATGTTTTTCCCCATCTTTTCCAATTTGGAAGCAATTTTAGTCTTTTAGACACACTAAGAAAAGGTTTTTTTTGGAATAAAATAATTGACGTTTCACATCTTGCAACGGTAGGTAGTCAGTATTGTGGGAACAATACACTCTCATATCAGAATGGGTCTAATGGGTGAAGTTCGTAGGAGGATCGATCTTTCATGTGAAAGGAAGAAGCGTTGCTCTTGCCCTCGGAATACTAACTAATTTTCTCATTTTGCATGATGAAGGGAATTTCCCTTCTGAATTTTTAAATTTTTTGAGGTTTATTCCAAGGAAAAGAATAATTTTTGGGGGTGGGTATTTTAGATGGCCCTCCCTTATGCAATAGCTTGAAATTTTTTTAGATTAAAAAGGGAAATAGAAGAGTACCAATCAAAAAAGGATAGAAGTATTTTGGTCTGCTGTAAATTGCTACCGTTATTTTACCTACTATTGTTCCATGTTTTTTCTCGAGCAGAACGAAATGCTCTGGATTTTTGGACTTCAGGTGCCACATTCAGTACATATGTATGAGCTGGATAGTGATGTTTGGTCTACTTTTGGCAATTTTTCCAACTGGTAAACCTTCTTTGTATTTTCAATCCGAGAAGTAAGCTGATTATGAAGTAAGAAAATGATATATAATACACTGTACTCTGAGCTGCAGTGCTTGTTCTACTATGGCTTTTACATCAGAAAGGACTCTTTGATCCTCTTTACGACTGGTGGGAAGATCACTTTGAGACCGATAATCAGAGTAGCAGCAGTGATATCCAGAGGCACAAAATTGATCTTGACCACCCTCGAATTCATGTTCATAAACATCATGAGCATCCAAGGCACCATAAGCACAGTGCTCAATATAAGCGAAGAAGCATTTACAATGAACGAAGGCATAACCACTCTGACAGAGAGACTGATTACAATTACTATCTGCATCATGTTCATAAGGACAGGCACAAGCACAGCCGCAATAAGAATTTAAGTACTATTCAGCAGCGGAAAGAGGAAAGAGAGACTATGAAAGGATTGTTAAAAGCAAGCAGACATTATGGAGAGAAGCAAGATGAATTTATCAAGCACAAACGTGGGCCGCTGAATGACACAGAGTTATATCAGCACGCAAAGCGGAGAGAATAGTGGGGCTAAAAATGGTATCATCTGATTCTTTTTTTTTTTTTTTCTTTTTTGTTCTTTTCTATTTGGGGTGGGGGAAGTGGGGTGATATGGAAGATATATGCAAAGAGTTTTAAGGGGGGGGAGGGGGGGGGGGGGTTTGGTAACACTTAACGAATATGAAGCATTTACACTATTCGTACATGTAAATCATCATCCTGATGAGTTTATTGTATATTGATATTCTTTAAACCTTTTTTTTTTTCATCTTCCACATTTGTACATCGAGAGAAGTTAATGGTACAAAACGATGCATGTGGTACTGGGCAAACCTACGTCATGATTGTTGTATGAGAGACCAATATAATTGTCCTCCACTTGCACTCTGTTTATGTATACTTGACTAACATCCTCTGCAGCTTGAGACCAATGATCTTAATGGACATATGAGTCCCCGTTGGAACCTTTAATATGCTGTCTCTAGCCTGTGCATTACTCACCTTTGAATATGCAGAGTTGTTTCCTGTTTCCTCGCATCCTTCTTTGCAAGCTGAATGTGAAAGCCTTCAGGAAATTGCAAGCCAGGAGTTCGGATGATATTTCCTCCTCTGATTGGTTTCCACCTGGAAGTCCATATGTAAACTAGGTTACTCTCTCTCTCTCTCTCTCTCTCTCTCTCTCATACACACAGCAATTTTAGGACGGTTACCTGTACTTTGTTACCAAACAATGGAGAAACACAGCCATTTGCACCTTAGTAAACTCTGTTCCGACACAGAATCTCATGCCGCCACCGAAAGCCATGAAATGTTTGGATACGCCATTTACTTCCACTCCCTATATGCCACCAATTTTTAGTGAAGTTGAGAAACAAGATGATTGATTAATTGGTCTAAAGTCGTATTTAAGCTTAATTCATCTAGAGTAGCAGGCTGCTTGCAGCAAATTGCAATTGAAAGATTTAAAAAATATGACCCACCTCCCATCTCCACGGATTGAAAGCAATAGGATCTTCATATTTTGCTGGGTTCAAGTGTACAGCTGGGGGACATACCATAACCGCCCAACCTTCTGGAATTGTATATCCTGCAATATTGATGTTTGCATATTATGTCATGTTTTATCTGTTTTTTGTTTGCAATTGCACGAATGAATAGCTAGTAATCCTGTCTAATGTGAATGCATACCTTTAAATTGTATATCTCTCAATGCTTTTCGGAAGATCCCCGGAACTATATTTGCCAGTCTAACTGTTTCATTTATGAACTACAAATCGAACTTGTCAATACATGGCTACATATAGGAACAATATGTCGTAAGAAAAGAACTGAAATTTTCTGAACCACCTGGAATGTAAATGTCATTGATTTGTATTCTTTCCAGGAAAGTCCAGAATCAGCATTTTCCCGCTGGTTAAGAATTGCCTCGTGCTCGTCCTGAGAGAGGGTTTTAGAATATAGAGCGTGTCAGATGATGGGGGTAACATTAATGTTTGTGAAAGCAATTTAATGATATTCCATTTTTAAATTTGAATTGCTATACGAACCGTCAGTTGTCTCAATACCAGAGGGTATTCTGAAAGAAACTTAACGGCCAAAGTTAGAGCGAGGGAAGTTGTTTCAAAGCTGGCAAATAGAAGCACAAACATCAAATCCAGAGCAATTTCCTCTGTTAGAATTGTTCCCTCTTTTTGAAGCTCTTCGAGGACATAATCAAAAAAGTCAGTTTGTTGATTCCTGGGCATTGCCCGTCTTTCCTGTAACATGTTCTTAAGCATCCTCATTGCCCTTTTCCTACCCTGTGAAAAAAAACTTGAATACTCAATACCAAGAAACATAGGAAATTAATCTTTACTTAGTGGGGGTATTTCACTATATGAACTATTAGGAAAAACTTGATTCTTGGTTTTTTTTTATTTTTTTAATTTTCTCTGTATCATTAATTGAGGAAAAAAAATTGCATGTCATGTATGACACTAACTATTATGGCGGGTTTTGGTTCACCTGCAAACATTTGTGAAAAGCCGTTCCGGGAATGTTCAAAGGGAAGGAGATCAATCCCTGAATGAACGCAACGAAGTTCAACCTTAGATTCTCCGATGAATTATCCGCATCATAACTTATCAATTTCTTTGCAGTCAGATCAAAAATCATCTGCAAAGACCAAATTATTAATGTCAAGAATTGGGAAAATTAAGGAAATTATAAAACTGTTGGTTCTTTTAATGAAAAGAATAATAAAATGGTCAGCCTGAAATTACACTGGCTGTTGCATCTTTTAGTTCAACTGTGTCCGAACATGACCACTGGTGTAATCTTCTGTTAGCTGCCTGTTCAACCTCAGGGAGCATCTTTCTAAGGCTTTCAGGACCAAAAAGATTCAGCACCATGTTCTTGAGGTACTTGTACATGAACCCATGTAAGGAACCCACATTTTGTTGTCCGAAAATCTCTGTAAAAGTTTCTGGGTACCAGCTTTGAAACAATTTTTCTTCTTGTTGGAAGACAAAGTAATTGAGATCCGGGTCTGTGGATATTACAACTGGTCTTCCCACCAAGTTTGTCCTGAATATAGACCCAAACCTGGAAAAGGTAAAGTGTGTTATGTGCAGAAGGAAAACAAGAGGAAGAAGAATGTAGTACTTAGAAGTTTACCTATCCATTCTTTCTTTGATGAATGGAGGAATATCAGAAGAAGTGTTTGGAGCAAAGAACTGAAGAGTCTCTCCAAGGAGTGGCAAGCCCATAGAACCAGGTGGGAGTTTTCCTCTGCATTTGGGATTTCTCCAGCTGTAAACCCAATGTGTGATCATTATAATTATCAAAGCTCCAATGAACAATGCCCACATCTTGCCTTTTTATTTGTTACTAATTGAAGATCTTTTCAGAACTTGAATTGGAAAAGAAGAACAAAAAAAAGCAATGGGGGATCGAATTTTGCTTTACCCAACTCACTCCCTTTTTGATTGAATGAGAAGAGTTTAATGCAAGAAACGTGGGGGAGAAATAGAATAGACAGGAATGAGCAGAAAGTGCTGGCATGTATCTTAGCAACCAGAATATCTTCTTAAATAGGCAGGCCAGACTTTCAAAAAATAACATAAAGTTTTCGGTTTTTCTATTGTTACAATATCTTTTGTCAACGCAGCTATATTCAAAGTTGTGTTAAAAGAGCCTTCCATGATTACATGATTCAAGGCTCTTCTCTCTCTCTCTCTCTCTCTCTCTCTCTCTTTCTCTCTCACACACACACACACGCATGCACGCACGCACACACAGAGTGGATGATTTGTTTGGTTATGGTGAAAAATACCTCTGAACACTTTAAAAAAATAACACGAGGCAGATTTATGGCCTTTTTTTAAGGAACAGAAAAGCTTATAGCTAGATTTGAGAAGAGGTTTGAAGGAATTGGCTGGCCAAACTATAATTGTGAATTCAATAGTCTATTGAATACTAAAAACTCCAAAATCTAATGTGCTTTCACTACTTTGGAAATCTTCCCAAAATCCTATAGTATCTATGTAACTGAGGAAGATGCCACACACATATTCTTTCTTGTGTTTTTCAGAATCATATCTCTTCCTAGATCTTGTTTTATCTGTAAGCATTATCTTATATTCTTTATTCTCGGACTCGTAATCTAAGTGCATACATCATAAGAGATTTCATGGTTTTTCTACAAAATGCATGTCATTAATTATTGTGTTTCTATCTATGATTTCATGTTGTTAAAATTTATTGGTCACAGATCATAGGTAAAGCTAATCTAGTTGATCAGGTACTGACTCATGATTTCCAACACACATAGAGCACCGTCCCGGCCATTGAGCCACGGACTCCACTCCCATGCGAGAACTACCACATACAAAGTAGGTAGGTCTCACTCATCATGTGCAATTCCCAATTACACTCTACACATACTGGTTACTATTTTTCACCACATATTTGAGGAAGTTTCACGTGAATGCCTAAGATCAGGATGATGGGATTGATTTAGCTCTCATTTGGAAGTTCAATCTATTTTTAAGTTGAGTTTAACGTCTAAATATTTAACTCTCAAATTATTAAATTCATTTTAATTTAAAATCTTTTTATACGTGTGACTCACAATCCTTTTCAAATCAATACATATTTACATCATGCGGCTTCATAACTTTTTTTAACTTTTCATAAATATATTTAAACTTATTTTAACATTTAAATACATCTAAACTTATTTTAGTTAGACTTTATAAAATTTATTATATCATCTCAATTTACTATTATTTATAAAAAATTTAACTCATTTCAATTCAATCCCAACATAAAAATGAGACCTTAGACAAATGGTAAGAGCTGGAAATTATGAACATTGGAATCCCAAAAGTTTGTCTGAACGCGAGCTTTGTGATTCCTATAACATCGTGTCATAGCTGTCACGTACAGGATGGATGAGAATCCAAGTTGCAATAAGGAACAACATGGGTTCAATTACACCCCATTTTCTCATAATCCTAACGAGTTCAGACACCGCTAAAGTTTTTTTTTTTCCTCAACTTTCTTTAGTTTGGGGATTATTTTTTTCATTTAAGTTTCTGTTTACTGCAGAAAGTTTCAAGTGGTTGAATGGGTTCCTTGAGAGGATGACAAAGATTGCTAAACTGCTTGATATGGGCTTGGAAAGGTCTCCTTGTGGGGGTGCACACTACTGACAGCTCAATCAAGCTTTTATATTGGAATTATAAATATAGATCATATTATATTATATTGCAATCAATGAAGAATGAAAGCTGGTGCTAAAATGTCAAGCTTTTTGTTCTCTAAACCCTTAAGATAAAGGTTTTTCCTCTCATTTTGAAAGAATAAATTAAGGTTTTTTTGTGATGCCATGGAAATTTCTCGTGTCTGGTGGGGGGTGCCTGTAAGTTGGCTGTCTATCTGTCTTAATTATACGAAGGTGCAAATCTGATGGTCCACATCTGGAAGATTATGTACATATCTAGATTCCATTGGATGTGCTGACTTCATCCTTCTCATCTTTGTGATCAGCTGATCCGACGGTTTCACATTAATGATAAGAGTTGACTTGGAAAATCTTACAAAGACGTACAAGATCTGATTGGTTGATTAGTTGCTACGGCCGCGTCGGATGTAGAACACGTGTCTGTCTCTGAGGAGGCATTACAGTCAAATTATAAGAGAATTGATATAACCATAAACAGATTAAACAAAAATAATATCATAAATTGGCATGAATTTTATATAATTTATTAGATTTATTTTATAATAAAAAATAATTTTATAATCTAACAAACTACATTAAATTCACATTAATTTATAAAATTATTTTAATATAATCTATTTATAGCTAAATTATTTTTCTAATTTAAAACCAAATTTCATCTGAACTGGAAGATGGCATTGCTGACCAACTGATTTATTTATTTACTTTAAAGTTGGATGACTTGTAATGCCAAGTTAAAGTGGGAAGTCCCATTTTTTTCTTCTTGCTTTATAATTTGAAATCTAAGAATATTGATGTTGGTCTCATCAAAATATATCATTAAACTCATATTTTTTACACACTTTTCAAAAAATCTAGTCATATTTGATCAAAAGTGAGAAGAAGAATTGTGAAAAAAGTGATTTTTGTCTTCAAAAGTGAGTAGACTCATCAAAAAGTGCTTTTTGTCTTCAATTTGAAACAATTTTGATGAGTCTACTCACTTTTGAAAACAAAAATTATTTTTTACATTTTTTCACAATTCTTCCCTTTACTTTTGATCAAATTTTTTTAAAAAGTGTGTAAAAAGTATAAATTTAATGATTTATTTTAATAAGATCAATACCAATACTCTAAGGTACTCAGAAACATCAAACAAGACAGAGGTCAAAATGACTATAAGCAAAGGTTAAATATCGTTATCATTATATTAACAGTTCATCTAATCCATTTTTTACTCCATGCACGCGCGTTCCAAGCCCTTATTGGGCTAGCTAGGCATGAAATATTCTATGCATGCAGAGACCAATATGAAATCCTAAAAAATACATTATATATAAATAAATAGTACTATTCCTAACTAAAATCTTAAGGTATGGATGATCTAGATTCTAAACCATGCTATATTTCCACTTAATTATCATACAAATCTAAACTGATAGCTAGATCAAGATAATTAATTTTATACTTAAAATGCATCATTATTTCTTTTAACTTATTTATAGATCATCTAATTGGGTTGATTCTTTGTCTTTACTTTACAAACTGAATAATGAATATAATATAAATAATTAAATATACATCTTCTCATCAGCATGACCTTTTAAGATAAGTATTAATCATTTTATATATAGTATTAAAGTAGAAATCTTTATAACTCTGAACCATCTGACTCTATATGATTATCATATATATTTTTAATTAAATTTATAGGATAAGAGATGATTTCACATAAAAGAACCAAATAAATGAACTTTAGCTATCATTGGTTTAACCATGATGTGGTACCAAGTTAGTAATTACTCTAATGATCGAGTTCAGATCTTAATCTTAACAAATTAAGCATTTTAATTTAAATTAGAAATTAGAAACCTTAAAGATACGAAGAACTTGCTAAAAATCTTAACATCGCCAAATCAGACATTTTGGTCTCACTTCAAATGGGTAGTGATCATCTACATCTCCTCAAGTACCCCCTTTTTCTAGATAAATTTCAATAATAAACAAATGGAAATAATTACTTGCTTAAAATTAGTTACCGATAAAATGGGTGAGATCATGATCATCGACTAATTGCTAAGCACGTGTCATAGTCCGTACCAAGTATAATTAGCTTGACCTGCAAGTTCATGCACCTTGGTTTTGGATGATCAGTACGTACTATATAATTTCTAATGTTTTTTTAGTTGATTTTTATTTTTATTTTTTGTGCTTATAATATATAGGCTTTCTACTTTCTAGTACTTGGTTTTGGGTACGTTTGTAATAATGTAATATTCCCAAATTACTAAAATTTCTAGTAAGTCTTTTCTTTTATTATAAATCATGAAAGTTCTCAATAAAATTACAGGACATCGTCTTTTAAAAAAGAATATGCCTGAATTAATTAAACTAACAAAAGAATATGCTAGCTTATGCAAAGAGCCAAACCATTTCTTTGATCGATCAAGATGATCGAGTAATATTGCAGTGTATACAATGCATGCAGTACTTTTGGTTTCTGTAGGCCGGCCGGGACCCAATCAAACCGTTTGGTGTAGAAGCAAGATCATGAGCATTGTTTAAGATGATCATTAAAAAAAAAAAGCGAAAAAGGTGCATATAATATATATATATATATATATATATGATTCTCTAACTATTATCTAATTTGTAATCTCCAATATATGAACTTTTTAATCTGTTTAAAGACATCATGAGTAATTAACCTTAATTATGAGGAAGACGGCATGCAGGCCATATTATAAGTCAATAATTACTCGTATTTTGACAAGTTCAGCTGTTTATATGAGCATATATGGTTAATTTCTTAATAACTCTCTGATCTTAGGTCACTTTCAGGTAGTCAAAAAGACCTCCCCACCCTTTTTTTCAAATTTCCTGATTTGTATACTAAAAACAGAGTTGGCAATGGCATGGTTCTCCTTTTGTTGTCTTCAGTGTAGGGTTTGACCTTTAATTGCTATGCAAGCAAGTTCCTCACAGCTAGATAGCTTGTATTAAACTCTCTCTCTCTCTCTCTCTCTCTCTCTCTCTCTCTCCGGGGGTTACATTATATTAGGGGTTGTCGAGGTGCCACGTTCACGTTTGATCATTTTCCAATGTGATCTGTTATCCAGTTTTTAGAGTGAGTTTTAACTTTTTATCGGATCTAAATAATTTAATGAGCTGTATTCTTCATCAATCTTCATATTTTTAAAGTATGATTAAAAAAATACTATATTTTATATAATGTGATGAAAGTGAAATTTGATCTATAGCATTACTACTTCTTTAATCAACATGGTAAATACTTACATATATACATATAAATTGCAAAGAAAGCGGCCGACAACGGTTTGATATATTGATTCCTTATTTTCGAAATAAATGTTGCTGCTACATTTAAAAAAAAATAATTTATAAATGGACATGATTTTATGTGATATATTATCTATATTTGATAATAAAAAAAACTTAATACCTCATTAAGATTCACCAATTTATAAATTTATTTAAAATAAAAAAAAATTGTAAAGCATTTATGGAAGTAACGTAATATAGTCAACGTCTGATCAGTAATATATAAATTATAAAATCTGAATTATTTTCATTAAGCTGATGTTTCGAAGAAGCTCCCCCGGGTTCATAACTTGTAATTCCCACCTTTTTTATTTTATATATTTTCATTTTCTATTAGCTATATATAGGCTGGTAATTTACACATTCAAAAAGTATTGAAAATTTGAAATGCTATCTGTCATTTCTTTGTTCATTTCCATTTATTTAGATTTTTTGGGTACTTACAAAGTATCTTAGGATAAAAACCCATATTAACTGAAAATGTATTTTAAGGAAGATTACTGACCAATACAGTTCATGGTCTTGTTCAATCATGATGCTAAATCCGCTTCTGAATATTCGTTCTTATCATTTTCCTAATAAGACCATTTTTATTGAATTGTTTATAATTAAAATATACTTTTAGCTAATCTAATCCTTATTTTAACTTTTGATCATTCCATTTACATGATTTTCACATTGGAATGACTATTTTTTTTAAAATATAACAATAAAATCATCAATAATACATCTTTTTTAATTATTTACAATTATCAAATTAATTAATTTTATCATATTTAACTATTCTTTCTATTATATATTACTTAATAATCATATTTTAATTAAACTATGAGTTAAAAAAATAATTAATAATCAATTTATATTTAAATTAAATTATTAATCGATATTTAAAAAATTAATTTTTATTTATTCTTCATTTAACTATATTTTCTTAACAAAGAAGAGAGAAATATGAAATAAAAAGAATAAAATTATAGATATAGCCAATCTAGCTAACTTGTTATATTTGACATTTTATTTGAGTTTATTGGCACAAAGACCAAGAATTTTATTATTTGAACAATCTAATGTAAAGTTAAAATAATTTTAAATGTCTAAATTCTTATTAAATTTAACTATTAATCAATCTATTGAGAATTGTCTAAATAAATTTGTTTATTCCCATAAAAATAACGAACCGAGGCGAGAACCATCATTCGATTCATTCCCCAACCACCCCCCCAAAACAAAAAAGGGTGTCTCCAATATCTCTCGTCTAACTGCTGGTATCAAGTATAAAACGTGTGTTGAATAAACAAATAGAGCATATTGAGCCAAGCAAAGCCGCGGATGCTGTCATCCATGACCTATGACCTTCATAAATTCTTGGGGCCTCGGAAACATGACCCCCACCTCGTTTTGCCCATGTAAAATTGTATTATATATATATACACACAATTATATACAAAGCCTGGCTTGTTTAACAATCCAAAATTCAATTTAGGTTCATGTATGGCATATTATTGCGCAAGATTTATTTTTGTGGTCGTACCCTTAGGGCACATCACACTAATAGCCTAATGCTATACGTTAACAATGGAGCTAGCTTTGCGACTTTGCTTCGTCCAAGAGGAATTTATAGTTTTCGTAGATGTGGGATTTGTATGATTAAGAGTGTGTGATTTGAATATGCACAGGGCGAATACAAAAAAGAGCCCTGAGAAACCAACATCATAATTTACACTGGAAAAAGGATACTCTGAAACATTGTTATCTAGTTAGTTAATCCTACAAATCCGAAACCTGCTGATTAAAAAGCATTTCACCATCGAGAATGGCTATGGCGTCCGATCCATCATGAGAGAGAGCTTTGCAATTGTGACGACGAGAAGTAAAAGATAAGGAAGGCCATAGCAGCACTACCGCTGCAATTTTGGTGGCTGTTTAACTCCAAAGCACCAGACCAAGTGATCAGAAATAGGCTTACAGTCGCAAGAAGTGCTCAATTTTTGCCATCTTGAAGCTCTGCTAGAGGCTTTCTCAGCGTTCTGTCATGATTGAGCATGGCGCTTACACTCTCAACCACCAAAATAATCTGCAGAGAAATTGCAAAGTATCAAATAAACTTCTGTCAAGCAAATGGCAGAGAAATGGTGATGACCAACTTAATTCAAGGCTTGACTCCACTATAAATGGCAAGTATGAAATAAACTATATGTGTCATATCAAAAAAAGAAATAAACTATATGTGAGCTTTTGTCTACCAACAGCAACTGCAATTCTGAATAGACTTATAGCATTAAGTTCACACCAAATAAAGAATAGAGTGATTACAAATAAACAAACCTGCAAGCAAGCATAAGCCATTGCTGTCGCAAAATAAAAATTTGCGTTGCCGGTGCCCTGCAATTTTAATTAAACAATTCACCATCTGAAAAAGATACATATATATATATATATTCATTTGAGGCTTGGAACAACTTTAAAGAGCCATACCCTCCATATCCACAGGTTGTGCATCACAGGGCTAAGGAGAGAAACCCCAACATAACCACAGAACAGGAAGAAAGAGAATTGCATATCTGCATGTTAGGGAACCTAGAAAGTTAAGACACCAAACCATGTCTAACTAGGTCAGCAAAAAGAGAACCTGCTAACTTGCCTGCAAGCTCGTTAACAAACAACCCCAACAAACCCAAGTATAGAGCTGAGTCTCCAACCTAATTGAATCATAAACAAAAAAGAGGCAAGGGAAGAGCTACTTAGCTTCTAAATATAACATTAAATCAGGTAAATGAACAGTAGAAAAGTATATAAAGAAACCCGATTAAGTATTTGTTACAAGGGCTAGTAGGGTGATTGTTGCACAGATCAAGAAAAAGGAGAGAGAGAGGAAAGGGGGGGGGGGGGGGTGGAAGGCTTGTATAAACAAAAGGATGAAAGTGAAAACCAGAAATTGAAACCTGTGAAACCTTTTTGGAAGTTTGTATTTCTGTCATAATTTGTATCAGTAGCTGGTTTTCTGTGTTTGGTCTTGTATTTAGGCACCATGAAGATATGGGTAGAAGCAGAAAAAGGGAGGCAACGCGTCGAAGAGTTTTCTCCTATTAGTGGGGTGTCTTTGTAAGAGAGATTCTATAAACCTCTTGCGCATCTATAATATTTCAGAACAAAGAATAATATGCCGAGAAAAGTTACATTTCCATTCACTGATTGATAGAAATAGGCATAACCCAAGTACAAGAAACATATCCAAGAGCAGCGCATACTGATGATTGTCTAGAGATACAAGGAAGTCATGGAGAATCTTCCATTATTTCAATTGTTCATTACTAATTTGAAGGATTTCGTACATGCATTAAATTCCAAATGATGGTAAAATTTAGCTTCCTGAATTGTGAGGGAGCGCGCTACTTGCCAATTCAGGCTTCACAGTGTTCTTCAAGTGTTTCAGTATCTAGCACGCATTGTGCGGAAGTAATATTTATTTAACATACCTAAGATCATAACTTAAGATCTCTTTTTGTTCTGGGGCAATAAGAAACAAAAGAGAAATTTCACCGTATCCCTGGGTCAAATTGCAGAAGAAAGTCTATAGTTTTGTAAAAGTCAAACTGGTATTAAATAAGAAAAACTTACTGAAGGATAAGACTTGAGCATTGAAGATATCGCAATGTACACAAAAGCCAAAAAGCAGGGGCGATGTTTCAGCCGTATGGCTAATGGCAGCATCATAAACAGAATATTCCCATGGAAAACTATCAGAAAGAAGTTTCTGAAAAAATCGAAAACTTCTGCAAAGAAATACCTGCGGTAGAACATTAGGCAGATGATTATACACAAGTCTGACAACTTCAGGATTATGCTACATTACATCAAATTTAGTTTCAGGCTTACCATAAGACACCAATATTAGGAGACAGATCTTGCACGGTGAGGATGAACCCATATGTTCTGCAAAAAAATCCGTGCATATAGGAAAACTCAAGACATCATAGTAAACAACAACAAAGTAACAAATTTTTAAAACAAGAGATCCAACTTAAGCAAATGAATAGATATTATCTACAGGCACAATATGAGGTTGTATCAGGGAGGTAGAACATTGAATCTTGAATCTCGAGCAGAATATTTGTTTAAGAATACGATCAAAGGGATTGATTGGATAAGTCATCTCAAGTGCCCGATTTATATGGTCGAATTTTTTCCAGACTCTGTAGCTGTCAGCCAATTATTTGTTTCTTGACCCAGCAAACAACCCACCACCTCATGTGACATGTATATATCTTATTTTGCTTATCATTTAGAAACACTGAAAAGAACTTGCAGGGGGAATGTTCTGTATTTGCTGCAAGTACTACTACCACAGTGCAGATTATCAACACTGATTATTAGGATATACAACACATACCTTTTAAACAACTCCCAGAGGCCACCATACTGTTTAACAAATATGCCACATAGGACTAACACATAGACTGACCACAAAGAAGTCCAACATAAGAAATAAATGACTGGTCTCCATGAGAATGCATGCGATTCTTCTGGTCTGTGCACCACTTCCTCTCGATCACAACATCGATCATTTGGGGGATTATCTCCAACTTCAACATGTCTTCTTTGCAGGAACAATTTCCTAGGAGGAGTATCTGGGCCATATCCTAATAAAAGAACCATCTGGAACAAAAATGAATTAGATAAAAAATAATAATTTCATTTATTGGAAATTTGAAAAAACATGTGCATGTGTTATTTGGAGGATTTTCAGTTTGCATCAAACACAATATAAGGCAGAAAGAAAGACATGCCGGAATAATCAGAATTGCAGGATACATGGATAGATGCGTTGCTATAACCCATCCAAAGGCTGCCAAAGGAGCTTGTCCTGCATTCCATAATAAACACATTTTTAAAAACAAGCGAAAAATTACATAAGAAACAAGTCTCAAATATATCTTCATCCATTTCTATGTCAAATGCTAATAATCCCACTAGGAAAATTTCATATCATGGAAAAGTTTCATGAAAGAGCAATCCACATAATATGCCCCTCAACTGGTTTGAATGTTCTTGTATGGTACAATGCCACATAATATGCCCCTCAACTTTTTTTAATAAATCAATTCATCATTACTCCATAGATAAGAGATTTACAATAACTCTACAGACAATTCAAAATGCCATGCAGTCATATGACTGCAAATCAATGCATGTGTATTTACAATTTCCATTTTTATAGGCACTCATCAGTGCATTACTAGGCAGTGAAGATAATCTTTTGTACATTACTAGACGGTTAATATAATCTTTTGTAAAAACATCCTAAATATTTTATCACTTTATGCTGCAGGAACAGTGCCCAGGTGAGGCCTCTTGCATAGGAAACGTCTATCATTTGGGAGCCTACAGGATTTGAGTGAATGAACAATATCTTCAACAACTTGACCATTAGTGGCCACCTGAGCCAATTACAACAAGCCAAGGCCACAAGTACTAGAAAGCATAAATGATTAATTGCCACATCACAAGTACGCCAGGCAAACATCAAAAGGAGACTTGGAAAAGGCAACATGAAGACCAAATTCAAAAATGTTCTCAGAAAACAAACATGAGAGGAGCATAGAACATCACACCACAAGAAGAGATTCAGTTTTTCTCCCTCTTAATTCCCTTGTGTGTGTGCGTGTGTGTTTGTGTGGGTGGGTGTGCATGGTTGGAAGGGTGAGGGCGGGGAGGTAACTACTATGATCATAGAGGAAAATATAGTTCTCATGACCAGCTTGAAAGGAAAAGTTGCTAAGTTAGCCTCAGAACTGCAAACAAAAAATGCACAATGCAACAACTGTTAGCATCTTACGTTTACATGCTCCATAAAGGGACAAAATGATGGCAAGATTTTCAATTGGGGATGTTGACAAACCCACACATGCAACTATTGTGAAAGGATTCCACAAGTACACAAGAGCGGCAATATCTCCGGAAGGAATGATCTCTGCAGTAAATATGAATAATACAGTTCATCAGCTTGAGAAAGATGAGAAGGGGGCAATTGGAATAAAAAATAGTTACTGATATAGGTAGCATAAAAAATTAAGTTCCTACTAAATGCACCATAGATCACTAGGTCTATTTGGAAAGGAATGAGTAGGGGGAGTTGGACTGTTCCAACAGTCAGCCCCCCAATCTGTAATGCTTCCAAATTTCTTTCATTTTCCTCTATACACTCAGAGAATTAAAAGATATAACAAGGAGAGATAAATTAAGTGGCCTAAACAGTGTGCCATGATAAAAATTCACTGCAACCTATTCCAAATAATTCAGTAAATCAATCTCCAGCATCATTTCAGCTGATAAAGAGTCAAGCTGTAAATGAAACAATTGACAAGTTAAGTTTGCCCTTTGTACATGTATAAACCATCAATACTGTCCATATTTAATTACGCATTCTTCGGGTAGCTATAATATCCATCAAATGCACAAATCATTTTTATCTTTCCTCTCGACATCAAAACATCTACATGCTAAATATTTGAACATGTCATTTCTTTTTAAACTGCTTGATTCAATTCTCTGGTCCTGTTCATTGACCTTGTATCAAGACACCCTTTGTCTAAAATAAATTAAAAATCTTGCCCAGCAAATCCTATAAGTATCTTGCTCTTTAACTCTTACAATTACCTGGCTTTTCTAACAATTTAACATGGTCTAGAAGATTCAAACTCCGAGTATATTCCATCTGAAGATTCTGACCGGTAGCACGAATGAGCATGGCATTGACAATATCTGCAATCACGAAAACCAAACTGTATCCAAAGGTGTTGATATTAAATGCCTCATCAAATGTACAATACAAGTTAACATAAGGAAAAAAGAAATACGAGTAGCAGCATTGTCAGCTTGAAAAGGAGATTTCACAAATAGATCAGACAAAAGTAATTTCACCCATATTGATGCAAGTTGGTAGTTGATCACTATATAATTACCACACTGCTCACTAATATAGTCAAAATTACGGAACACCAAAAGCAATGGCAGAGATATTGTACTCTGGCAACTTCACAGGCAAACCACTCCCCTTTAACTATGATAGAGTAGCCACACTGTGCATCAATAGAGTTCTTTTTTAAAAGTCGATGTTCATTACTATTGTTAGAATTATGGAAACACCAAAAGCCATGGCAGGGACAATGTAGTCTGGCAACTTCCCAGAAAATCTCTGCTCTACCTAGGATACATACGGCCTCTAGGGCTGGTTAATATGTTCAAATGGTTCATATTTAAAACAGCACAGTTACACATGTACAAACACAGAAACATCACCAAGCAAAACAAAAGCACCAGACCCCAAAACCTGGCCACTGAATGGAAAAGTGTTGACGAAGAGGTGCTAAGACAGAGAATATATATAAATAGAAAACTGTCACATAATCACACATGACACCTCAAGCACAGTCAAAAGTGTCAAACTAAAATCCAGGTGCACAAAACTGCAACCGTAATCTATTATTTTAAGTGGCACTTATCACTAAGATTGGATTATTGCAATTTAAAACCTAGGAAAACAAACAGTATGAAAATGAGTGTATGATCCAAAGAGAAAGAGGCAAGACCCACTTTACCTGCATAAAAGGTAATCGGGTTGCCCTTCAATTCTGCACCATCCAATAAATAGTTCAATAACTTAATTGGTACTAAAAGAATTGATTGCATCGACGCAATTTAATTGATTCAACCAACAGACTTCAAAATTATCTAAGACTTCATTTGGATCCAAGAATCTATCTTTTTTTTCAGCGGAGCGGTTTCCATTGATATATGGATTATACAATTTGACTTTAATTTCATAACTCAATCTAGTTAGAACCAAACCACGAATTGTAACTCAAACCGTGTTTGAGATCAGGCGTTCTTTGAATCGAATAGAAGCATATCAAACCGCGTAGATTCATTTTGCCATGACTGGACGTATAAGCGAATATAGTACCTTTTGACCGTGAGTGGCCCAAGAAGTGAAAGTAGCAATGGAGAACCATGGTACATAGATCCTGTAAAACAAAAACGCGTAACTAAAATAAGTATAAGGAAAATAACCCAAACTTAAGACCATTTTAAGACCAGAAGAAAAATAAATGACAATAAACCTGCGTAGGGAGACATTGATAACTGCTTCAACCAGAATCCCTCGGCCACTGCAAAAGAGAGAATGCAGAAACAGATTGCGATTAAGCTATAGATCCAACCATGAACTTAATGATGTAAGCTGCAGACAGAGAAAGCGATAGTACGGCGGCGGAGGCTGGTGAGTGGGGTGGAGACCTCGGGGCGAGAAGCGAGATTGAGGTTTTTGGGGAAGTATATAAGGACGAGTCTGAAAATGACTGAGGCTATCACCCAATTCCAAAACCATATCTTCTCCTTCTTCTCCTTGCTCTGCACCTTAGGCTCCATTTCTCGCAGTTTTTCTCAAACTGGGTCAGAGAGACCAGGGAGCAGATTTCGAGCTTCGACGGGATCTACCTCAGCGGAAAGGACGTCGTCGTTTAGACAGTAGTACAGCTGTTTATACAACTAATTTTTTTTAGGAGAAATGTACTTTATCCACGCATTAATATATAATTTTTATTTTTATTTTTCTATTTAAATATACATATAAAAGGTAAAAATATATATTTAAAAATAAAAAATAAAAAGTTACATATTGGTACATGATATAGAAGATTATACATATCATTTTTCATATTTTAAATTGAGAGTATTTATATAAAATGATATTATTTTTATATATTATTTTACAAAAATGCCCTATATTTAAAATATAATTGTATAAAAAGCTGTAAAGAGAATTGTATATCTATTATTTTTCTAGATGTTAAAAACGTCATTTTAATAATAAAATTTTTTAAGATTTAAATTTTAAGATTTTTCTTCTAAAATAAATTATGTCATATAAGCATGAATTGTGTTATCCACACTAGCTTATAAGTAAAATTTCTCCTTCATAAAATTACAAGATCATAGACAAATAATAGGCTCAACTGATCAAGTTTGACTGTTTATTAGCATAATTTGCATCTTGTATAAATTGAGATTGAAGTCAGGGTCAATTAGGGCTCAAGTAATTAAGCAAAATATTTATATGTAAGTTTAAAAAAAAAAAAACAAAAGGTGGGTCTTTCCCACTATGAAAAAGTAATAAATTATGAGGAATTTGGATTAAAGGGATACTTCCTAAAACTTGCATTGCCCACTACACTAAGTCATGCGCACATCAATTCTGCAACCGATGAATTTTCCTTGTAGTTCAGGATGTGAATTGCTGCAACTAATGATTGATACCATTCAAAATCGGGCTCAAAATCCATTTTGGGATATTGGAGGGATCATTGATGCCTTTGATCACGTTCAAAGAATCTCCTTCCAGAATAATATTGGTCATCTATTCCTTTACAACTTCATTTGCTGCCATAAGAGCAGCTTGTGCTTCTGCTACAGATGGGATGGTGCTATTAATTTGGTCTGTCTTGATGAAAATAATTTCTCCTCTTTTGTTTATGTAGATTGTCGAGATGATGTTATAATGAGATCGAACAGCAACATCAAACGAAATGATTCTGGTGTTCTTTTGTAAATTTTGATTGTCTTCTTAAACCATTTGATCATTTAGTTTATGGGACCAAGCTCTAGTATGCTTCGTAAAAGACAGTTGAACATAGTCTATAAATTGTTAAGGGGATTCCTGGATATTATCATGGAGGATCCTATTTCTCAAATACCAAATCTTATCCATCAAGACACACAAAAATTTGAAATAGATGATGCCCATACTCTGGAATTTTTAGATTATAACTCGGATTAAGGAGATTATTTAACCAGATTTGAAGAGGTTGGGAACTGAAAACCATGATATCAATAGGCCAGATAGATTGTCTCCACACTATTCTGGAATAAACACAATTTAAAAACAGATGATTAAGGTCCTTACGTTCAAATTTACAAATATGACATAAAATTTGGTCCTCATCCATAGGTATAACCCTTTGAAGCTTAACTTTAGTAGGGAGAATGTTATTGACCACTTTTCAAAAAAAAAAAAAAGCTTAAGCCAACCTTGCATTATGAGTTTCTAGAGTTTTTTCTAGTTGAAAGGAGCCTGAGTTTGTTGATCAGAATGTATGAGAGCAGCATAGGCTGATTTGACAAAAAAATTTCCTGAAGCATGATGGATCCATTGAAGTTTGTCAGAATGATTACTATAATCATTGGTGGCCAGAGGAATTTTTTGTATTTCACGAACAAAGTTTTCATCAAACAGGGTTTGAAGAAGAATAGTATTCCATCGTCGAGGCTCCTCCATTGTAAGTTCAGAAACAGTGCTGTTTTGGTCGAATTCATTGAGAGTAGGATTGATGGATGGTCTATGATTTGGAAGAGCTGGGACCCAAGGATAATTTCAAATATTGACATTGGTGCCATTATTAATTTAAATGCAACAATTTTTTAGGAAGAGATTTTATTTGTTTGAGGACACACTTCCAAAACCAAGAATCATGAGTTTTTGGATTTGTTTCCATGAAAGAATTCTTTTTGAGATATTTATTCGTCATCACCACTTTCCAGAGTTTGTTAGCACCACTGAAGAAATTTCATGCATGTTTTGTGATCAAAGCAATATTAAAAGGATGCATCTGTCTAATGCCAAGCCCTCCCATAGATTTTAGAGCACAAATATCTTTATAGGATTTTGGAGTGAATTTTTTCTTGTTGTTATCAATACCCCACCAAAAATACTGAAAAATAGCATCTAGTTTTTTTGTGATGGCAATGGGAAGAAGGCTAGTGGACATGACATATGTTGGAATTGCAGAAGCTACAGAACGGATGAGAATAGTTTTGGCAGATTGAGAAAGGAGCTTTGCTTTCCAACCTTGGAGTTTGTTCTGAATTTTTTCGATCATGTAGTTCAAAAAGATTTTGGACTCTACTCCCCTAGATAAAGGTATTCCAAGATATTTAGAACAAACAGTGTTAGATATGATCCCAAAAAGATTACGAATATCCATTTTTACTCCAGGATGAGAATTATTGCTAAAATTGATAGAGGATTTGTTTTGATTAATATTTTGCCCAGACCAAGAAAAGTATAAATCAAAACACTCAGTAAAAGCTTGAGTAGTTTCCAAAGATACTTCTCTAAAAAGTATGAGATCGTCTGCAAACAGAAGATGATAAATAATTGGACCATTACTGGCAATCTTGATCCCTTTAATAAAGCCTTGATTCTCTTTGGAGATGATGATTCTGGTTAAAACTTCACTTCCGAGGATGAAAAGGAAATGTGATAAAGCATCTCCTTGTCTAAGACCTTTAAAAGGATTAAGAAATCCTTGAGGTGATCCATTGATAAGGATTGAATAAGAGACATTAGTTAAACATTCTCTTATCCAAATAATGCACTTATCCGCGAACCCCGCATAACGCATTAGCTCAAAAAGGAAAGACCACTCCATAGAATCAAAAGCTTTGGCCATGTCAATCTTTACTGCCATGCAACCTCTTATCCCTTTCCTTTTTTTCATGTGATGGAAAATTTCTTGAGCAAGAATAGTATTATCTTGAATGTTTCGATCTGGAGGAAAAGCAGATTGATAAGGAGATATAATGTTTGAGAGAACAACCTTAAATATATTAATCAAAATCTTTGCAATGATTTTGTAAGTAACATTGGATAGACTAATAGGTTTAAATTGATGAACCTCAATAGGATTATCCATTTTTGGGATCAAAGCAATATTGGTATGATTAAGCTCCTTAAGAAGTTTACCATGAATGAAGAAATGTTGAACCATCTCAATGATATCCTTGGCAACTACTTCCCAATAAGTTTTATAAAAGAGACCAATAAAACCATCCAATCTAGGAGCTTTATTATTAGGAAGCTGCTTGACAATCATGATAATATCTTCCGCAAAAGGAATGGAACAAAGAAAGTTATTTTCTTGAGAAGAAATTTTGATGGGAAAGAGGTTTCCAAGATCTTTTGAGATTATTGGATTGACAGATGTGTAAATGTTTTGAAAATGATCTTGAATGGTATTAATAATGATTGTAGGATCAGTAGTCCACTGTCCTCTGCCAATTTTGAGACTATCAATTATGTTGCGTCTTTTTCAAATGAAAGTAGGCGCATGGAAGAATTTGGTATTTAGATCAATAGTGGTTAACCAAGTGATTTTGGATTTTTGTTTCCAAAGCAATTTCCTCCCTAAAGAGGAGCTCATTAATGTTTTCTAGATGATCATTCTCTTTGCTTATTAAATCTTGGGAATGTTGAACTTGCAAATTTGTCAGAGCAGTGTTGAGACTTTTAAGCTAAGTTTGGATGTGCCCAAGACAACGGATATTCCATACTTCGAAAACTTTTTTGTTGCTTTGAGCTTTTTGGCAAGAATGAAAGGAGGGATACCATGAACAGGTTGATCCCAAACTTTTTGATCACCTCAAACTTGGAATGGTCACGGATCTAGAATTCCTCAAATTTGAAAGAATTAGGTCTACTTCTTTTGATTGAGGTGTCTAAGAGAATGAGAGTATGATTAGAGGTGGTCTGAGTCAGGGTCTGGACATTAGCTTGAGGAAATTGATTTATCCACAAAGTATTTGCAATGGCTCAATCAAGCCATTCACGAATGTTATTGGGACCATGATGATTATTAGTCCATGTAAATTTAGGACCCGAGAACCCTAGATCTTCAAAACCATATTTTTTCCATAAATAGGTGGAGACCTCTAGGATTGGATGAATGAGCAACCGGTTTCCCACCAATTTTTTCAGCTTAGGACAGAATGGAGTTAAAATCCCTTATAGTTAAAGATGGACCCGAGAAGGAACCAACTATTTTGTGAAGCATGTCCCAAAAAGATTGTTTTCTATTGTATGAAGCAAGACAATAAACAAAATTAAGTATCCACGGAGTATAATAGGATCAGAATAAACTAAAATTAACATAATATTATAAAACACATGCACAACTTCTAAATCCACACCAGGTCTATATACAAGAAGCAAACCCCCCAACAATCAGATGGGGGTGAAGACAAAAAGGAAACAAACTCCAGTCTATTCACATAAGTAAGACAGT
Source organism: Platycarya longipes (assembly GCA_036559045.1). NCBI lineage: Eukaryota > Viridiplantae > Streptophyta > Magnoliopsida > Fagales > Juglandaceae > Platycarya > Platycarya longipes. The sequence goes on along the minus strand of CM071799.1, from coordinate 10,334,787 downwards.
CCTTACTAGCCATAAGAGTTTCAGACAAAAATATAATATTAGGATTAAAGAATCTAATATTAGCCCTAAAAAATCTGACTGTTCGAGATCAAACAAAATCCTGACAGTTCCAAGAAAGAACCCTCATGGCTCATTGGGTGGCAGTAAGGACTCTGCCACCACAGTCTTTGGATCTAGGGGAGCTAATTGCATATTCTGAGTTTGCACACTATAGCCTAAAACTTAAAAATTAGTGTTACCCGAAGCACTAAAATCTAGATTCTGTTTTGATGCATACTTGATCAGCTTCAACTTGCTCTTAGACTTCTTTCTTCTTCGTCCTTTATCCTTCTAATTTTGTTGGAATAGAGTATGTCTTGTTAAATTAATGTTCTGAGTTGACCTTGAGGATGATTCCTGAACATGACTTGCACTACCTGCATTCTCAAAAACAACATTAGAACTTAAAAAACACTTTTTGAGTGGAGATTGATGCATCTCAATTTCCTCCATGAGACTTTTCTTTTTCGTAGATGCCTTTGTATGAGTGAACATGTTCCAAGGCTTTGGTTCGAGCAAGATTGTCTCCTAGGTATTCCGTTCAGGACTTGAGCTTGCTGTAAGGCTTGGGGTTTGAATTAGAGAGGAATTTTCATCAGAGGAGCTAGGAGAGAGTGGTTGAGTTGGTTTGAAGTGGAAGGTGTTGAAGGCAAGTCATGTACTTCTTAATTATGTCATTTTCGTTTTGGATATTTCAAGGTAGTCTGCTAATTGGTGTTTGGGCTTGGGTAATTGAGAATTGGATTGAATGGAATTAAAAGGATTTGGGTCAGGGGTATGTTGGTCCTGTTTCACATTGGAAGGAATTAGAAAGGCGTGAGATAATTTTCCATATGTGGGCAGGATTTTCAACACTTATATGGTTAGGGCAGAAAGACAGTATGTTGAAGTGACCACATTTAATGAATTATAAACACTAGACTGGACGTCTGTACTGCCTCCAATAATAGTTAATTGCTGATAGCTTTTCGTCATTGGATTTCCGCCACGTGGATATTCTTTGTTCTCATTTAACTGTTCGTTACTTTTTTGTTGTGAGGAAGACGATGCAGTTTCAACCTTTGGTGCTAAGCTTTCTGAGGATGAGAATAATGGAGATATGTTGAAAACACACAGGTACCATTCTGTTGATGGGATTAGCCTTGCTATTCCTTCACCCAAATGTTCCACCGAATTGTTTCTATTAGTTTTTTCACTGTTGACATCACTTTCAGAGTTGTGCATTACCTGCAAGAAGATTTTAGGTAGAATGCTTGATAGAGGTGGTGCTTGTTTTAGTCCTCTAGAAAGTGTTGGCTTTGCAACGTTGTTTAGATTATCAAAAATAGAAACACGAAGGTCCGAACTAAATAAATGAGGCTTGTCTGAGCGGTTGTAAGAGCAGTCTTGATGCAGATGACCTAATCTTCCACATCCAAAACAAAACTTAGATAACCTCTCATACTTGATTTTGACAATGGCTGGACTCATATTAATACGTGAAAAAATAAAGCCATCTTGAAGAGGTTCATTAGTATTTATTTTCACTCTAATCCTTGAAAAAGGAGTGACATTGTTACTGATGAGGTGATTCGGATCTATTCCCAACAAACGTCCGAGAATTATTTCGATATCACTAGTCGTACTCTCAATCATCTGCCTAGGAGGAAGGCCATAGACCCTCACCTAGAAAGCAGAATAAAGAAGATCAATTTCATCTAAGCAAAGCCCCAAAGGCCATTCTTTAATGACCATATGATACCCTCAAAAGTTCCATGGCCTATTGTTGAAAACTCTATTTTTTTCTTCCCGATTTGAGAAGGTGAAGATAAAATAGTTTTGACCATACTCTTGGATTTTGAGATTTTCTGAAAAGCTCTAAGCAGCTTCGATAGTTGCTTGTATAGTGAGCCTATTTAGAGGTTTTGAAGAAATCAACTTACCGACTAGGACTTGGTTCTCCATTTTAACATCTACCTCTTTAGAAGATTCCAAAATAAGATCTACCCACGTGAGTGCTTGCATTTGTTGTACCAGCAAATCAATATTGGGAATATATGTTGCCATCTTGCAAATAGGTATCCCTAAAGAGGTAAATATGCTACAAAAGGAATTTCCAGGCTTAGATAACGTTGGTTGATAGTGTCAATGTGGGGTCTTTGGTCGACAAAATGGAAGTATAAGGCTACTTTATTGGGGTTTGAGTGCAAAGGTCAACAAAGGTGGGGTTATTTGGATTAGTCGACGAAAGATTGGTTGTTGGATGGATAGGAGGAAGAAAGTTGGATGGTAAAGATTGTTGGTTAGGCAGAAAGAAAATGTTGGAGGGGAATAGGAATATTTACGAAGGAAGAGCTCTCATCTTAGAGAGAGATGGATAAACTCGACTTCGATTATTTATATGTAAGTTTATTAATTGAAAAGAGCATCTTTTCAATAAATCTTTTTTGTAAACGGACTATTAGCATCAAGAGTAGAACTTTGAATTAATAAAGTTTTGTTTCTTTAAGTTTTTAAAATAGTTTTAAGATTTAAATTATAAGTTTTTAACATGCCATAATAAATACGATAAATATGGCGAGAGGCTTATTGCCTTCTTTCATATTATAACAAGATGTTAGAATATTTAAAATTAAAACCTTAAGAACATTAAGATCATTTAAAGCAAGACTTAAATCAATAAATCAATTAAAATGAATAGGACCGCTAAACAAAGATGATTGAATCATTCGAAGTATGCTAGTTTCAATTTTTTTAAAAGCATCTCTCAAGCAAAGAAGTATCGAAACACTAATGTCTTTCCCCATGAGAGGTTTAACAACGACTTGAATAGAACCCAATAAGCAAAAACTTGTAACCTTTTATTAAAAATCCTTGAATGAATTTTCTGTTAAATAAGCAATATTTTTCACGGGATTTTAAAATGGCATAGGTTTGTTAAAAAACTCAGTTTTGAAAACAATTTAAGTCCAAGTAGTTTTGTAAATAGATTTAGCATTAGTTTTTGGAGTAATTTTCAATAGAAAAATCTTCCTCATTGATAATATCATGAGGTATACTAGATCTACTTCAAGATTTGATATTAATATGAATGATTGTTTGAAATCTTTGGTTTCAACTCAAACAAAACATTTCAATTTCCTACAACAGGAAATCAAGTCTAAAAAACTACTGAACAATTATTTGGTAAATTATTTGGTAAATTGTTACAATAAAAAATCAATAATTTCAACAAAAGATTGATTGATGTTGATTGTTTAGAATGCCACAATAACGAATATTAGAGACGTTTGTTTCAACAATTTTGAAAGAGCAATTCCAAGATACGGTAGAGCTTTAGCATGTATCTTGATTTACTTGATAAGAGTAGTATGAATTTCAATCCAAGGAGAGGGGTTGGAATGCAGCCATTCGAAGAGTGCATGACATTATTTCCTCATGTCCATGTAACATAGTTGAGAGAACTAAAGAACCTCTACAATTGAGTTTTACCAAGAATGACGTCAAGTAATCTACCAACAAATTCGATAACATGATTGATATGTCTAATTGCCTTAAGAAATATTATAACCAAGGAATTTAATCTTAGTTTGGAATAATTTTATTTTGTTAGCAAAGACAATAATACCATTTTGTCTAATGATGTCAAGAAACGAATACAAATATTTTCAATATTCATCAATAGACTTATAGTAAATAAGAATATAATCAATATAAACTATGGTGAAACGAGTGAATGAATTGAAAATATCATTAATAATAATTTAAAATTTGTCAGGGACATTCTTGAGTCCAAAAGGCATAACATTCTACTTATTATGACCAATGAAGTAGTAAAAGCAGTTTTATATTTAACATCTAATTCACTAATTATGATTTGTCAAAATCTTGATCTCATGTCATACACACTATGATCTTGTTCAATGATTCGTAATTGATAACTAGGCAATGTGTCCCTATCTCAATTTCAACATTTTTCTAGACATTAAAAGTAGCAACTTATAGTAATCTTCTTGGCAAGCAGATCTTGAATTGTTGTTTTACAAGATTCTAAAGTTTTAATGTTTTACAAAGTTTTACCATGCCAGATAACTTGAATTAATAAAATTAGGATTAGATAACTTGAATCAAATGGAAATAATGATAAATGGAAGTAGAAAATATAGTCGTTTATTCAAAAATACTTACAAAATATTATCACAAAGGTTGGACAAGAAACAAATGATATAACAAGGAGATGGAAGAAAAAGAAGTGTGTTCCTCTTTTGAAGCTAGGTTCTGCTTTATAGATCAAGGGAAGCCTTTACAATTATTTCAACATTAGTTAACAGTAATGAATAGTAAACAGAAGTATAATGAACAGTGCTGGATGGTGTATATATATATATATATTTACTACTTATTTGACCATATGAAAGTTACTAAAAAACAAGAATCTAATCAAAAGAAATCTCCGTCTTTTTCTTGGGTGAGTTTTAGCATATTTATTAAAATGGTTATGTTTTCGTCTAGAAGGAATAATAGGAGGAATGTTAAATTATTCACATGAATTTTTTTATTTTATATTTGGTTTTTTTTTTCTATTTTTTATATGTTCACGAAGCAATTTTTTTTATTATGTATAAAACTAATTAATTGTTCTAATAATATCATCATAAGCAGAATTATTATGATAATTAAGAAGTTTTGAGATATCAGTAATAAGTTATGTTATATACCGTTATTATTGCGTATTATTTGTATATTCTATTAATGCAATTGGCTAATACAGTTATTAATGGAGTATGCAGTCAATCACATTAATAAAGTGCGCAAAAAAATATATATATACAAAAATAATTACACATAAATTTTTTGTATCAGTGACAATAATTCATTAATAATTTCTTCTTTTTAAATATATATTATATTGATACACAAAGGGTACACACTGATACAGAAAAAATGGAAGGGAGACCGTAATTACTGTAAATAATAACAACTGTTACCCTTTATTTTTCTTTTCCACATACACTTATCTGTGTACATATTTCTAAGCAGAAATGACTTGTTTGATGCAACTTGATACATGATTTAATGTTCATCGATGCCAAATTGCCAATTGTGTCTTTTTTCAATGATGCGAATGATCATGTCTTTTTTTGGAAAAATAGGGCGGTGAAGGATCGATGTTTATTATTCGGCTCTGTTCATAATTAATAACATTCTCATTTGATTGGAATACTATCTTCGATCCCAACAAATTTATAAAGACTTAAAGAGCGAAGTCAATATGAGATAACTGCACGTTATAGCTCAATTTTGAACTAAAATTACAAGCTAAATTGAGTATTGATGTAAAATTATATTATTTTTATAAATTAATTTATAATTTTTTTATATTATATATTTAAAATGGAATTGTACAAAAGATGGTAAAAATAGGAACAACTGAACAAGACTCTTGTCACGTTCACTTCAAGACTCGAGAGAATGGGTCAAACTTTAGGTTCCGGTTTGTTTTCATGTCATATCATTTCATATTATTTTATTTTATTAAATTCTTATTTTATTTTAATTTTTAAATAAAATAGAATAAATATTTTAATTTTTAAATTATAAGAATAAAAATTATATTAACATTTTTTTTTATAAAAATTCTATTTTAATAATATTTTATTTTCTTTTTAATTTTTATATGATCTTATCTATATAAATAAATGAAATCTAAGATTTTTCTTTTTTAGTTTGTTTTCCTCTCAAACCAACATAAATAGTCTCCTAGAACTCATTAAGGCGTGGTTTGGGTTGGAAGAATTTTAAATTTATTATTATATTTTTTTAATTTATATATAAAATATAAATAATAATTTAATTTTTTCAAATTTTAAAATAATAATAATATTAAAAAATAATATTTTATTTAAATTTCAATCTAAATCCTAAACGTAAAAAGAAATGGTTGGGAAACAATTGACAACGGGCGATAAGTAAAATATGCACATTGACTCTAATGCGCATGATTCGTTCTTATTTAAAAGCATTCTTATTGGATTGTCCAAAATTAACATTTAAAAAATACGATTTTGTACACATATAAAAAAAAATTAATCATATTTAATAAAAAATAGAAGAAATTTATGGAAAAGGAGAATAAAAGTACTTTTTATCTTAAAAAATGAATAGTAAAACTAAAAATTTTACTAAATTTGGCTAATGTTGAACAAAATTTTAATTTTACTATTCACAAAAAGTATTTTTATTCTATTTTCTCGCTTTTATCTATCTATTTTTTATTAAATATGACTAAATTTTTTTAATAAATATGTAAATTTTTATTTTTTGAAAAATAATTTAAGACAATTCAATAAAAATACTCTAAAAATAAAGCTTATCTTAATTTTTTAGTAATTATTGTCAACACCGTATATAAGCGCTCTAGTCAATTTTTTATAATTTTTTTTTTATAAAAAAACAAATTTTTTATGCGAATTTTTTCACTTTTTTTTTTTGTAATGAAATATATTTATATATATTAATATTATTTTCTTTGTTAGAATTCGTAAATATTCTTGAAGAGACAAACTCTACAAGTGTCGATTTTGTTCTTGATGGATAGGTAACCACGTGATTACCAACTCCTCACGTTGGGAAATCAAGGCAAACATACACGCATCTAAAAGATAAACATGATATTCAAATCATCATATTTTTAATCCGATAGTTTGTCACTATAATTATATCGATCAAATATATTTAAATTTTAAAAATTTTACACTAATTAATATAATTGAAAATGACATAATTAACACTAATAAAATATAATTAATTCATGCTGATATATACACTTTCACAGGTCGAGCACGAGCCAATGAGCCATTTATTAATAATTATCTTCAAGAGTCGTAGAAAAAAAACCTTCAAGACTCGTAGAAGATTGGAGAATGTGCCAGTGCCGATTTACGTGGAAGCAACATTTCCATTTTACGGTTTTTCTGGTTTATTTTATATATTTCAACATTTTAAAATGTAATAATATTAAATATGACTTTCCATATAAATAAATATATAAAAAAATCTAGGACTTAGGGTGTTAATGCCAAAAAATAGCACAAGAAGTCAAAAAATAAATGAAAAATTTTATATATAAATTTATATATCACACACCATATATTCTTTTTATTTTTTTTTATAAAATATTTAATATATAAATAATGAGTAGAGGATTCAATTAATTTAAAAAGAATAAATTTACAAAAAAAAAAAATGTATGATGTGTGGTATATGAACTTATATATAACATAGCTTAAGACTAAAAGCATTTTCGTTGGTCTCATCAAATTTTATTATCAAAAGTTGATAAAAAGTATAAATTTACACACATATCAAAAAAATTTCGTCATATTTGATCAAAAATAAGGAAAAGAAAATGTGGAAAATAATATAAAAATATTTTTTGCTTAATTTTTGAATAGTAAATTATTAAATTAATGAAATTTTTTTATATGTGTATAAATGTATATTTTTTTTATTAATTTTTAATAATAAATTTTGATGAGATCAATGAAAATACTCAAGTGTATTATTCCTTAGTTGAGTTGCGCATGGTATATCAATTTTTTAAAACCTATTAATTTCACACCATGCGTAAAACTCCCCACAAATAAGTACACTTGAAGAAAGGTCTCGTTATTTTGTTAGATCTTTTATGGGATAGAATGTCATAATAAATGACAATGAGTGTTTTTTTTTTTATTTTTTAAAGAAATGAGTGTTTTTAATTTTTATGTACATTTCCTACTTTAATTTGTAAGATTTCTCTAGATTCATTATTCATTTTGTAACGAACTAAAATCATGGAAGAAAGATAATAAAACTTAAAATTCAGTATTTAATTAGAGAAACACTATAACTATAAAAATAAATTTACAAATTAACCTAATTTGACATCGTAGTTGAATATTATAAAATTAATTTGATTATTTTATTATAAAGTACTTAGTTGCATCTAAAGTTGTAAATAAAAATCCTTTCAATAAATTTCCACGACAGTGGGTGCTGTTCTATTCATTGTAAAATACACTCCCTAATATTCCTTTGACTTCTTATTTGCAACTTGCAAGCAAAAGCTTGGTAGCTTAGCTTGAGGATCAAGAATAAAATAAAATAAAATAAGTAAGAAAAAGAAAAGTGTCAAAAAGCATGCTGAACTCTTGTTAAAAAAAAAAGAAAAAAATTAACTCTTTTTTTTTTTTTTAATTTTTAAAAAAAGAAAAGAAGAATCCTCTTCAAAGTTTAACTTCATGTCCAAATGTATCAGGTTAACTTCATCTAAATTTTGAATTTAAAATTTAATTTTGAAAAATGAGTAATTTTTTTTAAATATTTTAAATAAGATTATTAAAATTATTAAAACAATTAAAAAAATATAATCTAGAGACTCATAATATTTATTATTATTATTGCTATTATTATGTAGATATATATATAGAGAGAGAGAGGAAGAGAAGCAGTTATTATCTTCAAGAGTCGTAGAAGATTGGAGAAGGCATGGGAATGAGTCCTGACTTATATTTTCTTTTACAAAAAAAGGGTAAAGGACGGAGTAAAATTATATAAGCATTCTTCCACAAACACGAAAGTATATTTTTTCCACACGGATGAATCTCTCTTTCTTCCCCTGAGAGAAGAACCGAAGGCAGACGAAAGTAGCAGAACAAGATCCCCTTGGAGCACTAGAAATTCGTTTCTCTCATGGCGAGGCCTAATCAAGAAGCTATCGATACATTCATCAGCATCACCGGGGCGACCGAAGCAGTTGCCGTTCAAAAACTCGAGGTAAGTTTTCTTCTTCTCGGTAACTACCGATCGTATTTTGGGATTGGTTTTGTCGGATATCTCATGGATTTTTTAGATTTTATTTGTAGGTGTGCAATTCGTGCACAATTCCGATTCTTTACTGTTAGGTGTTCGGCCTTTGATTAGGGTTTGTCTTCGTAGCCTGTTCAGCTTGGCAATTCGTTGCTATTTGTTGGTCGATGATAATTGAATTTTGATCATCTAAATGCTAGTTTTTGTGTGTATGGTTTATTGGTTGGCGTTTTATTATGTTTGGATGGTATGCATTCAATTGTTATTTATGTATTGACTTTTGATGATTCGGTTTATTCAGTGGGCGAACAAGAGTATTTTTCCAATAGAATTGTAGTCTCAGACTGTCATAGATGTCATTGAAAACTTTCCCTTCACTAGGGATTCGTGCATTTCAATTCTATTAGTTCACGGGGATTGAGAATATCATTCGGTCAAAGATAGATGAACAATTGTATTTCGTATGACACAAGGATTGACTCACAAATACATCAATGATTAGATTGGTTGGGAATAGCAATCAAGTATTTGTACTTTAAATTATCGAACACATTATGCTCAATTAGATCATGGAGGATAAGAGGGCATCCCTCTCCAGCTATATTTTTTTAAGCTACCTAATTAGTTTGTATTGTCCTTGAACGACCGGCAATGCTAGAAAGGAAGTCCCATTTCTTGCAATGGGATTTTTATGGCATTCCCACTCAGACAAATAGACTGATGAGCTGGTAACAGAAGCGGTTTCTTTTTACTAAATTTTAGAATGCTGTAATCAGGCTTCTTTTCTGCTTTTATATAACCACGTGACTGAACGACTCTTGAGTGTTGCACTGAAATCAAGTCTTAAATTTTACATTTCCATTTCATCTGTCATCTTGCTTGCAATCAGGCACACGGTGGTGATCTAAATGAAGCTGTGAATGCACATTTTAGTGAAGGAGATCGAAACAGATCAGCTAGGTATGCTACTTTATGTCCTCTCATTTATCCAATAATTACTATATTCTGCAAGTTTCGCGCTTCCTGCTTTAGTGTTGTTGTCTTAATTCATTCTTTCATGTTCAGCATGGATGAAACCATTGTTGCTGCTCCACAAGATGATATCATGGATATTGATCAAGTTGAACCCCTAGCACCTCCTTTATCACTTCTATCAACAGCTCTAAATATGAACCGATTTTCTCATCTTGATTCAGACTTTGGTAGAAGCTTTTTGGATAGTAGTTCTGGTTTTACAAACCGTGCACCCTTCATAACACATCCAAGAGAAGTTAGGGAGATTCCCATAGAGGTAAAGGATAGCAGTCAGCCATCTGGTCGGTCTGGTCACGCGCCTACTATTGAGGATGTCACTGAAACTGAATATGCACACGGCCCAGATATTCATGGGACTATTTTAATTGATGATGATGATGATGATGAGAAATTTTCAGCGGCCTCAACTGCTCAGGCTACACTGCATGGTGGAGAAGACGATCATATTTTGGGTGATGGTTCTCACAACAGAAACATTAGACCCAATGCTCCTGAACCTAATAGATTGCTAGACTATGGCGATGACATAGAAGAAGAAATGATTCTAGCTGCCATCGAGGCTTCAAAACGGGAGGTTGAGGGAGTGCATAATGTATGCAAGCCTAGCCTTTAATGCTTGCAAGCATGTCCTCCATGTTCCCTGTTGATAATAAAAGTGTGCCTTTCTTGATGCAGGACTTAGCTGAGCTGGAGCCTCGGCCAAGGCAATCTCGCTTGGAAGATTCTGAACTTGCACATGCAGTTTCATTGTCTCTGAAGGTCTGTTATTTACACTTTGCATGCAAGTGTCTTTTAATTTAATGGAATCTTGGTCCTATTTAACTTGAAACAAATTCAGACGGCTGAGAAAGAGAAAGCATTGCATGAGCAAGGGGAAAGTGCTGGAGCATCAGACGTTGGATCTTCTAAGCCAGCTGAGGGAGAGCAAGTAAAATTATCTGCATCAAATGGGAGGTTGGTGTCTCCTCCTGCCTAATAGTTTTTTGCACATTCTCTGGCTAGTCAGTGTGGATTGTCTTTGTACCAGCCACAAAGGTCATAAAAATAAAATTCTTAGCTCCTGATATGCAATTTATACTGTTTGGAGGAGGGAATATGATGAGGGCATTGTGATCTATCTAGGTTGGAGCCTGGAAGCTCATTTATCCAAGAGGAAGTTGAAGATGTTGAAGAGCAGCCTCTTGTCAGGCATAGGTCCCGTAACATGTCTTCTGGCTCTGTTGAGTCTGCCAAAGATGTCGTAGTTGTTGAGGATAGTCCACCATCAAGTCCTGGACAGCACGATTACCGTAGTCGTCGTCAGCACAACGAAAATGCCTTTCCTTCTGATGTGGTACACTTTTTAAACACTGTTCCCATTTGTAAATCTGGACTCAAGTTCAGTCTTGCAGTTGATCAACTATAAACTCAATGTTCTCTACCAACTTTTCTTTTTCACCTTTCGTCTTTACCAAATTGTAGTGGGGAGGGATTTCTTCTGAGGAGCATGATGAAGCAGTCATGCTAGAGGCTGCAATGTTTGGTGGAATTCCTGAAGGGACTGGATATCGTTCGGCATATGCACCTCATCATTTCATGCAAGCCGAGGGTCATTATCCCCCATGGCAACCTCGCCCTCCATCACCCTCCCTGGCCGCACAGCGCTTGATACGGGAACAACAGGTTTTGCTTTGGGCTTTGACAATAAATAATGACTTGAAATTTGAGCGACCAAAGATGGCATGACTTAACTTTCCCTTGGCTCTATGTCTCATCGGATGCTTGCAGGATGATGAATACCATGCATCTTTGCTTGCTGACAAAGAAAAAGAATTGAAGGCCAAGGAGGAAGCTGAAGCTTGTCGTTTAGAAGAGGAAGCAGCTAGAGAAAAAGCTCGGGAAGAAGAAAGACATAGAGAGGAAGAATCTCGAAGGAAATTGGAGGAAGAACAGGTACTTTTAATTGATATGTCCGGTAGAGTTGTACCAATTAACTTGATTTTGTTTTATTAAGCTGGGGTTGCAATAATTATCTTTTTATATCAAAGTTTTCAAAAAAAAAAAAAATCAAATTGGTTATAAATTCTTAAGTTACAAGTTCCCATTTATATAAGAAGGGATTGCACTTGTAAACAAACAAAAAACTTCAATAAATTTGAAACGTTTCTGTTTATGTATGGTTTGAGCAGTAATGGTTGTTTGTTAATGATTACAACAGTGTTGGGTATCATGATTCTATTTACAAAGTGACCTGAAGCGATTTTCATTTACAGGGTTCTTCTTCATTATATTGCTCATAATTATCCTTCCATGGTGGGATATATTTGTACCTTGCTTATTTTTGCATCAGTATGTCAAACCTGGTTTTTAAAACATAAAGTACACCTGAGATATTAGTTTTTGCTGCCTACCTGGCAAGGATGACATTGGCGAGACTATTGTTTTCCAAGTTGTTTACTGCTGCAGTCTGTACAATTCTTGCTGGCAGGAATTGGAGAGACAACTGGCTGCAAAAGAGGCTTCTCTGCCTCAGGAACCAGGATCAAACGATGAAAATGCTGTAAACCTTCTAGTACGGATGCCAGATGGCAGCCGCCGGGGGCGCCGATTTCTCAAGTCTGACAAGCTACAGGTAAAGCCTGTGGAGGAAAGATTGTTTTGCTTAATTACTTGGCTCCTGGCTTAACATGCATTGTTATTTGCTTTGCAGTTTCTCTTTGACTTCATAGATATTGGTAGAGTTCTCAAACCTGGATCTTACAGATTGGTAAGTACTCTGTATTTTATACTTTATTCCCTCTTGAGTACTGCTAGCAAATCCCATGCTTCTATAAACTACAACTTACTCAGGATACAAAGGATAAGTTCCTGTAGGCATTAACTTGTCTAGGCATGCTAATATTACAGAAAATTACAAACATTTTTTTTTTTTTAAATAAAGAGTTTGCCCTTAAATGGATCTGTTGTAATGTCATTGAGGGTACAGGTGAGGCCATTCCCTAGGCGGGCTTTCGGTGACGGAGAGAGGGCTTTGACACTGAATGAACTTGGGTTGTCCAGCAAACAAGAAGCCTTGTATCTGGAGTTGATCTAGAATGACAGAATCCATAAATGTAGAAATTTAGTCACTTGCATATTTAGTTTTATTAAAAATATGAAGAGGGACAGGAAATATGGGATTCCATTTTGGTTCGTGGTGTTTTGGGCGAGATACATGGAATTTGAGGAGATGAAGTACACAAGTATTGTTGACCATACCGGACAGAAAGAACTATCATTTGTCGCTATTTATTTCCTTTTATTCGATGGTATTTCATATTTCATGGGGAATGCGGTGCCTGGCAGTTGTCTATGGTGTGGTTTTGTGACTCATCGTATGTCTGATAATTGTTATATATACCCTTTTAACGGTATTCTACCCAAAAAAAAAAAAAAATTGGAAAAAGAGAGAAAATGCGCTCCTCTTAACTTGTAACTTGTAAGCTAGTATCATGTGGTGCTGAGATAACATTTGGTGGCCCATTGACCAATAGTTGTTGATCCTTCCCAAGTATCCGTATCCAAAATTTATATTGTTTTCGAGTGCGTAAGGGCTGATTTGGATGCTCATGTGATCGGAGTTGATGTCTAAAGTCTGTGATTTTATTGTGATGTGTTTAAATATAAATAAATTGAGATATGTGTGTAAAGGTTTGAAGGAGGTTGACATAAATTTTAATTTTTTATTTATTTATGAGAAGTTAAAAAAAGTAATGGTTCTATCAATTAGTTTGAGATGGATTGAGATTACTCAACCAATTAGTCTAGTTTATTTTCACAACATATCTTATATTATCTAACTATTATATTTTTTAAAATTTTTACATAATAATATTAAAAAAATTATTTTTTAATTTTGAAAATAATAATAATATTAAAAGATATATTTTAATATTTTATTTAATTTTTAATATTTTATTTTAATTCATCTTATTTCATCTGTGATAGTAAACGGGACAAAAAAATTTCATTTGTCCTTTTTATATAAAGTAAAATAAAGAAATAAACTACCATTATTTCCTTTGGAGAAAAGCTAATCTTATCGAGGAGATGGATCTAGATATATATTTCTAATTTTTGTAGTCTTATAATGATGTAAATTCTTTTAAAAGAATATTTAAAGACATGAAAGAAATGAATAAAAATATTATATATATATATATATATCAATTGATTTTGTCGAACCATTCTCGTGCTACAGCTCATTATCTTTGTGATCGTTGCCGCAAGTTGATGGCAATACTTCATTACTTACCTTGAAGAAAAAAGCGGAATGGACTCTGGATTTCACTCGTCATGGGCAAAAGTTAAATTTGTCCTCCAATTTAACGGTTCCTTGTAAAGCTGTGCTCTCTGTGTGTGTTTTTGCCAGTTCATAATGGCAATTCTTCAAGCAAGCCCGTGTGGGGCCTTGGATCAGCAACTTTCACATCAGATAACGTTAGCTAGTCTGCCTACTGTATAACTTGGGCTTTTCTCAGACTGCAAATATGGGATAAGTAAAATAAATACAGTTTTTTTTTTTTAGAATCAAAATAAATACAAGTTGAAGATTGGCAGAATAGTTATAACCCAAAAGAAATATGCGGGTAACGCTCATGATCTGCCACTGCTACTGCCAACTTGTACAAGTACAACAACTTGTAGTTGTACAAGTACAATTACAAAATTATGCTATTTATAAGTTAGTGTTAAAAAATCACAAGTATTCCAGCATTTTTGTTTTGTCTTAAAAATTATATTACTTTTATTTTGTAAAATAATTATTCTTATAATTTTACTAATAATCCTCATTTATAATTAAAAAAAAATTGAGAATACAAAATACTAAAAAAAATGTTTAAAATATAATAAGAGAAATATATCCCAAGTGTATAACATTCATATTCTTTAAAATAGAGATTATGGTTCGACCCTCTCTGAATGTATAAAAAGAAAATTATATAAGTAATATTACTTTTAAGTTAATGTCTAAAAAAACCATTTAGGATTAAAGCTATTATAATTATAAGGAGAAATAATATATTTGTAATAATTTAACGTGTGGAATGTTGCGCTGCCACGAAGGACGCGAGGAAAAAAAAAAAAGGGCAACATTTTCAATGTGGCATGATATTCAATGCATTAGCAAAGTACAAAGCTCAATTGCAGCAGATCACTAACGAAGAACTAAGGCCCTCTGCCAATCTAGTCAAATCAAAACTCGTTTTCCTTTATAAAAGCTGAGTTAAATCTTTCATGGCGGTTTGCTGTTCTTCCACGTGTCCTCTCCTTGCTTATCCATAAAATAAATAATAAAAAATGATGATGTAATGCAACGGTCAAGAGCACGAACATCCCGGGGGTGATGGGGAGGCACGTGCGGCTTACGTGACTGACACCAGACAAACCCCGAACCCTTCCAACATTTTTACCTAAAAGAGGAATAAAATCCCGAATCACACTCTCCGTACATTAAACCCCCCAACGGTCATATTTCGCCGACAGCTTCCAACGGTCATATAGACTACTAGTCTTCACCGTCCGATCTCTATCCAACGGCCACAATACCAAGTTTTCCCGCAGCCATGCCCTTTTTTTTCCTCAATGTTGCTGGTAAATGAGATGAGTCATAGCGCCCGGAAAAAAAGCAATGATAGAGACGGCAACAGAAGTGGTGGTGTAGTGGGTAGTATTAGGAGTATGGTATTGTTGTAGAATAAGTTGAAAGTACAAGAAATTGCCTTTAGTATATAAAAGCGCGAGTCTGTAATAGTATATGGTTTTTTTGGGTAGTGAGTGCTGATCGGTATTTCTCTCTGTTGATACATTTTCAATGCATGTCTGAGGGGTTTCCGGAGCTGGGCTTTCAGCTTTCTGGGTTATGCTTGTTATTCAAGCTTCAGCTATGGTGGAGTTCATAGCCTTTTCAATTGATGATCTGGGTCTCAAGATTTCTCAGAATGTCATTCACCGATTTGAGCAAGTATGTTTCCACATTTCCTTTCGTGGTTTGAGTTCCAATGAGAAGAAAAAGCATAGCCTCTTCCCATGAATTCTCTCTGAAAATTACGGAATCCGATGATCGTTTTCTGGTAGGTTTCTAAATTAGTTTTCAACTCTTCCATTCTTTTTTGGGGTGTGGGTAGTTTTCAACTCTGTTGTTCATTCATACTTACATATATCATATAGGAACACTTAAAACTTGTGAAAGATTGTGGTATTCATCGGATTCCTATATATATATTGTGTTTTTTGTTTGTCTAAAAAATTCACACACTCACGCAGTTTGTCTCTCCGGATTTCTCTTTTTAAACATACATTCAGAGTTCACATAGATCCATACAATTCATATAAAAAAAACATACATTCCATACTTCAAAAAATCTACAGGAACAGAGAGAGATAGGGAGGGGGGATAAAGAACAGAATAGGGTGAGTGAACTGAAGTTAAGAAAACAAAGAAAGAAAATAGGAAAGTTATAGACGATCATGTTGGCCGGGTGCTCTAGTTCTGCATTGCTGTCACCGAGACATAGATTGAGGAGTGAAGCACCTGCACCGTTGCAAGCCTGCCATTTCCAGCTGCCTTCAATGAGCACACAGAGATTGGACATGCCATGTAGTTTCTCCCGCAAAGACACCTCGCGCGCGCAGACCATTAGGCCAGTCGGCCTTCCGGTGGAGAAGTCAATTGAATCGAAGACCAGCAGTTGTTCTCTTAAGCAGAGCATCCGACTTCCACCTTTGTCAACAACCAGTACTCCGACGGGTGCTCAGACCGCATTTATCGACGCGAAGAGAGAGATCAAAAAGGAGTTTTGGGAGCAAGGAAAGAGCTTGAAGAGGTTAGCAGAAAGGGGATCGGTCGATGAGTCATGCATAAGCAGAGCCAAGAGGAAAAAGGGGGGAAGTGATAATGCGAAATCAGATGAGATTAGCGGAGGTGGGCGTGATAGTTTGAGTTTGGGCCAATTGGGTGCTGGGAACTTTTGGTTTCAACCAAGTTTGGAGGCTTCTCGGTCAGTTCCTGGGATCATAGGCCTTAGCCCTCATCACGTTCCTTTCTCTTTGACATATTCAGAGGAAGAAGAAAGGATCTGTTATGTGCCTGGTGAAGTGATTTCCCCACCTTTGCCATTTTCAAACAACCCATGGGTGCAATCCATTGTTACTGAGATCACAGACCTTGGCGAGAAGGACGGCGAGACCAGCCACGGGCTGGTGAAGGAGGCCTCGGGTTCAAGTTCTTCATCAGACAGCCAAAGCCTGGGTCTTAGGCTAAATGAGAATGTCTCGGAACAAGAAGTAGGGAATGGGTCTAGAAATCCTTATTCACGTGAAGAACATGAAGTGGAGACCAGGGAGGAGGACAACAGAGGTGAGCATCAGGGGTTTGAGCTTGTCAGCTTACTTACAGCATGTGTTGAGGCAATTGGGTTTCGGAATATCCCAATGATTAATCATTTTATGGCCAAATTGGGTGAGCTTGCTTCGCCAAAAGGAACCCCTATTAGCCGTCTATCTGCTTATTACACTGAAGCTTTGGCCATACGTGTCACAAGGCTTTGGCCTCATATTTTTCACATTAACACTCCTCGAGAGCTTGATCGGGTGGATGAAGACTCTGGTACTGCACTTAGGCTTTTCAACCAGGTGAGCCCAATTCCAAAGTTTCTTCATTTCACATCAAATGAGATATTATTGAGAACATTTGAAGGGAAAGACAGGGTTCATATTATAGATTTCGACATCAAGCAAGGGCTTCAATGGCCTAGTTTGTTCCAGAGTTTAGCTTCTAGAACTAGTCCTCCAACCCATGTGAGAATCACCGGTATTGGGGAGTCAAAGCAGGAGCTGAATGAAACAGGAGATAGGCTTTCTGGATTTGCTGAAGCATTGAACTTGCCTTTCGAGTTTCATCCAGTAGTGGACAGATTGGAAGATGTGAGGCTTTGGATGCTTCATGTGAAGGAGCATGAATGTGTGGCCGTGAACTGTATTTTCCAAATGCACAAGACGCTTTCCGATTCGAATGGCGGCCCCGGCACGGCACTAAGGGACTTTTTGGGACTCATCCGCAGCACAAACCCAACAATTGTTCTTATGGCAGAGCAAGAGGCTGAACACAATGACCCCAAATTGGAAACCAGAGTTTCCAATTCACTGAAACACTACTCTGCCATATTTGATTCTATTGATTATAGTCTTCCCTTGGACAGCTCCATCAGGCTAAAGATAGAAGAGATGTTTGCACGTGAGATCAGGAACATTATTGCTTGTGAAGGAAGGGATAGGCTAGAGAGGCATGAGAGTTTTGAGAAGTGGAGGAAGTTGATAGAGCAAGGAGGGTTCAGATGCATGGGAATTAGCGAGAGGGAAATGCTTCAGAGCCAATTGTTGTTAAAGATGTACTCTTTTTGTGAAAACTTCAGTGTTAAGAAGCAAGGGCAAGATGGAGGAGGAGTGGGGCTTACTTTAAGTTGGCTAGATCAGCCTCTTTACACAATCTCGGCATGGGCGCCTCTTGATATTACTGGAAGTTCCTCCTCTTATTCTCAGCCAAGTTGATTTGATTACTTTTGGGTTTGTTTCGTTTTCTCTATGCATTTCCAATACCTTCCTTCCATTCCAGTCTAGCATACAGAAAAGGGGATATACACAATTCTTTATAGGTAGGAAAGTTATCATTATTCTTTCATTCTTTTGTTGCAGATAAGATTTGTCAGTCAAATAGTGTCACAATTATTTGTAGGTCGATATTGATTACAGTGGTTGCAGGCCAGATTGGCATTAGTATTTTATTATTTTGAGTCAGTTTGTGTTTATTCATTAATTCTTTATGTATGCTGAAATTCTTTGTTAATCAATCATCTTTCATTGTATTGCTTTGTTACTCAGAATTCATGTACTTTTTGGGGGCACTCAATGTGTTATTCATGAAACGATTTCATTGATTTATATATATATAAGTTGTTAATTTCTATAATTTATCTTACTCCTATCTGTTTTGGACTCAATTTGACAATCATGTATATTTATTAACACCACTGGGCCAAAAAAAAAAGTAACTAAATAAATAGGTTCTGCTGGAATTATCAACAAAAGATTTCTCCTCGTAATTTCAGCCCATCAATATTGGGTTCTTTAGCACTGTGGCAATATAGCATTTCAGCCGATCATGAACACAGGAACCAAAAAAAAAAAAAAAAAAAAGGAAAGAAATAGGAACTTTTGGCCACCGGCAGCTTCGATCCCGACTCTCACCACCTGGAGGCGCATGTAACCCATGTGCCACGTCAGCCGCGGGTCTCGTAGTTGTGTCTCGGATTTGTTTTCCTCCAAGATTGAAAACCAGTTTTATGTCTATGTGAATCAATTTTTCCATTTGTTTTTTGTGGTTGTGTTGTATTTTTCTTTTATTAATAAAAAAAACAAAAACATGTAGTCTCTAGGACTTTTGGTCCTTAGAGTGTGTCCCTAACTCGTCTTAGAACGAGATTTGGGTTTGTTTGGTCGTTTGGTTTTATCACTCTGTTTTAGACAGCTGTCTCTCAGACGATGTTTTTATGAGGTTTGTGCAGTTAGGGTTAGAAAATGCCAGTCACTTTTAGCGTATTAAGAAGCTACAAATCGTCGTTCAGTTAACTTGTAATATATGTTTTCAAATTTATTTATAATGCCCGTTATTGATAAATAGAATGCAATTTCCTTTGCAAAAAAAGAAATTAAACGTTTATTAGCAAGCAGAGCAAAGAAACAAAGAGATGACGGTATTGTATGGATCGAGGTTTCGGTTACCAAAGAGAACCATACTATCCTGGCATGAAATCAAAATCGGAATCGACAAAGCCTTAGAAATCGACAAAACTCCTACAAACCAGAATGCATATGATCTTATTGATCCACCTAATATTTCACCAGTTCTCTCTTTTTTTTCTCCAATTTTGAATCCAATTGCTCGCATTTTCAACATCTTCTTCGACAAAATTCTAAAATAATGTATGTGTGATACTTACTACCTATTTATAAAGATAAAGATTTGTGGTATATAGGTTCTTATATAATTTTAAAAGAATTTTTTTTTTACTCTTTAGAAGATTGTAATAGAATTTTAATTATATTATTAATTAATTTTTTAAAAATATAAATCATATAATTTAGATCTTTTATATTGAAGCATACAGTACGTGACTAAAACGGAACAAGGAAAGCCCAACAGCAATGAAATTGGGCATGGCATGTGCACATGATCTTAATATCAATTTCTATATTGGTTTCATCTTTTTTGACATAAATGTACTTAGCTCGTCGTCTCGAATGGGGTTTCTGTGGTGGCTAAACATAATTATTAATTATTGCAAATAGAAGTTCTTTAAGTGATTCATAATTACCAATTGAAACGAAAAAACCACCAATGGCCCTTATGTCTTCAAGTTATATGGATGGATCATGGATGCATGTATTGTTTAGCAAACAAAGAACAACTTGCCACACACACTGACTTATCTCTGCCATGATAATTTGCGGTCGCTAATGTCACTATCAAATTCTTGCCCAGAAATTTCCCCGACGTTGATAGCCCCATAAAATCGTCCTTCTTTCGCATCACTATCACTGATATCGCAGTTGCCATCTTCAAGCAGATAGCTAGCTTGGGTGGTGCGCACTTCAAAAGCATCAAATCGAACATGACATTTTAGATTTTTTAAAGTCTGTTTAGGTTTAGAGATGAGATAGAGATTAGGTGAATTAAAATAAATTTAATTTATTTATTATTATTATTATTTAAAATTTTAAAAAATATATTAAAATTTAAAAAATATGTATAGAAATTTATATTTTATATAAAAAATTATAAAAATATAATAATAAATTGAGATGAATTAAGATGAATTGAACTCATTTTACTATTTAAATCGAGTCCAAGTCCTGTTTGAATTTATATTTAAGATGAGATTGAATTAAAATAAATTTTAAAAATTAAATAATATATTATTATTATTTTAAAATTTTAAAAAATTAAATTATGATTTAAAAATTATATTAAAATTTAAAAAATTTATATTAGAATTTATATTTTATATAAAAATTTTAAAAAAATATAATAATAAATTTAAAATAATTTGAGATAAATTTAACTCGACTTTAAATTTAAACAAAATCTAAATGTAAGAGGGAGGGGGGAGGGGGGGAAGTGGGGGAGATTTTTATTTTTATTTAAAACGTTTCGAATCTTTTCTGTAATGATTCTTATCTAACTGTTTCACCCAAAATGACAAATTCTGTAATTTTCATCCACTAAAAATACGGCTAAGTGAGGGAGCGTCTCTCTCATCATATCTCTTTTCAAAACTTTGTTCGAGAATTGACTTCCAGCTCCGATGTTAATGTATCATCCTTGAAAGCGAAGTGGCCATCAACCAGCTTGTAATTCAATGATTTCTTGGCATTTGAAATTGCTCAAATATTTCTGTATAGTAATATAAAGATCTACTAATTAAACCAATAAATTGGTAATTTTTAAAAAAAATTTTAAAGGTAAAATCTTATAAAATAGTAAAAAAAAAAAAAAAATCATTTGAAATCAATTTGAAATCAAGTACAAATAAGCCTCAATTACAAAGTTTTAATCAATTTGACTCTTTGTGTTATTTAGATAGCGAATTGAAATAAAATAATTTGAAATGAAAGTTGAAAGTTAAATAAACTATTATTTTTTAATATTATTATTATTTTAAAAATTAAAAAAATTAAATTATTTATTATACTTTTTATCTAATTTAAAAAAAAAACTTATAATAATAAGATGATATGAAATAAAATAAGATAATATAATTTGAAATATTTCTGATATCCAAACGACCTCTTAATCCAACAAACGATTGTTTGTCTTTACTGCAATAACAATCAAAATTTCTGGCAATGTTCAAATAATAGCTATTCTCCTAAAATTTCAGTGGTTGAATCACGATCACTCTATTTTCAATATGGAGCACGTTCACACCCAACCAGGAAAAGCAACTGGAAATCATATATAAGCACTCGGGAAATATTCTCAAATGTCTCGAAGGCCGAATCTCTACACTACTTAGGCCTTAATCAGCAGGACAACTTAAATGTCTCTAAAAGCAGTTTCCAATTCATAGTGAAAAAAAAAAAAAAAGTAATAGTGAAACTTTATTAACTATTTGTTGATACTTAATACTTATCTTCTCAATAGAAATAATTTGTCATTTAAATATTTTCTTGGATAAGATAAAAACCCTTAGAACTCGGTATCTACTTTTGTGAATTATATAAAGGGTGACGTTGAGGGTGGTCCAGCTGTGCTTAGTGGCAAAAACAGTTCTCATCTATAATTTTTATAACCTTTATAAAAATATAATAAAAAATTTTAGAAAATATAATAAAAAAATAAAATTTAGAATTCAGAATAAAAAATACAAATAAAAATAAAATGAAAAAAATATAATAAAAAACACAATAAAAAAAATAAAGATGAATTTATAGGAGGAGTTTGACCTTATCCAGCCTCCATTGCCGCCGGTGGTGATGGTTGACACCGCTCATGCCATCGCTCATGCCATCGGGACCGGCTCCCTCCGACGACCTCAACCCTACGACGACAAAGAATCTATTTCAGCTTTAAGATTGTCAGGAGAAGGTGGGAGGTCGTCGTCGAATGGGTGAGGTCACCGGAGGGAGCCGATCCCAATGGCATGGGCGGTGGCGGTGGACTCCGGAGGCGACGAGATACTATTTATAGGGAGATCGACCCAACCGACCTCCAAAAACACTCTTTAAGGTTACCAGAAAAAGGTGGGAGGTCGTCGAGAATCGCCGTTACAAGGGTGAGATCGCTGGAGGGAGCCGGTCCTGATGGTATGGACGGTGTCGACCATCGCTACAACCGGTGGTGGGAGCTGGACTGAGTCGAACTCCTCTTATAAATTCATTTTTAATTATTTTTTTATTGTGTTTTTATTATGTTTTTTTCATTTTATTTTTTTATTATATTTTTTTATTGTATTTTTATTTTTTTAATATATTTTTTAATATTTTTATAAAAATGATAAGAATTATAGAATGTAGCTATTTTTGAGGTTAAGGACAACCGGATTGGCACAACATCACTCTTAAATAAAATCAAATAATTTAAAAAAAGATCTCAAAGTATTTTACATTTATTCAAATTACAAAATTTAAAAATAAAGTCTAATCTTAGCCGAAGCGTTTCATCTTTTGCACTGTACAGCTGGACCTGAGATAGACGTGCATGACGTACTACTCAGTTCAAAGAACGCATGATTGGACCAAAAGACAGGCACTCGATCACGATTCACACGCCATAAAAATAATTATCACCAAATTCATCGGGATTTGTTTTCAACATGCAGTTTTTTTTTTTTTTAATTGTTGAATTAATGGGCATGCACGCGGACTAAAGAGCCGGTTTGGAGTAGACACTCATTTTAAATTTATTATTATATTTTTTAAAATTTTTATATAATATATAAATTTAAATATTTTTTTTAAAATTTTAATACATATTTTTAAAATTTTAATTTAATTTTTTTTAATTTAAAAATAATAATTATATTTGTAAATATAATTGATAAACATATTTAAACTTAATTATTTTATATTTTTTTAAATAAAGTCATATTAGTTTATAAGATTATTTTTATGTAATCATTTTATAATTAGAGTATTTTTATTTTCCTATATTATAATTTTTTTTAGTTAAATTTCATAATTTTTTAGACTAAAATTCAATAAATTACTATTTAAAAAAGAGAAAAAAGGAAAAAGACTTTAATTTTAGATTAATTATATATTACTTTTTGTCATCCGATATGACTATTTTTTATTAAATTAGATAGGATAGCCCAAAGAGAAAAAAGGGAAAAGATTTTAGTTTCAGATTAATTATATATTACTTATTTATCACCAAATATAAATAATTTTTTTTATTGAAATAGATAGTATAGCCTTTGATAATATCCAATATATACTTGTGTTGGTTAATTCTAAATACTATCATGATCTACCTCGTTCATATAGAATATTTTATAGTATCAAATATGTACTTAATTGGTTGTTATATTTAACAAAAAAAAAAAAAAGAAATTTAATAAAAAATAAGAAAATTCATTAAGTGACCATTATCTTTCATCAGTTCATATTACTTAATTTATTTTTAATCTAGTTAGATTCAAAACTCTTATCTTCAAAAATCAACATTCAAAAATCAGTTGGTTAATGAAACACGATTGATTTGTTAGAATATTCGTAATGGTTTATCTAAACTTTTATCAATTAGTTTCATTAATCAAATTTGATTAAAAACCACCCCACAATAAAATCGTTATGAATTACCCATAAAACCTCAACGCGATTGAAAATATAATAGAAAAATGCTAGTTGCAAGCGCAGAAGGGTAAACGCTATCGGCTTCGTCTCCTTCCTCAACGCAGTAAAAATCTGATAAAGAAAGCTAGGCTAAAACCGAACTCATTATCTTTTTTTTTTTTTTTATGTTGTTCTTTTTCTTAAAGATTGAGAATATGAAAAAAAAAAAAATTCAGAAACCAATGTTACAACAAATCTCAATGAGATTATCCGATATTTTTGCCAAATCGGCCTCTTCAAGAAATAAACTTATTGCATTTTTCTTCATATATGAGCATGAGCGTTTGTATCCATTTAAATTAATTTTTAAGGCTGTTAAAACTTTGCTGGAATTAAATTAGAATGAGCATGAGTAGTTTTCACCTCGAGCTCGATCGAATTAATGCTTATCTTGTTGTTGAAAATTTAAAGCCACGTATGCAGATAAATTGTCATGATAACTTATTTAATTTTTTAAAGAAAGTCATGAGCTTGATTCTATATTTTAATTAATTAATATATATCAAACTCATAATTATCATGATTATCATAGTTTTGGTTTTAAATTAATAAAGAATATTTTAAATTTTGAAATAATATTTTAAATATAATAAGTTACTGTTAAATTTAACGATAAATTAATGAAAAAATGAAAAAATTTATTAAATGACCGTTAGATAATAATTTATTATAATAGAATATATATATATATATATGTATAGGATGCGAAGGGCATGAATTATGTATCTATACATGGATATATTGTCATCATTACCAAACTGCCAATTATGCAGCTCATATCCAAACTAGCTTGACTATTTAATAATTCAGTCGACTCATTTAGATAAGATTTTTGTTTTTCAATGGTTACCTTGTTCATCTTTCACATCATGACCCACATGCAGGATGCATGCTTAATGGATCACTATCATTTATATCAAAATATACAACTAATCTACAACCTTGCTTCGTTCAAAATTGTGAAGAGAATTCTTGTTAATATTTTTTAAATTCATTCTTATAATTAAGATCATGCCAAATTAAGGAAACTCAATCTTTTTCAATTGTTTAATAAAATGAAAGATTCTAAATTATTGCCTTCCATCCATACAAACACACACACACACACATATATATATATATAATCATTTATATTGTATTAATAATCAAGTACTTTAATTCCATCTAATTTCACTTACCAATGGATGCAGAAATTATTCTTTCTTATTGCTTCTACATGCTACTCTTTTTTTTTTTTTTCCCAGCTTCATGCAGGAATATTATAATTAATCCAGGATAGTTAGATCCATATGGTAGTTTGAGATGGACTCAAATCATGTTTCCATCAATTAATTATAAGCATGCATACAGCTAGCGCTAGCTTTATCATGATTAATTATGAAGTTCCAAACTAAATATCTTTGCATAAGCACATATTATTATGAAATTTATTTATTTATAATCAGTCAATTTTAACAAAATATTTATTTAAAATTAAAATAACTTCTAAATAATCATTTTGTCGTAATTAATTGATCACGAAGTTCATTTTCTTGTAGTGTATATAAGATGCATGAATGATGTAATGATCATAAGGCTAGGCATGATTCCGAAATAATTAGATAGGATTATTAATTAAGTAAAACACGATTAAGTCAACTAATTATTAGATTGTTTTTCTTTATAATTTTCGTGACATGCATGGCCGAATATTTGTGATCTTATTCTGATCGTGCCAACCCTTCCAGCTACATGAATATTTGGGGCCACATTATACATGATAATTCATAATCATAATCAGCCGACTATTATAGATGTATGCATATAAATAAGGCCCCACTCATGTGTGTTTGTTCTCCCTTCTTTTGAAACTACTCTATATTGTGTATCTATTTAGAAGCTGCAGGCTGATTCAACGACACGCGTACGACGTGTTTAAAGATGGCCATAACCACGATACATTGTGTCAGAGCCACGTGGCTTTAGATTTTGCAAAAATTAATTATTGTTCCCATTCTTTTTCCTAATTAATTCGAAGAAGGGGCCGATGCTAGGGATCCGATGCATTCCGATTCATTTTTAAAATTTTTTTAACATAATTTTTATATAAGTATTTTAAAATAATGTTGTGATTTTTTTTTTTTATATTTTTAGAAAATATTTTAAGATATTAAAAAAATTATGTAAAAAAAAATAAAAAAATAATTACAATATTATTTTTAAAATAATTACTTAAAAATTATGTAAAAAAATCTTTAAAAAAATAAAATTAGAAATCAGGATTCCGATCGAGATTCCAAAAGGGGGATATCGTGGCCGGCCGCCACACTCCGATCCATTGTTTATATAAACTGCAGAATAAATTAAAATGGCTTAATTTTGATTTAATATAATAATTAGATATAATGATTAATGTGAACCGAACTCTACCAATATTAATGGCGAATTAGAACATGAATAATGGAAACTAATAATAATAATAATAATAATAATTAAAAGATATTTTGAAGCCTAATCATGATTGATTATTTTGACATGGCCGTGCAAATAAAGTTTTGGTTATTTGTACAAGGTAACATTAGAGAGGATTATTATTTTTTACTCTTAAGTTTTTAGTTAAAAAAACACGTCTTATAATTTTTTTAAAATTTTACTCTCCTTTCTAAAAAAATCTTCTACGTTTCATTATATATTATTTCTCTATTCTATAAAAATAATATTTTATTATTTTTTTTTTTATTACTTTATTTCTACATCTTTCACTATTTTCAATAAAATATAATATATAAAAATTGATTGACACTTCTTATATATTTTTTTTTCAATTTTACTTACTTTTCAAAAAAAATCTTCTACATTTCATTTTCTATTATTTTTCTAATCTATGAAAATAATATTTTTCTGTTATTTTTTTATTACTTCATTTCTACATCTTTCACTATTTTTAAAAAAATATAATATATATAAAAACTGATTTAAGAGGTGAATAATAACTCTCTAAATTATATGAAGTTACTGTTTATCTCATAAACTTATATATTAAGATAGGAAACGGACTTATTTTTTCAAAAAAAAAAAGTTAAGATAATTTCCTATAATTTAGAAATTTGAAGAGTTTGGACATCGAGTTGTGATGCCCATACAGATGAAGTCGTGTTGAGATCTCCAAGGACCAAGACACCTATTATCATTGCTCATTCAAATGTTTTCGTGTGTTCTCAAACGTATATTTCAATTTTCAACTATATCGCTCTCAAGGAATATGAAATTAATGGGCAATTTTCTTCTAGCTCCAAATTAATATTTCAATTTATTCAACGATTTTTATTTTTTGTTTTTGAAGGGGACTAGGGGGTTAAGAACAGACTGTATTTTTGTTTTCTTTTTATAATTAAGTTACAAAATGAAAAATCTTAATACAAGTAAATACCAAAATCAACCAAATAAATAGAGAAAATAAATATTTATTTATATTTTTATATTAAGGTGTTTTATTGTGAGTTCCACCCATTTTTTAATTTTTAATTCAATAAAGTTTTATTTATTCAAGAATAAAAAAATAAATTATGATAAATAATAATATTTCTAATAATGATTGATTCAAAGGTCATTAAATATGAGTATATAATACTGAGTAATGTTATATACAGTTTAAAAAATTAGACTCTTTTATAATCAAAAAAATAAATAAATAGAATAATTTTTATTTTAGAATAAAATTAATTAAAATATTCTTATTTACATTTAAAAAACATTAAAAATTTTAAAAATTTATTTAATTTATCTATAAAATTGGAATATTTCAATAAAGAGTACAATGCAGTTTATCAAATATAAATTGTAAGAAGAATTATTCTATAATACTAAATAATTTTTAGGAAATTTGGTGCAATTTTTTTAAGAAAAGAGAGTTCACTATTAAAAATTGAGAATTTTTATGTGAGTTTTAAATTTGGTATATTTTTAAAAGAAGTATGTGGTGAGCTTACACAATATAAATAATTTTTTATTAAATAATATTGGAAAGTAATAAAAATAGAGTAATTATATGAACTTTAACATTCTTAAAGATAAAAAAGTAAAAATTTTTTTAAAAAAATTAAAAATTAATTTCTTTTGAGAAATAAAAGAGTAAATAATTTTTCATGATGAAAAAGAATGTCCACATATATTAACTAAAATAAAAAATATTGAGAGCATCAACTACTCATTATATACACTCACATAAATAATATATATATTATTTATATATACTGTTTATATAAATATATGTAATGAGTATTGAATTCCTCTTAACATTACTCCAATTAAAATATTGCAAAACCAGATACTTTAGTAATTAATTCCAAGTTGTCTTTTTCATACAGTGCGTATTTTACCCACACCCAACTCATCTTCTGCTTTCCGTCCATTTCATTCTCTGCTGTCTTCCTCTGCTTCTCCATAAACCAACAAAACCCACCAACACAAACAAACTACTCCCCCCTCCCAACAACTGTTACGCGTCCTTCTTCCAGTACCTCATATTGCCACCCCACCACCGCACTCTGTTTCTTTAGAATTCATTCCATTGAAAACTAATCTTTTGGACGATCATCCTTGTTGGTCTGTGTCTCTTCTCTCTTCTCTCTCTCTCTCTTCTCTCCGCTCTGCTCTGTTTCATGGGTGCCGATTTATCTGTTTTGTTCTCAAGCCTAACCGGTCCGGATTGTTCCATTGGATCTGATGGGTATTTGTATTTGCAACCGCGACCCAGTTTGGGGGACTTACCAGAGAGCTGCGTGGCTTCGGTTCTGGGCTACTTGGACCCGCCTGAGATCTGCAAATTGGCGAGACTGAATCGTGCTTTTCGTGGGGCTTCGTGGGCAGATTTTGTGTGGGAATCGAAGTTGCCGTCGAATTATCAAATTCTTTTTCGGAAAGTGTTCGGCGAGTTGCCGGGGGATATGGGTAAGAGAGGGATTTACGAGAGGCTTTGCCAGGCTAATACTTTCGATGGCGGTACTAAGGTATTGCTCGATTTGCTTGTTTCCTAATCTGAGGAAGTGTGTGGAGATCTTAAAACGCCTAATTGTGATCAATTGAGCGGGGAATGAGATTATTTTACTTGTTATGAGATACTATCATATATTTTTCTCTAGGTTATATTTGTTCTGTTTCGGAAGAAATTTATGAAAGATGAAAAACGAAAAAGAACTTTTAGAATAAGAATCGATGTTTTCTTTTCTTTTATTTTTCTTCAGCTTTCTCGGTGGCCAATCATGAGATCTTGATTATTCATGTTATTTGATTTTCTTGATTTGGATGTGTTCCTGATGTATTTGTATAAAAATTGGATTTTACAGAAAGTTTGGCTGCATAAAAGTACCGGTGGTGTTTGTTTGTCCATTTCTTCAAAGGGGTTGGCAATCACTGGGATTGATGATCGAAGATATTGGAATCAGATCCCAACTGAAGAATCTAGGCAAGATTTATGCGCCTTTTTTTACGTTTATATAATAATTTCCAATGGATATAGAAAAATTGTACGTTTCGTGTCATGTATCTTTTAGATGGTACTTGCCAAAAATAAAAACACTTTTAGATGGATGAAGGAAACTCCCAACGTTCCGGGAATTTCCTTGCTGGAACTCATCAAAAGTAGGTTTCTTGTTATTCTTTTCATCAATTTTGTTTGAAATCTTGACTAACAATCTATTGCATAATGATGTGTATATGTATTTAGTTTAATAATGGCTTCATTAGCTTTGGGAAGTTAATGCACTGCATGTCAAAAACACTCTCACCTCAGCTTACTTTTAGAAAATATTTTTTGGATTGGATTCTCGTATAGAAAAGCGTTCTGTACAATAGCAAGTTTTGGGTCATTTGGAGAAGGTCCTATAGCATTTAGGCTATGGGAAGATCTTAGGTGCCATTTGGATAATAAGTTGAGATAAGATTAGTTGAGATGAAATTTGAATAAAATGTTATTAGAATATTATTTTTTAATATTGTTATTGTTTTGAAATTTAAGAAAGTTGAATTGTTTATTAGATTTTGTGTTGGAAAAATTGTAATGATGAGATGAAATATTTCTGGTATCCAAACGGGGCCTAATGTTTAAGGCTGTTATTATCAGTGATTATATTATAATCATATTCTTGAGCTTGGATCAACACATTTGATCCTTCAGGAGATAGTTATTCAATGAGTTTATAAGATTCAATATTGACTAAAGGATTTAATTATAATCCTTAGGTTAGATTTAGAATTAGATATTTGAATCTTGCACGAGCTTGTTGTATAATCTTGATATGCAACTTTGATGAATGACATAGCCACAATTTCCAACATATTTTCCCCTAGATTAGGAATCTCGATGTTTGCATGTCTTGTTTGTGATGATGAGTGAAGCTTGTGATTTTCAAGATTGAAGAACTGCCTAGCTTTCTTCCGTTCTGGTGCTCCTAATGTGGTTGTATCACTGGAATATGCTCTGCCGCTTTATTTATTTTGCCTAATTGTGCAATGGAGTACATGAATTGATTTAGAGCTCCTCTTCCATTCATGTAGATTCTGCAGTGTCGCCTACCTCCAGCAAACTTGGTGGTTTGAAGTTAATGGAGAGGTGGAGTTCCCTTTTCCGATGGGGACATATAGCCTATTCTTCAGGTTGCATTTGGGAAGGGCATGCAAGAGGTTTGGTCGCCGAATCTGTAATACCGAGCATGTTCACGGTTGGGACATAAAGCCAGTGCAGTTTCAGCTAAGGACTTCGGATGGTCAGCATGCGGCATCAAAGTGCATTTTGAGTGAAACCGGAAAATGGAACTACTACCACGTTGGCGATTTTGTTGTAGATAACTCCAACGCACCAACCAAAATCAAATTCTCTATGACCCAGATTGATTGTACGCATACCAAAGGTGGTCTCTGTTTAGATTCTGTGTTTATATACCCAAGTGAATTTAGGGAGAGGTTTAAGCGTTTTTGAGTTAACCTCTGTAGGTAGGAAGTTCTGTATGATAAGCAGGTAGGGAAGAGAGAGTTCTACAAGTATTAAATGGTTTTTGAAACCTATTTACTTGTACGTTAGCTAGGAAATGTGTATATCAGTATATGTATGTGTTCTATTGGTTTGATCAGAGTATGGAAATGTGGACTTTCATATCCTGAAAAAAGGTTTTGGCACGGAATTTTGGGTAATAAATGATAGTTGATGTCTGAGCATTCTAATATTAGGCCTTATTTGCTTACAAGGAGACCAAAAATTAATGCACATTTCAAATTCATTATTACACTTCTTTAAGTCTCAATACAAAATATAATAAAAAATTTAATTTTTTCAAAATTTTTATTACTTATTCGAATTTTTATACAAAATTAATATTAAAAAATATTTTATAATAATATATATATTTTTTTAATTTTTATCTCATCTCATCAATGAAAACAAACAAAGCCTAAATTTGTGAGGGATTTTTCCTTAGCCTTGGGCTGCATTTTCATTGCTCCACTTATGAGTTTCAGGTTTTGCAAAGTAATGCAAACGAGAGTGGCTAGGGTCCTCAATTCCTCCCCCAGCAGAAATTAAAAATGGTATTTGCTTTTCCCTGTTTGTCGGGTTAAAATCTCACCAAAAGCACTTATACGTATAACATGATCACTGATAAGGATGCAAACCTAACAAGGAAACAAGAAGAAGCTGTAATATTTGCTCAAAAGGTCTTGTAACGTGTTCTTTGCATCATGTAAGATCAGAGCTAGGGACCCAACAAAACTGTACAAACTCTATCCTAATCACTTCCCAAGAGGCAAAAACTAATAGCTCGATATGGTTAGTTCCTCCATGCATTGCACATATCTTCACTGTTGCCACTCAACTTTCCATTTTCATGATAACCGTTGATCATTTTAATGAGCGCTTCGGGAAGATGAAGCTTCTCTGGAACATCTGTTTCTTTCTTCTTCATGGAGCTGTTGTTACCACAGAACTCAGAGGCATCTCTATTGAAGACAGCACCTGAGTTGCTAATCCTCCCTGCAGCACTACTCAACACATTTCCAGGGATATCCAGGGCTGTTGTGCTGTACCTAGAACCTAACCCATTATGAACATTCATCCCCTTACCTCTTGCAGGCACGTCAACAACATAACGCTTCCCCTCTTCTCGGATAACAGTGTCTCCAGCATTCCCATTCAGTTTTCTGCTGTTGTTGACCATCTCCTGCAGTATCTTCTGGATAGCCCGGTCCCGCGTATTCTGGTTGCCTTCCATGGAATGGGAACTTGACAAGCCATCCATTGGCGAGTGCTGGATTAGTCTTGGGCTTGAAGCTTTAGAACCTCTATAAGATTCAGAAGAGACATCCCCGTTAGACACTCGCAGTGAAGAACCCTGTCGCTTCACTCTGCCCGAAGTCGAGGAATTCTGCCTCAGCAATTTGTGGTACGAACCCGGTGGCATCAATGCTGCCTCTTCTGAGCTAGTCGAAAGTCCTCCATTTGTCACAACTAAGCAACCGTTCACATTACTGCAATGATCACTGGACCCAGCCATCAACTTATAGTCGTCAGTAGGCAGACCTTTAGTCCCTATAACTACCTTTTCATGAAATTCCTCTTTCCCGATCTTCCTTGCGATGGCTTCTTTGGAATAGTTCTTCAAGCTCTCTACAAATGGATGAATGTTATCAGATAGGTTTATAATAAATAACCTCTAAACTATGGAGATCATTTTTAATGTACCTATAAACAAAAAATAATCACAATAACCTCATTAGATTGGTAGTGTATACTTCACCATCCAACTACAAGTCAGGATCAACAGATTGGCGAGATTGGATTACAAATCTACATGCACTAATCTGTTAGTTTTGGCACGTCAATGTACTCCAGCATACCACCTATCCTATAATATGTTAATTTTGACACTGATTTGGATGATTTAATATTGCAAATTATACTCAAATATGGGTATTGATTACAGAAATTTATAGTTTAGCAGAAACATCATGAATGAATATAGTGGATAACTGCAAAATTAACATGTAAAGAAAAATAAATCACTTCAATCCGAATTTTTTCAACGGGTACTCCAATAGAAACGAAGGCTAATGTGTTGACACACTTTAGATGATGATCGATAGAAAAAAATGCTCAGAGGGAGTCCTACTGAAACCAAGAAATGTATACCTGCCTGCCATCTACAATTGGGCTTTACTAGCAAGCAAAGGGTCCAATAAAACAGGATGAAACAAATCGGGAACCAAGATGGCAACCACTTGTTCATGGTAAAGTGGTAAAAGTTTGATATTCAATGTACTTGGCCAGAAAATGTAATAAGATATTTAAGAACGAATAAGAACATAATAAAAAGAATCCAACAAAACCATTTCTGAAGCTCTTAAAAGTCTACTTTATGAACTTGTTAATATCTAAACTATCAATGTGAAGCCAAAACATAAGCAATAGTAAAATAACTTTTATATTGATCAAGCAAACACCATTAATGATCAAAACTAACTACTGAACCTTATTAAAAACTGGAAATCAACCAAAGTAAGCATGAGTGGAGAAAGCACTTGCATGCCATCAACTGCAACGTCTGATGCTACTTACCCATTGGTCCTGTGTTATTATTGAAGGAGAAAGTCATCAAATCTTTCATGCAGCTGACAACCTCTGCAATCTGTCAAGCAATCATAACTGGCTTACATTAAGAACCGGTCAAGTAAATGAATATTAGTTTCAAACTCAAAAAAAAATAAAAAAAACAAATGAAAATATTTACCTGCATGCACCGGGTGTATCTTCTGGAAAATCCCAAGTCATCAACCAATTGCAAGTCCAGAGTTCTCGCAACTTGACACCCAGCTGCCAGGAACCTACAATGAGATGAATGATCAAGAACAAAATTTACTTGCGAATTATAACTGCTTTGCAATGGCCTTGTCCTCCCAAAACTCATTTTTCTAGTTTATTTAGAGCAAAACATATTTGAACTTTCAAGCATCCAATGCGAACAATTTTTTTTTTTTCATATTTAAAGCATACATATTTGTAACTTTTTTTTGTTTTTATAATGAATCGAAGTGACACAGGGTTGAATCTCAGTGGATCATGGCAGTCAGGCCACTCTGTCACTTACAATACCCCGTCACGTATTTAAGTTACATATTTGTAACTAAATAAAGACAAGAAATTTATGCATACAAACACACATTAATGTCTTACCCGTCAGAATTTGCTTGTAAATCTTCTTGAGACCCCACAACAGATTCACTACTGCTATTGGTGCTTTCATATCTCAGTGCAGCATGAACCATCTTATCAAACTGCAACCATGCATGTTTCAGAAACTAAGTTATAGCATGTTTACACACATCAAGATCTCAAAAAGTCACTGCGTAAAAGGGCAAGCAGTACTGAATCATATGACAGATTTGAACACCAAAAGGAGCAACTCACAACCAGAAATAAAACACACAGCATAGAAATAATCATCACCTTGGGAGCAAGCAAAGGTCGAGGCAAAAGTTCTTCATGAAGCCGGGAACAAAATTCCCAGGACAGTATCTGAAAAGCAGAAGTATTTCAACACATCCATGAACAATTAATATGCATCAGCCCACCAACTTCATATGAAGGGCCTTTGACTCACCTTCAAGTCATGTGTGTAAATAATTCGCAGATGACCCTCACGAACAACACGAAGTTGCTCATATACACTCTCCTGAACTGCTTTTCCATATTCCAACATCATTAATCCTGAAGGGAATCTACGCTCATGTGGCAAATCAAGGAACAATAGTTCATCCATCACATTATCAAAGGTGATTTTGAAAAGCCTAGGAAGCACTTCAAAATTCGCCTCTGCCAAGCAAAAAAGACAAAAATAAGGTATGTGCGTTCAAAAAAAAATCAGGGGGGGATAAATAACCAAAGGGAAAGAAAAATAATGTGATGCAACAATTCAACAATGCTAGTTTGCTCACCAAACCCCCTTCCTGATTTACAACCACAAATCTCACATTGCCATGCATCCTGAAAAAGCGAAAGAAGCAGCAAATGGTTCCATTTAAAGCAATCAACACAGCATTTAAACCAGGAAGGGAAGATAAGAATCTGACACAATAGAGTTCGTGTAAAGAAATAAATTGAGATGAGTGGATGCAATTTTATGTGCATCTATACGGAGCCGTAATTACACTGGCACGATAGAAACAGTTCAGATTCAAGAAAATTGCAGAAGCCGTATTCAGTGACAAAAAAATTATGAAAACGGTGGGAAAAGCTTTTTTTTTTTTCTTTTGATTGGCAACGAGTGTCCAGAAACAACGTCCCGACTAATCCCAGGGGTGCATAGGCTTTCAGCATGGAGTTTTTGGCAAGTGCAACTAGGGAAATTCAAGAGAAAAATTCCCTAATCCAATGGCCCCTAGAGATTGTTTGCACCCAAGGGGATTTGAGGTGGGAAAAGCTTTACAAACTTTTCATGAAGTTGATATGGAGACCATTTACCACACTGTGTAACACAGCCCAACCTGATGCACTTGACAGTTGACACCAGAAGGCACAACCAATAGCCACCATAACACCTAATGAAAATATTGATTATTTCTTATGATGAGAAAAAGAACATATATCAGCGGGATGAGAACTCACCATAGCAGCTAGGGGAATCATACCAAAGGCATTCCGTCCAACTTTGTCATATGAAGACAAACACCATCTTCTCCTAGCACATGGAGCATAATACTCTCTGATAAATTTCCTCCAATAAGCAATACCGTTGTCCTAAAGAGACCAAAAATAAAATGAGGGTCAGACCAACTCAAAGTGAGTAATGCATTAGTTGAACCTATGACCACAGGAAATGACAAAATTTAGGGACGAAGTGTTAGCATGATATTAAAAGATAGAACTCGGGCATGCTTCAGAAAATCTAAATTGTAGATTGACAGGGCGATGCATTAAATATGTCAAAAAAGTCATGGATAATGGACAGATTCGTGATATACTGATGAGAAAAAACATCAAATCATCAATTAAACAAGCAACTCACAGCTGGTCGTTGCCGCAGATGATATATTAGCTGCATAAGCCGGCGTGAACAGATGCCTTCGTTAAAGGAGCGCATGGCAGGTACTTGAGGCAGGACCTGTTGTTGCAGGTGTTGACTTATGTGTTGCTGTTGCTGTTGTATGCCAACTCCCTGATATTGTGGAATAGGGTGCATACTATTTTGCAGCTTCTGTTTTCGTAACTGATGATGCTGAAACAATTCTTGCAGTTGGGGTAAATATTCTTGCAATTGTGCAGAATCTGGGTTCTGCAGTAGCTGTTGGATGATATGCTGCTGCATGATTGCCTCTTGCTGGATGTCTAATCTTGGTTTCTTATGCATCTGAGTTGAAGTGCACGGCTCCTGTTTTATGCAATTTATGAATGAATTTTTATGCACTTCCACACCCTCTTGAGATGCTGCAGCAAATTCCCCTTGCTGATGTTTCCTTTTATGCCCTTGAAAGCCCTTTGGGTTTAAACGGGAAGTATGCTGGGTTGTGGACGAACCACTTACAACTGAAGAGCTTGAACATGAGTTACGAGAGGAGAATAGTGCAGGCAATGTGCATAAGACATGGTGAGAATCCATGTTAGCACTGGCACTTCTGTGCAAGGGACCCTTTGAACGCGCTGATTTGGAATCTGTGTCCAAGGAACTTGGCCTAACACTCAGTTCCTTTTCTGTATGATTTAAGATACTTGGATCAATTTCCCCCAATGCACTACCGACATTCTCATGTGCAATAACAGATGTCTCATTTGGCAAGTTTCCAGGAGATGAATTCAAGAGGGATGCTACCACAGCCTGGTAGTGCTCATCCGTTTGTAGCAAGTTATCGGAACTTGAGGACCCCAAAAAGCCTCCAGTTGGCCAAGTCAGTGCCAGAGAGTGTGCTGCCAATGGGAAGTTGGAATCTACAAAGCTCTCTAGAGCCATCCCTCCTCCTGAATGGTTTTTCAGATGAGAATCAAAGAACCTTATGGAAATGCGGATGAACTCTCACAGAATAACACCCTACAAGCAGGAAACAGATATGGCAGGCACAGAGTTATTTCAGCTCTCCCACCAAGGAAGATATGTGCGTGTGTGCACCGGCGGTGCACATGCAGTTTGTGTGAATCAGTGAATCTTTCAAGAGAAGTACAATGGAATCGACAAGTTTCTTCTCTTTCAAAACTTCCCTTTAATCCCATATGAATACCCACATGAAAAGAATCCATATATTTCCTAGAATCCATATCTTTCCTTAAGGCAAATAGAGAGGCATGCCCGCAAATAAAGATGAAGGCCAAACAGGAACGACAAATCATATAAATTGAGTTGAAACCGAAAAAAAAGTAGCAGAAACTAAAACTACTCAGTAAATACAACAAGAATAACAATCCGATTATCAAAACAAGATAAACATTAAACATTGAAAACTGGTTTAAAAAGGCCATATGGCATTGGAAATAGAAGGCACAGCTCTTTTCGGCATGCCTCACTATCAATGATATAACCATGAGCCTAGATTCATAGGTTTCAACAATTGAACTCATCTTCCCATCTCTAAACAATATCATTGCGCACCATTACTAACCACATTAAAGATAAAGATTAAAAAAAAAAAAAAAAAAACCAGATCCATCCAGGTTCCATATCGAAGCATGAAGATATCTGAGAAATATATTTCCCCAGAACTACATATTAGTACTGTTATTTTGGTCGGGATCAATACAGATATTTGCCTAATATCTCCGTTTCCTTTCAATGAGAAAGGGAAAATAATCTCAATAATCGCCCAAAAAAAAACCAACCGCCACAAATGCTCAAATAAAATTTGCTCATAAGATATTGAAAACTAACCCATTTCCTAAGATTTTTCCTTTCCTTCTTGTTCTTTCAAAAAAATAAAAAACAAGGGCTCATGTTGCTATATCAGGCTCGATTAAGAGGTGTTGGTTGATCGTTTTCAGGAAGTCCCACATCATATATGCTTATAAATTCAAAAACTTCTCGGCCTTTATTCTTTCTTAACAATCAAACAGTCGTTTCTCGTTAAAAACAGTCAAACGCAGATAAAGCAAAGGAAATGTCGGTATATTTTCCCACTATCCCATAAAATTTATTTAAAGCAGCGTCAAAGAAAGTTAAAAAAAGAGGCCAGAATCTGCACAGAATATAAAAACACACATATTTTTATAAAAGAAAAAGAAGAAAAGCAGCAAAAGTATACCCCAAAAGAAAAAGCTAAAACCTTGAGGCTCTGCAGAAGGACAATAGATGGGTCTGAATTTTTGTACGGAACCGCCATGGCCGTAAGGTTACAGTAGAGACTAGAGTTGTGGTTCTGCTTATAGTGATTAGTGAGCGGGAAGTGGCGCCGAGTGAGACATGCGGGAGACATTGGCGACCGGCTATACCAGTTGTTGGACTAGTTTTAACTGGCTGGTCCGGTGAGCTTGGGGCACGCGTCGGTTTAGGACCAGCCACGTACTCCTTCCGTGGACACTGCATGGTGGCGTATGATTTTCCTCTTCTCCCGTGCCAAGTTCTTCAGAGTTTCGGAGACGTTTGGTTTTTTTTTTTTTTTTTTGAGACGTTTGGTATCATCGATTCATCACTACGAAAAAGAGAAATAAAATATTGAAATGTTTTAAAATATGTTTAAGAATAAAACTGATATAAATTCTTTAAAAGAAATGATATAGAGATAGAGTCTACAACAACCGCATATTTAAGAACCATAATTTATGCGACACTTGCATAATTTATGGCTTTATCTAAAATTATTTAATTTTTTAAAAATTAATTTTATTTAGTATCTTATATACCACACTTTTTTTTTATAATAAATATATGGTATATGAATAATAAGCATAACAAAGCAAAAATAAAATAAAAAATCTTAAAAAATAAATATGTATGATGTGTGATATGGTATGATAAGTTGCATAACTTTTTTTTTTTTAATTGGTGCTACAT
Organism: Platycarya longipes; assembly: GCA_036559045.1. NCBI lineage: Eukaryota > Viridiplantae > Streptophyta > Magnoliopsida > Fagales > Juglandaceae > Platycarya > Platycarya longipes. The sequence continues at coordinate 10,295,476 of CM071799.1, read as the reverse complement.
TTATATAAAAATTATATATAAATAAATCTATAAATTAATATGGTATTATATAATACGTTAAATTTATTTTATAATAAAAATAATCATTAGTTTGACCGACAAACTACTTGGAAAAATGGACCTTTTATAACATGACATATTCACATCTAATTATATCAATTTATATATTTATTTTGGTGAGTTCCCATTTTGACTAAGGTATTTTTTTTTTTAACTATTAATGTTATTGTTAATAAGAAAATCAATATAATGTCTTTTGATTAAAATTTTTATGAGAATTTTCAAAATGTCTTTACTTCCAAATGCCTTAGTTTTAAGAGTACTAACATTGAATTAACTAAAAATTTTAAAAAAAATACAAGTTTATACAAATATTAAAAAAAAAATTATCATATTTAATTAAAAATAAGGAGAAAAAATAAAAGAAGAGAATAAAAATACTTTTTATCTTCAAAAATAAATAATAATCTATTAAAACTGAAATTTTTTGACTAATTCAATATTAATACTCTAAAATTAAAATGAAAACTAATACTTATTATAAACTTTTCCTTTAAATAAATTCCGAATTACGAAAACACTAATTTCTAGTTTAAAAATAAGTTCTTCTATCAAGGTCATGTTCAGAAGCTAACACTTTTGTTAAGTTGGCATATATCTCGTAGTATGAGTAGTGATTTAGTTAAAACTTAATCAAAATTTGATTAGAAAATTTATTCTTATAAATTTAGTTAGTTATTATCCAACAACACCAAATGACAAATTTTCAAATTTATCATTATTTTATTAAAATATTGATTTTGGTCTTTTCAGTATTTTATTAAATTGATACAAAGTAAAATCTAAGTATCAAAAAATTAGAAATCGTCTCAAAATAATAAATTTTTTATGTCCAAAATAATATTTGACTAGTAACTTGGACCGATCAAATTTAGTCAGTAAAAATTTCTTTGAAAACGAAATAACAATGAGTCAGGCAATTAACTTCGCTGAAAACATGATTAATGAAGTTTGACCTTTTACAAAATAAAGTTGTTTTCAAGTACCGTTTGGATGGTGAAAAGTATTAAAAAATATTGAGAAGAGTTAGAAATAGTATTTAAAAAATAATAAAAAATTAATAATAGAATATTAAAAAATAATAAAAGTATGTGAAAAATAATAATAAATTAATAAATAGTAATAAAGTAATTTGAGAATATTTGAGAATACCCCACTTGTCAAATGTAGCCAATTATTTATTTATCACACTTTTTACTATCATATTATAAAATCAAGTAATTAGGAGAACAAATTTTTCCACTCTTGCTTAGAGTTTTGGTTGCTCTCCATGTGAGTTATTGACTTTCCCTCCCCTCCCCCAAAGTTCAGTCATTTTATTCCCCTTTGTCAATTAGGTCTCTTATTCTCCTACTCTCGATCTCTTTTTTTCTTCTTTGTTCAGGTCTCTTCTTTTTTCTAAGCCAATCTCTATGGAACATACCCCTGATCTTAACCATCCTTTTCCCAATCCAAATCTCTTTAAATTGGATACCCTCAAGCTCTCCCTCGTGATCCCTAAGGTTGATGCAGTTCTATCTAACCGTATCCTTCTCGATAAGATCATTTCCCTCAAACCCTTAACCAAGAACTCTATCCATATGGCCATAAGGGGTAGTTGGGTTTTCAGTCCAAATTTCCATATAGAAGACCTTCAACCTCACAACTTTCTCTTCACCTTGGATACCCATGAGGCAAGAAGAACGGTGTTGGCTCAAAGACCTTAGAGCATTAAAGGTTCCCTCCTGGTGATTTCGGAGTGGTTAACGGGCTATAGCATCAACAAGGTACCTCTTCACTATTTTGTGTTTTGGATTCAAATCCACGGATTACCACGAGATTATATATCGGATGAAAACATTGAGGAGATTGGTAAAGTTCTGGGAAGTTTGAAGCAAATTGATCCGGTTCAAGATCATGTGGAATACTCCATCAGTTTATTTGAATCCAAGTTGAGATCAATATTAACCTTCCATTACCTGATGGTTTTCCACTAGTTTGACCTAATTTGTCAACTTTATGGACCCATTTTAAATATGAAAGGCTACCCGACTTCTGTTATTATTGTGGTCTACCAGGGCATTATCAACATAATTGTCCCTATTTTTCTGAAATGCCACTTTCATCATGCTATGGTCCATGGCTCAGAGGTGAAACCCCTTGGATAATATGTCCTAACCAAATTGTGCGTAATCATCCTTTTGCCTTCTTGAATCCGAGGCACCAAAGCCAACCCACTTCAATGCTAACTTGGCAACAATGTAATATGGAGATACAGGTGAATCTCTAAGAGACTCCTCAGCCTTCGATATTGGGGCGTGTTCAGTACAATGTCAACTGGCCACTAATGTCCAATGAAGCATGGATGCAAGTCAAGCTGCTTATCAGAACTTTAAAGCCAAACTCTGATAATCCAGGAAGCAGTTCAAGTTCAAGATTTCACAAGAAAAACAATTCCAACATTAACCTAGCTTGTTTAGGAAGCTCAGAGGTATTTTCAGGAACACGTGGCGAGGACCTAACTACATTTGGTAAAAGGCAAGCTTTGATACAGACAGGTAGCCGCCAATCTCAAGTGGGGCTTGGATAAGGAATTTCAAGTCCCCAAAATCTTTCTACTTTGGTCTATTCCCTTAGATGCAAAACTGTTGATCAATGTGTTTTCCATCCAACGGCTCAGCTATTTCCTACAAGCATTAAATACCAGTCGATATCATCTTTATCTGGACCTATTGACGTCACCTATAATGATGAATCACAGCTGGTGAATGATACGACTCATGTAAGCAAAAATCCATCCATATCCCAAACTAGGATTTTCCATTCGCTTATTGTAGTTGGGCCTAACCCCGGCATAAAGGACAAGCAGCCCATTGCACTCCTCTTTCACCCTTGAGGAAACCCAAGTTTTTCACTCAAGCCCGACAACCCACCACTAGGGCTGAGCAAAAATCCGAAAATCCGACTCCGACTCCGACTCCGACTCCGACTCCGCCCCGACTCCGCTCCGACTCCGACAAATCGGAGTCGGAGTCGGAGAAAAAACTCCGACTTTAATCGGAGTCGGAGACGGATTCGGTAAAGAAGTCCTGCCGACTCCGACTCCGACATACCGACTCCGATTTGTAACCCGACTCCGACTCCGACTACGATTCCGACTCCGATTCCGATTATATATCCGACTCCGACTCCGACATTTTGCATATAATTTGTAAAAAAAATATATCTATTTTTCATATATAACTATTATAAATAGATAATTAAATTAATTATTGTTTCCAAATAATTTACTCATAATAAGTCATATTAATTATTGTTTCTAAATAATTTACTCATAATATAATAGACATATATAATTATAAATACTAATATATTAAGAATTACTAATGTAATAATTTGTAATATTAATATATACAAAATTAAAGACTAACATATAAGTAGTGATGTATTATAAACTAATAAATAGTAAAATATCATAATGTTGATAATTACTATTATATAATTTTAAATCCTAGACTATTACAACCATAGATTGATAATTAAATGAAATAATAGTATGTTGGATAATGTATAAATATCAATGTATGAGCCAATGTACATTAATAGTAATATTAATGTATTAATACCAATGTGTTTTTAAAGACTAACATATAAGTAGTGATGTATTATAAGTTAATAAATAATAAAATATCATAATGTTGATAAATGATAATTACTATTCTATAATTTTATAAGCACAAGTTTATTCAAAATAATTTCTTAATAATATAATAGACATTTATTAAGACCAAAGTTCAAATCTTAAATTCTAAATCCTTAATCTTAAATCCTAGACTATTACAACCATAGATTGATAATTAAATGAAATAATAGTATGTTGGATAATGTATAAATATCAATGTATGAGCCAATGTACATTAATAGTAATATTAATGTATTAATACCAATGTGTTTTTAAAGACTAACATATAAGTAGTGATGTATTATAAGTTAATAAATAATAAAATATCATAATGTTGATAAATGATAATTACTATTCTATAATTTTATAAGCACAAGTTTATTCAAAATAATTTCTTAATAATATAATAGACATTTATTAAGACCAAAGTTCAAATCTTAAATTCTAAACCCTTAATCTTAAATCCTAGACTATTACAACCATAGATTGATAATTAAATGAAATAATAGTATGTTGGATAATGTATAAATATCAATGTATGAGCCAATGTACATTAATAGTAATATTAATGTATTAATACCAATGTGTTTTTAAAGACTAACATATAAGTAGTGATGTATTATAAGTTAATAAATAATAAAATATCATAATGTTGATAAATGATAATTACTATTCTATAATTTTATAAGCACAAGCTTATTCAAAATAATTTCTTTATAATATAATAGACATTTATTAAGACCAAAGTTCAAATCTTAAATTTTAAACCCTTAATCTTAAATCCTAGACTATTACAACCATAGATTGATAATTAAATGAAATAATAGTATGTTGGATAATGTATAAATATCAATGTATGAGCCAATGTACATTAATAGTAATATTAATGTATTAATACCAATGTGTTTTTAAAGACTAACATATAAGTAGTGATGTATTATAAGTTAATAAATAATAAAATATCATAATGTTGATAAATGATAATTACTATTCTATAATTTTATAAGCACAAGCTTATTCAAAATAATTTCTTAATAATATAATAGCAATATTAATGTATAAACACTAATGTGTTTTTAAAGACTAACATATAAGTAGTGATATATTATAAGTTAATCATTAATACTATTGCACAAATTAATACTATTGCATAAAATATCATAATGTTTCATAATACTATTGCATAAAATTTAAGGAATTTGTTTTATTTAGAAAACTTATAATTATTTAAAATTATTTTTAAATTCCATTTACTAACATAATTTGTTTCTTTAAAAATATTTAATAAACTTTCTTATTTAATTTTATAATAAAATAATATTAGTTCTAGTATTTATTTTGAATTAATTATATTATATTTTTACTTTTAATTATCTGTTTTTATTTAATTTATTTATAAATTTTTTATAAATTTAATATATACCGTTAGATCTAGGTTTAACCTAGATCTAACGGTATACATTATATACATATATATAGGATCGACGGATCCTATGCACCCCAATGCCCATTGCCCCCGCGCCCCTCCCCTGCTTCTCTGCTTCTCATGCGACCCCGAGCTGCATCTTCATTTCAACGGACCCCGAGCTGCTTCTCTGCTTCTCACTCGAGCTGCATCTTCATTTCAACGGACCCCGAGCTCCCCTGCGCACCTCAGGTCCTCAACGTCGATAGCCCATTCCCCGGCGCCTGCTTCAACCGCTTACCGAAAGAGGTCAGTTCTGTGGATACTGGTATTACATTTAATTAATTACAAATGACTGTTTTTCTTGTAACGACGCCTCAAAATTAATTTATAAGCATAAATTAGTGTAAGCAGTTTTAACCATAGCAAATTAAACATGAGTTTTGTTTTTGTTTTCTTTTGGCCGTAGCTTATATAATTTATTAATTAGGGTCTTTATAACCAACGGAGTCATTTGCCAGCAATCGAAAGATTATGAAGTAAATAAGAGACAAAGTATATAAGTTGGCATAACATAAAATGTGTGTACACTTTTTAATCAAACTGCGCGCTGATATTCCCAATTTTCAGAGAAAAAACAAAAATGTTTCATCATTATATAGTTATCTAAAAAGGGAAAAAAAAATTATTTTATGCTTTATGTACCGGCCTGAATTACTAACACTTGCATGCATAAACTGCATCTATTAGTTACTACAAAAATAGCCGTGTAAAGGATTGTAAAAATAATTTGGTGTCTATCATGATTTTTCTTATTTAAGCTGGTCAAAAATAAGTGTATGGTACTGTATCGTGACTTTGATTTTTAATGGAAGGTATAATTAGTTGAATGTTAGCGGTAGTTGAATGGTGAAACTTGACAGTTGTTTTAATAATCTATTAATTTTAGATTGAAAATCATCATGTTTGTTAACTCATAAAAAATACATCATGCTTTAGGGCTGAGTTTAGGTCATACTGATAAAAAGAGAGGGTTTAATTCATGAGTGGCTGATCAAAACATAAACATTGGAAGTCATCAAATGTAATGATTTGGTGGGATCCATAAATGGAGATATATCCATATGCCATATAGATATATAAAATATAATGTAAGAGCCATTTGTGATTTATTTAGGTCAAAACAGAATGATTGCATACCTATCCATATTTGTTTATTTATTTATTTATTTAATTATCACGACAATCAATAATTTTCTAAGTTTGATCTCCAGCAAATAAATTATATTTTTATTTCATTTTTGAATTATGAAATGGAATGAGCACCTTGTAAATTTGAAGAAGCGTCAAGGGTAAAAGTGGGATAAAAGCACACCAGACGCCGAAGAGTATTCTATTATTTAGTAATGGTTTCTATTCCAACGTCTATTTTACTACTTCTTTCATATTTTATTTTTTTATAAAAGTATCCTTATGCTTGTTATTGCCCATGTTTAAAGAATAATGGTCTATATTCAAATTATTAATTAGTACAAAAGTGGTACAGGTATTGATCATCAATATATTATATCAAACATAGTTGACTTCTATGAATTTGTGATGTGCATGACTTAATACAGATGGATTGCCTGTAACATCATCCATGGTGATTGGTAACTATAACCTCCAATCATCAAATATATTATTGTTGTAGAGTAAGATATTCTTTGTTGCTTCAATCCAAAGATTTATAAGATATCCTCTATTTCTTTTCTTTTATTTTTTGAAGTTTTAAATCATGAATATTCAAGGCTCTGGAAGCACTCCTACATCCACCGCTGCATCATGTCCAGCAGGACCACCACCACCTCCCCCTATGGAAGAACCTCCATCTCCCATGATTGCAGAGTCTAATGAACAATTAGACTCTGCGACGGCCACTCAGCCCACTTCTAAAACAACCTGTTCTGCTCGTCAAATAAATCCCCCCAAAAATAGATCTATTGTCTGGGATAACTTCACAAAAGATACGGATTGCGATCCTAATGAACCCACGTGCACTTGTAACCATTGTGGGAAACAATTTAAATGTCATCCTAAGAGGCAGGGTACCTCAGCATTGAAAACTCACGTTGATCTTTGCCCTAAAGGACCTAAGAAACGAAAAAATCAACAATTCTTGATCCCAGAGGCAAGAACTGATGGAGGAGAAGGGGAAAAGAAATTAGGGATGACCAAGTACAATGAGAAAAAAATTAGGGCTGCCCTAACTAGGATGGTGATTATTGATGAGTTGCCTTTTTCAGTTGTGGAAGGTGAAGGCTTTCGAGAATTTGTTAGATCTCTTGATCCTAGGTTTCCTATTCCTTCTCGTTTTACGGTAATGAGGGATTGCATGAGATTGTCTTATGATTTTATGGAAGAATGTCATGAACTGAAGCAATGCGATGACACTATGCAACGACCCTACGATATGATCCTATGTCCCCACGAGATTAAGTGTATGCGCATGCATTCGGTTCGTGGGTATGCTTTTAAAAAATATTTTCTATAGACAGACTGATTATAAGGAAAGAGATAGAAAGTATAGGAGTTAAAAGATAAGAAAGTCTAGGAATAGTAAGGTAAAGAAAAAAAAAAACTTGAATGACTGTATGCTATGAAGTATGAGGATGCAAAATGGGTATAAAAGAATATTCAAAATCCAAAAGAAGATCCGTTAACCCTAGCACACAGGGGTTAATAGTGTGCAGCGATCTAAAAGAAGTGAATGAATAGGGATGAATGTCATGTTATGTATGATGTGTATTGCATACATGATATGTATGTATTGGATGAGTGATTGTTTGTTAGTTGTTTTGATAACTTGTGGTTGTTGTTCTAGTTTGCTGAATTATAACTTGCTTGTCTGATAGTTGTTTGGTAGTTGTGGCTATTGTCGTGTTTGCTCTGTAATTAGATGCTTGTTTATTTGTTGATTCCTTGCGTGTTAATGATTTAAAGTAATTATTAAAGAATAAGGTAGATTTTTGAATCCTTTATGTAACGAACGTAGTGTAACAAGACACGTAAGAAGGAATGACTCAATAAGATTATAGTTATGAAAAGTGATGCATGTATTGTCTTATACATATGTACGTATATTGTGTGTTGGTTGTATGCTTGAAAACCTATTTTGTTATATATTAATAATGGTATGAAGTAATACTTACTGAGTATTCGACTCATTTTAATTTTCTTTCTGTGTATTTTCTTCTCTTATACAGGATTATGCAGCAGGAAGTAGATAGTCTGAAAGAAGAGCACGGCAAGTCTAGGCATGTGAGAAGGACCTTTTTAATTTTTAAATCTTATGTCTTTGCACTATGAACCTTTTTATTGTAAAAATGTATATTATTTTAGAATGTGGAGTCTGGCACACTGGGAACGAACAGAAAGGTTTTAAAACAAACAAAATCAGTTCTGTTTACTAAAACTATTTTGGGAAAAAAAAATGCCACGTAAGTGTCGAGTCTTTACAGCCTGATATTATCTTCCTCTCTGAAACTTTATTACGTTTTGATAAGGTTTTTAATATTGTGCAAAGATTAGGCTATGGTTTGTATTTATGTAAACCACCCACTACTAACTGGGGTGGACTGTTATGTGTGTGGAAGTCAGACATTGATCTTGAACTTATTTATAGTGCTGCTAATATAATAGTTGTTTTAATGTATTCGAGTCCTGAGCATGTACCTTGGTTGCTTTACTTAACTTACTGCCCCGCTGCTTCTTTACATAAATGAAAATTTTGGGATAATTTAAATAAATATGTCAAATCGTTTAGGGGGTCCTATTGTGGTTGTTGGAGACTTTAATGTTATCCTTTGGCAATTTGAAAAACAGGGGGAAAACCTTTTGCCTCATCGTCTTCCAAAACGGATCTTTCTCATTTCATGGAAGATAACGGGATGATTGATATTGGCTATAGTGGTTCAAAGTTCACTTGGACCAACAATAGACATGGGCTAGGAAACATCAAAGAGCGTTTAGATAGAGGTGTCACCAATCACTTTTAGGCGTCCCTCTTCCCATATGCCACCGTGAGACACTTGCCCATTCTCTCCTCTGACCATGCTCCCATCCTGCTGGACACAATGGGCCATCAGGACCACTTTCAGTAGTTTACTTTTGAGGAATTTTGGATTAGAGATCTCTCTTGTCAGCTTGTTATCCAACAAGCCTGGAATTTGCCTAAGTGTGGAACTCCTGCGTTTATACCTACCAAGAAACTGAAAGAAGTTAAAGCGCCCCTTAAATCTTGGAACAAGAGGTATTTTAGACACATACAAACCAAAATTTAGGAGTTAACTACCTTTCTCTCATCCATTCAGGCCTAACCGGACTAACCTTCCAATCAGGCAGATGAGCTAGATCTAAGAGCTAATCTTCTAGAAATGCAAAAAAGGGAAGAAATCCTTTGGAAACAAAAATCCAGACAGCAATGGCTCACTACCACTAACTTGAACACTAAGTTCTTTCATCTTCGTACGACTATTTGAAGGCGTAGGAAATCTATAGAATGCCTCCGTACTGGTCCTAATCTCTGGATCACTAATAGAGGCGAGATTGAGACTGAATTCCTTAGCCATTTCTCTACCATCTATACTTCCACCAATCCTAATATTCCTGATTGTCTCAATGATCTCTTTCATCCCATCATTACCAATCCAGATAACAACTTCCTTTGCAGGATCCCATCTAAAGAGGAAATTTAGTCTACGGTCAAGAGCTTCCATTCTTTTAAAGCCCTTGGACCGAATGGTTTTACTGAATTGTTCTACAAACACTATTAGGACATTGTCAAAAAAGAAGTGATTGCCACAGTTCAAAATTTTTCCTGCAAGGGAAACTCCTAAAGGAATTCAATCACACACACATAACTCTCATTCCAAAGATCAAAAACCTGAATTCAATTCATCATTTCAGGTTGATCAGTCTATCCAATGTCTCCTATAAAATCATTTCCAAAATCCTTGCTACTCGTCTAAGCTTTGTCATTGGAAAGATTATTGCTCCCCACCAGACTGCCTTTGTTCTTGGCAGACAAATTCAAGAAAATTTCATCATTGTCCATGAGATCTTTCATCATCTCAAAAAGAAAACATACAATAGCTTCTCTATGGCTATGAAGATTGACATGGAAAATGCTTTTGACTCCATGGAATGGATTTTCATCTTGAAAATTCTCTCGAGTCTTGGGTTCTCCACTACTTGGGTTAACTGGATACGAGAATGTATCACTATACCCACGCATTATGTTCTTGTTAATGGGAACCTTAAAGGCTTCATCCGCCATTCTCGTGGTCTGAGGCAAGAAGACCTACTCTCCCATTTTCTCTTTATAATTGGCTCTGAGTGCCTGTCTCGGATGATAGCTCATCAAGAAATTCAAGGGGACTTCAAGGGGATTAGCATTAATAGAGGTGAGCCTAAGCTCACTCACCTTCTTTTCGCGGGCGATCTAATGCTTTTTGGATTAGTGACTACTCTCACGTCCAATTCCTTCCTCGCCTGTTTGGACCTTTATACAACATGGCCTGGCCAAAAAGTTCATTTTGGGAAATCTCTGGTTCAGTTCAGTAAGAACACCTCTGCGGACAAAAGAAGGCTTCGTGAAAGAATGGGTTTTGAGCCTGCTCCTGCTTAAATTAAGCATCGGGGTCTTCCCTTAATTTTTGGCAAGTCCAAACAACTTCTCTTTAATGACCTTATCAACAACATCTCACATAAGGTTAACATGTGGAAGTCCAAACTCCTTTCCCAAGCAGGAAGATCGGCTTTGATAAAATTCATTGCCAATACCATGCCCACTTACGTGATATCTACCCTATTGCTTTCCAAATCCATTTCTAAAAAGATTGACCAAATTCTCATGAGATTCTGGTGGGGCACCACTCCCAACAAAGTGCATACTTTCACTCCAAAAGCTTGGCAATCCATTTGTTTCCCGAAAGCAGCAGGTGGTCTTGGATTCCGCCTTACCTCCAACTTTAATTAAGCCTTTCTCAATAAACTCAGTTGGAATATGGCTATAGGTACTCAGTCCATGTGGTCCTCTCTCTTATCCTCCAAGTATGTGAGAGGCCAACTTTCTTGGATCTTTAGGCTAAAACAACAAACTCTTGGCTTTAGAAAGGGTTTCTCAATCAAAAGGAGCTTGTGAAATGTAATCTTTGTTTCTAAATTAATAATGTTAGCACCATCAATGTTTGGAAAGACCCCTGGATCCTCGCCAACCTCCTCTTCCTCCCCATTCCCAAAATCGCTACTACTCCCCAGGACCCGAAATTGAAAGTGGTTGAATTAACCATGGAAAATCCTAGAGGTTGGAATCTTCTGCTTCTTCAAACTCTATTCAATGAACCAACTGTCGCTGCTATCCAGAATATCCCCTTGGCCTCCTCGAACTCCAATTTTGTTGAAGACAAGCTTGTTTGATAGACCAGTCCTTTTGGGAATTTCACTGTAAAATCAGCCTATGCCGATGTCCTCTCCTCCACTGGTCCTAATGCTCATGGAGAACCCCAGTTATGGAAGAAGATATGGAAGTTAAAAATCCAGGATAGACTCAAATTGTTGGTTTGGAAAATCATGCACAATATTTTGCCCACCAGGTCCTTGTTCATACAGAGTTTGCAGCTTGCTCCCAACCAACTCCAGTGCCTTGTGTGCCACTCTGAGGAAGAAACACCGAATCATCTCTTCTTAGCCTATCCTTTCTCCCAGATCCTTTGGAGGCAATCCCATTGGCCACTTCGTCTCCAAATGCTTGTTAATCCTGGGATATGATATTGGATTGATTGTATTCTTTCTCTTAAGCTCCTCAACATTCCCGACAATAAGCATCATCACTTTCAGATTTTTGTCATTGTTGCCATGGATAGCATTTGGTTTCTTCGCAACCAGGTAGTGCATAATAATGTAGCCCCTAACATTGATGGATTTATTAAGATGGTCCAAAAGACTTTCCATGACCATATAGCAACTTTGGGTACAGTTGAGCTCAACAAAGCCACTAATTGGACAACGTTTCCTAGTGATCATCACTATCTGACTTTTGATGTGGCAACATGAGGCACAATAAGCACAATTGCGGCGGTTTGCTCCAATGAAAGCGATGAACTAATTTTTTTTGCACAAATGCAATCTGCAATACTAGCCCCAATTAAGGGGAAGCTTATGCTATGCTTGAAGGTCTAAAATAAGCAATTTCAAGATCAGATTAGAAAATAGTTATTGCAGGTGATTCCCAAATTGCCATAGATGCAACGATGAATCTGGATGCAACAGTGGATTGGTCCATTCAACCCACTGCACGGGACATACACCTCCTCTTGCACTCCTTTGATAGCTGGACAATGAGAAAAATGTATCGAGATTTTAATCCATGTGCGCATTTAATTATACAATGGGCAGCCTCTACCAAAATATGTTATTGTTTATCGCTGATCTCCATCCCGCTATGCCTATTGCAGTTTCATAGTGACAAAGATCCTCCTTGTAGCTGAGATTGTATGCTCCTATTTATGTTTTCTATCTTAGATTTTGATATACTATGTTTTTTTTTGTAATGAATGATTTATCTTAATATATCACTTGACTTCAGAGAAAAAAAAACGTAATTGGGAGAACAAAAAAGAAAAGTAATTGGTAGACAAGTCCAATATAACATATCGTGCTCCAATCATTTAATATTACATAATAAAATTATGGAGGATGATAAATTAAAAAAGTTAATGCTAAATATAATTTTAAGAAATGCAAACCTTCTGCATCGTTCTCTTTGAAACGTGTGTGGTCTATAAATCATTTATTAATAAATGCGTGAAACTTAGACAACTTAAGACAAGTATAAATCATTTTCAATAAAAAAAAAACATAATGAGCAATTGGGTAAAAACACTTTCTTTTTGAGTCTTTATACTCACATCCTAATACCACATACCATATTTGATTTTCTATTTTTTTTTCTATTTTTATCTTACTAAACTAAATGAATTATTCCATTAGTCATCCATATACACATACATTTAGTAAGAGAAGAAATTTAAAAAAAAAATTATTATATGTTGTGCATGAAGGACTAGTAGAATTTTTCTTTATCATAAAGGAGTTTATTTACCATAGTTCAAAGAAGATCTTGGCAGAATGATTTGAGATAAGAGTGTAAAATGGAAGAAAAGATCATTATTAATTTTAGATACAATTCTAGTATGTGTATTTTTTTTAATTGGGTCCACCATTAAGGTTATTTTTGGATGTTGAACTGAGCTTTTATGAGTTGAACTTTTTATTAATTTTATTGAGTGGGGGTAGTGGAATGAGTTTTATGGGACTCACTTACACGAGTTTAAATATTTTAAGATTGTGGGTTGTACATATAAAGAAGTGTTGAATTGGAAAAAATTGTAGATCCCACATATAAAGAAGTGTTGAGCTAGGTGATATTTAGTAATTTAAGAATTATGTGTTTAGATAGTTGAGCTATATTTAAATTTGATTTCAACTAATATGAGCTGAGTTAGGGGTGGGCAGCAGGCCCCCCCGTCCACCCCCATGTGGGTGGGGCGATTTCTCCATTTGCCAAATGCGGGAGGCGGGTGGCCCCATGCGCATCTGGCATCCAGCGAGGGTAGGGACGGGATGAAGTGGACCCCGCCCTGCCCCCGCACTTTATATATCATATATATGAGTACTTTTATATACAATCATAAGATACACAAATGTTGTGCAATTATTTTGAAAACGAGTAAGGTTTACTATTAAAAAATTATTATTTTTTTATATAGGTCTCACGTTTTATTCATTTTTTTCAAAGCAGTTACACGGTAGCTATAAAATTCTATATATGTGTGTGTTTTAAAAAATCTCAGACATCAAAACGACATTGTTTTTGCACTTGGGTATTATTTAATAGTCCCTGAGCCCAATAATCAAAATGGCATTATTTTGTCAATAACAAAACCACGTCGTTTTGAGTTTAATACTTAACTTCAAGCAAATCTCCCCTATCATGAACCCGAGTCCTAATTCATTTGCCGTAAGCTCCTTTCATAACTCTCAGTGCTATCCCTCTCCCCTTCACAAATTGTCGTCATCGTTGATACTAAGCTTTTCATCGTAAACTGTTTGTAAAGTTGTTGTCTTTGACCTTGCCAAAGTTGCAGTCTTGGATTCTCGCCGAAGGTAAGTCCAATTCTCTATTTTATTATTTTTTAATTTTATAAAATATGGAGGATAGGATTTTATCATGGAGGATGAGATTGTGAATAGTGTGCTGTGGAGGATTGATTGTGCATGTACATGACTGTTTTGTGATTTGAATTTTGAATGTTAATTTTTCTAAAATTTGTTAGTGTTTCAGAATGAAACCCTAAATTAATTTAGGGTTCCAATGTGAAACTCCCAATTATTTTAGGAGTTTCAACCTTGGAACCTCTAAGATTGAAACTCCTAGACTAGTTTCCAACAATTAGTGCCACACTACAACTGTCATTTTTGGTCATCTTGTTTCTATGGCTTTTAATATAAATGTGTTACAGTTTATCATTTGTATAGACTTTTATTGTTGTTGACCACATTATGTTATTAAAATAAAGTATAAAATATTTATGATTGCACATTTATAATAGTATATACTATAGTCAATATTACATACAGTCTATAAAATTGGATTCATTTACAGTCCAACTAATAAAAAACAAAAAAAATCTCTATTTTAGTATAAATTTGATGTAATATCTTATTACTAAAAAAAAAAAAACTCTCAAAATCTATAAAATTATTTCATTTACTCATAAAATGTGAGTGTTTCAATTAGGCCTGCAATGTAGTCTACAAAATATAGACTGCAAAATTATTCATAAAATTTTTTTCTCAACCCATGCTTTTTCATTGACCGTAAAAAGGCGTAACATTGTCTCTTGTTCTTGCACTAAGTTGGAGTATGGATAACCATTATTACAATTAAACTATATTGGCTTCGCATACTTCTTTATGACATCAATATTTACCTCTTTGCACCTTGCCACCTACACTGATGAAATTTTTTTGGAGTTTAAATTTTACCTCTAGTCTTGTATTCAATTATACAACAAACCAAGGTAAACTCTCATTTCATCCTAGAGTATTTTTTTTTTGCAAAATAACATCATTGTATTTGTCTCTATTATAACACAACGTATTGGCATTATAAGACATATCTACTATAGTTATAAATTAATGGGAATTATTATTTTTTTGTTTTTCTTCTTTGGTTTATTGAAATTGTTCGAAAATTTTTATTTTTTCCCAAATTTGTTGTCACTTGCTCCTTTGCTTGAGTTTATAGAAAATCGAGTAGATTCTAGTATGAGCTCCCTTACTCAAGGTATCCCTACCCTTATCCTTATCCCTATCCCTACTCCTACTCTTATGGAACCTTGCCCTACCTCCAAGCCCACACAAAACAAGAAACTTACTTCTATAATTTGGTCTTACCTCATTAAATTAGAGAGTGGTGACCCCACTAACTCCCAAAAAAAGTGTAACAATTGTAATAATGTTTATGGATGTCACAATAGAAAACATAATACAACACAATTTTATGTGCACTTAGAAGAACAATGCAAAAAAAAAAAAAAAAAATTCTCTTTACAAGAGAATAGCCATTCTAGGCTAAATAATAGACTTAAAAAATGGCGGATGTGATGTGTGTAGTATAGGGCAACGTTAAAGAGATATATAGTGTACTAAGTATGATTCCAAGAAGTGTAAGAGACACCTAACTCATATGGTTATCATAGATGAGCCACCTTTTCAAGTTGTTGAGAGGAAAGGGTTCCAAGTGTCTTTTCACTACTTAAAACTAAGACTAAATCTTTCTTCTCACCACACAGTGGAAAATTATGTAAAAAAAAATTATTTTTTTAAAAAGAGTTGTTGAGGGGTAAATTAGTGGGTCAATTTGTTTGCCTCACTACTGATACTTGGACATCAATTCAAAATTTTTAATTAAATGTCTTTGACTATGCATTTTGTTGATTGTGATTAAACATTGTACAAAAGAATTATAAAATTTTTCAAATTACCTATCACAAAGGTAAGACGATTGGGAAGGTCTTGGACGCCACAATAAAAGAGTGAGGGTTAACACAAGTCGCTACAAACACATTTGATAATGTCTCATCTAACGATGTAGTATTGGGATGTCTTAAGACTTATATTAGAGAGACAAATAAAACAATCATGGGTGGTGAGTGTTTGCATGTGAGATATGCAACACATTTTCTGAATCTAATTGTCACTGATGGTTTAAAAGATTTTTATGACTTGATTTCTCGAATCATGAATTGAGTCATGACTACTGTGAGATGAGTGAGATATTCTCCTTCGAGATTGGAGAAATTTAAGGTTATCGAGATATCTATGGGCCTAACATCCAAGAAAAGTCTTTGTACTGATATGCCTACACTGTAGAACTCAACATTTTCTATGTTGGAGGCAGTCTAAGAAAATAAGTTGGCATTTGCATTATTGAGTGATGAAGATATCTAATCTGTAAGATATTTTAATAATCACGGGAGATTGGAAAGCCTATAAATGATGACTAGTAAGTTGTTGCGATTTTCGTAGATTTCTGTAGGCTTTTCTACGAAGTCACCACGACATTACCTAGTTCTTTATGCCCTACATCTTATCATTCTTGTAAGCAAATATGTATGGTACAAGAAAAATTAGACAACATGGTCACGGGTGATCACTTTAGGCTGTGAGAGATAACATTGATGATGAGGACAAAGTACGAAAAGTAATAAGAAGTTTTCAATAGAGCTAATATTTTGTTATATGTAACTGTTATTCTTGACCCCCAATTTATGGTAGATGGTATGATTTATGGATTAAGAATTGCGTATGGATAAGCATAGGCTACCATTATATTACGTGTGTCGCCTAGGGCATAGGGGTTATGACGGTAGACTTGAACCTCGTTCCTACATGACCCTAATCCATTCGATCAGGCACTCGCCATCTATTTTTATTATTCAACTCTTTGAAGACATGAAAAATCATTGTTCCATTCTTTGCAACATGAAAAAAATCAAAGGCCTATACTCTTCCATCCCTTTAGAAAAAATTTTGGTAGATTGCTTGAAGAGTTTATCATCTTGTGAGGTGGCAATATTGCGGTATCTATATCTACTTCCCCACCAGTTTTAAAAGCTGGGATTGGGAAAAATGTAAGTTGGACTAGGTTGAGATATTAGAGTAGAACTCGATTCATCAATTTACAGAGGCTTAGTTAGAGATAGACAGATACTTGGCAGCACAGCTTTAATCATATGCGCAAGACTTTGATATATTAGTTTAGTAAAAGATGAATGTTGTGAAGTATCTCGTCCTTTGAGAGATAGCCCCGTAGTATTTTGGCCATCCTTATTAGTATCGTAATCTCATAGGCCTTTAGCACCAGAGGGCACATATTGGATCTATTTTAGAGTTCATTAGCTGCTACTACTGTTGAGACATTGATTTATATGCAAAATTATATTAAGGGGACTCCAATTCATGTTCCAAATGTTCTTGATTATGATCAAGCTAACAACGAAGAGGGTGGTGATCAGCTGAGATCTGGTAATCGTGGAACTTGAATTTTATTTTCTTATTTTACTTTATTTATTTTCATTTAATCAATACTAATTTTAAATTTAATTGTTGTAGTGATACTTGAGATGGCGTCTACGGCTACCTACACTGTAGTATGACTTCGTGTAAATTGGACCTACCATTGCCATTTCTCATTGGTTTGCAAAATTTGTCCTTTAATTATTTCTTGTATTTATAATTTTACATAATTTTTGGTATCTAATTATTTTCGTCATATGTTTTTTAACTTCTATATTCTAAATGTATTGTTGAATCCTAATCCTAAGGACCCAATGATCTATGTTCAGTTTCATCTCAATGGGCAATGACCCAATTTTATATTGGTTAGTAATTTTAATCCATTGTTATTTTAAAATTGTGTTTCATGTTTATAATTCTAATTTCTTTTCTTTCTAACTTATTAACATTGTAGGTTTTATGATCTCGAATCTCACAATCTCACACACTCACCATTACCCCAAATTGTTAACCTTTGAAATGTTATGACTTTGTTAATTCACAATTGATTGTAATGTTGCTCTACTAGTATAATTTGTGATATTTACCATTTTTAGATGAGTGTGTGTTCTTCTAATAGTTTATTAGTTATCTTAATTTGTATCATAGTAAATTTGTAATAATTTAGTGAATGATTATTATTTAATACCTTGGAGTATTAGTTGAAACTTAGTATGTAATTAGTAGTTTCTATCCATGTAATTAGTTTTTTGTTTTATTTTTAAATGATATATATATATATATATATATATGTATTGTAGTGAAATTTTGTGCCCAAAATGACTTAAAAATAGGTTTAAATGTGTTTCTAGGCCATTTTAGGCTTAGATAACTCAATTAGGCCAAATGCATAGTTGGGAAAGGGTGAGAGGTGGATGGATAGAGGTCCACTTCTTTACTCTATGTGGCAAACGAGATACTCCGCCTCCACATGGACGGGATGGAATGCAGGAAGGAGTGGTCCTATCTTGTAGGGCGGGTAGCACTCATAAGCTCTACCACTTTCATTTTCCAACCTTTGCCTCAAATTGATTTTCTCAAATAAGAATTATATTTTTTAAAATTACAAATATCAAATATCTAAATATAGCTCAAGTATAATAATAAAAAACGATTTAAGGAGTCTGGAGTATAGAATCTAGGCACATCGCTTTAGTATTTAAAAAATAATTTTTTTTAAAAGTAATAACAAATACAATAATAAATTTTGTAAAGTTTATATAAATTTATCAATAAAAATTAATTTCATTTGTGCAACATTTATATGTATTTTTAGATTCGATTTGGATTGAGAGATGAGATGAATTGAAATAAGTTGATATGTATTTAATTTTTTTTTAATATTATTATTATTTTAAGATTTGAAAAAATTGAATTAAGATTTTAAAAATATATATTAAAATTTAAAAAAATTGTATTAAAATTTATATTTTATATAAAAATTAAAAAATATATAATAATAAATTTAAAATAAATTGAGACAAATAATCTTTAAATCCAAACCGGTCATTATTTGTACCCTATATGTAAATATTAATTTCTCTATTTTTAATATTTAATTCTCTTTAGAGCGACTTTTCGACAATTTCGAAGTTATGTGAAGACGGTCAAACCAACCAGTGCAACCAGTCAACCACCATTGTGAACTCAGAAGGAGACGAAAACGTAGGGGCATTATTGTAATCTGGTGTAGTTATCCTATAGAACTCAGCTTTCTGTTCATACTTCCTCCCAAGTCTTCACAGCTCAAAATCCAGCGGAGGTACGTCAAATCCTCAAATTCAGCGAGCCAGACTACCCGAGTAGATTTGATTCCATGGAGCTGGACATGAATTCCATGGCGGGCGCGATCGGGGTTTCGGTCCCGGTGCTCCGGTTTCTCCTCTGCTTCGTGGTCACCATACCCGTGAGCTTCCTCTGGAGATTCGTCCCCAGTCGAATCGGCAAGCACCTCTACTCGGCCTTGTCCGGGGCTCTGCTATCCTACCTTTCATTTGGGTTCTCTTCCAATCTACATTTCTTGGTCCCCATGTTGCTCGCTTACGCTTCGATGGTCCTATTTCGCTCCCGATGCGGCATTATCACTTTCTTCTCGGGATTCGGCTATCTCATTGGCTGGTAGTTTTTAAATTTTTGAAATATTTGATTGTTTGTGAATTTCGATTTACAATCTCATACAAAGGCTGTTTTTTTATTGTTATTTCCTCGGCACTTGCAAGCATCGAATTGGACATTATTTTGTGGATGCATCAGAAATTGATTTGGCAATGACTCTCCTGTTGTAAATTTTTGTGCGTTATGGTGTCTTATTTACTCTGGTTACCTTGCATTTATTTTAATGCAAAATAGATTTTGTTTAATTTGAGATTTGGGTGCTTGATTGATTGATAGCCAATTGAATTATGAATTGGTAGGACTTTTTGTTTCCTCCAAGAACTATTTGAATCGAATACTGTAACGTCTAATTTCTAGTTCGTGTGGTAGATTTTAAGAGTCCGTCACTTTCTGTTTTTGTTTGTCTTTTTTCTTTTTATTGGTCTATGCATCTGTGTGAGTTTTTGTTGTTGTTTCTGGATTTTACAACATTTGACTATTTAATAATTCTTGAAAGAATCGAATGAAACAAAGATATGTTAAATTTGACATATAGGGGTCCTTGTCATGTTTCCATGTAAAAAAGGCCAACGATTTTCCCGGCCACAGTTTCTCTAACTCTTTTATTCTGCTGCGCCCAAGGAAAGCTTGCATTTTTTAGTCAAGGCAAAGACAACAACACATTTTTTGTAGAGTGTCACAGAAAAGTGTTCAAGTGTGAAAAAGAAAAACAAATTTTGTTTAGGTTGCTAGAAGGACATGAATTTTCTTGTCGGTATTCCATACTTCTTGCCCAAGTTTTTCAATCTGTTGTGCCTCCTCACCAATCATGGAAGCCATGAGAGGCATGGCATCCTAACACCAAATCCAACAAAAGCTAACTGTGTGAATAAATATCTAGCCGATGTTGAAGGCTTGTCTGTACCTCTTGTATTTTTTATGCCTGATTGCCTACAGAAGTTTTATGTTTGTTGTTGTAAAACTTCTTTAGATGCTTGCACACGTTTCATGGCTTTAATTGATGCTGAACAATGAGGCTATCAGTTCCATGTGCACGAATCTATGGACTAGCCTCATACTGAGTTAGACAGGATTTATAATCTCTCTTCTGCAATTTTAATTCTGTTTCTGCTGGATTGTTTTAACTGATGATGTTGCTTCCTTTTCTTTTGTTGTACTAGATTGGTTTTGACTCCGTCTAACTGCTGCAATGATTGAAATATCATATTTGTTATTGTTTGATATTGTTAGATTTGAGATTCCTGATTATTATTATTAATTTTTTATCATCTTGGAATTTTTGACTGGTTGTATTCTTATGTAGCCACGTGTATTACATGAGTGGTGATGCATGGAAGGAAGGGGGTATTGATGCCACTGGTAAGCACATGTTCAGCCTTCAACCTGTTCCGCATTTTCTCCTGTAGAGGTGAAATGGTGATAATCCATGTGCTTTTTTCATTATATACCGAGTTAAGCATCTTACAGAGCATTCTTGTTTTATTGATTTGATACATGGGGGCTTGGTTCCTTTCTATGGCACATCACTCCCTCTGAATATCATCCTGTATTTTCCGCTGTTTTCCTGGATTGTGATAAGTATAAATGTCTTCTGATGAAGACTAGAATATCTGATTAATGACTGATTACTTCAGTAATTTTTAGGTACCTATTAAAGTTACCAACTTTTTCTTGATTGTCAAGAGTGCATGCCCAAATACATTGATCATGTTCAGTTTTATTTTTTTCACCTGCGTAATAACTCATCAGTGTACTTCTATATGCCAATTGAAATTAGGAGCATTGATGGTGTTAACATTGAAAGTCATTTCGTGTGCAATAAATTACAATGATGGGCTATTAAAAGAGGAAGAATTACGTGAGGCTCAGAGAAAAAATAGGTTGATTGAGTTACCCTCCTTGATTGAGTACATCGGTTACTGCCTCTGCTGCGGTAGTCATTTTGCTGGTCCAGTTTATGAAATGAAGGATTATCTCGACTGGACTGAAGGAAAGGGGGTAGGTCTATTATGTTCTTAACTTGAATTTCTGTATTCCTTGTTAATAGAGTACAAGTTATCTTAGCTTTCATTCTGTATTTTCTTTTATCTTCTTTTATTCAATTTTTTTAGTCTTATGCAGATTTGGAGCCATTCAGAGAAAGGACGGTCACCATCACCATATGGGGCCACAGTTAGAGCTCTTCTCCAAGCTGTTTTTTGCATGGCCCTGTATCTGTACTTAGTACCTCAGTTTCCTTTGTCCCGATTTACCGACCCCATATACCAACAGTGGGGATTTTGGAAACGGTTATTTTACCAGTACATGTCTGGCTTTACGGCACGCTGGAAATATTACTTCATCTGGTCAATTTCAGAGGCCTCTATCATTATTTCTGGCCTGGGCTTCAGTGGCTGGACAGAATCATCTCCACAACAGCCACGCTGGGATCGCGCCAAAAATGTGGACATTCTGGGTGTTGAGTTGGCAAAGAGTGCAGTGGAATTGCCACTTGTGTGGAATATTCAAGTCAGTACCTGGCTGCGTCATTGTGAGTTTCTCTCATAAGCCTTCCATCTCTCTATGTCCTGCAATTTTCTTGGTTATCCAACTAGCAGTATATACTTTGTCACCCCCCTTAAAAGTTGTTCTGACATCAGCAAACTTAGAAAGTTCATTAGTCAGTCTGAATCATGGATATGATCCAGTCTTTGCTCCCACAGACATGAATCTGACAAGATTTTAATTGAAATTGGATTGACCTGGTAAAAGTATATTGAACTCTAATATTTAGTGATGTTCTATTCTTTGGAAACACTCGATCCTGTGGCTGAAAGAATAACCTGTTAGGATCTTGATCCAGTTCGTCTATGGATGATATTCGTTTGCATTAGAAATTACTATTTTTTGTTTTAAATGATAATGATAAGTCAAAACTTTTCTTCAGAAAATTTCTTCAGAAAAGAGGAAAATACGTCAACGGGCTTACTGTTTGGATGTATTGTGCTGACAAATCCTATTACAAAGTTAATACAGGATATAGTGGCATACTTTTTATCTTCTATAATTAGGCTTATACTTCATGGATATATGGGTAATGACTGCAAAGAAAATATATACTGTTTTGTGGTTTTGTAGATGTTTATGACAAACTCGTTCAGAAGGGAAAGAAGCCCGGATTCTTTCAGTTGCTGGCTACACAGACTGTCAGTGCGGTTTGGCATGTGAGTAGAATTTCGGCCTTATGCTTTCCTGATTATCCTGAATATTCTTCCTTCCTGCCATTATTTTGCACCATCGTCTATGAGGTTTCCCAAACAATTCAATATATTCTCACCAATGTATCTTGCTGTCTTTAGCACTTAATATCTGTGCCAAAGTTTTCACGGTCTTCTAAACAAATTATTGTACTTGTATATAGATACATCTTATTATCTTTGCACCAAGCCTTCTCACCTTGTCAACAGTAGCCCCTTCCATGTTATTAGCACCATGTAGCAATTGTTGCTTCCTTTTTGCCATCTATCACTTTTTGTTTCATTCTGCGAACTTCTTTATCTGATCTAGGCATCCTTCATGGTAGATGTTGCCGTAAACATATGATTGCAAATTAACAAATTATGTATTTTTTGCATTAACCATCATTATATCTATGAGCGTTGACTAGTTTCATACTTTATTTCATTAAGAATAATTTTCTTGTTTTTCTTTTTTAAGAATTTCTTTTCATTGATCTAGTTTCCATCTTGGGTTATCAATGGAAATATAGAAATGTTTTTCGTCCTCAGTTTTGAGTTCTAATATAATTTACCTCTTTCTTTTCCTTCTCCATCCTGCAAATTACAGGGATTGTATCCAGGTTACATCATCTTCTTTGTCCAGTCAGCGTTGATGATTGCTGGTTCAAGAGGTATTGATCAATCCTCCCATATTCTCATTGTCCTTTTTGTTTAGATGATTAACTAAGTCTTTATTTGGCTTCACTATTTTGTTTCTGTCTGAGCAGTCATTTACAGGTGGCAACAAGCTGTCCCTGGTCTGGTTAAGAAGATAATGGTGCTTGTAAATTTTGCTTACACACTTCTGGTTCTGAACTACTCCTGTGTTGGTTTCATGGTAAGCCCCCCCTCTCTTCCTCTATCTCAAGCACCCGCCTCCTTCCTCACACCAACACCACCCACACACAAAATCAGGGTCCAAAGCTTGTAGTTGTTGCTTTCAAGTTTCTTATGGCTATATATATATATATATATGCTTGTATTGGACAGGTATTAAGCCTGCATGAAACACTTGCCTCCTATGGAAGTGTATATTATGTTGGAACCATTCTTCCCGTAGTTTTGATCCTCCTTGGTAACATAATTAGACCTGCAAAGCCTGCCAGATCCAAAGCTCGGAAAGAGCAATGAGGTAAAAAAAAAAAAACTCTTCTTTTGGAGTGCTCAAGACGAGATCATTAGGAGATCAGTGGAAGAGCGGGCAATGCTTTCCATGTTTTCATGTTCATCTTGATAATCGATCACATGTAACGTCGACTGTTTTCAGTCGTGGATTAGATGGAACTGCTCACTTTGAGACAGGTACTAAGATTTCTTTAAATTGCTAGCTTGATTCTTCAGACACTTACAAAATTGCGAAGAAGTAAATGGGTGTGGGATTGATGTTGAAAGTAGCTAAAGAAAAAATAATTATCAAAGGATTTGATTCCCATTTCATTTGTTATGGCAACGCCATTTTATTTTATTTTATATTATTTTTTTACTTTTACGGGCAACTTAATATGTAACAAGAAATGGCCCCGTGGAATGTATATATATGTACATATTTTGCAGGTACATGACTTGAAGGGCAGGCACGCACGTGGGCACAGAGAGACATGCGTGCCTTATGGACTTTCCTGAAATGTCTACATGCATGCACTTAAAATTAAAATGTTGCATGTGATTTTATCTCTTTTCTTAAGTGTCATTTTATTTGTATTATTTTTAGGAAATTTTTATATCTTATATTTATTACTATTGATTATTTATTATATCTTTTTTTTATTATTTAATAGTAATAAATATATCATATTTTATTTAATAGAATAAAAATAAAATGAGAGTATAGTATATATAGATCCCTGCCATGGCCTTGCGGCTGATGTGATAATTTTTTTAACCTATTATTTTTATATATATATAAAAAGAAAAGAAAATAGAAACACGATTGAAACACGATTGGGTCTCCGATCGTGTCAAAACTTCCTCAACCTCTGCAATCGCGGTCGTCGTCATGGGACAGTCCAGAACTCACATGTGAGTTGCGGGCGCCGTTCGTGCGTGTTGCGATTGTTGTTGTTCGTACAAAGTTGAGATCAGCACTAAAACAAACCAAAAAAAAAAAAAAAAAAGCAAGAACCTGGTTGTGCTCAAGTTTGGGGCCCCAACTACTGCGTCTCCGATGGTGGGAAAATTTCCAGTGCCATTCATAGCCACTAGCCACAACCAAGTCGTATTTCGTCTCATTCACGGAAGATTGCAACAGTTTTCGATCTTTTCACGCAAACTAAGATGGGAATCCACTCTTCATTTTTCGATCTAGAGCAATTTGTATTGTTTGCAGTTTTGATTTATCAATCATTGATCTTTAAGTTGTGGGTTTTTTTTTTTCTGCAACAAATTCGCTTTCTTTTCATCCATTCTTTAGCTCTTCGTTTATTGGTTTTTGCTCTCGTTGTCGTCTAGAGGTTCGGGAGAGGAAGAGGACAATAGGTATATTAGAGTTTTGGGCGAGAGGGAGGATGCCAAGGAGAGGAAAATCGAAAAGGAGGGAGGAAGAAAGTGGAAGAGGTAAGGAAAAGGATGATTGGAATTTTTAAATGATGCTATTTTCATTTCACGTAAGCATGAGGTCATTCTGGACGAGATTATTAACTCGATTGTCTCTGAAGTTATTATTATTATTACAAAAATGATTGGGAGCATCCACACTCATCACACTCACTCTCACATGAACAATATACGTATACTGTTCATATGAGAATGAATGTGATGAGTATGGATACTCTTTAGCAGTACTCTTATTATTATTGTTTGATAAGAAATGCAAATAGAAGTTTGCATTCTGCATGGTGGGAATAGCTTGATTTCTCCAATATATTTTGATCTTAAAAAGTCCCATCGTGAAATGGAAAAAACTCAGTATGAAACTTTAGACAATTCATTCTGACTGACATGTGAATGATGGTGGGTGGCTGGACGTGTTTGCCCAGTAATCTGCGTTGAAGTGCCATCAGCTGAAATTCATGACTTCTGCGATGTAAAAGACAGAGACTGGTCGTACAGAGGACTTGATCTTTTGCCAGGTGATCAAGACACTTCTCTCATCCCCCCGCCCCTAAATCCTGTCTTCTATAGACTATGGAGGATGACATTTAGCAATAGCTCTAGCTTTTGTTCCGATTTCCGTGATTTAAAATGGTTTGAATTTAGAAAGGAGAGTAGATGAGATATAAATAATAATAAAATAAATTATTGAAATGAACTAAAATTTAAAATAAATAATTAAAATGAATTACAAATACCAATAAATTATGAATAATAAAACTAAATTTTAAATACAAACCATCCAAGTTAATCACCTTTCTTTTGAATGTATGTGCCATGCATGTATACACTAATAGAGTCAGAAATTTGTTTTTAGAATGCATGTGCCATGTATATAATGGCCGAATCAAAAATTTATTTTAAAGGATTAAGTAAAATTAATATAAAATATATAAAATATTTTTTATTTTATTTTTATACAGTATAGAACAATTTAATATTAAAATTTATAATAAAAACAAAATATATTTAATATAATTTATATATTAAAAAAATATATAATATATCAAGAGCATGACATTATAATAAAAAAATATTAGAAATCATCTAATTTTTTTATTTTTATCTATAATAAAAATATGTCATTTTATTTTATATAATATGTATTTTATTTTTAAATTAGATTAAATTTTATAGAGAAGACCAATATAATTTTTAGAGAAAAAACTAATATAAGATAAAATTAATATTTATCTTACTAAATTATTAAAAAATCTAACTTATATTATTATTTTTAAAAATATATATATATATATTTTAATTTTTTTCAAAAAAAGAGGTGGGGCAAGGGGTAGGGGATCATAGCCTCCCCTGCCCCAACGTGGCTCTACCACAGCATGTATAAATGTACGGTACTTCAACAAATAAATAATTTGACCCAAATTAGGATATTTCACTGAATTTTGTGGATGCACGATGTGAAAGAACTTCAAAAACTTTTCTCTAGAGAAACAGTTTGCTAATCCTTCAAAGGTGATACACATAATATAATTATATAATATATTTTATAATAAATTTTAAATGAGAAATAATTTTATAAAATATTATATATATATATATAATATTTTACAAAAATATCCTTCATATAATATATTATTATAAAATATATAATATGTATATCATTTTCCATCCTTAAAATTCAAACTCTCTTTCTCTCTATCAAATATTGAAAAGAAGGGGGGAGCGGGGTTGGTGATTTGGCGCAATGTACGCTGGTCAATTATGGAAATACTGATGCCTCGGATCTCGGTCAAAAATTGCTTTAAATGATTGAAACGAACCTTTTCTAAAAGAGGAAGCGGTTTTTTTTTTAGACCAAAAAAAAAAAAAAAGGAAGCGTCAACCTTATACATTTTGGTAATTTCTCTTTTCTATAGAAAAAGTTAGACCGACCCCTTATTAAAAGCAGTCCATAGTCAGAAGTAGCGGTGGGCAACACCGCCACCTCCGACAACTCCATTTGGTTGAGGACCGAATTTCCTTAAAATTCATCTTCATTTTATTTTTTTATTTTAATTTTATTATATATATATATTTTGTGTTTTATTTTATTTTAATGCATTTATCAACAAAAAGTAGCCCAATGACAGCTTTTGACTTTGGGAGCAGGCCGACCGACCCCAACGTCTCTCTTTTTGTATTTATAATTTTGAGTTAGGTAGACATTAACGGAACTGAACCATCATTTGCATTTATTTTTATCTCTTCTTATAATTATAATTTTTTAAAATTTTATACAAAATATAATAAATAAGTTAATTTTTTCAATCTTAAAATAATAATATTATAAAAATATTTTATTCAACTTTTATTTAAAATTATTTCATCTCAAAATCCAAACTGAACCTGAAGTATTACTAATGCAATTTTTTTTTGTTAGGTGGCATTCACAATCTATGAAATCATCTCATTTAATTTTACTCTACTCTAATTAACTAATAATTTTATTACAATTCATAAATTTTTTTAACTCATCTCATTTAAGAGGGCATACCATCTTACTATTCAAATAGGCCTATATTTACAATTTCTTATTCTCCTTTTTATTTCTTCAAGGAGATCGGACAATATCAGTGAAATTAGAAGTAGTCAACGGATTTTGATCACTAAGATATTATTGGTCCCACAAATTACACGTGCGGTGACCAAATTAATTTACATATAACCTAGTGCATGTGTCATGACCTCAAAAGAGCAAAATGCATGCATGCATGAGCAAAATCGCACAGCTTTTGTCATAAATATATTGATAAGAATGATCAAAACACATCTTATTTAACTTTATCTTATAAAATATTATCAGCAATATCTAATTGATCGTATTAGGTTATTATCATTCATGCCACAAAACCGCATAGAAGGCATGCTAGCAGCTTGTCATTTCATAGTATAAGACAAACGATCGCGCGAGTAAAAAAAAATTCTAGAGGACAGCATTAACCATACATGTTACAAACCCTAGATCGTGTCAATTAATTGAGCTTCTAATTACCACAATATTCTGATTCATTAGCTGTTATATATCAATATATGTTATAAGTCATTCGTAATGCGGCCTAATGGTTGAATTTTATAAAATAAATAAAGAAAAGATGGAGAGAAATCCGAGGAGATAACAAGGAAATAGAGATGCTACGTACGTACGACGTGGTTCGGCCATGATCACCATATATATATATATATATATATATAATATTATATGTATGTATGTATGTATGTATGTATATATAACAATATCATGTCAAGTAAAAAAGGGTAGTTTCTCTGTTAATATAAATATAGGAAATGTAGAATTGACTAAAGAAAGGTTTTAAAAAAACGATTATTATTTTCAATCCGAATGTACAAAATATTAATGTGGACTGTTTGCGGTAAGCCGGCAGTAACGACCAATGCCTTGTCAGAAATTCAGAAATTATACACAATTTCAGCCAGCTGAGTTCTTTGTCTTTTTTTTACTTTTTCAAATGATGAACTGCCGGCGGCATTCACTTGCCCCTCGAGGTGCATGCATGCATGCAATTAGCGGCCTCCTACTGGCCAGTTTTTCAGCCCAGGACTGGATCAGAATATATATATATATATGTATATAATATTATAAAGTTCTTCAAAACGTTAAAAATAATAATGTCAACCCTTGATCATATACGAAAAATAAATAATTATAAAAAAAGGTTATAAAGTCAAATACATAATCGATCAGAGAGACCGGTGGCAGGTACTGTTGATCATCTTGTTTTACGTTCAATCTCTGAAACCGTTGTAAGTAGGCTAATATTATATGCATGATCATATTAAAAATTAATTAATTAGTCTGATTTATTATTTTCCACGCGCACGTAGAACATGCATGATCATAAACAAATGCAAATGTATTTGCTAAGTAGATAGGAATTCTCTGTACGTATATATTTTTCCATAAAAAAAAGTACACAAAATAGAACCAGACAAAAAGATAGAGAGAAAGAGAGAGAAATGGCCAAGATCAGTACTTATTGAATTTGGTAAGCAAGTTGAGCTAGATGTTGGATTTGGTGATAAAAGCTCCACAGGCATTTATCATGGTAGTTTGGGAAGGGGTTGTTATCTATGTACACTAACCCATGCCTTATGGTTGTTTAGATCTTTAACATAATAATGCATTCCAATGTGAACTCTATCCATTAAGCCCACCTAATTTGTTTGATTCCATTCGTTCATATATTAACTCGCGTTTTTCAATCTCACTTATTACACTTTTGTTAATTCATTATGTAAGAAAGAATATTTGCACCTCTCATAAACTCATGTCTCACGTTTCACATAAATTTGCATATTGAATTATCGAAATTGACATAATTTTGCTTTCTTAAAGTACTATAAAAAACTAACAAATAGCATAATTATTCAATTTAATAGTATATATATAGATAAGAAATAGATGACGCTACGCAATTAATATTAATAGTCAGATCTTACCTTCAAATTAGAGGCCGTGAACATGTACTTTTTCTCAATGTTAAGAATATAATAGAAAAATGATTATTTGCAAGAAGTTTTGCACAAGAATTACGCAGAAAATGAGTTGTAGTTTATCTCTAATTATCTATCTACTGCATGCATGCATGACAGCGGCCAATTATTTATGTTTGGCAGAATATTTTTCTAATAATGCAAAATGATGGTCCAAATTTTTAAATTTTCTTGAGTAAATATTATGAAAATGTTACCATGATATATGGTGTTTAGGGAATTAAGGTAACTTCTAGAATAGATTACATAGAATAGTAATTAATTCGGATGATCGGGATCTTCTAAATAAATCTAATTTACAGAAAATATAGATGCATTTCGAATTTAATTATAATTATTATTTTGAAATTTCAAATATCTATGGTCTAAGTAAATTTAAAGTTAAATTTGAATCTGAATATTAATTAATTATAAGTGATAAAATACTACTTACGTGGCAAAAATAACGATCGACTTAAAAAGTAAGTCCATAAAAGAGCTCTATCCCTGAAAATTTGATGCGCAAAGGGTAATTGACTCGAAAATGAATCTGAAAGTGGATCACCAGTTGCCCGATTATGGGAGTCAAATCAACCGACTAAACACCATCTCTAACACGTGGAGTTAATCCAAATTAGCACTGCATCCAGCCTGCGGTGTCACGCGTGACGCTATAATCTTTTTCTTTATTTTTTTATTAACATTTTTTCTTTTGCAGCTAGCGAGCCATATTAACATTTTTTCTGTTGCAGCTAGCGATTGTTCAATATGATTTTATTTTTTTTACGAGCCATATTAAGACGTGGAAACCCGACCTATGAGAGATGGGAAGAAGTACTTCTGAATAATATCAATATATTTTTAAATTGTTTGGCATGCAAGATTTGTACAAACAATATTTCTAGAAAATCTTGAGGAAAATTCAAACTAGTGATTTATGGCTGCTCTCTACATTATCCAATGCACTGCTAAAATCCTGACTTTTATCCTTTAACTTATTATCATCTTCATGGTTATCATCAACGTCAATGGTGACGGTAGCTGATCCAGTCAGCTCTTCGGCTCTCTGGGCTTGGCGATCCCAATCTGTTCGAGCCAAAACGAACAGCATGGTCACAACGCATGAGCCTTGCGCCGCTAAAAGACCAAGCCAAAGTCCTCGAAAATCATACCCGGAGTAAAAGCTCAACCACACTGCAACCGGCATTCCGACAAGATAGAAGCAGCTGAGGTTGATATTGGCTCCCAGTTTAGGCCGAGCTGTTCCTCTCAAAACGCCACAACCTGTTGTTTGTGGACAGTTTCCGAGCTCGCAGAGACCGATAATGGGCAACACCATAGATGTTAAGGCTATAATCTCTGCGTCTTGGGTAAACATGCTAGCCCATATCTTCCTAACCCATACGGCAAAAAGCAATGCTGAAAATCCCAACACGAAGCTGAAAGAGAGGCCAACAATTGCGGCGAGTTTTGCTTTCTGGGGATGGTTAGCACCCAGTTCGTTTCCAACCCTTGCTGACACACCGAAGCTTAGAGAAGATGGGAAAATGTAGATCAAAGCAGTAGTCTGAATCAGAATTCCCATCGACGCAACGGTTGCTTGGGGGTTGAGCAAAAGGCCGCAGAGTAAAATCATGATCTCGTACCACCACCATTCTAGGCAAACGGAAATGCAGCTTGGAATGGCTAAATTCAGGAGAGTTTTCCAGCCTTTGAAGCAGTCGGAGGAAACCCCAGTCCATGTTTTCTTGTACACGCCGGAGATTGCAATATAGACGACCAAAGATCCTACTAGATTGAAATTAGTCCAGACGCCACTTAAAGCGACGCCTTTGATTCCTAGTTTTAGAACATAAACAAGAAAGTAATTGATGGGAACATGGAGAAGAATAGAAAAAGCTGCACACAATGTCAGAGGCAGAGTTATGGATTGAGAACGAAGGTATATTCGTATAGGGTGCAGAAGAGATTGTGCGACGAGGTCTGGGATGGAATAAAGAATGTAGGACTGTGCTTCAGCTGCAATATCGGGTTTCTGACCACAAAAGAGCAATATCTTCTTCATGTTGAACCATAAAAACGATATCGGAATGGAAGTGAGGAGAAGTAGAATCACAGTTCTTTGCAAGGTAAGGCCAAGAAGTTTGAATCTTTTGGCTCCAAAGGCCTGGCCACAAATGGGTTCCATTCCCATGGCAAGGCCGGAGAGAAGAGAATAACCGGTGATGTTGGCGAATCCGATGGCGAGAGAACCACCGGCTAAAGCAAGGTCGTTGAGGTGGCCGAGGAAGAGCATGGAGATCATGGAGCGGAAGTAGAGCAAAAGGCCGGTAAGTACCATCGGAAAAGCTATATTGAATATGGACTTGGCTTCGGTGACAGCAAGCGAAAGATAGGTTTTGTGGGGATCATGTTGGTTTTGATGTTGAAGTGTTGGGGTGCGGGGGATCAAAGGGGATGACATGTCGGGCTCTTGTGGTTTGTTTGAGGAAAGGTGATTTGTTTGGTCTGAATTGCATTCAGTACCAGAAGTTGGAGAAGAAGATGATTGGCACATAATTTTGGACTTCCTCACGGGGAGAGAGAGAGAGAGAGAGAGAGAGAGAGAGAGAAAAAGGGGGGGGGGGGGGTTTGGCGAAGTTAAAAAGAGAGAAGAGTCCTGGGATTTAAAGGTAAAGGCGTGGGGGACTGAGATGGAATCTCACTGTTTGATCAGGACACAATGGAACTTGTAGCCTGTGGGAGGGGGACGGCCTTTTTAGGGTACGAAAGGAGGTATAAAAGTACGTATAATAAACGGAGCTAATAGGAAGGGGGAAGAAACAGTCTCGCGAGTCTTTCAAAGCGTCACATCATTACCGACATTGATGTCATTGTAGGGACATGTCACAAATTACACGAAATTGGTGTAAATTAATATAGTTTAGGAAAAAAAACAAAATTAATCGTAAATTAGATACTGTGTTGTATAAGCATGTATTTTTCAAAAATTTTAAAAATTAAAAAATCAAAAATAATTATGAAAATATTAATCTCTTATAAATTTTATATTCATTCATTTAAAAAAAAAAACATGTGCCGTACTTGTCCACTTTATTATTGCAAATAGTATTTTAATTTTTTATATATTCAAAATAATAATTATAAATAACTTTAATGGTATGAGTTCGAATCATCTCATCCTTTCTTCAAGATTGGCGAGCGAGCGTAAATTCAAAACTTAAAAATTAGGGTTATTATGGGCTGATCATATATATAGAGATGGTGAGTTTAGAACCTTAAAATCATGTATAGCGTAAATTGCGATAATATTCTCTTAGAAAAAAGTGAAAAGATCATAAATACTATTATCCCTTATATAATATAACCATAAATAATTTTTTATGTACTATTAGCCCTTAAGTACGTATTTTAATCATGGCGTTGTTGAAGATGTTAACAACGTAGTGTTACATATATATATTTACAATTTTATTTACACTTTTACTTATAAAATTTATTTTATTAGTTTTTTTTTTAATTTAAATTTTTAAATTTAAAATTTAAAATTTAAAACTTATAATTTTCAACATATTAATAATTAACATGTGAAAAAGTAAATTTTTTATAATTTTAAAAAAAATATATTTAACATTTTCCATAACGCGTTATGGATTAATGCGTCGATATTATGTGGACAAAAGGCAAATATGCCAAATAATAAAGGTGCGGACGGTTTGAATTAACTCGAGACCTTGACTTGCAATTAAGGTCTACTCTTTGTCAGTCCGCTATTAATTAATCAATTAAATCCCTTGTCGGTTTTTGTTTGTAGGTTTTGCATACTTTCAAATTAAACTATTTTATCAGGAATATGGGATTATATCCTAAATATATGACATAATTTGTGTATTTGACTGAAACTCAATACAAAATACGCGTTTTTTAATTTACTATAAATGAGTTTTGATAAAACAAATTACTTTAACAAGACACAATTAATAATTAAATAGGTCAATTATAGATCAAGTACTAATAATAAACTCGTACACTATGAATAAATTATAAATGCTTAGTTTTATATGTCTTTTTTATTGTTGGGAATATATTATTGAAATTAATATTAGTATTTCATTACGTTATATCTCAAACTATTAGCTTTTTTTTATGGCTTGTTGCATGTTTGTAGTAGTCGGGTGCCCTAAGGCTATCACACGCTATACTGTCGTTCTCTTCGTTCATTGATTGTATTGTCAATCAGAGTTTTTTGCTAAATGAAACAGCGCATGCTCCAAACGTGCGAAGTTCGATTTGTACGCCAGTTTAACGCCCCTCGTTTTTCTAGTGGTTCCATCTTGTCGACTGCAATTCTTAGTGAATATAGGGTTTTAGAGCTTTGCCGACCAGTAGTTTTTAATTCTAATGTGACGCGTGATGTCCACACACTACCACAAATGGCCTATTTGTTTGGTTGTTGTTTCTTTGTGTTGGTTGTTGTGTTGTATTGTTTCGTTTGTATAAAGAAAATTTTATATTGAGAAATAGTCTTTCTAACTTAATGTCCTTGGAGTTATAATTTTCCCTTTCTTTAAAGAAGAAATTTTAATAAATGCCTCATTTAGAGGCAATAGGATCTCTCAAATCTTTATTTGAGAGAATTAAAAATTGTGCTCCATGTTGCTGATAGTTGATTTGTAAATTGAGTTTTCTCAGTCTTATAGGTCATATTGTAAACTTCAAGTTTCTGGATTTAATGATAAGTCTATTTCTCAAAAAAAAAAAAAAATTATTAACTTTTCTTATTAATATATAATTTTATTTTATGAAAGTATTAATTTGCTTATATATAGTTTAGATATTGATAATATATATTTTAACATGAATTAAATCGCAATTCTGAATTATTTATATAGTTGACATTGTATTATATATAAAATTATATTAGTTTGATCAAAAACCAAATAGATCACTTTAACCCATTTATTTGAAACGGGTTGAAATTGGTTAAATGGGTCGTGTCTTGATTAACCTAATAAAAACTAATTACTTAATAGATTAAGCGAGTCGTATCACCCATTAATTAAACAAGTGATCAAATATGGGTTGATCCATATATTTTAAGATTTAACTTTAATTCAGATCACGACACAAATACAACGCGCAAACACAAATTACAACCCCTATATTTAATTGATGGGTCAAAAGAACGTTAAAATCTTTATGCTACAAAAATACGAGCATGTTGAAACTTAGAAGGAGTTTTTTTTTTTTTTTCGAAGAGATTTGTACAATTCTCTTATTTGGAACAGAAAAGAAATAAGATTAAACTATAGAGTTAAATATCAAATTAATTCCTGATCTGATTCTTTACATGGCAGATTGGTGATCATCATGATGACCTGGTCATTTATTAGCTTTAAAAAAGAACTGTAGCTTTGCTCGTTAGAATTTCACGATTAGGTCACATCCATATATTAATTGTCAATCTCCAATTATCAAACTAACGAAATTAAACTTTACGTCAACACCAATAGCTGTTCCACAAGTATCATTTAACAGCTCCTTTTTTCCTCCACCGCGTGTGAAATTTTTTTTTAAAAAAAGCCAAACCGAATTCTCATTCATGATTAAGCTATAAGATAATTGATTAGAAGAAAGAACATCCCAAAGTCACATTTTTTTTATTTTTCACATTTTGAGTGATGGATATAAAGTTCCCAAATAGTAGTTAGCTAGTGGGTACCAATCTTATCCTTTCGGCAATGCGGTGAAACTCGCATATATAGTAAACAAAAGTGCCATAGCTAGGCCGAAACTCTTTTCGGTGGATAAATTAAACAAACAAAAGAATTCAACTTAATGATCAGCAAAAAACTTAAAAAAAAAAGAACTCAGAGCCCAGTCCTAGCTAGTCCATATGCGGCATGCCTTGGACGACTTACATGCTGTATAGACTGTCGACACACACACACACACATATATATTTATTATGATTTATTAATGCATTTAAAATGTTATCAAGATGAGAGGCTAGGGATTTGTCTTGGTGCTGGTCGGCTGGCTAGCTATAGAGTTCTCCATAATGCCATGCTGCATGATGGTGCGGCTTGAAACATTAAAAAGAAAAGTGAAGTAAAGATATGGTCCCAGCCGAATGCATTGGGCGGTGGCAAAAGGGCCGGGGTGCTTTATAATTGAAGTCATTCAACGTGTACGACTCTTCTTGTCCGCACCATCGTCTTCGCCTTCGGCTCTATCTTCATCTTGTCATCAGTCGGGACAACGTATGTAGCCATGTCATAAATTCAAAAAAGAGTGCGGAAAGTAAAAAAGAGATGGAGAACTAGATCAAGTACAAAGAAATTAACTGCCAATTGAACAGTTAATATAGGAGGTTGATCACGACGTTGTATGTGCTAGAGTGAACTCACTTACACATTAATTCATATAGATTCTCATCATGATCACGTGCGGGGGGTTCCTGCGGATTATGAGAGAGGCCGTATAATGTTCTTTCAAGTACAAAGTTGCTTTTGATCAGACCAATCACATGAAGCACTTTGTGGTTTTATAGCATCTTTTGTTTCTAGTACTACTACTTATATTGGTGCAATATTGCATCCAAGCATGTTAAATGGATCGAGTTAATGTTGATATGTATCTTTGAATTAAACTTATAATTTTACTTCCAATCCGTGTCCTATCGTTTAGATTCATAGAAATAACAAAAGAAAATATTATTTTTCATCTTAGATTCTACCATTAGTTTCAACTAAATAAAAGTAATCTCAATTCAGAATTCTGACAAATTTGGACTGTGTAGCAAGAGCTCACACTCTGTTATTCTATTTCCATCTGTCTCACCCCTGTATGGTAGGGCTGGCAATTCTGCCCGCTCCAACGGGGGCAAGATGTGATCATCCGGCCCCAAAGGAGCCCTACTTCGACCCCCACTCTGCCTACTTATATTCATTTTATATAAATATATATTTATACATATTTATTAATATATGTTAGTTTTATTATAGATAAATGTAACAATATGTATGAAGTATAGTTTTTACTTTATATATCGTGTAGGTTATATTGTAACCTTTATATAAGAAATCAAGGCAATACAAGTTTCTCACTTAAATAATGAGAGACTATTCATGTTTTGTTTTTGCATATGATCATATTTACAAGTTTAAATTTACAATTCGGGTAAGAAAAGTATTTTTATCATTTTCGAGCTTAGTAATAATTTTTGGGCCCAATAAGCAGCCATAAGAACTATTGGAGTGGGCGGGATGAATGAGGGGTTTGCCTTGCCCCCACCCCAAGGCACGGGTGTGGGTTGCTGGAGTGAAAATCTCACCCCCTACTCTTGCATGAGTGGGAAGTACCCTTATGACAAATGGCGAGAAGCTCTTAGCATGATGTTGTATATGTATTTAAGTAGCTCTTTATTGGTAAATATGTCTTGGGATGAGAAGATTTATGAAAAAGAAAGAAAAATGAAGAAGAGAAAAGTTACAAATATAAAAAGATCTCGTAAAAGTATAAAAATAATCTTACAAATTGATAAAATTTCATATGATATGTTATATGATTACTTTATAATAAAAGTAGATTTACAATCTAACGTACAACATCAAACCACGCACATCAATTTATAAATTTAATCTTGAGAAATTTTTTTTTTAACCAAAATATTTTTCAATAAAAAACAATATATTTCAAGAATTTTAGTTTAAACTTAAAAGAGTTTCGCATGAGGATATCTTAACCCTATCTTACCTCACCCTAAATGTTTTTCCTCCCTATCCGAATTCTTCAACCAAGTTTTTTGTGTAATGTAAGCTTTCTGCATATAATATATATATATATATATATATATATATATATATATATATATTGAGGAATGAATCTCACATTGCCTATGGACAAGGTCTTGGACATGTTTAGAGCATCCACATTGGTCTCATCTTTTGATGATTTATTATTTAAAAGTTAAGCAAAAAATACTTTTATGCTATTTCCTACACTTTCATTTCATTATATTTGATTAAATATGACGATATTTTTTTGATGTGTGCCAAAGTATACTTTTTTATCAACTTTTGATGATAAAAAAAGATGAGATCAATGTGGATGCTCTTATAAGTAATATGTAAATCTCTCTTATTGAATCGATTTTATGAAATGAGTTAGACCCATAAATTTCTATATGGAATCAGAGCTTGCCACAGGACGAATGGGAGCTCATACTACTTATTCCGTGACAAAGATCAGAAAAATTAATAACTTGCACGTAAGGGAGGGTGTTGAAAATTAAATCTCACATTACCTGTAGATAAGTTCTTAAATATGCTTATAAGTAATGTGTAAATTTTTCTTATTGAATTAATTTTATGAGATAAATTAGGTTTATAAATATATATATATATATATTTATGTAATACATGCAGATAATCATAACAGTACTTCCGTTAATCTATTACTTTGGCAGCTGAAGTTAGTGCGTGCATACGTGCTAGATGACACCTAAAATTAGCATTGATTTAATGGTATTAAAAATCTAATATTGAAGTTGCCAGCCAGTACTGGGAATCAAAGCCCGAAAAAAATTGATCTCGAACTATCTAGGATTCCTTATTGACTCCAAATTTAAACACGAGGAGGAGGACCGCCTTACTAAGTCTTATGTATGAACGCGTACGTAATTAAACCAATTAAGAAAAATCTTGGACTTTCGGGGCTGGACAAGTACATGACTAGAACATGTCGCTATACCTACATGATCATGAAAAGACGTTTATTATGAATATTGACATAATTTTTAGAACCCCAAATCGGTCAAATTAAGTACCATCGATCGACTCAACAGCTATATAGCACGTGACATGCACACAACATGAATATGAAATCTAATAATATATATTAATTCGTATATACAACACTCTTTATAATTTTCTTCATAATACATAATATAAAATAAAAATATTTTTATAAAAATTATATTAATTTTATATGATATTTTATAATAACACTCTTCATTTTAAAATATAATTTTAAAATATATTAAAAAAATATTGTATATTTATCAATTTTCTATTAATTCCGTATAATCGGCGTCAAGTAGTAGCTGTGCATGATTGTCCTTAACACTTACGTTGACATTTCTCCTAATCAAATTTCTGTACGTACGACGACAGCCGGAAGTTTCACGAATGTGAAAAATATATATACAGATTCTTTTTCTAGAATGTCATGTATTTGGGCGCGCAGTTTATTTTTTTTTGTCGAGTAGTAGACTTCGTTTGAATTAAAAATTAAAATAAAATAAAATTTGAAAGTTGAATAAAATATTATTTTTTAATATTATTATTATTTTAAAACTTTAAAAAATTAAAAAATTTATTATATTTTATATAAAAATTTTAAAAAATATAATAATAAGATTAAGACGAAATTCTCAATTTAAATTGGGTCTAAGTCTAGGACTCAACAGTACTAGTCTAGAATCTAAAGAAAAAATGGCTGGTGATTTCAGACGGACGAAGTCGCCAAACGTACCGTGACCGTTTTTAGTATTCTAGAACTTATATTAAACTCATTTATCTAGAAAATTCAACCATTTAATTTGGTAATATGAAGAAGAAATATTTGTCCGTACGTTTTTTGGGGCTCAAAATCATCTGATTTTTCAACCTTAATGGTCATTTTTTTAGTTCCTTCAACACGGGAATTGAGCATTTTTTCCTCTAGGAAGAAATGAAGGATGCATGCAAGTCTTTTATAATTTAACTCTAGTGCAAAGAATTTATAGCTAGCAAGGGAGAAAGCTACGTGTCACTATCATGTGGAGTACATGTTGTCAAAAGGACGGCACATAAAGCCAATTTTTATCCACGAAATTAACTACATCTCTCTATTGGGTTGTTTAGAATTTAGAATTTAGATTCAGTAAACAAAGGGCGGTTTTGATATTTTAAAATATCTCCCATATATCTAAAAATAATAGTAAAACAATTCAAATTAAAATTTTTTATTATATAATGAGAAATAAAATAAAAAAGAAAAATATGAGTGACAATATTAAAAATTGTTTGAGTAAATTTTTTCTAATAAAAATAGTATATTTCTGTATTTTGTTTGGAAATTTTAAAAAAATTATAATGATTAATAAATAATGAATAGATGAAAAAAAATTAAAATCTTGAAATTAAATTAATTTTTTTTATCTGAGTGATATTCAAAAATGAAATATCTTAAAAATATATATTTGACAGGAATTGTGTTGCCAAACGATCTCTACTCCCCCCTAGTTCTCTAGATGTATTGTTGGATCTAAATTCTTTTCATATCCATGCACTTTAATCACAGCCTTAAAAATTTTGGTCAGGGGACATCCCATTAAAACATCAAATAAAAGTTAACTATCCGCTTGTTTATTTTCGCAAAATCTCAATATATCGAACACAGGGGATGGTAATTATCTACGGCATGATGGATGAAGAATGTTCAAGCTACCAAATCCTAATATAATAAGTGATCTGGAGCAAAGGCCCAAACATCTGAGACCCTTGGTCAAACTCAAAATACTCCTGTATTTTCGAACAAGGCCCAGCTTGAAGGCATGTACGTATGGTTGATCTACTAATTGAGGCTTGGATTGTTTGTTTGTTTGTTTTTTTTTAATATTAAAAAATAAAATAAAATCTACTTATGATATTTGAATATAAAATAGAACAAACCAAGAAGATCATCGTCTAACAAAACGTCTCGCAAAACTACACAACAATCCAAATTTAAACTAAGCTAAGTAATTATCATATGAAAAGAATGAAAAAACTTATTGACTAAGCAGAGATCGGTATGATCAAGCATTATTTACCCTTTTGCTCATCTGAATATCTCCAGATCCAGGGGCGCCGCCAGAACTAGTAGTCTTGTCTTCTTTAGAACAAACAAACTTGCTCCAATAAGGGTGATTTTGCCACACAATTGACATTTCTTCAATGGGGACACCTTTAGTCTCAGGCAGGAACTTGTAAATGAAGATACTCATCATCACAACGCAGAATGCAAAGAAGAGGAAGAGCCCAAACTTGAGATGGCACAACATTGAGGTGAAGACTTGAGCAATGGCAAAGGTGAAGATCATGTTGACGGAGACATTGATACTCTGAGCAGCAGACCTGATTTCCAGTGGGAAGATTTCGCTGGGAACCAACCACCCTAGAGGACCCCATGACCATGCAAATCCAGCAACGTAAATGCAGATGAAGAACACCAATCCAGAAGCGAACCACTTTGGCAATTCACCAGGGTTTCCAGTCGTTCCAAATTTAATAGCAAATGCTATTGTAATTATAACCTGTAGTTGCATTTAAAAAAACACATCAAACATATGTGAATGTAAATCTACCGCGCAATCGTTTTAAAAGAAAGTGAGATCTAGTACTATTAAAAAATAGTTTTTTTTTTCATGTGGGCCTCGTTTTCACTCACTTTTTTTAAAAAGATTGCACGGTAGTTACGCACTTCACAACTAGATATATCATCTCTCAAACTAATAAAAAGCCAATTATAAAGAGACTTAGATATATATACCTGACATATGAACATTTGAATGCCACCCTCAAGGAAAAGGGTTCTTCTTCCCCACTTATCAACACTAAAAATTGAAACAAAGGTTGCGGCAAAATTAACACCGCCGGTAATCACAGCAGACATGAGTGAAGCATTACTTCCAAAACCAATTGTTTTGAACAAAACAGGAGCATAAAATGTGATCACGTTCATGCCAGTGAGCTGTTGGAACAAGGGAATCATAATGGCCATTGTGAGTTGAGGCCTGTACTTCCTTTGGAAAATGGTAACCCAGGGATGTTTTACTAATTTAGAGGCTTCGCTGGCCGCCACAAGATCATTGAATTCATCATCTACGTTGGAAATGCCTCGGATTTTCACAAGTTGTTCCTTGGCCTTGTCATAATGGTTACGCTCTATCAGAGAGTTTGGAGTGTCGGGAAGACAAAACGAGCCTATAATGATAATTAAAGCAGGAACCATGGC
Organism: Platycarya longipes; assembly: GCA_036559045.1. Classification (NCBI taxonomy): domain Eukaryota; kingdom Viridiplantae; phylum Streptophyta; class Magnoliopsida; order Fagales; family Juglandaceae; genus Platycarya; species Platycarya longipes. Next base: position 10,253,193 of record CM071799.1, on the reverse strand, counting down.
ACCCCCCAAACTCAAACGCCATCCCCAACCTCCCTCAATTTGAGCGAAGAAGTAGTTCAGAATATTAGCAATGAGGATGCCAATTGTAATTGCCATTTGGAACATCATGTTGAGAGCACCTCGGAATTTATATGGAGCCATCTCAGAGACGTAAATTGGCACAGACTGTAAACAAAAATATAAGAACTCAGGCTATCATTTATGTATATATGTATAATAATTCATACGTGTGAATCCAGATTAATCAAAAATTCAAGAGAAATGATAGTTGCAAGTGTGAACGTGCAAGCACGAAAAAAGTGAATAAATATGAGACACGTAAAAAAAAAATATTAATAATAGATCCCACTTTTTTTTAAGTGATAACATAATATTTGCGCACTCTAGCTATAAGTATGTAATATTACTCGAAATTCATTTTCTTTTTTGTATATATGATAAAAGACAGATCATATTGAACTTGGGTTTTTATTTATTTTTACCTGATTTGCACATCCAATACCAAAACCAAGAAACATACGACCAACAATAAGCATCCAGACCCTATTAGCGAAGCCATTGACAAGGGCACCAACACAAAAAAGTATTCCACCCCAAAGCATCGTAGTTCGCCTCCCAAAAGTTCTAGTTATGGTTGATGCAAAGATAGATGCGATCAAAGCAGCAAGATATAGGGATGAGGTAAACAAAGTCAATGTCTGACTGTCAAATTTGCAGTATTGGTCATCAGAAGGTCTCACCGATGCCTCCTTTTGGTATACAGCAGGAAAAAACTTTTCCAAGAAGGAATCCATGGATGTAACTCCACCTATAACATTATGGAAACCCTCGATATATTAGTGATTAATACATACATATGCACGTGTGTATATATATATAAATATATATATATAAATATATATATATATATATACTAGGTAGGAGCAACGTGTAAAACATGTTTACTTATAGTTGGGACAAACATTTATTTTACAAAAATAATATATTTTTACAAAATATTGATTAATGAATAATTTAATGCATAGAAAAAAAGAGCAAATTTTAGCACTAAACATAAACTTCTCATAAAACAAGTAGGAAACAACAAATCTCAGAATTATTAGTTCAATATGGAATTAGTATCATGCCTAACATAGTGAGACCAATATCACTCCAACATGGTATGCATTCTAATCATTGGAGGAATGGTAAAACTAATATCCAAATGCATTACTTTCCAATGCCACCGAGATTTTATACTATCAATATATTCAGTCAGAATTATGAAATTAAATAAGTTGGGTTAAATTTTAAAGATAAGATATAATTTCAGTCGAATGTCAAAATTAAATATTGTAGATAATACTATATTAATTTATTGATATTATATAATTATAATATAAAACAAATCTCAAAACTAAGGGGACATTCTCCATCTCGACTCTCTTTAATTTCAACTTTTGAATAGCACATGGAAAGATTTATTCGTTCTTATTGTTTTGATTTGAGAGGTATGCTATATTATACATGCTAGGAGTTATATTCACAGTATGAACTTCCATTAATTTTCTATTGAAGAAGTATTTTGATATTTAACCCTAAAATTCTTTAATAACCTACTTTTCAAAAATTTTAAAATTTTTATGACCAAAAATATATCATTGCTTCTCACATTATTCTATACTAATAAATTCGACTTAAACTCTAAACTAAATCTGAAAGAAAAAAAAAAAATCTTTTGACTAAAGAAATTAAGCCCACATTGAAGAATACCTAACATACATTCAGGCCCAACCAAATAATAAGTTTATTAGACTTCTCAAAACTAACATGGGAGGATAAAATTGTAAGCTCATTCAACAAAGTTTCTCTTAGAAACTTACGTGCAACTCGAAAATAGAAAACTAGGAAGGCTTTCATCGCCGGTTAAGGTAGCGGTGGACATATCGAGAGTGGCAACAAGCGATGACAAAAGGTCGAGGGCAACGCGTTAGGTGGCTGATCACTGAGAGAGAGTAATCACGGAGAGAGAAAGAGGAGGAGGCGAAGATGAGAGATCACGTCGAGAGGAAGAAAAAAGTCACCATGGAAAAGGGATGGCGTGCGACAGAATGAGGATTACGAGGAGTTTTCAACAACAGTTTCTGTGGGAGTTTCGATAGCTTGGTTCTCGGTGACATCAGTTTGCAACGGCTCCATATAGAGAGGTGGGTGCTCTATTTTTTGGCTGAAAACAAATGCTCCTTTCTACATAGAACATACACGAACGAGAATGCAAACAAACTTAACAAGACTTAACGGGAGATTGACGAAAAACAACAAATTCAGTTTGATAGCCAGTTATATATATATATATATATATATATATGTATGTATGTATATACACGGCCTGATCTTCTCCGTGCATTGGTGATCCAAAACGATAGGTAAAAACATGATGCAAGGAATGATTAAAACACAAAAAAGTGATCGAACTTAAGGATTGTTACCTGAAATTCCAAGATCATAACCAAAAATCAAGCCACCCATGGCAGCGACTACGCATGTCATGAAGACCTTGCAAGTGAGTTTGCCTGGATAGTCCCGTCCATCCGAGGAAGCGATAACACCACCGGCCATTTTGACGTAATTGATCACCTCTTTAGAAGAGAAAAAGAGTGAGAGGAATCAAACGATCAGAAGTGCCGAAATTTATAGAGCAGGAGTGCCAGGACTCCTATGGGCACTAGGGTTTGAAAGACTTTCACGTAAATCGAAATTTATAGGGCAGGAGTGCCAGTATTCCTATGCATGGAAAAATTCATGATATTGGATAGATTAAGCAGATAAAGATAATTCCTTTATCTTTTTTTTTTTTTTTTTTTTTTTTGTAATTATATATTTATTATTTAGTTGGAGAAAGTGATCGAGTTTAAATTCAGCTACTAGCTAACTAATTAAGAACCTAAGAGATTTTTATTCTAGATATTTATACTTATCAAGATTATGAGCTGATGATCTTCAAATTGATTTATAATATTTTTGGATTGAATATTCTATTTTCAAAACACAGTATAGAGCATAATAATTAGTAAAGTGTTTACATTATAAATTAGGAAGTTGAGCAAAATCAGGAAATTCAAAAGAAATTGAAAATAGAGGATCAAGTTTGAGATTTCTGGAAGCTGAAAATCATCCGAATATTCGGAAGATCATATTTTATATAATCCTGGAGACTTATTTGTTGTAACCGTAACATTTATTCTTTATAACTGTAATTAGTATATTTTTGAATTTGTAACCAATATTGTAACTTGAGAATCATTAGGCGTCCATAACTCTAGGAGATTATAAGTCTTATATATATATATATATATATATATATATATGGCCAGCGGACCCAACCCTACATCGATCGACGATATGAATAACCCGCATTGAATAGATCAATAGGTTATAAACAGAAATTTAATTATGTGTAATCACTATTATGCACTCTTTTGTGTACTCAATTAATATAAAATTGGCTGCATCATATTTTTAAATATAAAATAAATATTTTAACTAATTACATAAATAAAATGCATAAAAAAATACGCAAAAATAATTGTAACTCGCTAAGAAATCCTACATTAACTACTTACATTAACTACCAGGCCACCATGGTCATGGTACTGGTCATTAAGAGCCGTGACCATAATGTAATCCAAGAAAAAGGTTCAAATAGTCTAACCCGGCCCTGTCTATAAGTCATTTTGCATTGCTTGAAGAGGTCCAATAGATGTATCCAGCCCATAAAAAATTGAGGGCCAACCCAAGCCTACATTAATTCTGATTATCTACCAAAGAAATCAGCAAGCCACTGTTATATGGTATCTCTTCTTCTCTCTACTCACTTTATTTAATTCATTTTTATCTTTCTATCACCTTTCTATTTTTTGAAAAACATTAAATAATGTTAGATATAGTTTTGAAGTATTCAAGTGTCGTATAATTAAAAAAACAAAATAGTAAAATTTATTATTAAAAATCTACTTTTTCAGGTAGATTTCATATTTACTAACTTTTTTTAAAAAAAATATTATATGGTGCTTGCGCACTCAATGACTGTAAATAATTTTATTATTATTATTTTTTTTCTAATACGATATCAAATGATTGATAGATAAATGAAATATAATAAATAGCTTTCCAATTATTTGTATCATGTTAGAAGATAATATGGTGAGGATGATGATGATTAATAAAGAGAGAATAAATAGCATTACTCTTATGTTTACAGTGTAATAGTACAATTAGACCGGCTGCACCATATAAGGTGCCGATCGATCGACTAGTTTCGCAAACTGCATATAGAGATTAGATAATACTGAACACAAGATAATTAAATTAGTAGCAGCTTAGCAAACTTATGGATCATACATATTGAATAAAAAAACAAAAAGTCCTAATTAATATATATGTTTCATACTCATTAATCAAATTAATTTATGCTTCCTTTATAAGCTTTCAGATAAATTAGATGCAAATTGAAGTAATAAGCATTCCCATGCATGCCCTTATAGTCTTTGATTTTTCTTATAATCATGATGATCATCTTTGTAGCTTGCCAGTCCACGAGAAGGTTAGAAACCGCACACACAGCTGCTGGTACGTACTACAATATAAAGAGGTGAGGCAGCTAAGAGACAATTTTTTTTTTTTTTTAATATTATGGAATCTGTATTAATTAATTCATTAATTAAGTGGCTCATGAAGATGATACATGGACATGACCAAAACCATCATGTGCAACCCACACGGCGGTCCATGGTGGGGCCGTACGTGGCCATCGGTGACAAAAGAGCACCTTGTTGGCAGATTAATGTTCAAGCAATTCGAATCAGCATATTATATACATGTATCGCCCACCATATGGGAAAATTATAAAAGGGTTTGACTACAACAACCCGCCCCCCTTGATTGATTGATTGATTTTATGTGAGGAAGAGAAATATTTTAATAATATTAAATTTTCAAAATTTTTATATGCAATTATTTTTTAATATTTTTCAGAAAAATGTGATTGGCCTGCTATGAAATTTATTTTAACATAATTCTTTTGACCATTAATAAAGTGTGCAAAAAATACATAAAAACAATTATATATAATATAAATCTTAAAATCTAGTCCCCAAATTATTATCGCTCAGTGGGTAGGTAGTTAGTTTCAACACCAAGTCTTAATTAAAAATTAGATACCATCATAAGTTAAGTCTTAAAAGTGAAGATATATGGATTATAAATTGTAATATATTTTATTGAGAATAGTATTATAATGTGAAATAATTGAGTAAAAAAAGTAATAAAAAATAATAGAATAATATTATTTTAATAGATAAAAAAATATAAAAAATGTGATGTAAGAGATTTTTTGAAAATTGTTAAAATTTATAAAAGATTTATAAAAAATAAGATTTTTTATTAAAATTTAAGAAAAATCGTTTGGAACCGGATGCGAGTGCTCTTAACAATAACAATTAACAACATGACTAACATAATTAACTTGATAGAGCAACAACCTATTTAGCTACGTACACTACAAGAAAAATATGTATATATAATCAATTAATTATAACTAAAATGACAGGTTTTGTTATAAATAATTTGTTTTCATTATAAATAATTATTTTAAATATAATTAATTGATTATATATATATTTCTTGTAGGGATACTATCTTTTCAAATCAGCATATCATTGCCTTTCATATCGACTTAATTTGATTAATAACAATATATATACATATTCATCCGTCATATCAGATTGATTTATTGATCACGCGTAACCTTTATTTCATGGGTAATAATATTTTTATTATTCCATTTACTTCTTGTTTACTGTCCAAACTTATGTAGCTTTATTTATTTCTTTTGTCTTATGCGTGCCCTTTTATTATGTCCTCTATCATAAGTTTTATATCTTACTATTTGATATTCAAATCTCAGATTAGCTTTATTTAAGAACATACTTCTTAATCCCTCCACCCTTCTGTGACTTAAAATATTTCTTTATTATTATTTTTTTTTTTAAATTCAAAACTATAATCTTATATCTGAACATTTTCACACCTCTCCTCTCTATCGTAAATCATATTGAGCGTTTCTGTCCATCTTGAAGGGAAGAAGGTAGAATTGAAGAAAAAATAAATAAAACTTTAAATTTGAATAATAGTGGAATATTAGAATATTATTACCCTTTTTTCTGCCTGCCCTAGTCTTGGCAAACTCTCTCTCTCTCTCTCTCTCTCTCTCTCTCTCTCTCTCTCTCTCTCTCTCTCTCTCTCTATATGTATATATAATATGCAATAGATGCTTTTACGAGAACAAACTATATGTATATACATATATATATATATATATACACACATCTTGGTCGAGAAATGCATTATATTCTTTTGCAAAATACTTTACTCCCAAAATGATTACATAAAATAATATTATAAAATGATGTAATTTGATATAGTTTGTCAAATTGTAAAATTACTTTTATTGTAAAATAGATCTAACAGATCATATGAAATCACGTCAATTTGTAAAAAAACTTTTGTATAATCCCTTTGTGACTTTGGCACTCCTCTTTTATTTTATTTTTTTAGAAATGCATTAAATATGATACTAATTAAGCAAAGGCTCTGATTAGTGAACCTATATCTGGATATTCTACACACACACATATATATATATATATAATTCTATTTGTAGTCTATAGATATTGACTACAATACAGTCCATTAATGAAATGTTAGTTAAGGCCTTAAGAGACATTGCATTCAATGGATCTCATCCTGTATGCATTTCAACTTTCACTAGCCATTAATTAACTCGAACCCCAAATCCACTATAAGTAAAATAGACTTTTGTGATCATTTAATTGCAACCAAATAACATTTTACAATTAATTTTGGCTGCAAATAATCTTTTGATCGTAATTAAATGGTCACAAATAAACAATTTTCTTATAGTGATCCCTAGCCCTCGTCCTCCAAGCCATCGTCCCCCCAAATCTCTAGCCATGGTCGCCCCAAATCCCCAGCCATCATCCCCACCTAAGCTCCCAAACCCCCCAAATCCCTAACCCAAATTTTCTGGTGCATCTTGTCAAATCCATGCATCGATGACTTCAGGTACTTCGTTGGACCTGCAGATGGTTAGAGAAGAGAAATAATGGAGAGAAAAAGAAGATCATCGAGGCACGGAAGCTCAGGTATGCTCGAACTTCTACTATGTAACCAAGACCTCCACTACGAGACCAAGGCTTCCACTTCGGGTACTTCACGAGAGGCATTGAAATTGAAATTCCCGATATCAACGAATCTTCTAGAATAGTTTTTTCTGTAATTTTGGATGTCTATTTGTGTAAATTGTATGAATGAATCCTTTCGATTGTAACAAACTCTAACCTAGGTCCAATGGCACTGGCGCATACACTATGCTCGATGTAATGCCCAGCCAGTATAGTGCTCTGCTTATAAATAGACCTCAGTGCTCAGTGAATTGTATGATCAATAAATCATTTTTTTGTACATGGTACGCCTTTCTATCACTTCTTCTGTACATGGTATCAACTTTTTTCACTGGATCATTTGAAGAAGGTAGAGATATTCAATTAATTATATGCATGTGCTTCACTCACCCATGAAAAAATGCAACATAAATTGACTTGAAAGGTTTATTTTTCCAAACCCAATTCTATGTTTCTTATGCTACAATCAGGCAAATGATTCAAGTAGCTGTGATAAAGCTGGGATGATAAAATCATCCATTTCTCTATTTCTTGTGCTCAAACGAACTAGAAATCATAAAATTCAGGAATCTAAATTGAACTTTATTGTGCATATCATTAACAATGAAGCTGGAATCTTTTTAATGTCTACTACAAAAAATTTGAAACTAAGATGGGGTCTCGAGCACGTAGGAGTGCAAGAGCAGGAATAATTTGGGGATGTTTTGATTTAGGATTGTTTTGATGTAGAGTATTTTGGTCAAATCATTGATAAAGTACGGATTTTTTAATCTATTCCTAGGTTGGACGGTAAAGAAGTCTAAAAAAATTGGACTGTACCAATCAGTATCCTATATCTATATACACGCAATAGTACTTAGCCTTCTGGCCGGCGGCCAGATCGCACATAATTTCTTAGCTCCAGAATATGCGAACTGCAGTAACTCCTTCGACGCTTTGCTGATCAGATCGAACTTTTAAGCAGTAGTACTCCAGATTCTAGAAAGTAAAGAGTGGAGTGGAGTGGAGTGGAATGTTGATGGCACTCATATTTAAGGGATGAGGGGAGATATATATATATATGTGTGTGTGTGTAGCAGCTATAGATGCTTTGCTAGGATGTGCCAAATTAATGCGTGTGCCTGATCACCATCATCACCGAATTTATATCTTGAATGCACTCCCAAATTAAACAAAAAAAACCCTAAATCATGAATCATTTTTCAACTTTTTTCCCGTCTGTCGTCTAGAAGACTAAAAACACAAGTGATTACTAATACCAAGTTGGTGGCACGATTTTGGAGTGCTCACTCTGACACCGTCCCTCCGCGAAATCCCCACGCTTTCACCTTTTTATGACAACTATACATATGTAGAACGCAGACGGCCTATACATAAATCTTAAACCAAACTCTCTAGAGCATACCCTTTCTGTATCAGATCAATCTTCACCCTTTTTACGCACCCATTTCGGAACACCTCGTCAGCCGCCATGGCCTCAAGCTCCACCGGAAAACACCCAATTTATCGCGGGATCCGGTGCCGGAGCAGCAAGTGGGTCTCGGAAATCCGGGAGCCACGTAAGACCACACGCATATGGCTCGGCACATTCCCGACACCGGAGATGGCTGCTGCCGCCTATGACGTGGCGGCGCTAGCACTAAGAGGCGGCGATGCGGTTCTCAACTTCCCAGGTTTAGTTGGTTTATACCCAGTTCCAGCCTCTACGTCGCCCCTCGACATACGTAGCGCCGCCGCAGCAGCTGCCGCATTGAAGAAGCCGGAATCAAGTCATGGCAACTCGGGACTCAGGCTGCAGTCACGCCGCAACAATAATCATGATAATACTGCGCATGATCAAGCTGGTATAAGATCTGGAGAAGAATTTGTGGATGAGGAAGCCATATTTGGAATGCCAAATTTGCTAGTGGACATGGCGGAAGGAATGCTGGTGTCTCCTCCGAGAATAAACTCATCGGATGACTCGCCGGGAGATCATTCAGATGGTGGGGAAAACTTATGGAGCTATTTTTGAAAATGCTCCCCGTTCATATATCCTAGTAAAATATTCATGGGAAAGTTCGAAAGTAAAAGAAGAAGAAACAAATATGAGAAATATTAGAAGAAGATTATAACATGATGAACTAGGACACGACGGTTGTTTAGCATTTTAAATGTATGCCTTTGTACTACGCATTACGTGCCAGTCATCAAATATAAATGAGGCATTAAGAATTTAATAGCTCCGTGGAAACTATGATCGCAGGATTACATATTATATATAATCTGCATGGCCATGGTGATTTTCCAATACATTAGATCAGTTTTGGACTAATTAAGGTAGTGAATTGGATCGTTAGTTTGCGTGCTTTTGTTCATGATCATGATCTCTGCATGTCCAGCACTTTTTGTTGTGTATTTGTGAGATTATCATGTTCTGTCAATATTGTTGGATTCCATGATTTGTCTGTGTGAGCCATGTTTTCTTCATTTTACGGTAGCAGGAGCGTCTGGTTTTCTAGGGCACAAATCTCTCCTAATTTGGGTCCGTAAGGTAAGAATTAGATTAGAGAAAGAGAGAAACCTTTTCCCGCTTGAACCCCTAAAAACAATTTTCTTCAAGCTACTGCTTGGTTTGATCCAATACCTACATAAAATTGCAGAAATTAGTTAGTAAGTTTTAATTAACGTGATTCTTAATTAAGATATCTATAAATATTATATACATAATATCTTTTTATTCCTTAAGTCCTACTGCATGTTGCAAAAGCGAAATAATATATAGGAGGCCGCCTTCAAAGCATATATAATTACAGCCCCTTTTCATTAATGATATCTGTCACGACTCACAATGCGAGCAGAAAATTATTTAACAACATTTGAGAAGTTTGGGGATTGTCACGATCGAGTCAAACTTCGAAATGGGTCCGGCCTTTAAATGTCAATATATCTCCTTTTTGACGAAAGATTTAAAGGCAAAGAATTTGGTTTTGAGTGATGATGAGAATAGAGAATGTCTCTATGATTAAACTGTTAAACTGTTCCATTGTCGGGGAATAATCATGGGACCGTGAACAGTTGTCTCTCCCTCATTTCTGAATGTCGGTTTCATGTTTATATCCAGACGTACTCGCGTATATAGTCCGGTTTTGCTGAAGTACTGCACTAATTAGAACATCAGCTTTTTAATTTCAGGTATTAATTAATGATCAGCAGGTATCATTATCATAGATCAAAACAGTAATCACGTTGATATATAAGAAACCTTTCTCTCTCATCATGATCTCAATTATCTCGGCCTGTTGCGTCCCTTGTATTGCAAATTAAGGGCAACTTTAAGTAATCAGATCATCAGAGTACTGGATCAACTTTAAAGCTTCTGATTTTTAACGTTAACCCTAAATCTAGATTTAGATCAGCTGATCATATAATATGTATTTATATATTGATATAGGTTGAATAAAATTTACCTAATTTTCAACTTTTGTACTGTTTTCATTACAAATAGTCATGTTATTTACAATTAATTAATCATAAATACCTATTTTTTTTATATAACAAGTTTTTTCAATCCAGACGATCATCAATATCCCTGATGTGTGCATGACATCAATTGAGTTATAAAATCATATGATGATATAATATGATCCATACTGCCTGCTTGACTTTTTCTCTATGATCTTTAAGGAGACAAACATCTCCTGCCATATCTTGTAGGCCCAGATGGTGAATATATGTGCGAAGCACTCACGATATATGCAAATTAAATGGCAGCATTTTAGATATGTTTAACGTGTTGGGTTTGTTTCTTTTGGAGTCTCACATTGGTGGGATTTGATGAGGAGGCAAGCCCATGGGATTATAAAAAGGAGTCTAGCCTCATTGGTTTATTACACTAGTTAGAAACTTATCTAGTAACTTTTGACTTTAGTAAAATTCTTCTATTTTCCTTTTTTGTATGTAAAAAGAAGAGAGGTAAAAGTTAGAATTTTATTAGTGGGAGAAGTTTTTGTGGGTGTCATTGGGATGAGGAGAAAAATTATGTGATTGTAATAATTTTTCACATAGTGTATTTTTTTCTTTGGGTCTGGTGATTTCTCTTATTTTGGGAGTTTTCGACGTAAATTTTTGTGTTGTGTTTATTTCTCTATTTTTCTTGGTATTCTGTCAAAAGTAGATCATTGTGAGGGAAATTTTGGGAGGTCCAGATTCCCAACAAGTGGTATCAGAGCCACTAGGTTCTTTTAGCGGGGTGGAGTTTTGATGTGGTAGTGTGGATATGTACGGTCTAAGGAGATTCTGTCTAGGAGATTGAAAAATTTAATTGTGTCCATTATGACCATCGAATCTTTCCTGAGAATCTTGAAGTTCTGTCTAGGAAAGATCGATATTTCCTTGGAACTTACTTAGTGGGTACTATTCATTTCTACGGTAAAATTCTTTGAGGCAATGTCAAGAATGGAGGTAGAGAGATTTGATGGGAGAATCAATTTTGGCTTGTGGCAAGTGCAAGTTAGGGATATTTTGATTCCATCAAGATTACACAAGGCGTCGACCAACCCGTGAAGTCAGCAATTTGCTGAAAGTGTGGACAACATGAGCACCTCAAGAAAAGTTATCAACAAAAGGTTGAGCCAGTTTGGCAAATGATTCCAAGTCAGTAAATGGAGATACTGGTATGAAACTAACGTTGTCTCTCTCCATGGAAAAAGAGACATGTATATCCTTATGGCATACTGCTAATTCTAAAGTTGTCATGATAGAGGATATGTTAATGTTAGCTGTTCCACAAGTTTGCACACGGGCATTGGTTTGACATTGATGCAATATGTGTTGTGAAAATTCATGTCGATGGCTAATGAACTTTCTGGAAAGCCAAACGTGGAAGTTGCACCATAATTTTTCACCAAGGTTATTATTTTTGACATGGGACAAAGTGAAATGCTTAAAATTGGTTTATTCTGAGTGAGTATGCTTTTATGGTGGAGTATGATAGCGAAAGCTATGAATCTTCATTGCGGTGTAGCGTGGCTGTGGGACCAGTCAAAGTCGCAAGGTGGAAATTGTTGGGTTTGCTCCTTTTGGAGTCTCACATCGGTGGGATTTGATGAGGGGGCAAGCCCATGTGATTATAAAAGGGGGTCTAGTCTCCTTGCTTTATTATACCAGTCATAAACTTATTTAATAATTTTTTATTTTAGTAAAATTCCTCTGTTGTCCTTTTTTGTATGTAAAAGGAAGAGAGGTGAAAGTTAGAGTTTTACTAGTGGGAGAAGTTTTTGTGGGTGTCGTTGGGGTAAGGAAAAAAATTGTGTGATTGTAACAATTTTTCACATAGTATATTTTCTTCTCTGGGTATGTTGGTTTTTCTCCTATTTTAGAAATTTTTCACGTAAATTCTTGTGTTGTGTTTATTTCTCTATTTTTCTTGGTATTCTATCAAAAGTAGATCCTGGTGGAAAGAATTTTGGGAGGTCCAGATTCCCAACATAACGAACGAAAATATATCCATATCAAACCGAAATGGTCACAACTCAACAATACCATTGCTAGACATAGCTTCTTCAAATAAAAGTCTAGATGTACAGTGCCACACAAGTGAAACACAATATATATATATATATATATATATATATATATATATATATATATATATATAAGCTGTGACCCTGATCTGTGTGTACTCGAGGGGCCTCTTTCTGGTCTGAAAACATTTGTTGAATAAGTTTCGTTTTACCTAGCTAGCTTGTCTACCACTTTCTTTAGGTCAAGAAGAGGAATAGAAACCTAGCTAACCATTGATGCAAAGGACCCAATTAATTATATCTGCTCAATTCTATTGATACAACCTTCGTCAACAAATTTTTTCATTCCTTTTAGACCATATAATCAGCGCCAGTTTGGATTCGTAAACAAGATGAATTCGTCTCAATTCATTTCAAATTCATCATTATATTTTTTCAAATTCTCATATAAAATACAAATCTTAATACAACTTTTTAAAATTCTAATACACATTTTTCAAATTTCAATTCAATTTTTTCAAATCCCAAAATAATAATAATATTAAAAAATAAACTAAACTCATTTCAACTAAACTCATCTCCCAATCCAAATCGACCTTAATAGCCTCATACAATAGCAGTAACCACCTCGTTGATGTTAGGCTTCAACTTGAATATTTGCTTTATTGTCGTACCTTGTGATGGAGCTCGCTCGATCGAGATATAAATATTGAGTTAATATTATTGGGGCCAGCCCCTAGTGACCTTCACAAAAAGAAGGAGAAGGAGAAGGAGAAGAAGTTGATCTAGCTAGGAGATATTGATATCCTTGTATGACTAAGCTTGGTTTGTTTTTATAGATAAGATGAAATGAGATAAAAATTAAAAAAATAATAAAATATTTTTATAAAATATTTTTTTAATATTAGTTTTATTTTGATATTTGAAAATGTGGTTTTGGAATTTAAAAAAATTGAATTTTTTATTATATTTTATATGGAGATTTTAAAAAGTGTAATGATAACACTACAAGAAAAAGGTCCAGATATAACTAATCTGATGCATCGAAAAGGGCTAGAAATGACCAATCTGGCCCTTTTCAATTGGCTATATTTGGCCTTTTTTCTTATAGTGTGAGTTTGAGAAAAATTTGAGATTTTTTATTTTGTCTCTCAAAGCAAATCAGGCCTTAAGTATTCGTTTAGTTACAAGGATGATATAATATAAAAATTAAAATTTTAATAAAATATTATTAGAATAATTTTTTGTTTTTATTTAATTTAAAAATATATATATTATTAATTATATTATACATAAAAATTTTAAAAAAATTATAATAATTATATGAGATGAAATGATTTCATCCATCAAACCAAACTAGGCCTAACTAAGATGGACAATTAAGTTATGTTTGGTTGTTAGAGTAAGTTTTAATTCATCTCGTTTTTTTTTTCAATCAAACTTTCATTGAAAATATTCATTCCATAGCAATTTGGTCAAACCAAAGATCAGCATGATCAACAAAAATTGGGACATGTTCCCACCATATTTGAATATCCTCAACATTCCAAATATAACGCGCTAACCTATGAGCACCTTTTTCTCAGTTTGATTAACATTTTGAACATTCACTTCTGGGAAACGCTGCATCAGTTCTTTAGCTTCCCTCATCAAATCTTCATTTGATGAGATCAAATCTTCACTTGATGAGAAAGACTCGTGGTTAGCTTGCAATTCCTGCACCAACAATAAGCAATTTGTTTCAATAACCAATCTAGAAATCCTAATAGGAATTCAAAGCTGCAAACCTCTCAACACAGCTAGCAGTTCGACAACAGCAAGTTCTAAAAATGTTGTTAGTCAGAGTTGGCCAAATGTTTTTACAACCTACTTTTTTTTTGCAACTTTTCTTAAAAAAATTAAAAATCATCAACTTGTTTCATATATTCAAACATATATCTTTTAACATTACTCAATAAATAAAGGGAGAGCTTTTAGAAGTGTGTATATATATGTATATATATATATATATATATATATATTTTGGTGTCAGTTTTATGGTCCAGTACTCAATTATTTATCACTTTCTTTAAAAAACCACTTGGGTATTTGTGACACAACCTAAGGAACTTGCTGCTCGGCCTGATAAAATAAAATAAAATACTACAAGCGTTTGTAAAGATTATTTTTTTGCTGATTTTCCTATTCAACAAGATGACCGACGTTTGTAGCTTTATGGAAGCCTAGCTTGGCTGATCTCTGCATGCAGATTAATTTAGCCTATATATCAAGAGACCAATTTAGGTCTTTTGATCGAGATGTATTAACGTTTAACATATTATCGAACTTTAAAATAAAATAAAATGTGGGTTTGAGTTTCATTTTATATAGATCTATATATTTCATTAATATATTTGGACAGACGCAACCATTATAGTAGGGGAAAAAAAGTATATCTTCCCTATCAAAACAAAACAAGTTTTTAAAATGAAAATTTAAGCAATTCCCACAAGTGACACGTCGACATATTCCAAGTGCTCTCAACTCGTCCGTACGTTCTTATACTCTAAGCTTAAAAAGCATAATTAATTAATTTCTCATAATACTCATTCATGACTGGCTAGGTTGGTTCTTTTGTGCAAATCTTGAAGAAGGAAATGAAAAGGCGTAGTTAGTTGCAAGTCGGCCATAGATCACTCTTAAAAGGTGGGGGTACTTAGCCTTTTTGGGTACTTTATAATGAGTAAAATCAAAAAGAAAAATATTGTTTCTGAGGTCTTTGTCTGATGCAAAACAAGAAGCCGAAATCCTTTTAACTTTGAATGAGCTCAAAAAATGGTTTGACTATGGGGACAAGCATGGCCGACATCGCCTACTATGCTTTCCATCCTCCATATCTTCATTTTCACAACTTGGTGATGCGTCTCTTTCTCTCCCTTTGTGCAAGATCATGTACACACGATGAAGTGAGCAATAAGTTTTTTGAATCATCACCCATGAAACTGACGTCTTTATAAATCCCTTTTGTTTTCCTGGTAAAAGGCAGAA
The DNA here is from genome assembly GCA_036559045.1 of Platycarya longipes. Taxonomy (NCBI): domain Eukaryota; kingdom Viridiplantae; phylum Streptophyta; class Magnoliopsida; order Fagales; family Juglandaceae; genus Platycarya; species Platycarya longipes. The sequence continues at coordinate 10,237,421 of CM071799.1, read as the reverse complement.
GGTAACGAGAAGTGATATAGTTGTAATCAATTAATTATAATCAATAAAATTATTTATAATAAAAAAATTATATTTATGATCAATATCTATTTTTTTTATAGTGCGTGCTGAATGATAAGATAGTAGATGGTATACATCATCTCACTAATTTGTTTAAAAATATATATATAACTTTATCATTTTTATTATGTTTGTGATAGGAAAAATTAAATCTAATATCATGTAGTCGATTTGATCACTCAAATATTATATCACTCAAATATTATATCTTCTTCTAATTCAATTTGAGCCCGCCCCCCCCCCCCCCCCCCCCCCCCCCGGGGGATGTTTGAGTTTCAATGATCATCATGATTATAGGACGTTGATGTATCCAATTAAAATATTTTAATCAACACGATGTGATCAGCAATAGTTTTGGGGATTAAAAAAAAACATGACCTAATTGTCTAGATGTTTTTCCCTTTAAATAAATTATATATATCCACCTTTTAATATTTTTCAATTTCGGGTGGCCATGAATTTATGAATGGCTTTCCAATTTGAGTAAGTAGGGAAACTTTTCTATTAACATTAATATAATATGTCTTTTAAGACAAGATTAATGATATAAAGGATAATTTAAAATAATATGAAAAGAATGTAGGCCGTGAAGTTATTATTGATGGTTATTTGGTTCTCACTTCTTCCCAATAAAGAATAAAGAACATTAATAAACTATAAGCAACTATTTCTTCAAAGACAACAACACAATTATTTATAAATCTAAAAAAAAAAGTGAAAAAAAAAGAGGAAAAATAAGGTAGGTGATGTTATTTGATGATTTGGTGCTAAGAGGACAAGCATCCAAAGAGGTTGACAGAATTATGTATCTCCTTTAGGCTGGCCCACAGCAAGGTAGAGTCATGTCTAACTCGGGAATAAGTGGTCCACCAAAGATGTATATCTAATAATCATGATTTATTTTTCTTTTCCACTTTTTATGGTTCTAATCATCAATGATCATTCTTTTGGATTGATTGTGTGCAACACTTTTCGTACATAAGTATTTTAGCATTTCCGATCGGGTGGATTTAAATTCTCCCATATACTAAATAAATTTAGCTTTTCATCGGGGGCGTGCTCTTGATGGTATTTTTGCCAGATAAATGGATAGATAAATACGGTTACGATAATGACAACATTTAAATAGAGACTAATATAATCACCAAATGGTTAATTTTTTTAAGCCGTGTCTTCTGCTCATCAGATCTCTTTTGAAAAAGAGAAGTATTAAAGTCACTCTTCAAACTCACAAATAAAAGTTATACTTCAATAAAATTTTGTTTTTTTATTTTTATTTTTATTTTATTTAATGATGAAGTAAGTTTTTTTTTTTTTAAATAATGTGGTATTTTTTTAAAAAAATATTATTATTAAAACTGATAAAATAATCTATAAAAATAAATAAGTCTAGGCAGGATGCCACTCTTTGAAAAATATCATATAAGTTTTCGACCTTGTACCTATTATTTTGAACATGTTAACCTATTATTTTTTTTCGTCACTACAGTAATTCTCCACAACGAAAGTGGGACTGTGGGAGAATAAAAAATTTTCGGCATATGAGCCAGATGGCCGAACTCCCCTCATATAAGTGCTCTCAACTTTTACTACAAGATAATTAGATTTTTAAGACTAATATATTATCCCAGGACTAGCTCTCATGGATGATAAGTGCATATAACAGGAACAGCCCCTGGCAAATAAAAAATCGTGTTTGCCACAAATTTTTGTTGGGTCCACTATTTTTCGTGATTAAAAAAAAGCATTTGTAGCGAGTTCAGACCGCAGGAAAAAAATTTATATACGAAACGCAACATATTACCGTCGTTTTGTGTAGTCTATATGCAGTGATTTCCCCCACCCCCAAAATCTTGATTTTGCTTTCCCTCTCCCTCCCGGCCAATTCTTTCCCCTTCGCCCCCCCTTTGATTCTTCTCTGTCCCCCAACCTCCCCCCCCCCTTTCCCCCCCTTTTGATTATTCTCTTCCCCCCCCTCCCCCCAAAATAGTGAGATTCTTTTATGTGAAAAGTTTCGTGTAATCGCTCTCTCCCCTTCATGTCGTGTACTACCGCCTCCTCCCACATTGTGCCCACCACACCGTCACCGTCGCCGTTTGGCCTAGCAGATGAGTCTCTCTCTCTCTGTCTCTCTATCTCTCCCCATTTGTCTCTCATTTTTGCCTCTCTCTTCACCTCTTGTCTCTCAACATCGCAACCTAGGGTTGCTCTGAAAATGTTGTGAATGCTTCCAGTCGAGAATCCTCCTATATTCCATCGTGAATGCACTTCTATTTCCCTTATTTTGATGCTTACATTTGCATCTTGTGAAGAATAAGAATTAGTTAATACATCTCTAGATGTTCTTCCCTTATTTTTTCGGCATCATGATCTTTTAAGATTTATTATATGCCTTTTATTTTTCTATTTAATGATTCCTAATGTTTTGTTTCATTTTGTTGGAGATTAATCTTGATTTTAGGTTTTCTTATTTTGATTGTAGTGTTGTTGAGTATCTACGGTGCAATGCATCTAATTTTTTCTTTTGAAATAATATTGATTAATCTTTGTTTGGTTATTTTTTTCCTAGGTTTATTTCAAAAAAATTCATAGGTTTATTTTGTTGGAGATTAATATTGATTTTAGGTTTTCTTACCAAATATAATATAAGTTTCGTTTGTCTACAACTATGCACTTTGATTGGAAGCTACTTTATTTGTAAACAAAGCTTTAGAAGTAGGGATAGTGTATAAAACTTGAGCTAGTTGGGCCTGTATGTTTTTTCAGATAGGCTAATTGAAAATCACAGGTATATGTTAGCTTAGATGATATTTGATGTAAGTTATGGCTTGGTAGTATAAAATTCTAAAGCTTTTTCTCTCTTTTGCTTGGTGGATATCCCTATATTTTTATAACTGTCCAAACCAGTTATATTACTTGAATTTCAATTTATTTCTCAGGAATACACATACAGAGACAACCAAATACTTTAATTTGGGTAGTCTGTTTAATTTGTTCATACTCCTTTAAACTTTTCTATCCTCAATAGTCCAATTATACAGAGACAACTATATATATATATATATGTATGTATGTTTTGAAGAAGAAGATACAGTAAATAGAAGATACAAAAGAATCTTTCAAGTAAATATGTATTTCTCGTTCAAATTCATTCTTAGTATTCAATGTGGAAGGCAGGATTGTTTGGCAGTAGATACAGTGAATAGTGATATGCTTTTTTTGTGCCACATTATATCTACCATAATTCATTCTTAGTAAGGTATAATGATGTTCCTCTGTTTTTTTGTTCTACTTTTTTTTTTGTTTGACAAACAACTCTTCGAATCATTAGGGAAGTTGCAATTGTTGAACAAAATGATTGTGAAGCTGAAAGAGCAAGGCGATAGAGTCCTCATATATTGTAGTGTCAACACATGTTGGATATGCTCAAAAACTACTGCACTTATAAGGTTTACATTCAATATTAAGTTGCCTACATACTTATATGTATACATTTAGTTGAAATGAATTATATTACAATGAAAAAATTTATATCTGTATCTACTTATAAGGTCTCAGCCTTCATTGAGATATTTGTATCTGCTTATAGTTCTTAACTAGTTGTATTATCTTGAATACTTCCTGTATACTTGGATTATTCTTATTTCAATATTAATAAAATATCCTTTTACTTGTAGAGAAAAAAAAATTATCAAGGCTTATAATGGTTTTTGTTTTATAGATTGCTAAATTAGATCTGTAGAGATAAGGGAAAGTCATTTTTAAGTTAAAATTTGAAATAATGGTGAGCTTGTTCTTGTAATTAATTCAGATAATGTTGTGCTTTATTAGTTTATGCACTTCGCGTATGTTGTGCTTTCTAAAGTATTGTATATATACCAAAAATCCCAAACTTTAGATCTCTTTGCCCTGCTGTTAAGGCCTATTGGTGTCTTAATATTCTGCATTTATTCAATTAATTACAGAGGAAAGATGGATTTTTTTTTTCATAAGTTACTTAACTGGATTTTTGGAAGAGAATAAACATGATGCTTAGGAATATACCCCTTTCATGTTGAAATTGGTCGCATGTCATGTGATATTTGTATAGAGTCAAGTTTGAGAGTTGTTTTTTAACCATTCATGCAGTGAAAATTATAACATTATTAAAATTAGGCTCATGTCTGAGGTTACCTTGAAGTCTTGAAATTAGACTCATGTTTTTTAACGTTTTGCAAAGTCACCATTTTAGCAAAGCTTATAATTTAAGTATCAATATACTTGTATAAAAAATATATTTAGCTACTCTTTTGTTATGAAACTCATGATTAGCATTTCTTTTTCCTTCAGCTTTTGCATGTTCTCAATAAATTCACCATCTTAACATCATTAGAATTTAGCCTATTATTTGTATTCCATTAGTTTATATACTTTTATTCTTTGCAGGTTCCACAAATGGAGGTGATCTTTTCCATACTGAAAACTAACAAAGTAAGTTACCAACTTTGCTGTAGTTCCTCAATTTGTCATCTCTAGAGACTTTTATAGAGATTTGAAATGCATTACTTTTATTAGCTACTTGATAATTGGTTGCTGGATATGAGGTGTACACTTTAATTGGGTTTGGTCATTAATTATATAAATAACTATATATAGTTGGATTGAATTTGGCACCCTCCTTCTAAACGTGTTGAAGAGATTAAGGAACTTTATCCTAATATTGTTGTACAAGTACTAGGTACTTTTTTAGTTTTAAAGGATGGGAGCTTTTATCTCAATACAAAAACATTGTCTTGTATATTTGGCAAACTCTATGTCCCCATTATCTTAGTCATATTCAATCATGTTGAGACAAATGGGATTGAGTAGGTCGGTGGAACCACCACCATTTATTCAACATGCAGTTTTTCAATTTTTTGCTTAATTTTTTATTTTATTTTATCCCATTTTTAATCAAGTGTGTCCTTTGCATTTTTTCTTTAACTATCCTTGGGCATTTATTCAACATATGTTCTTGATAGAGTCTCTTAAGACAAATCATACTTAGTTTAACTTTCAGCTTGACAATTTACATATATCATTATTTCCAGCACTTTATTAAGTGATTTTATTTATGTGCTAATGGCTTGAGAAAAATATAAGTGGAATAGCTCTATTCCACTTACCCACTTAGATCATACTACTCATGATGTCCTAGTAAGGAGAGGGGGGATTGAACACCTGACTAATCATTATATCTGAATTTTGGTTTTAAATTTATGATGGTAACTTGGATTCTTCTCTTTATTACAATTAATTCTCACTCACATAAGTAGAAAAAAAAAATCTATAAATAGTTTCAATGAAATGAAGATGGCTGTAATTCTTAATAGTTTTAATGAAATGAAGATAGCTATAATTTTAATAAATAGCTTCTCTTTGCCTATTTTCTCTCTTGTTATGCATGGCTATAGTTCTTAAGGGTATTTTTTTTTTTTTTGTAAGTAGTTCTTAAGGCTAAAATACTTACTATGTTGTACTCTTCCATAAATTTGGATGAGTCCTGGAGCTAGTCTAACTTAATTAGTTACTCTGGTCTGAAGTGTTACTTGTTGGATGCATGGGAGTTTTTCTTGCTCTTGTTTTTGGGAGGTTGCTGAATATATCTTCTTATTGGGTTCTCATTAAAAGTTTTTCTTGTAAACATGTTAGCATAATTTTAGTTGTTATTTTGAAATTGTTATTAATATCAATTTGAATCTCCAATATTTGTATATAATTTTTTAGCTTATAATAAAAGCTTTTTTTATGATTTTTACATTTTTTTTTTAAAATCTTTTAGTATATGTCGACAAATTGTGGCAAAAATCTTTTGCCCATGAAAGTCTACTTTTTGCCATAAAACTCGTGACAAATACTAGTTGCACACAAAAGCAGGCCTCATTAGGGATAACAATGGTAGCCGGATGTTAACGATCCACACAAACTAAAATCATGACAAAAGATAAATTACCTCAAACCACTAGACCGAAGATGGTAACAAATATTTTTTAGTGGCAATATGAGTAGCGTGAACAAGCTTTTTCCCACGACATGGTATCGTGGCAACCAACCAATAGCCACTACACAATAGAGATTTCAAGGTATCATTTGCCAAGAAGGCCCCAGTGGCAATAAGGTATCATTTGTCACAGGAACTTATACTCGTGGCAAAAGGTAGTATTTGCTACGAGTTTTATGCCACGAACCTCCCACAGACTAAATTGATGGAAATTGCTTTATGACCGTGAAACAGACACTTTTAGCTGCAAAAACCTTCCTTGGCTAAAACCCGAAAATCTTGTAGTGAATTTACATAAATTCTTATTTTTATAGATAGCGCCGCTTGAAAATTAAAAGACGACAACACAATGCGGGATAGGGCCGTTCAAAATTCCATCACCTCCAATTTTAATTGACACCCGCTTCAATTCCAACTTCGACGGAGTTAGAATTGTCATAAGTCAATCAGAAGACTCCGTAATTGGAGTTCGAAGTCAGATCCAGAGCCCATTTGAACTCCGATTTCTGACTCCGAACTTTGAACCTTAAAAAAAGACATAGATGCAAAACAACATTGTTTTGCTTCTATTTTTATATTTTTTGTAAATTAAGCTTAAACTACGCCAATTAAATAGAAACAACATCGTTTAAGCTTGTTCGAGGGAAATTGTGGTCTAGCTCTTCCTTATTCTTCTTTCTCCATTTCTAATTTTATCATCTCTCGTTCTTCAGTCTGTGAGCTCTCATCTCTACCAATTCTTCAAGCTGTTGAATTTTCTTCATCGTTGTTCTGCCTTCGTCTACGCCCCTTTGTGCTCTGTCATCCTACGTCATTTGCCAAAAAGAAATCAATTGGATTGGATTGTTGGTAATTACCGAAATTTTATGATTTTTCAATTAGGGATTTTAATTTATGATTTTTTTTATATTTTTTTATACTTTTTACCTTGTTATTGATTGGATTGTGTAAATTGGGTTGTGTGTGCTTTTGTATTAAGGAAATGGGTTAGGCTACGGGATGAGTGTTGAATTTTATGTTTTTGGACAGTGTATGCAAAGAGTTTGTGGAAATGTCACTGAGAAAAATAGGTGGCCAAAATAACCATCTCAAGGTGTGTGCAAGGTGTTTGACAAATTAATCTCATAATAACCATCTCAACATTCTTGCTATGTTGCACACTGATATTCACATCTCTTGAAATTTGAAATAGCAACCATAAAATAGATTTGAATAATGAGAAAATGCAGTGATTATGTGCTAAGGGGTTTGTACCCAAAATATATAAGTAATGAATATGCAGTTCCTTGTGTCAAATGAAGAGCTATTAGCTATATATGAAATTAGATGCATACACTAGTCCAAAGATACGCATACTTAACCTAAGTTTTGCCTATACTTAACCAAAGGGATCTCACTGTTGTCTTACCTATACTTAACCGGCTCTCACTTCATCATGTAAAGACTCGCTAAAATATTAATGCTTATAAAATTGTTATTATAGAAGAGTTAAGAAGAGCTACCAATCAAACCAGGAGTTTAAACTCACATCATGTGAACTATTAAATTGGTAGGAGTTCTAATTCCAATCTCCGATCGAAATTTCGAACTCTAATCAGAGTCGAACCCCGACTTCATTTCGAAGTTGAAGTCGAAGTTGGAACCAATCATGTCGGAGTCAAAGCATAGCCCTAAAGCAGGACATGCACTTTGCACTTAAAAATGCCCCCAACACAACATAAAGAGAGTCTCATCACATACCTTGTATACTTAAAGTGCAAATCAACTAATTTAACCTTGAGATAAGCCTAGAAATGAAATTCAGAGATAAAGCCAAGAAAAGAAAAGACATGTTGACTCATACTCTTAAAAGGAAAAAGATTCAGACTCCTAAAAAGAAAAGACTTCACAAGGCAAGTTGGATTCAATCATTTCAAAAAAAAAAATAATCTTAACCACTGCATAAGGAACATGTCCCCTACAAATCAGCAGCTTATAATTTAGCCTCAAGATAAGGTTGAAAACTAAGAGATAGAGTTAATAAGGGATAGGACAAGTTGACTCAAACTCATAAAAGAAAATAGGCTCAAACTCCTAAAAGAAATAGACTTTGATTTCTAAAAAAACTACACAAGAAAAGTTAGACTCAATCATTCTAAGGAGATAGACTTTTATATAAGGAGCAATTCCCCCATAATCTAACAAACTCTCTACACAAAACCTCTTGCAGGAGCTCCCTATGCCCAAACTACCCCACATAGCGACTCCAAAGATTACCCTAAATTAATCATCTATTGTATTGTGATATATGTGAGTTATGAAATATTGTAAAATCACTCATTATAGTAGATTTTGCCTCCGGACGTAGGTGTTTATGTTGAACCATGTAAATCCTTATTTATCTCTTTATTTATTTTTATTCACTTATTTATTATTTATTTTATGGATGAATGTAAAGAATACTATATCATCTTGGGTCAGGGATGATTCTTTCCTCCCTTCTAGTATGTTGTCCAAATTAATGCATTAACAGTATGTTCGTGTATATGTGACCAAAATGGCCCTATCTCATCATATTAGATGCTTATTAATCCTCTTCGATAAGACTAAACTTTAGGGTATTGCAAAGAGTACGTACTTGATAATTGATCCACATTTTAAAAAACGTCTTTTGAAATATCAATATTTTGAAACAATCCACGAAAAAGAACAAAAAAGTTTTTACCTCTGGCCTTTGAGGCACTGATATGATTCAAAGTAAATTAAAACAGCACTGCAATCTGTCGTAATATTGTAACAAGATCTTGTGGTATTATGGCGATAATGGTAATTGTTATATTATTTTAATAGAGATAAAAGATAATAATTATATGAATACGGTTACTTTTTATCCTGATTCCTGATTGTTGTCAACCTTTTAAAATGGTCAAAATTTAAGCCACATACAAGGTTTTGCATCGATCGTTATGAATAATACTATTTCTCGTACCATACTCAAAATATGTGGATTTAGTAAATTCTTGGGCCATAATCTTGAATCTAGAGGAATGGTCTGAACAACCCAAATTTCTTAAAACCCTAGCAGAACAAGAAGATAGGCTTTAAGTTGGATGAGGAACTAGCCCAGAGACGTAGAAATGCAGCCCGCCTAATTCTATTCGGCGGCACACGGAGAATACACATACAAATAGTCGGGGGCCGTAGCCCGCACAAGTTTCTTTATTAGTCCACGCGGTCATGGGTGAGCTCGTGGGCAAAACTTCGTACACGTCACAGCTAATCTTAACATGGAACAGTCAACTGTCAACTGTCAACTCTTTTGCATAGGCGCTTAGCTGTCTTTTGACTTTTGCTTACTTCACTCATTCGGAAAAAATGAAGGCACTGAAGGCAGAAAAAGTCTATAATTAAGAAAATATACTTGTAAAAAATTTTATACAGAAATTATGTAGAAAGTAGACTGTAATTTATCTTTAATTATATTTTTTATTTTAATTTTATTTAATTTTTATTTTTATTTTAACCTCTTTAATTATAATTATTATATATACAAAATTTTCTATATATAACAAATCCTAAAAAATTACCTTCTTTCTGAATCTGATGGCGGGCAGTGGTACGAATGCAAGGGATCTCCTGTTTCCAGTTCCAGTAAAAGACTTTTCCAACTAATCGTTCTCGGAGGTTGACTCGATCGACTACGATGTAATATTTGTCTTTCCGCGGCCTATTGGAATTTAGAGCACGAGTCACATACCTAATTTTATAGATAAGATTTTTATATTTTTTATTAATATGATTAGTTATGCTATTTTTTTAATATATCATAATTTATTTTATTCAATTATATTAATAAAATGCTCAAAAAATACGCAAACGTACAATATATATATATATATATAGCATAACTCTTTTACAAAATTTATCTACTTTTCTATATAATAGTCAATGGTCAAAAAACAGAATAATTTGTTGGCGACTGAAATGTATTAATTGGAAGTTTTTTTTTTTTTAAGTGAGATTATCATAAAATATATTAAAACATTACTTTATCAAAATCATTTAAGGACTCCGGCCATTCTTACATGTTGGAGAGGATCGTTCAAATGGAAGAGAAATAGCTCGAGTCAAAACTGAATTAACTATGCATATTGACCTTAATATCATTTTTTTGAAGGTATATAAGTTTTAAAAAAATTGTAATATATTTTACTAATACATTAATATACGTTGTTAATAAATAGTGAAGGAATTAACAATTACTGTTTTTTTTTAATTTAATATTTAAATAAGTGACTATTAGTATATTCATATAAGTGTGGCGTGTGTTGTGTGGATGATAAGTAGCAAAATAGCTTTAAATTATTGTAATATTTTTCCTAATTTTTAAGAGAGACCTGCAAGAAAATATGGCTTTTTTAATCTCAAATCATATGAAGATCATATATACCATTTGATTTATATATATAGTTGAAATGATCAGATTTAATTTATAAAATTTAAATTATTAACTTTTTGACAATTTAATTCATATAATACCGAACTAGAATTCATAAGTTAAATTATTATTTATCTTGATAAATAGAATTTTTTTTTTTTTAAATGTATTATAATTGAGATACTACTATAATTACGCGGTCACGCTTGTCGCAGCACACATGTTAACCACACTAATATTTAATTAATCCGCACTCATAATATGAATCATGATATAATATTCCAGCATGTTATAAAAAAAAAAAATGATATATGGCATGCTTACCAATTTGAGTGACGTCCTGGCCTGCCCTCAGCTAGCGTTCATGACTCATTTATTTTATTTTATTTTAAGAATTTGTCATTTGGATCTTTTTGTCTTTTTGAATAGATCAACGTAAAAAGAAAAAGGAAAAATGACAAAGTTAGCTTGCCTCACCCATGGCATGGCAAATCCAAAAAAAAAAAAACATGAATAAAATAAACGTGGTATTTTTAGTAAAGGGCAACACGCTCAGCACACTTTTCTTACTAAGCTAAGTAAAGGTGGGTCCGAGGAAACTAGTATGAACTATGAACAATTATTTTTCTACTAGAATGTGTCTGCTGTCTGTCATCCAGATAGTCTGTGGGCTCCATCTTCGTCCAACCCCGCGTTCGAGTCGTAGCTCCACATCACGTGGCCTGATTATCGCCACACCAACTTATAAAAGCACTCCGATCCGTTTCTTGCTACAACCTTAAAGTTCTAGACATATCTCAAATCACTGCCCCCAAAAAGCAATTCAAAACAGTTTTGCAGTACGGACCATCTTGCTTACTTATAGTCACTCACTCTCAGATGCAAACTTTCAGTCAGTTCTCGGACCCCCATCCATTCGTCTCTAATCCGGTGTATATCGAGAATTCGGAGACTGGTTCTTCCTTGTCTGACGCCGGCAGCTCCGCAGGAAGAGCCGCTCACTCCGACGAGGAAGTTATACTTGCCTCAAACAGGCCCAAGAAACGGGCCGGCCGGAGGATTTTCAAGGAGACGCGACACCCGGTGTATAGCGGAGTCAGGAAGAGGAATAATAACAAGTGGGTCTGCGAAGTGCGGGAGCCGAATAAGACGTCGAGGATATGGCTTGGGACGTACCCCACAGCGGAGATGGCGGCACGGGCACACGACGTGGCCGCTCTGGCTCTGAGAGGAAGGTCGTCGACGACGTGTCTCAACTTCGCCGACTCGGCGTGGCGGTTGCATTTGCCGGTTTCTAGGGACGCGAAGGAGATAAGGAGAGCTGCGGCGGAGGCGGCGGAGTCCTTTCGGCCAGTTGAGTTCGGCGGGGAGTGCGTCGGAGATGTAGGGAAAGAGGAAGTCATGATCAAGCAATGCCAAGAGAATTACGAAAGTATTGAGAGCCGTGCGGAGGACGAAACAAAAACTGGTCATGAGCAGGAAAATGTGTTGTACGTGGACGAAGATGCGCTGTTCAACATGAGGGGGTTGCTAGTTAACATGGCTGAAGGCCTATTACTGTCCCCACCATCTTGCGTAGAAGACGAAGTCACGGGGCTCGATGCTGAGGTGTCACTATGGAGTTTCTGAGTTTTACCATCTAAATATCAGGTTTTAGAAAAAAGAAAGAAAAAAGGTACCATAGTCGATCCGTCTCCCCTTGACTTGGTTTGAGCAGTATACAAGTTTTTCATTTGATATACTGTCAGTACCTACCAATAGGAAGTGAATAATGATAGAGATATAGGCAGCCAAAATGAAAATATGGCTTTAATTAAGTGAACTAGGAAATAGAACTATATCATTAAGTCAATGCATGTTTGATTCTTTGAGATGTTATTAATTAATATACCAAATTATAATTTGTTTCTTTTATCTGTTGTCTAATATCTTTTTCTGTACTTAATTACGTCTGTTTATTCTGATATATACCGTAATAAAGTATGTAATCTTGGCTTCCACCGCTCCATGTAGCCTAACAAAAAACGGCTGTCAACAAATCAAGTCAAAGCCCCATAATTATTAGATCAAATCATTCCGAATAAATTAGTTCAAAATCGATTAATGTTAGATATTCAACAGGTCAATCATACATAGAGTCGACTCAAATTTGTAAAAATCCGATTCATCCTACAATGAATGTTTGCCATGTAAATCTTCTATTTCGCATCTCATTTTGTGCATATATCTGCTTACAGCTTATAATATTGTGAACAAAGCTCCCTCGTTTCTCTCTGATCTATTAGCTATAATTCCTCGACCGATCGGTTAACTATGAGGAGGGCAGATGAGTTGATCATTTGTAACTGACCGCGGATCGCTGCATGCAGTTATTAGGATATTTAAATCTTGCAATTCCTGCATGCTGCATGCCACGAAATCCAATTTTTATGTCCCTGCTTTCGGGATCTTTTCCCATGTTAAACAGTGCGGGTTCAAATAACTACATTTTTTAATTCAAAAGCAACATAACATATATCTGTTGGTCTAAATTAATTTGGATTTAGAAATGGATATTTAAGTAATAATAATCTCACATTATTTGTGAATAAAATTTTTGAGATATTTATATAAGAAATGAGTAATCTTCTTTTAAAGAATATCAAGAAGTGTTAAGACGATGAATCTAATGATCTAATAATCTTTAATTAAGACGATGAATCCACCAACCTAATCTTTTTTTCACCAACGGAATGATTAATAATGAATTCTATTGATGTTAGTGTCCATACAAAAACTTTCACGTTCGCAATTAACTTCTTTGCAAAATACATGGAAAAGCTCGTAGGACACTATATACCGTGATATTTATGTTGAACACAAATCCTATAATTAAGGTTTGATTTGTCTTTAGAGATAAAATTAAATAAGATAAGATAAAAGTTAAAATAAAAAAAATATTATTGTAATATATTTTTTTTTTAATTTGAAAAAGTAATTTTGAAATTTGAAAAAGTTAAATTTTTAATTATATTTTATATAAAAATTTAAAAAAATGTAATGACGAATTTAAGAAGAATGTAAAATTTTTTATTTTATCTTTTCAAATAAATCTGGCCTAAATTAAATGTCACCAATACGTTTGCAACGAGCCGCTGTACTTAGGTTACAACATCAATCATGTGTACTAAAGATAAGATAAGATCACTATTTTAGATAAAAATTCATGAATAAAATATTATTTTTTTAATATTATTATTTTAAAATTTTTAAAAGTTAAATTAAAATTTAAAAATATTGAATTCATTATTACATTTAGATATTAAGATGGATTGTGTTGAGTCGTGATCTTGTAGATAGTAATATTTTGTAGATTTTATTAAAATAGATTTAATATTTAAAAAATGATATTAAATTTAATTTTTAAACTAAAATACATAAAATATGTCGAGACGAAGTTTTTTTTGTTAATTTTATAAAAAAATTAGAAAATACAGTGGAAAAAATTGAAAAACACAAGTTTACGCAGAGCTAATGCATTTTCGCCTCCGTAGTTTCCAATTACAAGTTGAGATTGTAAATATTTAAATTTAGTTTGGATTCGAAAATGAGATAAATTAAAATAAATTTAATTTATGTTTTAATATTATTATTATTTTAAAATTTTAAAAAATATATATTAAAATTTTAAAAAATATATTAAAATTAAAAAATAAATTAAAATACACTCAACTCACTTCTAAAATCAAATCCGCCCTAATTCATCACCCTGCACGCACTCGCACGCCAAACTGGCCCGACAAACATATCAACTCAAAGTTAATCTTGGCCGCCGATTAATGTTCGTGAGATCTTCGTGTCATTCGATGATACGAGTTGCCCCAAATAAACTTTTAGGCCCCGCTTGGCTTAATTGTACTTTACGAAGGATAGATGTCTTGTCCACGTTAAAAGTCAACTGTCAACTCTTCTGCATATGCGCTTAAAGCACTGATAATATATTTTTTTTAAATATAAAAATTAAATTTAGAATAATCTATTTTAAAAGAAAATTAACTACTTGTCGAGGGCTCTTAAAATGACCTTCTTTCTGGTGGCGGGCAGTGGTGCGAATGCAAGGGATCTCCTGTTTCCAGTTCCAGCAATGACTTTTCCAACTGAAGGTTTTCGAAGGTTGACTCGACTACTATCTAATATTTTTCTTGCCGCCTATTGGAATTTGGAGCAGGAGTCACATACTTAATTTTATAGATAAAGATTTTATAAACAATTACTTTTACATATTTTTTATATATTTTATTTATATTATTAGTTATATTATTTTTTTAATATATAATAATTATTTTATTCAATTATATTAATAAAGTACTCAAAAAACACACAAACGTACAATATATAGCATAACTCTTTTACAATTTTTATCTAATTTTCTATATAATAGTCAATGGTCAAAAAAACAGAATAATTTGTTGGCGACTGAAATGTATTAATTGGAAGTTTTTTTTAAGTGAGCTTATCATAAAAGATATTAAAACATTACTTTAAATTTCCCCTGTCATTTGAAGCAGTGAAAAACTATTGAAAATGTTCCAGGATAACTGCATCACAATTATTTTCCACTTGCCAATTCCCCTGTGAGTCTCTAACACCCTTTATCAAGTTTCTGGTTCTTCTGTGCGAGGCTTTTTGATGAAAGAAAAGCTATATTCTTGTCACCTACTGCCATCCATTGAACTCGTGACCTTTGGTGTCACATCAACTCAGTTCTGTGTAACCATTTTGATCCCGTTTGTACTCGAAGATGAGCTCAACTCATCTCAATTTATTTTCATTTCATCATTATATTTTTATAATTTTTTATATAAAATACAAATTCCAATACACCTTTTTCAAATCCTAACACACCTTTTTCAAATCCTAAAATAATAATAATAATAAAAAATAAATTAAACTCATCTCAACTCATCTCATTCAATTTTTTTTAAACACTGTCGAAGGTGTTTTGATTCCAGTATACAAGCTTCTTTCCACATCTTTGAATCTGATTCATGACCTACCACCTTCACCTACTCCCCATGCATTAGAAATAACATTTTGACAGCCAGTATCTTCCGTCCTCATAGCCTCAAAACGGAAACGCTTTGGACCCTTCCTCCTTGGCATTTTAGCAAACAAGTTTAAGATGAGAAGGACATGATCCGAATACGCCACACTACCATGCTCAACAACAGCTGCAGGATACAAAGTTTTCCATTATAAATTTGCCAATCCTCAATCAATCATTTCACTAACTCTAACGGCAAGATTTCTAATATTACACCATGTGTAAGGTAAACCTGTTGGGATAGGCGGAAGTTACCAAATAATATAGAGACCGAAATTTAACGTGGTTCGGCCAATTTAGCCTACATCCACGCACACAGAGAAGAATTTTTCTATTAAATAACAAACCAACGATTTACAGTGGTTTCCCTCAACTCTCACAGCACAGAGTACTTTTAATCTCTCCAATGGATCTCACCTAAGACACACATTCTCATAACAATCTTACATGTATTTATAGGAAAAATAAATTGTGTGACCATGTAAAATGACGGTGGAGAATTCAGGAATTCCGACGCCTACGTTTCTAGCAACTTCAGTTGGTGCCTAACTTCAATCTTCTAGCAACTTCTCTGATCACGTTGCACAGCCGAAGTATTTGAAGTTTGGTGTTGACTATTCCAACAATCTCTCCCTCAACACCAAACGGAGGATATATTGACACATTTTAGTTCAAGGTACTTAACCTAACTATATCTCTATGTAGCTCAAGTTTTTCGTCTGTGACTACTTTCGTTAGCATGTCCGCTGAATTCTCTTTTGTATGGATCTTTACAAGTTTCAACAGCTGCTGCTCCATTACTTTACGTATCCAGTGATAACATATATCAATGTGCTTTGTCCGGGAGTGATACATCGAGTTTCTACTTAGATCAAGAGCATTTTGACTATCACAATAGATTCTATACTCTTTTTGACTGACTCTCATTTCTTGGAGGAACCGCTTTAGCCATAACATTTCATTTCCTGCTTCTGCTATAGCAATGTACTCTGCTTCTGTTATAGATAAAATTACACATTTCTGCGGTTTGGACTGCCATGATACAGCTCCATCTGCAAATGTGTAAATGTATCCTGATGTAGATTTTCTTCCATCAAGATCACCTGCCATATCAGCATCTATATAGTCATCCAAGACTGGGTTAGCTCCCCCATAGCACAAGCATAACTTTGATGTACCCTTAAGGTATCTGAGAATCCATTGTACTGCTTTCCAGTGTTCTTTCCCTGGATTTGAAAGAAAACGGCTCACAACTCCAACAGCATGAACGATGTCAGGTCTGGTACAAACCATGGCATACATTAAACTTCCTACTGCTGAGGAATAAGGTACTGTAGCCATTTCTTGAACCTTTTCCGGTGATGAGGGATACGAACTCTTACTCAATTTGAAGTGATTAGCCAGTGGCTGACTGACTTTTTTTTCTCCATGTTGAACCTTCTTAGTATTTGTTCAACATACTTTTCCTGTGACAGCCATAGCTTCTTTTTCTTCCTGTCACAAGTGATCCTCATGTCCAAAATCTACTGGGCAGGTCCTAAGTCTTTTATATCAAAGATTTTGGAGAGATCCACCTTTAGCTTCCTGATGGTGGATGGATCTTTTCCAATAATCAGCATGTCGTCAACATAGAGCAGTAACATAACAAAGTCACTTTCTGAAAGTCTCTGGATGTAAACGCACTGATCTGCAGTAGTTTTCTTGTAGCCATGACTCATCATAAATGAGTCAAACTTTTTATACCACTGTCTAGGAGCCTGTTTCAAACCGTAAAGACTATTTTCCAACTTGCAGACCAAATGTTCCTTTCCAGGAACTCGAAAGCCTTCTGGCTGCTCTATGTAATCTCCTCATCAAGGTTGCCGTGAAGAAATGCTGTCTTCACATCCATCTGTTCAAGCTCCAAGTTAAGACTTGTAACCAATCCGAGTACCACTCGAATTGAAGTCATCTTCACAACAGGTGAGAATAACTCATCAAAGTCGATTCCTTTCTTCTGCTGGAATCCTTTGACGACCAAGCGAGCTTTGTGCTTCACCTGCTTGCCATCATTTTTCAGCTTGAATACCCATTTGTTTCTCAGTGCTCTCTTATCTTTTGAAAGTTCCATCAACTCATAAGTCTGATTCTTCTGTAACGAGTTCATCTCATCCTGCATAGCCTGCATCCATTTGTCGCTATCTGGATGAGATATTGCCTCCTGGAAGTTTTTTGGCTCCCCCTCATCTATAAGAAGAATATAATTTGATTCCGGATATCTTCAAGACGGAATCAACAATCGCCCTCTAGAGGATCTGTCCTGCTGAGGTTGATCACCTGACAACTATGGAAACTCTGCAGTTTCTGATGGAGAAGGCAACTGCTCCCCCTGCTCAGTACTGGTTTCTTCGTCTTTAGCATCCTCTTCTTCTTCTGGGGAAATTTCCTGTCTATCTTCAGTGTTTAAACCAGACTAAAGTGGTGGTGAACTAGGAGCTGGTTCTGAAGCACTTGAAGTTGTTTGTTCTGATCCAAACATCTGGTCTTCATTGAACACAACGTCCCTGCTTCTGATGACCTTCTTCGCTTTTGGATCCCATAATCTGTATCCAAATTCTTCATCTCCATAGCCGATGAAGATACATGGAGTAGACTTTTCATCAAGTTTCTGTCTTTTCTCCTTGGATACATGTGCAAATGCTTTGCACCCAAATACTCTTAGATGAGAGTATGAAATCTTGCGGCCTAACCACACCATCTCTTGGACTTCAAACTGTAGTGGAACTGACGATGTTCTGTTAATCAGGTAAGAGGCTGCTCTTACTGCTTCACCATAGAACGGCTTAGGCAACTTTGCCATACTCAGCATGCATCTGGTTCGCTTCACAATGGTCCGGTTCATCCTTTCTGCCACACCATTGTGTTGTGTTGTGTAGGGGACAGTCTTCTCGTATCTGATGCCATGTCTAAAGCAGTATTCTCTGAACTCTCGAGAAGTGTATTCACCTTTATTGTCTGTCTAGAGACATTTCAGTTTCTTGCCTGTTTCTCTTTCTACCATGGCATGGAAGTTTTTGAATTGCTCAAAAACTTGATCTTTCTTTTTTAGGAAATATACCCACACTTTACGTGAAGCATCATCAATAAAAGTAACAAAATATTTGTTACCTTCAAGTGATTCAACTTCAAAAGGACCGCAAACATCAAAGTGTACCAAGCTCAATAACTCTGATCTTTTTCTAGCAGATGTCTGAAACGAAACTCTATGTTATTTACCAAATAAACAGTATTCGCAAGGGTTGAGGGGAATACCTTTGTTTACTGTGATTAATGCTTTCTTTGCAAGCGTAAACAACCATTTTTCTCCCATGTGGCCGAGTCTCCGATGCCACAAGTTTGGTGACGTATCATTTTCAGCTACGTTGAGACTGTTTTCACATATCTTAGCACTTGATTTGTACAAAGTGCCACAGATATGTCCCCGTGCAACAACCATTGTTCCTTTCTTTAATTTCCAAGCATTATTGCTGAAGATGCTCTCGTAACCCTATTGATCAAGGGTTCTTATAGATATTAGGTTGAGCCGGAGATCGAGTACATGCCGAACATCATTTAGCACCATAGTACAGCCAACACTGGTTTTTATTCTGACATTTACAATGTCCACGATCTTTGAGAAACTTGAATTTTCTATCCTGACTGTACCGAAGTCTCCTACCTTGTAAATACTGAAGAAATCCTTACAAGGAGTGGCATAATAGGATGCTATTGTATCTATCACCCACTCTATTCCTAGCTTGAAATGTGCAAGCAAGATTCTTCACCAGCAGAAAGGAGTACACAATCTCCAGAAAGCGTCACTGCGGCTTCTCCTTCTTCGTGCTTTGACTGACTGCTATGCTGATTCTGCTCCTTCTGCAGCTTTCGACATTCTCTTTTAAAGTGGATTTCAACACCATAATAAAATCATTTTCCCTTATTTCGCTATTTACCGCGACTTTGGGATCTCCATTTTCTTTGACTTATGTTCCTTTCTCGACTTCTACCTCTACTATTTCTCTGGTGCCTTCTTTCTATTACAAAGGCGTCTGTCTGGTCTCCTCCAACCTCCTTTCTTCTAGCCTCTTCATTAAACAAGGCGTCTATCACCATTGACATGACGAGCTTTCCATCTGGAGCTGAATCACTAAGTAAGACCACTAGCGTTTCCCAACTATCTGGTAGGGAACTGAGAAGTAGTAGAGACTGCACTTCGTCTCCGAGCTTAAAGTCTATGGATGCAAGTTGATTTACAAGATTTTGAAACTCGTTGGTGTATGCGGCCACTGAGATGCCGCTTTTGAGTTTCAAGTTGATAAGGCGTCTCATTAATAATGCCTTGTTCCGAGCAGTTTTTGCCTGGTATATGTTTTCCAGCTTTCTCCACAGCTGATAGGCATCTATTTCCTGTGTAACATGGTGAAAAACACTATAATCAATCCACTGCCGGATTTGACCAATAGTTTTCTTATTCAACTTATGTCAGTCTTTTTCCGCTATATCAGCTAGTTTTACGCTTTTTTCTTCAATTGGATCGAAGAGATCTTTACAATTCAAGAGATCTTTCATTCGATGCCTCCATAGTACATAGTTTGTAGATGTTAGTTTGATCATCGCACCTGCTCCTGAGTCCTCCATCAGTTCGGCCTTAATCTGTGATTTAAGTGACCTTTTCTCAACGTTCAGAGTTGAATCTCAACAAATGGAGCTTACCGTTGCATCCAGAATGGTGGAAAACCTTGGAAACGACTCTGCTCTCATTCCAAAATGATCAAAATTGCTCCGGAAACCTGAAAAATAAGAAAAACAGAATATTCCTTCTGAAACGAAATATTCTCTGGCGTTAACGGAATATTCTCTGACATTAACAGAATATTCTCTGACGTTAATGGAATATTCTCTCCGTCCACCAGAATATTTCTTCTCCGGCAACTGATCGGATCAAAAGGTGTTACCGGAATATTCCTACGGTCATCGGAATATTCTTTGCAGTGACAATATATTCCGACGGAATATTCCTTCTCCGATTGGGTCACTGGAACGGGTCACGAACCGGGTCGATAGTGGGTGTGGGTCGGATCACTTGGATTTAACGGGTCGGATCTCATCTTCTTCATGCGTTTGGCGCGTGTTGCGCGTGGAGTTAGTCGCCGAAATTGTCTCGGCACGTGGAGCGCGTGCAGTGGCTTCCGGTGTCCGTTGGAGACGAAATTTTTAGCAGAATTTTCGTCTTGAGCTGAGGAATCTGATGGTATCCTCCAAACTTGATTTCGATCAAGTTTCAAAATGGGTCTCTCATGAAAATTCACAATGCCGGCCTTTTGCCGGCTCTAATACTACTTGTTGGGATCGGCGGAAGCTACCAAATAATAGAGAGATTGGAATTTAACGTGGTTCGGCCAATTTAGCCTATGTCTACACACACAGAGAGGAGTTTTTCTATTAAATAACAAACCAACGATTTACAGTGGTTTCCCTCAACTCTCACAGCACAGAGTGCTTTTAATCTTTCCAATGGACCTCACCTAAGACACACCTTCTCATTACAATCTTACATGTATTTATAAGGGAAATAAATGGTGTGAACATGTAAAATGACGGTAGAGAATTCAGGAATTCTGACGCCTACGTTTCCAGCAACTTCAGTCAGTGCCTAACTTCAATCTTCCAGCAACTTCTCTTATCACGTTGCACAACCGAATATTTGAAGTTTAGTGTTGACTATTCCAACAAAATCATGATACCCCAGATCCATCAATCCACAGTCATCCATTACATCACGAAAATCTTGCATCTGATGACTTGTTCTATGTCTTCCTCCACATTTTTCTATTGGGCTTAAAATCTCATTGAAAACACCCAGTGGTAGCCATCCTTTACCTTGTGGAATCCTTAAAGTTCTTAGTAGAATCCATGTTTTCATTTTTCGACTTGTTTGAGGGTGGTCGTACATTCCAATGAAGAACCATGGACAGCAAAATCAAGTTCTTGGATTTTTACATGCACATGGTGCCTAGAGAAATTGATTACTTCGACCTTTATCTCATTCTTCCAAAACAAACAGAGTCCACCACTCCTTCCTACGCTACTAATTGTCAACACATTTTCAAAACCCAACTTGTATTTCAATTTCGAAATCACTCTTTTATGAAGTCTTGTCTCTTGTAAAAACAAGACCTTGGGATCTCTCTTTAATTAAATCAAAGAGAGCTCGAACTCCCATGGGTTCCCAAGCCCACGGGTGTTCCAACTTAACAGATTCATTGGTTTAGGCGAGGCTGTTCAACAGCCTCTGCCGATGACATATTGATGAGAGCCCCATCATCACCTTCAAACACTAATTGATATTCCTCTTGCCTTTCAGAGTCCTCTTATATTCTGCTTCTCTTTGCCCCCGATTGAGTAGAGATACCTAGAGTAACATTACTTTGTTTGCTTCCCAAAATTATTGGGTTAGAAGAAGTCGATCTTGTTGACGAGCATGCTTCTTCCAAGTGACTCGTGGAGTGGAGACTTGGGCCTCCTTGGATTGGACCTGGACCTCCTTGTGTTGGGCTTGGGTCAATAAGTTAAGTTTAGCATGATCCACCCAGTTTTTGCAACAATCATATTTTCCATTAACTGCTCGTTAGCATTTGTAACTACCATAGATTTACCTTTCGGTGATCTTGGATTCTCGCCTGAAATCAAACTCCCCATAACTGCATTCCCAGTAACTGAACATCCGTTACTAGTGGGTGTAATTGCATTCTTCACGCCACCATCATCACAACTGCTTGCCAGACGAAACTTGTTCCGTTGGCATAAAAGGCTTGAATACCCTACTCCTACTATCAGCACACAACCAGTTTCCATACTATTTGGAATTCAAACCCAATGAAACAGAGGAACATCCAAATTTGTCATGGATTATTCGTCAACATTGAAGACAAAATCGTGGAAGTTTTTCATATTATATTGAACTCCAAGTCTTCACACCCTGCAACATGACTGTTTTTCCTCGTGCCAGAGGCTTCCTCAAATCCAGCATGATCTTGACTTGTAGAGAAACACTCCATCCTACATCATTAACATCCACTTCAATGTCTTCGACCACTCCCATTGAACTTCCCAGTTTTTTGCCAAAATCTATAGACATCCCTCCCAATGGTGAAAATTAACCCACAAAGCAGCCATTTCAAAAGACATTTTATGCAGAGGAGTTAACTATCAAAATAATTCATCACAAACAAGTGCCATTGAACAACCATGGTCTTCCATTCTCCACCCATTGTCTATCAGCATGAGTAGCGAAAGTGATAACAAAAATATTGTTTCCCATCTCAATAAAAGAGGCTAGTTTACACAATCGCCAATCTTTCGCCAAAGTGGATTCCACGACTGATTTCACAATAATCCGGTCAGACTAGGTTTTTCCAATCAAACTTCGATCACCATTCTTTAAAACTTCATCCATATCTTCCTCCCCGATTGCAATAGCCTCTCCTTCTTCTTCATTCAAATGTAGGTTAGCCCATAATTCCTATAGTGTATCCATGGGACTTTGCAGAAATAAAAATTAAAAAAAGGAAAACAAATGTTCCTACTCACCACTTCTAACTCTGCCGAGAGAAAATTAGAGAGGAAACTCATTTTTATGAGACATTTTAAAAAATATATATATAATTTGTACATGTTTAAAAAGGTTTGAAATAAAGATTTAAGCACTACTCTTACAATTGAGGGGACATAAAGATAAAGACCAGATTTAAGCTCTATTCAAATGTTATTATAATAACGCTACTAATACAACTACGCAGCAAAATTTAAGCATTTAAGAAATCCTAGTGTTTTGTTTTAGTTGGACCTCACCTAACCTCAGTGTAAGATTATCGATCAAGTTATATCCAAATATACTATATTAATTAATCATGCATTTTGTTGATATAAGGATAAAGTGGACCAATTCTATGCTTGTTTGTAACATCAGTAAATTAAAAACAAAAAAGAGTGGGATGCATGATTACATCGATCGTCTGATCTTGAGTTTTTTTTTTTCCAATTAATTAGATACAAGAAAATGGTCGTTATTAAAGAAGTTAAATAATTATTTAATCAGTTATTCTACTCAACAATCCTATACTACACATTTACTGAGTAAAAAATAAATAAAAATCCTCAACAAATCATGTGTGGTGTAAGAGTGGTGAATAATATTCTTATTATCCGATACGTTAAGAGCACATTAATGTTTTACCTTCTATAAAGGTAGATTTGGATCGAACTCATCAGAGAGCTTCGTATGCAAATTCTGAACGCAAGCAATTTTGGGTGTCCATATATGTATTAATGTTGAGGTGAAAAAATAAATTTAATAAAACATTTAAATTTAAAATGAAAAATATGAAATTAACTAATTAGAATGCACAAGTGTGCATATAAGTGCACAATATTATTTATATGTATCGTTACTCTCTTCATATATATTTCACTGTAAGAATATGAAAACTCGCGATGTTATGAAAAAATTTGAGGAAAGCTTTATAGAAATAACACTCCTTATGTGCAAAGAAAAAAGAGCAGAAACTCCCCTTCGACCCATACATCACACATAATTTTTTCTTTTTTTAAATTCTCTTACCAAATATGTAGTACGTAAATAATGAGTAGAAGTATTCAATTAGCTGTTATGAAGAATAAAATAAAATAAAATAAATAATTAGAGATAAATAAAAATATAAGTGTGACGTGTGTTATGTGTGGATGATAAGTACTAGGAAAGCAATTTCTAATTATTGTAATATTTGGCTTCCTAAGAGAGACCAAGAAAATATGGCTTTTTTTAATTTCAAATCATATGAAGATCATACCATTTAATTTATATAGTTGAAATGAAAAGATATAAAATCTAAATTATTAATTTTTTTTACAATTTAATTGATATAATACCGAACAAGAATTCATAAGTTAAATTATTATTTATTTTGATAAATAGATTTTGTTTTGTTAAAATGTATTATAATTGAGATACTATTATAATTACGTCACACTTAGGACTGTAAAAATATCGAATCGGATCAGTAGACCAAACCGGATCGGTTGGACCAGATCGAGATTGGACCAGACCGCATGGAATTCGGTCTAGTCCAGTCCAATTTTTTTATGAACCAGAAATTTTTGGTCCAGTCCCAGTCCCGGTCCAGGCAATTTCTCCCCCTGGACCGGATCGGACCGGAACGAATGCAATTTTTTTTAATATATATATAAGTAATAGTATATAAAATATAATATTAATATTAATATAGATTAAGAGTGGGAGTATAACATATTAACATATTATAATTTATAATAGTTATAGTATAAAAATATAAATTATTAAATTATAATATATTTATATAGAGTATTAGTAATAACTTAAAAGTAATACGTGTACTATTATTATTTAATATATAATATGTTATTAATAATTTATTATTATTCACTAACATATAAATTTATAATATATTAATGTTATTAGTTATAGTTAACCAACTTATGATGTCTCACTAAATCACTATTAATTATTTAGTAATTGCTCTTCTTATGATTACATATAGCAATTATAAATATTAATATTGTTTTTAACTATATATGTAGTATGATCGTTAATATAATTGATTATTTGATATGACTTATGATAATTAAATTAACTAATCAACCTATAGGCTATATATATTATAGAACATCAGTTATAACTTATAGGATAAGTATTAAGTCTACAGACTATAAGTTATAACTATATATTTTATTTAATATTTAGATGATAATAGAAATTGACAAAGATGATTATTTTTTATGAAAGTAGACTAGTAGTACTAGTATATATTTAATAATTTTTATATTTATGTAGCTCGCCAAATGAATTTGAGGACCACAGCTTGTTCCATTGCCTTGTAGAGAGAGAACTGGTGTCTTGAAAGTTGACCAAATTATTTGTGAGGTAGGTTGAATTGGTAGAGAATTGGCCCTTCTCGTTTGGTTGCCATACCAAGTTAGGATTCTTAAGAAAAGAGAGAAGTTGGAGGAGGCTGAATAGAAACTGATTCTTGCAGATCCTCCCTTCCGTTGTTGAAAGACATTCTTCACGTCAAGTTGAAATAAGGGCCACGATTCTCTCTTCTTTGTCTAATTTGTGAGAAGGATTTGCTGATTTCTTAAATGCTTACGAAAAGCCTAAACCTTGCTTGAAGAAGGGGCTGTTCTTATTTTACCTAAGGGGTTTGGCAAATACAATATGCCAATAGCTCAAATTCATTGGCTTGGAATTTCTGAATCAGGAACAGCCGAATAGAAACATCTGGTAATGGTTACACTTACGACCTTTTATATCCATGTAGCCCGTCGAATTATAGCAATAACTATTTATTTATTTATTTAGATTTTTTTTATTTAAATTATTTTTCTTTTGTCCTTTTTTTTAGAGTAAGTTTTTTTAAATATTTTTTGATTAAATTTGTGATAAATATGTAAATTGGGCTAAAAATAATTAAATTTGGGTCAAAAAATATATTTAATCATTGCTAGATTCTAGATCAAATTAAGCCCATTAAATCATATCAAGTATCCCTAGACCAAACTGGATCAGACCGGTATGGACCGAATAAGAATTCTGTCCGATCCAAGGTGAGAGAATTATTGGACCAAATGGAATCGGTCCACAAATTTTTCGAACCGGACCGAATCATTTACACCCTTAATCACACTTATCGCAACACACATGAAATAGAGTGAGTTCCATACATGTAAAAATTAGGTGTAAACCCCACTAATATTTAATTAATCTGCACTTATTGTACAAAGAAAAGTCAAGAAAGGGGGGTGCATGCCCCCCATCTCTCTCCGCATTACACTCGAAACTGCCCCCCTACATTATTGAATAACCCTCATCGCAGCGCTAATTCTTCCTATATATAGGAGAGATTTTCAGATCAGTTTGTAAGAAAAATGAAAGAAGAAAAAAAGAGAATAGATAAAGGAAATGAGAAAATTCCAGTTCTTGAGTAATAATAGTTCTAAATATTTTCTTTTATAAATTTTCTTGCAATATGAGTTTCCTTTTAATTTATAACACATTATCAGCATGAGGTTCTACCAATTCTAAAGTTAGTGGTCTTCTACTTTAAATAAATTTTTCAATATATTATTTGCAGTCTTTGAAATGAATATGAAATATTATATTGCTGATTATTACTTGATAAAATCTACGTTTACTCCCGTGACTTTATAAATATATTTCTTAAATACACATATTTATTTCACTATTTATATATGTAGAAAATGTCAAATTTTACAAAGTTGGAATTCGTTACTCTTGACATTTTTAGAAAAAATTATTTATCATGGATTCTTGATACGAAGATCCATCTAGATGCATTGAACCTGTGAAAAACAATAAAATAAGGAAATCAAGCGTCCTTGCAGGACCGTGCTCAGACAATGATTTTCTTTCGCCACCATATTTACGAAAAATTAAAAACTGAGTATCTTACAATAAAAGATCCCTTTATTTTGTGAAATAATTTAAGGGAGAGATATGAACACCAGAAGACTATTATCCTCCCAAAAACTCGTTATGACTAGTGGCATCGAAGTTGCAAAGTTTTAAAAGTGTTAGTGAATATAATTCTGCACTCTTTAAAATCAGTTCAGTATTAAAATTATGTGGTGATAAAATACTCGATGATGATTTGTTAGAGAAGATATATACTATTTTTTATGCATCAAATGTACTCCTGCAGCAGCAGTATCGAGAGCAAAAATTTAAGAAATATTCTGAACTTATATCTTATCTTCTAGTAGCTGAGAAAAATAATGAACTTTTATTAAAAAACCACTAGTCACGTCCTGCTGGTTCAACATCATTCTCTGAAGTGAATGGTACTGGATTTACATCATTCTCAGAAATGAATTGTGCATCCTTTTGAAGAAATCAGTGACGTGGACATGGTAGGAAAAACTATAGAAATGTTGATCACAAAAATGACAACATCAAAAGGGATAATAATAATAAAAATATACCGTATCACCAGAAGTGGTACAACTCAAATAAAGATAAAAGTCTCACAATAATTTTTCAAAAAAATGTGAAGAAGTGTGCTATAGATGTTGTATGACTAGATATTAGTCACGTACCTGTCGTACGGCCAGACACTTAGTTGATTTATATCAAACATCTATAAAAGGAAAAAATAAAAAGTTTGAAACAAATTTGATAGAACCATCAGATGTTTCATTATATATAGATGAGAATAATATCACTCATTTTGATGTTTCTGATTTCTTTAAAAACTCTGCTGGTAGAATTGATCACTTAATTGGAGATAGGAGTATTCCTCTCAATTAATTAATTTTCTTTATTTTTAGAACTCTTTAAAGTTTGTAATGAAAGTTTTGTGTATTTTTTAGAATCATGGATCACACTGATGAACTTTTTATCTCTGAGTTGAATGATAAAGATACATGTCTGGTTGACAGTGCAACAACTCACACAATTTTCAAAGATAAGAAATCTTTTCAAAATCTAACAATAAGCAAAGTCTATATCCATATCATATCAGGTTAATCAAATCTAATTGAGAGCTCCAAAAGAGCTTATATTGTGTTGTCAAATGGCACCAAATTTTGTATTGATGATACTTTATTTCATTCACAATCTAAAAGAAATTTATTGAGTTTCAAAGATACACGTCTTAATGACTATCATATTAAAACTACCAAGAAATGCAGTAAAAATCATATTCTCATTACTAAAATAATATCGGGCCATAAGCTCGTATTAAAAAAACTACCTGCTCTATCTTCTGAATTGTATTATACAAGAATGAGAACAAGTGAATCATATGTGGTAATGCACTATAAGTGCATTGACCCCAAAGTATTTATGACTTGACATGATCGCCTTGGACATCTGGGATCAATAATGATGAGATGAATCATTGATAATTCGCACGAGCAACCCTTAAAGAATCAAAAGATTCTTTTACCCAATAAATATCCGTGCTCTGCATGTTCTCCAGGTAAGTTGATTATCAGACTATCTCTGTCAAAAGTCGTTGTCGAGTCTCCATCCTTTTTACAAAGGATTCACGAGAATATATGTGGGCCTATTCATCCATCAAGTGGACCATTTAGATACTTTATAATTTTGATTGATGCATCAAGTCGATGATCACATGTTTGTCTGCTTTTTACTAGAAATATTACATTTGCTAGACTTATTACTCAAATAATCAAATTACGAGTACAATTTCCTAACTATCTAATTAAAACTATTCGATTAAATAATGCAGACGAATTTTCGTCTCATGCTTTTGATAACTATTGCATGTCAATAGAAATAGATATTAAACATCATGTTGCCCATACATACACTCAAAACGGTTTAACTGAATATTTAATCAAAAGACTTTAGCTAATTGCTAGACCTTTATTTATGAAATCAGAATTCTTTGTTTCTACTTAGGGACATGCTATACTTCATGCAGTATCATTAATTCAAATTAGACCATCTGCATATTATAAATATTCTTCATTACATCTTGCATTTGGTCAACAATCAAATATTTCTCATCTTCATACTTTTGGGTGTACTGTATATGTTCTAATTGCACCTCCATAACGTACAAAAATGGGTCCTCAATGTAGATTTGGGATATATGTTGGTTTTTGTTGCCCAGATGACTAACACAAGAGGAGGGTGATTTAGGTTATATTAAAAAATTAACACTTATAAATCAAATACACAATATAAAATATAAATAAAATACGAAACAACAAGAAATATAAAGAGTAACGACAAGAAGAAGCAAATTCAGTATTTTAACGAGGTTCAGCCTACATCCTCGCTTTAAGCTACCCTTTAAGGATTCCAAATTCACTATTCAATCTCTTTCAGGTGAAAATAGAAATCTATTACACCTTTGAGCAACACCGTTACAAAGAATCCGTGTAGAACACCCTCTACACTTCCAATCACCTCACATTTGGTGATTCAACTATTCCATGTGTAGAACACCTTCTACAGACACAAGGGTTATACGTACCTTCTTACAAATATAAAAGTTGATAATAGGTAGGTTATCAGAATACACTCATCAATGAATAAGATAAAAACAATACAGCGCAGCCTATATCTATATCAAAATGAACAATGATTAAGACACAAAATTTAGAGAAGAGAGAATGAGGACTTTGAAAAAATGATACAAAACTTAGCAATTGATGTGTAAGCTATTGTTATGATTTTCGTAAAACTCAAGTGAACTATTTATAGACAAATGAGTCTTCATATTCAAATTTGAAAATGTTCACATGTCAAATAAGAGCACTATTCACTTTTCAAAAAAATTCAAATAAAAACATCTCCTTTTTACATTTGTCAAAGACAACTCCATTCATTTTTCAAATAAATCAAACCTAATATTTTACTTTTCATACATGACAAAATGAGCATAATTTATTTTTCAAAGCAAATCATCTTCTTTTTGCATATGTCAAAAAAATACACAATCACCCTTTAAGATTTTCAACCAAAATCATCTATCTTTTACATTTATAAAAAAAAAATCATAACCACCCTTCAAGATTTTCAAACAAGTATGCACATGTCAAAAATGATAATCAATCATCTTACAAATTTAAATCTTTATGCATATGTGAAAAAAGTAATTTTAAAAAGTAAACATTTTAATAATGTTATACAAATGTAAAAAATGTAATTTGATGCTTTGTAAGAGAAGATTAATTTCGAATTTTAATCCAATTTCGAAATCTACAAAATTACTCTATGAGCTTCATTTGTAGACTTGTTCTATTTCTTATTCATGTTTGATTTCTTGATGTGCTTAACTTCATTCATACATAGATAACTTGAACTTGAGTATTGAATTTATTTGTTATCATCAAAATCTATACGTAGATACGAGACTTGAAACTTTGAGTTCAACAGTTTTGATTCTCAATCTATTATTAAATACCTTGAGCCTCTTATAAGGGACATGTTTAAAGCAGATTTTGAGAATTTTCACTTTGACAAATCCACTTTTCCATTACTGGATAACGAAAAGTCGGTGCCTGAAGCACGACAAGAAATTACTTGGGATAATAAAACTCTATTTCAATTTGATCATCCTACAAATGAATGTAAACTAGAAGTTCAGACAATTATTCATTTGTAAAGTATTACAAATCAATTACCAAATGTATTTACAGGCACTATAAGTATTGTAAAACCATATATTCTTACTGATAATGCTCCAACAAGGATTGCAGTCCCTGAAGGACAAGTTGTCAAAACAACAATAGATGAGTCTAAGACATGCCTGAAGCGTGGAAGACCTATTGGTGCAAAAGATAAAATTTTTCGAAAGAGAAATTTACAAAATGAATTTGGTGTTCCTGAAGAATCCATACCCACAATACAAGCTACAAGCATAGTTGATACTCTTAAAGAGATCAAATCTTCTATTCCAAAAACTCATAAAAAATGATCTCTTAAAGAGATATTTCATGAAATATTTTTTCCTTAAGAGGAACAGGTACCTAAAAATAATGAGATCTCAATACATTTTATGAATACTAGAGAAATTCTAGATAAAAATAAAACTGTTGTCGACAACATATTTTCATATAAGATGGTCCTTGACATTACTATAAGTAACAAAAAAGTGAGCAAAAAATCGTCGAAAAATGTCGACGTAGAAATAATTAGCCAAAATGGAAAGTAACTATTGAAACTGAATTAGATTCGCTAGCAAAGTGAGAGGTATTTGGACATGTTATCCAAACACCAAAGGGTGTAATATCTGTTGGATATAAGCGGGTTTTTGTACGAAAAAGTAATGAGAAAAATGAAATTGTGCAGTACAAAGCATGACTTGTTCGCACAAAGTTTCTTGTAAAAATCAGGGATTGAATATGAGGAAACATATTTTCCGGTTATGAATGCAAGTTCGAGCACTTACCAAATAAAATTTTTATTCATCAGTCTATGTATACAGAGAAAATTCTAAAGCACTTTTATATGGACAAAACCCATCATCTGAGTACTTTAATGGTTATTTGATCACTTGATGTGAGAAATGATCCATTCTATTTTTTTGAAGACGATGAAGAAATTCTTGGTCCTGAAGTACCATATTTCAGTGCAATTAGAATTTTGATGTATCTTGCAAATTGCACTTAGTCTAATATTACATTTTTAGTTAATGTACTTGCAAGATATAGTTCTGCATCAACTCGAAGGTATTGGAATGATGTTAAACATATTTTTTGTTACCTTTAAGGTACAGTTGATATGATATTATTTTATCAACATGAATCAAATCCACAATTGAATGGGTACGCAAATGCATGCTATCTTTCAGATCCACACAAAGGTAGATCTCAAACTAGATATGTATTTACTTATGGAGGTATTGTCATATTATGAAAATTTGTCAAGCAAACACTATCTGCCACATATTTAAATCACTCAGAGATCATTGTAATTTATGAAACAAGTTGAGAGTATATTTGGCTGAAATCAGTGATTGAATATATCTAAAAAAAATGTGGTATTTTCATGATCAATGATAACTCAACAATTTTATATAAAGATAATATTATTTGTATCACTTAAATCAGAGGAAAATATATCAAAGGTAACAGAACCAAACATATTTCACTTAAATTCTTTTATACTTATGAATTTCAAGAGAAATGTGAAATTGATGTCAAACAGATACGATCAAGTGATAATTTGACAAATTTATTCGCAAAAATATTACAAACTGCGATATTCAAAAAAATTGTGCAGAACATTGGAATGTGAAAACTTAAACATCTATTATCATGCACTTTTGGGGGAGTAAATGTCTTGAAGAATTGTGCTGATTGTACTCTTTTTCCTTTGCTAAGGTTTTATCTCATTGGGTTTTCCTTTACAGGATTTTAATGAAATAATCTTCAAGCACTTGATAGTACATAAGAATATTGTACTTTTTTTCTTTTGCCATTGATTTTTCTTTCTATTGAATTTTTCTTGACAATGTTTTAACGATGTATATTCTTTATGTATGGTCATTTAAATAGGAGTGTTGTACAAAGAAAAGTCAAGAAAGGGGGGCGCATGCCCCCATCTCTCTCTGCATTTTACTCGAAGCTGCCCCTTGCATTATTGAATGACCTTCATCACAACACTGATTTTCCTTATATATATAAGGGATTTTCATATTAATTTGTAAGAAAAAAAAAAGAGAAAGAATTTTAATTTTTAAATAATAAGAGTTTAAAATATTTTTTTTTATAAATTCTCTTACAATAATAATTTTCTTTTAATTTATAACAGCACTCGTAATATGAATATTCCAGCATGCTTACCAACTTCAGTGACAACCCGGCCTGCCCTTAGCTAGCGTTCATGAGTCCTTTAACATTTTTTTTTTAATAATTTGTGATTTGGATGTTTTTATCTTTTTGAATAGATCAATGTAAAAAGAAAAAGAAAATTAAATAATAAAAAAGTTGACTTGCCTCAGCCATGGCAAATCCACAAAATGAAAAATAAAATAAAATGAACATGAATAAAATAAACGTGGTATTTTGAGTAAAACATGCCAGTTCATTGAAGTTTTAGAACACGCTCGGCACACTTGGCTTACTAAGCTTAGTAAGGACCTAAGGTGGGTCCGAGAAAAGTAGTATGACCTAGTATTTTTCTCTAGAATGTGTCTGCTCTCTGTCATCCAGATAGCCTATGGGCTCCATCTTCGTCCAACCCCGCGTTCCAGTCGTAGCTCCACATCACGTGTCCTAATTATCGCCACACCAACTTATAAAAGCACTCCGATCCGTTTCTTCCTAAAACCTTAAAGTTCTAGACATAACCGAAATCACTGCCCCCAAAAAGCAATTCACACTTTTGCAGTACCGACCATCTTGCTTGCTAATAGTCACTCACTCTCAGATGCAAACTTTCAGTCAGTTCTCGGACCCCCATCCATTCGTCTCTAATCCGGCGTATATCGAGAATTCGGAGACTAGTTCTTCCTTGTCTGACGCCGGCAGCTTCGCAGGAAGAGCCGCTCACTCCGACGAGGAAGTTATACTTGCCTCAAACAGGCCCAAGAAACGGGCCGGCCGGAGGATTTTCAAGGAGACGCGACACCCGGTGTATCGCGGAGTCAGGAAGAGGAATAATAACAAGTGGGTCTGCGAAGTGCGCGAGCCGAATAAGACGTCGAGGATATGGCTCGGGACGTACCCCACGGCGGAGATGGCGGCACGGGCACACGACGTGGCCGCTCTGGCTCTGAGAGGAAGGTCGTCGACCACGTGTCTCAACTTCGCCGACTCGGCGTGGCGGTTGCATTTGCCGGTTTCTAAGGATGCGAAGGAGATAAGGAGAGCTGCGGCGGAGGCGGCGGAGTCCTTTCGGCCAGCTGAGTTCGGCGGGGAGTGCGTCGGAGATGTAGGGAAAGAGGAAGTCATGATCAAGCAATGCCAAGAGAATTACGAAAGTATTGAGAGCTGTGCGGAGGACGAAACAAAAACTGGTCATGAGAAGGAAAATGTGTTGTACGTGGACGAAGAGGCACTGTTCAACATGAGGGGGTTGCTAGTTAACATGGCTGAAGGGCTATTACTGTCCCCACCATCTTGCCAAGAAGACGAAGTCATGGAACTCGATGCTGAGGTGTCACTATGGAGTTTCTGAGTTTCTCCATCTAAATATCAGGTTTTAGAAATTAAAAGAAAGAAAAAAGGTCCTATGGTCAACAAATCAAGTCAAAGTCCCATAATTATTAGAAATCATTCAGAATAAATTAGTTCAAAATCGATTAATGTTAGATATTCAACAGGTCAATCATACATAGAGTCGACTCAAATTTGTAAAAATCCGATTCATCCATCCTACAATGAAAGTTTGCCACGTAAATCTTCTATTTCGCATCTCATTATATACATATATCTGCAGCTTACAGCTTATAATATAGTGAAAAAAGCTCCCTCGTTTCTCTCTGCTCTATTAGCTATAATTCCACGTTTCTTTCGCCATCTTTTCTCATGTTAAACAGTGCGGGCTCGAATAACTACATTTTTCGAACTCAAAAGCTGCAACGTCATAACATATATCTGCTGTTTGTCTAAATTTGGATTTGGAAATGGATGTAATTCTGAGAAGAAGAAGTGTACGTTCAGGGGCGGAATCAGACTTAATATTTGAGAGAGCAATCGATAAAATGTGATATATAAATTTTAAAAAGATGCTTATTAGTGAAAGAAGTATTACATTTCGTTGTTATCAAACTTTTTAAACATATTAGTTTTTGAATTATTCAAGATTTTTTTTTTAAAATCATTTGTTCTTAACTTGTTCATATTTTTTATGATTTGAAAAAAAAAATTATAGATAAAAAATAAATATAAAAAATTTTTAATAACTAATAATATATCGCTGATAGATTTTTAACAATCTATATATCATAATCATACCATTAAGTTAGAGTGAGACTATTTGAGTGAGTATAATTAATTAATTTTGACAATTATATAAATTTACAATCATTTTTTTTAGAATTAAACTGTTAAAATAATTATGAGATTGAGTGAGTTAAAATTTAAATTTTAATAAAATTAAAAGTTAAAATAAAATTATATGTATATTGGGATTTAAGAGAATAATTTTAATAAAAATTTGAGAGGAAATTTTTAATTTTTTTA
Source organism: Platycarya longipes (assembly GCA_036559045.1). Classification (NCBI taxonomy): domain Eukaryota; kingdom Viridiplantae; phylum Streptophyta; class Magnoliopsida; order Fagales; family Juglandaceae; genus Platycarya; species Platycarya longipes. The sequence continues at coordinate 10,202,105 of CM071799.1, read as the reverse complement.
TAATTTGAGAGATAATTATATATTATATATATGTAAATATATATACTATATATATAATAGATCAATATTTTAGAAAATTTTGGGGGGGCGTAGCCCCCAACCTTGAACGTGGGTCCGCTCCTATGTACGTTAAGTATAAGACAATGAATCCAATGACCTAATCTTTTAAGACCATGAATCCACCAACCTAATCTTTTTTCAAGAACGGGATGATTAATAATGAATTCTACGTACTGACGTTAATTTGTATCCATACAAAAAAACTTTCCACGTCCCCAATTAACTTCTTTGCAAAAGACATGAAAAAACTCCTTGGAGATTATAGTTGAACACAGGCTGGTCACCGGCCTATAATATAAAAGTGTCACCAAAAAGTAGTTCTTCACTACAACGTTTGCAACGAGCCGCTGTACTTTAGGTTATAACATGAATCATGTGTAAGGATAGAGTTAAAAGTTTGTTTGATAGTAGTGAGATAAGATAAGATCACTATTTTAGATTTTTTTAAAAAAATTTATAAATAAAATATTATTTTTTAATATTATCATTATTTTGAGATTTAAAAAAAAATTAATTTGAAATTTTAAAATATTAAAATATTTATTATTTTTATGTGAGATTTAGTGATCAAAATTATAATAATAAAAAAAAAATCAGCTAAGATCAGTGTTTATTAAATATCCAAACAACTTTCTAAAATATATTTAAATATTAAAATGATTTGTATTGAGTTATGGTTTCAGAGATAGTAGTATTTTGTAGATTTTGATTAAAATAGATTTATTAATATTTTTAAATTGGGATGAAATTTAATTTTTAAATTAAAATATATAAAATATGTTGAGACCAAATTAATTTCTTTTTATAGAAAATTAAAAGAAGCAGTGGAAATTAAATTGAAACAGAAAAAACAAAAAACACAAGTTTACGCAGAGCTGCATTTTCGCAGCCGACGTAGTTCCCAATTAAAAGTTGAGATTGTAATCAAATCATGCACGCACCCGCACGTCAAACAAACACATCAATTCAAAGTTAATCTTGGCCGCCGATTAATGTTCCTGATATCGTCGATGGGCTCAGGCGCTCTAATCTTTTAACGACTTACTCCATTTAAACATGGTTGTACTTGTCGGTCATTCGATGATACGACGGATTGATGTCTTGGGCTCGTAATAATATTTGTATAAATTTAATATTTTTAAACTCGTAATAATAATCATAATATTTATATATATATAATCTTACATATATTTTTATTTATATTATTTTATTATATATTTTAATATTTTATATAAATAATATATTTTATTATTTTATATAAAAGTAACTTATTTTATTTCTTTATAATAATAATATATTAAATTCATAAAAAAATTATTATATCAAATATTTATAAATAATAAGAAACTTGAATAATTACTTGGCTAATTTCGATTTGATTTGTGTGAATTGTTAGAGAATAAAAATAAAAATCGATAAATAATTTGATCGATTCGAACTCGTTTTTGATCGGCTCGAATTTGATTTGACTCGACAAACTCTCAACTCGACTCAAACTCGAATACGAATTATTTGAATCTAATTTGACTCGATTCGATTCGAAATTGTTTTTAATTAAATTGTTTGCAGTCTTAGGTATACCCAATAAATTTGTACAATATATTGCATAATAGTATTATAAAATAATATTATTTATATAAAATAATATTATATTTTATAAAATTATCTTTCATTTAATTTATTATTATAAAATTTATTGTGTAGATATTATTTTCGATTCTTTCAACGAGTTGCGCCAAATAAACATGGTTGTACTTGTCGTTCATTCGATGATAAGACGGACTGATGTCTTGTCCACGTTAAAAGGCAGGAAGAAATTAAATTGAACACACAGCTAAATCATTTTTCCCTCCGACTTAGTCCCGCTTTGATTCGAAGATGAGATGAGTTGAGATGAGTTTGGTTTATTTTTTAATATTATTATTATTTTGATATTTGAAAAAGGTGTGTTGGAATTTGAAAAATGTATATTGAGATTTGAAAAAGGTGTATAGGAATTTGTGTTTTGTATAAAAAATTATAAAAATATAATAATGAAATAGAAGTGAGTTGAGATGAGCTCAACCCACTTCCGAATACAAGCAGGGCTGCTCGCTTGGATTCGGAAATGAGATGAGTTGAGATGAGTTTAATTTATTTTTTAATATTATTATTATTTTGAGATTTAAAAAATATATGTTAAAATTTGAAAAAAATGTATTGAAATTTGAAAAAAGTGTATAGAAATTTATGTTTTATATAAAAAATTATAAAAATATAATAATAAAATGAAGATGAATTGAAATGAATTAAAATAAATTGAGCTCATCTTCCAATACAAACAAGACCTTAATTCCCAATTACAAATTGAGATTGTAAACTGCCCGCACGCACGTCAAACTGGCCCGACAAACACATAAAAAGAAAAACTCAAAAGTTGAAAAACTCTCCAGTCAAAATTGTCACTCTACCTTCTTTATTAGAAAGAGAGGATCGGGTTGATAAAAATCTTGGTGGATTTTGTTGGGTCTAACACAAAGGGATCGATTGAGTTCCTTATTTTATTTTTGTTTCTCCATCTACTTTTTACTCTAGAGTTAAGGTCTTTGGTTTTGTGGAAGGTATTATCTCTCACCAAGCAATTGTTTGCTTGGAGACAATCATTGTCTCTGATTTTGGCAAAGGAGAAAGTAGTAATTGTAGAGAGAGAGAGCGCATAATTTAGAGAGGAAAAATATATGGAAAAGCAAAAATCAAAAGTATAATCCACTACATATAGGTGTAAACTTGTGTTTGTTGCAATGCTTACATGGTAGATTCTTATTGGCTGGTGTAGAAATAAAGAATTCACCCAACCAGCTAAGTGCTTTACTCATGCATCCAATATATTTCAAAAATTACGTATGATGAGAGGGCCATATGTATTACTTTTTATTTTATTTTATTTCTGGTTTATCTTGATAAATTTACAAAGGGTGACTGTTGATATGGGAAATGGCCTATATCTAATGCTAATTTTTGGGGAATCAAATCAACAACTAAGAATCTATATAGTCAAGAAGACTTAAGGCAAGTTGATAATTTAGACTCTCACAAGGAAAGCATTTTATAAAATAAGTAGGTTTTGGATATTCTAAGAAAGAAAATAGATCTCTATAAAATGAGGAGATTTTCACAAATCGAATATACTCTCTTTACGACCTCTCCACACACGGTCTCCACCACGATAGAATTTCTACCTCCTGAAATTCTAAGTTTCTTCATTATATTGAGATATATGTGGCAATGATAGAATCTAAATCGTTTATTATAGATTGACTACTTTTGACCCCTTTCCACAAAGTCAAATCCATTGACTCGTAGCGAACAACAAATGATGATAGTTCCTTGACTATGACCCTCATCCACAAAGTTGAGACCTTGGTCTCATAGTGAAGAACGGGCAATGAGAATCTTTTAACTGTTTCGACCCTTGCCCATGAAGCTGTATCCCTTGAATCGCATGAAGAACAATAGGTAATGACAATTCCCTGATTACTTCGACCATTGCCATGCAACAAAGCCAAGTATCTCGACTCACATGGCGAACAACTAGCAAAGAAAGCTTCTTGACTGCTTCGTCCCTCGCCCATGAAATTGAATCTCTTGAATCACATAATGAAAAAGGGGCTATGAGAATCCTTTAATTGCTTCGACACTTGCCTAAGAAACTGATTCCATCAACTTGCACAACGAACATTAGGAACCTACAATCCTTGGACTTTTTCGACCCTCCCTCACATAGTTGAATCTCTTGACTCACACAACGAAGAATGAGTGATGACAATCCATTGACTGTTTTGACCCTTACAAACAAAGTTGAGTATCTTGACTCACATGGCGAACAACTGGCAATGACAATCTCTTGATTGCTTCGACCCTCTTCAACAAAGCTAAGAGCCCTTTTACTTATGCCACAATTGCTGCCAGTAGGTTATCCTCCGGAACGAGCTCCCAAGCTCCATATCTTCCTCGTACTAGTTATCTTCGGGAATGAGTCAAGGGGCTCACTGACCATTTAGCACAAGTTACAAAAAATGAACTCTAACATCAATATCATAAGAAAATCATCTCAAGGGGCAAAAAATCTACTAACACCATAAATAACAAAAATTAATGAAATCTTGCACTATTTGTTATCGAAAGACAGTCACATGCAACTATCTGAATGTTCGATTGTCAAGCAAACATTTATACAAGCAGATTTGGCAAAGGCCCATCCTTGATGACCCTTTTTACAAATTTCGTTGATCCTCCTTGAGGATCACAAGCAAAGATCTCCCTTGCATTACACCACAACCGAAAACTATGAAAAAATTTACACTATTTATTTTTTCCACAAACTATCTCTATCACACCTTGACTTAAAGATACTTAAAGCCTTTTTGTTGAGAAAATTGACCTAAAGAATTGAGGACGTACTCTTAGAGATAAAATCAACAACAAAAAATCTAGTCCAAAGATAAAGCCAATAAGAGATAAAAAGTAATTGACTTGAACTATTAAAAGGAAAATTTTTCACTAGACAAAAGGATCTCTACAGTTATCTATGCACAACCTCTATCATGCACAGTAACTCAAAATTATCTTCTCTCAAAGAAGACATACTCTACAACTTCTTAAAACTTTAAATTCCTTTATTGTATCGAGATATATGGGAGATAATGAGAAATTGTAAAGTCGCTTGCTATAGTAATTTTTGCCCCTAAATACAGTGGCGAAGTCAAGAATTTATTTTAGGAGGGTCAAAGAAATTAAAGCTAAAATAATATACATAAAATTTGTTTGTTTTATTTTTATACCCAGTGGCGGAGCTAGGAATTATTTTTGCTTTAAAATATTTTTTTCTATTTCACTATGTTATTATATCATTTTATTTTATGTAAGATGTATTTTATTTAATTTATTTTTAATTTAGATTAAAATAAAATCAAAATAACTGTATAGAGAGTCAATATAATTTTCTAGAGGGGACGAATATAAAATAAAATTAATATCATTATATTAAATTATAGAAAAACTAGTATATATTATATTTTTTTCCAATGTTTTTGGAGGGGGCACTACAACATATAAGATTTTTTGCGGCGACTGGAAGTTGTGCAAAAAGTCATTTGTCGCGTTTTGAGGATCACGGATTAAGTGCGGCAATTTGGGCGTGACATAAGCCTAATTTCTCACCGCAATTGTTCCTCCGCAAATACTATGTGCTATTTGCTGTGATTTGGATGTTTTACATACAAAATCAAAATCAAAGACTTTTTGCCGCGAGTTGAGGTCACCACAAATAGTGTCAGAATTTATTAAAAAAAAATATAATCGGCTAATAAAAAGTCGAAAAATGGATCCCATACAAAATCAAAAAATATATATGTGCAATTAAATATAATCAAGAAATTCTATTACATAAATTTTGATATAAAACACAAAATTTAATATATAAATGCAATTAAATATCAATATTAAACACAAAATTTACAAATATTAACATCTTACTTTTCTTTAAAGTATTGAAAAGTTATAAAACAAAGTATATTGTTTTTTACAATTGCCTAAATTCTATTTTTACTTAAAAATACAAAAAAAAAAAGCTTACACAATTGAAATAAACTAATTAGACCTGCCAAATTGAAGAGAACAAATTGGCTGCTTGTGCTTGTTGGCAAAACTCATCAATAATAGAAGGCAGACTTACATGATGGCTTGTGGACAAAAAAAAAAAAAAAAAGTCTTCAGTTTGCTAATAGTCAAAAGGAGTACATCAACCAAATGCACAATTGGAGAATAATTGTAAAACATGTATTGTTTAGTAAACAAGCAACAATAGGCTAAAGAAATGAGGACATTGTCGGGTCAGAAAAATTATTGAGTGAATCCACACTCAGCACACTCACACTCACACTCACAGAGCACTGTTCATGTGAACAGTGCTCTGTGAGTGTGAGTGTGCTGAGTGTGGATTCACTCTAGCATTACTCGTCGGGTCACCCCCAATATATATATATAGATATATATATATTAACTAGTTAAAATACATCTCGTGCTTCATTTCACTAGATATTATCCATATGCAAGATGGCGTCAAAACTTTGCAGTGGATGCAATGAAATGGTTGAAACCTCGATTTACTAAATTCTAGTACTCAAAAAGTGTTGGAAGATAATATTTAATATACAATTGACAAATCACAATTCTAGAATGCAAATTTGTTTGGTACCATACACTATCCAAATTCTTTCTTGTCAATAATGAAAGGTCTAAAAAACTTAAGTTTACAATCCAAATATTGCCAAAGCATAATATACCTGGCATGCAGAGTAGAAAAGTCTATGGGATACTGGGTTTATCTCACCACCTTCTGTTTTGTAATATTCTAAGCACCAATCTATTAACTTGAAAACTCAATCACAAGGTAATCAAATTGATCTTTAGTTGTTGCAACATCAATATTGATCATATTCTAAGAAAATATCATGTCTCAACATGATAGTGACAAAAGGGGATGACAGAAAATTTGCTTGCGATAAAAAGCTAGCAAGATAAGCAACGGCACTCATCCTGCACAGCATAAGGAAAAAAAAGGTTAGAAACATAGATTATGCTTTGATGTTCCTCTAACACCTGAACCCACATTACAAAACTTGAGGGAACTAAACAGTGACCATAAATGTAGAGAGAGAACAGAATCTAGTATAGGGGAAAGGGAGCTGCAAGAACTTAAACCCTTGACGTCTACTAATCACCACTCTCATACCAAAGCTACAATGACACAATTTCTCCCTTAAACCCTTGACATCATCTTGAGGCCATTCAATTGTAGGTGCAACAGCCAAGTCCTACACTTTTGGCTAAGATTGCCTCTAATGATATATGTAACAATGCAAGTAAAGCCCAAGTCAAATCTTAGTTTATATTTCACAAGAACTTCTCACTCCCAGATGATGAGAGATTTCATTCACCACCTTCTCGTGCTATATCCAAGGTATGTTACAATCCATGTTAGTGTAAGATCCAACTAATTGATCCTCATCCCAAGGCCATTACACAAATCAAGTCTTATGAGAAGCCATTGAGATATAAATTAACACGAGAAGATAATTTAAATTTAGTTCTACATCAACTTCTAATTATATGTATAGATAAACCACAGTTCAAACTCATTGCAAAAACTAAACCATCAAATGAGATCAATTAAATAAGAAAAAGAAAACCCATAAATGTCGCTCCTTGAAGAAGAATTCAGACACCCAAAAGTTCACATACAGAACAGAATAGTAGGAAAAGATAAAATGACAATCCAAAGAATACTTGCAGTTATATTAAAGTATATATCCCTTGACTAAAGATTAATCAATAATATTTTAAAAGAAAAAATTAGAAGCATTGCACTGCAGATACTCAACAACACTACAAACAAAATAAGAAAACCTAAAATCAATATTAATCTCCAACAAAATACAACAAAGCATCAGGAATAATTAAATAAAGAAAAAAAAAAGACATAATAAATCTTAAGAGATCATGATGCCGGAAAAATAAGGGAAGAACATCTAGAGGTCTATAAACCAAATCTTCTTCTTCACAAGGTGCAAATTTAAGCATCAAAATAAGCGATGGAGAGAGCAACCATAGGTTGCGATCTCGACTTCGAGAGACAGAGCAATCCTAGGTTGCGATCGCGATTTCAAGACACAGAGTAACCCTAAGTTGTGATTTCGAGAGACAGAGGAATGGAGAGAGAGAGAAAGAGAGAGAGAGAGAGAGAGAGAGAGAGAGAGAGACTCACTTCTTAGGAGAGGCGGCGAAGGCGAGGTAATGGCACAACGTGAAAGGGGCGGCAGCCGATACTCCATAGCGTGTGAGAGAGAGAGTGAGGGAGGTTTGCTATGGGGGTTTGTTATCGCGTGAGAGAGAGAGAGAGGATGCTGATCGATTAGGGATTTGTACAGAGCATCAAAAGGGCTGGGGGTTATGCGAGCTTGTTTTAAGTTCTAAAAGCTTATTTTCGGCGCTTTAATAGAGCCGCAAATAGTTTAAAACTTTGCCACATAAAAATTCCCACAGCATCCGCCAACTTTACACAAGAATTGAACTATGAATAGAAGGGGAAAGGGGGGTCACGCGGGCTGGGGGGAAAACCAGGAAAAAAGAAATAAAAAGAAAGAAGGAAAGAAGAAAAGAAAAGAAAAGAAAAGAAAAAATAAAGGAAAAAGAAAAAAGAGAAAAGGCAAAAAAAGAAAAATGAAGACTAACTATAAATAGAACACAATAAAATAAATTAAAAGTCAAATGAAAATACTTCAATATAATATAAATAAAATAAAATATTTAGAGCCTAACAATAAACTAATCTAATTTAAAGAACAATTTAAATATAAAACAATAATTAATGTTAAAAAAGAACATCAAGTTTTTGCTGAAAAATAAAAAAGTCATTAAAACGTACTTTTGCTTCATTTTGCTGCAGAATTTGACTCACAGCTAAAAAAACTCATCAAATGCCCCTATTTGCGACATAATTTGACTCTCAGCTAAAAAAACACGGTAAATACTATTATTTGCGATAGAATTTGACTCTCGGCTAAAAAAAATATAGCAAATACTACTATTTGTAGCAGAATTTGACTCTCGCCTAAAAAACGTAGTAAATGCTATTATTTACGACTTAATTAAACTCCCGACTAAAAAAATACAATAAAAAATCTTATATATTGTAGTCCCTTCCCAAAGAATATGTGGATGTAGATTTTATGTTCATCACATAAATTTTGTTATCTTTTATTAATACTTTATTTGCTTAATAATCATTATCTACTATTGTGGATGAATGCAAAAATAACGTAGAGCATCATATCAACGTTTAATTGAATCATCATCATAGATAATAATAATAATAATAATAAAGAGTCCTCAAAATAAAAAACACAGATAAAAAAAAATAATGATAACTGTTTATTCCGTTTCGACCTACCAATTTATGCATCAACACTAATATGCATCGCCTAAGCGCGTGAAGGGTGGACAGTTTTCATGATAGGTAGCGTATCATTATCATATTTGTATTTACAGAAAAATGATCGATACAATCGTAGAATGGTAAGTGGTGTGTAGTTGATTTAAAAAAAAATAAATATATATAGACCATCGTAAAAAAGTTAACTTTTTTTCTAAAATAACTAACCTCCATTTATAACTTTAATATTATCATATTGACATAGTCAACTACTAGTCTCGCAGCACGGCACCAAGTCCAAACACCCAGTGTTATATATTTTCAATAAATTTAACGTGTAAAATTATTATAATTCATTGCCAGTAAATTTCAGGTTGTTGGAATTTAAAAACACTTTTAATTCTTATTAATTATAATAGATTTTGAAATAAAAAAATAATTTTATATTTTTAAATATTAAAATAAAAGAAATAAATTTTACTAATACTTTATTCAATTTTCAATTCTCATTTCAACCTATTTTAAATTTATTATCCAAATCTTATTAAAAAACAAAAACAAACTTTCAGGCATTCAAAATTCACTAGGAAGAAGTTTCCAATCTGCTTCTTCTTCTACTATCTTCTAGCTCTCTGCCAACTGCTTGATTCTATCTCTCTCTCATGAGTTGTTTTTCACTCTGTTCACCTAGAGATCTTCAACCCCCAGATGTCAGAACCCACCTCTTGCTTTCTAACCTTGATCTTCTCTTCTCTCCTGTATAAATCTTACACTTCCTTTCTCTGTACAGAAGGTGCATTTATGGAACCTTTTGTTTGATCTTTCTCATCCACATAGGTACTGCAATATACTACAAAGCATGAGTACCACAGCTTTTTCGTAATCTATGTCGCCCTGCAATCTCTGACTCGATCTCTCTCTCTCTCGGTTTTAGCCTACTTAAATCCTACAACTCTCTCCCCTACTAAATTTACAATGGCTTCGACTGATCATCAGAAGCAAAGAAAACCGGATATCATTCAACGGAGGCCGATGATGCTTAAAGATTACCTCAGGGACGATCTCCTGAGCTCCTGTTCATCCAATGGTTTCAAATCGTTTCCGCGCCGACAATGCTGCACCACCATGAGATTCCTTCTGGAGGTCGATCTCAAGGCGAGCAGGAAACAACGACCACTCCGTCGAAGCCGGTCGAAGGCGGCGGCTTCCACTACCATCTCTGCTCTGCAGAGAGCATCGGAGGCCGTGATCAGCGCCGTCAAGAAGCAATTGTCGTTCCACTCCGTTAAGTCTCATTCTCCGTCGCAACGAGACGGCGATAAAACGGGACTCGTGCCTAGAAACCTTTCGAGGAAGCTCTTCTTCGGAAGGAGGTTCTGGAGGAAAACCGATAAGAGAGACAACGATCTCAGACGGTGGAGATTGTTCCCTGATATTCTAAACGAACAAGATAAACCGTCGGATCATCACTCCGCGGCCACCAGTGTAGTCGGTGGCTTGGTTTCAATGAGTAACAGCAGTAGCTGCAACACTGACAGCGGGGCTGAGAGTGAATTTACCTCAGAGATTTTAGGGTCTTCGAGTGGTAAATCGGAGAGTTCAAGCGAAAACCACGTGGTGGGTGGTAAACCGGGTCCACCGGAGAGGGAGAGGGAGTTCAGCAGGAGCATCGGCGAAACAGTCGGTGTGGATATTTCAGAAGCAACGACCGCCACCTTCTCCGGAGCTAACTCAAAGGTTAGAATTTTTTATTTCACAAGGCCTTTTCCCCATGCTTCTAAGTTAATTATTATAACTTTTTTAAACTCTTTACATAAAACAAAACCAATTTTTTATTTTAAAAGAAAAATAATATAAAAATATATATATTTTAATAATATTTTAAATTTTAAATTTTAACTCTATAACTATTGGTTTTTTTTTTTCTTTCTCTCAACAAACATATAAGACTCCTAGATCGGATAACTCGTAAAAACAATATAAATTGATCTGTTGGTAAGTAGTAAGCCACTCTGCGGAGTCATCAAATTTACGTAGGTGCACCTAAATTTGGATGTGAATTGAAAATTTCAAAATTTTAAAAATAAGTGATTTTTATATCAAATCTTTAATTTAATTGTTTTCCAAAATTCGTCAAAATCTAAAATTATCATGGAAAGATTGCTTTTCTCAATTGATAAAAAAACATGTTAAATTTGACAAAAAAAAAAAACATGTTAATTATTTGAATTGGACATGATTAGAAGTTTAGAACCAAGTAACGATAGATGATAGGGATTTGAGAAGTTCTGATCGGAGTGAACGCACGTGATGAGCTAAATTGCACGATTTTCACTTGTGGGGTATATCTTGGGAAATGGATACAGTACGACTCGAAGCCCTGTAATTAAATAGGTTGGGGCGTTCCGATGCGCCATTACGCAAGATCCTGCTACGTGTCGTTTATTTACTTTGATAACACGAAGGACCATTTTGTTTCAGCATGCATAGTGATCTACTGGATTGGCTCGCTCACTCTATGTAATTCCTTATAATAACCTCCTCGTCCCTTGTAATTTAAAAGAATAGGCTGGTTGGTCCTTGGTAGGCTGGTGGGAGAACATTGATTGGGTATTTGGTGGGGTGGTTTAGGAAGTTTGTGACCTTCGTTTTTGATTGGTGGGTTTAGGGATTAGGTCCATTTGTTCTTATCCTGTGTAGGTGAGATAAATAAGTGGTGACTAGTGGGTTTGGATTGGTTGCCTGTATAGGAAATTAAATGGGTAAGGGGCATTTTGTTTTGGTGGGATTTCTGTTTATGGTTTGGGCACATAAAAAAGTGGCAATATTTATTAATGTAAACTGTTTTGTGGGTTGGCTGCGTATTATTGTATCTGGGTGGTTTAAAATTAGGTTAAACAAGATAGGTGACATATTAATTAATTAGGTTTACTTATTGGACATGATATGTCCTATTATTGTCAGGTTGTGGGGTTGACCATGCCAACTGATCAACCCTACTCCCTTTTTTTAATAGAGTAATCTTACCGTCACGTACCGGAATTTTCAGTCAGAAATTCCAGCACGTGTAAAAACATTTTTTATTTTTTCATCATTTAATTTCATCTATTTTTTTAACACTTTTCAGTTTTTTAAAAAAAATTCAAAAAAATTAGAATTATAAAACATATTTTTAATCATTAAAAAAAAAATAATCTAAAGCCACAGTTGGGATTCCCAACTCAGTCGGGAATCTATATGTAGCTTTAGCATTACTATTTTTAAGATATGACTGAGAATTAGAAATATTAGTTTATAGAGATTTTTAGTTATTTCAAAGCTTGAAAGATAACATCTTTATAGTTATGGTTATTGTTGTGTTTTGCGGTCTGAGCTATTAGGTGGCTTAGGCGGGGCCCAGACAATTCTTGCCTGCACAAAGGATTAATGGGTGTGGTTATTATACCCTGAGACAATTCCGATGCTTAAGTTGGTGTAAGTGCGAGCGAAATATAAAAGATACGAAAGCAAATAATGGAGATAGATTACTTAACCTTCGGGTGGTAAAATTCTTGACTATTTATAAGGTTTGATATGTCCTCACTAAGCTGCCTGGCGGCGTAGTAGTTATCCTCCTACTCTATCAGACCATCATTTCCTTTGTTGAGTTCGAGTAGATCTTCTTGCCCTCGCGATTCTAGCTTGATGTGTTGTCCCTTCTTCCATAATGAATCAACCTTCATTTTCGTCGCAGAGGCATGTCTGGGCTCCTGACCTGCATTTAATGTGGTGATGGAGGGCTTACCTGAGATTAGCGTGCCCGGAGTTTTAGACACTCTCTGCCGAATACATCATTTAATGCGTTATGATCGTGTCAGGTTTCCGCATTAAATGCAGAATGGGCGTGTCTGCGTTTTTGACTATCTAGATTGCGGCCTGATTCTCTGTGTTGGTTGCCTCTCGCTCGCTCTCTTGTGTTCTTGCCTGATCTTGTTGGTCACCTCTCGCCTCTTTTTGTTCGTCACCTTTCACCTCCCCTGTAGATCGTCTCTTGCCTCTTGTGTTAGGCACCTCTCGCCTCCTGAAAGTCGCCTCTCGCCTCCCGAAGGTCGCCTCTCGCCTTCTGCAGGCTTGGGTCACTCTTCCCATTTGGTTCTTGTTACTTGAGACTGGGCTCGAGGCCCCGTCTCTAGTAGGAGGGCCACCTTTCACAATTATAATTTGAGAGATCATATGTAATGATGTCTTTATAGTTATAATTTAGAACATCTAAATTAATCATAGCACGAGGTGTTAGTAGATAGCCTGAACTGATCGACATGAGTAGACTTGTCCAAGGTGTTGCCCCATGCTTAAAAGGAGACACATTTTGTATCGCGCGGTTCCGTTCACGAGCCATATGTATATCTTTAGAAAATATATATCCATCATTTACCCATTATATATCATATATAATTTTTTTTATCCTTTTTATTTTTTCTTTAATAAGTATGTGATATAAGAATGATAAATAGAAAAATCCAATTCATTTAATTAAAAAATATATGGTATTAGAGATAATGAATAATAATAAAGCTTATCCGTTTATGCATGCAAATGATTATTTGTAATTAATTTTGACTGTAAATAATCATTTGATCACAATTAGATAGTCACAAAAACTTATTTTATCTTATTTTATCTTGTAGATATGGGTGAAAAAGTCTAACATGTTCTGCCTCTGACATCACGTCATATACATATATATATATATAGAAATTTTTTACTTATGATCCCTATACCACAGTACATTACATATCACACATGATTTATTTTATTTTATTTATTTCGTTACTAAATATATGGCATATAGATTATGAGTAGAAAAATTTATTTAGTTTAGCAAGAAAAAGGGTTCTCCTAAGTCTCATCATCCCCACATGCCACATACCACACATCACACTATTCCTTTAATCTTTTTAATTTTATTTTGATTTATTCATCTTAAATTAATTTAATTCTTCTATTTATATCCATGTACCAAACATTTGGCAAAAGAAATAAATAAGAAGGATAGAGTATGGGGTGCTGGGATGATGGAATATAATTTTTTAAATATTGAGAAATGATACACACAACATTTTACACAACATACCTTGTAAAATAGAAATATTTTTGTAAAGTGATTTTAATCTTATAATGTAGTTTACAAAAGTACATCTCCTTTTAAAATATTATTATATAAATTATTGTGAAATATGTTATGTGTTTATCATTTTTCATTTTATTATATGGATGGTAGGCTTGAAATTATGATAATTTTAGTAATTTGTATTGTACATCTATTCTTCCATTCTAGTAGAGCATATATAGGGCCGGCTCGTTTTTGTTCACGATAGATATGTTAGAGCACTCTCATTGAATTGTTTAAAACTAAAGGACAATTTTAACTATTGTGAAGAGAAACTTGACTTTTAGTTATTCCATTCACATAAGTCCTCATATTGGAATAATTATTTGTTCATTATAATATAATATAAAAATAATATAACAATAATTTAGTTTTGATTATTCACATCAAATTTTCACAATAGATTATCCATTTATTCATTATATAGTAATGAGTAATTAATAATTAAAATATTTAATTCTTTGTAATTAATAATTTATTTTATTTTATCATATTTTACTACTCTACCTGTTTTATATTAATTAATAATCATATTCTAATTAAAATATGGTTAAAAAATTAATTAATAATTATATTATATTTAAATTATATTACTAATTAATAATTTCCTATACACTGGAAAGGGCAATGAAATCAAATAGAAGTAACAAAGATAAGAAAAATGGTTATTATGTGAGAAAGAGGGAGGGAAAAGAAATTAATAAAATATGGATTTGGCTTGTGAATAGTGATCTTCAAAGGTTGAATAAACTTTGGCAATATTGTAGAAAAGCTCAAAATTTTTGGAACTTTAGTCAATCTAATGTGACCTTATTTTAAGGCCTAATGATTATAAATATATTAAATTTAACTTTTAACCAATCCAATAAAAGTACACTTAGGAAGCTTGCAAATGAATATTCAGATTTATTCCGTGACTATTAGCACCATTTTTAAGAGATTTAATTGATGAAATTGATATATATTATGGAACATATCAGGATTGGTCGAATGAGAAGGAGAAGGAACAATTCAGTCCCGTATCTGTGCTGGATTGTTCATTTCACGAGGAAGATCATGAAGACACGAGCTCGCCTTCTTCCCATGATAAACTTGGCCGCATTGAAAGTACGTATCAGTACTGCTCCATTGCATATATCTTCATGCATCTATCCTCCCGTAGCAGTTACAAAACCCAAAAGCCTTCCTCTCTAGTCTCTAGTCTTGGTCTACTCATGCATGCGTGCTAGCTGAAGTAACATGGCAGTTTGAAAATTGAAACTTTGAATCTCTGTTTTTTGCTCATATCAACAAGATCATCACAATAAGTACTAAAAGAAAAGGAGAAGTACTGTTTCACATTTTTTTGGCTTATGTTTAGTGGTTTTCAGTAATAGATATAGACGGGCGGAACTCAAAACTTGATAAAAATGAAATTTTGAAAAGTGTTTTTATGGAACAGATTATATATATATATATATATATATATATATATAAACAAATAGTATTTTCCCTCCCTAAATTGTTATTATTATTATTATTTTGTAAATTGATCACCCCGCCAAACTAGTTTTCTGGATATAGACTTATGCTACAAACTTGTGCTGGCCGCTTTTTGAGTGAAGCATGCTCTTACTTAGTAAAATAGCATATTGGATGAATATTCATCTGATGGTTATGTGATGAACAGGCACGAAGCAAAAGCTTTCCCACAAGATAATCCGGCAGCTTGAGTGTCTTCATGCTCATGATCAAGTACTAGAACCAGTGGACTTGGAAAAACGTATTGCGCTCATGTCTGCCGACCTGAACCATGAAATTACTTGCTCGATATTGTCCACTAGTCTGGAAAACAACACCTTCGACAACCAGAGAGATCAGAAAATGCTGGCTGAACAATTGCTTAACCTCATCAACACAAGGAGTTCAGTAAAGGGTGCAAAATTAATATTCAAGGCTAGCGCTGACATGAATCTATTGTCGGATTTCTTTTTGGAGAGAATTGAAGAAAATATTAATGCAAGTGCAAGCACGGCGGCCAGTACAAGATCAGGCCGTATTGTTAATGGATTTGGAATTGAGCGTGAGTTATTGAAAGTGGCAGAAGATTGGCTTAATGGGGGGAATCCACTGGAGTTGTTTTTGGGTTGGGAAATTGAGAATGGGAGAGAAGTATATGTTAGGGACATGGAGAAGGGAGGGATGTGGAGGATATTGGCTGAAGATAAAGGAGAGTTGGGATTGGAGGTTGAGTCCGAGGTTTGGAATTCTTTGCTTGATGAGCTGCTACTTGACCTGACCTCTTTTCATCACAATCCCTACATGAATGAATGTTTTGGCAAGTCATTGGCTTAATGACTAATTATTAGTTAAGAAAATTAGCTAGAGGTTGGGACTTTTGACCATTTTTTTTTTAAAATTTTTTAATCAAAATTAGGGGGAAAATGGCGAGTTGAGATGGAAAGATTAAAGTATTATATGGGAAGCATCGAGTGAGATCTATTTATTTATTTACTTACTACAATAGATTCCATTCGTTCATATTAATTATCATCCGTTTGTAGATTTATTTTTATAAAATTCCTTAATGACTAAAGTGTTTCTCTTTGTATATATATGCTATGCATTCAAACAATACGGATAGAATGGATATATCTTTATGCTTTCATTTATTTAGTTAATATCTTCTCACAGATTTTTCAGCCCAACTGCTGATTAAATTAGGCTTTGGGCTTTCAAAATGAGAGAATCGAATAAACCAATCCTGACTTACAAGCCCAGGCGCATTGTTTGGATCTTTTTGTTTTTCATCAATAATAAAAAAGTATTATTTATAGAATAAGTAAATTTATTTTATTATTCTATAATATAAAAGAACTGTTGTGTACATGAAAAGATTATGTAAAAAACAAATTTATAAATTGATTTAGTTTATGAAATTAATTAGATTCATTTAAAAATAAAATTTATAATTTACTGTATTACATTAAAATATATTAGTTTATTCTTACACAATTGTTTTATGACTAAATTATTTTTCATAAAATACTTAATACGGGAATATCTTCACAAGTCTTGGCTGTTATGTCCTTGCCAAGTCAATGATAAATGACATTGTATATTGGAATTTTGACCTTTATAAAATTATTATTCTTTAATTAATGGGTCAGACAATCGATAGATTATTTGTTTTTTTTTTTTTTTCAGAACATTAAGAAATGTTTTTAAATATTAAAAAAAGGAAAATCACAAATCAATTCAAAGAAAAAAAAAACGTTAATAAATATTCTTTTAATATTTTTAAATATATATATAAAAAAAATTGCACCTATCGGTGCAAATGGTAGAATCGTAGATAGACCAGACCATCGCATTTTCCCTAATTTATTTATTGCAGGTGGCCAATTCGCATTTGGCAAACAAGTTAAACAATTTCATCCTAACACGTGGCGCCCTAATAGAAAAAGTCCAAACAGGCGATCTCACCTACTCACGAACATGCACTTGGTCCCAAATATAGAATATGGGGGGCCCTTATGTATACACGTTACGTTTTACACTTCATTTGTATTTTAGTCGTGTAGTGCAGTTAACCATTAGCAATAATAGGTTTTGTGTATTTATTAAAAAGAAAATAAAACATTGGTATATTTAGAATTTATATGAAAACATTATTTTTTTAAATAAGAAATCTTATTATTTTTTTAAAAGAATACGATGGACTGGCATTATTCCAAAACTATATCTAATATTATTTTTAGTTTTTCAAACCAAAATTTACCATTCCACACTTAGTTTAATTTAATTATGTGAGAACATCAATTAACTGTTGATAGGGGTGTTCATCCAAGTTCCGGATTCTTAAATCCGGAACCCGGATTCAAAATTTTCTTAAATAATTTTTTAAAAAAAATTCAAAAGTATTAATAAATAAATAAAATTTCAAACCGGGCCGGATTATACCCGGCCCGGATGAACAGGCCTAACTGTTGGTATATAATATCACGGAAAATATAATATAATAAAAAATAAAATAAGAGTATAGCATATAATATAAATTTTCTCATTTTAATTTCGATCATTGTTATTGTTCATTTTCAATTTCTTATGTCTAATTATGAGATGCTTTAAATGGTATTTTTTTAATCAATAATTAAATCACATTACATCGATACAATTGAATATAAGAAAAAACATAGAATGAATAAGCATTTGATTCTTCTCTAAACAAGGAATAAGGATTAAATGATATGTCGTTGAAATTGACATACATATTTGATATTCCTTTTATCTCATTACAAAACAATGGTAAAAAATGCATTTCCCTTAACAAGTCTTGTTCAAGAATTTTTTAGCTAGAATTTATTTGAAAAGATATGTAATCTTTTTAAACATATAAGATGTAGGTAATATTAGAACTTCTATCAATTATACTAATTGATTTGTCTTTACTAAGAATGCATTTTTTTTTTATTTAAATGGTGAACTTAAGAAGCACTTGAAAAATTGCCACTTCAATACATAGAGACAAAAATAAGTATAGCATTATTATTATTATTTTAATACAATTAGAAGACGAGAATTTTAAACTCTAGCCTCTATTTTAAAAGTTAAAATTTATACGCCTTTGACAATAATGAGATTATCCTAAGAGTACTTTTAACACGAAATTTGGCAAGAAATTTGTTTCCCAAACTGAGAAACGAGTCTAAGAACTTAAATGGTACCTAAAAAGGTAACTAACTAAACTAAAATAGTGGTAAAATGTTACCAAACTCAGAGCTAATTAAGATGTAGCGAATGGTGAACCGAAATGTCGCCAATGGAGTAGAAAACATGACATTATCCTGCGTACCTGTGCCTAACCTTAATTGTTTAATAATTAATCGATTAGTCACCACGCGGGATGCCTCCAAAATTCCAAATGCATTGCTTCGTCTAAATCGCGAGTCTCCCGGCATTCAAGCCTTAAAGCCGGCTGCCAATTTCCAAACACCTCTTTCGTCGTCTCTTTCGGTTTCTAGAGGCTGGCATCATCTTGAAAGGTTTCGTTCCCCTCAGCTTCGATACTTTTCTTCGTGATGTAATAAACCTACCGTTTTTTTTTTTTTTTTCTGTTCTTTTCTTCTTCCTCGGTCTTCCCCCCCATCACATGGAAAACACCATGCAACGCTTAGACAAGCTGTTCTGCTAGGCCTGCTTGATCCGATTTTGCTTGTGTCAGCCTTACTTTTTTGTTCGTGGAACGATCGGAAGGTCAGGGTTCGCGGAGGAAAAAGAATGAAGAACGAAGACCGAGCCAGGTCCCTCTTTGGGATTTCCCTTTCAGACCGGCCTATATGGAAGCAATTCCTCATTTGCTCTTCTGGGTTCTTCTTTGGCTACCTCGTTAATGGCATTTGCGAGGTTTGTTTATTATTCGTTGACTTTTTCTTAGTAATTCTCTCTCGCCCTCACTCAAACTGTTTTCGCATCTGAGTCGGGTTGTGATGATTTTTGTTTGTTTTGATGGGTATCTACTGTCTATCATTTTGGGTACCCTCTGTTTGATTGCTGAGAGTTCGTGGGAAAAGAGAACACGGATTTTGGACTAAAAGATCAAAACAGATTATAATTTCATGTTGCTTAGGATTCTAAAGATGCTAACTATCCATCTGAGTGATTGTTTGTTTTTGTATCCTTGGGTTTCAACTGATGGGGGATTTAAGAATCCAATATCTAAGTTCCCTTCTTTTCCCAGGTTTCCCCTGCAAACAGATTAGAGATGAAACGCTTTTTGCACTTTCTTCCGCGCAATTTCTTAAATTTAGTATACGCTACAAACTTTGTGAAGAGTGTCGGCAGAGCTATCTTGTACCCTTCCTTTGAATAATCGTCATTTCTATGTTCTAGGGCTGCTGTTTTATTGGTTTTATCCGCCGTTAATCCCATCCTCTGAAAAACAAAAAGTTTGGATAGTTTTATGTTTTTTTTTATCTTCTTCCTCTTTTCTTTTTTCTTCCTCTCCTAACCCCTTTTCTTCTCTGAGCACTGACATGCTATTTTGGGTGATCCCAGGAATTCGTGTACAATCGGCTCCAATTCAGGTAATCTTGTATTCCTTTCATTGCTAATTTGATTTTTTTGTGCATCAATTCAACTTTGTCAATGTGTCAATTCTACGTTTATCACTTACTCTCTTGGTTTCAGCTATGGTTGGTATTTCACCTTTGTGCAAGGATTTGTCTACCTGATACTCATCTACTTACAAGGATTCACCACTAAGCAAATGGTGAATCCTTGGAGGACGTATGTGAAACTCTCTGCTGTTCTCATGGGTTCGCATGGATTAACTAAAGGTTCTTTGGCATTTCTTAACTATCCTGCACAGATAATGTTCAAATCCACAAAGGTAAACATTGAAGGAATCTGTCTTTTAAAGTTTACCTATTGTAAGCAGAGGATTGACTAAATTTGTTGCAATAATAGTTTTTGGCTTCCACATTTGTTGTTGATTCAATCTCGTTTTTGCTATAACTCTGGAAAATCATTGTTTTTAGACTTTTACGATATTGGAATAGTAACATAGCTAATCTATGTTGGCATCTCTTTTCTCTTACGCGTGTCTGTGATTGTAAGAGTTCAGGTCCTGCCGGTCATGATAATGGGTGCCTTCATACCTGGCTTGAGAAGGAAATATCCAGCTCATGAATACCTCTCTGCGATGCTTCTAGTAATTGGTCTCATCCTTTTCACCTTAGCAGATGCCCATACGTCTCCTAATTTTAGCATTGCTGGTGTTGTAATGATAATGGGTGCTCTAATCATGGACGCCTTCTTGGGAAATTTGCAAGAAGCAATTTTTACCATGAATCCCGATACCACACAGGTGACTTATAGACCCTGAGGTTTATGAACACCAAAGTGAATCAATCTTAAAAAAAAAAAAGAACTAATCTGTGTCTTTAATTATAATATTCTCTTATTATTCTACGGACAGATGGAGATGTTATTCTGCTCAACTGTTGTGGGGTTGCCTTTCTTGGTTCCACCAATGATCCTAACAGGAGAGCTGGTTAGGGCTTGGAATTCTTGTTCAGAGGTAAGAACAAGTGGTACCTTACAGATAGCTTTTACCTTTTTAATTGCGTTTGCGTGCTCTTGGAATCTAAATGATACATAAATGTGCCCACTACAGCTTAGAATAACTTCCTCACATGAATTGGTGGTTTAATAGATGTTCAGTTCAGTAGTTTATTTACTGCTGAATTAAGAGGGTTATTTAGTTATTCAAGGTTAGGAATTGGTTAGAATTCTATATAATAACATTAGACGTTGGATAGGATCTGATATATGATTGGTACCTTCATTTGTTTTTCTTCAATTTTCATAGTTAACTTTCTAATGATCAAGGGTCATTATTTTTTCTTTTTCTCCTTGTTGGATTGTCTTTGTAACGTTTTGTTATGAAATGCAGCATCCTTATGTCTATGGGGTGTTAGTGTTCGAAGCCATGGCCACATTCATTGGGCAAGTGTCTGTTTTATCGCTCATTGCCATTTTTGGGGCTGCCACCACTGCGATGGTAAATATAATATTCTTCTACCACTTTGCACCTCTGTCTGTCTATTAGATCCTGTTCATGTTCCACGTTATTATAGGAATCACTTAAGATCGTCGGGAGATGTCGCAGCCACTTTGATACAGGATTTGAATTAAGCATAAATATCTTTTATGCCACTTGAATGAATGCATCTAGTTCTGTTGTCTGTACTGAGAGGGGGTCTCCAGCGTTTTATAAATTATAGTAGTTATGAGCGTTTTCTCAGAACTTCATTGCTCAACTTCTGTGGAATATTTACTGGAACGTCTTTGATTATCATGGAATTGCCTTCTAGTTCTATGCATCTTGTGATGTAATTAGAGCATTTTTCAAGGAATTAACCATTGGAATTCTGGTTGATGCTGGCATTCAGGTAACAACTGCTAGAAAGGCAGTCACTCTGTTGCTATCATACATGATATTTACAAAGCCATTAACTGAACAGCATGGGACAGGGCTGTTGCTCATAGCCATGGGAATCATTCTGAAGATGTTGCCTGACAACAAACTTCCAGGTAGGAGTACAGCGGCTTCCACTGCAGCGAAGCAGAGAAACCCCCCCAGCAGAGTAGACAATAGCCTGCTAGAAAATGGAGAAGACGTAGAGGAAGAGAAAAGTCCCTTAGTCTGAAGATCAAAGTATAGATGTTTTAACTCTTTGGTTCTTTTATTCTTTTCCAATTTGTTAATTTAGGTTCCTACAAAAGGCACAGGGATAAGGGAAAACAGAAATATATTTTACCAACACGTGATGTAGGTTTATATGGTGAGGATTGATTCTTCACATTAGATATTCTAGAAGAAAAATGATACTTGCAGTCGTGATGGAGGTTTATACAACGCTTGTGCATTCAATGACTGTATTTATCATTACTCACAAAGATGGATTGCATTTTCCTCCATTTGCGTGATTCGAACAAGATTTGATAGATCAATCTTGTTTGACTGAATTACAAAATTTTCAATCAGTTTTTTGTAAGCCATTGTCTTTTGGTAGCTCTCAACCATAACAAATGCATTTTGGACTTAATTGAATTTACATAGCAAGCAAGTTGGAAGCTTTCTCAAAAGCTTTCAACTTTTCAATATCCTTCCCGTTTTAAGGCAGTTTTGATTTTATAGGACCCTAAAGTCTAACCTAAAAACCATATGTGTATATATATATATATATACCTATATTCCAAACCGGGGTACAACTTTAGTAGCACTTTTCTTCTTCTGGTTTTAGGCCCGAGACGCTTTCCGGACACTGGCCCATATTATTTCCAATCTCCCGGTAACGGCAGGGGGGCCCATTAGCAACCGGCATCCATGTTAAATAATAAAAGGGTGATGCTATTCACCCCGGTGAAACCGGTCCCGTTGGGTCCCGTTTCACTTTTTTATTTTTATTTTTTAGTTTTTTATTTATATTATTTTTAAATAAATATTTTTAAATAATATTATGATTTTTTTATATTTTTAAAAAATATTTACTTAAAAATAATATAAAAAATAAACTAAAAAATAAATATAAAAAAGTGAAACGGGATCCAACGGGACCCGTTTCACCGGGGTATTTAGCATTTTCCATAATAAAAACATAAAATACTGCAGCAGCACGTTGCTCATGTGCACCGATCTTAGCCCTCATAAGTCAGGACGACCCTATCTAACGGTCTCAATTGAAAGTTCGTTCCCCACCTGATCCAACGGCTCCGAAAAATTGAAGAGGAGAGAGAGAAACTCTTCCCTTTTAACACGCCTGAAACAAAAAGCAGACATTTTCGAAACCCTAAAATCTCTCCTTTTTGCCACACCTTGCGCTTTTGGAAGAACTCCATAGACAATCATGAAAGGAACGAAACGTTTCGGTGTATCCGAATCGAACCCCGACACCAATGAGACGGCCGTGAGTATCCGTACTTTGCTCTCTCCCTCCTCTTTTTAAAATCTATTTGGGTAAGAGAATATTATCTGTTCAGCTGACCACGTACGAAAATTCTGATCGAGTTCGAATTCGTGTTCTACGTAGTAAGTACTCGAGCAATATGAAACGTGAAAATTTCACGTTTTTGCTTTTTATTTGGTTAGCTTTGGTGTCGAAGGCTTCGAAAGTGTTCATATTGAATTCTTTTGAGGGAAGTGAAAAGTGAAACTAGACGTTAGTACAATTTAGGTGCTTCCCCTAAACTTTATCCGGTTGTTGAAAAGTAGTTCATTCTTGTTAACTTGAGTTTTATTATAAAAGTCATGTTACCGTTTTGTTGATAATTTTTAAATATTTTCTTTGATTTTTGGAACAAATGTTTAGGTTGGAGTGCTGGGTGAGACTTATTTTCTTATAGAATATGTGGAACTGCAAATGTCAAATATCGGCCGGTCTTTTTTTTTTTTGGGTGGGTGGGTGGGGGGGGGGGGGTGATGGTGGGGGAGCTTTAGCGAATTTGTACTTTTTGGATGAAATGCCCGAACAGCACCATGCAATTCACAGTGTCTGCTGGAGCTCTAAAAGAAATGCTTGTGATTTTATCTTCCCTAGAAAAAACGAAAAGGATTGTTAGTGGTTGGCTGTGAAACTTGGTTTTCAGAAAAAAAGTGCCTTTCTATTTTTTTTAATGCGGATGGTTTGTGTTGGTCTGTCTGCTTCTTATGTGTTTATGTGTCCAACTGTTTGGATGCTTATAATGGTTCCTCTTGTTTAAATTTGATACAGTTTCGGAATAAAAGAGTAATGGCAGGATCTGCCTTTGATGCTCACAGGGCAGAACCATCTCAGCAGTTGGCAGCGACTGCTCCATTGGACATGCAACGGGCAAACTCATCTTGGCAGCACGTGAGAGCTCTCAATACCCAGTTTGCAAGGTGCACCATTCTTCTATGATCTATCTGTCTATTTTTCCTCGCCTTTGACAATGGCATTTATCATGTCATCATGTAGTCTGTTCCTACTATGCAAATTTGCTATGTATAGGTTTTTATGTTATAATGTCTTGATATCCTTTATTTATATGTTCTTAGTACTTCCATGTTCTATTGGTTCTCAGAATTTGTATTTCCCATTGTGAATATTTGGATGATCAATATTTCCTGTTGTTAATATTTGGACCTTCATTGTTCTTGATCTTATATACCGTGCAGATCGAATTTTATTTTTTACTGTAAGGCCTGATTTGTTATATCTATTTTGAGCAGTTGGGTGCAAGCACAAATGAAGAACCACCCTGATGAACTTTGGGAAGATGGTGTCCGGGACTATCTAACTCATGCTTCAAACATTATGGTATTTCCAAACCAATTTTATTTTGTTTGAAAGGTCTTACATATTTCTTTATTTGCATTCCTTGTTTGTACCAAGTACGGTTATCTTAACCATCTTAATATGTTTTGAGCCCTTGCCCATTTGATGGCTGAAGAAGATATATTTTGCAAAAGATAATGTTGAGGGTTCATATTGTATTGATTACTGGATTTACTTTATGTTAATACATGAATTTAATTACATATATGTTTGCTTTTCATTAATGATGTTTTTGGCAAACCCTTAAACCAACTTTATGCATGTTCTAATGGACACATGTAATTGTATTTGAAGATAATTATACCCCTTCTTTTGCAGACTTTGGTTGCTCCATTTGCCCAATCTTTGTGATGAGCTTTTTTTGCTTAGGATATGCATACTATAATATATATAGCGAAATGGTGGCAATAGGAGCAGCTTGGTTAAAACTTTGTCTAGCCAGTACTGAAGTAGTTCTTCACTTTTTATCTGTTTTGTTTTTTTTTTTTGGGGGGGGGGGGGATTTCAACATAATAGATGAAAAGACTGTTTTCATAAATCTGGTCCCTTAAACCTGACCGTGATGTTTCAATTATATTCTTCTATTTAACTACAAAGCACGAAAAAAATCTTTATGATGTCATTAACTGTTACGTATATCTATTTCATCCCTTTTTAGGAGAAGTTTAGTGATGTTGTCAACTGGCTCAAAGCAAATGCAGCAAAAGGAGGTAGCTTGTCTAGGGTGGAAGCTCAAGCTGTTGAAAGTAAAGTGGTGTTTGACACCAATAATAGTGGGATGAAGTTATCTCAAGAGAAAACTGGCTTTAATCCTTCAGGCACCACTACAAATGTTGCAACATCATGGGGTTCTGGAGTATTCTCCAGTAGTCAAACCTCTGGGTTTACTTCAGTGGGCACAACTTCATTGAGCTTCGGAGCATTTCCAACAAATGAAGCCCCTGGATCTACTTCTGCAGGGACAAACACAACCTTTTCAAACACATTGAGTTCTAAATTGTTTTCAAATAGTCAAACCCCTGGATCTAATCCAGCAGGCACACCCTCAACCTTTTCAAATTTGAGTTCTGGAGTATTTTCAAACAGTCAGACCCCTGGGTTTACTCCAGCTGGCACAACTGCAAACTTTGCGAATTCATGGAGCTCTGGAGTATTTTCAAACATTCAAAAGCCTGTCTTGTTTGGTGGTACTATTTTATTTGATTTTAAGAAATATCTTCTATGATCTTTGACAAAAGCACTAATATTAGAAGCTTTATGATGTTAAAGTTAAAGTTGGTGCTCAAAATTTGTTTCTCTTAAGTGGAAACCTGAACTTAGTGGAAAAAACCTACATTCTTGTTGAACAGAAAAAAAACGTTACTAGACCATACAGGGATGGTAAAGTGGACTATATAAGAGTACACAGAGAACTCCACTAGCCCTCAGTTTCTCAGGGTAAAGTTACATACTCATTAAAATGATGACTTATTTTAATAGAAGGTTTGAACTGGTTGAAAATTTGAAGTCTATCTTTAGTCCATGAACTGAAGTCAGTCCTTGCCCTTTGAACTTCACAAAGAGTTCCTGAAACCCAGTACCTTTGTGGTGAACAATTTGATCAGTGAAATTAGTTGTTAGAACTTAGATAAAAGCTCTGAGATACAGACTGAACTTTTCTATTTATCTCTATTAGCTGTTCCATTTTTAGTAGAGTTGTATGAGTTGCTTTGAAGACATCGAGGTGCATTTGATTTGCTAATTTTTTACTTTTAGGGAATCAAAGTTCAGTTCCCACAAACTGTGATGCTTCAGATGATGCAGATGGTGAGACAATTAAATTTTTTTTACTCTTTTTTTCTTCATTGAAATAAAATAGATTTGTGTGAATAAAACTACCACCCTAGAACTCAGTTACAGACTACAGTTAGTGGAGATGGTTATAGACTTTTTTTTAATAAAATTTGTAAACTTTTTAAATAAATTAAGTAATAAGGTTTGAAATTATTGGTGGACAATATTTGGGACATCAACGAATTTTTCTCTTTTGCTGATCTACACAAGGATTTTTCCTCTTTTGTAGAAAACGAGTTGGAGCAGCCTAGCAGCCCATCTGTGAAAAAGTCAGAAGAGAAGGGCATAGTTGTAGTTCATGAAGTCAAGTGCAAGCTTTATGTAAAGGTATTCAATTGTGAAAACTGTGTTTAATAGGTAAAAACACAAGTCACACTCCCACATGAGATTTGCTCGATAACCTCATCTCCTTCTCTCACCAAGAAAGGCAATGCCATTAGGTCTAAAGACCATGGAATTTTATTGTGAGAACTTTTATGATGTCATCTTGCATATATGGTATCTGTAAATTTCTTCTTCTTTTTTCGGTTTTAATTAATGCTATTGACCCATAATTTCATTCAAAAGAGCAATATGCGTACCTTATATGTCATATGTCTCCTTACTGCATGCATTTAATGATAGGACTAGATATTGCCATTTTGAAATTGTGCAAATAATAAAATGAGGTGGTTTTATTTGTTGGCACTTGGTAGTATTATCAATGCACTTTCTTGTAAGCATTACTAGGTTAGTAGTTACACAACAAGACCGTAAATCAAAGTTTTAAATTTCGTACCGTACTGGCCGGTACGGCCGAAATATGTCATACCAGCCAGTTGACCGGTACAGAAAATAGTCTGTTTTGTTTCGCTGCAGGTTTCGGCATACCGGCCTGTATCGGCCGTACCGGATTTTTATTTTTTTTTATTATTTTTTTTCATTTTTTGCTATTTTTTTTTATCTTAATTCAGACTAGACTATTTATATATATGTATTTATATGTATAATTTATTTATATATTGACTATTATTTTAAAATATAATTTATATATGTATTTATATATATAATTTTTTTATATAGACTATTCGGAAACGGTACGCGAAATGGTACTGGTACCGAAATATTTTATTCCAGTGCCTTGACCGGTACGCTCACCGGTACGGTATTCAAAATTTTGCCGTAAATGCTTGTTGTGCATGCAAGCTTGCTTTTGTATGCTAGGGCTGAGCGTTCTGCCCCAAGCCATTAAGTATTCATTAGGCTAGAACTACTTTAAATGGATTAGATTAGTTAATGTTGTATACTCAATAAAGTTTTGAATACCGTACTGGAGGCCGTATCGGTCAAGGCATTGGAACAAAATATTTCGGTATCAGTACCGTTTCGGAAATGTTTATATGTGAATAAATTATATATATATATACATGCATAGATTATAAAAAGATAAAATTACTATTCGTTTTGTGGTTCATACAAACAAAATATACCTTTTATATATACAAAAGAAAAAAAATGCAAACCTACTGAAAAAACCACTTAAAAAAAAATTGTGCCACATTTCGAAATCCAACACCAGTTGAAATCCAGTATTTCGGCTGGTACCGGCCGAAAAATGAGGCGAAACGAAGCATAGCATTTTTTGTACCGGTTAGGTATAGCACATTTTTGGTATACTGGCCAGTACGGTACGATATTCACAATATTGATACTTAGGCCTGTCTACTTTATTCTCAATAAAATTTTGTTTATAAATAAAAAAAGATCAATTCATGTCATTTATTTTTGTGATTATGGTTCTTGTACATTAACTTATCTAGGATCTGTAACCATTAAGACTTATGGGCCAATGGTCTTTGGCCTAGATGGCATAAGCCTTGTTTAAAAAAAACCCATTAAGATTCATGGCAGAATCAAAGGGAGGATTGACTGAGTTTTTAAAAGAGAGACTTTAAAATGGTTCAATAGATGCGTTGCATCATATTTAAAAGTTGATACATTGAGATCTTGCTTACTTATAAAAATAAAAAAGAGGATGAGATCTTGCCATCTGGCTATTGCTCACTTACAAGATATGTTGTTTGCCTAGACCTTATTTTTGTGTATTTTTGTCCTTCAATTATTCCAGTCAAGTGATCCAGCAGATAAAGATGCATGGAAAGATAAAGGCATGGGACAGCTTTCCATTAAATGCAAAGAAGGTGTTGACAAGGGTACTAAAGAATCCAAACCAACGATTATTGTGAGAAATGAGGTATGTTTCCGTAGATTATTTTGTTTTAAATATTAAAAACAAAATAATATTAAATTTTGTTTGTAAAAATATTAAATTTGGCATGAAAAGATTATCTGACAATGGGAAAATTCATCTTTCCATAGCTGTTAGGTTGGCATTTGGCCACTTATGTGTCCACTTTATCTCTAGTCCTGAGTCATAATCATGACACAAAATACATAGGGGAAACCTTTGCATAATGTTGATTTATGCTACAGTTTATGCTATATAGATTACTCTTAGATTAGGATCACGTTGAGCTATGATATGTCATATGAATCACCTAATTATTAGTCTTGATAAGTCAACTCTCTCTCTCTCTCTCTCTCTCTCCCCAAAATAGGAAATAAATATCATTAAACCATATAGCTGCATTTTTATTATAAAATTCAAGAGCTTTTTGCACCATTCAAGGAGCATATATCTTCTTGTTATAGTTTGAAGATCGGGCTATTAAATTTATTGCCAGCTCATCTCCCTTTTGTTTTGAAGATTCTATTGAAAGGAATAAACCAAGTACACGGGTACGATTATAAGAGGAATAACTAACTACAAATAGAAAATGACACAAGAAAAAAAAGAAAATGACACAAGAAAACTTAGCCCATTAAAATGTATAGAGGCTATCCAAGATAGAGAATTCTCTATGGGAGAACTTCTAGAGACGCTGCTGGCCGGTTGGGCTATTTATCTGAGAATAACAGCCCTCCAATCACGACATGCCACGTAATAAAATACATCACAAGAGAACTAAATTTACCCTAATCACTCCCTCACAGAATCACTTCGCACCAACACCGATCATCTCCATCTCCTCTCCAAAATCAACCCACAATCAAACCAAAATTCACCCAGACCAGACCAAAATCTCTCATGCCTTCAACACCTACGAACTCTCTCCCTCCCCTCCTCTCTCATGCTGAAATCAAACCCTAAGCCGAATTCAGTTTTCTGGTTCTCGGCAATCGCAACACCATGAAGGGAGCTGATGAAAATTGAAACCGAACTAGTGAAATACCTCCACTGATTTTCCCTTCGTTTGCTGCAGAAATCAACACACAATCGGAGTCCATTACTCAGCCGGAGTATAAAACAAAGACCAATTATTGCTCAGCTGGAGTCCATTTCTCAAACAGAGACCAATTTTTTTTGAAGTATTTTGCATTTCCTTCCTGGTTCTTAGCAACCATTGGAGTCTATTACTTAGCCGGTATCTTGATGCCAAGGGGATTTTTCTAGTGGATGACTCGGCGTCCATGGCTAGAACTCAGCAGGTCACTTGTCCTGAGTTTGCGACTCAATCGATTGATTCATCTGGAAAAGAGTTCGACCTAAGAAGGCCGTCGATTGACTCATAAAAAAAGCCAAGGCTGCCATTGATGAGCTCACCGAGCTTTTTTTAAGGGGTGGGTTTCAACGGAGAGGGGGGGAGTACTGGAAGTGGGGAAGGGGAAGGGGGGGTCATTGCTTAGAATGGTTTTCCTAGCTGCGGTTTTATTGTATTTCTAATGAAATGCGTAGGTGGCATTAGATTATTGGAGGGCTATTTTTTCTAAAAATAAGCCCGACTGGTTATTAGATATTCTCTTTTTCTTTAGTACTTTGTGTATTTAGGCAAAGTCACTTATATTGAATGGAGATTGTATTCATGATTTGCGTTTAGCCTACTCTCTAGTTCCTAGCTTGTATTTATGTATTTTCTCTTGTATACTTAGGGCTGTTCAGAATACCTGCTTTTCCGTCCCGCCCGCTCTTCCGACCCGACCCGACAAATTCCGACTCGTTATGGTAGCGGTTGGTATCGGTTAAACCGAACTGCTTATGTTTTTCCCCCAAACCCGAGAAATCAGTCCCCATGCGTTTGCCCTATACCAATAGCCTCCTTAGTCGAATCTCGTCCAACCTCACGTCGTTCAAATCACTGTATGGCTTGTCAGGATCGTGTCTATTGCTGGGCCAAACGGAATGCGAGAAAAGGGTGCTAAAAGAGAAGAGTGCTTACACCCCTGTGAGTCTGTGACGTTGCCGTTGCTGTTGCAGTCTGTTAGCCCATGAATTCTGCCGTTTAACTTGCCATCAACAGAGGTTATGGAGTTGGTAATTAGCCAAACGGAAGCGGAGGAGATTATTGTCTAGTCGAGTCGAGTCGGAACTGCACAGTCGGGTCGGAAATGGGTCGGGTGAACATCCTTATGTATTCTTCCTGTGTACTTGAACTATGCCTATTTATTTGTCAATAAAATTTTCTATTTACTTATAAAAAAAAAATTTATAGAGGTTATCCTCAAAATCTCTATCCTTTTCCTCCCTCCAAATGCACCCCTCTAGACAGCTAATGGCCATCTTCCACATTGCTACACTATGTGGGCTGCCACATAACCCTTTCCAATTGGCAAAAAGGTCTATTTTCTGCAATTGTGTATGAGAGAGAATCTGTAGATGGTGATCTACAGATTCCCTATTTTTTGCACATGCACATGCAACATCAATATGTCACAACTCACAAATGATATGATGTTTCCTTAGGTTATCTAGGATTTTTCCCCAGCAAGTTTTCCAAGCGAAAAATGCTGTTCTCAGAGGCTCCTTAGACTGGCATATACTCCTCCAAGGGAAAGGAGTTATTAGGACCTTGTAGAAAGATCAAAAAATGAACTTCATTTTCTCAGAAAGGCCCAAAGAATCTGTCAGTCCATCTTCTTGTGGTTACAACTTTTTAGTTCTGTTTACTTATAAAAAAAAAAAAAAGTCTATCTTCTTGTGGTTACAAGTAGAATAGTTCTTTATTATGACTTAACCCTTGTTTTCTCTCCCTTGTAATTTTTTTGTTGTTGGTATCGTTTGTGGTGTTGTTTTTGTTGAAGTGGTGTGTGCATGTGTCCTTCAAAACTTCAAACTATTGTTTACTAAACTTTCTGTGATCTCTACCGTTTGCAGGTTGGGAGACTACTGCTTAATGCATTGCTATATCCTGGCATCAAGACAAATTTGCAGAAGAACTCCATTGTTGCAATATTCCATACTTCGGTAAAAACATGATAAACTGTATATTTACATTTTTATTTTATTATGACTTAGTTTAGCTGTGGTTTTCCTACAGTAATACTAGAAAGCAGTTTCATAGAACTCAGCATAAAATAACAAGCACTATTGAGACTATCTTTTCCTTTTTTTCCCCTAACATAAAGGAAGTAGACATAAAATGCTTTGGGCGGCATTTGGCTCCTAGGAAAGAAGACCTATCCAAAAAAAAAAAAAAATTGTTGGGAGTTATTACCTCTCTCTTGGTTGTTTCCCCCATTTGGATGCATTTTTTTTTTCATTATCGTGTTAAAGATCTGCCCATTAAAAAAGAACAGAGCTAAAGATCCAATATTTTTATCGAGGCCTATAATCTCTAAATTCTGCACTCAAACAAAATTCATTATCTTTATTATCATGAATTCATTTTCTGCAATTCTCTCTTTAAGACACAAATACATTGATATTAACTGTTTTGCGTACGTGCACGCACACACACACACACAAACTTAAACACACTGTCACACTCATATATGTATGTATTATGAGAAATACTTTTTCCACAAAGAGATTCCATAAAAATAAATCGTTGATGTGGTACATTAGATTGTAAATTTACTTTTATTGTAAAGTAGATTTAACATATCATATAAAGTTATATCTGTTTGAGAGTTTATTTTTATGAGATCTCTGTGGCTGTAGCATGTCTCATATATTATTAGTGATCTTATAACATGTACAGATATTTAGAAACACATGCTCCTGCTTGAAGAAATATCCACTAATGACCTATCTGTTACAGATGATTTGGATTGCGTATACCGTGGTTCTATCTTACAAAGTAGTCGTTGAAGCTATTTTATTGCGACTTATATAATTGCATTAAGAAAGTGTGTCGTTTCTCTTGATTTTTGTAGGGTGATAGTGATGGAAATAACGGTGGCAATAACAATAATGTTGTGGCACGTACCTTCTTAATTAAGACAAAAACAGCTGAGGATCGAAATAAACTGGCTACGGCCATTCAAGAATTTGCTCCAGCATCTTGAAAACAACTATAAGCAACAGCTTATTTACATGGATGACACTTATTTTTCCTCATAATTTCCTTCAAAATTTTGTGCTAGTTTCTCTTTGGGGCTCCAGGACCGAGCGGGGAAGAACTTTTTGGGTAGTCTCAATATGAATGTATCTAGCAAGAGTCGAGGCCACTGTACTTATACCAAAAAGAGAGGAATGAAAGGGATTATCTTTTACTGCCAAATTGGAATTTGAGCTCTTTTGTGCCCTCATATCTATATATATATTCTGACTGTTGGAGGATTGTATGCTTCAATCATCATTTTGGCCCATTTTGTTATATAATAGTTGTCAGTCTGTGTCTGGTCAAAGCCTTATTAATACCATGTTCTGTAATTTTTACAATATTTAGGGTTATAGTAAGATGAGGAGAGATAATTTTAGATAAAAGTTAAAAATTGAATAAATATTGTTAGAATATTATTTTTTAATATTATTATTATTATTATTATTTTGAGATTTATAAAAATTGGGTTGTTTATTATATTTTATACGAGAATTTAAGAAATTTATAATATGAAATGAGATAAAAGCGGTTTTATATTCAAACGTTGCTCAGCTATGAACCTCAACTTTACGCATGCATTGGGGAAAAAAGAAAAAGTATTAGGACATGTGTTGAAGTCAACGGACTATCATACACAAAATCCTATAAAAGGTTACAAAAGGTTTGCATTTATTCTGTAACTGCTTGAATAATCGTGTACCACATAAGTTTACATTTATTGAATTAGCAATATCTATTCTTGCATATAATGTTGCATGTGTATTTCTAACACCTGTCACCCATACATAATACATGCGTTAAATAATCCATCATTATTATCAAAGTTTATATCAAAATGTATAGAACCACATATCTTACTTATGGATCTAACAGGACTCCTTTACAGACGAGTAACCCCTTTTCTGACAAATTAAGCTACACAAGACTACGCCTAAAATCAACATCTTCCACAAGCTACTTTTCTCCTTTATAGTAGTAATTTCAGAATATAAAATATTAAAACATCTAAATCAATTATCCAGATTGGCTGTAATAAAAAATGTAAAAGTAAGAGTAAAGTGATGATAATGATTGTTAAATTCATCTGAGTTTAATTCAGTTCAATCTAATTTTAAGTTAAGTTTGACATTTAAACACACATCTCAACTCAAAATCTTACATGTGAAATCGACAACCTTTTTTAACTTTTCATAAACATATCTACAATTATTTTAATATCTAAATACATTTTAACTTAATTTAGGTAGATCCTACAAAACTCACTTCACCATCTTAACTTATTATAATTGATAAAGTACTCAACTCAATTCAATATTCAAACGCAACCTCTCAATGTGTTCACCATCTATTGATAAATATTTTATTACTTATTTCTTTCTCCTTCCACACACTCCCTCTCGAATGTAAGATGGTTGACAAGGTCACTTGTACCCAAACTCCTTGCTAATAAAATGGTCACAATTAATGTTTTTTTTTTTGAAATAAGTACTAATGGTCACTATTAGTGTTAATGACATATTGTTTGATTATGTTGGATCCTTTCTTTTTTTTTGGACAGGTTCATGATGGTTATTTCCCCATTTGTAATTTGCAGGTTGGTTCCCACACTGAAGTATCAGAATACTGCACGCTGCTCTGAAGTGGTACGAATGGACGAAACAGTTGAAGATTTTTCTTAATTCTTACCACAAGTGTCCTTGCAGGTGCGCATTTTCATTTTCATTTAATTAAGTCCTTAATCTTCTACCTTTCCATTCGTTTTTGCTTTGTGGGAGAAAGGACAGAAGCGGAGGATAGGGTGGGGGTTGTGAACTTTAAGCACTTAATATGGCCCATAGAATAACTAGCTATCTCCAATTTCTTGTTTGTTTCTCAAATTGTCTGCCATGTCCTAGAGGACGACATTGTCAGCTGTTCAACCAATGGAAGAAGCCCAAATTGGTCTGTGTCTCTAACTCACCACCTTATTTATGTTCTAAATGTGTTCGAATCTTTAATAATGACAGGAAGACTAGCAGGTTTTGGTGGGGTTAGTTTTAAGGGTATAACAGCCACGTGAGGTAGCGGTAGCCCATATTATATCTAATAAAAATACCCAATTTATTACTTTATTCTAGTTTCGATTTTTAAAATGAGAGGTTGGTGGTTTATGTTTTTTGTTAAATAATTATATGTGCATGACACCTACACAAATTCAATTCTATACGTCGTCTAATTTACTGTCCTAATGAGCTTCAGTCTGGAGTAGTACGTCACAGGTTAATTCGCCTCTATCTACCAACCAGGAGATAAATCCAAGCAACAAGTTGATGGAGCCTAACATATATAAAATCTTACCTCAGAGATTCGAAAGATACCTGTACGTGGTACGTCCCTGAGTTGTCTTTCTTGTACAAAACACCCACTTTTTGAACATGCTAGCTAGGAGGATCGTAGATGCTGCTTTTTGGACTTCATTTCAACTGATCAATATGAAAGGTTTTTACCACCCAGGAATTATTGAATGTTTTGTGTATCCCCATTAATGCCAATTGATTGAGGAAAAACAATTAAGGCGATGATCTGAAGGCAGCATGTACTTGAGTCATGATCAGCGGTTACTGGTTAGAAGTTGAAATGTCAAGAGTGTCATCATGTGAATGATCAATGAAGATTGGGGTTCGAATGTCTGAATATATAAAGGAAGAAGATTGGACAAGGTTGTACTATTCATCATTTGTGTCTTCGACACTGACCCCCTCAATATTAGAGCAAGGATATTAATGATAGGTTTAATATTCCTGTCATCCATTTATTACTCTATCGAAAATATTCTAGTTACAAAAGTATTAATACATATAAATAATTTCATAAATTGAGATAGTTTAATGTGATTTGTTAGATTGTAAAATTATTTTTATTACAAATTAAATAGATTTAATAGATCAGACAGAGCTACATCAATTTATAAAATTATTTTTATGTATTTACTTTATAGATGTAACAGTTCTCTTTACATATGATGTAGTTTGTACAATATATATCAGAGATACATGAACTTCCTTCTTTGTTTGCTGGGAAGTGCTTCCCGGCGCGGCGGGGGAGTCGATCAAAATAGAAAGCAGATTCTTCTTCCATTATGGACTGGCATGAATGACACGACAAAATTATGTTATCTTTGAAGCAAGTTGTGACTGTGTCATGGGCTGCGACAAAAATGATAAAACAAGCGGCCCTGCAAACTTGGGAAAAAGTATACATAATTTATGTTGCCTGATTAGCTAGCCATGAGGTTTGTTTCTGCACTCAACAAAAGAAATGGCATATATCTCTACTCTAGCTTGCTAACTACCAGCTTCTTGTCTTTCCCTTACACAACCATCTCCTTTGATCTGAGAACCTAACATTCCTTGGTCAAAATCGATCGCCATCATGAAATGAATTCGATGCATGTGTTGTTAGGGAATGATCAGATTAAATAACATTTTTTTTTTTAATGTTTATCGTGTTTTTTTCCTTTCAACATCGATGTGGGTAGGGATCATTGAGTAGGTATGGGTTCGAAGACAATCAGACAATTATGCGCTCCAGTATGGGTATATAATGGATTGCATGCTACAGCAAACATTATGCAAACAAAAGTACCTCAACTCTTTGGTTTGTCCATATATAGGGAATGATAACATAGGGCTGTACACGGTCGGTTTCGGTGTTGGTTTTACCATCAAATTGACACCCCATTGACACCCGAAACAGGTTATTCAGTTGACCGCCACCAACCTCATAGTAGCGGTGCGACGTCGACGTCGACATCGACATCAGTGCGGCAGCAGGTGGCAATCGGTGCCACTGATAGGTTTGGGCCTCTTGAAACATGACAATGAAGATGATGTTTGATACTCTCGCCGAGTGATCGTATTCAGACCCTTAATCATGAAATGGTTTTATGCCCAACTTTACCGATAATCAATATATTATAAACATAATTTAATTTCTTTTATTGGAAAAACGAAGAAGATCAATTACCTGGAGAGGAATCGGAGAGTGGTGGCTAGCGGCTGCATTGGCTAGTGGCTGGAGACTGGCGAGTGGTGAGGGATCGGCGGCTTGAACCCTAGGGCTAGAGGATTGAACAGTGAAGATCTGATTTTTGAAGAATGAAGATTCGAGAAAAGGGGGGATTCAAATGAAACAGTATCGTTTATATATATATATATATATATATATATAAAAGAGAGGCTATCGGTCTCTTCAATGGTTTGGCATGGGCCTGAATCGCCACCGACGCTGACTGAACCAAATCTCACATGTTTTGAACCGCCTCCTAACCGGTTCTCCATTAGCGGCAGCCGATTTTGGTGTTGGCGCTTGGTTTCCGACGGTTGTGGTTGGTTGCTCGATTTTTTGTACACCCTTATGATTAGATATTGAAATCTCTCTCTCTCTCTCTCTCTCTCTCTCTCTCTCTGTGTGTGTGAGATTGAATTAGTACTTATTTTGTTTGTTTGATTTCTTTTCTTTTTAGTTCAAGTTGAAAAGATCAAACTTGTGCTAGTTTTTATTAGTTTAGAACAAATTCACTAAAAATTTATATATAAGTGGGTTTTGAATAAAAGTGTTACCTCATGTTGTACCTTATACTTCCAATAATGATACATTACATTGTTCTATTTGTCCATTAGCTAAATATAGACGTTTACCTTTTCCTTCACATAGTGAACATATTTCTTCTTGTTTCTTTCAATTTGTTCATTGTGATATTTGGAAACCCTTTCAACATTAGTTATTGGATGGTTTTAAATATTTTTTAACCATTGTAAATTACTTTTCTTGTAATATTTGGATTTATTTATTAAAATCCAAGTCAGATGCTCCAATTTTTTTACAACATTTAATTGCTATGGTTAAGAATCAATTTGATTCTAAAATAAAAACCATTCAGACTGATAATGGTAATGAATTCAATATGCTTCAATATTTCTCTTTCAAGGGCATCATTTATCGATTGTCTTGTGTGGCTACTCCTCAACAAAACTCAGTGGTTGGGACAAAGCACCAGCACATTCTTAATATTGCTTGTGCTCTTCTATTTCAATCCAATGTTTCTTATCTTTTTGGTCAGATTGCATTCTCACTGTCGTATATATGATCAATAGAATTCCTTCTCTCATTGTAGAAAACAAAACTCCATATGAATTAATTTTCCAAAAACCACCCACATATTCTCATCTGATCAAGGCTTTTATTTCTCTTTGTTATGCATCTACACTAGCTCACAATCGATCTAAATTTTCTCCCCAAGCTAGAAAATGTATTTTTCTTGGATATCATCCACTTGCTACAAAAGGTTATAAAGTTTATGACCTTGATAGCAAATATGTTTTTTTTCTTGGGATGTTGTTTTTCATGAAAACATATTTCCTTTCCACTCTTTCAATCATAACAGATCTTCTCTAACACACTTTTCTCCAGAACATGTTTTAGTTGAACTTGTTCTTGATACTTTTGATCCACCTGTTTCATTTTCTAAAACTTCTACATCTTCACCTAATTCATCAATTCCTTTGAACTCTCAATCAAATGTTCCTACTGACTCTCATTCCCTTGTTTCTCCACATAAAATTATAAATAGAGAAGCGCTTTAGGCAGGCGTCTCTTGCAAATCCTTTTTATCGAGACAAATGAAAATATGCCACATAAGTGGTTGATGAAAAACCCAAATTCCTGCGTTACATTGGATCTTTTGGCTGCCTCCTGAACCCCCCCGCTCTCTCTCTCTGAAACATCTTCATCTTCTCTTTCAGGAGGTAGAGGCTGACAAGAAGAAGAAGAAAGGAAAAATACCCACCAAAACCATGAAGAAACGAGCAAATAATCACATTAATTAGCAGAGAGATGCTTCTAATTTCTATTCATTAGCAAGAATTGAAAATAGATCGAAGAAAAATGAGTTATGTAAATCTATAAGTGAGGAGGAGTTTTAGCAGTGGATGATGATGGACTTTGTCAACCCGTAAATTCAATGTGATGAGATTGATGCAACCCGAAAGAGATTGGGGCAGAGAACCAATGAGCTTGTTGCTGTGAAGAAGCAAATGTTCCATTTTGGAGAGCTTGCCAATATCCTGGGTATGGGTCCTTCCAATTAGTTAAAGTATAGTTCAAGGATTTTAAAGGTTAGTAAGGTGGAGGATACCATTGCCAAAAGTTTTGGAGAAATTATTAGCAGGTATCGAGATTTCTTCAAGTGTCGCAATATCGTAAATGTCTAGTGGAAGGGGTCCCGAGAGATCGTGTAACAAGCTTAAATCAAGGTTACGGAGATTAATTAATGAGAGAAGGAAGGAGAGAGAGAGAGAGAGGAGGTCCTCAGAGAGAGAGAGGTGATTTCGGGTTAGGACTTTTGTGAAGGAGATGAAAGGAGAGAGAGGTAGGGAGAGAGAGAGTAGAGAGATCTCCTGTAGTGTAGATATTTGGATTTTTCATAAATCTCTTACGTGACGCGTTTTCATTTGTTTCCAATAAAGAGAATTGGTAGGAGACACTGTTATAAGATATTCTCTTATAAATATTTGTTAAGAACCTCTACAACTAAGGAAAAAAACTTGGGAAATAAATATGGGAAAATCAATAGGATAGGGGATGGGTTGACAAGGGGGGATGACTTCTGCTTCAAGAGTGGGGGCAGCAATTCTTGTTTTCTTTCTTAATCAAGCATGCATTCATAGGAAAAAGTAATAAAAAAAAAGTTTAGGGAGGGTCCTTCCCACTATCAATAAACATAATACGAAAAGGAATATAAGCTACTGATATGGTATCGAATACAGAGTTAGTAGCGAATTATTGCACCATTGAATGTGCAAATTGATTTTGGGATTGATCTATTTGCTTTTTTTTTTAAAACTCCAGCCCCTGTGAGCTTTCAAAGTCTTGGTAATGTATCTAGAGATGGGGATGATTTGCCAATCCGAAGCTTCTCTACTAGTAGAAGAAACTATCAATTGAGAGTCACCTTCTAATAAGATTGACGGATAATTCAGGTGCACCACCATTTTGATTGTCAATTTAGTTTCGCTAGTAGTTTTGCAATCACAAGAATAGTAGTAGTGTTGTCCTCTATCTAAATTTAAATAGTTTTTCCTTCTGAATTTCTGCTCACTACTTATAAGGCTGATGAGAATGAATTTCCAACTGCAGCATCGAAGTAAATATTGATTTGATTTGAGGGTATTAGGGGCAGCAATTCACTAAGAACTAAGAAGGAGAAGTAGGAGAACCGTAACGCTCATTCGTACTCCTACCTAACCTCCATTCCGACGGATCTCAATTCAACGTATTCATTGTACCTCTCTAATCAAGACAATTATTGGTATTCACCTTTCTAATATATTATTTTAAAACGTGTTTATTTTGTTTATTAATATTGTTCGGAGTTTTGCTTCACATAAGATAATAATATATTAACACATTATATATAATGATATCTATTATAATTTAAAAAAAAACTATAATACTAGTTATTTTTATTATAGCTGAAATAGAAAATTTCTACATGATCAACATTAATATGTTGGGACATAAAAAGTAAGATTTATAAATAACTTTTTTCTATTATTTGGTATTGAAACTTGGGAGCGATATGCGATGAAACAAACTTCAAATGATCTCTTGTTTGCAGTGATTGCAGCTTTAATCACTCTAAATGTGTTAAATTTCACTTAGATGATTTGACTTGTTTAATAATTGAATTAACCATATGAATATTTAAAAAAAAATGTTTTGATTATAATGGAATTTCATACAAATAATTTCCCAAATTAATATATATAATATGATGTGTTAGATTGTAAAAAGATTTTTATTATAAAATAAATTTAATATATTATATAAAATTACGTTAATTTATGAATATATGTTTTAAAAAAATAAAAAAATAATGATTTTGTCGAAGCAACGGGCCGATGCTTTAATTACCACAAAGGACTGGATCAATATTATTAGCCGAAAAGTTCAGTTGTCTCTTGCTTTCATCTTTTTGGATAATTATGGCTTCATTATCAAGTACTATGATTTCCTCCTCTCTAAGTTTCGGGACATCTTTTAACTACTGCATTATATCTTTACCAAAATGGTGGTGACCCCATCGCAGTATAAGAAATTTAAGCATTTAAGATTAATATGATTAATTTACAACTACTTATCTTAAATATATTTTTTCATAATTAAATGGTAAGAATTTATATCTTTAATTAAAAAAATAGTTTTAGGATGGATAATTGTGAAGTTTCTGATCACTAACGATTTTTAATTCGCTAGCTTAATATATAGAGGACAGATGTGTACAAGTGACCATATTAATAGATTGATTCCGCTCTACTTTTTAGAATATTGATAGATTATATACAATTTTAGTATTCATAATGTGAAGGGAGCTCTCGGTGGACCAAATCCAAAGAGGATATGAAACTCAAAGTCTATAAGATCGACTGAGCCCAGGCCAGTCGAAGGCCTAGAGAAAGAGGGATAGACGAATCCTGAGCGTCCATACTGTTGGGAAGGTGCTCAGACAATCTCGAGCGCTCGCTGAACTTGAAGTAGTATTAGATTGAGAAGACATTATATCCCCCACGTCACTGTCGATTTTGCATTAACGACAACAAGACATCTTTCAGTCTGTTAGAGCACGTTAGTAAATATAGGACCTGTTCAGGTATGCTACATTAACTGCAAGACTGGACATGGAGGGTGCCGCATTAATTACTGCCCACAATTTAGTCTGATTGAGCATCGATCGAAAGGATTAAACCGACAGGGATGAGATGGAAAGAGTCAGACCATCATTTGCCGAGTGATGACCGGATAGTGTCACTAAGCATCACTGGCTTCCCCATTCTCATCCTTAGAAGGAATGTGCGAGTATCTATAAATAGGACCCAATCTATCTAGAATTAGGTTAGAATATACATTCTCTCATCTTCACAATTCATCTTACAACAATATATATGAAACTGACTTTATTATCGGAGACGTCTCAGATACTGACCCTTCCCTCATTTCTACTTTTCAGACTGAGGTCAGTTGGGAATTATCTCAGAGGATTGGGTTG
This sequence comes from Platycarya longipes, assembly GCA_036559045.1. Lineage (NCBI taxonomy): Eukaryota > Viridiplantae > Streptophyta > Magnoliopsida > Fagales > Juglandaceae > Platycarya > Platycarya longipes. The sequence goes on along the minus strand of CM071799.1, from coordinate 10,159,804 downwards.
CAAAATACGTCTCAAACACATAAATTTCGTGTAATACTTCTTAAAAAATAGATAGATTTATGTAAAAGAATATATAATTTTTATGGTATATCTTACTTAAAAAAAAAAAGAATTTGCATAATTTATATACTCTAAGACTCTGTCTAGTATTCATCAAATACTAAATTTGTGACTTTTACCAAATACTATAAAGTTGATTAGCAACATGTACCTAATAGCATGGATTTGAATGATATAATTTCTTATACGAATAAAAAACAAGTTAATCGGGTAGGTCGTGCCACAAACAAATCAATCTCGAACATATATATGATCAACTTAATTATGCAATTGACCATGTGTTGAAAAATTATGCCGACCTAAGTTTTTTTTCTAGGAGATTATAGCTTCGATCTATACGCATTTTTTTTATTGGTCCTTTTCAAGGGCGCCCACCAATTAGGAATCAATAATGAAGCTACTAAATATTCGTACCAAGATGAAAGAAGTTAACTGACGAAACGGGATAGGAGTTATTATTGGACATATAATTTTGACTTTTTTTTAAAAAAAAAAAAAAAAAAAAAGTTAACTGATGAGAAGATCAATAACTCTCGAATAAGAGTTTTAAATCTGAGATAGATGGATCCCCCACTAAAGGAATGTACACTGATATTGTTTTCTTTTTGGTCTTTTTCTTTCATTCTTTTTTGTTTCCAAAGGAATATTGTTAGGTTGCCTTGAACGTTGCACTAATCCTTTGAATCCAGTACCAACGGGTACCATCCTCCCGAGAACAACGTTCTCTTTCAGACCTTTCAACCAATCGATACGACCCCGGAGAGCGACTTTTACTAAAACTCTAGTAGTTTCTTGAAAACTCGCTTCGGATATGAAACTTTGAGTATTTAGAGATGCTTTCGTTATTCCCAATAAGATGGCTTGGTAACAGATTGCTTCTTCCAAAGCACGCCCTGTTCGTTCCGCCCGCAACAATTCAATTAGTTCTCCGGGTGAAAAAACATTAGACATTCTATCTTCTGAAACCAACCCTTTTGATGTTATTTGACGCACAATAATCTCTATATGCTGATTATGAATCTGCACCCCTTGAGATCGATAAAATTTTTGGATCTTATTAACTAAAGAGATACGACTTTGTACCTCTTGGTCTTATAGACTTATAGTAAGGAAAAAGCTAGTTTTTTTGACGGGGCTGTCGCTTTTTTTTTTTTTTTTAATAAATTTTTTTACTTCATAATATTAAAGAAATATTTTTAATAATGTTGTGAATTTTTTTTAACTCTAAAGTGACCTCATTTTGGTCTCCAAATCGTTAAAATATAGAGCAAAGTTTTAGAATACTATAACATTGACAGATTGAGATCGTTACCATAACGGTGTAATTTCTAATATTTTCTACAAAATAATATTGATGGCGTATAAGTCTTAACTTATATTGATATTTTAAGGGTGACAATGTTGCTGTAACTTTCAGCTGTAGTAGGCACAACAAGTGTAATAATCATAGAAGAAATATATACTTTTCACTAGGGGTATAAATTTAAACCGGAAAATCAGAAAACAGGCCCAAATCAAATTGGACCAGATCGAAAATGTCGGTTTTGGATCATTTCGATTTGGTGCCAGTTTCATAAATTGAAAAACTGGATAATATCGGTCCTGTTCCGTTTCCATCTATTTTAAAATTGGACCGGACCGAACCGGACTGATTCTATTTATTTGTTCTATTTTTTATTTTTTTTAGTATTATTATATAATATGTTCTATCCTATATATAATAATATAGATTATAATTATATATGAGATAATGTAGATTTTTTATAGAACAATTTTTTTAAACAGTTTTTTAATGCAGATTTTTTTTTTACAACAAATTTTGTTAAAACAGATTTTTTTATAGAGCATTTTTTTTATAAAAGCGGTTTTTATTTTATAATCGGTTTTGAGAGATAATCGGAGTGTAATCGGTTTTAAGAAATATAAAACCGGTAGTACTGATTCGATTTTTAATTTTGTTTAAAATCGAACCAGTTACACTCCTACTTTTCACATTGTTGGCCTAAATTCTAATTTTTGAATTCAAAGGAGATTTAAATTAGGAGCTACTCAAGCAATAGCACGAGCGATTTAATAACTACATGTGCCTAATACAATAATAGATTAGAGTTACATGGAGCTTGCTTTATAATCTGGTATTCTGTTATGAAATATCTATTTCACATTGAATATTCTAATTTTTTTAACTGAATAATATTGCGTAAAAGTTTTAAATATATCAATTTTTTATTATAAAAATATGGATTTCAAAAAAAAAAAAAATAGAATTTTTCATGATGAGGTCTATTTTTTTTTTTTTATAAAAATTTTGTATGAGATTTATGCATTTAAGACACGATATATTATTTTTCCTTTCAACTTTTTTATTCTAACTCTCGAATTTATCATTTTCTATGTATCATCTTCCTTTCGAATCTTGTCCAAAAACTCCCAATAACATAATGAAAAATGTTCCAATGTTCATTAAGTTTGATATGTTTGATATTTTAATTTTTAATTTTATTTAATAATTAAAAAATTAATTATTAATGTATTATTTTTATTTTTATATTTTTTAAAAATATTTAAATACATTAAAGAATTTTTTTTACTAGCGGTCCCGATCATCGCTGGCGGCATAGTTAAAACGACCCGAGATGTAAATGAGACGTAACCAATCATGATTCTTTCATTATTTTCATGGTGTCCAATCAATGACGGGACGGGTCCACCTTGGACGGGTCCACCTTGGACTGGTTGAAATTGCCGCCCCTCGCTCGCGCTCGTTATCAACAATTCCAACCCAGTCCCCTGAAGGACTGCAGTCTGTTGCTACTGATTACTGAAGATCCGCTTTCTGTGTAAACCAAAAGCAAGTGGTGGTTCGACCTCCTCTCGGATCCCTTCCAAGGTATTTCGTGCATACTTTCTCTGAATATCCGACTCCCTTTTGGTTTCGAAAACGATTCCTCTGCTTCGTCAAAGACTTGCTATCTGTTTTCTTTCTTGTTTTGGATTTCAGTTTTTTTCCTGCTGGTCTAGGTGTTCGTTGATGGTCATCTAAAAAAGTTTCGTTCCTTGAGCAGATCACTCGTAAGCGTTTCTGAAATTCACGTAGGTAATGCATTTTTCACGGTTGGATTATTTGCTAATATTGAAAAAAATCCAACATTATTTTAAAAGTAACTTGTACTAAACTTTATATGAGTATCCTCTTCTTTTCTAACCTGGCTTGAGAAGAATGCATGAATTTTTTTATAGTATCAAGCCAAAATTTTTAAGTAATACGTTTTATCTATTGATTTAATGAAATTCATTTGTAAAAATATGACAAAATATCAACGTATAAATGAGAAGAGTGAAAAAAATCTCACGTTATTTTAGAAGGAGGTTATCTAAATTTTATATAAGATATCTCTCCATTTCTTAACAATACCTTCTAGAGAAGGACGCGTTCTTTAAATACACCGTGTTTGTTGGCTTTTGAGTTCATTTTCTTCGAATTCATGCTCTGGAGTCTGGTTGGTGATGTAGAGAATTAAACGAAGAAGATGAGAGTTTCAAATTTTATTACCTTGTACATTCTGCGTCTCAATTCAGCTCACTTTTTTTTTTTCTGAATTTCTCGAATCTGGAAAACGTAGTGTGTTTTACAGTTGGAACTTGGAACTGATTTTCGTTTTTTGACCCGAGTTTTCTCGGCAGCCAAACAGAATATCAACCGGAAACTTCGAAGCGAAGTTTTTGTAGCTGTTTGATGCAGTTCTGCGCTTGAAAAGTTGCTCTTGAGCACAATATTAACTTAATGTTTGGGACTAATTTTCGTTTGTGTTTTCCCGAGTTTTCTCTGCAGCCGAACAGAGTATAAACCGGAAACTTCGAAACAAGGTTTTATCGACGTTTGGTGCGGTTCTGAACTTGAAAAATGTCACTCTAGCACAAATTTAACTTTCGATGAGAAGCTTTGTAGCAATATAACGCACAAGTATAAATTCTATTGTTTTCTTCTCTCATTATCCTCTTATGCTGGAACAGCTCCTGGTCTCAATATTCAACGAAATGAAGATTTCTGCTGTAAATATTGCCTTCTAGTTCTCTTTTCACGGAAGTTTCCATTATTTTATTTGCAGTGGAAGATGGTTACCTTCGGGAAAAAGTTGAAGGAAAGACAGATTCAAGAATGGCAAGGGTACGCTTGACATTAAATTATATGACTCTAGTTTGCTACTAGGATTAAATTGTTTTCTACTGCTTGATGAAAGTTCTCTGACAAACGATAAAAAAGAAAAGGCTTAAATATTTTCTATTTTTTTTATCTGTATTGTTCTTCTTTTCCGACGCTAGTGACAAAGGAGGTTAATACGTCATTCTGGTATTTAATTATGAATAAGTGATGGTCGTAGGATAGTAGATCAGACATCAGTCATCGTGTCTAATGGCTGAAAGTCTTGCTCCTTGCATTCCCTCTAAAAGAGGCCGCTAGTATCAGCAACCTAACCTTAGAATTTAACCAGTCCCTGATCTAACCTGGAGAACAAATTTGTGTAGCCCATTGCCAATTTCATTTATAAATTAAGCACAAAAATGAATTATTCATTTAATTTCCGCTGCCCGCAGAACTCCCAAACCTGCGGGAGTCCAATCTCCCTCAAATAATATCTTACAACTTTTTTAAAACTAATAAGCGAAACTTGTTTGATTAGATTTTGTAGCTTCAAGCGACTTCTCTTAAGATTTTTGTCAAACCTTCCATTTAATGGCAACCAAACAACATAGGGTACACACACAAAGCACGCGCTAATATAAGGTTGAGGATTTCAAACCTGCTACTGAATTTTACTGAAGTTTTCATTTCATTCTTGTTAGATCCTTGTCATAGATGCTCTTAGTTTTCTTTATTTCAGATATTATATCAACTATAAACTCATGAAGAAAAAGGTAAAGCAATATGTTCAACAAATTGAACTTGGGATACACGATCGCCGGCATGTACTCAAGGACTTCTCAAGAATGTTGGATAACCAGGTGCGCTATGTACCTGTTTCTCTTTGTGAAATTGGAAACATGTTATAAACGAAATGGGTATAATACTTTTTTGATAATTAATAAGAAGTGTTATTATGAATAATAGGCAAAGTCAATGGCCCCACGTCTCCAAAATGGAGATCGTGAGGTCGATCCCCCTCCCCCAATATCAAAAAAAAAAAAAAAAAAAGAAGAATAGGCAAAATCCAAGTGAAAGTATACAAAGGAAATACTTGCTACACACTAGAAAGTAGGAAAAAAACTAAAACAAATTCAGAGAAATGGAGTATAATACGTATATGTACTTTGCTTTATGTGTGTTAACTTTCTCTGTCATTCATAATTTGGTTAATGAATCATAGCCCCATTTTGTCAGACCGAGTGTACTTCAAAGTTTTCGAAGTTCTAAGATGTCATATTTTTGCAACGCTTATAGGTTTGTTAATTCTAGATACTTCCTTTACATGTGGTTCTTGTCATGCATCCATCTTTACATTCAGCTCATTTAAACAATCCATTGAATATTAATTAACTTAGGTATTTGTTATGTTGTGATGGTGCAACAATTATGATAAATATACAGAATAATTGAAAAAAAAATAAGAGAAAAATAGCACAGATATTTACGTGGTTCGATAATGTGTCTATATCCACAGAAGCGAGCGGCTGTAATTTTACTATCATCTAAAGTAGGTTTACATCATATATATTTATACTAACCTTAGGTGCCACTTGCCACTGTATACTCATCATATATGAGTCACATATTTCAACATGTTAGAACTGAGTTGTAGTAGGCTTTCTAAAGAATCAACTTCTTAAGATGGTGTTGGGTTTGTGGAGCTTGGTTTGTTGGTGTGTTGGCCCGATTTGATGACCTGATTCAATAAGGATGCGTAATGGTTTTTGGCGAGTTTTAAAAAATGCTTGGGCATAAAAGTCTGCTCAATGTTGGCACGACACTTAGCTTGAGCGAAATTTAGGTATAGAGTTTGTTTGAGGCTTGCTCAACAGATTGCTCGAGCGAATATCAAATAGAAAGTTCATTGGAGGTGCGCTCGACACTTCGTTCGAGTGAAAAATGCAAAAAAGTAAAAATTAGGATTTCCGTTATGTGATACTATAAACATGTACTTGATGAACAGTAAAGCTGGTTCTTAATAGTAAAATTTGCTTAAAGTGTATTTTGTGGTTCCCTAGTACAATAAAATCCTCTACTCTCTGTATGCAGGCAATTTGTATGCTGATCTATGCTAATTTCGTGTTCTGTGATTGATTTGCTTGAATTTGCTTTTTTCTGTCTATCATCATTTTCACAACAGATGGAACCAAATTGCCTTTGACAGAGACCATGGAAGATTTGTCAAATCTTCAAGATAAGTGAGGAAACATATGATGTTCCTGTAGATAAATTAGAGTGCTCTCGAGCTCTTAGATAAATAATGAAACATGTTATCTCTCATAAGAAGCTGCCCTTACATAGGGTCAAACCGAAGTATTTTTTATTTTTGATGCTTAGCTTACACTTTTACATCTTTCTTACCCTTCTGGCCCTTTGGAAGAAAAAGGCTTGTAGTTAAATATAGTCTCAGAGGGAGTATTCAACCTATTCTGGCAGGGGCTCTTGGGCATATGTTCACTCTTGTTTGTAAATACATGTAATACGTGGATGTTGTTGTATTGCATGCTTGCCTAACGTATTTAGGAGCAGTAATCTCGCATGTTCAGTCATCAAGGGTGAGCTAACATTTGTTGTTATTTACTCTAGGTTGATCCTGAAATGTGTTTCAATTACTTTCCCGTTATTTCAGATCGAGAAGATTGTCCTTTTCCTGTTGGAACAACAAGGGCTACTTGCAAGCAGGCTAGCTATGCTTGATGAGCAGGATGAACTTCAGCAGCAGCCTGAAATATCCCAAATATCAGAATTACGAGAAGCTTATAGAGCAGTCGGACAGGATCTGTTAAAGCTTCTCTTTTTTGTTGAGATAAATGCTATTGCTCTGCGGAAGATACTGAAGAAGTTTGATAAACGCTTTGGATCAAGATTCACTAATTATTATGTCAAAACACGTGCAAATCATCCTTATTCTCAGCTGCAGCAAGTGTTCAAGCATGTGGTAATGTGTAAATGTTGGAGGCATTCTTTTTCTAGTTATATATTTTAAAGGCAAAGACTTACAAGAATTACTGTCCCTGGATAAATGGAACTTTACTAACAGATAATGGAAACGTGCAGGGAATAGGAGCTGTCGTGGGAGCCATATCACGCAATCTTCATGAACTTCAGGACCGTCAAGGAAGCTACTTATCAATATATGATCAACCTGCTCTTCCCCTCCAGGTTTCTGTTACATATACTCAATGAAACCTTTTCAATTTCTCATGGTTTCCCCCCTGTAGACATTTCTTCTCCTCTGTTGTATGCACACAAACAAAGACACTGGGAAGAGGTCCCAAGGCTGGGGATTTCTAATGGTATTTAATATTTTTCATCTGCAGGATCCTGTCATTGATTCAATAAAAGCCGCCGTGGACAGGTTAACCCACTCAACAAATTTCCTTAACTTTTTGGCGCAACATGCACTCATTATGCAAGAAGAGCTACCTACTCCCGTTGAGGAGCAAGTTGATGATCAGAAATACCATTTTATGTCGCTTCTCTTGAACTTGGCAAACACATTTCTTTATATGGTCAATACATATATTGTTGTCCCTACAGCAGATGACTACTCCATGAGCCTTGGAGCTGCAGCAACAGTTTGTGGTATTGTGATTGGGGCAATGGCTGTTGCACAAGTATTTTCTTCGGTGTATTTTAGTGCATGGTCAAATAAATCATACTTCAAACCTCTTATATTTAGCAGTGTAGTTCTTTTTGTGGGAAACATCTTGTACGCGTTGGCTTATGATCTTAATTCGATAGCGGTTCTTCTAATTGGGCGTCTTTTCTGTGGGTGAGTAGTCTTTTTCTTCTTCCTGTGTTATTACTTGATGGGAATAACTTCATATATCTGCTTTTTGTGCATAGAAGTAAAACCATTTGGATCTCCACATGCTTTAGGCATCTCTTATTTGTTTAATAATAACATTTTTTTGAATTGAGAGGTCCACTTTAAAAACGATCGCATCTAAGCATAACTGTGACAGAGCTCATATATCTGCTTTTTGTGCATATAAGTAAAACCATTTGGATCTCCACATGCTTTAGGCATCTCTTATTTGTTTAATAATAACATTTTTTTGAATTGAGAGGTCCACCTTAAAAACGATCGCATCTAAGCATAACTGTGACAGAGCTTACTAATTAAAAAACTCAAAAAAAAAAACATAAATTAGCATGAGAAATGTATAACAATCTCGTGTTTGTGTGTATTAGCCCTCACACACCCAAGACATGGGCATTTAAGGAAGATTTTCTCATGAAGATGCAGCAACAAGATTTGTTCCTGCTCTATTTGAGAGGCACACCATATATTTATATTGTCCAGTTACAAGAAACTAGAAACCATTTCCTGCTTGTAGAACAGACTAGAGGCTGTTTCTTTTGAACCGACAGTCTAACTATGTAATTTCATGTGGTAAGAATTATAGAAAATCTTATTTATACCTCATATGCATTAATGTAGCCATACTTTTCAAATTGCAGACTCGGTTCTGCCAGAGCTGTTAACCGGAGGTATATTAGTGATTGTGTACCGCTAAGAATCCGAATGCAGGCATCGGCGGGTTTTGTCAGTGCCAGTGCTCTTGGAATGGCTTGTGGTCCTGCCCTGGCTGGTTTGCTTCAAACTAATTTCAAGATCTACAAGCTTACTTTCAATCAAGACACCCTGCCTGGCTGGGTTATGGCTGTTGCTTGGCTAATATACCTAGTTTGGTTGGGGATCTCATTTAAAGAACCTTCTCGTGAAACTGAAAAAAGTCATTCACCACAGGAATCTAATGCTGGTATGTTCATTTATATGTTTTTTTTTTGTTGACATCTCAAGCATGTCCGATTCTGTCTACATTGTATAATTCATAGGCTGTAAATTGAAGTTCTCATCATTTAATTTAACTATAGTTATTTTTTTCTTCTTGAAATTATCTTTTTGACAATAGTCTTCTCTTTTCAAAATGTTTAATATGTATGGTGGCCTTTTAATGACAGAAGTAGCAGAGAATGATACCCTTGAGAATGGACATAAACAACCGTTGCTTACAAGTTCAGAAGACAAGCAACAAGATGAAGATAGTGAGCAAGAATGTGATGAAAGTGAAGAAGCTTCTCCAGAATCTCACGGACCAGCTACTTCAATTCGATCAGCATATAGACTACTTACACCCTCTGTAAAGGTATATAAGTTTCTAAAAAATTATTGAGTTAGATATAAAATATGCATGCCTTGGATGCCATCATTGACATGAAAAACAAAGTTTGTAGTTATGATAGTTCAGATGAGTTTATCTACTCAGATTTTGCATTGTGCAACAGAGCGTTTTGTTCCTCACTCAGCATGTGAAATGGAACCTCACTCTTGACTTTGCTCCTTACATTTACTCCCAAAATAAAATGAATCACTATTTACCTGCTAGTGAATAAACAATTTAGAACCTGCTCATTCATCATCTCATCAGTGTCATGTATTTTATTGTCCAATATAATGGACCGAGTTGAAAATCGTTGAGAAGCTTTTCCTCCTATATTTCTTTGCAATCTCATTTTCTCCGCTAGAACTGTTTGGTTGGAGCTGAAATTCAAGGAACTTTTCTACACACAATCTCTAATTGAATTTTCTATATTTCATTCAGGTTCAGCTGTTGATATATTTCATGCTCAAATATGTGATGGAGATTTTAATTTCAGAATCAAGTGTTGTTACCACATACTACTTTGAGTGGTCTACAAGCAATGTCGCGATTTTTCTTGCTTCTCTTGGTCTCACGGTTCTTCCAGTTAACATTGTTGTAGGAAACTACATTAGCAATATGTTTGAAGACAGGTAGTTATTTAACAGTAGCTTGCTTTTGATCTCTATTTTCTGTCAAAAAATGCTACAGTCATAAACAATTTTATAAATTGATATCACTTCATATAATTATTAAATTTATTTTATAATAAAAATAATTTTATAATCTAATATATTATATCAAATCACGTCAATTTATAAATTTATTTATGTCTTTAGCTTGCTCGGTATCTTTAATATTTGCTTCTGTGATGTTTTTTGATCATGTTTCTCATAAATCTCTGATGAATGTATATTTTCATTAAACCGTTCGCAGGCAAATTTTGTTGGCATCTGAAATTCTAGTTTGCGTAGGCGTACTCCTGAGCTTCCATATTATAATTCCGTACTCTGTGCCGCAGTACGTCTGCTCTGGACTCATCCTGTTTGTTTCTGCCGAAGTACTTGAAGGTGAGATGTTGTTCAGTACGTTCAATTACCTTTTTGTTTATAATATATAGCGTGCGTATGAGAAGTGGTCAAACATAATTTGGGAAAATATACAAACCTTTCTGAAACTAACGTCCAATATGTAATCGCTTCCAAAATATTAAAATTATAATCGATTCATTTTTCCGTTAGAAAGATAAAAGTATCCATATAATTTTTTAATAGAAAAAAAATACCCTGTTAAGAACATGTTTCACCACCAGTTCACTTGGAAAAAATTTATATAACTTCTTATTATTTACCCAATTTCTATTTATCATATCTTATCTTTTATTTTATAAAATATTTGATATATGAATAATAAATAAAAAAAATTAAATTAATTTAAAAAGAACAAATTCAAAATAAAACATTAAAAAAAATAATTAAAAAATAATAATATGTGAAAGTTAGAAAAATTGTGGAGCATTGCTCAGTCAACTTGTGCTATCAACCTATGACAAGAAAAGATGTTGATCTGGCGTGCGGTGTGCGGCCTAATGCACCTCCGATCCTTAGTTAGAATGGTTCTATATATGTAACGAAAGATTTTAGGAAACAATTATCTTAAATCAGAAGGGCTCTTTATAATTTATATAGACGTGAATTCTCCCTTATAAGGATAGTTTGATCCTTTCCCTTGATCTCAGGCTTCGATTATCGAGTTATCAGGATTTAGACCATTTTTAGGCTAATATCTTACAGCATAACAAAAATTACCTTTTTTTACGGGTCTTTTCGTGATTAATATCATATATTTCTGTCATAATAAAATTTTTGTCACCAAATTAGATTGTAGCAGACTTGTAGAAATAAACTGGTAATTTTAAGTACTTAAAGTTATCATTATAAAAATTGTGAGAAATACTCTTATTTCTTACGATTATTTTCCTCACAAAAAAGTATAAGATTTCGTTGCAAAAAATATGTTAACCATGGTTAACAGAGATAAAAAATACTTATATGCCACAATAAAAATCACGAAAAATAAGCAATTGCGACCAAAAAAATATTTCTAGCGATTTGTGATTGCTGGAAATAGTTTTTTATGAAACAAAAAAAAAAAAATAATAGTAAAACAATATAAGAATCTTATACCTAAGATAAGAAAAATGTGAATAACATATTACTAATACCACACTAAGGTCATAGATTAAAAAAAATACTAGAAAGCTGAGAGCTTCCTTATACCCCCACCAAACACACATCAAGAATGTTAAAAATATATTAAAACTATACTAAGCTTAATAGACAATAAAAAATGGTACAATTCATCATGATGCATCGACCATTCATCATGATACATAAATATTATAACATGGTTCATAATTCACACAACCCATATCTAAAATGATAAAAGATTAAATACATTTTTTTTATAGTACAACATCAATACAAGAATAGTTGTATATAGTTAATTGCGACTTATGAATAGTATTGAGTGCATCATACATACAAGACAATTTAAAGCTGATTTCTTATAATCCCTTCCAAATATAAGAACTAACCTTTTGTCCAAATAGTATGGTACTTGCAGTCTCTCCTTGATGTTGTGGGGATGGGCTAATAGTTATGATTAATAACATCCTTGATGTGCCTATGAGACAATAAAAAAAGTCAAAACATACAACAAAATGAAAATCTTCAATTTTAAATCATGGCCAGAGCCTCCTATACTAATTTGCCCATCAAATCCTAAGCACATAATAACATTAATGTGAAAGACATCACCTCCAAAGGACACCAATCTCAATGAGTATATTTGGTGAATAAGTATAGATAACTATTCATTAATCATTGATATTTTGCCCTTGTAAAGATAATGAATAAGTATAAAAGAGAATATAGCATTGTTTAAAAGAGAAGTATATAGAGCTAAAATAAAACAATTTTCAGATAATGAAAAAAAATAACTGTCTAAAAAATTAATGTGGGGCTAGAATTGCAAAGTAGTGCACTACATTGATCTTAAGTGTAATTTGAACGTACTAAATAGTTCAGTTTTGAAAAGTCATTTTAGAAGATTGAATTTTTTATAGTTCTTCAACATCGACTATAATTTAGGCTCTTGAATGTTTGAATTGTTCCAGAGTTCTAATTCGATTTCTTATACGATAAAAGTAGAGCTCTGTATCAAGCTATAATGCTTATTATTCGGAACATATAACTCCTTGGAAGGCATGCTTCACTTTTACTATTTATAATCTTATGGTCACAATTCATCAAAGCAGAAAATTTAAGAACATAATTTCACCGCAAAGTAGGTTCCATGGGTCAAAAGGATATACCTTTGCTAAAGAAAATTCCAAGGATAACCTCTCACTCTGTTTCACATATATTGATAGGTCACAAGCTCTGGAGTGCAAAAATTCCAACTCAAAAATCTACAATAAACATTATAAGTTAAAACGAATGGAGAAAAAGATTTCTATATTTTATAGAACTAAAACATTCTGCAATAACAACTCAAAATATTTGGGCTCTTGGGTTAATAGAAATTAACCAAAATAGAGGAACAACACAATGGGCTATTTTCCAACCAAAACATGGCATAATTATGGGCTTAAAGGTCTTAGACAGCTTCACATGTCTTAATATAGTAAACATAAAGAGCAATCACCTAAGCCTAACCAACTATACAATAACTAAACCACCCAAACAATATTATTAGTTTAGATAGCATATTTAAATTAAAACTAGACACAGTATAAGAATAGCAAAGACTACCCATTTACTAACATTAAAACTTTAGCTATCCAAAATCATATTTTACCTAGTTAATACCCACTTTAAAATCATGTTATGAGATTAAAAGAGAGCTAAGTAAAGGATTAACATGGCACTTCTAACATCTCAAAACATGTCATACAACAAAACCCTTAAAAATAGACATGATCCTAGCCAACTAATGTTAACATACTAAGCTAATAACACCTAGGACTAACCCAAAATAATCCATGGCATTTTATTTTCGAAGTACACTTAATCACATAGCAAAACAGCCACCTAAACTTGGTTTGGGGCACAAAAAACAGGGCATTTTGAAAATCATAGCATATGGTAATTTAACACATCAAAACTCAAGCCAAAACAGTTCATTTTACTTCCAAAATTAAATCAAACCAAATGGGTAATTTAGGGTTTTACCTCAAGCCTAAATCATTTCCAAAAGCAAGATGGATGACCCAAAAATGAAGCTTTCGTTGAACTGGAATACCCCCAAAAACTGAAACATACATGGGTGAAAAAATAGTGAAATCCGAAACCCATAGGAGCCATAGTAGAAAATGAATCAAGAGTCCCGTACCTTTAAGATTCCCCTTTGGAAATATTAGAATAAGCTTTGGATTCAAACTTGAAGTGAAAAATCTCGAAACAGATTCAGAGATGGGGTGAAACTGCATGGTTTGAAGGAGGAAATCAGTTTCCTCTTTGCAAATAACGCAGGCCCTAGTGAGATGGTGAGGAGATCTTCATACTTTGAAGAAGAAATGACAGGAGAAGAAGAGATGAAGCATTTCGACTAGGGCTCTTGAAGAGGAGAAAATTTATTTTCCTTCTTGCTTGATCGATGTCGACGGAATGGGGAAAATAGATTAGGGTTTCATTTTCCTCTTCTTATCGAAACTTATGTTGGGGGGGGAGGAGGAAGGGATTTTAAGTTTTTAAGTTTTAATTTGAAAATCACGTGGAGGGGGAAGGAGTTTTTATGTTTTTAAGTTTTTTTTTTTTTTAAATTTTAGAACTATCAGACACTAATAGCACCAAGTTTCAACACCGAAAAAGTATGAAGGAATTAATCTGTGAAACTTATTTGCCGTAATATTTCCTCGTCACAAAATTACTTTTCATTGCAGCAAAAAATAATTTCTATATTTGTATTTAAATACAAAACTTTTCTTTATAATTTTTATTTGTGAGAAAAAATGTTTAATTTTCACGTATTCTAGTTCGTGACAAATAAATTTGTACAATATAATTATTTGGGACACTAAGTTTTGTGACGATATGAATTGGGTAAGAAAAGATAACTATTTGCTATTAAAGATATAATTGAAAAATGTTTTTTTTTTTTTTGTTACACATTATTTTTGCCAGTAATAATTCTATAGTTTGTAAGAAAAATGTTTTTTGTGGCAAAATGTCATTATTTGCCGACAAATTATATTCGCAGGAAAAAAATCTGTCCCAAAAACCTTTTATTTTTGTAGTGTCGTTATTTCCTTAAAAATGGATATTTATAGATATCAACAATGGTTACTCTATTAATTATGTTAGAGAATTTTTATTGAATTGTTTAAAATTAAAGTTTAAAAAGTATAATTTTAGACACATATTGAAAAAATTTGGTCATATTTAATTAAAAATAAAGAAAAATTTGTGAAGAAAGTGAATAAAAATACTTTTTATCTTCAAAAGTGAATAGTAAATCTAAAAGTTGTCAAATTTGACCAATTTTAGACAAAATTCTAGCTTTACTATTTACAAAAGTATTTTTATTCTTTTTTTCCACAAACTTTTTCCCATTTTTGATCAAATATAACCAAATTCTTTTAATAAATGTATAAATTTATACTTTTTGAATGCTAGTTTTAGACAAACCAATGATAAATGTATAAATTTATATTTTTATTCTAGCTTTACTATGGCGTGATTGTCTAGCAGCAAGTCTAAAGTAAGTTGGTGATCTTCCGACTTATTGGTCTTTTTGTATGGGCCTTAATTGGTATTATTGGGCCTATTTAACGGGATGACCTCTCCATACACTTAGAGGGGCGCTATCCGCACCATTCCCCACCCTCGACGCAATTCACTCCGCCTCGACGATGTGGGGGCGAACTATCCTGTCCTGCTACTAGGTGTATAGGGTAGTTTCCACTCAGCCTCGATGGTGCGGGATAGACCTCTCTTTGGATGCAATTCACTCCGCCTCGATGCGGGGGTGGACTACCCCACCCTGCTACTAGGTGTACAGGGCAGTTTTCAATCCGTCTTGCTTCATGTCCACTTTAAAAATAGACTACACTCTACCGTGTTTATAAATTATTCCTAGATTTAAAAGTGAAAAAAAAAAAATATTTTTAGACATTATAAATTTAGATTTTGTAAACATGACTAATTTAAAAATTATGTAGTTTTTAAATTTTTAGTGTAGATTTCGTGTAAAATGTAATGTAGTAATTTTTAAACTCTATAATTTTTAAATTTGTTAATGCATATTTTATGTAAGTTGTAGTTTTTAAACTATATAATTTTTGAATTTGCTTGCACTTTGTGAAAAAACTAACAAATTATAATAATATTTTTATATACAAAATTTATAAAATATTATATATTTATGTTTTTATTTATATATATATGATATATATTTAAATATATAAGCGAGAGCGGGACGGTAGAAGCGTAGGACAAGTTGGACCCTCCCCACTTCCTATCCCTTGCCCCCATTAGCCATTAGGGAAGGCGGATGTAAGACAAGGTGATGTCCTGCTGCCAATCCCTAATATCCTATTAAAAAACAAATCTCATAAGTTTCTTTATCGGCAAGTGGATATTTCTCATATGGGTCTCAATAGGGTAAAAGTTTGAGACCTAATGGTATAATCAAAATTACTGTAATTTGGACGTGATTTACATTGCTAATAACATATAGATGAATTAGACCGAACGTGAATTTAATTTCTTTACAAGATTTAATTAAAATAGTAAAATAGTATTAGAAGTTATAAAGTATGAAATATTGCGTAATTATTTTGAGAAAAATAAGTAAAATATCAGATTCAAATATAGAAATTAATTTTTAAATATTAAATCTTAGTTTTTTTTAAAATAATTACTTGAAAGTTACATATTCTAATATAGTAGTATATGTATTTAGCATTATTTATAAAAATTTGTCCTAATTGAACTGGGTGCTGAAAGTTATGCAATCATGTGGTGGCGGGATGTCCTCTGTCTTTGGTCCAGGTGTCAACCTAGCACTCCTCTCACGCGTCATGTCATCCCGCCTGTCACGTGGAACCTACAACAATGGACTACTGTCAACAGAAGCAGGGACAATCGCACGAGTGGTAGCAGATGGCACGATAACATTGGCTGGGTACTTGGGGGAGAGTAAACTGTTGAATGTCACGTTGCTTCCTTCACTCTTCATTTGCATATCCTCCATCGTTGCCACCTGCTTCACCTACAACTCTCTCTATTAATAATGGTACAGTAACTACCTTATCAAAATATGATGCTTTCAATATCCAGTGTACGTAAACCGTTCTCTTCATAATTTCTATCTCTTTTAATTCCTTCGTTATTAATTTGCCTCATGTATTCATTGCTGTATATTTGTACGAAAACAATTTTTTTACTTTTTGTCTACATGATAATTTGGATATCAATAAGTACTCCTTTTTATTAATTTGCTTAAAATTACCATGCATAATATTATTGAAAATCGAATAATTTATACCATATACGAATTCTTTAAGAAAAAATTAGCACAAACTACCAGAAAAAATCAACTTTTTACGACATTAAATTTCGTCACAAAAAATAAAATAAAAATATTATAATTAAAATATTACAAATATTTATTTTTCTTATAGTAACACCTCATCACAAAAGATGTCACATTAGCCGATGGTACGTAGGGCGGAAGCTCTGTAGTTGAGCTCTCTGTCTCAGTAAAATTGTTGCCGTTTCCCACACTACATGTAGCCCTACTTTTTTGTCTTTGCTCCCTTTAAAGAGATTAGATATATATGAGCTACGTACTTGCGTAGATAATGAAAGAGAGATCAAGACATCATGCCGGAATTTCCATCTACATTTAAATTAAGCCACCAAGACATCGTTAATTTGGTAGTGATGAGAGCTAGGACCAATCGTCTTCATTGCAAGCTAATTACATTAATAATGAAGCAGCAATTAATATCATCTCCCTCAATTATTTATGCTACATTAATTCAATTATATGCATCTGATCACTTAGTATGTATATATTATATATCTACTTATACAGTACTTACTATTTTTTTACCACTTGTTTACTATTTTAAGTGCATTGGTTTTATTTACTATTTTCTTTTAGATATTTTCTCAACCTTTTTAATCATTAAAAAAAAATTATAAATATATAATTTCGTTAATAGTCACTTTTTTTTATTTATTAAGTAAAAAGAGTACTAGCTCTGTTTGGATTGAGAAATCATATCAACTTATCTTATCTAGTCATCATTATAATTTCTCAAATTTCTATACAAAATATAATAAATAATTCAACTTTTTCAAATCCTATTTTATTTTTTTCAAAGTTTAAAATAATAATAATATAAAAAATAATATCTTATTTAACTTTTTTATAAAAACTATCTCATCTTATCTCACTATCCAAATAGAACTAAATCAGTCGATATGATTAAGCATGATCAGTACTAATAATGATTAAGTAGTATTGGCGCTACATCCATCGCCAATATTTTTGTTTGATAATTTTATTTATATTTTTAAATATATTTTTATATTTTTAAAAAATCACAAGTACATCATTAAAAAATATTTTCTTAATTACTAAATAAAAATAATATAGATATATTTTATATTGAAAGATTTACTAGGGAGATCTATAATCGGGTTATCTAATCTAACACTTTTCTTTGATCTTTGACGGTACCCGGGGTGCAATTAATTCTGTTATTGGGCCAAAACATGGGGGAGCGGCCGCGGCGCCTGCCGGGGGTGCAATTAATTCTGGGAGCTAGTCACATTTTCTGCATTTCTTGAATCTTTCCGTGCCTTTGCCAACACATTATTTAACTTTGTGAGCTGTCTGTTTCGCCGATTCGACCAAGACATCTTTGTACCTGCGCATCTCATGATCGCCGTCGAGATAGTCGGTCTTTCAATTATATATATATAGGCTAGGGGAAGAAGCTTTTGGTAATTTCGATATGTATATAAATCCACACGGTTATTCGAGGTCTTTACGTACTGACTACGGAGGATCGAGCTTTCTAAAGTGAGATATATATAATATAATGGCTACGCTTGGCTGGTGGAGATTGATTGGTGCTGCGTTTGCTGGAATTCTTTTCTTTCATGGCTTTTCTTCCTCTGAGAAAGGTACATTACTACCGTTAAAAGGGCAGATTTAAACAATTTATACTAATTTTAATTAATTATTAATAATAACAGCTTATAAGATCCAATACTAGTTTATATGTTTTCAAGACATGATGATATGGGCCGGGAGTTAGATCATTTATTGTTTTACCCACAGCTCCAAACTACAGCTTCATGCACAATGCAACATCAGCCCCACCGACATCCTATTACGACTACATTATTGTTGGCGGTGGTACCGCTGGCTGCCCCTTAGCGGCAACTCTATCCCAGAACTACAGCGTTTTACTCCTCGAACGTGGTGGCTCACCTTATGGTAACCCTAACATCACCAACTTAGCCGCCTTTGGTGCCGCGCTTTCTGACCTCTCCCCAACCTCTCCCTCCCAACGCTTCATCTCCGAGGACGGCGTCATCAATGCTCGGGCCCGTGTTTTGGGTGGTGGAAGCTGCTTAAATGCAGGCTTTTACACGCGTGCCTCCCCGTATTACGTTAGGTACCTGTGTGAAGTTCGTCAATTTATAAGATTATTTTTGTTAATCTATTTGTAGCTAAAATTTTATTTCTCTTTTATATATTTTCCATAAACGTACGTACATTAATAGGGAAGTGGGTTGGGAAGGGCGGCTTGTGAACGAGTCATATGAATGGGTGGAAAAGGTAGTGGCGTTCGAGCCGCCAATGCAGCAGTGGCAATCGGCTGTACGGGACGGGTTGTTGGAAGTCGGGGTGGCGCCGTACAATGGATTCACGTATGACCATTTGTATGGGACTAAGGTTGGGGGAACCATATTTGATCGAGATGGGCATAGACATACTGCTGCCGACTTACTGCAGTATGCTAATCCTAGTGGCCTTACGCTTCTTTTGCATGCCTCTGTGCATAGAATCTTGTTTAGAATTCGAGGTACGTACGTCAATCTTTCCCATATAATATTATACCTATATATATATATACACTTTCATAAAATTATTAAATAAAAATAATCTCACAAATCGATGGTCAGGTAGTTTTATCGGATTCATTAAATCATATATTTAATTTATAAAAAATAATTAATTTTATAATCTGACGAACTACATTAAATCACGTCATTTTATGAGATTATTTTTATGTTAGTAATCTATTTGTGACTAAAGTATTTTTCATATATATATATATATATATATACTACTTGTTTAATATTTTGTGTCTAATTAATGCATTTTTTTAGTGTTATTAAACCGAGCAATTAGTGATATTTGAAATGAATTAAGCAGGAAGATCAAGGCCAATGGCGCATGGAGTGGTATTTACAGACGAAACAGGGGCAAAACACAGGGCATATCTTAAGAAAGGATCGAGCAAAGAGATAATAGTATCTGCAGGTGCACTGGGGAGCCCACAGCTATTGATGTTAAGTGGAGTAGGACCTGCAGAGCAGCTTAAGGCACACAACATAACACTAGTGTTGGATCAGCCAACGGTGGGGCAAGGGATGACTGATAATTCCATGAATGCCATCTACGTTCCCTCTCCGGCTCCGGTCGAGGTCTCTCTCATTGAAGTCGTCGGCATCACCAAGTTTGGGAGCTACATTGAAGCTGCCAGCGGCTCTAACTTTGGTGGTCGCTCTACAAGAGACTTTGGCATGTTCTCTCCCAAGGTATATATATCCTGTTTAATTTCTTAGGTGCTAGCTTTTATTAACTTACGCTAGAGTTGCCCCTTTTGGTTATTAGACTGTACTGACATCAATTCACTTGATCAGTTTAATTTTAAGTTGATGATCAGTTTAATATCTAAATACTCATCTCTCAAATCATTAAATTTATTTTAACTCACAATTTTTTTATACATCATGATGGGACTAACAATTTTTTTCAACTCAACATCTCTTATATACGAGATTCACAATTTTTTTCAGATTTTCATAAATATATCTAAACTCATTTTAACATTTAAATACATCTAAACTTATCTTAAATATTACTGTTCCCAATAAAACTTAATTATTTCACCATCTCAACTCATTACTATTTATAATTAAAGAACTTAACTCATTTCAATATCCAAACACAACCCAATTAACTATCCTCAAATCAATTGATCGATAAACCTTACTCGACTTGTACAAAGCAATAATGCATGCCTTTGGTAGTGCTAACATTTATGAATTTAATTGGGATTAATTAAGAGTCATGCGTTCACCATAATTTGCAGATTGGGCAGCTCTCCACAGTGCCACCAAAAGAAAGGACCCCAGAAGCCATAGCCAAAGCCGTAGAACTTATGGACAGTCTTAACCAAACAGCCTTTATGGGTGGATTCCTTCTTGAAAAAATCATGGGTCCAATTTCCACGGGCCATTTGGAGCTCCGGACCCTTAATGTAAATGATAACCCATCTGTCACCTTTAACTACTTCAAAGATCCAATAGACTTGCAAAGATGCGTCCAAGGCATTAGCACCATCGAGAGAATAATCGAGTCTAAGGCTTTCTCTAAGTTTACATACGATAATTTAAGTCTCCCAGATCTTCTCAACATGACAGAGAATTCGCCAGTAAACTTGTTGCCAAAACATCAAAATGCATCAAGGTCCTTGGAACAATTTTGTAAGGATACTGTAATGACGATTTGGCATTATCATGGAGGGTGTCAACTTGGGAGGGTGGTTGATCATGATTATAAAGTTATTGGAGTGGATGCATTAAGGGTTATTGATGGATCCACTTTTAATTACTCTCCTGGAACTAATCCTCAAGCCACTGTCATGATGCTTGGAAGGTATTTAGTAGTCATTAATAATTAATTAAATATATAATAATTATTTAGGCCATGAGTAATATCTATATATATATATATATATATCTATATAAATTAGTAATATTATGATGAGCTAGTGTTATTTAATGTGGTGCAGGTACATGGGTTTAAGGATATTGAAGGAGACACTTGCTGGATCAGATCATGATCATGACTCAAATTAGTTATCATGATAATTTGAATTTAGCTTAGTTTTATGAATTAATTATTACTAATTGTTCGAATTAAGTCATGCATGAATTTGAAGTAGTACTGCTTTTTACAATTATCTAAGAGCAGAAAGATGATGATCATAAAAAAGCCAATATATCCTTGAAAGAATAGATTCGTTCACATATGTAGGGGATTAATTATATATGCTTAGTATTTTTGCGTCTTTCACAATATATAATATATACATATATATATATATAAAAGAGAAATGATAGATGCAGTCATGGAGTTGCAAACGGCGTGCAGTCGCTTTGAAAAAAAGTAAATGTATATGGGACCCACGTAAAAAAGTTAACTTTTTTTCTAAAGCGACTGCACGCCGTTTGCAACTCCACGACTGTATGTAGCATTACCCTATATAAAATATTGTTTGTGGTTGTAAGTACAATTCTTAATCATTAATTTCATGATCAGATGATCCTAGCTAGTAGCTATATATTATAATGATCTAAGAAGGCCTAGCTGCTTATAATTAGTACTGCAGTGAAATCTATAGTGCCAGTTGTGAAGGAAAAAAAAAACTATGACAGTAAAGCAAAAATAAACAAAAGAGGAAAATAATTAATCAATTTATTTGCAAGTTCGATAACGAACCTACGTCCACAAAACTGTTAAAATTTTTATAATTATTACTTTGAAGGATCACATGCTACATTGTTTAGGTCAATTTCCAATACAATACAGTACGAATACAATGCTTTTAAAACATGGCGATATAGCATAGGATGTCAGAAACCTTAATTTTTGATTTTTAGCAATATTTGCTCTAGAGTGTTGAGCATGCATCGAGTAAATTATCTACGTAGCTTCCCCTCGAGCCATTCGTTGAGCGAGTAATCATGGGCGAACTCCCTGTGCGAGTTGCACTCAAACGGCGTATTGAATGTTCATCAAGCAAATTCTCTGTCTGAATTTCACTCGAGCTATTTGTTGATCCAGACTCGAGCGAACTGACCCAGGCTCTACAAAACCCAACACTAGTATTGATTGTTGGAAATTAACCCGCGTAAGTAAGGGCTATACATATATAATTAAGTCAAGCAAGAGAGAGCTACGAAAATAATAGACTAAGGCAAGCATAAATAAAAAACGATCTGAAAGAGAAATCTTCCAAAATATATTCATGCATGGTACGTATATATAAAGGCTAAGATAATAAATAAGGTAGCCTTAATTATAAATAATATGTTACACTGTTCAAGATATTTATAATAAGCGAAGACAAACGTAAAACCTGATCACTAAATACATATGATCAGAGTTTCGCAACCCTAAAAAATGGGAAAAGGCTACAAATTAAAAGTGCAACATCTTATAAGGTCCAAATTAGGATCAGTACATGACTACAATTAATACTTCTTCTGGAGATAATTCGTTAAGTAATTAGACGGACTTATTAAAACTTTCTGAATTTTGCAGAGTATTAATCAGAACTAAATAATTAAATATCATGAAGCATATCAAAATGCAGGGAATTAAAGAATATGACACAGGATATTCCTGATCTAGGCCCAGGATTTGCTTCAATTGTCTCCCAAGATAGATAGAGAGAGAGAAGGAGATAAGGAAACACAAAAGGTCAAGGCATCGAGTGTTGTTGTCCATTCATGGCATCTTCTGGCCGGCCTCTTGATATTTCTTTTTTTCCCTTCCTCCTGCCAGCTTAAACGATCATGATGCAGATCATGAGGGTGGTGAAAGAAACTTTTACTATAAAAAAAAAAATAGATATTTATGATACTTTAATTACAACTAGAATGATTATTTGTAATCAAAATTTTCTGTTTTGATCCTATATAATCTTTTTAATTACAATTAAAAAGTCATAAATATCTTCTCTTTTTTTTTGCAGTATCCAGGGGTCGAAACAAAGCAGATCGAATCCATCCCGTGCAGAACATTCGTAAGCTGGAAGGTTTTTATTTTTCTTCTTATTTTTTTCTGATAAAGCTGGCAACCATATATGCATGGAATTATGCTAGCTAGAAAGCAGGCACCATGTTAAAGCTGGGATATCTATGGCATATGCCATACCGATCCTCCTCCAACTGCTTAATTATTCACTGCTATTAGACGAGCCTATAAATAAAGCTTTCGAGGCAGGCAATATCTCTCAACACACCATATAAATCAGATGGAGCTGGTTCTAAACTCGGGTCATGAAACCACTGATCTAGATGATTAAGATGAGGATGAGGATCACGATGAGTGAGCGAACTAGCTGCAGGGCTTCTCTCTTTTGGCAGTGCATTGATATTCATGGCTTGGCTTTATATATTGTAGCTAGCTAGTTTTCTAATGACCCGCCAAAGGAGAGTTGCCCTTCAACTGCATCAGCTTAATGTATTGATTTCAAGCGCCAAAGATCGTGTTTAATGCATGCAAGATCATCAGGTATATCTAATATTGTTGATATCTTAATTCACATGCAATACATAACGCATGCAGTACGTTTGGATCAAATTGTTGTTATAAATATCTGTACGTACGAACTTATAATTAATTTATTTTCATCCCCCCACTAATCACGCCATAATGTGATGATCGTTAATAAAGGTGTATATATATATATATATATCTATATGGAGTCTGAAATCAGAGAAAAATTAATCTAGCTAGCCACTCATACGTTTTTTCTTTAATGTGGAATTTAATTAATATCGTTACATATTGATGATCATCAATTTCATTGAGAACCTGATCTTAATTCGAGCAAGAACGTCTGGCCAACTCATGATAATTCATCCGAAACATTATTGTTATTATTATTATAGCTAGAAATTAGTTAATGTATATTATGTAATTTTATTTTTATTTTTATGGCATGGACAATTAATGGAAAAGCTGGGTACAGTCATGATGGGATGGAAATTTGTTATTAGGATGATAAATATTACATGGAATGATGGCATAAATAGTGAACGACCATATTTTATGGACTTAAGTACTGCAGATAATTGTTTGTCTGCAAGTAATCGCTGGTTCTAGTAGGTGGTTTTGAAGGGACCCCTAATCATATTAAAATAGTTTATATTCTATTAAGCTAATAAACTATAAAAAGTGATATATAGAACCTGCACAAAGATATTCCACAAGCTGATTTTATATACATATTAACATAACTTGATCGTGTGATACTTTAAATTCATTTTACAATAAATTATGTTATATTATAATTTGACACACTACATAAAATCACATCTATTAATTATAATTTATATTTCTATAATATTTTTATGACTAAAACATTTCACTTAAACCAAATATTTTTTAATCTAACTGAATCATATTTTCTTGTGATTTTCTAGCATCCGAAATGCGTGCTGCCTATATATACGTTTGTAACAACATGAAAGAGCTGTTCTAGTTAACCCTACACCATTACACTTCGGCCACGTCAGTTTAATTTTTTTTTTTTTTCTCAGCTAACCACTTGTTTTAATACACATCCTTTTTTCTTTAGAAAATTATTCTAACTATAAAAAAAATGATTACATAAAAATAATCTCACAAATGAATACTACAAGAAAAATGAGTATTTATAATATTTTAATTGCAACCAGAATGACTATTACGATAAAAATAGATTATTTTTATTACAAATAGTCATTCTGATTGCAATTAAAATATCATAAATACCTGATTTTCTTATAGTGGGATGTGAATTAATATAATCTATCAGATTTTAAAATTATTTTTATTATAATACAAATCTAACCACTCATCACATAGAACCATGTCAATTTATAAGATTATTTTTTTATAATTCTTTTATAGATGTAACATTTTTTTTTTTTTAACTCTTAGCTCTTTTCTTGGGTCTCTATGAGACTAGTACTTTTATTGGGTCTCTTTTATTTTCTGAAGTACTGCAAAATTTTGCAATCTTGCACGGAGCTTCTCAAACTCAAAACCCTTGATATATATCGACTTCTTCTTTATCACCTAATCCTGCTCATAAGTTCATAACTTTCTGTGAAGTGATGAAGATGAAATATTGAATACATATAGACGTGGTTTAACTTTTTTTTTTTTTATGAGTTTGGCTACTTAGAGAGGTGAGAAGACTGAAAGGGTTTGCCCTTCGAATTGTAACAATTAAACCGTTCAGCTTTACACCGGATTTATTACACTGAACAGAGTTTTCATAACATGAAAAATCTCAATTTATTGGATAAGGCTGGGCTGGGCCATGACAACTTGGACTGAGTTGTCGGTCGACAACAAGGCCCGAACCTCGGAGTTGAATAAAGGTGGAATTCTGTTGAGTTAGTGCGAAGATTACTATGGTACAAGTACAACTTTTTTTTCAAAAGAGTAATACTAGATGTAATATATATATATATATATATATATATATATATATATATTTTGGAAAAGAGTCATAGCCATATATCTAATAGTAGTCCCCATCTTAAGTTGAATATACCATCTATTTATTTTGAAAAAAAATTAGACTTCACATTATAACATAAATAAATTTTCAAGTAGTCATTCAATCACAACTATGCCACAGCTATTCTACTACTACATAATAAAATCATTTAAAAAAACAAGTTAATATATAAAAATAAAATGTCAGACAAAATTCAAAAACTAATAATTTATAGATAAATTGTGAAAAAGTTGTTAACCATGAGTTGTTGCATGATCATTTCTGGAGATCTTAACCAAACCTGCAATTTATAAAGAAATCTCATAAGGTATGCACATATTTGCTTAGAGCTCTGGCATTGGTATGGTAAATATCAGTTCTTAGTTTTAGCTTTTTATTAATTCAGACTCTTACATTGGACTAACAAAGGTATATTTTATACGGGCAGTCTTTACCCCGAATCTTTTAATATGAAGTCACTACAAAAAAGATAGTTTTATAGTTAATTAATTACACTGAAAAGATTAGTTGTGACCAATATTGACTTTAAATAATTATTTTGTTATAATTAATTGACTATAAATAAATAATTTTTTTTATAATAAATTGCGTATTCTAAAAGATGGTATTTTCCATAAGACTTGAAAGCAAAGTTTGAGATAAGTTCCATCATAATCTTTTTATTGATTTTCCATGTAGTACGTATCTACCTAAGCATATCCTGTGGCAGCATATATGCTTAGCATATCAAACTCAATCTTCTCATTTTCTGTGTTGTTAGAAATTGTGTGGGTAAAATTTATGTAAATATGAATTTATTAACTTGGAAACAATAACTTTAAGTAAAAATTTAATTATTAATTAATATATGAAGGGTATTGGTAAAATATTATTTATTTTTTAATAATATTATTAAAATATATAATATTATATTACTATTTTAACTTTGAAATAACTAATCTAATGTGAATTAATATTTCCAAGAATTCTGACTATAGCCGAGATCTCAAGTTCTAGTCAAAATTTACACTTGGCAATAGCCAGGCTATTTCCAATAGTACTCTTAAGTTTATTTAGGGCTACAAACGACCCAAATTGAATCGAGTTTTTCGATTATCGAGTTGAGCTTGACTCAAATAATTACTGGAGTTCAAGCTAAATCGAGTTATTTATTAATTTTTGTTTTTACTCTTTAACGAGTTGCGCGAACCGATCCGAATTTAGTCGAATAATTATTCGAGTTGCTTATTTTTTATAAACATTTGAGTCAATAATTATTTTGTGAACTTCACACATTAAAGTAACAAAATATGTTTCTTATACAAAAGTAACAAAATATATCACTTATATAAAGTATTAAAAATATCAAAAAATAGAGAAATTGCAGAGAAATATAAAAGAGTGAGAATAGAGTGAGAATTGGGAGTAATCATCATATTTTCTTATTCCTTCTTTGAGTATATATATATATATGTACAATTGTTCTTGCTAATAAGGAAAGCTTACAAAAGAATATTCTAATCAATCCTATATCAAAGGCTTAATACACTTTGTGCAAAATATACGATACAAACTAGGAAAAAAAATAAAGACAAATAAAATCCTACTGTTAACTTCCATCCAGAGGTCTTGATTTATGTTGATGCTGTTGTATGAGCAAATCTTTATCCATTGCTAGGCAGTCTTGACGACAATTATTCTTTTGTTCTTCATACTTCAACAGCCTCCCACAAGATGGAGAGTAGATATTTTCTACTCCCATCTTGGATAAGTGAGAAAAGAGATTGGCAGAACATAAGGACTTGGTTAGCATATCAGCAACTTGAGAAGCACCGCTCACATGTTCAGTCACTATGCTCCCATCTTGAATCTTTTCACGGACTATATGACAATCAAGTTCTATGTGTTTAGTTCTTTCATGAAAAATTGGATTTTCTGCAATGTGCATTGCAGCTTGATTATCACAAAACAACCTAGCTGCTTGAGGGTGTTTTATTTTCAAATCATTGAGCAGATACCGCAGCCAGCTTAGTTCACAACACACACTAGCCATGGCCCTATACTCGGCCTTAACTGAAGATCTTGAAATTATATTTTGTTACTTTGACTTCCAAGACACCAAAGAGGACCCAACGAAAACACAATGCCCTGTCACTGATCTCCTTGTATCTGGACATGCCCCCCAGTCCGAATCACTATTGGCTTCGAGATTCATGGTAGACTTAAAGGAATAAAAGAGTTCCTGCCCTAGTGTTCCCTTAATGTACCTTTGTACTTTGTGCTCAGCATTCAAGTGTGGTTTCCTAGGAGTTTGCATGTATTGACTCAACAATTGAACTGCATATGTGTAATAATCCGAATTTTCACGTGTTTTTTTTTAATTTACATGCTTAGTTTAATTATAATTTCTTTAGAGTTATTTTGGTAGACGGAACTTTTGAAAATATATTTATTTTGGACCTTTTCTTGTGGGAAATAGTGATAAGTTGAGGTTAAATTGGTGAAAGGGTGCAAATGAAAGAATTTAGTGTAAACCATGATAATAATTGGGAAAGGTTTGACAAATTCGACATCCTCTAGTTAGGGGTGTCAAATCGTGTCAATGGGTAGTATTCGTGTCGTGTCAAGACATGTATATTATACTAAATAGATCAACCCTAACCCGACCCGTTAAAATTATCGTGTCAAGATCTCAAACCCTAACACAACCATTAACATAACATGTCGTGTCGTGTCAACCCGTTATGATCCATTAGTGAATATTACGAAATAAATTAACATGACAAAATTTGATATGTTTCAACCTGTTTATGTAAATGTGTTGAATATGCCCGAAATTAACTCGTTTAACTTAATTAAACTTAGCATAATTTTATACAAATGTTAAAACTATAATATTTATAAAAATTATAATACTAATTACAAGTATGAATTACAATCTAAACAAGAAAAATATCAAAATTAAGATTCTAACAATTTTATTTTTAAATATAAAAGTATACTTGTAATTTTAACTTTCTTAACGTGTCATAACGTGTCATATAGGGTTAAAACAGGTTGACCCGCTATCAACCCGTTAAGCAATCGTGTCGTAACGTGTCAACCCGTTTTAACCCGAAATCCATTAAGACTAAACCCTAACCCGCTATTATCGTATCGTGTTCGTGTTGGGTTAACGGGTCGTGTAACATATTGCTATCTCTACCTCCAGTAAGTTGGACATAGCTCTTTCATTTGATTTCGGATTGGGATAATTTAAGGTGCTATGGAAATATAAGAGGAATATCTACCACTTTTATGTTTTGAGTATTAAGAGTTATGGACTCAATCAAATATGAAATTGGGATTGAAGCTGATAGAACCCAATTGGGCATAATAGGCATTGACTTTAAATTGACTAAGGACTTTGTTTAAAATTAAGTCTTTAGAATAGTTTTCCAATTATCCCAAGATCTTGACAAGTAAGTAAATATATGGAAAATGAGAAGATTTTATCTAGAAAATTTCATGTTAAACAATAAGGATTATCTATCAAACATTTGGTATGTCCGGATTGGTGCTCTCGGGCTAATCCATTGACTTTTAGTAGAATAATCATAACTTGGTCATATGAGCTCAAAATGAAGTGATTTCAGTTCCTATAAAACCCTAAGATGTATATCTAGAACTTTAAAATTTTGGATTTTTGAATATTCAGATTGGATCAAGGACTTATTTGGGATATAAGTGAACTACTCTGACTTAAACGAAAAACTGAGGCCCGAAAATAAAATGCCCCACCGCCTTAACTTAAGAGCTCGAATTTGATTGGTTCTTTCCATTTCTATCATTTGGACACATGTGGGGAGGTATGTGGTAGCTGAAGGAAGAGTTTTTAGAAGGATAATTTGTCTATAATCATGGAGGAACTAGAAACAAATCTGATTGGTGAGAAATTATCAAAATCAGCCAAACCATCCCTTTGTTCTTAACCAATTGCTAACTAAAAATTTGGGAAAACACTTCCAAACACTCCAAGTGTACCAATAAGAGGTTAAAAAAATGGCTAAAAGGGGATAAAACCCCATAGCTGCCGTGTACCCCTAGGGAGATCCAAGGGTCAAGTTTTCATCTCTAGAGCACTCATGATGTTATCTTGTTTTTACCCATTTGAGTTGTCTTTTGAGCCATTGATCAAGATTATTTTAGAGGAGGATTAAGATCGACAATGGGATGAAAATTACAGCTAATCACTAGAGGTTTAGGGGTGGTCATGAGACCATACACTTGGGGGACAACTCACCCCGCTCGACTAAGGCATTGCCAAAATACCTCTCTCTTCTTTTCATGCCTCCAACACCCCCCTCATGCCTATAAATAGGTACACAAGTTTCTCCTCTCTTCCCTTTTGAGAGACCATTCGGTTACCTTGAAAAAAAGTCAATGAAAATATACAAAACCCCCACTCACAATATCTAAACTTGAAAAGGGAGCTAAGTGAGAGCATTGGAGGAAAAGTGATGCAAGACCAACCCTAGACATTCAATCTAACTTTGAGAAAAAATTTTAAGTGCATATATTAACTTAATATTGGCATAGCATTAAGTGGTTTGATGATTGGATTATGTTTGATATTTATTTGAGTTTAATCTTTATTTATGGGTTAAATTGAAACATATTGAATTTTGGAGTGATTTTTGTTATGGAAAAATATTAGGAAAATTATGAGATCTTAGAAATATATTTTATGATATTATATGAAGAGAATTATGTGAAAATATGGGGTCTTGATTTGATAAACAAATTGAGAAAGGAAACTTAGAGCAATTCAACTACAATAGGATTTTAGTGAAATTTTTATTTTAAATCTTATCCAATTTATTTTTAATTATTTACTTGATATTTTGATGATTATAATGAAATTAAAAACTTTAGATTACTTAGAGAAATTTTAAGAATCAATTTGCTAAGAATTATAAAAGAAAATACTAAGACAAATGATTAAATTTACATAAATTGATTTAGGAGAATTTGACATGTTAAATATGAGAATTTTAGCATGATTTGAGTTTAAATAAAATAAGGTTTAATCCTCTAGAAGTTTCGGCCAGCCTTGAGTTAACAATATTTTAATATTTTATTATTTTAGTATTTTTTGTTATACTTGACGTTATGAATTGATATGACGTAAATACATGTACACGTGATGTATGTTATTGTGAAATATTCTCATATGTTATAAGGCTTATAAGGACATGAAATATGCATGTAATAAGTTTAAAATTATGTCTACGTTATATTTCGTCACATATAAGTCTCATCATAAGTCATAAAGTTTGTTATAAGAAAATATGTTAAGAAAATTTTATAAGTGGAAAGATTAATAAGTCAATTACGTCATGACGGAGACAGTGATACGTAACGCTCGTATGACTGATGTGCTGACATGGATGGTAATACGTAACGCCTATCGCAAAATAAGAATTATGTCATGACGGGGACGGCGATACGTAATGTCAGGAAGACTAACATGACTAGTAGGGATGGTGATACGTAATGCCCACTATGATAAGTATTTCCTTGACATGACGGAGATGAAGATACGTAATACCCGAAAAATTGACATGAGACTTGTCAGGACGAAGATGGTAATACGTAATGTCCGGAAGATTGACGAGTTTATGTATGGCCATGCTGGCGCGTCATGCTAAGAAATTCGACGAGGATGACGATACGTAACGTCCGTCGAGGTTAAGATAAGAAAGGTCCATATAGATAAGACTTATAAGAATAAGAATTTTAAGGAAAGAATAAAAATTCATGCATGGTATAAGTTTGTCCAAAAAAGAGAGACATTGGTATAATTCTACCTAAGAGATAAGTTTAAGTCATGCATGAGTCACATAAAGCATGCAATAAGTACATATTCTGACTGTTTGGCTTGTATGTGATTATTTTGTTATATCTATACTTTTATTAAGTTAAGTATGTACATACTGAGATTTCCAAAAAAATCTCATTCTTATATGTTTCTTTTTTTTTTGGAAATTTTAACTTTACTACAGGTTCGATATCTAGCATGGGCAAAGTCTCAGTTACTCGATAGACTCGAAGGAACTCTGAAGGGCTCTCGGAGTAATATCTCTTTATTTATAAGTTTTTAACCAGTTGATAGTAGTAGGGGCCGGCATCGACATAGAGAAAGAGTTTTTCGAAATGAAGAAGGAGCCTAAGCGATCCTAAGTCGAAGTTTTGATAAGTTTGTATATTGGCTGAGAAAACTAACTGGGTTATGTATGTAAAGATACAATGTTATTATAAGAATGGATGATGTGGATATTATAATTTTATTTCACCATATAATCGTTAGAAAATTTTTAGATAGAACTTTTTCGCTGCGATTGACATTGCATATACTAATAAGTTTAGGTGCATGCATTAAATTTTGATAAGTACAGGTGTGAGTAGCCTAGCGTTACTTACCATAACACTTCAATTTGCGTTAAATTAGGAACATAAATTGGGGGCATCACAATATAAGATGTTGAGTCTAGTTATGGTCAAGTACAACAGTCTACCAACAAGTCTCCTATAAATTGAAGGATCAGGGATAGGTTCTTCTTCATCTTTTGAAAGTTTAAGGTTTTGATCAAGATGTATTTTTGTTGGTTTGGACCCAATTGTGTCGGAATCTCCCAAAATGTCTAATGCATACTTCATTTGGCAAATGTAAATCCTTTTTTTTTTTTATCTTGCTACTTCGATATCAAGGAAGTACTTCAGCAATTCTAAGTCTTTGATTTTGAAATTTTCATTGAGGGAATTTTTGAGTGAGGATATGATACTCATGCATTTCCTACCACTATGAAGCCGTCCACATAAACTAAGACTGTAGTAAAGGAATTCTTGGTGGCCTTTGTGAATAGACTGTAATCTGCCTTAGATTGTTGGAATCCATGTTTAATAATAAACTCTGATAGCTTGGAGTTCTACTGTCGTGGAGCTTGTTTTAATCCATACAAGTTTTTCTTGAGCTTGCAAATTTTTGAATGTTCCTTCTCAGAATATCCTTGTGGCATCTCTATGTATACCTCCTCATTCAAGTCACTATGCAAAAATGCATTATTCACATCAAATTGTTGCAAGAACTAACCCTTAGAGGTTGCCACAGCAAGTAAGGTTCGGACAATTACCATTTTTGCAACAGGAAAAAATGTTTCATGGTAATCCAACTCCTCTTGTTGTGTGTATCTCTTAGCCACTAGTCTTGTCTTATATCTCTCAATAGTTCCATCAGCATTAAATTTGACTTTGTAGTCCCACTTACATCTTAGGGCCACCTTTCCTAGAGGCAGGTCAGTAAAACCCAAGTGTCATTTGATTCTAGAGCATCTATCTCGACTTTCATGGCTTTTCTCCACTCAATATGATTTTGGGATTGTTGGTATGAACTAGGTTTAGTGTGGGTGGAGATAGATTTGACAAAGACTTTATGATTGTTGGACAGTTTATGATATGACAATGTAGCACATAAAGGAAAATGATTACCTGATTTTGCATGAACCTTGTTCTTATTCAACTCCTGTGAATGAGGAAGTGAGGCGACTTGTTGACAGACAAAGTTTTGCAAATGTGAGGGTGCTTTTCTATAGGGGTGTAAATGGTCTGGTCCAGTCCGAAAAATTTATGGACCGGTTCCATTCGGTCCAAGAATTCTCTCACCCTAGACCGGACCAAACTCCTATTCGGTCCATACTAGTCCAGTCCAGTTCGATCCAGGGGCGGTCCGGTCCGGTCTAGGAGTATCCCATATGATTTAATGAGCTAAACTTAATTTAAAATTTTGCAATGATCAAATTTTTTTTACCTAAATTTAATTATTTTCAGTCAAATTTATGTATTTATCATAGATTTAAGTCAAAAATTATTAAAAAAACTTACTCTTAAAAAAAATGAAAAAATAAAAATAATCTAAATAAAAATAAAAATAGGAAAAAAAATCAATCCTTAAAAACTCAAATAAAATTAAAAAAAAAAAATAACTCTTAAGACTTAAAAGTCCTTAAGATTTAAGAGTCCAAATAAATAAAAAATAATATGTTAATATTATAAGAGTATATATTATATATTAATATATTAATATATATATTATAAATTAAGTATGTTAATAAACTATAACTAATAACACTATTATATTAGTATATTATAAATTTATATGTTAGTAAATAGTGATAAATTAGTAATAATATATTAAATAATAATAATACACTTATTACTTTTAAGTTATTACTAATACTCTATATAAATATACTATAATTTATATTTTTATACTACAACTAGTCAACTATTATAAATTATAATATGTTAATATTATAAGAGTATATATTATATATTAATATGTAAATGTATATTATATATTAATATGTTATTATATTAATCTATATTAATATTATAATTTATATACTATTATTTATATATACATATATATATATATATATATATATGGTGGGGGTTCAGTCCGGTCTGGTCCGATCCAGGAGGAGAATTCTACTGGACCGGGACCGGACAGGAATTATTCGGTCCATATATAAATTGGACCGGACCGGACTGAATGGAATTCAGTCCGGTCCAGTCTCGGTCTGGTCCAACCGGTTCGGTCTTTTTACAGCCCTACTTTTCTGTTTCTAGTGGATCTTCTAGGAAAGTGAGAGATAATGTCTTGAGGAAGCTTAGGAGATAATTCTATTTCCTTCAAATTCAATATTTCCAAGTGAATGGTTGTGTTGCTCTGCAGTTTGGATTTCAAATTGAAAATTTTGGCTATCTCGGTACTCTAGATCAATATTGACTGGTTGAGTGAAAGATAGTTGAAGGGGATTTGGTGTGGTGTTATTGTCATCAGCTTTGGTGTCTTTGTAAGGAAATATACTCTCATGAAAAACAACATTTCTGGAAATGAGTTGTTTGTTAGTTTCTAAATCTAATAACTTATAACCCTTGATCCCAAAAGGATACCCCAAAAATATGCATTTTTGGGCTTTCGGGTCAAATTTATGTCTGCTATGAGTAAGAGTAGAAGCATGAGCAAGGCATCCAAAAACTTTAAGATGTGAATGATCTGATCTGTTTTTGTTTTGAAAAGAAGTTCAAAATGAGTTTTGTTTTGAAGAAGAGGTGAAGGAGTTCTGTTTATAAGGTATACACTTGTAAGAATGCAATCACCCCAATATTTCATAGGAAACCCACTTTGAAATTTTAAAGCTCTAACAACATTCAAGATATGTTGATACTTTCTTTCTACTATTACATTTTATTGTGGGGTCTCTACGCATTACTTTTGATGAGTAATACACTTTTCAGCATAAAAGTATTTTATATCAAATTCACCCCCATTATCACTCCTTATGATTTTGATTTTGGATCCAAATTAGGTTTCAATCATAGCATGAAAATTTTGCAAAGCATTACTGGCATCAGATTTTAATTTTAACAAATAGACTCACGTGCAACAATTGAAATCATCTACAATAGTGAAAAAAATATCTTGATCCATCACAAGCAATTTCATTACAAGGATCCCATTAGTCACAGTGGATTAATTCAAAACTTTTTGTTTTGTGTTGGTTGATAGGAAAAGGGCAATTTATACAATTTAGCTAGATGACATATAGAGCAAGGTTCCTCTGTATTTATAGTTTTGTCAACAGAATCAAACTCCATTGAATTTAATTTTAGATCTGAAGGGTAGCTTAACTTATAGTGTTATAGATTATCATTTCTAACAATGGAACTTGAAAAATCTGTTTTGTTTCTAAAAGAGAATAGCACTTCATCAAGGGTTGAGGGAGAAACATCCTTTTGGAGTAGATGATATAGACCTTGCCTCACTTCACCCATTCCAGTCGTTTTTTGAGTTGAACGGTCCCATACAAAACAAGTTTGAGGGAAGAAAATGAAACAAGATTTAGAGGCTTGTGCTAATTTTCTAGCAGATATCAAATTGAAAGAAAAAGATGACACACATAAAGCATCTTCCAAAACTAATTTTTCTGTTAATTTGACAGTTCCTCATGAGTAACTTTGGCTACGCCTCCATTTGGGAGTGCTACTGAGTAGGAAATTCCTGCTTTGATGTTTGTATACAATGTAGCAGAACAAATCATATGATCTGTTGCTCTAGTGTCCACAATCCAAGGCACATCAGAAATATTATTGGATTTGGTACTATAAACAGATTGACATAGAGTGATACCAGAGATATTGGGCATCTCATCTTGATTTGACGAAGATGGACATCTTGAGGTTTGAGCAAAGCCATGAGCCGAGCATATTCTCCATGAGTCAAAGAGACTTGAGTATTTTCACTTACCTGCTCCTATCTAGATGATAAGAGAGCAGTGGTTTGGTTTGCAAAATCTCCATTCCCTTTATTTTTGTTGTGGAGTTTGTGGCTTGGTATCCATGAATTTTGAAATACTTTTCTACTATATGTCCAGGCATTTGACAGTGTGAGCATGTTGGTTTGTTGGGATTTGCCTTGAAACATCTTTCAAGGGAGTGTCCTAATATCTTGCAGAATGTGTAGTAGTATTTCTTTCGAGGGAGTCCACTTTGTTTTTCCGCATCCTTTCCATGTGCTGCAAGTGCCATTGTCTTAATAGTAGGAGTTTCAATAGTGATTTGTCTTCTTTTCTCTTCTTGTTGGATGATTGAATATACCTTATTGAAGCTTGGAAATGGATTAATCAGTAAAATTTGAGTCTTAATGTCTTTACATGAGTCATGAAGACCCATCAAAATTTCATCACCCAATCTCTCTCTTGATTGTTTATAACATTTTTCAATCCTCCATAAGTGCAATTAGGAATGGACTCATAATTCAGTAATTCATCAAGCAAGATTTTTAACATTGAGAAGTACATACTTACATTGTCTTGGCCTTGCATCAGAGTTGCAATTTCTTGTTTTACCTCATAAATCCGTGGTACATTTTGCTGTCCAAAATGCTATTCTAGTTCCACCCACAGTTGATGGGCAATCACAGCATAGAGAGTGCTTGGTTTTATGTCTGCTAGCATTGTATTTTGCAACCAAGTGATGACAATGTCATTACAACGAAGCCATGATTCTATTAGTGGACTATTTGCATTTGGTTTACGAATAGATCTATCAACAAAACTAAGTTTATTTTTTATCCGAATGCCCTTCTCATTGATCTTGCCTAGGAGTAGTAGTTGCCGAAATCTAACATTTGTGTGACTAGGAGAACTCCATAACTATCATTGTTTCCAATGAAATATGGACTGTTTGGCTGTGATGGGTCAATAGTATTTGAATTTGAATTGTTTTGACTGGTATCTGTGTTTGAAGAGTCATTTGTAGCCATGGCTCTTATACCATATCAAAAAATAGAGAAATTGCAGAGAAATATAAAAGAATGATAACAAAGTGAGAATTGGGAGGAATCGTCATATTTTCTTATTCCTTCTCTAGTATATATATATGTGCGCGCGTGTGTGTGTGTGTGTGTACAATTGTTCTTGCTAATAAGGAAAGCTTACAAAAGAATATTCTAATCAATTCTATATCAAAGGCTTAATACATTCTGTGCAAAATATACGATACAAACTAGGAAAGAAAAGAAAGACAAATAAAATCCTACCGTTAACTTCCATCCATAGATCTTGATTTACGTTGATGTTGTTGTAAGGGCGAATCTTTATCTATTAGTTGGTAGTCTTGATGACAATTTTTCTTTTGTTCTTCATACTTCAACAAAAAATAATATATATCACACATAAAATATATACAATAAAAGAATATATATAAGAATATATGTAAAAGTGTATATATATATATAAAATATTATGAGTATTGTTATGAGCCCAAAACGAGCCGAGTTAAGTTTATACGAATTTTGTTCACAAATTTAAACTGAGTCGAGTCAAAATTATACGAGTTTAGCTCATTTAATATTCAAACCAACATTATTGGTCACGAACACTCATTTATTAAATAAACTGAGATCGAATTAAATTTATATAAATCGAGCTCAAATTATTCACAAGCAGTTATGTTCGTTTGCAACCATAGGTTCATTATAACATTGATCCCGAAACTTTTCTGACTATCTAGAAATCTAAAACAAATAATCATAAAACTAGTCGAAAATAAGTTTTTTCAGAGATTCTTAATCACAGCGAATGGTTTTGATTAAATGTCTCGTTTTAAATATTATTTTATAGTAGAAAATATAAATAATTGCAAATAAGATATTACTTGTGACAAAATATTTCACTGCAAATAACCAAATCTTAGCCAAAAATAATGCGTTTGCATTAGATAAGAGCCGCTGAAAAGTTCTTTTTCTAGTTGTATGAGTTAACATAAATGAGTTATTAGTTGAAAAGATTATTCTTTCCCACTAGTAAAGTCTTCAGTCTAAACTACCCATAAGTTTTTATTTTTTTATTTGAGCCAACCGAAAAATACTCTAATATCTCAAAAAATTCTTATTTGAACTTGGAGGTCTCGTTTGAATTTGGAGATGAATTGAAAAAGCTGTATTGAAATTTGTATTTTGTATGGAAATTTAAAAAAGTATAATGATGAATTTGAGATGAGTTGTTTTTTCAAATCCCAATTCAATTTTTCAAATTTCAAAACAACAATAATAATAATATTTTATTCAACTTTTAAAACTCATCTCATCTCAACTCCAAATCCAAACAGGACTGA
This sequence comes from Platycarya longipes, assembly GCA_036559045.1. Lineage (NCBI taxonomy): Eukaryota > Viridiplantae > Streptophyta > Magnoliopsida > Fagales > Juglandaceae > Platycarya > Platycarya longipes. The sequence continues at coordinate 10,121,091 of CM071799.1, read as the reverse complement.
GACTTCAAATTAGAAAGAGACATATAAGTGGCCATAATTGTTAAATGCTGAGAGTCAAAGAACAAGCCCCCTCTGCTCTAACTCTCTCTTTGCTCTCACTTTCTTCGGCAAAACCTCCTTACCATTCCGATCCTCCTCCCGAGTTGGGGTGGCTGGGAGCTTTGGCTCAAGGCTACTTCCTCCCCCTCCCCTCTATTTTTCTACCGCTTTTCCTTACTTTTCCTGTCCATTTGTTGTTGGTTTTTACTAGATTTTTCTGCCGGAGCTGTTCATAGCCGATCTACTACCTACCGGCCTTCTACGACTAACACACGCCACCCCAAAAGCCCCTACAGTCGCCAATCTTCAAGTCATGGGTGAGACTTTACGGTTTCGATGGGCGCAAGCATCTTGGAATAGCTTTGTGGTCCACGTGCCCCCCCAGCGGTTTCTGCGACATATGTTATCCTACATCTAGCCGCTTGCTTTCTGTCTTTGGCGGCGCATGTAGTCCACCGCCGCCATCGGTCGTCCTTCAGAGATTTGGTGTTGTTTCCAGCCTCCATATGTTCCTGCTTCCCCTAATCAAAGATCAAGCGAAAGTAAAAACAGAAGTCTCTTACAGTCTGCTTAGACTAACATGGTGTAGTTAGGGGTGTAAACGATCTAGTCCGGTCTAGGAAAGCTATGGACCGGTTCCATTTTGGTCCAAAGATTTTCTCACCTTGGACTGGACTCCTATTCAGTCTATACCGGTCCGGTCCAGTCCAGTGGCACCTGATATGATTTAATAGGTTAAATTAAACTCAAAATCCTGCAATGATAAAATTTATTTTTTAGTCCAAATTTAATTATTTCAGCCCACTTTAAGTATTTATCACATATTTAAGCTAAAAAATATTAAAAAAACTTACTCTTAAAAGTTTATATAATAATAAAATATTAGTTAATAATAATACACTTATTACTTAGAAGTTATTAACCTATTACTAATACTCTATATATATATACTATAATTTATATTTTTATACTAAAATTATTATAATATGTTAATATTATAAAAGTATATATTAATATTAATATTATATACTATTACTTATATGATATATGATATATATAATATATAATTTTTTTTTAATTGTGGTATTCGGTCATGTCCGATCCCGTCCAGGAGAAGAAATTCCCTGGATCGGGACAGGACCGAAAAAAATTCAGTCCTTATAAAAATTGGACCAGACCAGACCATATCATACTTAGGTTCGGTCCAGGACGGTCGGTTTGGTCTGGTCCATCAATCTAGACCGAAATTCTTACACCCCTAGGTACAGCACACACTTCACTGTTGTGACTTCTTACTGCAGCCTAAAATCGTTTTTAGGCGGTCTCTCCCTTTATTGGAATTATGGACAAAGCCATTTTTGATTACGTAACCCCTCTTTTGGAAGTCATTTTTTTGACTTTTTTTATTGTGTTACATTGTATGTTAATTTTTTGGGACGATTGTAGGGGACTCCCATTCTATTAAAACTTATATCTTATAATCTATTAATTTAACTTTCCTAAAAAAAAAGTGACCATAATTATTATAATAAGATTCATTTTGAGAGAGAAAAAAAAAGGCCCATCAAATCATTGTTTCAACTTTTATTTTTTAAACAAAGTAAACTGTTTTATTCATCAGTACAACAATATAGCAACATCCAAATAACTTGAAAAATACATCCTGTACAAGAATCTCACCAAATTACTAGATTATCTATATGCCATACATATCTTGCCAAACTATGGACAACATCATTAATCATCCGACCTATATGCTGTATTGTGAACTTTGGAAACCTGGATAACATGTTTTCAATTATAAAAAATTTATTTGTAGTTTCTTCTCGAGGATTGTATGTGCATGCCCGTATGAGAAAAAACATCATTTTAAAATGGATATTTTTTTAATTTAAAATGTATTGCAGTTCACAAATAAAGACTACACGTAGCATTGATTTTTTAATTTTGTGGATCAAATTGCCCCATATAAGCATAGAATTTTCTTCTCTACTAAGCTCTTGCACCACTAAAAGGGAGTCGCTCTCCACTTGTAATTCAAGAAGTTCTAAAGGATAACAAACCTGTAAGCCCCTCAAAACTGCCAGAAATTCAATCTCCAGGGGAGTTCATGTTCTAATTTGCTAGCAGTGAAAATTACCTTTCCACATTCATCTCCTAGTACCATACCCGCACCTAGTCTGTATTGACCATAAAAAAATAGCACCACAAACATTTAACTTGAGAACTCAATTAGTGGAATATAAATGAGTATATGAACTGAGATTTATAATATTTATTAAGTATTTAATGCTATTTAGAAAATTCACAGACAGTATAAACTTAATTCATAAAATCTATATTTATTGATCATGTGTTTATCTTTCTATTTGAAGCTCTAAAGACTATCGAAGATCATCATGATGATCCTTTATTTTGTTTGCTCATCTCTTTTACAATTTAGGCTCTGAAATTCAAAAGACAAGAAAAACCCCAAAAACTCTTGATCAAAGTAGCACGCACCAGATGCAATGGATCATTGGCGTCATAGGTTTGGTTTAAACCAGCTGCCTTGAATTTAAAGATTTTAGCACGTTCCTTTTAAAAGTCCCCTCCCCAAAACAATAAAATCATGTTTTTTTTTTTTTTGTAAAATTCAAACACATTGATATAAAAGAAAGAGAAATAACATTTACAATTTAGGTTTGAAATTCCCATCGAGTAGTACTCTAATTAAAAAAAAATGATAAATATAAAACTCACGTAAAAAAATATTTTTTTAATAGTATAATTTACTTTACAAAAAGAATTGCGAAACTTACGGATACTTATAAAAATTCTATTTAGCAGTAATCTATATTTATAAAAAAATATAAAATTTGACTTTATAGATTGATTGTGAAAAAGTTGTTAATCACGATCAGTTGTGGCTTGATAATTTCTGGAGGTCTTTACCAAACCGGCAATCAGTAAAGAAAATCCCAAAAGGTATGGCCCATATTTGCAATTGGTTGTTTGAATTGAAACATATATATTGAATTATTAGTTGACGAGACTCTTCTTTCCACTAGTAACTGATCTAATAATCTAGACTACTTTCAAGTTGTTTTTTTTTTTTTTTTTTTAATACAACTTAGAAATGCATTAATTTCGAATATTTCAAAAAATTCTTATTCGAACTGTGAGATTTCAAATTAGAAAGAGATATATAATTAGTAAATCCATTTTGAGAAACAAAAACCCCTCAACTAGTAGATCAATATAATTAATAAACACATAAAAGTAGATACTATAAAAATATTCATACAAACAGTATAAATTTCATAGAACTTATATATCTTGATCATGTATTTATCTTTTTCATTTGAAGTCCTAAAAATTTACTATAAAAAAACTGTTTATTTGTAGCTAATTATTTAATTCTTATAAAAAATAAGTCTGTTTTCGTAATAAATAGTTATCTTCATTATAAATAATTCATCACGGATATATATATATATATATTTTGTAGTGATTATAAAATATCAAAGATCATCTTGATTCTTTATTTTTTATATTACCATGCATCTCTTTTACATTTAACGCTGCTGTGAAATTCAACAACAACAACAACAAAAAGAAAGAAATTGCTCCAAAAAATATTGACCAAATTAGTAACACGGACCAGATGCGATGGATCTTTAATTCGCTGTCATAGATTTGGTAATTATAAAAGGCTGCATGCCTTGAATTTTAGACATTCTATAACACGTTCCCTTCAAATTCACCTCCTCCACATAGTCATATGCGGCCTGCTGTGCTATCATCACTGGTGGACATGAGTAAACGCATGCAGGCAGGCAAACTTTCACTTAAAATGACTAAATTCAGATATCATACGCTTCATGACTTGGAGTATAACTAGCAGTCTACATATGATGATATTCCTGGTCATGCGAACGGTCATCATCAGGAACTACGGATCATAGGGAATTAATTAAAACAAATTACTATTTGTATTTATATTTATATTAATAGCACCCCCAATAAGAAATTATGGCGGGGTTAGGTGGGAAATTAATAAAGTACTATATTATTAGGGAAAGAAAAGAAAACTACGTATGTACATATACATACCGCCAGTTTCTGTCTTTATATATTAAATTTCTGAGCAGAAGCAAATCATCAGTATAGATCTGACTTTGAAAATCGTTTACTTTCTTTTTTGTTTTGATTCACTTATTTTGATCGAATAATTCATTGCTCAAACCTTGCTGTCCTAATCTCCTAACATGACGTTTTTTCCATATTCAAGGATTGACTTCCGAGTTCTTTATTTGATCACGTTTCAACGATATATATTAATTTTTATATTCGTAGGTTTAGAATATGTAAGTTTGTGCATTTATTTTAAAATAAATAAATAAACTTAAATTTTTAATAAAATCTAAGTAATTATTTTTTTGATAATAAATTTTAATTTTTTTTTTCAAATGAAATATACAAAATTTACACATGACCTTATGAATCTATGATTATTTCTTCTATTAATCTCAGCTACAATTTCTTTTTTTCTTTTAAATTCAGCAAGCAATTCACTACTAAATTAAATCAATCTTGTCTGCCCTTGTTATAGTCTAATTGGCCGCCTGATCGGACCCATGATTTGGTTGAGTTTGCTGAGGTAATGGCATTAAAACACTTCAATATTTAACATGCGACTTTCAACTTTCAAGTCTGAAACTAGTGGCATGCAATTCGATCTTTAAAAAGAATTCTGGGTTTCATCAATTTGGTTCTCAATTTTTTATTTAATCTTTTAAAATCTGAATTTGTACCAAACTTTGAACGTCATGTAATGAATTAAGCTGCATGCTAAGAGCATGAATATTAATTCTGTCAAAATTTCTTTTAAAATTTAATAAAAAATACAAGTTTAATAAAAATTTAATATTTCTACATCTATAACCTCACATTAAATTTATTATTAAATTCATCAAAATAATAATATAATTTATAATTTATAAAACTAGCAAATACATCTATAATTTAATCATTCAACAAACATATTAAAATACAATAAAAAATTATTTTAGTGGATAAATAATAATCTTTTATATTTGAAAAATGAAAAGAAGTTATTGTAATTCAAAATTTTTTATAATTAATTTTATTAAATGAATTTAATTAAAAATATTTTAAATAAATCTATTAAATTTATATTTGTATTAATTTTTTTATATAGTTAATACTAATACTCTGACATCCTCTTGGATGCTAGCTCCAAACTCTTGTGGTTCAATCATGATTAGCTCTCCACCTCAAACATACTTTGTAAGGGCCCCTGTGCTCAGATTTTGGAGGCCAAATTGTACCATGATTCGTTTGTTTAGATGTGGTTAAATTACTCTAATTTGAAAATGAGAATAGTTTAATATATTTTTTAATATTATTATTATTTTAAAATTTAAAAAAATTAAATTGAAATTAAAAAAAAAATGTATTTAAATTTATAAATATATATATAGAAATTTATGTTTTATATAAAAAATTAAAAAAATATAATAATAAAATAAAAATAAATTAAGATAAATTAAAATGAATTTAAAATCCGAACCAAACCTTTAAGCTAAAGCATCCCGCCAATATTATTTTACAACTTTTTTATTTTATTTATTTATATTAGGTCAAGTCATACGATTCAGTATGCTAATTTGCGACCATCATTATTTTTTTTCTGTAGTGAAGTCATAGTCAGTATGCCCAGCAAAAGAATAAAGAAAAGACAATTTTCTATACACGCCCAATTAGTTTTCAAAGTACCAAACTTGACGCCTAGTTCATTTCTATAATACCACGAGACTTGATTTCCAATTTCCATGCATGAACAAACAAATAAATAGAAAGGAAATTACATCCAGAACTTCACTCCATTACGTAAGTGATTATCCACATTTATATATATATATATATATATATATATAGTAAATTGCCCTTTTTTTAGTAAAAATATTAAAAAGGTTACTTATTGAGTTTTCAAAGGCAACCAATAATTTGAATAAAATAAAAGAAATAATTTTTCTATTAAACCGGCGTAGACAGCATACTTTTTACATAGTTTACGTGACAAGATTTATTTGTAAGATATTAAATTTAAAACTTCTCTTACACATCACATCGTGTTAAATTACTCGAAATATAAAAGTATTTCATAAAAATAATTTTATAAATTGATGTATTTTGATGTGATTCATTAAATTATAAAATTATTTATATTATAAAATATATTTAACTAATTAAATAAAATTACGTCATGAAATTATATATATATATATATATATATTTTTATAGACGTAGCCGTACTCATATATACTGACTTATAAACAAAAAATTTGATTCATTAATCATTTCTGATTGTGAATTGATGGTTGCAAGTTTGAACACATGCACAAAGATTTGCGTATTTTTCCAAGCAAGTCAGCCGCCTGTAATTGGCGTCCATGGTCAATATCGCTCATTCACAAGTGCAAATAGATGGGATTGGGAACAATGAGAAGAATCTTTCTAATTCACATATATAAATATATATATATATATATATATATATATATATATTTAATATAGCATGTTGTTCTCTTCTCCGATATTAATTCTTCACACCAACTTGGACAAAAACGCTGTCTTTACCATACATGTATGTATTTAGGATCAAACTCGGTATATATGCTGATCATCATCCTCTGAGTCATCGTCCAACTGTTTGAATTTAACGTTTCGTGATCTGAACATGGTTGAAAAAAGGCATATATCTTGATTCTTGACTTTTATATATTGCTTCCAAAAACAATTTTGGAGGCCGGGACAGCGGAAATCATCAAGCGTTTAAAAATAAAAAATTGTTGGATTTATATATGGATGTTATAACCAAATTACTATTAGCAAAATATCGAAAAATAAAATCAATTTTAATCAGAAAAGACAAGATCTTGAAAAGATTAATTATAAAATAAAAAATAATATTGCTCTGTGAGATCATATATTTTATTTTATTTTATTACGTACTGATAAGAGAAAATGTTCTAATTTCTTTGTTATTCAGACATTATTTTGACTTATTGATGATCAGACGTAATACCTCATTCTGATAAATAAAAAAGGTAATTTGTATATGAAATATTATATTATTTAGAAAGGAGAAAAAATTATTTTTTATAATATTTAAATGCGATTCCAATTATATAATTGATTAATCATTTTATCATATAATTATGCGATTTAAACTTTCTATTAAAACGCTACAAATTAATTCCTCGCAGTGAGTTGTGAATCAATTAAAGAAAAAATAAACCCATTTCCATAACTACCATAACTAATTAAAGAAAAAATTACATTAAGTTATGGTCCATAAGCCTCTCTTCATGTGTATATGAACACTTAATTAATTTACTCCTTTTTAAGACAACATGATCAAACCATGTGCAATAAATATATACATTATGTGGTACTCCTAATTGATAATAATTGTGACAAACTGTTGAGTCAGGGACTCTCATGGGACCCAATTAGAAACATAAAAATCCACAGTGATATTAAGGTATGCATGGAAAATTTTACATCCACATGACTAATAATAGTGAAGTCCCCTCGTCCATTAATTATATAATTCAACTTTAGCGCTGATTGATCTCTGAACATATCATGTTCACTCATACAACTTTTCCACGAACAGTACAATTGATTAAAGATACTTCACCTTTCCTATTTCAACAGAGAAAAAGAAAAAGAAAAAGGGAGATATATTCCCACGTCGTTTTAGCCCAATAAAGTATGCCAAAAGAAAGCATCCTACATATAATATATATATATATATATATATATATATATATGCTTATTCATAATCACATCTGTGTCATTAAGCTATCAAAGTGCATCACATGACTAATGCCAGATGATTGACAGCATTACTAAATTGAAAAATGGTGTGTTGCTGCACACTAAAGAAAATTAAAAAAGAAATTAATGTGTTTATGATGTACGATGTGCCAGTTGGCTGATGTTAAACACCCCCTAATAAATTTCTTTCTCTAAAAAAACATAGAAAGATCTTTGAACTATTAATTTTGCACTCACATGCTTGACCCAACTACCACCATTGGGGTGGATTCTACCAACCACAATCGCTTGTGCATCATCTTACTCATAATCCAACAGTGAATAACGAGTCCATTTCACCAATTGTAATGGGAAAGCAATGAAACAGTCAATTTTGGTTGTCCCTTAGACTATATAACAAATTGATATTACACAAATACTAAGATAGATGAGTAATATTGAATGTTAGTCAAAGGTCGATGCGTTTTGGATCATCTCCATCGATTAGTAAATTAGTAATTGCATATGGTTTTGACACTATTGAAATTATAAAAGTTACATATTTTTTTTAAATTTTAATTATGAATTTATCATTTCAGATCACTTTAATTAATAAAATAATACTACAAATCATACTAATCTCATCTTATTATATAAAATGTGATATTCTTATTTTTTTAAAAAATAAAACTACAGATTGATGGATAATAACACTTCAACATATATAATGGGATGAGATTCATGAGTGTATAGGAGATGGGCTTTTCCAAATTAATGTTATATATTTTAAGAGATTTTTCTATCACATTAGTAATGTAAGTATAGTTAAAAGAATACTAATGCAATTACTTGAATAATTGACTTTGTTTATGCCAATCTCGTGAAGGATGGAAGGATAGGTTCGGCCATACGGTGTTGGATTCTTGTCTGTGACTGCACATTTTGAAGTCGTAGGTGGCAATAAGTTGCCATTTTATTTTTCAAGCATAATGATGATTTGTTTTGTAAATTTATTTTATTTTATTTCGTATTTTTAATTTATCTGAATTATTTATTAATTTTTTAAACTCATTTTAATTATTAATTTTATTACTATTCATAATTCATTTTATCTCATCTCTAAATTCAAACGAGTATAATTTTATTTAAAAATTATTTATATAAGTCTAAACAATTTTATTTTAAAAAATTTTAAAATTATAAATAATATTTGTTTTTAATATACACACAAATAAAGAGTGTGTACATACAATTCTCATTTAGACACTGTAAATACAATATTCATTTTTTTTTTAATTTTTATTGTAATTTATATATGTAAAATATATTGTAAGTTTAATTAAAATCCTCACTTGGAGGCTGTAAATACAAATATATGTCTAATATTTGTATAATTTTGAATATCATTATATAAAATATTAAGAAAATATTCGTGTTATTTTGCTATTCTATAACTAGAAATCATGTACACGTGGCGTGGGGTTTGTAGCTGGACAAACAAATGGGGATTCCCAAATTCAACGCCACATCCACATGTAATGGCAACATATGTAATAACGATGTAAAAGGTAGTCAGAAATTGAGATTGGCGTTGGCATGAGCGTTCAGAGAGGACTTTTTGGCCAGTTGGCTCTCTATAGACTATATATATAGAGGCAGGTGAGGAACATGTACATGTGAGCATCGCCATTCGCCACTGCTTTTTGTTTTCTCAGAGGGTCTCTTCCTCCATTCGGTTTCTCTCTCCCAGCCTCCACCTTGTCGAACCGGGAGTTGCTCTCATTTGAGAGAGGAGACGAAGAAATTCCTTGCTTCGAATCTCATTTCCATCTTATAAAGGAAATCAGTGTGCACAAATGGCAAAGAATGTGGGAATCCTCGCCATGGACATCTACTTTCCTACCACATGTATTAAGCAGGTGACCACCCTCTCCCTCTCTGCTTCCTTATTTCATTTCCTGTTTGGATGTTGACAAACGGGGGAAATGGAAACGAAGCCCAACTTCGAAGTTTCTCTCTTATCTATTTTTTATTTTTCTTTTTAGGGGGGGATTTGGATGGGTCGTTTTGGATTTTTTTTTTTTTTTTTTTTTTTTTTAAAAAGAGATAAAATTGAGCTAAGCATTTTTTTTTTTTTTTTGGCTCAAATTATTAAGCATGGTTAATTGGAGGCGGGGTTTTCTTTTTCCTGTTTTTTTTTCTCTACTATTTGAATGAAATTAATGGAAATTCGTGTCTCAACATTTTAATATATATTGAGTTCTTCGCATTAGAATTCTCAGATTTTCAGTCTCTCTGTTTTGGTGTTTGACAAGGACATAAAATGACGAAGGAAACTAATCTACTTTTTACATATGCTCAAGGAAGCTAATCTACTTTTTATCTTAGAATACTGTTAACCTTTTTTTGTTTGTTATAGGGCTTAAAATAAATCAAAACAAGTAAGCACATGATTCCTAGCAAAATATGGAACAGTTTTTTGGTTATGAGAGCGATCCCATTTTTTTTCACATATGAAATGGATATAATTCTTGCTAGCATTGTATTGACCTGCACATGTGCTCTTGTAAACGAAACTTCAGAAATTTGCCTCACCTGTTGAACGTATCTTCCTTTCTGTATGGGAAATAGGAAGTATTGGAGGCTCATGATGGTGCAAGTAAAGGGAAATACACAATTGGACTAGGGCAAGATTGCATGGCCTTTTGTACTGAGGTGGAAGATGTCATCTCAATGAGGTTTTGATTCTATGCTCAACCCTCGCTGTTATTCTATAATGCTAACAGATTTAGTATTAGTTTGCATATTTTCATTGTATTTAGTCAGCATTAAATGAGAATTAGTACGATCATCTGTGAAGTTTAAAGAACACTTTGACAATTGAAAGGGTGCCTCATTTTAAAAATAGTTGATAGTCTAATAAAACTTTCAGTAAGAAGTTGAGAACTGAACCCTGCTTATTCAGTTCTAAAAACAGTATACCATGCCAAGTGTATCTTCTTGGACTGCAGTTGGCAACCATGAAAGGAAAAAATACTAAATAGATTTGCCATATGACATGGTATACTGTCGTTTTTGCACACCAAAAAAAAAAAATCATTTTTTTGGGTTTGTGTGCTAGAACTTTTGTTATGTTCCATGCTATCATGCTAGACTGTGTCCATTAGGAGGGCCCATGTTGATATGTAGTTTTAGCTTTGCTTATTTGACTCTTACTTTGTACATGCCCATTTGTTTACAGTCATTTGATTCTCAAAATTACATTAATAATAATAATAATAATATGTCCTATAGCATCTTCAGGAGCTTATATTCATTGACTCTTCAATTTTCAGTTTGACAGCCATTACTTCCCTACTTGAGAAATATGGGATTGATCCCAAACAGATTGGTCGTCTGGAAGTAGGCAGTGAGACTGTTATAGACAAGAGTAAATCAATTAAGACCTTCCTGATGCAAATCTTTGAGGTAGTCTTCTGGTACAGTTAAATATACATGCTCTTCTGATTTGAATTAATTGCTTGTTTCTGCTGAATAAATATGACATTGAATATTTTACCGTATGATGGTTCTTTAGAACCTATATCTATAATAGGAGTATTAATACCTCAGTTGAGGTAGAAGTGAAAAAAAAAAAGAGGTAGACGTGAAACACATTTCTTGATTAGGTGAAGTGTTATTCATGTGGACTCTGAAATTTGTTGCATTAGTTATGGGACTTCACTAGAAGTTCTAATGATACCTGGTTTACCTCAGTTGAGGTAGAAGTGAAAAAAAAAAGAGGTAGACGTGAAACACATTTCTTGATTAGGTGAAGTGTTATTCATGTGGACTCTGAAATTTGTTGCATTAGTTATGGGACTTCACTAGAAGTTCTAATGATACCTGGTTTAAACCCACCCAAACATTTAGGAACCTGGATTCTGGCACACACAAGAGTGGGTTATCAGGTAGAGCAAGGGGTTCGTCTGGATGTGTATATATATATATACATTTATTTTCATTTCAATCGCAACACTTGCTTGCTCCCTTTTCAAACATTAGGATTTATTTAGTCAGTATTTCAAGTCCTATCACTTCTTAACATGCCAGTTCTTGAAAGATTTTAATTGACCGCTCTATACTTGTGTGGAATGAACAGAAATGTGGAAATACTGACATTGAAGGCGTTGACTCAACTAATGCATGCTATGGAGGAACAGCGGCTTTATTCAATTGTGTCAACTGGGTTGAGAGCAGTTCATGGGATGGACGCTATGGACTTGTTGTGTGCACTGACAGTGCGGTATGATGATTTCATTTGAAAGTTATATGTTGCCTTGGACTAATGTCCAGGGGCGGGTTTACTTTATTTCTTCAATGGTGGATTTATAAGATTTAACAATTTATCAATTGGATTTGTATTTCACTAGGAGAAATCATTCTATTTGGCATATGTATTTTTTTTTTATAATTATTTTTTTATGAAGGGGACAGAGCCCCGATAATTTTATGCATGATCCTCACTTTTAATGGAGGAATACCTTGATTACATCACTAAACCTTATTGAATAAGTTTTTTTTTTTTTTTTTAATTTTTTTTAATTTATTTTTTTATGTCGGGGAACCTCTTTGAGGTAGGGCCTTTCGGACCCACCCTGTAGAGTAAACCCGGTCCTGTGACATTCCCTCTCGTCATTCCATGACATTCCCTCTTCATGGGCATCCCGCTTTTCTATGTTATATAGACAGTATGTAACTATTGTGTCATATGCATCCCCAAATAACAGAATACTGCCAAATGTCCCTCATTTCCCATGGTATATCTGCTTTCACAGCCCACCAAATAACTATTACCCGTGAGTCTGACTAAATGTACTCTCTATTTATTCCAGGTTTTCGGCATAAATTTAATCCATCATTGGCATGCATAGTTTTTTATTGGTTTTTTTGTTTTATAAAGTCTACCATACACCGTCTAATTGTATGGTTTTCTTTATCAGGTCTACGCAGAAGGACCAGCCCGACCTACTGGAGGAGCAGCTGCTATTGCTATATTAATAGGACCTGATGCTCCCATTTCTCTTGAAAGCAGATTTAGGGGGAGTTATATGGCCCATGCCTATGATTTTTACAAGCCAAACCTTGCTAGTGAATATCCGGTAATCTTTCTGAATTCCATATTATGTATATGTTGCTATTGACATTTACCGATCATACGGCATCATAAATTTCCATTTCAGTTATTTATTCCTTTGCTTTCACCTGATTGTACTGTTTCTTCATATCTATTTTCCGCATGCTTTTCAATTAGTACGATTCACCATTTGGTCAACCAGTTTTGCATTGGAGAATTTTTATTCTAAGACAACTATCATTGCAGGTTGTTGATGGGAAGCTTTCTCAAACATGTTATCTCATGGCTGTTGATTCTTGCTACAAACAATTCTGTAAAAAGTAAGATTCCTTGGAAGTTCTGAAAGCTTTTAACTATGTTCCAATAGAGATTTTTTTTTGGTTGGCACTGGGTGTCCGGAAGGACCGGAACAGCGTCCCGACTAATGCCCAAGTATTTTGCATTCTGTAGGTATGAGAAAATAGAAGGCAAACAATTTTCCCTTTCTGATGCCGAATATTTTGTGTTTCATTCTCCATATAACAAGGTAGAGTATGTTTCCAATTGTGGACCTGCAAACAATTTCTCCTTTGGACTCAGTTGTAATCGAAAAATGTTTAAAACAATAGCTTTGGGTGTCTGATTCTTTTTTTTTTTTTTTCTCTGAACTCGTACAGCTTGTACAGAAAAGCTTTGCTCGTTTGTTGTACAATGACTTTTTGAGGAATGCCAGGTTTTTTTCTTGTTCTCTCTAGGAATTATAACCTCTGGTTTTCATAAATTCTATCTATTAACTTGAGTGTACTTGGTGAATAATTATATCTGTGCATCTATTTATAGCTCTGTTGATGAGGTGGCTAAAGAAAAGCTGGAGCCATTTTCGACATTATCTGGTGATGAAAGCTATCAGAGCCGGGACCTTGAAAAGGTACTGTAGAACTCTGAAATAATTTTTTATTATTTCATTCTTAAGATTGAACTTGTTCCTGATGAGAATAAATATTATCATACCTATAGGTAACCCAGCAACTTGCAAAGTCCCTATACGATGCAAAGGTGCAGCCAACCACTTTGGTGCCAAAGCAAGTTGGCAACATGTACACTGCCTCTCTCTATGCAGCATTTGTATCCCTTATTCACAATAAACATAACACATTGGTAATTTTCTATTTATTTTCTAGTTCCAACTATTTTGCTTCCTCCCTTCAATTGTTCATATTTCCTTGTGGTTTTGATTGTTGTTTAATAATTTGCAGGCAGGTCAGCGGGTGATAATGTTCTCATACGGGAGTGGGTTAACTGCCACCATGTTTTCACTGAAATTCCAGGAGGGTCAACATCCCTTTAGCTTATCAAACATAGCCACTGTGATGGACGTCAAAAAGAAGTTGGAGTCAAGGAATGAGGTATTTCTTTCGTTCTTCTAGATACAATAAATTTTCAGTATTCGTGGTTGCATTTTTTTAACTGTACCTGCCTAAAAGCCATTGCAGCATGAGGATGTCCTTAATTTCCCCCAATGTTTCATTGTCTAAAACTTTTGCCTCATCTTGTGCGCAAGAGGTTACATGGTACAATGCTAACGTTTAGGGTCTCTAAACGATGAAGAGGATAAGTTAGATGCAAAGAACAATCGAAAGATGGGGCGAACCCAAACTTAGAATCCTTTTTATTCCCAACTTTCTACCTTAGTCGGGGTATACGTAGTTTTCGTCCATTTTAATGTCATGTGGTATTCATGCAGTTCCTCCCAGAGAAGTTTGTTGAAACGATGAAGCTAATGGAGCACAGGTATGGAGGCAAGGACTTTGTGACAAGCAAGGACACTAGCCTTTTATTGCCAGGCACATTCTATCTGACGGAAGTCGACTCCATGTATCGGAGGTTCTATGCCCAGAAGGCTGGAAACAGTGCCACTGCCACCCAATCTGAGAATGTTTCTATTGCCAATGGCCACTGATTGAACATTATACAGCATGTATGCCAGGGAGTTGGCTTATGCGTCTTAGACGGTGTTTCTCACTAGTAACAACACCCTTTCATAATTCAGCAAACAGAAAAAGAAACGCCACCCTTTCATAAGTTTGTATGCTAAAGCAAGTAGGCTGTTCAGCAGCAAGAGTAAGTTTCTTTCTTTCTTTCTTTTTCAATGGAGTGTGTCTAATTTCTTGACGCCATTTGATGAAGAATCTACCATTGTTCTTGAAATGCTCCTTCAGTTTTAACTTTATCTGTACTTTTATGTGAGTGAAAAAATTAAGCAGCCTTCTTGGGAACTGTCTCCTAGAAGTGAGAGTATAAACAGAAATGATATAGTTATTATTATTTTACAATTTCTTGACTACTTTTTTTTATTTAATTTTTTATTTAATTTTTAACTTTATTTAATAATTAAGGATGTGAATATTAATAAAATTAGATATATATATATATATTTAATGGTTAAGAATGTTAAAAAAAATACTTAAAAGAAAATGATAAAAAAAAATTAAATACACTAATAGTTATAGATAAATAGTAAAATAGTAATACGTGTATCACTTCTCGAGAGTAAACCAACCTCTCTCGTTCATCTGCTCCCCAAAATCGATTTTATATTCCTTAAGGACGGGATGCACTGTTTTATTTTTGATCGAATGATCTAATTTTCTATTTCTTTTTGCACAAAAATGAAAAAGAAAAGAGAAAATAATGGTTGAGCGGGATATCTCTGCCAGCTGAAAATACTTGGAATAATCTTTTACCATTTGTACCAGGAGTGACCTTTTCAGTACTAGCAGAACATAAAAGCAATGATTCAGAATAAAACAAAAGAACATAAAAGCAATGGCTTTTGTACAACTTGGGAAAGGTTCTGGTCTTGTGGGATTGTTACAAAATATCCCATTTCCCCAAGTAACGCTCTAATGTTTCTGTTTTGCCCCTTTGGAATGGCTCCAGTCGTCACATTTATGATTTATGTTAAACAAGAATTTTTTTTTTTTTTTTTTGTGGGACTCATATTTTTACAAAAGGGATTATGACAAAATTTATCTATTTAAAATTTATACTTAACATTACTCAATAAATAAAGGGAGAGCTTTTATAAGTATTATTATTTTGGTGTCAGTTTCATGATCTAATATATAGAACCTTATCTCTTCCAACAAGCTTTCTCTCTCCACTCTAAAAACCTCTATCGCTCTCGCAAAGATCATCTAAACTTGAGAGGGGAGGAGCTCCAGCTCCAGCTCCATCCTCCCCTCCTTTTCTTCTTCCCTTTTCTTCCCTCTCATCTTTCTTTCTTTTTTCGACCATATGTTCATACTTTTGATAGTGGTTTCGGTCTGAGTTTTTTGGATTCGGTGACTGCAAGTTTGAGGTTGTCTGACGGCTAAAGACCACCATGCGTCATTGTTGTTATTCTCCCGTCCGTCGATCTTGTCGTTGTCCCCTTTTTAGTCAAATGGAGTGACGCATGCAAAGCGTGTGTGGGACCTAGAGTGGGAGTTTTTTTTACGCTTCTCGCCATTTGGTGGATCTACTCCGCCCTGCACGGTTTCTTAAGGATCCATGTTCGCTGAGTGGCTCAAACTCGCAGGGTTTAACTCCTAGAGTGACATGTACTGTTCACATGCCACCATAGGCCGAATGTTGTGTTTTGTGTTGTTCGGTTTTGTTGTTTAGTTGATCTGTGGTATTGATTTTGTAAATAATGTTTGTATAGAGAAAAGTTTAAAATATGAGAAATAATCTTCCAGACATTTTGTCAGTTTGGAGTTTAGTATTCTCCTCTTTTAAAAGAGAATTTTAGTACATGCCTCCTATGAAGGCAGTGTTTAGTTCTCTCAAATTTTATCTGATAGATTTAGAAGTCGAGCATCAGTATGTAACTAGTTGATCGTTTGATCACATTGTAAACTTCATTTTCATAAGTTTTAATGAACTGTAACTATTTCTTAAATAAAAAAACTCAACTATTTATCACTTTCTTTACAAATCCACTTGGGTATTTGTGACGACCTAAGGAACTTGTTGTTCGGCATGATAAAAAAAAAGAAATTATTACAGGCGTTTGTAATGATTAAGTGTTCGGTTAGTTACACGAATGATATAATATAAAAAATTAATAAAATATAATTTATATTTATATTTATTTAATTTAAAAAAAAATTATATTATTAATTATATTATACATAAAATTTTTAATTATTTATAATAATTATATGAGATGAAATAATTTCATCTATCAAATCAAATTAGGCCTAACTAAGATGGACAATTAAGTTATGTTTGGTTGTTAAGAGTAAGTTTTAATTCCTCACGTTTTATTTTTTTTAATCAAACTTTCATGGAAAATATTCATTACATAGCAATTTGGTCAAACTAAAGAGCATGATCAACAAAAATTACGACACGCTCCCACCACATTTAAATATCCTCAACATTCCAAATACAATGCGCTAACCTATGAGCCACCTCATTTTCAGTTTGATTAACAATTTGAACATTCACTTCTGGAAAACGCTGCATCAGTTCTTTAGCTTGCAATTCCTGTACCAACAATAAGCAATTTGTTTCAATAATTAATCTAGAAATCCTAAGAGGAATTCAAAGCTGTAAACCTCTCAACACAGCTAGTAGTTCGACAACAGCGAGTTCTCCTAAAAATGTTGTTAGTCAGAGTTGGCAAAATGTTTTTACAACCTACTTTTTTTTGTAATTTTTCTTAAAAAAATTAAAAATCATCTCAATTTGTTTCATATATTCAAACATATATTTTAATATATTTATATTTTAATATATTACATAATTTTTGTTTAAGTGTTTTTAAATAATATTATGATTTTTTTAAATATCTTTAAAATATTTTAAAACGAGGACCCAATCGAACCTCTATAATCAAAACTGCTAGCAGCGCCCTTAAAACAAAGTTTACCATTTATATATACAACCTTTTTTAACAGCAACCAAGGCTCACGATTTCTGATCTCCGTACAGATGTCACTCTCATTTGCATGGGCTGCATCTCATGTATTCTAAATTCTTTACATGCAAATCAGGTGAAGAAATCATATATATATATATATATATATATATATATATATATATATATATATATTGGCAAGTCAAATAAAAGGCATTACTAATTAGAGCATGTTTGCGAGTTGGCTTGCCACTTTAACTCGTTACAATGTTTAAGGAGATTCATATTTGGTTGAAATTGAAAATTTGGACTTTTTTCATTAGAATAATACTATATATGATTTTAAAATTTATAAGTCTTGGCACATTTAAAAAAAGGGAAATTCTAGGGTCAATTCGATCGACCTCCCTATTAGAAGCAGCCCGTCGCTCTCGGTGGCGGTGGACGACACCGCCATGCCATTGAGATAAGCGGGTTCCGTAACAGACTCATTTTGGATTTAAGGTTGTTGGGGGCACACTAGAGGTTGTCGGGGCTCGCCATTGCAGGGGTGAACTCGCGGGAGCCCGCCGGTCCCGATGGTATGGGCGGTGTAGCCCACCACTACTAGCGGCGACTCCGTTCGACTGAAGATCGAATACCTCTTAAAATCATCTCTATTTTATTTTTTTATTATATTTGTTATTGTTTATTTTTTTAATTATATTTTTTATTTTTTAATTATATTTATTGTGTATTTTTAAGGCAGCTCAGTCTGGGCTGCTTTTGACACTGGGAACAGCTTGACCGGTCCCCAACATCACCCTTAAAAAAATAAAAGTAAATCTAGGATCAATATAAAAACTGATGTTATTTTTTTTCAAATAATTTGCATGGAACTTACCTATTTTATAAATGTAAATATCATTTTTATTTTCAAAATAATAATTTTAGAATCATGTTGAATTCAATAATTATTCTATACATTCTTAGGGATGGAACTCCAAAAACTCATGTAAAAAAAGTTTTATATTTAAAATATAGAAGATTAGAAAAGTTTGATTATCAGATAATAAATGCTAATTGCGATGAGAGAGATAAGAATAAGATTCACACGACATTCTGATGTGACAGAATTTGATATGTGAAAAAATTTGTAAGTTTATGAATCAAATATTATGATATCAATAATATATAAGATGTATCCTTTCATCCTTTGTATAAATATATAGTTTTAAAATAAAAATAAAAATAAAATTCATTAAAAAAGGAGGGTTAAGAAGATGGAGAAGAAGAGGAAGTGAATTCCTTTGCCTTTAGTGAGTGGACCACCATAGATAGGTGGTGCAAAGCAATGAAATCCATTAAATAATAAGCCGGAAAGCCCAACCCTTTTTTCCAGACCTTTCTGACACCACTCTCCGTCCCAATTGGTTTAGCCCTCAGCCCCACCTGTCCCCATTGGTCCACTACTTGGGGACACTATCCCTAAGGTCACCATGTGGGTCCTTACACGTGGCACCCTCTAATTCCCACAACTCTTCTCTGATCGAATCTTATCCGTCAAATCTCTACATCGCAACCTATAAGTCTAGGGTTTCATTTTTCGTATTATTATTATTATTATTATTATTATTTCTGTAGCCTTTTGTAAAACTGTAATCTCTTCTCGGCATCTATTCTTTCTTCCTCCTCTTCCTTCAATCTCCTTCTGTTATATTACCGTTTCAATAAGTCGCTCTGCACCTCATCCTCTGTGAGCAAACCCTAACTTTCCCTCGGATTCCCTCGAAGCAAACGTCCCGAATTTCTTCCATTTCCAAGCTTCATAAGAGACAAGTTTCCTTTTTTTCTTTTTCGTCTCCTGTTCTCTTGATTGGGCTCCTGAAATGACGACGTCTTATCAAGAACACGAAATGGATCATGACGACGACGGAGGGGGTACCTCCGATCTCAGCACCAGCACCGGAGACCCAGAAGAGAACCCTAACGCCACCACTGTGGCCACCGATCACAACGGGCACTCCAGAGTGCAAAATTCAGACCGTACGGCAGCGTTTCAAGGCATACAGTTGAAAGAGGAGCCATTCGACTCGGACCCGCCGTCAGACCCGGATGAGGAGAACCCACAGGAGGCGGCGCCACCAGGACAGTCTGTCGGAATGGTCCCCGTGGCCATGCCGATGCAGATGCAGATTCCCATGCCCATGCCGGTCTCGACCGCCGCGAGAAGGTCCTCCACTAAGGATCGCCACACAAAGGTGGAGGGACGTGGCCGGAGGATCCGAATACCCGCCACTTGCGCCGCACGAATCTTCCAGCTGACCCGGGAGCTCGGGCACAAGTCCGACGGCGAGACCGTAAGGTGGCTCCTGGAGCACGCTGAGCAGTCCATCATCGAAGCAACCGGGACAGGCACCGTCCCCGCTATCGCCGTATCCGTCGGTGGGACCCTCAAGATCCCCACCACCTCCAACGCACACAACGTCAACGACGACTCCGCCGCCGCCACGGCCACAACTGCCAAGAAACGAAAACGACCATCCAATAGCGAATTTGTCGACGTAAGCGACGCCGTGTCGCATACCATCTCGCAACCCTCTACTCTCGCACCGGTGCAGCAGGCCACTCCGACGGTCCCACCGGGCCTGGTCCCTGTCTGGGCTGTTGGGAACGCCGGCATGATGGTCCCAGCCAATGCTTTCTGGATGATCCCGCAGACCCCAGCTGGACCGTCCAATCAGAACCCGCAGATATGGGCATTCGCTCCTACGGTATTCAACATGTCGGCGAGGCCAATTTCCTCATTCATAGCTGCGAACAACCAGTCCGGTGGTGCGAATGTGAATGCGAACATGACTATTCCTCTGGGAGTCGAGGTGCGTGGTCCGTCTCCTGGCGCTGTATCGAACTCTGCTGTGAGTACGAGCT
The DNA here is from genome assembly GCA_036559045.1 of Platycarya longipes. Classification (NCBI taxonomy): domain Eukaryota; kingdom Viridiplantae; phylum Streptophyta; class Magnoliopsida; order Fagales; family Juglandaceae; genus Platycarya; species Platycarya longipes. Next base: position 10,100,311 of record CM071799.1, on the reverse strand, counting down.
CGGTCGGAGCTAAGGTGGCGAAGAAGTCGTCGTCAACGATGGCGGCGAGTGTGAGTTCGAGTGGGAACGGTAGTAGTAGTGGCAGTAAGGCTCAGATGCTTAGAGATTTTTCTTTGGAGATTTATGATAAGCAGGAGTTGCAGTTGATGGGTCGGGCTGTTAACCAGCAAAAACTCTAAGTTCATCGAAGGCATGAGCATCGGGGAGAGATAGGGAGGACCAGTGGGGTTAGTATTCACAATTTAGGGTGCTATTTTCCACTGAAACATAATAAGAAGAATGAGAAAATTGTCGGTTTTTCATATTTAATTTCTGTTTATGAGTTTGTGTTTTCATTATATGTTTTGAGGAGTTAGTTGGGTTTGCCTTCCAAGAATCCAAATACCACGGATCGCCCATGAACAAGCATTATATATCTTCGAGTGTGTCATTTTGAGCCCAGTCATGTGTAGCCAGCCAACAGCAAAGCGTACAACTACTACAAGCACGAAGCGCCTGTTTATTGCCGATAGAGAAACCCACGTAGTCAAATTACCAAAAAAACATTAGCCTGTTGTTGATTTTATTACTAAACAACGTTTTCTTTCTTTTTGTAATTTCCTACACCAAAATTAACAACGTTAATTATAGAACAGAAGATACTTTACTTACCAAATGGAGCATCACCTAACATAATGGATCGCGAATTAGGTTGCAACGAGGACTATCCCAATTTCTTATTGACTTATTAAGAAAAAGTTAGTATTGTAAATTTCCTTTCTTTTGATTTTTTGGGTTTTCTAAAAAGAGTAAATTAGAGATGAGTATATTTTCATGTAAGAGCATTCTCGTTGAATTGTTTAAAATTATTTTTAAAAAAATATAAATTGATTTTGTTTTTGTTAAACAAAGTTTTAATTTTACTATTTATAAAAAAAAAATTTATTCTTTTTTTTTTTCACTTTTATCTCTTTACTTTTGATTAAATATGATTAATTTTTTTGATAAATATATAAATTTATAATTTTTAAATAATAATTTTAAACAATCTAATAAGACCGCTCTAAGACATATGAGCAAATGTTATAATAAGCAAAGAGGTCGAACATCTTGGAGTTAAAAATAGCTTGAACATCTATTGAGAACAAAATATAACGAAAGTGGATTTTATTATTTTAGATATAAGAAATTTGATCAATTACTCCTAAAAGTTTATATCGGAATAGTCCTAGTTGATGAGAGTTACTTCCTAAACACACCCAAAAAAAAAAAAAAAGAGTCAAACTCGTTTAAATTATTCTCTCAATAACTTTGGTTGTTTGCATGAATGTTTATTACTTGCAGATGCAGTGAGTGCAAACTGCAAAGCATTCTTCCTAGATATTCTAAAATTACTTTTTACTATTTACTATTTACTATTTACTATTTACTATTATTCATTCATTGGTACATATGATATCAGAGAGTTAATTAAATAAACTCTCAGCCTCTTAAGTCTTTAACAGTACAAAGTAAAAGCCATGTTTTGACGTATATAAAGTCTTATTCCACTCATTAGACTTTCGGCGTGTCCGTGTGGGTTTTTTAATTCTACTTAATCTTAACTGTAGAAAAGAAAAAAAAAAAGAAAAAAAAGAGACATCTTCGATCGAGAATACTGATATACATATATCTTATTTATTATTAATTTTTTTTATAATTTTTATTTTACTTCATAATTAATAAAATAATAATTATTAAAATGATATTTTTTAATAATTAAAAATATTTAAAAAATACTTTAAAAAATAACAAAAAATTAAGTACACTTTAAATGATAAATTAGTCAGGCTCATAGAATTCAGAAGGATAAAAAGAGAGGTTTTTTGACCGTACAAGAAAGCCAGCCAAAAGTAAAGAGTGTCGCACGTGGGAATTGGTTGTGCGTGGGTGGTGGGGGTCCACCTCCTAATGGTGGGTCTACAAAGCCCAATGGGGTAAGTGGAAAGCCAGCCACCATCACGCACATCCCTTGGTGCGTGTAGAGTACGCAATCGATATCATCGTCTAGCATCTCGTCAACCAATTGGGTCGCCCAGAACGCGTAGTTTGCAAGCTCGTCGAGGAACAGAAGGGGGAGGAGTTTTCAAAAAATAAAAAAGATGGTGAAATCCGTGGGGTAGTGCGACTGGGTCTGTGGGGGGGAAGGGGGTGGGGCCAAGATTGAAGCTGTCAAAATGGATAGGATTGGGAGGTTTACGCGTGCACCGAGGAAGGTGGGGTCCAAGCAAGGGGTTGCCCTTCTCTATCGGAGGTGGTGGGTGGGGCTCGATATTTGTGGACCCCAACCAACAATTAGCAGAGTTAATTTTGAATTGAGAAACTTAATTCATTTTATTTTATTTTATTTTATTTTATTATTATAATTATTATATATATTTTTTTTTTTATCTTCATTCATCTCACTTATACTGCTGTTGTGGCTTCTCCTACTCTGCTTCTTTTTTTTTTTTTCTAATAATATTATATATAGTTAAAAAATTATAAATGGAATACAATCATTTAAAAAAAAAAATTCCATTTAAAAATTAATTTTTTTTTATATGAATCTTATATATTTATATATTTTTCTTTCAAATAATTATAAGTCACTTATAAATTCATAATTATATCTATTATTTCTCTTTTCTCCCACTTACAATTTCGGATTTTATCAATAATTTTTTAATTTTATTTTTAATTTTAAAATATGGGAACACCGAACACAAGCACAATACAATTTGATCTGGGGCTCCACCACCCGTTCTTCTTCTACTTTTTTTTTTTTTTTTTTTGTCGAAGTGGGCCCTCTGCCATACACGGCTATACTTTATTTGTGGACCACAGCTCCACATCTTTTATTTATTTTCTTTTGGGTCAAGGTGGTCCACCTCATTGTATGGGACCATGCTTACATATTAAAATCACTGTCCTCGTAATCCTCGCCCCTCAATTTAATTTTTATTTTCTGCACTCTTTTCGTTGAGTATTATTTGAAACTGAACAACTGTTCCATTGCCCCCGAGGAATTTGATAAACCTAACGTTTTGCCTAGAAAAATAATAAACTCATTAGAGTACTTTTAAAGGAATAGTTATATTCTTATTTTTTTTGTAAAATTTAATAAAATTTTAGTTAAAAGAACAAAAATTCTACTCTAATGAAATAGTCAAAATAACAAAAAATTTAAAAAATAACAGTATTTACGCTACATGTAACACAATTGTGCTATTCATCATTCAAATATTTTTTTATTATATTTTTTTTCTCTGCTGCAGGTTGTCTTCAACGGCAGTGACGATCTCAACTACATTCGATTCACCTTCGGCAACCATTCGACAAACCGCCGACATAACCAAAATCAGAAGGTGCCGGCAAACAAACCCCCGTTGATCTCAACTCCGACCGACCTCCGGTAGTCTCCCACGTGCAGATCAAAGTCCGAAATGAGTTTCGGACTATTTGAAGCCTATTTGACTCACCTCCGGCCGTTAACGGCTACACCGCCGACATTTTCAGACTCGCCTCACTCCGGCGACCAACCCTATAAAATCTTATCGCTAGCAACGTCGTTGGTGTCGCCTATGCACCTCACACGTCCTTCGGCAACAGTGTTTTTAATTTTTAATTTGTAAAATAAATTTTATTAAAATAAAATATGAATATTTTAAAAGATATGGAAAAAAAATAAAAATGCTGATGGATGATATATTGTAAAAATGAGTAACTAAAATGAAAAAAAAGAATTTTTAATAATTAAATTTAAAGAAATTTTAGAGTATTCGATAAGAATGCTCTCACAATCTCATTTCAATAATCCTATTTCATTCTTATCCTATGCTAATAATCCGTACAACTTTTTAGATAAAATAATTTTAATTTGAAATATAATTACATAAATAATTGTAAAAAATATAATTCTACTGTCTTTCCTGATTTATATTTTTATTTTGACTCTTGACGTACCACCTCGTGGTTTATTAATTTTTTTAAAAAATATGAATTTAAAATTAAAAAAAAAATACGAAAACATAAAGACTAAAACGCTATATTTACTTACCTTTTATGCTTTTATTTATTTATTTATTTATTTATTTTTTCTAATAAGCCACGGACATCACACGACAAAAGGAATGATATAAATTAGGAAGGCAATAATATTTCTTATTGTGTAAAGTGTTTTACATGTATTAATTCTCATATGTATATAACCTAAAAAAAATGATCATAAAAGTAGCTTGAACTTAATAATATAATATGGCTTCGTCCAATATATATATATATATATATATTCATTTTATTTATATTTTTCTTTTATTTTTGTCTAGCTTGAAAGGCAAATAAAACTGTTAATAAGTAACATCCAAAACGAAGGAGGACAATTTTGGTTGGCAGACAGAGTTTGATATGGACTAGCACGTTTACTTACTTATTTATTTATTTATAAGTGCACATTCTAGCCCAAGTGTCTACTTGGCATGTTCATATGAGCTCTTCATGGAGTTAGAATGAAAACATGGATTTTACATTTCACTTTCATTTTGGTATGGGTATTATAGATGCAAGAAGACATTTTGAGAAAATGATTGTTATAACTTATAACCTTACCACAAAAAAATTACATAAAAATAATTCTATAAATTAACATAGTATTATATGATCTGTTATATCTATTTTAGAATAAATATAATTTTACAATCTGACGAATTATATGAAGTTGCATCAATTTATAAAATTATTTATGTAAATTATTTATGATTAAAGTATTTCTCTTTTAAAAATATTTTGTCTAAGGTTGGATTTGGATTCGTTCAATTTTAAAAGTGTGCATGTGAGTCCATATTGCAACCAAATATATATGCTCATCTTTCATGAAACACAAAAAATAAAGGGACTGTGAGGAGAAAGAAAACATCATAATCAAGACCCATCCAAAAGTTTTTTTTTTTTTTTCCCAGATATAATCAATTATTTTTGGCTTATGTATTGATATGAGCAACTTGGTACCATGCACGCTGGCTTATATCTCACTCGTTATTGGTGGAGAAATATTTTAACTATAAAGAGATTACATCAAAATAAACTCACAAAATAATGTGATTTAATGTAGTACGTCAGATTGTAAAATTATTTTTATAGTAAAGTAGATATAACAGATCATGCGAAACTACATTACGTCAATTTATATATTTAGTTTTGTATAATCTTTTCGTGCTTAAGACCTATTGGTATTAAAATTCAAGAATTTCTAATAATTTGTTTCAGCTAACCCCAAATGGAGCCAAAAAGAAAACAATTAGTGAGAATTTAGTATCTATCATCTAATATAAAGAGATTAACAAATGGAAGATGAGGCAATTTATAATGTAAAGAAGATAATTGGGCCATAACCATGTTCGTGGGTCCACACAAGTTGAAGTTGTCAGATCACTCAAAGTTGGTATATGTTGACAGCTATATCGAGGGGTCCATTTTGGGCCCATAGCTGCATCACAGGTGGACCCACGATAGTTGGCCTGTCTGAGTGAAATGGTAAAGAGCCACTGTGGCAGCAATTTTTTAATATTATTTATTAAGGGGTCAAATACCTCAGGAAATATTAAAAAATAAAAGAAAAACAGAATAAAAAGATATGGAACTAGTAATATTTTATTGTGGGCCTGGCCTTGTAATACTTCTGGTCCAACAAATGGAGCCCAGATGAGGATAAGAGTGGAAGCCACAAACATATCCAACTAATTGTCCAAACTCTAAAGTCCAATTCTGTGTTAATATATTTATATATTACACGTTCATTTCATTGTATCAACAGGATATATTTCACACCAAAAAAAAAAAAGGATATATGATTGTTCAACCTTATATTAATATTTATTTTTAAAAAATAAATTTAAAAATTGATAAACAATATCACATAACAGAAAAGTAAAAGATGACGGGAGGAGATGATGATAGTGTAGTATGTAGCAATTTTTTGTTTTGTTTTTGTTTCTAATGCTGTATAGAGCTCAATTTGACATAATTGCATACTAGTGATCGATTAGCCAGTATGCAATTATAAGATCTTCTAGAGCCGAGATTTTGTTTGGTTCTTCGATCTGTCCCATAACATAGTCTCTAAATTGAATCTGGCTAAGAAGTTGTACGTGAGGGTTTTTTTATTTTATTTATTATTTTTGGAAAGTTCCTTTTGTATGTGGGTGTTTAGAGTTTGAATGATTTTAATAATTGCCTCTGCCAATAAACTCAATATTTCCTTTTTTAGATCAAGACAAATTCCACATTTAAATTATGTTGCAAATGACAAGCAAGATTTAATTGTAAGTCGAACTACTTAAGTCAAAATATAAGGTTGCCGATTATAATATTATATTATTTTTATTTTATACTTCAAAGTTATTACAAATATCTAATTTTTGTGACAATTGATTTCTGAGAAGGGTTGATGTTGTTTATTTTTAAGATATATATATTTTTTTACAAAGAGTTAGGACCATATGTTTAATAGTGACCCATTTTTAAATTTAATGATCATGTACCACTTATAACGGAAGAATATCTTAATTACAACCTTACTCAACTCAACCTTACAATCCCACAAAACCAGAAAATATGAACTATAACACCTATACATACTCAAAATCAAGATAAATGCATATTTGCCAACCCCACCCAATCAACTCTAAACATACCATGAGCCTCACGAGGCAAAAACCTGACTTTTCAAAAGACTTTATTAATTTTCAAAGCACCTTTACGTGTTAAGAAATGTATCGCTTCATTCACTTTCCTATAACAATGATTTATAGAAAAATCAAATGTGTCAAGTAATATAAACAAATTTTTCCAAAAATTCCAAAAGTACCAAACTAAACATTTTTTTGATACAATCCAAGAAACCACCACCATTGAATCTCTATATTCAAATAACCCATTGCTTTGCACAACTTTAAGCCTTTCAAAATTGTTCTAAGTTTAGCTTTGGTATTCGAACAATGACCAACATAATGAGATAAAGCAAAGATAAACATACCTTCACAATCTCTGAGACTGTCTCCTCCACCGTCAAGTCTTGGATTCCCCAAGCTGCTACCGTCAAGATTGAATTTAAAACGACCCTGTCGAGGTTTAGACCGCCTGACAATCTTCACTATTCTCGACCTAAGCTCAATTGGGTTTACACCCATTCTATTCAACAAAACTTTATCAGAACCCTTTAAACTCTTCACCTTGTCAATCTCCCCAACTAACAATTTAATCTAATGAAAAATAGAAGACAAAACCGCATTTATTGACTCCAACCTCCCCTCCATCCTTGCCACACAACGCCTTTTCCACGATCTCCATTAGACAATTTAAGGAATCAAGGCATATAAAATGCAAATCTGACTATGCCGATTAGCACGGTTGAACATGGCATGTACCCTAGTTTTGCAGCACTATTGGCTTACAAAAGGTAAACCAAGTTCAGCATACATCCTTCTCCGAATCTCATCTGCAAACTCTCCCTTATTCAACACATGCTCAAGGTATTCTATTTTTCCTCTAGTACAACAATTACAACATGAAACCAAAGGAGTCCCATATTTTCTGATAGCCTCACCAACCAACAAACAATTAAAAATAGCTCTCCACACACAAATAGCTACTTTTTTTGGGAGCCATTTATTCCAAATCCAAGGAGCCCAATCAGATTTTTGCATCTTTAAATGAATCAAATTCCTAAATGAATAAAATCCCAAGCCGACTCTGTGGGAAAAAATTCCATTTTTATCAGGCAACCATAGAAGACTATCATTTACATTCTTCAAATTACCAACAACAGCCATAACCTCTCCTACCAATTGTTCACCAAGGTAAGACACTAATTTTTCCACATTCCATGCATTATTAATCACAAAATCTTGCGAACTTGTGGCTCAACAATATCCTCCACAACAGAAGCAAGCAGCCAAATATCCATAAACTTGTCAAACTAGAAAGTGGCTTTACCTACCCTTATCTTCCATTTTGAAAACTGGAGCAAAACAAAAATTTGTTCTAACAATTTTTTCCAGAACAAAGAGTCCGAGATCCTCCCCTCACTCAACATAAAAAACCCCATTTTTAACATACTTGGCCCGAAAGAACTGAGCCCAAAAAGAATCTTGAGTTACCAATTGCCAAGCATAATTCAAAAATAAGGAATTCTGGATCTCATCCAAATCTTTCACCCTGAGTCCACCCTTTTCAAATGGTGCATAGATATTTCTCCAAGCATGCCATATTCTCTTCCCACTACCATTCGAACTCCCCCAGAAAAATGTTGCAAACAAATTATTTAACTTATTCAACACAACTTTCGACATATGTGACACCAACAAATGAATGGGAAGATTGGACAACACATGCTTTAAAAGAACCTGACTGCCACCCTGTGATAAAAGTCTATTTTTTCAACCCGCTAATTTTTTTGTAACCTTCTCACAAGAGCATCAAAATGAGAGATTTTCAATCTTCCATCATCAAGTACCTCCCTAACTCTCTTGGTGACAAATGCCTTGAAAAGAAAATAATTGACTTTTCAAAATTCACGAGTTGTCCCAACCAACACTCATGCAGCCCAATTTCACCCAACAACTCACGAATGGAAGATTTGAAGCATTTGAAAAAGTCATAACATCATCAGCATATAATAAGTGAGACACTACAGGAGCCTTCATCGGATGATGGAAAATACCAATTTTCCTTTCTTCCACTTGAGAATTAATCAACTGAGAAATAACTTCCTCCATTATAATGAACAAATATAGGGATAATGAATCTCTCTGGCGAAGTCCTCTATTAGATTTAAAGAATCTTTTAAAAGTTCTGTTCATCATAACAGAAAATCAATGAGTTGCAATACAATTAAACACCGACTTACAAAACCAGTCAGGAACACCAAATGCACTTAGAACAGAATCTTTTCAGTTCACTCAATCATATGCCTTACTCATATCAATTTTAACCATCACATTACCCCCTAGACTTCTTGTGAACGTCTTTTATCATTTCCTGAGTTAGAGAAATATTCTGAAAGATGCTTCTTCTCTTAACAAAAGCACCTTGCTCTTTTGAGATCATTTTTTCAAGAATAAAAGAAATTCTATTCACAAGTAACGTAGTAAATACTTTGTAAGTAACATTACAAAAACTTATGAGCCGAAACTTATCAAAAGAATGGGGTTCCTTGACTTTCAGAATCAACACCATAAAAGAAGAAATATAAAATCTTGGAAGTTGTTTACCTTGAAAAAACTCATGGACAGCACACATAACATTCAGCTCAACAATGCTCCAGCAAGTTACATAAAAAGATACCTATAACCATCAGGACCCGGGCTGCTATTGGAATCAATAGACTTAAACGCATTGAACACTTCAATCTCATGCGGCAGTGCTGCTCGACAACCCTCCTCATCCTAAAAAATAACTGTCTAAATGAAATTATTAAGAGAAGAAACCTCTCCATTCGGATCTCGAGTAAAAAAGTGCTCAAAATACTTCATTGCCCTTTCATGGACCTGTTTAGGAGACTCCAAAAATTCACCATTATCAAGCCGCACACTTTTCACACATGCTTGTTGTCTACGTTGCACAATAACTACATAAAAGTACTTAGTATTCTTATCGCCTTCAGAAATCTATTTCTGTTTGGCTTGTTGAGCTAACCTCATCTCTTTCCTATTAACCCAACAAGCAAATCCCGCTTTAGTGGCCATTAATTCAGCATCAACATTATCAGAAAAATTCTCTTGCAAGGATTTCTTTAAAACTTTTAACTTTTTCCTCAAGAGCTTGAATATGGCCCACAGTACGCCCAAACAATTCTTTGTTCCAAGAATGAAGAACAAGTTTAAGATGTTTTAACTTTCCTACTAAGCCAGCCAGTCCACTACCAGCATTTATATCCACATTCCAATATCTTTCCACAATATTCAAAAAATCCTCATGTGACACCCACATGTTCTGAAACCTATACGAAGAAAGTCCATATATTTTGAACTCTGTAACAAGTTGCAACAAAATCAGAGAGTGATCCGAAGTTCTTCTACTCAAGAACCGAGCACTTGCCCCCTGAATTTAGAAACAAAATCATTACTCAAAAGTATCCTATCGTGTCTCGCCCAATTACAAGCCATGCTCTGCTGGCCATTACACCAAGATATTGTTTCCCCTCCATAAGCCACTTAATCAAACCACATGAATGAATACATGAGTTAAAATCATCCATAGCAGCCCTCAATCTTGGATTCCCTCCAATCCTTTCCTCATTCAACTGGATGATATTAAAATCACTCAGGAACACCAACACAAGAAACATTACAAAGATGATCCCACAATTCTCTTCTTTTCATCAGCGAACACTTAGCAGACACAAATGAAACTACAACAAAACCACAAGAATCTCATAGTAAAGTTGTGATACTCTGATTACTAACAACCACTACATCCATATCAATTCCTTCTTTCCAACACCGCCATAGTTCAACCACCACCACCACCCACCCCCCCCCCCCCCCCCCCCCCGAGGCCAAAAATCTAAATTCGAATAGGAGAAAGGAAAATCAATTGAACCTGTTGAACCTGCCCACCTTTGTAACTTTTCTGTTGCTTGAAAAGGTTTAGAAATAGCCAACACAGAAATACAATGTTTGCACACCAACATTTTAACTCTTCTTTTAGAAAGTCCCCAATTCCCGAACATTCTACACCATAATATTATCTATCATAGATTCAATTTTTGAGGCTGGGCCTTAACCCGTCGAGATTTACGCACAATGCTTTTCTTATTAATTTGAGACTCTGAAAAAACAACCCGAGAGGCTGAGTCAGACTCATAGTCCTAATTCTTATCACCCCCCACACCATCATTCTCCTTAGATAACACCTCAAAACGATTCTGACATAGCATCTACCCTTCTTCTTCCTCTTGGCCACCCATTTGACTAAACATAACAGCTTCTTCAATCAAAATTTTCCCCAAACCACCATTGTAGAACAGCCACCTTCCCTTACCTCCCATTCCTTCCCATTCCTCAATTTTTAGCCCATTACTACACAATACACCCTTCCTAGAACCCTCACCCCTCGCTTGGTTTATAATACTAGTCACAACTTCCTTTAGCACCTTTTTCCCCTTATCACACTCCACTTCACGAGAATCTACATAAATATTCTTAATTTCCACATTACACCCACTCTCAACCAACACTACCTTCTCCTCCTTCCTCTGATTTTTTCTTCCAACATCTTTCTATACCATTCCATCGCCTTTTTTCCTCTCCACCAAATGGCCATTCCCCTTTTCATTTCTATTGACCGGAGCCCTCACTCGACACTAGGGGTGTCAAATCGTGTTAACGAGTCGTGTTCGTGTCGTGTCAAGACATGTATATTATACTATATAGGTCAACCCTAACCCGACCCGTTAAGCTTATCGTGTCAAAATCTCAAACCCTAACCCGACCCGTTAACATAACGTGTCGTATCGTGTCAACCCGTTATGACCCGTTAGTAAATATTACAAAATATATTAATACGACATAATATGATTCGTAACCTGTTTATGTAAATGAGTTGAATATGTCCAAAATTAACCCGTTTGACTTAATTAAATTTAGTATAATTTTATATAAATATTAAAATCACAATATCTATAAAACTAATAACACTAATTATAAGTATAAATTACAATCTAAACAATAAAATATCAAAATTAAAATTCTAACAATCTTACTTTTAAGTATAAGAATATAATTGTAATTTTAACTTTCTTAGCGTGTCATAACGGGTTAAAGCAGGTCAACCCGCTATCAACCCGTTAAGCAATCGTGTCATAACGTGTCAACCCGTTTTGACCCTAAACCCGTTAAGACTAAACCCTAACCCGCTATTATCGTGTCGTGTTCGTGTTGGGTTAACGGGTCGTGTAAGAAATTGCCACCCCTACTCGACACACGACTTCCGTGTGACCTTGACGACAACACTTTTTGCAGTAAAAATCAGGCTTTTCATACGCAACCTCCTGCCAAATATGATGGTGGCCAATTACGAAGGTGAGATCTTAGATTTACGTGTATTTTTATATATTATTTTATTTTTAATATTAATTATTTTAATTTATTTTAATAATATTATTGATTGTATTTCATTTGTTTAAAATATTTATTTGAGCTATTCGTTAATAAGTGTTAGTTTTATGTTATTTTTATAATTAAATATTGAGTTAAATTGTTTTTCTTATTTATTTTAATATAAGTTAATTATTTTAATGATTGGAATTTAATTCATTTATTTTATTATGTGAGTTTATTTGATCTGCTTTCGTTATATTAATTATTGTTTAATTTTTAATATTGCGCTTGGGTTTAATTTATTTCTATTGATGGGCTTTAAATATCTCAATTTATTGATATTAAAATTATAGTATTTAAAGTCAGCTTTTTATTTAATATATTGTGTTTTTCTACTTGGATTTTTTTTTTCTCTTTTTCCTTTTCTTTTTCTTCTTCCTTCCCCTGTATTCAGCCCCAGCCCGTGTGATTTTCCCCCCTCTCTCTGTTTCCGTTTGGCTACTAAGCAGCCCAGCCACCACCTTACGCTGGCCGCCTGTCCTCACCGCCCCCACCACTAGGACAGCAACCTGGCGGCCGGCCTACCCCAATGATCTCAGCCCCGAACCTCCTCCCACCTCCCCTCCATGGGCTGAAATCCGAATGGGTATTGTAATACCCATTCATGTGTTTTCCGGCCACCACCGGCCACCATTTATTCACCACTTCATTACCAGTCTCCTAGCTATCTAACCCACCGCCGGTAGCCCCCCCCCCACTCCTCCCACACGATCAAGCCACGAAATGGGTTTTAACACCCACAGTTTGAGCAACCCTGCCCCAGCCTGCATCCACCGTGAGCCTCACCTCCACCACCAAAAAGTTCCCTCACCTCAGCCGACCACCCCCCTAGCTCAGCTCCTCAAACCGCGGCCTCACCTTCTCGGTACAACCCCAAACCTGAAAATGAGTTTCCATCCTTTTGGAGTCCGATCCACTACCTTCCGGTGGTTGTGCCGCCACACCACCACCTCCATGAGATTCCCCACCTTCCAAAGAGTATCTTCCTAAATTTTGGTGTCAAACCGAGCACTGTAGCCTAACGTACGAGTGACTACTGCGAGCGCTGCAGAATTCAAGGATTTACACTTTTACCCGTTGTAAGTATTTTCTAAATAAATTTTAAAATTTAAATATATTTTTGGCATCAACAAATATTGTATTTGGTCACTTGTTGGAATTTATTAATTGTTGGCTATTTGATGCATGGTCATCTGCATTGTGTATTTACGCCCATATTCATGTGTTGGAAATGAAAACTGGCTTTCCATGTGTTTATGGTTTCTGGTGCGTGTGTATCACGACCCCAAGCCGAGATGTGGCATTATCTCGGTGGAGCTCCTCTGGTCATTCTGGAGCGGATATACTGAGTGACGTCCCCTGGGTCGTTGCTGGGCGACGACGGGATCGGACGGAATGGTAACGCTCTCGTGCCGACTCCGTGGCTCCTCTGCTGGCGGAAGCTAGGGGATGCCTGGTCATGGTACGTGCTGGGGGTGGTTAGCTAGGCATCGCCCGTTCTGAAGTCACATGCGGGGTCTTTACCTTCGGTGTTATGATGAAAGTCAGGATGTGCGGATGGTCCCTATGGGAGATCATGGTGCATACGGTTAATAAAATGGATGTTTAAGCCATTTTCTGGGAAAGTGGCGGGTTATATTTATTGGTTTTACGTGGACCATTTTCTGAGAAAATGGTTGTGGTTTTAATGGATTTATGGTCATCATTTTTTGAAAAAATGATGGGTGATTTTGTTGGAGATTTAATTTGGGCCAAAAGGGAATTTTGGCGTGTGTGGTTATTTTATTGATTTTGAGGAAGATGATTTTAAGCCTCATGCATAGGGTAATTTGTTCATGGTTGTTGTTGTGGCATTAATGTATTTATTATCTTGGGTTTGTTTGGGTTATACTTACCTACGATGTCATTTTTGGCGTCGTAGTTTTTGGATGCAGATTTTGAAGAGGTTGAGTCTGAGTAGACGGCTCCGCCGTTGATGTACTATTATTATAAATTGTTATCTCGGGAAATTTATTTTTCCCCATTTTTATAAATATATATTTTTATGATTTATTTTTCGGATGACTGTATTAAATCTCCTGTTGAAGAATTTATATTAAAATGGTTTGTAAATTATTTCTAAAAATTTTGGTACTTAGATAATGATTTTATTATCCGCTGCGACTTATATTTTATGTATGTCATGTGTGCACACAAGTTTGGCACTTGTTGTTGGGATGTGTGACCCGTGTTGTCATCATCCTGACACTTCGATTCCCGTGTTATTTTAAGAGAAATTTGTGGGCGTCACAACGAAAAGGAAACCTTTAACTAGATAATTCTGCAAATCAAACTCAACACATAACCTAGCATCAGTTTCTCTAGTCCGATAGAAGGTAGCATTATCAATTCCAAGATACCTTCCAAACCTAGAAGCAAAACTTTGGAGACACCCCACCCTATAAAGATGTAGAGGTAACGTAGGGAGGAAGATCCATTGTGGCGCAATAGATGGTTCTTTAGTCGTGTCAAAATTAACAGTCCAATTAAACAACCGAAAATGACACCTAGCAACAACCCTACCCTCTCTCTCCCAAGCATGAATGTAATATTTCTCGTTACCAAGATGCAATAGAACATGGTGCTCATCCATAAAACTAATCATTGGTACCTTTGAGAATCCCAAGTTTTGATGATTTGCACCCTTAGCACATCAATCGACGGCCTCATTGAAATAAATTTCAGCACCAACACTTCAAATCTTCAGCCCTGCGTCCCATTTCCGCATCAGAGAAAACAAAACCCAACTCACCTTGAATCAATTTCGGTCTCCTCAATGGCAATTGAAATTTGGATTGTGGAAGAGGACGCTTGAGTTCCTCCAAAAAGGACCTTCGCTCCCCTACCAAATCCTCCTTCCAAGCATTCTCCACCATGTCACTTGCACCTAGGCCTTCGACCGCTGCCATCTCATTGACAACAGATTCATCGGAGGTCATCCTAGTGGGGGACTTGAGAAAGAAAAATAAAGAAACCCTAAATCACCTCTCTCTCTAGTCACGTCAGCACTTTTTTTCAAAGATATAATAGTTATGGAAACTTTGAAGTAAAAAAGCAGCTTGATGATGAGAATAGTTTCAGTTCATGCATGCATGTACGTACATGATCATGATGCATGCTTTATAGCAATGAGACTTGACAGAAATTAATTTTGAATGTAGACAGGATACCACGTTAAGATTTTCAAAGTTGGAAGATTTCTATAAATCTGAAAGCTAAGAGAATTGGCATTGATTTTATCAAAAGTCTAGCTAAATGCAAAATATGATGAATTTTATCAAAACATAGATGCATTGTTAATGGATTTATTAAAGTGTTGGCTTTGAAGCTTTGAGCTACAGTAAAAATAAAGGATCTTTTAAATTTTAAGGGTTATTGTTCACCAGTAGTGGAGCCACGTTGGGGCAGGCCCCCTGCCCCCTGGCCCACCCCTCCCTAAAAAAATATTTAAAAAATATATATATATATATATATTGGTTTTTTTTATAATTTAGTAGGATAATATTAATTTTATTTTGTGTTAGCACACTCTCTAAAAATTATCTTGGTCCGGCCCCTCTACAAAATTTAATCAAATTTAAGAATAAAATACATCTTATATAAAATAAAACGATATAATAACATGATGACTTGTTTTTATTATAGATAAAAATAAAGATAAAAATAAAAAAGAAATTAGATAATTTCTAACGTATTTTTAATATATTTTTATCATAATGATATGTTCTTGATGTATTATATATATTTTTAATACATAAACTATATTAAACATATTTTATTTTTATTATAAATCTTACTATTAGATTATTCTATATCGCATAAAAAACTGTATAGAAATAAAATAAAAAATATTTTATTTATTTTATTTTTAGTCCCATATAAAGTAAATTCCGGGCTCAGCTACTGTGTTCACCGATCAAATATGTATTTTATTAAGTTTAGTCGGCAACGACCATTTTTATCTGCAACTTTTAATTTGAATGTTGGCTATATTAAGAAATATATATATTGATAGTCCGGTTAATTGGCAGGCGAGGGCCGGCCGCCGGGGTATGATTCAAGGAAATGAACATTCATGAACATATGTCGCTAAAATTGATTAAACAAAGATGGCATGCTCGCGGGGCCGGGAATGGGATCAAAAAAGACATACTCAAATGGTAATAAAAAAACGAAAATTAATCATTAACAATTTAAAACACTGTAAATATATATTTATCATGAGCATGCAGTGACAACGACTATAAGTTAAAAAGACGACTTCTCAGAAACCTGCAACAAAAGAAGATGAAGGGGACTGCTCAACAATGAAGGGGACAACACAATGCAGGCCAAGGATCAAAGCAGAGCAGAACAGTGAAGGGGACTGCTCAACCCCATCCTGCTGCACTGTTGCAGAATTACCAGAAAAGTATAGTGCAGAAATGTGTCTATGAAATGTATAGTTGACCTTACTATGTATAGTGCAGGATTTGTGTATATATGTAACCTCTACTCTTTGTATCATTGTTCAGATTATTAGTTGAATCAAAATCAGAGTGGTTCACACTTCTTCCACTTCAATTTCATTCTTTCTCATTTCTCAATCTTCAACACAATTTTCAACAATCTTCAACATGGTATCAGAGCGGGTTTAGTACTCCTCTCATTTCAACAATCTCTCAAGAGTTTCTGGTACGTAGTATCATCTCAACTTCATCTTTCAAAGTTTCTTTCATCTCTCAAAGTTCCTTTCGTCTCTCAGAAATTTTCTCAAACACCTTCTGTGCATATCACTTCACTCACCTTTTTCAATGGCAAACACCCACAATGCTTCCATGTCACCCACAGAAGACCCAACTAAACCCTTTTACCTTCATCACAGTGATAACACTCATACGATTGTTATCTCACCTCCACTCACCGGGCCCAACTATGTTTCATGGAGTCGTTCTTTTATCTTGGCCATTTCGATCAAGAACAAACTTGGGTTTCTCGATGGAAGCATCGTGACCCCGGAACCCTCTGACCCACTTTATACACCTTGGTTGCGCTGCAACAACTTGATCCTTTCATGGATTCTCAACTCCATCTCGAAAGAGATAGCCTCCAATGTGTTTTACATTAGCTCTGCAAGAGAGGTTTGGGAGAAGCTCAAAATATGCTTTTCTCAACCCGATAATGTGCGAATATATCAGTTGCAACAACAACTTGGAACCATTACTCAAGGGACACGATCGGTTGGTGAATACTTCACCCAACTCAACGCCGTTTGGGAGGAGTTGCGCAACTATAGACCATTGCCATGTTGTTCTTGTGGACTATGCTCATGCAAAGCACTCAGCTCCATTGGTGAGGTACAAATCTCAGATTATGTTTTTAAATTTTTAATGGGTTTGAATGATTCCTATGAAAGCATTAGGGGACAAATCTTGCTTATGAGTCCAATCCCCTCTTTGGACAAAACCTTCTCAATGATTATTCAAGAAGAAAGGCAACGAGAGGCACGCACCTTGACCCTTCCCATTGCTGAATCTTCAGCATTGGCAGTGGTCAATAATCAAGCCAAGAGAAGGGACAAGATGGATGTATCATGCCAACACTGTGGAAAATCTGGACATACCCGAGAAAAATGTTATAGACTTGTTGGTTTTCCACCAAACTTCAAGTTTACAAAAACCAAACAAGGGCACTATAGCAGCAACACTTTTGCTCCACCTCATGCGGCAAACCAAGTCCTCTCTCAAACGCAACAGCATGAGGAAATGCCACAGCTATTGTTGCTTCAAGATCAAGTTCAGAAACTCATGGCTCTTGTCAATGGAAAGGCACCGCAGCTTAATCATAGCCAACCCCCTGCACCCGAACAGCCAAAGTCGCCTCACCGCTCCAATATGGCAGGTATACTACCTTTCAACAATCTCATTTTTCCAACTTCTACTCTTCATTCTTGTAGTGCGTCTAGTCATCATTCAGCACCATGGATAATTGACACTGGTGCTACAGACCATATGATTTGCTCACCTTCACTGTTCACGACCATCACTTGCACCACACAAGCTCATGTCCAACTACCAAATGGTACTCAAGTCGCTGTCACACATATAGGAACTGTGCAACTCTCACCTGAAATCATGCTCACCAATGTTCTATGTGTCCCCTCCTTCACCTTTAATTTACTATCTGTCAGCAAACTCACTCACAACCCCTCTTTGTGCGTTGTGTTCCTGCATGATCATTGCTTTATACAGGTCCTTTCTTCATGGATGACGATTGGACTTGCTAAGAATAGTCATGGTCTTTATTACCTTCTACCCAGCTCTCTCGGATTCAAGTCTTCAAATTCCAAGTTCAACTCACAAGTTGCCTGTACCACAAAACAACCAGAAATTGATGTTTGGCATTTTAGACTAGGGCATTTGTCAAGTCAAAGGATGAATTTAATTCAATCCTCATTTCCTGATGTAAAATTTAGCAATCAAGATCACTGTACTGTTTGTCATTTGGCTAAGCAAAAGAGAGTTTCTTTTCCCACTAGCATCACTCGTTCTGATTCAATCTTTGATTTAATACATTGTGATGTTTGGGGACCCTATTCTCAACCATCCTTGCAAGGACATCAATACTTTCTCACAATTGTTGATGATCACAGCCGTGTAACATGGGTCCACTTAATGAAATTCAAATCTGAAACCAAACAAATTCTGCAATCCTTCATTAGAATGGTAGGCACTCAGTTCAACTCTAAGGTTAAACAAGTTAGAACCGACAATGGTATGGAGTTTCATATGCCAGATTTTTTCAACACCCATGGGATCCTACACCAAAAAACTTGTGCTTATACTCCACAACAGAATGGTGTCGTGGAAAGAAAACATCAACATCTTCTTAATGTGGCTAGAGCGTTACTTTTTCAAGCTAATCTCCCACTGAGGTTTTGGAGGGATGCTGTATTAACAGCCACTTATTTGATTAATAGGATTCCCACACCAATTCTGGACAATAAAACTCCATATGAGCTTTTGTTTGGTTCTACTCCCTCCTATGACAATTTAAGAGTTTTTGGTTGTTTATGCTATGTGTCCACCCTCAAGCATGCCAGAACGAAACTTGATCCGAGAGCTAAACCATGCATCTTCATTGGTTATCCAGCTGGGGTAAAAGGTTATAAGGTCTATGACTTGTACACTCACTCCACTTCGATTTCTCGGGATGTCACTTTCCTAGAGTCCACATTTCCTTTCACCCAATCAAGTTCCATATCGGTTTCAGACCCAAGCCCTTCTAGTCTTACTTTACCACCAGTCTTACCAGACATTTCCTTCCCTTTTTCCACACCCAGTGATCTCGCTCGACCTTCGCTCGACATCTCGCTAGAGCGAGGGCCAGTGACTTCGCTCGACCTTCGCTCGATGAATCGCTCGAGCGAGGGCCAGGCAGTGACTTCGCTCGACCTTCGCTCGACACCTCGCTCGAGCGAGGGCCAGGCAGTGACTTCGCTCGACCTTCGCTCGACACTCCGCTCGAGCGAGTTTCCGAAAACACTAGGCGTTCTGATCGTGTTAAACGTGCTCCCTCCTACCTACTTGATTATCACTGTGCTGCAGCCTCATCACAGAATCCTCCACATAACTCTCCAACCATTCACCCTCTTGTCTCTCATCTTTCATACACTCACCTATCTCCCTCTCATAAATCCTATGCATTATCCCTCTCTCTCATCCATGAGCCAAAAACCTACGATGAAGCGGTTGTGTCAAACCATTGCAAAGAAGCCATTCAATCTGAACTTTCAGCCCTTGAAGCTAATGGTACTTGGACCATCACCTCTCTACCACCTGGACAGAAGAGCATTGGTTGTCGGTATGTTTTCAAGACTAAGTTGAAATCCGATGGCAGCATTGACAAGCATAAAGCTCGCCTAGTAGCTAAAGGTTACACTCAACGGGAAGGCTTTGACTATCAAGAGACTTTTAGCCCTGTTGCCAAACTCACCACCGTGAGATTATTTCTTTCTCTTGCTTCTGTCCATGATTGGCATTTAACCCAACTTGATGTCCACAATGCATTCCTTCATGGCGACCTTAATGAAGAAATATACATGGATCTTCCTCCTGGTTTTCAGCTCAAGGGGGAGTCTCACACACAAGGTGAAAAGCTTGTATGCAAACTACACAAATCTCTCTATGGCTTGAAGCAAGCCTCTCGGCAATGGAATTCAAAATTCACTTCATTTCTCATCTCAATGGGATTTCATCAATCACAATCAGACTACTCATTGTTTACTAGACATGACAAATCTGGTTTTGTTGCTCTTCTTGTATATGTGGATGATATCATATTGGGCAGTGGCAACTTGACAATCATTGAAGAAATTAAGGATCATCTACATTCTCAATTTAAAATTCGAGACTTAGGAGTCCTTAAATATTTTCTTGGATTAGAAGTAGCAAGATCATCATCAGGTATTCACCTGTGTCAAAGAAAATACACTCTAGAAATTCTAGAGGATGCTGGACTACTTGGGAGTAAGCCTGTTAGTACACCGATAGAGCAGAATCACAAGTTATCTCACTCTTCCACGGATTACTTGACTGATACTACAAGCTATCGTAGACTAATTGGAAGACTCATCTACCTATCCAATACCGGCCAGATATCACATATGCAGTCAATGTTTTGAGCCAATTTGTTGATAAACCGGCACAAGAACATTTACGTGCAGCTCATAGAATTCTAAAGTACTTGAAAGGCTCGATTGGGCAAGGCGTTTTCTACTCCTCTAAAACAGATGTGCACCTCAAAGCTTATAGTGACTCGGATTGGGCAACTTGTCCTGAGACACGAAGATCAGTGACTGGTTTCTGTGTGTTTCTTGGAGACTCATTGATTAGTTGGAAGTCCAAGAAACAATCCACTGTATCTAGATCATCAGCTGAAGCTGAGTATAGAGCATTGGCACACACGAGCTGTGAAATTGTTTGGCTTAACTACTTGTTGAAGGATTTTAATGTACACCAAGAAAAACCAGCAACTCTCTATTGTGATAGTCAATCGGCGATTCATTTGACCAAAAATCCTATCTTTCATGAGAGAACCAAGCATGTTGAGTTAGACTGTCATTTTGTTCGGGAAAAGGTCTTGGCTGGAATCATTACTATGGTTCATGTAGCCTCAAGGTTCCAATTGGCTGACATCCTCACCAAGGCATTGTCAGCTCCCACTTTTCAGTTTCTATTGTCCAAGATGGGTGTACTCAATATCTATGCCCATCTTGAGGGGGAGTCTCAGAAACCTGCAACAAAAGAAGATGAAGGGGACTGCTCAACAATGAAGGGGACAACACAATGCAGGCCAAGGATCAAAGCAGAGCAGAACAGTGAAGGGGACTGCTCAACCCCATCCTGCTGCACTGTTGCAGAATTACCAGAAAAGTATAATGCATAAATGTGTCTATGAAATGTATAGTTGACCTTACTATGTATAGTGCATGATTTGTGTATATATGTAACCTCTACTCTTTGTATCATTGTTCAGATTATTAGTTGAATCAAAATCAGAGTGGTTCACACTTCTTCCACTTCAATTTCATTCTTTCTCATTTCTCAATCTTCAACACCATTTTCAACAATTTTCAACACGACTAACACCACAAATACTCTCTTCCATTTATTTTTAATTACATTTCATTTTAAACATTGTTAATGCTTGGATCTTTTCCAAATTCTGGATCTTTTCTCTTTTGTTTTCCCCCTTGAAGTTTTATAAACATAATTTGGCGACAATAACAAAACCAGCAGGAAAAAGAAAAAAAACAATATGGTATATATAATATGGTGCAAACGGCGGACAAAACAAGTTTCAGTTGTTTCTTATATAAACACCTCGGAAAACAACTATTTCGTAAAGCCATTAATCTTAATTACATTCTATTCTAGTACTTGAGCAAAGTTCAACACAATTAATGGCCAAGGCAGGCCTTCTTGTTCTTCTGTACCCATTATTGGTTGCAGCTCTCCTGCAAAGCTGCCATGGCCAGGAAAGAAAGGTATATTGCTTTTCCTTGCTGCTATCACTTCAAATATTATATATATATATATATATATATATTTTAAGATTCAAAGCAATTCAGCGTGGTTTCTGTTCCATTCAGGTTCACATTATATACATGGGAGAGCGGCCTCAAGGAGACTTTTCTCTTGCATCAACTCACCATTCCATGCTCGAAGGTGTACTCGGAAGGTCGCTACTAAATTTTCTATTTTTACGTTATTCTTCCAAACAACACCGTACATAGATAGAACTGTTAGGATCGAGTTTTACTCTTTGTGATGAAAAAATTAAGAACTATGTGGGTGAGAAACAATATTATATATATGTATATATGTAGTCATTGTGTATATAATAACGTACGTGAGTATTCATGCAAAAGAGTCGTTAGTTGGACTGAGCACTTCACCTTACGAATTATCTAAAGCAAATATATATATATATATATATATATACACCTCTATTCAATTGCAGTATTTCATCGGCCAAAGAGTCGTTAGTTTACAGTTATGGGAGGAGTTTCAACGGTTTCGCTGCTAGATTGACCGATGAAGAAGTTGGCAAGTTATCAGGTGAGATTGTCAAACAAACTGTGGCAAGGAATGAAGCTTTGTAATTAACCGTGTAATTCAGTGCTAAAATTAATTTTAAGAAACTGAAATGTGTTGCAGAAATGGAGGGTGTAATTTCAGTGCTTCCAAACCATAAACTAAAGCTTCACACTACAAGGTCATGGGATTTCGTGAATCTCCCTGCAGCAGGCAGCGGCAAAGTTGGAGGCAATCTTGAAGGGGATGTCATTATTGGGCTTCTTGATACAGGTTTTTTTTTTTTTTTATTACTAGGTTACAGTACGAGTCTATCCGGTTTGATCTGCATAAATAAACAATATAATAATAATCTAACCTGATGTTTGTCATATCTTTTCTGGTGTAGGAATTTGGCCAGAGTCTGAAAGTTTCAACGATGAAGGGCTCAGCTCTCCACCCAGTAAATGGAAGGGCAAATGCATAGGTGCCAACTTCACCTGCAATAAGTGAGCTCTTTAATTCTCCCCACTACTTGCAATTTGAGCATTTCCATGGGTCCAAAAACCATTAGAGGAATGAACAAATAATATAAGAGATAAAAAAAAAGGTCAAGTCATTATAGCGATCACTTCATTCACAGACAAAGAATTTTATATTAAGCAACGATCGATACCATTATACAGATTCTAGTATTAATAGCAAACAGCCAAAAAGCTGTAAGAATGCGAGCAGTTAATCTTAATCCTGAGAAAGATGAAAATAGTCATTACATGCCGCGTAGATTTTGTCCGTACGTACTTGGATTCAAAATAGCCCCACCATGCACTTGATCAAAATCATTCAGAAGCTAACGTCCAGCAAACTTATAGACTGCATAAAAGACAAGTATTCATCTCTTTTAGCAGTCAACTTAGTTAGCAACTCAGTTTTTTTTTTTTTAACAGCAAGATCATTGGAGCACGTTATTACAATAGCGACAACTTCTTCGACAGCACTGATTTTAAATCTCCATGGGACTCTGAGGGTCATGGAACCCATACTTCCTCAACCGCTGCAGGAAGGGAGGTAGCTGGAGCGAGCTACTTTGGGCTAGCAAAAGGAACTGCAAGAGGTGGAGTTCCCAGCGCAAGGATCGCCATGTATAAAGTTTGCTGGTCATCCGGATATTGTTCTTCGGCAGACGTCCTGGCAGCATATGATGATGCAATAGCAGATGGAGTTGACATTATTTCAGTGTCCCTTGGTTTTGGCGAGTTTCTCCAATACTTTGAAGACCCAATTGCTATTGGGTCTTTCCACGCAATGAGAAAAGGCATTTTGACCTCGGCTTCTGCCGGGAACTCAGGGCCTTATCCATATACCCTCGGAAATTATGCACCTTGGATTGTCACTGTTGCGGCCAGCACCATTGACAGGAAATTTGTTGCTCAAGTTGTGCTCGGAAACGGACAAACCTACAGCGTGAGTTTCCTAATTGAGGTTTTGTTCAATTCAAAATTATATATTGGTCTGGTTGGTTCAAATTGGTTTTCAAAATATGAAAACCAGTACTGGATCGATTACGAATAAGACTGGTTTAGTGGGTTCAATCAATTTTCTAATTTTTTTATATCCTTACTTGCTATTAAGAATATAATACAAATAAAAAAATCTGTATCATTTCATAATGATGGGTGAGACTCTCTCTCAATAAGGAGGTCAAACATGTGAAATATTTAATTAAATGAACTTGAGTATAAGTCAAGGTTCGATCTCATCACTTCTCTTGCCAAAAGATTAAGCTAATAGAAATAGATATATTTATTTATCAGTATTATATTCTTAACACTTTCCATGCTCGGGGGCCAAACTCTCTTTCGATGAATGAGCCCAATACTTGAAATATATAACTATTTGGAATTAGAGTGTAGAGTAAGGATTTAAATTCTTGATATTTATTTTGATATAATGTGAAATCAATACTGTCCTAAAAGTTTAAACTAATAAAAAGAAATAGATTTTTATTATTTTATAAATAATCACAAACAAAATCTATACATTAATCTATATAACTTTGATTAAGCATACAACTAACCATAAATGTGTAGCATTCAAAAGCTACATATGTGTTTGGGACAAACTCCCTAAACCATATTAAAAAGTTGAAATATGACAGAATTGCCTAAACGACTATTAGAATGTTGAAATAGGCCGATAAGCAATACGGAAAATACAAATTCTATATTATTAATATGATATGATTACTTTGATTTGTAAGATAAATTTAAAAACTTGGATATTGTAAATTATCAAATCTCATCATGAATGTACATACATGGTGTAAATAGTGTATTCTTCGCACCGACTTGCCTGTAGATGTTAAAAAAGTAAAAGGATTCTAAAAGCCTATACCTAAGTTTAACGAGGGAGTACTAGTGAACCCAAATTCCATTTTCGCATGGGTAAGAGCTGATCTGCCAAAATATCAAAATATCATGATTTTGTTCAAATTCTCCGTCGAGTCTCAACAAATCATATCAAATTAATTAGTATTTTATAACCTTCAATTTCTTTTATACACTATATTTTTTTTTATTTTTTAACTTTTTAATTTTTATTAAATATGTGATATATGAATAAGGAATAAAAAAATATTAATTAATTTAAAAAGAATAAATTCAAAAATTTTTTGAAAAAAATGAAAAAAATAAAAAAATGTGATATGTGAAAGAGGTTGGAGGTTGTGTAGAACAACTTCCCTAAGGTTAATAGGGGATTACAGAGACAAAATGGAATAAATTAAAAAAATATCCAAACTTTTTACTTGTTTTTATGCCAAAAATATTTTTTGATTATATTTTCATTTTTTTTATTATAAAAAATCACTTCTAAGCATATACTCATGGGTAGGTGTACATATGATTTGAGAATATATATGCTTTATGGTGGACAACATGACATGCATGATTTCCTTAATCATTTTTTCCCTCCCTCATTGCTTAATATAATTGTTTCATCGTTAAATATGTACCTAATATTCCAATCGTGAACTAATTATTATGGACATTTTTGTTGCAGGAAACTATTTTGTTTTGAGAAAAGCATATATAAATATTTTAAAGCAATATAATCCATGCACAAAGCATTATGTACGAAACTTCCAGAGTGCGAGCAAGAGGAGGGCGGGCCGACCCTTTACTCGAGGAAATTTTTAATTTTTTTTTAGCAGAAGTGAAACAAAATTGGATAATGCTTAAATTGTGAATAAAAACAAAACGTTCAAAGCTGGAACCACCAAGAAACGAGAAGCTATATATCTTGAAGCAACCGCCAGATAATAATTAATTTAAATAAGTAACAAGAATATTAATACAACATAATTAATTAACTTATTCATAGATCGAAGTAGTGCTTAAGAGACGACAAAACATGCAACGTCAAAGATTTCCTTTTCTTTGCTTGGTGTTAATTTCCATATCAAGCTGGCTCGATCTAGCTGGCTGTCTATATTTTCTTTTTGATCTCCTCAAACATTGTTTAACTCCAAAAGAACTCAATGACATGGAAGTTATCTGCTCTTCTTCAAAAATCTCTTTTTAATAACACGATTAATTTGGCGACAATAACATTAAAAACTTTAATATAGTTAAAGATGGAGTACTTTAGCTACCAAAGCTACACAATGTGCACAAGGGCCGGATAGACATAAAAAGTTTTTATGTATGACACTTCGTACTCATAGAGAGTCCTGAAATCCAACCTGTTTGAAGTGACCTATTTTCATCTACAAATATTATTTTTAAATATTTTTCAATAATCCACAAATAATCTCTCATACATAAAATCCAGACAATCTAATCTTAAATAAATTCATAGAATTCATACATTTAAAAAAAAATAATACCATCACATAGAGTCCACAATCTTCCCATCACAAGAATAAAAATATTCTACTATCACTTGAATCTAATAATGCTAAATAACGTAACATCAAATCGTTAATTACAATATTCACTTGAACCAAAGGGTAACCGCTTATCCTGGTCCCAACATACTAGTCTTGGTCCTCAGTCGAGAACTCCATTTCATCTGAAATGTATATAGATAAGGGGGTGAGCTCATCCACAACTTAGTAAGTAGAGCACCTATACTAGTGTGTAAAGCATGAGCATTTTCAATAAAACTCTTATGCATGTAACGGAAAAACTTTTATTCAAAGGAAACAACTCCAAAACTTATAAACTAACAAAAACTGAGCGAACCTTTATTTTTCATAAAGTATACACAAAACCAACCTTTCAAACCAAAATACTTTCAAGTAACTGTAACATTTCATCTTAAAACATTCCAGAACATATACCATGTTTAACCCCTGTAGTAGGGTTGTGCTATCCCCGATGGCCAAATCAGACGGTATCATATTGTGAGATTTTCCCTCATTTGTTCTCAGAGCCCCTTGTGTGCACATAGGAAAGAAACACATAAAAGGATCACTTTGTTTCCAAAGTGATTGCACTTCTATCATATCATATCATGGTGGTACCAACCATATCACGTGAAACCATATACACATATCAGAACCATATCACGAAACCAAGACCAACAGATAAGCATGCTAAAGATTTTCCATGAACATAACATATCAAACCACGTGTTTTTTCTTTTCTTATCATTTTCAGATAAAAAGAAACAAATCAAAATATTTTTTTCACATGTACAAGAAAACATTCCAAACCATGTTTGCCCATATGCATATCTTATAAAAATGTTAAATGTTGCTCATGTCTACACATTTCATGTCAAAAGAAACTTCCTCTATTATATAAATTTCATGTGAAGATGCAGAAATATTTATATACTGAGGTTGTTTTTCCCATTTTTCTTTTAAAAGCATAATATGCACATTTTATAAAACAATCTCAAACAAAATTTTCTTTTATGCAAATCTAGGATAGAAGCCTCGCTTACCTGACTCCTGAAGCGTATAGTCAAAGTTTTGAGTCCAATCTCTAAGATTCTCGTCACCTACGCATAACATATTCACTAAATATCAATGACTAGTTATACGACCCTCCAAAAATATAATTACAATTTTAATGTTCCAAAATAAGTTTTAGCATGTTTCACTCTTTCAACGCAAACAGCCCCCCCATGTGATCTGAAAGATTATCCCCAAAAATACATGTAACTTCATCACTTTAATCATCTCCAAGGATCACAAGTTACGAAAGAGACCAACCCCTTATTACATACCACCAGTCACCTGAAATTCCTCTATTCCACCACTCATAAACTTGCAACATCCCAGTGATAAAATTTAAATAACACTCATTAACATTCTGACCAGCCCTAAATATGCACGTAACTACATCTTAGTCAACTTGGCTGATTCGAGAACATGCCAAAATGGTCTCCTTTCCCCCATACTACTAGCCACCCAACTCCCTTAACCAATAAATTCTTTAACTTAACCTAGCAAGGATAATAACCCACACAGCCACAAGGATTAAGAATCCCCCAACAATATCCAGCCATTACTCATCAACCCCAACTATCATATATTAACTCAGAACATTCTCAATCAATAACTAGAGCAATACAAAAGAAAAACAACAACAAATGTGTCAATGAATCCTTGAAAATCCCCCAGTATTCACTATGAAAATAGGTTCAGTAATTAACGGGTTATACTAGACAATTCCCTTAACAGAACATCTATTCAAAAGAACCTTAAACCATACCTGAAATTGAGAAGCAGCCCGCAAGGAGAACAGAGCAAAAAGGGACCAAATTCTTGCTTCTCTATGTTCGACTTCACCTATCGAAAATGCAAAATTTTCCCGTGATTAAATGTAAAAACCGAAACCCATGAATCAAAAAAGTCTTAGGAAGAATTTAGAAAAACTTACTGTTGAGATTTGGGGATGAACAGAACAGAACAGGGGAAGACCGGCGATGGTGAGCCCCAAACAGAGAGGTGAGTCACCGAAGGGAGAGAGAGAGAGAGAGAGAGAGAGAGAGAGAGAGAGAGAGAGAGAGAGAGAGAGAGACCGATGAAGATAAAATTTAACTTTCATTTGAAGGGAAACCGTCGATGACGTGGGGATCGGTGAGTGAAAAACGAAAATGGGGAGTTCGAAAATTTGAAAACCGTCGGGGCAGAGCAGAGGAAGGAAAATGAAGGAAAAGAAAAGGGAAGAAAGGAAAACGGGAAGAGGGCAAAACTGATGAGGAACGGCGTCGTTGGGGGCTGGGACAGAAACGGTTTGGGCCGGGTCCTGGGCCTGGGTAGCTGGCTTGGGCCCAGGTATTACATCCTCCCCCCCTTAAACAAATTTTCGTCCTCGAAAATTGCTATAAGTGCTCATAATCCTCATTGAAGAAGTATGGGTATTTCTCTCGCATTTCCTCCTTGAGTTCCCAGGAAACTTCACTGCTTGTGTGATTACTCTACAACACCTTACCCATAGAGATGCTACTGGTCTGCAACGTGTGTGCTTTCTTTTCCAAGATTCGCACTGGTTCTTCAATATATATCATATCTTCCTGAATCTGCAGCGGCTCATAATGAATGATGTGAGTTGGATCAGAAACATACTTGCTCAGCATGGACACATGAAATACGTTATGCACTCCTGCAAGGTTCGGAGGAAGTGCTAACTTATATGCCAATGGTCCAACTCGCTCAAGAATCTCAAAGCGTCCAACATATCTAGGGCTCAACTTGCCCTTACTTCCAAATCTCATAACCCCTTTCATTGGTGCTATCTTTAAGAATACTTCATCTCCAACTTCAAACTCTAAAGGACGACGTCGGTTATCAACATAGCTCTTCTGTCGACTCTGAGCCGCT
This sequence comes from Platycarya longipes, assembly GCA_036559045.1. NCBI lineage: Eukaryota > Viridiplantae > Streptophyta > Magnoliopsida > Fagales > Juglandaceae > Platycarya > Platycarya longipes. The sequence goes on along the minus strand of CM071799.1, from coordinate 10,070,726 downwards.
TTAATTCTAGCCTGAATGATATCAATCTTTTCTGTGGTCCTCTGAATGATCTCTGGCCCCAAGATTTTTCTTTCACTAACCTCATCCCAATATAATGGGGACCTGCACCTTCTGCCATACAGTACTTCATATGGTGCCATCCCAATACTAGCTTGGAAACTGTTATTATAAGCAAATTCCACTAATGGTAAGTGTCGTATCTAAGTTCCTTTAAAGTCCATCACACATACCCTCAACATATCTTCTAAAATCTGAATAGTCCTTTCTGATTGTCCATCTGTCTGAGGGTGATAAGCCGTACTGAAATTCAACTTAGTACCCATTGCCTCTTGTAAACTTCTCCAAAATCTAAAAGTGAAACGAGGATCTCTGTCTGACACAATGGACACTGGTATCCCATGCAATCTCACGATCTTTTGTATGTACATCTCAGCTAGTTTCTCCAATTTATAAGAAACTTTAAGCGATCCACGATTTTCGTTAAGCGATCCACGATTACCCATATTGCATTTTGTTCGTTTAAAGCCCTTGGTAGACCTGTCACAAAGTCCATGGATATATGCTCCCACTTCCATTCCGGAATCTGCAATGGCTGTAACAACCCTGCTGGTCTCTGATGCTCTGCCTTCACCTGTTGACACGTTAGGCACTGTTCTACAAACTTAGCTATCTCTCTCTTCATACCGTTCCACCAAAAAGACTCTCTCAAGTCCCGATACATCTTGGTACTCCCTGGATGGACTGTGTATAAAGAGCGGTGTGCCTCCTCAAGAATTATCTTTTTCAATGCATCATCTGCCGGCACACACAATCTGTCTCTAAACCTCAAAACTCCATCTTCAGAAATGCTAAAATCAGTTTTGTCCCCAATCTTAACTTCCTCAACTAGCTTTAACAACGCTGAATCCACTTTCTGAGTTGCTTTGATTCTCTCTAACAAATCTGATTGCACTATCAAACTAGCCACGAAAGCGCTTGTATCATTGGTGATGACCTCAATACCAGCCCTCTCTAAGTCCATTAGTAACTGGTGTTGAGTAGTAAGGGCTGCCACTACTGAACTCATTGATTTCCTACTCAAAGTGTCAGCTACAACGTTTGCTTTGCCTGGGTGATAATTGATATTACAATCATAATCCTTTATTAACTCGAGCCATCTTCTCTGTTTTATATTTAATTCTTTCTGGGTGAAGAAATACTTCAAACTTTTGTGAACTGTATAGATTTCGCACTTTTTCCCATATAGATAATGCCTCCAAATCTTAAGTGCAAAAACAACTGCTGCTAACTCCAGATCATGTGTGGGGTAATTTTGTTCATGTGTCTTTAGTTGCCGTGAAGCATAGGCTATGACTTTCCTGTGTTGCATTAATACGCACCCCAAACCCAATCTCGAAGCATCATTATATACCACAAATCCACCTCTCGCAGTGGGAACTATTAAAATTGGGGCGGTCACTAGTCTCTGTTTCAAAGTCTGAAAACTTTCTTCACATTTTTCTGTCCACTCAAACTTCTTGTTCTTCCTGGTGAGTGCGGTGAGAGGAACTGCTATCTTGGAGAAACCCTTAATGAAACGGCGATAGTATCCCGCCAATCCCAAGAAACTCCTAACCTCATGTACATTTTTCGGTGCCGACCTGTTCACTACTGCTTCGACTTTCCCAAGGTCCACTGAAATGCCCTCTTTTGAAACTACATGTCCCAGAAATGTAACCGCATTCAACCAAAACTCACACTTCTTCAGTTTAGCAAACAAATTTTCTTCCTTAAGTGTTCCAAGTACTAGCCTCAAGTGTTCCTCATGCTCCTTCTTGCTCTTAGAATAGATTAGGATGTCATCAATAAAAACGACCACAAATTTATCCAAGAATCCATGAAATACTCTGTTCATTAAGTCCACGAATACCGCTGGGGCATTAGTCAAACCAAAAGACATGACCAGAAATTCGTAGTGGCCGTATCTGGTCCTAAAAGCAGTCTTGGATATATCTTCAGCCTTGATCTTTAGTTGATAATACCCTGATCGAAGGTCAATCTTTGAGAAAACTTGCGCACCCTGTAGTTGATCAAAAAGGTTTTCTATAAGGGGTAAGTGATATTTATTCTTGATGGTTACTCGGTTGAGTTCTCTATAGTCAATGCACATTCTCATTGTTCCATCTTTCTTCTTCACAAATAACACTAGAGCACCCCATGGGGATACACTGGGTCGGATAAAACCCTTGTCTAATAGATCTTGTAACTGTTCTTTAAGTTCAGTGAGCTCTGATGGCGCCATTCTAGAAGGAGCCTTGGACAAAGGTGCTGTGCCTGATATAAGATCAATAGCAAATTCTACTTCTCGGTCGGGTGGTAATCCAGACAAATCTTCAGGAAACACTTCCAGATATTCTCTCACCACGGGAACCTCTTCTAAACTCAACTCTTCCTTTGGTGCATCTATCACACAAGCTAAAAATCCTTGACAGCCATCTCGCAATAATTTCCCAACTTGAACTGCTGATATGATTGATGGGAATAATCGCACTTTCGACCCCACAAATTGAATTTCATCTCCTTCAGGAGGCTTGAAAACTATCTCATTTTTAAAACAGTCAATACTGGCATGGTATGAAGCCAATCAGTCCATACCCAGAATTACATCAAATCCAACCATATCAAAAATAATAAGTTCAGCAGGCATCAATCTCTCTTCAATAGATATAGGACAGCCGCGGAGAATTCTGTGACAAGATACTGTAGTCCCCATCGGAGTTGAGACCACTAAGTTAAAATCCAACCTTTCACCTTCCCATGTGCAAAATTTGGCAAAATTCTTAGAAATAAAGGAATGCGTTGCCCCAGAGTCAAAAATGTGGTAACATGATTAGAAAACAAAGAAAGAATACCTGTGATCACACACAAAGTACCCTTTAATTTAACATCCACAATAGTTACTAAGTTATTCCTAAAAGAAAAGTAAGGAATAATACCTGTGATCACACCCTCCCTGCCTTCAGCCTCTCCTGGTGTCAATGCGAAAATCCGAGCAGGTGCAGTAGGGCGTTGGGTATTATTTCATGGCACCCTCCGATCCTGGGTGAGGGTGGTAGTGAGGCGGGTTTATTGCCGCCCAAAGTAAGCGGGCAATCCCTGAGGTATTGGCCCGACTTGCCGCACCGATAGTATAAGCCTAGCTCTTTCCTGCACTTTTCCGTGTGAATACGGTCACAAGTTCTGTAATGATAGGGCTGTTGGTCACTCTGAATTGGCTTCTTGCTTGAATTACCCCCTTCATGTCTCTTCTTCCACTGTCCCTGGTTGTTGCTTGTATGATATCCAGATGGGGTAGACCTATTCCTTTGATCAAGTAAGGTAGCACTCCTTTGAAGGCATCCTTCAAACAAGGTAGCCTTATTCACCAACTCTGTGAATTTTTTCAACTGGAAGCCCATCACTCGTTCGTAAAGCTTCTCGTTCAGCCCTTGCTCAAATTTGCGACACTTCTTCTCTTCATCTGGAATCAAATATGCTGCAAAGCGTGCCAGCTCAGTAAATTTGGCTGCATATTGGTGTACTGACATCGCCCCCTAGACTAAAGTGGCGAATTCCATAGCCTTATCCTCTTTGACTGAGACTGGGAAGAAACGCTCTAAGAAAACTTCTTTGAACTGTGACCAACTTTTTATTTCCTTCTTTTCAGCTTCCCTGATGGTCCTTTCAGAGATCCACCATCTTTTCGCCTCCCCGGTCAGCTTGAATGTAGCAAATGCTACCTTTTGTTCATCCGTGCAAGGTAAGACTCGAAATATCTCTTCAATGTCCTGCACCCAATCTTTCGCCAATATCGGGTCGCCTCTCCCATCAAAAGATGTGGGCTACAGCTTGTTGAAATCTTCCACGGTGCAACCCCTTTCACTTGTGGTGCGGTGACGGCCAGATGAATTTTGCGCAAGATCATCTATTAACTGATACGCTGCTGCTCGGAGCACTTCGGAAGCTCTTGGATTTGCTTCCCTTCAATTCCTGGCTGCATTCAAATCCGATACACTTCGTTCAAAGGTAGGCGGCATCCTGAGAAGACTTGAACCATTAAACAAATCGTTCATTAAAAGTACATATACAAAAAGCTATATAAATATCAATGGGTAGTCATGGTAGCCAAAACAATAGTATATAATCTCCCCAACAAGAGTGAAGTATCCACCACAAATAAAATCATAAAAATTCAGAAATCTAGTCCTTCAATCTCCAACAATACAAAATCAGCTCACAAGCGTATAAAATTTTACACCTCAAATGATTCCTAAAGTCGGCGAGTTCTAAAACCTCAACAGCTCATAACAATATTTCTTTAGGTCATCTCCTTATTGCAATTTAATCCAAATAACCATCTCTTAGAACCATTCTATGTCCTATACTCTCATACGAACTATGGTCTACAAACCTCAAATCCCTAGAACTTTACTGCATAGAGTCTGCAGAACCTTAAACCTTTGCTCTGATACCAACTGTGACACCCCGTACTCGTAGGGAGTCCTGAAATCCAACCTATTTGAAGTGACCTGTTTTCATCTACAAATACTATTTCTAAATAATTTTCAATAATCCACAAATAATCTCTCATACATAAAATCAAGACAATCCAATCCTAAATAAATCCATAAAGTTCATATATTTAAAAAAAAATAATACCATCACGTAGGGTCCACAATCTTCCCATCACAAGAATAAAAATATCTACTATCACTTGAATCTAATAATGCTAAATAACGTAACATCAAATCGTTAATTACAATCTTCACTTCAACCAAAGGGTAACCGCTTATCCTGGTCCCAACATACTAGTCTTGGTCCTCAGTCGAGAACTCCATTTCATCTGAAATGTATATAGATAAGGGGGTGAGCTCATCCACAACTTAGTAAGCAGAGCTCCTATACTAGTGTGTAAAGCATGAGCATTTTTAATAAAACTCTTATGCATGTAACGGAAAAACTTTTATTCAAAGGAAACAACTCCAAAACTTATAAACCAACAAAAACTGAGCGAACCTTTATTTTTCATAAAGTATACACAAAACCAACCTTTCAAACCAAAATACTTTGGCACAAGTAACTGTAACATCTCATCTTAACAACATTCCAGAACATATACCATGTTTAACCCCCATGGTAGGGTTGTGCTATCCCCGGTGGCTAAATTAGGCGGTATCATATTGTGAGACTTTCCCTTATTCGTTCTCGGAGCCCTGAGTGTGCACATAGGAAAGAAACACATAAAATGATCACTTTGTTTCCAAAGTGATTGCACTCATATCATATCATATTATGGTGGTACCAACCATATCACGTGAAACTATATACACATATCAGAACCATATCCAGAAACTAAGACCAACAGATAAGTATGTCAAAGATTTTCTAAGAACATAACATATCAAACCACGTGTTTTTCCTTTTCTTATCATTTTCAGATAAAAAGAAACAAATCAAAATATTTTATTTTACATGTACAAGAAAACATTCCAAACCATGTTCGCCCATATGCACATCTTATAAACATGTTAAATGTTGCTCATGTCTACACATTTTATGTCAAAAGAAACTTCCTCTATTATATAAATTTCATGTGAAGATGCAGAAATATTTATATACTGAGGTTGTTTTTCCCATTTTTCTTTTAAAAGCATAATATGCACATTTTATAAAACAACCTCAAACAAATTTTCCTTTTATGCAAATCTAGGATAGAAGCCCCGCTTACCTGACTCCTGAAGCGTATAGTCAAAGTTTTGAGTCCGATCTCTAAGATTCTCGTCACCTACGCATAACATAATCACTAAATATCAATGACTAGTTATACGACCCTCCAAAAATATAATTATAATTGTAATGTTCCAAAATAAGTTTTAGCATGTTTCACTCTTTCAACACAAACAGCCCCCCCATGTGATCTGAAAGATTATCCCAAAAAATATATGTAACATCATCACTTTAATCATCTCCAAGGATCACAAGTTACGAAGGAGACCAACCCCTTATTACATACCACCAGTCACCTGAAATTCCTCTATTCCACCACTCATAAACTTGCAACATCCCAGTGATAAAATTTAAATAACACTCATTAACATTCTGACCAGCCCTAAATATGCACGTAACTACATCTTAGTCAACTTGGCTGATTCGAGGACATGCCAAAATGGTCTCCTTTCCCCCATACTACCAGCCACCCAACTCCCTTAACCAATAAATTCTTTAACTTAATCCAGCAAGGATAATAACCCACACAGCCACAAGGATTAAGAATCCCCCAACAATATCCAACCATTACTCATCAACCCCAACTATCATATATTAACTCAGAACATTCTCAATCAATAACTAGAGCAATACAAAAGAAAAACAGCAACAAATGTGTCAATGAATCCTTGAAAATCCCCAAGTATTCACTATGAAAATAGGTTTGGTAATTAACGGGTTATACTAGACAATTCCCTTAACAGAACATCTATTCAAAAGAACCTTGAACCATACCTAAAATAGAGAAGCAGCCCGCAAGGAGAACAGAGCAAGAAGGGACCAAATTCTTGCTTCTCTATGTTCGACTTCACCTACCGGAAATGCACAATTTTCCCGTGATTAAATGTACCAAAACCGAAACCCATGAATCGAAAAAGTCGTAGGAAGAATTTAGAAAAACTTATCAGTGAGATTTGGTGATGAACAGAACAGGAGAAGACTGGCGATGGTGAGCCCCAAACAGAGAGGTGAGTCGCCGAAGAGAGAGAGAGAGAGAAACCGATGAAGATAAAATTTAATCTTTATTTGAAGGGAAACCGTCGATTACGTGGGGATCGGTGAGTGAAAAACGGAAATGGGGAGTTCGAAAATTTGGAAACCGTCGGGGCAGAGCAGAGGAAGGAAAATGAAGGAAAAGAAAAGGAAAGAAAGGAAAATGGGAAGAGGGCAAAACTGATGAGGAACAGCGTCGTTCGGGGCTGGGACAAAAACGGTTTGGGCCGGGTCCTGGGCTTGGGCAGTGGGCTTGGGCCCAGGTATAACACTATGCATGCATCTTCTATAAATACTTCGCACGTATAGTTTGAAATTAAGGCATTAGCAGCTTTAACACTTAGGTACATCTCTAAGTAATAACACCAATGGGCAAGGCAGGGTTAATACATATTCTTCTGTGCCCATTATTGCTTGTAGCTCTTCTGCAGAGCTCCCATGGCCAGGAAAGAAAGGTATATTGGTTTTATTAACTTATTTATTAGATTTTGAATGTAGAAAACAAGTAAACATGATGAGATCATCCTATTCAAGTGATCATTTGTGTTACATTTAGGTCCACATTGTCTACATGGGAGAACTGCCTCAGGGAGATTTTTCTGGTGCATCAACGCACCATTCCATGCTAGAAGGAGTACTCGGAAGGTTACTTCTTAAATGCTTTATTTTTGCACAACTTTTGTAGTTAATTATTAACGCTGTATGCCTTGCCTGTACATATAGATCATAGTTCTAATGGTACTACTTCAGAATCATGTTGGTAAAAAAAACAATCATGATCAGTAGTCGACTGTCGAAGCCTATACGTAGGTTGCTAAGGTTGCATGTGTACTTTGGTCCATCTAATCATCATGATTGCTATATTGTTGAAGACAAATGCTAGATACCCGGCCCGTACGATATGCGAATCCAGCACTATGATCTGGTTTTTGAAAAAAATGTGAATCTATTCATTTCACATCAAGTTTATAAAGCTTACCCATCTTAGGATTAACAATCATTTCCAAACAAAAATAAAATTAACAAGACAAAATTACACTAGAGGATATTAAATATCATTCCCTAGTACCAAACGAAAATAACTAATTTTACTCTCCGAATTATAACAAGCATATACCTTATTTTCCAATTGCAGTACTTCATCTGCCAAAGAGTCACTAATCTACAGCTATGGGAAGAGTTTTAATGGGTTTGCCGCTAAATTAACTGATGATGAAGTTGCAAAGTTATCAGGTGAGAATTAATGCAAACAAGTCGAAAGGATCAATAAAATCATGTTAACATTATGCTATGGGCTAAAAGCAATTGATCAATGTTTGCAGAAATGGAAGGTGTAATTTCAGTTTTTCCAAACCATAAGCTAAAGCTTCACACTACAAGGTCATGGGACTTCATGGGTGTCACACAGCCCAAACGTGGAAAGCCTCAAGAAGGAGATATCATTGTTGGGCTCCTAGACACAGGTGATCAGTTTTTCTAGTATTCATGAGATCGAAACAGTTGCCACCAATATGATTTGTGTCAATAACCAACGTACGCTATGTTTCAAAAATGTGAAGTGTTTTTTTAACGTATTTTGTGGTGCAGGAATCTGGCCAAAGTCTGAGAGCTTCAGTGATGAAGGACTCAGACCTCCACCCCTTAAATGGAAGGGTGAGTGCCAAGGTGCCAACTTCACCTGCAACAAGTAAGCTCTCTTTCTTCTCAGTACTTAATCGAGCTTTAATTGGGCCTAAAGACCTTAGTCAAAATCAACAAACGAGATCATGGAAAACATTTTTGTAACTTTTTTAGAACTGCATTCACATGCCATTTTATATATGAAGATTGTGTAGTACTTATAGTAGACAACCAACAACAAAAAAGGGAACCATACTGATATTGATAATGCAATATATATAGACGATGCATGCACCGCGCGCAAGATCATCTTAGTTTGTTAAAATCATGTCATTCATCTTAGTTAGAAGCTCACAAAGATTTCTTAAACTCACAGCAAGATCATTGGAGCACGTTACTACAACAGTGAAAACTCCTTCGACAGCACTGCATTTAAATCTCCAAGGGACACTGAGGGTCATGGAACCCATACTTCCTCAACTGCAGGAAGGGAGGTAGTTGGAGTGAGCTGTTGAGTTTTTGCTCCTTGAATCCCACATGGGAAAGGAGTGGGAGAGGGGGCAAGACCCATGGCCTATAAAAGGAGGCTTAGCCTCCTTGGTTAATTACACCAGTCAGAAACTTATCTAGTAACTTTTGATTTTAGTAAAATTTCTCTGTTGTCTTTTTTGTATATAAAAGGAAGAGAGGTGAAAGTTAGAGTTTTACTAGTGGAAGAAGTTTTTGTGAGTGTCGTTGGGGTGAGGAGAAAAATTGTGTGATTGTAACAATTTTTCACATTGTGTATTTTCTTCTATGGGTCTGGTGGTTTTTCTTCTGTTTTGGAGTTTTCCATATAAATTCTTGTTTTGTGTTTATTTCTCTATTTTTCTTGTTATTCTGTCAAAAGTTGATTATGGTGGGGAGAATTTTGGGAGATCCAAGATTCCCAACAAGTGGTATCAGAGCCACTAGGTTCTTTTGGCGGGGTAGAGTTTTGGTATGGTAGTGTGAATACGTACGGTCTAAGGAGGTTCTGTCTAGGAGATTGAAAATTTTAAGTGTGTCCGTTGTGACCCTCCAATTTGTCCTGGGAACCTTGAAATTCTGTCTAGGAAAGATCGGTCTTTCCTGGGAATTTACTTAGTGGGTACTATTCATTTCTACAGTAAAATTCATCGAGGTAATGTCAAGAATGGAGGTAGAGAAATTTGATGAGAGAATCAATTTTGGCTTGTGGCAAGTACAAGTCAGAGATATTTTCATTCCATCAGGATTATACAAGACGTCGACCAACCCATGAAGTCAGCAGTTTGCTGGAGGTGTGGACAACCTAAGCACGTCAAGAAAAGTTGTCAATAAGAGATGGAGCCGGTTCGGCAAATGATTCCAAGTCAGTAAATAAAGATACTGGTTTTGATGCTAACGTTGTGTCTCTCTCCGTGGAAAAAGAGACATGTATATCCTTATGGCATGACGCAACTCTCAAAGTTGCCATGATAGAGGATGTGTTAATGTTAGTTGTTCCACAAGTTTGCACACGGGCATTGGTTTGACATTGATGCAGGGTATGTGGTGGAAATTCATGTCGATGGCTGATGAACTTGCAGGAAAGCCAAATGTGGAAGTTGCACCATAATTTTTCAGCAAGGTTATTTTCGACATAGATCGAAGTGAAATGCTTGGAATTGGTTTATTCTAAGTGGTTATGCTTTTATGGTGGAGCATGATAGCGGAAGTTATGAAGATCCTCATTGCAATGGAGAGTGACTGTGGGATCAGTCAAAGTCGCAAGATGGAGATTGTTGAGTTTTTGCTCCTTGAATCCCACATGGGAAATGAGTGGGAGAGGGGGCAAGATCCATGGCCTATAAAAGGAGGCTTAGTCTCCTTGGTTAATTACACCAGTTAGAAACTTATCTAGTAACTTTTGACTTTAGTAAAATTCCTCTGTTGTCTTTTTTGTATATAAAAGAAAGAGAGGTGAAAGTTAGAGTTTTACTAGTGGGAGAAGTTTTTGTAGGTGTCGTTGAAGAGAGGAGAAAAATTGTGTAATTGTAACAATTTTTCATATAGTGTATTTTCTTCTTTGGGTTTGGTAGTTTTTCTCTTGTTTTGGAGTTTTCTACGTAAATTTTTGTGTTGTGTTTATTTTTCTATTTTTCTTGATATTCTGTCAAAAGTAGATCCTGGTAGGGAGAATTTGGGAGGCTCTAGATTCCTAACACGAGCTACTTTGGGCTAGCCGAAGGAACTGCAACAGGTGGAGTTCCTGGCGTAAGGATTGCCATGTATAAAGTTTGCTGGTCATCCGGATGTTCTTCGACAGATATCCTTGCAGCATTTGATGATGCAATAGCAGATGGAGTTGACGTTATTTCAGTGTCCCTTGGTTCCGACTTTCCTAGCCCATATTTTGAAGACCCAATTGCTATTGGATCTTTCCACGCTATGAGAAAGGGCATTTTGACCTCAGCTTCTGCCGGGAACTCGGGGCCTTATCCACATACCCTCGGAAATTATGCACCTTGGATTGTCACTGTTGCGGCCAGCACCATTGACAGGAAATTTGTTGCTCAAGTTGTGCTCGGAAACGGACAAACCTACACCGTGAGTTTCCTAATTGAGGTTTTGTTTAATTCAAAAGATAGCATTTCAAAAGAGTAATCTCACTAAAACTGTTGTAATTCTTTGAACGATATAATGAAGGGTCTCTCCACCAATAGCTTCAATCTAAATGGAAAATCATTTCCCTTGATTTGGGGAGGAGACGCTGCAAACTACTCTGCAGGAGCTGACACAGAGATTTCAAAATTTTGCTATCCTGGGGCCTTGAATTCATATAGAGTTCTAGGAAAGATTGTCTTATGTGAGTCGCTCTATGATGGCACCGGTGTTCTACTAGCCAACGGTGTGGGAACCATTATGGCGGACTCATCCATCAACGATTTTGCCTTCAATTACCCGCTACCAGCAACAGTAATCAGCACAGAAGATGGCCTCACAATTTTGGACTATATCAGATCAACAAAGTAAGTGAATTTACACTATTATAATAAAATTATACAAACCATTGATAGAAACCCAATCGCAACTATTCTTGTTGGTGAGACATGGAAGGACGTCATGGCACCTTATGTTGTATCATTTTCTTCTAGGGGACCAAACCCCATCACCCCCGACATTCTGAAGGTGATCCAAGGATTGAATTTCTAATCTTCTAAATTTTATGCACCTATAGTTTAGGTTTAGGTTTAGGTTTATAACACAGATTGATATGCCAATACTCTTGTTTGGATGGTTTGCAGCCAGATGTCACAGCCCCTGGAGTGGACATTCTTGCTGCTTGGTCTCCTGTGGCACCACCCTCAATCGATTTTGAGGACACTAGGAGTGTGAACTACAACATAATTTCTGGCACATCCATGTGTTGCCCTCATGTTAGTGGTGCAGCTGCTTATATTAAGGCTGCCCATCCAAATTGGTCCCCTGCCGCCATTAAATCAGCACTCATGACCACAGGTTAAATAAAAAATTATATAACTTCTTGAAACATGACTAAGCTGTAGACTATTCCCTCATCTTCGGTGAAGATAAAGGAAAAAATACCTACGTATTGAGTTACAAATTTGTGAGATAGATTCAACGGACCTTTCTTTCAGTGATTTGTGGGAGTTATAACAGTCTTATTGGCTAATAACAAAAAAACTATATGATTTATGAATGTGTAGTTATGTGTATATATATATTTCACTGAGACTATATTGTATCATGTACACAGCGTACAAAGTGGACCCAAAGAAGCACGAAGATCTTGAATTTGCCTACGGATCAGGTCACATCAACCCTTTGAGAGCTGTAGACCCCGGGCTTGTCTATGATGCATCTGCGGCAGACTACATTGACTTTCTGTGTAGGCAGGGCTACAATACCACCACACTAAGAATCATCACAGGAGATAATAGCAGTTTCTGCCCCACAACAGTGCCGGGAAGAGTTTGGAACCTCAATTATCCCTCATTCTCCGTAGCCGTGGAAGATGGTCGGCAAATTAGAGCTGTGTTTAGTAGAACAGTTACCAACGTTGGCCCACCTAACTCGAACTACACTCTCAGTTGGTACATGCCTCCCTCAATTAACGTTGTAGTGGAGCCACCTGTCCTGTCATTCTCTGCTACTGGAGAAAAGAAGTCGTTCACAGTGATAGTCTATGGCCCAAGTATTTCACAATGCCCAATTACATCAGGAGCAATTATTTGGAATTACGGGGCTTATAGGGTGAGAAGCCCACTTGTTGTTTACACTGTTCTTCCCGGTTCCTCTTTACCCACTTCCGTGTCTAAAAAAAAATCAAATTTCAGACATTCCTCCATGTATCATAAGAATGGGATACTTCGGCACAAATAAATCCCCACCCATATGCTTTCATATTGCCTTCTGTTTGCGCTTGAAATGGTTTTGCGCCATAGATAAATTGTACCATGCACTTTAATAAGACTAATCAATTCATGAAGCTGGTTGAATATAACGGCTTGCTCTCTCTCTCCCCCTCTCTCTCACTATGGAAATTCATGCCCACAAGATGTTTGACAAATGTCTCAAATGAACCTCTGTATATTTCCTCTCAGTTTTCGTGAACCTTTACAATGCATTTACAAATAGTATATATATAGACAAGTCTACAACAGAACAAAACAAATCAATTATGACACCTGTCCGTCTTGTTTTGGAGTTATTCTTTGTTTGAGGCTGCGTGCTATGAGTACCAGCCGACAGCATTGTACTATCGTCACACTTTCCTTGTGTGGCAGTCTGTGTCGTGCTACATGTGTCTTGTCTTTGTCTTCGTGTATAGCCAAGTATTGAGGTGGATTAGTTTTTATCTTCAACCACCAAACTCGCCGCCCTCTCCCTCCTCCCCTCTTGGTCGAATCAAGCGACACTGGATTGATAGTGAGGCTTGAGCAAAGAAAAGCAAAACGGATAGCTGACAAAGGTTAAGTTATGACATTAATAAGTTGATCTTTGCTGGATTGAAATGAGACAGTGAGAGTCTTGGCAACAACACGATTCTTGATTCAATCTAAAACGTGCTTCCAAATATAAAATCAATTTTAACTACAATTCAAAAGAATACCAAAGTCATTTCCGTAGAGATAACTTAAACTAATAACTATCTAGCAAGAAAAATTCATATCTCTAAAAACAAAACTGAAAACTGATGAACATAAACTAAAAATATTATTAAAACTCACGTAACAAAACTAAAAGAGGGTGTATATTCATAGGAGATTTATGGAATCAATGGTCGAATTGTTGGATGATGTTGGAGTTTAAGAAGTAAGATTTCTGAAAATGGTATTTGTGAAAACAATTGTGAGAGAAATTTTCAAATTAGCGAAATGTAAAACATATTTAATAAACTCAGAAAGGAATAAAGACCAGGGTTGCAAAATTAGGATTTTCTATTCACTCTCATTTACTAATGCTGTAAGATTGCTAAGGTTAATTCACTCAAGAATTTAACCCTTACACAATGACACACTCTTAATCTCAGTTTGCAAAACCTAAATAAATCAGGAAAGCTTTCACTGAGTTGATATCCAATTTTCTTTTAAGACTAGAGTTGGAGAAATCCTTGATTGTTTCAAGGTTTTGTTGTGCCATAAGTCGACAACAAAACAAGAACAAGAGATTCAACCATATTGCATATAATCAAATGAAACCAACCCAGAATTAAACATTAAAGCTCAGAGTATTTAGCAAACAAGTAGCAAAGTGAGTAAACACCAATTTTACAACCCTAGAAAACGAAACTAGCCTTGGATCATCTCGGATGAGATAAATCCTAAAATTGAGAAAAATCCTAAAAACCCTATATTTTCTCTCATGAGAATGGTGCCCACAACCAGAATGAAAAAGTGGAAAAGAAGATCCTCCTCCAATTCCCATTTCCCTTCCTTTATCCTAATCCATTTCCTATTCTCTCTCATCTAATCGTTGATCTCTTTGAATCATGATTTTGCCATTTTCTTCCTCAAATCTACCTATCCTTATACAAACTTAGGAAATATCGAGATAAGGTTTGGGCGTGGGCTTCTTGGATCCTAATTCCGGGTCTTGGGCTCTGTTAATTGTAAAATGAGCTTCCTAGCCCATCTGTCTACTTTCTAGAATCTCCAGCCTTGGGCTTGGCTCTATGGGCTTAATTTTTCTGAAAACAAAACACAGCTTATATAAGCCCATTGAAAGAAAATAAATTAACCAGCTTGTTAATAACCATAAACCAAAATGAGGCTTAATAATCCTATTTTAATACCTAGAACTTATCAACTTACTTTCCAAGGGTATTAATTTATAGCATATTTGAGCCTTTATCAATCCCTTACAAAGTGATAATCTAATTCTACGTGCTTTGTACGTGCATAAAGAATTGAATTTATAGTCAAATAGGTGGCCCCCAAGTTATCACACCATAACTTGGGTGGTTCAAGCGGAAAAATTCCCAATTCTCGTAAAAGAGATTGAATCCACAACACTTCACACATGGTATTAGCAATGACTTTTTACTCTGCCTCGATTGAAGACCCATAACTTGGGTGGGCTACTTTTTGGAGCCCCAAGAGATCAAATGCAAATAAAAAAAATATGTAAAAAGCTCCATTGTATTTCCTATCATCAGGGTATCTGGCTTAATCAGCATCAGAGAATGCCGAGATGGTGTTTTGGGATGATTTTGAAAAGAACAAACCAAAATGAGAAGCGAGCTTAAGATACCTAAGGATTCTTTTGATAGCTTGGCAATGGAAATTTTTTTGATTGTGCATGTACTGACAGACTTTGTTAACAGCAAATGATATGTCTGGATGAGTAAAGGATAAATATTAGAGGCTAGCTACTACACTTGTATAAGTGAGAGGATCTTCAAATGTAAAACTATCAAAGGTTGAAAGTTTGGTGCTGACTGACATTGGAATGGACACTGATTTCACATGGTGCATGTTTGTGCATTGTAACAGGTCTAAAATATATTTTGATTGATAGAGAGAAAGACCCTCATTATTGTGACAAATCTCAATGCCTTGGAAGTAATGCAACTGACCTAGGTGTTTGACAGGGAAAGAGTGACCAAGAGAAGAAATGAATTCAGAAATTAAACTAGAATCAAACCCTGTTACAATTAGGGGTGTTCATATGGGCCCCGGCCCAGATTAGTATCTGGATACCCAATTCTAAATCCGGTTTCTGGATCATATAATACGGGTCGGATATCCGTTTTATTGTAAACCGGATATATATGGGCTGGGTACCCGGATTAATCCGGAACCCGCTTTTAAAACCCGAATTACAAGTACACACCATAGATTATTTTTAAATAGTGAAATGAAATGAGATAATTTTAAATAAAAATTAAAAGTTAAATAAAATCTTATTTTTTAATATTATTATTATTAAATTATAAAAATTAAAGTTTTTATTATATTTATTCTAAAATATTCTAAAAAATTATAATAATAAAATAAAATGAGATAAAATGAAATAAAACCGTATATATATATCCAAACGAGACCTTATTATAACAACAAAAAGCTATAATGCTATACCATGCCAAGGCTCAAAAAAAGAATTGGGTTTGAAATCCGTTAATAAGAGTGATTTAACAAATTGAATTAGATGATTTATAATAATTCTAAATTGGATATTTTAATATTAATAAATATATTCAAAATCATATTTAAAGTAATTCAATTATTTTATATCATTTCTAAAAATAATAAAAAAATAAAAAAATTATTCAATAGCTTCAATAAAAATATGTTATGTATCAAAATAATTTTAATAAATATGTATTTATAAATTTAATCTCAATTGTCGAGATTTTTTTATCGACTATTAAGTTGTAAACACATGATAAATGTAGTATTTTATACACAACTAAAAATTTAATATAAAATACTCATTAATCTCCTTAATTTTTTATTTAAAAAAACTCCATATTTTATCTTTTAATTTTTCTGTTATTTTTATTGAATACAATAAGGAACAAGTTAATATATGTTTGATTTTTATCATATTTTTTTTTTCTCATATTTTCTGTTATTTTTCTGCACTCATTGATCAACTTATGCGTTTGTCCCTTGTAAATTAAGAGCAACATTTTTTTTTAAGGTTCAAAGAGGAGATTAAAAAAAAAAAATCGGGTTCAAAACCTGAATCCGGATTCGGATCCGGATCCGGAATCATATGGGTTCCGGTCCAGATTGAAAATCTGGTTCTGGTTCTAAATACCTGGATTTGAAATCCGGATCCGGGTCAATATACCCAAGTTTCCGGATCTGGAACCCGGGTGTACAAGCTTAGTTACAATGATATTATTCACATAGATAAGTACATAAATAATGTAAATGTAATCTAAGTTTGGCTAGAATTAGATGAGTTTGTATTTGAATTCAAATTGAGGATGAATGTAATATTAATAGGACTTTAGGATTTCGTTCGATAAGGTTGAAGTGTTTAAATTATTGTTATCTGATAAGAATAGAGTTTGAATTGTAACTCTTATCAAATCTTGTTTAAATTATAAGATAAGAGTCTATAAGAATCCTATATAAGTTTTAAGTGTTAGAGTCGACTAAAGCAATAAAAATTCAAGATTCCAATGAAGAAACCAAAGCTTATTTAAACTCAGAATATCTAGTGAAGTGATCCAGTCTGAGTTGTTTGCAAAATGTCAGCAACATAACAAACTGGAATTCTGGATAAGGCTCTCGGTATAGTTCTACTCCAACATAAGCACTGCATTATTGCATTGACTATTTATAGAGAACTTGACTAAGAATTTCAAGAACACTTCAAGAGCACATTCATAAGAGTTGAGAGCTTAAAGATTTGGGTAGCACTTCAAGTAATTGTGTAAGGAAAAATTCCTTGAGATAAGGATTTTCCAAAAGGCTCAATCCAGAGCATATTTCGAGGGGGAGTTGTCATGTTTGTGATCAACCGCTGGAGGTTCCAGTTGGAAAGCCAATGATTTGGAGCTTCAGAGGTTCCGGCCGCATACTATAGTAAAAGACAAACAGATCACATGTCTTGGGTAAACGTGTCGGGTTATAAAAGTTTTGTAAACTGTTTACTTGTAAAACTCTCAATCAATAAAATTGATTTTTCTAGATTTGGTTGCACTGTAGGGTTTTACTTTTGAGGAGTTCTTTAAAAATTTTCCTTCGTAACCAAATATTGTGTTTATTTTATATTTTATATTGGTTACTAATCAATGCTAATAAGTTTTGGTTTAGCATTCATGTGTGTATTTAGGGGTACTTGGATAATTTCAATTGGTATCAGAGCGTGGTTCACTCATCTGAGTGTGATCCGTTCCCCAGGTAGATTATGGTGACTCTATCATTACCACCACAATTTGATGGTGATAACTATGCCTACTGAAAGGTAAGGATAAGAGTATTCCTAAAGTCGCTTAATGAAAGAGTCTGACTAGCTGTGGAGTCAGGAATGGACAAGGCCTACAACACCGATAGAAGAATGGACCAAAAATAGTCAAGCATCTGTAATTGGAATAATCGAGGTCTTAATGTTATTTTTATGGTAGTTTCTCCAGATGAATTCAAGAGAATCTCCATGTGTGAGAATTCCAAAGACACTTGGGATATTTTGGAAACTACTCATGAAGGGACCAAAATTGTAAAAAATTTCAAATTACAATTATTGACCTTAAAATTTGAGGAAATAAAAATGTTTGATGATGAGACTTTTAATGAGTTTTATGCTAAACTAAATGATATTTTTAATTTCAGGTACAATCTCAGTGAGAAGGTGAAAGAGTCACGAGTGGTAAGAAAAATCCTCAGATTCCTACCTAAAAGGTTTTGACCAAAAGTGACGGCCATAGAAGAAAGTAAGGATTTTGATAAAATCCGGGTAGAAGAACTGGTAGGTTCTCTACAAAGTTATGAATATACTTTTTCTCAACAAAAGAAAGGTAAGTCTATCACACTCTTAAATCTGATAAAAATGAAAATCAATTTGATGATGAAGATCTGTGCAATGATGACTTTGTTTTGGTAGCAAGAAAGTTAAAAAAAATCATGTTTAATAAAAAGAATTATGGCAAGATGAAAAAAGGCAAAAATTTCACTAAAAAGAATGAATCTAAAAAGTGGAATAAAGACAAAATCGAGCCTAAAGAAAAAGTACAATGCCATAAGTGTTCTGGATTTGGATATATAAGAATGGAATCTCTGAATTATAAAGGAAAGACGGAAAGCTTTGAATACTACATCTGTTACTGATGGTGCTGACATAAGCCAATAATGTGCAGACAACAACGTATCTGTGTGTGATACTGAATCTGATGTTGCCATCGAAATTGTTGATCATGAATTAAGTGTGTAGGCAGCTTATGAGGATTTATGTGAAGAATTTGTGAAGATCCCAAAGGTGAACAAGAAACTGTACAAAAACTTGACCACCATGGAGAATGAGAAGAACAACCTGGTGGAGGCACTGACAGAACTGAAGGTGACAAGGTTGCGAGCACAGAAAGAAGAACTGGAAAAGAAGTTAGCAACTTGTCAGGAAAAGACTTCCACTCAAAAATTCAATGAACTACTGAAAGTTCAAGAAGATAGTTCTGATCACATAGGCTTGGAAAATGCTCCCAAAGATTCACATCTTTAAGTATCCGCTGCCTCTACATCTAAAGATATCACCTTTGTAAAAGGAAGCAATGTAGAAAGTATCCCAAAGAAACTTGTGAACAAAGGCAAGTCAACTATGACTCCTCCAGGTAAAAGGTATTTTTGTCCCAACATGTCATTTTTGTGGAATAACGGAACACACCAGAAAAAATTGCTTTAGGCTTAGAAAAGAAAAAGAAAAAGGATAAGGAAACATTAATAAGCCTCCAAGCAAGGGAATGAATCTAAAAACTAAAGTGGACAATTTGACCAATCAAATAAACTCTCTAGGTAAGAAACTTGGTGAACTATCTAAATTGTGTTTTCTCAAAAACATGAACAATTCAAATAGTAAAACCAAGTGGGTAGTGAAAGAAAAAGACGTATGTCTAATTGTACACACAACACTTAAAGCAATGGACACTAGTATGTAGTACCTAGATAGTGCATGTTTTAAAAATATGTCAAGAGACAAATGGTTGTTTAAGAAGTCTGAGTCCACAAGTGGAGGATCCGTAACCTTCGGGGATGGAAGTACAACAATAGTGGAAGGAAAGGGAACTATTGATGTTCCTAGTTTGCCAACTCTTCACAATGTGTTGTTTGTTAATGGTCTGAAGGCCAATTTGTTACGTATTGCTCAATTTTGTGACGATCATCTTTCTGTGTAATTTTCTAAGGATGAGTGCAAAGTCTATGACAGCACAGGATAATGAATCTTAAAGGGCACCAGAACTAATATAACTGCTATGGAGTTACTCACATGAATTCATTACGTTGTCACAAGGTAGAGTTGGATGAAACCGAGTTATGGCACCATCGGTTAGGCCATATCAACTACAGTGATATGCAAAAGATCTCCAAGAAGGAAGCTATCCGCGGATTGCTCAAAATGCTAAAAAAATAAAAAGATAGTGTGTGAAGCTTGTCAGGAAGAAAAGTAGACCAAGTCTCAGCATAAGAAGATAGTTGATATTCTGGCCGAGAGACTGCTTGAACTGTTACACATGAATCTGATAGGTCTCACTCAGAATGAAAGCCTTGGAGGAAAGAAGTATATAATGATCATCATGGATGATTATTCAAGATACACTCAGATCATTCTATTGAGGGAAAAATCAGAAAGCTTTGAACTTGTAAAGAAATTGTTCAAACGGGTACAAATAGAGAATAATTCTTCTATCTCTTGTATTCGTAGTGATCACGGTAGAGAGTTTGAAAATACTAATTTTCTTCTTTTTGTGATGAGTAGGGAATACACTAAGAGTTTTCAGCCCCAATCACACCACAACAAAATGAAATTGTGGAGAGGAAAAATAGGGCAATTAAAGAGATGACTCGTACCATGCTAAGTAGCAAAAAGTTGGCTATACACTTCTAGAGAGAAGCAGTCAACACTGCTGGACACATACTAAACCGTGTGATTTTTCGTCTAGGGACCAAACTCACACCCTATGAGTTATGGAATGGAAAGAAAGCCACGGTAAAGTATTTTAAGGTGTTCAGCAGTTTTTGCTATATTTTGAGAGATAAAGAAAACACCCATAAATTCGATAGCAAGAGTGATGAAGGAATATTTTTGGGATACTCATCAAATAACAAAGCTTACAGAGTCTATAATTTACGGACTAAAATTGTGATGGAGTCAATCAACGTAGTTGTGGATAATAACTCTAAGGAGATGGCCAAGAAGGAATTGAGCAAACTCATCGAGGAATTTGAAGAGAACATAACTAATTAAAAGGATATAAGACCAGTGGAACCTATTACACCAAGCTTAGTTTCACAGCATGAAAAAGAGCCATCTACAAAGGATCACTCACAATCATCCAAAGAAAAAATATCCTTGGAGATTTGGATGAAAGTATGAGATTAAGAAAACGAGTTTTAAATCAAGTCTTACATGTTTGCTATTTATCCCAGGTTGAACTCAAGAAGGTGGAAGAAGCCTTACAAGATGAAAGTTAGGTGAATGCTATGCATGAGAAATTGCACAAATTCACTCGAAATCAAGTATGAGAACTTGGTTCAAGACCTGAAGATCACAATATTATTGGTACAAAATGGATCTTCAAAAACAAGTTTGGTGAATAAGAAACTATCATCCGGAACAAAGCTAGGCTGGTAGCACAAGGATACACCCAAATTAAAGGGACTAACTTTGACGAAACCTTCGCACTAGTTACTCATTTGGAATTTGTTCACACTCTGTTAGCAATTTCTAGCCATTTAAATTTTAAATCAATCAAATAGATGTTAAGAGTGACATTTTAAATTTCATACTAAATGAAGAAGTATATGTTGAACAACCAAAGAGATTTACTAATGACTTATTTCCTGATCATGTTTTTAGGTTGAAGAAAGCACTTTATGGACTAAAGCAAGCTCCTCAGGCATGGTATGAGAGACTAACTAAATACTTGCTTAAAAATGACCTCATAAGAGGTCAAGCTGACCAAACACTTTTCTTAAGAAAAGTTGGTAAGCATCTACTTATTGGTCAAATTTATATAGATGACGTAGTATTCGGATGTACTCTAGACAAACTCTCACATGACTTTTCAGAAGAAATGAAAAATGAGTTTGCAATGAGTATGATTGGAAAATTAAATTTATTTCTTGGAATCCAAATTAAACAAATTGAAGAAGGAATATTTATTTCTCAATCAAAATATGCCAAAGACCTTGTTAAGAGATTTGACATGGAAGGGAAGATACATGCTCGCACTCCGATGAGCACCTTTGTTAAAATATGCTCGGATACTTCAGATAAAAGTATTGATCTCACTCTATATAGAAGCATGATAGATAGTTTTCTCTATATTACTGCTAGTAGACTTGATATCGTATTTAGTGTAGGTGTTTGTGCACAATTTCAAGCAAATACCAAAGAATCACACCTCATGGCAATAAAAGGAATCTTAAAATACTTAAGTGCTATGGTCAACTATGGCATATGATATTCAAAAGATTCAACCCTGAGTCTTGTTGGCTATTCTAATATTAATTGGGCAGGGAATGCTGATGACAGAAAAAGTACTATTGGTAGTTGCTTTTATGCAGTGGTGCTTTTATGTTGGCAACAATTTGGTAGCATGGATGAGTAAGAAGCAAAATTCCATCTTCCTGTCTACTGCAGAAGTTGAATACATTATGGCTGGTAGTTGTTGCACTCAGCTTCTCTAGATGAAAAAGATGCTCGAGAATTATGAATTTTCTCAAGATACTATGACAATTTACTGTGATAATTCAAGTGTCATTAGTATCTCAAAGAACCCCGTGCGACACTGACGAACCAAGCACATAGACATAAGACATCACTTTATAAGAGATTTGGTTGAAACTAAGGTAGTGTCACTGAAACATGTTGATACCGAACACCAATTGGCAGATTTGTTCACTAAACCTTTAGATGGTCTAAGGTTTGAGTTTCTTAGGAAGGCAATTGGTGTGTGTGACATGCCCTGATTTCTTTTTCTTATTTTTTGTTTTTGTTTTTTTTTTTAAAAGGAGGTATCTGTTTTGCTTGTTGCTTTAAAACATTCATGTTGCTAACAACTTGCGAACAACAAGCCATATGAGTATACTAGGTCTTTGAGTTTTATGATTCCACAAATTCAGCTTGTTGGGATTGAAATAGATCTTGTCTGGTATGTGACTTTACTTTTGGTGTACAAATCTAAAATAAAAGACCACACAAGAATTTTATTTTCTGCACTATGATGAGTTAAATTATGACCTCCTAACAAACTACTGACAATATACGTATACTCATAAAATTCTCAAAGTAAGGAGGAGTCTATGCCTTGAATTGACTAAAACTAGTTAAACTTAGTACCAAATTGAAGAAGTCTCATATTTCCTTGCATTAAGGTCGATCCTTATAGAAAAATGAGGGTGTTAAAAAATATTACGGAAAAATACGAATACTCATGCATGAATCTAAACTCTAAGCATCCTTGTAGAAAAAATCGTTGCTCCAATCATTGTGAAAAATATGGATAATACAAAATGGACAATTAGAATGAATATGGCTTTGTGCTTGAAGAGAGTTGCCTTTTTCGATATCTAAGCCCTAGCATAAAGTTTGTCTTTCAAGGAAAATTCACCCTTCTTGAAGCAAAATTAAAAAAAAAAAAATTCTAAAAGAAGGGGGGAGTAAAAAAAAAGAAAAAAAAAAGGGAGAGACAGAAAAGGAAAAGAAAAAATTGAAAAGCTTTTTTTCTCCCCACTCATACACACACGAATTCTTGGCAAATCATCAATTAAGATAAGTGCTCAATTGTGAAGACTAACCAATAAGGATTGCATCTCTTAAATAAGTGGAAAAGTTTTAAGTGTAACAAAGCCTGGACATGGGATTACTCAAAAATGCCCAAGCTTTGTATATGGAAAATACATAAATTTTCAGGTTTTTAAAAATTTTCCTTTGTGTTTTTTAAAGTTTTTTCAATTCTTCAAATAGTTTTTCAAAAAAAAAAAAATAATTGAAAAACAAAGATAGAAAGAGCATGAAATTCTAAAAATGGCATGAAACTTACCTCATCCACGTGCAAAGTGGATGGGCTCGTGTGCATGCACATCCCAGATGTGGGTAGGAAACCAAAAAGCTGCCGCATGTCCATCAGCCATTAACGCTCCTTCTGTTTCTCTCTTCCTTTCATTCTGGCTGTTTGGCTTCGCTAGTATGCCTCAGCAAGAGCCAATTCATCTCCATCTTCTCATCTTCATGATTTTGTCGTCTGATTCATACTCAAGATAAGTCTTCTTTTCAAAGACAAATTCTTGAATGGTTCTTGTGTTTTTCAGACTTTAGTTCTTGAGTTCTTGGTAGAGTATGTGAGAACCCGTAATTTTACTATCTTTGTAATATATTATTTTAATATTAAATATGTATTGTTGTTAATATGGATATTATGTGTTTTGAGTTAGTGAATATTAATACTGTATTATTGTGCTTGTGTTTAAATATTTGAATATATTTTTAAAAATTCTGGTACTTAGATATTGACTTTAATTATTCCGCTGCGACTTTTATTTATGTATGTCACGTGTGCACACACTTTTGACACTTGTCGTTGGGATGTATGACCAGTGTTGTCATCATCCTGACGCCTTGATTCCCGTGTTATTTTAAGGGGAATTTGGGGGCGTCACAGGTGGTATCAGAGCAGTTCGGCTCTGGGTAAATCCATACGTACCTAGGGACAGTACCAGATAATTTTATTTGTTTTGATTATTTGTGGTTTTGTTCTATTCGATTTAATTTGGAGAGCAGGATTGAAGGTTTGTTTTGGCAGGACTATGGTGAGACCACGGGTACCGCAAACTGTTCCAGATGATGAATTGCCAAGAAGCGATGGAAATTTTGCCTTGGCCAGAGCTTTGAACCGGATGACTGACTTTCTATGGCAGGGTTCCCGATCGCAACCTATGGTCGAACAGGAGGGATGCTCTTATGAGCGATTTTTGGCACATCATACCCCTCATTTTTCAGGCGAGGAGGATCCGCTGAGGGCTGATAGATGGATTAAAGATATTGAGAGGACATTCGAGATTTGTAGCTACACGGAAGCTCAGAAGGTTCTTTATACAAGTTATTTATTTCAGGGCGAGGCGGCATCTTGGTGGGAAACAAAGCGAGAACTTCTGGTAGAAGAACTTGAGTCATTTGCTAATGTGACTTGGGAGCGGTTTAAGAAGGAATTTAATGATCGCTTCTTTCCAAGATTAGTACGACGCCAAAAGGCTCGAGAATTTACCAATTTGATTCAAGGAAGTATGACAGTTGAGGAGTATGCTCGCAAGTTTATGGCGCTTGGGAGATTTGTTAGTCACCTTATAGCTACTGAAGAGTTGCGAGGGAAACGTTTCCAAGAAGGTTTGCGCACGGAGATCCGTCGACATGTAGCTTGTCACCAGGTGACCACCTTTCAACAGCTAGTCGACATTGCGTCTATTGTTGAACGAGAGTTCGCTATTCCCATTGGTTCTCCCCCAGGTCAGAAGAGAAGAAGCTTTGGAGAGGGCAGTTTGGGATCGCCTCAGAAGTTTGTGTCAAGGATTGGAGCCCGTCCTCAACCATCTACCGGAGTCCGCATAGGAGGAAGAGTCCCAGTTTGTGGAAGATGCAACAGAGCTCATGAGGGCATGTGTCGTCAGGGAGATTATTGGTGTTACAGTTGTGGCCAGGCGGGACATTATGCTCATGGATGCCCAAGCACAGGTCAAGGAAGTCGTGGAGGACATCGTGGTGGCAAAGCTAAACAGAAGCAACCGGTGCAAGCCCGAGTTTTCACTTTGAAGCCTGGTGATTATGATGAGGAAGCCCCCAAGGCACATGATGCAAGAGTTGTCACAGGTATGTCTTGATCTCATTTTTGGGTTTGTTGCATTGTTTGATTTAATTTTAGTTTCAAGTTGGTAAATTCTGATTTTGTCAGGAAGGGTTCGTTTGTATGAATTTCATGCTTGCACTTTATTTGATTCGGGTGCGTCGCGATCTTTTGTGTCGGCTACGTTTGCTCGGATTTGTAATCTTGCGGTAGAGTCTCTATCTCAGTCTATGGTGGTGGCTCTACCTAATGGTGAGACGGTGTGTTGCTCTAAGATCGCTTTGGGTTGCCCTTTGGGTCTTGGAGATTGGACACTCGATGCAGATTTGATTGTATTTAAGTTGCTTGGCTTCGACATTATCCTTGGAATGGATTGGTTGTATCGACATTTTGCTAGTATAAATTGTCGGAGTAGAGTTGTCAGTTTCCAACTTCCTGGAGGTGATTGCATGGAAATTGCAGGCAGCAAACTGAAAGAGAGACCTACAGTTGTGTCTGCTATTCAAGTAAAGAAAGACATTGCTTGCGGGGTGGATGCCTTTTTGGTTCAATTGGTATCTTCTCCATCTGCGAATGAGTCAATAGTTGGCATTCCTATAGTAGAAGAATTCCCCGATGTGTTTGCAGATGACTTACCTGGATTACCGCCTGTTCGTGATGTGGAATTCACTATCGACTTGGAACCTGGAGCAGCTCCAGTGCACAAGACTCCTTATCGTATGGCACCTGCTGAGTTGAAGGAATTGAAGACTCAGTTGCAAGATTTGCTGGATAAATGATTCATTCAACCCAGTTCGTCACCTTGGGGAGCGCCGGTGTTATTCGTAAAGAAGAAGGATGGAACACTCAGAATGTGTATAGATTATCGAGAGCTTAATAAAGTGACTATCAAGAATAAATACCCTTTACCTCGGATTGACGACCTATTTGATCAGCTTCAGGGTGCCGCAGCATTTTCAAAGATTGATTTAAGATCAGGGTATTATCAACTGAGAATAAAAGATAAGGACATACAGAAGACAGCTTTCAGATCAAGGTACGGGCACTATGAATTCAAAGTGATGCCATTTGGATAAGCTAATGCTCCAGCAACTTTTATGGATATGATGAATAGGGTGTTTCGACCCTATTTGGATTCTTTTTTTGTTGTTTTTATTGACGACATCTTGGTCTATTCTCGAAGTATTGAAAAGCACGCTTATCATCTTCGTCTAGTTTTGGAGAAGCTAAGAGAGCATCAGCTGTATGCGAAGTTCAGTAAGTGTGAGTTTTGGATGGAGGAAGTCAAATTTCTTGGTCATGTTATTTCTCAGGCAGGGGTAGCAGTAGATCCTAGCAAAGTGGAAGCTGTGTTAGCATGGCCACGTCCTTCCTCGGTGCACGAAAATTGAAGTTTCTTGGGTTTAGCCGGTTATTATCGAAGGTTTGTGGAAGAATTTTCTCGCTTGTCTGCACCCCTTACTGCTTTGACAAGAAAGGGTGCTGCATTCATTTGGTCTGACAAGTGTGAAAGGAATTTTCAGGAGTTGAAGAAAAGGTTGACTTCGGCACCTGTCTTAGTACTTCTCCAACAGCACAAGCCTTATGTGGTTTTTAGCGATGCATCCAAGTTTGGTTTGGGATGTGTCCTTATGCAAGAGGGACGAGTCGTTGCTTATGCGTCTCGTCAGCTGAAAGATCATGAAAAGAATTATCCGACGCATGACTTAGAATTGGCAGTGGTAGTCTTTGCTCTTAAGATTTGGCGACATTATCTGTATGGTGAAGTTTGCGAAGTTTACACTGATCACAAGAGTTTGAAGCATCTATTTTCGCAGAAGAATCTTAATATGAGACAGAGAAGATGGTTGGAGTTAATCAGTGATTATCAGTGTGAGATCAAGTACCATCCGGGTAAAGCAAATCAAGTCGCCGATGCTTTAAGTCGAAAGTCTTATTTGGCAGATGAGTCTGAGTCATCGGAGTTGGGTTCCCTTCTTTATAGTATGAGGAAATTGTTGGTGGAGAGTTCGCAGCAAGATGAGGAAGTTCTGGTTACAACCCTTAGTGTTCGTGTTGATGATTTTTCAGAATTAAAGACTCTTCAAAGGAAGGATCCGAAGCTACTCGACATCCGGAGAAGAGTTAGAAAAGATAGAGGACCCGCACATTTCAGTTTAGATGGAGAGGGAATTCTCCAATTTCAGAATCGACGGGTAATACCATCAGAATCAGAATTTAAAGAAAGGATTTTAGCGGAAGCCCATGCTGCCCCTTACTCAGTTCATCCTGGTAGCACGAAGATGTATCAGGACTTGAAAAAAAGCTACTGGTGGGAAGGGATGTAGAGGGATATTGCTTTGTTCATTGCAACGTGTTCCACTTGTCGTCAAGTTAAAGCCGAACATCAGAGACCTGCTGGTACTCTTCAACCACTTCCTATCCCTGTGTGGAAGTGGGACGACCTTGCCATGGATTTTGTAATTGGTTTACCAAGGACACTTAGCGGGAAGAATTCAGTTTGTGTGATTATTGATCGCTTGACTAAGAGTGCTCATTTTCTACCAGTTACAAATACTGATACATTGGGAAAATTAACTCGGCTATATGTTAAGGAGATCGTGCGTCTTCACGGAATACCTAGGACTATAGTGTCGGATCGAGACTCTCGGTTTACGTCTAAGTTTTGGAAGAGCTTACATTCAGCTTTGGGCACCAGATTGAAGTTCAGTAGCACTTATGATCCTCAGATAGATGGCCAGTCAGAGCGTACCATTCAGACTCTTGAAGATATGTTACGAGCTTGCGTCTTGGAGTTCAAGGGTAGCTGGGAGCACCACTTGCCGTTGATAGAGTTTGCCTATAATAATAACTTTCACGCTTCCATCCAGATGGCCCCATATGAAGCCTTGTATGGAAGAAAGTGTAGATCCCCTCTGTTTTGGGATGAAGTTGGCGAGAGTCGATTGCTTGGACCTGAGATCGTGCAAGAAATGAAAGACCAAGTCCGGATTATCAGAGACAAGATGGCGGCAGCGCAGAGTCGTCAGAAGAGTTACGCTGATACGAGAAGAAGAGATTTGTCCTTTGAAGAAGGAGATTGGGTTTACCTTAAGGTATCTCTTATGAAGGGTGTCAAGCGTTTTGGGAAGAAAGGGAAGCTTAGTCCGAGGTACGTCGGTCCCTATCAGATTCTCGAGAAGATTGGACCTGTCGCTTATCGGATCGCTCTGCCAGACTACTTTAGTGATGTTCACGATGTTTTCCACGTGTCGTCATTGAAGAAGAGTTTTGGTCAACAAGAACCGCGCTTCGTCAATCCTGAGAGTACTCAACTTCAGCCAGATTTGACTTTTGAAGTTGCGCCAACTCAGATCATAGATTGGAAAGAGCAGCAGTTGAGGTCCAGAACGATACCCTTAGTTAAAGTGTCGTGGGGAGATCCTCTGGCTCAGGATTTCTCTTGGGAGAAAGAAGCGGATATGAGGGAAGGTTACCCGTATTTATTTGAAGACCAGTAAATGTTCTCTCTTTTTGGATCGTTTGTGCAAATTTCGAGGACGAAATTCTTTTTAAGGGGGGGAGGATGTGAGAACCCGTAATTTTACTATCTTTGTAATATATTATTTTAATATTAAATATGTATTATTGTTAATATGGATATTATGTGTTTTGAGTTAGTGAATATTAATATTGTATTATTGTGCTTGTGTTTAAATATTTGAATATATTTCTAAAAATTCTGGTACTTAGATATTTACTTTAATTATTCCACTGCGACTTTTATTTATGTATGTCACGTGTGCACACACTTTTGACACTTGTCGTTGGGATGTATGACCCGTGTTGTCATCATCCTGATGCCTTGATTCCCGTGTTATTTTAAGGGGAATTTGGGGGCGTCACAGAGTAGGACTCTAATTAGGGTTTATTAGGGATTTTGATTTTTGAAAGGTTGCTTTTAAAAACCAAAATAGACTAGATTCCTAAATATACTAGGAGTCAAGAATTTGCTTGAAAGGGTTTATATAGAAGCCTTCTTGAATATTTTTGAGCAAAAGGTGACGAATAGAGGTTCTTGAGCGGTTGTTTGGCTATTCTCACAATGTTGTCATCGTCATCCTCCCTGTGCAATATCCTTGTGCTAAGGACACGTTATTTTCCTCGTCTGAAAAGAATCCATGAGCAAGTATGTGATTTCTGATTTGTTTTCCAAACCCATATGTTTGATTGGTTGGTTGGAATCCTTTTTTGCATGCTCATTGGCATTATTATGTTGATGTTTTGGGAAAGATGTACAACTGATTGTCTTGATATTATATGGATTTCTCACAATTAAACTGAAGCTCTTTTATTTTGCAGATGAAATACAAATATAGTAAAGAAAGCTAAGTTTGATAGGAAAGCCCCTCCAGTAATTTTCTCAAGTGATAAGGATTCTGAGGTAAGAACTCCCAAAAACTCTCCCCAGAAATTTAAAGTAGCAGACAAAGGTTCAGTACCTTTAAGGTTGGGAGTACCTCTAAACATGCTACCAAAGGTACAAAGGCCTCAAGATTTGTCAGTGAAGAGGCAGAATAGGCTTATAAAACTGTATTCTCCAACAGAAATGTACTTAGAGAACAAGAGGTAACGCTAAATGACATACATGAGCCTGGTTTTGAGTTCATTGCTCATGTGTTTGCGGATAGGAAGTGGGAAAGAATCATTGAGGGAGCTCCTGCTCCCTATATTGAAATAGTAAGAAAGTTTTATTCTAACTTAGCATTGAGTGTGGAAAACCACTTCATCACATCCACAATGAGGGGAGTGGATATGCTTGTGACTCTAGAGACCATTAGAAAGTTTTATGGACTTTCAGTGGAGGGAAATCTAGGTTTCCCATATAAGGGCATGGGAACACCTTCCAAGACCCAAATGAAGGACTTATTTTGTGGGCCAGATGCTCCCTCACGGCCCTTAAAGTCTCATAGACTTTCCATGAAATCCATGCTCCATGAATTCAGATTTTTGGCAAAAATCATGTTGAGGAACTTACTGTGGAAAAGACACACTTTATGTATGTGTTGGTTAAGGGAATCCTTATTGATCTTTCCGTACACATCATTGAGGTTATTTCCAAAGCTAGGAATGACCTATTAGTAAAAGAAAGCCTGCCTTTTGGAAGACTCATATCCAAGTGAGCTCGAATTGCAAAAGTTCCTTTAAGGAACACTGAAGTTACTGTGAAAATGTTTGGAAAAATCTCCTCCCAAACTATAACTAAGTCAGAGGCTGCTATGTGTGGCAAAATAAGGAGTCACACCGAAGCATCTACATCTTCCTAGAAGGCCCCTGAATAATCACCTGAATTGATTGAAATGTTGCAAGTCTTTTAATCAAAATTTGACTCCTTTGTGGAGAAATGGGAGGGAAAACATAGGAAGATTTGAGAAAATGTTTGTTGACCACTAGGAAGAAATAGAGAAGGTCAATGATAGGCTGCAACAAGTAATGTTGGATGTAGATCAGGTGTTGACAATGGTAAATCCACCAGAAAATAAATCAGAATCTGACTGATCTGCTAACAAGACATAAGGGGAGATGAAGGGATGAAGCAAATTGTCAGCAAGGGAGCTAAAGAGAGCAGAAAGGAGGAGTACGAGCAGGGCAGTGCAGACAACATGCTGACAACCAGCATCACCAACCTTTTATAATTTCCATTGGAAGTTTTTAAGTTTTTAATTTCTGTTTGATATGTAATTTGAACAATGATGTGTTTGCATTATTATTTTTGCTACTTTTGAACTAATACTTGTGGTTTGCCAAGACTTATGATACTTGCGGCATGAGATCTTTGTTGGTGGTTGGTTAGTTGTTTTTGCAAGTTTAAATCACATTCATCCAATATATATTTTGTTATCAAATCAGCCAAAGGGGAAGATTGTAAATGTAATTTAAGTTTGGCTAGGATTATATGAGTTTGTATTTGAATTTTAATTGATAATGAATGTAATTTTAATAGGACTATATAGTTTCATCTGATAAGAATGAAGTGTTTAAATTGTTGTTATCCGATAAGGATAGAGCTTGAATTGTAACACTTATCAAATTATATTTAAATTATAAGATAAGAATCTACAAGAGTCCTATGTAAGTTTTGAGTCTTAGAGTCAGTTGAAGTAATAAAGATGCAAGATTCAAATGAAAAAATTAAAGTTGATTTAAACTCAAAAATATCTAGTGAAATGATCTAGTTTGAGTTGTTCGCAAATTATCAGCAACGTAATAGATCGGAATTTTGGATAAGGCTCTTGGCAAAGTTTTACTCTAACACAAGCACTGCAACACTGCATTGCCTATTTATGGAGGACTAGGTTGAGGATTTCAAGAATACTTCAAGAGCACATTCATAAGTGTTGAGAGCTTGGAGATCTGAGTAGAACTTTAAGTGATCATGTGAGGGAAAATTCCTTAAGTGAGGATTTTCCAAAAGGCTCAATCTTAATCTGTGAGATTGAGTGAGAGCATATTCCAAGGGGGAGTTGTCATGTTTGTGATCAACCACTGGAGGTTATAGTTGGAAAGCCAAGAATTAGAGCGTCATAAGTTCTGGCCACCTACTCCGGTAAAAGACAAGCGAGTAACCTGTCTTAGGTAAACATGTCGGGTTACAAAAGTTTTGTAAACTATTTACTTGTAAAACTTTTAATCAATAAAATTGACTTTCCTGAATTTGGTTTTCTAGTAGAGTTTTACCTTTGAGGAGTTCTTCAAAGCATTTTCCTTCGTGACCAAGTATTATGTTTATTTTATATTTTATATTGGTTACTAATCCGTGCCAATAAGTGTTGGTTTAGCATTCGTGTGTGTATCTAGGGGTACTTGAGTAATTTAAAATAACATGAGAATCAATTCTATAGACAAACAAGGACGCGTCAGACTTAGACTCATAAAAAAACAAAGAGAACAACTTGTTGCTGAGTTTTGAGAATCAGGTTCGGGGAGCTTGTTTCAAGCCATAGATGGTCTTTCTCGGCTTTTAAACATATGAAGGATATTCAGGATGCACAAATCCAGTGGGTTGTTGCATGTAAACAGCCTCTTCAAGATTACCATGCAAGAATGTGTTTTGTATGTCCAATTGCTGCAAGGACCAGTTTGATGAGATGGCTAGAGAGAGTATAATACAGATAATGGTGGGTTTAACAACAGGTGAGAAGGTCTCAGCATAATCAACTCCAGGTTGTTGATGAAATGCCTTGGCTACAAGGTAAGCCTTGCACCTTTCAAGGGTTCCATCTGCCTGCGTCTTTGTTTTAAGTATCTATTTTGGATCCAAAAAATTGAAGGAGGGAGATGGAGGAACAATGTCCCATATGCGATTTTGTAACAAGGCATGGAGCGCGACTTGCATAGCCTTTTCTCATCCAGGTGGTTTCTTGAAGAACCTCAGTGGGTGTGGAAGTGATGAGGGAAACAGAGTGAGATTTAACGGGCTAAGTAATAGTGTCATCCCCACGAACAAGAGGTTTTTGAGTGTTTACCTTGCTCCAAGTAGTCATGGGGTGAACCGAGTTGGATAGAAGAGAAGGGGTGCTGGTGAGGGCAACGAATCGAGAGTGAACACAAGAGCCGCAATGGAGTCCTCTGGAAGATTTTGAGAGCCATTGGGAACGCTAGATGTTGAAAGAGAGGAAATATGAGGTGGACTAAGTTCGGACAGATATGACTGGGATGGTGGGCTGCTAGGATGTGGGCCAAGTAAGCCAGAGGAAGAGTCGGTTGGAGATATGGAGGGGATTGGGATATGGAGCGGATTGAGCTGAGTGTGATTGACTAAAGGAATGAAGGAAGCCAAGGGAGTCACAGACTGGGAACTGGGCTATGTATTGGATTGGGCTGTGAAGGGGAATTCCTTTTCATTAGATAAAACATCCCTAGAAGTATAGATCCTGTTCAATATTGGTTCAAGACACACCTATCATTTGTGATTAGCAATATATCCCCTAAAAACACACCGTTTGTATCATAGATCCATTTCATGTTTATTAAAAAGTTGTTAATTAGGCTAACATGCAGACCCAAAGACACGTAGAGATTTATAATTAGGGTTTTTGTGAAATAGTGCTTGGAAAGGAGAAATGTTTTGCAAAATCAGAGTGGACATTTGATTGATTAAAAGAACCGAAAGGTGTCTCAGTGTCCTCAGTAAGTCTCCCGATAGTGTCCTAGTATAGTAAGGACCTTAAGGACGCGAGGATAGTAGAATAGTGTCTTAGTGAAGTGTAGGTTTTTCCTAGTTACTTACTTGTGTGCTATATATATGTATATTGATGCTATTTATGTGTATGTTGTAGGTTGATTGCTATATGATATCTTGGGATTGGACTGCATGATATGAAAATATCATAGAGACCAGGTAAGTGTTATGTTCATACATCTTAATGTTTACCGAACTAGTAAAGAAAGATAATATGATTGAAAATGCTAGTATACGTACGTATGGCCATTCTTGATAGCCCCTTTTATCAAACCCCAAATGCTTAATTACATGTCTGTGATTGGATGCCTATATGTAGTAATTATTGGATGTATTCTCTGAAAAATATAAAATGAAACTTGATATTTCTGTCTCATGATTTAATGGAAGAATGCTATGAATTGGCGCAATGCGAGAACACTATGCGATGACCCTACGAGATGACCCTATGTCCCAACGAGATTAAGTGTATGCGCATGCGTCCGGTTCGTAGGTGATATTTTTTTTTTATAGACGGACTGATTAGGAGAAAAGAGATAGAAAGCATAGGAATGAAAGGATAGGAAAATCTAGGAAAAGTAAGGTAAAGAAAAAGAAAAAAAAACTTAAATGACTCCATGCTATGAAGTATGAGAATGCGAAAGGGGTACAAAGGATGACCCAAGGGTCCAAAGGAAGACCTAAGATCCAAAAAAAGATCCACCAACCTTAGCACACAGGGGGTTAATAGTGTGTAACGATCTAAAAAAGTGAATGAATGTTATGTTATGTATGATATGTCTTGCATGCATGATATGTGTGTATTGGATGAGTGATTGTTTGTTAGTTGTTTTGATAACTTGTGGTTGTTGTTCTGGTTTACTGAATTATGACTTGCTTGTCTAATAGCCATTTGGTAGTTGTGACTATTGCATAATTGCTTGGTAATTAGATGCTTGTTTGTTTGTTGATCCCTTGTGTGTTAATAGCTTAAAGTAATGATTAAGAAAAAGAAGGATTTTCGGGTTCTCTATGTAATGAACGTAGTGTAACAAGACATGTAGGAAAGAATAACCTAATACGATTATAATTATGAAAAAGAAAGCATGTATTGTCTTATAATTATGTATGTATATTTGTGTGTTCGTTGTATGCTTGAGAAATTTATTTTGTTATATATTAATAACGGTATGAAGTAATGCTTACTGAGTATTCGACTCATTTTAGTTTTTGCTCTGTGTATTTCGTCCCCCACCCAGGAGTATGCAGCAAGAAATAGATAGTTCGAGAGAAGAGCACGACAGTTTAGACAAGTGAGGAAGATCTTTTTAGTTTTAAATCATATGTTTCCGTTGTAACCCTCTATTATTATAAAAATGTATTCTATTTTAGAACGTGGAGTCAGGCACCCTGGGAAATGAACTGAAAGGTTTTAAAACAAACGAAATCAGTTCTGTTTTCTAAAACTGTTTTGGAAAAAAAAAATGCCACGGAAGTGCCGGGTCCTTACAAATTCTCATGTCTACCCACTTCAACAAACATAGTATTGTAAGTTTTAGCTGGATCGATTTCGGCTTTACTCATCATCTCATTTCTTTTTTCCGACCAACTTGATAGTTTCTTATGGCAAGCAATATGTCTTGGCTTACTCGGGCACACTGCATGATTGTGTTCGAGAACGACATTGGATAACTGATATATTCCATCAACTATTTGCTTTGCATTAATCTTAGCCTTGCAATATGTCCTTCCTATTGGTTTTGGCTGATTAATGTTTGATGATTTGCTTGTTGGCTTGTTGGCTTTTGATAGCGACTACATGCTATAGTGAAATATTTTACCTCCTCATAATCCACAGTAATCGATGTTCTTTTCGACACTCCAAATCCCTCTTGTTTAGGATTCTTTGTATAGTATTTAATAATATCTGCTTGAGTCCCAAATATTATATCAACCTTCACTTCTGCAACTTTTTGATTCTCGGTATACTGAGATCTAGGTTGCTCTTGTTGGTCTATATTAAGCAAAACATGATTTATTTAGAATCCGTTAACCATGCTTTGAAACAATCAATATAGGAGACTATAAAATATTGTCCTTAAAAATTCAATAATTAACGTCTAACCTCGTTGAGTGTGAGGACCATCAAGATCATGTTCTTTCTCGAAAAATATCAATCGACAGGGTTCCATCTTAATTATAGCTACAAATAAGATAATAAAACTATATATAAATAATTATATTTTCGGTTGTTCCCAAATAAAAATAATATTTTGGATGCTAAAATAATATATAAACCTCTTATGCCTAAAAAAAATTAGATAACTTAAATTATTTTTGTACAAATACAAAACAAGCCAAACAGGAAAGAAAAATTATGCTACATTTATGCAACATGGACTAGCTATGCGAATTGAAATACAGTTATGGCAATCATAAACACTTTCATTTTTGTATGAACAAAACTAAAAAAAAAAAGGTACACATTTATGCAACCTTCGTTTTTGTACAAATAGAAATAAAATATTTTTTTTTTCAAAAATAGTAAAAGTTAGATTTCAGATTGACAATAGAGATTGTAGTAATAGAAAAAAATTGCTAGAGAGAGAGAATGCAAGAGAGAAAGAGAGAATATGCATTCAACATACAAATTTTGAATCGTGATGCGAACTAAAATCTTGGGCATGAGTGAAAAATGTGTTTGACGGAATACGTCCAATGCTGGGTTGAAGAAATGTTGAAATAGTACGTCTAATACTAGAGAAGATGGACGTGGGAAATGAGAGGGTAAGGTTGATGGTTCAGTTTCTCTTGAAAATAATAATAATAATAATGACGTGGCATAAATGCGCATAATTTTGTGGGATCCTTTTGTGGTTCTAACAGCTCTAATAATAGGCTGAAATAGGACAAGCAATATGGAAAATACACATTCTATATTATTAACATGACATGATAAATTTGATTTAGAAGATAAATTTAAGATAAATTTAAAGGCGTAGATGATCTTCTAAATCAAATATCATCATAAGTGATGCGAATTAATAGTTTATTTTTCGCGCTGACTTGCAAGTAGATGCTAAAATTAGGATTCTACAAGCCTATATTTAAGTTTACCGAGGGAGTAGTGAAAGCAAACTCCATTTTCGCATACGGAAGATCTCTGCCAAAATATTAAATAATACCATTTTGTTCAAATTCTTCACCGAGTCGACTCTCAACAATTGATCACATCAAATTAAGTATTTCTATTCAAATGAAAATGAACCTGCAATGAGTCCATGACCTTGGTACGCATATAAGTACGGAAAGATCCATGTATTATATGTTGACATGGATGTGGGGTTAGGGGATAACAGAGGCAAGAAAGGCATAAGTTCAAAATATCCAAACTTTTTACTAATTGCTTTTATGCCGAAAATGTTTTTTGTAGTTATATAGCTCAAAAACATATTAAGTATAATATCTTAACTCTTTTATTAAAAAAAAAAAATACTTTAAAGCATGTACTGCTTAATTTGTGCTTAGGTGTACATTTGAGAATAGGCTTAAGATTCGTTTGGATTCAAAATTGAAATGGAATGAATTTTGAAAGTTGAATAAAATATTATTATTATTATTTTAAGATTTAGAAAAATTAAATTAAGATTTGAAAAATCTGTATTAAGATTTGTATTTTGTATGAGAATTTGAAAAAATATAATTATAAATTTAAGATAAAATAAATTGAGATGAGATAAATTTACCATATAAACAAGACCTAAGAGTACTGGACAACACATGATTTCCTAATATTTTTTCCTTACCTCAGATTATTGTTTCATGTCACTAACAAATCGAGATTGAAATCTCTTATGGTTTTGTCTTATGAGAATATATAAGAGTTAAAGACAATGTCCACTACAAATTTTATTTGTGTGCAGAGGTGTTCCAAACAATTTGGTAGTTGGATTGTAATATGGATTTTTCTAGTATTTCAGTCACAATTGTAACTCTCCTTATTGAATGCATTGAAGCTTTCTCTTTCCAAAAAAAATAAAAAACTAACAAGATTTTTATGGATAGTTGCAGGAGACCATTTTGTTTTGAGGAAATATTTTAAGAGTGATATACACTTACTATTTATTTATCATTCATTTATCATTTTTAGTATATTTATTTTTTTATTGTTTTTTAAATATTTTTTAACACTTTTAGTCATTAAAAAAATTGAGAAAAATATATAATTTTATTAATAATCACTATCTTAATTATTAAATAAAAAGAAAATTAAATAAAAATTAAGTAAATAAAAAATAATACTAGAAGAATAGTAAAGATATATTATTGATATATATTTTAAAGTATATATAATCCATGCACGAAGCAGTACGGAACTTCCAGAGAGCGGGCCGGCCATTTACTCGAGGAAATTGTTGTTATAATTATGATTATAATTATAATTATTATTATTATTATTATTATTATATATTTTTATTTTATTTTGCAGAAATGAAACAAAATTAGCTAATGCTGAAATTGTGAATAACAACAAACCGTATAAAGCTGGAACCACCAAGAAACGAAAAGGTATATATCTTGAAGCAACCGCCAGATAATTAATTTACGTAAGTCTTAAACAAGAATATGACAACATAAAGCTTATTAATAGATCGAAATGCTTAAGATCAGACGAAAAACAACAATCATGATTTCCACTGCCTTTTTTCTTGGCATTTTCCAATTTAAGCTGGCTATAGCAGGCTGTCTATATTTTATTTTTCTCCTCAAACATTGTTAAACTCCAAAGGAACTAATCAAATTTATATAGCATGGAAGTTATCTATTCTTCTTCCAAAATCTCTTTTTAATAATATGATTAATTTAGCGACAGCTGCCGAAGCTACACAATGTGCACAAGGGAGAGACACAAGTTTCAAAGCATCTTCTAATTTCTATAAATACTTCACACATTTAGTTTGAAATTAAGGCATTAGTTTTAAGACTTAGGTTCATCTAAGTCATAAGTACACCAATGGGCAAGGCAGGGTTAATACATGTTCTTCTGTGCCCATTATTGCTTGTAGCTCTTCTGCAGAGCTGCCATGGCCAGGAAAGAAAGGTACCTAGGTTGGTTTTATTAGCTTATTTATTAGATTTTGAATGTAGAAATTAACAAGTAAACATGAAATCATTCTATTAATCAAGTGATCATTTGTGTTACTTTTAGGTCCACATTGTCTACATGGGAGAACTGCCTCAGGGAGATTTTTCTGGTGCATCAACGCACCATTCCATGCTAGAAGGAGTACTCGGAAGGTTACTTCTTCTTAAATACTTTATTTATTTTTGCACATGAAATAACAAAACATGAGATTTACATTTGAGGATATATATATATATATATATATTATATATATATATATATCATTCCCTAGTACGTACCAACCGGAAATAACTTTTACTTTTTGAATTATAGTAAGCATATTATATATACCTTTTTCCAATTGCAGTACTTCATCGGCCAAAGAGTCACTAATCTACAGTTATGGAAAGAGTTTTAACGGGTTTGCCGCTAAACTAACTGATGATGAAGTTGCAAAGTTATCAGGTGAGAAATAATGCAAACAAGTCGCAAGGATTAAAATAATGTTAACAGTATGCTATCATGGGCTAAAGCGATTGATCAATGTTTGCAGAAATGGAAAGTGTAATTTCCGTTTTCCCAAACGATAAACTAAAGCTTCACACTACAAGGTCATGGGACTTCATGGGTGTCACAAAGCCCAAACGCGGAAGCCCTCAAGAAGGAGATGTCATTATTGGGCTCCTAGACTCAGGTCAGTTAATTTTCTAGTATTGAGATCGAAACAGTTGCCATGCACCAATATGATTTGCGTCAATAATATAACCAACGTCACTACAAGAAAATTGGTATATTGTGGCATTTTTATAGCAGTTAGATAGACTATTTGAGACATAAAAATGTCACAACTATTTATTTGATTGCTATAGAAATGTTACAACAGGCCAATTTTCTTGTAGTGCGTATGCTAAATATTGTTTCAATATTGTGAAGCGTTTTTTTGACGTCTTTTGTGGTGCAGGAATCTGGCCAGAATCTGAGAGCTTCAGTGATGAAGGACTTAGCCCTCCACCCAGTAAATGGAAGGGTGAATGCCAAGGTGCCAACTTTACCTGCAACAAGTAAGCTCTCTTTCTCCTCGATCAGTACTTAATCGAGCTTTAATTCATGTTCTTAAGCACCATTATTGAAAATGAACGAAAGAGATCATGGAAAACATTTTCAAACTTTTTTCGGACTGCATTCTTCTCATACCCCATTATATATGAAGATTAATGTTAAATATCATTCATCCTAGTTAGAAGCTCACAAATATTTCTTGAACTCACAGCAAGATCATTGGAGCACGTTACTACAACAGTGACAACTCCTTCGAGAGCAATGAGTTTAAATCTCCAAGGGACTCTGAGGGTCATGGAACCCATACTTCCTCAACTGCTGCAGGAAGGGAGGTAGTTGGAGCGAGCTACTTTGGGCTAGCCGAAGGAACTGCAACCGGTGGAGTTCCTGGTGCAAGGATTGCCATGTATAAAGTTTGCTGGTCATCCGGATGTTCTTTGGCAGATATCCTGGCAGGATTTGATGATGCAATAGAAGATGGAGTTGAAGTTATTTCAATTTCCCTTGGTTCTAACTTTCCTAGGCCATATTTTAAAGACCCAATTGCTATTGGATCTTTCCACGCCACGAGAAAAGGCATTTTGACCTCAGCTTCTGCTGGTAACTCGGGGCCTTTTCCGTATACTGTTGCCAATTTCGCACCTTGGATACAAACTGTTGCTGCCAGCACCATTGACCGAAAATTTGTTTCCCAAGTTGCGCTTGGCAACGGGCAAATCTACACGGTGAGTCTTCCTATGGAATTTAAGTTATTTAATTCAAAAGAGCAATCCTCACTAATATCTTGCATCCTAATCCTTTGAACTTTATAATGAAGGGCCTCTCCATTAATAGTTTTGATCTCAATGGAAAATCATTTGCCTTGACTTGGGGTGGAGGTGCTGTAAATTATTCTGCAGGAGCTGATCCAACAATTTCGAAATTTTGCTTTCCTGATGCACTAAATTCACACGAAGTTCAAGGAAAAATCGTCTTATGTGAAACTGACAACGATGTCCAAGGCATTTTTATAGCCAGCACCGGCATTTCAAAAGCCAATGGTGTGGGAACGATTATGTCTATAGACTCATCCATCAATGATTTTGCCTTTAGTTACTCATTCCCAGCAACAGTAATCAGCACAGAAGATGGCCTCAAAATTTTGGACTACATCAAATCAACAGAGTATATAAATTTCTATAGTATTGAATTAAATCTCTCCTTAAATAGAATCATAACTTCTAGATTCTCTACACCATACTAATGAGATTATGCAAACCCAGAAACCCAATCGCAACTATTTTAGTCGGCGAGACATTGAAGGACGTCATGGCACCTTATGTTGTATCGTTTTCTTCTAGAGGACCTAACCCCATCACCCCAGACATTCTCAAGGTGATTGATGGATTTAATAACTAATTTACTAAGTTTTTTGCCCCTGTTTATTTATTTTGAGAACTCACATCGATATGCGAACACTCTTGTTAATTGGATGGTTTGCAGCCAGATCTCACAGCCCCTGGAGTGGACATTCTTGCTGCTTGGTCTCCTGTGGCACCACCCTCAATCGATTTTGAGGACACTAGGAGTGTGAAGTACAACATAATTTCTGGCACATCCATGTCTTGCCCTCACGCTAGTGGTGCAGCTGCTTATGTTAAGGCTTTCCATCCAAACTGGTCCCCTGCCGCCATTAAATCCGCCCTCATGACCACAGGTGACGTATCAAATAACTTGAGTTCTTTCTGGAAACATGACTAAGTTTCGTTTCATTTCCTAGCCCTCACAAAAAATAAAGGAAAAGGCCCCTGCTTTCTACGACATACTGACTCAACAGACCTTCTTTCTAATGATTGGTTGGAACTTTAAGAATTAATGGCAAATGGTAAAATTAGTTACATTGGTGTGGTCTTCATTTGATGAAGTCGAGCTTGTTATTTCTCTAAACCTAATTTTCTCATGAACAGCATATGTCGTGGACCCAAAGAAGCATGAAGACCTTGAATTCGCCTATGGATCAGGTCATATCAACTCATTGAAAGCCATAGACCCAGGGCTCATCTATGATGCATCTGAGGCAGACTACATTGACTTTCTCTGTAAGCAGGGCTACAATACCACAACGCTAAGACTCGTCACAGGAGACAACAGCAGTTCCTGCACCACCACAGTGCCTGGAAGAGCTTGGAGCCTCAATTATCCATCATTCACCATAGCCGTGGAAGATGGATGGCCAATTAAAGCTGTGTTTAATAGAACAGTCACCAACGTTGGCCCACCAAACTCGACCTATACTCTTAGCGTGCACATGCTAGCTTCCTCTCTTACTACTGTTAGAGTGGAACCGTCTGTCCTGTCATTCTCTGCCACTGGAGAGAAAAAGTCGTTTACTGTGACGGTCTATGGCCCAAAAATTGAACAACAGCCGATTGCATCAGGGGCTATTACGTGGACTTATGGGGTTTATGTAGTGAGAAGCCCACTTGTGGTTTACACAGTTCTCCCTGGTTCTTCCTTCTTCCCCACGTCTCTTA
The DNA here is from genome assembly GCA_036559045.1 of Platycarya longipes. Lineage (NCBI taxonomy): Eukaryota > Viridiplantae > Streptophyta > Magnoliopsida > Fagales > Juglandaceae > Platycarya > Platycarya longipes. The sequence goes on along the minus strand of CM071799.1, from coordinate 10,028,424 downwards.
ATAAACCAGATTTTAAAGGTTCCTCCATTTATAACAATAATGCGATACTTGGCAGCCACAAGTAAATTGCTCCCGGGTTTTATATTCTCCCTTTCCATATCTAAAACAAAGCCATATTTCAAATGTTTCCTCCATGTATAAGAATGGATACTTGGCCACAAATAATTGAACCTATATAATCTTTAGTTTAGCCTTTGTTAGCATTTAAGATGGCTTCTCAGCTTTGTATTGCCTTCACGAGATTGAAATGATGGTCGAATAAAGCCCTCAGTGGTTAAATGTTCTTGGCAGTTCTCTCCCTCTCTCTCTCTCTACCATGTTGTCAGGGCCTTTAACAATTGTGAATGTAACTGAGAATGTAAATACTCTTGGCCTTTCGACGAGTCAATCTCTCTAACATAGATCCAGATGAAAATAATTGACTTCATTCAAAAAATCATGTAAAGCATAAATAGTAAATACAACAATCGACTAATTGAAGATAACTTCTAACTGGACTACAAGTCTAACTTGATTAGGGTTGTAATTGACCCGAGCTTTGACATGCCGAACTTGAGCTCAACTTAAAATATTCGAACTCGAGTTTTTATTTATTATTTGTTCGATCTCGACTCGATAAACTAAACTTTCAACTCAAGTTTGAGCTCGAGCTCGTCCCACAAACGAGCTCGAGCTCAAGCTTGAATCTTTTAAAATTTTTTTTGAATAAAATCTAAAAATAATTAAATAAATAACTAAAAAAATTAATATTTAATATCTTACTAGTTTATATTTATTCATCATAACAATATGTTATGTGCTTATATATATTATTAATAAATACACATAATATGATAGCACATACGTATTTTACATACTTCCCACGTACTAATATATGAAATTATTAAATTTTATAAACTAATTATTGTACAAATTATAAAACATAACTATGAAGTATATTCATCATATACATATAAATAATAAGATTATATATTACATATTTAATTATAAAAATGCTATATTTATATTATTAGCAATATGTATATATATCATATATATAACATATATATGTGAATATATTTATCAATATATAAATGAATTTTAATCGAGTTGAGCTAACGAGTCAACTCGAGCATAAACGAGCAAGCCTTAACGAGTCTTAGCCAAGTCGAGTCAAATTTTGTCGAGTATGTGTCATTTAATATTCAAGCGGGTATCTGCTTTCATGAGCAAGTTTTTTTTTTTTTTTACGAATCGAGTTCGATTCGAGTTTAACCCAGCGAGTACCGAGCGTGCTGTTGAGTAGTCTGGTTCATTTACAGCTCTAAACTCGACTAATCATGGCTCACAACACCAACAGTTTACTTGGACCTATTTCACCCTACAGAGCCCAACCCACGACTACTACATTAATCGACCCATTAATATAAGCAAAGACATAAATAACCCCAACAACAAAAGAAAGGACCTCCATACATATATAATTCTACAAACCCTAATTCACTACGGATTCTTTAGACACTTCCCCTATTCTCACATTGCACCTAACACACCTCCATTCTTTAGAAGATCATGCCTACAAGATCTAGCCATAGCTTTGCCGAATCACTGCTAGGTCCTCCCATGTAGCCTCTTCCTCCGTCATTTCTTTCCACTACACTTGTACCTCGACGCCTGCTTGTTGCCCTGTTTTTAGTGATCTCCTTTGAAGAACTTGGGCATGGTTGAGGATCTAGAGTTCCTTTAAAGTCATTTGAGGAAGGTGAGGCATGAGTTGGACCTTGGCGTTTAGCTACTTTTTGAGGCACGATACGTGAAAAGTGGGGTAGATTTGGTTTTCTTTAAGAAAATCCAGATGATACGCCATTTTCCCTACCTTATGGAGGATTTGAAATGACCTATAGTACCTCGGTGAGAGCTTGAGGTTGCGTCAAACTACCATTGACATTTGCAGGTAAGACCTTAACCTCAAATATACCCAACCCCCTATCTAAAACTCTCTTTGTATTCTTTTTTTATATGCATAGTGCTTCATTTGATTTCTTGCTTGCTAGTAATTCCCGATTTTGGGTAAATCCTAGTTCGTATGGTAACATTCTTGGAGGCAGCGGGTTATAGACAATCCAAAAGTGGGAAATATAGGTGGAGCAATGCTTAGATGTGTTGTACATGTATTCTACTAGGGCTAGCCACTTGGTGCAATCTTTGGGCCTATCATTGGAAAAGCATCTTAGATAGCACTCCAGACTTTTGTTGGTAACTTATGTTTGTCCATCCCTTTGCGGATGGTACTCGAAGTTCATTGAAAGCTATGTCCCACAAATCTGAAAAAGTTCCTTCTAGAATTGACTAGTGAAGCCTAGATCTTTGTCACTCATTATGATTTGGGGAATCCCATATAATTCAAATATATTATCCATAAAGACCTTTGTTGCTTTTAGGGTTGTGTAAGGGTGAGTGAAGGATATAAAGTAGGCATACTTTCTTAACCTATCTACCACTACCATTACCACAGTCCTTCCCCCATGGGTAGTAACTCTCTATGAAGTCCATGCTTATATCCACCCAATTCTACTTTGGTATTCGAAGAGGTTGAAGCAACTCCACTGGGTGGAAGATTTTAACCATGTTCCTTTAGCATATATCATAATCCCTGATGAAGCTCTTTACATCACTATGTATCCGAGGCTAGTAAAATTCTCTTTTGATTTTGCATTTATTTTATAAACCCCAATATGGCCCCCTGTCGGACTACTGTGAAACTGTTGCAAAATTTGCTGCTGAAATGACAACAAGGTTTCAAGATGAAGTCTATCCTTGTAAAAGAGTAGCTAATTTCAAACTTGGTAGACTTCAATCCATTTAGATTCTACAACAGGGGATCCTGGGGTTAGCTTTTCTTAACTCTTCAATCCATTTACTTTGTATTATACTGATTGCATGCACTGTGTTAGTGGGTGCTGTTGGAGTTGGTTGGTTTATGGTGTGGTTGTTGTTGGTGGGAAGTGGACTAGGTTTTTATGGGTGTTGGTTTGGGATTTTTGGGTTTTGGATTTTGGATAGTGCATCTACAACCAAATTAGTCCTACAACTCTTTTATTCTACTACAAATTCAAACCTCATCAACTTGGGAAACCACTTTTGCTAGGTAGGAGTGCCAACTCTTTATTCCAGCAAGTGTTTTAAGCCTTGCTAGTTTGAATGAACCTTGAAAGTTTACCCCAAGATATAATGCCTCCAATTTCTCACTACCATCAACAAAGCAACTAATTCTTTCCCACATATGTAGATAAACTTTTACCTTTTAGTGCTTGGCTTAAGTAAGCAATTGGCTTGCCTTCTTACATCAATACTACTTCTAATCCAAATCCAAAAGCATCACACTTTATTTTGAAACTTTTGGTAAAATAGGGTAGTCTACGAACTAGGGGTTGTACCATAGCTTCTTTGAGCCTCTCAAATGCCTCTTGAGCATTCTCTATCCACATAAGAATTCTTCTTCAATAGTTAGATAACAGGAGCTGTAATGGCCCTTATAACCCTGCATAAATCTCCTGTAGTAGCCTGTTAGTCCAAGAAACCAGCCTCTCAATGCCTTAGAATTCTTTGGAGAAGGCCACTTCTGCATAACAATAATCTTCTATGGCTCTGCCCAAACCCTTTCTTGAGAAATCAAATGCCTTAAGTATTTGACCTTCTTGCTGCTAAACACACATTTATAGGCCATAGCAAAAAACTAATGTGACTATAGGACCTGCAAAACTATCCTCAAATGTTACAAATGCTTTTATATAGACTTGCTATAGATTAGAATGTTATTAAAGAAAACGAACACGAACTTCTTAAGATAAGGTTTGAACACCTCGTTCATCACACCTTGAAAAGTAGAAGGGCATTGGTCAAGTCAAATGGTATGACAAAAAATTCATAATGACCCTTATGGGTCTTAAAAACCAGTTTTGGTAACATCATCAATATTCGTCCTAACTTAGTGGTACCCTAAATGAAAATCTAGCTTAGAAAAAGCAAGAGCTCTATGAAGTTCATCTAATAACTCATCAATATTGGGAATATGATACTTGTTTTTAATCGTATCATTGTTAAGAGCTCGGTAATCAACACACATACGCCACCCACTATCTACTTTTCTCACCAGTAACGCTGGTGAAAAATAAGGACTTTGACTACTACAAATGATACCACTTTTAAGCATATCTCCAACCATTTCCCAATTTTCTCTTTTTGATACTACAGGTACCTATAAGGTCTAACACAAGTGTTATGTGCTCCCTCCAATAATTGTATCTTATGGTCATGGCTCCTTGGAGGAGAAAGACCACTAGGCTTAGTAAATATCATTTTAAATTCTGTTATTACAACTTGCACTTCTTGTGGAATTTCTACTTTATGTTCTTCACGGACCTTGTCTACTAACTGCAACAAGATCCCTTGAAAACCCCTTTCATCATCCCCTTAATGTGTTATGCTTCTTCTATCTCCTTTTCAAGTCTTTGGATACCACGCAAAATAATGTCAGCCCCCATAAAATTGAATCTCATAACCAGATCTATGAAATTCCATAAAATTGTCTTGAGGTGTCTTTTTGAATACATACCCACACTACTTCACAACCTCCCAAAGTTAGTAAATACAAGTTAGTTTTAGTACATAGGTTTTGTAATTGGAATGGTACAGTCCTACATAAATCTTGACAAGGGAGACAAGCACCACTGGCTACCTTAGCTGTCAATAAACTCTGTTTTACTGGCAGCCCCACCTTCCTTGCTACATTTAGGTCAACAAAACTATGTGTGCTATCCATGTCTATCAACACTAACACTTTTTGACAACCCATTCTTCTCATCACTCTAATAATTTTAGGAGCTACAGAACCTGCTACAACATGTAAGGATATGCCAAGCAGTTCCGCAACTTCTTCTTCATTCCCTTCCTCAGGCTATATAATAGCCAAACTACCCATGTCACCTCTTCTCTTCTTCTTCCTCTCCCATACCTTTCAATAAAAAAATCTTAGGTCGATTGCATTTATGCCTCGAATGAAACTTTCATCACAGTAATACCATAACCCATCTTCTCTTTCTTGCATTTGGGTAGGAGAAATTCTTTTGATAAGGATGATTCGTTTTCTGGTGGGGTTAAAGGGTGGTCTAAAATTAGGATTATGATTTTTGTATTCTAACTTGGATGGGGGGCAAGGAGTCTAAGGATTATAGTGGGTGTAGGTAACTTTGGAAATTGGTAATGGGTAACAAGTTGTGGGTTTTGGTATTTGGGATGGTATTTCTGACTTCTCCTCACTACTTCTTCCTCTTGCAACCGTGCTAACCCAAAGGTTGTTAAAAGTGTAAATGGTTTAAACATTGAAACTAGGATCTATAAATCTTCTCTTAGCCCACTTATGAAAGTGCTCACTCTAAACTCCCTTGTGATACCATTAATTCTATTAGACAAAATTTCAAACTGGCTTTGATACTCCTCAACTGAACTAGTTTGTCGAAATTTTGTGAAAACTCCTACTGGGTCCTCGTAAGCCGAGGGTCTAAATTTAGTTATAAGTGCTACCATAAATTCCTTCCATGTACTCATTGGACTAGACTCCATAAGCCAAGAATACCAAGTTAAAGTCATACCCTTTATATGAAAAAAAATAATTTGAAGCTTTTGTCTTTCTCATCACCTTCAAATAAAGGATTTCGACTAACTTTAAGATGATTGCCTGATGAGCTTTCCCCTGTATTATGATTTGTAGCATTGACCATCAAATGATCATAGCTAGATGCCAGATTGTTGAGTTGTTGCACAATGGCCTCCAACATCTGCTTTTGTCTTTCTTGCTCCTCCTTCAAATGGACAAACTCTCCCTTTAATGCAGCAACAACTTTAACTAATTGAGCAGTGTGTGCTCCCTCAACCATGGTGCCAGAACATGGCTCAGGATACCAATGTTAGGGCCTTAATAATTGTGAATGTAACCGAAAATGTAAATACTCTTGGCCTTTCAAGGAGCCAATCCCTCCAACATAGATCTAGATGAAAATACTTGGAAAACTTCTTTAAAAAGATCATATAAAGAATAAATAGTAAATACAATAACTGATTAATTGAAGATAACTGCTAACTAGACTACACATCCAATCTAACCAATCGTGGCCCACAATACCATTACTTACTTCGATCCATTCCATCCTACGAGCCCAACCCACAACTACTACATTAACCAACCCACTAATATAAGCAAAGACATAAATAATCCCAACAATAAAAGAAATGACCATGATACATATATAATTCTACAAACTCTAATTCACTTTAGACTTTTCAGACACTTCCCTTCTTTTCACAACGCACCTAACACATGCATGGCTAGGGAAGCATAGGTTAGTCACTTTCAAACACTTTACCGCTGTGAGACTCATGTTTGGTCTAAAAAAATGAAGAAAACAGTAACCTAGGCCAATCAACGAAGAACATAATTTTTCTTCATGGGAAAGGTGGTTTTTTTTTTTTCCTTCTTGAAATTTGAGCGTAAGATTCTTTCAAATCTTAGCATAATATTCTTTCAGATTTGAAGATTTTGTTATTTTTAGATCTGAGTGTAAGATTCTTTCAAATATGAAGATTTTGTTATTCTCTTGTTCCTCTTTGTGCGTATATTGGATTTTCCTTCTCCTCTTTTTAGTTGGACATGGATCTTATCATGTGATTCTTGTTTGTCAGTATGGAGCATTTTTTTATTTTTTTGGGTATGATTTGTCATCTTCTCAAATATTTTTTCCTCTTGGTTTATTGTGGTTATGATCTGTTGGTTTTTTTTCTCTATTTTGGGTGGGTTGGGAAAAGGATTATATATGCTTGGACACTCCCACCAAGCATATATAATTCTTTTATGATATGTTAGTTTTTTTTACCAATTGATTTTTTTTTTTTTTGTCTTTTACATTCTTTTATTTGCAGGTGTAGTGTCCTGCTAGAGCAATTTTTAGATTTTAGATTTTATTTCCATTAGTGTAAATGTGTATGATTTATTAGTTAGTTTAAAGAAATTTGAACCGATTTTATTTCAATTTGTATTCATTTTGGCCCAATTTGGTTGTTGGAGTGCACTGAAATCAACTCAGTTTAGTCTAATTTTAAGCTAAGTCTAACATTCAAATACTCAACTATCAAATAACTAAATTCATCTCAACTTAAAATCTCTTTACACTTGAGACCCACAACTTTTTTCAATTCAATATTTTTTTACATGCAGGACCTAGAATATTTTTTTAGTTCTTATAAATATATCTAAACTCATTTTAATATCCAAACACATCTAAACTCAATTTAAGTGGGTCTCACAAAATTTACTTCACCATTTCAACTCATTACTATGCATAAAGAACTCAGTTTGTTTTTTACTACAAACAATATATTCTGCTTCTATAGTAGACTTAGCAACACATCCTTGTTTCTTACTTAACCAAGAAACTGTTGTTCCACCAAATAAAAATATATATCCGGTTGTGGATTTTCTATCATCTACATCACTTCCAAAATCAGCGTCACTATAATCGATTAACTCTAGATCATTATTTCCAAAACACAATTTCAAATCTTTGGTATCTTGTAAATATCTTAAAATGCACTTCACTGCTTGCCAATGTTCCTTTCCTGGATTGGATTGATATCTGCTTACCAACCCTACTGCATGACAAATATCTGGTCTAGTACTTGTCATTGCATACATAAGACTAGGGTGTTAAAACGTGTCATCATGTTGTGTTCGTGTCGTGTCAATGCATGTACATTACACTTAAAAGGTCAACACGAACACAACCCGTTAAAGATTTCATATCAAAAATCTCAACACTAACACGACCATTTAAGATAACGTGTTGACACGACACGACCCGTTAAGACACGTTAGTCAATACGATAAATTTATATAACACGACACGATCCGACACATTCCAACCCGTTAACACATTTTGACACGTTTGCAGAATTTATTTTACACAAGTATTAAAATATAAATGGTAGCTATAAACATAAAATATTAAAATACAATACAAATATCTTGCACAATCACACAACCATAATCCAAACATTGTAAAAGATTAAAATTACATCTCAAATATAAATTATATAATAAACAACACATTGTTCTAATATATTAATTTTACAATCCCAAATACAATAAAAATACATAATTAAAATAATTTAATTTAGAACTTGTAGAATGAGGTGGAACATCGTCATTGTTCTTGTTGATGTTTAATTCCATTACATCTTTGGTCATCTCTTCCAAATCAAGATCTTCTTGTATTTCTATAAAAAAAAACATCAGTAAAGTTCAATTATTAAGCATTTCCTCTACAAGTTGACAATACAAAAAAAATGTATAGGTAACTGAATTATTCAACCAAGTTCACAAAGAACAACATATAAAGATCTCTTGTGCAGACCAACTATAATATAACTAACTACAAAACCAACTATAAAAAAATAAGTAACCATATAATTTCAAAGTCTTACCTTGTTCATCGCCATATAACCAATCAATGTGACGATTTTCCTAGGGTATACGTCAATGTGACGCTTCATATTTTCAGTTCCATATTTGCTTGCTGCAATGTACGTAACTCTACACAGTTTGCATTTAGCTCGTGGTTTTTTATCCTCAAATTTCTCTGAATTAGGAACTATTTCAAAAGTATTCTACACGTATAACCGTTTCCTTCGTTTTGCTTTAACTTCCGTAGTTTGAAAACTTTCACCTTCAACTTCAACTTCAAACTGGTCCGAATCAATAAAGTCATTATTTTCACCTTTTGCCTCAGTCATCTGATAACAAATAATAAGAACAAATGGGTCATATGGTAATCAATACCCTCTGCAAAAGACTAATCTATGGAAATCAAAGCTGATCCATAAATCAAATTATGAGATTGACAAATAACAGTTATGCTGCTAATCTATGTTAGTCAAAGCTGGATGAAGTACCTTGCCTCAATGAATGTGTATTCTTCAAGCAAAAAAATACAAGTTACTACAAAAAAAAAAACAAAAACAAAAGCTATTATGAGTAGAAAGTAACACCACAAATGTTTATACTAAGCAAAAACAAAAGCTATTATACCTTAGTGGCAAGAATTTATTTTCTTGTATTTGATTTACCTTTAAGAAAATGATATATTTAAACTAAATTTTATCATATCACTCACACTTTTAATAATTATTTAAAGAGACATTTTAAGTGAACCTATACTTTGACCGATTGTATTTTCTTTGGAAGATTTTTTAATGATTAAAAAAATAATATAGAGAATAATTTCCTCGTCCATTCTTTAATTACTGTAAGAAACCAATTACAAAATTATCAATCATAGTCATTCTCAATGAAAAAGGTTTCTTAAGGGCGGACCCAACCAAACTCTGATTATAAATAGCAAAATTAATTACACTTGTCTTGAGGAATTGGTAATTGCACATGCAGAAGAAGAAGCGCAAATAATATTTAACCCAATTGTTAACGTGACCTTAAGAACAAAGGTATAGTTCTTCCTTTTTTCCTCTGTTTTGCATGTTAGTTGCTATTAAAGAATTCTATATTCACTCAGAAGAAAGCAACACAAAACAGCACACAAAGAAAGAATGGAACAAAAAAAAAATAGAAAAGAAGAGGAAACTACAATAATTATGACAAAAAAAATATAAATAGCATTTCTCAGCATTAATACTCTATATGTTATCAGTTTACCCATATATATATACACATTATAATATGCCATCTAGTGTCTACCTAGCTATATGGTCTTTTTTTATGAAATTAGATAATCTAATGCCATAGAGAATTAAATAGCTACAGTACAAATATTTTTGTAAGGCGCACGCTGTGTTTTTTTTCTTTTTCTTTTTTTTTTTTCCTTTTCATTTTACTTTATTTATTTATTTATTTACAATACAGGATATCAATGGCTATCGGATTGTACAACTATGGGCTTCGAGACACCACAGCAACATATGCTACAAGCTTCCTCAACTTAATTCCAATAATTACTTTTGTCTTCTCCACTATTGCAGGGTACATATGTTAATGGAACTTATAATTGCAGCACATCTAAATGATTAATTTCCTATATTTCAAAATAATTAATATATGTCACTGAAAACTTTATTATAATAAACAATTAATACTTTGTTTCTAAATGCTTGTATTTATGATTGGTTAATTTTGTCCAATAGAGTGGGTAAGGTTCCTTAAAGAATTGCTGGCCATGTTCACAAAGAGCCCCATCTTGATGTTCATTCTTTTCAAATCTCTCATTATCTTCTAGTTTTAATGACCAGTCTCAGTCATCCCAAAAACATTTAATAAAAAGCATAAATATCTCTCAACGGCTATGGAAAATCTAGAAAAAAAAGGACCGTACTTTCCTTAAGCCCCATTTTCTTGTTTTAAGCCTAAAAGACAATAAAGTCTCATTACCCTAATCAATTTCCTTGTCTCGCTATAAGCCTATAACGTTCCAACTCCAAGTAATTAATTGATAGGATTCTTGTAGGCATAAGGTAAAAGCCACCACATAGGTGGATACTAAATTCAGTTTGTTATTCTAATCTATTTATTACTCAAAATTGAGTGCTTTTTGTGCCCTACAAATGTGGTATGCCACTCTCCAAACAAACAAAATTGTGACTTTCTGGAATGAGCTTAATGCTTGTACTGAGTCACTAATATTTGGAATGAAAATAGAGAAGGTATTTTAACTGATAGACTAAGCTCCAGTCCATATGTTGTGAAGATTTTAACGTTATGACTTGCAGTGGGAAGATTCTTTAGGCAGGGTTGTGCTAAAAAATGAACCATATCGAAAATGGGTTCCAAAAACCTAGTCCATATTACAAACATACATCTCTTAATCCATTAAGATAAATGAAAAACCGGAAAAATGAAATGAAGGAAAAAAGCCTTGGGTCTTCGTGGTCTTGCAATCGGAGCAGCACTTCTTGCTCTCAGCTGTTCCTGAACCATAACCAACAATGGTGTCATAAATGCATACAAATAGGAACTAAAACAGAAGAAACAGAGACTCTAGCAAGACCCTGAAGGGAGAAACAGAAGAAACACCTAAAACAGAGACTCTGACACTCAGCGCAAAATAAAGAGAACGTTACATGAAATAGGAACTAAATGGAGAAAATCAGCTCAGCTGCTCCGGCGTGAGAAGAATGAGGGGTCGAGCCGTCGAGGTACAACTGTGTCGTTGCTTGGGCTGCCAACGCCGACGCCGACGAGATGTTGAGAAAGGGGCGGCGTTCGTGAGAATGAGAGAGTATAGTAGAGGGCCGTGGGCTGGGCATTGGTCTGACCGTCTGTTCGTGAGAAGGGGGCGGATAATTTGAAATTTTGATCAAATGGGTTATGGGATTTTGGGAGAGACGGCGCCAATGTAAGTGTAGCTGTGTAAGGGTTTTTTAGTTTTAGGGTTTTACTTTTTTTGAAATTAAGGGTATAAAAGTAATTTTATTTTTTAACAGATCATAACGGGTCATAACGGATCAAATCGGGTTTGACCCGTTATGATCCATTATGAAATCGTGTCTTAACAGGTCGACACGATTTGACACGAAACCCATTAAAACTAAACACTAACCATTTTTTTTCGTGTCGTGTTCATGTCGTGCTAACTTGTCGTATTACAAATTGCCACCCCTACATAAGACTTCCTACAGCTTGAGCATAAGGAACATTATGCATTTCACTCATTTCATCTTTATCTTTTGGACACATACTTTTATTTAAAGTATGACTTTTGCAAACAGACGTACTTAAGGATTTACAATTTTCCATACCAAATCTTTTAAGCACTTTTTCTAGATATTTTTCTTGATCTAAATACAATATATTTGAATTTCTATCTCTAGAAATTCTTATACCAAGAATATAGGCAGCTTCATTCATGTCTTTCATCTCAAATTTAGATCTCAAGAAATCTTTTGTCTCATTCATCATATCTAGACAATTAATCGCAAGTAAAATATCATCAACATATAATGATAATAATGTTAATTTATTATCATTTTTCCATATGTATACACAATGATCTAGTGGACTCATTTCATATCCCATTTCCAAAATGATTTGGTGAAACTTCAACACTATCTTGAATATTTCTTAAGTCCATACAGTGACTTTTTCAACATGTAGACTTTCTCTTCATGTCCTTCAATCTGGAATCCTTCTGGTTGAATCATAAAGGTATTCTCTTTTAATTTACCATTGAGGAAAGTTGTCTTTACATCTAACTGATGTAATTCCAAATTCATCCGGGCAACAATGGACATAATGATCCTTACGGATGTGAATTTCGCCAAAGGCGAATATGTATCCACAAAATCTACACCTAGTTGTTGAGTATATCCATTGGTCACTAACCTTACTTTGTATCTTTCCAAACTACCATCAACTTTAAATTTTCTTCTAAGGACCCATTTACAACCAATAGCTTTTCTATCTTTTGGAAGATCAATTAACTCCCAAACCTTATTTTTATTTATTGATTCAATTTCATCTTTCATGGCCTCAAGCCATTGATTTGAATCAATTCTATTTATTGCCTCAGAAAAATTTTCAGGATCATTGTCCAAAATTTTCAAACTAGTATTTAGAGCATAATGATCTTGAAATAACATAGATGGTCTTCTAGATCTTTTACTCTCACTGTCTCCAACATCAATACCTGAAAATTGATTTTCATCTGACTTTCTTTTATTTTTACTATTCTGTATTTGAATAATATCAGAATTTAAATTGTCTAACTCTGTAGAGATTTGTTAATTTTCTAAATCATTTAATAAATTTATTTGATCAATTGGAGTAATAAGATTTGTATTTTCTAAGAAAACGGCATCTCTACTTTCAATCAATCCTTTTTCAGAATGATAAAATATGTAGCCACTTTCGTTTTTTACATTTCCAATAAATCTGCATTCTCAGGCTTTACTTTTTAATTTATCCCTTAGTGGCCTTGGGATGAGCACTTGTGCCTTACAACCCCACACTTTGAGTTTACTTAAAATCTAGCTTATGTCCTGTCCATAACTCATTAAGTGTAAGAGGTTTTGCTTTGGTTTTAACTCTATTTAATATATATGTAGCAGTCGATAATGCTTCATCCCAAAAATGTATTGGAATATTAGCATATGCCATCATCAATCGCACCATATCCAATAAAATTTTATTTGTCCTTTCTGCAATACCATTTTGTTAAGGTTTATATGGCATAGTATAAATATGTCTTATTCCATTTTGTTTGCAGAAATCATCCAAAGCCTCCAACTCACCTCATTTATCACTATTCAAGTTTTTAATGGATCTACCCAACTAGATTTCTACATGCGTTTTATATTCTTTAAAATTTTCAATTACATCAGATTTTGTTTAAGTAGATATGCCCATATCTTGAATAGTTATCAGTGAAAGTAACAAAGTACTCCATCCTCTATGGGTTTTCACTTTGAAAGGTCCACAAACATCAGAATGTATAATCTCAAGTAAATCTGTAGATTTTCAATTCTTTGAAAAAGATTTACTACTCATTTTTCCTTTGATGCATGGTTTACATACATCAAAATTATTTGAATTTATTTGTGGAATTAATCGACTTTTACACATTCTAATCGTTTTATTTTTATTTATGTGACCTAATCTTAAATGCCATAAATATGCACAATCAGTAGACACATTCAAATAATCATAAATGGATACTTTATTAATATCAATATTCAGTACATACATATCGTGATTTTTCACGCCTTTCACTGATTCATTACCTTTATTTATTACAACGGTTCCAAACTTAAACTCAACTGTATAGCCTTTCTGATCTAGTACAGGCATTGATACTAAATTCTTTCTAATACTAGATACATATAATACATCACTAAGTAAAATAACGGAACCATCTATTTTAAATTTACATGTACCTTGCCCTAAAACATCGCAGTATGTATTGTTACCCATATACACTTCGTGCTCTCATATTTGTTTATCTTCAAGCTTGACAAACAAATCTTTGTTCCTACATATATGCCTTGTTGCTGCAAAGCCAACCCACCATGAATCTCTTGCTGGTTCCATAAGCATTACTTCAGACACTGTCATCACAATTTCCTTATTTTCTTGTGCTTTTCCCTTATTTGGACATTGTGATTTGTAATGCCCATTCTTTCCACACTTAAAACAGTTTCTAAAAAATGGTATATTTTGTTTCTTTTTCAACCATTTCTTTTTCTTAAATTGTTTCGGCTTTATCTTTTTCTGTGTAGAATGTTTATCCTGAGCCATTATTAATTTGGAATATTCACTTTCTTTATTCCTCATCTTCATCATTTCCCCTTCAAGTACGAAAAGTACTAGAAGCGATGTCATTGTCATTTCTTTTCCACTATGTGTTAATGAAGTGACAATGTGATCCCAAGATGAAGGAAGACTATTTAGTATGGTTGTAACTTGCATCTTATCAGTGAGAGGATGACCAGCATCTTATAATTCTTTTGCAATCAATTCCATTTAAAGTACATGATCACCAATATCATCATTCTCATTCATACAAGTACGGTTAAACTTATCTAATAATAATTGTATATGAGTATTTGACCATAAACCATACTTAGCCTCAATTGCATCCATTATTTCTTTTGCAGTTTCATAGTCTTCAAATAAAAGAATAATATAATCATTCATACAATGTAAAATTAAAACTTTTGTCCATGCATTGTGTTCTTCCCATTTATCTTCAGTTATTATACAGTTTTCGCTTTCATTTTCAACATTTTCCACAATTTTTTATGGCTTTGGTATTGTTAATGTATATAAGGTTTTTTCATGGGTTAGAAGAAAAGTAATCTGCCTTTTCTAGGCCTTGAAATTTCTTCTATTCAATTTTTTTATCCTTGAAGGATCAATACCTTTCTTCAGTGCCATAAATAATAAACCTTAATAAATTAACAACAATATTTAAAAAAATAATACTGATAAATGTGTATTATTTTAAATATAATAATTAAACTGTGAAAGAAAAAAAATAATAAATAATAATTACAAACTTAATAATAATAATCCTTGGATTTAATCTAAGGAGGCAGTCTTGAAATCCTCCTATTTTTCAGATAAGGAGAATAATGAAAGTGATGCCTTGATTGGAATGTCTCACGACCCCTTCTCAATATTTTTCCTCTTTCAAAAAATTTCTGACGATTATTTCACCTAAAAAGTATTTTATTATAATTTGGCACGAAATTTAGAGCACAATGTCATTTGAATGGACCAAATCGGGCTTGAAATGGCTTCGAACGGCCCAAAAACCCTTGTTGGTACGAACCAGGTCAAGAAACCGGTCAAAGCGGGTCAACTGCGTCAAGCCAGGTACGGGAGCCGATCCGGAGTCGGCGGCTTGGTCAACGGCTTGGTCAGCGGCTTGAACGTCGGCTGCTTTCTCCGCTTAGCTTGGGGCACGGCTCGGCTGCACTGAAATGGTGCCGTTTGGCACCAAGGGTTGTGACCCTTGTGAACCGAAAACGGCAATGCCGTTTGGTTCTACCTAGCTAAACGACGTGTCGTTTGGCTTAAACAGCACACAGCCCTTGGCCAAGATGACGCAGTTGTTCGGTTCACTTGGGCTAAACTACGCGTCGTTTAGCGGTAACAGATCTGAGAATATGCTAAACGACATGTCGTTTACGTCCGATAGATTTGAGTTCTTGCTAAACGATAGGTGGTTTAGTGGCTGTGTTTTTTAACCTTGCTAAACGACAGGTCGTTTTCCTCAAACAGAATTGAATTTTCTTCTTCTTCCTCGATTTTTTCACTGTTTGAGACTGAAAATTTACTATTTTCACTTCCGTTTGATGAAGTTGTCACCGGCGTTGAAGATTCCGATGTACTTTCAAGATTTATAAAATCCGACAGTGGTGAAGAAATTTGACAACCCCTCGAAATAGTGTTTGTGGGTGATGAAAAATTGGAAAAAAATGTTATTTCTCTGAGTAAAATTCTCCAATAATTTTCTTCAGAATAATAACAATTTGCCAAATTTTGCAAATTACAGGTATACTCCAATCCTCCCACCGTGACTTGATAAAGTGAAACTCTTGGATTTTCAAGCCTTCGAAGATGATTATAATATGCAAGTGTGGTTGCCAAACCAATCACTTGTCTATTACTCGTCTTCTCAATGCGTGAAAAAACTCCTGAAATTCCTTCTAATATGACCGGCTCTTGATACCACTGATAGAAAATGAAGAACAAGAAGGAATAAAAATGGTGACAATCCCGTTGGGGTATTTGTCCCACAAGTTGGTGATGGCAAAAGGAAGAATAGAGTGAATAATTTGTATACTGGTTGTCTCTATTTATAGGCAATCATACACCCATTCGGAAGAGTCATGACCATTGAAATATCAATAGTTACTAAGTGATATAACTCTTAGCAAGTGACATAACACTTTGATTAAATCAAAGTGTTGTATCTTTTAACACTTCACACAAGAAATGCAACCTTTTGAATTAGTCAAAAGGTTGTGTCTGCACATCCTTAACCATCATCACCCCTTATGGGAACCATCACCATAGAGAATGTGCATTTCCAAGGGATACACCATTTGGTGATCACACCCTTTAAAATAACACCCCATACGTCTCAGACAACCACCCTAATAGTTAGGGTTCCCCCATTCGACGGCACATAACATACATACTATGGTGGTGCAGTGTAGACGGATAATAATGGCATCAACAAGTTCGTGGTGCATGCTTGCCTAAACTCGATGTCGGACGAAGGATTTATGTGGTCTGGACGCCTTAACATTGCTCTGTTTCTAATGCAGTAAAACAGGGGCGTGACTACTCGGGGTTCTCGGTGGTTGGCGTCATGTGAGTGGTGCATGCACAGTGGTTCACGTCGCGGTTGTGGTGACTCGAAGAGGTGTAGTGGTTGGGCGACGGTGATGCTCCAATTTCCAAGGGAGAAGTTAACGCATGAATGAGAGAAGGGGCTATGCATTGCAAGAGGAAATAACTGAAATGGGGAGAGAGAAAGAGATCCTAGTGACTTGAAGAGAAACAAAAGTGAGCAAAAACGGAAAAAATCGTGGGGGTGGTTGCCATTGCCAACAGTATGAAGAGGAACTCGGGGAAAAGAAAAACTGAAAAGGAAGGGAAACTATGCCTTTACGACGTCGTTTCTTGGTGCTCTAAACCTAGGGTCTTCGTGGGCTAGGCTGAACTGCAAGCTTGACTTTGGGATAGGGTATTACAAATGATATTGGAGTTCATGCATTGAGAACTAGAAGCCCGCTTGTGGTTTACTTGATTCTCCCTGGTTCTTCCTTCTCCCTGTCCTAGAAAAAACCAGATTTCAAAGGTTCCTTCCAAGTATCACAAGAACAACATCCTTGACCACTAATTCTCATCTACGCTTTCTTTTGTACTGCGGCTCGTTTGCATTCCAAATTATTGGTCAGCTATTTACGGCCATTTCCTACTATTAAATAAAATTCAACTACTCTCTCTCTCTCTCTCTCTCACTCATCGAAGAAAAGCAGACATGAACCAGATAAATGCTTCGTATATGTGTTCTCTGTAGGAAGGGAATCACCCTAGTCCATATCAAGTCATTGCCATCTTAAAAGTCAAAAAGACCTGAATTTACAAAAAATCACTTCCAACTAATTTATTTGTCATTGAAATACAAATACAACATTAATTCAATATTGACAGGGAAATCAAGCACGAAAAAAGGGAAATCAAGCACGAAAAATGGGAAAAGAGGAACCCATATGGTGGATACATTATATCACATCGCATGAAAAGAACAAAACAAAACATTTTTTTTTTCATATACAAGTAAATAGAACAAAACAAATTGCAGTAGGGAAACTGATAAAGCTTGAACCTAAAACTTTTAAGCTCTAGCAATCTTCTGATTTGGTTTGAAAACATACTTAATCTGTGCCTCCTTAATGGATAAAAGTTTAGGAAACTCCTGCTTCAATTTCGTGGCTTCAAGCTTATTGTTGCTTCTTGCGGCAATGATTACCTTTGCTTGCTCTTCAAGAGTAAAGTTCTTCCATGTGTAGTTAGGGTTAATGCATTCCCTATACAACTCTAATATGTCATTGTGGCTGACCATGCCAGGGTTTGTGAAGTTTCATATATTCCAGTGAGATTTCTCTTTGCTATCTCAATGGAGATTGGGAGCAATTTATCCACGATCGTCACAATGGAGATTGGGATGAATTACTACAAAGCAAGATCTTAGTCTTCACATATTAGGGCTACGTATTGAGGAAAATTAAATCTAATGGGGAAAAGCTTAAAGAAGGAAAACCCATTGCCTTGTCTTGGAGTATAAAGATCCGAGGAAGTTGGAGGTGTCCTCCTCCTTGAACCTGATGCCAGAGTTGATGGGGTTACCAGAATCGTACTGGAAAATTTGCCTGGTAGCATAGTTGATCAAGATGAGGTCTTTTTCCATGCAAACATCGGCCAAAGTAAGGGTCCCGACGATGTTGGTCCTGATGATCTCGACCTTGTGGACTCGCACCAGTCGACCTTGGGGCAACCTGTAACGCCAACGGCATGGACGACACAGCTGGGCTTGACGGCCGCCACCTTGGCCTCGAGCGATAGGCGATTCTTGAGGTGCCTTGAGCCATAGGCGAAGTCGATACCCTGCTCTTGGCAGAGCTTTTCCAGTAACCCTCCTATCCAATCGGTG
The DNA here is from genome assembly GCA_036559045.1 of Platycarya longipes. Taxonomy (NCBI): domain Eukaryota; kingdom Viridiplantae; phylum Streptophyta; class Magnoliopsida; order Fagales; family Juglandaceae; genus Platycarya; species Platycarya longipes. Next base: position 10,009,663 of record CM071799.1, on the reverse strand, counting down.
CAACCATAGATCAGGAACTTGAGCGGATTGTCGATTACCGAGTAAGGGTGGGCAGCGGAACAACGCCCTGCTGCCTGTCTGCCCCGCCCCCACGTGGCAAAACAGATCACCCCAGCTGTTGTGATGGGGGCGGGGTTCCCCGCACGCTTTTGAGGAGAAACATGGGGGTGGGAACAGGATTGGGTGAACCCCTGCCCGGCCCCCATATTTACACTAAGCATATTCATGATTCCAAGCCTCCACCTTCATATATATTTCCTTGTTTGTTTCAGAAATCGGCTTCACGTTGTAAGGAATTCTTCAAAAATTTCATACAAATTCCTTATAGAAGTTTCTCATTGTAAGGAGGAAGTTTCTCATGTCTTCTTCATCTTTCAGCTTCTCACCTCAACTCATGGAGGGGCTGGACGATGTGGGTCTTCGAGCTTCTCGTCTTCATTCTCTTTGTCTTCGAGCTTCTTCTTTTTCTTGTGCAAGCAGCGCCATCATATGCGAGAGCAGCTTTGTCTTCCATGGATCACATATCTCAGTAGCGTTGCAACCCCATGGCTTTTTGCGTACCCTTCTATATTGTACCTCATGAGCGGACGCCATTAGAAACAAATAAAAGCTTCAAGCAAACACACGAAGACTCGAGAAGGAAGGTGAGGGACCTATTCAACTTTCAAGTCTTCGGTAATATTGCTTTTAAAAATTAGGTACAAAATCAAACAAGCCCAAATGGGCCAAATTATTGTGGTTACTTCTTTTTCAATTTTTTGGGGATAGGCCCAAATTTATTGGGCTAATAATTGAGTGATTATTTTTGGATGACTTAATGCCCATGGCCTCAGTTCAAAAACTATCCAACCCAAACAAAAATAAAAAGAGTTAAATATTGATTTTATCTAAACGACGTAGGTTGCCATTATCAAGTGGTAATGAGACTTCTAGTGTGCCACCCATCGTCTACTTCATCCTCCCAATTTCCCAAAACCTAATCATCCCCCCCCCTCCCTCCCCTCTCTCTCTCTAAAGTGGATTTTCTCATTTGAAGCATGTTCTTCCTGCTTATCCTCTCCTCTCTCCTTTGCTTTCAAGCTAGGGTATGTTATTTCCCTCTCTGTCTCTCTCAACCTAACGTATATGTATCAAAGGTATGACTTCGGATCTGATAATTCTATGTTTATGATACTGGTTTCATTTTCATCATCGATAGCTCTGCTCGTCAATTTCTTTGCACTCAGACATCTAACGATGCCATTGAGTTCATTCCTATTGTATAGTGGAGTAGAGCTTGCAACAGCTTCATTGCTTTAGCGAGGGGTGGAAGGTTGGATGTCCACCCCTGTCACCAAACGGGGCACCCCATCCCCGCATGAATAGGGGCAAAGCATCGGGAAGAAAACCATCCCCCCGCCCATGCTGGGGCGGGGAGCTGAGTAGGGGTGGCCCCATCCCGCATGGGCAGGTAGCACCCCTATAATATCGAGGCTCCATCGGTTGTAAAACCCATCCATGAGAGGGAGAGAGAAACAATGGGGGATTTGGATTTTGGAAGAAGTGGATTATAAAATCAACAAGCGAGCACATGGTTGATTTGGCCCGAAGAGGTACCAAGCTCTCTCCCTTTTGACTTGGACAATGGAGGGGACAGCACGAAGATGGCAATTGGCACACATGTTCCACACAAGAAGACTGCTATCCTTAAGAGGCTGTTTCCCCACTAAGCCGGTTTGGGATTGCGTTTCAAGTCTTAAAAAGTACTTTTAAATAGTTAAAAACATTTTTAAAGGAAAAATAACGTGTTTGGTAATCTTATAAAAAGTGCTTTAGGCTGTTATAAAAATTAAAAATCAGCTTTTTTAAAAAGCTTAATGTAATAAACTCTACTACTAAAAAATCATTTACTGTTTAAGATTTATATGTCTAAAGTACTTTTTTAGAATTAATTACGATAATTTTTTAAAATATAAAGTTCTAAGCTATAAGTTATAAGCTTATTACATTAAACTTTAAGTTATAAACCTTAAGCTAAAAATAATTATTTCTACCGCAACCACAAACATGCACAAAACCTCCAATTTGGTGTTTTTTTAAAAAATTGATTTTTAACTTTCTTAACCGACTAAAACGCTTTTAGAGCTTGTTTGGGATTGTGTTTCAAGTCTTAAAAAGTGCTTTTAAGTAGTTAAAATTAAAAGCACTTTTAAAGAAAAATGACGTATTTGGTAATTTATAAAAAGTATTTTAGGCAGTTAAAAAAACTAAAAATCAACTTTTTGAAAAAACACCAAAGTTAAGCTTTTATCAAAAAACTCCTGCAGATAACTATATATTTTAAAAAATTATCGTAACTAAGTCTAAAAAGCGCTTTAGGCGTATGGAACCCAAACAGTAAATAAATTTTTAGTAATAGAACTTATTACAATAAATTTTAAGCTATAAACCTTAAGCTAAAAGCAATATTTCTTACAGCAATCACAAACATGCACTAAATACCTGTCATTCTTAAGAACTACATCCTTAGATGCACGATCAGCGGATTAAGAGATTTTTAGAATAGAATATTTTCCAATATTTTGTTAATGAATTATTTTTGATCATTTTTTATTGTGATTATTATTTCAACATTAATAGTATATGCATCACATTATCAATAAATTAATCTAGCGAGGTATTGCATTAATAGAAAGAGAGAGCGTGTGGTTTGCCAAGTAGATTTCAAACTTGAGTTTTATATATAATAATAGATAGATTGGATGACATTATCATTTGTATCTAGATTCGTATACATGTTTTAATGCAAGATGAATAAAAAAAATATGTGATATGATCAAATTTAAGTGTTGAGTTTTGATAGAGTAAAAAGTATAAACTTTTATAGTTTGTAATATAATTAATCATTTTGTATGATTAATAATGAAAAATCTAATGAGAAGCACAAAAATTTTACATAAAAAATTGTATCCACTGATGTGATTTAATGTAATTCCCGAGTTTGCAAAATTTAGTGCATAAGATTTTGTGTAGACTTAACACTTTTCAACGTGAGATATGAAAAACTCATAGTAAAACAAATAACCATTTAAAAAATAATATATTATGGAGGGATCCTGTAACATCCTGACCCAAAAATTTAGGTTTATTTTTTAAAATTTTATTATTATTATTATTATTATTATTATATTTTAAAATGTGTTTTAAAATAAATTTTAAAAATAATAATTTTATTTGTTCCTCTCCTAGCCGTATTTCTCTCTATTAGATTTGATCATTTCTTTTCTAATTAAATCATTATCCAAATCCTAATTCTCAAAGTATATTCAATCTCAAATACTAGCCTAAACTCTTGATTTAAATTCAAAATCACAACTCGGAATTTATCACCAACGAAATCAGCTCCAAACCTATTTCAAACTCAAACTCGATCACTTCAAAAACCGTATTCAACTCAACCCAATGACCATTATCTTTATCTGTTTGTTTTTCAGAATGATTAGTTTCTCAAAAATCTCTCTCTATTTCGAAATAAACTCCCGACCCCAAATTAATCAATTTCTCTTGCTTAATTCTTCTAATCAACCACAAAATCTCTCTCCTTTCATCTATAAAACCCAACCAAACCTCCAGTTTTAATCATACAAAATTCAAGAGAGGAAACCCACCAACATAAAACATACCTAACACTATCTCGGCAACCCAATGAATAAATAGCCCATGTTTTAACCACGAAAAATAGAGCAAACCGAAACAACCATTAGCCACCAAAAGCTCACCTCGCCGGAAACACCACACTGGTGCTCAAGAAAATTCTGACCAGCCTTGTGTTGCCTCGAACATTGAGACTCCCATTGATTTCGTGCATACCCTCCTTTATTTACAAATTCGCAGCTCTTCCTTTTTACCCAAATAACCAGCTTTTCCAGCCACCGTAGACCACGCAGAGACAGTCGGAGCACTTTTCCGACCACCCAGGAACTACGTAGTTGCTGCCGCACCTCCTCCTCCTCTCGGTGAGCATCGCAAGACTCTGTTTCCCAATGTCGAGCCCTCTGTTTTTACAACTTGTGTTTCTACTGTGTGTTTCTACACGCAATTTCAATTCCTTTTGTATTTAAAGTGGGCTTTGGGGGCCTTGGGCCAACCTTTTCTTAAGAATTTATATTATAAATTGTATATGTTTAAAGATGGTGTTTTCACAAAAGCAGATTTCATATTTATTCTGGGCCTCGTTTTATTTTAGCTTTACTCTAGTGGACCTTTTTTTTTCTTAATTTGGGCCCAAGTCTTTCCCTATTATTTTTATAGAGTTTTAATAAATATTTTTAAAGTATATTTTCAATCTATTATTTAATTATTTCTACAGATTATTTTAATTATTTAGATTTGCCACAACACATTTTTTAGAAAATTAGTAACAGTTAGTGTTTCGTATAGGTTATAAGCTACGACGAGAAATTAGGAAGTTACGCTAAAAAATAAGTAGCATGATCATATTTTTCACGCATATACGGTAAACATGTTTTATAAAATATTATGTATGTATGGCCATCATTTGGAAGCCCATTTTTATGTACCAAAATCATGAAAAATTATGAAAATTCATATGCATGATTTATAAAAAGTTTACACATTAAAATATTATGAAATCTCATATTTTATTAAAGTTATTTATGAAAAATCATAATTTTATATGAGAGTATGTATAAAATTATTTAGATCACAAATTCATATGAGGAAACATGCATAACGACATATTATAAAAATATGTGATTTCTTTTAAAATCTATGTTATGATAAGTATGCAAATATGATAAAATATATAAGCGGCCTATGTATGATATGAAGTCGGTATCTATGTATGAGCATATTGCATTGTCAGATCGTACATGCTGACGGTGCACTCAATATGTCTTCTTTATGTATGGATTCCATAACCCGCCGCCACAGACGGAATCAAAATCCTTTTAGATTCGCTAACCCTAACTCACGAGAGGTCAACAGTGGGTAACGACCTATGATATGATAAGATAAGTTCAAGTTTATGTTCATGTTCATATTTTTACGAAAAACTCATATTTTCAACATTTATGACAAATTCATATTTATAAAGATTTATGAAAAGTTCATGTTCAGCATTTATGAAAAGACACATGTTCAATATTTATGAAAATAGCATATTTATATTATTATGTATGTATTTATGAGTACGCATGAAAATCGATGATTATTATTTTTATCGTATGATGTGTTGCTTATTGAGTATTCATCATTTTATTTTTTTTTCTATGTTTCTATGTTTTTCTTTTAAAAATCATCATAGGTGATAAGGATGTACAGCTGGTAGGATTTGACTCGATGAGACGATACAGAAGCCTAAACAGTGTATTAATTGTAATTTTATAATTTTTAATAAATAAAAATATTTAATTGTAAATACGTGTGATTTCAAGTTTTTTAAAGAAATAATTCCGCTGACTCTTTTTAATTTTTTTTTATAAAGTCATTTTATTTATTATAAAACGTTTGGATCTAGTGCGTTTTGTAGAGAAAATTTTAATAACATACTGATTTTTTAAATTTTTTTTTAAAATGCTATATTCGAGAGTGTGATGATATAGACCCTCTTTAAAGTTGACATGATCAAGAGGTGTGAACTTCATTTTTAAATCGGATTGATTTCGACCTGTAAAACAGTTTCAATTTGGGGAGGGTGTGATTTCAATTATTTATTTTTCGGAGGGGGGTGCGAGTTCTTGCCTGCAATTCGTTTAATATATTGATTTTTTTTTTAACATGTTTAAATATATTTTAAAAATATTTAATATAAAATGTTAAAAAATTAGAAGGGTGCATATTGCACTACCAAGGAGGCACACCAAGCGGATAAATCGAAGAGGCACAGTAGCACACAACTCAATAAAAAATAAATAAAGCTCATTCTTTTTCATCTTGATTAAGAAATATTATATGGATACGAACCCCTAACTTGAAACTTATTTTTATTGGGTGAGATTATCATTTGTATCTAGATTCGTATACATATTCTAATGCAAGATGAATAAAAAAAACATGCGATATGACCCAATTGGAGTATTGAGTTTTGATTGAGAGTAAAAAGCATAAACTTTTATAGTTTGTAATATAATTAATCATTTTGTATGATTTATAATGAAATCATTGTTCCACACATAAATTTTACATTAAAAAAATTTATTTACTGATGTGATTTAATATAATTTATCATAATATTATAAAATTATTTTTATTATAAAATAAATCTAATGTATAACATTAATGATGTCAATTTGCAAAGTTTATTGCATAAGATTTTAAGTGTAGACTTAACACTTTTCAACGTAAGATTTGAGAATACACTGTAAAACAAAGAACCATTTAAGAAATAATATATTATGGAGTGACGCTATCTAAAGTTGACATGATCAAAAACTCCATTCTTAAATCGAATTATGAGAACTATTTCTAGCTATGCAGTGGTTTCGATTTGGGGCCGGGTGCGATTTCTTGCCTAGGATTCGTTTCGAGTTTTTTTTTTTTCCGATTGGGGACGGGGCCGGCTGATCCATTTTTTTATTCATTTTGATTATTTATATATTTAATGTTTTTTTTTCAGTTTTTTCTTAATGATTAAGGATCAAGTGATTATTTAGTGTATTTGCATTTTTTTAAAATATTTAAACATGTTTAAAAAATATTTGATATAAACTAAGAAAAAATAAAAATAAAAAAGTACAAATTATCCTAAGAGAGGCACACCAAATAAGCAAATCGAGAAACTATAGTAGCACCATTCAATAAAAATAAATAAAAGTCACTTTTTTCATCTTGATTAATAAAAATTATATGGATACGAACCCCTAACTAGAAAATTATTTTTATTGGGTGAGATTATCATTTGTATCTAGATTCGTATGCATTTTTTAATGCAAGATGAATAAAAATAAATATGCGATATGATCCAATTTAAGTGTTGAGTTTTGATAGAGAGTAAAAAGTACATACTTTTATTGTTTGTAATATAATTAATCATTTTGAATGATTTATTATGAAAAATCTTTGTTACGCACATAAATTTTATATAAAAGAATTTATTCACTGATGTAATTTAATGTGATTCATCATAATGTAAAATTATTTTTATTATAAAATAGACCTAACCTATAACATTAATCATGTCAATTTGTAAAGTTTATTGCGTAGATCACTTAACATTTTTCAACGTAAGATATGAGAATATATAGTAAAATAAATAACCATTTAAGAAACAAAATATTATAGAGTACTGACCCTCTAACCCTCTCTAAAGTTGACATGATAAAAAAAAAGGTAACTCTATTCTTAAATCAAATTATGAGAGCTATTCGACCTATATAGTTGTTTCGATTTGGGGGGTGCGACTTCGATTTTAGGGGAGTGCGACTTGTTGCCTGGGTTCGTTCTGGTAAGGTTTTTTTCGGAGGTGCGATTTCTTGACAAGTTCTTAATAGAAGACAAAACAATAATGATTTTTGTAACGCCCTAATGAAAGGCTCAAACCACATGGTCTATACTCCAAAAGAACTAGTCAATGATACAATTGGAGCTCCATTGAAACCATATAAAGAGCAAAAACTTTTCCTTCCCAAACAATGTGGGATCCTATACACCACCTACCATTCATTTTCATATGGAGTATCACAATCTACCCCCCTTAAATGTCCGACGTCCTCGTCGGGCCTGTCCATTATAGGTGGTACAGCTTAAGTCCCACATTTCTGGTTGGGATAGGCACTGATACCATTTTAACGTCCCAATAAAAGACCCAAACCAAATGGCCTATACTCCAAAAGGACTAGTCAATAATACAATTGGAGCTCCATTGGAACTTTATAAAGAGCAAGAATTTCTACTTCCCAAGCAATGTAGGATCTCATACACCACCTACAATTCATTTTCATATGAAGTATTACAATTTCCTCAAACATTGTTTAACACCAATAGAACTCAATAGCATGGAAGTTAGCTATTCTTCTTCCAAAATCTCTTTTTAATAATAATATGATTAATTTGGCGATAGCTACACAATGCGCACAAGTTTCAATGCCTCTTCTATAAATACTTCACACATTTAGCTTGAAATGAGGGCATTAGCTTTGACACTTAGGTTCATCTAAGACATAACACCGATGGGCAAGGCAGGGTTAATACATGCTCATCTGTGCCCATTATTGCTTGTAGCTCTTCTGCAGAGCTGCCATGGCCAGGAAAGACAGGTAGATTAGTTTTATTAGCTTATTTATTAGATTTTGAATGTAGAAATTAACAAGTAAACATGAAATCATTCTATTGATCAAGTGATCATTTGTGCTACTTTTAGGTCCACATTGTCTACATGGGAGAACTGCCTCAGGGAAAGTTTTCTGTTGCATCAACACACCATTCCATGCTAGAAGGAGCACTCGGAAGGTTACTTCTTAAATGCTTTATTTTTGCACAACTTTTGAAGTAAATTAACGCTGTATGCCTTTTTTCCAATTGCAGTACTTCATCTGTCAAAGAGTCACTAATCTACAGCTATGGGAAGAGTTTTAATGGGTTTGCCGCTAAATTAACTGGTGATGAAGTTGCCAAGTTATCAGGTGAGAATTAATGCAAACAAGTCGAAAGGATCAATAAAATCATGTTATCATTATGCTATGGGCTAAAAGCAAATGATCAATGTTTGCAGAAATGGAAGGTGTAATTTCAGTTTTTCCAAACCATAACCTAAAGCTTCACACTACAAGGTCATGGGACTTCATGGGTCTCACAAAGCAGAAACGCGGAAACCCTCAAGAAGGAGATGTCATTATTGGGATCCTAGACACAGGTGATCAGTTTTTCTAGTATTCATGAGATCGAAACAGTTGCCACCAATATGATTTGTGTCAATAACCAACGTACGCTATGTTTCAATAATGTGAGTGTTTTTTTGTGGTGCAGGAATCTGGCCAGAATCTGAGAGCTTCAGTGACGAAGGACTCAGCCCCCCACCCAGTAAATGGAAGGGTGAGTGCCAAGGTGCCAACTTCACCTGCAACAAGTAAGCTCTCTTTCTCCTCGATCTGTACTTAATCGAGCTTTAATTCATGTTCTTAAACACCATTAGTGAAAATGAACAAAAGAGATCACGGAAAAGGGAACCATACTGGTACTGACAATACTGCAATATATATATATATATATAGTCGATTGCATGCACACAAGATCATCTTAGTTTGTTAAAATGCCATTCATCTTATATAATTATTTAGAAGCTCACAAAGATTTCTTAAACTCACAGCAAGATCATTGGAGCACGTTACTATAATAGTGAAAACTTCTTCGAGAGCACTGATTTTAAATCTCCAAGGGACTCTGAGGGTCATGGAACCCATACTTCCTCAACCGCTGCAGGAAGGGAGGTAGTTGGAGCGAGCTACTTTGGGCTAGCCGAAGGAACTGCAACAGGTGGAGTTCCTGGCGCAAGGATTGCCATGTATAAAGTTTGCTGGTCATTCGGATGTTTTTCGGCAGATTTCCTGGCAGCATTTGATGATGCAATAGCAGATGGAGTTGATATTATTTCAGCGTCCCTTGGTTTTGACTTTCCTATCCAATATTTTCAAGACCCAATTGCTATAGGATCTTTCCACGCCATGAGAAAAGGCATTTTGACCTCAGCTTCTGCTGGAAACTCGGGGCCTTTACCGTATACTGTTACCAATTTCGCACCTTGGATACAAACTGTTGCTGCCAGCACCATTGACCGAAAATTTGTTTCCCAAGTTGCGCTTGGCAATGGACAAGTCTACACGGTGAGTTTTCCTATGGTATTTAAGTTATTTAATTCAAAAGAGCAATCCTCACCAATATCATGCATACTAATCCTTTGAACTTTATAATGAAGGGCCTCTCCATTAATAGTTTTAATCTCCAAGGAAAATCATTTCCCTTGACTTGGGGTGGAGGTGCTGTAAATTACTCTGCAGGAGCTGATACAACAACTTCGAAATTTTGCTTTCCTGGTGCACTAAATTCTCACAAAGTTCAAGGAAAAATCGTCTTATGTGAAACTTACGACAACGATCTTCAAGGCATTTTTATAGCCAGCACCGGCGTTTCAGAAGCCAATGGTGTGGGAACGATTATATCCATAGACTCATCCATCAATGATTTTGCCTCTAGTTACTCGTTTCCAGCAACAATAATCAGCACAGAAGATGGCCTCAAAGTTTTGGACTACATCAAATCAACAGAGTATATAACTTTCTATACTAATTAATTAAGATGAGCTATCTCTTCTTAAATAGAATCATAACTTCTAGATTCTCTACACCATACTCATGAAATTATGCAAAACCAGAAATCCAATCGCAACTATTTTAGTCGGCGAGACATGGAAGGACGTCATGGCACCTTATGTTGTATCGTTTTCTTCCAGAGGACCAAACCTCATCACCCCAGACATTCTCAAGGTGATTGGTGGATTTAACACCTAATGTACTAAGTTTTTTGCACCTTTCATTTATTTTGAGAACTCGCATAGATGTGCCAACAATCTTGTCTGAATAATTTGTAGCCGGATCTCACCGCCCCTGGAGTGGACATTCTTGCTGCTTGGTCTCCTGTGGCACCACCTTCCATCAACTCTGATCAGGACACGAGGAGTGTTAAATACAACATAATTTCAGGCACATCCATGTCTTGCCCTCATGCTAGTGGTGCAGCTGCTTATGTTAAGGCTGTCCATCCAAACTGGTCCCCTGCTGCCATTAAATCTGCCCTAATGACCACAGGTGAAGTATCAAATAACTTTGAGTTAATTCTGGAAATATGACTTAAGTTTCATATCATTTCCTAGTCCTCACAATAAATATAGGAGAACGCATACTTTCTCTAAACCTGTTTTTTCTCATGAACAGCTTACGTCGTGGACCCAAAGAAGCATGAAGACCTTGAATTCGCCTATGGATCAGGTCATATCAACCCATTGAAAGCCATAGATCCAGGGCTAATCTATGATGCAACTGAGGCAGACTACATTGACTTCCTCTGTAAGCAGGGCTACAATAGCGCAACGCTAAGACTCATCACAGGAGACAACAGCAGTTCCTGCAACACTACAGTACCTGGAAGAGCTTGGAGCCTCAATTATCCATCATTCACCATAGCCGTGGAAGATGGTTTGCCAATTAAAGCTGTGTTTAGTAGAACAGTCACCAACGTTGGCCCTCCAAACTCGACCTATACTGTTAGAGTGCACATGCCAGCTTCCTCTGTTACTACGGTTAGAGTGGAACCATCTATCCTGTCATTCTTTGAGACTGGAGAGAAAAAGTCGTTTACTGTGACGATCTATGGCCCAAAAATTGAACAGCAGCCGATTACATCAGGGGCTATTACGTGGACTTATGGGATTTATGCAGTGAGAAGCCCACTTGTGGTTTACACAATTCTCCCTGGTTCTTCATTCTCCCTTCCCACGTCTCATAATAAACCAAATTTCAAAGGTTCCTCCATGTATCGCAATATTGGGATACTTGGCAGCCACAAGTAAATTGCTCCCGGGTTCTGTATTAAATCTCCTTCTCCACATGCAAAATACAGGCGCCATTTTTCAAATGTTCCTAACTTGGCCACAAATAATTGAACCTATATAATCTTTAGTTTTGCCTTTGTTATCATTTAAGATAGCTTTTCAGCTTTGTATTGCGTTCACAAGATTGAAATGATGGTCGAATAAAACCGATGCATGGTCTCGGCAAATCTCTCTCTCTCTCTCTCCTGGTTCTTCATGCTCCAAGATCACAAGAACAACATCCTTGGCCACTAATTCTCATCTGCGCTTTCTTTTGTATTGCAGCTCGTTTGCATTCAAATCATTGATCAGCCTTTTACTGCCATTTTCCACTCTACTACTTTCGTAAGATCATGCACCTCTCTCTCAAAAAATAATCGAGAAAAAGCAGGCATGAACTAGAGAAATGCTTGGTAATGTGTTCTCTACAAGAAGTGAATCACACTGTCCATATCAAATTCTTCACATGTTCAGCAAGTCGGTATTTTTTTCCCTACTGCCTGGGAAGTATATACCAAGTGCTCCTCTGTCGATTTTACTGAGTTCATCTTAATGGCATGGGGGATAAGGTTTAGAAGGAATAAGATGCTACATGAGAAACAATGTCTTCATCCCACTCAGATTGTCCCTTATGCACTTGCTTAGAAAAGGTCCTCAGTTAGTACTGGTTTCACTACACAACAGCAGAATAAGCTTTGTGCTTACAAGTGGCATGCTCCTCTAACAAACTGGTATAAACTGAATACTGATGGTGCCTTATTCTTTGATTATAACAAGTCGGGGGGTATGGTGCTATACTTCGAGAGTCTCATGGGGAGGTTATCATGGCTCTTAGTAAAGTGGAAAACGAAATTTTAGAACATGGTAATGTGGAAGCTATAACTTTAATAAGGGGCCTACAATTTAGTTTAAACTTTGGAATTCAAAATCTGCTGATTCATAGTGACAATTTAACGTTGGTGGATGAAGTAAACAAGTCAGAGGAATCAAACATTGAGTTCAGAAATGTTGTGGCTGAGATTTGAAGACTGATTTCAAGTTTCTCAAGCTGCAAGTTGGCGCATGGCCATAGACTTCCAAATGATGCGGCTCACAAACTTGCGAGGCATGCATGGCCTATTCAAGATGTTCAACTATGGTGGTATAGCTGTCCTGTTTCCATTGAGAATGTTGTTTTCATAGACAAACAATCTTGTAAACAGGATTGAGGTTTTATGCCTCCTTATTAATGAAGTTTATGTTTCTACTAAAAAAAAAAAAAAAAATGGAAGAAGTTATTGCCATCTTAAAAGTTAAAAAGAACTGAATTTACAAAAATACACTTCCAACAAATTTATTTGTCATCGAAACACAAATATGCAAACATTAATTCAATACTGACAGGGAAATCAAGCATGAAAAATGGGAAGAGAGGATCCCATATGGTGGATACATCCCATCATACTGCATGAACAGAACAGAACAGAACACTTTTTTAATATATAAGTAAATAGAACAGAACAAATAGCAACAGAGAAACTGATAAAGCTTGAACCTAAAACTTTTAAGCTCCAGCAGTCTTCTGATTTGGTTTGAAAACATACTTAATCAGCGACTCCTTAATGGATAAGAGTTGAGGAAATTCCTGCTTCAATTTCGTGGCTTCAAGCTCATTGTTGCTTCTTGCGGCAATGATTACCTTTGCCTGCTCTTCAAGAGTAAAGTTCTTCCATGTGAAGTTGGGGTTAATATATTCCCTATACATCTCTAATATGTCGTTGTGGCTGACCACGCCGGGGTTTGTGAAGTTCCATATCCCAGTGAGATTTCTCTTTGCCATCTCAATGGAGATTGGGAGTAGCTCATCCAAGATCGTCATCGAGTTTGGTATGTTCACTACCTTCTCGTAGCGAGTGATTTTTGTGATGAAGTTACGAGGGTTGGATAAATCCGACGAGATGGGCATTCTGACACGCAAGGTGCAGACATTCTCATAGTTCTTGAGAAGTTCTTCCACCTTAAAAATATCAAGTTCGAGCCACAATCAGTAACAAACAATGCGTCTTTGAGCATAGCCATCTACCATAAATTATTAAATCGTATGCATATCTGAGATAGAGCTGTCCCCAACACGATAGTTTCGAAAATTAAATCACCTAGATTACAAAGCACAACGATTCACACTGTATAGGACTCGCATATTTCTTCTTTACTTGAATCAAAAGTAGACCGCAAGCTTTTATAAACACACCATAATTAATCATACAGTCAGCTCAATTTGCAAGTATAAGACACAGATTCACTGTTTACAAAGATCATGCTTTTTTAAATACGGATATAGTCGATCAGATCTAGAAGTGCTTAAACAAACAATCATATGCGTGTAGCTAGTAACAAGCAAAGCTCTATATTCATACAATCTCTCTGAATCATTACTACAAAGCAAGATCCCAGTCTTCGCATATTAAGCTGCTACGTACTGAGGAGAATTAAATATAATGGGGAAAAGAAAGAAGGAAAACCCACCATTGCCTTGGTCTTGGAGTAGAAAGATCCGAAGAAGTTGGGGGTGTCCTCCTCCTTGAACCCGATGCCGGAGCCGATGGGGTGACCAGAATCGTACTCGAAAATACACCCGGTGGCGTAGTTGACCAAGATGAGGCCCTTTTCCCTGCAAACGTCGGCCAAAGTAAGGGTCCCGACGACGTTGGTCCTGATGGTCTCGACCTTGTGGGACTCGCACCAGTCGACGTTGGGGCGGCCCGTGACGCCAGCGGCGTTGAAGACATGGCTGGGCTTGACGGCCGCCACGTCGGCCTCGAGCGACAGGCGGTTCTCGAGGCGCCCTGAGCCGTAGGCGAAGTCGATACCCTGCTCCTGGCAGAGCTTCCCCAGTAACCCTCCTATCCAACCGGTGCGGCCGTAGATCAGGAACTTGAGCGGCTTGTCGGTCACCGAGGCTCCATTAGCTGGAAAACCCATCTCTGAGAGGGAGAGAGAAAGAAAGGGGGATTTGGATTTTGGAAGAAGTGGACTATAAAATAGTGAAGATCGATACTTTGGTGAGTTGGGAATCTGGGATGCGAAGAAATATATAGCAGGGAAGCGAGCACATGGCTGATTCGGTCCAAAAGTGGTACCAAGCTCTCTGCCTTTTGGTTTGGACAGTGGAGGGGACAGCACGAAGATGGCCCGCATGTTCCACACGAGAAGAGGCTGCCCCCCCTTCTAACCGGTCATTCTTAAGAAAATAAAAAATAAATAAAGTTCATTCTTTTTCATCTTGATTAACAAAACAAAAACTATATGGATACGAACCCTTGGCTTGAATATTATATTTACGGTCCTATAACATGCGTAATGCGAAATGTTAAAATAGTGTTTTTGAGTGGTATTTTGAATTGATTTATATATATATAAAGTTTTACAAAAAATATAAAAGAAATTTAAAAATTAAAATATTTCAGAATAAAACATTATTTTAAAATGATTATCGCTCTATAAACATAACACTTTAAGTATATGAGAAAAAAAAATCTCTAGAAATAGAATTTTATAATAGAGAAATTCGAAACAATTTATATGGCGATTTATTTTAACAAAAAAATATAAATGTTGAAATAGTGTATTTGGATAAAGTCTTTAAACGATTTATATCTTTATAATTATATGTAAGAAATCATGAAATGGAATTTAAAAATTACAACAGTTCATAATAAAATATTATTTTTTAAAAAATTAATTTTTTATAAACATAACACTTCAAAATTCTATTTTTTATTCCAATTATTATCAATAAAAGCCTATTTTTATCAATAAAATTTCAGAAATCATATATTTCTGCTTTTATATATAGTAATAAATTGGGTGAGGATTATCATTTGTATCTAGATTGATATACATGTTAATATGTTATAATGCAAGATGAATATATATATATATATGTGCAATATGATCCAATTTTAAGTGTTGAGGTTTGATACAGAGTAAAAAGTGTAAACTTTTATAGTTTGTAATATAATTAATCATTTTGTATAATTTATAATGCAAAATCTAAGGAGAAATTTGTGTTCCGTACATAAATTTTATATATCAAAAAGTTACACATTAATGTAATTTAACATCATCTCATAATTCATTATAAAATTATTTTTATTATAAAATACATCTAACGATAACAATAGTCATATGTCAATTATTTTTATTATGGGTAGACTTAACATGACTTCTCAACGTAAGATATGAGAATACATTATAATAAAACAAATAACCATTTAAGAAATAATATATTATGGCTATGACCCTCTCTAACGTTTGGCATGATTTAAAGGTGTGAACTCTATTCTTTAGGTTCAATTTGGATTCACAATTCATTTCAATTCATCTCTATTTCATTATTATATTTTTTTAATTTTTCATACAAAACATAAATCTTTATACACATTTTTTAAATTCTAATACACATTTTTCAAATCTCAATTTAATTTTTTTAAATTTTAAAATAATAATAATATTAAAAAATAAACTAAACACATAATATCTCATCTCCAAATTCAAACTAAACCAATCAAATTATAAGAGCTATTTTGTATCTCAATTCTAAAGACTGAAGAAATAACAACGATAATAAGGAGAGGGAATTAATATTAATAGCCATATGGTAAAATATTATTATTGTTATTATTATTGGTGAGAGGGAAGTTAATAACATTTTTAAGTAGATATAAATGTGGGCCATTGAGGAATGAGAGATCGCATTCATATTGGACCACTGGATTTTTTAATCATTATGTATTGCATATTATCACGACGTTATTCCGAATGGATACTAAAGTACGTAGTGTAGTACTACTTTTTTTTTTGTTAGACGTATGTGTATTCCTTGTGTATAAATAAGAATACTAATTATATATAAAAATAATATTCAAAGCTTAGAGGTAAAATCTGAGTACTCATGTGAAATAATCGTTTTCTTCATCTTTAAGGTTGGTTCCGATTCTTCCGAATCATAAATCTGGTGGCGTATTTCTTTGATCAACTTTATCTTTTGAACGGGAATTATAATTAGTTTAGGCTTAGTTTGAATTTGAAAATAAGATGAGTTGAGATGAATTTAGTTTATTTTTTAATATTATTATCATTTTAAAATTTTAAAAAATTGAATTATATTTAAAAAAAGTATATTAAAATTTAAAAAAAAATATATTAAAATTTATATTTTATATAAAAAATTAAAAAAAATTAAACTCATTTTTAAATCCTAACCGAGCATAAGGTAACGCAATTTTTATAGGAATGTAAATTTCAAAGTCATGAGAAAACGTGATATATATATATATATATATATATATATATATATATATATATGAGGTGTCGAATCCAAATTGATAAGACTTCGTGGCTATATTATTATTCTTTTACGTCAAAATATCACTAGGCAATTTGCGTGGCTAATATCATCAAATCGAAATTAAGTCGTCATTACAAAAATTTTAAAAAAAACTATTTACTTATAATTAATTAATTCTAATAAAATAATTATTTATATTCAAATTTAATAATAAATAATTTTTTCATTATAATTAATTAATTATAAAAATCTATTTTCCTTATAGTATTTAAAAAATCCTTATTCATTATGATCGGAAGGATTCACAAAATAAAACTCAACACGTGATCAACAAATATTAAACTGCATTAAATGGATTATAATATATATATATATATATATATATATTGATATTTAATTATTTATTCTGTCGGTGGGATGTCTAAATATAATTTTTGTATGAAAAGTGAGTTGTACTTATGGTGTGCGAAGGAACGTCGTTCTTAGTTTGGATGCAATTCTGCAACTTATTGGGTTGGCCGTTTCATCGTCTTGCGGTTGAGTTAATCAAAGTGTCATTCAGTTCTTCTTTCCTTTTCGGAAAATATCCTTTCGATTGTGAAGAAATTATCTGGAATCCTATCCAAAAGAGACACGAGACAGCATTAATATGTTCACCATCAAAATGTTTTAATTAGGATTTGTTCTTTCCAACTTAATATGGCCAAATGTTGGTTTCGTAACTATAATTAAGCGGCTTCTAATTCTTATACTTTAATCAGAAGCATGCATTAGCATTTAGAGAGCTTTATTTGTTGAAGATTGAAGATTGGAGAGGAGAAGTGAGGAAAAGATAAAGAATTGAAATGGGAGAGTAAAAAAACCACTCTGTTCTTATTCAAAATCATGTTAAAGAATACAAGCATATCAGTTCCTTTATATGTACAGACCTCTTCAAAATCCACTATACTAAAGCAGTAAGACAAATATTACATTTTATACACATATTTGACTTTACACAATTTTGATAACATTGCAAAATACTGCAGAGTGTACTCTGCACTAGCCTTGTCTGTTCTGCATCCAGCCCTCCTATACTCTGTACTGGCCTTGTCTGCTATGCATCTAGGGTAAGAGGAAGTATGCCAAGTCCCTTTCCCTTGTTGCATCTTCCTTGAGACTCTCCTTCAAGATGGACATAGATGTTGAGAACACTCATCTTGGACAATAGAAACTGGAAAGTGGGCACTGATAATACCTTTGTGAGGATGTCAGTCAATTGAAATTTTGAAGCTACATGAACCATTTTATAGTTCCAGCCAAGACCTTTTCCTGAAAAAATTGACAATCCAACTCAACATGCTTAATCCTCTTATGAAAAATGGGGTTTTTAGTCAAATGAATTGCTGATTGACTATCACAATAAAGAGTTGTTGGTTTTTCTTGATGTATATTAAAATCTTTCAACAAGTAGGTAAGCCGAATAATTTCACAACTCGTGTGTGCAAATGCTCTATACTCAACTTCAGCCGATGATCTAGACACAGTGGGTTGCTTCTTGGACTTCCAACTAATTAATAAATCTCCAATAAATACACAGAAACCAGTTACTGACCTTCATGTCTCAGGACAAGTTGTCCAATTTGAGTCACTATAAGCTTTGAGGTGCATATCTGTTTTAGAGAAGTAAAAGATGCCTTGCCCAATTGATCCTTTTAAGTACCTTAGAATTCTATGAGCTGCATGCAAAGTTTTTGTGCTAGCTTATCCACAAATTGACTCAAGACATTGACTACATATGTGATATCTAGCCAAGTATTAGATTGATAGATGAGTCTCCCATTTAGTCTGCAATAGCTTGTAATATCACTCAAGTAGTCCATGGAAGAGTGAGATAACTTGTGATTTGGCTCTATTAGTGTACTAATAAACTTACTCCCAAGTAGTCCAGCATCCTTCAAAATTTCTAGAGTGTACTTTCTTTGACACAAATAAATATTCGAGGATGATCTTGCCACTTCCAATCCAAGAAAGTATTTAAGGACTCCTAGGTCTCGAATCTTAAACTGAAAATGTAAGTGACTCTTGATGGATTCAATGACTGCCAAGTTGTCACTACCCAATACAATATCATCCACATATACAAGAAGAGCAACAAAACCAAATTTGTCATGTCTAGTAAACAAGGAGTAGTCTGATTGCGATTGATGAAAACCCATGGAAATGAGAGATGAAGTGAATTTTGAATTCAATTACCAAGAGGCTTGCTTCAAGCCATAGAAGGATTTGTGTAGCTTGCATAAAAGTTTCTTACCTTGTGTATGAGACTTCCTTTGAGCTGAAAATCGAGAGGAAGATTCATGTATATATCTTCATCAAGATCGCCATAGAGGAATGCATTGTGGACATCAAATTGGTTTAAGTGTCAATCATGGATAGCAGCAAGAAAAAGGAATAATCTCACAGTAGTAAGTTTGACAATAAGACTAAAAGTCTCTTGATAATCAAAGCCTTCCTGTCGAATGTATCTCTTAGCTACTAAACGGGCTTTGTACTTGTCAATGCTGCCATTAGATTTCAACTTAGTTTTAAACACGTACCTACAACCAATACTCTTTTGTCCAGGTGGTAAGGAGGTAATGGTCCAAGTACCATTAGCTTCAAGAGCTGAAAGTTCAGATTGAATGGTTTCTTTCCAATGATTTGACACAACAACATCATTATAGGTTTTCAACTCATGAATGAGAGAAAGGGATAATGCATATGACTTATGAGAAGGTGATAAGCGAGTGTATGAGAGGTGAGAGGCAAGAGGGTGGATGGTTGAAGAATTATGTCTAGGATTCTGTGATGAGGTAGTAACACAGTGATAATCATGTAAGTAAGAGGGTGCATGTTTGACTCAATCAGATCTTCTAATAGAAACAATCTGTGTAGGACTTCACTCGAGTGAGAGGTCAAGCGAGGGTTGAACAAGATCACTTTTTGGCCTTCGCTTGAGCGAGAGGTTGAGTGATGGTTAAGCGAGATCACTGCCTGGCCTTGGCTCGAGCGAGGATTGAGCGAGATCACTACCTGGCCTCGGCTCGAGCAAGAGGTTGGGTGACGTTTGAGTGAGACCACTGCCTAGCATTCACTCGAGCAAAATATCGAGCAAGATCATTGCCTGGCTTTCACTCGAGTGAGAGGTCGAGCGATGGTTAAGTGAGATCACTGGGAGTGGAAAAAAAGGTCTGGTAAGGCTGGTGATAAGGTGAGATTGGGAGAGTTGGGTTTGAAGCTGATATGAAATCAGATTGTTTGAAGGGAAATATGGATTCTAGGAAAGTAACATCCCGAGAAATTAAGGTGGAGTGAGTGTGTAAATCATAGACCTTATAACCTTTTACCTCAGCTGGAGGAATATGCATGACTTGACTCTCTAATCAAGTTTGATTCTTGTATGTTGGAGGGTGGACACATAGCACAAGCAATCAAAGACTCTCAAATAGACATAGGAAGGAATAGAACCGAATAAAAGTTCATATGGAGTTTCATTGTGTGAGAATCCTATTAATCAAATAGGTGGCTGTTAAAATAGCATCATCCCAAAATTTTAGTAGGAGATTAGCTTGGAAAAGTAATGTCCTAGCCACATTTAGGAGATGTTGACGTTTTCTTTCCACAACATCATTTTGTTGTGGGGTATAAACACAAGTTTTTTGGTGTAGGATCCAATGAGTGTTGAAAAAGTCTGGCATATGAAACTCCATACCATTTTCAGTTCTAACTTGTTTAACTTTTAAGTTGAATTGGATGCCTACCATTCGAATGAAGGATTGCAGAATTTGTTTGGTTTCATATTTGAACTTCATTAAATGGACCCATGTTACATGGTTGTGATCATCAACAATGGTGAGAAAGTATTAATGTCCTTGCAAGGATAGTTGAGAATAAGGTTCCCAAACATCACAATGTATTAAATCAAAGATTGAATCGGAACAAGTGGTGCTAATGGGAAAGGAAACTCTCTTTTGCTTAGCCAAATGACAGACAGTACAATGACTTTAATCATTAAACTTTACATCAGGAAACAATGATTAAATTAAATTCATCATTTGATTTGATAAATGCCTTAATCTAAAATGTCAAACGTCAATTTCTGGCTGTTTTGTGGCATAGGTAATCTGAGAGTTGGGCTTGGAATTTGAAGACTTGAATCCTAGAGAGCTTGGTAAAAGATAGTAAAGATCATGACTAATCTCAGCAAGTTCAATCGTCATCCATGAAGAAAATGCCTATATAAAGCAATGATCACACAAGAACACAATGCACAAAAAGGAGTTGTAAGTGAGTTTGCTAACTAATAGCAAATTAAAAGTAAATGAGGGGACACATAGAACATTAGTGAGAATGATTTCAGATGAGAGTTGCACAGTTCCTATATGTGTGACAGCGACTTGAGTGTTATTGGATAGTTGGACATGGGCTTGTGTGGTGCAAGTGATAATTGTGAACAATGAAGGTGAACAAATCATATGATTTGTGGCGCCAGTATCAATTATCCAAGGTGCTGAATGATGATTAGACGCATTACAAAAATGATGATTAGAAGTTGGAAAAAGGGAAGCATTGGAAGGTAGTATACATGTCATATTGGAGTGGTGTTTATGAGGTGACTTTGGCTGTTCGGGTACAGAGGATTGACCATGACTAAGTTGTGGTGTCTCAACATTGACAAGGGCCATGAGTTTCTGAACTTGGTCTTGAAGCAACAATAGTTGTGGCGTTTCTCCATGTTTTTGAGCCTGAGAGAGGACTTGATTTGCCGTGTGAGCTGGGGTGAAGGTATTGCTGCCAAAGTGCACTTGTTTGGTCTTTGTAAATTTGAAGTTTGGTGGAAAACCAACAAGTCTATAACACTTCTCTCAAGCACACCCAACCTTTACACAATGCTGGCATGTAACCTCAGCCTTATCTCTTCTCTTAGTTTGATTGTTGATCACTATCATTGTCGAGGGTTCTGCCATAGGAAGAGCTTGTGTGCGTGCCTCCCTCTATCTCTCTTCTTGCAGGATCATGTAGAAAGTTTTGTCCAAAGAAGGAGGACTCATAAGAAGTACTTGTCCCCTGATACTCTCATAAGAATCGTTCAAACCCATCAAAAATTTAAAAACATAATTTGAGATTTGTACCTCACCAACGGAGCCAAGGGCCTTGTACGTACAGAGCCCATAAGAGCAGCATGACAGCGGTCGCTAATTTCGCAGCTCTTCCCACATGGCATTGAGTTGGGTCAAATATTCACTAACTGACTGAGTTCCTTGAATAATGGTTCTAAGCCGCTGTTGTAGCTGGTATATTCGAACATTATCAGGTTGAGAGAAGCGTGTTTTGAGCTTCTCCCAAACCTCTTTTGTAGAGCTGATGTAGAACAAATTCGAAGCTATGTCTTTTGAAATGGAGTTAAGAATCCATGAAAGTATCAGATTGTTGCAACGCAACCAGGGTACATAGAGTAGGTCGGAGAGTTCTGGGGTTGAGATGCTTCCATCAAGAAACCCTAACTTATTTTTGATTGAGATGACTAAAGCAAAGGAATGGTTCCATGAGATATAGTTAGGTCCTATGAGTGAAGGTGAGATTACGACTATGTGGGTATTGTCGCTATGATGAAGGTAGAAGGGTTGGGTTGGGTCTTCTCTACGTGATATGAGAATGGAGGAATCGGCTGCCATTGATGATAATGAATGAAGTGATAAACTTTGAGAAAATAAAGCATTTGAGAACCAGGAATGCAGTACGAACCTATTAAACAACCAACAATGCAGTACGCACTGAAAGTATTTGAGAAAATAGACTTTAAAAGGTGAATGAAAGAGGAAGATCGTTAGACCTTCTCTGATACTATGTTGAAGTTTAAAGATTGAAGAGAAGAGAAATGAGAAGAAGATGAAGAACTGAAATGGGAGATAAAAGAACTATTCTGTTCTTATTCAAAATCATGTTAAAGAATACAAGCATATCAGTCCCTTATATGTACAGACCTCTTCAAAGTCCACTATACTAAAGTAGTAAGGCAAACATTACATTTTATATACATATATCTGACGTTACACAATTCTAGTAACATTGCAGAGTACGGCAAAGTACACTCCGCATTAGCCTTGTCTATTCTGCGTCCAACCCTTCTGCACTTTGCATTGGTCTTGTCTGCTTTGCATCTAGGGCAGGAGGAAGTATGCCAAGTCTCTTTTCCTTACTGCATCTTCCTTGAGATTATTCAGTTCTTCCACGTAATAATCTTCTTCATTTCAATTCTAAAATCTTGTACGTATGTAGTTTTGGTAATGTGTTTGTGGTTTTCTCAACTCATACAGGCACGCCTTTCAAGTTTTATTACTAGTGATTAATGAATTCATAAGAATTATTACATTTTGGAGAATATTTAAGAGCTTGTAACAATTAAGTTATAACTATTAAATATTATAAGGTTGTGAGGCTTTGCATTTGACATACAAATTACATTTTTTTTATAATAAGGAGAAGGAGAAGGAAAAAAACAAGGTGCTCAAACAAAGTCTTACGATCAAGTAACATTTATATTTGTTGCATGGTGACTGAGGATATGTTTACATAATGAACATATTGTTTTTATTTATTGAAAATAGTTAAATTAATAATTAAGTGAACAAAATTATCATATTATTTGAATTGTCAGCTCTTGAGGAAGAAATCAAATTGGAAGCGAGATACATTCATTCATTCATATTTGCCATATGAATGAATAAAATTTTTCCTTTTCAATTATTAGAGCAATATATCATGTTCAGAAAAAGATGAAAAAAAGGTCCAATAACCGGTTATTAGAGGGCATAATTTTGTGCAAGGAGTTGGGTTTCTCACATGTGATTATTGAGTGTGACTCGCTTTTGGTTGTTAACTAGCTTCTTGCACGCAAATGCATGGTGTGGTATTTGTGGAACTATTGGGAACTTCTTCGGGAGCTTCAAGATATCTCCTTTTAAATTGTTCATCAATTTTAGGAAGGGGATCAAGCTACAGATTTTTAAGAGTGCATGGGTGAGGAGGGTTTTTCTACTAGATACTTGGGTGAAGCCGATCTGCCCTGTCTGTTGAGGGGTATTCTAAGGCTCAATCGTTTGGGTTTATTGTGTTTAAGAACTTAATTTGTTGGTCTGTATGTTGTTTTGGTTTTATTGGTTATTTTGTTGGCTCTCTGGTTTGTCTTATTTTGGTTTTGATGTTTGGAGATTTCTTTGTAATAAGCGTTAGAACAAAGTTTTTGGGTTTTTTTGGAGCCATGGTAGTTTATCAATAAATTTGGAAAGACGTCACTCTTGGATATGTGGGTCTCACTTTTTGAAAAAAAAAAATCATTTCAATAAAATATTCAGAGTCGACAAAAAAACAAGGCTCTCTATGGGATGTTTTAGTTTTGTTCTTTCTTGTTTTCTTGGTTATTTTTATTAAAGCTCTAAGAAAAAGAAAAATAGCCATCTAGCATGAGTATCATTAAACAATTTCTTAGTTATTGTTAGGCTGTCAACCATCTGGCATGAGTATCATTAAGTTGATCAAATGGTCAGATTTTCTTGAATAACTGTAAATGTCCCAATGGCTGTAATAGTCCCGCCCAAGTAAGGGAATGTCTTAGAGTCAGGAAGAGGCTTCATGTTGCCCGTTCAATCTCATTCAAGTGGATACTTTAATAGGTGTCCCTTCATTTCCATTACCTCATCAATTGCATATTGCCTCCATTTGCACTCACTCATGGACTGTACTTGTCTGACACATTCAAGGCTCTCTTGTTGCTTGAAACATTCTTCGATTGGCCTGACATGCTCCGCCCATAATGACATTTTATATCCATAGATCTACACGCATAGAAAAGTATAGATGGTTGCGCATTATGGTAACAATCGTAGAATGCCCAGCAGTGCTAATCATCTACAATCACAACTTGATATCTGAGCAAAGATATCCAACTAAGAACTATGCATTATGTCTCAAAAGCATGAATTGAAAAAATGGTTATTAAGACTAATATTAATCTTAAATGGAGTTGGGTCAGCAAAAATAGACATTAAGACATTATGAATAGCTTTCATCATGGACCAAATGCAGGAGGAAGTGTTGACAGAGATGAAAACTTAGAAAAACTTCCATGATTTTCATTCAATTGTTGGGGTTACATTTTATACACGAAAAAGATAGAATAAAGAATTAAATAAATTGTAATAACTTGAGAGAACTTTTTAACAACTTTCTCTACTGTTATATTCTAGAAGATACTTGGCGATTGATTGTAAAAGGCATGAGTTGTGATCTAGTTGCTCTGAGTTGGCTGTGCTACACGTTTTGCCTGCCAACTGTTTATCTAAATGCTTAAGTGGGTCTATTATTTTTATATGCCCCCACGAGTCCAAGGGCGTCTAAACGACATTGAGATTAGTCCGAAAATGATGGAATTTGTCTGCAACAAGTGATTTGGTTAATGCATCAAATATCTGATCATTAGAACTACAGAAGGAGACTTGCAGCGACTTGGCAGCGACTTGGTCTAGAACAAAATGAAAGTCTATGTCCATGTGCTTCATTTTAGAGTGTAAAGGAAGCCTTGTTAAAGACCACTTCTCGAGATATATAGAGTTGATTTGTGGTGTGGTCAAGGCATTTATAGCCATTGTGGGATAAACTATAGCCCATAAATAAACAAGAGACAAATTTAAAGTTGATTTTATTTTTTAGATGAGGCCGAATGTTAGGCCAACATTCACAGTCAAATACCTTGAGAAATTTGTAATCGGACTCAATTTTGTAAACAAGAAAATAAGGGGTTTGATTGTGTATAGTGGGAGAAGGTAAGAGATTAATTAGATAAACCATTATTTCAAATGCATCGGCCCAGTAAGTGAAAGGTAATGAGGAATGGGCTAACAATGCAAGGTTTATTTTAACGATGTGTCGATGTTTTCTTTCGACAAACTCATTTTGTTGATAGGTGTGTAGACATGAAAATCAATGTGTAATACCCAATTTTTGACAAGTTTGAGTGAGAGGTTTAAATTCGCCCCCACCATTTGTTTGAAGAGTGATAAGTTTTAAATTAAACACTCAATACAAGGCAAGAAAGTGTTGAACACATTGAAAACATCAAATTTAAGTTTACCTCAATCATCTGCACATAGTAATTGAAGAGGCCAAGAATAAGAGGCCTTGCTATTACAAAAAGGTAATTGATGGGCCTTAGCAAGTGGACATTCAGAACAATAAAAATGTGAAGTAAAAGAGGAAATTGGTAGACATTTTTGTTGAAGAACTCGACAGACAAGAGACAAGGTAAGGTGACCTAGCCTTTGGTGCCATCGGGCCAGATCCATTCATTCACCAAAATGAGTAATAAGACTAGTGGGTTGAAAGGGAAAGACTTAAAGCCCATATGGGTTGGCTCGGTAAGGAGCACCTTCTTTGTCTTCTTGTCCTTCACAGTGAAATGAGAAAAGTGAAATTCAAAGTAACATGAATTATCAATACAGAAAGTGTAAAACAGAGACTAGGTTCTTAGTAATATTAGGAACATGTAGTAGATTACGGAGAACAAAAGAAGAAGAGGAAGAAGAGAGACAAGAATCACCGAAAATTTGGATGGGTATACCAGAACCATCTCCAACACGGATTGAATCATTACCACCATACTGCTCCGATGAAACATTCGAGTTAGAAAAATTATCAGTAATGTGGTGTGTAGCTGCAGAATCAGGATACCAAGAAGAGTCAGAGAGTGAGTCTGGAGCTGTGTAATTGGCAGATAATGATCGAGGAGCTTCATACTGATATGCATGATCAAACCTATACGGCATTGCGAAGCTACATGAGCGGACTTGTTGCAGACCTAGTAGGTGGGTCGATTTGAGGTATATTGTTGTTAGGGAGAACCATTTTAGGAAGATGAACGGCCTCCACGATTGTTATAAAAGTTGCAACCCCTACCCCTACCACAACCTTGACAATCACTACAATATAACTCTTATGAATCAACAGTAATTGGTATGATTCATGAGAGGAGTGGGCTCTGCCTGAGTGGTAACAGAGGTTATAAAGGCTTCCTAAGAAGGGCCTAACCCATTGAGAAGATAAGTAACCACTTATTTGTCAGGGACTATTACCTATAGCGGCTAAGGCATTCAACTAGAGAACGAACCTTGCCGAAGTAATCAGTCATGGTTTAATCACCTTTGGATAAATTTTTGAGTTGGAACTGAATTTAAAATTCCTTGGCCTGAGAGTGAGAGGCAAACATGAAGGCCAAAGAAATCCTGAGATCACAAGCGGTTTTTAAAGATAGAATATGGCCAAGTAAAGAATTGGTGAGAGAGAAGAAGAGAACACTAAGGGCAAGCTAATCAGTGCGTCTCCAAGAAGTGAAATCTGGATTAATTTTGAGAGGAGAGTCGCAAAGGCAGATAAAAATTCAGTGGGAGGGAGATTGGTGCCATCAACAAAGGAGTAGAGGTCTTGGCCTCAACGGTATGCGGATATTTGGACTTTCCAGAGAAGATAATTCTCATTGTGGAGTTTGGTGGTGATGGTATGGGAGAAAGAAGATAGGAAGGGGAAAGAAGAAGATGGAGCCATGTTTGATAATGACTTTTAGTTAATGGCTCTTGATACCATGTTGATAGAAATGAAAACTTAGAAAAACTTTCCTAATTTTTATTCAATTGCTGGGGTTACATTTTATACACGAAAAAGATAGAATAAAAAAGTAATTAAATTATAATAATTTGAGAGAACTTTCTAACAACTCTCTCTTCTGTTATATTCTAGAAGATGCGTGGCTAATGATTATAAAAGGCATGAGTCGTGATGTAGCTGCTTTGAGTTGGCTGTGCCACATGCTATGCCTACAAACTGTTTGTCTAAATGATTAGATGGGTCTGTTATTTTGATAAGAAGACCTTGAATTTGCTTATAGATCCGGTCACATGCCCCTTACTATATCTCCAACACCACACACCGTCATTTTTCTTTAATTTTTTTCTATAATAAAATACATGTTTTTCACGTTTTTTTCCAAATCATCTGATTCAATTTTTCCCTCTCCACGTTCTCCCTCCATGCCTTCGCCCTTCTGTCTACCTTGCAGTACGTCTACCACAATTTGGCGTCGTCGACAACTCTAATCAACCAAAGAAACTCACATCTTGGTTTTGTTGTTGTGCTGTTGTTGCCATAATTGCTTCATAAGATATCTCTCCCTAAAAATTTTCAATAAAATGTATAGAAACTTGCTTCACACCGACGGAAAATGCATAGAAACTTGCTTCACACCCACATAATTGGTTCATAAGGAACACGAAAAGTCTTCGGTAGAGGGAGGGGGGAGCAATGAGCGAACACTGAGATTCTCATTCTCATAGATCAGACCATTTTGAAGTGAACCAAGTTTGTCACATCAATAGTGTCTAGTGTATGATCTCAAACCGGCCTAAGAGTAGAATTAATATTTAAAGTTGAGCCGCTTGTCCTGTCTTTCCCCTACTATTGTCGAGAAGAAGTCTTTCGCAATGAAAGTCTATGGCCAAAATATTGCGCAGCAGCCAATCATACTAAGAGCAATCATGCGTTTAGAACTAGAAGCCCACTTATGATTTAGTCTGTTCTCCCTGTCTATTCATGGTCTCCGTCTAAAAAAAAACTAGATTTCAAGGTTCCTCCAAGTATCATAGAAACAACATCCTTGGCCACTAATTCCCATCCGTGCATTCTTTTGTACTGCGGCTCATTTGCATTTCAAATCATTGGTCAGCTTTCTACTGCCATTTTCATCAATTAAATAAGGAAAAAGATTAGTTTACCCATTAAGTTTCACATCTTATTTTGATATTTTATTTATTTTATTTTATTTTTTTAGTTTTTTTTTTGTTACTTAATAATTAAAAAAATAATTATTAGTGTATTGGTTTTTTTTCATATTTTAATATGATAAAAAAGTAAGAAAAAAATAAAAACAAGATTTTGGTTGAGCGGTCAATCGCAACGATCACATTCAGTGGACGTGATAGCATGATCCATTAAATAAGAGTGATTTTACACTCATAAATGGTGGGTCCGGACTGGAATTCTGCCTAAAAAAAATATTTTTTTCTTTTTTATTTACATATTTTTTTTCAGTTTTAAATATTTTAAAAAATCATAATATTATGAAAATACATATTCTTAATCAATATAAAAAAAAAAAAAATCAAACTTTCACAGTCATGATTTCCAGATGAATCCCGTTTGTGAGAATAGGATTTCTCATTATATAAAACTCAACTCCTACTTCCTTGTGATCATGCACCCCTCTCTCTCTCTCACTCTCTCTTTCTCTCTCTCTCTCTCTCAAGAAGGAATCGGAAAAAAAGCAGGCATGAACCTAAGAAATGTTTGGTAATGTGTTCTCTGCAGGAAGTGAATCACCATTGTCCATATCAAGTTATTGCCATCTTAAAAGTAAAAAAGAACTGAATTTAAAAAAAATCACTTCCAACTAATTTATTTGTCATCAAAATACAAATACAACATTAATTCAATACAGATTTATTAAGCATGAAAAGTGGGAGGACAGGAACCCATATGGTGGATAGTGGATACATCCCGCATGAAAATAACCGAACAGAACATTTTTTTATTATTATTAAGTAAATAGAACAGAGCAAATAGCAATAGGGAAATTGATAAAGCTTGAACCTAAAACTTTTAATTTCCCGCAGTCTTCTGATTTGGTTTGAAAACATACTTAATCAACGACTCCTTAATGGATAAGAGTTGAGGAAATTCCTGCTTCAATTTCGTGGCATCAAGCTCATTGTTGCTTCTTGCGGCAATGACTACCTTTGCCTGCTCTTCAAGAGTAAAGTTCTTCCATGTGAAGTTGGGGTTAATGTATTCCCTATACAACTCTAATATGTCATTGTGGCTGACCACGCCGGGGTTTGTGAAGTTCCATATTCCAGTGAGATTTCTCTTTGCCATCTCAATGGAGATTGGGAGCAGTTCATCCACGATCGTCATCGAGTTTGGTATGTTCACTACCTTTTCGTACTGAGTGATTTTTCTGATGAAATTATGAGGGTTGGATAAATCGGATGAGATGGGCATTCTGCCACGCAAGGTGCAGACATTCTCATAGTTCTTGAGAAGTTCTTCCACCTTAAAAACATCAAGCTCGAGCCACAATCAGTAACAAACAATTCGTCTTAGACAGCCATCTACCCTTAATTATTGGTCTGGTTTGCTTTTAGAGATGAGATGAGATGAGATGAGATGAAATAAAATAAAAGTTAAAATAATATATTATTATAAAATATTTTTTTAATATCAATTTTATTTTGAAATTTGAAGAAGTTTTTTTAGAATTTGAAAAAGTTAAATTGTTTAATTTATTTTGTATGAAAATTTGAAAAAAAGTGTAATGATGGGTTGAAATGAAATTAAATAAAATGAGATAATCTGAAAAAATAAATAAGGCCTAAATTGTATGCATATCTGAGAGAAATATGTCCCCAGCACGATAGTTTTGAAAAATAAATCACCTAGTTTACAAAGCACAATGATTCACACTTTATAGGACTCGCATATTTTTTCTTTGCTTCAATCAAAAGTA
Source organism: Platycarya longipes (assembly GCA_036559045.1). Classification (NCBI taxonomy): domain Eukaryota; kingdom Viridiplantae; phylum Streptophyta; class Magnoliopsida; order Fagales; family Juglandaceae; genus Platycarya; species Platycarya longipes. The sequence goes on along the minus strand of CM071799.1, from coordinate 9,979,123 downwards.
GTTAACAAGCTTTTATAAACACACCCTAATTAATCATCCAATCAGCTCAATTTGCAAGTATAAGACACAGATTCACTATTCACAAAGATCATGCTTTTTTAACTACAGACATAGTTTATCGGATCAAAAAGTGCTTAGGACACCACAATAGATTAGTTATTGTTTGGCCAAATTTTGATTAAAAATTTTTATTTTTATAAATTTTAATTAATTAATTTTTACTAAGCTAAATAATAAACTTAACAAATCAATATATATTTTATTAAAATGTTAATTTTCAACTTTTTATTATTTTAATTATAATTGTAATTTAAATATTTATTTGTTATTAAAAAATATACATAAGCTTTTTAATGTTCAAATTATTCTCGACGGATATAATTTTCTAATAATTTTTTTTTACAATAATCATATTCTTTCTATTAGTATATTTTTCAACGGTCATATTTTATCATCATATATTTAGAATGCAGTTTTTTTTTTTTTTTTTTTTGCATGTACGTAGTACCAAGCAAAGCTCTTATATATTTCATACAAATTCACAATCTCTCTGAATCATTACTAAAAGCAAGATCCCAGTCTTCACATATTAAGGCTATGTATAGAGGAAAAATAAAAATAATGGGGAAAAGAAAGAATTAGGAAAACCCACCATTGCCTTGGTCTTGGAGTAGAAAGATCCGAAGAAGTTGGGGGTGTCCTCCTCCTTGAACCCAATGCCGGAGCCCATGGGGTGACCAGAATCGTACTCGAAAATACACCCGGTAGCGTAGTTGATCAAGATGAGGCCCTTTTCCCTGCAAACGTCGGCCAAAGTGAGGGTCCCAACGACGTTGTTCCTGATGATCTCGACCTTGTGGAACTCGCACCAGTCGACGTTGGGGCGGCCAGTGACGCCAGCGGCGTGGAAGACATGGCTGGGCTTGACAGCCGCCACGTCGGCCTCGAGCGACAGGCGGTTCTCGAGGCGTCCTGAACCGTAGGCGAAGTCGATACCCTGCTGCTGGCAGAGCTTCCCCAGTAACCCTCCTATCCAACCGCGGCCGTAGATCAGGAACTTGAGCGGCTTGTCGGTTACCGAGGATCCAATAGCTGGAAAACCCATCTCAGAGACGGAGAGAAAAAAGAGAGGGGGATTTGGATTTTTGGAAGAAGTGGATTATAAAATAGTGAAGATCGATATTTTGGTGAGTTGGGATGTGAAGAAATATACATAGCGCGGAAGCGAGCAATGGCTGATTCGGTCCAAAGATGCCGATGGTACCAAGCTCTCTCCCTTTTGGCTTGTACTGTGGAAGGGACAGTACGAAGGTGGTTGGAAATCTTTGGTCTCTCAAATATTTTTTATTAAAATTTATTTTTAATAAAATATCAATAAGATTAGAAAAATAAATATAATATAAGAATTTATATGAAAAACTCTAAAACTAGAAAAAAAATCACTAAACTTAAAGAAGAAAATATATTATATAAAAAATTATTATAATCACACAATTTTTTTTATCACCTCAATGATACCAACAAAAACTTTTCTCACTAATAAAATTCTAACTTTCACATTTCTTCTTTTTACGTATAAAAAATGACAATAGAAAATTTTTATTAAAAATCAAAAATTACGAGATAAGTTTCTGACTAATGTATTTAAATCAATGAGACTAAATCTATTTTTATAGGTATAAAAACTTGTTTTCTCATTTACTCCTTTTTTACGTGGGATTCAAGGACTAACACCTAACAAAAATGGCATGCATCATGCATGTTCCACGCGAGAACACTGCTATCCTTTAGAGGCTCCCTACGTAATACAAGTCTTTCTTTAAAAAAAAAAATACGATTATGTACTTTTCTTATTTTGTTCAATTGCTTTGTAATTAATATTTTTTTTCAAAATTTTTCTTGCTTAATAGTTTTTTTATAGGAATTCTTTGCATAATGGTTAAGAAAATGATTATAAGTGTATTGGTATTTGTTTTTAAAATGTTTAAATATGTTTAAAAAATATTTGATATAAAATATGAAAAATAAGTATAAATTATATTAGGAAGCAGCAAATTGATAAGACATAATAGCACTACTCAATAAAAAATAAATAAAGTCAATCTTTTTCATCTTGATTAACAAAAATTATATGGATACGAACCCCTAACTTGAAAATTAATTTTTTTCGGTGAGATTATCATTTTTATCTAGATTCGTGTACATGTTTTAGTGCAAGATGAATAATAAAATATATATGCGATATGATCCAATTTAAGTGTTGAGTTTTGATAGAGTAAAAAGTATAAACTTTTATAGTTTTTAATATCATTAATCATTTAATTTGTATGATTTATAATGAAAAATCTAATGAGAAATCTTTGTTCCGCACACAAATTTTACATACAAAAAAATTACACATTAATATAATTTAATGTGATCTATCATATTGTAAAATTATTTTTATTATGCGATATGATGTCAGTTTGCAAATTAGTTTATTGCATAAGATTTTATGTGTAGACTTAACACTTTTCAACGTAAGATATCATGAGAATACATAGTAAGACAAATAACCATTTAAGAAATAATATATTATGGAGTGACCGGCCTCTCTAAAGTTGACATGAGCTGAAAAGGTGCGAACTTCATTCTTAAATCGAATTTTGAGATCTATTTCGACTTGTGCAGTGGTGTCGATTTGGGGGGTGTGATTTCTTGCCTAGCTAGGATTCATTCCATAAAGGTATTTTTTGGGGGGAGGCAGCTGTTCAGACCGTATGGTTGGGTGTATGGAAAATGGAAGTAGATAGGCTGGTTGAGCTTATATGTCGCACTCCTATTAGCGGGCTGGTCTTTCTTTATATTCAGATGGGTCCGACATTTTTGTGGCCTAATTTTCATCATGTTGATCAGCAATATTAGTGAAAATATCACAAATATAATTCCCTACTCACAAATAGAATTTATGGATTCTCGTCTATCTTTGTGGTGGTTGCTGCTCTTTTCAGCCACATTCTTACTTCTTCTGATGCAAAACCAGCAGTTTGCCATAGCAGTGCATGACCGCCGGCCATGCAGGTGTGAACTCCATGATCAAAAGTTGACATGATCAAAAGATGTAAACTCTATTTTGACCCTCTCTAAAGTTGACATGATCAAAAGGCGTGAACTCGGTTCTTAAATCGAATTATGAGAACTATTTCGTATCTCAATTCTAAGGGCTGAAGAAATAATGACGACAAGGAGGGGCAAGATTAATAGTCATATGATAAATTGAGTTTTTTTCTTTTTTTGGTAAAGAAGGAGATTAATTAATAACATTTCTAAGTAGTATATACATGGACCATTGAGGAATGAGAGATCTCTTTCATATTGGACCACTGGATTTTTAATCAATATTAATTTGCATATTATCACCTGTATTCTATCACTATAAAAAAATTAGATATTTGTGACTAATTATTTTCTCTCGACATGATTATTTGCTGCAAAAATTGGTAGGAAATAATTATTTTGATAGAGAATAGTTGACTACAATTTTCTTGTAGCGCGTATGGATTCTAAAGTAGTACGCATCATGTGTTAATGTTGTGTATATATAAATGAGAAGACTAAATATATACAAAATTAATATTCAAAGCTTAGAGATAAAATCTGATCAGTACTCATGAGAAATAATCGTTTTCCGCATCTTTACAGTTGGTTCCGCGTATTTCTTTGATCATCAACTTTATGTATCTTTTGTGCACCGCTAATGTGTTTTTTTATTTATTTTTTTGTGTTTTTATTATTATCTTTTTTACATCATTTTTAACACTTTCAAATTATTTTTTTAAAAAATCATAATATTATTTAATAATATTTTTTTATTATTAAATAAATAAATAGTGCACAAAAAAAGGACACCCAAACGGTGTCCATATCTTTATCCATTATAATTACTTCCAGTCAGGCAATTTTTAATATTTTGAATGTGAATTAATTAAAAAAGAATGACACTTCAAAGTGAGAAAACGAGCTTTACCAAATTATATATTATATATCTTTCTACCATAATAAGTGATTATTGACATTCATTTAATAGATTTTTTTGTTTTTCATTAATTTTTTTTTTTCCGTAAAATTTAACTTTATCCATCCGTTCATTTAAATTGATCTGAAATGATATGATTTTTAAAATTTAGTCTCTTAATTTAAACTCTTAAGCCAAACATTTCAAATTCAAATCTAATTAAATTCAAAACTCTTATTCTCTCAAAAATTATTATCTGAAATTCTCTCTCAATTTAAATTCGTTTAGGCTATTTCTCAATTACATTTTGAATGAATTCCTAAATTAAAACCAACATCCAATTTTCAACTCATGCTACTAGGAATATCACTATTTACAACGCCTGTTTTAGTTGCAAAAGTATTGAAAATATGATGTAAAAAGCTTTAAGCATCGACTTTTGATGCTCGCATGTTGGATGCAGTTTCTTGGCTTCAGTATGACAGTATCCATTTTCTAAGTTGGTAGCAAAATTATTTCTTTTTCCGCGCTTTTCAGCTGCCGCAAATAATGAGAATTCGTGATAAATAATCATCAGAAGACTTGATGGTAAGTGATGCAATGCCCAATTGCATCTACCGTCGCTCGTCGCAAAAGCTTTTCATTTCGCCGCAAATAGTACATTACAGATTACAATCATTCTCTCACATGGTGGTTATTAAAATATTTTTTGCAACCAAAATCCCTATTTGCGATGACTAAATGTCGCCGCAAAATAATATGTTACAATATATTTTATATATATATATATATATATATATTACTGGTGAACGTACAATATTCATGAACAAGTCATTTCAACTAGCAAGCTATTAGTTCTTGTTTATTGTAAAGATTCCTATGCGACCCAACGAAATTGAGAAATAGCTTACACCAAATATTATTCTCATTGTAAAATTTGAAGCAAAATAGATACATATATATACTAGGCCGTAAGGAGCTTTGCACGTTGCCTAGTTAATTAAGTGAAACAGACTTTCTTATATAAATAATATAATTTTTTTAAAAAAGAATTAATAAACATGTATAGATAATAATAACTCTAGTGTAACGGTACTATGAATAATATAAAAATAAAAAGATATTGAATATTCTAACAATAGTTCTCTCAGCAAAATATATAATTAAAGTTAAAGTCATATATTACATAAGTTTGTTCTAATCTTATAAAGTGCCCTCCACCTAAATAAAATTTGGTTTGCACTATCATCATCTCTCTGATTTTCTTCTTTTCAGAAGTAAGTTAAATTGACATCCATGAATATTAGAATGGGGTAGGAGATCAATAGACAAATATTCCTATTCAAAATTTAAGTAACAATTTTAACATCTTTCATATATGAAAATAATGAAATGTATGCGCAAAAAGCATCTTTTGCCCTCACATAAATTATAATCTAAAGAATAAATTGTGACATTTGTTGTCTCCATATCAATTTGAAGAATTAAAATAAAAATATAATAACACAATGACATGCAAATCCAAAAAACGAAATTTATTTTTTTCTTCAAATTCATTAGAAATAACTATAGAAAAAAAAATGATAAATGTTAGGTTTATGCAACCAGTTCCGTTTTCGTGAAGTATGGCTCTATTTGAGATAATGTTCCAGAAACTTTTTAAAGTTTTATTGGTTTTGACTGCAATTTTTGTATCTAATTGATTTCTCCTACTTCATAGGGAGATGGGCATTGATACCGTAAGCAAATGTGAAAAAGAACAACTGGAATTGCTGAAGATATATCTAAAGATCATTTTACTTATGAAAACAAATATCCTTAATATCATAAAAAATAACAACAAAACCAAAATGGACACTGCAATGAAATTTTTTTCATCAGAAAAAATGAGACTAATTGAAGAAGAGACAAAAAGAAAAAAGAAGTTTACAGTAGCATGAACAACACAACATAGCAAGCATAGACCAATTATCAATTAAATAGTATAATGTTAAAAAACTTCTACCAAACAGGAAATATAAAAAATTTATTATAGCAAAACGAAGTCCAAAAAACAAAGCCTAAAGAACCAACAGACCAAGTAAATAAGAGAAGTATGACAACATCCATGCATAAAGCTACATTAAGCTACAGATTATTGACTCTTTTTTTAATAAGTAATAAGATAAGTCTTATTCTAAATAAATAGGCATAGCCTAAATACACTAGAAATATACAAATAAAAAACACATATTTACAAGCTAAAACTGGAAAATTAAAACAACATAAAACATTAATTCCCATCCCTTAACAAGATTTGAAATCCAAAATTTTCAACAAATGAGGAAATGTCATTTGAAGGAAATGGAGAAGACTAAAAAGGATAATTTTCAGCAATTAAGAAGCAAAAACCAGAGGTGCCAAAAGTAAAAAAAAACCAAGTTACCATAGCCAAAAAACTAAATCAAATTTCAAAATTAGCCGTTATAGAAACAATATATTACCTGCAGCTAAATTAGAATTATAAACTAAAATATAAAATGACAGTAGCTATATAAGCATACACTAACAAAGAAGAATGGTGCATTTAAGTAAGTCCACTATTTTGAAAGTGAAAAAATAAAATGACAATTTTTGCTCTGCAATTACCAATTCAGGTTTGAGAGAAGAAAATGTAGCACATCAGGATCACACCATATTTGAATTACATTCTCCTACCCTATTTGTGGTGCCCTTGCTTTCCTATTCAAGTAGGAAAAGTTGAAGGTTGAAATAAATGGTGTTTGAAAAAAAAACTGAAAGTTTAATTAACCAATTTGTAAGCTTATTGCACCAAGTTTGACTCTTTCAATCATACAACAAAAACATTTATAAGGACATGTACTTGTTTAGTTATGACATGAAAAAATGAGACTTGCTCACGACAACAAAAGAACTCCATATATGTGGTTCATCAGTACATAGAGAACCCCAAAATACCATGGTTGGGTAACAACGGTACTCCAAACTTCAAAGCAAATAAGGTAAAGCTTCTAAGGGAAAGAATTACTTGTCAAGGTGAAAAAGATCTCAATGCATGAAAGACTTTCAAAACTTTTTTCCGTTCATTACTGTAGTTTCTTATGTAAGAGTTTTATTTAAATTCTGTGTCCCACACACCCATCTTATCAGTTTAAAATAGTTCAAAATCTTATTGGATAATATTTGAGTTATGAAGGGATAAAAATTACTCCTAAGAGATAAGATTAAACTCTATATCTCTAGTTATAGTCAAACACAAACTCATAGATTTCTTGATGGTCGGAAATCTATAAATAGTACTGGGAGGTTCAAGGGTTCTCACCTACAACATTAGAGTGCCTCTAGCCATCGGGAGACACTTGTGAGGCAAACATTGTTAGGCGATCCTTCTCTCATAGTCAGATCAATTATTCATTAATCAGATGGAAAAAGGTACGTTGCTTAATTATTATTTTATTATTGTAAATCATAGAAAATCAAAGATCCGTTTTATTAATGTCATGTTGAAATATTTAACATGTAACCTTATTAATTTCCTCCATGTATGCTCCTACAAAAAAAGAAGAGGGGTTCTTATCAACAAGACCAAGCCTCCTAAGATAATTGCAACTAAGTCATGTAAAGCTAAACACAAACACAATTTCTAAGATACTGATTTGTTCCCAGCTAGGATTTGGTATATATGAAACAGAATCACAATGATATTCACATCCTTCAAATTCTCTTGCGCCATGTGTTGACCATGGGGTGTGGACTGAGCTTGAGAAGGAAATTTACCTCGCTTAGTCACACTCAAGGAGCTCATCAATTTTGACACTTGATTCTTTATCTCTTTATTTTCTTCCACAACCTGTGTAATCAAATATTCAAATCTTTTATTAGTCTTACCCTATGCTTCAATAAAAGCATGTAAAGTATCTTCTAAAAGACTCCTAGAAGATGTAGGTGCATGATATGGTGCAGGATATGATCTAGTGGGTTGTGCAGGTGGTGCAGGTAATGCAAGTGGCTGGTTTTCAGACTTCCAGCTAAAATTTGAGTGATTACGCCATCCCGAATTGTAAGTCTCAGAGAAAGGTGTAAAAGGCTTCTTGTATATGCCTAAGGCATTACATTGTTCCTCATACAACCATTTCATCTCAGCAAATGTGGGACACTCTTGGACGAGGTGATCTACCCCTCCACACACAAAACATGGCCCAGACGACTCTGCATGATTAGCTAAGTGTGCTGGCTTCAAGTCCTTGGCCTTTAGCAACTCTAACTCCCTAGTAAGCACCTCAACCTTAACCTTCAAGTTGTCTTCCTCCCTGAGATGGTAAATTCCACCGCCATTTTGGCTCCCTGTAGGTCGTGACCTATTTGTGCTCTCAGTCGTACTAGGTCCAGTCCAAGTGTGAGCCTTTTCAGCGAGCTCATTGAGGTACTCTATGGCCTCATCAGGATTTTTCTGCAAGAACTCACCATTACACATCATCTCCACAAATTGGCGCTCTCTAGATGTAAGTCCCTCATAGAAGTAACTCACGAGACGCCAACTCTCATACCCATGATGAGGGCACATACTCAATAGCTCCTTAAATCTCTCCCAAGACATATATAAAGTTTCACTGTCCTTCTGTGCAAAGGTGGAGATCTGTCTTTTTAAAACATTGGTCTTATGTTGGAAAAAATATTATTAAAGAAAGCCTGAGTCATCTCATTCCACGACCCAATGGATCGTGGTCTCAGTAAGTATAGCCAACTCTTAGCTCTATCCTTCAAAGAGAAAGGAAAGAACTTAAGTCTCACAATATCATCAGTTGCATTTTGACTATGGAAATTCGCAACTACCTCCTCAAACTCCCTAATGTGCACATATGAATTTTCATTTTCCAACCCATGAAAAGTGGAGAGTAGCTGTATCACTCCCGTTTTAACATCAAGTTGACGCGTATTGGGTGGAAACATTATGCATGATGGAGTGACTGTATGTGTAGGGTGGACGTAATCCTGAAGAGTTCTAGTGCGTTGATCCTCGTGTTCACTCATATTTTCAGAAGCAAAAGAACTATCAAATACATGAATAGAGAAATTGGACTTTGAATTTGACTCTAACACAGGCTTATAAGCAAACCGACCTAATGCATCCCTATACCTATTATGCATGCAAGATAACAATAAAAAGTAAAAATAAAAAAATGCAACACTAAAAAAAACTATGAAAGAGGAAAAAAAAATAATGCAGTAAGAAATAAGAGGGAACGAAGTTACCGCTTTTACAAGCTGCTGAAAAAAAAAACTATCTAACAATTCTTGTACCGTCTCCCCGGCAACGGTGTCAAAATTTGATAACGTCCAAAAAATAATTCGGTAATTGTAGTTCAGCTTTGGGGTGTCGATTCCATAGATATACAAATTTAAAAAATAGTAGAATAGCAAAGAAACTATGAAAAAAAATATTAAATGATTAATGAAAAAAAAAAAAACTGCTTTTAAATGTAAATTAAAATTACACTAAAGAATTAACGGAAAAAGTAATCAAAATTGACGAACAGTAGAGTGTCGGAAATTCCTTGCACATATCCGGTATTTTAATTATTTTTAATTCACTGATAACTCAATTGAGAATTCAATTCCGTAATTCTCAATCGGAAGATATAGAATGATAAACCCAAAATTAAATCAAATGTAACCCTTTGAAAATCACTCATCACTTCTAAATTACGCAAATTGATATTCATATTGAAAAAACCCAATGATGACAACATACCCAGGGAGCGATATTGCAGCAGAGAATTAAATCCATATAAATAATTAATAGATCCAAACACAATCACAGATCTAACCATTCAATAGAAAAAGCATGACTGAATCTATAAACGGAGTAAACTCTATGATTGTTTGAAAAAGAAAACACCAATAATATCTTGAGAATGATAAAACAAAGAATTTTAATAAATTGAAAATCAAATACATAAATTAAAAATATCATCTAGTGTGTAAGTTCATCCCTAACCCTACATGAGAATTTAGTTATCCATACACTTAATGGATAACAAAAATCTCCCAAGAAAAATTATCACGCAACCGACCAATTGAAAATTGAATCTGGTTATGCTCACGTCGGCGTTCACGTTCTAGGTCCCCCCCTCCCTCTCCCGGCGCTAGATAAAGTCCAAATATATATATATATATATATGTGTTACTATGTCCTACTGCCCCTGGGTCTCCAGTAAATGTCGTGTTATTATTTGAATTGAAGTTGGGCTGATATGCAAATACCGGTGATGACATGAAGAACAAGGCTTGTGTGTCAAAAGAGTGGTGGGCCACGTCCAGGTGAGCATCAAAAGAGTATATGTGAATTAATGCTGCTGTGCGTTCCTCAAAGTGATGGTGCCATGTGCTTGGATTGTGGGCCAGCCAAATTGATGAGTAAACCTGGGCACAAGTCTTGTGGCTTGTGAAATTAAAACCATGCAACGTGTGGTGGCTTTCTTGAAAGTAATACTGTTGACCCATGTGATTTTTTTTCACTCCTTCAAACACCAATAAAAAAAACTAAATAAATAAAAGTAAAAATAAAATAGAATGAAATGAAATAAAGTAAAATAAAATAAAGAATAAACATAAAAAAAAAAATAATGCTTAAAAATATTTCAATGTAAATAGAAATCCAATTTAATAAAATAAGTGAAATCCAATTATTTCTATTTTCATTTTTTACAATTTAATCAAATATTATGATATTTAGAGTGCATTTTCACACACTCATCAGGTTCCGTGAGATGTAGTTAGGTCCTATGAGTGGAGGCGAGATTACGACTGTGTGGGTATTGTCGTTATGATGAAGGTAGAAGGGTTTGGTTGGGTCTTCTATGCGTGATATGAGAATGGAGGAATCGGCTGCCATTGATGATGATAAATGAAGTGATAAACTTTGAGAAAATAAAGTATTTGAGAACCAGGAATGCGGTACGCACCTATTTGAGAAAATAAAGTATTTGAGAACTAGGAATGCAGTACAAACCTATTAAACAACCAACAATGCAGTACGCACTGAAAGTATTTGAGAAAATAAACTTTGAAAGGTGAATGAAAGAGGAAGATCGTTAGACCTTCTTTGATACCATGTTGAAGATTGAAGATTGGAGAGAAGAGAAGTGAGAAGAAGATGAAGAACTGAAATGGGAGATAAAAGAACTACTCTGTTCTCATTCAAAATCATGTTAAAGAATACAAGCATATCAGTCCCTTATATGTATAGATCTCTTCAAAGTCTACTATACTAAAGTAGTAAGACAAACATTACATTTTATATACATATATCTAACTTTACACAATTCTGATAACATTGCAGAGTACGGCAAAGTGCACTATGCACTAGCCTTGTCTATTCTGCGTCCATCCCTTTTGCACTCTACAGTGGCCTTGTCTGCATCTAGGGCAGGAGGAAGTATACCAAGTCTCTTTTCCTTACTGGATCTTCCTTGAGATTATTTTGTTCTTCCACGTAATAATTTTCTTCATTTCAATTCTAAAATCTTGTACGTACGTAGTTTTGGTAATGTGTTTGTGGTTTTCTCAACTCATACAGGCGCGCCTTTCAAGTTTTATTACTAGTGATTAATGAATTCATAAGAAGTATTACATTTTGGAGAATATTTAAGAGCTTATAACAATTAAGTTATGACTATTAAATATTATAAGTTTGTGAGGCTTTGCATTTGACATACAAATTACATTTTTTTTTATAATAAGGAGAAGGAGAAGGAGAAGGAAAAAAACAAGGTGCTCAAACAAAGTCTTACGATCAAGTAACATTTATATTTGTTGCATGGTGACTGAGGATATGTTTACATAATGAACATATTGTTTTTATTTATTGAAAATAGTTAAACTAATAATTAAGTGAACAAAATTATCATATTATTTGAATTGTCAGCTCTTGAGGAAGAGATCAAATTGGAAGTGAGATACATTCATTCATTCATTCATATTTGCCATATGAATTAATAGAATTTTTCCTTTTCAATTATTAGAGCAATATCATGTTCAGAAAAAAGATGAAAAAAAGTTCCAATAACCTGTTATTAGAGGGCATAATTTTGTGCAAGGAGTTGAGGGCTCGTAAGAAGGGCATAATTTTGTGCAAGGAGTTGGGTTTCTCACATGTGATTATTGAGTGTGACTCGCTTTTGGTTGTTAACTAGCTTCTTGCACGCAAATGCATGGTGTGGTATTTGTGGAATTATTGGGTGGAACTTCTTCGGGAGCTTCAAGATATCTCCTTTCAAATTGTTCATCAATTTTAGGAAGGGGATCAAGCTGCAGATTATTTGGAGCGCATGGGTGAGGAGGGTTTTTCTACTAGATACTTGGGTGAAGCCGATCTGCCCTGTCTATTGAGGGGTATTTTAAGGCTCAATCGTTTGGGTTTATTGTGTTTAAGAACTTAATTTGTTGGTCTGTATGTTGTTTTGGTTTTATTGGTCCTTTTGTTGGCTCTCTGGTTTGTCTTATTTTGGTTTTGATGTTTGGAGATTTCTTTGTAATAAGTGTTGGAACAAAGTTGTTTGGGTTTTTTTGGAGCCATGGTAGTTTATCAATAAATTTGGAAATGAGTCACTCTTGGATATGTGGCTCTCACTTTTCAAAAAAAAAAAAAAAACCATTTCAATAAAATATTTAGAGTCGACAAAAAAACATGGCTCTCTATGGGGTGTTTTAGTTTTGTTCTTTCTTGTTTTTTTGGTTATTTTTATTAAAGCTCTAAGAAAAAGAAAAAACCCTTTTCTTTTTTCCTTCCAAACATTAAGAAAATAGCCATCTAGCATGAGTATCATTAAACAAATTCTTGGTTATTGTTAGGTTGTCAACCATCTGGCAGGAGCATCATTAAGTTGATCAGATGGTCAGAATTTCTTGAATAACTGAAAATGTCCCTATGGCTGTAATAATCCCGCCCAAGTCGGGGAATGTCTTAGAGTCAGGAAGAGGCTTCACCTTGCCCGTTCGATCTACTTCAAGTGGATACTTTAATAGGTGTCCCTTCATTTCCATTACCTCATCAGTTGCATATTGCCTCCATTTGCGCTCACTCATGGACTGTACTTGTCTGACACATTCAAGGCTCTCTAGTTGCTTGAAACATTCTTCGATTGGCCCGACATGCTCTGCCCATAATGACATTCTATATCCATAGATCTACACCCATAGAAAAGTATAGATGGTTGCGCATTATGGTAACAATCGTAAAATGCCCAGCAGTGCTAATCATCTACAATCACAACTTGATATCTAAGCAAAGATATCCAACTAAGAACTATGCATTATGTCTCAAAAGCATGAACTGAAAAAAATGGATATTAAGACTAATATTAATCTTAAACGGAGTTGGGTCAGCAAAAATGGACATTAAGACATTATGAATAGCTTTCATCATGGACCAAATGCAGGAGGAAGTGTTGACAAAGATGAAAACTTAGAAAAATTTCCATGATTTTCATTCAATTGTTGGGGTTACATTTTATACACGAAAAAGATAGAATAAAGAATTAATTAAATTGAAATAACTTGAGAGAACGTTTTAACAACTTTCTCTAATGTTATATTCTAGAAGATACTTGGCGATTGATTGTAAAAGGCATGAGTCATGATCTAGTTGCTCTGAGTTGGCTGTGCTACACGTTTGGCCTGCCAACTGTTTATCTAAATGCTTAAGTGGGTCTATTATTTTTATATGCCCCCACGAGTCCAAGGGCGTCTAAACGACATTGAGACTCGTCCGAATATGATGGAATTTATCTGCAACAAGTGATTTGGTTAACGCATCAGATATCTGATCATTAGAACTACAAAAGGAGACTTGCAGGAACTTGGCAGCGACTTGGTCTAGAACAAAATGAAAGTCTATGCCCATGTGCTTCGTTTAGAGTGTAAAGGAAGCCTTGTTAAAGACCACTTCTCGAGATATATAAAGTTGATTTGTGGTGTGGTCAAGGCAATTATAGCCATTGTGGGATAGGCTATAGCCCAAAAATAAACAAGAGACAAATTTAAAGTTGAGTTTATTTTTTAGATGAGGCCGAATGTTAGGCCAACATTCACAGACAAATACCTTGAGAAATTTGTAATCGGACTCAATTTTGTAAACAAGAAAATGAGGGGTTTGATTGTGTATAGTGGGAGAAGGTAAGAGATTAATTAGATAAACCATTATTTCAAATGCATCGGCCAGTAAGTGAAAGGTAATGAGGAATGGGCTAACAATGCAAGGTCTGTTTTAATGATGTGTCGATATTTTCTTTCGAGAAACTCATTTTATTGATGAGTGTGTGGACATGAAAATCAATGTGTAATGCCCAATTTTTGACAAGTTTGAGTGAGAGGTTTAAATTCGCCCCCATCATTCATTTGAAGAGTGATAAGTTTTAAATTAAACATTCAATAGAAGGCAAGAAAGTGTTGAACACATTGAAAACATCAAATTTAAGTTTACCCCAATCATCTGCACATAGTAATTGAAGAGGCCAAGAATAAGAGGCCTTGCTATTACAAAAAGGTAATTAATGGGCCTTAGCAAGTGGACATTCAGAACAATAAAAATGTGAAGTAAAAGAGGAAATTGGTAGACATTTTTGTTGAAGAACTCGATAGACAAGAGACAAGGTAGGATGACCTAGCCTTTGGTGCCATCGGGCCAGATCCTTTCATTCACCAAAATGAGTAATAAGACTAGTGGGTTGGAAGGGAAAGACTTAAAGCCCATTATGGGTTGGCTCGGTAAGAAGCACCTTCTTTGTCTTGTTGTCCTTCACAGTGAAATGAGAAAAGTGAAATTCAAAGTAACATGAATTATCAATACAGAAAGTGTAAAACAGAGACTAGGTTCTTAGTAATGTTAGGAACATGTAGTTGATTACGGAGAACAAAAGAACAAGACAGACAAGAATCACCGAAAATTTGGATGGGTATACCAGAACCATCTCCAACACGGATTGAATCACTACCAACATACTGCTCAGATGAAACATTCAAGTTAGAAAAATTATTAGTAATGTGGTGTGTAGCTGCAGAATCAGGATACCAAGAAGAGTCAAGGAGTGAGTCTGGAGCTGTGTAATTGGCAGATAATGATCGAGGAGCTTCATACTGATATGCATGATCAAACCTATACCGGCATTGTGAAGCTACATGAGCGGACTTGTTGCAGACCTAATAGGTGGGTCGATTTGAGGTATATTGTTGTTGGGGAGAACCATTCTGGGAAGATGAACGACCTCCACGATTGTTATAAAAGTTGCGACCCTTACCACGACCTTGACGACCACTACAATATAACTCTCATGAATCAACAGTAATTGGTATAGTTCATGAGAGGAGTGGGCTCTACCCGAGTGGTAACAGAGGTTATAAAGGCTTCCTAAGAAGGCCTAACCCATTGAGAAGATAAGTAACCACTTATTTGTCAGGGACTATTACCTATAGTGGCTAAGGCATTCAACTAGAAAACGAACCTTGCCAAAGTAATCAGTCATGGTTTAATCACCTTTGGATAAATTTGTGAGTTGGAACTGAATTTAAAATTCCTTGGCCTGAGAGTGAGAGGCAAACATGGAGGCCAAGGAAACCCTGAGATCACAAGTGGTTTTTGAAGACAGAACATGGCCAAGTAAAGAATTGGTGAGAGAGAAGAAGATAACACTAAGGGCAAGCTAATAAGTGCGTTCCAAGAAGTGAAATCTGGATTAATTTTGGGAGGAGAGTTGCAGAGGCAAATAAAAATTCAGTGGGAGGGAGATTGGTGCCATCAACAAAAGGAGAAGAGGTCTTGGCCTCAACGGTATGCGGATATTTGGACTTTCCAGAGAAGATAATTCTGATTGGTGAGCTTGGTGGTGATGATATGGGAGAAAGAATATAGGAAGGGGAAAGAAGAAGATGGAGCCGTGGTTGAGGATGACTATATTAGTTAATGGCTCTCGATACCATGTTGACAGAAATGAAAACTTAGAAAAACTTTCCTAATTTTCATTCAATTGCCGGGGTTGCATTTTATACACGAAAAAGAAAGAATAAAGAAGTAATTAAATTGTAATAATTTGAGAGAACTATCTAACAACTCTCTCTTCTGTTATATTCTAGAAGATGCGTGGCTAATGATTATAAAAGGCATGAGTCGTGATCTAGCTGCTTTGAGTTGGCTGTGCTACATGCTGTGCCTGCAAACTGTTTGTCTAAATGCTTAGATGGGTCTGTTATTCTGATAAGAAAACCTTGAATTCGCTTATAGATCCGGTCACATGCCCCTTACTATATCTCCGACACCACACGCCGTCATTTTTCTTTAATTTTTTTTATAATAAAATACATGTTTTTCACATTTTTTTCCAAATCATCTGATTCAATTTTTCCCTATCCACTTTCTCCCTCCATGCCTTCACCCTTCTGTCTACCTTGCAGTACGTCTACCACAATTTGGCGGCGTCGACGACTCTAATCAACCAAAGAAACTCACATCTTGGTTTTGTTGTTGTGCTGATGTTGCCATAATTGCTTCATAAGATATCTCTCCCTAAAAATTTTCAATAAAATGTATAGAAACTTGCTTCACACCCACGGAAAATGCATAGAAACTCGCTTCACACCCACATAATTGGTTCATAAGGAACACGAAAAGTCTTCGGTAGAGGGAGGGGGGAGCAATGAGCGAACGCTGAGATTCTCATTCTCATAGATCAGACCATTTTGAAATGAACCAAGTTTGTCACATCAATAGTGTCTAGTGTATGATCTCAAACCGGCCTAAGAGTATAATTAATATTTAAAGTTGAGCCGCTTGTCCTGTCTTTCCTCTACTATCGTCGAGAAAAAGTCTTTCGCAATGAAAGTCTATGGCCAAAATATTGCGCAGCAGCCAATCATATTAAGAGCAATCATGCGTTTAGAACTAGAAGCCCACTTATGATTTACTCGGTTCTCCCTGCCTATTCATGGTCCCCGTCCAAAAAAAAAAACTAGATTTCAAGGTTCCTCCAAGTATCATAGAAACAACATCCTTGGCCACTAATTCCCATCCGTGCATTCTTTTGTACTGCGGCTCATTTGCATTTCAAATCATTGGTCAGCTTTCTACTGCCATTTTCATCAATTAAATAAGGAAAAAGATTAGTTTGCCCATTAAGTTTGACATCTTATTTCCATATTTTATTTATTTTATTTTATTTTTTTAGTTTTTTTTTTGTTACTTAATAATTAAGAAAATAATTATTAGTGTATTGATTTTTTTTCATATTTTAATATGATAAAAAAATAGGAAAAAAATAAAAACAAGATTTTAGTTGAGCGGTCAATCGCAACGATCACATTCGATGGACATGGTAGCATGATCCATTAAATAAGAGTGATTTTACACTCCTAAATGGTGGGTCCTGACTGGAACTCTGCATAAAAAAATAATTTTTTTTCTTTTTTATTTAGATATTTTTTTTCAGTTTTAAATATTTTAAAAAATCATAATATTATGAAAATACATATTCTTAATCAATATTAAAAAAAATCAAACTTTCACAGTCATGATTTCCAGATGAATCCCGTTTGTGAGAATAGGATTTCTCATTGAATAAAACTCAACTACTACTTCCTTGTGATCATGCACCCCTCTCTCTCTCTCCCTCTCTCTTTCTCTCTCTCTCTCTCAAGAAGGAATCGGAAAAAAAGCAGGCATGAACCTAAGAAATGTTTGGTAATGTGTTCTCTGCAGGAAGTGAATCACCATTGTCCATATCAAGTTATTGCCATCTTAAAAAGTAAAAAAGAACTGAATTTTAAAAAAATCACTTCCAACTAATTTATTTGTCATCAAAATACAAATACAACATTAATTCAATACAGATTTATGAAGCATGAAAAGTGGGAAGACAGGAACCCATATGGTGGATAGTGGATACATCCCGCATGAAAATAACCGAACAGAACATTTTTTTATTTATTAAGTAAATAGAACAGAACAAATAGCAATAAGGAAATTGATAAAGCTTGAACCTAAAACTTCTAATTTCCCGCAGTCTTCTGATTTGGTTTGAAAACATACTTAATCAACGACTCCTTAATGGATAAGAGTTGAGGAAATTCCTGCTTCAATTTCGTGGCATCAAGCTCATTGTTGCTTCTTGCGGCAATGACTACCTTTGCCTGCTCTTCAAGAGTAAAGTTCTTCCATGTGAAGTTGGGGTTAATGTATTCCCTATACAACTCTAATATGTCATTGTGGCTGACCACGCCGGGGTTTGTGAAGTTCCATATTCCAGTGAGATTTCTCTTTGCCATCTCAATGGAGATTGGGAGCAGTTCATCCACGATCGTCATCGAGTTTGGTATGTTCACTACCTTTTCGTACTGAGTGATTTTTCTGATGAAATTATGAGGGTTGGATAAATCGGATGAGATGGGCATTCTGCCACGCAAGGTGCAGACATTCTCATAGTTCTTGAGAAGTTCTTCCACCTTAAAAACATCAAGCTCGAGCCACAATCAGTAACAAACAATTCGTCTTAGACAGCCATCTACCCTTAATTATTGGTCTGGTTTGCTTTTAGAGATGAGACGAGATGAGATGAAATAAAATAAAAGTTAAAACAATATATTATTATAAAATATTTTTTTAATATTAATTTTGTTTTGAAATTTGAAGAATTTTTTTAGAATTTGAAAAAGTTAAATTATTTAATTTATTTTGTATGAAAATTTGAAAAAAAGTGTAATGATGGGTTGAAATGAAATTAAATAAAATGAGATAATCTGAAAAAATAAATAAGGCCTAAATTGTATGCATATCTGAGAGAAATATGTCCCCAGCACGATAGTTTTGAAAAATAAATCACCGAGTTTACAAAGCACAATGATTCACACTTTATAGGACTCGCATATTTTTTCTTTGCTTCAATCAAAAGTAGTTAACAAGCTTTTATAAACACACCCTAATTAATCATCCAATCAGCTCAATTTGCAAGTATAAGACACAGATTCACTATTCACAAAGATCATGCTTTTTTAACTACAGACATAGTTTATCGGATCAAAAAGTGCTTAGGACACCACAATAGATTAGTTATTGTTTGGCCAAATTTTGATTAAAAATTTTTATTTTTATAAATTTTAATTAATTAATTTTTACTAAGCTAAATAATAAACTTAACAAATCAATATATATTTTATTAAAATGTTAATTTTCAACTTTTTATTATTTTAATTATAATTGTAATTTAAATATTTATTTGTTATTAAAAAATATACATAAGCTTTTTAATGTTCAAATTATTCTCGACGGATATAATTTTCTAATAATTTTTTTTTACAATAATCATATTCTTTCTATTAGTATATTTTTCAACGGTCATATTTTATCATCATATATTTAGAATGCAGTTTTTTTTTTTTTTTTTTTTGCATGTACGTAGTACCAAGCAAAGCTCTTATATATTTCATACAAATTCACAATCTCTCTGAATCATTACTAAAAGCAAGATCCCAGTCTTCACATATTAAGGCTATGTATAGAGGAAAAATAAAAATAATGGGGAAAAGAAAGAATTAGGAAAACCCACCATTGCCTTGGTCTTGGAGTAGAAAGATCCGAAGAAGTTGGGGGTGTCCTCCTCCTTGAACCCAATGCCGGAGCCCATGGGGTGACCAGAATCGTACTCGAAAATACACCCGGTAGCGTAGTTGATCAAGATGAGGCCCTTTTCCCTGCAAACGTCGGCCAAAGTGAGGGTCCCAACGACGTTGTTCCTGATGATCTCGACCTTGTGGAACTCGCACCAGTCGACGTTGGGGCGGCCAGTGACGCCAGCGGCGTGGAAGACATGGCTGGGCTTGACAGCCGCCACGTCGGCCTCGAGCGACAGGCGGTTCTCGAGGCGTCCTGAACCGTAGGCGAAGTCGATACCCTGCTCCTGGCAGAGCTTCCCCAGTAACCCTCCTATCCAACCGCGGCCGTAGATCAGGAACTTAAGCGGCTTGTCGGTTACCGAGGATCCAATAGCTGGAAAACCCATCTCAGAGACGGAGAGAAAAAGAGAGGGGGATTTGGATTTTGGAAGAAGTGGATTATAAAATAGAAGATCGATACTTTGGTGAGTTGGGATGTGAAGAAATATACATAGCACGGAAGCGAGCAATGGCTGATTCGGTCCAAAGATGCCGATGGTACCAAGCTCTCTCCCTTTTGGCTTGGACTGTGGAAGGGATAGCACGAAGATTGTTGAGAATCTTGCGTCTCTCAAATTTTTTATTTATCTTTGATAAAATATTAAAAAAAATAAGAAAATAAATATACCACAAAAATTCATATAAAAATTTTCAAAATTAAAAGAAAAACTATCAGACTCAAAAAAAAATATACTATATAAAAAATTATTACAATCATATAATTTTTTTTCTCATTTTAATGATATTCATAAAAATTTTCTCATTAATAAAACTATAACTTTCACTTTTTTTTCTTTTTATATATAAAAAAGAATAATAGAAAAATTTTATTAAAGTAAAAAATTATTAAATAAGTTTTTTATTGATATATTTAAACCAACGAGACTAAATCCATTTTTAAAAGCTTATAAATTTGCTCTCTCGTTTACTCATTTTTCACGTGGGATTCAAAGAATAACACCTAACAAAGATGGCATGCATCATGCATGTTCCACACGAGAACACTGCTATCCTTTAGAGGCAGCTCCCTACGTAATACCAGTCTTTCTTTAAAAAAAAAAAAAATACGATTATGTACTTTTCTTATTTTGTTCACTCATTTTGATTGTTCGTAATTAATATTTTTTTTCAAAATTTTTCTTGCTTAATAGTTTTTTTTTATAGGAATTCTTTGCATAATAGTTAAGAAAGTAATTATAATTGTATTGGTATTTGTTTTTAAAATGTTTAAACATGTTTAAAAAATATTTAATATAAAATATGAAAAAAAAGTATAAATTGTATTAGGAAGCATCAAATTGATAAGATATAATAGCACCATTCAATAAAAAATAAATAAAGTCAATCTTTTTCATCTTGATTAACAAAAATTATATGGATACGAACCCCTAACTTGAAAATTATTTTTTTCGGTGAGATTATCATTTGTATCTAGATTCGTGTACATGTTTTAGTGCAAGATGAATAATAAAATATATATGCGATATGATCCAATTTAAGTGTTGAGTTTTGATAGAGTAAAAAGTATAAACTTTTATAGTTTTTAATATCATTAATCATTTAATTTGTATGATTTATAATGAAAAATCTAATGAGAAATCTTTGTTCCGCACACAAATTTTACATACAAAAAAATTACACATTAATATAATTTAATGTGATCTATTTATTTTTATTATGCGATTTGATGTCAGTTTCCAAATTATTTTATTGCATAAGATTTTATGTGTAGACTTAACACTTTTCAACGTAAGATATTATGAGAATACATAGTAAGACAAATAACCATTTAAGAAATAATATATTATGGAGTGACCGGCCTCTCTAAAGTTGACATGAGTTGAAAAGGTGCGAACTTCATTCTTAAATCGAATTTTGAGATCTATTTCGACTTGTGCAGTGGTATCGATTTGGGGGGTGTGATTTCTTGCCTAGCTAGGATTCATTCCATAAAGGTATTTTTTGGGGGGAGGCAGCTGTTCAGACCGTATGGTTGGGTGTATGGAAAATGGAAGTAGATAGGCTGGTTGAGCTTATATGTCGCACTCCTATTAGCGGGCTGGGCTTTCTTTATATTCAGATGGCCGGCTGGTTATAAGGTTTTCTAGTCTTAAAAATTTTATAAAAATAATAGATTACGTCCGACATTTTTGTGGCCTAATTTTCATCATGTTGATCAGCAATATTAGTGGGAATATCACAAATATAATTCCCTACTCACAAATAGAATTTATGGATTCTCGTCTATCTTTGTGGTGGTTGCTGCTCTTTTCAGCCACATTCTTACTTCTTCTGATGCAAAACCAGCAGTTTGCCATAGCAGTGCATGACCGCCGGGGCATGCAGGTGTGAACTCCATGATCAAAAGTTGACATGATCAAAAGATGTAAACTCTATTTTGACCCTCTCTAAAGTTGACATGATCAAAAGGCGTGAACTCGGTTCTTAAATCGAATTATGAGAACTATTTCGTATCTCAATTCTAAGGGCTGAAGAAATAATGACGACAAGGAGGGGCAAGATTAATAGTCATATGATAAATTGAGTTTTTTTCTTTTTTTGGTAAAGAAGGAGATTAATTAATAACATTTCTAAGTAGTATATACATGGACCATTGAGGAATGAGAGATCTCTTTCATACTGGACCACTGGATTTTTAATCAATATTAATTTGCATATTGTCACCTGTATTCCATCACTACAAAAAAATTAGATATTTGTGACTAATTATTCTCTGTCGACATGATTATTTGCTACAAAAATTGACAGGAAATAATCATTTTGATAGAGAATAGTTGACTACAATTTTCTTGTAGCACGTGTGGATTCTAAAGTAGTACGCATCATGTGTTAACGTTGTGTATATATAAATGAGAAGACTAAATATATACAAAATTAATATTCAAAGCTTAGAGATAAAATCTGATCAGTACTCATGAGAAATAATCGTTTTCCGCATCTTTACGGTTGGTTCCGAATAATAACTCTGGTGGCGTATTTCTTTGATCATCAACTTTATGTATCTTTCGTGCACCGCTAATGTGTTTTTTTATTTATTTTTTTGTGTTTTTATTATTATCTTTTTTACATCATTTTTAACACTTTCAAATTCTTTTTTTCACAAAATCATAATATTATTTAATAATATTTTTTTATTATTAAATAAATAAATAGTGCACAAAAAAAGGACACCCAAACGGTGTCATATCTTTATCCATTATAATTACTTCCAGTCAGGCAATTTTTAATATTTTGAATGTGAAATAATTAAAAAAGAATGACACTTCAAAGTGAGAAAACGAGCTTTACCAAATTATATATTATATATCTTTCTACCATAATAAGTGATTATTGATGTTCATTTAATAGATTTTTTTGTTTTTCATTAATTTTTTTTTTGTAAAATTTAACTCTATCCATCCGTGATTTTTAAAATTTAGTTTCTTAATTCAAATTCTTAAAACAAACACTTCAAATTCAAATCTAATTAAATTCAAAACTCTTATTCTCTCAAAAATTATTATCTGAAACTCTCTCTCAATTCGAATTTGTTTAAGCTATTCCTCAGTTACATTTTGAATGAATTCCTAAATTAAAACCAACATCCAATTTCCAACTCATGCTACTAGGAATATCACTATTTACAACGCCTGTTTTAGTTGCATTGAAAATATGATGTAAAAAGCTTTAAGCATCGACTTTTGATGCTCGCATGTTGGATGCAGTTTCTTGGTTTCAGTATGACAGTATCCATTTTCTAAGTTGGTGGCAAATTGATTTCTTCTTCCGCGCTTTTCAGCTGCTGCAAATAATGAGAAATTCGTGATAAATAATCATCACAATACTTGATGGTAAGTGATGCAATGCGCAATTGCATCTACCGTCGCTCGTCGCAAAAGCTTTTCATTTCGCTGCAAATAGTAAATTACAGATTACAATCATTCTCTCACGTGGTCGTCATTAAAATATTTTTTTCAACCAAAATCCCAATTTGCGATGACTAAATGTCGCCGAAAATAATATGTTACAATATATATATATATATACCGGTGAACGTACGATATTCATGACTTGACTAGCAAGCTATTAGTTCTTGTTTATTGTAAAAATTCCTATGCAACCCAACGAAATTGAGAAATAGCTTACACCAAATATTATTCTCATTGTAAAACTTGAAGCAAAATAGATACATACATATATATATACTAGGCCGTAAGGAGCTTTGCACATTGCCTAGTTAATTAAGTGAAACAACATAAATAATATAATTTTTTTAAAAAAGAATTAATAAACATCTATAGATAATAATAACTCTTGTGTAACGATACTATGAATAATATAAAAATAAAAAGATATTAAATATTCTAGCAATAATTTTCTCAGCAAAATATATAATTAAACTTAAAGTCATATATTACATAAGTTTGTTCCAATCCTATAAAGCACTCTCCACCTAAATAAAATTCGGTTTGCACCATCATCATCTCTCTGATTTCCTTTCTCTTAGAAGCAAGTTAAATTGACATCCATGAATATTAGAATGGGGTAGGAGATCAATAGACAAATATTCCTATTCAAAATTTAGGTAACAATTTTAACATCTTTCATATATGAAAATAATGAAATGTATGCACAAAAAGCATCTTTTGCCCTCACATAAATTATAATCTAAAGAATAAATTGTGACATTTGTTGTCTCCATATCAATTTGAAGAATTAAAATAAAAATATAATAACACAATGACATGCAAATCCAAAAAACGAAATTTATTTTTTTCTTCAAATTCATTAGAAATAACTATAGAAAAAAAAATGATAAATGTTAGGTTTATGCAACCAGTTCCGTTTTCGTGAAGTATGGCTCTATTTGAGATAATGTTCCAGAAACTTTTTAAAGTTTTATTGGTTTTGACTGCAATTTTTGTATCTAATTGATTTCTCCTACTTCATAGGGAGATGGGCATTGATACCGTAAGCAAATGTGAAAAAGAACAACTGGAATTGCTGAAGATATATCTAAAGATCATTTTACTTATGAAAAAAAATATCCTTAATATCATAAAAAAACAACAAAACCAAAATGGACACTGCAATGAAATTTTTTTCATCAGAAAAAATGAGACTAATTGAAGAAGAGACAAAAAGAAAAAAGAAGTTTACAGTAGCATGAACAACACAACATAGCAAGCATAGACCAAACAGGAAATATAAAAAATTTATTATAGCAAAACGAAGTCCAAAAAAAAAAAGCCTAAAGAACCAACAGACCAAGTAAAAAAGAGAAGTATGACTACATCCATGCATAAAGCTACATTAAGCTACAGATTATTGACTCTTTTTTTTGTAAGTAATAAGATAAGTCTTATTCTAAATAAATAGGCATAGCCTAAATACACTAGAAATATACAAATAAAAAACACATATTTACAAGCTAAAACTGGAAAATTAAAACAACATAAAACATTCATTCCCATCCCTTACAAGATTTGAAATCCAAAATTTTCAACAAATGAGGAAATGTCATTTGAAGGAAATGGAGAAGACTAAAAAGGATCATTTTCAGCAATTAAGAAGCAAAAACCAGAGGTGCCAAAAGTAAAAAAAAACCAAGTTACCATAGCCAAAAAACTAAATCAAATTTCAAAATTAGCCGTTATAGCAACAATATGTTACCTGCAGCTCAATTAGAATTATAAACTAAAATATAAAATGACAGTAGCTCTATA
Organism: Platycarya longipes; assembly: GCA_036559045.1. Lineage (NCBI taxonomy): Eukaryota > Viridiplantae > Streptophyta > Magnoliopsida > Fagales > Juglandaceae > Platycarya > Platycarya longipes. The sequence continues at coordinate 9,953,707 of CM071799.1, read as the reverse complement.
AGCATACACTAACAAAGAAGAATGGTGCATTTAAGTAAGTCCACTATTTTGAAAGTGAAAAAATAAAATGACAATTTTTGCTCTGCAATTACCAATTCAGGTTGAGAGAAGAAAATGTAGCACATCAGGATCACACCATATTTGAATTACATTCTCCTACCCCAGTATTTGTGGTGCCCTTGCTTTCCTATTCAAGTAGGAAAAGTTGAAGGTTGAAATAAATGGTGTTTGAAAAAAAAACTGAAGTTTAATTAACCAATTTGTAAGCTTATTGCACCAAGTTTGACTCTTTCAATCATACAACAAAAACATTTATAAGGACATGTACTTGTTTAGTTATGACATGAAAAAATGAGATTTGCTCACGACAACAAAAGAACTCCATATATGTGGTTCATCAGTACATAGAGAACCCCAAAATACCATGGTTGGGTAACAACGGTACTCCAAACTTCAAAGCAAATAAGGTGAAGCTTCTAAGGGAAAGAATTACTTGTCAAGGTGAAAAAGATCTCAATGCATGAAAGACTTTCAAAACTTTTTTCCGTTCATTACTGTAGTTGCTTATGTAAGAGTTTTATTTAAATTCTGTGTCTCACACACCTATCTTATCAGTTTGAAATAGTTCAAAATCTTATTGGATAATATTTGAGTTATGAAGGGATAAAAATTACTCCTAAGAGATAAGATTAAACTCTATATCTCTAGTTATAGTCAAACACAAACTCATAGATTTCTTGATGGTCGGAAATCTATAAATAGCACTGGGAGGTTCAAGGGTTCTCACCTATAACATTAGAGTGTCTCTAGCCATCGGGAGACACTTGTGAGGCAAACATTGTTAGGCGATCCTTCTCTCATAGTCAGATCAATTATTCATTAATCAGATGGAAAAAGGTACGTTGCTTATATTATTATTTTATTATTGTAAATCATAGAAAATCAAAGATCCGTTTCACTAATGTCATGTTAAAATATTTAACATGTAACCTTATTAATTTCCTCCATGTATGCTCCTACAAAAAAAGAAGAGGGGTTCTTATCAACAGGACCAAGCCTCCTAAGATAATTGCAACTAAGTCATGTAAAGCTAAACACAAACACAATTTCTAAGATACTGATTTGTTCCCAGCTAGGATTTGGTATATATGAAACAGAATCACAAAGTCTCAAAATATAATATAAATGCCAATGAAGAGCAGACCCAAATAGAGCAGACCCAAATAGAGCATACCTCCTTTGACCGTGACAAGTTCAAGCGTTAATCTTATCAATAAAAGCATAAAGAGAGAAAGGCTTACTACGTCTCTAGAAGAGTTAGAGAGAGGCTTACTGTACCGTGGCATATGGAGCATCGAGAGATCGGGAGACTCATAAAGGGGAGAGAGAGAGAGAAGGATGAGATAGATTAGGGTTGTGGAGGCTAAGGTTTTTTGAAGGAAAATTATGAGAATGACAGACTGGGTGAGGTTGTGCTAAGGGGGGGAAAACTGGCTATGGCCTTGCGTGAGCTAGCAGAGGGGGAAGAGAATAGCTGTTGCAGAGAGAGAGAGAGAGAGAGAGAGAGAGAGAGAGAGAGAGGAGCAGGGGAGAGTATTGGTCGGTCCGGACCGACACGACCGATTGGACCAACCCAAGTCTAAGTTCGATCGATCTTGGTCCAAAAAAATACAAGATTGAATAGGTCTGGTCCCGGTCCAAATGTTTTTCACCTTGAACCGGATCAGACCGAATGTACGCTATATATATATTTTTCATTCATTATATATATTATTTATATAATTATAGTTGTATATAATTAATTATATAATATATATTATTTATTATTTAATGTATAAATATTAACTATAATATATAGTAATAGTATTAGTACTATATACATTAATAATTTAATATATTAATATTTAACATATTATAAGAGTTATAGATCGGATCTGACCAAATCAGACCATAAGAGACCAATCTAGTCCAGTCCTAAAAATCCTTAATTTATTTGCCAACTATATTTACAAATACAATTATTTATTTCTCAATTTAAATTCATTACGAAACATTAAATCCAAATAATAATATTTTATAAATGAAATTATAATAATTAGTAAATAGTTATCTTTCATCATTTTCCATCAGTTAATTATTTACTTAATTTTATATAATTCTTTCGTTATTAAGATATTTTTCTTTTATTACCTATCAGATATATGTTAGAATTTATATTTTTTTTTCCTTTATGCATTACATTATTTATCAAAATTTATTTCTTTATAAAAATTATATAATTTTTTAAAAATAATCACTTCATTAAACGTGGTTTGTTTTCCAAATTTAATTTTACTATTCACAATTCATTTTAACTTATTTCAATTAATTTCAACTCTACTATTTAAAATTTATCTCATTCCATCTTAATTTCAAATCTAAACAGTCTTTAAAAAAACATATTTTATACGTTATTTCTTTCTATTGTATATATATTATATATATTTCTTTATATATATAAAGTGGCTATCTAACAGAAATTCTTGTTTTAACGAAAATTCTTATTTCTCCGTTAAAGTTAATATTTTTCGTCAGTTTCTATTATAATTAATACTGCATTTAATGAAAATTATCACTTTACACACAATTTATTAAATTTATTCACTGAAATAATGTTTTTGGCATTAAAATTAATTCCACCTCTTCAACTTTCTACAATAGTAAACTTTCCATTTAAAACTCATTTAACATCTATCTAATACCACTTAACACTTTAAACACAAGTCATTAAGCCCATAAATAATGTTAGAAATTTCTATTTTAAAATTCCTACTTAGGAAATATTTTTTAATTTTATTTTATGTAAAATAAATATAGAATAATAATAATAATATATAATGACATAATAATAGTATAGAATATATAAATATAACAATATATATAGAAATAAACCATTCATAATAATTTATACGTTAGATAATATAATTTTATTCATGAAAATTTTATTCTTATTATATGATTAATAATTTAATTTTTTAAAAAATAATTTATAATTTTAAAATGAATGCATTATTTATTAAATTAACTATATATACGATATATATAGTTAATATACGGTATATACAATTTATTATAATTATATTAAATTGGTAATAATAAGCAATAAATATAATTAATATTATATGTTTGATATTTAATTGAAATATATATGATTAAATAAATTTATATAAATTATAAATTATAATATAACATTCTTATATAAATTATCAATTATATAATTTATTTTTTTCAAAAAACTCATACTATTTCTTAAAAATACTCACATAACTAAAAAAATATAGATATTTTAATGTCCTCTGTTTTGAGGCCGTACAAAATAATACAAATGTTAAATTATCATTTTGGAATTAAAAAAATATCATATCTTGAACTAACCTTTTATTAAAATTTTAATCAAAATTATCTCAAACAAATTTGATAAAATTATATGTTATGTTTATTTATGAGACTATCTTATTATTTTTATTAATTTTTTTTATAATATATGAAAACGTATAATTATTTATCATCTACTTAATTAGGAATAATTATTAAATTTTTATTAAAAATTAAATTAAATAAACGTGCTTTGCACGTTATTTCTATCTAGTATATATATAAGGTATCGAATCTAAATTGATATATCTTTATATATATAAAGTAGTTATCTAACAAAAAATCTTGTTTTAACGGAAATTATTATTTTTCTGTTAAAATTAACACTTTCCATCCATTTCTGTTAAAATTAATAATGCATTTAATGATAAATATCATTTTAAATACAATCCATTAAACTCATTAATCACCGAAATAATGCTATTGACATTAAATTCAATTACACTACTTCAATTTTCTATAACGGTAAATTTTTTATTTAATTTTATTTTATGTAAAATAAATATAGAATAATAATAATAGTATAGAATGACATAATAATAGTATAGAATATATAATAATATATAATAATATATATATAAATAAATCATTCATAACAATATAACAATGCAATCCTCACTTAGAGATATTAATTTATACGTTAGAAAGTTTAATTTTATTTATGAAAATTTATTTCTATTATATGATTAATAATTTCATTCTTTAAAAATTATTTTATAATTTTAAAATGAATGCATTATTTATTTATTTTTTGAGATGATAAATATACGGTATATACAATTAATTATAATTATATTAAATTGGTAATAATAGGCAATAAATATATTTAATATATTATATATGTTTGATATTTAATTGAAATATATATGATCTAATAAATTTAAATATTTAAGATTAAAATTTCATATTATAAATTATAATATAACATTCTCTTATATAAATTATAAACTATATAATTTTTTTTTTAAAAAAAGATCATATTATTTCTTAAAAATAATCACATAACTAAAAAAATTGTGGATGATTCAAGTTTATGTAGATCTAAAAAAATTCAAAAACTAAAAATATATGTATTTTAATATCATATCTTTTGAAACTGTGCAAAATGATACAAATATTATATTATCATCTTGGAATTATAAAAATATAATATCTTGAACGAATCTTTTATTAAAGTTTCAATTAAAATTATTTTAAACAAATTTGATAAAATTATAGGTTATATTTATTTATGGGGCTATTTTATTATTTTTATTAATACTCTTTTTTTATAATATATAAAAATGTGTAATTATTTATCATCGATTTAATTATAAATAATTCTCAAAATTTTGTTAAAAATTAAACTAGATAAACGTATTTTACACATTATTTCTATCTAATATATATATATATATCTTTTATATATAAAATATTATCTAACAAAAAAATCTTATTTTAACAGAAATTGTTAAGTAATGTAAAGCTTCCATTAAATCTCTGTTAACTCAATTTTGCCTTTTCACTTTCTCGTTTCATCGATTTCCATCTCGTTATTCGTTCTCTCGTTCTCTCTCTCAGTTTAATTCATCGCATCTCATGGGTTCCTCGCATTTACGTTCATCGCACTACCTTCCTCGCATCTAAGCATCTAATCGCAAAATGAGCTTTCCTCATAACATACAAGCTTTTCAATTTCCTCTTTTCGATTTCCTCGCATCTACGTTCCTCGATTTCGTCTTTTCGATTTCCTCTCCCCCCAACATACAAGCTTCTCGGTCTCTCTCTCTCTCTCCGATTAGCGTTTTTGAGCGATCAATTGGAAGAAAAGAAGAAAGGGAATCTGAGACTTCAAGAATCATGTTGGTGTCCGATTCCGACTCCTCGTCAAATAGCAGTATTTGCTTTAGGTTTTTGTGTTTTTATGGTAGGAAAGTTTCCGCCTTTTGTTTTTTGGGTTTGACATTTTGTGCTTTTAGAGATTTTCATTTTTTGGTGATTTACTGTTCTGTTTTTCTGTAATTTAAAACGAAGTTTACAGCTCGAGAAAGTCTAGGAAGGGGAAGAGACCTAGTAAGGGCAGGAACCATTTCTGTAAGAGCATTGGTCTCAATTTCAAGACTCCCAGAGAAGCTATTGAAGGTCTCTCTCTCTCGCTGTGTTTATTTTATATTTTAAAATTTTGGACTAAACTGAGATAATTTTGAGGCTCAGTTGGTTCTGGGAATATTTGTTGCTTTGCATATATTAGTATCTAAAACAAGAATATGGTATTTTGTCGAGTTTTCTAACTGTTTGTGTAATGATAATTCTCAAATTACTCAAAAGTTTCTGTCACAAATAAATAATTATTTGGCCCAGCTAAAGAAATGATTAAATAATTAAAGCCTATGTCAAAATGTAATGCCATGAAGTATTTATCAAGATTATTTAATGATCAACTGTTTGCACAGATATGGATCAGATGCCTTAATAAGCTACTACCCTAAAGTATTTATTAGTGCAGGGGTTCCATGTTGCAGGTGAGCTCTTTATTAATGTCTTGCTCTGCTTCTCAATGTTCCGTTTCAGCACTCTCTTTGAACGCCCTTAGATTGAAAATCAAAGTGTGGATCGCTTTTAGTTGTTAGCAAAGCTGATAATGTTACTGGTTAAGGAATTACTTTTGATCTGATTCCTATAGTAAGCAATGCAGCCTGATTGATATTGGAGTTTAAATAATGGTTGAAAAAGAGTAAATATTTTTAAAAAATAGGTTCCTATAACTGATTTCTCTTCTCATTTTTCTCCCATCAGCAAAGGGTGAATCATTAGTTGCACCAGAAAATTTTATTTTCATCCTTCAGACACTCCAAATTGAGTGAAGGGAGAAAGGGCTGTCTATTGAGCAAAAGGTGAATCATTATTTGTTAATTTGACTCGTGGGCTATGTTTGTTATTTATAATGATATTATCTGTCTATTTTCTTTAAGCCAACGTAATTTTTAGCATCTACTAATTATTATTTGTCTAAACGTAGAATAGGTACAAATATTACCCATTATGTGTTTAGGTCCATGCCCCAAGCATTTTCCCTCTCCAATAGTGACTGCTTTGTGGCAACCTTTATACAACAGTTTTTAAAATATCTATAACTAGCTCATTATCTCATGTTTGGAACAAGTAAAATTTCAATGGGGGCAGAATCTTCTATTAAGGTCGAAGGTGTAGGATGCATGTTTTGCTTTCTCCAGCCTCCAATGTACTCACAACTTAGACCAATGCTTTTGTTTCTTAGTATATACATCCATACATGCATGCATGCAAGTTAATGCATAAATATATTGCTCATTTTGTCAGTTTTAACAGTATTGGCTTAGGGAGAGCTGAACAATTGTCACGGAGGTTTCTAGCAAAAAACAAATTGTCATAGAAATCTGCACAATTATTTCTTGAACCATAAGCCATTGGAGGTGATTTGGCGATGTGGACACTCACTACTGTTTCTGAACTTAATATAATATAGAGAGGAAGATGTGTTGAAGTTAAAGCTGTACGTATGTTTGAGAAGCTTCTAGGAGGATTACATGTCAAGTCTGCAATGGCAGGATTGTCAAGGTTAGAGAGGGGAGATGATAATGATACCGTAAAGTTGTCCAAATTGTTTAAAGGCTCCCATTTCAAAGGTACATATAGGAGTGCTTCTACAGATATATTGTGTTTCATCTATGTTTCATTCTGAATGGTTTCCCTATAACTTATATATCTTGCAGTGGTTTACATTGGCTCTACCCTTCTTGAAGTTGTGATTGATGCACATCAGGGATTCATTCTTTAAGGGTAAACTTAAGGTGTGGGCAACCACCCAATGATCCATAGGATATGAGCCTGTGCACAAGTGATTTCAAGTGTAATTTTTGTTAACTAGTTAAGTTTTATTTGTGGATCAATTGGTTGAACTGGTGGTTAGGGACTGCAGCCTCAATCCTTCTAGTCCAGTAATTTGATTACTTGCCTGTCTGAATTGGAAGAGTTTTGGGAAGTTTATATGTGCTGACTAGGTTGGGACTAATAAAGTTGTTAAATGCATGATTTTTTATTAAAAATTATAGGTTAATAATTGAAGAACCCATCTTTTGTTTTTATTTGGACTCCCATAGGGCTGCAAACGAACAGAGCTGCTCGTGAACAATTTGAGCTCGACTCGTATAAACTCGATTCGTTTAATAAATAAGTTGTTCGTGAGCACTAATATTGGTTCGAATATTAAACGAGCTAAACTCGTATAATCTCGACTTGACTCGTATAAACTCGGTTTGTGTTCGTGAACAAGATTCGTATAAACTCGATTCGACTCGTTTTGAGTTCGTAACAATATTTGTCATATTTCTATATACATATATATAATCTTGCATATATTCTTACATATATTCTTTTATTATATATATTTTCTGTGTTATATATATTATTTTTGATATTTTGTATAAGTAATATATTTTGTTACTTTATGTAGAAGTAACATTTTATTTCTTTACAATAATAATGTATTAAGTTCACAAAATAATTATTGAATCAAATATTTATAAAGAGTAAGAAACTCGAGTAATTACTCGACTAAGTTCGGCTCATTCGTTAGAGAGTAAAAACAAAGATCGATAAATAACTCGATTCGACTCGAGCTCGTCTTTGATCGGCTCGAATTTGACTCGACTCGACAAACTCTCAGCTCGACTCGAACTCGAACTCGAATTATTTGAGTCCAGCTCGACTCGACTCGACTCGACTCGAATTCGTCTTTGATTGGATCGTTTGCAGCCCTAGACTCCCATAATCCAAACATCTCTCTTTTCTTTTGATATCATGTGCAGAAGCTAATGTTTTTGCTTCAGATTTCATCTTAGACTTTATCAGATTTTATTGCCTGACAGCATTTAAAAAATGGCAGTGAATTAAAATGAATCATATGAATAAATAATTTTGCTGTCCCTGCATGGTTTTCCTTCATTTTAATGGATATCCTAAGGCAAAGTTTGGTTATTATGACTTTGTTTTTTTGGGCTATCCATTTAAAAGTTGAACCGCACATTGGATTACCTATACTACTCTACATGATAATAATTTAAAATAAAAATTCAGTTCTGTTAAATACTGTTTTTATTCTTTCATTTTCGTAATCGTCAACTACCTATGCATAAAAATATATAAAATATGTTCAGTAACATTAATTAACTTGATTGAGAAATGAACTATATGCTCTCCAATGCATTTACTTCATATTTTCATTTATTAACTTATTTATTAATATTTTCAAAAAAAAATTATCAAAAACTGAATAATCAATAAGCATTACATTATTAATCAAAATTTATTTTTTAATAAAAATAATATCAATTTTAAAAAATAATTACATAATTAAATTAGATAAACGTATTTTGTGCGTTACTTTTAGTTAATATGTATATATATATATATATATTACGTCAAAATATCACAAAGCAATTTGCGTGGCTAAAATATATAGAAATTAAGTCGTGGAAGTTCCGTATATCATGATCAGAAAGATTCGCAAAATAAACTCAACACGTAATCAACAAATATTAAAATGGATTATATATTTACATATATATTGATATTTAATAGCGATCTATATAATATTTTTGTATGAAGAGTGAGTTGTTATTGTTAGAAATCATGCCTGCTACCAAATGTACCGGTTCAAATACACTAAATATTAGGGCTGTAAAAAGACCGGATCGGATCGGTAGACCGGACCGGATTGGTTGTCCCGGACCGAGACCGGACCGGACCGGACCGAATGGAATTCGGTCTGGTCCGGTCCAAATTTTACATTGACCGATTAATTCCAGTACGGTCCGGTCCAAAGGATTTCTCCCCCTGGACCGGACCGGACCGGACCGGACCGAACCCCACATATATATATTTATATATGTATATATAAAAATAGTATATAAATTATAATATTAATATTAATATATATTAACATATTAATATATAATATATATTAACATATAATATATATTAACATATTAATATATAATATATACTCTTATAATATTAACATATTATTATTTATAGTGTTATTAGTTATAATTTACTAACATACTTAATATATAATATATGCTAACATATTAATATATAATATATACTCTTATAGTATTAACATATTATAATTTTTAGTAGGGGTGGCAATATATGACACGACCCGTTAATCCGAAACGAACACGACACGATAAAAGCGGGTTAGGGTTGAGCCTTAACGGGTCAACCCGTTAAGACACGATTGCTTAACGGGTTATAACGGGTTTGACCCGTTATGACCCGTTAAAAAAATATAAAATTACATGTATACCCTCAACTTAAATAAATTAAAAAAAACCCTAACAAATCGCTAACTCATTTGCTTTCCTTTCTACTGCATAGCCGCAACCCCAGTCCCATGCATCCCCTTTCCATTTTCATTTCGGATTCGAGCTCCCGTCTCACGAGTCACACTCTCACTCTCGTCTCTTAAGTCTCAGCCTTGAACCAGTCTCACACTCGCTCTGTCTCACGAAGTCACGATCTCACCTCACACTCACTCTGTCTCACGAAGTCACGGTCTCACACTCAACCCGTGCCGACGAAATCGGGAACTCACAGCCCACAGGTACTCGTCTTCAACCTTCGCTCCTTCAAGTTCAACCCCTTTCATTTATAATCGCAAACCCTAGTTCTAGAAGCCGAAAATTGAAATAGGGAACTCTTGAGAAATCGCGAAATCACGGTCTCTCCCTGGTGTCGTTGTGCTTCTTCTGACCTTTTTACGTAGCGCCCTCCATCGTCGTCGTCGGCACCCACGTAGCAGCGCAGCTCTCCTCTTCTCAGTTCTCACGCCGCCCCCTCTTCTAGCATAATTTGTTGATCTGAAAACTCAAAGTTAGGGTTTGTTTTTTTAGGAGCAATTTTTACTATTAAATATTTATATTTTAGTTTTCCATTACTTGTTTGAGTTGTTCTTCTAGATCTGCAGTTTTGCTAGTTTTGATTCTTATATGCTTTTGTAATTTTAGGTCTTAGTTGATTTGCTACTTTAATGGCCGTGAAGACTAATTGTTGCATATCATGTTTTATGGTCGGGCTTTTGGGCAAAACGTTGTGGTTGTGAAATCGATAACTGGTAATTGATAATTGATAATGATAATTGATACGTTCTGTGAATTGATTCTTAGTAAGCTTGTGAAATTTAAAATGGCCCAAATTCTGTGAATTGAAATCTGTAATTGTAATATTAACATGGAATGGAAAGGGAGAGAGCTGAATATAGGTCCCAAACATTTGTTCTTCATAACTTTTGCAACCAAGGATTAAGGTCGTTTTAACATTCTCCAATATTACTTTGTAAGCATAGCCTTATTGAAGTATTCAATATTGCTGAAACTCAATCCTCCTATTGTCATGTTTTGGACTATAGGGTGCAAATTACAAAACTATTAGTAGTTTGGAGTTGTAAAGTGAGTTGCATGCTATTGGTGAGATATTTTATTTATTTTTTGGTGCTTGTTCCGATTTGTCTAATTCTTAGAGCAGTATATTGTTTCTTGGAAAGCATGGCAGCCAATAGGGTTCGAGGTGGAATTCAACAGGTGCTGACTGCAGAACAAGAAGCTCAACACATAGTCAACTCTGCCAAAAGTGGTAATCTTGCAATTCTTTATCTAGATATATGCACTCTTTTATGCTATCCATGTCTTGTTCCGTGGGTATATCTTTATCATCAAGTTCTATTTATATACAAATACACTTGTACATAAGTTTGATATTTACATAATGCTTAATATTTCATCTAAAAGAGCAAGAACTTTTCTGTTGGGTGAATTGCTTTTCCCTCATGTGAAATGATGAGTTATAGTTTAAAAATGCATCGATGGTTATTTGCTTTCATACGTAAGAAATTCTTCTCTTAGTCAAAATCAGCCATGTATTTCTGAAGATAGTCCTGATTGCTTTGAAACTTTGTTTTTATGCTGTTAGCAAAAACGGCTAGACTAAAACAAGCCCAAGAAGAGGCTGAAAGGGAGAGAGCTGAATATAGGTCCCAAATGGAGCTTGAGTTCCAAGGGAGAGTTGCACAGGTATAACGTTTTGTTGAAATTTATTCATATTGTTAAGATTTTTGGCAGGAACTGGACTTTAAATGGTGGAATTAGCATGATTCTTATAGTGTCAGCTACTTCTACTTATAAACCCTGTTTCTTGTAGGCGTATATATATATATATATATATATATATATATTTTGTTGCTTTAAAGAATTGATGCTAGCTGGCCGATAAAAAATAATTCTATGTCCCTTTGTTCTACATTATAAACTTGTAATTTATATGACCCTTTGTTCTTATTTGTTGTCAGATGACTGAGGTAGAAGGTGAAAATAATGAGTTTATTGATTTGGACTAGTTTGAAAATGAAGAAGAAAGTTTTCAAACTAAAGAGACTAAATCAAAACGAAGGAAGCGGTCATATGTGTGGAATGTTTTTGAAATAGTTTCTGATTCTGAGAAACAAGGTGATAAGAAGCCATGAGTCAGGTGCAAGATGTGTGGAGCTACTTACCTTGCATCGAGCAAAAATGGAACCGGAAAGTGGGCTATTGTAACATTAAGTTTGTTTAGATGTGTGATTTTATTATTGTAACATTAACATGTTTACAATGTATTGTTTATTATATTTGAGGTGTAATTTTAATACTTTACAATGCAGTCATGAGTTTGCATTATGGTGTATTATCATAAATTGTAATGTATTGCTTGTTAGAGCGTGAATTTGTGATTTTAATATTGTAATTTGTAAATAGTTATTTATATTTTCCAGTTAGAAATATAATTTGTAATAGAAACTAATGTAAAAGCAGGAAAGTGGGCTATTTGATTTCAGGCAAACAGAAGTTTCTGCATTGTATTTGCGGGTAGTTAATAGGGTGAAACGTGTCGGGTCGTGTCGGGTCACTAACGGGTTCACTGGGCAAAACGTGTTATGTCGGGTTTGCGGGTTGAAACGTGTCGTGTCGGGTCGTGTCATTTTCGTGTATATGCTTAACGGGTCTTGACGGATCATGTCGTGTTGACATGATATTTTATATGGTCGTGTTAGGGTTGAGATTTTTGATACGAAATCCTTAACGGGTGGTGTTCGTGTTGACCTTTTAGACGTTATGTATATGGTTTGACACGACACGAACACAACCCGTTGACACGTTTTGACACCCTAAATTTTATAGTAGTTAAATTTGAGCCAAAAAAATATTTAATCATTAAAGAATTTTAGATTAAATTTAGCCCATTAAATCATATGGGGCACCCCTGGACCGGACCGCCCCTGGACCGAATTAGACCGGACCGGTATGGACCGAATTCTTGTTCGGTCCGATCCAGGGTGAGAGAATTCTTGGACCGAATGAAATCAGTCCACAAATTTTTCGGACCAGACCAGACCGGACCATTTACACCCCTACCAAATACCACCTCGCATGCAAAAAGGAATATCACAAAAGATGACAAAGCCAGTCCACAACAAATTCTGAAATCATCCAATAGAGAAATATTGTTGTCAGACCCAGTTTCAGAGGTCTAGAGACTTAGCTCTCATTTCTTAATATCTACAAATATCTATGATACTTTACAAAAAAATATTAAACAAAAATCTCAATAAAACAAAATAACCACCAAAGATAAATCTACAAAATATAATCCTCCAAAAATATTTGAACTCTTAACACGTATTTATCTATCTATAGTCATCAAACTTTTTCAATACTTCCTACCCTTGATCTCCAGCTGAATCATAAAAATATTTGAAAATTGTTATGGAAATAAAGGGTTATTAACAACTCAGTAAGTAGAAAACATATATTAGTATGTAAACATGAGCATTTACACAAAATTCAGAATGCAAAACAAAATATTTTTATTTTCATAATGCATAATCAGAACATGTTATCAAAATGTCAGAGCAAAAATTCAAAAGTAGTAAGAATCAAAATCCCTTGAGCATAGCATAACTGAACATATAATATCATGTTTAACTACCGTGGTAGAATTGTATAGACCCCAGCGGCCAACTGAGCAGAAATAAAATATGAATTTTCTTCTTATCATTCTCGAAGCCAATAGTGTGTACATAAAAAAAATCACACATAAAACCACTTTGTTTCCAAAGTGAGTGTACCGGAAACAAAAAAGTTGGTACCAACTCGAATAGAATGGAATAGAAACAGAATGTCATGCCAGAAATTTTCAAAAATTACATCATATATCATATTAGAGTACAAAACATTTTCAGAAAAATAGAATCAAATATCAAAATATACTTTATGCACAAATTTTCATAATCAATCTTTTTCAGTTCAGAAACATAATACACAAATTAAATCATGTCTACACTAGTCATGTCAGAAAATACTTTATTTTTATACAAAATTTCGTGAGTAATGCAGAACAAATAACTGAGGTTATTTCAGAGTTTCTTTTTGTAACTAAAGCATACATATTTTTTCAAACTAGACTTCAATTCATATTTTTAATGCAAAATTTAGCATAGGAACTCTGGTTACTTAAACTCCTTGACTTTTCAAAAATTTCTCCACATAGTTCTAAACAAAATCAATTATCATCTATAAAATAATCACATACTTCCACAAATATTCATTTGAACACATACTCATAATTAAAACTTGAGATATAAAATTGATATTTTTCCTTAACATATGAACATCCTTGAAAACCTAAAAATCAACTTCTCCCAAAATGTCTTGAATTTTCCAAACTTTTCTCCAAATGAAATACTCTCTTAAAAACATCAAATTATTCTATAACTTAGTCTTATAATATCGTCTACGCAAAACACAACAAAAAACCTGCAAAAAAACACACCCATGAAATGAAACAAAACCAAATGAACAACTTATCAAACACAACATTATGAAGTCCGCATATTAGGAAGACCCATTTTGTCCATACATAGAAGGCCTCTTAAATGTCCAGGTAGCATAAAATTTCTAGATCAATTCAAATTCATATCCTCAGCTCCCCGCTTAGCAAGAAAATCTACAACGGTATTTCCTTCACGAAAAACATGAGTAACAATTTATTCTATGCAATTAAAATAATCATGTAACTCGTCCAAGAAATCTTCTAAATACCAGATATTAAAATGACCATTTTTTATCCAATTTACAAGGATGTTGGAATCAGTCTTAATCTCAACCTTGAAAAAACCAAGCTGACACCATCTATGGACCCCTTCCAATAAACTTCTCATTTCAGCAAAATTGTTGGATCCCATGCCCAAGGAAATAGAATACGCTACCATTAAATTACCATAATCATTCCGAATAACACCTCCAGCACTAGAGAGTCCAGGATTTTCAAGACTACTACCATCAGAATTAAGTTTAACCCAACCCTGCTGAGGCTGAGTCCATCTCACAATATGAACATTTTTAGGCATACGAGCTAAAAAGGAAATATCTAGCTTGTTTAAAATAGCAACATCTCGGGCAGCGGCTCTAAAAGCTTTGAAATTCAAATCCATAATCTGGCGGAGCCAAACTTTAATAACATGACAAACTGAATCAACTGAGTCAGCTTTAACCTCATACCGAGCCTTACAGTGCCAATCCCAAAGTTTCCAAGAAATAAGAGATGGAAGAATACCAAAAATAATCCACACTTGGGAAGACTTACCCGCATGACGGAACCAAAAATTTGTTTGTTCTTGCTAAGTTTGATACACATGTCATTTATCTTGTAAATGTCAATGATAGAAGTGTGAGGAAAATACTCAGTTTTTAAATCAATACAAGCCCTTTGAGGCATTTCATCGAGCACCTTCTATCTCTTTTTATTTTCACGTTAACATGGTATCTGAAAGCCAATAAGACTAGTCGTCTCCTTTCCATGGATTCCAACCTATCTTCTAACCCTCTCACCCATCATCCGCCTACTGTAAAAACCAATATTTTCACCAATGCGAGTCACTTTGTGACCATCAAACTTACCATTGAAAATTATTTGTCGTGGAAAGCACAAATGGTGTATTTTCCTAAAGGTAACAATTTGTATGCTCATGTGGATGGCTTCTTACCTATGCCTCCCCCCACCATCAACAATGAACCAAGCCCAGAGTTCACAAAATGATGCTAGTTGGATTAGCTTATAGTCTCAATACTTAACTCCTCTCTATCGCAAAATATCTTGGCTCAAGTTTTAGATTGTGCAACCTCATGTGAGGTCCAGAACACCCTTCAAGGGCTCTTCACAGTGCAATTTTTAGCTCATATAATGCAAACCCATTTTCAGTTAACAACTCTCAAAAAGGGTTCTGAATGTATGGTTGAATACTATCACAAAGTCAAGACTCTTGCTTCCTCCTTAAGTGTCGTAGGTCAACCACTCTCTCCCATTGCGTTAAGGTTAGATTATGATGCACATGTTACATCTCTTACCACACAGGCAAATCCATTATCCTCTCATCAAATATATAGTTTCCTTTAAACCATGCATCTAGGCTTCCACATCAATCTCACACACTCTTATCTAATAATTCATTGTCTACTAACCTCACCTCCACTAAATCATCCTCCATTCCAACTTCAATGCTTCAAATTAGAGAGGTCGAGATGGTCATTTTTCATGGCCGCAATCATAGAGCTGGGTGTGGCCCTCCCAACTTCTTTTCAAACCGAACTGAAAACAGACCAACTTGCCAGGTTTGCCATAAACCTAGTCACACAGCCTTGGCATGCTACTATAAATTTAATCACTCTTATCAAGCTTCACCTCCACCATCACTCTCGGCCAATATCACCACTACTCACAATCCACCTCTCTACCTTCATTTCATCAATGGCTCCTGGATAGTACAACCACAAACAATTTTACTTGAGATCTTCACAACCTCAACTTGGATTCCATGACTTATTAAGGTTCAGACCAAGTCAGCATTAGAGATGGCTCATCTATTCCTATTCAACATACTAGTTCGGGTCGCTTCCATATGCCCAATGGCAACTTTCTTCTCACTCAGGTTTTGCATGTCCCCTCAATTACTAAAAGTCTCCTATCTGTTAGACAATTTTGTTTAGATAACTCGATTTATTTTGAGTTTTTTTCCTCTAGTTTTGTTGTGAGGAATTTACAAACACAGTTACATAGGAGGTTCAACCTTAGGACACCGTTAAGGATGGTTTGTACGTCCTTCCCTCCACTATTTCGGCTTCAACATCACCAACTTCGTCCTCAACACCACAATCTCCTCAAGCTCTCATTGGCACTCGGACTACACCTTCCATATGGCACATGTGTCTCGGCCACACAACACCTAAAGTCACCTAAAGTATTTTAGTTTCTAACTCTACCATCACACAACACCTAAAGTCTTTTACTTTCTAAGTATACCACTAAAATTTGTACAACTTGTTTACAAGCTAAGTCCCATACTTTTCCCTACCCTTTATCTCCATCTATCTCTACTACTTATTTTGAATTATTATTTTTAGATGTTTAGGGTCCGGCACCGATATTATCCATTACTGGCTACCAGTACTATCTGGTTGTAGTGGATGACTTTACTAAATATATGTGGATCTTTCCTTTGCAATCTAAAGCCGATGTTTCTCCAATTTTTGTTGCTCTCATGCGCTACATTAAAGACCAATTTTCTTTTAATATATGTGCGGTTCAAACGAATGGAAGGGGTGAATTTTTGACCCCCCATCAAACTTTTCTAGATTGTGGCATTGGACATCGTTTAATTTGTCCTTGTTCGCATGCTCAAAATGAAGTATAGAAAGACGTAATTGCCATATTGTTGAAACGGGTCTCTCTTTACTTACGAATGCATCTATGCCTCTGAAATCTTGGGTGTTTGCTTTTCAAGCCACTGTCTATTTAATTAATAGAATGCCTACACCCTTTTACAAAATCAATTCCCTTTTGAAAAATTGTTTGGTCATAGAGGTGTAAAAAAAAAAAAAAAATCGATAAACTGGCCCAAACCATTCCAACCGGATCAGTTAAATCGGGTTGGAACTGGTCTGGTCCGGAACCAATTTTTAAAATCACAAAACCGATAAGATCCAATCCAGTTCCAGTTCTTATTCCTTTCATTTTGAAACCGAACCGGACCGGTCCTAATAACTATATATTTTAAATTATTTTTTTAATATTATATATAATATGTTTTTATATTTTTTTTAATATATAATACATAATAATCATATATAAATAATATTAAAATATTTATAAAATAAAAGTTTAATTTTAAACATGAAATTAAAACATTTTTTATATAACAGTTTTTTTATATAACATTTTTTTTTATTTTATAACAGTTTTTTTATTGCAGATTTTTTTTATATAATAGTTTTTTGTTAGTCTAATAAATTTTTATAATAAAAAAAAACAGATTTTAAACCAGATTAAAAAAATAATAATTTTATTTTTTAAATTTTACAATTTATTAGAACTGGAAAACCGAACCGAAACCAGTAAAATCGGACCCATTACACCCCTATTTGATCATGCACCTGATTATAAATTTTTTCGTGTTTTTGGAGTTGCATGTTGGCCAAATCTTCAGCTCTTTAATAAATATAAAAATCGATTTATGTTCTAAAATGTGTGTTTTTATAGGCCACAGCCTAGATCACAAGAGGTATTGCTATTTTCATCCTTCTTCGGGCCACACATATATCTCCAGGCAGGAGCGAGGATTCGATGTTTTGAAGGGCGATCGATAAAGTATGTAGTATGTGTATATAAATATTGTATGTCTTTTGCACGTGACCATATATAAAAACAATAATCATACGTTATGAAATTGTATACAAAACATACATGTCTATAAATCATAATATAAAATGAATTTTCTTAAAACTTTTGTAATTTGCTAAAAACCATTACAAAAATAAAAGAAAATGATAAATAATAAATCTTTAACTTTTCTAAAATTGCTAGTTTTCATAAGTAATGATATAAAAATATTAAAAAATTGTATAATTTGTTAATTAACGAATATTCTTAATCAATCTACAAACCTACAATACTTAACCTAAAATTCAAGACATACAAATTTTGACAATCATATAAATTTATAATGAGCCTAATTTCCAAAATAACAAACAACTAACAAGCATGAAGTAACTAAAAGTCTACATGTATACGTTAATTGCAAAGCAGAGTTGTAATATTAACAAACAAACATAAATTATAATATGACTTATGAGACTAAGGGGACAAGGCCCGTAACATTAACAAACAAACTTATATATTATATGAAAAATTGAAATCAAAAGAGTCTAGAGAGTTAGAGACTTCAATGTCTTCGAGAAATTAATGGGCGTAAGAGTCTAAAATCCTTATAAAAAAAGAATATAAAATTAACATATAACATCTAGAGAGTTTGGGATTCACCAGTTAGTTCCAACTTTCGAAACCAAGCTCCAACGCCTCAGGCAACGCCGCAAGAGAAAGAGAACAGAGAAAGCCACTAGCTCAACAATGTTCAATATGGGTTTTGTGTGTAAGTGATTTGTTTATTTTGGAAGTAATTTATTTCTTTTGGAAATGATTTGTTTTTTCTATCAAATGAAGAAGAGATAAGCTGACAGCATATGGTCTCAGAAATGATTTGTTTCTTTTGAAACGTACAAACACTCAGAGAGTTACTTCTTTGGAACGTTACAAACATGCCAACAGCAGTGCACAGTGCACAATCATCTCAGTCATCTCAATTTTGCTGGACAATGGGCATATATATACTAGAAATGGAATGGACTATAAGTTTATAGACTGTAACTCAAAAGAATATTAAGAGAGCTAGTTGTCCGCTGTAGTCTGACAAATTTAGAGGCTAATTTCAGCAATTAGTACTTATGGGGGGCTAATTTCAGTTTGAGAGGGCTAAGTTTAGTAACAATTTGTATGTAAGAGAAAAATTACATACTATAGTAAGTTTTTAAAAAACTTTGAGCGAGGGGGGACTTAGTTCCACCCCTGTATCAAGGGATGTGAGATTTAATAATGCCCACTTCCCCTTCAAGACCCTGGCCGAATCTAACTCTCAAATGACCTAATCATTTTTTGGCCCAACCATGTCCATTACTTTTAGCCTCTTTCCACCCATTCCACTGCCTACCTCACCATCTCATATAACCAACCCAACAAGCCCATCGTCTATTCAATCAACCTCACAGCACCCATCTCAATCAATAAGCCTATTGCTTAGTCCATCTCTTTTATGTTCTCCCACTCCCACTATCGAGTCTTCCGCAAATTCGAACCCTAACTCTACTGAAGTTGTGCCTCCTTTTAGCTCTCAACCTCAAGCTTCCCACACTATGGTTACAAGACTCTGAAATCAAATCTAATGTCCTTATGTTCGCCAAGATGGAAATGTGCCATGGCCCCCATCCAACAAGTACACTGAAGCCACAATATATCTGGAGTGGAGAGATGCAATAAAGTTTGAATTTCAAGCTTTGTTGCACAGCTCCACCTGGGATCTTGTTCTCACATCTTCATCCTTCAACATCTTGGGTCTGAAATGGGTTCTAAAAACCAAACGAAAGTCTAATGGATCCCTTGAAAGGCATAAAGTTCACCTAGTTGCTAAGGAATTTTATCAGCAATAAGGGTCGATTACACCGAAACATTGCCTCGCGTGGTCAAGTTTGTGACAATCCGAGTTATTCTCTCCCTAGTCGTGTCCTCACAATGGTCTCTCCATCAATTGGACGTACAAAACACATTTCTTCACAGTGACTTGTAGGAGGTAGTCTACATGCAGCATCAACCTCCAGGATTTATGCATCCTGATTTCCATACACGTGTAAGCTCAAGAAGGCCATTTATGATCTCAAACAAACACCTAGGGCCTGGTTCTCCAAGCTAAGTACTCAACTTATTTCTCTTGGTTTTCATGAATCTAAGTCAGATACTTCATTATGTATTTTTCGAAAATCTACTCATGTTATCTTTGTGCTTGTATACGTAGATGACATAATTGTCATTGGTTCTGATTCAAAGCTTATCTCTGATTTCATTTATGCTCTTGGTAAGTACTTTCCTATTAAAGATTTAGGTCCTTTACATTTTTTCTTAGGCATAAAAGTACACTGAAACAGTAGGGATTTTTTTTTGGTCAATCTAAATGTCTTTGACCTGCTTAGGCATACAAATATGCATCAAGCTAAGCTTGTTTCAAATCCTATGACTACCTTCATTGAGCTTAACTCCATTGATGGATCTTCCTTTGAAGATCCACATCTTTACCAAACTATTATAGGTAGTTTACAATACTTATCCTTTACTCACCCTGATATTTCATTCTCTATTAATAAAGTATGTCAATTTATGCATTGTATAAAGATTCTTACTAGTAAGCTGCAAGCGTATATTACGCTACCTTCGACATACTCCTCACTTAAAGCTTCATTTTTCCCCTCATTCCTCTCCTACCATTTCAGCCTACTCCAATGCTGACTAGGCTAGTTTCCCTGATGACAGGAAATCCACATGTGAGTTTTGTGTATTTTCTGGTTCACATTTGGTTTCATGGGGCTAAAAAATTCAGTCCACTATAGCCTGGTCATCAACTGAGGCTGAATATAAGGAGTGGCTAATACGGCATGTGAGATACTTTGGATTCAATCTCTTTTAAGAGAACTTGGTATTTGTTTCCAAAAACTCCCTACAATTTGGTGTGACAATTTGGGGGCTACATATGTTTCGATTAATCTCATTTTACATTCTCGCACAAAACATATCGAATTATATTATTATTTTGTCAGGGAAAGAGTTGCTTCCAAATATCTTATTGTTTCATTTGTGTCAAGCAAATATCAAGTGGCTGATATCTTAACAAATCTACTTTCCTCAACAAGATTCACTATGCTGCGATCAAGTCTCACTCTCAAACAAGTGCCCCTTGACTCGAGGGGGTATTAAGAAAATCATGCCTGCTGCCAAATGCACCAGCCCAAATTCACCACGCACCACCTCGCATGCAGAAAGGAATATCACAGAAGATGACAAAGCCAACTCACAGCAAATTTTGGAATCATCTAGTATAGCAATGTATTGCAAAAATTGTACCAAGACTTAGAATTCGTTGTAATGGAATCGGAGACTAGAACTAGAATCTATTGAGAAATTGTCTATAAATATCTTGTAAATGCCAACGATAGAAGTGTGAGGAAAATACTCTGTTTCTAAATCAATACAAGCCATTTGAGGCATTTCATCGAGCACCTTGTATCTCCTTTTATTTTCACTTTAACAGTTATGGTGTGCGAAGGATCATCGTTCTTAATTTGGATGCAATTTTGCAATATGTTAGGTTGGTTCCATCGTCTTGCGGTTGAGTTAATTAAAGTGGCATTCAGTCCTTCTTTGTTTTTAGGATAATACCCTCTCGATTGTGAAAGAAATATGGAATCCTATCCAAAAGAGACATAAGACAGCAGTATGTTCACCATCAAAATGTTTAGGACGTGTTCCCTCCAACTTAATATGGCCAAATGTTGATCTTGTAACTATAATTAAGCGGCTTCTAAATCCTATACTTTAATCGAAAGCATGCATTAGCATTTAGAGAGCTTTATATCTGTTATTCCACGTAATAATTTTCTTCATTTCAATTCTAAAATCTTGTACGTACGTAGGTTTGGTAATATATTTGTGATTGTCTAAGAAAAAGAAAAAACCCGTTTCATTTTTCCTTCCAAACATTAAGCAAATAGCCTATGGAATTCAAGTTAATGTCAAATATACTCTTCAATGGAGGACTTAAAATGGAGAAAATTGTCGGCCATCTGGCATGAGTATCATTAAGTTGATCAAATGGTCAGATTTTCCTGAATAGCTGTAAATGTCCCAGAAATAGTCCCACCCAAGTCAGGGAATGTCTCAGAGCCAGGAAGAGGCTTCACCTTGCCTGTTCGATCAACTTCAAGTGGATACTTTAACAGGTGGCCCTTCATTTCCGTTACCCCATCAGCTGCATATTGTCTCCAGTTGCGCTCGCTCATGGACCGTACATGTCTTACACATTCAAGGCTCTCTGGTTGCTTGAAACATTCTTCAATTGCCCCAACATGCTCCGCCCATAATGACATTCTATATCCATATATCTGCACACATAGAAAAGTAGAGAGAGTTGCACATTATGGTAACAACAGTAGAATGTGCAGCATTGTTAATTATCTATAATATCTTAGCAATGATATCCAACTGAGCATTATGCATTATGTCTCAAAAGCATGAACCGAAAAAATGGACATTAAGACATTAACCTTAAACGGAGTGGGGTGAGCAAAAGTCTTTGCCAATCCCCAAAAATGTTGTTATTTGAAAGGCATAAACCTAAGAGATAGAAGAATTTCAAATGGATGAAGCATACTTGCAGCCAAACCATACCCTGACTCATTTTTAGTGAAGCACTTGTGGCTTTGATATCCACAAATTGTGACAAATGAAAAGTAATTAAGATAACAGAGGCTAGTAAAGTTCCCCATGAAATTTGCTTAACAGGCTTGGGAAATCCCAATGATGCCGAAAATCATAAATTGTGCAAAATAATCTTGCAATGAATTACTACGCGATCAAACCAACTAGATCTTCTTTAGCTTTCATGAGCATAGATAGATTCCTCTTACCTATACTGATATGAATGTGAGCTTACCTAGCATCTTGTACATGATATTCACATGGACAGACGTGCAGAAGCAAGGTAAAACCAAAGAATTCTATTTTGTTAAGGTTACCTGTCCACGTGGACCAGAAACTTTGCTTGCCCAGGTATGATGAGGCTGATATGCACCCATTGCTATTTCGGTGTCTCTGGTGCCTTCCATGGACCGCTGATTGATATTTGCAGACCCCAGTATCACATACTCATCATCCACTATCATTCCTTTTGAGTGCACATATATCATAAAACGCCTACTTCTCCGAGTCAGTGCCTAGGTGGTTGACAACATACAGCACATTTAAGCATAACAGAAAACGTGTGAAATAATGATCAACCGTCAAAGGAAACATAACGTTTGGGAAAGAGAAATCTGAAACTGTACTTAGGCAGACAAGGGAAATACTTGAGTCTTTTCTGCAGCAGAATTTCTTGTGTCTAGACTGTCTTCGCTGTTTGCTGCCTCACGATTTCCAAGGCAAAAGAAATTCAGATAGTCTCGTGGCTCATACTTGTTCTCAAGTCCAACCTCTTTTAAAGCCTTGTAAATCATTTCATACATCATTTGCATCGTTTTATTCTGCAGCACTCAGGAGCAAAACCAAGTGGAAAATATGTGACAAAAACCACCAACAGTCCTTCCAATTAGTCCACATGACAATAGAAAACAAACTCACAAGGTACCTGCCAATAGAGAATACGCTGAACAGCAGTGCTTGTGGGAACACCTTCTGGCCACATTGGGATGATAATATATGCAGAGAACCTCTCGTTTGCTTTTATTTTGTTGGCAATTTTGAGGGCAATTTCCATTGGTATTAAATTGTTAGCACCTGCAGAGAAGAGTATGCTTATGACTATGAATTTCCAATATCCTCTCAACAATAAAAAAGCGGATACCTTTATTACCAACACTTAAAACCGCTACCCAGAAATGGAGTATAAGATAGAATATTGAGTAAGCCTGTTGTATATTTGTATGACATTTAATAATATAAATAGTATATCATTACTGTTAATAAACATGCATGGTTGTTGTCTTCTACGTTTAAATTTTTTGAGATCATGTACAAGAATTGAATGGTTTAGATCAATGCTACATAACACAACATGCTTATTTTTAGCTCTTCGCAGTCAAACTTTCCACGTATGCAATGTGTGACCATGGCCACTAATGTCACATTTTTCCTTCATAGATCACTAGGTTGGGGATCACATAATTGCTAGAAATAATGAAATCCCTGTCAGTGTCCTTGCTACGTGAGTAAGAGTCAAGATCAAGGCAGAAAATAGATTGTAAAAGACATCAATTGCCAGAGTTACACTAACATGCAACTTGAATATTACATTTTTCTGTTCGGTTTTCTGATAACTGATTGAGCCCAACATTACATAAAAGTAACGGATAAATGAGGAGCGAAACATTCAGCATAGAAAAGGAATCACTTTTGAAAACCATTTTTATACAGTAAAGAAAAAGAAAGGAAAAAAAATAGCGAAGAGGATTCTTGTCGTAACATGCATAAACGTTACAAATATATGTACTTGTCAATTACACAGATATATATGTGTTCTTCCTTTAATCTTTGTATCATAAGTTAAAGCTCCTCACCTAAGTCTTTGTGAGAATCCCAGTTGTATGACGACCCAAGGAAGTACTGGTTCTCAATATATATGAACTTCTGGGCAGAGCGGATTGCCTTCACATATGCCGTATGTATGCTCATGTCTATTAGTACATTCTTCCCGCATAGAAGATTCTGCAACAACAATGTTAACATTTTGGTCCATTAACCTTCATTGTGAAGAAAGCCTTTTTTTTTTCACAGACAAAACATATATACTAGAGGTTTTCCTCACCCTGCTTGTAGCATCTTTTGGGTCCTCTGGAAATCCCTTCACAGAATTGGAATCAATTGAACGGAAAACCTTCGCTTGTGGCAAATTCCCAAAAGGAAATAAGACATAAACCATATCAAGAAAAATAAGAATTGGAAAATCTAGATCCAATCAAAGATTGACCTCAAATATACCTGTACATGCCAGTCCCCCAGACCATTCTGACTTTGGTGAGGAAAATCTGCTATCCCAACAATGTCGGGAATTCTTTCAATCTTGAGTAGTGCATCATCATATGAGGCTTTTAGCTTTTGAATCCCGTGGACTTTTGATGCCTTTAACCAGCGCTCCTCAAAGTTGGTGAGAATATCATATGCCGCTGGACCATCAATATGACAATGCAAATCATGCCATGGTTCTCTGGCACAGCCAGCAGCTGGCTCCTGTTTGAGTTAACAAATTAAATAGGTTATACGGGGGGTAATTCGCACGTGGCAATCATCATACATTCCAAAATTGATCCTCTGTCAATGGGAGAATGAGGAAAACTTTAACATGGTAACTTGGAGAAGGTGTAGGAGCTAGAACCAAGCCTAATAATGAAGGTTGCTGACTCTCTCACCCTCCCCTAGTTTTCATTAAATCCCCCACCAAATGAATATAATCAATTGCTAACAAACCATGAACAGAGTGTGTTATAATTGTGGACTGAGTGATAGATTACCCATGCATGACACCTAGTATTTGCATCTGCATGAAGCAACTGCTGGGGTATCTGCGTTTGGGCAACAACAAAAAATTTCACGATAATTACACTTCTCACCCACAAACTGTCACCTATTTTTAACCTAGTACCCTAAACTGGTAAAAGTCTCAATTTGCATCTTAAATGCCTATATCTCTCAGCTTCCACTCTTGGTAAAAATCTGGCCGTCAAAGTGAACAGAAAATTGGCCACATAGCACAATCTTAAGTTATATTTGAGTGGAGGATGCAGTTAGTTTAGAAATTGAAACTTTGTGCTGTTTAAGGTGCAAAATGAGAAATAGGTGGTAGTTTATTGGTGAAAAGTGTAATTTACTTTTTGTTGATTCCAGTTACACTATCAAAATCATATATGAATGCCTGAGGTTTACAAATATATGTTCACGATATTTTCCAGAGATTTCATAGGATAGACAAAAGGGAACATTAATAATTCCCAAACCAGAATCAACTACCTTAATGAAAATTGAGGAAAATAATTGAATCATTTACCGTGAAGTTAGGATTATGATAGTCATCTTTGTGCACTGTTTGCAAAGTCCTAAAAAGGGGATGTATTGGAGTATCATATCGGCCCATGCATAAATCAAGACCTCCAACAAATGCCATGATCTTTCTTTTATACTGACCTGCATCAGCATCTACAATTACTGTTTTCTGATGATGGGTATAGATTGTTCCAACTTCCTGACAATCAAAGATGAAAACAAAAGAGGTTCAAAGCAAGTACTCAAATAGAAAACCACATTATTAATACATACACACGTACATAGATACATACAAACATGTACAGATATATGTGTGTAGGTTTGTATGCACCTACATCCATATATAGGAGGTTTTAAAAGCCATCATCAGCATGTTAAAGGGAGTGAATGCTTGAACTTCCCATAATCAGATCAATTATGCAGATATGGGTTGACTACATCTATAACTCATTAAACTTTCTGCAGGACGAATGAGATTGTTCTAAGTCTTATAAAAAGAATTTGCAAGAAGATATTAGTCAGTCAACCAGACAAAATGGTGCAGAGGACCAATAAATAGAATCATTTCAAGGACTGGATAGCTTAGCCAACAAAAGATCATCAAGTAGAATTTGAGATACAAATCTATAGCCTCTGCTGTCAAACAAATAGCATGTACCAAGACACTGGACAAATATCTGGTGACGCATTAATATCCAACCTGCTTCTTGACCCAGCTATGACCTTTTCCAGCAGATCGAGGGCAGAGTAGCACTTTAACTGACGAATGCTTGAAAAAACGACGAGTTTCCTCATCATTGGTGCCCATGATCCCATCCTGCAAACATGGAAATCAATGAATAAACAGTGCTAAATGGTACACAAATTAGTACTTGATGAATGAAAGGCAATGATGAATAAGAAAGATAAGAATAATACAATAGTCTCCTCATATCTAAATCAGAGATTACAGAGAATTAAACAATAATAAGCTTCTTGGGGTTAGTTAGCTGAATCATTCCACCTTCCTGCCAACAAATATTAACTAATTTATACTTAACATGATACTTGAAATTGACACAGAACTCAGAAAGATTATTTTGAGAAATAAAACAAAAATAAAAGGGCTGTAGATCCATGAACTGAAAAACCTAGGATGATAAGGGAAGTCTCCAACCATTATTGTAGTTTATAGAAAAATTAAAAGAAGCAAGTTATTAGAATGCTATGTGATCCCAAATCATGCTATTATATGGAATAGTGGTGACACAGGATTACAAATTATTTAGTTCCTTACCGTTTTATATCCTAAAATGCTCCTAGAAGTAGGATCATCCCATACAAGGAGTAGCACCCTTACACCTTCCTGTGACTTGATTTTGAGAAGATCCCCTAACATGCAATCTGTTGCATTAGTACCATCTCGAATTAGTCTAACATTGTGGTACACAGACCACCCTACAATGTATATCAAACGGCGGGCCTGACTTATAGCTTCAAAGATGTCGCGCCAACAATTCCCCTGCACATATTGAACATCGCCTTCAAGCTTCAACTTGGGAAGACAGCCATCATCAACATGAGCATCTTGATATAGTGTGACTTTCCCACCTCTCCTAAGGGGAAAGTAGGTCCCAGGGACTCCTTGGTAATCAGAACCTGAACCTACTCCATGATATAGGCTCACTTTACCCACTGCAGTGTATTGAATTGATAAACTCAATACAGCTCCAGCCTTACAAGGTTTCCCACTGGCATTAAGGATGGGGAAGGTTCCCTCAACTTTCATGCCAGAGCATAATTGCTCCACTGGAATCCCCACAGCACCCATTATCTGCGAGCCAACAACATCACTATCTTTGACAACAAAATGAACTTCTGCGGCATAATGTGCGACAGGAACATTAAAATGCTGCATCCAAATAGGGTTCTCAGTGTTACTAATCACATAAGTTCTCCCAATTACAGCACCTGATACAGATACTGTGACATATGGATCACTGGTTATTGCAGTAGACATATGCCCCTCGATTTTGTTGCTAACCTTCCCAGGCAGTTTTGAAAACATGTCCCCTAATTTTGTATGAAACATATCCATATTAGGAAGGTTTTTGGCCTCCCTGACCCAAATATCTAGATTTCCATGTAAAAGCAAAACCTTAAGGGAAGCCTTGTTGGTCTGAAATGGCACGGCTTGTTGTCCCTGAGCATGGCTTGAGCCTCCAAACGAAAACTTTTTGGCATAAGCAGGATGAGCCATGTAAATCCAAACCCCTCACCAGTTGACAAGCTTGAACTGTATGTAACTATCTTATTTCTGAAAATACGCAATCAAAAACTTCAAATTGGGACTATTTAATAGAGATCAATATATGATTAGCCCGGCTGGAAAGTAGTCTTACCTGAAATCAGAAAAGAAAGAATGGGGCACTAATATGTGTTGCTCAACTCCAAAGAATGAACCAGGACTAAAGAGGAATCTGAGATAGCTTTTGGGAGGGGAATAATTAACTTGAGAATTGATAATGGTAATGGAAAAATGTATAGATTGTAGGTAACACAAGGATAAGACTCAGATTTGATTCTGGTTTGGAGATTTGTATGATAATGGCGAACTTTGAATCGGTAAACGAAAGTGAAAGGTCTAGAAGCTGGAGACCGGAAGGCTTGAAAATATGACAATGGACGATGTGAACAATGTTGTGGAAAGATAAACGGATTGAAACGGATTGTCCAAAACAAAGTACAAATTAAAGAAAAGTAAGAACAATAACAATAATCAACTTCAGCCATTATTTGATTATATAAAATATTAACAAGTGGGAACTAGTAACTCTGAATCGGTATTGATCAACACCGAATTATGAAATGGAAAAGAGTATAGAGAGAGAGAGACTGTTATAAGACTTCGATAGTAGATTGAATCGTGATTCAGCGTTCGACACGGACTCGTAGAAAAGAAAGTTGGAAAATGTACAAAATAGGAATATGGAAAAGCACGATGTGTCCATGAATTCTGCGGGTTTATATATAATTTTCTCACGTTTTCCCTCGTATTCTCAGTCAACGGAAAATCAAATTCTTCGACATTTGTCAAACACAGCCCAACCGCCCTATAATTTAGCTAAAAATAAGTATCTGTTATAAACAAAACGTCGGCCGCCGCCCCTATGTCCCACCACTAAATTATGTGAATGACTCCACCACTATTATTTTAAATCTGCATAGTAACTTGCATAGTGACTTGCATAGTAATTTCAACGCCTATAAATATGGGCTTCAGTTGTAATGAAATTCATAAGAAAATATAGAGAGAGAAAGAAAGTTTCAGTTCTTAAGAGTTTTTTTTCTCTTGCAATAGTAGTAGTTTTCTTTTTAGTTTTATAACACGTTATCAGCACGAGGTTCTACCGATACTGAAGCTAATGGTCTTCTACTTCAAGTAAGTTTTTCAATATATTATTTGCAGTCCTTGAGATAAATATTAAAGGTAATATTGCTGAATATTACTTGATAAAATTTTATTTTTATTCTCATGATAATGTGAATATATTTATTAAATTCACAGATTTATTTTTGTAATATAATGTCAAATATTGAGATTTATTACTATTGACATTTCTGAAAAATATTATTTATCCAGATCCTTGATGAGATCTATTTGGATATGATGATGAACTTGAAAGATACAATCATAGAAGGAATTCATGTGTCCCTGAAGGACCGTGCTGTGTATCTCATGATGAAAGATCATCATACTGTGTGAAATAAATTAAGAGAGTGATATAAGCACCAGAAGATGTAATCCTCTCAAAGGATCATTATGATTTATTGCACTTGAAGTTGCAAGATTTTAAGAGTGGTATTGAATATTCTGCACTCTTTAAAACCAGCTCAATATTAAAATTATACAGTGAAAATGTCACTGATGATGATATATAAAAGAAGACATTATTTTTCATACCTCGAATGTGCTCCTGCAGTAGCAATATCGAGAGTGAAAGTTCAACAAATATTCTGAACTTTTATTTTGTCTTCCAGTGATTGAGCTAAATAATGAGTTTTTGTTACACCAGTTACGTCCTATTAATAATATCGAATTTACACAATTCCCAGAAGTGAACGGGAACTAAGGGCGTAGACATGGTAGAAAAATTATAGAAGTGTTGGTCCCAAAAGCGACAACACTAAAAATGATAAAAATATATCGTATCACCAGAAGTGATCAAACTCAGAGAAGGGTAAAGGTTCTCAGAATAATTCTTCATAAAAGATGAAAATGTTTGTCATAGATGAAATATGACTAAACAGTAGTCACGTACCTGTTGTACGGTCAAGCATTTGATTTATTTATACTAAGTTTTTATATATAAGCTTATTAATATTTCATCATGTTTTGAAATAATGAAATATCGGTGCCTGAAGCACGACAAGAAATTACTTGGGATAAAGTCCTGTTTAAATTTGATCCTCTTACAAATAAATGTGAACCAGAAGTTCAGAGGATTATTTATCTGCAAAATGTTGCAAATCAATTACATGATGTATTTACTGACACTAAAGGTGTTGTAAAATCATATATTACTGCTGTTAATGCTTAAGCAGGAATTGAAGTCCCTGAAGGACGAGTTGTTAAAACAGAAATAAATAAGTCTAAGATACACCTGAAGCGTTGAAGACTTATTGGTGCACAAGAAAAATAAAAATCGGTGCTCATGAAGAGACCGTATTTTCTGTACAAAATATAATCCTCCTGAAGAGGAAACCTCCTGAAGAGGTAACTCCTGAAGAGGTAACTCCTGAAGAGTGTAACTCCTGAAGAGTGTAACTCCTGAAGAGTATAACTCCTGAAGAGAAAACTCCTGAAGAGTATAAACCTCCTGAAGAGGAACCTCCTGTAGAGGTGTTTCATGAAATGTTTTCCCCTGGAGAGGAACAAAGAGATCTCAATACATTTCATGAGTACTGGAAAATTTATGGATAGAAATAAAACTGTTGTCGACAACATATATGATAACACTTGATATTACCAGAAGTAATGAGCCAAAAACCGTCGAAGAATGTTGACGTAGAAATGATTGGCCAAAATGGAAAGCAGTTATTAAAACTGAATTAAACTCGCTAGTGAAGCGAGATGCATTTGGACCTGTTGTCCAAACACCAAAGGGTGTAATATTTGTCAGATATAAGTGAGTATTTATACGAAAGCGTAATGCGAAATGAAATTATGCGGTCTAATTTGTCGCACAAGGTTTCCTGTAGAAACCCGAGAGTAATTATGAGGAAACATATTTCCTTGTTATGAATGCAATCACATTCATATTTTTAATCGATTTGGTTATTGCAAAAGGATTAGATATGCAGTTAATGAATGTGGTCACTGCATATTTATAAGCATCATTAGATTATTACGATACTTGAAGCATCTAATCCAAGTACATTTAGGAGTATGTACTTTATAAAGCTTCAAAGATCTTTATATGGGTTAAAGCAATCCGGACACATGTTGTATAATTGAATCAACGAGTATTTATTGAAAGAAGGATTTAAGAATAATCATATATGTTCATGTGTTTTATCAGAATCTGGATTCGTCATTATTGCAGTTTACGTTGATGATTTACCTTGTTAGAACTCTTGAAAAGATCACAAGGGTTGCTATAAATTCAAAGAATGCATTTGAAAAGGAAAAATCTTATTATTCAATTCATAGATGAGTTACAAGAATTTGAGACTTCTAGCCTCATCTCTCAAATGCATTTGCTTTTCATAAAGCAACGTACCATCCTTATCTAAAGGATTAGGCAGTCGAAATGAAGAGGCAAGTAAGGATTTTAAATCCTTATTCTCCTGCTTTAAGTCTGCAATTTTTTTGTCAGACTCTTGAACGAGTCGTTGAAGTACAGAAACCTTCTCGTTAAGCTCCTCAATCTCACGATTTTTGGATTGTAATCGGTTGGAAAATCCAACAATAGAGGAGGAGTATCGGGTGCCGAGAGTCACCAGCTCATAAACAGCTTCACGATCTGACTTATTAGCCAGATCATTTGCTTGCTGCAGCATTGCACTTGCGGAAGATGCAGGATCAACTTGTAATTGAGGTGAAGGATACCTCATATGTTGATTGTGAGAAATAGTAAAAGGAAATTGATGAGCCATTGGAAATTTGTAGAATAAGAATACAAATACAGATGAATTATAGATATGAGAAGAAGATTTGATGCGTACTAAATGAAACTAAAGACGGTTCTTATAGAATTGGAAATAAGAACAAGACAAACCATCATCTCTTCAAATCTCACTTTACAAGATATGCTGGATGCATAATTTCAAAAGCCAGCGAGATTAATTACAGCTATCCCTATTTTCTTGTAAACGCTGAACCTCTGCCGTTAGCTGCTGTTGTTGACTTTGTATCTGAGCTCTTTCTCGTTCCAGCTCTTCTACTCGTGTTTTCAGGTCAAGCGAATACCAGTCTACAAGTTTCTTCAGCTCCTTGTTATCTTGTTTTAAATCTTTATTTTTTCTATCTTTAGTTGCAAGCGTTTGATGCAACTCAGATATTTGATTTTTAAGATGATCAACCTCACTCGTTCTCGCCAATAGCCTCTGAGACATGGTTGTAAGAGAGGCAGCATATTGAGCACTGAGGGTTCTTGATGCTGCAACAATTTCAGGATCAGATTTACTAGATAGATATATCTCTGCTCCTATCATGGTGTTTACAGCCTCAGGAGAAAATATAAGTGGTTGAGGTATAAAAGGTTCATGGTTTAAATCTGGGACATTAGAATTTCTATCAGACATAATATTGTTCTGGATGAACAACAACTGAATCTATGAGGAATGCGAGATCTTTTTGCTGGAGTAAACCAATGGTAAAATTAGGTTATATTTAAAACAACAACCCGAAGCCTTCAAATCTCTTCAAGATCTCGTTTGTCCACAATGTCAAGCGGATTTGATTTTCCGCCGAACCGATAATATTAAATCTCAAAACTTTTACAGCTTTTATCATACATAGATGATTTCTAATATTATTTCCGCCGTATATAAACAAGTTCTTCCTAATAACGCCGAATGAGGGGGAGAAAATTTTACATGAAAATATTATCATACTCTCTCTAATGCATTATTTAGTTGGAGATCATGTTTGAATTCTTAACTTGTTATATATACTGAAATCATATTTGCTTATTACTTGAAACACTAACGCATATTACCAAGGGGGAATTTAAGTATTACTGCAGGTATCAGATTTCTATTAAGACTGTCAACCAGATATTATTTTTCATCTTCAAATCACTCAGAGATTATTGCAATTCATGAAACAAGTCAAGAGTATATTTGGCTGAGATCAATGACTCAACAATTTTATATGAAGATAATGCTACTTGTATCGCTCAAATCAAATGAGGATATATCAAATATACGATCAAGTGATAATCTGGCAGATTTATTCATGAAGACATCACCAACTGCGACATTCAAGAAAATTGTACAGAATATTAAAATGTGAAGACTCAAAAACTATTGTCATGCACTTCCCAAGGGGAGTAAAAGTCCTGAAGACTTGTGCTGATTGTACTCTTTTTCCTTCGCTAAGGTTTTATCCCATTGGGTTTTCCTTTGCAAGGTTTTAATGAGGCAATCTTAAAGCACTTGTAGATACATAAAGAGACTGTACTCTTTTTCCTTCGCCATTGGTTTTTCTTCCCACTGGGTTTTTCCTTGGCAAGGTTTTAACGAGGCAGATTCTTTATGGGTGGTCATTCAAGGGGGAGTGTTATAAACAAAACGTCGGCCGCCGCCCCTATGTCCCACCACTAAATTATGTGAATGACCCCACCACTATTATTTTAAATCTGCATAGTAACTTGCATAGTGACTTGCATAGTGACTTGCATAGTAATTTCAACGCCTATAAATATGGGCTTCAGTTGTAATGAAATTCATAAGAAAATATAGAGAGAGAAAGAAAGTTTCAGTTCTTAAGAGTTTTTTTTCTCTTGCAATAGTAGTAGTTTTCTTTTTAGTTTTATAACAGTATCTTTTCTTTATTTTTTTTTATTTTTCGGACAAACTTCTTGACAATGATATTAACAATTGTTTTCTTTCACAACCTTTTTTTTTTTAAGAAAATTCTTCTCATATTTCATTAAGTCAAAGATTATATATAAAGAGGAGTTTCCATTATTGTTACAATAAAATCAAAAAATTTAAAAGAATTTTTTTGCTAACAAATGTGCTATGACATTACCATTTCCCCTATTCATACTTAGCAAAATTACTTAACAAAACTTTAGTCTCATTCACAAACATACTTGTACTGTGCGCTCCAAGCCTCTACATTATCCTGAAGAGCTTTAGTCAAAATAATTTTTTTTTTTTTTTTTATATATGGGTTTCGTACTTATTATTTTTTTAAGTAATTACGCAAATTTTATATATTCATGACTACAAAAATTATTTCTCTTTTAAAATATAATTATGTTAAATGTTGCAAAAATAATATATTGTCAACGGGTTTGGGTAAGAATTTTGCTTTAATTTTTGTATTTTTTGTTGTATTTTTTAATATTTTGTTAATTTTTATTTTCTTTATTTCTTGGAGATTTTATTTACACATCATTACAATTTTTCTTTAATCTAGGCTCAAAAGAAGGCCGCTCATTCTTACCATGGGTTTTACCCGAGCAAAAGTGTGTGGGGTTGTTATGATCTTCAGGAGAGTGACTGAATTAGCTTATCTACATGGGCCTAGCTAGCTTTCAACTTATGATCATGCACTTTCATGGGGGAGCATCTTTGGGCCGGTACTTTATTAGACATCAATAAGAGTTTGACATGTCAGTATTATATACAATTGAGATCTACACCTATTACACCATAACAATGGCATTTTAGTAAATTATTCGTTTCCTTCCCTTTTCAATCTTCAAAGATCTTTCGACCCTTCGACTTTGCAGCAAATCGCCAGTTACTAGGCAACTCACGCCCCTTGTAGCACGCTGCAGCCGCTCGCTGCTGCATTCTCACCTCGTGTTGCTGGTTGCATGTCGCTGGTCCCACACCACTGTTGTGACACTTCCAAATTCCCCTTAAAATAAATACGAGAATCGAGGCATTAAGATGATGACAACACGGGTCACACATCCCAACGTCAAGTGCCAAACGTGTGTACACACGTGACATACATAAAATATAAGTCGCAGCGGATAAATAAATCATTATCTAAGTATTAGAATTTTTAGAAATATTTTACAAACCATTTTAATATAAACTCTCTAACAGGAGATTTAATACAGTCATCCGAAATACAAATTAAACAAATACATATTTATAAAAGGGGAAAATAATTTCTCGAGATAACAATATATAACAATGATACATCAACGGTGGGGCCGTCTCCTCAGGTTCAGCCTCTTCAAAATCTGCATCCAAAAATTACGACGCCAAGATGGCATCGCAGGTAAGTACAACCCAACCAAACCAAAAAACATAAATATACTCATGCAATAACAAAACTCATGAACACGACTCCAAATGCATGAATCTCAAAAGAACATCTTTCTCAAAATACATAAGATATACACATGCCAAAATCTCATTTGGTCCACGATAAAATTCTAGTAAAATTATTCATCATTTCTCAGGAAATAATATCCGCAAAACCAATCATACCGAGCGTTACGTATCGCCGTCCCCGATATGATAAACACACACCACCAATCATAATGGGTATTACATATCGCCGTCCCCATTATGATTCACACACACTCATTTCATACCGGGCGTTACGTATCGCCGTCCCCGATATGAAATACACACCCAATGACCATAACGGGCGTTACATATCGCCGTTCCCGTTATATCATCCACACACTATCAATCACAATGGGCGTTACGTATCGACGTCTCCATTATGACTGACACACACAATGACCATAATAGGCGTTACGTATCGCCGTCTCCATTATGTCATTCACATACACACGCTGATCACAACGGGCGTTACGTATCGTCGTCTCCGTTATGACTCAGCCAAAAATCATTAAAATCCATAAATTCAATTTAAAACCCGGTTTCTATTTCCAACACATGAATATCCAAAATCATGCAAAAATCCAATTTCCAAATATTTTCATGAACATGCGCGTAAATACACAATGTAGACAACCATGCACCAAATAACCAATAATTAATAAATTCCAACAATAATCAAACACAATAACTGTTGATGCCAAAAATATATTTAAATCTTAAAACTCGTTTGGAAAGTACTTACAGCGGGTAAAAACGCAAATCCTGGAACAAACGCCAATCCGCAGCATTCGTAGCAGTCACCGATACGTTAGGCTAAAATGCTCGGTTTGACACTAAAATTTAGGGAGATACTCATTGAAGGGTGGGGAATCTCATGGAAGTGGTGATGTGGCGGCAGAACCACCGAAAGGTGGCGGATCGGAGTCAAAATGGGTGAAAACCCATTTTTGGGTTTGAGGTTGTACCGGGAAAGTGAGGCTGTGTATGGGGAAACTGAGTTAGGGGAATGACCAGCTGGGCAATGGGAGTCTTTTGGTGATGGTGGTGAGGCCTACGGTGGCCGAACGGCGGCGCGGCGAAAAACAACCCGTTTAAGACCCATTTCGAGTGGAGGGGTAACCGGCGGAGATGGGTGGCTTTGAGCGGTGGGTTATGCTCGTCGGAGGATGGGAAGGCTGCTGGTAAGTCGCCGGTGCCAAGGGGTGGCCAGCGGTGGCCGGAAAATGCAATGAAAGCTAAAACACTCATTTTGGGTAGGGGATTGTGTAGGGCGGTGGAGTGGCCGGAGATAACACCACCGGTGCCCGTGGACTCGCTAGCGTGTGGGGAAGGCTGTGGGCTGGGCAGTGTCGTCGGTGGGTGGCTGACGGCGGCCCTGGGTGGAGATGAGGGAACCGGTGAGAGAGAGGAAGAACGGGGGCTCGCGGGTCGCACGGGAAAACTAGGAAGGAAAGAAGAAAAATAAAGAAGAAAAAAGAAAAAGAAAAGAAAAGGAAAGAAAAAGAGAAAGAAGAAAAAGAAGACTACTAGAAAAAGCACAATAAATTAAATAAAAACTAACTGAAAATACTACAATTTTAATATCAATAAAATAAAATATTTAAAACCCAACAATAAACCAATTTAATTTAAACAACAATTTAATTATAGAACACTAATTATTATTAAGCAAACACATCAAATAAAATCACATAATAAAATAAAAGAATCTAATTCCAATTATTAAAATAATTACCTCACATAAAAATAAATAAGAAAAGCAACGTAACTCAATATTTAATTATAAGAACAACATAAAACTAATATTAACTAATCAATAATCAAATAAATATCTTAAACAAATAAAACACAACTAATAATATTTTTAAAATATATTAAATTAATTAACATCGAGAATAAAATAACGTGTAAAAATATACGTAAATTTAAGACCTCACAGCTGTTGTCTCACATGCCGCTGTCTAAGACTTGGTCTTGTAGATCTTTTTTTTAGCTCAGTTTACCTTTTTCTTTCTTTTTTTTTTTTCTCTTCTTCTACCTCCTCGGATTTTGCTTTTTCTAGTTTGGATTTTTGGATTTTTGCTACCAAATTTGTCATATGTTATCACTATTTTTATTATCTGAATCCTGAGTTTTAAGTCTCTAAATGTTTTTCGAAGTTCGAAATCACAAAAATTAAAATTGTTCTGAGAGGGAGAGGGACAGGGAGAGGGATAAAGAAAGAGAAAGGGAGGAGTGAAACGAAAGCTGTCATTGTCTGAATTGTAGTAAAATTCTTTAATATGCAGCACTTCAATAGCTAAATGTGGGCTCTACCTGGCGTTATCTAATTGGTGTATATGTTGTTTGGAAATAAATGGGTCAGTCTGATTTGGATCATATTCTCTTTTTTTGGTCATTTTTTGGACTCGCACCACGGATTTTAATTCTAAATTTCTAATGTAGATTTTAATTAAATCGGTACTTTCTTGTTTTAAGTATCATTATTTTAAAAACATTTTCTAATATCATTTCACGTTTCCAAATTTCTAAGAATCGGTATTATCTTGTGTTGAACATCATTTGTTTTAATTATATTAAAATGTTTGATCAATGTCCATCGATCTTATGATCTCTATTTTATTGATAAGCTTATAATTTGTTCAGGCAGTACTGTTCAATTTAAGACTTTTAAAGCTCTCTTTATTATAGGAATTATAATCTCAAATGAAGAGATCACAGGCGTTCGTCCTTGTCATGATATATATTCCGCGTCTTTTCTAGTTTATCTTTTAACCACTAATATTATTAGAGCACTAGCGCCGAAGAGTGCACCTAATAATATTACAATTCTCTCCATGATTCTCGATTAATGATGATATACATGATGAGTACCTAATTTATTTTGTTAATTATATTAATATACATGAGTACCTAGTTTAAATTAAATCATGTTGATCATCTCCGTACGTATTAACAAACATGAAATCAGCCATCCAGAAATCAGCCCTCATTTATCAGATGCAACAAATATGGAAACAAATCAAACTACATTATATTAATTGCACGAAATTAAACAAATCAAGCAACGGCTACAGATCCACAACTATAGAAATAATCAAATACTAACCAAAGATCAATGTCTATGATTGCAATATATGGAAATAATGTGTACAGAATCTACAGTACTGTATATATATCTCAAGACCCTCAACAGCACTCTGACGCTTTGTGAGGCATTGTGTCAAACAACTTGTGTTCATTTGTCTTTACTACGTACGTACCCTTGAATAGCTTGAAAGTGGATTGTTGACTTGGCACAGTGGATTGTTGACTTGGCAATTTCGGATTCTTTCATTTAGGTTCTATTTAAAATATTTATTAAGTATTTATTAATGTTATTTAAAAAATTTACAAAAATAATAGATTACATCCGACGTTTTTCTACTGGTCTAATTTTCATCACGCTGATCAGCATTATCTCGCCAGTCACCAGTTATCTTCCTGCTTAATTGATTAAAATTTAAATATCCATCCCTGGCCGACACAGCAATGGCAGCATGAGTAGCCGTACGAGCACCATCTATATATATATATATGTGTGTGTGTGTGTGTGTGTGTGTGTGTGTGTGTGTGCACGCTATAAATTTGTATATATAATTGATGCCTAATCACATATAGAATTTATGGATTCTCGTCCATGGGCACTGCTGCTCTTTTCGGCCACACTATTACTTTTTCTGATGCAAAACCAGCAGTTCGCCATAGCAGTGCATGACCGCCCTGCAGGAACTTATACTCTATTAAACGCATCGAAACACTTTCACTTCCCAAACTTTAACCCAAACCTAAATCCTTTCAAGATTCAAGACATGATTACGCTTTTAGGAAGCTCCAAAATTTCACAAGGTTTAATTCAAATCCCTGATGCATCAGAATTTACAGTTGATCATCATCCTACGTATATGTACCGGGCAGGCCGAGCCATCTATGCCTCCCCTGTCCGCCTTTTTGACCCATTAACTCGTACCCCAGCTTCTTTCCAAACTACCTTCTCTTTCAAATTGACTGCCGCCACCAATGACGGGTCAGTTTCCGGCGAGGGTCATGGTGGGGAAGGAGGCCTTGCTTTTATTATCGTACCAGACGAGTTTACGGTCGGAAGGCCGGGCCCCTGGCTCGGCATCCTTAACGATGTATGCAACCACTACAAAGTCTTTTACGTTGAGTTCGATTCGAGTCTCGACCCAGAATTTGGGGATCCCAATGATGACCACGTAGGTGTCAATCTCGGCAGCGTCGTTTCTTTCAAAACTGCAAATCCATCAACAGCCAACGTTTCTTTACATAGTAACATAGTTCATCGAGCTTGGATAACCTACGACGGGCAGCGTAGAAGGATCGACGTCCATCTCGGATCGGATGGATACTCTAAGCCATTGGAACCAATTTTATCTTTTTCGCTAGATCTCTCACCTTTCCTTCAAGAATACATGTTCGTCGGGTTCTCGGCCTCCGCAGCAAAGTCAACAAAAATTCATAGCATTTTGTCTTGGAACTTTTCATCTACGACTCAAGCTTTGCTGCGGAAGCCTTCCACAAGAATTTGCCATAGAAATGTGGCTCGCCAAGTCTCCAAATATACCGATAGTGGTTACAGAGCCCCGCCGAGCAGCTTCATGATCTTTGTTGCTGTTCTTGGACTTTGTACGTTGGCTTTGATCTCTTTCTACTGCAACAGTATGCGCAGGGAGAGCAGTACTGAGACATCGATTCTTCTGGTTGACAAGAACCAGAAGCCCAGATCACCGAAAAAGCCTCGCCGGTACACGGTTGTTGAAGTTTTCAAAGCCACGCGGCGTTTTGGCAAATCAGAGATCTTGGGAAGTGATTTTAGAGGTGTTCTGTACAGAGGAACACTTCCTGATGGGCGTCATTTGGCGATGAAGCGGTTCTCGAGTCAATACCTGAAATCATCGCGCTTGTCTACGAAGCGAGTTTTACAGAGAATTGATGAATTCTCCCAGATTAATCATCCGGCTTTGACTCCTATTCGTGGATGGTGTTGCGAGAAATACGAGACGATCATTGTGTTTAAGTACTTTCCTAATGGAAGCCTAGATCGTTGGTTGTATGGACTTGGTGTTCTCCCTTGGAGTCTGCGATTCAAACTCATCAAAGAGATTGCAGAAGCATTGTGTTTCCTTCACTCTAAAGGATTCGCTCATGGAAACTTTAAGACCAGCAGTGTCTTTCTCGACATTAATTATCAAGCTGTATTGGGTGATTATGATTTCATCTTCTTTCCTGGGCCAGCTGAATCATTGGCTAGCATGAACGAGGACGTGTTCCGGTTCGGGATGCTCGTGTTGGAAACCATAGCAGGAAAAAGGACGGTGGAGTTGGGCGGAGGCGTAGGAGAGATGAGTATTTTAGGATTTGCATGGAGCATGCATGAGAGCGGAGAGAAGGCAAAGGTGGTGGACGAGAGGGTATTAATGGGACTTTGTGCTCGTTCAGAACGTGAGGTTGTTCGCGTTCTGGAAATCGGTCTGAGTTGTACCTTGAGCAAGAACAACGGGAGGCCGTGTATGGAAGAGGTGGTGCAGTTTTTGAATAAACAGAAACCGGTCCCTAAGCTGCCACCGAGTCGACCCGCTGAGCTCGAAGAAGAGTAGTTCTGCGCGCCTAGCTGGGCTTGATCATCTCCCATCATTTGCAAACTAGCTTAAGAAAAATTAGGTCTACTTGGCTAGGTTTGGCAACAAACCATTTTTAAATACTTTCAAATATTTTTTATTACTATTTATTATTTTATTATTATTTTTTACCTACTTTTTTTACTATTCATTACTTTTTTATTATTATTCAATATTTTATTATTATTTTTTACCTACCTTTTATTATTATTCACAAACATTTTCAAACACTCTTGACATCCAAAACGTAATCTTAATTAAACTGGTGAATTCTTATAATTAAAGGTGAAGTTAGCACGCAGCATTCAGGTTGACTCTTCAATATTGAGAGGTGTATTCCTTCGACCGAGCGAGATATTGCAGCTGGCGGCTACAACAAAAACTAGCTATTGCTGCAAGACCTTTTGCCAGAATAAAGCTAAAATTTTGCAGTAAAAAATTAATATTGGCAAAAGACAATAGTAGCATATTTGTAGAGAAAACAAAAAGCCAATTTTGTAATAATTTGGCAAACATAGCATTTGTAGCAAATGCTGCCTTATTTGCAACAAACTATGTTGTCAATAATAAGAATATTTTTTGCCAGAAATACTCCCTTCAAGGCATACAACATTGCACAATAAACAGAAAGCCTATTATGTTGCCACAAAAGATCTAATTCTTCAAACTGACTTCACGCAATTATTTTAAACTGACAACATGTAATGCCATAATATTCTTATATTGGCTGCTCATTTCGCAACAACAAAATTATTTCCTACAAATGACTTTCATCAATAAAATGTTGCTACCGAAGAATGAAGTAGTGCCACCACAACTTCTTGTCCTGAGATAAACTTTATATTGGCAAAATTAATTGTGGAAAATACCATTATATCTACAAATAGTTTCGCCAAAAATAATCCATTCTAGTAGAAAAAAAATATTTGCAGCCAAAACATATTGCCGCAATTAAGAAAAAGAAATTAAAATATATATATATATATATATATAAAAACTATAGAACCAGTCCTAAAGTAGTAAAAATAAAACAGCATAATATAATCTCAAATAAATCCATAATTTTCTCCACACCCCTTAAATGTCCCAAGTGGATCAAGAAAGCACAATCATTTTCATTTCAATCACAAAAAAATTGTTAAAAAATCAGTTCAATCCAGGCAAGATCTGGGCATACCAGCTTCACAATTGAAGTCAAGTTCCTTGGGAGCTTCTTTGCAACATTAATCTATCATAGGGTTAACGTCATAATGTGGTTCTGGCTAGGCTATCTAGTCAACAATTGCCTTTGCATTTTTCAAATCCTGTAAAACAACAGTATGCAAAAGTCTATGAGAAACAACTTCAAGATTAAAAGGAAAGTATTGCACCAAGGTTAGCGATACTTTCCTTTTTGAATCTTGTGCTGCAATATTTTTAAAAATATGGTAAACAGTCTTGCATACAATAAATTTAGGACCTTAATATGATTATTGTTCTTGTCTGTTAGGTTAGGCAAAACAGTGTTAAGGAAAGGTATAAACCCAAACAACTGCCAAACTAACTCTAGGAAATAATTAAATGTATAAAGCAAGGTGTCTTCCTAAACATAAATAAGAAGCATACATCATTCTCAACTTGACAAGCCTTAAATATTCTTTGCATATTCCCTTCCCACACACAGACAATTTATTCTAGGAAATAAC
Source organism: Platycarya longipes (assembly GCA_036559045.1). NCBI lineage: Eukaryota > Viridiplantae > Streptophyta > Magnoliopsida > Fagales > Juglandaceae > Platycarya > Platycarya longipes. The sequence continues at coordinate 9,910,611 of CM071799.1, read as the reverse complement.
ATAATTCACCAAAAAGTATCCACGTGAAGCAATAGAAAGACCTAGATAAGTTGATCCAGTTATCCAAAGCAATCACTATGTTTTCTGAAATTCATAGGCTCATAATAATATTTGGTGAGCTACTTTAGTTCATCTTGCATAAAAAAAAAAGCTCAAAAATTAATATCATACAAAGCATGTCATCATATATTATTTTTTTCTCATTTTATGCACATTACAAATGTTTTGTGCTTTTTATATTTCTTTTTGAAATAGGAAATTCAAACAGAATAGCTACAAATCTAGGAATTAAGAACTATGTAACTTTTGAAAACATCATGGGCTGGATGGACTTACAATGTACAATATCAAATTAAGATTCTCTAAAAGCTTTTCTTTTGCAGGCAAAAATTAGAGACATTTTTTAATTACTAACATTATGGAGCAGATACAAGTGCTAACTAAAATATTCTTCTGTCCCAAGCCAATTTATAGGATCAACAGTCAATGATCTTCAACTTAAAGCAATGTTTATTAACATGTATTAATAAGTAATATTATTTTAAGTTACCATTTTGTTGGGATCCACAAAAACAATACAAAAAGAAAGTTATATAACTATCACCCTTCTTATTAAGATTGAATTGAAAAGGGCGGTACTCTCTACCACATCTTTTCAGTATCTATATTTCCAGTAGAAAGACATACATTTTACAAAAGAGAAAGCTATGCCCATCTCCTTTTGAACAAATTACACAATCCCAAGAAAAATTCTGGTACTATCTATGTATGGAATAGCAATCAACTTGATTACCAGTAGAAAGATATACGTTTTAATAATATGCAATCAAACAATGAAAGTAAATCAATAAAAATCACAACAAGTGCACTTAGCAATTGATTTGATGGTGATGTAAGGGTGCTAGTAGTACCAACAAAGTATGCATTTATATCATATCTCCAGGTGTATGCATTGAAGGAGTTGAGGGTTCTAAGCGTGGAGAGGCCACTTTGAGTTAGCAGTTCTTGAGCTATTGGCTGGAACAGAAGATGATATTGGTTGTTTGCACTTGACACCCAGTCTGGTTTTAAGAAGTATGAAAATGAATTCATGAGAAATGTTAGGAACCTCCTAAACTTTACAGAGTATATAAATATATATGTATGTAGGAAACTCCCACTCTGGCTCCCAATTTGGTTTTGTGGCCAATGCAAGTCTTAAGGAGCAAAGCATATTTATATTAAAACTCAGAAATATCCACTCCCCAAAGAATAACATAACTATATTTTACCACATTCGAGGGTTCAATAATTTAACTGATCAATTAATGCTCAATCCTCTCAGAATTATATAAACTTTTTTTTTTCACCCACTATCAAATTTTCAATTTGATTGTCACATGAAAATGACCATTGAAACAATCAACCAACCAAAACCCAAAACACAATCTTATATTTCTTACTACAATCATTGTAAGATGCCGCTCCAAATGCCTGAAACACATACATTCAGAAAATAAAAATTGAGCCCCCATGCTCAAATAAATTCCAAACAAAATATACAAATGCAAAAAAAAATAGAACTAACAAATATAAAAAGTCCAAAGCAGACTAAATTCCAAAGGGAAAAACTGGAAGTCAACTATATAAACATGAAATAGAGCAAAAGAAAAAGAATGTAATGTAAGGGAGTTACGTGCAAGTCACGTATGCCCCTTGCACGTAGCACCCGTTTGGAGGAATAAAGAAATCTTATCAAAAAATAAAATATTTACACATAAACAGTCAACAGTAGCAGTTCATCGAGAAAAAAAAAATTAAGTAAAATTTTCAAAATGAAAGAATACATTATCATCTCCTAATAACATGTATGAAAACTTAGAGAAAATTCATGAAAATTTTGTTGGAAACATTGAATTAATAACAAAAAAAGAAAGCTCTTTAAAGACATATTCTAAGCAACACCTCCTTTCCCACAAAAAAAAACACATAATTAATAATAATATCATTCTTCAAAAAAATAACATTATTTAATTGGCAAGCTTTTATCAATGAGAGTCGCACATCCAAAACCACCAGGTTTATTAACAACATTATTTACATAAACATTATCAGGTTTAACATCTGGGAGAGCAATTCTCTTTCATGTATAAACTGCAATGCCTTTGCAACCTGTATAAATCAGGCATTAGAAATAACATATACTAATGATATAGAAAAATTCATATTTAAGATCTTTTTTTTTTTTTGATAAGTTAAAGAAATTCATATTTAAGATCTTATCATTGCAAAAGTACATAGTAACCAGTTAAAAAGAATTAAAATAAAGATTGCGCATTTCATCTTTACTTTTGGCATTGTATAATATATTTGTATGAAGAACAAATATGAACACCAAATTACATACGAGATACCCTAAAAATATATAGGATTTTTCATAAAGCTCAATGATAAAACTTATTTCCATCCTAACCATGGATGCATTCCAATATTTTACTTAACATGAGAATATTTTAAAATCTATCTATCAATGATTGAAATGCACTATACACAAGAAATAAATAACTTATAGGCAAAATATTAGCATCCAAGTCAAACGGATATTTTAAAGAAAAGTATAATAAGAGTTGACTTAGGAGCATTCAATCATTTATATTGCTATATCTTAGAGAAAAAGAGTTCCTTATTTAAGTCGGTCTACTGTGTCAAACCACATTGATGAGAGGAGATAAGTCAATAATAATACTGTTTTTATGTAAGCAATAGCTCAACTATGATGTTTACAAAAAACGTCCTCTCGCCCCCCCCCCCCCCAAAAAAAAGCTTCTCATGTAATGCATGTGGTTCTCTATTCCATACTCTGGTAAAATAATTAAAACCACTATATTTCAACTTCAATGGTATAACAGAATAGAGCCGATTCACAAGTTCCATATTAACGAAATTCCATACTTCACATACATCCTTAATGGTAGACCTCATCGGAAAATCAAAAATAGAAGATGCCTCATACAAGGATATTTCCCCACAGTGAAGCAAAACTTCAGTATTAATATTTTAGTCATGAAGTCGGAGATTATAAGTTCAACTAGAGCATTAAGAAAGGGTAAAAACTTGGGTCATCCATGCGTGCCTGCATCTACCTCACATCCTGATTATCCTCCTCCTGCTAATTTTAAATATTTATTATGATTATCTTCATTACATACCCATGAATAGCACATTCCACACCCAACAACATATATGATGATAACAAAGCATCAAACTTTGCACAAGACCACTACTGCTTTTCAAAGAGCGCCACTTACCTGCTAATACCCAATGCATGACTTCCTTACTTTACCTAGTTAATACCCATTTTAAAACATGCTATGAAATTAAATAAGAGCTAAGCAAAGGATTATTTTAACACTTTTAACATCCCAAAATAGGTCATACAACAAAAACTTTAAAAATAGACATGATCCCAACCAACTAATGCTAAAAAACTAAGCTAATAACACCTAAGACTAACTCAAATTAATCCATGACATTTTATATTCGAATTACACTTCTTCACATAGCAAAACAGCCACCTAAACTTGGTTTGGGGCACCAAAAATAGGGTATTTCGAAACTCACAACATCTGGTAATTTAACATATCAAAACTCAAGCCAAAACAATTCATTTTGCTTCCAAAATTAAATCAAAGTAAATAGGTAATCTAGGGTTTTACCTCAAGCCTAAATCCTTTACAAAAGCAAAATGGACGTCCCAAAAATGAAGCTATGGCTGAACTGGAATACTCCTTTCCTAGGCAGCAGATAATCATCACAAACAAACATGTATGTAGTTCACAAGAGAGGAAAGAAAGAGAGAAATAAATTGAAAAAAAAAAGGCATAGAACCAAAAGAATAATCTACCTTTTTGGTTTTTGAGTTGAAAGAGATGGAAGTCCATTTGGTGAAGTAATCATTTTGTCAAACACAACAAAGGAATGAATGTAGCAGTTAGGATAATTTAAATTGTATGGACCCTTGATCCAAGTCACAAAATCAAAACTAAAAGATTCATGCTTGCCCACTAGATGCATTTTATGTAAGTTCATAAATGCACAACACTTCTTATCCAACTACTTTTACTTCTTAGTTTAGAGTAGAGCATCCCTGCATAGAATTTAATTTTGCACATTCAAATTAGCATGCTCTAACTACTCATTTCCAAGTCCAGGTCTCAACTACACTACATGCATACCAAAACTAAATATAAGTGATGAATTAATAAACAATATTTAATAAAAGCTAAAACAAACTGAACATATTTTTTTATGAAGGTTCAAATTAGCATGTTCTAACTGCTCATTTCCAAGTCCAGGTCTCAACTATATTACATGCATACCAAAACAAAATCTGGGTTCTTTGAATTAATAAAAAAATTTCAGTGAAATCTAAAACAAATTGTTTGTTTTTTTACGAAGGTTCATCAACTTAGGTCCTAGCACAATGAACAATTTCAACTTCAAGGGGTGGAAAGAACAAACAGCAGGTAACACTTGGTGGCAAAGCAAAAAAAGCAAAAAAAAAAAAAAAAACACAAATTGTTCAACAAATTCTCCAGGTCTTAACTACACTGTATGCATGGATTGATAAGGTAAACAAAGCAAAAAAAGTAAATAAATAAAATACAATTTGATTGACCCCACACATGATTTAAAATGCAGAAAATAATTTCTGCTTATGATAAAGTTTCCTTAACCTAGGTCACAAAACACTTGAATTTAAGACTAGGGAAATTGTGATAAAAGAAAAAAAAAATACCTACTTGATGGCAGGTCTAGAAAAAAGAAAAAGAAAAAAGAAAAAATCCCGACTTGATGGCAAAAATAGTATGATGTAGTAGCATGCAAGTTACCAAAAGTATGTTAAAAAGTACTTTGCATATGAATCTGAATGTGTTTCTCCAGGTCTTAACGACACTGCATGAATTAAAAAGCTGAAAACAATTTCAGCTAGGTCATAAAACACTGGAATTTAAGACCAGGGCATTTGTGAAAAAAGACAAAAATACCTACTTGATGGGAAAGTGTGAAAAAAGCAAAAAAATAAGAAGAAAAACTCATACTTAATGGAAAAAACAGCGCAAAGGAAAAGAAAAGGTATGCACGCACCTTACGATTGCAACTTAACTCATTTTGGACTCAAGTGCAACTCACCCATAAAAATTCTATCTAATTGCATTCTTTTCAAACTTTAAACAAACAAGTAGAGTGCATCATAAGTTAGAGCAACACGTCTAATCCATAAAAGGTGTAAACATGGAAAACACCAAAGTAGTGAGGTTCATGTAAATAAAAGCATTTCTTTCTACGGTACCAAACAGAAATTGGAATTATAAGTATTGGAAATAGAAAATAAATACATTTTAAGAAGAGAGGAAGACGAATAGTGTAGAGTAAGTACATGGGATCTCTTACCAAAGTTGAGAGTGAAGAGACTGAGGGGGAGAAATTAAAATTAACCACAAATGAAATATGGAATAAAAGAGAAGTAACAGAGGAGCAGATTTGCCTTGTTTTAAACTTAGTGCCTTGTTTTAAACTTTTAATCCCAGTGATCACATCCCCATTAGTGACCACGTTTCCATTAAAAAAACTATAGAAACTTTACAAAAAGTGAAACATACTAATCCCCTGCCTACTAAAACAATCTAAGCTTTATTGAAACATAACTTTCATTTTCGTTTATATAGTTAATAAATAAATAAAACATTGTGTAACTACCCAAGATAATGTTAGTCTTCAATATATCTTCATGGCAACCACACTATTATAAGAATCTGCACATGAATGCAATTCATATAAGTTTCAAACATTCTCAACCCAAAATTTCTCACTAACAGGGGATTCCAAAAAATAATTATAAGAGAAGTCACTCACCGAATTTAAACACAAAAATAAGTTTCTACACAAACACAAAACTACACTTTTAATAATCTATAAATAGTTTTAAGATGCTTTAGATGCTTCCAATGCCAACTAAATCTAGCCAAGTTATCTTTTTCATATTAAAAAAAACTAACTATTTAAATATAACCAACCAATCAAATAAGGAAGCCGAACCCAAACAGATCAGAGTACCCAAACAAATCAGAGAGAGAGAGAGAGATGTGAAACTAGAGACACGAAGCATGCGAATGGAACTTTGGGCAGACCCAATGCTTCATTTCTTCAATCCACAGTTTAAAGGTTTAACAATGAATCAATCAGGAACGAACATGTTTGTAAAAAAAAAAAATAGAAACAAAAGAAGATTAGAGAAAATGGCTTACCGTCATCCACTAAAATCCGGCTAAGGATTGACGGCGACAACCCAAGAAAACGACGCACTCCAATGTCCGAAATCACTGAAAAATCACGAAAGAGGGGAAAACTCAGTTTGATGTATTTCATGGGGAAGAAATATCGCGAAGGAGAAGGCGATAGAAAAAGAAACTCATACCTGTTGAAGCGAAATGGGAGTGGAAATCGGAGCAAGTAGATAAGTCGAAGTGGATTTGAAACGGAACGGAAAGGTAGCGCCGCGGTTAACGTTTCGGAGCGAGAGAGCGAGAGATTAGAACATAATTGGGGTGAGGGGTTTAATTTTTAAAATACTATTTGCGGCGCTAAGGTAGCGCCGCAAATAGATTTATTATTCGCCACAAAAAGCACCAGCTTGCAGGTTTGCTTTGAAAATTAGCTGCAAAATTAGTTTTGCCATCAATTTTCTTTTGCTGCAGTTACTTTTGTCGATAATAATAATTTTCCTTGTAGAGAAATCACAATAATGACGAGTATTAATCATCATAAAAAAACATTATACTTTATTAGATAGAAATTACATTTGTGGCAAATAAATATTGTGATAACAATTCTCAAAAGTGTCAAAATTGACTTTTAATGACAAAAATATTTGCTACAATGTTATTTTGCGGAAAATAATAATTTTTAGTGACAATTTCATCACTTTTTTCTCACTACATCAATATCGTGGATAAAAGCCATCATTTGCCACAAGTTTTGAGTTGTGGAAAAAACATTGGTGGCAAAAGGTGAAATATGTTGTAGCGCAGTTGATCGGTTTCTCGCGAATTAATTGATCTTTTTCCGGCCACCAAGCAGAAATTACACCTAATTAGATTTGTAAAATGGCGATCATGATCATTTAATGGGATATTTTAAATTAGAAGTAAATAATCAGCATTAAAGGGTCAATATTTTTTTAGAATTAAACATTTTATTTCAATTGGTACATTAATACAAGTAAAAGCAATTAAAAAACTCAATCCGGGACCATTAATGGCTCCCACGTGCGATCCATCTCTACTATTGGCTGTTTTGATATAGTCGAGCTTGCAGATCATTGTAATGCACGGCAAACAACTTAATTTGACGTACGATTTAATTAAGCTAATTTTTTTCCTAATCAAGCTTACATTAATAATAAATAATATAAGAGGAGTCTATGGAGAATCCTTCCCACTATCGATATACAAGAATTTAAAAGAAGTATTAACTAAAGGTATACAGCCAAACATGAAGTTGGTAGCCATCCATTGCACTGCCAAGGGCGCATATCAGTTTTGAAATTGATCTATATTTTTAAAGTAACACCCTTTATGAGCTTCCAAAATATTTGCAATGTCCCCAATGATGAAGGAGATTTTTCATTCAGTAAGATCTCCATAAATAGAGGATATAACCAATTGAGTATTGTCTTCTAAAGAAATTGATGGAAAATTCAGGTGCATCGCCATTTGCATTGCCATTTTAGCAGCAAGTGCTTCCACAATTATCAGAGTTGTAGAAAGGTTTTCCTTAATCCAAACCTCAATGGTTTTCCCTTCTAAATTTCTATTTATAGCTGAAGCTGTTGAGAAAGAGTTTCTGACAGTGGCATCAAAGGTGATATATATATATATATACACTATATGATTCATAGAAGGACATATCCATTCCGGTTCAATTTTAGACCATAGTTTACCAGATCAAGCATTGAGACTTTCTTGGTATGAGAGATTAAGCCGTTTTGATGCTTTATGTAGAGAAATTCCAACCTAATTATGGACTACATCATTTCTCAGGCGTCAAATAAAATCAAGGACTATTGTCGCAAAAATCTGGAAAGGGTGTTCCTCTTGAGAAAACAACGCCAAATTCATCTTGGGGTTGAACTAGATGAAAAGAAGCCAATCCTTGATAGAATTAATAGCCAAGGAAGAGAGATTTTAAGGCTAGCTACTTTAACTCCAAATAATTCTTGAGACCGAGCATTCAATGAAGAGCTAGAGAAGGGATTCTTTTTACTCATCACATAAATGATAGTTGAAAGAAGGGATGCTAGGAATGAAGCTTCTGAGTTGCTCTTTGTGGAGAGAAGGTCCCAAGTTATTTTTCAAAGAATGAGTTTGTGGCGGTCATGGATCTTAAACTTTCAAATTTTTTTCCTTGGGAAAATTTGGAGTCAACTACGTAAGAGAATTTCCAATCTTAGAGGCAAGATGATAGGTTTTAACAGAAATTTTTCATTTTAATTTTTTGTCCAGATTCAGACTATCTGAACTTTGAATGGAAGTTGGTATAGGAATCTTTTGAATTTCTTTGATGCAATCTCTTAGGGATAAGGCTAGCACTTTCTATGTGTCCCAAGTATGGATAACTTGGTTGATCAAGTATGAGACTTTGAGGAATGGTGAGAAATTTGTAATATGACTAAAGGGAAGAGGCTTGAAATTACCCAGAGTTGATATCCAAGGGTCTATGCAGGTTCTCACAAACTATCAATTGAAGATTTGATAGCACGTCCCTTTTTCTAGCAGAGGCCTTGTCTTGAGAATACCTTTCTAAAGGCTTGAATCCGTTCGTTTCGCTACAGCTTGCTCAAAAGTACTGAAGATCAAATATTTCTTGAATAGAAGTGTATGCCATATGCTGGACTTAGGTTGACTCATTTCCCATCCCCTTTTTGCTAGCAAAACTACACTCACATTTTCCATTAGTTGTAAGCCTAAGCCTCATTTTTTGGTTGACAAATGGATTTCCAAGATTTCAAGTATAGCTTGTGCTTTTGGTCTTTTTTGTTCCCCACCAAGAATTTTTTAAGCTAGTATTGAGAGATTTACAAACCAACTTAGGAAGCATTTGAGATGTTGGAATGGTACTGCCTACTGTTTTGATGAGCAAGGTTCTCCTTGCTTGAGATAGCACTTTTGCTTTCTACCCCTCGAGTTTATTATTAATCTTCACCATCATCTCTTTACAGTCTTCTTTTTTTTATCTATTGAAAGAAGCCAAAAATCTCAAATATTTCATCCTGGAAGAAGTTTATTTGTATGGCGATTTTGCCAAGGTTGTCATTCTAGTTGTGTTGTTGGTGTTCTGAGTGATGAAGATAGATAACTTATTTTGGTTTATTTTATTCCCTTACCAGGCTTGGTATTTTTTCAGATTGTCACTAATGGTCTAGATTGTCTTCTCACTTGCTTTCGTAAAACAATTAGATCATCTGTAGAGAAAAGATAGGACCTTGAAGGGCTATTTCGACTAATTTTTATACCTTTTATATGCCCCTATGGCTTTGGATCTAGCTATTAGTCTTGATAGCACCTCCATGTATAGGATGAAGAGGTAAAGAGAGATAGGGTCGCCTTGCTTGAGACCTCTTTGAGCTTGGAAAAGACCTCTCGAGAGCAAACGTGGTACATTCTTTTATGAAATTAATACAAGTTGTATTGTACTCCAGTGCTTTCATAATTGCGAATAGAAAATTTCACTTGATGCAGTTGAAGCTTTTTCTATGTCCAGTTCCAATGCTACTTGGCCTTTCTTCCCTTGTGATTTTTTAGATGATGGAACATCTCATGTGAAATTTTCTTTGATATTTTGACTTGGGACAAAGGTAAATTAGAATGGAGAGATGATACCTAGGAGTATTTTCTTAAGACGGTTCACCATGATTTTTGTGATGGTTTTGTAGATGACAGTTGTCAAACTGATTGGCCGGTAATTCTGGGAGGAACTTGAATTTGATATTTTTGGGATGAGTACTATGGTCATGTGGTTCATTTGCTCCAACAACTTACCACTTCTGAAAAAAATTGGACCGCAACAATTACCTCTCTCTTAATGATTTTCCCATATTGTTTGTATAAGAAAGTCGTCATTCCATCTGGGCCAGGGGTTATATGGTTGGGAATTTGCTTTAGTGTTCCATAAATTTCTTCTCGTGAGCAAAGCAGTTAAGAGATCATTATCTTGTTCCATTATTTGTTTCTCAAAGAGATTTTCTAAGTCCTTTGGAACAAAAGCATTAGAAGATGTATAGATTGTCTTTAAATAATAAATGAAATTTGACTCAAAAATATTCTAATTCATTGTCCAATTACCTGGACCTATTTTGTTAGAGTCAATCTCAATTTTTTGCCTTCAAATTTTTGTTGAGAGATAGTAGAACTTTGTGTTCAAATCCAAGGTTGTGAGCCAATTTATTCTTGATTTTTGCCTTCATAACGATTATTCATGTTTCAATTGTTCTTGAAGTTAAAACTGTAATATTTTCTCTCTTTGTGAGCTCCAGGGGTTGGGAGAGTTGCTTTGAAGGTGACTAAGCTCCATTTCTAGAATATTTACCTAAATTTTCCTGAAATGACTATTATTTCAGTGTTTAAGAGCTTCTGTTGTCGCCTTGATTTTACTGCAAATAATAAAGAATGGGTTTCCATTGAAATGATTTCGCCATGCTTCTTGGATGATGAAATGGATTAGAGGCTCACAGGTCCAAAATTCTTCAAATTTGAAGGATGCAGCTCGTTTTACCACTTTTATTGTGTTAATTAAGAGAGGGTGATGGTCCAATGCAGTAGATGTAAGATGTTGAATAGTTGCATCTGGGAATAGTAATCGCCATTGTGAGCATGTTATTCCACGGTTCAATCTTTCTCTGATCATTGTATTGCCATGCTAGTTATTTCTCCATGTGAAAATAGGCCCTGAGAAGCCAACATCAATGAGGCCATGAGAATTCATAAGATATTTTAGTCCGCCTATTGTTATTGATATGATCAGGCATCTCCCATATTTATCAAATTGTCTTATTAGATCATTAAAATCATCAATACAAAACCAAGGTCGAGGGAAAGATTTATGAGTAAAATCCAATAATACCTAAAAATTAGTTTTGTGTTGCCGTTGAGTTGGTGGATAGACAAAGGTAGCTAGCCATGAATTGTTAGAAGGATTAGAGTAAACCAAAATAGATATTATACTAGTATTAACATACATCGGTTCAATATCTACACCTAGTCGCTATAGTAACAAAAGGCTGCCATTTTTTTCGAGGTTAAGGAATGCAATACAAAAGGGTGGAAACCTAAACTATTTACAGTAGTAGCAGTACGTTCATCTGGTACCATGGTTTCGAGAAAAACATAATATTTGAGTTATATTTTCTAATATTAGCGCTTATACTCCTAATTGCCTTGTGGTGGGCTAGTCCCCTGCAATTTCATACCAGAGACTTCATGGAGGAGTTGGAGGCATGGTAGAGCCCGCCTCGTCAACTTTTTTTGGATTCTCTGGAATATTCTTCTTCTTTTTTGCAGGATTGTATGGCTTTGCTTTGGCAAATGCTTTCGGCTTCTTAGTTTTCCCAAAGATCTTGGATTGGATTGATAGAACCATGAGATTACTTTGTCTTCATGACTTATTTCTTTTTCATTTACCATTGATGGAATGGAGTTCCCTGATTACAACTTTTACATTTTCTGGTTTGGTTCCTGAGTCTCTTTACCGCTTGGAGAAATTCCACTCTTTGAAAAAAATTCATGCATTGATGTCCCAAGTTGCATGAGAGGAAAGCTTGCCATATTCTCAATGGATGTTGGTTGCAGAGAAGTGGGGCTTGCCACACTGACTGGGGGAACGAGGATCAATGGAAAATAGGCCAAGTGCATGGGCAGGGCTAAAGACCCTACGTCAACAGGGAAATGGGCGTACGAAAAGAGAGGATGTTGGTCCAATGGGAGGATCTTGCTGTGTTTTGTTGATCGGGTTAGAGGGGGTAAGATGCACCGGGTTAATGGAAATAGTGGGAACGAAGTTTTTTGTTTTGGGTTTTTAGTATAATGAGTTATTTGCATTGTAAGGGACATGGGCCTTTGGGGTTAACCTCTCTCAGGTTAAAGGGGGAATAAATGTTCGAGTTGGACTTTAAGAAATGGTCTGCACCTTTTTCAGTTAGAAGGGCCAGAGGAACATGGGTTAACCTCTCTCAGGTTAAAGGGGGAATAAATGTTCGAGTTGAGCTTTAAGAAATGGTCTGCACATTCTTCAGTTAGAAGGGCTAGAGGGTTATGGAAAGAAGGCCCGGCATGTTTCTGTTGAGCTTGTTGAATTTTAAAGCCCAGGACAGCTGCTTGTATCTTCAACCACTGGTTTGGCCATGCTTCTACGTTCAAAGCTGAGGGGTAAAAAACACTTTGGAGCGCCAACTCCATTAAATTTGAGTAGAGAAGCCGTGTTGCCATCAAATGGGAGTTGTGATATTCTTGGGTGATTGATGGAACCAAATTAAGTGGGAAAGAATTAACACCGGGAGTAAGAGAATAATTGTTGGTTGGTTTCGAGACTTTATGATCAATAGTAGCTTCATTGCTACAATGTTCAACAATGGATGAGTTGCTGGCTTGTTTCGAATTTTCTCAAAGGTAGTTCTGGGGACATGCTGTCGGGTTTGGAGGAACTTCGCTGCACTACAGTCTTGTCTGAATCGGTAGCCATTCCCAATTCACAAGGAGGTAGAGAATCCATTTTCAAGTTGATTTCCATCAGATTTATTTTTTGAAAATTAAATTGTGTATCAAGTTATGATCGATTGAAATTGGTGTATTTGTAAGGAGCTCTTTAGGTGAAAATAGTCAGGTCAGTGTCTGCATAGGGGAAATAGCTCTAAAACTGGATAGTGCGGCATCGCATGGAAGTTTCCATTTTCCCCCAAACCCAAAGGCTTCCATTAGTAAGCATTTTCCTTTGTCAAATTTTGTCATCTCCTTTTCCCCTTAAAATAGTAGCTAATTTTGTAGTGATATATTGCTTAAGACTTGAATAAGTTTCAATCATGGAGCAGTTTTGTTCTTCAGGTAATGGAATAGGTAAAATGAGGACCAAAACATCAATTAGCATATTCTCTTCAAAATGGTAGATAGTTGTGCATTGTCATTATAAGTCTCATTCTTAGAGATGTTTCATATCTGAAAAAATTTGGGATAATTGCTTGGTTGTTTTGTGGTGGTAATAAGCAACTGAGTTGAGGTACTCAGCTCTTAACCAAGGATCATAAGGAATTTGTGTGGGGATAGTTTTCAGGAAGGTGCAAAAGACTTAAGTGTGTCCTATCCTATCACATGCATAGCAATAATCTAAGAGTTGTTCATATTTTAGGGATACCCAAGTGTCAATGTCATAATCTTTGGGAAACCAGAAGCCAGTTTTTAAAGGCTGGGTGATGTCAATCTCTACTTTAATTCTAATGAACTTCTTGCATGCAATACCAAATTGTGGGTCAACACCCACTGCATCCAGATAGGTACCTAACGCTTTCCTAATTTTCTCTGCATTTTTTTCAGTATATGATCTCTTGTTAATCCATGAACTTACACATGAAAAATAAAGGTATTGAAATCTATCTCTTGCCATGTAGCACATGCTGGCCATGGCTTGAGGGTGAGGCAATGTCCTTTGAAGTACCAAGGAACCTAATTCAAGATTTTTTTATTATCTCCTTCTGTTTGAAGGGTGTTAGGTTGCAGTCTTGTAGTCAGTGGATGGGAGGGTCCCATAGGCCCACAGCCAAAGTCAAAAGATGAAAAGAAAAATATTGATGTCCAAATCTTTAATGTGGAACTTTTTGATGAAACTCCAAGCTGCTTTGAACGTTGCATGTAAAGAGATCCTGTTAAGGGGACAAATAGCTACAATTCTACCAAGAACAGTTAGCTTAGAGTTTTCTTTGACAATATCTGTCTCAAGGGTTAGGTTAATGTCCTCCCAAGAAAGGGCCTTTGTTTTCTGGATTAAGTTTTCTACTTCCATACTGCGATTCAATCCATGGGTTACGCACCATTGAAAGAGTAGTAGTTACTGAAAGTAAGGAGAGACTCTACAAAAAGTAGGTTCCCCGAAATTCTGGGTAAGTTCCCTTAAACTACCTATATGCAACATACAGCTGAATTTGATACAATTTAATTAGGCTAAACTAGATGTATTTGTTATCATCAGTTTTGTGAATGTAACCAAGCAATAGATTTTCTTGCATGACAAGTTGATTATGGAAGGAACACTTCCTATAAGGAAAGTCAAAATTTTGCCAAGGCTTTGGAAGGAAATTATTCCTCTAAATAAAGTGGGAATTCTGTTGTAATTGTTCGGCAATTATGATGAATAATACGGAATAATCAAAAAGAAAATAAGAGAGAAATAATACAGAGATTTACGTGATTTGGCGATGTGCCTACATCCACAAGAGCGAGTGACAATATTTCACTATTAACCAAATTAGGATTATATCATATGTATTTATATTAACTCTAAGTGTACGAACATATTTAATAAAATTTATAAAAATACCCTCGTACCGTACTGCGGGGGCAACATTTAACTAATCAGCGTCCCCACTAAAGTAAAACACACCCATTCACTCTACCATCTACCACTTACCACTGTATACTCATCAAATATGAGCCACATACTCCAATAGTTTCCAAGTCTTTGGATTTAGTTTGTTTATTTTTCATTGCTTTTAGGATTTGTATTGTTTGGTTGGTGGTATTGGTTTTGATTGGTTGATTGATGTAATGTTAGTTTTCTCTCTTCTTAAGCAAAGGCTGGCAATACATTTAAAGGACTTTTCCCTTTAAAAAAAAGATATATTTGTTATGAACTAATTGAAAGAGAGATCTAGCTAGCTACTTCCTAGTTCTTAGCTAGATCTTTCTCCAGCTTGGCTCCTAGCTACTTAAAAGAAGTATTAACATTGAAATAGATGATTAAAGTTGTCAATGGTTGATATTTGTAATGCCTATGTGCAGCCTTGTTGGATTAATTCACACACTATAGTGGGAGGGATTGGATCGAAAATAAATGATGATGATCTAGGGTTGTTGAACCTTCTGATCATGTTGTGCATGCATGTTAAAGGATAAAGTGCGACAACATATAGATCTCACGCAAAGGGCACTAGGCCAACCACATATGAAAATCACCTATCAATCAATATTTGAGAGACATTTTTGGGGTGCATGCCTAAATAATAGGCGATCAGGGAGATAGGTAGGGTGGCACATGTGAGAAATGGGACATGAATTAGGGGTACACGTGGCAATATATGATACGATACATGAATTTAACACGAAAAGAATACAAAATAAGTGGGCTTGAGTTTGATACAGATGGATTTATGTCAATACATGTTGACTTAATAAAACACGATTTATTAATTGGTCAACCCATAATCAACCCATATAGCACGAATAAATTTTATTTTTAGATTTTATATAAATATTTAGTTTTATATGCCTTTTTTGTTGTTGATAATATATGATGTTAATATTAGTATTTGACTGTGTTATATCTTAAATGAGTAATGTTATATGTCACACTCTCATCTCATTTATCTCACTGTGTAAGATACGACACATTTATTACCAACAAAAAAGGATTATTCAATAGTGATATATATATATATATATATATATATATCTTATATTACATCTTAGATAGTGAGATTAAAATGAGATGGTAGTTACAGTGTATAGAATTTTCTATCTGAAACTATGATACTTTTGTTGGTAAGATGATATTTTATTTTACGAAAATATTAGTTTTGATCTAATATTATTGGTTTAAAATATTGACAATAAAATATTTGTCATGAATCTAGTTGTAATTTATCTATATAGTTATCATTGTATTATATATGAGATTATATTAATCAGGTTACAAAATAAATATATGGGGCGGCTCAATAAAATAGGTTAAATAGATTTAAATAGGTTATAAAATGGGTCGTATCCAGGTTAATCCGACAAAAGTTAGTTACTAAACAAGTTAAGATCATGTTGTGTCACTTCTTAATTAAATAGGTAAATTTTGGATTTTAAGGTTTGATCTCATTACTTGACATGTCACGAACATAATTCACAAAAATGAATTGCTACCCCTAATATATAAGAAGTCAAGAGATCTAGCCATAATAGATATCAGATCAATCAGCGGTAAGAAATCCACTAAAACCTAAAATTAAAAAATAAAGAAGGGCAAACATATATTATAAAGAGGGCCAAGACATGGGCACTTATAGATGGTAGAGTGAGTTAGAGGTTGTTTTTAGGCCCTGTTTGTATGTTGAGCTGAGTTATAATGAGGTAATGATTTTTTTAAAAATTATAGTGAGTTGAGATAGTAGATTGGGTTTTGTAAAAGTCACCTAAGATGAGTTTAAATATATCTGCATATTAGGATAATTTTATATGTATTTATAGAAAGTGTAAAAGGTTGCTAGTCCTGCATGTAAAAATGTGTTGAATTAAAAAATATTATAGACCTCACATGTAAAGAAGTATTGAATTGAAAAAAGTTACAAGTCTCACGTGTAAAGAGGTTTTGAGTTGAAATGAGTTTAATAATTTAAAATTTGAGTATTTGAATGTTAAACTTAACTTAAAATTAGATTGAACTGAATTTATTTGAATTAAGTCTAACATGAATCAAACTAGAGATAGAAGATATATAATTTGATTGGCTACCAAATTACCAATTAATTAAAACCAAAGTGGGATATATTGTCAAATTAAATAACTATATATATATATATATGAACTTATAATAATCGATTACATTAAAAATTAGGCATTCAAAAGTGTTGATCATAACAGATTAATTACCTTTATATAAAAGAGTAATATTATTTGTACGTATCTTGTCCTCAAATTTTGTAATGGGCCATCCATTAACAAGTCAGTCCACAATATCACTTGTTTCTTAATAATAAATGGGAGTTATTTAAATAATGATAATAAAGATTGACGTTGAAACGTCGTGTCGAAGCTTAAAGGTCATGATCAGTGGTCCTCCTGTGGGGGTTGAAAGAAAATTGAATTGGGCAAGCCCTCTTATATAAATAGGAGAAATAATACACAATTATAAAGAAATCCTATATATGATAAGTAAAATTCTATATAAATTGAAGTGATTTTATTTAATATATTAAAATAAAATAAAAATAATTTTATAGTCTAATATAGTATATCAAATTAAATCAATTTATGAATTCACAAAAATAACTGCCTAAATTCTCTGTCATGTATCATTTTGAGCTACGTTAATAAGCCATAAGATAGTGTGTTTTAATTTTTTAAGTTCTTATATATATTTTTCTGATCATCCCACTAGCTTTTGAACGGTCCATTAATCCATTGCCTTATGGTAAACCGAATATATTTATTTTGGGTTCCACTTTGTGGGTTTCTCATAAGCGAGCAGCCTAACGCAACCAAATGCATATCACACGTCGTACGTACCTATGTTATCGTCCTAATTAAATATCACATGAATTAATTACAAACTTATTATATATATATATATAATATGCATGAATATATGTACGTACGTACAGCTGGTGGAGCATTAATTAGTAACTATATTATAATATTTATATACATATATATATATATATCTATACGATCATGATAAGATATTATATTATTTAAAATATATATATTAAAGTTTATATAATAATTAATTAATCGTTAATTCTCACTTTATGCTGCAGGGATATGCATTCGGATTCGAATATTCGGCTATAACTGGATTAGGACCGGATTAAAAAAAAATACACTTGAGTGGTTATCTATCCAGATTGAATCTGGATTCAATTCGGATAGATAACAGGATTCATTCCGGATATCTGGATTTTTTTTTATTTTTGCTTAAAATCTAGATAGATGGATTATAACTGGAATTAATGTTTTTTAATATATATTTGTTTTAAAATTATATAACTTTTTTTTTTAAATAATCTGATTGTTTAAGATTCACAACTAATTAAACTAATAATAATGCGGCCGCACAAAACACATTATAAACTCCGTATGGGTCATAATCCTTCGATCATCCAGTAACTATGTGAATGCTCCTTCCAACACTAATGTACCTCCCTGCAAAGTTACCTTATCATCAGATCAATGGACTATCTAAAGTCACGTAAACTTTCTGACCATATAAAATAACACTATAAAAGAATCGTTTATTTATAATTATTTAATTGCGATCAAATAATTATTTATAATTAAAATTGACTGAAAATAGTCATTTAGTCACAATTAAATTATCACAAAAACCTATTTTTCTTGTAGTGAACATAACAGCATAAGCATGTTCATCCAAATTTTGAATTTTGGATTTTGGATTTCGGATTCAGAATTTTTAAAATCTTTTAAATAAAAATGTCAAAATTATTTAAAAAAATAAATACAATTTCAAAATTAGGCAGAATAAAATCCGACCTGGATGAAGAAACCTAAACAACAACACTAGCTGCTTTTAGTTGTGTAGTATTTCTAATAAAATTATAATTTATTAATATTAGTAATTGAATAATTCTACCATAAAAAGAATCCAAAATAAAGTTAAGAACTGAATTAAGAAATTATAAGAATTTGGATAATTCACATTATAAAAACAATAATGTTAAGCTCTTTATGCAACTAGATGATAATAAAAACAAACAATGGTAACCCGTTTTTTTTTGTAGTCAGACTATTGGAATAAATGGGGGAAGCGTTCGAATATCATTAGAACCTACAATATTAGTAATTGCAACACTTTCAGGCCCACCCTACATCTGGGTGCTTTGTCTTTGTACTCTTTTGGGAATTTCTTAAAATACTCTCAAATCTCAATAAAATACATCGTTAGGTTTGGATGTTAATAAATATTAAATAGAATTGTAAATAGTAATAAAAATTAAGTAAAAATTAATAATAAAATATAGAATAGTAATAAAAAAAAATAATGAATAGTAATAAAAATAGGTAAAAAATAATAAAATAAATAAATAATAATAAAATATTTTAAAAATACTTCAGAAACTCTTGCCTGTCAAACGGAGCCAAACGAAAATCATAATCCAATCCTATTTTAGTCATGTTTTGAAAAATCTATAGAAATTATCAAGGAATCTTTTTCACATGCAACTGGGTTGAAGTCAAGGTTGGCTCTACTCTTAGCAAATTAGACAATTGCTTAAAGCCTCTTAGTGATAAAAGGTCTCATAAAAAAAAGTTTAAAGTGTTATGAAACTTAAAGAAAGGAACTACTATTGCAAAAGAGAAATAAGAAATTCTCTCTGAAACTCTTAAGAACTGAAACTTTCTTTCTCTCTCTATATTTTCTTATGAATTTCATTACAACTGAAGCCCATATTTATAGGCTTTGAAATTACTATGCAAGTTACTATGCAAGTCACTATGCAAGTCACTATGCAGAATTTAAAATAATAGTGGTGGGGTCATTCACATAATTTAGTGGTGGGACAGGAGGGCGGCTGTATTTCGTTCGTTCATTACACTCCCCCTTGAATGACCACCCATAAAGAATCTGCCTCGTTAAAACCTTGCCAAGTAAAAACCCAGTGGGAAGAAAAACCAATGGCGAAGGAAAAAGAGTACAGTCTTCTTATGTATCCACAAGTGCTTTAAGATTGCCTCATTAAAACCTTGCAGAGGAAAACCCAGTGGGACAAAACCTCAGCGAAGGAAAAAGAGTACAATCAGCACATTTACTCCCCCTGAAAAGTGCATAACAAAAGATCTTTGAGTCTTCGCATTCCAATATTATGCACAATCTTCTTGAATGTGGAAGTTGGTAACGCCTTTGTGAATAAATCTGCCAGATTATCACTAGATCGTATCTGCTTGACATCAATTTCACCTTTTTCTTGAAGTTCATGAGTATAAAAGAATTTCGATGAAATATGTTTGGTTCTGTCACCTTTGATATATCCTCCTCTGACTTGAGTGATACAAGCAGTATTATCTTCATATAAGATTGTTGGGCTATTATTGATCATGGGAAGTCCACACTTTTCCTGGATATGTTGAATAACTGATCTCAACCAAATACACTCTCGACTTGCTTCATGAATAGCAATGATCTCTGAGTGATTTGAAGAGGTAGCAGATAGTGTCTGCTTAACAGATCTCCATGATATGGCAGTATCTCCATAAGTAAATAAATATCCAGTTTGAGATCTACCTCTGTGTGGATCTGAAAGATAACCTGCATCTGCATACCCAATCAATTCTAAACTTGAACCATGTTGATAAAATAATCACATATCAACCGTACCATGAAGGTAACGAAAGACATGTTTAATGCCATTCCAATGCATTCGAGTTGGTGCAGAACTATATCTTGCAAGCAGATTAACTGAGAATGTAATATCTGGTCGAGTGCAATTTGCAAGATACATCAAAGCTCCAATTGCACTGAAATATGGTACTTCAGGACCAAGAATTTCTTCATCGTCATCACAAGGACGGAATGGATCTTTCTTCACATCAAGTGTTCGAACAATCATTGGAGTACTCAGGGGATGAGATTTGTCCATATAAAAATGCTTTAGGACTTTCTCAGTATACATGGACTGATGAATAAAAATTCCATTTGGCAAGTGCTCAAGCTGCAGGCCGAGACAAAGTTTTGTTTTGCCAAGATCTTTCATTTCAAATTCATTCTTTAAATATATAGCGGTTTTTGATATCTCTTCAGGAGTTCCCACAATATTTAAATCATCAACATAAACCGCAATAATGACAAATCCGGATTCTGATTTCTTAATAAAAACACATGGGCATATAGGATTATTCTCAAATCCTTCTTTCAATAGATATTCGCTTAAGCGATTATACCACATGCGTCCGGATTGCTTCAACCCATATAAAGATCTTTGTAGTCTGATTGAGTACATATTTCTAGATGTACTTGTAGATGCTTCAGGCATCTTATATCCTTCAGGGATTTTCATATATATGTCATGGTCTAAGGATCCATATAAATATGCAGTGATCACATCCATCAACCGCATTTCTAATCCTTTTGTAACAACCAGACTAATCAAAAATCTAAATGTGATTGCATCCATAACGGGAGAGTATGTTTCTTCATAATCAATCCCGGGTTTCTGCAGGAAACCTTGTGCGACAAGCCGTGCTTTGTATCGCACAATTTCATTTTTCTCATTACGTTTTCGTACAAATACCCATTTATATCCAACAGGCATTACACCCTTTGGTGTTTGGACAACAGGTCCAAATACTTCTCGTTTTGCTAGCGAATTTAATTCAGCTTCAATAGCTGTTTTCCATTTTGGCCAATCATTTCTACGTCGACATTCTTCGACGCTTTTTGGCTCACTTTCTTCATTACTTCTGGTAATGTCAAGGGCCATTTTATATGAAAATATGTTGTCGACAACAGTTTTATTTCTATCCAGAATTTCTCCAGTTTTCATGAAATGTATTGAGATCTCATTATTTTCAGGTACCTGTTCCTCTTCAGGGGAAAACATTTCATGACACACCTCTTCAGGAGGTCCCTTTTTAGGAGATTTATACTTTTCAAGAGTTTCCTCTTCAGGAGGTTCTGGAATAGAAGATTTAAGCTCTTTAGGAGCACCAATTATATTTGTGGCCTGTATTGTGGGTACGTGTTCTTCAGGAACACCAAATTCATTTTGTATTCTTTTCCTTCTGGGAATTTTGTCTTTTGCACCAATAGGTCTTCCACGCTTCAGGCGTGTTTTAGATTCACCTATTGCTGCTTTGACAATTTGTCTTTCAGGGACTTCAATCCTTGCTGGAGTATTAACAGCAGGAATATAACATTTTACTACACCTTTAGTGTCAGTAAATACATCCGGTAACTGATTTGCAACATTTTGCAAATGAATAATCCTTTGAACTTCCCGTTTACATTCATTTGTAGGAGGATCAAAATGATACAGGGTCTTATTATCCCAAGTAATATCTTGTCGTGCTTCAGACACCGACTTTTCTTTACCCATTAACGGAAAATTTGATTCGTCAAAATGACAATCTTCAAAACGTGCTTTAAACATATCCCCTGTAAGGGGTTCAAGGTATCTAATAATGGATGGAGAATCAAAACCAACATATATCCCAAGTCTACGTTGAGGGCCCATTTTTGTACGTTGTGGAGGTGCAATTGGAACATATACAGCACATCCAAAAGTACGAAGATGAGAAATATTTGGTTGTTGACCAAATGCAAGCTGTAATGGAGAATATTTATGATATGCAGATGGTCTAATGCGAATTAGAGATGCTGCATGAAGTATAGCATGTCCCCAAACAGAAATAGGTAGTCTTGATTTCATAAGTAAAGGTCTAGCGATTAGTTGAAGCCTTTTGATCAAAGACTCAGCTAAACCATTTTGTGTGTGTGTATGGGCAACAGGATGTTCAACATCTATTCCTATTGACATGCAATAATCATCAAAAACTTGAGATGAAAATTCACCTGCATTATCCAATCGAATGGTCTTAATCGGATACTCAGGAAATTGTGCTCGTAGTTTAATTATCTGAGCAAGAAGTCTAGCAAATGCAACATTTCTAGTGGAAAGAAGACAAACATGTGACCATCGACTAGATGCATCAATTAGAACCATAAAATATCTAAATGGTCCACTTGATGGATGAATAGGCCCACATATATCTCCGTGAATCCTTTGTAAAAAGGATAGAGATTCAACAATGACTTTTGAGGGAGATGGTCTAATAATTAACTTACCTTGAGAACATGCAGAGCACGGAGATTCATTGGGTAGAAATATCTTTTGATTCTTTAAGGGATGCACATGCGAATTTTCAATAATTTGTCTCATTATTATAGAACCCGGATGTCCAAGGCGATTATGCCAAGTCATAAATACTTTAGGGTCAATGCACTTCTGGTGCATTACCACATATGATTCAATTGTTCTCATTTTTGTATAATACAATCCAAAACATAGAGCAGACAGTTTTTCTAATACGAGCTTCTGGCCCGATATTATTTTAGTAATAAGGAGATGCTCTTTACTGCCTTCATTGGTCGTTTCAATATGATAATCATTACGACGTATATCTTTGAAACTCAATAAATTTCTTCTGGATTGTGAAGAGAATAGAGCATCATCAATACAAAACTTGGTGCCATTAGGCAACACAATATAAGCTCTTTCGGAGCCCTCAATTAAATCCGATGAACCTGATATGGTATGGACATAGGCTTTATTTAGTGTTAGATTTTGAAAATATTTCTTTTCTTTGAGAATTGTGTGAGTTGTAGCACTGTCAGCCAGACATATATCTTTATCATTCAACTCAGAGATAAAAAGCTCATCAATGTGATCCATGATTCTACAAAATATACAAAACTTTTATTACTGATAGAAAGAAAATACATTAATTAAGTGGAACACTTCCATCTCCAATTAAGTGTTCAATACTACCATCAGGATGATTAAAGAAATCAGATACATCAAGATGAGTAACGTCTATATCTACTGAATCTAATAAATCATCTGATGGTTCTACTAAATTTGTTTCATGCACTTTATTCTTTCCTTTAATAGAAGCTTGATATAAATCAGCTAAGTGCCTGGCCGTACGACAGGTACGTGACCAATGTCCAGTCATTCCACATCTATGGCACACCTCTTCACTTTTCTTTGAAAAATTATTCTGAGGATTTTTACCCCTTTCTGAATTGTACCACTTCTGGTGATATGGTATATTATAATCCCTTTTAATGTTGTCACTCCTGGGACCAACATTTCTATAATTTCTCCTACCACGTCCACGCCTCCGATTTCTTCTAAAGGATGCACCATTCACTTCTGGGAATGATGCAAACCTATTACCATTCACTTCAGGGAATGATATTGAGCCAGTAGGGCGTGACTGGTGGCTTTCTAATAAGAGCTCATTATTCTGCTCAGCTACTAGAAGATATGATATAAGTTCAGAATATTTCTTGAACTTTCTCTCTCGATACTGCTGCTGCAGGAGCACATTCGAGGCATGAAATGTAGTAAAAGTCTTCTCTAACATATCATCATCGGTGATTTTCTCACCGCATAATTTTAATACTGAGTTTATTTTAAAAAGTGCGGAATTATACTCACTAACACTTTTAAAATCTTGCAACCTCAGGTGCATCTATTGAGAACGAGCTCTTGGGAGGATGACAGTCTTCTGGTGTTCATACCTCTCCCTTAAATTGTTCCACAAAATATAGGAATCTTTTACTGTGAGATATTCAGTTTTCAATTCTTCATGAAGATGGTGGCGAAGGAAAATCATTGTTTTAGCACGTTCCTGCAGGGATGCTTGATTTCCTTCTTTAATAGTTTCTCCCAGGTTCATTGCATCAAGATGTATTTCAGCATCAAGTATCTAGGATAAATAATTTTTCCCAGATATATCAAGAGCAACAAATTCCAATTTTGTAAGATTTGCCATTTTCTACACATATAAATAATAAATATGTGTATCTCAGAAAATATATTTATAAATTCACACAGATAATCATCAATAAAATATATTAAAGACTGCAAATAATATATTGAAAAACTTACAGAGGAATAAGACCACTAGCTTCAGAATTGGTAGAACCGTCGTGCTGATAACGTGTTATAAAACTAAAGAAAAAAACTATTATCGTAAAAGAGAAATAAGAAATTCTTTAGAACTCATAAGAACTGAAATTTTCTTCTCTCTCTATATTTTCTTATGAATTTCATTACAACTGAAACCCTTATTTATAGGCCTTAAAATTACTATACAAGTTACTATGCAAGTCACTATACAAATTACTATGCAAGATTTAAAATAATAGTGGTAGGGTCATTCACATAATTTTAGTAGTGGGATAGGAGGCGGTAGTTGTCCCACCAATACCGATTAATTTCGTTACATATTTAATATTTTTATTCTTTTATTGAGTTAATTAAATTTATTAATTAAATATATTTTTAAAAAAGAAAATATACTTTATGTAATGAACGAACGAAATACAGCCGCCCCCCTGTCCTACCACTAAATTATGTGAATGACCCCACCACTATTATTTTAAATTCTGCATAGTGACTTGTATAGTGACTTGCATAGTAATTTCAAAGCCTATAAATAGGGGCTTCAGTTGTAATGAAATTCATAAGAAAATATAGAGAGAGAAAGAAAGTTTCAGTTCTTAAGAGTTTCAGAGAGAATTTCTTATTTCTCTTTTGCAATAATAGTTCCTTTCTTTAAGTTTCATAACACGTTATCAGCACGACGGTTCTACCAATTCTGAAGCTAGTGGTCTTATTCCTCTGTAAGTTTTTCAATATATTATTTGCAGTCTTTAATATATTTTATTGATGATTATCTGTGTGAATTTATAAATATATTTTCTGAGATACACATATTTATTTCATTATTTATATGTGTAGAAAATGGAAAATCTTACAAAATTAGAATTTATCGCTCTTGACATATCTGAGAAAAATTATTTATCATGGATACTTGATGCTGAAATTCATCTTGATGCGATGAACCTGGGTGAAACGATTAAAGAATGAAATCAAACGTTCCTGCAGGACCGTGCTAAAGTAATGATTTTCTTTCGCCACCATCTTCACGAAGAATTGAAAACTGAATATCTTACAGTAAAATATCCCGATATTTTGTGGAATAGTTTAAGGGAGAGGTATGAACAACAGAAGACTGTCATCCTCCCAAGAGCTCATTTTCAATGGTTGCACCTGAGGTTGCAAGATTATAAAAGTGTTAGTGAGTATAATTCTGCACTTTTTAAAATAAATTCAATACTAAAATTATACGGTGAGAAAATCACCGATGATGATATGCTAGAGAAGACTTATACTACATTTCATGCCTCGAATGTGCTCCTGCAGCAGCAGTATCGAGAGAGAAAGTTCAAGAAATATTCTGAACTTATATCATGTCTTCTAGTAGCTGAGCAGAACAATGAGCTCTTATTAACAAACCATCAGTTATGCCCTACTGGCTCAATATCACTTCCTGAAGTGAATGGTAATAGGTTTGCATCATTCCCAGAAGTTAATGGTGCATCCTTTAGAAGAATTCGGGGGCGTGGACGTGTTATGAAAAATTATAGAAATGTTAGTCCCAGAAGTGACAACATTAAAAGGGATAATAATATACCGTATCACCAGAAGTAGTACAATTCAGAAATGGATAAAAATCCCCAGAATAATTCTTCAAAGAAAAGTGAAGAGGTGTACCATAGATGTGGAATGACTGGACATTGGTCACGTACCTGTCGTACGGCCAGGCACTTAGCCGATTTATATCAAGCATCTATTAAAGGAAAGAATAAAATACATGAAACAAATTTAGTAGAACCATCAGATGATTTATTAGATTCAGTAGATGTAAATGTTACTCATCTTGATGTCTCTGATTTCTTTAATCATCCTGAAGGTAGTATTGAACACTTAATTGGAGATGGAAGTGTTTCACTCAATTAATATATTTTCTTTCTATTATCTGTAATCAAAGTTTTGTATATTTTTGTAGAATCATGGATCACATTGATGAGTTTTTTATCTCTGAGTTGAATGATAAAGATATATGTCTGGCTGACAGTGCTACAACTCACACAATTTTCAAAGAAAAGAAATATTTTCAAAATCTAACACTAAGTAAAGCTTATGTCCATACCATATCAGGTTCATCAGATTTAATTGAGGGCTCCGGAAGAGCTTATATTGTGTTGCCTAATGGCACCAAATTTTGTATTAATGATGCTCTATTCTCTTCACAATCCAAAAGAAATTTATTGAATTTCAAAGATATACGTTGCAATGACTATCATATTGAAACGACCAATGAAGGCAGTAAAGAGCATCTTCTTATTACTAAAACAATATCGGACCAGAAGCTCGTATTAGAAAAACTGTCTGCTCTATATTCTGGAATGTATTATACAAATATGAGAACAATTGAATCATATGTGGTAATGCACCAAAAGTGCATTGACCCTAAAGTATTTATGACTTGGCATGTTCGCCTTGGACATCCGGGATCTATAATGATGAGACGAATTATTGAAAATTCGCATGGGCATCCCTTAAAGAATCAAAAGATATTTCTACCCAATGAATCTCCGTGCTCTGCATGTTCTCAAGGTAAGTTGATTATCAGACCATCTCCCTCAAAAGTCATTGTTGAATCTCCATCCTTTTTACAAAGGATTCACGGAGATATATGTGGGCCTATTCATCCATCAAGTGGACCATTTAGATACTTTATGGTTTTCATTGATGCATCTAGTCGATGGTCACATGTTTGTCTGCTTTCCACTAGAAATGTTGCATTTGCTAGACTTCTTACTCAAATAATTAAACTACGAGCACAATTTCCTTAGTATCTAATTAAGACCATTCGATTGGATAATGCAGGTGAATTTTCATTTCAAGCTTTTGATAATTATTGCATGTCAATAGGAATAGATGTTGAACATCCTATTGTCTATACACACACACAAAACGGTTTAGCTAAGTCTTTGATCAAAAGGCTTTAACTAATCGCTAGACCTTTACTTATGAAATCAAGATTACCTGTTTCTGCTTGGGGACATACTATACTTCATGCAACATCTCTAATTCGCATTAGACCATCTGCATATCATAAATATTCTCCATTACAGCTTGCATTTGGTCAACAACCAAATATTTCTCATCTTCGTACTTTTGGATGTGCTGTATATGTTCCAATTGCACCTCTACAACGTACAAAAATGGCCCTCAACGTAGACTTGGGATATATGTTGGTTTTGATTCTCCATCTATTATTAGATACATTGAACCCCTTACAAGGGATATGTTTAAAGCATGTTTTAAGGATTGTCATTTTGACGAATCCAATTTTCCATTAATGGGTAAAGAAAAATCGATGCCTGAAATACGACAAGATATTATTTGGGATAATAAGACTCTGTCTTAATTTGATACTCTTTCAAATGAATATAAACTAGAAGTTCAGAGGATTATTCATTTACAAAATATTGTAAATCAATTACCGAATGTTTTTACTAACACTAAAGGTGTAGTAAAATCTTATATTCCTGCTGTTAATGCTCTAGCAAGGATTGAAGTCCCTGAAGGACAAATTGTCAAAGTAGCAAGAGGTGAATCTAAAACACACCTGAAGCGTGGAAGACCTATTGGTGCAAAAAACAAAATTCCTAAAAGGAAAAGAATACAAAATGAATTTGGTGTTCCTGAAGAACACGTACCCACAATACAGGCTACAAATATAATTGATGCTCCTAAAGAGTTCAAATCTTCTATTCCAGAACCTCCTGAAGAGGAAATTCATGAAAAGTATAAATTTCCTAAAAAAAGACCTCCTGAAGAGGTGTGTCATGAAATGTTTTCCCCTGAAGAGGAACAGGTACCTAAGAATAATGAGATCTCAATACATTTCATGAATACTGGAGAAATTCTGGATAGAAATAAAACTGTTGTCGACAACATATTTTCATATAAAATGGTCATTGACATTACCATAAGTAATGAAAAAAGTGAGCCAAAAACCGTCGAACAATGTCGACGTAGAAATGATTGGCCAAAATGAAAAGTAGCTATTGAAGCTGAATTAAATTCGTTAGCAAAGCGAGAAGTATTTGGACCTGTTGTCCAAACACCAAAGAGTGTAATGCCTGTTGGATATAAATGGGTATTCGTACGAAAACGTAATGAGAAAAATGAAATTGTGCGGTATAAAGTACGGCTTGTCGCATAAGGTTTCCTGCAGAAACCCGGGATTGATTATGAAGAAACATATTCTCCCGTTACGGATGCAATCACATTTAGATTTTTTATTAGTCTAGTTATTACAAAAGGATTAGAAATGCGGTTGATGGATGTGGTCACTACATATTTATATGGATCCTTAGACCATGACATATATATGAAAATTCCTGAAGGATATAAAATGCCTGAAGCATCTACAAGTACATCTAGAAATATGTACTCTATCAAACTACAAAGATCTTTATATGGGTTGAAGCAATCCGGACACATGTGGTATAATCGCTTAAGCGAATATCTATTGAAAGAAAGATTTGAGAATAATCCTATATGCCTATGTGTTTTTATTAAGAAATTAGAATCCGGATTTGTCATTATTGCGGTTTATGTTTATGATTTAAATATTGTGGGAATTGCTGAAGAAATCTCAAAAACCGTTATATATTTAAAGAATAAATTTGAAATGAAAGATCTTGACAAAACAAACTTTGTCTCGGCCTGCAGTTCGAGCACTTGCCAAATGGAATTTTTATTTATCAGTCCATGTATACTGAGAAAGTCCTAAAGCATTTTTATATGGACAAATATCATCCCCTGAGTACTCCAATGGTTGTTCGAACACTTGATGTGAAGAATGATCCATTCCGTCCTTGTAATGACAATGAAGAAATTTTTGGTCCTGAAGTACCATATCTCAGTACAATTGGAGCTTTGATGTATCTTGCAAATTGCACTCGACCAGATATTACATTCTCAGTTAATCTGCTTGCAATATATAGTTCTGCACCAACTCGAAGGCATTGGAATGGCATTAAACATATCCTTCGTTACCTTCATGGTACGGTTGATATGGGATTATTTTATCAACGTGGATCAAGTCCACAATTGATTGAGTATGCAGATGTAGGTTATCTTTCAGACTTACACAGAGGTAGATCTCAAACTGAATATTTATTTACTTATGGAGATACTGTCATATCATGGAGATCTGTTAAGCAAACACTATCTGCTACTTCTTCAAATCACTCAGAGATCATTGCTATTCATGAAGCAAGTCGAGAGTGTATTTGGCTGAGATCAGTTATTCAACATATCCAGGAAAAGTGTGGACTTCCCATGATCAATAATAGCCCAACAATTTTATATGAAGATAATACTCCTTGTATCACTCAAATTAGAGGAGGATATATCAAATGTGACGGAACCAAACATATTTCACCTAAATTCTTTTATACTCATGAACTTCAAGAGAAAAGTGAAATTGATGTCAAGCAGATACGATCTAGTGATAATATGGTAGATTTATTCACAAAGGCGTTACCAATTTCGACGTTCAAGAAGATTGTGCATAACATTGGAATGCGAAGACTCAAAGATCTATAGTCATGCACTTTTCAGGGGGAGTAAAAGACTTGTGCTGATTGTACTCTTTTTCCTTCACTAAGGTTTTGTCCTACTGGGTTTTCCTTTGCAAGATTTTAATGAGGCAGTCTTAAAGCACTTGTGGATACATAAAAAGACTGTACTCTTTTTCCTTTGCCATTTGGTTTTTCTTCTCACTGGGTTTTTCCTTGGCAAAGTTTTAACGAGGCAGATTCTTTATGGGTATTCATTCAAGGGGGAGTGTAACGAAATTAATCGGTATTGGTGGGACGGCTGCCGCCCCCTGTCCCACCACTAAAATTATGTGAATGACCCCACCACTATTATTTTAAAGGGAGACGCTGGGGACCGGTCCGGCTGTCCCCAGCGTCTAAAGCAGCCCAACGTTAGTTGAGCTGCTTTATGATAAAAAATACATTAAAATAAAATAAAAAATATGATTAAATAAAAAATTGAAGATTAAAAATATAATAAAAAAATAAAATAAACATAACATAACAAAAAACACAATAAAAAACACAATAAAAAATAAAAACATAATAAAAAACACAATAAAAAAATAAAATGAAGATGAATTTAAGGGAATTCGGCCATGGAGCGAACGGAGCCGCCGCCGGTGGCGGTGGGCGACACCGCCCACGCCATCGAGACCGGCAGACTAAGGTGAGGTTTTCTTAAAGCTGCCAGGGGCACACCGGAGCTAGCCGGAGCTCACCGTCGTAGGGGTAAGGTCGCCTGAGTCCGCCGGTCCCGATGGCGTGAGCGATGTAGCCCACCGCCACCGGGGGCGACGGGGCAGACGGTCTGCCCCCCAGGATTTCTCTATTTTAAATCTTGTATAGTGACTTGCATAGTAACTTGCATAGTAATTTTAAGGCCTATAAATAGGGGCTTAAGTTGTAATGAAATTCATAATAAAATATAAAGAGAGAAGAAAGTTTCAGTTCTTAAGAGTTCCAAATATTTTCTTATTTCTCTTTTGCAATAGTAGTTTTTTTCTTTAGTTTTATAACAAAATAGATATTATATATGACATTATTAGTTTTAGAAGTGTTCTACATTATAAATATTTCGAATACTCTCCTTTTAAGAATACACTCATCTTTATCATTATTAGTTTAATATATAATGTAAAAATTATAAATAACAAGATCTAATCTTTAAGTGTTTATAAAATAATTTTGTTTGATCATTTGAAGAGGCAAGGGATCACTTTTTTTATAAAACTTTATTGACTATAATTATTATAATTGCTTCTAGGTCTCTTTTAGATACTAAGAACACCTCAAAATATCTAAAATGATAGTGAAATAATTTGAGTTAAGATATTTATTAGACTTTAAGAGAGAAAAAAAAAATTGAATTTGAAATATTTGAAATACATAAAAATAGTTGTATTTCCAAACAACCCTTAAAACTTAGTCTTATAAAATTAAGTTTGATAAATTCTTCTCTAAATCGAATTTATTTTAATAAAAGTTAAATTGGTTATTAGTTGAAAATGTAGTATAAATCTTAATTAGTAATTTTATTTAGCAAATAATTTATTTTTACTTAAATTTAAAACAAAACAAAAAATTAATCAAAATTTTCATCTTAAACCCCTAACTTATTGAGCCAGCCTTTGGTTGGAGCCAAACCATGCATGCGGTGTTTTCCCCATATGTTTTGACTGATAATGATGCGAGGATAAAACTTGGCCAAGAACATGATAGGATAAATGCAGAGATGTTTGAAGCAAAAATAGTAGAAAGATGAAAACGACGTGAAACACAGAGAAAATAAACAAAACAAAAAAATCATTCAAAATTCATCTCAAAAAATCAAAAATAGACTTGAAATTGGGAGGGGGGGGGGGAAACCCAAATCTAAACCCATATGTTAAAGTTTATCTCAAAATATCGAAACTAGACTAGAGATTAGGAAAACAAACAAACCAAATCTAGATCTAAACCAAAAAGAAAGGAAAAAGCATTTAATGACCAAAATCACAAAACATCCAAGGATTATTAGAAAGAAAAAAAAAATCGAAAATAGACTCACTTAGGAGTCTCATACCTGTGACAGTAACTGACGATGACATTATATGTGATGGGATTTGGGAACCAACGGCCTAGTGATCGACGGCAACGGATCAAGGTATGAGAAAGTTAGGGTTTCAGGGATAGAGAGAGGGGTAAATAACTGAGTGAAGAATATAAAAAAAATTGAAGGTTGAAATAAACGTGATGACAAACGAGTCATTATTACTGTTTGAGTGTCTGAACCTTTTTTTTTTTAAATGAAGGGAGCTGATTACAGATATCCGAATATATAACTGGGTTCATAACTGGTTCCAGGTGGGCAAGACCATATTTTTATTCGCCCGGATTAAATCTAGGCGATTATCCACTTAAGTATCCCGGATTTTCGAGTTTCAATTCAGATTAGAATAAACATTCAGTCCGAATACACACCCCTATTTTATAGATTAACTCTTTGCCTTTAGTAGGGAAGATGATCAATTAGAGAAGACAAAATTAACAACAACTAATTAACTCCATGCATTTTTAAGTTTTTTATACAATTAATGAAACAAGACGTTCATATGATCCATAATATTAAGGGATTGGAATAATATGTTATATTCCTACTTAATTAGATTCTGAAATAAGAACGGATCATTGAAACAATATTTTAAGAAGCATAATTAATTAAGCAGCAACCAAATATTTATCACATTATTTTTACAATATTTACCTATCTTATTTTACCAATTACAGGTTTTTGTTTTTATTTTTTATGTTTATTTTTTTTAGTAATTTTACACTCAGACATAGGGATCCCGTCAAGTGCAAAAAAATTTTAATTTTTTTTATTTTTTGGCTTTTTTTCATATATTCTTTAATATTTTTAAATATTTAGAAAAGTTAAAAATATATATAATATCATTAAAAAACACATCTTTAATCATTAAATAAAAAAATTAAAAACCCGTAATCGATAATCCCAATTGGAATTTCCGTACTTGAATTTAACATTTATTTTTTTATTTCTCCCCTAATTCTGAGCCCAGTGCAAGAAGGGATTATTTTTGGGATCAGTTCAGCACTCCATAGGTGTAGTGGACCGCCGCCCATTAGTACCCAAAACGTATAACATGCAATTACTTTCACAAATTGATTAATTAATGAGATAAATGGTTGGGAAGTTTGGACCACTACATATTAATTAAACAAGAGTCTAACTTTCATTTTATAAAGTAAATCCCGAAATTTTAAAATACATGCACAGTACCTGATCATAGTTCTAAATTAATTGTTACAATCTTTATGATTAATCTAATTTATGAAATTCTAGTACAGAAATTGTCCAAAACCCCCTAATTTTTTTTTTTCTGTTTGCGGAAGTAGGACTTGATTTTTTAATGTTGATAATTAAGGGTCTAATTAGTTTAGCCTCTTTCTAAGTAAGACCTTCTTCCAACCAAAGGGACAGTCTTCTGGACACATGTAAAATTCATACATATGCTAGACATGAGTAAAAGATATGAAAATAAAAGATAAAAAATACAGGTGGGTCACTCCCTTCGGACCCATTCTTACTAATCGGTATAAGAGAGAAAGTTGTCCCTTATTGATTTTTTTTTCCCCTCATTTATGGTAGATGGATACTTTGTCAACATTCAAGACCCAAATCAATTACAAATGAATCATAAAACAACTTGGACAAACATATACCAAACCTACGTATTTACACCCCAAAAACAATAAAGCGCATGAAAACAATACTGAAGAACCCAGCTTATCCATCCAAACAATGCCTTTTAGTAACAAATTGCCTTATGATCAATCCCTCATCTCCCATCCGAGTTAGAAAATCAGCAGCTTGATTTCCTTCTCTAATTGATGAATAACGATGAATCTAACACTATCAAGAACCCTCTAAAGATTCTCCCAAAAATCTCATAGGTACCACACGGTGTAGTTTCGTGCAATGAGCTAATCCACAACAATTTTTTAGTAACATTCTATGATTATTCGGCAACAACTCATCTCTTTACTTAGAACAACTCCCTTATTAAAGCTCTTAATTTCACCTCACTGTTTGTACCTTGACCAAATTGAGAAGAGAAAAGTCTCTACACATTTTCTTTATGGTCCCTAACAATTTTCAACCCCCTAACAATTTCCTGAGTTTGCTCTACAACTCCTGACTACATTTAATTTTAACCAAGTAGCAAGAGGTTTCTTCCACCCAACCAATTCTAGAGTTCGATTTTTCCATAATAGACGTGATGCACCCATGGTTCAAAGTACATGTTCATCCAATTGCGTAACCCACTCATTAACCCCCATTTCCACTGCAATTTTCTACAACCAAAATTGCACTAAGTGCCACACTATCTCAATTGTGTCAAGAAGTCCCTCCATTCTTGCTTTGCAGCATCACCTCCATAATTGCCAAATTAAAATACTTGGTACCATACCAATTAGCACCCCCTTTATAGAAAACTTCTTTGCATTATTCAGCCAGTACACAACTCTTCCTCACCAATTACCACCCCTTATTCCAAACATATTGAATCTATTAGCTGCCATTTGCCAGACTTTGGATGCAAACTCCCCTGAGAAAAGCATATGATCTTGTGTTTCTTCTCTCAATTCCTTATAGCAATTACACCAAGAGGCCAAAGCAACCCCTCTTGATTTCACATTTTCATCCACCGCAAGGCAATTAACCAAGCCTTCCACATGCACACGGCAACCTTCAAAGGTAACCTCCGATGCCATATCCAGTCAATTTCATGTATTGTATCACCTCTAAGTCTCACCAGCTCTCAAGCACTTGCCGATGTGAAGATTCCATTTTTTTTAGGCATCCAGTTTAGATATCAGGTCCCACTCTACTTGGGAGCACACTTTGAACAACTTCCATCACCTTATCCCTCCCAATTAGCTGCTTTATACCGGCCTCATCCCACCAATGTCCGACCCAAACCTCATTAATTTTCAGTAAAATATTATCAAAACTCTCTCTGCCAACATGAAGAAGACCACCCGATAGCCACCTATCAAACCAAAAGGATGCTTGTACTCTAACTTGATCACAAGCTTATGGTATAATTGGCACCATAGACCTTCATAATTTTGAACCGATGGCAGGACAAGTAGCTAAGGAAATGTGCCCAGATTTTACTTATTTCGCCCTAAAGAAATTGGACCAAAGACTATCCGACGACATCACTCTCCAATTTCATGTGTAATGACTTTTGAATATCCATAAAGTTCCTCAAACCCAAACCTCCCTCACATGTAGGCAAACAAAGACTAGACCAAGCACGCCTTTTAGCCTTATTTTTTCCTTTTTGTTCCCCTCAAAAGAAAGTAGCCAAAATCGAATTGATCTTGGACAATACAACCTTCGACACTGCTAAAATCGCAAGTAGGTGTGTTGCCATACTAGTAAGTACATGCTTGAGAAGGACTAATCTCCCAGCTTGCACAAGAAGCTTCATCTTCCAGCCCGCTACCTTTTTATGAATTTTCTCCACAAGTGGCTCCAAGTGTCTAGCAGTAAGTCTTCCATTTACTAAGGGAACTCACAAGTAGACAACAGGAAAGTTCCCCCCAATAAAACTTGTAGTCCTCAACAAAGCTCTTTACGTGCCAAAGAGATAGACTTAGCATGATAAATGGCTGTTTTTTCTCTTTTTATCAGTTGTCTAGACCACCTCTCATAAGTCTCCAAGGTTTTTACAAGTATTTTTAAGAGATCTCTTCTTAGAAAACCAACAAATCATCTACATAAACCAAATGGGATATCAACAGTGCTCTTATCGGATGAAAGAATTTTCCAATACGACCCCCTCAATTTTCTTTCTCAACAACCTTGTCAATACCTCATCGACTAAAATAAATAAATAAAGGGAAAGATGATCCCCTTAACGTAACCCTCTGGAGGACTTAAAAAATCATTTATATGTACCATTCATCATAATCGAGAACTATAGAGATATAATACATTCCACAATCAATCTACAAAAATTATTTGAAAATCCAAACCTATCCATCACTGACAGAAGAAAATTTCATTGAACCCTATCATACGTTTTTGCCATGTCAATCTTCACCATTACATCCCCGCCTTATACTTTTTTATTAACAGAATGGACCATTTCCTAAGCAAGCAAGATATTCTCAAAAATATTTCGCCCGGGTAGGAAAGCTCCGTGCTCAAGAGATATCATGCTCGATAGGAGACTAGTTAATTTGTTTACAATAACTTTTTAGAAAACTTTATATGCCACCAGTCATAAACTTATTGGACGAAACTTATCAAAATTTTTGGGCTCGAAACCTTCAGTATCAAAACAATATAAGATGTAGTATAATATCTTGGGAGGGAGGAACCATGGAAAGAATCTCGTACAGCCTCTACTAAATCTTCTTTGATCATCTCCCAACATGATGTGTAAAATGAAGATTCGAAACCATCCGGCCCTGGATAGCTAAACTTCAGAATTGATAATAGCGCATCTTTTACTTCCTCCACAGACGGTGAGCGGCATAATACTTCATTCTCTTCTACTGTTACCACCTTATCAATCAGTTGAGATAAATTAGCCTGGCCCTGCACCTAAGAAACATTAAGAAAATGTTGAAAATAATTAATGGCTAGGGGTGTAACCGGTCCGGTTTGATCCAGTTTTAGACCAAATTTAGAACCAAATCAGATATACCGATTTTGTATTTTCAAAAATCAGTTACGTACCGATTACCCCCGTAAGCCCCTATAAACCGCTACTTTCGATTTTATCGATTCCAATCCGGTTCGTTGGTTTTAATATACCATATTATATATTATATAATACATATAATATAATATATAATAATATATAGATAATATATTGTAGTATATTATAATATGTATTATAATTTTATTATACTATAGTGATATTATAATATATTATAGTGATATAGTATTAATATAATTATTAATACAGTGGATTATAATGATATAAGATTTTAAAATTTGATATTATATTAATTGACAATTTATTATATAATACAAAACTATTGTATGTATAATTATATAATATATATATAAATTATATACAGTAAAGAAATTAAAATGTATATATATGAATTGAACCAGTTCAGTCTGTCCGGTTCGATTTTAAGAAAAGGAAAATCAAAATCGGACCGATTTTGACCAGTTTTGAGAAAAATAAAACCGGTACCGAACCGAACCAAACTCAATACCAGACCAAACCCACCGGTTCGGTTCGGTCCGTCTGATTTACTGGTTCACCGATTTTTTCTTCACCCCTATTAATGGTCCCGTAATGAACCTCCTCAGGTGAACCAAGATGATACCGTCTTCCAATTGCATGCTTCCAATAGTAATAGCTTTTCTTCTCTAGTTAACAATTGCATGAAACAAACAAGTATTTCTATCCCCATCTACTAACTATGATTTCTTTGTTTGTTGGGCAAATCTTGTTTCTCCCTTTTCTCCCACACTTCAAGCTCCAATTTAATGGCTAAAAACTCAGCCTCAACCTCCTCTGAGAATTCAACTTGGAGCTGATGTTCAAGAACCTCAAGTCTAGTCTCCAATTCCTGAATATTAACATCTACTTTTCCAAAAATCGACTTATTCCAAGTCCTGAGCCTTCATTTTCTTAAGTTTAGCCATCAATTTCATAAAACCAGTACTTACTTCTGGCTGTTTCAAATCTCTTCCACCAAAAGGATGAAAGAATAATGGGAAACCCACATGCTCTAAAACCCTAAATGGTGGAGGTCCATATTTCCTAGCCTCACATGATAATCAAACCACCATTGGACAGTGATCTAAAGTTTTCCCTTGAGATCCTCCACACTAGTAGAGGCAAATCGATTCGCAAACTCTGTGTTGGATAGCACCCTATCAAGACAAGCCCAGCTTCTTGATTGACCCCCGTTGCCATTACACCAAGACATTCTTTACCCATGTGAGCTAACCTCCACAAGCTCACAATTATCTATACATCCATTAAAATCATCCCTAGCCTGAAGAGGTCTGGGATGCCCACCAATAGACTCATCATCTCTTCTAATATTATTGAAATCTCCAATCAACAATCAAGGATGGTCATTGATGTGAATCTCTTCCAACTCCTCACATAAATCCCTACATTTCTACATTGAACATTTCGCATAAATAAAACAAACCAACATATGAATATGACCCAATGTGAACCATCCCATAAGCATTTGGCATGATGCACTTACAAACTAAAATTCATATGGATCCCTCCATAACAACCAAATTTTACCTTCCCAAGCTTTGTCGCAACACAAACTCTAAAGACCCAAAAAATTGGCCAACCTTTGCATTTGGCTTTATATCACAAAAGGCTCCAAAATTGCCACTATATCAATATTAAATTCTCTTATCAATTTCTTCAATCGACCTTTAGACTGCCCTAACCCCTTTAATCATAAATTCAACTTTTCTAGGCGAGTGCTTGCCCACTTAGAGTGTCGCACACTTGAGGGAACTTTTTCTTTCTTTTTAGCAAAATGATTATCCGCAGACTCATAACCCTTTCGCTTTGGCTAGATGCACGAGATTACAATCCTCATCTATATCAGAACCATAATGCAATTCCCTTTCTTGCATAGTATCGCACTCTTCTGGTTCCAAAAATTCCCTCTTTTGTCCAACGACACAATCGAAAATCACACCCATCTATCACTCTACCTTCACGAGCCCACACATGAATAAAACCCCTGTCATTCTCCAACTTCAGAAGAATGTCTCTGTCATCCATGAAACCCACAGATAGAATTTCCTGCAATCCCCATGATTTGATAATTGGAAGCCGTATAACATCAATCAATGGCTGAGAACGAACAAACTTAATCACCAAAGCAAAACAGAATTCATCTGCAGCCTTCATCATCTCTGATTCCGTGAACACAAAACCTAGCTCCCCATCCATATCCACCAGGTGTCTCATCTAAATCTTGAATCTTGATGGATCAACAGAATTCGATATTGCTTGCATGTATGTTTTCTTCCCCATTGCACCAATAGCAATCCCCGCCGATGACGTCGTCATTAGAGGGGCAGAGGGCTCCTCAATGAGAACCCTAGGCAAAACACAAAATCGCCCAGAAAGACTCACCTAGATTTTTGAAGCACTCGAAATTCAAAATGTTCATGAAGTTTATGCAAAAACGATAAAAAGAATAATATTACATATAGTTGTGACATTCATTTTAAAAAGAATAAAATTTATCATTAAGAAATCAATTTTTCTTTTCATCTAATCCTGTATTTACTCATTTTTTAAAAGAATTATACGATTATTGTACACTCTACGACTGCAAATACTATTTATATAAAATATTCCATTTTAGTCTCCACATATGTCAATATATATTAACCATTTGCCATCTCCCACTTAGGCTTGCATTGTAAACATATAAGATTTGGGCCTCTTAACGTCAAAAAGTACTCGAAATCTTGTCATTGTAAGAAATTTTAACTTTATTTATCTTAAATTTTAATATTCTCCCAATCATATTTATTGATGATCATGATGTAATGCACTTTTAAATAATCTCATATTTGAATTTCAAGGGAATATAGCCATTTAGAATGCTCCACATCAACGAATTAATGTAACAGAATATGATAAAATCTAGGATGAAAAATTAGAATTAATTTTTCTCCTTGATCTTAATGCAAGTACTTGATCTCTTATCGGAGCGAAGCGAGCGAGGCCGGCCATGAGTTGCTAATTCGTAAGTGAAATTGGGGTGAGTTCAACTATCTAATTTTGACTTGCTTATAATGATCAACCAAAAGAAATAGAAAAAGGTTCCCAAAACTCCCAAGAAACATAATTCCATTTAATTAGTAGTATCTTTACCCATATAGGCACACGTACGTACATGATCTACGTGTCTAGCTAGGGAAAAAGAAGCCACACTTTTGGAAGATACAAGCGAATTAAGGGATCTTTAATATCCTTGTTAAAACACATGAATTAGTTACACCCTCATGATATATTAGCAAGCTATTTAAACAGTACAATCTATTGTATTCATTTGATCTCTGTGCCTGATTTTGAAGTACTTAAACTAACTTCCCAAGTTTCCTTCATCGATTAATTTCACGTTATACGTACAGATTATCAGTCAGCTTGACTATTTACCAGGGCTTAGTCAAGAAACAGCTATATATTGACATAAAAAGTAAGTTGGTGGATCGGTCCTTCTCGATTCATTCCTGATTTGGATCAGTTCGTCAGATGATCACATATCTATATATTTCTCTACCTTTTGCGCTTGGACTTCAGAGAAGTCACCGACTGAGAGTTGCTGTGCCAATTTCGCTTTCTTTGGTTGATGAACCAGTTGTTGATTTGCTTCAGCTGCAAACCTGTCTCCTCTACAAGTTTTGCTTTGTCATCTTCCTGAAAGATTTTAGATACCAACATATGCATGCAGGTTATTGATCATGCATGATAGAATTCATCAAGTTATAATGTTGATATCTATTTTGTATGATTCTCTAAGATTCAAAGGTCACCATTTAGTAGCATATATAATATATGGCATTCATCAACGACCAAGTCCTTATGTTAATAGCTAGAAATTTATTAAGAAGAACTGTTCGAAGCAGATGAACTTGGAAAAAGGTCGGTACGTTTGTGTTAAACTCCTATCCGAGTTGATCTATTCTTTTGTAGTAGTTTCATAGAATTCTAGAGCTAATGATATGTAATTGAATGCAATAGAATGTCGGTGGAATTCCCAGTACTTCCAGCCGCAGGATAGATGGCATGGTGTGTTCAGTTTTGAGGATCGCTCCTGGCTAGAACTGAAAGTGATTCTAAAATTGCAGTCCACAATGGCGAAGTTTAAATTATATAAGTCTAATTTCTACCATGCAGTTTCAGTCCTGAACTTCCATGGTGATGAGAGATTATAATAAGGGCCCAGAAGCTGGTAAGAGAACATCTTCAGTTTTTCTAGACCTGTTCGTTTTGGAAGTTGTAAGAGAGAGAGAGAGAGAGAGAGAGAGAGAGAGAGAGAGAAGGAATCAAGGTGCATGGCAGAGGCGGTAGTACTATATATTTGATTATCTCGTATCTGATACAGTGAAAGTGGCTGATGGTAATACTTTTCTGTTCATCTATCATGCATGAAATAGCACTCTTATGAGAAGTAGTAAAAAAATGTATGGAACATCTATTAACATGATTATTTAAGTCCTCTACCCTCTGCACTTAATTGGCCAGATATCTATGATCGATGATCTTTGCAATTCTCAAATATTTTCACTACTTATTGAACAAATTAATGAAACGCTTGACTAGAAATTACCAAAAATAAAGAATATGACCGTTAAGATTGTGAGATATCAATAAGGAATGATGTGATAATTGGTTGCTTACAGTTGGGTAAGGCCACTTTGAGTGTTGCTGCCACCAATTTTTCAACACACTAGTTGTGTCACCTGGTAATTTTCCTGCCCTTCTTTTTCTTAATATCTCCTCTCTTACGTCTTCGATCCTT
Organism: Platycarya longipes; assembly: GCA_036559045.1. NCBI lineage: Eukaryota > Viridiplantae > Streptophyta > Magnoliopsida > Fagales > Juglandaceae > Platycarya > Platycarya longipes. The sequence continues at coordinate 9,868,773 of CM071799.1, read as the reverse complement.
GACTTAAAACCCTGCAAGACAACAAGAGTAGTAACATATACAGGTATTTAATATTACCTTCGAGTGGGAATTAAGACAACCAGAGGCGGCGATCAAATTAAGTGGTTATCTTTGTCATGATGTTGTGTCTTTAAACGAGAAAATAACATATATCAGTTAAAAGACACTTTCCAGCAAAGTTTCAAGATCGAATATTATCTCACCTGCTTCAGTTCAACCTTCAATTCCTGCCTAACTCTCTCCATCAGTGACCTTTCAGATTCTGTTGGAAGCAGTGGACCAAATCCCATCATGTCATGGCCATCACCACCAGATTGATCTAAAGAAAAATCCATCGGCAGATCATCCTCATCATCTGACATTGTTGCACCCGTACCTTCACCCAGGTTCATTCCTAGGAATTATGTTACACACTCCTAATTAAGCCGTCAATGTGATAATTAACTGGAATCATGCAATTAATATTTTTTTTTATCCCAAGTTCTATTTGGTTGATCCTATGCACAAAAAGTTTCAATACATGCTATGTTAACAAATAGAAGAACTGGTTATATATGTTTCCCTCGAGAATATTGATCATCTTTAATAAGTTTTTCCAAGCAGCTCAAGTGCATGTTAAAATTTTTTGAAAGAAACTTATAATCTAGAAAGATTAGAACCTAGACTTTCCCTGTTAAGATTTATGAGAGAGATATGCATGATTTCCGTTTTCATCTATGTTTGACCATGACTGGTCAAATTAGTTTTATTTGATAATATCAATAAACTTCTCTTATTATGAAACTCCTATATATACCTATATCATCAAAACTTAATTTTTTTTTTTTAAAGTTCCCTTTGGCAGCTGTTCATAAAATGTTTATTGGGGTTTACGTTGGATCGGTAAACTAGACAACCATGATCGTGATATGATCTCACATCAAAAGAAGTTCTAAAAATTTTTGGTCATTACATTACAGAAGATAGTATTTTTATTATTATTATTGGTACCAGGTGTTCGAAACAACATCTCGACTAATTTTAAAGGTATACAGACTCTCAATCAAGAATTTTCTACAAGTGCACCTCTAATAATTTTAAAAAAAAATTCTTCAATCTGATGATCCCTAAAAATTATATGTACTTAAAAAAATTTAAACCTTAAATCTAAAAAGAGCATACCTCAAGCACAACGCCTTTACCAACCCCTAGGGCTACATGAAGATGGTATATTAATCAAGTCATTAAGATCACCTATTTTTGATGGCCTTAAATCACAGCAGTATCTTTTACCAATAGTAATTAATGAACTTGGCCTCCTAAAAAACTTGTGACATTATTATTTTTGTTTTTTCAAAATATATTGATTAGCTCGAGTGATGATTAGCTGATTGGAGCCATTGGACTCCTTTTTTATTTAATGATTGATGTCCACAAGGGAAGATATATTTTCAACATTAATGTGCCTAATATAAGCACACAATAACAGACCTGAATAAAAAAAACAAAAACAAAACAAAACAACAAATAATAGATCATCTGAATAACGATGGGCTATTTTCTTGGATCACCAAATTACACCAAGTTTTACTTGGTGGCCTTTAGATTTCATTAACTAGTTTATTCGCTGCGAACAATATGCTTGCAGTTCTGAGAGGTAACATTTTTTTCGTCAATTTAAAAGGTTGATTAATAGGCTAGCTTATTTGCCACAGCCAATTTGAATTGTGACCCAAGACCAACTAATGTGCTTTAAATACTTGAGGTGCATTAACATATGGAAGCAGAGCAAGAAAAAGTCGTCCCAAGATCAAAGATCTAAACTTTTACTTATTGAAAGGAAAAAAAAAAATCTAAACTTTTGCAGGCAGTCACCATTATAGATGCATGCAAAGTCTTACAGCATACCGCATGAACTTGACGTTAAAGCAAACAAAATTTTGAAAAATGACTTTGTTAATGATTTACAGTACCCTAGGACCTGTGAATAAAAGCAATGTGTCGAGTTTAATCGAAAATTATTAAGTTTATAAGTAGGTGTGAAAAATAATGATAATATTTAACTTATAAATGCATATCATTTTCTAACTTCTTTTGTGTTTATTAAATTTCATGATATCGTCAAGGATATATATATATATATGATCTAAACCGTATTTATGTGTATATATGTGTGTATATATCTGCGTGCATTGATAGTCATGAAAATTTATACGATCCTCTCTTTCCGTAGCCCATATTTCAAGGCAATATTATTAAGTTGTGCGCGTCCCTATGCCTGTCCGACCTCTGAAACCGTACGAATGATGCTCGAAATCTGAGGTACTCAATGGGTCTTAATTCTGATGCAGTCACGGTAACATCCTCTCGAGTATTGTACTTATAACTAATGGATTCCATACTATCCATGATGAACACTCTCATCTAACTGTAACTCATGAATCAAAACAACAAAATTCGAGCATCAGCATCATCTTCAGAAAGCTTAAAGGATTAATGTTTCTAGAAACTCAAAATATTATCTATTAATTAACCTTATCGGTTGGTGGCGGTGGGACTAGAATTTAGTACCTTCCCTCACCGAACTTATAACCGACCTTTTTCCAACTGTATGTTCATAGATATTTTCTGGGTAGGTCCTACAGCACCCACCACCTCCTGCTCGGACATCCAAATTTTCAAGAACCCCAAATACCGTCTCTTATTTTTCTTAGCAAAGATTATCATCTTTACCCAAAGACAGACAAACTAATAGAAGTCATTTTCTTTGATAGAGGATTGTGTCCACTGAAACTCATTAAAATTATTTATATGGGATATAAAATTGAGAAAAATAATTAATAATAGAAATAAGAAATTATTGTGCTGGGATAGATATATAAGAGGAGGGCATACCGGTGAGCGCCTGTAAGGTATTTTCGATTTCCCGGCAGGCCACGACAGCCTCAACGGCGTGGACTCGAACATGTTGTTGAAGCTGTTCTTTGAAACTGCACAAAACTAGCAAATATTGTGCCTGCAACAAAACGGATCAGAAAAACCTCACCTTCAACCTCTAAGAATCATCAAAATAATAAAGATATTCAAGAAAAAAAAGAAAGGGAGAAAAGAAAGAAACGGACAAGTGAGAAACCATATATATATATATATTACCAAGAAGTTGTCGAGCTCTTGACGGTCATGGGGAGAGAGGGAATGGCTTCGTTGCGAGGCATAAGAGCGCAAAAGATGGTGAGACTGCGCTAGCTGCGCGTCGATCAACGGCAACTGATCAATTGGCGTGGCAACCCGAAGGCACGACACATGGGCCGCCAGAAGCTGCTCGTAAAGTGGGTGAGTGGCTATCTCCGCCTTAAGTTGGCGTTGGTGCTCGCCGGAAACCCCAACTTCACCATTTAAACCACCGCTACTACCACCGGCACCGCCGCCACCTATCATTCCCAGGCTCGGTTCTTGGAGTTCTATATCCATAAGACTAAGGGAGAGTTAATAATGGATGAATATGGAGCAAAATAAGTTTGAAATGTTTGATAGAAACGAATCAAAGGGGAGAGCAGCAGAGGATTATATAGGGAAAAGGTGAAGTTGTTCGAGGGTTGAGGCCCACAGTAGAGACCCAGCTTGTGTTTGAAAGATACTGTTGCGGAGAGAGAACAAGAAGCAGACAGTTTTATCGTTAATGGTGTAAGGGAGATCGAGAGAGAGAAGCCATATATCGGGATCCGAGACCACAAAACTTTCTGCACCGCGTCTGAGAAACGAGGACATCAAGCAGAAGAGAGAGAGAGAGGGTTTTCGTTTTTAAAGACCTTGAGAAAAGGGTTTTGAAAGGGAGAGAAAGATAGGTGATGCCTACGGAATCATTACTATGGAAGGCCTGGTTGGAAGCGAGGTCAGAAAAATAAACAAGATAAAGCTGCTCCTGTGTCTGTGGCCTGACAATTTCATTGCTTTTTGTTCTTTTTTTTTTCCTCTGAATTTGTTGGATTTTTCTTTGGCTTTAATTTAACATAAGCTTGGGCAAGTGGTTGTTAGGTTTGTATTACAAGCAAACAACTGGATTGGGTAGAAAAAGAAGCCAAATATCAGAATAATATGTTCTTTCTTTTGTTCCTTCATGGCTCACTCAAAAAATAAATAAATAAAAAAGTTTCAAGGATGTGATCATGTGGGCACTCCACAGTATCATATATGTACTAGAGCACCTCTTTCAATAATTAGAGCTTATCTATAGACTTATAAAGACATACATAGCCTTCACTTGCAGTCACTGTTTGAAGTTAATTGCTGACTTTTTGCAAACCATAATTGGCTATTAAATTGCTATATACACCAATTAATAACCATATTTTAGATTATAATTACATATCTACAAAGATTAAGCCACTCTCTTTTTCATTCCAATACAAAAATAACTTAGTTTTATAGATGTTTTTACTTCTATTATCACTGCTTTTATGAGTGGGCCCTATACAAATTATTGAGTAAAAATTTCGTTCTCTAGTCTATGGCAGATGATCATGAGAGCCCAAGTTTTATTTTAAGGTAAAAAGGAACCAAATAATCACTCTATAATTCGTAAAATTAGAATGACTGAATATAAGGCATAACTCTTTTTTCTTCTAATGAAGAGGTTTGCATCTTTTTTTAATTGCAAGAGTGACAGAACATACGTAAGAATTTCAAACAAAAAAAACCTTGCATGCATGGCATCAAGAATTCAACTTTAGTCAAGATATATAAAGGGTTTAGTTTATATTTCCAACCAAATTAATTGGCTGCTCCACTAATCAAAGAAAATGAGTAAACCCTAATTATTAAAATATATTATCGATAAAGAAATTCGGCTGAAGTTGAAGTGTCCCTGTTCCACCTCCTCGACTGGTGTATTATGCCTTTCATTATTCATGCTAATCACTTGGGTTTTAGTGAAAATTACGAGAAATATTTAAATATAGATAGAAATATTTGTGTGTATATTAAGCATGCAGTAGTTTGTTAAAATACAAATGACAAGCCAACAACTATCATAGAGACGAGTTTATATTACGTAGTATGCAGGCATTGTTAGTTGTGGGCTCATCTCTAGCTTAGTCAACTACCTGGCTGATCATATTCATGAACCATTTCTTTCTGAGCTGCGGATACCCCTAGCCGTCGGATCAGGAATTGTTCTACTATCTTAAGACTAAGTACATCCATGTATAACTGCTTATGTACATGTACGTTTGTATGTATGTATGTATAAATATTTATTCGATTAACATTAGGATTTATATCATCTTGTTCGAGTACCTTATCCTTCATACTGTTAATTATTAATGTCATCATGTTCATCCTATATATATATTTCATTTGTTTTTTTTTTTTTTTAGTATTCAAATTACAAAAAAGAAAAAATAGTTGATTAATTAGTAATATAGAACATGTACATCATACCTTTATATATAAGAAGTAAGACAGATCGAAGGGGAGGATTTTTGTATAGGCTAGCTTGCCCTAATACTCGAAGCAGCTGAGCAAAAACATGAAATATTGGAAATTATTTATATGTACCATATGTGTGTGTAGATAATTAATTAGCTAGTCTTACTTTAATTTATTTATTTCTTTTTTCTATTTTTTGTGATTTTTTTTTTTTTTTTTTGAGTCAACGTGGATTAATTGTTTGCGTTGGGAGCAAGGAATAACTATTTAATATAATTTAAATTACTTTAATATCCTTGGACGAGCTTCGAAGCAATGTTCTGTTTCTGGTAAATTTTTGTAATTATCATATCGTTCATAAAGTAATTCATAAAGAAATTTGAGTAGGTTATGATCTGCTTCAATCTGTTCTCTCTAGCTAATTTCCTTTTAATTGCTTCATTAATAGGCTAACAATAATTATTATTAATACATATGCCATTAGGTTGTAATTATATGAACTCGTGATTAATTAATGTTCTTAATTGCCTAGTAGCTAGTACTACTACTAGCAATGAAAATGATTACTTTTATGTGAATACTTCATGATTTTCAACTTGAAGCTAGCTAATTGATTTTAGAGAAATGCGAGGTAACTACTGATGATTTTGAATTTTTTTCATCTCCAATTACATATGATATCTTTATGGCATATTTTAAATGATCAATAAAGAGTGAATATATCATTAATATTCTTGCTGAGAGAACTAGTGTTTACTCAAAATAAGGACTAAAATTAGAAAAATTCTTTGAGTAGTTTTTTTTTTTACACTCATTTGTGCACTTCACTAATATGATTGGTTGTATCAGTTTCTTTAAATTATAAAGGTCAATCTTATAAGCAGAGTGTACAAAAAGTGCACAAAAATAACTATATGTAACAATACTCCTGAAATTAACACCAATATGGATAATGCATGGCCAGAGAGGATAAAGTAAAAGGAAATAGAAGTCACAAAGTAAGGGACCACTTTCTTTTTATGATTCCCTAAATCATGGACAATGATTTCGGCCAATTCATTCTCCTAACATATATACTATAAAAAAAAAATTCTTATTTACGATCAGTTATTTCTAACAAAATGATTATTTTTAATCAAAATGAGCTACAAATAATCTTTTTGTCGCAAATCATTGGTCACAAAAACCCAACTTTATTGTAGTAATATAGATCATCAATCTAGAAGTTTGAGCTTTACCCATGAGTAATCATGCATCTTCTAGGTTTCATATACAATAGTTCCGAGGAGCTCCTAATTTGTCTGTTGTTTTGTAGAGTACAAAAAAGAAAACATTGTAATTGGATCGACATCTCTTTAAGTAAAACGACATGATCTTTTAAGTAAAGCCAAAGGAGAGGGACAAGATCCATACCCACCCGGGAGTAAGGTCGTTTTGTCTCAGCTATAGAGCCTTAGAGGTCACCATGTACGTAGTGCATGCATCCACAATTTATCGTTTGGGAAACTTTAAGTGATCGGTATATATTGCTCACCCTTATGTCATTAAAAATTGAAGAACTACCGTTTAATTATTAAATATATATATATATAGATATAAATAACTACCCTTATGTCATTAAGTTGTATTTTTTTTTACAACAAAATATTAAATAATATAATATTTAAATGATATAGAAAAAGATAGATAAACTAGTGATGAATGATATATTATAAAAAATAAATATATAAAATTAAAAAATAAATAAATTTTAATGATATGTTTTAAAAATATGATATACATAAACAAATTGAGAATACTCTTATAATTAGTACTGTTTTATTAGGTCGTGAATGTAGAGCCGGAGGATGGCGTGCTGAAAAAGGCAACGGCGTGAAAGTGCAGAGAAAAGTGACATTCCAACGTCGTTGATGGCGGAGAAGTCGCAGTGGGGTCACCGTCACAGCTGTAGCCTTGTCCTATTCCCGGCCCTCCTGATTACGACCTTATTTTGTAGGCTAGGAATCAGGATGGTCCCCGCATATTAAACTTTTAACTAAAACAAATCCAAAACACATATATCTATAAAAATATAAATAAAAACAAGATAGCAGTAGTGGTCCCACACTCCCCACTACGAGAAACTTAGAGATCATCCCCGCCTTGTCCCTCTCATTATTAGGCCCACAATCCTGACCTTTCGTTTTCCTTTTTCTTTCTCTTCTTTGATTATGATGTTTTTATCTTTTATTTTTTTTCAAATGGATTATGTTTTTTCTTTAAAAAAAAAAAAAAAAAAAACTCCAATATGTTAGGTTTGTGGTGCATGAATTATTGTTGTTGTTGCTGCCCAATTTAATGAGTCGACTTGTCAATATTTCATTGCCATTTTTCTTAATAGAGATTTATTAAAATCTAGGCAATAGACTAGCACAGACTTAAATTGATAGGAAGGAAATTTTTGCCCCAAAATGTATTGTCATTCTTTGGCATGGTAAAAGACTTTTTAGTTGTATAAACATAGACACATTATCAAATTATTTTTGTATTTTTTTTTTTCATTGTTCTCACAACATAATAAATTCTTTAAATGCACTCAATCTATTAGTTTGACACGCATATATGCTAGTCTAGCAATATGAATACAAACACAGAAGAATTATATAAAAATAAACTCACAAATTAACATAAATTTATATAATTTATTACATCTATTTTGTTATAAAAAAATTATAATTTGATATATACTTTAATTTACGTCAAATTTTGTTTTTATATAATTCTTTTATAATTAAAATATTTCTACACACTCCAAACTCAAACAAATTGCTAATCACCATTAAATATAAAAAAATAAATGAATATTTAGAACCCCAATTGTCTAATTTTATCATAATATTTATATATAGATAATAATGCTGATATATATATAAGAATGGAACAATAATGGTGGGCAGGTTGTCGGTGGTGAGTACGATGTGACGTGTGAGGATCTGTACCGTTCTTTGGGTGAGGGGGTGTTTCTTGGTTGTAGGTCCTACCAGGAACAAACATTAGGTCGATTCGGTATTTTCAGTAATCAGGGCCTGCAAATACTTTATTAGGAGGGCGGCCATAACATAACACAACACAACATGCCAACATAGAATTTCGACATAACATGAAGGACAATGTCGTGGCAAGGACTTTTGCCCCAGTGGACAAACCAAATTCTGACACGCAAGAGCCTGCTGACTTGCGACGTTTCATCACTAGTAAAAAGGAATAAGGTGGCCTTATTTCATCGCAGTGATTCGGCTTGTTTAAAAATTGAGTGTTCCTCACGAGGTAAAATGACTGTTCCTCACGAGGTTCAATCCGAGAGGGACGCCCCAAGCTATGAAAGGTCGTTGATGCGTGATCTTGCATACTTTAAAGTGAACCATCCGATGAGATTTTTTCGATTTATGTTGCTCTAAATTAAAATGAGTTAAATTTTTATGTTATGAATAATAATAAATTAAGATAATAAAACAAGTTTTATAAAATTTATTTAAGATGAATTTAAATGTATTTAGATGTTAAAATAAATTTAGATATATTTATAAAAAAATTTAAACAATATATATATATATGAATTTTGCAAATATAGAAGTGTTGAATTAAAAAAAAAATTATAAAACTTATATATAAAATTATCACTTATTCCAAAAATTTAAACTAATAAAAAAAGAAATTTTATCATGTGTTTTATAATTTAACATCATCTTCACTTGTAAGTTAGAATTACTCTCAATAAGTAGATTTAATATTTAATTAAATAGAATAGAATATAAAATTATAATTCAAATTTAAGATTTTTTATTCTCATATTATATATTAATACTTATTTTAAAATTTTGAGTTGATAAAAAAATAAAAAAATAAATTTAAATATTAAATATTTAAATATTATATTCAACTTAAAGATAGATCGAAGTAAATTGATATTAAGGTCGAGCCTAGCCCTCGTTGACATGAAGATTGCAAGACATGATTGATACAGAACTTTCGAAATGATTGATGGAAAGGGCGATAAATCAAACGGCTAATAGCCTGTCAAAATTATATAAAAAAAAGCCCAACTGCTTCGTCTACACATCATGCCACGCAAACATCTATCTAATTTGATGATACACACAGTAAGGTAAGCTTTCACACGTGGGGGCGGGCATCGCATAGATGTTTCCTATTATCATTAATAGGATTACTGATACATATATGACATGACAGTATACAGAGTTTTGCACATAGAAAAGCTTTTTTGGGGGGGTGGGACATGTGGCCAAGTGGTCCCCCCACGCAACACAAATCTCGAACAAGGCAGAGCTATCAAATGACATAATAGCATTATCTTGAATCTTTTCGAGTTAGTCGAGGGGAGGGCTGTCTTAATCTGCTCATTATTTCGAAAACAAAAACAAAAAAAAAAAAAAAAAAAAGGAAGAAAGAAAAAATGAAAATGCTTGAGCAGGCACAAAGAGAGAAGGGCCGAAAAGTTTTAGGATTGGCGGGCCTAGCCATGTGCTACTTACTATATGCTTGTGCATTATTTACATACAGTACAAAACTTTATCTGAAATCACGTGTAGGATGAATACAGTTGAGTAATAGCATGAAAAACAAAGGGGCCAACCCAAACACACCCCCTACCCACCATTTACAAGAAACTTCCAAACTGCCTGGCATTCAAATTTCACATCACAGTACACTTGTCTTTTGATTTTGCTTCAGGTCTGGAGGTCGAGGACGAGTCCGACTCCCTCCCAGTCGTTCTTGGCACCTGCCATTAAGCCATTAGTCAAGGCAATCCATCTATGTAGAGAATGATATTCGTGAAACAAGATGCAAATACGTGATGGGCCAAAAAATATTCTCTTAAACTTTCAAATGTTTCGTTTCTTATTCACCATCTCTGCCACAAGCAGAAATATACTTAACCGATAGTTTAGAGCACATGATAATACGCAAGCGGGTGCTTCCCCTTCCCTCTCCCCCCACAAAGAGGAACAGGGGAAGAATAATACATTCCCACCCTCCAACAATAGGCGTTTTGCAACATTACTTTTTCCGATTACCCAAAACCAACAATAACACCCTTATCAAATTCCGACAATTAGGATAGATGTAAAGGGGAAACATGGCACGATTTTGACAGTTGGATCTTATCTCAAAATATGCGTTAGTTTGGTAGTTTGTGGTGCTAAGTATAAAATGTTATTAGTTAAAAGGGCAGAAGCTATATTCCCCCTTGCCCCACCCTCACAAAAAGAAAAGAGAGGAAAATATATCTAGCAATGGATCTCAATCTCTCATATTTAAAGATGGTTTGTTAGATTGCTCTATCTCAAACGAGAGAGAGAGAGAGAGAGAGAGCAAAAGGCACAATGAATTGCTTATCATAAATTGATTTAGGATCCAACAAGATATTTTGTGTTGCCAACACAATATGACTTCTGAAGCTGCAGATAATGCCTACCCACACTAAGTTTAATATTCTTAATTGTAGGAAAAAAAAAGCCTAGATGCATAATTTGATTTCATAATTAATCAGCAAACGAACAACAAACTGCAATATTCATGTTATATGTGTACATCTTCACTCACCATATAGATGCGATATAGCCTATAATTTATTTATTCTAATGAAAGATTCGCATGACGAATGCATAAGAAATGACACATGCCCACCAGGATAGAAGCTCGTCTGAAAATTTTATGCACAATACAAAGGATATTTTGGATATCTTGTCAGGAAACTATACACATAGTTCACATGTATTACTCTTAGGGTGTGCTACATACGCCCCAAAATAAAGTGATAACCATTGTTTAGATTTGGGGGGAGCCATGTCTAGCACCCCATATCACCCCATATCCATGACACATGACACTCGTGCCTTTGTCCACAAATACTACAAAATATATATATAAAGAAATTTAAAAAAACAATACATCTTGGCCAAAAACGATAGAATTCCTTCCACTTGCGCTCAAAATAATTGAAACAAAGTCCAAACTCAGTTTAACCCATTATGCTTACAAAACCATTCAACTGGACAAGTCAAATAATACCAGTCCTTCTAAACTGCTCCAGCACAATATCCAGCCATAAACTTCTAACCAATAAAATCGTGTATGAGAAGAAAGATGCAAAATGAGTCAACGAGCACAAACATACATGTGCTGACATAGTCCAACACTAGCAACTATACCTTGCTCTAGCATTTGATCTTAACAGAACACTCTGACCACTAAAACCCCAAATCACAAGAAGTCAAGTCATATAGAAAGAATATCATGATTTTCTATTAAACCAGAATTAGCATAAAATGAGGAGAAAACAGCCCTACGTCTCCGATGGCATCAGACAAAAAAAATCAATTGGAAATCATATTTCAGAAGAAACCCATATCAAACTCAAGGATTGCAACTTTCCACTAAAAATTTACTTCTCCATTCTAAAAATAAAAATAAAAATTATGGGCATCATAATTGAGTCACCAAAGCTTACTCTCTACCAGATGCAGTACTCTTCTTCTTATCTTTTTGACTCAAAACCCTTATTCAACTTTAAAACAACTTGAACTAGCATATTACTACACTTACTAAGGCCTGACAACCTGATACAACCCAGACCACTAGCAAAGAACTGATAATAGATAGTTATCAAGTTTTCCACAGATTAAAACTAATTTAAAAGCTTAAGAACCGATGGTTTTGGTCTTCCCAATGGCATGCACTGTACATCAAAAGAGATGCAAAACCAGCTTGCCGAGTTGAATTCAGTGGTTGCTATGTTATCAGCAAAACAGGATGGGTTAGGCGTGTTAAGGGTAAGGGGGGCAGTAAGGTCCAATCAGGGGGAGTCGAATCACAAGTCATTTAGACAAAAGAGCAGATTTGCATGTTAAGAGATGGGCCAAATCCTATAAATTAGATAAAGGAAAAGAGAAAGTTGGGTTTGGCCCAATTTCGATATCCAGACCAGGAGAGTGTGGCGGGTTAAAAGGAGAAGCGGGTCATATATATATATATATATATATTCAAAGTGGGTTCTACTTCGGGTATTGGCATAGAGACGGCCGAAACGGGCTGCCCCCACCAAGGCTGAGTTTGCTGATGAGTGGAGACCCCCTCTCAATGTTCCGTTCATCAAAACGACGGCACACACAACAGAACCTGAGTTATTGGTGAGTCTTGGGGGAGATTCTGGGTTTCTCACTAACCCAAAACTTCAAATGGCGCCCATCGCTCCACCACCCATGACGGAGAGAATTAGTTCCTTGGTACCTCTTCAGGCACCTTGTGGATTAACACATAGCTCTAGCCAAGGAGGTGACATCATCAATGGTGTTGTGGAGGAGATGGGTCGAGATTTAGGAACTAGTCTGGAGGAAAGGATGGGGCTGTCATTGGTGCCATGCGAGTTGAGTACTACTTGCAACTACTCCCTACCAATCGACATCATGTATCTAGGCAAGTACTACTCATGAATGTTGGTGAATAACCACGGTAGTGATATATGGAAATAGTGATATTCATAAAAAAAAAAAGAGGAGGAATATTTAGGATCTAACCTACAATTGCGAGTTGAGTCTGCAGAAGAGGTTGTCCCTTCCACCAATTAACAATATACCCGATTAATCATTGGATTGGGTTTTGAAAAAGGTAAACGAGACACAACAATGTCTAGGGATTACATGTGGAGGATTTGAGGATCAATTCACAACACTACTCACTGCAATAGAGGCCGATCACATACGTGGAACAAAATCAAGATCTAAGAAGAGCATAGAGTTAATAAATGATCGAGACCTTGCAAACAACAATGCTCTTCCCCCTATGGAGTTCAGAACCCAAAAGTAATTAACTATGATGCTAAGGGAGGTAGTCCAAGTTGAGGGAGGATCAAAGGGAAGACAGAACCAATTGTTTTTTTTTTTTATTGGCACTGGATGTCCAGAAACAATGTCCAAACTAATATCAAGGGTGCATAGGTCCTCAACAAGAAGTTCTCCACAAGTGCATCTCAAATAATTTAAGGAAGAAAAAAAATCTCCAGGCCGATGGCCCCTAGAGATTGTTTACACCCAAGGAGATTTGAACCTTAGACTTAGGGATGGCATACCCTCAAGCCCAAGGCCTTTTCCACTTGAGACAACCCCTAGTTGTTGACAGAACCAATTGTATATTTCTAGTAGGCTCCTCCAGAGTTTACATGTATTGAGGATTGCGAAGGGGATTTTACAGTCCCGGTGTATATGGGCAAAACCTGGTTTGGTGGGATAGGCATTAATGCACTAGTGGCGGTTTGGTGAGAGCTTGGTGGAGGCGCATCTTTGGGCTTGGACTTTGGCTTTGTTAGGATCTTTTTTCTAGATGGGGCTTTATGTTCTTTTTTTCCTTGTATCTTTTTCTGCACTTCAACTAGGTGTTTCTCTTGTATACATCCAGTGTACTTGGCTATGCCTATTGGTATTAATAAATTTTTACCTGTAAAAAATATTTTAAAAAAATTTAAAAAAAAAAAACCTAATTTAAGCCATGAATAGGTGCTGTTCTTGTATATGTCCCATGTACTTGGCTTCACCTATTTTAATAAAATTCTTATTTATTGATAAGAAAAACTCATTTAAATAAATTCAGGTGTAATTTACACAATGAAACAAAAAATTCTACCTGGGGACCAATGATCAGCCTCGAACTTCCACTGTTGGATGACTGTTGTGAATTAGGACGCTGTGGCTGTTGTTCAAACTCCTGTTGTTGCAGAGCAATTGCCAATTGTAGATCAGAACTGCCGCAACAAATTACAAACATTTTATTACAAATTGGAAGCCCACGAGCATGCTATATTCGAGAATTAGGAAAAAGAAGAATGAAAAATACTTGGACAAATTCTTAAAAACAATCATTCTAATGCATAAAAAGGAACAAGGCTGATGTTAAACGTTGGCCTTCAAAGTTCACACTTTTCTGATTATATTGACTTTAGCATCGGCATTTTTCCAAGTAACTTAACAACAATTAAATATCCCATTCTGAAATATTAAAAATGGAGGACATTTATTGCACAAAACAGATAGAAGCAGATTGTATTACAGAATTGACTGGATCTAGAGATCATGTATGGTATCTGTTCTCAAACAAGAAATTAAGAAATCAAGTATGCACCAGTGACAAAGTTGAGATAATTACTTTTCATCCAAACCCACTTGTGCTGAGCTATTGATGCTGGCAAGATAGTCCTAAAGTACATAAATTCAAATTAGTATCATGGAAGCAACTGCTGATGAACTTAGGTTTAAACAACACAAAAATACACACAGCAGTGCTGGCCATAGCATTATGTTCATCCCATGTGTCATTTGCACGACTTTCTGCTCTGAATTCCTTAAAGTTACCCATCATGAACAGAGTATCCCCATTGACCTGAAATGAAAAGCATGGGAGGAATTATTTTTTTATAAGTTTTTTTTAATAAGAAAGTGGGGCTGCAACACGAGGACTTCCCAGGAGGTCACCCAAAGAATTATAATTAGGATACCAAACTTCAATGTAACACCTAACTAGATACTAATATTAGAATGATTGGACTTTTCAGACTTAAAGACACCAGTTGATTATCAGTTGGAAACATCACATTTAAAAACGAAGAAGAAATTGGAAAAAGGAAAAATAAACCCACATTTGGATTTAAAGCTCATTCTAGGATACCACTATGAAAAATATCACATTATCCAGCATTTGGCGGAACAGCTTTTTGGAGTGGGGATAAAGGTTGCATATTTTGAGAGTCTATCCACAACCACCAGAATACAACTGTTGTCCCCCACCTTCGGAAGGCTTGAGATTCAATCTAAGGGGAAACTCTCCCAAGGCCGACTTGGTACTGGGAGTGGTTCCAAGAACCCTGCGGTCTTCTTCCTTTCAACTTTATTGCTTCTATTTCTACAAATACAGGCGCAATATCCATGATAATGGTAGCCATTGTCATGTATTTATACAAAAAAAGATTTGCATACAAACATACATACGTCCAATACTTTTTGAACCCTACAAAGACCATAGCCTATGCATTAAAAACCATTTGGGAGAAAATAAGAGGAAGTAGAAAACAAATCAGACAAACAAACTTAGTTTTGGCATTTTCGCTAAAGAATTTAACACCTATGACTTCACAAAGAAGTAAGCATCTAGAATCAACACTTCAATCAGATTTCTGTTAGGATTAAAGCAGCAACTAGACATTGAAAATTTGGTAATACTTGATTATGTGGCCCAGAAACAAGATTGCAGAGTAAGCAGTTTACCTCATTTAATTTTTCCCACACCAAATCAGGCTGATTTATGTAACCTTGGTCTGTGGCTAGAAGATAAAGTTCACCATCAAACTGCAATGATAGAAGATTTGGGTATTATCTGAGAGAATTGATGTTTTCAGGGACAGTGGAACTTAAAGCTTACAAAATTGTATATTTTCCTCAAATGTCACCATTAAAAAATGCAGTCAGAAGTTCATAAGCAGAAAAATCAGTAATTAACCCTTATAAAAGAACATACCAGCTCTTACTGACCTTAAACATGGTGCTGAAGTGATTATTACGGAAAAATACACAAAGTTCACGTTCTTTAAGACCATCTCGTAAGCAGAAAAGGCTGCAAAAGTATTGAAAGCAATCATATTGTGAACTTCACAGCATCCACCGTGGAAAAACATGTGGATTAAAATAGGAATTAGGAGCTATGAGATGAATAATAAATAACATACCCATTAATGGTCAACTGGCTAGCATTGCTTTTCAAAAAATTCCGGATAAGCTCACCTATATAAATTTGAGCTCATATTAATTGCTTAACTAATAGAAACAAACATGTCATACAGAGCACATATCAACTTCTTTGATACAGCACTAACCTTCTAGTGGAGTGATTTCATCTTTAGACCTTGAACCATGGGCATCTACAGTGCTTTTGTCAGCTTGTTTCGCAAGAACCACCTCACCCTCATACACAGGCTCCCGTTCCTCAAGAACTGTGTTTCTTGAATCCAATATACATTCCTCTCCTTCATATATGGGCTCACTGCCATCAACACTGGAAGTCAAAGGTTGGGCAGCATCTATGTGCTGAATCCTGCCACTAGATAAATCTGAATTGGCATTTGGTGAAGATAAGTATGATAATTCTTTTGTGCTACAATCACCTAGCTTATCTGCAGGTTCATGGACATGGGTTGTGAAAGTGGATGGCTTAACTTCTTCACCCCCTCTAGAAATACCAATATCGCTTTTTTCCAAAGATGCAGTTTCTCTTCCAGGAGAAAGGGAAGGGGCACTTCCACTCTGGAGTAACATGTCAACACCACTAATCTCAGCCACATCAACGTGAAGGCTACGTTCTTCAGACTCCACATAAGTTGACTGACTAAGGTAATTACCCACATCAGTCTTCAAGAAAGAAGTAGCTGCTTCTTTCCCTGTATAATTTTTTGCAGATATAAGATCACTGCCATTGCTTGTGGCATTGCAGTCATCTAAAATAGAAGGTTCCAGTTCAGGCAAATTGTTGTCTTCAACACCAATGTGCCTCTCTAATCTATCTACAGAATCTACAGGCATAACGTTCACACTTCCATATGAACTAACAGAGTGAGTCCCCCCATTCATATTGTCTACAAGAGTATCACCCACTGAAGTTGGGTGTGCAGCCTGAGACAGCTCCAGGGCTCTCAAAAGCTCTGCTTCTTCTTCAAGGTCTCCTTTTCTTGCTTTCTGGTGATCAGGGAGTGAGTGTGGAGAATCATCAAATGATGTAGTGTTTGAAAGGCATGGAGAAGGAACCCCTAGGGTTGCAGTCGTTGCAGCAACAAAATCAACACAATCTTCTTCATGATTGCTTTCTGATAGCCCCTCCATATTTTGTGTTTCAAGGGCCACAAGCTCTCCCGTTAAAGCATTGTATGACTTTGACCCAATGGCAATAGCAGTACCAGTGTCCTGGAAACACAGAAGTTCTACCATCAAACCAAATGGCAATAGCAGTACCAGTATCAAACCAAAAGGCTTGATCCAACACCATCAGACCATTCAACAACTGGGAATATTAGTTGCTTATTGTAGCCAACTGATAGCAAATTTCAACCATCAATTACGTAGCCTTTAAATAACTACATTCCAACCTCCAAAAGCAATAAATTATTATACCAAGTCTACCAATTGCAAGGTGCTCAACAGTAGTAGTAACTTTTTTTTATAGTTAAATGCAAATTAAGACATCCAGCAACCCTATATCCTCCACTCTTTGTTTACATGGGTGGGGATGCCATTTAGTCCAAAGACCATTGGCCCAAAACTGTAGTTTTTATGACAGCCAGAGAACAAAAACGATAAAACAGAAAAGAGGGAAGCACGAGAAGATACCTATTTAACCCCCATAAATTCCGGGCCAATCTATATATATATATATTCCTTGCTAAGTTTTAAGAGCGAGAGAGAGAATCTACTGAAGGAAATATGCTACAGACAAGTTGTTGGCAACATGGAAGCTCCAAAACAACCCATGAGAGGCTTAAATTGAATATACAGGATAAGGACAAACTGAAAATTTATGGCATGAACAAAATTGTGGAAATCCCAGATCACATCTCATTGAACACAAGAAACCGAAAATATTATTCCATTTAAAGAAAAAACTTAGAATGTCTCCAAGTAAATTACACTAAATAGCATGTCTGATGCAAAGAAGTGCAAACCTGTGGATCAACTATCCAACCATGATATAATGGAATGTCCAGTAGATCAAAAATGGCACACTCTGGAGTAAACTCAAAATCATCAATCCTGCAGGTAGCATGAAACTTTTTATCAGAACAATGTAAAGGAAACACCAATAAATGATCCTTAGAAAAAAAAATATATATATTTCGAACCTCCTGAATTTTATATTTACATCAATGCCAGTTGCAAGTCTAGGAAGCAGATCAATTGCATCAGAAATGTTCTGTTGTTGATTTTCAACATAGCCTGCATCCTTATTCTGCAACACAATAAGAAAAAACAGTTAATTGAATTGACCCAGCAAATAGCAGGCTCATAAGTGACAAACAAATAAAGAACTTACATTGATATTACTGTTGGAATCAATTAGTCTTTCAGCAACCAGTGCAAGCAATTTCTCCTGTGAGACTTCAACTGTATCCGGACTCAAATTCAAGTTATTCCTAAGCAGAAGAACATTACCTGCAGCAACCCCAAGGGTAAACCATCAATTTCTCAGTAAATACTGACAAGACCCATGAACCATTGAATCTTTATTGGCATAAAAGCTAGGGCAATGCAACCCCTATCCCAAAGTTAAAGAGAAAAAATGGTAGTTTTTTTATAGACAATAAAATTTTATTAAATCAAGTAAATAGGAAAAGCCCATTGAGCTATACTACTTGTGAACTTGGGCTATGCCCATTTTCATATTAATAAGATCTTTCTTGTAAAAAACAAAAAAGTAGGTGAAGCCCAAGTACACAGGAAGAACACCCTAGTGACGAGTTATGAGATAGGTATGAATACAAAAAATCATGAAAACTAGCCCTGTTGAGGACAGTAACAGAAGCCCACCAGAATAAGGTGTGGAAGAAGAAACATCTAAGATCATCCATAGAGCATTCCCAATCTTTAAAGCTCCGAACATGTAACTACCCAGAGTCCAGACCCAAATTTTATAGGTTTGGGTAAAAATTTTGTAGGTTTGGGCCACAGGCCCAATTTTATTAAGGGTATAAGGAAGATTATTTTATTGGGCCCATTAGCTCATATATATGAGGATCTAGTAATGATGAGATATGACTGGATATGAATTTATGGACCTAGATTCAAAATGGATTCGGCCCATTAGGTCCATATATGGATGGATAAGACCAAGTATTTTCTAGCCAAAGCCCATCTGATTTTTTCATATTAAATTCATGATAATTGGAAACCAGCCCTTTTTGGAGAAGTTATAAAACTGCATTAGGTGCCAAGAAACCCTCTAGATGAAGCTATCTCCACTTAGGTTGTTTTAGAAGAATTCTTGCACCAATAGGAGTCAGTTACAGCCTGCTAGAAGTACAAGCGGCAAATACCAAGCCTTGTTTTCTTGAGGTCTATCCTTGTTTTTCTTTTTCTTTTTTTATAACTGCTGCAAAAACACCCTAGGAAAGTTGCTGCAATTCCAGGAGATTTAAAAACTAGCCTCACCTTATCAAGTCCGACCCTTCTTCGGCAACTTCAAGAAGGTGATTATTGATGCATTTGTTATCATTAGAAGCAAAGGGGTAAGTAGCATGATCATACTCTCACATGTATGGTAATTATGAATGTATGCCCCTTTTTATGTACAATTTATGATTAAATTGAGCTTCAATGTCATGTTATTATGTGTTTTACGTGCATCATGGTAAGAAAGATAAAAGACAAGTAATGAAAAAAGCTTTAAGAATGGCCATAAGAGATACATGGTACCAATGCAAGCCACAGACCTAAGTACGGTCCACCATAGTATTTTATGATAAGTTAAGTAGTTCTCCCTATGGCCATAGGCACTGGAACCGGTGCACAACCTTGTACACAAAGGTTAAGGGGTGCTGGCCATTAAAAGGGAAATACAAGTTCAATGAGTTATGCATAATAGTTTTACAATCTGACATATCACATCAAGTCACTTCAACTTGTGAATTTACTTCTGTGGAATTTCTTGTGACTAAAGCACTTTCTCTTTGGGAAAAGAGAAGTGAGCTAGACAGGTAATGAAAGAAGCAAAGATGCTAAAGTCACAATGTCGTGTACCATCACCACATTGTGTTACTACGTCAACTCTGATCCCATTCATAACAACTCAAGGAAAACATTTTTTTTAATAAATAAACGATAATATTGATATTGATAGGATAGGCAAAGCTCAAGTACACAAGATGGTATACGAGAGACAAAACCTAGCTAGGTCGTAGATAGTATCTACAATACAAGAAAATATGTTTCACTCAAGGAAAACATATGTTGCATATGCACTCATACTCCAAAAGAACTAATTAAGTTTACAAATTTTTTTATAATAGATAAATATTATTGAAATAAATGAAATAGGCATAGCCCGTGTACACAGGAAGTATATAAGAACACCTAAATACATTCTAAAAGCGATAAATTAAAGACAAGAAATCATGAACATTGTCCCCATTTAATACAATAACTGAAAACCAAAGCAATAAAGTATGGAGAAAAAAATTCTTCAGTTCCGCCATTATGTGTTCCTTATATTCTAAGTTTACAATTGAAACTCCTTAGAATCATTATAAGGCCTGGTTCTGCTAAATCGGGCTTGACAATATAAGTGTCCCACCCAAGATGTAGCTTAACTATAATATGGAGCATTACATTCCCAAAAAAATCCTATCAAAAAGATACATTCCCAAAAATCCTAAAATGAAAGTATTTATTATGATAATTCCATCATTTGGTTGCCAAGAAAAATTGTAATAAATAGTTAATTTTTCCTACTTCATATTACACTAACAAGAAGCCCCAAAACAATATGTAGCTATATTTTACTTTGAAAGAAAATAACAATAAACTATCATTGGAAGACTCATTTTCCTTAATTTTTCCAAGTTTCCCTTCCAACAATCAGATTATAGAAAAAAGAAAGGCTATAGATGAAACATAGAGGGAAAAGCAAACATATAAATGTTATTTCCAATTCTAACCAAACTAAAAAAAAAAAAAAAAATTGATGGAAAATTTTAGAATTAATAACTCCCAAATTTCCAAAGAACACAAAATTAGAAACAAATTTTAGAATTGGGGCCCCCACCCATCCCATGTCCCATGCAGACTACGGGGAATCTGCCTACATGGTGAAACCATGTGTGGACGGAACCCGAGCTAGGCCCAGGCCAGCCCGGGGTTTACCCCATCCTGTCAGCACATACAAATACACACATACATATCAATATATTTTTAAAATATTTATAATGAATCGAAGTCGTTTTGCATATCCCCAAAATGGCGTTGTTTCATTACAAGGTTACAAAACCCTACCTCTACGTGTATAAAAATGATTTTTTTTCCTCTCTCCTCTCATTTCTCTAATTTGACTCCCAGTCCCACCCACCTCTCCTTTCCCCCCTCAGGCCCTCCTCCTCTTCTCTGCTCCTCCCCCGGCAATGCCATTGGTCACAGCCCACGGCCACCATTCTCGACCTCGACTTCTCTCTTATTTCTCTTCTTCACCCTCTTCCCCTTTTCTTCTCCTCCTCTAAGCCGGCAGAGATGAGAGACTCAAAGAACTTCTCTTCGTAAATCATAACTTCGTTGTCATGGGTAACAGCTGGCAGCTGCAACCGTGTGTGACACAAGAGTCTATGACACTGTGGCGGGTCTTCAAGTTTGATGACCGGCATCATGACCATGGACCATACCAATCTACCCACATATCTCTAAAGATTTGTGTATAGATCTGTATGACTTATGACTATGGCCGTCGCCCGTGGGTCTATTGTTTGATTTGTTCGATTAGGTTTTTTGTTCGATTTGTTGATTATTTCTGATCTGTAAGACTGTTGTTTGGTTTTAAGTTAAGTTTTTGGTTTTTGTTTGGATTTGTAAGTTCTATAATGTTATCATTGTTTTGTACATTTTATTGGAATTTCTGTAAGATCGGTAAGGATTTGTAAGTTTGTTTGGATTTTGGAATTTCTGATTTGTATTTGTAAGATGGGGTGGCAGACGGATTGGGGGGCCAATCTGCCCCCCGGCATCCGGACAGGGGCACCCCTGCCCATGCGATGCCAGGGGGAGTATGGGTAGCACCCCTAATGGCCCTCCCATAACTCGATAGAGTTAAGTGCCACGGGCGTGAAGAAGAGAGAGAGAAGGGGGGTGGGGGTGGGGGAGAAGAAGTACAAACACCAAACTATATATTCCCAGTGAAAAAACTTAACGTCCAACAATTTCTAGTAAAACTATTTGGCCAACATCTCACTTTCCCGGAAAGCAAAGGAACATCTAATAGAACTCGAAATTTCACTCCTGCTCCTTTACGTTAATGTTCTTGGCTACGAAAGGGAAAATAAAATTACCGAAGCTGGCAGCGCATGTGCGTTCGAGTGAGTGAGAAAGAAATCAAACCCCTAGAAATAAAAGCAAACCTAATTGCCCAACCCCAACCTTTAATCAGAAAGTAAATCAAGGTGTGATAATTAACTTGATCAAATCTTGATTCTCAATACAGAATATTCCGTAAGAAATCACAAGGTATCATAAAGTAATTGCAGTTAAATATCCAATTAATCATTGCCTTCCACGTTTGATCGCTCTGAAATTGTAGGAAAACAGAAGGAAAATCTAAATCCAAAACTTCCATTTCGGACACCGCCTAGCTACCTGAGAGAAAGGCCATTTCCCATTGATTGTCACGAAATTATCCGCTTACTCGACGAAACCGAAACAAAAATAAAATCTGAAATTCCTCCTCCCGTTTCACGGGAACCAAACCAACCGAAGAAATAAAACGAGAAAAGACGGAAAAAAAAGAACCCTAGAGAAGTCAAGAAAGAAAAGAAAAGAATAAATATTATACATGTATATGTCTAGAGAGAGAGAGAGAGAGATGAATTACAGATGGCAAGAAGAGGGCAGGGGCCATTGTCGTTTTGAAGAACGATAGGGGTGGTGCGTCCCAAGAATTGAATGAGCTTGGTCTTGTGAACGCAGTCCTTCACTTGCTGTTCCTGCCGATGCTGTTCTTCGGATGACGGAGAAGCCGACGCCATTTCCGCGAGAATTTCTTTTAGCTACGGAGTCGTTCAAGAACCTCCAGTTCACGCTCCCGGTTTCTAACTTTCTGCTCTGTAGTCTGTACGAGGACAGAGAATTTGTGTGACGACAACACCCCCAAGCGTTTTTTAATTTCTTTTTTTTTTTCTCAGAATATATATATTAATAAGGGATTAGAGTATAAATACGTGACTATGAGTCGAATATGCATATCGCATATCTCCGAAAAGAAGATTATGCATACCGCAATCAAATATGGTACAATAAGAAAACAAACTCTAAGTGTGTGAGTCTGTGTGTAAGTCTCCTCTCTAGCAATTTTTGGCGACTACTAGCGATCTCAAAGGTGGTGTGAGTGGGAATTGGGTCTCTTGAGTGAACATTGCTTATGGATGACCTTCAGGATAGATGGAGACAACTTCATCCAACAGAGGAAGAAGATATCACGTTGGAGATGCCCAACGAAAAGGGGAATGATAATAAAAGAAAGAGAGGATAGGAGCCTTATTGGTACCATTTCTTTGGATCGTGCAGTGGTAAAGGAAGTGATTGCCAAAACTATGTCAAAGATCTGGATAATCAGTAAAACTGCCTTCTTTCAAGAGGTAGAGAAGAATGTCTTCATCATCACGTTTGCTAATAATGCGGACAAACAAAGGGTTTATAAGGGGCGTCCATGGCTGTTTGATAGGTCAATGTTTGTTTTGACACCCTATGACAGAGTCCTTCGGCCGAAGACTTTGAAGGTCACACACGAGGCATTCTGGTTACAGATACACAACCTCCCATTTGAAAAAATGACTGAGGATTGGGGTATGAAGGTGGGAAGCTCGGTGGGCAAAGTCATTGTTATGGATGTTGATTGTGAAGGTATAGGATGGGGTGATTGTTTACAGGTGAAAGTTAAAATTCCTTTATAGAAAGCCATATCAAGGGGGCGATTTATCAATGAGGAAGGAAATCAAGTCTGGCTTTCATTCACGTACGAAAAGCTCCCAAAAATTTGCTTTGCTTGTGGATGGATTCTTCATGATGAGAAAGGATGCAGGGCTCCCTAGGAGGTGAGACAAAAGGAACAGGGGATGAATTTCCAATTCGGAAGTTGGCTGAGAGCAAATAGTTCAAGACGAAAATCACCCGCCTTTACTTCTAACGCTACAAAAGGGAGTGAGGGAGGGTGGCGGAAGGAGGCTCCGACGACTGCATTAGAGGAAGGGAAGGCAGATTCAGGTGATATTCAGTTTCAGGAAAATCTGGAGCAACAACAGAGTAATGGGGACAACTGTAGGAGGATTCTCAAGCCCCCAGATTCAGGTAATAAATGGTTTCTGTCCCCTGATGTAGTCTTATTGATGGAGACAAAATTAAATTATATTCGTGCAAAACAAGTTGCTAACGAATTTAGATTTGAAGGATGTATTATCGTAGAGGCAGCGGGTAATGCTATTGTGGAGGAGTAATGAGTTGCTTGAATTAGTGAATTATTCTTGTAGACACATTAATGTTATTGTAAAGGAGGAGTCTTGCCCTAGGACCTGGTTATTAACATGTTTCTATGGCCAACCTGAGACTAATATGAGTGGGAAATTTTAATCCTATGGATAATGGTGTGTAGTGGGAAATTTTAATGAAATTTTGACAAATGATGAGAAGGTTGAGGGTAGACCTCGAAATGAAAAACTTATGGAAATGTTCAGATCAGTTTTAGTAAATGGCAACCTATCAGATTTAGGATGGGAGGGTGATAGATTTACTTGAAGTAACCGACAAGAGGAGTCTTCTTTTACTAAAAAGTGGCTTGATAGAGGTGTAGAAAATCATTTATGGAGAACCATATATTCTAAGTATACTGTTAAAACTCTTACAATAGTATGTTCAGATCATAGAACTATTCTTCTGGAATGCTCAAAATAGAGGAGAAGGAAACAAGGTTACAACCATCATTTTAAATATGAGCTCAGTTGGATCAAAGAATAAGGGTGTAAAGAAGTAGTAGCCACTAATTAGCAGGGAGTTTTGACCTCGAACTCATGGATAGATCATACTCAGGTTATGCTGGAAAAATGCAGGAAAAGACTTTAGAATTGGAGTCAAAGTCTTAATAAGGAAATAACAAAAGCTATTGATGAAAAGTATAAAAGACTTTATGATTTACAACTAAATGAAGGAGAACAAAATCTGGGTGAGTTAAAGAGAATGCAGGCTGAACTGAGTTGTTTATTGGACCAAGAGGATTTGCGATGGAAACAAATGGCTAAAAGTTATTGGCTAGCTAATGGGGACAGATACACAAAGTATTACCATGCTTGTGTAAATTAGAGACGCAAGAAAAATCTGATTAAGAAGGTCCTAAGTGCAGAGGGTGTAATCTGGGAGCAACAACAAACTATAGCAGCAGGGTTTTGCAACCATTTTTCTCAGTTATTTCAGTCAACAAATCCTTATAAAGAAAGTATAAGTTAGTGTACTGATAGGGTGCAATAAAGAGTAACTCCAGCAATGAGAGGTCAACTAAAACTTCCTTTCTCAGAAGAGAAAGTGCAGTAGGCTCTAAATCAGATGTCCCCTCTGAAATCACCTGGTCCAAATGGTTTTGGTGCAGGATTCTTTCAAGATCATTGGCGTACTATTGGGAAATCAGTGTCTAAGGCAGTTCTGGAGTTTCTGAGGCATGGAGAAATGCAAGGGGCAATAAATCACACTCAAATTGCACTCATTCCTAAGGTAAATTCCCCTATCTCAGTTCATGATTTTCGTCCTATTAGCCTATACAATGTGTTTTATAAGATTATCTCCAAAATATTAGCTAATAAGATGAAAAAGTTTATGAATGAGATAATATCTTGGAATCAAAGTGCTTTATACCGGAAGAATTATAAATGATAATGTTATGGCTGCTTTTGAATTAATTCATACTATGCAAACCAGAAAGAAGGGGAAAAAGGGTGCATGGTCTTAAAATTCGATATGTCAAAAGTCTATGATAGAGTGGAATGGGTCTTTTTGGAAACCATAATGATAAAATTAGGCTTTGGACATAGATGGACAAGTTTGATTATGGAATGTGTTTGGTCAATTTCTTATTCTGTTCTTGTGAATGGAGTGGCTGGTGAGAGTTTTTTTCCATCCAGAGGATTGAGGCAGGGGGACCCACTGTCCCTCTACCTTTTTCTAATTTGCACATAAGGGTTGACAAATTTACTATCAAAAGTTGAGCTAGGGTGACTAGTAGAGGCCCAAGGATTTCCCATTTATTTTTTGCTGATGATGTTGTTATTTTCTGTAAAGCCTCAGGAGGAATGAGGCAGGGTTAATGGGATCTTGGCTCAGTTTAAGGAGGCTTCTGGCCAAACTCTAAACCAGTAGAAAATAAGCTTTTTATTTAGTTCTAATACAGCTTCTGATGTGAGAAGTAACATTTTGCAATTAGCTGGCAGTAATGCATGCAATAGCTATTCAAAATACTTAGGTCTTCCAAACTTGATTGGAAGATCAAGGTATAATTCGTTTAAAAGCTTGAAAGATAAGATGTGGAAGAAGGTTCATAATTGGAAAACAGATTTTTTATCAAGTGCAGGGAAGAAAATTTTGATTAAGAGTGTTTTACAGGCCATACCGGCCTATACAATGTCTGTCTTCAGATTACCAAGGAAATTAATCAAGGAGATAGAAGGAATTTTCGCTTAATTTTGGTGGAGTCATAGCAAGACAACCAAAGGAATTCATTGGCAAAGCTGGTCGAAACTTGGGGTGCTAAAGGAAAGAGGGAGTTTGGGGTTTAGGGATCTGAACTCTTTTAATAGGGCACTGGTGGCAAAACAGGGATGGAGAATTCTCACTAATCCTTCTTCTCTAGTTGCATGCATTTATAAGAATAAATATTTTAGGAATTGCTCTTTTTTGGAGGCCAAGATGAGGTCTAGTCTCTCTTTTATCTAGAAAAGTTTACATTCTTATTTTGATTTACTTAACATAAATCTAGTTTGGAGAGTGAAGAATGGGAAAGACATTAAAATATAGGAAGATAAATGGTTATCAATTCCTGTCCTGCAAAAGGTAAATAGTCTTCCAGGCCATCGAGATTTTGAAGCTACTGTTGATTCACTCATTAATGTGGAGAAAAGAGAATGAAAGAAAGAGTTAGTGAAATCAGTTTTTAATGAAGATGAGGCTCAAGAATTCTTGACAGTGTATATTAGTCGAAGAGAAGCAGCTGATAAATTAATATGGATGGCTTCTACAAAGGGGATATATACAGTGAAGAGTGCTTATCATGATGATGTTCTTTTTGAACAACAGAAAAATGGAGGCCCATCTGTTTTGAATCAAAAGAAAAGGCAATGGCAAAGAGTATGGTCCTTGAATGTTCCTGGCAAAGTTAAACAAGTACTGTGGAAAGCCCTCAACAATATTCTACCTACTATGTCTAACTTATGTAGGAAGAAGATTGTTGACACTCATCTCTGTCCTATGTGTAAAAGTGAAGAAGAATCTGTGCTACATGTTTTGTGGATGTGTCCTATTGCTACTAATGTTTGGAGGGAGGTTTCAAGTCCAATGAGAAAATGGAGAACATGTTTTTCTGATTTCGAAGAATTATGGGCTGATTTATATCAGAAGATAGAGTGTGATCAGCTTGAATTGGTTTTATGATTCTATATGCTCTATGGATTAGGATGAATGAATTTGTTTTCTCAAATAATTTTAAACCTCCAAAGCCATTAATGGAGTCGGCTGTTATTAATTTAAGTTTGTTTAAAGAAGCTTCCCAAAAAGAACCTGTGATGGGTCCAACACAGAACAATTCTGAGATTTTGAAATGGACTCCACCTATAGAGCCTATGTTGAAAGTTAACTTTGATGCAGCTTTCGATGTTATTACTGGTAGAGCTGGTCTTGGGATAATTATTAGAGATAGTCGGGGACTTTCCTATGCGATAATGGCTTTTCCTAAGGCTAATGTGGGATCTGCATATGCAGCCGAAAGCTATGTTCTAATTAAATCTATTGAATTCTGTCGTGATCTAGGATTTTTGCAGGTGCAAATTGAAGGAGATGCAAAGTTACTTATTGAGGCTGTGAAGAGTGCAAAGGAAGATTTCTCAGAGAATGACCAGTTAATTGAAGATGTTAAATTTATGATGGGTCAATTGTCTTTTATTAAACTGTCTTTTGTTTGATGTATATGTAATAGAGCAGTTGATAGTGTTGCTAAGCTAGCTTTGAACCTTGATGGAAATGAAGTTTGGTTGGAGGATGAACTTGTCAGTATTTCCTCAATCATTTTGGATGATCAATTACATAGTAATTGTGCTAGTTAATATGAATGAAATCTTTTTCCTTTCAAAAAATATAGTACAATAAGTCTATACATAAATTTTACGAAACAAGTTTGCTCTGATAAAGGTGAAAATGGTCTGGTCTAAAATTTTATATCTATCATTTTTCTCAAATCACACCAGAACAAATATCTCTAAAGACCAGACTGGTCCGGCCTAGTCGGTCCAACCTAATTATTATTTTTTTTAAGATTAATTAAGAATTTTTTTTTATTTAAAATACTAAATTAAATTAGGTGACTTATTAATGTAAATAATATAACTAACTTAATAAAAAATATTTTATATGCTCAATAATAATAAATTATATGAAAATGACATTATTAACTTATATATAATTAGTTAATTGATATTATATATTAGTTAATCGATAAAATATTAATTTGTTAACATATTTAAAACTTTGTATTGCTAATAGTGATAGGTTAGATGAAAATTACATAATAATTATACAATTATTATATAAATAATATGTAACATATTTTTTATATTTATATTTATTTTTCACTTGGTCCAGTCCGAGATGGAAAACCCTGGACCAGAACTGGATCGAAACTTTTCTGATCCTCTAAAACATGGATTGAGATTGACCAGTCTTAGTCTCGGTCCAAATTGAAATGACTAGTCCGATCTGTTTCTCTAATTCGGATTGACCGTTTTTCACCCTTACTCTTTGATGTAACTTAATGTAATACGTTAAATCTATTTTATAATAAAAAAATTCTACAATATGATAGATCATATTAAAACACATCAGTTTGTAAATTATTTTAGATAAAATTTACGTGTAGATAAAATATTTCTCATGTATAACTCAATGATAAAATAAAGAATAATTAAATATTTCCATTGTATATTTGTTCCATACATTTTCTGGACTATGTTGATTGCATATAATGGATAGATTTCCAATGGATTCAAAACAAACAATGGTAGATTTCCAAGGACTGCATGTTCATCCAACAAAAAAGAAAAGAAAACCCTATAATTAAGAACTTTAATGGCACATCCCCCATCAGTAACCATTGCCTTAAATTACATATTATAGTCATTACCAAACCCCATCGATAGCTCCAAAGTACTAAATTTCATTGGGTTTATTTATTTCATCAAAATCTTCTGTATCTTATCCTTCTGTTGTGTATATGCGAAGTGGACTCCGAAAAGAGCTCAAAGGGTCGAATGAATCTTCAAGCTTATTGGATTACCACATAAGATCAATTTGGTAATATTCTCCTTTTTAACTTTTTAGTATTTAATAAAATCATAGGCAGAGGCCTTTTTTTGTATCTATCTCGTGTTTGATTCGGAAGCATTACTCCATTGGCATTTGGCTGTACGTTTTTGAAGGTCCCACTTTTATAAATTATGATACAAACTATGGAGACTACTAGGAGCTTGCTTAAGTCTATGTTGAATGTGACACTCTGTTCCATGGGCTGGGCTTGGGAATTTTCAGCTTTTTGCACAGAAGTTGGGCCGGCGTTCGATTCACTTAAGCTAACCTATCTCGAGTGTTCCTTTTATGAAAAATAATAGTGGCAGTAGAGAGTATATAAGTGTCGTACAATTATTTTTAATAAATATAAAATTTATATTAAAAATAACTGTACAATACTTACGTATCTACAAACTGTATGTTGATAGCATTACTCTACTTTTATATTCTTTTTAGCTTTTTTGATTTGGGGAGTCGATAGCACAAGTGAGGAAGTAGGAAAAGGTAGCATTTTGGGCTAAATCTGGACAAGGAAAAGGATTGAGGGACCACTATTTTGGGTGACTGAAAATTTGGTAAGGACTGATAATCAGTGCTCAAACTGTTGGCCATACATAATCCATATTGCATACTGGTGGTCCTTCTCCATCAAACGAGAACAAATCTTCATAAGATCTTCAATCTCTAGCTCTTTTTATTAGTGTTTATTTCCCAATAAAGGGACATTGAAAGGATAGAACAGTGTGTTTATCCAAACAAGTATGCTCCTGATGTTCCACGTTGGGCAATTTGGGTGTTGTCAAATGATGTTCAATAATCAAAAGTGGTCAATGGCTTCAAGAGCAGGGCAGCCTTCATTAATTGGTTGCAAGTGTTAAGGCCATAAAAATCGGCCAAATGGTCGGTGTGAGAGAAATGATTATTTCCAACCCACCGGTGCGAGTTGGGCGGCGTTTGAGGTCGTTTGGGGCTCCCGGCGTTACTGCGCGTAGGCGATAACAGATGAAATAAAGAGAGATGGACACACAGTTTTACGTGGTTCGGCGAATGCCTACGTCCACGGGTGTTTGGGGATGAGAATCCACTATAATGGGGATTTTTACAGTCTCTCTCTCAGCTCACTGTACAGAGAAATATAGATACATATTCAGATGAATTCGCCGTGCAGCTTTCGGAGAAGTCTGGGGAAGCCCAGGTTGAAGAAGAAGGAGAGAGCCCCCCTGCGTTCCAGCCGACCAGTCCTTTTATAGCCAAGTGAAATATCTGGGCAGATCTTTATCTTGCGTGTGCTTTCCTTCTCCTCTACTCCCAATGTCCATCAACTCACCTTTCAGTCCCATCATTTGTCCTTTTGTCCCCTTTGTCATAAATGCTTGGCAGGTGTGATTAATTTCATCCCTTTCAGTACCCCGCGAATTCTTAGCAAAAGATATTTTGATGGGAATTTTGTCTTGTTGTCTTGTATCCTGAATTTCGAGCGGTGTAGTCCATGTATTTACTGGATCCGAGGTGGTGGACCACTGAGCTAAGAGAGCTGGGATTGGAGGATTCCCGAGCTGGGATCCTGGACTGGAGGATCTCGGAGCCGGGAGAGCTTGGACCGAAGGCATCCGAGTTGGGAGTCCCGAGCATGGGGTGAAGGGTCCCGAATGGGTGGAACCCGAACTGCGATGTCCGAGGAGGACGCTCGGATTTCGCCATCTGAGAAGAGTGCTTGGAATCAGCGAGCTGGGGAGCTCGGATTGACGAGCTGGTGGGGCTCGGGCTTTGCCATCTTGTTATTGAAAGTTCTCATTCAGATGATCCGCCGGGTGGTGATGGAGTTGTCTGAAGGCATGCGAACCGAGGGCCGAGGCATAGAGGCCAGGCGACCCCTTGAACGGACCGAGGGGCGAGGCGTGGAGCCCAGGCGACCCCTTGAGCGGACCGAGGGGCGAGGCGTGGAGCCCAGGCGACCCCGCGGTCTGAAGGGCGAGGCGTGGAGGCCAGGCGACCCCTTGAGCGGACCGAGGGGCGAGGCGTGGAGCCCAGGCGACCCCGCGGTCTGAGGGGCGAGGCGTGGAGGCCAGGCGACCCCTTGAGCGGACCGAGGGGCGAGGCGTGGAGCCCAGGCGACCCCGCGGTCTGAGGGGCGAGGCGTGGAGGCCAGGCGACCCCTTGAGCGGACCGAGGGGCGAGGCGTGGAGGCCAGGCGACCCCTTGAGCGGACCGAGGGGCGAGGCGTGGAGCCCAGGCGACCCCTTGATCCGGTTGATTGAGAAAGTGGTGGTCCGTCTTCCGTACCTGAGATAATAAAAACATGCAATATATATGTGTTATCAAGAAAATGCCGTAAGGTGTGAGGTTACGATCCCGCAATCCACAAGCGGTCATTGGCGGGAAACCAGGTGTGCGAGGGTTTACGTGCAAGCCTGGACCCGAGATTCAACCCCGCGATTCGCAAGCATCCGAGATGAGGCTTGTCGAGTGAGCTTGGTAGGCGATCGCAAGCCTCGAGCCTATCATGGATGTAAGGACTTGGCGAGTAAACTTGGGTGCGGGACCTCAAGTCTCGAGCCCTTGACGAACGAATCGTTGGGTTGGTCATGGGTGGTCGGACGACCCCGCGACAAAACCTGATCCCGTATGACGAGCACGGAACTGGCGTTGCCGTGGAGGACAACTGAGCTAGTGGGATTCCGAGATGAGGGAATCTGGTCCGAGCTGAGAAAAATCCGAGCAGACTGGGAAAAATCCGACCGAGCTGAGCGACCTTGGAAAATCCGAGCAGACTGAGAAAAATCCGACCGAGTTGAGCGAGCTGAGAAAAATCCGACCGGGCTGGGAAAAATCCGACCGAGCTGAGAGCTGGGAAAAATCCGACCGAGCTAGCTGGGAAAAATCCGACCGGGCTGAGAAAAATCCGAGCAGACTGGGAAAAATCCGACCGAGCTGAGCGACCTTGGAAAAATCCGAGCAGACTGAGAAAAATCCGACCGAGCTGAGCGAGCTGAGAAAAATCCGACCGGGCTGGGAAAAATCCGACCGAGCTGAGAGCTGGGAAAAATCCGACCGAGCTAGCTGAGGAAAATCCGACCGAGGTAGCTGAGGAAAATCCGACCGAGGTGAGCGAGCTGAGAAAAATCCGACTGACTTGGGAAAAATCCGACCGAGCTGAGCGAACTGAGAAAAATCCGAGCAGACTGAAAAATCCGACCAGGCTGGGAAAAATCCGACCGAGCTGAGCGAGCTGAGAAAAATCCGACTGACCTGGGAAAAATCCGACCGAGCTGACCGAGCTGAGAAAAATCCGAGAAGACTGAAAAATCCGAGCAGACTGAAAATTCCGACCAGGCTGGGAAAAATCCGACCGAGCTGAGCGAGCTGAGAAAAATCCGACTGACTTGGGAAAAATCCGACCGAGCTGAGCGAACTGAGAAAAATCCGACTGACTTGGGAAAAATCCGACCGAGCTGAGCGAACTGAGAAAAATTCGATCAACCGAGCTGAGCGAAAATTTTTGTTGAGTCGGTTGATCGAATACACTTATCCAGTGGGTCAGAAAATTATTATTTTCTCACTACCGATGATAACATCCCACAGACGGCGCCACTGTTAAGGCCATAAAAATCGGCCAAATGGTCGGTGTGAGAGAAATGATTATTTCCAACCCACCGGTGCGAGTTGGGCGGCGTTTGAGGTCGTTTGGGGCTCCCGGCGAGATCCCGGCGTTACTGCGCGTAGGCGATAACAGATGAAATAAAGAGAGATGGACACACAGTTTTACGTGGTTCGGCGAATGCCTACGTCCACGGGTGTTTGGGGATGAGAATCCACTATAATGGGGATTTTTACAGTCTCTCTCTCAGCTCACTGTACAGAGAAATATAGATACATATTCAGATGAATTCGCCGTGCAGCTTTCGGAGAAGTCTGGGGAAGCCCAGGTTGAAGAAGAAGGAGAGAACCCCCCTGCTTTCCAGCCGACCAGTCCTTTTATAGCCAAGTGAAATATCTGGGCAGATCTTTATCTTGCGTGTGCTTTCCTTCTCCTCTACTCCCAATGTCCATCAACTCACCTTTCAGTCCCATCATTTGTCCTTTTGTCCCCTTTGTCATAAATGCTTGGCAGGTGTGATTAATTTCATCCCTTTCAGCAAGAACCAGACCTTCATGTCTCTAGATAATTCACACATGCAATTTAGCTTAATGGGCAAATGTCGTACCGTTGAAGAAGGAAACAAATTCAAAAGAATCGGGAAATAATATGGAATTAGAGAGCAATTTCTTTTTTGTTTTAAAAGAAAAAACCGACCCCAAAAAACAAAACAAAAATTCTAGAAACTGATTTACATACAATCGTGTCTATTTATATAGTTCTTTTTACAATACTCATCTCTGTGGACCAGTCTCCAAAGACCTCGAGCCAATCGGTACTGCACGCTAGCCGAATACAAATGATGCAAGCACCAATAATGGTATCTTTGTAGGTTTTCTTTTTATTTTATTTTTATTTTTTATGTAAGAGCAATATTAAATTTTTCAGAGCTTGTGGTGACCATCGCATGGATTTTCAGAGCTCGTTTATAAATAATATCCGATTTAGGGGTATTTAATCAGATTTGGATCCGGACCAGATTTCAAAAACTAGGCGGTTGTCCGCCCGGATTGAATCCTAGCTTTCTTCTTTGAGTAAATCTAAGATCCAGATGGGTGTAAAATTGGGTTTTGTATCCATCCAATAATATAATGCTATCTAGCCATCCATTTTATGATACCCTGCATCTCAATCCCTTGAAGCAGCTTGTGAGAGGAACCCCCAAGAAATCAAACCTCCACACGAACCGGAAACTCGGGTAAATACGAAAAAATTGTGCCGGTTACTCTTCTTGAAGATAAAGAATACGCTAATGGTTTAGTGGAGACCGAAATGAAGAAGAGGCCGCCACTACAACGGGGTTTCCAAACTAACCCAGATGCACAAGAATCCAGTATCTATGTAGCTTTAAGCATATCATTCTAAATTTCTATCTCCCTAAAAAATTTCTCTGAAGATTGAGTCAAGAAATAGAACAGAGAGAAGAGAAAAAAATTCAGAGCGTTGAGAACGATATTGGAAAGATTCAGTCATTCCATAAAACACTTGGTGTGTGCTTTCTATTATTTGCATTGCAACTTCGATTTCCCATTTTCTCCATAGCCAACCTGCAAACATACAACCAGATCTCAGTCATTACATAACAATTCGTGAGTTATTTCCTTCCAAGCAAGTAAGTTCTTAACAAAAAAACCCCACTAACCAAACTATGTAACACCGGAAGCGCACAACACCAACGAAACATAAAGATCAATAACCCTCTCTCTCTTGATTTGGCATTCCGCATAGCAAAGCTTCCGAGTGACGCTTAGCTTCTTCGCTCATCGAGGTTAGGTCGTGATTCTCTGATCATGTCTCGTTGGAAGATGCGACGTTCTGCATCTAGGAAAACGGGTCAACCAAATTCAATGCCATCGGCCAATTCTTTGCCTATTGATATATCCCGCTCCGCTATTCGATCCTCTCCCTCTACCTTAACTCTTTCCGATGGTTCAATTTTGTTCCGTTGAATTTCGTTCTTAATTCTTTTTTATCTGCCTTCTTGGGATCATCCTTCTTCTTCTCGGCCTCTTTTGCTGGTCCTACTAAAAGAATTTCTGTGCAGCAGAGCTTTCTTAACTTGCTCACTATATCAACCAGATCGACGTCCCAGATCACCATCAATTTCTTATCTTTCAATTTTTCATCTGCGTGGGTTACTGTTTGGGATTTCGGAGAGAATCGGATTCGCAACAGGGGGAGGTTCTTCCCGGGAGGGGGGTTCCTTCTCACAAGCTGTTTCGGTGAATTGAGGTGCAAGGTATCATAAAATGGATGGCTAGGTGGCGTCATATTATTGGATGGATGCAAAACCCCATTTTGCACCAATCCAGACCACATGTCTAGTTGTTTTTCTCGGGCAGATACCGTACTTGAAATCGTAGTTCTAATTTACTCTATCTAGTTTTTTTTTTTTTTTTAAATCAAGATTTCTTTTGTTATTGTATTTGAGAAGTACTATAACTACAAAAAAATGTTTTGAAATATGAAGAAAAATAAACAATTACACAATACAAAATTAACGTAACTCAACAACATGCATATGTCCATAGAGTTTAGGATTTTTATTTAGAAAAGATTACAATCACACATTGTGAGTTATAAAAATACCACTCCACTCATATGATGTCCACTTCACTCTCTAAAGCTTTTTCACTCTCTTAATATGCTCTCACATCTGTCTTTTTTTTATTCCCTTTGATTTGATGAACTTACTTATAAAAGAACAAACATTACATATATATATATATATATAGTGAAAACAGTGTTGGAAACCATAAGTGGCAAATTTGGATTTTTTACTTGAGCCGGTGTCAAGTGCATCTCGAGTGAACAGCTAATAGAACATTGGCTCGAGCAGTCTGTCGAGCGCTCTCAGGTGGTCTGTCGAGTGCTGATCAAGGAAACACCAAGGTTAGTGCTTCACTCAAAATCCATTCCCGCGAACCTTGCATGAATAATCCGCCTAACTTTCGCTCTAGCCCAATATTGAGTGCACTTCAAACGAATTGACGGGTTGAGTCTCGTTCGAGTCAAGCGAACTATCTGTTTGTACCTTTTATGCTCACAACGAAGCTCTACACGCCACCCAACAATCTCTCACTTGGAGACTATTCTCCACATGCCAAACATTGTTTCTAGAATGAACCATATCACCTTTACAACTTGCAGCTTCCGTCTTTAAGTTAGAAGATGCACTAAAATCAAACTAGACTTCTATCTCTCACATGCATCGCTCTTAATCAGCACATTCATTGAGCGACTCATAACTCCCATTGCATTGAGACTATTCGGTCTCAAAACAACCCTGACAACCTTATCTAATTTTTTTAGGCTTACATGAGGAATAACAAAATTGACTCATTTTTGCTTTTCCATCTGATTCACACGACCAAGCCTACTATTTTGCACTTGTATTTTCCTGCACATCATTAAAACCTAATGTCAAATATAAAGTGTTAAATTTCTTACTGTTGCCCAGATGACTAACACAAGAGGGGGGTGAATTGAGTTGTATTTAAAAAAATAACAATTATAAATCAAATATACAATATAAAATATAAACAAAATATGAAACAGTAATAAATATAGAGAGTAAGAGTAAGAGAGAAACAAACTCAGTATGTTAACGAGGTTCGGCCCCACTGCCTACGTCCTCGTCTCAAGCTACCCATTGAGGATCCCCGAATTCACTATTCAATCTCATTCAGGTGGAGATAGAATCCTATTATACTTTTGAACAACATCGCTACAAAGGATCTGTGTAGAACACCCTCTACACTTGCAATCACCTTACACATGGTGATTCAACTATTCGCTGTGTAGAACACTTTCTACACGCACAAGGGTTATACACACCCTTTTACTGATACAAGAATTGATAGTGGATAGATTATCAGAAAACACTCCTCAATGAGTGAAATAAGAACAATACAACGCAAACTATATCTCTCAAAATGAACAAGGATTAAGGCTCAATACTTAAAGAAGAGAGAATGAAAGTTTTGAATGAATGTTGTATGCTCTTAGTGTCGTAAATGTGAAGCTCTCAAATAATCTATTTATAGGCATATGAGACTTCATATTCAAATTTAAAAAGATTCACATGTCAAAAACATCATCATTCACTTTTCAAAAATTTCAAACCTAATCTTTTTACTTTTTGCATGTGACAAAAGGAGCACACTTTACTTTTCAAAAATTTCAAACCTAATCTTTTATTTTTTGCATATGACAAAAGGAACACACTTTACTTTTCAAAATTTTCAAACAAAGACATCTATCTTTTGTATAAGTCAAGAAAAACATCCATCACTTTTGAAAATATTCAAATAAAACATACACATGTGAAAGATGACAATCAATCATCTTAATATTTTCAAAGTTCAAACCTTTAATCATGTCATGCACATGTGAAAGATAATAATCAATCATCTTTCAAAATTTTCAAATTTAATTTTCAAAATATTCATGCACATGTGGAAAATGTATTTTAATGCTTTATGATAAAATATTAATTTTGAGCCTTAATCCTAATTTCGAATTTTTAAGAGATTTACAACATTATTCTATGACTTTAATGTGAACTTATTCCCTTCTTACTCATGCTTAGTTCCTTGATGTGCTTGATTCTATTGTGTGGACAACTTGAGTTTGAGACTCCTTTATTCTTTGAATTCATTTGTTATCATCAAAATCCATGTGTGGATTTATAATTATACGAAACTTGAAACTTTGGGTTCAACAATCTCTCCCTTTTTGATGATGACAAATACTTGATAGAACCTGAAGCCTGTATTAATACTTAAGCTTCCCCTGAGAATGTGCGTTAGTTTTTCAAGCAAAAATATAAATATAATTCCAAGCATATATAACAAGTTTAGAAATTTAAACAATGTTAATGTTCTAGTCTAAAACTTCTCCCCCTTTTGACATCATTAAAAAGGATCGGCAGCAAGTAAATAGACTGAAGAAAATGGTGCGTTAATAGACACTGTAGATAGTTGAAAAAAGGAGCCGTCCATGACCCGACAAGTGCTGCAAAGCCTCGAGGCCTAACTCTTTGAATTTAGTGCGGCTGAAGATTTAAACAATTGCCTGATGTTGTTGACAAATGGGATTGAAGGCTCTGAGTTTCTATAAAAAAAAGATCATTTTCACCTATCGGATACAAAAAAAAAACATCGCTTCTTGACCTGAGTTATGTTTTTCCATAACGATAGAATGGCCGAACAATTCTCTTCCACTAATGTTCCAGACTTGAATCAGGAACCCTTGACGCATCAACCATCAATCTTCTCTCCTGAGGCCGTCAATACCATGATAGGAGCAAAGAACCGTTTTTTTAGTAGGGCTGATTCTGAGATTATTGCAGAATCAAGAATGCTCAGTAGTCAATATGCTGCCTCTGTTATAATCATGTCTTGGAGGTTAATGGCGAGGGTGAGTGAGATTGATCATCTTAACATCCAAATATCTAAATTACAACAAAAGCTTGCTAATAAGGATAGAAAGAATAAAAGGCTAAAGCAAGAAAACAAAGAGTTGAAAAAATTTACAGATTGGTATGCTCATGATCTGCAACCACGAATAGAGGAGCTGGAACGAGAAAGGGTTCAGATACAAGGTCAACATCAACAGATAACAGCAGAGGTTCATTGTTTACTAGAAAAATAGGGACAATCTACTTTTAATCTCGTTGGCTTAGTAAGAAAACTTTTGACAATGTGTATCCAGCATATCTTGTATTTCTTTTGACTAAATAAGATTTGAAGAGATAATAGTTTGTCTTGTTCTTTATGCTATCTCTGTAAAATCAGTTTTAAAATTCATCCGATTTGCATCAAATCTTATTCTCATCTCTATAACTCATATGCATTCCTTCAACATTCTCGCTTTAAGTTTTCAATTCTTTTCTCAATGGCTCATTCTTCTAACATTCATCTAGATCCATCCATGGGGTATTCTACACCTCAATCTCATGTCCTTTCTGCAGCTACCATTGGTGCCATGTTGCAGCAAGAGAATAATAGTTTGGCTAATAAGTCAAACTCTGATGCTATCTACGACTTGGTGAGTCTCGGGACTCGCTACACATCCTCTATTGTTGCTTTTTTCCAGCGGCTACAAGTCAAAACCATGAGGTTGAAAAGTTTAAAGAACAAATTGTTGTGCTTCAACGAATTGTTCAAGAGTCTCACACAAGGAAAGGAATCCTTCGGCAGAAGAATAAACAGTTGAAATTTCTATTGGATTCTTCATTCCGCTTGCCAGTTCCCATGGATAGGGATGACATGATATTGTATGAAGAGAATGAGCGTCTCAAACATGAGGCTAAGAAACTCAAGTTATGTAAAAGTATTTAAAAAATATCTCTCTATTTTTATGAACTCTGATCTATCTTTTAAGAGAAATTCATAACATGCATCATACCTATTTCTCTTCTAATCATACATAATCTATCTTCTGGTAAAAGTTTTGTGAATATATCTGCTAACTGATCGTGTGTGTTTGTGAACTCTAGTACTATATCGCCTTTCTGCACATTATCTCAAAGAAAATGATATCTTATTTCAATATGCTTAGTTCTAGAATTTTGTATTGGGTTCTTTGAAAATTTTATAGCACTTGTATTATCACATTTGATTGGAATGTGATTATACATGAGTTTAAAACCTTCGAGTTGTTACTTCATGTAAAGAACTTGAGTACAATAACTACCCGCAGCAACATATTCTACCTCAGCAGTAGATAGTGCAACAGAATTTTGTTTTTTACTAAACCAGGAAACTAGTGCATGACCTAAAAAGTGACATGCTCCACTAGTGCTTTTTCGATCTATTTTACAGCCAGCATAATCTGCATCTGTGTAGCTGATTAGATCGAAAGATGTGTGCTTAGGGTACCATAACCCTAAGTTAATTGTACTACTAAGATATCTAAGAATGCGCTTAACTGCAATTAAATGTGATTCTTTTGGAGATGATTGAAATCGTGCACATAAGCACACACTAAACATAATATCTAGTCTACTGGCTGTCAAATATAATAAGTTATCAATCATACCTCGATATACCTTCGAGTCAACTGGTTTACCGGATTCATTTTTATCAAGTTTAGTGGATGGGCTCATTGGTGTTCCAGTTTCCTTAGCACCTTCCATCCCAAACTTTTTCAGCAATTCCTTAATATATTTTGATTGATTGATGAATGTCCCACTTTTTGCTTGCTTAATTTGCAATCCGAGAAAGAATGCAAGCTCTCCCATCATGCTCATTTCAAATTCTTCCTGCATAGTCTTAGCAAAAACTTGGCACATATTTTCATTAGTAGCACCGAATATTATATCATCAACATAAATCTGAATCAAAAGAATATCATCATTTTCGTATTTAATGAAAAGAGTTGTATCAATTTTTCCTCTTGAAAAGCTTTTTTCAATCAAGAAACCACTGAGTCTCTCGTACCATGCTCTAGGTGAGTCCATATAGTGCTTTTGTGAGTTTGAAAACATGATTTGGAGAAATATGATTTTCAAAACTTGGAGGTTGCTCAACATATACCTCTTCATTTATAAAACTGTTTAAGAAAGCACTTTTAACATCCATTTGAAAAAGTTTGAAATCTTTATAACAAGCTTATGCAAGTAGCATTCGAATAGCTTCTAATCTTGCGACTGGTGTATATGTCTCATCATAATCGATTCCTTCTTCTTGATTGAAACCTTGGGTTACAAGTTGAGCCTTATTTCTAGTAATGACTCCAGACTCATCTTTCTTGTTTCTAAAAACCCATTTTGTTCTAATAATAGTATGATTTTTGGGTCAAGGAACAAGTGTCCAAACATAATTTCTTTCAAATTGATTAAGCTCTTCTTGCATAGCTAGAATCCAAGATTCATCAAGAAGTGCTTCATCAATATTTTTAGGTTCAATCTGAGATAGAAAAGCAGTACGATTGCAAATATTTCTAAGAGATGATCGAGTGCTTACACCTCGTGAAGGTTCTCCCAGAATTTGTTCCACTGGATGATCTTTCACAAATTTCCACTGTTTGGTTGCATCTTGTATTAAATTTTGATGATCTTTCTTGATGTCTCCATATTGGACTTCCTCTATGTGTTCTCTTTGTTGAGATTGAGATTTTCCGTATTATTTATACCTCCTGTTTCTTCATCAATGGATTTCTTGGAGAATAGAGAATTAGATTCATCAAATACTACATGCATAGATTCTTGTACAGTCAAAGTCTTTTTATTGAATACTTTATAAGTTTTACTATTAGTAAAATACTCGAGAAAGATACATTCATCAGATTTTGCATCAAACTTGCCTAAATTATCCCTGTCATTTAAAATAAAATATTTGCATCCAAATACATGAAAGTAACCAATGTTGGGCTTTTTCTCATTCCAAAGCTTATAGGGAGTTTTATCTAATTTGGACCTTAACATAACTCTATTTATAACATAACATGCAGTACTTACCGCTTCGGCCAAAAAATAACTAGGCAAGTTGTTCTCATTGAGCATTGTTCTTGCCATCTCTTGAAGAGATCTATTTTTCCTCTCTACTACCACATTTTGTTGAGGAGTTCGAAGAGCAGAAAAATTATGCACAAAACCATTTTCATCACAAAATATTTCAATATTTTTATTAACAAACTCTTTTCCCCTATCACTTCGGATACTTGAAATAGTATAACCCTTTTCATTTTGAATTCTCTTGCATAACTTGGTAAAGACATTATGTGCCTCATCTTTATGAGTAAGAAAGATGACCCAAGTATATCTAGAGAAATCATCAATAATAATAAATGCATAATATTTTCCTCATAAACTTGCAACTTTATTTGGTCTAAAAAGATCCATGTGTATCAGTTGCAGTGGTCTAGTAGTGGAAATATGTTTCTTGGTTTTAAAAGAAGTTTTTGTTTGTTTACCAAATTGGCATGCATCACAAATTTTGTCTTTAAGAAAATTTGCCTTTGGTAAATCTCTCACAAGATCATTTTTTGAAAGTTTGGAAATAAGTTCAATGTTGGCATGACCTAGTCTTCTATGCCATAACCAATTAGTTTCATTTTGAGCTGAAAAACAAATAGCATCTTGTGAGATAATTTCTTCAAAATCGATTGTATAAACATTGTTGCTTCTAAAAGCAATAAAACAAATATTACAATCATGATCATTTAAAATAATGCACTTATCCATTTTGAAAGTAACTGTAAATATTTTATCACATAATTGACTTATGCTCAAAAGATTATGTTTTAGACCTTCAACAAGTAGAACATCTTCAATTATGAGAGAAGACTCATTACCAATTTTACCTATTCCCACAATCTTCCCTTTCAAGTTGTCTCCAAATGTCACGTGTCCTTCTTCTTTAGATCTAAGATCAAAGAACTTAGTCTTGTCTCCCGTCATGTGTCATGAACATCCACTATCTAAAAACCATTTATTTTTGTTTGTGGAGGACTTCATGCACACCTATAAAAACAATTAAAATGATTTTTCTTGGTACCCAAGTTCTTTAGGTCCTTTATTTATTAGTATTAGAAGAAACAAGATTTTTAGGTACCCATATGGCCCTAATAGTCATTGTATGTTTTCTTCTAATAGGATAGTATGATAATTATGACCATTTCTATTACAAAAATTGTAAATAGCATGTGACATATATGAAGAACTTGAGTGATTATAATAGTATTCTTTTTTAACAAAATTATTTTTATGAAAAAAATT
This sequence comes from Platycarya longipes, assembly GCA_036559045.1. Taxonomy (NCBI): domain Eukaryota; kingdom Viridiplantae; phylum Streptophyta; class Magnoliopsida; order Fagales; family Juglandaceae; genus Platycarya; species Platycarya longipes. The sequence goes on along the minus strand of CM071799.1, from coordinate 9,825,635 downwards.
TTGAATATTGGACTTTGATGTAGAAGAATTATCAAAAAAGTTTTTATAAGGTTTGTATTTTTATTTTGGCATATATCCCAAGCCTGCCTTGTCAAAAACACATATTTGACTACCAAGAAATTTTTCAAAATTTATTTTTCCATTCGTAAAGTTTTCAATAATATTTTCTAAATCAGTTTTCTTTTTCCTCAACTCAAGATTTTCATCTTCAAAACAATAATTTCTTTTCTTAAAATATCAATTTTGTTTGTTAAAGAATAATTTTTCTTTTTCAAAACAGTATACTTGATACCCAATTTTTCAAATTCCTCATATACCTTTTCTAAAACATTTTACAATTTTTCATATGAATGATCTTCAATATTATCAAGATTTGTTACCTCAATGTCATCTTTAGCCATAAGACAAAGATTTGATGATTCTCCATTGCTTGCTTCACTATCTGAACTACTTGAATCATCATCCCATGTAGTTTTCATTACTTTTTTGCCTTTGTTTTGATCTTTCTTTAGCAGAGGACAATCTGACTTGATATGACCAGGCTTATTGTATTTATAACAAATTAAAGTGTCATTTTTACCTGAATATATCTTGGAAAACTTTTTGAAGGATTTCCTTGGAGGAGTTTTATTTTTCTTTAAGAACCTCTGAATTCTTCTTGTTATCATCGCAACTTCTTCATCTTTGTCGTCATTTTCCTCATCTTCATCACATTCACTTTCATGTGGAACAGCTTTAAGTGTCAAGCTCTTCTTTGGCTTTCCTTCTTCTTCTCCTCTTTTCAATATGTACTCATGGGTGATAAGTGACCCGACGAGTTTATTCACTTCGAGCTTCTTGAGGTCTTTAGCTTCAAGAATCTCTGTCACTTTTGATTCCCAACGTTTTGGTAGAGAGTTGAGAATTTCTCTTACTATCTCCACTTTGGAATAAACTTTGCCAAGAGCTGTCAAGCTGTTTATGATGTTAGTAAAACAAGTGTGCATACTAGAAATAGATTCATCATCATTCATCTTAAACATTTCATATTCATGAGTAAGAATATAAATTTTTGATTCCTTGACTTGAGAAGTTCCTTCATAAGTAACTTTCAAGTTATCTCAAATTTCCTTTGCAGTAGCGCAAGTCATTACTCTATTAAACTCATTACCATTGAGAGCATTATATAATAAATTCATAGCAGTTAAATTCAAAGTATAAAGTCTATCGTCTTCACGATCAAACTCTTCTTCTTCCTTTTTGACCTTTACTCCATCAACCACTTTTATTGGAATATAAGGTCCATTTACAATGCATTTCCAGATTTCTCGACTTTGAGCCTGAAGGAATATTCTCATTCTAACTTTCCAGAATGAGTAAGTGTCTCCGCAATAGAGTGGAGGCCGACTGCTAGATTGACCTTCACCAAATGAAGCTGCAATGTTAGCCATAAGATCTGAACTCAAAAGATAGTTAATCTTATAACAGAGCTCTAGCTCTGATACCAATTGTTGCCCAGATGACTAACACAAGAGGGGGGGTGAATTGAGTTGTATTTAAAAAAATAACAATTATAAATCAAATATACAATATAAAATATAAACAAAATATGAAACAGCAATAAATATAAAGAGTAAGGGTAAGAGAGAAGCAAACTCAGTATGTTAACGAGGTTCGGCCCCACTGCCTACGTTCTCGCCTCAAGCTACCCCTTGAGGATCCCCGAATTCACTATTCAATCTCCTTCAGGTGGAGATAGAATCCTATTACACTTTTGAACAACACCGCTACAAAGGATCCGTGTAGAACACCCTCTACGCTTGCAATCACCTTACACGTGGTGATTCAACTATTCCCTGTGTAGAACACTTTCTACACGCACAAAGGTTATACACACCCTTTTACTGATACAAGAATTGATAGTGGGTAGGTTATCAGAAAACACTCCTCGATGAGTGAAATAAGAACAATACAGTGCAAACTATATATCTCAAAATGAACAAGGATTAAGGCTCAAAGCTTAGGGAAGAGAGAATGAAAACTTTGAATAAATGTTGTATGCTCTTAGTATTGTAAATGTGAAGCTCTCAAATGATCTATTTATAGGCATATGGGACTTCATATTCAAATTTAAAAAGATTCACATGTCAAAGACATCATCATTCACTTTTCAAAAATTTCAAACCTAATCTTTTTACTTTTTGCATGTGACAAAAGGAGCACACTTTACTTTTCAAAAATTTCAAACCTAATCTTTTACTTTTTGCATATGACAAAAGGAGCACACTTTACTTTTCAAAATTTTCAAACAAAGACATCTATCTTTTGCATAAGTCAAGAAAAGCATCCATCACTTTTGAAAACATTCAAATAAAACATGCACATGTGAAAGATGACAATCAATCATCTTAATATTTTCAAAGTTCGAACCTTTAATCATGTCATGCACATGTAAAAGATGACAATCAATTATCTTTCAAAATTTTTAAATTTAATTTTCAAAATATTCATGCACATGTGGAAAATGTATTTTAATGTTTTATGATAAAATATTAATTTTCAGCCTTAATCCTAATTTCGAATTTTTAAGAGATTTACAACATTACTCTATGACTTTAATATGAACTTGTTCCCTTCTTGCTCATATTTGGTTCATTTATGTGCTTGATTCTATTGTGTGGACAACTTGAGCTTGAGACTCCTTTATTCTTTGAATTCATTTATTATCATCAAAATCCATGTATAGATTTATAATTACATGAAACTTGAAACTTTGAGTTCAACACTTACCATGCGCAAGATCAATGGATCCTTAGTGATCTTCCACACTCTTTCAGAAAATGCTACTGCATGACCGTTGTCATCGAATTATCCCACGGAGATCAAACTTTTTTTTCGATTTAGAATGTGTTTTGCTTGCTACAAAACTCACAAACTTCTGTTCAAAAGTGTGATGCGCACATCACCCATTTCGACTACATATAGTGTCTCTCTATTAGTCGCATATATCTTTTCAAAATCATCATCAACATAGTTTTGCATAATCTGTTGATGTGAGGTGCTATGGAACATATTTCTTAAATCCAACACCCAATCGTCAATTAGACTGTACACCTCAAGAATTAGACAATCCAATATTTCTTTAGCTACCGCATTTACATTGTCACCATCAGTACTTTCTTGGTTTCTGCAGTCTCTCTTGATGTGATTCTAATTGGCACAACTTAAGCAAGTGATCTGCTATCCAAATCTTATTTTGCTCTTGCCCTTCTTCTTGGAGCTTACCCTATCATCTCTCTTGCCTTAATAATCAACATTCAAGGGCCAATCTCAAACATAAGAACTCACCAAAATCTCTTTTGCATACCTCCTCGACAAGAATGATTTCATGTGCGTCATCATAATTCAGTTTCATCTTAGTAGTTGAGTTACTCATTGTGATCCTCATGGCCTTCCAACTATTTAGTAGTAATCTAATATAATCAATGCTCTAATCTCGTCACCAAACTCAACCTCTACATAAAATAATTTATTTGTGATTGTATTAAAGTCATTTGAGTATTTGGCCACAAACATACCTTCTGACATATTTAGATTGAACAACGTCTTCATCAAATGCATCTTGATATTTGCTAATGAGTTTTCTACATACCAGGCAAAGCCATCATGAGATCCATTGTGGACTTCTATTTAATGACATTGTGTGCAATTGATCTTGACAATGTTAGTCGAATAATCCCTAGAACATGTCGATTTAACATATTTCAATCAATATATTTCATATTCTCCGACTTCTTCACCAAGAGTAAAAGATGGAGTCTCTTTCCATACAGATAGTCTTCTATCTAAATTCTCTTATTCTCAAAGTTAGTGTCATCAAACTTCTTAATCCCAGGTACTTTTACTTCATCTTAGCAATCATTCTCCCTCAGGCCTAACCCTTAGTTCTTAATGTCAGTTGTTGTTGAATACTATGATAAAAAAATTAAAACCAAACAATCACATGATACAGATTAAAGTGGTTCGACAATGGATCTACGTCTACAGAGACACAAAGGTTTTTATTCTAGAAGAGATTATAATTATACCCCATGTATACCACTCTATTCACACAATCTCATCTCATTTACAATGGCTTTCTCACTCTTTCAATATATGCTATAACACCTTTGACATTCTTTTTGCTCACTCTAATTTTCTAAACATAAAAACAAAAGAACAAATATTACATATATATAGTGAAAATTGTAGTTCAAGGGCACTCTGCCTAATCCGAGTTTGAAGTAGAATAAGTCCCGCTGGAAGGGATTTTTTCTATAGATTTTTTACTCTCTCCTGGCCTTACCTTTCAATAAGGGGTTCTTTTATTTTCCCACGAGTAATAGCCATTTCCAAATGGAGTAGGGCATCTCTGTCTTGAAATCCCGCCCTGTATATAGGAGCTTCTATCTCTACTGCTTATCCAACCCGAAGACTTTTACTCATGGTAGAGTGCTTCGAGTAGGATCAATTCCATCCCAGCAATCAAAGCCCCTCCTGTCCTGGCTCACCTGTCTCTAACTCTGGAAATCCTAAAAATCAAAACTAGGTTCTTTGCTCGAGCGAGTGTTAAGCACACCTACAAACAATCAATAGAACATTGGCTTTAGTGAACATTAGAGTTAGTGATTTGCTCGGGCTCACTTTCACGCGAATCTTGAGGGAACAATTTGCCTCACTTTTTGTTGAGCTTACTGTCGAGTGCACCTTGAGCGAACTTATGGGCTGAGTTTCACTCAAGCTAAGATCAAACGAACTCTCTATCTGCACATTTTTTCCTCACAAATCAGGTTATACATGTATCTCGAGAAAGAAATTTTACAAAAGTAATCTAATAAATTGACATAGTTTATATGATACCCTAGATCTATTTTACAATAAAAATAACTTTACAATCTAACGTATTATATTAAGTCACATTATTCTGTATATTTATTTTTATGAGAACCCTTTGCGACTAGGGTTGAAAAAAACTGGTGAACCAAACTAAATTGGTGGGTTATGGTACTAGTTTCGTTTATTTCAAAACCAGTTAAAATCAGCTTGATTTTGAGTTGCCCTTTTCTAATACTAGGCCGGACTCGTTCATCTATGTTTTTATTTTTATAATATATAAATAAATTTATAATTTTTATATTATATAGGATTTTTATATATAAGTTTATGAAATAATTTTATATTATATGCTAAATTAATAATTAATATTATATTAGATCTTAAAACCTTGCATAAATAACTATATATTAAAATTTTCCTCTTCTTCATTACTTGTGGCTGGTGCAGCTGGCAGTGTTTATATATATTTGCATTTTTTTTCTTTTTCTTTTATACATGAAATATTATTAAATATTTAAAAAATATATGTATGAACATATTAATAGTTATTTTTATAATTATTCAAAAAATTAAATGTAGCGGGATAACTGACAAACTAATATATTCCAAAAACTAAAACCACGAATATGTAATGACTATCACGAATAATAAGGTTATTATGTCCATTTCATTTAACTTTTTTTAATATTTTTAATATTTTAGTTTTTTTATTTAATGATTAAGAAAATAATTATTAATGTATTTTTATTTTTTATATTTTTTAAAATATTTTAAAATAATAAAAAAATGATAATAAAAATAAAAAATAAAAAAATTATATTAACTGGAGCGGTGAATACCGCTTGCGGCATTGTAGCAGCACTCTATCACGAATACCACTGCAAAAGTCCTCGACCAGATATTGCAGGAGTTAACCAAGTGAAAAAGTTTAATTAGTAGCATCACGCCATTTACTGACCCTGATGAGTTGGCAGCTCATTATTGGTTCAGTTTCTGTTTCATTGTACGGAAAGTTTCCCCCACTTCGTACGGACAAACCACTTAACATTTCTTTACTCCAAACAGAATCGATTCACCAAAGTCAAGTGCTCCAAATTTAGCTGCAACTTTAGGTTCCAACCTGTCCGGTTTTAACTGGCAACCGACAGGAATGTTCGCTGTCGTTCCCTTTCCACAACTCTCTGCCCCTGGATCGGTCACCGGAACGAGAAGTCGTCGTTGATCAAGTCTGTCCACGTTGCGTCCAAGCATGGGATGGCACCAAGATTTCCATGCCTCCAAAAGAAGTTCCTTTTTTGGATGAGAGGTTCACATGTTTTTGCATATATTCCTGTTTCCTTTTTTTGGATGGTATCTATATTTTCTTTCCTTGGGTTTTACCCAAAAAAGAAAGAGATTTGGTTCTTGACTTGTCATGAGTCTTTCTGTATCATCTATTTATATATTCTAGGGTTGTAGCAGGTCGTTGTAGTTCAGAGTAAAAGAAAAGTATGGACCATGGTGATCAGATCAATCGGTTTCTTTCTTTCTGAAAATTTTCCTAGGGTTTCTGAGATTTTCTCTCCTTTTCTTGGCTCCTTAAGATCTTCCACTGATTTGTAGTCTTTTTTTTTCTTTGTTTTTGTCTAGATTTCCTCAAACTCTTTCTATTTTTGGAAACCATACAATTTCTGGGTTTTTGTTTTGGTCTCCTGGGAATCGTCCTTTCTGTTTGGGGTGCAGGAAATGGTGAGGGGGAAAACCCAGATGAAGCGCATAGAAAATGCAGCAAGCAGGCAAGTAACCTTCTCAAAGCGAAGAAATGGGCTGCTTAAGAAGGCCTTTGAGCTATCAGTTTTATGCGATGCTGAAGTTGCACTGATCGTTTTCTCTCCTCGAGGAAAGCTCTATGAATTTTCGAGCGCTGGGTATGTTTAATTTTGATTATTGCTTATTTCTGTTCATCTTCAACATTAAGCTGCAGATAAATCCATAGATCTGGATCATGTACTTCATCTCGAGATTTGAATCCTCTCAAACCATTCTTCACACTTACATGATTTATATTGTCAATTTATGTCAACAAAAGTCTTCTCATCATGTCATAAATAGATCCGATGGATAAAGGTACAATTATGGCAGCAATAATTCAAATATATACCTGTTTATACGTACCCACATATACGTCTATTATACTTCGAAATATCTGATCTCTTTGTACTAATTTTCCTTTTTCTTTCTCCGGATCAGTCGGAGAGTACCACTCCTACTGTTTTGTACATTGCGTCTGCTTGCCTGTCTCTATCGATCTTCCAAATTACGTAGCAGTACTCTTAAGTACTTCTGATCTATTTGATCTCTGAAGTTCTGATTTAGAGATGTAATTAAAGCTTAATTGCTTCTAAAAAAAATAAATGTACTTAAGTTCTGTTTTCATAAGATACATGAGATTCCTTGACCATGGACGTCTAATTTATCATGATCTAACTATCACCAAATTCTTATGAACTAAGTCACGACAGTATTATGGAACAGTAGTAATTGCATATATATTTTATTTTAATTATATATTTTATATAAATCATGAAAATGGGGTCCTGCCTGCCAATTGTGTGGCTATTCTGATTAATTTGTTTATACGAATGATTCATTTACAACAGCTAGCTAATTATAAACGTACTATATGACCGAATATAAACTTGGAATCTTGTTGAGTTTTTTGAGAGGGCCGGTCTTCTGACTTCTGAAAAAGATGTTCTTACTAGTACTAGTAGTACCTTTTTATTATTTGTTTTCATCCCTTTTATTCATGTAAAAAGTATTGGACCGCTTTCTCCAACAATATACATTTAGGTTCAAGTGAATTTTATGCGGTGTTCAATGTATATACTTGTTTGATTATTGACTAAATACTTTAGTTAAGATTAGTAATTAAATAAATATAAGACGGTTCAAATCCTATTTCTAATAAAAAGGGGTCATATTTTTGTTCGATACTACAAGTGGGCATGAGGGTGATCATAATTTTTATGTTGAATAATTACATTTAGACATAAAAAAAAAGGAACTTAATTGGAGGGTTTCTTCATTTCAATTTCAAAGCCTTAATTATAAGGATCTTGTACACGATATTTTAAAGCAAAATGAGATTGTGGCCAAATCACAAACTTCTAATAATTAACTTTATGCCTTTTCTTTTCATGAAATTGCATGATTGATTATAAAAGAGATGATTTAGGTTGGGATTTAATTGGAACTAGATGATAATCCTCCTTTATGATCAGGAATCCGTACTAGAAAACGAGCAAGCAGCTCACACACACACACACATATATATGTATATACATACATACCTACTGGTTGGGCTGTTATAATTTTGGTTATTTATTGTGGTTAGACACTTCATGCATTGTAAATATAGGAAAGCTATGGTCACTTCCAATATGCATTAATATATCATTAGCTTCTTGCTTCATACCCATGAAGTGCTGATTTATTATTTCCTCATTCTCTTTTCTTCTGTTATGAGGTGCATGGTTGCAAAGCTTTTATTAATTGTTGGAGTCTCGTTTTGAAAGGAGGAAAATTGGCTGGAGTTTTAGGATGTGACGCAATGCATCCTAGTTTATGCAGAGCTGGAATTCAAAACTAGTTTTAGAGCATTTAAAAAAAGAAAAGTCTTTTATGATAGTACTGTCAATATTGCATGAAATGTTGAGCTTTCCTAATCTACCTCAAATTACATTTACAATGTTGTCAAAATGCATTTTGAGCAAACAATCTATAACATACAATTTCTGCTATACAGAAGTACAAGTTACTTAATGAACCATGGATACAATTAGAAGTTAATTATTGGAAGCTGAATGCATATAACTTCCTTCACAATGAAAAACAAAAATCAAATGATGGTGAACACATTAGTTCGAACAAACTTGTCTACGGGGTTTTCAACTTGTCCACCATCATAATCTTCTGGTTACCTATTCTTTTATTTTTCGAATTAATTAACTCTCATTACTAATCAAGCAATATTGCAAATATGGTGGAAATGGAGAATATTCATATTAAGATAGTAACCATGACAGATAATCTCATTTCAACTTTAAGCATTGCTCTATCTCATATTTGCTATAATATTGATCCTCTCTACATAATGTAGCCTTCTAGAATAATCACCATGCATGTAGGTTTTATTTAATTAAAAATACTTAATCTTTACCATTAATGTGGATCAATTAGCTAATGATCTTCATGGTTAAACTTCGTTTCAGTTCATGAAAATAGATTGACTGAATTTTAAGTTCAAATCTTGCAATCCTTGATCAAAGTGACCAGGTAGCATCAGTTCCTTAAATTAGTTTTATTTTTAGTTTTCTTATCATGAACGCCACGAATTTTATTATGGTCACGCTTTAATCACTCACTTGGTTAAATTTTTTTATTGACATTGGGTATTCGAGAACAACGTTCCAACTTATTCCAGGCGTGCAAAAGTCCTTGTCAAGAAATTTTTTGCAAGTACATTTCGGATAATTTAAGGAAGAAATCTCTCAGTCCGATAGTCTGTAGGAATTGTTTGTACCCAACGGGATTTGAACCTTAGACAGCCTGGAGGGAACATGTGGCCTCCAAAGACCAAGACCTTTACCACTTGACTCCTAAGGGTTCAGTTAATTACACCCTTAATATCATAACATTGCATTGATTTACGGTTCTACCAATGTTGAATCCACAAAAGTCATGTCATATAGCTAGCACTTTAAAACTGCCACTTATGGCCTTGTTATAATTGTGCATCCAACGGTTAGCGGGATGATTTCTGTCATCATGTTGGTCATGTTCTTGTAGAATCAAATTGCTAGCATCATTTCAAGCAGTAAAAGACTAACTTTGGAGATTCTCCAGATGAATCTTTAGTTCTATAGCATTAATTAGAAAGGAGTCTTTTGAAGATATTGGGGCCCCTCAAAACTTAAGTGCTGTTACTTAATTTGAAGGAATAGCAATAGCCAGTAGCGTGTTTAACATGTCGTTGTAATGTTCACACGTACTGGTAATAATTCAAGAAATGATCATGTGAGATCACTGTGAAAGTAAATTTATTGTTTTTACTGATTATTGGCTTTATTTTGATATTAACATAACAAGTAATGCTGAAATTTCTAGAATGATTTATAAATGATGTTTCATGCTTGTTTTCCCTCATGTATTCATCAATGTCAACTCTACTAGTCTTATGTGCATTTTCTTTCATTCTTTCTCCCAATTTGATGCTACGTTTACGATGATAATAGAAATAGTTAACTGGGATTTATTCACCTCAAAACTTTGAAATAATTTTATATTTCAAGGAAATTTGGTTTTAATGCCTCTTATTTGTTACTTTTAATGTGATTCATGTATTGGTGAGGATTAAATTGATCAAAATCATTAGTTTAGAAAATTATTCCACAATTTGAGATCAAAAGAAATAGTTTGGCTAAGAGAAAGCATGCCTCTCAACTAGCATATGCAAACGTTAAGAAGACATGAGGAAGATTTATATAAACTTGTCTAGCCATTTGTGTTTCTGATGGGCAGAATGATATAAATTAGAGCTGCATAATTAATTGAAAGTTAGAATATAGCATATTGTTATATACTGATTAAACTGCATGCTTTACATGAATTCTCATCTTCTTCTGAACTGGAGATGCTTCAGCATAAGCAAGACGATAGAGCGGTATCAGAAGAGAGCCAAAGAACAAGCAATTAGCAGCAAAGCTCAAGAAAATATGCAGGTTTGTGCATTTGATAATTAACGGGAATGACTCAAGCATTGTGCATATATGCTTCCAATCCAAAATATATAAATCCTTTGCTAATAACAATCTTGTTTCCAATTTTTGAGAAAGGTCCATTACTCCTTTAAATTGCTCAAGCTTTTTGCCTTGTTCTACCTTTACCAATTTGTCTTTGATATACACACGCATCACTACAAGAAAAATGGGTAAATATAGTGACCAAACATTTGCGACGAAAATGACTATTAACGATTAAAACAGACTATTAACAACTAAAATGGATTATTTGCGACTAATAATAAATTAATAGTAGCAAATAAACAGTTTTCTTGTAGTGCGTGTATGTGACAAAAGCTGACAGTATAACGTAATCATATGTGGAAAATGTAACCAAGTTTTAGTGTTTGGTTTGGCATGCAGCATTTGAAGGAAGACAGTTCTAGCCTGGAAAAGAAAATTGAGCTTCTTGAAATATCAAAGCGGTTTGAGGCCTAATTTGATAATCAGCATTAAAGATCGGTTTAGTTTCTTTCGTTCCGATCATCTGTTTATACTTTTGAAATTTGAACACTGCAGAAGACTGCTGGGAGTGGGAGATAGCTTGGATTTATGTTCAATTGATGAACTACAGCAAGTCGAAAACCAGCTGGAGCGAAGCCTTGGTAAAGTTAGGGCAAGGAAGGTATATAAATCTAATTCTATGAATAGCATAACTTATAACTATTGAATCATCATTTGTCCCAAAAGGTCAGACTTGAATGAAAGGGTAAATTTATCATTAAAGGTAAATTATCTGATCATACGGCATACACGGACCAATTATTGGGAAAATAAATTAATTATTTGACATCTTAATTAATTGGAAGGTAGTGTAGAAGTTAGAACTTGAATTCAAGACTACCCCTCTGATCATGTTCGGTTAAATCACTAGTTCTCCAAAAAAATTTAATGTGATAGCTAGGAACTTATGGATTTAATTATAAAATTTATATTTTGGTAGCAAAATTTTCTTTCTTTTTTTCATTTTTAACCCTTTTTTAAGAAATGCTACATACTCATGATCCCAAACCACATACTTAACATATTTTAAATTATTTTAATTAATTTTAATTTTAATATTATTTTGTTCTCATTAAGCTAATTGAGTTTATGTTCTATTTACTATTCATACACCACATATTTATTATAAAAAATAAAAAATAAAAAATAAAATAGGTGTGGTGTATGGAAATGATAACTAGAATTTAAAAAAAAAAAAAATTATTTGGGCTCACGAGTCACAATAGTACTAGATTTTTCCCTTGCTCGGGATCAGCACCTTACTAACACCATAAAGCAATCCTGTGAACATTTTCAGAATCAATTATATAGGGAGCAGATTGAGAAGCTAAGAGAAGAGGTAAAGAAAACTACTATATAGCCGTGTGTTTGGATCTCCAGAAATTGCTCATGATTGTCATGTTTGACACATTTCTTGTTTTGGCTTTATTCAGGAGAGACGCCAACTGCAAGAGAATGCAAAGTTACGTGAGAAGGTAATATTAATAATTCCACATATATATAGTTTCCTCCCGTTTCTTCACTTTTATGGGCATCTTTAGCAGTTCTAATTGCTCTAATATTCTGGTCAGAAGCCGTACAAGGAATTGGTTATCATGATCTCCAATAATTAAAGACCAGTTTTAAACTTAATTTGTGCAGTATGGCATGCCACCCCCTAACCTGTCAAGCAAACAGCCAGAAGAAGTTCTCCAAGAAAGAAGTCGTGTGGATGTGGAAACAGAATTGTTCATTGGGCCACCCAAATGATCAAACATGTAATACTCATCATGTATAGATCATCGGAAAATTATTAGCTACTCCTGAAATACGGATGACGTCATTTAATTAAAATTGCTAAGGATCAATTTTAATTAGCATGACATATAATATCGTATGATCATAAGATGAGAGTACAATATGTCCGTTTTAGGTAATTAAGTACCTCATCTAGTTTGCTTAAATGCACAGTATCACATGGTGCAAAATATTTTAAGTGAGTTGTTCATTTTACAGCTTGTCGAGTTAATTTGTCTCACAAGTGTAATTATTTTACTGATCACAAGTGTAATGACCTAAGTACTCGATCGTATGGTTTATGCTAAGTTGATGTATTTCTAATTCCTTAACGAGTGCAATGGATCTGATAAATTCTTAAATATATTGGATTGTGTATATACTTGTGGAACATGATTACAATATATAGCCAAATAAATAATGTCTTAATTTACGTGCTCTAGTGACCATGTAGACAATTGCATCTCTTGTCCATTTGCTTTGATCTGGTTTTTTCGTCCAAAGCGTTATTCTATTCTCGAGCTAAGTTTATAGAGCTAGCATATCATTCATATTAATTAAATAGGGAGATTTTAATTTTAAAATTCATCTTTTAAAATGGTAGTTGGATGATTAATAATTAATTTAACCTTTTTATTAACTCGAGTTTATTTATTTTTTGATACATTTGGCAACTTAAGTTTATGATATAACGGATATGACGCTATTAAAAAGGATTGCCAGATCAACAATTATTTTGAAAAATCTTTATATATCAAAGAATTAACAATTTAGGCATTTTGTATAATTCAATAAATCAACATTTCAAATGTGTCAATAATTCAAATATATTTTAGGAATGAGAGTCAAAAACCTTGATTAATTATTGGTATATATTTCTTGCAATCCGGACCAAAGGAATGGAAAAGCGTATAAGTTTTGTTTTTGTTGTAGTAGAAGGCAAATTAGATTCTTGTTCTTCCATCCAACTGCTCTTTTACTAATACGGACGGTTTTGGAGTTTTCTAAAATGTCTATTTTCTTTTCCTTTCCGAGAAAAAACGGAGTGTTTCTTTGGTATTTTGTCATGCGGACAAAATTAGTCTTCCAAAGTGCCTAACTCCGGTTTGAGGTCATATATTTTCACCTAAGAGTGGTGATAGGGTGTCGCCTAACGCCTAACAATGACAGTTGGGCTTGCTTTCAAGTCAAATTCTCTTTCACTTTTTTATTTTTAATTTTTTTTCATATTTTTTAATGCTTTTAATTACTTTTAGAAAATATAAAATTATATTAATACGATAATAGTCATTTTTTAATCAATAAATAAATTAAAGAATTAAAAAACTCTAAATACATCATGGCATTATTGTTCACTTAAACTTCTCAAGGGTGACATTGAGATCTTTTGCATCGACCAGCCTAAAGATGTGGACAGATTTGTACGCAGGAAAGCTTTGTTTTGGCCGGTGTCAAAAGAAACCCATATATGTAAGGAGCATTCACAACTCATTAATTAAAGTTTAGTTAAATTTTGATTTAAAATGTTATTCGTAAAAATTTTAACTAGCCACTTTTTATTACATCAAATAATAAGTTTAACAAATTAAAAGTTATTTTATTAAAATATTTATTTTTTATTTATTTTAATTCTAGTTATAATTTAAATATTGATTTATTAAAACACTCACAACCCACTAACTATCTCGTTTGTTTAATTAAAATTTGACTAAAAGACATAAAAATAAGCTTCAATAGACTAAACAAAATTAAACTAAATTTAACTTTCTCTCTCATCACTCTTCAAATATAGAGAGCGAGGAGAGAAAAAATTAATATTATTTTAATTTCGTTGAGCCTATTGAAGAATGTTTTTGATGTTTCATATCCATAATTTAGTTAAACAAATTATTTAATTAGTAGGTTGTGAATGCTCTAAGATGATAGAAAGTGAAGTGGTACGCATTATATTATTCATTTGAAAATACTAATTTATTTGCGATTGGATGACTGGATGATCTAAATTTCATGCTTGAGAATTAAATTAATTACGTGTCGAATTTAGATAATCTTGAGAATTTCATATCTCATCCTTGTGTACATACGTCCCTTTATATAAGTTCTTTATTTGGATTATATCTCATAATTTTTTACTAGATTTTAAACAAGAAGTTAATTTTCTAATCGAAGATTAACAAAATCATTAATTGTGATTTTTTTTAGAAGTCATATATCAATTTCATAAAAATTAAAAATTAGGTTTGATGCTGGTTTTTTATTTTGGTTGCAAAAAGGGTGCTATCCAAACATGGTCTTCAAAGAAAAGAAAAACTGATTCTAACTATGATATTAATAATAGGCATACAAGTAAAATATAATAAATAATATTTAATTATTTAATATTACTTCTTGAAATTGTGAAAAAGTAATAATAATAAATTATTATAGAACCCAATATTTCAAGTCTTGTATCTACGTATATATTTTGATGATAATAAATAAATTCAAAACTCAAGCTTAAGTTGTCTACGCATGAAAAGAGCTAAGCACATCAAGAAATTAAGTATGAATAAAAAGAAGAATAAATCTACAAATGAAACTCATAAAGTAATTTTGTACATCTCTTAAAATTTGAAATTAGATTAAGGTTTAAAATTAATATTTTCTCATAAAGCATCAAATTGCATTTTTTTTTTCATTTGCATAACTTTAATAAAATATTTAATTTCGAATTTTTTTTTTTTTCACATATGCATAAAGATTTGAATTTGTAAGATGATTGATTATCATCTTTGACATGTATACGTTTTGTTTGAAAATCTTGAAGGGTAGTTGTGTGGTTTTTTGACAAATATAAAATATAGATGATTTTGTTTGAAAATCTTGAAGAATAGTTGTGTGTTTTTTTGACATATGCAAAAAAAAAAGATGATTTGGTTTAAAAAATAAATCATACTCATTTTGTCATGTATGAAAAGTAAAAAGAAGATGTTTTTATTTGAATTTTTTGAAAAGTGAATAGTACTCTTATTTGACATGTGAACCTTTTCAAATTTGAATATGAAGACTCATTTGCCTATAAATAGCTCACTTGAGTTTTGCAAAAATAACAACAAGAGCTTACACATCAATTGTCAAGTTTTGCATCATTCTTTCAAAGCCATCATTTTCTCTTCTTTAAGTTTTGTGCCTTAATCCTTATTCATTTTGAGAGAGATATAAGTTGCATTGTATTGTTCTTATTTCACTCATTGAGAAGCGTACTCTGATAATCTATCCACTATCAACTCTTGTATTTGTAAGAGGGTACGTATAACTTTTGTGTGTGTAGAATGTGTTCTATACAGGGAATAGTTAATCACTAAGTGTGAGGTGATTGCAAGTGTAGAGGGTGTTCTACACGGATTCTTTATAGCGGTGTTGCTCAAATGTGTAATAGATTTTTATCTCCACGTGAAAGAGATTGAATAGTGAATTTGGGATCCTCAATGGGTAATTTGAGACGATGAAGTAGGCAGTGAGACTGAATCTCGTTAAAATACTGAGTTTGCTTCTTCTTGTCCTTACTCTTTATATTTCCTGCTGATTCGTATTTTGTTTATACTTTATATTGTGTATGTGATTTATAATTGTTAATTTTTTAATATAACCCAATTCACCCCCTTCTTGTGTTAGTCATCTAGGTAACAATTGGTATTAGAGCAAAACTCTGTTATAAGATTAATTATCTGTTGAGTTAAGATCATATGACTAACATTGTAGTTACATTCGTTTAAGGTCAATCCAGTAGTTGGCCTCCGCTATATTGTGGAGACAATTATACTTTCTGGAAAGCTAAAATGAGAATATTCTTTCAGTTTCAAGGTCGTAAAATCTGGAAATGTATTGCAAATGGGCCTTATATTCCAACAAAAATTATTGATGGAGTAAAGGTCAATAAGGAAGAATAATAATTTGATCGTGAAGATGATAGATATTATATAGTGAATGTAATGACTATGAATTTTCAGTATAATGCTCTCAATGACAATGAATTTAACAGAATAATGACTTGCAGGACGGCACAAGAAATTTGGGACAACTTGAAAGTAACTTATGAACGAATTTCGCAAGTCAAAAAATCAAAAATTTATATTCTTACGCATGAATATGAAAGGTTCAAAATGAATAATGATGAATCTATTTCCTCTATGTACACTCGTTTTAATATCATTATAAATAGTTTGACAACTCTTAGAAAAGTTTATTCCAGCTTGGAAATAGTAAGGAAAATTCTTAACTCTCTGCCAAAACGTTGGGAATCAAAAGTGACGGCAATTCTTGAAGTTAGGGATCTTAAAAAACTCGAAGTAAATGAACTCATTGGGTCACTTATTACTCATGAGTACACATTGAAAAGAGGAGAAGAAGAAGGAAAGCAAAAGAAAAGCTTGGCACTCAAAGCTGTTCCCCATGAAAATGAAAGCGATGAAGATGAGGGAAGCGATGACAAAGATGAAGAAATTGCAATGATCACAAGAAGATTTCAGAGATTCTTAAAAAAAAAATAAAACTCATCCAATGAAATCTTTCAAAATATTTTCTAACAAAGATACAGGTAAAAACGACTCCTTCACTTGTTATAAATGCAAAAAGCCAGAACATATCAAGGCAGATTGTCTCCTGCTAAAGAAAGATCGATACAAGGGTAAGAAAACAATGAAAACTACATGGGATGATGATTCAAGTAACTCAGACAGCGACGCAAGCAATGAAAAATCTACAAATTTTTGTCTTATAGCTAAAAATAATCTTGAGGTAACAAATTTTGAAAATATTGAAAATCTTTCTTATGAAGAATTGTAAAATATTTTAGAAGAAGTATATGAGGAACTTGAAAAATTAGATATCAAGTATACCATTTTGAAAAAGAAAAATTCTTCTTTAACAAATGAAATTAATGTTTTAAAAAAAGATAATATAGTTTCAAAAAATAAAAATAATGAGCTGAAAAAGAAAGTGGCTGATTTAGAAAATATTGTTGAAAACTTTACAAATGGAAAAAGAAACTTTGAAAAACTTCTTGGTAGTCAAATATGTGTTTTTGATAAGGTAGGTTTGGGATACATGCCAAAAGAAAAACGCAAACCCTATAAAAATTTCTTTGATAAACCGACTAAATCAAAATCAGATTTTCAAATTTTTTTTCATAAAAATAGATTTTTCAAAAAAAAAAAAATTATTACAATCATTCAAAGTTTTCAAATATGTCATATGTTATTTGTAATTTTTGCAATAAAAATGGTCATAATTATTATGTTTGCCCTATTAGAAGAAAACATACAATGACTATTAGGGCCATATGTGTACCAAAGAATCTTCTTTCTTCTAATACTAATAAATAAAGGATCCAAAAAACTTGGGTACCAAGAATTTTTTTAATTGTTTTTGTAGGTATGCATGAAATCTTCTACATGTAAAAGTAAATGGTTTTTAAACAACGGATGCTCAAGACACATGACAGGAGACAAAACTAAATTTATTGACCTCACTTCTAAAAAAGAAGGACGCGTGACATTTGGAGATAATTCAAAAGGGAAGATCATGTGAATAAAAGGTACAAATAATACAAATAGTCTCAATTTCAACAAAAAGAATACAATGGAAGAAGTCCAACATGGAAACATCAGGAAAGATCATCAAAACTTATTAAAAGATGCAACCAAATAGTGGAAACATGTGAAAGATCATCTAGTGGAACAAAATTCTAGGAGAACTTTCACGAGGTGTAAGTATTCGATCATCTTTTAGAAATATTTACAATCACACTGCTTTTTTTATCTCAAATTGAACTCAAAAATATTGATGAAGCACTGCTTGATGAATCATGGATCTAAACTATGCAAGAAGAGCTAAATCAGTTTGAAAGAAATGATATTTGGGCACTTGTTCCTAGACTCGAAATCATATTTTTCCTAATCATATTTTTAAGTTCACAAAAGTATTATATGGATTCAAACAAACTCCTAAAGTTTGGTATGAGAGACTTAGTGGCTTTTTACTGAAAAAAAAATTTCAAGAGGAAAGATCGATACAACTCTTTTCATCAAATATGAATAAGATGATATTATTCTAATTTAAATTTATGTAGATGATATAATATTTGGTGCTACTAATGAGAATATGTCCCAAGATTTTGCTAAGAGTATGCAGGAAGAATTTGAATAGAGTATGATGAGAGAACTTAATTTCTTTCTTTGATTGCAAATCAAGCAAGCAAAAAGTGGAACATTTATTAATCAGTCAAAATATATCAAAGAGTTATTCAAAAAGTTTGAGATGGAAGGTGCGAAAATAATTGGAATACTAATGAGTCCAACCTCTAAACTTGATAAAGATGAAAGTGGTAAGGCAGTTGACTCAAAGATATATCGAGGTATGATTGGTAGTTTATTATATTTGACAGTTAGTAGACCTAATATTATGTTCAGTGTATGTTTATGTACATGTTTTCAATCATCTCCAAAACAATCTCATTTGATTATTGTTAAGCGCATTCTTAAATATCTTGCTGGTACAATTGACCTAGGGTTATAGTATTCTTAGCATACTTCTTTCGATCTTATCAGTTATTCAGATGCAGATTATGCTGGTTGCAAAGTTGATCGAAAAAGTACTAGTGGAACATGTCATTTTTTAGGTTATGCACTTGTTTTATGGTTTAGTAAAAAATAAAATTCTGTTGCATTATCTACTCCTGAGGCAGAGTATGTTGCTGCAGGTAGTTGTTGTGCTCAAGTTCTCTATATGAAGCAACAACTTGAGGATTTTAAACTTATGTACAATCATATTCAAATCAAATGTGATAATACAAGTGCTATACATCTTTCAAAGAAATACAACATTCTAGGACTAAGCATATTGAAATTAGATATCATTTTCTTAGAGATTATGTGTAGAAGGGGGATATTGTATTAAAATTTACAAGCACACATGAACAATTGACATATATTTTCACAAAGTTCCTACCAGAAGATAGACTATGCATGATTAGAAAAGAAATACGAATGATGCATGCCATGAATATCTATTAAATATTTTTATTCCATTATCTCAAATGACGTACAGAAACTTGAGATGTTTAGCCTCATCATTCAAATGCATTTACTCCTCATAGATCATCATGCCATCATTGTCTAAAGGATTAGACAATCGAAATGAAGAGGCAAGTAAGGATTTTAAACCCTTATTTTGTTGCTTTAACTCTATTATTTTTTTTGTTTGACTCATAAACAAGTCGTTGAAGTACAGAGACCGTTTCGCTAAGCTTCTCAATTTCGCGAGTTTTGGACTGCAACCGAGCGGAAAAAGAAACAATGGAAGATGAGTATCTAGTCCCGAGTCCCACAAGCTCATAAATGGCGTCATGATCTGATTTATTAGCCAAATCAGTCTCTTGTTGCTTCATGGCACCTACAACAGATGCAGAAATAGATTGATCACTAGAAGTACTGAAGGAAAATTGATGAGCCATTACAAAATTGTAGAATGAAAATGCAGACGAATTACAAAGATGAGAAGAAGATTTGATGTGAAATAGATAAAATTAAGGATTGCTCTCATAGAGACAAAAATAATAATAAGACAAACTATTATAACTTCAAATCTCTGCAATATCTTATTTGTCAATAACGTCAAGCGGATTTGAATCTTCTTCCGCACCAAATTGCCAGAGCTAGGCCTCCAGCCTTTGCAGGTTTTGTCAGACACGGATGGTTCCAATTATTCAATTCCCTATAATTTCTATTAACACACCATTTTATTTGGTTATTAGTTATTACGGGAATAAATCTTACTGAAATCAATTGCGGTTCCTTTTTAATGATGTCAAAAGGGGGAGAAGTCTTATACTAGTATTATACTATTATGTTATATATTTTAGAATTATGTTTATATTTTACTTGAAAAACTAACGCATATTTTCAGGGGGAGTTTAAGTATTATTACAGATCGCAGATTTCTACTAAATATTTGTCATCATCAAAAAGGGGGAGATTGTAGAACCCAAGATTTCAAGTTTCGTATCTACGTATATATTTTGATGATAACAAATAAATTCAAAACTCAAGCTCAAGTTGTCTACGCATGAAGAGAGCTAAGCACATCAAGAAATCAAATATGAGCAAAAAGAAGAACAAGTCTACAAATGAAACTCATAATGTAATTTTGACATCTCTTAAAATTTGAAATTGGATTAAGTCTCAAAATTAATATTTTCTCATAAAGTATCAAATTGAATTTCTTCATTTGCATAAATTTAATAAAATATTTAATTTCAATTTTTTTTCTATATATGCATAAATATTTGAATTTGTAAGATGATTGATTATCATCTTTGACATGTGCATGTTTTGTTTGAAAATCTTGAAGGGTGGTTGTGTGTTTTTTTGACAAATACAAAATATAGATAATTTTGTTTGAAAATCTTGAAGGGTGGTTATGTGTTTTTTTGACATATGCAAAAAGAAGATGATTTGGTTTGAAAAATAAATCATGTTCATTTTGTCATGTATGAAAAGTAAAAAGAAGAAGTTTTTATTTGAATTTTTAAAAAGTGAATAGTGCTCTTATTTGACATGTGAACTTTTTCAAATTTAAATATGAAAACTTATTTGCCTATAAATAACTCACTTGAGTTTTGCAAAAATAACAACAAAAGCTTACACATCAATTGTCAAGTTTTGCATCATTCTTTCAAAGCCATCATTCTCTTTTCTCTAAGTTTTGTACCTTAATCCTTGTTAATTTTGAGAGAGATATATGTTGCGCTGTATTGTTCTATTTCACTCATTGAGGAGGGTACTCTGATAATCTACCTACTATCAGCTCTTGTATTTGTAAGAAGGTGCGTATAACCCTTGTGTGTGTAGAAGGTATTCTACACAGGAAATAGTTGAATCACTAAGTGTGAAGTGATTGCAAACGTAGAGGGTGTTCTAAACGGATTCTTTGTAGCGGTGTTGCTCAAATGTGTAATAGGTTTTTATCTTCACCCGAAAAAGATTGAATACTGAATTTAGAATTCTCAAGAGGTAGCTTGAGGCGAGGACGTAGGCAGTGGGGCTGAACCTCGTTAAAATACTGAATTTACTTCTTCTTGTCCTTACTCTTTGTATTTCCTGCTGCTTCGTATTCTGTTTATACTTTATATTGTGTATTTGATTTATAATTATTAATTTTTTAATATAATCCAATTTACCCCCCTCTTATGTTAGTCATCTGGACAATAATTATAATCTCAATTTTTATAAAAGAGATTATAAAAAAATTAAAATTTTGAATTTTTAAAAATTTATCTCATAAACAATATAAATAACATATTTTGAAAACTTCTATTTGCAAGCGGGTGTATAAAGCACATTCTTTATATTATTTACATTACAAAATTTGATTTACAAGAGAAATTAAAATTTTGAATCTCTTAAAAATCAAGTCTTTTATGCCAACAGTATAAAATGAATGATTTACCAACTGTCTTACAAATATAAAACATCATAAATTTTACGCACTAGCTCATAAATAAAACAAATTTTGGGCTAGTTTAGATAGTAAGTTGAGATAAAATAAATTGAGATGATTTGTAAATAATAGCTAAAGTTGTGTGAATAGTAGTAAAATGAATTGAGTTAAGATATTTTAAAATATTTTAGGAAATAAGAGAGAAAATATTAAATAAAAATATTATAAAGTTAAATATCGTTAAAATATATGTTCGTTAATTTCGCAAGTGCACGAATTGTAACAGGTAATAAAGTAGATGAGTAAGAGTATCGTCCCACGCGAATTGAAAAATTATTAATAAGTATCGAAATGTATTCAATTAAGATCTATCTCATAACTCGAATAAAAAAAATAATTAATTACTAAACTAGAAAAATAAACTAACAAAATTAAATAAGCAAGTTTTTATCAAAAAGCAAGAATCTAGAGTTTTTGATTCACCATAACTAATTCTATACAATTTTCCTAATTGAATTAAAAATATCTGCTCCTATTGTTGATAATCAGGTTTATATAATTTATTCATTAATTTATTTCAAACATTAACGAAATATCTTAACGGGTAAATTTCCTATATTTTTATAATAATTCGCAACTTGTCAAAACTCATTAAGAACAAAAAAAATCCTATAAAAATTACACAGACTCATAGATATCTCTATCATACGGTATCTTATGATATTTCAAACATAGATTGAAACAATTATCAATTCTCAATCTCAAACTAAATCCCAAATAATGTAAATGGTGATAAAGTATTCACAAATATTAAGTCTAGAATAAAATATTTAATAATACGACACAAATATTAAATTAATCTAATTGTTAAGGACGTATTCCGCAGTCTGGTTTATCAAATCCCGATTGACCGGAACCTGCAAAACAAGAACAAGGAAGATCGGGGTCCGGGACCGCTCCGACGATCAAGTTAGTTTTAGAGAGAAAATATATGGAAGTTTGTTTTAGAGAGTTGTCAGAGTATACCCCTTTTCGGCTTCGATTCAGTCTTATTTATAGGTGTTCCCCCTGAAGGGGGGTTCAATGGCGAAAGATCTATTAATTGGGACATCACTCGATCGTCATCCTTTAGAAGGGAAAACCTGATCTGATTCTATCTGCCTTATCTCATTAATTGGGTATCTCCTTAATTAATGCTCAATTAGACCTTTTTTGAGAGGGACATTAAATGCTGCTCTTCCCCCATCCAATCCAGCAATTAATGATGCGTGTCTATGGTATCTCTGCATTTAAGAGGGATAATCTATAGACCGGCTGTTGTCTGGTTGCTCATAAATGCTGGAATGATCATGAGGTGGGGTGGATCCAGAAGATATGTCAATAAATGAGCCGTCATTCCTGACCTTAGCATATCCTTGAAGCTGATTTATTTTCTTCTTCTTGATTTGGGATAACCAGTTACTCGGATCGTTTCTGATTCCGGTATTTCTGGTTGAATTCGGACACCGCGTCATCTGGGTTCAGATCACGGGCCTTGGGCCCAACCAACTCTTCGGGGCTTAGGGTTGAAGCCGACCGCCCTTTCACTAATTATGAAAAATTCACATACTTAAAGATAGGCTACATCATAACCCTAAAAAGATAAATTAGTTAATGAGCAAACTAAATAAAAATCTAATAAAAAATTTTAACATCAAAATATTTAAAAAAGTTTATTTGGAAGAACCGAAAAAAACTTCAAAAATGGCCAAAGTTGCTGCGCGCTGCTCCTTCCTCTAGCCTCCCCGCGGCGCCTAGTTGAAGTCCTCTCTCTATATATCTCTGACTTGCCTCTTCGTCGATTTTCCAATCATGCCCCTCTCCTTTTTCAATTCTAATTGAGTTGCCGTGTAATGATAAAATTGCAAGTGGGCCAATGTTATTGAATGAGATGAAGTGGCGCTTTGAAGTGTTGTGGGTCATGAAGTGGAATGCGCAGCTTTGCATGGGGCCCAATTGAGAAGAGTGAGTTACGGCTCCTTTTAGTTGAAGTGCAGGTGCACGTTTTGGTCAATTGCCATTGCCATGCCTCTCAGTATGTGGAAGCATGCGTGGGCCCATGAACAAGATAAAGTGCCGTATTCTTCTTATTTTTCATTCAAGTTGATATTAAAATGCAACACTCATCAGGGTCCAAAAATGTAGTAATTCTTCCTATTCCTTTAAACACATATAAGTAAATAAAAAATATATATATAATGAAAAGCTAGCAATTTTAATAAGAAAAAAGTAATAAAATTCACATAAAAATTACAATTATCAAGATAACTTTTTTATTTTGTGATTTAAAAAAGTAAATTATTTTTTGCATTTTATTTGGAAACATGAAAAAGTTGAAATAATTAGATAATGATTAAATAAAAAATTGAACATTTAAAATTGAAAAGAATTTGTATTTGTATTTGCGGTATTTGATATTGAAATAAGTTGGGATGGGGTGGAAGCATCTCTCTATCCAAACCAAGTCTAAGGCCTCATTTAAATAAGGTTGTACATAAACCGATGGAATTGGCTGTTGCTAACGTAAACTAGCCGAAATCAACAAAGAACTGGTCGATCGACCGTAAGAAATTGATTAAACCAACATCAACAAATTTGGTCTTAGTTTGAACCAAGTTCAAATTGTGGAACCATCCAATAGTATACATATCTTAAATAAAACAACGTTATTTTACAAAAGCTGTTTAGGATAAAAAAAAAATAGAATGAAATGTTGATGTTTGGTTTAATATACCCCAAGACATCGTTTGGATTTAGGATTTAATACTCACATCCCTTCTTCTTTTCTCGATTCTCATCTCTCATAATCTCTCTCCTCTCTTATGTAGCAGTGCAGCACTCCGCCATTTTTCGTGCATCTGTCTCTTTATCTACTCTCTCAGATAGTGCCACCAATCTCTCTCTCATTGCGATGTGGATGCGATACCATTCTCTCTCTTTCTCTAAGTTTCTGTCTCATTGCGATACCAATGAGACACATAAATTGACAACCGATTGGAATCACACCAAAACTGACATTTCCAATTTTATCTCCCTTAACCAGTCGATTTTGATTAGTTTTAAACATGTAAAAAGTAGTCAGTTTGGTTTCGATTTTGGATCAAAACTAAATCGCATCTATCGTTTTTTACTCTTATTTTTAGATAATGAGACGAGATGAAATGATATATGAATAACAGTAAAATAGTTTGAATCAATATATTTTATCAAGTTTTGAAAAAGAAAAGAAAAAGTGTTGAACAAAAATACTATAATGTTAAAATAATATTTTTCTTTTAAAATTTATTTCTTTTTAAATTTTATTTAGAAGTTTAAAAATTTTGTAAAAATTAGATTAAAAAAATTAAAATTATATTTAAAAAAATTATATTTTTTATATCAAAATATTAAAATAAAATGAATCAGATAAATAAAGAGCACTGCTGGGCTATAACCCCCACCCAGCAGCATACACTCACAACATAATTTTGTCTTTCTTTTTAAAGGAGTGCAGCCAAGCACCAACCAAAAAATTTTGTAAAATAAAAGTCATTCTATAGAGCCTCCCATTAAAAGAGTACACTGCACAAATTTTTTTCTAATGTAATGGGCCCAAATGAGTAATGTGAGAAAGTATCTATTATTTACCCATTACACTCATAAATTATTTTTAAAGATAAATTAGTCATTTTCTTTTAAATATTACTCATGAATATGTTGTCAAATAATGAATGCTCTAAGATTTTCTCGGCCCAAATAGTCTTGATTTCCCCCCAACGTTCGTCTCTTTCCCAGACCCTGAAGCCCCCGCGTCGCACCCTTTTTCCAGACAAACAAAGAGCGTGTTTGCCTATAACACAAGTTAATTGGCCTCGTCTTACTCTCTGACCAGGATCAAGCAAAAGAATACACTTCATGGAAGTATGAACCATTTGGTGAAGTAACCATTCCGTCAAACACAATATGGGCACAAAACAAAATCAGTCGAATTCCTCAAAAATTAACACAAAACCAAGATTAAAAATAAAATAAAATTACACATAATCAGAGTAAAATCAATGTCACCAACCAAAAATTTTGAGCATAAAAATCGATCTGACCACGAAAATTAGCTTGCCCCGGATCTGGACGCAAGCACGATTCCTCTAATGCAAATCTGGATGTACAAGGAGAGACAAGAAGAACCGAGACAAAGAAGAGCTTAGATAAAGTCTTCGTACTCAAACGGTACAACCTTGCCATCAATCTTGCAAGCTAATGGACCATCATTTCTTCGACTCTGATTCTGATCGACTTAGCCCATCATTAAAAGTCAAAGATTGGATGGCACTATCAGTATTCTGAAAAAGAGAAACGACTGACGAGGAGTCTCTTGTAGAGATGAGGGGTTCTGTGAAGGGGGGACGAGGGGTATGGGAAAGGGGGTTGGGTGGGTGGGACCCATTGAAATAAGAAAAAGATTAAACAAAAAAAAAAAAAAAAAAATTCGTACTGTGTAGAGCGGCCGCATAGATTAATCTAAAATAAAATGAGATAAATTAGGAGGACTTCGCTGTCCTAAACTTTCAAATGCTGGTGACCAGCCTGGGGAGAATTAGCCCCTTGCCGCCCTTGACGTGGCTCCAACTATGGGAAAAGACGGTGGAGTTGGAAACAACTTTGGGACAATTTTCAAAGGAAAATGCAATTTAACCTACTTTTTAACCTCGACTGATTCATTTTGATTTTATTTATTTAGTTTATTTTGTCTGCCAAGTAACTGGGTAAAAACCTTAAGATTAATGCATAGTTGTTAAATAATTTGAATGAAAATATTTTGTTGAATTTTGAGAAAATAGAGAAAATAGAGAAAATAAATATTATAAATTTAAAAAATTGTTTGAACATAATTTATATTTGGAAAATACTATTTTGACACTTCATTTTGATACTTCATGCATTTTATTATATTTTTACTTAATAATTAAAGAAGTAATTATTAATATATTAATTTTTTTCATATTTTTTAAAAATGTATTAAAATGATAAAAATGAAAACAAAAAAATGAGAAAAAATCGAAAGATGAATTTTGCCTAATGGTACATTAGAGGGATAAGCTTCAGACGGCATTATAGCAACGTCTTTTATATTTTAAAGTTTGTAAAAGTTGTATTTTTTTTTTTGTTTAAATAATATGATTAGAAAATGAATAGATAAACAAATTAAAAATTAAAAATTAAAAATGGTAAAATAATTTATAATTTTATTTATAAATATTAACCAAATATAAGTATTTTAAATTTTAAAAAAGATAAAAACACTCGTGATGTCCAAACATTCAGGTATCCGACATTTCCGGAGAAAACTAGAAGCTTGAAGGTCTAAAAATAAATTAATAATGCAAAGAAATTATTTCTTATATAATTACATGGCAAAGCCCTTCATTTTAAGAAGGAAAATGTTGGAGTGAGCTAGAGCCTTACCGGGACATCTGCGGTTATAACGTGGAGTACGTTTTTCAGCACGTACCGACAGACCCAACCTCTCAACTGAAGGCAAACAAGCAAAGCAAATACTCCAAGCTAAAGAATCCCAAAGCAAAAGCAAAAGCGAAAGTGAAAGCGAAAGCGAAATATAAACGTTTCCAACTCCTGGTATTTAGGAGTTCCTACCTTCTAAAAGAATCGTGTTTGTATAACACTATTGCACGAAAGTTTCTATATTTGGGTGCCCGAGAAGGTCGGAGCCTGAGGGAGGAGGTCGAAGCCGGAATCTTACTCAATAGAGAAGGAAAGATGGGAATTTTGACTGCAACTCCTGTCCTCCCATCAAAGCTCAAACAATCTTCACTCTTTGAACAACAAAGCTCCCTCTTTCCTTGCGGAAAAAGACCCAAGAAGAACAACTTTGCTATAGTTCCTGTAACTATCCTTTCATGCTTTTTTTGGTAAATTTAATTATACCATTTTGGGCAATTTTGTATTTTTTTTATTGTTATTTTTTGAAGATTTGGGTTTGATCGGCTCAGGTAGCAAGATTGTTTGGGCCGGCGATATTTGAAGCTTCGAAGCTGAAGGTACTGTTTTTGGGAGTGGATGAAAAGAAGCATCCGGGGAACCTTCCAAGGACCTACACGCTTACGCATAGTGATATTACTTCTAAGATCACTTTGGCCATCTCACAGACAAGAAACAACTCTCAAGTAATCCTTAACTCTGATCTCTGACCATATGCTAAAAATAGTATATCTTTTCAATTCTCATCGTTTGACTAATTGCATAATACCCTAAATTGGAAAAGGAAGCAGAGAAAGCAGGGGATCTTTTATGGTTTGAATTACAAATCTAATCACTTATTTAGCAAGGATAAGAGGGGCTTGATATTTATCTGTTGCTAAATAAAGCGAAGAAAAAAGGGAATTACATATTTTAAAAGGGGGAAAAAACAGAGGAAAGCAGAGGATTAGAGAGTATTTGTTTTTTTAATCTGTTATTGTGTATTGTGTTCTTTGTATTACTAGGTTTATATTTTAGATTATCATGGAAATGATTCCAAAATGAATAGTTAGGAAAGAAATAATAGTTTGAACCCTTTATTTGGATATTTTAGAATCTAAAATATGGAAAATTGGGATTTAAAATTTCAGTTTCAAGGGTGGTACAACAAATTACAAAGAGATGAAGTAGTAGCAGAGTGGAAGAAAGTGAAGGGAAAGATGTCTCTTCATGTTCACTGTCATATAAGTGGAGGCCATTTTCTCTTGGATATGTTTGCTAGACTCAGATACTTCATCTTCTGCAAAGAACTACCAGTGGTTAAAAAAAACTCTTATTAATTTTCATTTCCAAATTTTTTGTTGAATCAGTCTGTTATGAAAACAAGATTTGGTATGTATGAACAGGTTTTGAAGGCCTTTTTCCATGGAGATGGGAATTTGTTCAACAACTATCCGGAATTACAGGAGGCTTTGGTTTGGGTTTACTTTCACTCAAACATTCCAGAATTCAACAAAGTAGAATGCTGGGGCCCCATCAGAGATGCCGCTGCGCCCACCAGTGGCGTGCAAAATGATGAAATGATGCAGCCAAATTCAGAGATTATCAGGAAAATACCCGAACCATGCCAAAAAAATTGTGAGTGTTGCTTTCCACCAATGAGCTTGATCTCGTGGTCAGAAGCAATTTCCCATGAAAGTGAAAACAGTTTTGGGACCCAACAGAGCTGTCAGGAGCAAACCCAACAAAGCTGAAATACGAATACGATACGACGTCCCTTTAGACATTCCTTTACTTCTATTTTCATTTGATTTATTTTATAGAAATTATGTGCTCCAGTGTAAATACACGTCTTCTCCTTTAAAATTCCGTGGAAGATTGGTGCTTTGTTTATCTTTTTCTGGGGGATGTGACCATGGCACATTTCGTCGTCATCTGATCACCCTGTTCTTGTTTATATCAATATGTGCAAAATCTCATGTAATTGTAATGGTACCCCCATTTACAAGATAAGATCTCTCTATGTTTTTGATTTGGAAGACGCTGGGATCTGTCCGTCCGATTCTCTTGAAAAACAGCCATTCAATAAAATACAATAAAAATATAATAAAAAATTTGAAAATTTATAATAAAAAATACAATAAAAATATTTAGAATACAATAAAAAACATAATAAAAAAATAAAATAAAATAAAAACACAATTAAAATATAATCATAAAATAAAATAAGATGATTTAAATGAATGTTCAGCTTCAACTCAGACGGCTTCGACGTCGTCGACAGTGGGTGACACCGCCCACCCCATTGTGACCACTGGCGTCTGGAGATCCTACCCCTACACGGCGACCCTCGACGACCTCCGGTATGCCCCACGCAGCCTTAGACCTGCTTTGGACCCGTACATCGCAGGTGGAGATGTCGGTGTCCATTTTTCAAGGGGATCGAATGGACCGATCTCCAGTTTTTTCCCTTTGTTTTTTTATCTCTTGCAAATGATCGGATTATATCAAAATAAATTAAGTAATACGACTCATCATCCTAATTTTTATCATCTTTTTATCATTTCATAAATTGACATCAGATGATTGGAAATTTATTTATTATAATTTACTTATAAATCTATGATCTAATGTCACAACAGGGAATGATGAGAAAATAAATTATGAATAGATTTTTCCAAATAAATAAAATAGTACAGAGGGATGGATGATGTCCCAAATATGACAAGTAATCAGGACTCAGGACACGGTTAATTTGCCTAAATTTACATAATCTAGGATTTTCAAGTATAGTCATGGCGTTCGGACATGGGCCACAAAACGGCAATACTGAAAAAATAAAATGCAAATTTTTAATTGTTAAAGATCGAATTGAAAGCAAAATGGACTGCTGAAATCAAAAGGACAATGTACACACCTTTTTTTTAAGCTTTCTCTGATTCAGTACAGAATGTTATGTTTGAGATTCGGTGTATACATACGCCACACCAATATGGTCAAAGCATGCTGGTATTCTTCCATCTCAAATTTACAAGGGAGCTGTTAAAATAATTGGTTAACACCTCCTCTCCTCTGCAGACAAAAATCTGCTGAAGCGGGAATAAGAAGCCCAAAATCATCAGCTTGCAAGAAACCAGGGCTGTTCCGCCACTACCCCTTGCATCTTAGCAATTGTTAGGTCCCCGCAAATTCTCTGCACAATGTGGGTTGGGAGCCAGATCAACTTAGAGTGATGAATATCCATTGAAACATTGAGCAAGGTCAAGCAGACCAATTTTGAGTATAAACTATCATATGTATACTATTTCCAATGACAAAGATGTCATTAAGCCGAAGGCCTTAGATGATCACCGAATTGTTGTTCTTCCAAGAAATGATGCTCCAATCTCGCAGTCTGTGTTCTGCATTAACAGTTACATTTATATGAGTTGCTTATATCTACGTTTATTCTCCTGTGCATGTATTTGATTACCTCACATTGGAACCACATGAGGGAGCACCAGCTCTTCTCCACTCGAAAAGCAAAATATCTAAACCAACATACTCGCCCATGCTTTTATCTAAACAAAATAACTGGCTGAGTCACTCCAGAGAGTGTGAACTAAATCCATAAAAAACTGAAGGGCATAAACAAATGGTAAATTCACTTAGGTCCCGTTTGGATAGTGAGCTGAAATGAGATAAGTTGATATGAAAATTGAAAGTTGAATAAAATATTATTAGAAAATTACCATTATAAAATATCAACAGAAAATCCCAATGATTATTATAAAGAATAAAGGACAAACTACCTGTCCGTCAGGCCAGATGGCAAGATAGAGAACTCGATATGTATGGCCCGTAAGAGTTGCCAACTGCATTAGGAGAACAAAATGTATAACAAAAAAAACAAAAAAAAAAACTAATTCATAAGATACACTTGCATCACATCAGATAAACTTTGTACCTTTGACATGGCAGGATATCTCCAAACAAAAAAGAAAGTTTCTGTTTAATCCTCTTTCTCTCTCTCTCTCTCTCTCTCTCTTCGTACACATGCATCTCTCGCCGTTTCTCGTCGGTGATGTTTCGCGCGTTTTAGTTCCTGTTAGTTGTTGCTTATTGGTGGCGTTAATGGGTCGTCCTACTGAAGTCATAATCGAGTCTAAGAGATTCATTATTACTAAGGAAGGAAGGCTAATAAGAATCACCGAGAAGAACTGGAAGGGAGAACGCTCTTTTGCATTGGGTCACAATGTAATGTCTTGGATTATTAAGGTCCTAGCAGAATGCTCGCGAAGGGGAAAGAAGAAGGAGGTTTACTCGTCTACAAGGGAAGGCTATCGAAGTTTTGTTGCGCAACTGTGTTCGAACATTCGTGGTTGTTTCATTGAGGTCTCCGAGTACGACCAAGGGGGAAGGAGGACATCGTTATGCTTTCCTGAGGGGGAAGAAGGCTGGGGATGGTGGAAAATCCGGGAGAGATTGTCGGATTGGGACTACGGCAGCTCATCGAAGGAAGGAAACGAGATGAACCATCAGGTATCGGAGAAGGGTGAACAGAAGGCAGTCCCAAGATCTTACAAGGAGGTGCTTGCTTCGTCAGAGCCGTTACAGGGAAGGGAGGGCGGGCGGTCTTTGCCCAGTGGTCCTAGACAACAGGGGAAGTCTGACAGGCAGCCGGCAGCATCGAGCCACCCCCACAACACGTACGCGTCAAGCCAAATGGGATGGGATACCAGAAGAATGCTACTGGAAGTACAAGGCCAGCTACGGTCCCTGCAACGCGACATGGTCACTGTGGTTCGAATGGTCGCCTCACTTCAGGAAAAGGTGGTCGAGGGAGAAAGGAAAGAGCCGAAGGCTCTGGAGCTTTTAGACACGAGTCAAAATAAAGGTACGCTGGTCAATAAGAAGGTTCAGAAGATTAATAGGAGGGGGAAAGGCAGAGTAGTTTGGCGTAAAGTGAGTGGGCCTCGGCCCAAACTTGTGGCCCACGAGGACGAGGTGCTTGAAGCGAGCGGGGTTGGGAATGGGCCTTCCCCACATGGACAGGCCCTCCCTTAGCCAGTAGCGGGCGAGGTAAGCGAGCAGCCCACAGCCGTTGGAGTCGGTTCTGAGTCGGGTTTTCATCAACCCGAGAGCCCGAGATTCACATTCCCCTTTCAGTGCAATATGAAGACAATCGAGTTCGTGCCGGATAGTGGCCCGGCGGGCGGAAGTCATACGTCGGCGAAACAGAAAACGTCGACGGTATCAGGGGGCAACTCCGACGAGATCCTGGCGACCAGCAGCTCCGACGTAATTCCGGCGAGATATAGCTCGCCTACGGAACACACGGAAATGGCTCAAGAAGTGCA
Organism: Platycarya longipes; assembly: GCA_036559045.1. NCBI lineage: Eukaryota > Viridiplantae > Streptophyta > Magnoliopsida > Fagales > Juglandaceae > Platycarya > Platycarya longipes. The sequence goes on along the minus strand of CM071799.1, from coordinate 9,792,871 downwards.
ACATAAGTCGCCGACGGCTTCAGGGAGTAACTCAGATGAGATTCCGGCGACCCCAAGCATGCCACAGCAGTTTTCGATGACCAGTTTGGTTGATACGAAGGCGCAGGAGGAACAACGCTTGTACCAGACTCAGGCAGTCATGCTGAAGAGCAAGGAGCAGCAGGCCCAACCAAGGGATCAGATCTTTTGTGCAGAGGCAAATCAGAGTTTATTCCATGAGGATTTGTTGACGGACTCAGATGAGGATTCTGAGGAATGCATTGTACCAGACTCATATTTTCTACCGGGTATAGAGGATATTCCCGTGGGAGATGAATTTCAACCGGTCCCATTGAACTCCTTTGTTCCAAATCAATCCTCCAGTTGGGTTATGAGAACTATCTTAGCAATACAACAGATAGTGGGTATCCGGTGTGAGGGATATGAAGAGCAAATGATGGCTTTATTCACTGCTATGGAGGCCAATCATAACCTGAATAACAAGGGGAAGTCTAAACAATGCCGAGAACTTAGACGCCTTACTTGGTCGCTGAACACAGAGGGAAAAGGGAGAGCTAAGGGCAAGGGGATTTCTATCCATCAATGAAGCCAAAAATTTTGTCATGGAACGTTTGAGGACTAAACAACGTTAATAAACGTCTTCGGATTCGGAATCTGCTACGTGAATGGAAAGTAGAAATTGTATGCCTACAAGAGACTAAATTGAATCTAATTACTAGGAGAATTGTGAGTAGCCTTTGGAGCGGTGCACACGTGGATTGGGTATATTTGGCGTCTACAGGGGCATCAGGGGGCATTGTGGTGATGTGGGATAGGAGGGTGGTAGAAAAAATGGATGAGTATATTGGGAGGCACACAATAGCCTGTACTTTTAAATGTGTTTCTGATGACTTTACTTGGGCTTTCGCAGGTGTATACGGGCCAAATGTGGATGCGAACCGCAGATTTCTATGGGAAGAACTAGCCGGGGTACATAGTTGGTGGGAGCTCCCGTGGTGTATCGGAGGTGATTTCAACATCGTTCATTTTCCTAGCGAGACATGTGGCAATAGAAGTGTGAGATCAGCAAGCCTAGAATTTACAGAAAGCATCTCTGATTTGAATCTTTTGGATTTACCTTTAGTAGGGGGTCCGGCTACTTGGTCTAATAACCAGTCGTGGTCTAGGTTAGATCACTTCCTTATCTCTCCCGAGTGGGAAATTCATTTTCCAGACGTTTTGCAGAAGCGTTTGGGTCGAGTATGCTCGGATCACTGGCCCATCTTATTGGATTGCGGAGGGCTTCGGAGTGGGCATCGGTATTTCAAGTTTGAGAATATGTGGTTGAAGTCGGAAGGTTTTATCGATAGGGTCAAACAGTGGTGGGCGTCGTATCACTTTCAGGGCACAGCTAGTTTCATTTTTGCTAAGAAGTTAAAAGCCCTTAAAGGGGATTTGAAGGCATGGAACTCTCATTCTTTTGGAAATGTGGGGGAAAACAAGAATCAATTGAAGAGAGATATTGAGGATTTAGATAGGGTTCAAACTGGGCGTGGTCTTACTCAAGAAGAACAGATGCGAAAGACTTCTTTGGTCTCGGAACTCGAGAGATTGCTATTGTTAGAAGAGATTTCTTGGAGGCAAAAGTCGAGCTTTGTGGTTACGGGAAGGAGATCGTTGTACAAAATTTTTTCATAGAACCACAAACTCGCATAGAAGAAATAATAATATTGAGGTTCTTAGAATCGATGGGGAAGAGATTAAAGATGAAAGAGCCATACATGGCTATATAGTAGATTTTTACGAGAAGCTTTTGGCTGAACAAGAGGTCTGGAGACCTACCTTAGATGGCCTTGCTTTTGAGACTTTAGGGTTGGAGGATGCTCTTAATTTGGAGAAAGCTTTCGAAGAGGAGGAGGTGCTTGAAGCTATCCGAAAAATGGTCAAAGACAAAGCACCGGGACCAGACGGTTTCTCCATGGGTTTTTTCCAAGAGTGTTGGGGAGTGATAAGGGAAGACCTTATGAATATATTTAAAGAGCTGTTCTCAAATGGAAGATTGGAGAAAAGTCTTAATAACACTTTTTTAGCCATTATTCCAAAAAAGCCTGGAGCCATAGATATCAAGGACTTTCGGCCTATTAGTCTTGTGGGGGGGGTATATAAGATCATTTCAAAGGTCTTAGTTAATCGTCTCAGCGGGGTTATCAGGAAAATAATCTCTACTCCGCAAAATGCCTTTATCAAAGGTAGACAGATCCTCGATGCGGTTTTTATAGCTAACGAATGCATTGAGAGTAGAAGGAAAGCCGGTACCACTGGAATATTATGCAAGCTGGATATGGAAAAGGCCTATGATCATGTCAATTGGAATTTTCTACAGTACTTGCTCGGTAGGTGTGGTTTCGGGGAAAGGTGGAAGGCTTGGATATGGTGGTGTATTACCACCGCAAGATTCTCTGTCTTGATTAATGGAAGCCCAAAAGGATTTTTCCCGAGCTCTCGAGGTTTGAGACAAGGGGACCCCCTATCGCCATTGCTTTTTGTCATAGTTACGGAGGCTCTCAGTAGGATGTTATCGGCCTTGGTAGCTAATGGCCTGGTAAATGGATTCCCAGTTGGTACCCCTGTTAGGGGCATCACTAACATATCTCATTTACTATTTGCAGACGACACACTTGTCCTTTGTGAGGCAGATCAGAACCAGGTGCGCGTGTTAAAAGCGTTGTTCCTCTGTTTCGAAGTGGCCTCTGGATTGAAAGTGAATTACGATAAATCTGAGATGGTTCCAATAGGAGACGTCCGAAATATACGTTCGTTGGCTAGTAATCTCGGGTGTAAAATTTCTGCACTACCTATGACCTATTTGGGGCTTCCTCTGGGAGCGGCTTCCAGGTCTGTCAGGATCTGGGACACGGTAATCGAGAAAGTGGAAAGGAAATTAGCAGGGTGGAAGAGACTGTATCTGTCTAAAGGGAGTCGTATTACTCTGATCAAAAGTACCTTGTCAAATCTACCCACATATTTCTTATCCCTTTTTCCAATACCAGCAAGTGTGGCAGGCCGATTAGAAAAGCTCCAAAGGGACTTCCTATGGGGTGGATTGGGGGAGGAGTTTAAATATCATTTAGTCAACTGGAAGACGGTGTGTCGGCCTATCTCGAATGGTGGCTTGGGTATCCGCAACTTGAGACATTTCAATCAAGCGCTGCTGGGCAAATGGCTATGGAGATATCACAAGGAACCTGAGGCTCTGTGGAAAATAGTGATTGACCGTAAATATGGTAGTATGTGGGGGGGCTGGAATTCAAACGAGGTCAGCAGAACAGGGAGGGTGGGAGTGTGGAAAAATATCCGAAAAGGGTGGGGCTTGTTTAGGAGGAACACCAGGTTTCAACTTGGGGATGGGACGAGAATTAAATTTTGGAAGGATAACTGGTGTGGGGATAGAGCTTTATGTGGGATTTTCCCTTCTCTTTATCAAATAGCTAGTGCTAAATACGCAACAGTGGCAGAGGTTATGGAGTTGTGGGGTGGGCACATTAATTGGAACATAGCTTTTCTTAAGGCAGCTCAGGACTGGGAAGTGGGGATTTTTGCTGAGTTCTTTGGCCTTATTTATTCGCAAAGACCAAACAAACACCGACAGGATAGGATATGGTGGATACCTGATAGGAGAGGGTGTTTTAAGGTTCGTTCTTTTTACAAAATTCTTACTCATGTTTCTGTTTTGCAGTTCCCTTGGAGACAGATTTGGCGTCACAAAGCAACTCTCAAAGCGGCTTTTTTTGCCTGGACAGCATCTTTGGGGCACATCCTAACCACGGACAATTTGCGGAAACGGAGGGTTATTGTTGCTGACTGGTGTTGTCTGTGTCGAAGGGCGGGCGAGTCGGTGAACCATCTCCTTCTACATTGCGAGATAGCCAGGGTTCTCTGGGACGAGGTCTTTGGCAGACTTAATTTGGCATGGGTTATGTTGAAGACCGTTTTGGAAATGATGGAGGGTTGGCATTCGATTCGGGGCACAAGACATATCAAGGCTATCTGGAAAATGATTCCTATCTGTATAATATGGTGCTTATGGCAAGAGCGGAATGAGCGGACTTTCGAGGACAATGAGAGAACTGTAGAGGAGCTTAAAACTTTATTTTTTAGAACTCTTTGTACATGGTCCATCGCCGTAGATTTTAACGGCATAGACCTACATGAATTCCTTGTCTCTAACGACCCTCCATAAGAGGGCATGTGTGTTTTGCTTTGTAACTGGCTAAGATGCCATCCATTCTATTAATAAAATTATTTACTTATAAAAAAAAAAGGATATCTCCAAACCATTATCTGATTTTGGGAGTATCCATGGGTGCTGACAAGGTCATTGACATTCTTGGACCACACAAGATTGCACACCTACCATATGTACAATAGAGATCAGTACATCTCAGTATTGAGAGAGAGAGAGAGAGAGGGGAGGGGATCTACTAAATTCCCTAATAAACCTAAATGGTTATCATATTTAATATTTGATAGTTCCCCACCAACAAGTCCAACAACTATTTAGTACCAACAAGAGTGAAATATTTGAATAGCATAGATGCACAATTAATGCTTGTAACTGCACGACCCTGCTTTTTTTCGGTCTCATGACTTGACAAGGAATTGTGATTGCAACCAACATCAGCAACATCAGTGGATCGCCTATTAAGGATCTAGTACTAAGCTAGTAGTTTTTTTAGCAAACAGCAAGAACTCATATTGGATGACTTGTCCAATTGTAGAACAATACAGTACCAGAGATGCTCTCCTCATAATAGTGGTTCCCAATTCCCATGCATAAGTTAACTACCAAAGCAGTAAAGGAAGTTTTCAATATGCGGCAATTATCAAGAGAAACTGGTTCTAATGGACGAGATTATGATGCACAAACTACCTTGCTTATCACCTACTAACAGAAACGTATACATACATGCAATTGCCGAGAGAGGAGGTAGCTAATGAGGTACCCTCTTCAGGCATATTAGCTTGCAAGGCAGCTTTCTGAAATTATCTGTCAATGTCATGTTAATGCAAAAGTACTAGAATGGTTTAATGGTACCGCTTAATTTCAGCAATCTTTAAAAGAATTATATTTCTATATCTTTTGACTTCACAAACCGCTTAAGAATAAAGAAAATTACACCCCCCCCCCCCCTCTGGAAAAAAAAAAAACACGAGGAAAGCGAAAAAGAAATCTCATCTTACTAATACTTTATCCTTGAGACAATAAAGTGAAAAGATACGAAAATAAGTAATAGAATAAAGGTTAACCTCTTTCATAAGCATATCAAAACCTATAAAAAACCAAATTATGGTAAAAACAAAAAAAATGACAAGCAGATTACCTGGCTTCCAGTATCCATGCAGCTCAATTGTGAGTTTGTGGTTGTATTCCAGAAACGAATACATCGGTCTGCAGTTCCACCGCCTGATGCAAGAAGTCCATGAACATGGGGAGACCATGCAATAGCTTTAACAGCTGCTGTATGCTCACGGTATTTCAGTACAGGCTGAGTCGAATTTTGATTCCAAACAAAAAGCTAGACATATGTGAGATAAATTATCAGTTGAGAATTCAAAGAAGAATGACCAAATAACTGAGTGCACTTAATCAGAAATTAAGAAAGAATGACATACTCTGTTATCATTGCCGCTAGATGCTAAATCACAATCATCATACGACCACTTTAGTCCACAAACCTAAAGCATGAAATATCGACATTCAGTCTGGGAAAAAGATAAAGAGTATATATCAAAAATCAATGAACCAAAGACAATAAACAAAATGGAGAAACAGCAGCATATACATTTAGCAATTTTAGCATTCACAAAACTAAAGATTATGTATCTGAAAGCAGGTTGGACTTAACTCTGAGAGAAGTCCTGCCCCACCAGGAAGGGCAGTAAGTAATTCACTAGGAAATTACATTAAGCTGAACAAGGTGTTTAAGAATCTGACCTCTGACTTGTGTCCAGAGAGTTTACTGACAAAATCTTCCTGGGCGCGTATATCTCTTTGAAAAATAGTCTTGTCCCTGCCACCAGAAGACAAAAAAGATGAACTCCAGGCTAAGGCCCAACACATAATCGGTGACCCCCCATAACTCTTACCCTCTTACAGTGAGATGCATCCCAAATCTACAAAGAAGGTTGTCAAACACATAAGCTAAGTATATAAAACATATTATGAAACCAAAAAAAAAAAGCATAACATAAGTATGAAGAGTTTAAATTGACCAACTGTGGTATGAACAAAGTGCACTTTACGCGTTGGGTGGTATTAGGCCTCTTTCAACCTCAAAAGTTAGCTCAAGAAGTGGGGTTTTCCCTCACACTTATAAACTGACCACCAGCCTCATCCACAACCAATGTGGGAAAAATCCCAACAATCTCCTCCTCACACATCGGGCCCTAGGTCGGAGCAACGACAACCCGGTTCTCCCGCGGACTATTAGGCCAGAGACTGTTGGTAAACCTGAACTCTAATACCAGTGTTGGGTGGTCTTGGGCCTCTCTCAACCTCAAAAGCTAACTCAAGTGGTGAGGTTTTTCCTCACACTTATAAACTGATCCTAGCCCCTTCCACAACCGATGTGAGACAACCCCAACATTATGAAACCGTCCTCACAGAACAGCTGGCCTAGGAAGCCCTGTGAAGAGATCGCTGTTGAGAATGGTTACCATACCAGTGAGTCAACTTAAAGGAGATCGCAAGCTTTTTATTGATAACCCAAGTGAATCCTAAATAATCAACAACTGCATCAACAATTGTTTGCAGTTTTCAGGTTCGCTAAAATACTTCTAGCTAAAATACTTCTAATCCTAAGAATTGATGATCAAGATATTCTTCCCATGGTTCCATATTCAAACCCTCTTTTAGGCGGTCTTCCCAATTGAAAATTTGATAAAAAAAAAAAAAAAGTTGTTTTGTTAAGAAATAAAAGTATTGAGATCGCAAACAATAAATTCATAATTTTGTGGGTATTTTAGTTTGTGGGTATACTTCGTTATGATCGGTTAAAAAAGTAATTTTATTCCTAAGGGTTGTCAGAGTGCAGTTTTCTTTTAAACAAAGAACAGCTTGCCAAAAATTTGGGCATGTGTCCCTAATTAGTCGGATGCTCTTAACGCATATCCGGTGCCAATAGAAAAAAATACATGTAAACTATCTCTGACCTGAACATTTCCATGTCTAGTTCCAATAGCAAGGTGTACCGCTCTAAGCCCATCCTACTGAACAGGCACTTTCGTCAATGCCCAATTCACATAATTTGGTTACCTGCGGGGGTAGCATGCCGAGTAGTATCAAATAAAGCCATAAATTCTCAAACTTGTGACGTTGCAGTAAAATTTATTGCTTAGAACAACACAAAAAATGGCATGCACCTTGCTACTAGAAGCATCCCACAAGTAAACGGAGTTTCCCAACCCCACTGCTAACACATTATGCGCGGACCAATCCACCAGATTCAGATAAAAGTCATCTTCCAAAGCTGGCGCATCCAAGACCTACAAACATCATATTCAAAAACACCGCAAACTCAATTCAAAAAGTCCAAATACCGTTCAACCCAAACGCACAAACCTTATAATGAGACTGTGGGATCTTCCGGGGAGTCTTTACCCGGCTATGATTAACCCCAGGCATTGCATCGTCAGACCCAAATGGAAAGGGTGATTGCAAAGACTGGCTGGTATCCGTCTTATACCGGAAGATATTAGGGCTGGGTGGGTTCGTCCAGTCGCTTCTCTTCTCGGGTGTAACCGGCAAGACAACACCAGATTTGGGACCAAAGAGTACTGTGCGTAGGAGTGTGGAATAGATGCTGTAGGAGCTGTCCTCTCGGCACTTGGAAGAGCAGCGGTGCCGCAGGGCCGGAAGGTGGAGGAGCACAACGTTCGGGTGGGGATGAACCCAATGTTTTGAATACCATACCGGTGAGCGTACCGGTCAAGGCACTGGAATGAAATATTTCGGTACCGGTACCATTTCGTGTACCGTTTCGGAATAGTCTATACATAAAAAAAAAAAATTATATACATAAATATATAAAAATTATATTTCAAAATAATAGTCAATATATGAATCAATTATATATATTAATATATATGTAAATAATCTAGTCTAAATTAGGATAAAAAAATATGAAGAAATGAAAAAAAAAAAAAATCTCAAATCCGGTACCGGCCGGTACACATGGCCGGTAGGGCCGAAATACCGGCCGGTACAGGCCGAAATCTGGACTGGTACAAAACACACCCCATTTATGTACCAGTCACTGCTCCGGTACGGTATGTACCGGCCGGTACGGCACAAAATTCAAAACATTGGATGAACCTATCTGAGTAGATCATCCTCGAAGGTGATGTGTGGTAGTTGGCTTTGATTAGGCGTTTGATGTAGCGCGAACGAACCAAGTCCTCGTTGGACATGGTGGGGGTGAGCTTCAGCCTTGAAGACAAAGAAGATGGGATTGGGGTTCCAAGAGCTGATTGAGCGGTCCATAGTGGGGAGATTTTTCGACAAGCAAAACTTGAGACGGTGAAGCGTGAAGACAGTCACCCTGAGATTTGAGAATTTTCTTTCGAGAGAACAAGGTTTTATTATTCAAGAACGTTGGGTGCACAATAGCACAATGGTATAGTTAAAGTTAATTCTAAATTGAAATTCAATTTTGCTCTTTTGACTATAATTTATTTAGTTTATTTATTTTTTTTTTTTTTTTGAAAAGGAAAGGATTTTCATTCATATCAATTAATGAAGTTTACAATTGAGACTAATAAAGGGGGTAAAATCCGTATTACAACCCTATCTAAACACCGATCTGTAGCATCCCCGCACACGAATGTGACGAGTTTTGTCTTAACTTCTAGTCTCTCGAGAGACAAATCAACCCTAAAAATGATTTGTTTGAGAGATCGCAACAGTAAACAAACCTCTATCCTCCAAAGAGGAAGAGGGATTACCACCTCCATTCTCCATAGGAGAGAAGGAGAAAATTTCACCCCCGTCCTCCAAAAGATGAGCGAGGGGCCAAAAGGAATAAACATATTCCGAATTATTAAACCAACACAACCAAACAAAGCAGAGAATAAAAAAACAACAGCATAAATCAAAGTCGAAACCCAGAAACACAGAAACAAGCTCAGCAAAAACAGACACTGCAGCAAATTTATATGGTTTAATTAATGGGTCTATAATCCTTCAAAAAAAAAAAATTAAAGGGTCTATATTAGTCTAGTTAAATCAAAATTTAAACAATAATATAATATTATATTTTTTAATATAATATTTTTTTTTTAATTTTGCAAATATACTAAAAATATGAAATATTAATTAATGTAAACAATATTTTATTTTTTTTTAATTTTGCAAATACAAGTAATATATTAAATATTTTTTTTTGTTAAGTAGTTAAGACAAAGCTCGCCACATTCGTGTGTGGGGATGCTACAGATCGGTGTTTAAATAGGCAAATACATGTAATATATTAAATATTAATTTTAGTAAGAAATAATTATTTTTAAACTATTTCTTCTCTCAACCTAATTATTCAAAATATACTTCAGCATGGACTTTTTTCAAACTATTTCTTCTCTCAACCAATCATTAATCCAACACAAATAAGATTAAAAAATCTTCATTCACACTACAACAATCCCAGCATATGGCATCTGACCATTTTACTACTGCACAATCATCTCATCACTTTGCACAACATACAACCACTTCAAACCACATTTCTTCCATAAATAATATAACATCAACTATTATGGCACTGTGATTATATAACATCAACTAATATAACATCAATAATATAGCTCCAAAATTCAATTACATCAACACACAACAAACTGGTGTATATAGAACCTCCAATTACAATATCTAGTCCCAAAAATTACAAAACAGTCCATAAAACTATCCTTTTTGTCTATAACAATGCCCACTTCTTCAGAAAAGTTACACTTTGTAATGAAACATTCAATAAGCATGAATAGAAGTAATCTTACTTTTATTCTATAGTCAATACATCATTGTAATGCCATATACTAGGCTACAGCCTCCAAGGCCAGGAGTCTTAAACATGGTAGTGGCATTCTATTCATCTTTGCCGTCTGGAACTATTTGGATCATGTTAGAAATCAAATAGTTTGTCTGGAACCATTCAACAAGAATCTATTATATTGGCCAGGGGAAACTAATGAGTGCATTATCTCTTTTTGTCATCCATATCAACTGTATATCACTATGAATTCATGGTGATATACAGTTGATATTGCAATTGCCCGTGGTTGATTAGTTGTTGAGGCTGTGTTGTGTTTCAGGGATACCCATGGCTCAACACAAGGTCAATTACTCCATACAGCCTTTAAAGCTCCAACTCCAACTCCAACATTAGTCCTCCTCTAATACATTGACTTTTGATAAATCTAAACTCATGCCTAACAATTAGCACCAGGCCTTATCCACCTCAAACAATGACTCAAATTTCTGGAAGTTGTGATATGCTCTATCTGTCTCCAAATTATGAAGTCTTCATTGAATTTTAAAGCCCATGAGTGTATTGCCTAGTTCACAAATGAGATTCCGACATGGAGAACAAATAAAATATTCTTGACCATCAAAAGAGCATATAAAGATACGGAAAGAGTTCCTAGCATTAGCCACAAGGAAGCATAGTCTAGCAGTCTTTTAAGCTCGTTAAGTTATTGGTTTTTATTGCAGTTCTTTTTTAAAAGAAAAACAAGTGCCACTACTAACGATTTATTCTTTAAGTAGAATATTCAAAAGCTAAAAAACAGCAGTTCCAGCTACCCAAATAGAAAAAATAAAAACAGCAATCATGGTCAAGAAAAACACAAAGCCAAATCTATAACCCAAACCCAAGGCCTCTCCCCATCAGCAAACAGTCAAATTAGTTTTTATAAAAATACACAAATACATAAAACACATGAACTATGATGATGTCGATATTTTGTAACCGTGAGGATGATGATGATTCATTATGGCAATGCCTTTCTTTCTGTCATTTTTCTTTATTACAGTTGATCGATCGATTTATTCATTTTGTAACTCAGTGCTCTTAAGTGAAAAAAATATGGAAATAAATACCTCTGGTAGCATTTGCCATTTCCCACTTACTCTCCCTTAGAGCCTCTGTGATTAGCACAATGAAAGCTCAAAAATCAGAACCAAATAATTAAGCCCAGAACTCAAAAATTAGAACCAGATAAATAATCCCAGATATCGAAAATCCCTAAGAGCCTCTGTTCCAAGTTAGTCGAAGAGGGAGAGAAGAGTGAGTAAGAGTTTAATACCGTTTGGCCTGGAGACGACGGCGAAGAGACGACGACGACAGAGAGAAGGGGATGTGGGGAAAACGTTGAGGGGACGTGGGAGGGGCTGATGTGGAAAACGAAAATGTCGAGGGAAAAGGGTTTTCGCGCGACTTGCTGTCTGGAACCATTTGGATCACGTTAGAAATCAAATAGTTTGTCTGGAACCATTCAACAAGAATCTATTATATTGGCCAGGGGAAACTAATGAGTGCATTATCTCTTTTTGTCATCCATGTCAACTGTATATCACTATGAATGCATGGTGATATACAGTTGATATTGCAATTACCCATGGTGGATTAGTTGTTGAGGCTGTGTTGTGTTTCGGGGATACCCATGGCTCGTCACAAGGTCAATTACTCCGTACAGCCTGTTGATGTTGGAAAAATCAGTCAACAGATTAGAACGGGAGAAAGAATTATTCTCGATCTACTCATTCAATTTGGATTTCATTCAAAATCATTTAGGATCCCGAACGAGATTTCTATACGGCTGGCACGTACATTAATAACAGATAAAAATAATAGAAATAGACACTAAATTTATGTGGTTTGGCATAAAACCTATATCTACAGACATTTAGAGAAAGAAATCCACTATCATGAATTTTTTTACAATCTTTCATAACTCATTATACAAGGAAAAATATACAAAAATCTATAAATAAGCTCCACTGATTGGAGCTCTCTAGTTCTTCTGCAAAGATGAAGAAAACAGTACTGGAAAGGAGACCGTGGGTTGGTCTGAGAGAGAGAGAGAGAGAGTCATTTATCATCTGTTTTGCAATCTTTTTATAATCCCTTGATGTGTGTCAGTTGCTTTTTTCGTTCGGCATGCCCCCTTCTCTCTTGTTATTTCCCTGGACGTGCCCATGTCTTGATACCCTTGATTTTTAACCCATGCACCTGCCTCCTATTCTTGTGTCTCATCATGCCTTTACAAAGCTTTTAATGACTGGACCCCTCCCGTTGATTATCCCCCTCACATAACCTTTAAAGCTCCAACATTAGTCCTGCTCTAATACATTGGCTTTTGATAAATCTAAACTCGTGCCTAACATTTACCACCCGGCCTTATCCACCTCAAACAATGACTCAAATTTTTGGAAGTTGTGATATGCTCTGTGTCCAAATTATCGAGTCTTCATTGAATTTTAATGCCCAGGAGTGTATTGCCTAGTTCACAATGGGATTACGACATGGAGACCGAATAAAATATTCTTGACCATCAAAAGAGCATATAAAGAGACAGAGAGAGGTCCTAGCATTAGCCACAAGGAAGCATGGTCTAGCAGTCTTTTAAGCTCGTTAAGTTATTGGTTTTTATTGCAGTTCTTTTTTAAAAGAAAAACGTGCGCCACTACTAACGATCTATTCTTTAAGTAGAATATTCTAAAGCTAAAAAACAGCAACTCCAGCTACCCAAATATAAAAAATAAAAACAGCAATTACAGTCAAGAAAAACACAAAGCCAAATCTATAACCCAAACCCAAGGCCTCTCCCCATCAGCAAACAATCAAACTTTAGTTTTTATAACAATATACAAATACATAAAACACATGAACTATGATGATGATGATATTTTGTCACCGTGAGGATGATGATGATTCATTATGACAATGCCTTTCTTTCTGTCATTTTTCTTTATTACAGTTGATCGATCGATCTATTTATTTTGTAACTCAGTGCTCTTAAGTGAAAAAATATGGAAATAAATACCTCTGGTAGCATTTGCCATTCCCCTCTTACTCTCCCTAAGAGCCTCTGAGATTAGCACAACAAAAACTCAAAAATAAGAACAAAATAAGTAAATCTAAAATAAAAAATTAGAACCAAATAAATAAATCTAGATATCGAAAATCCCTAAAAGCCTTTGTTCCAGGTTATTCGAAGAGGGAGAGAAAAGGGAGAGAAGAGTGAGAATGTTATGGGTCGAGTAGTTGAATAAAGATTTGAGGGATTGTAAAACGGTGTGTTTTGTTTTAATGAAACGAGGTGTTTAAGTAGGGACTTAAATAGAAATGAGTTATAACGGCTGAACTGTAAGCAGTTAGGCTATACGATGCGTTTTATTCATTAGTAGAAATAAGGTGAAACGTGGTCATTTAATGTTGAAGTCTCTATATAAGGCTTCACATTCCCGCGTTTAAAGCATTGAAAGTTCATTTGTGTGATTCCCTTTGGAGGTGGGATTTACCTTGAATAAATCCAGTTCAGTTGCTCCAAGATTATGATTCTTGGATACTTTGGTGAATTTCCTGTGTTCGCTTCATTTCTATTCAAGTTTTCTTCTGATTTCTTCTCTTGAAAGTTAGTTGCTACCTAACATTGATATCAGAGAGGCTGATCCTCTCTTGAATTTGACTCTTATGGCGGAAGGTACAAGATCGACGATTTCAAAAAACCAGCAAGATGCTTTGCAGAAGAAGGTGGACGGGTATGAAGAATTGTGACAAGCAATGGCTGAAAGGTTAAATCAAATGCAGAATATGATGCGCACTTATTTTGAACCTAGTCATGCTTTTCATAATAATGAAAATGAGCAAGAGTCTCAGAATAATGAAGATAGAACTTGTATTCCTAAGGATATTCGAATAGAATTTCCCCATTTTGATGGAAGTAACCCAGCAGGTTGGGTTTTTAAGGCAAATCAATATTTTGATTTTCATCAGACTTATGAAAATCAAAAGTTGTTAATAGCTTCTTTCTATAGGGAAGGTGATGTGTTAACTTGGTATCAAGATGCCAAAGATACTGTTCAATTTGTTAATCGGGATACTTTTGTTAGAGTCTTGCAAATAAGGTTTGATCCCTCTTCATATGATGATCCAATGGAGTCTTTGACTCGGTTGAAGCAAGTGGGGTCAGTTTTAGCCTATAAAACTCAGTTTGAAGTTTTGTCAAACAGATTGAAGGGTTTGTCAGATAAGCATAAGTTGAGTTGCTTTCTTAGTGGTCTTAGGGATGAGATTCGATTACTTGTTTGAATGCTCAATCCTATGAATTTGAGTGTTGCATTTGGACTTGCCAAGATTCAAGAAGAATATGTTCTAAGTTTAAGAAAATTTTCAAGATCCTTGTCAATTAATGAGCCACAGTTGGCATTGTCTAAGGAAGACCCTAATAAAAAAATTCAAAAGAATTTTTTTCCTGCAAAGAAATTCTCTTCTGATTATTTAGATGAAAAGATGAGAAAGGGGTTATGTTTCAAATGTGATGAAAAATGGAATCCAGGTCACAATTGTAAGAATCCTAAATTGTATTTGTTACAAGTAGAGGATGATGGGGAGACTAGTGATGAGAGTAAGGAAGAATTTCAGCCTCTGATACTACTAGACACAGTAGATGATGCCAAAGAAAAATTGTAGATTTCGTTGCATGCAATTTCTAGGTTTCCAAGTCAAAATACAATGAGGTTAGTAGAGACCATTGGTGATCAACCTGTGGTTATATTGGTTAGTTCGGGGAGTACACATAATTTCCTAGATCTAGGAATAGCAAAGCTTGCTAATTTGACTATTGAAGATAGTAATGGCTTGAATGTAAGGGTTGCTAATGGTGAAAGCTTATGGAGTTCTGGAAGATGCCAGGCTGCAGTAATTAAAGTATAAGGTAATAGATTTCCTGTGTCTTTCCATTTACTCACTTTGGGTGGCTGTGATATAGTATTGGGGGTACAATGGTTAAAGACATTAGGACCAATTATATGGGATTTCCAGCAGTTAACAATGCAATTTCAATTCAAGGGCACTACCTTGTTGTTGAAGAGATTATCTGCTGGTAGTTTTTCAATTGAAGATACTTGTGATTTTAAACCCTCAGATGTGGAAAAAAGAGGGTGTTTTTTACAGTTGATTTTGCAGAATGATGAAACTGAGGCAGTGCAGAATACTGAACAGCAAGGAATCAATTAGTTATTAGACCAGTTTCAAAAGGTTTTTAAGGAGCCTTCTGGTCTACCTCCATCCAGAAATTGTGATCATCGAATTGTCTTGAAGGAGGGTACACACCCAATTTCAGTTAGGCCTTATAGATACCCTTTTTATCAAAAGAGTGAAATTGAAAAAATAGTGAAGGATTTGCTACAATCCAAGGTAATCAGGCCAAGACAGAGCCATTTTTCTTCACCTGTTCTCTTGGTTAGGAAAGCTGATGGCAGTTGACGAATGTATATGGATTATAGAGCTTTGAACCAAGAAACAATTAAAGATAAGTTTCCAATACCAATAATTGATGAACTATTGGATGAACTGTTAGGGGCTAAGATTTTTTCTAAATTGGATTTGAGATCTGGTTATCATCAAATAAGGGTTAAAGAAGAGGACATTCCAAAGACAGCATTCAGGATACATGAAGGCCATTATGAATTTTTAGTGATGCCCTTTGTCCTCACTAATGCTCCGGCAACTTTTCAGAGTTTGCTGAATGAAGTCTTTAAACATTTTTTAAGAAGGTTTGTCTTAGTGTTTTTTGATGATATTCTGGTCTATAGCCAAAATATGGAGGAACATTTGTTACATTTGAAGGAAGTGTTAACTGTGATGCAGCAACACAGTTTGTTTGCTAAAAAATCAAAGTGTAGATTTGGAGTATTGGAGATAGAATATCTTGGCCACATTATTTCACAAGAGGGTATCAAAGCAGACCTTGCTAAGCTATCCTCAATGCTGGATTGGCTTGTTCCAAGCTCTTTTAAAGCCTTGAGAGGCTTCCTTGAGTTAACTGGATATTATAGAAAGTTCATAAGACATTATGGACTTATTGCAGCTCCATTAACCTCCTTACTCAAGAAGAACTCCTTCCAGTAGACTGATGAAGCTACAACCACTTTTAACAAACTCAAGGAAACTGTAACAAAGCCACTTATGCTCAAACTTCCTGATTTCAGTAAAGAGTTTACAATCGAATGTAATGCCAATAGGATTGGTTTGGGTGCTGTATTGATGTAAGAAGGTCAACCAATTGCTTATTTTAGTAAAGCATTGAAGGGTAAAACTTTAGCCCTATCAACATATGAGAAAGAATTACTAGCATTAGTGAGTGCAGTTCAAAGGTGGCGTCCATATCTTCTTGGTCAGAAATTTAAGATCAAAACTGATTAACAAGCATTGAAATTTTTGCTTGAGCAGAAAGTGGGAACAAAAAGTCAGCATAAATGGGTTACAAAACTTTTGGGATATGATTTCTCAATTGAGAATAAAAAAGGGAAAGAAAACAAAGTGGCTGATGCTTTGAGCAGGAAACAAGAAGATGAAATAGCCACTTTAGCACTTATTTCTTTTCCTACCTCTACATGGATAGAAGAATTGAAGAGCAGTTATACTCAGTGTCCCAAAATCCTAGAGGTGATTTCTTAGTTAAACCAAGATTCAAATGCTGTTAATAATTTTTCTATGCATCAAGGGATGTTACTCAGAAAAGGGAAGATGGTAGTTGTTCCTAATTCAGAGTTTAAGCACAAAATACTCCAGTATATCCATCACAATCCACAAGTTGGACATGTTGGTTACCATAAAACCTTGAAGAGAGCTAAACAAGATTTTTATTGGGAAGGCATGAAAAGTGACATAAAGAAAACTGTGAAGGAATGTGACGTCTGTCAAGTCCAGAAATATGAAACGGCTTTTCCCGTAGGGCTTCTTCAACCTCTACCTATTCCTGAATTGCCTTGGACTGATATATCACTTGATTTTGTAGAAAGGTTGCCTTCATCAAATGGGTTTAGTGTAGTCTTATCTGTCATTGATAGACTAACTAAACATGTCCATTTTTTCCCTCTTGCTCACCCTTACACAGCCATTAAAGTGGCTCACATCTTTTTCACAGGAGTCTTCAAACTCCATGAAATGTCGAATTCTATCATTTCTGATAGAGATCCCACTTTTACAAGTGCATTTTGGAGAGAATTGTTTCAATTACAGGGTACTGTTTCTGCCTATCATCCACAAACAGATGGGCAGACTGAAAGCCTAAATAAATGCCTTGAAACATATTTGAGGTGTTATACAAGTTCAAGACCTAAGGGCTGAAGTGACTGGTTACCCTTAGCAGAGTGGTGTTATAACACCACTACTCATGCTTCTTCGAGAGTGACTCCTTTTGAAGCATTGTATGGATATCCACCTCCAAAACTACTCCCCTATGTTCCTGGCACTACAATGAATGCTGCTGTTGATGGACAATTGAATTCAAGACAAGAAGTCTTATCCTTCCTGAAAAAGAACTTACGAAAAGCTCAAGAATGAATGAAATTTTTTGCTGATAGAAAAAGAACTGAGAGGGTTTTTCAAGTGGGAGATTGGGTTTATTTGAAGCTACAACCCTATAGGCGGCAGTCATTATCCTTAAGGCATAATTTGAAATTGTCTCCTCGGTACTATGGCCCATTTCAGGTATTAGCAAGATTGGGACAGGTTGCTTACAGATTGAAGTTGCCTACGACTACTAAAATACACCAAGTTTTCCATGTTTCTTGTCTTAAGAAAAAACTTAGATAGAGAGTTATTCCATTACCTACATTACCTTTTGTTGATGTTGATGGGAACATACAACCAGAACCACAAGAAATTCTTGACAGACGAATGGTTAAAAAGGGAAATCAGGCTGTAACAAAAGTTTTGGTGCATTGGACGAGAACTCCGATAGAAGATAGCACTTGGCAGAATTTTTGGAAGCTTAAAGAACTCTATCGACACCTTGTGGGCAAGGTCCTTTGAGAAGGGGAGATCGACGCATGCAGCAGCTGGGAATTGTGGAAGAAGAACAGTATCAACAAGTTAGTTCACAGCCTTGAGGTCAAGGCTTTCGAAAGAGGAGGCATTGTTATGGGTCGAGTAGTTGAATAAAGATTTGAGGGATTGTAAAACAATGTGTTTTGTTTTAATGAAACGAGGAGTTTAAGTAGGGACTTAAATATGAATGAGTTGTAACGGCTGAACTGTAAGCAGTTAGGCTATACGATGCGTTTTATTCATTAGTAGAAATAAGGTGAAATGTGGTCGTTTGATGTTGAAGTCTCTATATAAGGCTTCACATTCTCGCGTTTAAGGCATTGAAAATTCATTTGTGTGATTCCCTTTGGAGGTGGGATTTACCTCGAATAAATCCAGTTCAGTTGCTCCAAGACTATGATTCTTGGACACTTTGGTGAATTTCCTGTGTTCGCTTGATTTCTATTCAAGTTTTCTTCTGATTTCTTCTCTAGAATGTTAGTTGCTACCTAACAGAGGAAGAGTTTAATACCGTTTGGCTTGGAGACGACGGCGTAGAGACGTCAAAGAGAGTACGATGACGGAGAGAAGGGGATGCGCTTTGGAAAATGTTGAGGGGACGTGGGAGGGGACGATGTGGAAGATGAAAATGTCAAGGGAAAAAGGTTTTCACGCGGCTTTTGTGTATTTTAATCGAAAATCCCTAAAATAAGTGACTTGAAGGTGGAATAGTAACACGCCAAGATGGCGAGAGAAGTCAAGTTGCTATAGCTAAGGATACATCCGGTGTCCAAATCGAAAATTCGAGTCAGCCTAGCCCGGAATCGAATGTCCAAAAGCAATTTAGACTTCAATCCGATTTCACGTGGGTTGTAATCTAGATTGAATCCGGATTAATCCAGTTTTTTCAAAATCGGAAAATCGGTTTCTGGATTTAAACCTTTTTTTTTTTAATTTAAAACTTGTTTTATTACTTTTATGCAGAGAAATTTATTGTAAAAATATTTATCAAAAATCTTCTATTTTGTTATAATTTTTTCAAGTAGTAATGTTAAAATGTAACATTTTCATTAAATAAAAGGCTATATTTTTATTCATGGATAATGATTAAAAATATATATATATATCAAAATGTAAAACTAAAAAAAAAAGTGCACTACATATTACATTGTTGGAATTTCAAGCTTGTAAAAATATTTATTAAAAATCTTCTATTTTGTTATAATTTTTCAAGCAAAGAGTTTTCCATTATTTTTCTGGCAACCAAGCTTAAGAAAATAAAGAATTAACGAAGCAAACTATGCACACACAAATCAAGTCTGAGAGAGAGAACCTTAGAAGCAAAGCAGATGACTGCTTGGAGACAGAGTAGGTCACGATCGGCGATGGCGGTGAGTCACAATCGGCGATAGGTCACGATCGACAGCGATGGCAACGGCGATGGTGATGGATTGAGAAAGAGAAAGGCTAGGATTTTCGAATTTGTGAAAGAGAGAAAAAGAGAGGGAGAGAGAGAGAGAGAGAGGGGGCGGAAACATATTAATTCTTAGGTTTTTGTTTTCCAATCCGGTACCAGATTTAGAATGCAGTACTGGATCATGTATCCATATCCGGTACTGCATTGATCTGGGTGATTTAATATATAGATCCGATTTTAAATTCAACTGGGCTGAAACCAAAACTGGGAGCCGGCTATCCGGTTTCCAAACTAGACCGAAAAAAATCCGGCCCAATTGAACACCCCTAGCTATAGTCCAAGTAGGGCAGGTTTGGAAACGAAACACTCTTAAATATTTTTAAATATTTTCTATTATTATTCATTATTTTATTATTATTATTGACCTACTTTTATTATTATTTATTACCTTTTCATTATTATTTAATATTTAATTATTATTTTTTACTTACTTCTTACTATTATTCATAAACACTCTCAAACATTCTTAATACCCAAAAGCAACCTTAAACTCGAATGTTTTGGCTAGTACAATGTGGCTAGTGCTCTAAGAGAGAGAGATTTGAAGTTGGATAAGACAGTAGCACAACAAGCTGGTTTTCCTTTCCCACATGTTGCGATTAATTTTCCCAGCAAATCTTGGGAGAGCGTCCTGTGATGCTGTGACTGCGAATGAGAACACTTGGGAGTAATTTGTCTTCTTTATTTTTAAAGATGAGATGAGATAAGATGATATGAGATAAAAATTAAAAAAAAAAAAAATATTATTAAAATATTTTTTTTAATAATAATTTTATTTTGAGATTTGAAAAAGTTATTTTGAAATTTGAAAAAATTGAATTGTTTATTTTGTTTTGTATAGAAATTTGAAAAAATATAATGATAAATTTGAGATGAAATGAGATAAGATGGGATACTTTAAAAAACAAACCAGGCCTTAAATGTTTTTGTAATAAATATTATGTTTCTTGTAAATATAATTTAAATTTAGCTAGGATTAGATGAATTGTTTATAAATTTGAATATTGGATTGATGTTATTTCAATAGGACTCTAAGTTATCCAATAACGATAAGAATTTATTTTCTAATGTAATTCTTATCAAGCAATGTTTAAATTCAAATATAAGATATTTCAAGAGTCCTAGATAAATTTCAAATAAAGTTTCAAGAGATAAAGCTTATTCAAAGAAGAGTTTGAAGTTGAAGCTGCTAGTATTGAGAAGATAAATATCGAATGCAGCAGAATCTATCAATAGAAGTTGTCAACAGATTTTCACTGTGACTCAAACTCTTACCAAGACTAATTCATGAGAGTTTTATTGTGAGTCAAAAGACGAACTATAACTTGGATAGTTGGCTTGGAAATAGTTGAAGATATCAAAATGATCAAGATGCAAGATTTAAATAAAGATATCGAAGTAGACTTAAACTAGAAGACATCCAGTACAAATGTCCTAATCAAACACGTTTGCAAGTCGTTAGCAGCGTAATAAATTAGGAAACTGGATAAACCGTTAGTAGAATCCTAATATGACTATACCATTGCAAGATCTATTTATAGAGGAATTTGACTGAAGTTTTGGTGAACACACTGGAGGTAACACTTCAGAAACACTTTCATAAATATTAGTGTGTGCTTGAGGTCGAGAAAGGACTTCAAGTATTTGTGTGTGAGAAAATTTTTTAGTGAGGAATTTTCTGAGATACTCATTCCAAGGAATTGAGTTCAAGCATACTCTAATGAGGAATTGAAGTGTTTGTGTTTGGCCACTGGAAGTTCCAGGAGGAAAAATAAAAGATTAAATATCGTCAGAGGTTTTGACAAACTACTGCGGTAAAAGACAAGTGGGTCACATGCCTTGTAGAGTAAGAATGCCTAATTTACAAAGGTTTTGTGAACTAAGAACTTTACTTGTAATATCTCAATCTAATAAAATTATTTCCTGAATTTGACTATCCTGTAGAGTTTTATCTTTGAAAAGTTCTTCATTGGGTTTCCTTTCGTAACCAAATATTGCGTTTATTTTATTTAAATGTTTCATATTAGTTACTAATTGATGCTCATTATTTCTGTTAAGCATAAATGTGCATAATGAGGAATAATACGAGAATTTTATTTTTGAACAATGATAAACTTTTGGGGGGAAAACAAGATCAAGCTGCTTTAGCATATCATTTTACAATTATTTTTCACAACCATTAATAGGAAAATGCTAATTAAATAAACAAATAAATAATAAAATTGACTACCATTAAAGAGATAGTCTCATTCGATACAAGTTGATATTTCACAACTTTGAGATTAGAAGTTTGAGTCAATATATAAGTTAAAATCACGTGTAATAGTAAAACTTGATTTTTGGTACATAAGATGGGACCAAATGGATACTTTAGGGGTGCAATGGTGACAGCTCGTTCTTGGAGCAATAGCTATGACTCAAATCGGATATTTTAAAGCGGCGAGAGGGTCATATGGTTATGTTTAGGAAAGGTTGCTACGTTGGTCGCCCTTACCTCTTCTTTGTCAAAAATTAATAATAACAAATTGACTAATTGTGATTCTTATTTTTTATTTATAATTAAAAATGTGATTATTAATAAATTGATAATATTTTTAAAAAAATATTTAAATATATGTAAAAAATAATTGAAAGAAAAAAATGTATTTGCAGTTATCAATACAATGCAAGAGCAACCTTGCCGGTCTTCCTAGCATTGTCATAATAAAACTTAATAATTTATTTTCCATTCATATCTGAAAAACATCAATAAAATGTTATTTCAATTAATGAAGATGTAAGAATTTGAAGAAAAAAATACATTTTTGTTTATAATTATAAATAGAATTGTTAGGTACGTAAAGAAATTATATAAAAGTAAATTTATGAATTGATATGCCTTCAAAAAATTTGTTAAATTTATTTTATAATAAAATTAATTTTATAATATGACGTATTACTTTGAAAAAGCATGCAAATAATTAAGAGAGAAGTTTGAGAAAGGGAAAAGGAGATTTATTTGAGTTGTTGAATATTGAGTTGTTGAATATGCCAAGTTCTTCACCTATATGTTTAATATTCAATTACATCAAAGATAGAAAACTAGTTTGTTTGTGGCATATGTCAGGAGATGCAATTCGGTTTGGGTTGGCTCCGATTTAATGAAATACAAAAACGGGTTTACAAATACATAAAACGAGTTCTAGAATGTTATTATTCACTCACTACTATTCAAAATATTTATATTGGTACCAACAAATACAAAAGAGCTTTTTTTTATTTTATTTTATAAAGAGTTAGGGTTACATATTTACGAGTAATCATTTTTTAATTTCATTAAGAAACCTTCACTTATGACAGAAGAATACCATAATAACAACTTAACATTTGGGGGTTAAGATTAGAGAAAAATAAAAATCCAAATGTCCTAAAAATACTAATTCCTTATATCTAAAGAGCTCATTTGAGATCCTCAAATTCGATAAAAACATAATGAATATTTTTTCAATTTGATTCCAAAAATCACATATCTACAAAAATCACCAACTTAAAACTTAGGCTCCGTTTGGATTAGAAGATAAATTGAGTTCATCTCAATTCATCTCAAACTTTTCATTATACTTTTTAAAATTCACATACAAAATACAAATCTAAATACAGTTTTTTCAAATTCTAATTCAAAATTTTCAAATCTCAAAACAATAATAATCATATTTTATTTAACTTTCAAAACTCATTTCAATTCATCTTATCTCAATTCCAAATCCAAACAAAACCTAATGCTTCTAAAATTTTTATCCAAGTTTTTGCTTCATTTATGCTCGGTATTACTACCATCCAGTTTCGATTCCTTATCGAGCTTATCTTGGAAAATTGGGAAAACAAGATCCTTATAAACAATCAAGCTTCGGACACTTTTTTTTTTCCAAATAAAAGATATATATTGATTAAAAATCTTTTTGGGAGATTTTTTTTTTATTGAACTTAGGATAAATAACGTGGTCCATTAACAATATGTTCGAGAATAATATTTTTGGAAGAGTTATTTAAAAAAAAAAAAAAAAACAGGACGCGTGTGCTAGTTTTTCATCTTTAGTAATTCTAGTGTGCAATGTATCATTTTATTAGGGTTATAATATAAAAAGCGTATGAATTGGAGGGTAGAAAGTTCATTTTTCCCTTTTCCATAATGTGGTCAAGTGTTGAAGGGACGCTCTTGATCTGTTCATGACCCAGCAGATGATCATGGGATGTATGTTCTTAGAATTTGTTCCCTAGACTTCCAACCTCAATGATGGCTAAAAGCATATTTGCCTATCTGCATCTTCAAGCATTGGTTTGTATAATTTGTCCTGGACATGATACAGAATACAGAAAGGAAAAGCGGAAGTTTGTGTTTAAACATGAGATGTGACTTCGCTTTTGTGCAGAAAGTAATAATACAGAAGAAGCAAGCCTTTTTATTCAATGTTCTTCAATTATTACTTTTTATTGTTATGTTTCTTTTTGTAAAACTCTTGACCCAGAACTGGAAAAGATTGAATCGAGACAAATTATTTGGAAAAACTGTTGACTTTTAATCCAGGAAAAGGTTTTGACTAGTTTACCGAACAAGAAGTTCTAAACAAAAGCATCACACCCTACACACCCACTTAAAAATGTGATTTTACTCTTTTACACACACTTATTTTACACTTAATAAACTTTGGTGTGTCGGTATTTAGTGTGTCGGGTGTGGGGCTGCTGTGTAGCATAATTCTTACTGAATCGTGTCTTTCCAAGTTTACCTGCAATCCCGTTTACTTAGCAATATGGTCAGAAATTCTAACCCAGTACCATTTCTCTTTGATTTCGAACATTTAGCTTCTGATAATCAATGAATTCGACAAAGCATCGTTTTTGAAAGTTAAAGACAAAAGAATAAGCAATGGGCAGGGATGAGAAACAGACTTTTCCCTCTTTCCTACAAAAGCATTGTTGAATTTCTTTCATATCCAATTAAAAAATAATTTTTGTTCATCTAATGTTACAAAAAAGAATAATCACAAAGGAAAATGAACAAATCCTTTGTTAGGATGTACATACTCATGCTCAATTCTAGGCAATGTTCGAGTGACAGCTGCTGTAGGAGCTCTCACATGACCAACCATAGAAACTTGTAAAGCTTCTTCTTCATAGGCCCTTCTCTCCATTTCTTCCATTCTTGATTTCTTCTTTACCTTAACAAACAATGCCACCAGAAGCAAACCCAAAAGAAAAGCACCCAATGCAGCCCCAACTGAACTTCCAACCACCATTTTCCACCGGCTAATCTTTTTTCTAAACTGCTCCGGTGGCGTCTCAATGACCAATCCAAAATGGCCATGTCTCCTTGCAACACAAACATCTGGGGATACCTGATTGGCTAGTGTGATTTTTCCATCACTCTCAAAACTAGCACAATATGGGCTATTTCCCTGTATTTTGGCCAACTTTGTGGTGTTGCTGAAATCGACTGTGATGGGTTTTTCTCCTGCAAGAATTCCAAGCTCAAAAGGGTTGCTAAAGTTCATGTTGGATCCAGCATTATAAGCTAGAAGACCTAGAATAGGGGAAACAAGTTGGTACCCAGAAATATCATAATTAGCATAGAATTTGGAAGACCAGTTATACCCCAAGTTTTGTCTAACAATCATGACTCTCTCCACACATGGATGCACAGTCACTCCAATATCCAGATGAAATTCCTTAACCTGTGCACCATATCTTCGGAGACTACCACATCTGAATCTCACCATGTCGACCCTGATGCTGGAGAAGTTTGCCGGTAAATGTACAGTGTGCAATATTCCGGTCCCGAAGTGTTGGTCGTAGGCCTTGAAGGTGTAATCTCTAATGTAAAGATCGAGAAGATGAGCTGATTTGATCTCTTGAGCTTCAGATTTTATTGATGCAGATGATGCCCACGAAAGAATTATGAACGTGAGAGAGAAGAGGGAGCCCATATGCAGTACGATTTTTCCTTATTTTCTGAAGCTGGCAGATTGAAAGAAGAGCTTGAAATGTGCAATATAAAAATCTAGATAGCTTCTTTTCTTGCAGATCTAACAGGGGTGAGGTCGCAAAGAGGACAGTTTTGGACTTGAAGGAATAAAGAGTAGGGAAAAATAAGAAGGAAAAAAAAAATCTTGGTTTTTGTCTATATCATGTCAAGAGCAGGAGAGAATATCCTTTAGGTAGCTGTGACGGTAATCGATAAGAAATAGACTGCCTGTTGTTTTAGAAGAGGTGGGAATGCAGCATAACTTCTGTTGGTCTGTCTTTCAATTGAAGTTTTTAGGTGGCAGAAGGGCTAAGGTCATATGACAAAGAATGGGGGATAAGATTTTTGGAGCGTGGGCTGATGATGATGATGATACTTCATGGCAAAAGGGGATGAAAAAGGGGGGCTTGGCGTGCTTAGAGAAAGAAATTGAGGGCATTCTTCACCTAGTATAGGGGCTCCAGTGCTCCTAATTGTGTTTGGTAACATGTCTGCCACTTGGAACAACTTTGTGGGTATCATGTTAGCCACCATGGCATTCGATCTGTTTTCATCAAATGATCACATGGGGGGTCAACCAAGAAGTACTAAAAAAGTGTCTGAAAGTTTAATGGCAATCAATCCTTGAATTGCACTGATTACATCCTCTGACTGTTACTTCACAAGATCAATATTGCTGAAGACATATATGTCATCTAATTGGGCATATGTGACACTGTTATTATTCGTGTTTTTTTTAATACATAAATAGCAAAAACAAAAAAGTTGGTTGGTTTGATGAAACCAGGAACAAAATGATAAATAGCATTTGCTGTTTTGTCGGATGCATTAGAACATCTCCTTCTCCAACCTCTTGAGTTGACTTTAAGTTAGGTGGAAATCGGACTCTTGTCACTTCTTATATCATTCAATTCTATAAACCTCAAAGACATTACCAACCACATTAGTTGGCATTTCGAGTAATATTTGATCAAATTGACAAGAAAGCCATAATAAAACTCTTGGCAATTGGCATGTCTCCTGAGCATCTGATATCATGGCAGCAGGTGAAAAATCACCTCTGGTAAACACAAAGGAGCAGTCCCATAACGAGACAGTGAGATTCTCCATAACAAAATACTCTAGTATACTGAAAAACAAGAAGAAGAGGAGCCATTTGTGAAAGAATTTACATCAATGTAAGGTCTACTGAAATTAGTCGGGCAATGCTACATACAATCCAAGAAATTGAATTTCTTTGCAATCCAAACAATAAACAAATAAAAAATTTCTCATTATAGAATGAAATTAATTAAAATACCATTATTTACAAATCAAAATCTCTAAATATTTAAAAATTTCATTTCATTTACTCATAAAACGAAAGTGTTTCAATGAAGACTGTAATGAAGTCCACCAAATATAGGCTGTAAGAAGAATTATTCAAATCCAGATATTCTCTTTCTTGAGCAGATCAGAACCCAATAAGCTTGAAGACCATTTACATGTCTATTTTCCCAACTCCAAACTTTGCCACCCATATCATATTTGAAATAGGCATATGTCATATATCTGCTATTAACTGCTCTTTCTAAGAAGTTTGAATTTGAAATCGGCAATTACTAGATAGTCTTCGTGTATAAACATACGGTATTCTAATCTTATAAGATGGTGTCATATCATTAAAAATGGGAAAAATTTAAGTTCAAAATGTATTTTCAGATCTAACCTACTTGCTTTTTGCTAATTAAGATCATGTTTAGAACTTGGACTGAGTTGAGATCAATTTAGTTCAGTATAATTTTAAGTTAAGTCTAATATTCAAATATTCAACTTTCAAATCGCTAAATTTATATCAAGTTAAAACCTCTTTACATGTAGGACTTGAACCTTTTTCAACTCACACATTTTTACACGTGGGATTTATAATCTTTTTCAACTTCTCATAAATATATTTAAATTCATCTTAACATGCAAACACATATAAATTCATCTTAGATGGGCTCACAAAACTCACCTCATCATCTTAATTCATTACTATTTATAAAGAACTTAACTCAGCTCAACATCCAACGAAGCCACACATGGACAGGAAAAAAAAGTGAAATCCTTTCTTTGGTGGGAAATTTGTTTAACTACCTGCTGTACATAACAGGGACAATGCCGGCCTTCCATTGAGCAATCTTCATGAAAGAAGGCTTGGACATGTCGAAGTGGACACGAGGTGGGTTGTACCAGCCACCATTGTTGGAGTCAGAGACCAGTTTGGAGGGCAGAGGTTTGTAGCTGTGACTGTGGTGAATGGAACCCCACGAAAGCATCACTTGGATTGATAGCACTTTATCTGGTAACAGCTCCCACAAGCGTTCCCATTTTTTAACAGAGTTGAGCTCAAGGCTACTGTATCTCTTCCATATACATTTACAAACAAATTTCCATACCCACAAGCTCCCCCTGTTATAACTTATAAACCCAATTCAAATAACGTCAACCAATTAGTTTTCTACATTTTTTTTTGGTGGGGGACCAAAATATATCTGAATATATATTTCAACAAATTAGAAATGATAAGAAAATGTTATTCATTATATTTATAATAATCATCATTTCATCACCCTTTATATGCCATTAAATGATGAGTAGATAAGTGAAAAATAACAAATAATTTTCTACTTAGATGTCACGTTATAACGATAATTAAAGAGATTGTTCTACTTAGATGTCACAATAACGAAAAAAAGAACTCACGAAAATGAGTTTATAAACTAATGTGATTCAATAACGATAATTTTCTTCTTAGATGCCAGTATCATGGTCTCGGAGGTAGTCTCGTCGCCATAAAAGGTGGCATGAGCAAGCTGCCAAAGGCTTGGCTGGAGAATTACAGCAAGTGTGTTGGTTTGCTGATTATTGCCAATATGGATGCCATCAAGAAGAAACCAAACCTCCATATTAATTTTGTACGTAGAGCTTCTGTACGTACGTACAATGACAATGTGCAATTTGACTATATGAGTCTATATCCATCCCTCCTACGCACGTAATGCTAACCCTAGCAGAAGATAAAGGGACGAAATCTTAGCACAACATATGGAATGAAACCCTAGTAGAGCCAAACACGATAAGAGACTTCTGGAATAACACCTCAGATGCAATTAAAATGTATATGTCCAGTACAGTCCAAATATGTAATACAAGTATTTATAGGTATAGATGAAATAAAAATAACATGTGAGTTACACGTGATATACAACATAAAATAATTTCATGATACTCCTTTTAAGATGGAGAGTATTGACAACGTTGATGGAAACCACCACACGGCTTGAAGTTGTGAGTGTATTGTATTTATATTGATTTACTAGATGCTCTAGAATATTTACATATCAATCAAGAATCAATCTAGAATATTTACAAATCAATTACAATGTAAGTAAAAAGAAAATGATTAGGCTAATTATGATACATGCATTAGGCCTTAGATTAAGGCAAAGTATCCTCAACGCCCCCCCGTAAGCTGAGCATCGGATTGAAACAAACGTGAAGCTTGGATCGAAAGAATTCGAAAGGTAGTCAATGAATACTGTTAGTGAAGATATTGGGAACCTGTAGATGAAAATGAACAAACTGAGTGTGAAGTTTGACAAGTTCCTGAAGGAAGTGGTAGTCTAATTCAACATGCTTGGCCCGCTTATGGGAAACGGGATTAAAGTTCGAAAAAATTGCACTTTTGTTGTCACATAGAAGAAGAGGCTGTAGTGAAAGTGACACCTTTAGATCTTGAAGGAGGTGCGTGATCCAAAGAAGTTTAGCTACAGTATTTGCAAGAGCACGATACTCAGATTCACAATTGGAACGAGATATAGTGGGTTGCTTTTTAACACTCCTAGAAACTAAATTTCCTCCAAGATAGATAGAGTAACCAGAGGTAGACCAAGGTGTGTCAAGACAACCTCCCCAGTAAATTTCAGAGTAAGCAATGAGAGCGCCAGAAGTAGTAGATGAGTGGAAAATGAGGCCAAAATGAAATGTGCCCTTTAGATAGCAAAGAATACGCTTGATTACAAGCAACCGATCTGTGGTTGGTGCATGCAGGAATTGACTGACAGAGTTAACAACATGAGCAATGTTTGGGCGCGTGATGGTCAAGTACTGGAGGGCTCCAACAAGAAATCTGTAGAGAGTAGGATCCGAGAACAGTGGATCATCTGCAGATAGATGCTGAGAGACAACCATGGGAGTGTGTACTGGTTTGCTGTCAAGTAACTAAAGTCGAGTGAGAATGTCCCCTGCATTCTTCAGTTGACTAATGAAAAGACCATTTGTGGTTGGTGTGGCTTCTAGGTTAACAAAATAACTGAGAGGACCCAAATCCTTAACGGCAAATTCAGAGTTGAGCTTGCAAGTGAAACTATCAATAAGAGATGAGTTGTTGCTAGTAACAATAATATCATCAACGTAAAAAAGCAGATAAATGATGTCAGAGTGCTTATAAAAGACGATAATGCATAAATAAAGATACCAATTAGTAGTGATTGAATTCCTTCTAGAGAGGTATTAGCACGACTATAGGAGAAGCCAAACTGAGTAAGAAAAGAGCTGAAGCACTAAAACCAAGCACGAGGTGCTTGCTTGAGGCCATAGAAAGTTTTCTTCAACTGACAAACATGATTGGAAAATCGGGAGTCAATGTACCCCAGAGGCTGCTCCATATAGACATGTTCAGTGAGAGTGCCATTGAGAAATGCATTCTTGACATCAAGTTGACGAAAGGGCCATTTGTTGGTCACAATAATGGAGAGTACAATCCGGATAGTGGTAGCCTTGATAATAAGACTAAAAGTATCAATGTAGTCAAAACCAAGTACCAGGGTGTAGCCCTTGGCCACAATACGAGCTTTGAGATGCTCAGTTGATCCATCAGGTAGATGTTTTGTTCGAAATACCCGTTTGGATCCTACGATATTGGTATTTGCAGGTCGTGGAACCAAAACCCAGGTGCGATTGTTTTGTAAAGCTTGAACATCTTCATCCATAGCAGCAAGCCAAGTAAGGTTCTTAACAGTGAATTTGAATCATTTAGGCTCAGTGGAGGCAAGCAGAGCAGGCAAGAGTCCAGAGGATCATAAGACACCAAGATTCGCTGGTCCAAGTGGCACCATGAATATTTGGAGTGGGAGAGAGAGTACCGGTATGTGTAATGGGTAAAGAGGCACCATTATCCACAATTACTGAATCTTTACCCGTGTATAGAATGGGCTAGTCCAAGTGTGATGCGTCATTGGACATGTGGGTTGAAGCCCCAATGTCCAAAAACCAGTCCAAAGCCTCTCAATCAGTGATGGAGCACAAGGTGTTGAATGCTTCGGCTAGTTGGGCCCTTGGACCAAAGGGTGTATACCGTTGGTTGCAGGGGTCAGCATAGTGGCCATCCTGTTAGCAGATTTGGCAGCGAGAGGTTCAGCGTCCTTGATTGCGGTCCCTGTTTGAAGAGTTTCGACCATAGCCATTGTAATTGATATGTCAAATATTGCTCTTGATACCATGACAACGTTGATAAAAACCACCACACGGCTTGAAGTGGTGAGTGTATTATATTTATATTGATTTACAAGATGCTCTAGAATACTTACATATCAATCAAGAATCAATCTAGGATATTTACATATCAATTACAATGCAAGTAAAAAGGAAATAATTAGGCTAAAATCATGGGCTAATTATAATACATGCATTAGGCCTTAAATTAAGGCAAAGTATCATAAACAAGTCTATAAAATGTACTCTCATCTTAAAAACTAAATGATGAAATTGTTGAAAACTAAAAGGTTTAGTCAACACATCAGAAAGTTGATGTCCAAAAGCCAAGTGAAAGGTCTTTATAATACCAGCTTGTATTTTTTTCTTAATAAAGTGACAATCCATTTTAATGTACTTTGTTCTTTCATAAAAAAAAATAGATTGGCAGTAATGTGTAAAACAGTCTGATTATCACAAAAAAGTTGAGCACTATAAATATGTGAAACACCAAAATTAAATAAGAGAATTAAAAGCCAAATAAGATCACAAGTGATAGAATCTATAGATCTATACTCGGCTTCAACAAAGGACCTAAAAATATTGGTATGTTTCTTAGCTTTTCAAGAAACCAAAAAATTTCCAAGAAAAGATTTAATAACCACTTATAGATCTTCTACTGTCAAGATAAGATGTCCAATCAGAATTAACAAATGCTTTGAGAGATAAAGAATTATTAATTGGAAAGAAAATGACATGCCCAAGAATACTTTTAATATATATAAACTTCTGTAGGCAACTTGAGGTTGTTTAGATTGAGTCATGTATTGACTGAGCCTATTAACAAAATAACAAAAGTTTGACTGAGTTAATGTGAAGCATTAAGTATCATATATACTTAATCGTCTGATATAATATAAAATGCTATAATCCTAGTCGAAGGTAAAAGAAAGAAACATGATATAAGGGATGAAACCCTAGTAGAGCCAAACACGGGAAGAGACTTTTGGAATAATTACCTCAATGCGATTAAATGTATATGTCCAATACGGTCCAAATATGTAGTCAAGTATTTATAATTACAGGTGGAATAAAAATAACATGTGAGTTATATATAAGTGATATACAACATAAAATTAATTCATGATACCAGCACCACTTAAACATCATTGCCTTAATTCGTTAGCCTCGCCATGCTTGACTCTTTCTACACTTCTTTTTAAGGGAAGAAAAATGAGTTTTTAAATCATGTTTTGTTCCCCCATTAAAATGTGGTCGGCAAAAGAAAATTATTGCACCGTCTGGATTGAAAAGACATCAAACTAATTGGGCGGTACAGATTGACAACGATGGTTCTACTAACCGTTAGATAACTGCCTGAAATTATATAATTTTGGGACGTGCGGACAGGTTTATTTCAGTGATTTACCAGTACAATAGGTTTTGTAATTTTTATATAATTTATAGTGTTATCAGATTTTTCTATTTTTTATTATTTTATTTTAAATATTTTTTAATATTCTTAATCATAAAAAAATAAAAATAAAAATAAAATTTTATTAATATTCATATTTTTAATCACTAAGTAAAATTAAAAATTAAAAATTAAAAAAAATTAAATACAAAAAAGGTTATAAAATTGTTGTGAAATGATTGTAAGTATATTATTTCTGTTATACTTTATACGTACTCTACCTTTTTTTTCCATAAAGTGTGCTTAAATAATTTCCAAAGTCAAATAATATTTTCTTTCATTTTTATTAATCAATCTAATTTTCAATGATTGGAAATGGAAGAATCTCACCAGAATTTTGAGTAATAATGATTCTTCTATTTGATTTGTCCAAATTTAAGGACGGAAATTTCATTAGCGATATTATTTATTAAAATAACTTATAAAAATAATAATATTTTATAGAAATACTCTAAATTTAAATTATAATTTTGTAAAAATTTGTACATGATCATTACCATTTAAGGATTGGAGACCCAAAAGTAAATGAATATTTCTATCCCAATATTATATCTCAAAACTTTTTTTATGTTTTGGAAGAACTTAATAATAAAAACAAGAAGCCGAAATAGTTCCTACGTATATATGAAATATTTTTGAAAAAAAAACCTGGGTTCGACCAACTTATTAAAAGAATAAGATATTGAAGCACTGACTAGTCTAAGGTCTGATTTATTTTTGGAGTTAATTTTAATTCAATTCATCTTATCTAATTATTATAATTTTTTAAAATTCTCAGATAAAATAAAATAAAATTTTAAAATTTTAAAATTAAAAAATATATTAAAAAATATATCTTAACAATATTTTAATTGAATTGAGATATAAAAAAAGAAAAACAAATCAGGCCAATATAAACTACTCATGTGCGACCTTTTAAATTTATGGTTTGATTTTGAAAGTCATATTGCCGGCCTTGTCTTGACGGTGGATTAATGAAGCACTCCAAAAAAATACTTCATTTGGGGCTATATTCATTTACGGCGGTAGAAATATTGTGGAAAAAAGTCATTTTTGTCATTTTGGTTTTTTCCTTTCTGTCAACTAATTCAAGTCGCTGAAACAAAACTAGGAAAATAAACTAAAATTAAATTCGTGCCTGATTTTCCCCCCAAGTTCCCAACCCCCCACCCCGAGACATTTCCCACTCCCCCCCCCTCTCTCTCGGCTTCGTACAGTGGTTTCCCATTGCCAGCACCGCCTTAATCTCGTCGTCTTCCTGCCGCTACTTGGACCGCAAGCTGGTTTCCCATTGTAGCTTCGACGAAGTCCTCTGTCAAATTCGAACAAGGCATCTTCCGTGTTCTGCGTGAATCCCTTCCCCTGTTTCCTAATTTGGTACGTGTGCCACAACTTCTCGATTATATGTTCTCTTTTCACAAACTGTGTTGTAAACCATTGTTATCTTTCAATTGAACCTCTAATCGTTGGTCGGAGGCGCGGAATTTGGAAATTTGCTTGTGATTTCTAGGTTTTTTGGTAGATATCACCTGGTCAACATGATTGTGTAATAATTATTTAGTCTATTCTAAATAGCAAAAACCAGATTATCATATGCATGAATCATGATGCTTTGATGAGATAAATTGTTACATGCTATGAGGTTAAATATTTTTGTAGTATTGACTTTTTTAGTTGAACTAATGCTTTTGTCTGAGCATTTTGATTATTTCAAAATTTAATTGGTTTATGTTGTTAAGTAAAAGAAACTGTTCAATATAAACTGTAATTTGGTCATAAAATCTTCCTCCCCGCCAACCCCTCCTCCGTTTTGTTGGCAACAAATATCCTATGAATGAAGTATTAATTGCTAGAATAGGTACTTCGAGTCAACCTGAGTTTTCATGTGCTCAATGTCATCATATCAGGATTTATGTCATTTAAACCATGCCATTAATGGAGATGCTCCTAAATTATGCTAGTCTTTGAATTTAGGTTTTGTTTTTTTTTTTTCCCTCCTCATTGAAAAGTTTTGTATGTGGCATCAAGTAACTAGTGATGTTATTTTAATTAAGGAGAATATGGTGTGACTTCTTTAGTAGTATGTTATTTTCTTTATATGATATATATATATTTATATTGTAATTGATCCCTAATTTACAATGCATGTGTGTCTGACTTGAATTTTAGACTAATTCATTCTTGTTTTTCCATTTATGTATTTGGATAAATAATTCTTTTATATAATATAAGTTCATAAATTCAAGGTACTTCTTTGGAGTGGTACCAGTTGCTCGATATTTTGTAGCAATCTCCTCTGCCTTGAGAATTTTTTTCCTAAGAGTATTGCCCTCTTTTCTTATGCTTTCTTGTGAATCATAGCAGCTTTGTTCTACTGGGATACTAGTTATCATGTTAAAATATTGGAAAAATAATTTAATGGATTTGTCAATTTGAGGTGGCCGTAATAACCAGTTTAGATTAAATTATGTGTAAATCTACTCTACTCTCTTTTGATTTTCTATTAGTGCAACAAGGTTTGAGTTTGACAACACAGATCGAATGGAGTTCATTTTACATGTCTGATAGAATGATTCCAATCTCCATTGCTCTGTAAGTAACAATTCAGTAAGTAGATTGGTAGAAGAATCTCAAATCATGTACAATATCCATTCTTGATGCTGGAAGCAGCATTTAAAAAGGTGTCAAGTCCAAGAAAAATAATCTGATCACCTAGGAAATCTTGAATTTTTGAGTCCAAAAGAGGGTATAATAATCCCAAACTCTACAACTTTTACAAGAAAAAAAAGAAAATTAGTGTAATTGTGTTGGTTTCTTTGCGTGCAGTGCAGAAGACATACTTCTTGGGTCATTGCCTACTCCTCCTATTGCTGCTGTTTTTTTATCAAGGGCTTTCCAATCTATTTGAGAAGTTTGGAAGGTAATCCCCTTATTGCTCATTGTCGTTGCCATTTTTAGTTGGGCTCTACCTTGTGAGAAATTATACGTTGGAACGTAAGTACTCTGCAATTCCCTCTCACTCATTTATTCTAATTTTAAATTCACTTGGATATAAAAGTCTTTTGTTTCTGCACATTATGTGGAAATCTCTTTGAGTTTGGACTAACCGAATCCAAGAACTTTATCTCTGTTTGTTGCCTTCAAGTTTAATGTTGTAGACTAGTCCAAATATAAGAGTAAATTAAGGTGCATGGGAAAGTTTCAAAGACCTATATATATTTGATTATAAGTTGAATCTATAAGTTTCAACTGCCCCTTTTAAGCTCTATATAATATAAATCTGGCAATATATATATATATATATATATATATTGATCCATTACCGACAGCTTTAGTTTATTACTGCATTTCCTTAAACAAGTTGCATAGCCAATTAGATCTATACTGCATTTGCAATTTTATAGTCTTAGTCTGTTTCTTTCCCCAATTTTGATGAGGTGTTAGGACTCTTTGGCTTGGGGTTCCTGTTATGTCCACATATGCATTGCAATGGTCTTCTCAGCATGCACATATACTAGATATGCAATTGGTGCTTTCTCAGCATCTTGTAATAAATTTTTAATTTTTTACTTGTGTTGCAGGAAGCTGCTCTTTGACATAATAGATGAATAAATTCTCAAAAGATTGTAAGCTTTTTTGTAGACGAGCAGAGGCCTAAACTGAATCAACTAGCCTGATATTCAATTTTGGTTATCAGAATTTTCTAGAAGTGATCTCATCTCTATGAGTTGAATTTTTATTTTTGTCCATTAATTACTCGCTTATATATTGCATATATTGTTGTAAATTTGTAATTGTAGTCTCTTTATAATGTCCTGCTGGCTTAAGCAATCGTGGGAAATTATTGAAGTCAAAAGAGGAATAATGATACAGTTATTAGAAGTGGAAATTACCGAACGAGGGATTTGATATCAGCTGTTTGATTAGCTTTCAGTTGTTAATATAATTTATTGGCCTGATCAATATTGTGTAGGTGATCTGAAATTAGGATAATGCTTGCATGCTTTCTCTTTTTTTTTTTTTTTTTTTTTTTTAATAATGCTGGTGTTCCATCTATCCATTTGTTGATCAGTGAGTTAATCAGTTATCTGTGCGTTTGATTTCGATGGTTTTGCCGTACACATTATTATATGGTGCACTTGCATAATGTGTGCATGCACCAAGTATACCTTAGTAGTTATTATTTTTAAAAAATGTAATAAACATTATTTTAATGCTCCCTACTTTTATGTACCTCCTTATCTGATGGAATAGAGGCTTTAATATATCCAACCAGGAAGACATAGGGAGTGGCAACGGTCAGCAACCATTCTAGCTTTTCCAAGATTGTTTTTTCTTTAACCAAAATCTGTTCTCTAATGTAGTCATTATCTTGAAGAGTTGAGAGTAGATGCAGAGGGTGTTTCACGTCCATATCAATATCATAACTCGTTCATTTAATTGCTATCATTTTTTTTTTACTTATGCAGGAAGCTGCCCTTTGACATGATGAATGAACTTCCAACAATTTTTGAAGTGGTGAGGGATATAGAGATGTGGCTTTGGTAGCTGTATTCTTCGTTGGCAAGCCTAATACAATCCTTGCAATTCAATGTATTTGACTATAGAGAAATTTCAGGCTGGGCTGATTTTCAGTATTACGATGCTTTTATGGGACTAAAATGGACTTTGAAATCATTATATATTTTGTATTCCATCATTTTCGACTGGCTTGCTTGGAAATATCTTGAAAGGCAAAATTTATTTTCTTGAAATATTCAAGTGTTTACTTTTTAGAGACTTTAATTTATATCTCTTTACATATAATATACAATGGATTGCTGATGCTAGGTTAGGCTTATGTATGCACAACATTGACTTTTCTAACAATAAATGCGATATGATATTAGGCGAGTGACGTAATTTTAACTAAATGGGTAGGTTAATGACTTCAAATATAATATTGTAATTGTATTGAATCCAATAGCATATTGTAATTTACATGCTTTCTCCTATTTTTCTCTATTTCTTTTCTAATATTTTGTATTTTATTGGTGGGGCGGAATTTGGATGGCAGAGCTGAAGAACAAAGGAAGGAGACTTTGAATTTGGATGATTTTTTTATTTTACTCTTCCAATTTGGTATAATACTTTTGGAATATAGGATTTTGACATTTATCTTTTTCCCCCCTTTTGAGGATTAGGAGTTGAAGTTTCTCTAATTTTATCAATCAAGCATAATTTGAAGCAGCTTGAAGAACAAAATAATTGCACATTAATTTTTTTTTCTTCTGCAGAGAATATGCTTATATGCATCCTTGTTTCTCATTTACATGATTTGTGTTATTCGAATTCAAATATGTACATTGAGAATATTTGAATGAAGTTGATGATATGTATTGGCAAGTAAATATGAGTTTCTCCTAATTTAGCATTTTTTAATTTATTACTAAGCAAGTAACTATCATAAAAGAGATAAATATTAGGAAAAAAAACAATCACATACAACAAAACGAAAAAAAATAAATTCCGGCACAAAATCTAACAGGGCAAAATCAGTTTTTAAACAAACATTTTGTGACAGAATTTTTGGTTATTTGCGGCGACAGTTGGTCGCCGCAAAAAGTATATTTCTGTTAAAATGTAGCCGGAAACATCTTTTCTTGGCTCATTATCAGAGGCTATTCCTGGGTGACAAAGTTTAGCCGGAACAAGGCAATTCTGGCGATTTTTGTATTATTTGTGGCGATTTTTAGTCGCGGGAAATAGTCTTATTTTTTGTAGTGAAGTATCAACAAATTAATACCATATTAAATTGTCTTTCTCGAGAAAAAAAAAACAAAAAATTAACACTATGCCCCAGTACATGAATTTAAGTATATTATATATAATTGTTCCGTAAGTTGTGAAATCGGCAAAAAGTTTGTTGTTTTTGTATTTATTTAAGAAATTAATAATCTTTTGTCGTCATAATTTTGTATTTGTCGTCCTTAACTCCATATATATCAAATAATTTCCTACAATAAAACTGATGATACGAGTTAATTTCGTTCTAAAAATGTGCAATGTTTTCAAATTACAAGTAGCAGACTCTTTAATCAAATTATTATATATATATATATATATATATATATTAAGGAATTTGCTGCGTACAATCAAATTTGCAGATCGATTTGCATATTAATATTAATATCTTCATATTAAAAATTTAAATTTGCACCGTCTCTATTAAAATTTGATTTTATAACCAATCATATTGGATGTATCATGTGTACTTTGGACTTGGACAAGTGAAAATTTTGAAATGATAAAACTTGATTGTAAGTGATTCTACGCACCCACCTAATGTAATTGATCAAAAAGTCAAATTTTAATAAATTGTACGAAGTACAAATTTAAATTTGAATATAAAGTCAAGAAGGTACACAGATTGATTCACAAATTTACTTATTATACGAAGCAAATTAACTCTTTTGAAATAAATAGAGTTCAATCTTAAAAGAATTATTTAGAAGAAAGTCCCCTCAATTCTTTAAAGCTCAACAGATATAGAGTAATATAAAGTAACAATATAATTTTAGATTAGTGTGTAAGTCTCGCATATCCTCTTAAAAAAAAATAATGACGTACACCATTAAAATATAGGTTTTTTTTTTTATATGAGCCCTATATTTATTTATTTATCTTCA
This sequence comes from Platycarya longipes, assembly GCA_036559045.1. Lineage (NCBI taxonomy): Eukaryota > Viridiplantae > Streptophyta > Magnoliopsida > Fagales > Juglandaceae > Platycarya > Platycarya longipes. The sequence continues at coordinate 9,753,690 of CM071799.1, read as the reverse complement.
AATGGAATACTAGGTGGCTTCAAAAAAAAAAAAAGGAATACTATGCATGACTTACGCACATATATAAATCATTTTCCTTTTATATATAATTGAATGATGTACAACTCACTTTGGTTTATATCAGGGAGTACGACGTACGTCGGACTGCTTGCTTGCCTCAATTTTTCATTTTTGTTTAATTTGTGTTTCGAGTCTTTTGACATTGGGATTATTCGTAATATTGAAATAAGAATAGTGATAATACTTAATTTATGAGTTATTTTACATAAACTTCTTTCATTTAATGTATATAGTAGCAGCTAGCGGCCTTATAGACGTACTTACTACAAATGCAAGAGTAATAGGTCTTGGTTCGCTCACACTTCATCAAATTAATGAAAAGACCGTCGAAATCTAGAAAAATCATGAGAGCTTCGATCTAGACAAAGAATTTAAGACACACCAACCATGATTAATTTGGAATTTTGGAGATAAAGATGTCTCTCTCATTATATTATAAAATTCTTTGATGGTTTAGACCAAATGATCATCCATCACGATTCACCAACCTAATACATATAATATATATTTCCCTCCTTAATTATCACGAAATTTACCTTTTTTCCTTGGAAAACAGGAAAGGTAAAACATGTTCGATCTTAGGGAGAGGAAAAAAAAGAAAAGAAATTAGCTAAAGATGGTACATATATATATTATAGCCAGCTTGTATATTAACAAACGTCGTATTGGTTTCATCGACCGATCGACGATGGCATTGCATGATGGTGAATACCAACATCAACGAAAGTTGACATTGGCCTTATAAGTCAATCCTACATTCCAGTTACTGGGAGCAACGTTCCATGCAAATAAGGTCTCCTTTGTAGTGTAAGAAGTAATCCTGAAAGAAAGAGATTGGCCTCCCAGAGTAGCAAATGCTTGGTACGAAGCTCCCCAGTTATGGCTCATTTTTATCCACCCTGTTCTGCTTCCTTTCACCCACATCTGTGAAATGTCTCCCCCACCTCCAACGTTCATCACATATGCCAACAGCCAATACCCATTTCCTTGAAAAGAGAATCGAAGCCCACCTCTACTTTGGCATGGTACCCTACAACCAATCAATCACATATATGCAAAGATCAATTAAATCATTAAGATGAGTTTAGTGGTTTGAAAATTTAGTATTTGAATATTAGACTCTATTTAAAATTAGACTGTATTGAATCATTCTCAATTAGTTCAACAACCAAAAAGGCTGGGGTAATATATAAGTGATGTTTTAAAGTACCTGCGGTACATGACCGGGACAATGCCGGCCTTCCACTGAGCAATCTTCATGAAAGCAGGCTTGGACATGTCGAAGTGGACTCGAGGTGGGTTGCACCACCCGCCATTGTTGGAGTCCTGAGACCAGTTTGGTGGGCAGAGGTTTGTAGCTGTGACTGTGGTGAATGGTACCCATCCAAAGCACCATTTGGTTTGATAGCACTTTATCTGATAACAGCTACCACAAGCATATCCATTGTTGAACAGAGTTGAGCTTAAGGCTGCTGTGTCTGTTCCGTAGCCGTTGGTAAACAAGTTACCGTACCCACAAGCTCCCCCTGTTTAACCATAAATTGAACATTAAATATCAAGGCTCTATATTTGTAGTTTGCAACTTTGCACACTAATAATAATTGACAAAATCAAGAGTAGGAAAATATTTAGACATAAAGAATTATATAAAAGTAATAAACTCATAAATTGATGTGATTTTGTAATATGTCTAAATTTATTTTTATTATAAAATATATTTAATGAATCTCATGAAACTAAACTAATTTCTAAAAATTCTCCATGTTTATAATAATTATAAAAAAAAAAGGTATATATGTAGCAGTTCTCGAGTAGGAAAATACGGTTGATGACACGTAAGAAGGTATACGTACCCATAGTCTCGGAGGCAGTCTCGTCACCGTAGAAGGTGGCATGGGCGAGGTGCCATGCGCTTGGTCGGAAGACAGCGTCCGTCGTCTTAATGCTGATTGTCAGAATAAATATTGCGATCAACACCAACCTAAACATCATCATCACCGAACCAAGGGAAGTTGCAGCCATGCATGCCTCCATGATCTCTTGATCTCTATATTATCACTACAATGTATGCGTATAATGTTGTCTACTGCTACAGCATCTGCTCACTTATATATAGCGTCCAACCACAGGTCCACAGGCATTATTGGACATCAACAGATTGACTTCGTGGCCCTCACGAAGATTTTTTTTAATAATAATAATAATAATAATAATAAAGGAATGTTTGACTAATTTTAGAGTTTTCTTTTTGTTTAAAAATGATTGGACGTGATATATGTCTGTGTTTTTTTTAATATTCCCTGGAGGTACCCCAATATATATAAAGTGGCCAAGGGAAACTTACATGCCCGCTAATGTCGGTTTGTGATGGCTACCTGCATGTTTTTTAGTACTTGGGGACGTGCAAGCATGAACTTAAACTCTTTGTGCTTTTTTCCACTAAACTAGCTAGGTACGTACGTAACCATTTCTTTGTTTCTTTGCGAGCATCTGTTTTATTATTATTATCTTGATCTGACTGCATGTTCAAAAAATACTTTTCATTTGGTTAAGATGAACTTATAATTGGGGGTAATTCCAACATCCAATGTCATGTCTCTTACAACTAGTGAATAACGAATTAACTTAATTTAAGGACAATGCCATTTGGTTTGTCCAGCTCTTTTGTTTTGTTTTTGTTTTTTTTTTTTATGGGAGGTTTGTCCAGTTTTAGGCCTTATTTATTTTTTGAGACAAAATTAAAAATTTAAAACTCTTTTCAAATTTATTATTATATTTTTTTCAAATCTCTATATAAAATATAATAAAAAATTCAATCTTTTCAAAATTCAAAATCACTTTATCAAGTTCTAAAATAAAATTATATTAAAAAAATACTTTATAATAATATTTTATTCTTTTTTTAACTTTTATCTTATCCCATCTCTAAAAATAAATCAACTCTTAATTTTAGGAAAACATAACTAAACCCATCGAGACTTTATTTTGATAGTGGGTCCGATAGGATTTTTTTTTTTACTTAATAATTAAGGAAATATTTTTAACTATTGTTTCTAAATTCGTTTGATTCAAAAATATTCAAGAATATAAAGAAATATATATTTAAAAAAAACGAATGGATTTCTTCAAAGAATTTCGAATCCTTGGTTTTAAGGATTAAGAATATAAATTATATTTATTTTAAAGAAGAGTGATTTTATCTCTAACTTCATTGATTTCTTTAAAAGAAATACTACGTACAATTTAGAAAACGGATAGTTACAAAAATCCAAAAATTCAATGTCTTGTAACAAAATAAAGATTCAAAATATTGTTATAAAACTAAAAAAATAAATATTATTGCAAGAGATTTTATAAGAAAAAATATTTAAAACTTTTATTACTCAATAAATAAATTTTCTCTCTTCCTTTCTCTTGACTCTTTATTTCTTTCTCTTTTCTTTCGTTTTTATTACAAATTGATCAAAAAATTCATCATATATGTTGAGAAAATCAGTGCTGCGATGGGGGTCTTTTAATAATACATGGAGAATAGCATTGAGCGAAAGGCGAAGAGAAGAGAGAAGAAAAATGGAGGGAGTGCATGGGCGCGCCCCCCGGGGGGGGGGGGGGAGGTTTCTTCATTGCCCCCCATTATTGCTTTTACAATACTCCCCCTTGAATGATCACCCATAAAAAATCTATCTCGTTAAAACCTTGTTAAGGAAAAATCCAATGAAAAAAATGATCAATAGTGAAGGAAAATGAATACAGTATTCATAGGTACCGTCAAGTACTTTTGAGATTGCCTCATTAAAACCTTGCAAAAGAAAATCCAAGGGGACAAAACCTTAGCGAAGGAAAAAGAGCACAATTAGCACAAATCTTCAAGACATTTACTCCCTCTGAAAAGTGCATGACGATAGATCTTTAAGTTTTCGCATTCCAATGTTTTGCATAATTTTCTTGAATATCGCAGTTGGTAATACTTTTGTGAATAAATCTATCAAATTATCACTTGATTCTATCTGATTGACATCAATTTCACCTTTCTCTTGAAGTTCGTAAGTATAAAAGAAATTTATGTAAAATATGTTTGGTTCTGTTACCTTTGATATATCCTCATCTAACTTGAGTGATACAAGCAATATTATCTTCGTATAAAATTGTTGGGTTATTATTGATCATGGGAAGACCATACTTTTCTTGGATATGTTAAATCACGGATCTCAGTCAAATACACTCTCGACTTGCTTCATAAATTGCAATGATTTCTGAATGATTTGAAGATGTGGTAGATAGTGTTTGTTTGACAGATCTCCAAGATATGACAATATCTCCATAAGTAATTACATATCCACTTTGAGATCTATCTTTGTGTGGATCTGAAAGATAACCTGCATCTGCATACCCAATCAATTATGGACTTGATCCACGCTGATAAAATAATCTCATATCAATTATACTTTGAAGGTAACGAAACACATGTTTAATATCATTTCAATGCTTTCGAGTTTGTACAAAACTATATCTTGCAAATTGATTAACTGAGAATATAATATCAGGTCGAATGCAATTTACAAGATATATAAAATCTCCAATTGCACTGAGATATGGTACTTCAGGACCAAGAATTTCTTCATCGTCTTCACAGGGACGGAATGGATCATTCCTCACATCAAGTAATCGAACAACCATTGGAGTATTCAGGAGATGGACTTTGTCCATATAAAAGTACTTCAAGACTTTTTCTGTATACATGGACTGATAAATAAAAATTTCATTTGGCAAGTGCTCAAACTGCACGCCGAAACAAAACTTTGTTTGGCCAAGATCTTTCAAATCAAATTCATTCTTTAAATATATAAAGGTTCTTATGATCTCTTGAGGAGTTTTCATAATATTTAAATCATCAATATAAACCGTAATAATGACAAATTTGAATTCTGACTTCTTAATAAAAATACATGGGCATATAGGATTATTCTCAAATCCTTCTTTCAATAGATATTCACTTAGGCGATTATACCATATGCGTCTGGATTACTTTAACCCATATAATAATCTTTGAAATTTGATAGAATACAAACTTTTAGATGTACTTGTAGATGCTTCAAGCATTTTATATCTTTTAGGGATTTTCATATATATGTCATAGTCTAAGGATCTATATAAATATGCAATGACCACATCCATCAACCGCATATCTAATCTTTTTGTAACAATCAGACTAATCAAAAATCTGAATGGATTGTATTCATAACGAGAGAATATGTTTTATCATAATCAATCACGGGTTTCTGCAAGAAATCTTGTGTGACAAGTCGTACTTTGTACCGCACAATTTCATTTTTCTCATTATGTTTTCGTACAAATACCCACTTATATCCAATAGGCATTACATCCTTTTAGTATTTGGACAACAAGTCCAAATGTCTTTCGCTTTACTAGTGAGATTAATTCAACTTCAATAGTTGCTTTCCATTTTGGCCAATCATTTTTATGTCGACATTTTTCGACGATTTTTAACTTACTTTCTTCATTATTTCTGGTAATGTCAAGGGCCATCTTATATGAAAATATGTTGTCGACAACAGTTTTATTTCTATCTATAATTTCTCCAGTACTAATGAAATGTGTCAAGATCTCATTATTTTCAGGTACCTGTTCCTCTTTAGGGGAAAATATTTCATGAAACACCTCTTCAGGAGGTCCATTTTTAGAAGATTTTGGAATAGAAGATTTGACCTCTTCTGGAGCATCAACTATGCTTGTAATCTGTATTGTGGGTATGAGTTATTCATGAACACAAAATTTATTTTGTATCTTTCTCCTTCGAAAATTTTTGTCTTTTGCACCAATAGATCTTCCACACTTCAGGCGTGTCTTAGACTCTTCTATTGCTGTTTTGACAACTTGTCATTCAGGGACTTCAATCCTTGCTGGAGTATTAACAGCAGGAATATATGATTTTACCACACTTTTAGTGTCGGTAAATACATCCGATAATTGATTTGCAACACTTTACAAATGGATAATCCTCTAAACTTCTAATTTACATTCATTTGTATGATGATCAAATTGAGACAGGATTTTATTATTCCAAGTAATTTTTTGTCATGCTTTAGGCACCAATTTTACGTTACCCAATAATGGAAAAGTGGATTCGTTAAAGTGACAATCCTCAAAACATGTTTTAAACATATCCCATGTAAGAGGCTCAAGATATCTAATAATAGTTAGAAAATCAAAACCAACATATATTCTAAGTCTACGTTGATGGCCCATTTTTATACGTTATGAAGGTGCAATTGGAACATATATAGCATATCTAAAAGTACGAAGATGAGAAATATTGGTTGTTGACCAAATGCAAACTGTAATGGAGAATATTTATGATATGCAGATGGTCTAATTCGAATTAATGATACTACATAAAGTATAGCATGTCCCCAAGTAGAAACAGGTAGTTTTGATTTAAAAAGTAAAGGTCTAGTAATTAGCTGAAATCTTTTTATCAAAGATTTAGCTAAATCATTTTGAGTGTTTGTATGGACAACAGGATGTTCAACATCTATTCTTATTGACATGCAATAGTTATCAAAAACTTGAGATGAAAATTCACCTACATTATCCAATCAAATAGTTTTAATTGGATACTCCGAGAATTGTACTTGTAGTTTGATTATTTTGTCAAGAAGTCTAACAAATGCAACATTTCTAGTGGAAAACAGACAAACATGTGACCATCGTCTTAATGCATCAATCAAAACCATAAAGTATCTAAATGGTTCACTTGATGGATGAATAGGCCTACATACTTTCCCGTGAATCCTTTGAAAAAATGATGAGAATTCAACGACTTTTGAGGGAGATGATCTGATAATCAAATTACCTTGAGAACATGCAAAGCAAAGATATTTATTGGGTAAAAAAATCTTTTGATTCTTTAAGGGATGCTCATGCGATTTGTCAACGATTCATCTCATCATTATTGATTCCGGATGTCCAAGACGATCATATTAGGTTATAAATACTTTGGGATCAATACACTTCCAGTACATTACCACATATGATCCACTTGTTCTCATTCTTGTATAATACAATCCAGAAGATAGAGCAGACAGTTTTTCTAATACGAGCTTCTGACCCGATATTATTTTAGTAATGAAGAAATGTTCTTTCCTGTCTTCATTGGTAGTTTCAATATGATAATCATTACGACATATATTTTAGAAATTCAATAAATTTATTATAGATTGTGAAGAAAATAGAATATTATTAATACAAAATTTGGTATTATTAAGCAACACAATATAAGCTCTTCTGAATCTCTCAATTAGATTTAATGAACCTAATATGATATGGACATAGGTTTTGCTTAGTATTAGATTTTGAAAATATTTCTTATCTTTGAAATTTGTGTGAGTTGTAGCACTGTCAGTCAGATATACATATTTATCATTCAACTCAGAAATAAAAAATTCATCAATGTGATCCATGATTATATAAAATACACAAAACGTTCATTACAAATATTAAAAAGTTCGAAAAATAAAGAAAATACATTAATTGGAAGGAACACTTTTATTTCCAATCAAATGATCAATTCTACCATCAGGGACCAAAGAATTTAGAAACATCAAGATGAGTGATATATTCTCCATCTATATATAATGAATCATCTGATATTGGTTCTACTAAATTTGTTTCAAAATTTTTATTTTTCCCTTTTATAGATGTTTGATATAGATCTACCAAGTGCCTGGTTGTACGACAAGTACGTGACCAATATCCAGTCATACCACATCCATAGCACACTTTTTCGCCTCTTTTTGAAGAATTATTTTGAGAATTTTTACCCATATCTGAGTTATACCACTTCTGGTGTTACAGTATATTTTTATTATTATCCCTTTTAATATTGTCGTTTCTGGGACCAACATTTTCATAATTTATCTTACCACGTCCACGCTAACGATTTTTTCAAAATGATGCATCATTCGTTTCCGAAAATGATGTAAATATAATATCATTCACTTATGGGAATGATATTGAACCAGTAGGATGTGACTGATGGCTTATTAATGGAAGCTCATTATTTTACTCAGCTATTAAAAGACAAGATATAAGTTTAGAATATTTTTTGAATTTTCGCTCTCGATATTGCTGCTACAAGAGCGCATTCAAGGTATAAAAAGTAATATATGTATTCTCTAACATATCATCATCGGTGATTTCCGCACCGCATAATTTTAATACTGGGCTGATTTTAAAAAGTGCGAAGTTATATTCACTAACACTTTTTAAATCTTGTAACTTCAGGTGCAACCAGTCATAACGAGTTTTTTGGAGGATAACAATCTTCTTGTGTTCATATCTCTCTCTTAAGTTATTTCACAAAATAAAGGAATCTTTTACTATAAGATATTCAATTTTTAATTTTTCGTGAAGATATTGGCAAAAAAAAATCATTATCTTAACACAGTCCTGCAAGGACGCTTGATTTCCTTCTTTTATTGTTTCTCCCAGGTTCATTGCATCCAAATGGATCTCAACATCAAGAATTCATGATAAATAATATTTTGCAGATATGTCAAGAGTAACGAATTCCAACTTTGTAAGATTTGACATTTTCTACATATAAAAATAGTGAAATAAATATTTGTATTTAAGAAATATATTTATAAAGTCACGGGAGTAAACGCAGATTTTATCAAATAATAATCAACAATATAATATTTCATATTCATCTCAACAACTGAAAATAATATATTGAAAAACTTACTTGAAGTAGAAGATCACTAGCTTCAGAATTAGTAAAACTTCATGCTGATAACGTGTTATAAAACTAAAAAGAAAATATTATTGCAAGAGATTTTATAAAAAAAAATTTTTAGAACTCTTATTACTCAAAAAATAAATTTTCTCTCTTCCTTTCTCCTTTTTCTTCCTTTCTTTTTTTTTTCGTTTATATTACAAACTGATATGAAAATCCATCATATATATAGGAAAAATTAGCGCTGCAATGGGAGTCTTTTAATAATACATGGGAGACAACATTGAGGGAAATGCGAAAAGAGGAAAGAAGAAAATCGGAGGGGCACATGTGGAAGCTCTTCATTACCTCCCATTATTACTTTTATAATAAATATAACATTTTTGTGTACTTTTATTGACACTTAGTTACTGTAATTGATTGCTTTATCTTTTTAATATAAAAAAATTATTTTAATCAATCACATCAAAATATATAATAAATATATAAAAGTGATTGTATTTTTTTTATTTTTTAATAGAAAAACACTATAATCTAAAAGGTTTCATTGAAGTGCCTTCAGCCCGTTGATAAGCCCATCTGGCCTAAAAAGCCGTACTTGCACGAGAAACAAGATGAATATGCAGTCGACCCGAACCCAAGAGAGATGGTCATGGACAAGAGAAGCAAAGAAGCGAAGGTGGTTGCAGCCGCTCAAACCCAAACCGTACCAAAGTCCACACCCTCTTTTTAGAATAGACCCATCCCGCCTCCTCCTCTCTAGCCCCACAGCCGCCACTCCTAGCTACCCTCCTCAATCATTTCTCACTCTCGTTCTCTATGTACTTCCTCTCGTTTTTGTTTACTACATAAAATAACAATGTGATATTCGCTATGACGTTCTGAAACTCTTGAATTGTACAAATTTGTATTGATTTCTTTTGTGGTGTTGCTCCGAGTTTTCACCAAGGTATGCGCTAAGTTTGTCAAAACATTCACTTTTAGTGGTGTTGCAGAAAGCTTTTATATTTGCTTATTAGAATGCTTGAGTAAAGGCGAGAGAGCGAATAGACTTTTGTTCATAGGAAAACGGCTGCTCCCGAAAAGCTTCCAGCATTTTCACTCCGAAAATCTGTTGGTTGCTTGCTGACTAACGTTATGTTAGAACTTTCTGGTTTGCATTTGACATCAGTTGGCGAGAATGCTAATCGACTAGGCAAAAATGTGTTCATTTTACTCTCTTTTCCAATACATAGGATGCAGAATGTTAATGTGGACATCCTCGGCTGTCAGAGAGTCATTATTCCCGGACCGGATGTAAATTTTTCTTTCCTTTCAATAATTTAACAAAACTATTTTAAAAAGTTCAAAAAAACTAATCATCTTCCGAATTCCTGGATCTGAAACCCAGATGAATAGTTAAGCCTTAGGTTACGCGCCATATTCTACCCTAATGAAATGGTTTTTGATGAAATCAAAACCATCACTCCATGTATTAAACCGGTACTAAGCCGCTTAAGTATCTTCTCATGCCATTGTGCACCGAAATTTAACCTTTAGTCTTTTCCTCCTGCCTTTCGGAGTACAACTAGGTGCGACATGGTCACTGAATGTTTTGTTCAACTGAAGATGGCGGCACGCTCTGCCTGGCACCCTTGTCATAGTTACTGCTTGTTGGACCGGTCTCCAAACCTATCAATGAGTTTTAGATCATCAATGTGTGATCATCTCTAGGCTCTTGATGGACTGTGTAGGTAGCATTTATGTGTTACATGCAAATAGTCTGATCAAGGTATTGTTTCTGACTTGCTGTGGTTTGTGTTGTCCCTTGTACACATAATTACAGCTATGCCCCTTTCACTTGAAAGTCTCTAATATATATATATGTACTAGGTGGAAGTAATGTGCAAAGCACATTTGCCTAATTTAACTTTGTAATTATCAAGATTTATTTTATTATTAATTATTTTATTAAGATTTATTTGTTATTTTTCATACTTTTTAATTTACTTTTCATGTAAAAATCAAATATAAAACATATAAAACATATAATATATTAATTATATTTATTACCTCTTTATTTTATAAAACAAAACAGACAAGCTTCAAGCTGGTACAGTCAAACCAAACAATAGTGGCATCATGTTCTGATTAATCCTCTTGTTTCTGCATGCTTGTTTCCAACAAAACAAGGTGCTATATTCATTCGGATCTTGCAATTTCCATTGAAAAATATTAAAAGCCGATCTCCATCCATTGCATAAGTGTTGCATTTGTCCCAAAAAGAGAAGAAGAAAAAAAAAAACAGAACCGATAAAAAAGTATGTATGCTTTATTAATCAGAACTCTACAAAATAGTAGCAATACAATGAGGAATTTCCTCTACATCAATGATAGTTTCAAAAAATTGTAATGCATCTCTTGCCACAACATGAGCTACTTGATTGGAGCCTCTGTTAACATGTGAAATAGTACTACTGCAACTGTGAAAGAGCTCTTCTAGCATCAGATTTGATCATATATACTTGAAGTATCCGATCCTTGAGTCCCATTTCTCATTGCTTTAACCACATTAAGGCATCTCCTTCCAAGACAATCCTTTGGAAACCCAACTCAATATCAAACCTTAAGCATGATAAGCAGCCATCACTTCAACAAGTAAAGGATCAAGGTAGAGTGGTCTCTTCAGCAAGTCAGAAAATCCATCAACACTCCAACTCTAATCAAGTAATTATGAAAAAAAATACTCTCATTTGTTATTTGATTTATTCTCTTTTATTGTTATAGTAATGCCCCGACAAAAAGTAACTAAACAGATGTGATCAGTACCACGTTTGGCCACTTCCATTTTGTACAAATGTCAAGAAAATGCAGCTCTATTGATTATCTTATTGCACTACTTCTCAAATTTGCTTTGTCATTTCTTAACATTTGTGTGATGAATTTACACTTGGTACTAAGCCCAAAGGGCCCAAATCCCAATAGAGTAGATTTTTAATTTGTTTGTTGCAAATTCTTGGGAAACTGGCTGGCCAATGATATTTGTTATTTTCTTGAATTTTTCGATTTCTCCATAACTGGAAAAAGTTATCCAAGAATGCAACAAGGGACTTGAAATGATTTTGATACTTTTAAATACTTTTTTTAGGCATTTTATGATATAATTCTTATTTCAAGCTAAGAATTTCAACTTTACAACAAGCAATACACTGCTCCTCTGATCTGCAATGATCATTGATTACAGATCTACATGGCTTTGAAGTTCTAGATACAGTAAAAACCAATCAGTGGTATTAATTCAAAAGACTAATGAAGACAGAGTAGTAGTATTTAAGGTTTTTGGGTCCCATCATGTGTAGGTGCTAAAAGCAACTATCCATGGCTTTCATTTCATGTATTGGGGGGATTTTCTCATCTTCTTTTCCTTGTCATTATTCAAAGTGAAAGAGGACAATATCATTTGCGCGCTCTAAAACACCTATAATAGTGAGTTGCTACTTGTTTGACCATATTGATTTGATTTACTTCGGATATTTTTAAGCTTTAGATAAAAATTAAACCAATTAATTTTGGAATTTTGGTTTTGTTCCTTACTAACCTCCTATTATTTGTTACCATTTTCGTGGAAAAATCCAATATAAAGATGCCATACTTCGATTACTAATATAATATTTTTCTATTTTCCTCTATTTTCTCAGCAACCAAACATTGGACTAAGCAAAGAAAAGAACAAGAAAAATGATCAAAATCTCAAAGTTTTTCTAACTTTGAATGTTACATAGAAATCAGAACTTTCAAATTCATTGAAACAAGGACTTCTTTTGCCTCATTTACTCAGCAACCAAACAAAGGATACCTCAAAGTATAAAACAAAAACCACACATAAAAAGACACATTGATAATAAGAAAAGACCCTTTCAATAAATTAGTTCAAATTAAGTCCAAAACCAACAAACAAATGCAGATCAACAAAACCTAGAAAGAGTAGGAAGCCAAGGTAGAGAGAAATAGAAGAAAATAGTACCATTGAAGTGCAGGATTTCTAGGTTTTGCAGTACTCTTCAAGTTGTTGAGCTTCTTGAGAGAAATTCTGGAAGTAAGGGAACAAAATTTTAGTGTCTGCATACATTTCTCCAAGAGTTGAAACTTTAAACAGAAACAGAGCTTTTACAAAGAAGAAGATCGTTACTCTCCCCAAGAAAAACAAAGCATAAATAGAGTAACACAAAAGAAAGGAATAATAAAGAAAGAGCAGCCAAAATGGTTGGGTACTTGCTTGGTTTGTTCAATGGGTGTTACCTTTTGCATGCTTCCATCTCCTTCCAGACCTCTCTTTTTGCTCCACAAAACGAAGTGCCGCTTCCCTTCTCTACTCCTCACTACTCTAATCTTACGAAATGACAATACCAAACGAAAAAAAAATCATGTCGATGAAACGAAAACAAATCCAACGATGCAAATAGCAAATCTGAAGAGTGAAAATGCAAGGATAGAGAACTCACAACATATAAATCCATAGGAAAAAAATGGAACGAAAACAAACCCACACTACAAATAACAAACTGAGAAAATCCTCCCTTGTGCTCCTATGATTTCGCTGGTCTCAAGTTCTTGTTGCCGTTAATTGATCTCCAAGTTGATCTCCTCTTTGTTTCTGAAATCAAAAGGTTTAAAAACTCTGATCTCCTTTACTTCTCAGCCCGACTCAGATATTAATGGGGGCGTAAATTACTCAATTCGAAGCGACGGTTACCTAATGCCTCTTCGAAAGAGTTCGGATTCCAAGTTTCCAACACCGCTTTAATTTATTGAAAGGTCTTAACTCGAGAGGAAGACGAAGCGATTTAGGGATTCTGAAAAGGAAAGTCGCAAGATGCAGACAGATGAACTTAACGAAGGTTTTAACCTACGGATTATTAACGGAAATCGTTAAAACAAGAAATTCCGTTTTATAGCCACATTATATATATAGAAGATATATATATGTATATATATATGTATATATACATAATATATATATATATATATAATCATAGAAATATTATTAATAGAAATAGGCAAAGCCCAAGTATGAGAGAGTATCTTGATTCTTGAAAGTCTCTAATTTTATTATTGGGTGTGTAGATGGATGTATGTTTCGCTTTATCTTGTTGTCTAATTTTACCAGTTCTCCATATTTTCTGTTTTTAGGACATTTGGTTATTATTTTGGTTTTGAATTTATGCAGATGGGAAGTGTCATCATGATGAGGAAGATTTTGCAGCGAGAGGCAAGGAACCAAAAGATAAGGTTCAAATTTATACGTGGAAGGATGCAACACTACGGCTCACCTCATTTCTGAATCTAAACAGAGCCGTGAATTAACTGATCTCGTATCTCATACGCCCAATTCAATCCTTAAATGTTTCATTGAATTAGATGTTTTATTTGTCCTGTAGATGATTTTATTATGTCAGATTAAAGAGGTTGCTCCAGAGGCCAGGCGAAGAAACGCTAAACTGTCTTTTGCTTTCGTATATCCTGATCAAAGTGGTCGTTTTGTGTTGAGAACGGTACACACTAATTTCATTTAGCTGGTCACGCATATACTTGTTATGTTGCAGAACAATTTTTGCATCATGTGCTCATTTATTTTCATGCTTGTGACCAGGGTCTACCTACCTTCACAGATTCATTCCAGATTCATGTCAACTTGATCCTCACTAATATTTGCTCCTTGGTTCTTAGAGTTAGATGCTGACTCTAAGAACCAAATAAAACGTTTGCACCCATGTTTTTTCTATTATTATTATTATTATTATTATTATAGAAAAAATGATATTTGTCCCTACTAGGGATCCCTAGTAGGAATCCCAATTTTTATTTTTATTTATATTTTTTTAAATGATTTTTAAGTAAATATTTTTAAATAATGTTGTATTTTTTTGTATTTTTAAAAAATGTTTTAAGATAAATGATTTTTTTAACATGACTTTTTTAATTTCTTAAAATATTTTTTGAAACTACAAAAATCACAACATTATTTAAAAACACTTACGTAAAAATCATATAAGAAAAACTAAAAAAATAATAATAATCGGGATGCAATCGGAATACCAAGCATCCCTCCCCCTTATTATAGAGGATGCTCCTTTAAAATTACGCAAATCCTCTTCCACTGCTTTATAAGGATTATATTACAGGCATGTATACCCTACAAATGCATTTATAATAAGCCACCCAATTATCAGCTTTTTTTTTTTTTTTTTTTTTTTTTTGCTCTACATAAAGATGACCATGGGTATATACATAACGTGAAACCCTTCATCTCCATACTTCATATATAGGTCAGTAACTATCAGATCGCATAAACTGGATTGATCCTGCAGGGAGTGGCTTTCGACATGTCATAATTGCATCCACAATGAAGAAAATAAATAAAAAGGAAAGCGGAATCTACTCTATAATGCATTCCTGCGTGCCTCCAATCAAGCATTACTTCCTTCTGGCAACGTAATCAAGCGTGTCTTTGAGTCATATACCAATTCAGTTTCACAACTGAGGCAAAAAATTGAACTTGAAACAATCAAAAAACATGTGTATGTACATAAATACTTACATACATACATACAGACATGCACGTCATCAATTAGATCATGAGTCGATAAAGATGTATGTACTTACTTTGAGCATTTGAGAGTGTTGGTAGAACCGCCACTAGAAATTGATAGAATGGTGCCAAAGAAGGTGCCATTCTCAGTACCACAATTTGGACATGGACCCTATAGCAGAGTACTGCATCAGTTGCAATATATACCCAACACCATGTGGTTTTTCAACTTGGGAAGAGATTTTAATGAATATTCTACCTTTAAGATCAAGAAATCTTTCACAATCACATTTGTGAGTGAGAGAGCAAGCCAAACTATGAGGGGCACAGCAGCAAACCACGTGAATATGAAACTGAATGGCTCGGGGAGCTGAGATTCAACATTCACAAAAGGGCATATGTTAAAAATGGGTTCACACAAGAATTTTAAGTTCTAAATATTTTTACTGGAGAAGTTAGTCCTGATTCCTCTTTTTCTCTTTCAAATTTCTGATATTTACAGTCTGGTTCACTAATCACTAGGATGATAAAATGAGCCAGTTTGGCGTGGTAGTGCTGTTGTTCTGCAACTTAATTTTGGCTGATTGGCCTAGCTGCATTTGGGACAGAGGTGCAAAAATTTATCAAGTCTTGGTCGCTGAGGAATGGCTAAAGAACTATGAGAAGGTGTGACTTCTTTTTCCCCTTCTTTTTCTATTTAGTACTAGAACAGATCATGTCCATTGACCTTAAACATTCATCAAAACAAAAAAGAAGACAACGTCAAACTACCTACCTCCAGTAGATATGTGATCTCAAACCCAGTAAGGTCGTCAAGGAAGAAAAACCTGTCAGGACACACGGTACAAATATAGTAATCATTATACATATATAAGACGACTTCACTATTAAGTAGAACTTTTAGGCATCTCATCTAAGTTATGTGATCACTTTATGTTCTTGTTCTTTTTTCTTTTGGTCCATGTTATTGTTTTCCCAAAGGTGGTCCAAGTGCATGTAATAGAGCAGAAGATGGTTATCATCACAGAGATTTTAAAACCTAAATTAAGAAAAGCATGCTACTTACAATCCTAATGCAACAACAGTTGCCGGAACGTTTAACAGAAGCATCTTCAAGTAGTCAACAGACAGGTCACTGTAAACCTGTGTGAAGAAATTCAGTCAGTACAGATTAAGCCAAGATCTGCTGTGCGTATCTTGCGACACAAAACGACCAAAGCAAATTGAAGTATCTAATAGCTATGTCATCCATTTGTGGATAATCTTTAAGACGAGCTCATTCAGAGACATTTAGAGCAGCATGTACCTTTCTACTTCGGAGACTGCATCGTGGACCCTCAACAACAATATCACTCCCTTCCATCTGAAAAACATTTATGGTTGTGATTAAATATCATTCACACTACCAAAATCAGGATTTTTCAAAAATTTAAACTACTTAGTAATGTAGAGAGTAAGTCAAGAATCTTATTGCTGACACAACAATCTATATGACATTAATGATCAGTTTCTCTATGTCCGTTTATTAACATACTTTCTCATGCTGTGAACTGTAAAAATTAGATTACTCATACAGCATAATCACTGATCAATTATAGCTTGGAAGATTAACTGACTGTCAGTTAGCTACTTGAAATGCACTAACCAAGAACATTGATCACTTCCTCAGAATTTTAGTTGTAAAGATCATTTTACGTAATCTGTGTCTGCATTACTCATTGAAATGCACATATTTAACAATGGAACAAACAAGCACAAACCTTTAGCCGCAACTTTAATTGATCATACTCTTCATCGTTCAGAATTGGTTTCCCAGCAACATAAGCCATTGAAGCTTCAAGAAATTTTTGTTCATCTGAACCTGGATGGTGAAATAAACCCAGAAAGTAATCAAAGGTTTAACATCATAGATAAAATTATTGATTAGTTGGAAATTAAACACATATTATATGTTGAGGCTCCATTTAAAAAGCTCAATGCGTACTTAGCATAACAACGCTGCTTCCTTCCCACATTAACTCTTCCTTGAGATTATCAAATTCCTCGTTTGACATAATAGCTTTTCCCTCATAATAGAATGCCTGGAGATCAATAAAACAGAAACAAGCGTGCATGCTTCAGAAATTACAAAAAACAAAAGTGAAATAAATGAGTAGATCCTGTACTCATACTTGCAGAGCTTGAAGAAACTCTTGTTCAAGTTCGCCAAGTGACTTTTTCTCTTTTTTGTCTATGCTACAATACGGCAGGATTTTACTGTCGACAATCTCGCTGCCTTCAACCTGGTCTGGAAAATTAAAAGACGAAGAAAATCCGTGTGCTTACTAATCTAATACGTATCGAATGCCATCGATTTTTCACTCACAAATCCTAGGGTTACTTGTAAATGATGAAACAATACCTTGTTTGTCGGCAGTGGCCTTGGTGTTAAGCAGCAAAACTCGGCGCCGAAAACATGCGTGCCTTCCATAGAAGTGAACCGACCGAACCCTAGTAGAAGAAGACAACGATGAAGAAACAGGAATGGAGGGCCTTTTAAATGTGGCCGTGTGAAAACGAGGGGATGTTACAGTAATGGCTAACTTGTCAGCCATTGGAGGTCGAGCGTCGAAAGATGGAGCTGAAGATCAGCTACAACGAGGATGGTGGGTAGGGAGAAGGACGGTGTATGATCGGGTGGGAGGGAAGAAGTTTGATGCATTGGGATATTTTGCTGTTTGTGTTGGGAGGGAAACGAAAGACAGGACAGCTCAGAGATAAGGCAACATAGGAATGTGTGGAAGGGAAATGGAGTTGCTCCTTCGTCACTCGGATTCTGAATTGTTTTGGTCGGACAATATCTGCCACGTCATTGTTTTGGTCGGATAATAATCTACTTCAGTACTCGCTACCTCTAGGATGTTACACGTGGGCGCTTGTTTTTCGAATGTGCTGGAACGTTGCCGACGCATCAGTTTCTTATTGGGTCCACGATCCACCTCGTCTCTGGCTCTGTCCAAAGAGCTCGTTATTCCCTTCCAAGGTGGGAACTATTATTTTTCTAATAATTATTTTATTATCAATTCTGTGTAGAACAATTTTTTTCTTTTTAGAAATAATTTTATTTATTAAAATTTAAGATACAAGAAGTTTATTATGTGATTAACTGATCAACTAAATTATATATTAATAAATAACTTCTAAATCTTTTAGAAAAATTTAAGAGAAGTAAATACTACTTCTATTGGAAGTAGTTACCAAATTTCTCTAAACGAAAAAAACTAAACTTTTAAGGGACTAAAGTCTGGGAAGCTATTTCTCACTTTTTACATTTTTATTATACAGACAAAATATACAACACAACAAAACTAACAAAACACACAAACACTTCAACAAAAGCAATTTATGGTGGCGCGTGCTGTGCACATGCCACTGTAGGAGTGTAGGACCGCAGGCCGGGAGGCAACACAACCACGGATCACCACCAACGGTAGGAGATGATCAACCAGAGGCGAGACCTATCATTCGGACCTCGCGCGTGCTGACAACGTGTCTCACCAAACAACAAAAAACTCCCGGCGACGACCACGTGTGGTGGTCTGTTGGCTTCCGCTTCCTCCAAACTTGCAAATCAAGCCTCAAAATCCAAAAAATCCGAAACCCACCATCAAAGAAGTGGCCAGAAAAATAAAAGAAGAAGAAACGGAAAAAGAAGAAGAAAAGAAACAAAGAGGAAGAAGGAGAGATGGAGCCGAAGTTCCGCTCCCCCTCACACCGGCGCGAGAACAAGCAAACTAACCGACGAGAGAAATTGCTAGAGAGGAGAGAGACCGAAAGTACAATTGGAATGGAAAAGTGGGAGGTAATCTACATGAGAATAGTGTCAAATCGTGTTTATGACATATTAAAATATGTATATCATATAATATAAGTCAACCTTAACTCAACTCGTAAAATTTATCGTGTTAAAATCTCAAATCGTAACATGATTCGTTAGTATAATGAATCGTATCATGTCAACTCGTTTTAACACTTTAATTAATATTACGAAATAAGTTAACACAACACAATAAAATTCGTTTCAACTTATTTATGTAAATGGGTTGGATAAATCTAAAGTTAATTCGTTTGACCTTATTAAATCTAACATAATTTTAAATGTTAAAATTATAATATCTATAAAATTATAAAATTAACTCCAAGTTTAAAATTACAATCCAAACAATAAAAATATCGAAATTAGAATTCTAACAATTTTACATTTAGATATAAGGATAGGACGCTGCTAACAACCCCGACAAATGAACCCGATTGGGTTCTCGATTTTAATATATTTTTTTATTTTTTATTTTTACAGGATTTTTGTTTAAGTGTTTTTAAATAATATTGTGATTTTTTATATTTTTAAAAAATATTTTAAAATGTTAAAAAAATCATGTAAAAAAATCATGTAAAAAATATATATTTATTTTACATGATTTTTTTAACATATTAAAATATTTTTTAAAAATAAAAAAAAATTACAACAATATTTAAAAACACTTAAACAAAAATCATGTAAAAAAAAAAAAAAGGGGACCCAATCAAGGTCCCAATGTAGGGGTAAGTAACATTTTTCATAAGGATATGACTGTAATTTTAATTTTTTTAACGTTTCATAACGTGTTATAACATGTCAAAATGGATTGACTCATTATCAACTCGTTAAATAATCGTGTATTAACAGGTCAATCTGCTTTGACCCAAATCTATTAAAACTAAATTCTAATCCTCTATTATTATATTGTGTTCATATTAAATTAACGAATTATATAACATATTATCACTCATATGTGAGAGCTTATATAGAATTAAAAAAAGACAAAAAAGAAAAAGAAAAAACACAAAAGGAAAACTACAAAACCAAAGTAAATTTATATCTCTCTTTCTTCTTTTGTTTCTATCTTTTTGGATTTGTTTAGGTTTGTTTATCTAGGTTTTGGATCCAAGAATCTAGATTTAAAAAATGAGTAATTTTTTTGAATCCTCAAATACAAATATTAAAAATCAAAAAATAAAATTAAGATCAAATCAGATAAAATTAACCCAAATGAATAATTCTCGTCTCGTCTCGTCTCTTTCTTTCTACGTTTTTCTTTTCGTAAAATGTGAGAAAATTAAAGAGACAATCGAGCAAGTGGGATATAGCTTTCTTTCAAGAATAAATTTAAGCAACAGCCACTGTTTCGGAATATCCGAAACAGCTAACTCATATGAACATTACTTTTACTATTTACATTAATAGTAAAATTACTGTTTATGTGAGAGGCTATTTCGAATGTTGAGTTCCTGTTCAGTATAGCTCTTCCTTCAATTATTTTGTTTGTTATTTTATCCAGGATTTTTAGATGGATCAATCTGTTAGGTAAGTTTTTCTTCTGTTTTTAAGATTTCCCTTTATTCCTACATTAAGTAAGCTTTTGATTAATCGGTCAATCACAACATTGGGTTCTGATTATTATGTTTGACATCTCCATCGTGTTATTGGGTTTATTTGTAAAGCTAAATTTCAATTTTTTTTAATGCTATTTTAGCTCCATACTTAGATGGTTACGAGTGTTAAATCTTTTTTTTTCCTTTATTATTTTGTTGTTTTTAATTCTTGTCTGAAGGTGTTTTTTAATTTTTCAAATCATTTTGATAAATAGTTATTTTCTTTTTCTTATTCATTCTTTCCATTATAGTCCTATTTGTATTCGTGAGTGAGTCCATCTCATCTCAATTTATCATTATATTTTTTCATATTTTTATATAAAATATAAATTCTAATACAGTTTTTCTAAATTTTAATACAGTTTTTTTCAATTTTTAAAACAATTTTTTCAAATTCTAAAATAATAATAATATTAAAAAATAAATTCATCTCAACTCATCTAAACTCATTTTATCTCATCTCTAAATCTTACTTTTATTTGATCATGAAACTTTCTTGAATTTTTTTGTTTCTTCGTCGGTATATTTTTAATGGTCGAGGAAGTGAATTTTAATGTATTAGTATATTTTTTCTATTTTTAAAAATATTTAACGATGTTTCAAATTTTTAAAAAAGAAAATGAAAAAATTAAATATGAAATTTGTACTAATAAGCACGCCTAGCAGTCAAATCTGGACAGTACACTAGAACTACTCTTTAAAAAAATGGATTAATATAATACTCATTTGAGAAAATGATCTTTTTTTAATGGTGATCCAACTTTTTTTTATAAATAAAATGTACGCAATTTACGTATTTTAAAATTGTGTATAACATTATGCTTTTATTATTCTTTGGAAAGGATTTATCCTGATCTTGTCCCCTTTTTTCTCTAAATAAGTAAGTAAACTTCATTAAAAGTATAAAATATAATACATAAAGAGAGGGTAAAGTTCCCCAACAAACGCTCCAGAATAATAATTGTGATATTTTATATGATATGGATAAGGATGTGTGGTATATAGGATCTCACATTGTTTGAGAATGAGAAGTTATTACTCTTTATAAAGTTATGATAGAGTTCTAATTGTATTATTGACTAATCCTTTTAGAGTATAAGTCATGTGATTTGGGCCTTCTATTTGGGCGTTACAAATGGTATCAGAGCCTATCCCAATAAAAAGAATGTGGGACTTGAACAGTGCCACCTACGAGGAATAGGCCCGACGAATACGTCGGGTATTTAAGGGGGGTAGATTGTGATACCCCATATTATATGGATAAGTGTGAGTGGTGTATGAGATCCCACATTACTTAAGAATAAGAAGTTATTGCTCTTTATAAGATTTCAATGGGACTCCAATTGTATCACTGACTAGTCCTTTTGAAATATAGGTCATGTGGTTTAGACCTTCTATTGGAGCGTTACAATAACATTGCAAAATGATAGATAAAAAATAAAAAATATATATTTTTGCGACCACTTTCTTAGTCTTCACCTATGCCTCTTATAAAACGGACGTTGTCTTAAAAGATAGAAATAAGTTGTTCGCAAAAATTTACGAACAATGGAACCACCTTTGAGATATTGGAACTTCCACTGCAATCGCAGAAAATGGTGTGTGTACTGTTGTCTATTGTCTTGAAATGATTTTTGGAAAAATCCATGGTTCCTTTTTCGAAATCACAAATTAGAGAAAAACGATAATATAATAAAAAATATGAAATCAAATAGACTGATCTACGGCCAATCCATCTGCATTCCTACGCAAATCTTTTTGGCGTGTGAAGACTATACTTCGCAATGCAACAAGCCACACGTGATGACCACATGCAGATCTTTTTTGTCGAGTCCGCTCTGTCCCAATAGATCGGCGTCTATAAGATAAGGTGGTGGGGGTGTGTATAGGCGGATGGCAGCCGAAGAGTAATAGATTTAACTAGAACCGACCCGATGAAGGGATGAAGGAAAAAACACAATGCGAAAATATAAAAGAGAATGAGGGGAGGAGCTGTCACCCTCTCTGACAACGATACTCATTCAAAATGACCAATGCTATGAGCCTTGATCTTGCCCACTTAACCATGTACAATTTTTTCTTTCAACAATTTTCCTAAGAGTGTGGCTAGAAATTCCTGATCAAGAATCGGATTTGGCAAGTTGTAGACTTTCCTTGTTAAATATTTTTGTTTGATCCATCATATAAATATTATTAATGTTCAAGGTCTCGGGGTGTTGAACCTGATGAAATAATTCAAAACTTATAAACATGTTAAATTTTTATGTTTGAAGTTAGGACATTGATATGACTATTGAACAAACATCACACTCACATCTTTATCCAAGACTATTTTCGAGCGTTAGAGGTATCATGTATGAATTATATTATAATAAGCATCGACAGATTAGTATGTCATACACTGATTCATCATGAAATAAATTGTTAGGGTAGGAACAATTATTACGTGTAGAATTAAGAGACATTAAAGTAGTGCCAAAGGCAAGATGGCAAGACACTCAACCTCCAAATGAGAGGTATGAGGTTCGATAGAGACATTAAAGTAGTCGGTTATTGACAATCCATACATCATTAATAATTTGATATACAAACTTTTCACATCTGTTAGGCACAACAACTATTCAAATATCTGGTAACGTTATTATTATTATTATTATTTTCCCTCCTTTACGAAGATGCCAAAGCGACCATGCGTGAGAGTTGCTGGAAATTGGAATGGACGTAACCTTTGCCCAATTTGGTTCGATCGGGCATATATCCACTTAAAGCTTAACTTTTGATTTATTGCCCTTTATTTTTATTATTTCTAACACTTTCGTGGAGTAAATAATAATTTTTATTTGGGACAGTCCCCCGATCAGTTGTGACTATAATTCTATTCAATGCATAGATTATTAGAAAATGAATATTTAATCTTAAAACAAATCTATGTAAGACTATAGTCGCCCTCATCAAAAGTAAAATCTTTACTTCAAGATAAGGGACACCAAATAGTCATGCTATTGTGGAAATTATGCTCTAGCTCTCGCGTGTACAGAAGCCTACGATTTTGGGTTGTCAATTTTTTAATAAAATAAATAAATAAATGTTTTTGACCGGTGGAAATGAGTTGTCTAATCCAATTTGTGGTGGCTGTCCCAAGTGTCTCAAAGTAGGTGTAATTTTGTGCGTGACATTAAAATCAAGTGTCCTTTTGTGGGCCGTGACAAGCAAATGAAAAGATAGTTCCGGGGAGGATAGGGATTAGGAAAATCTACAAATATGATCGAGTAGGCCCCGCTTGGATTCAGAGATGAGATGAATTGAGATGAGTTTAGTTTATTTTTTAATATTATTATTATTTTGGGATTTGAAAAAGGTATATTGGAAATTGAAAAAGGTGTATTGGGAATTGAAAAAGGTGTATAGGAATTTGTGTTTTGTATAAAAAATTATAAAAATATAATGATGAAATAGAAGTGAGTTGAGATGAGCTCAACCCACTTCCCAATCCAAGCAGCCCCTAGTCGAATTTTAGCTTGTCGAATTTGGCTCAATTCAAAATATTCAAATTCAAAATTTTTTTTTTTTCATTCGAGTTTGTCTCATAAATAACTCAAGTTGAGTCGAATCGAGCTAAGTTTGAGTTTAAAATTATTTTTTAAAATAAAAATTAAAAATAAATAAATAAATAAATAACTAATAAAAAATTAATATTAAATATCTAATTAATTGATATTTATTCATCATGATAATATGTTATATGCTTACATATATTATTAATAAATATATATAATATGATAGCATATATATATTTCATACATGGTTCACACATTTTAATATATGAAATTACTAAATTTTATAGATTAATTATTATACAAATTATAAAATATAACTATGAAGTATATTTATTATATAGATACAAGTAACTAGATTATATATTATATATTTAATTATAAAAGTACTATACTTATATTATTAGCAATATATATAACATATATATGCATATATATTTATCAATATAAATAAATTTTGATCGAGTCAAACTAACGAGTCGACTAGAGCATAAATGAACGTGTCTTAACGAGTCTTAATCGAGTCGAGTTTTGTCAGGTCTGTGTCATTTATTAATTAAGTGGATATCTACTTTCACGAACGAATTTCTTTTTCATGAGTCGAATTCGATTTGAGTTTAATCGAATAGGTTGTCGAATAGCCTTATTTACTTACAACTCTACAAACCTATTTCTCCCACAAATCGTACAGTACTTTGTTAGCTCTCCCGAATCGTGTTGTACTCTATTTTTTTTGTTTTAGGAAAGTTAGTTATTTGAGGTGAGAATTTATTATAAATACTATAAAAGAATTATTCAGTTAGTATTTATTGAAATGATTAAATTATGTTAAAATGAGTTCATAAATAATTATTTTTATTACAAATAGCTCGTTATATATATATATATATAATGAAAGTAAGTGATGTACACCATATAAATTACGAAAAAGATCGATTTTGTATTACTGTTCATAAGATTTTGGTTATAAGATATGGAGTGATCTGGACCATTTCTTTTATCAAAATAGTCAACCACTCCACAGTCTCCACTTTATAATAATTTATATAGTTCGGTGACATGTGATTAAGCAATTAAGCTGCAGCATGCAGAATGGATGGTAAATGTGGTCACACACATTATTCTACAGAATTAATAAAAAAAAACAGAAGACATTTTTTTTTTTAATAAAAAAAAAGAAAGAGTAATTAAACAAACATATCGAGGGTGTTAAGTTATTCATGAATTCCGGCGTACGTTTTGGATATAATATTATTTATTCCAGTTCACCAAAGAAGAAAATTATATTTTAAAAGCCATAGGTTCACAAAATTTATAACGAAGAATTAATATAATAATATCGCATTGAAAACAACGTTCTTGCCCACAGAATCGATTCCAAATTATATTTAATAGCATGTGATACATGACAGCTAAACCTACCCATACCCACATAAGGATCAACCGCCCGATTTGGATTTACATATGCACTCTTTAATATATATATATATATATATATTTGTACGTTCTTAAAAGTAAAAGTAGATCTATATATTTAAGGTAGTTGAACTTCCAAAGGGATACATCATACAGTGACGGAATCGGCAATTATTATTATTTTTTTATTTTGAGAGGGCAACTTTTTTATCATATGAAATATTTATGTAAAATGGTTTTTTTTTTTATAAGTAATACAAAAATAGATATTATCCAAATACACAGGGAATATGTAAAATGATAAGAATTTACAAAATCATAATATATATATAAAATTAAATTTCGATAATTTATCAAATAACATAAAAATAAAATTTTAAAAATACAACTTAATATCTCTCTCGAATTCTTGACAACAAAATTTCATAGAATACTATTTCTCCATCATTATTTTTATAAATATGAAATATTTAAAATTTATATTTTTTCGTAGAAACTACTATGTGATATTTTATAATGTCATCTTTCATTCTAATATCTAAGTTAGTTTATCAAATTTTATATAAAATTTATCTATTTTGGTGTCATATTAGGCACAAAATATCACAATTGAGACTTTAAATAAACTTTTCCTTATTTAATGAAGTTAAAAAAATAAATTATCTCCACTATTTTTCATATACAACATCAAGCTTAAATTGTTTTCATGTATTTTTCTCTTTAAATTTTATATTAAAAAACTTAAAATTGAATAATAAAAAACTTTAGGATCAATGTTAATACTTTATTATTTCTCTTAATACTAGTTTTAATTTAATTTTAGTGTGCCACATCATTAAAACTAGATAATATATAAAAATTATACAAAATTTAGGAGTTATAGGAAAAAAAATAGAAAGAGATATTTCTCTGCATATTGAAAGTTTATAAAATTTTAGAAAGTATAGGAAAATAAAGAAATTATAAATTTTTTTGAGGGCCAATTTTTATATACACAAAATTATGAATAAAATTTAAGAACTACTTTAAATTTTGAAAAAAAGAAATTTGGGGGCTCATTACCCCTCTCAAACTATATGTAGATCTGCTACTACGAATGGAGAAAAAAAAAAGTTAAAAGTAAAATATATGTGCATTCTAAAGAATATGTAATTCTATTTATTTTTTATGATAACAAATAAAGAAAAATTATTTGGGACTCATATATATTAAAAAAAAAATCTAATAATTGATCATAGTTTTAAAATTATATATTTTAAAACTATTTCTAATATATATTGCACTAAATAATAAAAAGGTGGCACTACCATCGCCGAAATTTTAAATTTTTTTCATATAGTTTTTAATCATCTTAAATATATATATTAAAAAAAAAAATTACAATATCATTAAAAAAAGATTTCTCTGATCACTGAAAAATTATCAAGAATATATCCATTTATCTGTCAAACAAGCATTTTGCCATTTTCCTTAGAACAAAAAAGAACGTATAATTGGCAAATTGCTGACTGAAAGTTGCACCCACGAGTCACCTAACCCCTAATTTCCATCGATTATTCCTTCCCCTTGGAAAAGGTGAAGGAGTGTGGGCAACAGCCCGGACGGCATGATGTGAACAGTGATTTTACTGTTCACATAAGCAGTAATTTTACTGTTTATATAAACAGTAAAATTACTGTTCACAATGCCTTCCGTCACATCCGGGCTGTTGCCCAGATTATTCTGAAAAGGTGTTATCCAGGGCCAAGACTCCTGATCCTTTTAGTATTACATCAAAAAATTATAAAAAATTGATGATACAAAAAATGATAAATATATTTTTTTGGATTAATATTTCAAAAGATATTAGATAAAGAGAAGTGATATTTACAATTATGGAATGTAAAAGTTTTCTTTTTAAAAATGAATAAATATAAAATTTACATAAAAAACTAATTTCTTGATGATTAATTTAAAATGTGTGTACTGTACAATGCTTCATGTCATTTGTATTTTACTATTTAGATATCGTTTATTTTTTTTTTACAGATAAAATAAATTGAAATAAAAAATTACAATATTATTTTTATTTTGATATTTAGAAAAATAAATTGTTTATTTTTATTTTATGTAAAAATTAAAAATTAAAAAATAATTATAATAATTAAATTAAATAAATTGAGATAAATTGTAAATAGAATGGAGGCCTAGTAGGCTAGTATTACGATAAAAGGGGTAACTTTATACAAGTTTGGGCGCTGTTACACGTACTTATATAAAACGTAAGAAAAAACGTACGTGAGTCTTTAATGGAATTAAAGTAAAAGTTATTAGTGAAATGTAATTTTTGAAAGAAATGATAAGTTATCAGTGAAAAGACAGTGATGCTTGGCATCTTTACATTTTTTTAAACAACAAACCGCAACGGTAAGTTAATACATTCGTACCGTAAATTTATGGAAACCGAACGCAAGCACGTTAAGCAAAATGAAAAGAAAAAAAAAATGCCATAATCTATTTCAGATTTTTTTTAATTTTTTAAATGATGTTAAAATATAATGATTAGATTTGGTTATATCCTTATCAAAAAAAAAAATGATAAAAAAAAATAGAGTCAATTTTAAGAATCATTCAATAATAATAATAATAAAAATTACAATTAAACCATATTTGACTTTATATTATAAAAAAACTAATGAACAATAATTAAAATCCTTTAAAATCAATATTTAATATAATCTTGCAAAAGAATATCTAAACAATCGATCTCATTATTGAAATGATTGGAATGCAATCTCAAAATAATTTTATTGTTCAAGTTGTTATATTTAACGTCCTACAAGGACATCGTCTCTTCATTTTCTTTTAATATTTTATTTTAACGTTTGCTTTACTTTAACATTTAACATTTAACATTTGTGTTTACTGTTTTTGTTGCGTTCTATTTCTATACAAAATGGCCGCTTCGTCAGAAATGGACCATTTCCAATATAATATATATTAGTGGTCCTCTCCCTCATCATGAGCTGTTGAACTTTATTTCCCGTTTGACTCTCCTTGTAAACGGTACACCAAACTCAGAAACGTTCACACGTGCATGAAGGAAGCTATAACCATTGGGTTAGCTGAAACGTGAACAAGCTGGGAGTCGTTGATCTTCATTTCATGTCTTGGACATTGATGCGCCACGTATTAATTGCGCGTTCCTCCCGGCCGACCACATATGTATATTCGAATTTCGGATCATGTAGGATGATATGTTTGCAAATTCTTAATTTAAATGAAAAATGTTCAAATTAGGTCTGATCAATCATATGCATTCTTTGGAAAATCCTCAAGAATTATCCAGCAGATTCATGCTGATGCGACTCTTCATGTGATCTCATGTGGGCGACTTGGTAAAGGTAAAACAGGCCATTTCTTTTGTCATTACTCTTCTGAATCATAACCATCGTGTCAGTAACGGAGCCATATTGGAGCAGGGCATGGCCCTTTAATTTTTTTTTTAAAATATATATAGTTAGTTTTGTTATAATTTTATAAAATAATATTTGTTTTATTTTATGTTAACTTCTTCTTTAAAAATTATTTTTGTCTTCTTTTACTAAATTAATATAATTTAAAAATAAAATACATCTCATATAAAATAAAATAATATAATAACATGATGACATGTTTTTATTATAAATAAAAAAAAAATTAAATGATTTTTAATATATTTCTATTATAATGATATGTTCTTATCATGTTATATATTTTTTTAATACATAAGTTGCATTAAACTTATTTTATTTTTATATTATTTTATACTATATAAAAAATATAGAACAAAAAAATATTTTATATATTTTATTTTAGTTTTGTTTGAACCTCCTAATGCAAATTTCTAATTCTGTCACTATATCGTGTCAAATTTCTGACTCCTAATGCAAATTCCTATTGTTAGTTTAAAATTAGCCCTTTAATTTTTTTATATTGTTTTTTATCATTTAAAAATATTTTTAAAAATATAAAAAATATCAATATACTAATAATTATAATCGAGCTAACATTCTCATTTTATAATGCACCTTAAAAAGGAAAAAGAAAAAAAAAAACAACATGCATGGCATGTTGATGCGGAAGGAAGTTGGGACTTTTTCCATTTTTGCTTCGTCTTTTGTTTTTCCATTTTTGCCTTCTTTTGTCAAATTTGCTCTGATACCCTACAAATTAGAAAACAAGAACAAATACCCCTGATTTCTTATATATTAATTAATACCATATTATGAGGGCTATTGAGAAAGTCGTCTTATTTTTCAAATCCGATTTTAATTTCCAAACTACGTACGTGGCCGGATTAAACCCATAATTTCTACGTACACTATATAGGAATTTACTTGATTTGTTTTTATAGAAAAAATAAGATAAAATGAGATTAAAAAAATTTAAATTTTTTTTTATAATATTAATTTTATTTTAAAATTTAAAAAATTATTTTAAGATTTAAAAAAGTTGAATTATTTATTTTATTTCTTTTGAGAATTTGAAAAAATATAACGATAATTTTGAAATAAGATAAAATAAAATAATTTATGAAAACAAATAAGATGCCTTTACTTTTTTCTATAGTTTTCAATGCTAAAATTACGTTTTGTTTGTCATTGAAGATGTCAAAAAAAAAAACCCTTTGGAACATGCAGTTTTTAAATTCTAAAATTAAGGTCTGGTTTAGATTGAGAAATCAGATCAGTTAATATGAGTTTAATTTATTTTTTAATATTATTATTTTTTTAAAATTAAAAAAATTGAATTAAAATTTAAAAATGTGTATTGAGATTTTAAAAAAATATATCAAAATTTAGATTTTGTATATAAATTTAAAAAAATATAATAATAAATTTAAAATAAATTAAGACGAACTCGTTTAGACTAAAATCCAAACAGGCACTAAACGTCGACGCTCCCTGTTATTATTTCAAGACCGATGAATAATTATTCCTTCGTTCTGTTTAGGGCTGGAAAAAAAAAAAGAAACTAGTAAATTGGATTGGTGTGTTTTGTCCGATACCCATTTTGAGTTTTCCAAAACTGACACAAAATGGATATAGTTTTGTCTTTGCTTTTCTAACATCCAATCAGATTGGATCGGATCGATTCTTGTATTTATATTTTTTCATTTTTTATATTATATAAAAAATATTTTTTATATGATTCTTTTATATTATATACAAATTTTTATATATTAAATGTTAAATTACTAATTAGTATAACATAAAATTTTAAAATCTTGTTAATCATAGATAATAGTTTTATAATATAAAATTAATATAAACATAAAATCTTAATCTTAAACATGAACATTAATATTTTTGTAATAAAAACCCATTTTTTATCTCATTATATATTATATCAAGAATAAATATATTTTATGACATAATAAATTACAATATATATTCTTTTTGATAAATATATTTGTACACATTTAATCGTATACGTTCATATAAGTATATAGTGTAACTTATATAGACTGTAGTAGTATAGCTAAATTCAATAATATACTAGTATGTGCTAATTAATATGATTATTATAAAATAATGTATATACTGCAATATTATAAATAGACTATTAGTTTTAGTATATGTAACCATTATAATATTACTAACATATATGATACTACGATTCTTATAAATATTGTACGCGTACTATAGTAGTTTTACTATAATTCTTATTTTCTGTTGCATGTCATTTTTATATTTAGACATTTTTTTTTAATTCATTGGTTTGTTGTTCTAAACTCAATTTCTTAAGTGTTCGATCTTGTTCGTATATTGAATAAGGGTGACGTTAGGGATTGGTATGGTTGTCTCTAATATAAAAAGTAGCCCCAATAAAAATATAATAAAATTTTTCGAAAATACAATAAAAAATATAATAAAAAAAATGAAGATAATTCACGTGATTGGTAGGGAGGCGTTCGGTCTCAGTCCAGACGGAGCCGCTGCCAGCCACCGGGGGTAACATTGTCCATACCATCAGGACTGCCTTTCTTCGACGACCTCCCTCTGACGATTTCACCCCTGCGACCGCGATTCCCGACGACCTCCCACTTTTTCCATGCAGTCTTAAATTCAAAATGGGTCCGAAACGATGGTATAGACGGTATTACCGCCGGCCAATTGCTTTTATAGGGGGATCGATTCGACCGATCCCCAAGATTTCTCATTGAATAAACTGGTAAAATTAGATCGAATTAGATTAAAATTGATAAAATCGAAATTATCTATTTCAACAATGAAACGACACAGTATTAATTATCCATAACTCTTTTTTTGATAGTAAAATGATTACAACTGTTTTTTGATAGTAAAATGATTACAACTAGGCTCGTTTGTATTTGGAAGGTAAGAAGATGAGTAGATTGGTCTCAATTTATTTTAAATTTATTATTATATTTTTATTTAAAATATAATTTTTAATTTTTAATATAATTTTCTCAATTCTAAATCAATTTTTTTTAATCTTAAAATAATACTAATATTAAAAAATAAATTTAACTCAATTCATCTCAATTTATTTTATCTTATCTCTAAATTCAAATAGACTAAATTACAATTAAACATTAATTATTAGTATTATTATTATTTAAAAAAAAAAAATTTATTTATTAAAACTCATAAGTATGAAGTTTACAATAGGACCAAATGGTCAATTAATTATATACTGAAAAATAATTTCTAAGTTTTTCAAAAAGAGAAAACTAAATCTACTTACACAATAAGACAATAACTAAATTTCTTTAACGAGAAGAAAACTAAACTCGTAACGAATAAAAAATTTGAGAAACTATTTCTCGATTTTTAAATTTTATTTATATCTATTTATACAAACACAATAACTAACAAATAAATTTACAACTAAACATTAACTAAAACACAACCAAAAAAAAAAACTCCAAAATAGTGGAGGCGTGTAAAGCCCATGCGCCCCTCTAGACATGAAAATTCGCAAGCTTGAGCACGATGCCGTTTGATCCTAGTACAGCCGCTCATGGCGGAAGCACCTTCACCAGATAGCAGTTATTTAAAAATAATTAAAATCGAGAAATAGTGTGTTATCAGTTATTTTGAATCAAACTAAAAATAATTAAAATTTTAAATAAAAATTGTGGTTGATTTGTAGTCTATCGTTGCATTAACGGCGTCCTCATGATCTATCTACCTTCTCCTCGACCCTTCCAGATTTGTACAGAATCTTAAATCTTTGAGGGGGCCAGGGCAGTACAGTTAGACCGTATTATTATTTTAACATATTAAGAAATGTTTTCTTCATTTCGTAATGTTTAGAAAAATAATAATTTAATGCGTTTTTAGATATTTAAAAAAACAAAAAACAAAAAACAAAAAGTAAAAAGAAAAAGAAAAATAAAGAGTGCTTCTACACTCACATATAGAGATCCTCGCCAAGAGTAATTTTTTTTATATTTTTATTTTTAATACTTTCATATATTTAAAAAATTTTAAAAATTAAAAAAGTTATTAAAAACACATATTTAAATAATAAATAAGAAAAAAATAAAAAAACAATCAAAATCTCTAATTAGAAATCCCATATGTAGATTTAATATTTCTTAAAATAAAAGAGCCTTACCACCGCCACAAACGCAGAAACATTCTTGCCTAGAGAAAATATATATATATATTTTGAGTTTTTCCATGTATTTTTTAATAATTTTAGACAAATGTTTTTAAAAAATGATAATATTTTTAAAAAATACATTATTCATTATTAAGAAAAGTAAAAACAAACAGTCAGAATTTTGTTAGTAATTTTTATTTGTGAGTTTAACATTTTTCAAATAAAAACACACCCATAGGTGCAGCCGTACAAATGCGTCTATGACTCTACCCAGCATTTCTATTTTCTATCTTTGAAAGCGACTACGTACTCGAAAGCGACTTGAATATGGTAAGTGTTAGTCCGTGCTGTAACCTCCCGTCAAAGAAACTTTCTCGTGTTTGACCGGCGTCATTGGGTCCGGTGTGTGGGATAGTCACGTGAACAACCAACCAGCACGCGCTCTTTCTCTTCCTCTCTAGCCATGGCGGGTAGCTTCACGCCTCTCCGTCTGACGGTCTCTCTCTCTCTCTCTCTCTATCGGCCGCTTCTACACTGTGAATTGCTGTAGTAGTTATTACCTTTCGGTGGGCAGACTCTATCGCCGAAAAATGTTCGCTATAAAAGGCCGTGAGAAACGTTAGCATCATAGCACCTATCAGTTTGCCATTTGATCAGACTTTCCGAGGGTGCCAGAGAAGAAAGAGGCGCGCGGAAAGTTAAAGAAAAACGACAGGACCCAAAGCGTGCTGCTATTATTACAATGGTGACTTCAGTTTTACCGAGAGTTGAGAGTTTGGCAAGCAGCGGGATTCAGGCAATTCCGAAGGAGTACGTGAGGCCCCAAGAAGAGCTAAACAGCATCGGCAACGTTTTCGAGGAGGAGAAAAAGGAAGAAGGGCCTCAGGTCCCGACCATTGATTTGAGGGACATAGACTCCGAGGACGAATCTGTTCGACAAAAGTGTCGTGAGGAGTTGAAGAATGCAGCCGTGGATTGGGGTGTGATGCACCTCGTCAACCATGGCATCTCAAACGAGCTTATTGACCGGGTGAAGATCGCCGGAAAGCAATTCTTTGATCTTTCCGTTGAGGAGAAGGAAAAGTACGCTAACGATCAGGCATCAGGCAAGATTCAAGGCTATGGCAGCAAGCTTGCCAATAACGCTAGCGGCCAGCTTGAGTGGGAGGACTACTTCTTCCACCTCATCTACCCTGAGGACAAGCGCGACATGTCCGCCTGGCCCAAGACACCCAGCGACTACGTGTAAGCTAAGCTAAATCTTTGCCCCCCTTTTTTTAATTAAATAAAAAATAAATTATACAAAAGTAAGTATATCACAAATCGAAGTAGATTCACGATGCATTAGATCTATTTATATTAAAAATAGTTTTATAATATATTATATCAATTAAACTATATTAATTTATAGATTTATTTTTATATTATTTCAAATATTTTGGATAAGCTTAGCACGATAAATTAAACACGTTAATTTATAACTCTATTTCTTTATTGTGCAGTGCTACACTCCCCGAAAGGTGAATTTTG
Organism: Platycarya longipes; assembly: GCA_036559045.1. Lineage (NCBI taxonomy): Eukaryota > Viridiplantae > Streptophyta > Magnoliopsida > Fagales > Juglandaceae > Platycarya > Platycarya longipes. The sequence continues at coordinate 9,718,757 of CM071799.1, read as the reverse complement.
TTTTTGGATTTATTTTCAATCATTTTTTGATAGTTTTAAATAATTTTTAAAAATAAAAAAAATTCATATCATTATTAGAAAATATATTTTTAATTATTTAATAAAAAAATTTTAAAAAAATTTCGAAAGAAATCTGTATCACCCGAATTCGAGAGAAAAATTAAAAAATATATTTTTTTCCTTATTTGAGTATGTTGGATTTCGAGCTGTAACATTGATCTGTTCCCCAAATTGATTATATATATATATATATAGATATAGATAGATAGATATGCTACGGGAATCTCTTTCACCCACAATTGTATAATTTGCAGTGAGGCAACAGCCGAGTACGCGAGGCAACTGAGAGGGCTAGCAACCAAGATATTTTCCATTCTATCTCTTGGCTTGGGATTGGAAGAAGGGAGGCTAGAAAAGGAAGTGGGCGGCCTAGAAGAACTTCTGCTGCAAATGAAAATCAACTACTATCCGATATGCCCTCAACCCGAACTGGCTCTTGGCGTGGAAGCCCACACGGACATAAGCGCATTCACTTTCATCCTCCACAATATGGTGCCTGGCCTGCAACTTTTCTACCAAGGCAAATGGGTCACCGCCAAATGCGTTCCAAACTCCATCATCATGCACATTGGGGACACGATTGAGATTTTAAGCAACGGCAAATACAAGAGCATTCTTCACAGGGGGCTTGTCAACAAGGAAAAGGTCAGGATCTCGTGGGCTGTCTTCTGCGAGCCACCAAAGGAGAAGATCATCCTGAAACCACTGCCGGAGGTTGTGTCCGAGAAAGAGCCTGCACTCTTCCCACCTCGCACCTTTGCTCAGCATATTCAGCACAAATTATTCAAGAAGACCCAGGATGCTCTAATTGCCTCCAAATGATCCAGCCTTATCTCCATGGTTGCCATAATATTTTTCTTGTCAAATATTAATTGGACATCAGATTATTCTGTCTGCATGTTATGGCTCTATTGTTTTGCACTTTTTTGTTTCATAAGGCTCTCATGTGGCTGTCCGTATGCCGTTGGTTATGGGTTGGTTCTTTAGATTGGTTGCTTCTATCTCTGTTTTCTTTTTTAAATAAGACCTTATTATAAATAGTTATGGATGTTTTTAATCACCTATGTAATTTCATCATCTATATTCATGCTTTCTTCCTTTTCTTTTTTGGAAATTTAATTGAATAATTTTTTTTACAGTTCATATTTGATGGACTGCATTACATTTTATATAAAAATGTTCTCATTTTATGATTAAATAAAATAAATTTTCAGATGTTTAAAATTTTTTATTTGTAAATATGAATATCTTAATTAATTTTAAAATGGATTTATTTATTTATTTATTATTTAGACAACAAAAAAATATAATTTTTTAAATTATATGTAGCAATACTCAATTTAATTACTGTATTCAAATTATATAACATCAGTATTTACTTGTAAACATCCAATATCTATTATAAGAGATCAGGATGTCGTCCACTTGCGATCGGGAATATCATTTGTAATGGAAATGAGATGTTAAGGAAATCTTGATGTGAATGGAAGTTAATGTTGATGATATGTAGATAAAAAAAAAAAAAGAAAGGAAAATGACAAACATGGCTGAACGTCTTGAGATATTGATACTACTCTTCAATCCCTTATATGGTATTTTTTTTCTCCCTCGCCACTTATACACTAGATCTCATTCTAATTTTTCCTTACCAAACATGCATTGTTTGGTTCTTTATACGGGGCAAATAAATCACATGGCGCCCTTAGTTTAATTTTTTTTACATCCATTTCTTCTGTTGTAGACACTTCTTTCAAACTTCCCAAGTGGCCAATCTGTTTCTGTAACACATATTGGCACTCTTCATATTTCTAAACATCTTTATATAATCTCCATGATATTCTTTGTGTACTATTGTTTCTTTTCAAATTAATTCCTACCAGCAACTTACTAAGGTCTCGTTTGAATATCAAACCTAACCCAATTTATCTCACTTTTAAAAAAAATTATGGGAGAGTATCCACACTCAGGATACTCTCCCTCACATGAACAGTACATGATACTGTTTATACTGTTTATGTGAGGGGAAGTATCCTGAATGTGGATACTCTCTAGCACGTCTCCACTTTTAAAGTGAGTTTGACATTCAAATACAAGGAATGACCCCACCGCATATGGACTGCGGTGCACCTGAAATTAATGGCTGACAACCTTTGCACTTGGCCCCACCACACGATCACTTTGGGCTGTCAAATTTTCTCTCTGATCTCTCTTTCTTAGTTTGAGCCAATAGCGAGCCAGTCAATTTTTTTTCCTTGTAGATGAACAGTACATGCCGACAATCCTGTGCAGTGAACAGTACATAAGTCTCACAAATTCTACACTACTCCGTAAATATATCTTAATCATCTAGACATATAAACACATTTTAAACTAATTTAAATAAATTCTATAAAACTCATTTAACAATTTTAATTCATTATTATTTATAAAAAAGTTAATATTAACTCAACTTATCTTAACATTGAAAGCAACCTAAATCATTAACTTGTTTTATATTTTTCTTTGACCCGTTCCTTACCTAACACCTAACCAACTCCAAGGTGTTGGAGTGGATAGAAAGCATTATTATCAATGGCAAAGGACAAGAAGAACCAAGTTGATCTTTCTAATAATCCATGTACAAATTGTCCTTAGCACGCCAGATAAAACAATTTACCGTTTCCTACTAATAATCATTACACCAGTAGACAAGATCTTGTCTACTAGTGTAATGTTTTCTGACCTTTTCTATTCGTACTGTTGAAGTTTATAGATTATTTTTTAACAATTCTTGATGAGTGTGTGTACTTGGGTCACTTGGATTTATCTCTCTTAAGTATAAATCTAAAGTCTAAATTCTCATTCAAATTTTTTCAAAATCGTCAAAACTCAACTTCATACAAAAATAAAGAAAATCCATACTAATCATCAAACAAAGTTTTCTCTCTCCCTTTCTCAGTTTAAAAAAAAGTTATTTATATACATAAATGTATTGAAACTCTACAATAAAATATATTGTGGAGACAGAGAGGAAACATCAGAACATTTTTAACATAGCTTGAGCTTTTTTTTTTTTTTTTTTTTTTTTAAGGAAAATAAATTGTCATTGATAAGTAACATGAAAGATCACACCTATCACGCCATGTAACTTGAGAAATAACGTATGGAATACAATCCTACCATATCTGTAAACTTTCAACATTTCAAGCATATCGGCCAAGCATGTGTTGCTACATTTCCTATTCTAGTGGTATGTTGAACTTTGACATTCACCAAACAATTGTAGAACTTTGTTGAACTTTTTTGAACTTGACATTCACCTAACAATGAATTCTCCACTTTTTTCTTTTGTCCATATATATCCACTAGTTATTAGGCTGCTCTCCACGGCAAATTATGATTTTTAGAATTTCTGCTCCTATATTTGGATTAGGTAGAGAGCTCTTATCTTCCCCACATGCCACTATTTTGTATTCTCATCACTACTGCTAGCCACTATGTCTGTTCTATTCTCTGCCTTTATGTTTGTGCAGCGACCCCGGATCCAATTGCCTCTCCAAATTTTTGTAGTCTTTCCATTACCTATCTTCCACTCCTGCTTGCCTAATAAGGTTAATGTTTGGTTTATTTTCATAGATAAGATAAGATAAGATAAGATAAAAGTTAAGAATTGAATAAAATATTATTATATAATATTTTTTTAATATTAATTGTGTTTAGAGATTTGAAAATTTTGTTTTAGTATTTGAAGAAAATTTTGTTTTAGTATTTGAACAAATTAAATTGTTTATTTTATTTTATACGAGAATTTGAGAAAATAGTAATAATAAGATAAGATGAGATGAAATGAGATGAAAATGTTTGTGAAAAAGTGAACTAGCCTTGAAAGCTCTCAAGTCTTTAAAACCTAAGCCACCTTAATCTTAGGGTCACAATTTTTTTTTTCAACTACTCTAATAAATTTTTATCTCATTCTTTTTCTAACTTCACCAAAATCTTGCTATTATTGATTCTAGCTTTGAGCAAAAATTACCAGATAGTAAAAGGCAACTCATAGAATATGTAGGGATTAAGAGGGATGCTATTTTTATACATACTTTCTTACCACATTGAGATAACATTTGTTCTTTTCAGCTTTAAAATTTTTGCCGAACTTTGTGTTTTATTTATGAGAAAGCCTTGGTTTTTAAGCTACCTACAACAGGAGATAAAGTTAAGTACTTCTCATTATGGGTGGTAAGTCGTGTTAATAGATCACGTTCATATTGTGTTAATATATGAACATTATATTATATAAGTCAACACGAAAACGACTCGTTAAAATTGACGTGTTAAAATTTTAGACTTTAACATAATCCATTAAAATAACGGATTGACGCGACATAACATGACATGACTTATTATTAATTAATTTATCGATATGTGTGTTCTAGAAAATGAGTCGACACGGCATGATCCATTTCAACCAATTTCAACTAATTTCACGTTAAAATTAAAATCACAATATCTCTCCAAAATATTAAACTAACTATATAAATCCAAAATTATAATCCAAATTCCAAAAAATAAAAATATTAAGCTTTTGTTTGTTTTCCTAACTCATCTCAATTTATTTAATTATTACAATTATTTCAAATTTTTATACAATAAAATAAATAATTTAACTTTTTTAAATCTTAAAATAAAAATAATATTAAAAAAATATATTTTAATAATATTTAATTTAATTTTAATCTTAACTTATTTGATCTCATATCTAAAAATAAATGAGGCCTAAAATTAAAATCCGAACAATAGCAAGTATGAGAGTATAATTTCATAAGTCTGATATTATAATATAAAAAGAACAGAGACAAAGAAGATTATCATTTCCTCAATTTTAAGAAGTACTTCATCATTTCATAATCAAGAAAATCCAGAGACCCACGAACTTATCTGCCTACTTGAAGCTCTCAAGATATGCTTTACACGACAACCAAACCGTATTATCCATTGATACATTTTGGGGAAGAAAAAAAGAAAAAACAAAAACCCACGAATCTTAAGCCTAATTTATTTTTAAAGATAATATGAGATAAAAAAAAAAAATTATAATTATAAAATATTTTTCTAATATTAATTTTATTTTAAGATTTAAAAAAATTATCTTAAAATCTTTAAAAAGAAAGAAATAAATTTTATTTTATATAAAAATTTAAAATATCTTAATAATAATTTTAAAATAAAATAAAATAATTCAGAAAAAAACCAGGCCTTATTTCACAAACCAGTATTGCCCAGTACTATCCATCTGTAATAAGCTTTAATAATCCTGCTTGTCAAGAGACTGATCGCCGATCATGTGGTCCCTTCTCCATCCAGAAAATGATCGTAACTACTAACCATCCATGTATTCATCCCCCAAGACCCATTGGATTACTCTACCATAAGCATTTTAATGGAAAAAAAAAAAATGAATTGAGAATTTTAGATAGAGAGTAGAAGAAGAAAAATAATTAGGGCTCGGAAGTTGCAGAAACTGACCGAGTTCGCGAGCTACTGCTCTGTTCTTTCACTCACTCAGTCTCTTTCTCTTTTTCTTAAGAGGTATGCTTTACTTCCCTTTGACTCTTTGTTTCGCTTTCGATCTGCTTGCATGCACGTGCATTTAATTTTTATCATAACATCTCTTTGGTAAAAGAGACAAGATCATTTATAACTATTTCAAGTTAAATAATTCAACCGTTTTCTTTCAGTTCTTGCGGATTTTACGATAATTACTTTTGTGTTTAGGAGACTGACACATCACACACTGTAATGGATGAAAATTACTCGGCTGTTAGATAGGCTTAAGGGTGAAGTGGGTTTGTTGTATTGGCTTGAATTTTATGAAGCAAATTCTCGCGCAGAATAAACCTACTTACTAGGGGAAAAGTGGGAAAAAAATTCTCTTGACCGACCTCAATGATATATTTCATAAGCGGAAGGGAAAGAGCTGAGCATAATTTTTCACCTTTATTACTTGCGACTGAAAATCTATGGCCACCAATCAGGACTATCTGTTTTAATAAATGGTGGGAGGTTGGACTGGGTTCAAGAGGTGATGGGTGATGTTTGACACATTTTGAGCCACTTATAAGTTGTTTAGTTTGAATTGGGCCCTTGCCAACGGTTTGCCAATGCCTAAGGCAGTCGAACTCTGGAGAGCGTTAATGGAGAGCTGGTATTGTAAACAGTACGACAAGATGTAGTGATGTAATGATTTTGTTCTCTATTAGTTTCAGTTTTATGCTTAAATCTATTTGTTGAACTTCATGTTAATATATGCATTTCTTATTTATTTGCTTTGATGGACCTATAGATAAAATTTATTTGCTCTGATGGTTGTTATTTGTGAGCAATGCTAAGTTGTACTTCTGGAATGTGCGTCATCCAAGATATTCAAGGGATTTTGCAAGAATTTTTAATAAATTTGGTGCATAATTTTTATGGTGACTGGGATGTATAGAGTAGGTTGTGGTAGATTTGGCACAAAGATTAAGTGCTTGACGAAGGCTTGAATCCTCCTTCCCATGGTGTTCTGTAGTTGAGTTATTACTTGGGAGTTTTGAACTTCTCGCCTTTGTGATAGAATTTTGATAGTTAATAAGAGAAATTTTATTCCAAGTAAATAGCATAGCCCAAGTATACAGGTAGTATACAATTGAGAACACCTATTTACTAGCTAAAACAGAAAGGCTACAACAAAACATTACACTCAATCCCATTCCTTACAAGATTCTTCACCCAAAACAATACAACCGGCTTTGTGATGGTAGTGGTGAAAGTACTAATAGTTGGTTCAAAAGTTGCTAGCATTTATTATCAATTGCTAAAGGAATCATTAGAAGAATGCTTATGTAGTTCCTGTAAAAATGGCAGTTGTGCCATTGTAGTTTCTACTAGGTTTGGAAGGTGATTTGACATTTCTTATATATCTTCATTTGTTCTTGTGAATTTTTACCAATTCTTGGTATGAGTTCCTCTTCGGAACGGTCAGTCCGTTCCTGGGGTTTTAATAGCTCCCAATAAAAATAGGCCACGTCAGCAATCCTATACTCCATATCATGAGACTCATCACATCAGATAAAAATCCAAAATACGAAAAGCTAGTTCCGTCTCCATCTGACTTCTGTAAATATCTTGAACACACAGAGCAGTAACGACAGCAGAAGAAGACGACGAAGAAGCATTTCACGGCGCTGGCCAGCGTCATGCTAGCCTTCGTAGCTTTTACATCTCGTGGGTATAGTAATGCCCTATTCAAAGAGAGAAATTCTCTTTTTTTTTTTCCAATCTAGGCAATAAAAAATAGAAAGATCAGAAATTCCTGTGAAAATTTCCTTGAACCAGAATACTGAATGAATCACTTTCATTCACTTGGAGAATCAAAGAAAACCCCATCAGCATGCCAATCTCCCAACAATCCCAAACCCATCTTCACTGCTGACTCTCCGTGTATTATCAATCTTTTTTCTAATTTAAAGAATTAAAAACAAAACCTTACGAGTGGAACCAGAGAAAGAAATCCAAATGAAAATCCCAAAAAAGCATTACAGATTTCATACATTAGGGCTTTGAAGCTCATTTCTCTCACAAAAATATCAAGCATGAGCTCCAAAATATTTAAAAAAAAGAATGATAGAAAACCAAAGGTTTTGGCAGCGTAAAATCATGCTGTGTCCTGAAACTGCCACCAACATTCTGTCTTTCTTGCCTTTGGCCTTTTTCTTCTTTCTTCCTCTCTCTAGCATCACATTTTTTGCATTCAGAAACGCTTTGGAATGGTCAGCTGGTCGTTTAAATGGGAGAGAAGAGAGGGGTGAGGGATCTGGGCAAAAGAGGGTCATTCAGATTGCTTTATCCCTTACATGGGTCTTTGTAATTGTGTGCCGCAAGGTCCATTGAGCCCCATGGGTGGGATACATGGAAAAAAAATCATTTGAGGCTGTTTTAAGCCCCTTAATGGTATGACCAGTTAGAAGATTTTTCCTCTTAGTCTCTTGGTATTGCTTATCTTTGTTTTGCACTCGGTTGTTGTCCTTGGGATTCAGTAAAACTTTCTATAGAATTCCGATGCTCTGTATCATTTAATGTAGGTGATATTGCTATTGCTATTTGCTTCTTCACCGGATACCTTAGTGTTGACTTCTCTACCATCCAGCTGTATCTTCGATATATAGATGCTTCATAACGTGGTAGTTGATTCATCCGTAGGGACATGATATGGAAACATCAGTAACTGAATGGAAACATGATATGGGAAATTCGGATGACCCTGGTAATAATTATGCAAGTTAATCCTAGTATATTTAATCCTCTTCTAAATTCTCATTGAAATATGAATGTTTAATATGGGAATAATCCGAAATTTTTATGTCAGAGAGCTCTAGTTACAAAGCTAATGAGGTTAGCTATCCATCAAGGGCAGATGAAGCAGGGAAGGCTTATTATCCACTGGGAATTTCCACTACTGACAGAAAGGGTAAATTGTATAATATGAGATACTTCATCATTAAGAGTTTGAACCATCATAATATCCAACTGTCAATTGAGAAAGGAATTTGGGCTACCCAAGTCATGAACGAACCTATTCTAGAAGAAGCCTTTCATGTAAGATCCCTCTTACTCTAATTTCTTGCTCTGCTTTCGCACTTATTTTTGCTTTATATACAAAGCATATGGTTTTATTGCAGAACTCTGGTAAAGTAATTCTTGTATTTAGTGTAAACGTGAGTGGTTTCTTCCAAGGATATGCACAAATGATGTCTTCTGTTGGGTGGAGGCGAGACAATGTTTGGAGTCAAGGAAGTAGCAAAGGCAATCCCTGAGGGCGCAGCTTTAAAGTCAAATGGCTGTGTTTAAATGACTTACCTTTTCAAAAGACTCTTCATCTCAAGAATCCATTGAATGAATACAAACCTGTCAAAATTAGCAGGGATTGCCAGGTATTCTTTTTATCACGTGCTTCTTTCTTCTTTCTTTTTCCTTAATTTTCTCTATTTTCTTGGGGGGTGGGGGTGTGGGGGTGGGCTGGATGGGAGGGAGGGTTTATCCATTAAATCAGTTTAAGAAAATGACTCTGAGTCATGTATTCTCTCCAGGAGTTATCTCTAGATATTGGAGAAGCTCTTTGTGAGCTCCTTGTTGGAAAGAGTGATGTGGATGACTCTCCAAGTAGGTATGTCTATCAAGAAGCTGAATGGTCGACATGCTATGTTGAGAAAAAGAAAAGACTTCTGCCCAATTCCTAATCGTTAACTTATTGATTATTATTGCTTTATCCTGGAGCAGTCTTTACAGGAGTGATCTTCCTTCAAAAAGGCTTTGTTTAGAGTCTCCATGTTCTTTAGGGGATGAAGAGTATAATGTGCCTCTGATGCATATGTCATGGTCAAGAACACCCATTCTTTATCCTTTGTCGCTGTATCCACATCAGGCCGAGGCGAATAGATTTCATTTAGCAAACCAGATTTCTACAGGGGATACTTTTCCGAAAAATCGTTCAATCACTGCTGGTGCATCAAAAGTTGAAAGGATGAAACGTTCTTGCAATAGCAGAGAAATTTCTTATCTACAAGCGGAAATGGATATGTCTCCTCATTTTAATGTTTGGGGTTTGTATGCAGAAAGCCCATTTGCTTGTACCCTGACTGAGGATGATCTTCTTGAACTGGTATTAGTGTCCTAGTTTAGTTTCTTTGTTCTATTTGGCATCATCATCATCTCTCTCTCTCTCTCTCTCTCTCTCACATACATGCATATACATACATTTTTATTGAACATCCCAATGCTATCTCAATTTTAACTTCTCTATGACTACCAAATTATAAAGTCTTTAAGTAACCCTCTCTTTTCCTGTCCCTCTCTCCCATCAGCCCCTCCATCCCAGAAAAAAAAAAGGATTGAAGAAGTCATCATGAACGTGTTCGTTGTTTTTGTGAAGTTTGATCGTCAAGGTCTTTTTATTTGGAGAAGGGTCTCTCCCTCAAGCAATGGCTATATTTACACTAGAAGGAAAAAAGACAAATCCCTTTGTTAACTCTGTTTCTTATGTTGCACGTCTTATCTCTTTTAACATCTACGTGAATTAGGAGTCTGGGACTATGCTATTAATGAAGCCAGACTGCCATACTGCTGCCTGAGCTAGGGTAATGCTTTGTGCACCGTTAACGGTGCACACCGTTGCCCCCCCTTTTTAAAAAAAAAAAAAAAAACTTAATAATTAAGTAAATATTATCTAATAATATTCTGATTCATTTATTTATTTTTTATTTTTTAAAAATGTTTAAATATATTTAAAAAATGATATAAAAAAATGAAAAAACAAAAAATTGTTATTGTACTAATAGTGCAAATGAAGGGGTGCTACAATGGTGGCTGTAGCACCACCAGCCTGAGCTATTAAGAGTGGATTTATTTATTTTGTTTTCCTTGTTTGTTATGGCAGTCTTATGAAGAATATCTGGAGCGTAGCAGAAGCAGTACACAGCCATGCCTCCCTGTCAGTATGCTTATCCAACAACATTTCACTCATTTTTTTCTCATCTTTCTAAGTCGGTTTTCATTTTATTTTATTTTTAGACTATTGTATCTTTCGTGAATTGATGCATTTATTGAGCAAGATATATCATCTTGACCTGCAGAATTTGTACTCGCTATTTTAATTGTGGATAATCTGAGTGTCCCGATTTGTAACTTATGCCCTTCTTTTTTTTCGGTTTTGAAGAAATTTGATGATTATTGTGGATAAGTATCACCATACTAGTGATCAACTAAGCATGTGCTTATGATCAGTCCACCTGCCATATGATTTTTAAACCAATAGATCTGATCGATCAGTGACAGTCCACCCACCATCTGATTATAAAACAAAGAGGTCTTTTCAGGCTCATCAGTTGGATGTTCTAATTCACGATGTGAGCAGGGACTAGATAATGGCCACTGGAGTTATTCCAATCACAAAGTTTTCTTGACTCATTCTATTGTTGTGACAAATTTTAGAAATTTAGGAAGATGCAAGACAGGTGGGTGGAGCATCTTTCTGTTCAAATGCACTCCTAAACTGAGCCGTTACCGCTCTTTGACGGATGGCTGGACCATCTGAGAAAATGCAGGAATCATCAAGAAGCAAAAATCAGGATGATAATCTGTGAGTTCAGTTATGAAAACCCAACCTGTAACATCACAAATTTCTATTTGTTTTACGTGACGAAATGTTCTGCAGGAATTCGGGCTCTAAATCTGACCGGCAAAAGAGGACTCATTGTTCATCCCAGAAATTATAGTTTCCTTGATATGGGAAAAGGGGTTCTTTTTGTTTCTTTCTTGGGATGATGATGTTGCTGTATACAGGAGTTTCGCCATTTCCTGATAAGCAATGGGCGATTGAAGTTATTTATTCTTATCCAGGGACTCAATGTTTTTGTTTTGTTGTACAGAATTGTACTATAGCATCAAAATCGCAATACCGGACTCTAATGGGGGGGAATGTTGCCAACTTGTACATAAATTGATGCAGCATTAGCCTTACATTCCTTCTGATAGGGGTTCGTTGGGTAAATTTGATTATTTCGATTCCATATAGTTGGTTGGGCATACGTGATTGTAGGTAGTGGAATCTGGAGATGTGAAATCATAAACTTCAAAGCTGTGTTTCCTTGTAATGAGGATTAGCTCAAGAATTTTGCGCGTTACCAATATTTAACCCCACAACTTTGAGGTAAAGAATTCTATCAGAAGAGGCAACCTATCAAATAATTCTGACAGATGCTCGTGAAAAAAATAATTAACTGACAGATTTTCAAAGGAAGTAAAAAAGAATTTTGTTATTCAATCTTCACATATTATATATATATATATATATCTTTTACTTTTATATTTCTAAAACTTATTGAATTTTTTACTAATTATTTATATACCACACATTTAGTAAGAGAAACAAATAAAAAAAAAAAAGAAAAGTATGGTGTGTGAAAATAATGAATAATTATATTTTTGATAGAAATTAAAAAAAAAAAAAAATCCAACCAAATTTTATCATTGAGAAATTTTTAGTTACAAATAGATTTAACAAAATAAATTTTAACTGATGTGATTTTATATGATTTGTTGGATTGTAAAGTTAGTTTTATTGTAAAGTAAATCTAATGGAATCATATGAAATTACGTCAGTTTGTGAGATTGCTTCTGTAAGATTTTTTTGTGGTTATAACAATTCTTAATTTTTTATTCTTTATCTATAAATTACATATTTGGTAAGAGAAAAAAAATAAAAATAAAAAATAAAAAATTATGTGTTGTGTGTGGTATGAAAATGATGAATAGAATTTTTTAAAAATAAAAAATTATGTATAGTGTATAGATAGAAATGATAAGCAGAATTTTTTTAATATTGTAATAGGAAAACTTTAATTTTATAAAGAATTAAAAAGATACGGAAAGGATAAATATTTTATTATTCGAAATTTAAGGTTGCAAGAACTATTATTGAGTGGTACCGTCACCGTACAATGGCTATTTAATACTGACGTTTTTTCAGAAAAAAAAAAATAAAAATACCGACCTAGGTTAGCAGTCAATTGTGATTGTGAAGATTTCCCCTTTAGAAGCATTCTCTCTGTGACGCAGAGGAAGCGATGGAGATCAGTCCCAAGATCATTGGCAAAGACGAGGTCATAGCGAAACTCAAGGACGACGGCGACTTCGACAAACTCCGCCTCAAAATCATTCGCAAGCTCAGGGACAACGTCAGTCTCCTCCTCCTCATTAATATTCTTCTTTTTCTGTTCCTGCAAATTTGAAGCTTGGAAGCAATTTTCTTTATTTTAAAGGAAAATAAAAAATCTATTCCTCCCTGCTTAGAAATTCGGATAGGTTAGAGTGATTAAAGACGAAACAATGCCGAAAATCTTTCTTTGAAGCAGTTTGGTTTTTAATCCGTTGGAGTGTGTTAAAAGGAGGAAGTTTGGTTCTTTTTTCTGTATGAGTTCGAGTTTGCTTTATATTTGAGAAAATTACGCTGAAATTATCCCTATTCTGAATCTCTGAATCAAGGTTACATTGAAATCTCAATTTCGTCCATTTTTTCACGGAATTTATCTAATTTTAAAGCGAAGAGCATATAAATATATTCAACTTCTGAACCAAAACCAAATAGCTGAGGAGTCCCTGCGTTCAGATCTCAGTAGACTTCGTTGCTTTGATTCTAACATATCCTGAAAAGAATGTACAAATGAAAATTTGAAAGGTCTCCTTGGTTGGCATATAGTTTTTTGAAGCATATCGAAATTGTTTTCATGGATGGGAAGGTAGCTCAGCTCGTCTTTTTCAATTGATGTATGTGTGTATGTTATGTTCCTTTTAATTTTTAAAACCCCTTTTCCAGTGTCTGTAGTGCTGACCAAGGAGAGTAAACGCAGGAGGAGTTGCGGAATGAGATTATTTTGACAGTGAAGCAGTCAGCAGCACTTAATCGTGCAGGTGCTGAGAATATGAAACCCAGACAATTATCTGATGCCATATATGATGACGTTGGGTAAGTTTCTTAGTTTTCTCAAATTTTCTTTTGGTTTATCATTGTTATGTTCCCCCCCAAACCACCCCCCCCCCCCCCCCCCCCCAAAAAAAAAAAATTCATACAAACCTCGGATTCATGTTTAACTTTAAAGAGATTAATTATTTATGCATACTTACGACGAAAAAATGGATAGTGAAATCTATATCAAATATTAACGCAAGTTGGTTTAATAATTTTAAGGATTGAATCTACGGTTCTAATTAATGTGCTTTCTGATAAACCTCTTTAATTGGGTTGTTATTTTGGGACAATAAGGATATATAGTCAAAGACTCAAAAGGAAATCTGATGACCCATTATGCTGTTTCAGGAATAAAGTAATGAGCCGGATATCTGATGGTTTGTGGGAAATAATTAGATCAGGTGATGGCATGAAAAGTGAAATTACAGAAACTGTACAATCTGTTTATAACAAATTATTAAACCCAAAATGGAAAGAAGAGGGCGAATCATCCACCCATGGCATGATGCCCAAGCAGAAGGAAGCTGAAAACAACCGTTCTATTGCAGCCTCAGCTAGTGAAGCTGATGACATGTTTTCTGATAGCGAGCCAAAAGAACCTCCAGGTTTTTCTCTCCTCAATAACCATCAGAACAATGAGAATGAGGAGCAACACAGACAGGAGCTTGAGCCTCCAATGCCTCACAAAAGAGAACCTGTGGAAGCACAGGCGGAAGATACACACCACTCAAAGGTTGTCTTGGAGCCAGAATATGATGATCTTGGTGTGCCACCTGGCTTTCCTGCAGAATTGGAGCAGAAGCGGCCATGTGATGGTAGTGATGAGGACCCTGATGTGCCTCCTGGTTTTGGCTGAGGCGATGACAAGCAATGAATTTATCTCTTTATCCTGAAGCATTCAATTTTGTAGAAACTGTGTGATCAAGGATTAGCTACTGTTACCGCCTATTTCCCTCTCCTTGTGTGCTGAATTTACATTATTAGAGAGGCTTTTCTGAGTCCACCATAGTTGAAGGTCAGATGCTTCAGATATTATTCCTACAATACCTGTTTTTTTTTTTTTAATCACTTGGACGTAATTCAGATAGAAAACTTCTTTCCTTAGGTTCCCAATGCGTGTGATAGTTTAATCCATAAGGCGCCATCAATAAACAATGGAAATCATTTTCCCCAGTTTCGTTTTTCATTATTACAACAGATCAAAAACAGGTTATCGGTGTGCTCTTTCTACAAGGCTCTCTTGGGAGTATCTAATGATCATAATTTTCCTTGGAACGCTATATGGCAATGTAAAGTACCTTCTAAGATTACTTTCTTTGTACATATGGACTGTATCTCTTGAGCGGATTCTCACATTGGATAATCTGAGAAAACGTGATTTTATCATAACAGATTAGTGTTTTTTGTGCAAGAGTGATGGAGACATCTCTTGTTATATTGTAAGGTGGTCAGGTGTTTATGGAATGAGATTCTTAATAGGACAGGGGTGGCTTGGGTCATTCCTAGAGGAGGTAAGATATTTTGGGGTGTTGGACAGGAATTAGGGAGAATACACAAATAGTTGTTGTGTAGAGAATGATCCTCATTGCATTTTGTGGTGCTTGTGACTAGAGAGATATAAGATGTGCTTTGAAGACATTGAGCATTCTTTGGATGAGCTGAAGCGATTCTTCTACAATACTTAGCTTTCTTAGGCTTCGGCCATTATTTGTAGTACGGACAATTTTCACGACCTGCTTGTATCTCTCACTAGTATCTATATGTAATTAGGCAATGCTCCTTGTGTACTTTCGGTACTGTACTTCGATAATGTCTTTATTTCAATAAAATTTTACTTTTACCCATAGAAAAAAAATGTATTTCAAGTTGTTTTGCACTGTATTAAGCTGACATCTCTTGTAGGTTCTAGTGCTATCCTCTTCTCCGCCTATCTTATGCAACATTCTTCTCCTGTTCTCCTGATTGTAGCCTGTAGGGTTCTTTTTCATCTGGCAGATATATATATTTTTTTCACTGTAGAATTATCGAGTCCCGTACATCATCCACTAGAAATTCTTCTTTATGCTTTTTTGCTAACTATGAAAGTAGAGCTCAGTTTTTTAGATGATTATATTCAAACGATCTAATGATATTATTAATTTTTTGTAAGTCTGGATGTTACAAACAACTTTTAATTGATTTCGATCTATAATATTATTGAATACAACAAGTACAAATAGGATGGACATATGTTTGATCCCATACAGTACCGAGACTTTTTGATGATGACAATACAAGACATTGCTTGCATACAATCTCTACATGCACTACTCAAACCTAACAGAAATTGGGCTTCTAACGCAGTACTTGGCAGAATCCCATTTTAGAAAACCTTGCTCATATTCATCAATTTTGGTACCTGGTACTGTACGGCTGAATGTAACTGAATATTTCACTTTCTGGTTCACCCGTGAGAAGTAGAGCTTAGTGGGCTTGACACTCTCATGAACTCCTTCTGGTGCAACCACAGTGACTGCATAAGATGATATTGCCTCACCAACGTTTGTCACAGTCCTGGTAAATGTCTGGGACGATCCCAGCTTAACAGAAAATGAAGGGTAGTTTAGCTCTCCTTCAGGGATACTTGACACGTCTGAGCAGTTTATTGGTCTGTGAACAAGGATTCCAACCTCCTGGTCTTTGTATCCCAGACCACAGAGATATGGTATATAATCATCTGGTTGAATATCATAGATTAATCCTGGTTCATTTGCTCTTGATGGATTGACATGGCCTGCACCTATGGCAAAGACATCTGCAGGCTCAAGTGTTTGATCAAAAATTGGTTTGCCTCCAAAATTTTGTGTTTGAGCAGAAGTCATGATAGCAGATTTAATAGCAGCTGGTGACCAATGAGGATGTGAGCTCTTGAGCAAAGCTGCAATGCCGCTAAGATGAGGGCATGCCATTGATGTGCCAGACATGAGGTTGAAATTGAGTTTTGAGTTTGTTTCGTTGTAAAGAGAAAAGGGCCAGGCTGCTAGAATGCTCACACCTGGTCCGATAATGTCTGGTTTCAGAATGCCTGGGCTTGCTACGTTGGGGCCTCTTGAAGAGAAAGAAGCAACGAATGGGGAAATTGAGCTTCCAATGACAGTTCCTTTGAATAAGATAGATGCTGTTGGAATTTCTGTAGAGTTTATATAGGCTTTGATCTTTAGTCCAGCAGCAAAACTGACATGTGTTGCGGGAAGAACATGAGCATCGGCTTCTGTACTGAAGGCATCAGTTTCTGCATTCATGAGAATCATGGCGGCACCCCCTGCATTTTTAACTTCCTCTCCCTTAGCAATTCTTCCGATCCCGCCTCCTCGCTCGCATAAAACTACTTTGCCTTTGACACTGATATTTTTCAAGGATCCCTCACCACATAGTGCAGACTCTGGTTTACCATTAACGCCAGCATAAACAAGAGTCAATGGTGTTGAGGGGAAGTCAGCAGGCTGGAAGATGGTTTCACCATCGAATTCTTCTCCGTTTCCAAGCTTTGCTGTCACTACAAAAAAAAACACTATTTCCGGCGATCAAAAGTCGCCGGAAATAGTATAAAATCGCCAGAAATACTTTTTTGCGGCTAAATAAGGTTGCCCAACGGTTGCCGCTATTAATGAGCCAAGTAAAACAATTTCCGGCTACTTCAAGAGTGACAGGAAAAATATTCTTTTTCCAGCGACATATTTTCGCCGGAATAATATACCAATGTGCGCCACAAAAAGTTTTCAAACATTCACTATTTTGTTGTTAAATGTGTTTGGCGCGACCAAATTTCGCCGGAAATTCTTTGTTAGGCAATTTATTTTGTGCCGGAAATGCTTCATGCTCCTGCTGCAGATGCATTTTTAATGGTTTAAGCTACTGCCTACAAATTGTTTCCAGACTCATTTTTTTGAACTGTCATTAAATAAATAAATAAATAAATACACAATCTCACATTAAAAAAATAAAAAAATAACATAATTGAGCAATTACTTTGAATTGTAACTTAGAGGGGCTCAATTAGCATTTTCCATTATATTAAGTCAAGCCAGTTTGTAAATAAATTTATATTTAATACTTGTGAAAAATTATATCAGAGCGAGAGAGAGAGGGAGAGAGAGAGAGTTAAGGATCCTTATTACTTGAAGAAGACTGAGCAAATCACTTTTGACTGCCAGTAAATGTAAATTTATCTCGTTGCCAATCATGTATGAGGAAGAGGTAATACACCACCCCTAACTCCAAGTATTGTTTCCTCAACTTTAATTACTCGACCACTTACATATAAACATAATTCAAGTCCAATTTCCCCCCAATGAAGTTCACAAAACAATTCCCACAAATGGTTATTAAAAAAATAATAAATTGATGACAGA
Organism: Platycarya longipes; assembly: GCA_036559045.1. Classification (NCBI taxonomy): domain Eukaryota; kingdom Viridiplantae; phylum Streptophyta; class Magnoliopsida; order Fagales; family Juglandaceae; genus Platycarya; species Platycarya longipes. Next base: position 9,700,769 of record CM071799.1, on the reverse strand, counting down.
ATAATTAAAAATTTCAGAACTTTACTATCCATGTTGAAGCTGAAAGTAATCTCATCCCCAACATAAAAGGCATTGCTTAAAGATTTGAGAAGCCTTGTTAATGAATGAGCTCAGTTTTGGGTGATAATGTTGATTGGCACTTTCATCCAATTCCCATCTGCATGTGAAATACTTGTTGATTAGATGACTGTTTATGTTGATTCTAGAATTCAGTTTACAACAATTCAAAAAACAGAAAAAAAAGGCGGCATTCGGCATTCAGTTTATATGATCTTTCTTTGCATTTTCAGGGAAAAAAAAAGGATCCCTTGTAGGACAGTGGTCTTCCACTCTTAGGGCCAATCCCATTTTCTCCTGAAAATGCAAAGAAAGATCATATAAACTAGAAAAAAAACCAATGATAAAAATTTAATTCCTGAATGGGCAAGGGGAAAAAGAGGAAAGTGCAATGGCATGCAAATATGGCAGCTATTTACTTACATGTGCATACAACATTTTTCATGTCAAGGGGGACTTGTACTTGTTTTGCCCTGCCCTATATTATCAGTTCAAACTTCACCAATTGAGATTCAAGTCAATCCATACTTTTTCTATTTCAGAATCCAAAACTGTGTATGTAGATGAGTCGAGCCAAGTAAACTCAAGTACTAAGGTGCTCGAGCTAAGTTAGCTTAATTTTGATGTTCGAATTTGATTATAATATTAAAATGAATATATTTTAATATTGAAATGAAAATGTAGCAAGCAAACATACCTACATTCATTGCAGGATGAAGAGCATACTGAAGCATTAGTGTAAACTAATATAATGTATTAGACCCCACCATGACAAAATGGTTTGTAGCCTTAACAATACTAATATCCAGTGAATGCGTGATAATGTACCGAATTGCGATAATCCTTATAATGAGTAATGGACTTACTCTGGCACCTTTTAGACCTGTAAATGAAAATGCTGACTATAATCTATAAAAATATCAGAAACTCTTCATGGAAATTTATGAAGAAACTATAAGGAAGCCAAGCCAACATAAAACACTCAAAATAAATAGCAAATCAATATTAAAACTTACCTCTAAGAAAGAGGAAGCTAAAGGGAACTAATGAGAGAGTCTGAAAATGTGTGTTAATCGTGATTATGATTCACTAGCATTTATTCCTCTTCTTGCTGACTGCTTCTTGTACAAGTCCTATGTAAATTTGTGTTTCTTTTCTTTATGTTTTTAATGGCTCCTCTCGTAAATAAGCAACATATTTCATGTTCATTGTTCAAAGCATATACTTGTTCAACTCTCTTCATGTTGTAATTAAGTACTTGTGAATAAAAGAGGTGGAAAACTTGTTCTATAGATTTCTTTATTGGAATTTCTGAAATGTTCCAGTCTTATACATTTGCATTTTTCTATAATGTTGTATTCTTTTACATTTACTATTTCTAGTATTACAAACTTTGAGTTAAAACTAGAGCCAGTCCTAGAACTATATATAAATCTAATTTACTCTTAACTGTTTTAGAGTCTTTTCTCAAAAACCTTCCTCTGCTTCTACCTTTTTACTTAAGAAAGCTAGTAAGACATATCCTACGGCTATAATACTAGTTTATGGAATTGAATTACATCTTATATGACATGCTGGGATTCATATGTGTGTGTGTGTATACATATATATATACACATATATATACATATATATATATATATACATATATATATATATATAAGCCCCTGCATGAGTAGTATAGATTGGGCAAATGTCAAAATCCAATTAAGACAAACAAATTACAACAATCAATTTGCAAAAATTTAGATTGGGCAATCCAATATATGGCCCGTGGAATTTCAGATAGGTAGTCATGCAGGATCCAGGTGAGGAATAATCTTCAACAACAACAATGTAAATAAATTGCGAGAAAACAAAGATTATAGACCAACAATGCAGCAAATTTAAAAGCACAGATTTTTTTCCTTTTGCTGCAACTTCAAGCCCTTCCTCACCTACATAGGTACAAATATTGGAGGATAATATATTAATAAATCATAGATTCATACTAGTACACATAACCTTCTCAAAAATTCAGATAATTTGCTAATTCTCAATAAAAACAAGGGTAACTGACTAAAATACAGACCACTTCTAAGTCATGCCCAACCAGAAACTTTGCACAGGAGTCAAATCTAAAGAAGAAATATCAAATGTTAGATATAAATACCATACCTGTGCAAAGGAACCTTAGAATGCGATGGAAAAAGGATCCTTTCTAGGACAGTGATCTTCTACTCTTAGGGCCAATCCCCTTTTCTTCTGAAAATGCCAACAAAGATCATATAAACTAGAAAATACCCATTGATAAAAATTAATTCCTGAACGGGCAAGGGGAAAAACCTAGACCGAATAAGTTATTCCAATCAGAGCATAATAGGAGCACAATATTTCTTGGCGATAAGTCCTCGATCTAAGCTTCTTCTTGCATTTGTCCACTGCCTTCCGGTATTCCTCGCTCATAGTCAGGTAATTCTTCCCCATGGCTACAATCTTTCTTTATTTCGAACCAAAATAAGTAAAATATACGTCGATCAGACTACGATGAAAGAAACAAGTCCACAACAAACAAAACAATTATCAAGAGAATCAGTTTCATCCCTCCATTTGGATACTCAGAAAAGTAAATAGAGGAAAGTAGAAAAATCCAGATTATTCTTAGTTCTACATTCATAGATATCGGTATTATTCTTTCTTCTTTTCCCGGATTTTCTAGTGAAGCAAGATAGCAAGGAAATCAGAAAAAGTAACATACATCGAAGCACAAATCGCTATGAAAAAGATTGCCTAACAAAATCAAACACATACAGACCTTTGATCACAATAAGGACTGAAATGTCGAAAGCAAAGCAGAGCAGATCAACACAAGCAAATGCGAAGGGTAGACCGGAAACGAAATCCCTTGCAGGACAAGAGAGAGAGAAGAAAATAAGAGAGAGAAAGAGAGGAAAAATCGGGGCGAGGCAGTGGAAGAATAAGGCAGGGAGTAAAAAAGAAAAAGGGTAAAACATTCCTGACGACATAAAATCGCCTGAAATAGAATATAATTCTGGCCCTTTTTTACCAGATAACAATAAGATTTGAATCAGATTTAAAAAAAAAAGCTATTCCGGCGATCATAACATTGTCGGAAATAAAAATAGCCCAATATACCACTTTTTCTTGTAGTGTGTCGACACAACGCTTCTGTCAGTGTTGCTTGCTCCGACTGTGAGTATCCATGGGTCTTCATTAGATAAGGTGCTGTTGGCAGGGCCAGAATTCCCGGCTGAACAGCTTACAAATATTCCTTTTTGTATCGCTGCAAATGAGCCGATTGCAATAGTGTCCTCAAAAAATGGAACAGATTCTGAGCCGATGGAGATTGAGACCACATCGACGCCATCTCCAACAGCTGCATCAAGCCCTGCCAATAAATCGCTCTCGGGACAATCATCCAATATATCTCCAAAGCACACTTTGTAAATTGCCAAGTGGGCATTAGGGGCCATTCCAGCCGCTGTGCCCTTGGCATTTCCTAGCGCCTCGGCATTCTTTACAAAACCGCCAGCAGCAGTGCTTGCAGTGTGGGTGCCGTGCCCGTCTACATCGATTGGTGGCTCAGCTTTTGATCCTTTCTTGGCTTTGGCTGCAAGATTGAATGTCCTTGCACCAATGAGTTTGTTGTTACAGTCTGTAACGTTGAACTCACACATTCCTTTCCATTTGGCAGGAGGTGGCGGCATTCCTGCATCACTAAACGAAGGATGAGAAGGCAAAATTCCACCGTCCAACACCCCAATAATCACCCCTTTTCCAAAGTTTGATTCTTTCCATAATCCCGTTTGCTGGTGCAAACCTAAGAAGCTAGGTGTATGTGTTGTTTGTAGGCGAAACATCCTCTCAGGACGCGCTGACACAAAACCTTCCTTCTCCTCCATAGCTCTCACTTCGGCCTCCTGCGTCAGTCTCGCTGCAAAACCCCGGATAACATTCTGGTATGAATACAGCATGCGTGGCTGCTCGTCATCAGAACTTACGACGGTATTTGGCATAAAAGAATGGTACCAACTCTCCTTATCTTTTAACTGGGAAAAAACTTTACCCTCTGGTTGCTTTACATTGACAATGTAAGTTTGTAAATTTCTCATCTCGGGACTTTTGGTGACAGATGAAACTGCACTTCCGAAAGCAAACTCGGAGTAGATCAAGTTAAACATGAAAAGGACAGAAATTAAGAAAGGTATAGCTGCCATGTTTTGTGACAATGAACCTTTCTGCATGATGAAAGTGAGGAGAGAGGTAAGAGACTTTTGTGTGAGTTTAAGATCAGTTTCCATACTGATTTATATAATAAGAGCATAGTAGAGTGAGAGGGGTGGCATTTCAGCATAAGCCTGATGATCTGGAATAAAAACATTGCCATTGGAGCCATGTGACATGGGCCGGTCCGGCACGTAGGGAATTTACTTTAGTGCACGATTCCTATATATTATCCTGAAGACGGCAGCAGCTGTATTTGTTTAGAGGATACTCATTGTCCTACCTAGCTTTCATTTTTTTTGCCCAAGCTTGTCTTTATAACTTAAAATAGCAGGCTGACTCAGTCGTATTAATGGACAACTTAAACAGTGGCTAGCTCCATGTGGCGAGTTGAAAACGAAGTACTCCAGGATTGATGTGTGATTCATGATTTGATCAGGTTGTGAAATCTTTTGTTGCAATATGCCATTTACAGCAAAGTAATGACAAGCCTAAGAAAGATTATACATGGGAAGCCTCTTTCCACTAGCTATAGTACTATAATATTTCACAATGCCATAGCATTGAGATTTTCTTTTTCGAAAAAAAACAAAAGTTAGTATTTGGATTAATGTAACTTAAGCATCACTCCCCCGTCTTCGAGAGCCAAAAAATAACGCCAGATAAACTTAAGTTAGTATTTGGCCTAGTGCAGGTGTGGCATAAACTACTATTCTTACAATCAAACGAATAGTCAAATTAGATCCAACTGATCAAACAAATGAAAAGACCGAAATCATAATCGCACACAGAGAAGGCCTCAAGGGCTCGAAAATTGAAATCCATGGCTTGGTTGAGTCCTCGAGAGAAAGGTCGACCCTATATATGCATGCTGACGGATGTCCAGTTTCTTCATTTGAAAGTATCTTCTCCTAAATGATTGATTTTCTTTATATGCACGTAAATTACCTGTTGAGTGGTCACTAATAGTCAAACATTAGCCTTTTGATCGTACCTTTGCGATCGTGAGTCTATGATGTGTTTATTTAAATCCATTTTACTATTTTAGTGTCTCAGTGACATATTTCTTAAGTGTTTTTGTTTTAGTTCTTTTTAATGACTTTATGAGATATTTCTTAGGTTCCTTCGAATTAGGTTTAAATCCAAACGTACAAATTAATATTATTGCTTGGTTCATGTCTTTACCAACCTCGATCTATGTAAATTGGTAACTCCCGTGATATGTCAAATTAGAACGTTGGACTTACCCAAAAGTCACCATTCTTAAAGTAGCTCTCTGCTTGAACAAGAGTAGTGACGTAGCATGCACGTGAAATTCAAGAAAGAAATAGAATAATCTTATGGAGAAGAGGAGACGAGAAAAGAGTTAGAAAGATGAAATAATTAGAGAAGAAAATATTGGGATTGGAAAAAGGTTGGCTGTAATAATCATTCAATATTCATCATAGTCTATCCTACAATGCCCCTTACCAATCTTTAAATAACAAAAATAAACAAACCCTACATAAATCCTAAAAGTCAATGGACTGCAATGATTCAAGCCTATTATTACAAGTCCAAGTAAAATAAAATAAATAAAATTTAAGCAAATAAAAGCATAAATAGAAGGGATGTCCTTATCAACTCTCTCGAGGTGGGAGAAAAACTCGACTTTGTCGAGTTGGTAACACAACATAGGGTGCACTCAACTACCCAGCCATAAGCTAAATGGTTGAGCGATCTTCTTTCGACGCCCATAAACATGTGTGAGTGACGGTCTGAATCTGGAGTCCCCACTAATTTTGTCAAGATGGGTGGAAGGTAATCCAGGCCATAGAAGATCCTGCTGGCTCCTGTAAATATCCAATAAATTTAGATCAAGCTGCTGAAGTGTCTCTCTGAAGATCCATGAGCAGTCAGAATCAGGTCGGCCTACCCAATGAACAAGGAAGCACTGCACCTCTCCATCATTTGTCAACACAATCTATTAATCTAAAATAGCATCAATTTTATCTTTGTGTGCTGTGATAGATGATAATGGCATGAGAGGGGTAAAGGGTTCAGGATCAAGATTCATAGATGGAGGTAGAAGAGGGTCATTAGAGGAATTGAAGAGACCCTTGAAAGCAACTAAGTCCTCAACATTGAAAGTGGAGTGGCAACCAAAATATGATAGAAGATCAATGACATGCATTTGGATCAGCTCACTTTAAAATTTTAAAAGGACCACTACGCGCTTGCAATTTGGAAGCGGATCCATGTGGATGCCATTCTAGTTTAATTCGGATCATGACATAATCCCCAATATTAAATTCCACATGTCGTTTATGCAAATCAGCTCGAAGTTTATATGATGCATTACTGGCTTCAAGTTGTTTATTGATCTCAATATGCAAGTCATGAAGATGTTGTGCACAAAACTCTGCTGACACAGACACACTAGCATGAGGGGACATGGGGATAAGGTCTAAAAGCTTCCTAGGCTTAAAACCAGAGTTTTAAATACCATACTGTACCGTACTGACTGGTACGGTCGAAATATACTGTATCGGCCGATTCTCCAGTACATATTATAGGGTTGTATCGTTTCGCCCAAAATACCGGCTGTACCGAATTGTACCGGCCATTTTGGTTAATATTTCGGCCGGTATCGGCCTCGTATCGGCCGTATCGGATTTCGGCCATTCAATTCTTTTTTTTTTTTCCCCTTTTTTGCTATGTTTTACTTTAATTCATACTAGACTAATCACATATATATATTTATATATAATTATTCATATAATGACTATTATTTTAAAATATAATTTATATATGTATTTATATATATATATTTTTATATAGACTATTCCAAAACGGTATACGAAACGGTACCGATATCGAAATATTTTGTTTCAGTGCCTTGACCGGTACGCTCACTGGTACGGTATTCAAAACTTTATTTAAAACCATGAACAACTTCAAAGGGGCTCATACCTAGGGACCTATTCATCGAACTGTTATAAGCAATTTGGGCCATAGGGATGATTAAATCCCAATTCCAAAGATTCTCTTGGACTAGACACCTTAATAAATTGCCTAGGCTGCGGTTAAAAACTTCAGTTTGACCATTGATTTGAAGATGGTAAGCAGTGGAGAATTTAAATTTGGTGCCAACCATATGCCAGAGGGTTATCCAGAAATTACTAGTGAAACGGACATTCCTATCTGACACAATCGTCTTAGGAAGACCATACAACTTGACAATCTCGTCAAAATACAACCTAACAACCCTAGACGCATTAAAAGTCTTGCTACAAAGGATGAAGTGAGTCATTTTCGAGAAACGGTCCACTACAATAAAGATAGAATCATGCTTTTTTAGCGTACGTCGTAGTCCTAACACAAAATCTATACCGACGTCTTGCCAAAGACAACTAGGCACAGGGAGAGGTGTGTAGAGACCAGTATTTTGTCTCTTTTACTTGGCCAGTTGACATTTGTGACATGTGGTAACTATCTTAGCCACATCCTTTTTTAGACTAGGTCAGTAAATTGACGTTCAATCTCCTCAATGGTCTTATCTCGTCCAAAATGTCCAGCCAAGCCTCCCGCTTGGACTTCCCAAGCCATGAAGTCCTGAACTGAAGTGTGTAGGATGCACAATTTATTAGACTTGAAGAGATAGTCCTCCTCTAGGTGGAAACCATTAGTGATATCCGAGTGCCCACTCTGCAAGGTAAGAAAAATATCCTTAAAATCAGGACAAGACGCATACTCTTTTTTGAGTCTCTCAAAACCTATGACCTTGGTATCTAAGATAGACAAAAGGGAGACGCGACAACTCAAGATATCAGCTGCTTGGTTCTTAACACCCTTTCTATGCTTCAACACAAATGAGTAAGCTTGCAAGTATTCAACCCAACAACCATGCCTAAAATTCAACCTCTTCTAGGAGCTAAGGTAGTTGAGGGCCTCATGGTCTAAATAAAGAGCAAACTCCTGGGGCAACAAATAATGGCACCAATAGCGCAAAGCTTGCACAACTGTGTACAACTCTTTGTCATAAGTAAAGTACCGTTGTTTGACATCATTCAACTTCTCACTGAAATAAGCAACCAGGTGGTGTTCTTGGCTAAGACGCATGACAGGAGCCTCCGTCATTCACTTCTTAACTAACTCAAAGGCTTTTGTTGCCTTTGATGTCCAATGAAACTCTCCCCTCTTCATGCACTCTGTGATAGGGGCCATGATTGTGCTAAATCCCTTGACTTGATGAAGTGACGATAAAAGGTCGCAAAGTCGTGAAAGCTCTTGATGTCATGAATAGTCTTAGGCTCAGGCCAACTAACAATGGCTTGAATCTTAGTGGGGTCCGTAGACACCAGTGGAGGACACAATGAATCCTAGAAAGACAACTCTGTCGGTGAAGAAAGAACACTTATTTTCATTAGCATATAGGTTTGTTTTACGAAGGGTAGAACAAACCTGTGTGAGATGATCTAAGTGTTGTTCCCTGGTCCTACTGTAGATGAGGATGTCATCAAAATAGATAACAAGAAACTTGCCCAAGAAAGGTCGGAGAGCTTGTGTCATCACTCTCATAAAAGTACTCGGGGCATTAGTTAGTCCAAAAGGTATGACCAACCATTCATAAAGACCATCCTTCGTTTTGAAGGTAGTTTTCCACTCGTCACCCAGGCGAATCCCAATTTGATGATAGCCGCTCTTCAAATCAATTTTGGAAAATATCATGGCACCAAACATTATATCCAGCATATCATCAAGTCTAGGGATGGGAAAACGGTACTTCACTGTGAACCGATTGATGACACGATTATCAATGTACATCCTTCACGAGCCATCATTCTTAGGGGTCAAGAGGGCGGGAACTGCACAATGACTCAAACTCTCGCGGATAAATCATTTTTGGAGGAGATCATCCATTTGCCTCTAGAGCTCATCATGCTCAGTAGGATTCATCCTATAATGAGGCAAATTTGGAAGAGAGGCTCCTGGGACAAGATCTATGGCATATTGAATGTCTCGCAATGGGGGTAACAGATCGGGGAAGTCCTCAAGGAAGACATCCTGAAAGTCTTGAAGAAAGGCTTGGGCCTCCGTAGGGATAGCTATTGGGGGCTCCAACGGGACCTCCATAACAATCACAGCACAAATAACAGACTCGCCCACAAGCGTACGCTCAAATTCAGTAGGGTAATGATATGTAACCTTTTTCGCTCCACAACTTTCTTTGCTTGATGTGGGCTAACAGGTGTCAGGAGTAAATGATTGAGGTAAATTTTCGTCCCATTAAACACAAAGGAACATGAATTGGACTGACCATGGATGATCACATCTAAATCAAATAACCAAGGTCGACTAAGAATGACATAACCGACATCCATAGGGATGACGTCACACCATATATGATCCTTATACTCAAGAAACTGGATAGGAACTATACAACGCTCCTTCACTGTGATGGAAGAAATGTCAACCTAAGAGACACTATATGGTTGAGAGTGAGGGACTGGCTTCAACCCTAGGCAGGACATGGTAGCTACATAAACTGCATTAATACAACTACCACTATCCACAATGACCTTACAACCCTTATTATTGATCTTGATATACGTATGAAAAATGGCATAGTGGTGCCAATCATCAGCATCTTTGGGTTGGGTAAGGGTACAACGCACAACACGTAATCAAGGTGTGTCAGGGACAAGGGGTACAAGGCCTTGACCCACAGGGAAGGGCCGGATGCATCCTAAAAAGGTACCTTCATCATCATCTAAATCATCAAAATCCTCAAGATTGAGTTCATAAACTTGATCCTCTAATGGTTCATTAGTTACACTCTCACGCTCCTCAATGACTAGGGTTTGGTTAGGACAATTGGAGGTAATGTTGCCAAAACCCTTACACTTGAAACACTGAGAACGGGAGGCAGTCCTTGGGAATTCAGGACCTTTGCCCTTATCCTCCCATTTGGGAGGGGCATTAGATGGGGCAGGTCCTAGGAGAGACTTAGGGGGAGGAATGAACATCGAGGAGGGTGGACGGTTGTCACTATGCCTTCCATACAGGGCCTTAATAATTGACTCATAATCTCGGATCAAAGAGTAAGCGTGGTCAAGAGTCGAGACACCCCATAGGATAAGTTTACGCCTAAGATCATGTTTGAGACCTTGTCTAAACCTACTCAAGGTCATGGCCTCATCCTCAATGACATGACATCTCATTCGAAACTCATCGAATTGAGTGACATATTCGGTCAAGGGCTGATTACCCTAAGTAAGGGCATTCCATTGGTCCAACAAACTGCTCATGTAAGAATGGGGTATGTACTTCTCTTGGAGACGGTGCTTTATTTCTTCCCAACTTCCCACAAGAGGCGCACGACGCCTCTCAAGGAGATCCTCAACACTTTTTCAAAAGAGTTAGGTCGTGCCAAATAATTTCAAACTGGCAAATTGAACTCTCCGGTCTTTCGGGACCCCATACGAGGAGAAGAAGCGATCCATATATCTAACCCATTGAGTAAAAACCCGCGGATCTAGGCACCATCAAAAGTTGGGGCATCTAACTTAATGTTTCTAAATAGGCTCTCTTTAGTGCAAGGAGGAAACTGTGTACCCCAACGGTAATGGTCACGTTCTTGCTCGTGATCGTGATTCCTATCCCTACGATCACGCTTAAAATGGTGATGATCAACTCATCGGCGATGATTGTGCCTATTATGAAGTGCCTCAGAGTTGTCTGTGTCGGACGAATGAGAGGGTTACTCAAAATTGTTCACCCTAGCAGCTATGTGTCTGTTTTCTTCATGAGTAGTAGCCATCTCAGTCTGGATAACTGCTAATTGAGCTTGTAAGAGCTCTTGGTTAGTGGCTAGCTAGGTTAATTGTTGGGTGAGGGTCTTGAATTGGGAGAGGTCCATGGTCAAGGTTGTAAAACTAGAGTTGAAAAAATGACCACTATGCAACTGCATGCAATGTAACACTATCTAGATGAAGTGCAACTGAGATCAATAAGCAACAATTACAAGCAACGAAAAATATCGACTTGAGCAAAATCTGATTTTTTTTTGTTTTGAAATTAAGCAAATTCAAATAATGCGAGCAAGTAGTACTGATATTTAAAAAGACAAAGCAAGAGTTAAATATCAATCACAAAAATCTATTCACATGATTTTTTTTTGGCAACTAGTGAGAAAATGAAAGCACGGGTATGAGAACATGAGAAAAACATAAACACAACTAGACAGTAGCCAAATCTGGGAGTTGAATAATTTAGGCGTAATAAATATGAGGACTAAATCAATTGGTGGGGTCCGTTCAAATGGATTTGAAATTTTGGGGCACTACACAACAGCATGTAGAGAATAAATGATGCACGTTTTAAAATAAATAGACAGTATAATAAACAATAATGAGGAGTCAGAGACTACCCTTTTTGTTGAGAAGTCGGACGGCGAAGGAGTGCTTTTAAGCAAACAGTAGTTAGGCTCTACTTCGTGCGCACCAAGAAGACTCAACATTGTTGTTGAAGATGAGAAAGGAGCCTCCTTTCGTTTAGTTGGGCTGGTGAATGTTGCGACGCTGTAGAGCTTGGGCTACAGAGAAAAATGCTGAAGATAATGGGTGCTGAAGAGCTGAAACTTGAGGAGAAAGGTCGCCGGTGGCAAGAGAGTTTCTGGCGACCCAGAAACTGTTGTCGACGACATGCGATCCAGAAACCGTCGGCAACGGCGCTGCTTGTTTTGTGGGCTGTGTGTTTGAAAACCACGACAGACGGCGCTGCCTGCTTTGTTCAGAGACTGCCAGACAGGACTTCCAGGAGGAGAGTTTCTGGCAACCTAGAAACTACCGTGCGACCTAGAAACTGCCGACAACGGAGCTGTCTGCTTCGTTTCTCCTTTTTCGGTTCTTGCTGGGTTCTTGTCGAGAACAATGACAGATGGCTATTATCTTATATTTCTTTTCATCTTCACTCACGCAGCACATTAAGAAGGGGAAGAACAAAGGAGAAAAATAGAGAGTGTGCAAAGAGAGAGGGTCAGGATTCTATTGTTTAAGGAAACAATGTGACCAGCTCTTAATACCAAATATGATATAGCATGCATGTGAAACTCAAGTAAGAAATAGAATAATTTTATGGAGAAGAGAATAGATGAGAAAAGAGTTAGAAAGAAGAAGAAATTAGAGAAGAAGACATTGGGATTAGAGAAAGGTTGGCTGCAATAATCATTCCATATTTGTCATAGTCTGCCCTACAATTCCCTTTACCAACCTTTAAATAGAAAAAATAAACAAACCCTAAAAGCCAATGGGCTGCAATGATTCAAGCCCATCATTACAAGTCTAAGTAAAATAAAACACATAAATAGAGGATGACCCAAGCCCATCATTACAATTCTAAATAAAATAAATAAAACATGAGCATATAAAAGCATAAATAGAGGAGATGTTCTCATCAGTACGTAACAATAACATGTATGTCTAAGCTGTTTTCATGAGAATAAGAACAACATGATTATAAAGACAGAAGATTATGCAATTGACACTTGTTAAAAGTACGCAACAACTAGAATTAGGGAATCTTGGGTGTGAGGATTCGTAATTTTACTCATGTAATTTAAGATTTTAAATATTAAATATGTTTAAATCGCAATTATAATATTGGGTGCTATGAGTTAGTAGATATTAATATTTTTTCTTTCGTGCTTGTGTTTAAATATTTGAATATATTTCAATATTTATTTGAAAATATTATTTTCATGATTTAATTGTAAGCTAATTAATTCTCTTATTATGTGGTTGTGATGCATTTGATTTAATACTTGAATTTAATATTATTATTTTATTATGTTGGTAATTAAATTAAATTGTTGCATTTTATTTTTTTTATAAATTAAAGTGTTATATTTATTTAATTTTTATTTTAGACGACTTTCAGTTTTGGGCTTATATATATATATGTATGTATTCATGTATAGTTGTTGAAGTGAGTTTGTAAGCCTAAACCCATATAGCTTTGCAGCCCATTGTGTTGGTCTGGCATGTTGATCAACTAAAGCAGCCCTTTACAGTAAAACGGGATCGTTTGGGTTCACGGTTTAATGAACTAGCTGCTTCTTCTTCTTCTCCTTTCACACGTGCATTTCATTCTTCTTTTCTTTTTCGTTTCCCCTATTTTTTCGTCGCTGTATACGTGAGTTTCAGCCCAAGATTTGCAACTCTCCTTCATCTTGTCTTCTCCACGCATTACATCATTAGAATCCTAGCATATTGTAGATCATTTCCCCTATCTTTTCTTCACAGATCAATGCTTCACGTGCTCGGATTTCTAGCAAAATCGTGAGTTCCAAATACTTTATCCCCTTTGTTTTTCATCTAAAAATTTGAGATCCCCTTCCATAGAATCTTGTGGTTTGTCTTGGCTAGGTTATGTTGTATTTCACGCGACTTTTCTCGCTCTAAAATCCACGTTTTCGTGCCCAATTTCAGTTTATAAAATACTCATCACCTTGCAAAATCACTGCGGCTTCTGTGTTTTTCTCCCTGTAAGTGGTCGGTTTTAGAGTTCCTTTTTCCCATCCAGCCCAAACACTAGTTTCTCCTCTTCAAATCTTAGTAATCCGAAAATTTCAAGTGAGTTTTTAGTAGTGTTTTAACCACCGTTTGAATCACCGTATTTCAACGTTTACGACACTCTCGGTAAGCTTTTTCTCTAATTTAATTAATTAAATTGTTTTTGTGTTAATTTTAATTTATTTTGTGGTATGATTTTATTTATGATTGAGTATTTAGTTTAGTTAGTTAATAATTGTATTTTATTTATTTACAGTAAGATGATTAATTTATTTGGTTGCAATATTCGGGATAATTATATGAGTTTGTTTGGGTTGTACTTTTATTGGTTTAATTAAATTGTTAGGTTTATTTATTGGTTTTATTGATGTTACTATAATTTATTGGTGTTTTAATTAAGTTGGTTTTTAATTATTTTAGTTGTTCCCGATATTGATATTTATTTACTTGTAATGGTTTATTTACGTTGGCGCTTTGGGCGTGGCTATAGCGGCAAGTACACAGTTGGAAGCTTTGAATCGTTGTGTAGCATTTTCGGTAACTTCAGAAATTATTAGCGAGCGTACTGTAAGTATTTTCCAAATAAACTTTAAGATTTAAATATATTTTTGGCATCAACAAATATCGTGTTTGGTCATTGTTGAAATTATCAGTTGTTGGTTATTTGGTGCATGGTCATCTGCATTATGTATTTACGTGCATATTTATGTGTTGGAAATGAAAACTGGGTTTTCATTGTATTTTTGGTTTCGGGTGCGTGTGTATCACGACCCCAAGCCGGGATGGGGCATTATCTCGGTGGAGCTCCTCTGGTCACTCGGGAGCGGAATATACTGAGTAACGTCCCCTGGGTCGTCACCGGGTGACGATAGGATCAGACGGGATGGTAACGCTCTCGTGCCGACTCCGTGGCTCCTCTGCTGGTAGGAGCTAGATGATGCCTGGTCATGGTACGTGCTGGGCGCGGTTAGCTAGGCATCGCCCGTTCCGAAGTCACATGCGGGGTCGTTACCTTTGGTGTGATGATGAAAGTCAGGGTGTGTGGATGATCCCTAGGAGAGATCATGGTGGATACGGTTAATAAAACGGATATTTAGGTCATTTTTTGGGAAAGTGGCGGGTTGTATTTATTGGTTTTACGTGGACCATTTTTTGGGAAAATGGTTGTGGTTTTAATGGATTTATGGTCATCATTTTCTGGAAAAATGATGGGTGATTTTACTAGAGTTTTATTTTGGGCCAAATGGGATTTTGGCGTATGTGGTTATTTCATTGATTTTGAGGAAGATGATTTTAAGTCTCATGCATATGGTAATTTGTTTATGGTTGTTGTTGTGGCATTAATGTATTTATTATCTTGGATTTGTTTGGGATTTTACTTACCTGCGGTACAATTTTTCGGTATTGTAGATTTTGTTACAGAGGACGAGGAGGTTGAGCCTGAAGAGACGGCTCCGCCGTTGGAGTAGCTTGATCTAGTTGTACATTGGGAGGTGTTTTTCCCTGCTTGTTAATTATATAAATGTATGTTTTGGTCTTTGGATGACTGTATTAAATCTCTTGTGGGAGAATTTATGTTAAATTGATTTGTAAAATATTTCTAAAGTTCTGGTACTTAGATAATGACCTTATTTTCCTCTGCGACTTTTGTTCTGTGTATGTCACGTGTGCACACACGTTTGGCACTTGTCATTGGGATGTGTGATCCGTGTTGTCATCATCCCGATGCCTCGATTCTCGTGTTATTTTAAGGGGAATATGGAGACGTCACATTGGGTTTGCAGAATTTTCCTCGACAATTATTTGAGCTGTGGAATTTAAACTCTTGGACATGACAATTAATGCATGGAGATCGAGTAACTCATGTTATTGCTCACCTGGTGTTCTATTTCATGTTTGCTTCCATACATGTAGCATGACTCTTTTGCTATTTATACCGATGTGTCACCACCATTTAAAACTTATAAACTAGTGTTTTAGAGTAGTGAAGCAATTGTCATTGAAAAAGCTGGGCACATAAGTCACAGTGGAATCTCGATGATGGAACTGGAAGTATCGATCACAGGGCCGTCGCACATAATTGGAAGATAAACTCACAAAATATTAGAGTATACTCATGTATACGCACCATCTTAACAATTCCCTTCCAAGCATTTACAAGAACTTAATTTATGGAAGATGACCCTCTCTGGCCTCTCTCTCGCTCTGTACTGTCTTCTCCCAAAGCACCGCAATAGAACTGCCACGGTCCTCGGATAGTCGAATGAGTTTCACATCCCTAAGTGCTTTTAATTGGAACAGATTAATAAATTCCCTTATTAGTCCTCTGTTGTGCTCTAATTGATCAACGTCATGAATACTAATTGATTCGGTTTCTTAGAACTTTTACTAAATTAAAAGTCATTATTATCTGAGTTTTTATGGTCGGCAGACCATAATAATTCAGACAATGATGATTTTTTAGTAAAGGTTTAAGACAGTGTGTTATAGAACTCAGAATGATGGTTTAACATCACACAACCACAATGATATGGGAAAACGACTGACCATAACAGAAATTACAAATACTAATATATATGGGTTACATTTCGAGAAACAAGTGGGCCAGTTAGGTGGTTGCGGAGTTTGAATGATTAGAACTTGAGGGATGTTAATCCATGACACCCCTCAAAGCGGAGATTTATTTGTTATTTGTTCCTTCACCTATCATTCTTATTGCCAACACGTTCACGTGCTCCATGATACTGAGGCTCCGATGATCATTTAAAAATGATAGTTATTGGGCTTGTAACTGAGTAACAATCAAGAACCCATCTCTGGTATCAATGGCAAAATGCCTTGTTGATGCTGCCACTTTGTGGGGTGAAATCCACAAAATACGTCAGCTTCTGGTTTACCTCTGTGAATGTTAGCTGGTTAGGATTTACACTCATACCTATCCCTTGAGGTACAAGAAACTCTAGAGTATAAGTGGAATTAGTCAGGCCAACATTTGTCATCGTAAGTGTGTAAGCCTGAGTGTTAGATCCCAGTACAATTGGAAATGAATGATAGTTTAACTCTGCTTCCCTGATAAAATCTACTTGTGAGTAGTTCACTGGATGTCACACAATGAGCTCAACTTGTAAGTCAATGTAGTTCAAACCGCATAAATATGGAATGTAATCCTCTGATTTGGTGTCGTAAACAAGCTCGAGTTGTTTACTTTTGTTGGGTTAACATGGCCTGCACTGGTGGCAAAGTTGCCCGCAAGAAGAAGCCTTTGATCCAAAAGGAGGTTTATCACATCAGCGGTCGTCATGATTGTTGACTTGTTGGCAGCAAGTGACCAGGTGGGGTGGAGCTTTTGAGCAAAGCTGCAATGCCACTGAGGTGAGGGCAAGACATTGAGGTGTTGGAAATGACGTTAAATGTTGATTTTGAAAAGGTGCTATTGTCCACAGCAACTGGCCATGCAGTTAGAATGTTTAGGCCGGGTCCAATGATGCTTGGTTTCAAGATTCCAGGGCTTGGTTTGCTTGGGCCTTTGGAAGAAAAGGAGGCAACAATGGGAGCAAGTGAGTCTCCAATTACAATTCCTTAAAACAAGATTGTGATTGTTGGTGCAGAGGTTGAGTTTATGTAGGCTAGGATTTTCAAACCCACTTCATAGGTCACCAACGTTGTAGGAAGTACGTGAGAATCAGCTGGGGTAGTAAAGCCATCGATCTCTAGGTTCATGAGAATCATGGCGGCTCCACCAGCAAGTGCAACTACTTGGCCTTTTTCAGCTCTTCCAATCCCCCCTCCTTTTTTACAAAACACTACTTTCGCTCTCACATCAACGCCATTCAAGGAACCCGAGGAACAGAAAGTAGACGACATGTTACCATTTGCGCCTGCATAAATAAGAGGCAATAATATTGTTGAATCGAAATCTTTAGGCTGGAATAAGGATTCCCCATCATATAGAGCTCTAATTCCAAGTTTTGCTACTACCCTAAAGCACTTGTCAATATTGCTTGCTCCAATTGTGAGGATCCATGGGACCTTATTCAATGAAGAACCATAAAAGGGACTGCCATTTCCAGTAGAACAGTTTACAAAAAGTCCTTTTTGGATTGCAGCAAATGCACCTAATGCAATCCCGTCGGCATGGAAAGGAGTAGAGCCTCTACCAAGAGAGAGGGAAAGCACATTCACACTATCCTCAACAGCAGTGTCCATCGCAGCCAATATGTCATTCTCAGGACAACCTTTGCCTACAAAATATACTTTGTAGATTGCCAAGTGAGCAAAAGGTGTCATACCAACTGCAGTACCATTACCAAGCTAAAAAATGTTGGCACATTTAACAAAATTCCCCACTACAATGTTGGCTGTGTGGGTGCCATGCCCTACGTCTTCAAATGGTGGTATAGGCACTTTCCTTTCATTTTGGAAAATTTTTGCACCAATTAGTTTGTTATTGCACGCCGCCACATTGAATTCACACTTGCCTTTCCATTTAGCAGGGGGAGAAGGCACTCCTTCATCACTAAATGATGGATGATCCGGCAATATCCCAGTGTCCAAAACTCCAATTATTGCACCCTTTCCCAAATTCGAATATTTCTAAACTCCCAACCCCTGGTGCAACCCCATGAAGGCAGGCATGTGAGTTGTATGTAAGGACATAATATTTTCTGACCTTGTTGAAATGAAACCATCGATCTTCTCCATGGCTTTCACTTCCTCTACTGTCATTTTTGCTACAAAATTGGTGACCACATTTCGGAACGAATACACCATGTGTGGTTGCTCGTTCGAGCTTTTGTTGGTGGAAGGCAAGAAAGATTCATACCAGCTATCCAACTCTCCTGATTGTAATGGAATGTTACCCTCTGGCCTTTTAATGTGAATGATGTATGTCGATAAGCTCTTTTGATTTTCATTAATCTCTATTAGAGATTTTTCTTGAGCCATAGTTAATGGAGAAAGATTAAGCATGAAAAGGAGACTAAAAAGAGGAATTACTACCATTTTTAGCAACACCCCACCCATGTTCTCCATGTTTGCTGAAGAATTAGTGCTAGTGTTTTGTATCGGTTCAACCCCATGCACAAATATATATAGATAGAGAGATCGGGAAAGAAAGAGAGGGGATGTTGGGCACTTGCGCCGACATTAGTTTACTTAGTGCGTGTTTTGGATTGCAGTGAAAAATATTACTTTTAACTTAAGGCTTATAGCTTAAAACTTAATATAATAAGTTTTACTACTAAAAAGCTATTTATTGTTTATGATCCATATGTCTAAAGCGCTTTTAGAGTTAGTTACGTAGTTTTTTAAAAATATATAATTATTTGCTTGAGTTTTTGATAAAAAATTCAATTTGGTACTTTTTGAAAATTTTGATTTTTAGATTTTTTTTAACCGACTAAAGAATTTTTTATAAAATTATCAAACATGTTATTTTAAAAAAAAACTGTAATTAACGACTTAAAAGCACTTTTTAAATCTCGAAACGCAATTCCAAACAGACTCTTAGTAGAGTCATCATTAGATCTTCCGATACCCGTTTTTTGGGACTTGCAAATAGGTTTGAATAATGATATCTTTAATTTCCTTTTATAATTTCTATATTAATTTTAAAAAAAGTTATTAAGAAAGTGATAATTTATGAAGTTGCATATATATTTTTTTAAAATTTCTCAATAATTAAGAATATTAAAAAATACTTCAAAAAAAAAAAAAATTATAAATGCATTAAAAATAGTAAGTAAATAATAAAAAAATAATAATAAAGATATCATTATCTAATAGATTTTGCACTAGAATTTTAATTGCGGATTTCTCAAATAAGGATGCCCAGTTTATTTCGTTTAGTACGAGAAGGCGGTAGACCCTAGCTGTGCATTTTAGCATTGGAGACAATCCTTAAAACAAATCTTCTTAGTTGACGCGATTTTAGGTAATTTATTAGATCATAAAATTATTTTTATTAAAAGTTAAATCTAACTACTCAGATACATTAATTTAAAAAATTATTTTGTGAATATAGCAATATATACTTTTAATTTATTACTAATTCTCTTTTGTTAAAAAAAATAAAATGTATAATTAAAAAAAGTTTGAATTTACAAAAAATTTCAAAAGAGACTATCAATAAAACTTTTTGATGCATTTTTTTGTTGGATGATCATTTCTTTTTTTGTTCATGTATTTTTTTGTGGAGGAAATTGATTTGTAATTAATGCTCTTTCATGACTTGCTTAATAATAAATGATCTTTGTGATTCGGCATTGGGGTTCATTTTCATAGGCCCTGAGGGCAAGATCCACTATAAAAGTAATTAAATACAAAATCTTCTTATAACTATGATTTAAATATGATTTTCCGCAATTAAAAAGTTAACTTTTTTTAAATAAGTCTTATATATATATATTTATTTTTTAAAAATAAGTGTATATCTTTTACAAGTCCACATTTACATATATCAATCCCGTAGAGATCTCTAACTAAGGGTGATGGAGCCGCCCTCTTCTTTTTCCTTTCCTATATTGATATATCCTAGCCTTAAAGGAAGCAGACCATTTTTCTTTGTCAAAGGAAGCAGACCTTTATTTTTTAAAAAGTAATCAATAATTTTGAAAAAAGAGAATTTATAAAAATGTTGGTTATAACAATTAATAAATTGGGTCTATATAGGGCAATGATTTAAATCACCCTTAAGAAAAAAGTTTTAGGTCCTATTTAGATTGGGAGATGATCTCAACTTATCTCATCTCATTTCATTTTATCTTATTTCATCTCATCAGTACAACCTTTTCAAATTCCTATATAAAATATAATAATAATTTAATTTTTTAAGATTCTAAAATAATAATAATAATATTAAAAAATATTATTATAATAATATTTTATTTAACTTTCAAAATTCATTTCAATCCGTCTCATCTCAACTTCCTATTCAAATCATAACTTGAATTATTGATAAGAAGGACCTCCACACGGGCTTAGGCATTGGCCCAACAAGCCCAAGGCACAAAGAACAACGCCCAGCCATCCCAAGCTCCCAGGAAATTTGTCGAAAGTTTATTTCTTAAAGTTTATTATAGTTAGGTTAAATGTTAAATGGGTTATATAATATTTTTATGGTATTGTTATTAATTTTATATGGGAGAAAAACTGTAGTAAAAGAATTCGAGAAGGTATAGACTCGTCAAATGAGAAACATATATGAATGATAGTTGCACTGAAAGACAATGAGAAAGTGTAGACCATAAATAATAGGACTGTTCATCCGGATCCGGGTTTTTCTTGGATCTAATTATAAATCCAGAAAACCGGATAGTAGGACGGATATCCGCCCGAGTTAAATCCGGGCGGATATTAGAATTTAAATATCCGCCCGGATTCGGTTACGGATCCGGATTTTAATCCAGGTATCTGTAACTGGATCCCAGTAAATTGCCTAAATGCCCTGAACAACATGAGCTCCTTTCTCGAAATCGGATCTCATCTCTTGAAACCTTAAAAGCCTCTCTCAACTCTCGATCTTCGGCGAGACTCCTCTCTCGAAACCAGACTCTCTCAGCTCTCGATCTCTCATCGGTCGCCTCATCTCTCAAAACCCTAAGCCTCTCTCATAACTCCTGGACAGGTACGATTCGTTTTGAGGTTCTTGTTTGATTTCAGATCTTGCTTTGGTTTTTTGAGTGCTTGAGCGGTAGCTACTGCGCAATGTTTTTGATACTGTAGATAATATATTGAACATATTGTAGAATCATGTTTGCGGCTAATTTAGAAGTACTTGGGGTGCGTATGAACTACGCACTGCTAAATTGATGTGGGCATTTGTTATTTTCTAACATCTTTCTGTTTGTGAATAGAAATAAGAATGATTTTTCATTAAGGTTCCTAAAATGGTATTTATTCATTTTAATTTTGATCATTGCTTTTCGTCTTTCAACTATTATTTCTTTATTTTTCATTAAGGTTCTTGCTACTCCATGGATTTAAGAGCATTGTCAAATCACATAAATTTTGTCTCATGTGATTATTTTTCTCATTTTTTACTTTTAATACTGCCATTATTGTTTCCCAACACCAATTGGAATGAATATTAATGAATGAGATACAACCACATTGACCTCAAGTTGCTCTGTTTTTGAAAGTTTAAGCCCCACAACAGTGTATTAGTTTGTAAGTTTGTGGTAGAACTAAGTTTCTTGGACCAGTTTTGATCATATGTGAGCATTTTGTTGTGAAAAGTAGAATTTCTAATGCAGACTAGGGGTATATTGAAGAAAAACATATATATGTGTATTTTTATTTATAGAACTGTAAACTTTAGTTTTATTGTTTTTAGGATATTTCTCAAAAGAATCAACTTGTTCCTAAAAACTTGATATAATTTAAACCCCAGCCTGTTGGCCAAGAAATTAGTGCATACCTATTTCAGTTGAAGGTACTTGGGGAACTTACTGGTTATTTGATATATTAACTTGATATACTAACTTGCTGGTTAATTTTTTTTTAATTATTAATTTCAATCATTAATTTGATCGATTACTGGTTTTTTTTGTATTTTTTACCCCCTTATGTTTAAAACAGATGGAAGGTAGTTTTAGTGATAGTGCAAGATGTTCCAGTTCAGCTCATATATCATTAGATATAGAGGAAGCTACAAGTCCTTTTGTACCTTCTTTCACGAATATCCCAAACCCTAGGCCCACACGTACACCATCTCTCCCCCCAAGGCCAAAAAGAGCCAGGAAGGCTACAAACTAATCTAGGGCATGGGATCATTTTAATAAGATTGAACCTAATGATCCCGATGCACCAAAAGCTTAATGCATGCATTGTCTGAAGCTTCTTGGATGCCATTATAAAAATAGCACTTCATCATTGACACACCACCTAGAATGTAGTTGTTCGAATTCTCCCATTAGACGGAATAGAAATCTTGGGATAGATAAATTACCACCACACATTGGAGTTAGGATGGAGGGTAGATGATCTAGTTTTCAAGGGTTACGACAATATGACCGTGAAACATTAAAGGTAATGATTTCCAATTTATTTATTTAGTGTGAATTGCCATTTAAGATTATAAAGCATCCAACATGTGTTAACCTTATGGGTTATTTAGAATCTACACAAAACTTGCCATCCCGAACCACCTTCCAAAGAGAGTGTATTGGCATATACAAGAAGGAGAAGCAAAAGTTGAAGGCTTTGTTGAGTAACCAAAGAGTTTGTTTGACCATCGATATATGGTCATCGTTGCAAAACAAGAGTTATATTTGTGTCACATACCATTATATTGATCAAAGTTGGACATTACACAAAAAAATCATAATGTTTTCCAAGATTGATAATAGTAAGGGTGAGAATATTGCTTGAATGTTGGATTCTTGTTTGATAGATTGGGAGATTAACCACATTTGCGCGATCATTGTGGATAATCACCCCGCTAATAAAGTTGCTGTTACTCATGTAAAGAGAAACTTCAAATATAAGGAGTTCACAATTTTGATAGGTGAGCTTATACATGTGCGTTGTGCTGCACATGTCTTGAACCTTGTTGCATCTGAGGGTTTAAAAATTATTACTAATGCCATAGTTAAAATTAGAGAAGCAATAAAATTTGTGAGGTTTTCACCAGCAAGGCTTGATTTGTTTAAATCATGTGCAAAGGAAATGAATATTGTGTGGAAAAAATAGTGTCTAGATGTTTCTACTAGATGGAACTCAACATATCTAATGCTTAGTGTTGCTAAAAAATACGAAAAAGCTTTTGGGCTAATGGGATTGAAGGAGTCTACGTTTTTGGCGCCTCCATTTGAAAATTGGAAACTGGCTCGTGTTTTAGTCAAGTATCTAAAAGTTTTTTACGATGCCACTTTGAAAGTTTAAGGCTCATCATACGTGACCCCTAATTTATTATTTCAAGAGATTTGTGTAGTTGAGAATACTTTGAACAAAATGGGTCAGAATGAGGATGATGATATATTGATAAGGACGGCATCTGCTATGAAAGTTAAATTTGATAAATATTGGGGGGACACTATTAAGATAAACTTGATTATTTATGTAGCTTTTGTCCTTGACCCTCGATATAAATTTAAAGCCTTGTCTTATTGGTTAAAAAAGTGCAAAGGGGATGAATGCGGAAATATAATTGAGACCAAAGTAAAATTGCTCATGAATCGTTTGATTGAGCAATACTACAAGTTTTATGGGCAAAACAGTTCCTCCTCAAGTATGGCCCAACAAAGTTCCTCAAGTATTATTCCTGAAGACGTGGTCTTTGAAGATTTTGATACATCTCTAGATCAATATTTTCATGAGGAAAACAGTTCGATACTTAGCGAGGACATGGATAGGTATTTGTCAGATGTGATTGAACCAAAAGTACCCGGGTTTGATATTTTGGATTAGTGGAAGAGGAACTCATTCAGATATCCTATCCTTGCGGAGATCGCACGTGATATATTAGTCATCCCTATGTCCTCTGTCGCATCCGAGTCCATATTCAGTACTTTTGGATGTGTAATAGACCCATGTCGAAGCTCATTAGCATCAGAGACTGTCCAAGCACTAATCTGCGCCCAAAATCGGTTGACTTGTGAACCACTTACTTTTTGGAAGGGGGAGGAGGATATAGAAAACATTGGTATCAAAGGTAAACATGTTTATTTATTTATTTGATTTTTTATTACTAATTTATTTATTTAACTTAACTTCTACTTTTTTTTTTGTTTAAGGTAATTCTCTTTCTTTAACCTCAGCAGCATAAGCATATGAACTCACATACTATGCATTGAAAACTCTTCTTTTGCAGTAAGTTTTAACCTTTTTTTTTTATATCTTAATCTCTCCATCTGCAATATATAATAAACTTGTAGTAAACTTATAGTTTAGATATATTTGCATTATTTTGATTGCTTCTCTCAGACTAAAATTTCATGAGTTTTACGATAAAAGTTATTTTATAATTTAAAATAAAATAATAAAATTTATTTCATGCATCGAGTTATTAAAAAAGTTTCATGAGTTTTATTTATTTATTTTAATTGTGTTCATTTCAGGTCAAATGATATGGGCTTTCCATGGCCTTTTTATAGGCAGATATTTACAGTGCTGATCAGGTCTGGCCCATTTATAAATAGTTATACAGAATCCTGTGGTAGTTTATGTTGGTTCTCTATGGCTAAAACACGTAATTGATAATGTTCTGAATTTTCTTTATGTAGATTCCATGGTTGGACAATCGACATGTTATGTTTGGACATCTTATTGATGAAATAGATGTTGTGGGAAAACTGGAATCCCAGGAGACAAGCAGGTCATATATTCCTTGGGTATAATGCCCGATGTCAATTGCACAGAGCTGCCTATAGATGGTTGATTCAGCTGTTAATTGATCTGTCCCTTGGTTTCTCTCTTTTTCCTAGTTGTCACCTTTTCTGTTTATTGTGCAAATGATTTAGCCAACAATTCTGTACATCAGATATTGTTAGTTTTTGGTGAGGAAAATTCAGACGAAATTCGATGTGGTAGAATTTAAATTATTTAAAAAAAAAAACCTAGGCAATTCAATGATATTAGAATTTTTTTAAAAAAATAATTTTTAATTTTAACTCTTTTCTTTTTTTAAGTAGAAAAATCTGGGTATTCAGATTTTAAGAGAGAAAGTAAATAATCCGATTATCCAGGTTTAAATCTGGGTATTTGGATATGTTCCGGTTATTCACTCGGATTGTATCCGGGTTCAATCCGGGCGGTTATCCGCCCGGATTTTGAGATCCGGTTCGGATCCGGTTATGGTCGGGTATCCAAATCTGGATCCAGATAAACAGTCATAATAAATAGAAATGGAAATGATAATTATACCGAAAAATACTTAATTTAAGAATGTGTAGATCCAAGTGAAGAAGAGTATATGAGAATGATATCTATCTTTGAAGGGGTAGTTTTCTTATAGAGAAAGTTTGGAAATATTTTTACATAGTATAAGAATTTTATTTTTATAGTGTTATCATAATATCAAGTACTATTATTTATTTGGATTATTAGTTTATTTTATGAGGCTCATATGTTACACCCGGCTTAATCAATCCTTCTTATCGAACCGTGAGATTAGCATTCTACTTGTAAAATTTTATTTTACAAATGTTAAAAAGGACCAAGACCAAAAATAAGCTTTAGATGATATGTGAAGGGGTTAGATTAAGAATGGTGGATAAATATCGATTATAGAGTAATTTTGAATTTTAGTTCGTGGCATTTTTTTCATTATGTACGAACGGTTCTAGTGGATTAAATGTTTTGAACTCTATTTATATATAAAGGTTTTATTTTAGTTCTTTTCTTATTATTGTTTTACATTATTATTTTTAATTTCAAACGAAACAACTCCAATAGTTAAAAAAAATGAGACGTTATATTTGATATCAGAATAAAGATTTTATAAGTTTTACAGACATTAGGATCTTTATTGGATTTTGAAACTTGGGTAGGAATGGGTAAAGTAGGAGACTGATTGATTATTATTGATTAGTTAAATTTGTCTACTTAGTTATTTTACTTTTAAAATAGTTATTTTGGTTTTTTGATAATTTCTCAGCATAACTTCTTCAATTTGAATAAGTCAATCAATGGGGAGACTCCGGTTTGGCCAAATTCCAATAATCTTGCGATAGTATGAGAAGTAGCACAATAAATTATGGAAGAAATTATACGCAACTCTGCAATGCATAATGAACATATAGTGAATGAAGGATACACTATGGAACAATTTAACTGATTGCGACCTTCAACTTTTGAACGAAAGGTTGATCCGGTTGGTGCTGAGGATTGCATTCAAGACATTGAAGAAATTCTTAGAGTCATGCGATCCACGAAGAAAATGATTTGTTCTTGACATTTAAATTGATTAGAGAAGCAAAACGTTAGTAGATATAAAAACTGACGCTATTGGAATAAGTATCGGAGCGAACTCCAATCACATGGAATCGTTTTATTTCTGACGAAAATTTGTCATGAATTTAGTTGTAAACAGTTTTTGCCACAGCTGAATTTAGTTGTTGTTACAAGTTGTACTTACAAGAAAAAGATATCTTTTTTCACGAAAAAAAAAATAGTGGATAAAATAGTATTCGTTACTCATTATATGCCATAAACCATAAACGTCCCACCAAAAAATCTGGTGATTTTTTATTTTCTCACCTATTCTTCACTTTTTCCCACGACTTTCCACCGTGGCAAAAGCTACTATATATGTTGTAGCTATTTCATTCCTGACAAAGAAACGAAAGCTCAAAAATTTGAAGAAGGTCTAAATCTCAAAACTTATGATAGAGTTGTAAGTAAGGGTGTAAATGGGCTAAGCCAGTCTGGTCCTGGTCAATCTAGGAGGGCTGGACATGCCATATAATGGATCTATTTTATTTCAAAATCTTGTTATAATTAAACCTGTTTTTTGGTCCAATTTAAATTATTTTTGGCCCTCTTCACAATTTTATCATAGATTTAAGTTTAAAACACTTAAAAAACTTATTTTTGACCAAAAAAAATAAAAATAATCTGGTTAAAAAAGAAGGGAAAAAAAATCAGTTTACAAGATGACCAAAAAACTAGAAAGAATGTGAAGTAATGGATAGCAAAGATAATTTCTATGCTTTTAGATTAGTGGCAATATTTTTTTAGAGCTGAAATATGGTCTGAGGAAATATTTTTAGGTTAATTAAATGTGTTTGATCCAACTCATCAGATAAAGAATTGGGGTACTCGTGGTTACAGATAAAGTATAGTTATTTATTTGTGGTAAGAATTTGAGATTAGAATTTTTGGGTGAAGGGGAAAATGTTAGAAATATATTTATTATATACTTTTGGAATTTTTTATGGAAAATCAATGCAGTTGGAGTTGAAGACGCGGGGAATGTAAAAATTATTTGGATATTTTTAATTTTGAGGATAAGAAAGAACTTGGAGAGATAATAATAAAAAATGTGACTTACATTTTTTTTTGGAAGAGAAATGTGATTTAGGATTTGGATATTAGATAAATTAAGATGAGTTTAATTTATTTTTTAATATTATTATTATTTTAGAATTTGAAAAAGGTATATTATAATTTAAAAAATGTGTATTAAAATTTATATTTTATATAAAAAAAAAAAAAATATAATAATTAATTTAAAATAAATTAAATTAAGTTCAACTCGATTACCAACACAAACGGAGCCAAATTTCGAAGATTGAATTTTAGAATGGAGATCGTATTTTAGAATGGGGCTTTTAACTTAACTTTTCCTACTCACGCACAGTGGCTTTCCATCTTTTCCCTCATCCCAAAGCAGCCGCACCTCTTCATTTCTCTTGCTTTTTACATTACAAAGCTTGCAACTCTATTTTGATCCCTCTCATAAATATCCATGAAGATGAAACATCATCCTTTTCGATCTGTAACGTAGCTTTCTTAAATTTTGGCCATCAGTTTTATTTTTAAGTGAATGGTTTTTCCCTTACAAAAATCCAAAGTCTTCTTTCAAGACAATTCTGGAAATCCTTACCACTTCACTCACTGAACAATTTATTTTTCGAATTTTCCTACAACTTCGTGGATTTCTGTAAGTTTATTATCTTATATTTATTATTTCTTTTATTCTAAATGTGGATTTATATATATATATACCATGGTATTATATTTTCTTGAAATTTTATCTGCAATTGCAGTGATTTTTCATTAATTTATCACGTTTGTATTTGGGTTTTCCTTTCTTTAGTGCGTATCTTAATTAATTTTTCTTTCCACTTATCTTACTTGTTTACAGGGGCGGAACTACAATCAGGCTTGGAGGGCTACCGTCCCAACCCCCTCCCCCCCCCCCCAAAAAAAAAACTCTTTTGAAAAATTAGGCTAGTATATAGGATATTACCATTTTTTTGATACCTTACAAAAACAAAATTCCTTCTTTAGCCCCTCAATACTGAAGTTATCCCTTCCACTCTGAAATTTTTCTTATTTTTCAGATATCATCAGAAAATTTCCTTTCTAAAATATAAAAAAGTATCTAAAAAATAGCTAGCGTGCATACTTTCACGATTGCAGCTTTCCATGTATAATGCCCCTGTTATGAACCGGTTCATTTGAATCCTTAAAAATTCTGACTACAAGACAAGATCATTACTTCTACAGAACAACGTCCAGCTTGCCCAATGCCTAAAACAAATCACTTCTACAGACTAGAGAAAAACAAATTACTTTGTTTTGTGAGCTCGAGACCATACTGTATTGCTGCCTATTTCTTTTTCTTTGAGTTTGAGCTATTTTTTCTTAATCCCGTTGGCCATTGTTGTTGCTAAACTATTCTAATCAGAACATCATTGGGAGATTTTCAAACGCTGGGACTTGGGATCTCCGAACATGATTTCTGAAGACTGAAAGTCGGCAGCGCCTTGCTCCTCTGGCTGTAGCCTCTCAGGTTCTATCATTCTAAATCTCAACTTTATTGTTATTGTTATTCGGTTCCTTTTATATTACTTGCAGACTTGTAGGTGTTGCTGTGTTCTAGAATCTACTTTAATATTAGTTTTTTTTTTAATTTTTACTCCTTAAGCCTGCTTTTATTATTAGTTTTTTTTTTAAAGTTTTTTTATTAGTTATGTATTATTTAGCTTGTTCTATAATCAGATTTTGGCCTTTTTTTTCTAAGCCTGCTTTTAGCTTGTTCTATATTAAATAGACTGTTAGTTTGATTAGGTTTATGCTTTTAGATAACTTAGACTATTATTACTTTTAGATTTTAGCATTATTATTTACTCTCATTTATTTAGAGAATTACTTGAATTGTTACTCAGACTCTCATATAACAAATTTAAGAAAATAATAATTTTAAATTATAAAACTAATTAGGAATATTCATTAATTTACAAACTAGACAAAAAAATCTAACAATTTCTTGAATATACTTAAAGTATAGAAAAATATGAGTAAGCCAATAATAATTGATTATTTTTTTAAAAAGAAAGATGTGGACAAGTCGGAGAGTAATATACATTTAGAATGCTCGATAACAATGGAACGTGATGCTTCTATTACTGATGAGTGTCCTTTTAAAATCTTAAAAATGCAACCTGAAGAGATGGATATTACCTCTTTGGAACGCGATCCAGGATTATGAGAATTACTAATACACTTTTTCAATTTTTGCAACAAAATTCTCAAGATATTGTGAATGTCATGAGCCTAGTTACAACCACAAAAGTACTCATTAAAAAGTTAAGAGATGATGGATGGGAATCTTTGCTTACTGATGTTAAATCGTTTTGTGAAAAACACCAAATTGATATTCCTGATATGAATAGCCAATATACTCGAGGAAAATCACATTGTCAAGTTGAAAGGACAACAATGAAGTAACATTTTAGGATTGATATATTTATTGCTACAATAGATTTCCAGTTGCAACAATAGATCCCAGTACGATTGAAAATGAAGGATAGTTAACTTTGTTCCGTTATGATTTCTACTTGCGAGCAGTTCATGGTGTTGCACAATGAGCTCTACCTGTATGTCAGTGAAGTTCAAACCACATAAATATGGAATGTAATCCTCCGATTTGGTGTCATAAACATGCCCCAAGTTGTTTGCTTTTGTTGGGGTAACATGGCCTGCACCAATGGCAAAGATGTTAGTAGGAAGAAGCCTTTGGTCCAAAATGGGTTGTCCTCCAAGGTTTACCACATCGGCCGTGGTCATGATGGTGGACTTGATGGCAGCAGGTGACTAGCTAGGGTGGGAGCTCTTGAGCAAAGCTACAATGCCATTGAGGTGAGGGCAAGACATTGGGGTGCCGGAAATAACGTTAAATGTTGATTTTGAATACGTGTTATTATCCACAGAAACTGGCCATGCAACTAGAATGTTTAATCCGAGTCCAATGATGTCTGGTTTCAAGATTCCAGGGCTTGTTTTGTTCGGACCTCTGGAAGAAAATGCAACAATGTGAGCAAGTGCGCCTCTGATTACAGTTCTTTTATACAAGATTGTGGCTGTAGGTGCAGAGGTTGAGGTTATGTAGACTAGAATTTTCAAACCCACAGCATAGGTAACTAATGTTGTAGGAAGTACATGATCAGGATTAGCTAGGGTAGTAAAGCCATTGATCTCTTGGTCCATGAGAACCATGGTGGCTCTACTTGGTCTTTTTCACTTCTTCTAATCCCCCATCCTATCGTACAAGACACTAATTTCCCTCTCACATCAATGTCATTCAAGGATCGCGGGGCAAAGAAAGCAGATGACAAGTTACCATTTGCGCCTACATAAACAAGAGGCAATAATGTTGAGTTGAAATCTTTAGGCTGGAATAAGGATTCACCATCATATTGAGCCTCGTTTCCAAGTTTTGTTGTTGCCCTAAAGCTTCTATCAATGGTGCTCGCTCCAATTGTGAAAATCCATGGGGCCTTGTTTGATAAAGAACCATAAAATGGATCGCCATTCCCAGTAGAATAGCTTACAAAAATTCCCTTTTGGATCGCAGCAAATGCACCCAATGCAATCCTATCAGTATGGAAAGGAGAAGAGCCTCCACCAAGAGAGAGGGAAAGCACATCCACACCCATCCTCGACAACAGTGTCCATTGTAGCCAATATGTCACTCTGAA
The DNA here is from genome assembly GCA_036559045.1 of Platycarya longipes. NCBI lineage: Eukaryota > Viridiplantae > Streptophyta > Magnoliopsida > Fagales > Juglandaceae > Platycarya > Platycarya longipes. Next base: position 9,669,289 of record CM071799.1, on the reverse strand, counting down.
GACAACCTTCGCCTGCGGAGCATACTTGATAGATAGCCACGTGAGCAAAGGGCGTCATGCCAACTGCAACACCATTACCAAGCCCAAAAAGGTCGACACCTTTAACAAAATTTCCGCAGTAGTGCTAGCTGTATGGGTGCCATGCCTGACCTTGTCAAATGGCAGTATGGTCACTTTTCTTTCATTTTGTAAACTTCTTGTGCCAATTAGTTTGTTATTGCACGTCTCTACTGCATTGAATTCACACTTACCTTTCCATTTAGTAGGGGGAGAAGGCATTCCTTCATCACTAAACGAAGGAAGATCTGGCAATATCCTAGTGTCCACAATTCCAATTATCACACCCTTTCCCAAATTCAAATTTCTCTAAACTCCCAAGCCTTGGTGCAACCCCTAAAAGGCAGGAGTGTGAGTTGTATGTAAGGACATAATCCTTCTCAGCCGTGCTAAAATGAAACCATCCATATTCTCCATGGCTTTCACTTCCTCTCCTATCAATTTTGCTGCAAAACTAGTGACCACATTTCGGCCAATGAATACACCATGCGTGGTTGCTCGTTCGAGCTTTTGTTGGTGGACGGCAAGAAAGATTCGTACCAATTATCCAACTCTTTTGATTGCAAAGGAATTCTACCCTCTGGCCTTTAACGTGAATGAAGTATGTCACTAAAATGCTTTGATTTTAGTCTATCTTGATGGTCTCTAGAGAATTTTCTTGAGCCATAGTTGCAACACCTCACACTTGTTCTCCACATTTGCAGAAGAATTAGTGCTAGTGTTTTGTGTCTGTTTAACCCCATGCACAAATATATATAGATATAGATAAGGAAAGAAAAGAGGATATATTGGGCACGAGCACGGGTATTAATTCAAGTAGCAAATAGGTTTTGCACTAGAATTTCAGGTGCGGATTTCTCAAATAAGGAGGGCCAGTTTGTTTCGTTTAGTACGAGAAGGCGAAAGACACTGCTACTTTTCGTGCATTTTAGCTTTGGACTTTGGAGGGGATCCAACTGATGCTTTGGTACGGCATGCAGATTGCTCATTGGCGCTACGTACTCCTTTGGTAATTTTATTTTTCTACGAAGAGGAAGTTTTAAATAAGAGCAGTTTTATTCCCAGACAAATCCTTCTTATTGGCTATAGCTGATGACTCTCCCATTCTCCATTAATACCCTTACATATGGAGGCTTAAATCCTAAGTGAGCTCTTGGTGGGCCTTCTTCAATCCTACAAGTTATGGGGGCTTCCAACGTTAAGCTTATCTGAAACAGTTGGATATGACTAGCTACACAAGTATTAATTGGGCTTTTAAGGGCAGAAAATGTGATTAATCAGGATAACTAATTTTGATAAACGCTCCTTAATTTTAACTTGTTTTGAGAGGCTCTAGATTTTCCAGAAAAAGAGGAAATGATTCTGGTTAAATGGCCATATTTAGAAGCTTATAATTTAACAGAACAAAATAAGTAAACGAAAAGGATTCCAACTAGCATCCACAAGATATGAGAAAATCAAGAATAATTCTACTTATCATTCACACATATTATACACTGCATTTATTTTAGTTTTTTTTTTCTTATGTAATATAAAGAGGATAAGAATAGCAATTCAATTAGTTTAATAAGAATAAAATAAAATAATAATTATAAAAAATAAAAAATAATAAAAATAAAATATATATTGTGAGATGATGAGTAGCATTCATAAAAAATTAATCCATTTAACTTCCCTTGCAATCCCTTGTAAAAAGCTTCGTTTCTTTTATTTTTATTTTTCATAATACTATTTGAAAAAAGAAATTGCTTTGTTCCGCTTTGAAGTTTTGTATTCATTTTCCTTGAGAATCATAATATAATTACTGATATAAGAGTTATATCCTCATTGGAAAGATAATAGGAGTAATTTCACAAAAATAGGTACACATTCTGAGATTCCAAAAAAAAAAAATCTTTTGAAAAAAAGTTGAGATTAAATATATTATTTATATATATATATTTTATTTTAGAAATCTTCTTTAAAGTGTAAGGAAAATAAAAACAAAGAAAGTTTTATTCTTTTAAAAAATATGAAAATAATAAATTTATAACTCTTTTTTAAATAAAAATGATAATCAGTTTAATAAAGTAATAGTCGCATTAATCAGATGTTTAATATTTATGGTATCAGGGTGCAGGTAAGATCTGGAAAAAAAGAGAGAAGACGGGAAATCTAACTAAATGAAGAACGGGGAAGTCAAAGTGTATCTAAAACAAAAAACTGAGATAAAAGAATGGCATTTCTCAGGTCGGTGGCCACAACGAGCACTGCCATAGCTGCCTCTGCTCTGCCTGCAGCCTTTGCTCTCTCCTCCCTCTCTTCCTCCCAATCTCCACAGTCCCAGAAACCCATAAACATCACCTCCCTCCCCCCCGCACCTAATCAAACCCCAACTCGATTTGGCCTCGTCAAGACTTTCGCTCATCCGCCCTCGGTTCTCCACATGGACGCCCCAGCATCTCACCACAAACCCACCTCTCAGGTTCTCTCTTCTTTGCAGCCCACTTCTTCCTTTACTTTAATATTAGCTGGGCTTTCATCAAGTGTTTACTTTTTAAATTTGTTTATGTTTTAATCTCAGGGTGATGATACCTTACCAGAGCTACTGGTAAGCTTCAGTTTCCAATCAATCTGATTTTCTCTTCTTTCATTTAAATTCTATCTTACCCCTGTTATTCTATCAAGTCTTTTGCAATTTCTTGGGGTTGGGATGGTTATTAAGGTTTTTTTTTAGGATTGTCGAGATTGGGTTTTGATCAGCGGAATCAAATGTATGAGCTACATTTGTTTTATATGAAAATACTTGTTTGTGATGGAAATTCAGTGATTATGTTGGATTATATAGCGAAGTCTTAGACTTGGGTATTGGTTTGGTATCAGACGGAGTACATGGTGGATATGAAATGTGAGGGTTGTGTCGATGCTGTGAAGAATAAGTTACAGACTGTTAATGGTAAGTGCTATATGCTGGTATTTAATTTCATACCTGGTTCTTTTTTTTCCTCCATTTTTTTGGGTTTAGGACAAAAAGATATGTTTTATGATCTTGGTGAATTAATCTAGGGATAAAAAATGTTGAGGTGGACTTAAGCAATCAAGTGGTGAGGATTCTTGGTTCAACGCCTGTAAAGACCATGACTGAAGCTTTAGAGCAGACGGGTCGAAAAGCCCGATTAATTGGGCAAGGGGTGCCTGAAGGTAGCTCATTCTTATCCTGGTTGTTTTACAAAATATTTTTTTCTTTATCATTGATATGAATACATTGGTGTTATTCTAATTTTTTCTTTTATAGTTTAGCTTGACGTGTAAACTATGTCATGAGTCATTGTGCTCCTACTAAATGCCTACCTTTGTTTTCTTTTAAACTTAAAAATAGGAAGCGATTTTCATGAACACTAAGTGACTAGTAGCTCTTTTTCTTGTGTTGGTTTATGGTTTTATTCTCAAGGCGAATTAAGTCACACCTTTAAGTTCAGTATTCCAACATTTGCAGCATAGCTATTAGCTTGCTCTTCACAATTGATAGTATTTGATTTCTCTGTCATGGATTTGGTTTGTTCTCAAGTCAAGAAATGATTAAAGTTTCCTCTTGATTGCTCTTGCTCTACAGATTTTCTTATCTCTGCTGCTGTTGCGGAATTCAAAGGTCCTGAGATTTTTGGCGTGGCTCGCTTGGCTCAGGTGAATATGGAATTGGCTAGGGTTGAAGCCAATTTTAGCGGGTTATCTCCTGGAAAACATGGTTGGTCCATTAATGAATTTGGAGATCTGACAAGAGGTGCCGCAAGCACTGGAAAAGTGTTTAATCCTATAAACGGAAGGACTTCAGAAGAGGTTTGCTCTCTCTCTCTCTCTCTCTCTCTCATGCTATCAATATCGAAAGGGTACAATAATCTCTCTGCAGTTGAGGATGATTAAATTGTGATCTTTGTACTTATGTCAGTTTACTGATTTATTAGATGTATCATAATGATAATTTATATTGATATTCAACTATATCTTTGGGAAACATATCTATCTATCCTGATACAAGTGAACTGGATTTGCTTGGGGTTTGGACATCTACACCTATTATAGATGGCCTTCCAAAAATATGGGAATTCCTAAATAGCCCATTTCTAACCACAACCAAATATAAGATGGGAGAGGGGGATGGGGAGAGAAGCCTGCAACTTCGAAGTATGATAGATTTTGAATCCATGACCCAAACTTTCCACAAAAGGAAATCTACATCCTCAACTACCAAATATGATAAAACCCAATGCCCAACTTAATAATCACAACAAAATCGCTCTTTACAATCCTCACATGACGGCATTTCTAACTGAAGTTGCATGTTATATTCAGCCACTTGGTGACCTGGGAACATTAGAGGCCGATGAGAAAGGCGATGCATTCTTCTCAGGCGTCAGAGAGAAGCTGAGGGTTGCTGATCTCATTGGGCGATCTTTAGTGATATATGGAAGTGAAGATAAATCAGATCCAGGTGTTACAGCTGCTGTCATTGCTAGAAGTGCAGGGGTTGGTGAGAACTACAAAAAGCTTTGCACTTGTGATGGAACCACCATATGGGAATCAAGTGACAAAGATTTTGCTATAAGCAAGGTTTGATATCATTGGGTAAATCTTACTCTATACTTCATTTAAAATCATAGGTGCCCGAGACCTCCCTGGTGAAGAAGTCGCAGTTTTCATGATCGTTTTACAAAAGAGATTGTACGCAATAAAGGTAGCATGCTATCTAATTGACGACGTTATTTAGGGTTCAATCAAAATGTAAACAAGCTACTAAACTTGTAAATGCAGCATGCCTATTGTGGTGTAGGATAGGGCAAAGTTGCATCTAGTACTCGAATCCAAAGCTCATTTACTTGGCTTATTCTTCCATAAAGCTTGTCATTCCCCCGCCCCCTCCCTCTACATGATTTTGCTGAATAGACTGGCTTTCAAATAGTACTACTGTAACACTTTGTATAATTATGTGCTGAATAAATGCCCTCTCCTCTGTCACGGCTGTATTGGCTTTTATGAGATCTACGGCATTTGCCACGTAAAAAAAATAAAGGAGCTCTACGGCATTTGCTGAATAAAGAGACATTGCTCATGTTGAATTTGTTTTTAAGAATACCCTGCTCTGAATGCACCATCCTAATCTAGTGTAGTTCTTAATGTTAGAAACAATAGAAGGAAAAAAAGAGTGAAGCAAAATTAGAATCAACCATACACAACATAAGATTTATTTAGATGATAATCAAAGATACAATATGGCAGCCGTGATTGATGAGGAATGATACTTGTAGTCATAAGTGAGCAAATGTTGTACAAATACTTTAGAAAAAAAATGAATAAATATGATACTTACATAAAAAGAATTAATTTTTTATTAGTAGATTTCATTATTTTTCAAAATAATTATACAGTATGTACTCTACGATTGTGTATATAGTATTACTCTTGATTTATACTATTTTGATTTATTTCTTATCGTTGTCTATCATTAGCTCACTAAACTTTGATATCTTTATAGAGTATTTTCACCAATGAGATAATCTCCTTGGTGTTTGTCTTTATTTTCAACTTTTAGTTAATGGCACCGGGTATCTGAGAATAGAGTCACGATTAATCCCAGCGGTGCATAGACATTCACCAAAAGCTTTCCACAAGTTCACTTCAGATGATTCAAGGAAAAATTCCCTCCATCCAATGGCCTCAAAGTCCGATAACTCCTAAAAATGTTTGATCTAAAAGGATTTAAACTTTAGATCTAGAGAAACTATACCACCAATACCAAGATTTTTACCACTTGAACCAACTTTTAAAGGTTTCTAAATTCAAACTTAGCTGATAAGAAAACCAAAAGTCGGGGACTATTGATTGTATAAAGTTATTCTTCAAATGAGTTCGTAGGCATTCCAACCCGGAACACAAGGAGATTATAGTTCAAATAGAAACAAGAGGTGGATAGCATCGTGCTCATGTATGATCATGTCTGATGTCAGGCTGCTAGTAAGAGAAAAACCATATATTCTTAACCGAACAGAAAAAAGAACCGCTGAAAAAGTATATTCGTTGCCATTATATATATGCATCCATCCAATTCATAAAGTCCCGATACAGGACTAAAATATATTTCCAAGAAACCAAATGAAGCATGCTTTTCAGTGTTCTTATACAAGTCTGGGCTCTGACACCCATGAAGATAACTGCATAACCTATGGTCAAATTAATTCAACCGAAAGGGAAGAAAGAAACAATACATCTCCATGATGTAACAGAAATTCCCTACAATACAAAAAAATGTAGCTCCATCAAAACCATCTGTTGAGATGTGGTAGATTTCAATACGTGACATCAAAGATCGCTACTTGTAAATGTTTAGGATCAGATTACACAATTCCATTCTCCATCTAGGTAATCCAAGTAAAATGATCATCATTTGAAAAATGAACTATGACTTTATTACTCTGTACTTGAAGTTTAATACAGCATGGCGAATTCATTCAAAAATAGAATGACTAGTGCCGCGATTCCTTAAACAGTCAGCATGAAGATTGCCTTGTGGCTGAAAAGTTGCAGTTTAGGCCTTTGATTGTGGAAGTAACCCTTCTCTCATGGCCATTTCATAAAGAGCAACGGCCATTAGAACCTTTGAATCAGGTGTCATGCGCCAGAGGGTTTTATAGGGAACTACACAAACCTCAATCAGCTCACCATGTTCACGAAGACCAGTTTGTTTTCCTTGAAGTTGCATGATAATCTCTTTGCCCACACACCCCCGGTACAGAAAGAGGCTAATTTCTTCATCGCATCCACCCTAGGCATAGAAAAGCAACGGAAAATGATAAACTGAACTAGAGAGGGGAAGAAGAGGATTCAGATGATTTTATTGAACAGGATTCAGATGATTCGATGGATAGTTAATCCCGAGTTCTCATTTTTTAAATTGCACTTGCCTGATCCCCGCCACTTGCAGACCATAATTATCTGACCTACTGCAAATAATATTAACCTAGAAAAACATGCTCCTAAATCCTAACATGCACTGCTATTCCTATTAATTTATTTATGAATTTTCCTTGGTATTCACTGCTCTCACTATAGGAAACGAAAATCACACAACTTAAAAATATCGATGTGGAAGGAAAAATTCAATATTCCACTATATCAAAAATGGTTACATTCCCCTCTTTATATATAGATGATAATACTCATCTATTTTAGGGATATTTACAACTTACTTAGGAAGGAATCAAAACTACCTAAAACAGAAAGCTATAATACAGGAAACTCATATCTACAGATTTGGTAACAGACTACTGAATCTCCTAAAATTCTGGGATAAGAAAACCTGATCTGTTAGCTGTAGATCTCCTCGATTTTAGCCCCTAACGTTGCTGACAGATCATCAAAATAAATCTCTCTATAATTCTACAAAAACTCACCTACTATTAATGTAATTAATGTTACAAATAATAATTCATTTAGACCAGATGATTCTGACTAGCATGATTTTCCTCAATGAGAAATGCACTTCCCATACTAAGCTTCTTTGGAAGTTGAACGAGAACTTAATCGATTCATAGAATTTCTCACCATCAGGTGGGCTATTACTCAAGTACACATGACGTATAAAGATACAACTAAACATAAAAGGTGAAAAGAATAAAGAAATCATGGAAAAGAGATGCACTCTTTGTTTATTGTAAGTACCTTCAATGACACTGCTTTCAGACCTGAATCTTGAAATAGAAGTTTCTTTGTGCACTAATTCAACCCAAGTGTGAAAAAATCAAAAGGTAAACCAGAACTACGACCACCGCTAACATACCGGGGAAGGAAAGACTCTGCATCCAGTGGATGGTTCCAGGAAGGCTGTGAGATCAACCATGTCTTCTAGATTTAAGTGTATACCAGTCTCCTCCTCAACCTGTCATAATCAAAAGATCAAAACTACATCAATTTTAGCACAGCTTTGATAGACGTGTAAGCACCGCGAGGTGAAGCAATCTCATATTATACAAAACTACTTTCACTCTAATAAAGATATCAAAGAAAGTCAACTACCTCCTAAGTTGACTTATTTCTGCAATTTCAGTCAGTCTCACTACCTCCTAAGTTGCTGCCTCCTACATGCGCATTCGCAATTCTTACCATATTAAAAGTTTACTAAACAAGATGTGTGTCACATGCATATTGATCTGCTAGAAATGGAATGCACAGGGAAATAAGATAGATGCATAGAAACACACATACATATATTAAATCATTTTTGAGAGAGACAGACAGACCTCACGAGCTGCAGTGCCAACAAAATCACCCTTGTCGTCATCCAACATTCCAGCAGGCAATTCCAAAATAAGCCTCCCAACAGGGACCCTAACCTTTGACATGTAAGAACTTTCAATTAGGTCTGGAGAAAGTAGCAGTATGGTCATTATCTTAAATCAGTGCCAAATACATAATAATATTTATGTTTTCAGTAAATTTGGGTAAAGCTTCAGGCAGAACACTGATGTACATAAAGGTTAACACGCGCACACACAGACAAAGCTAACCTGTTTGGTAAGTACAGCATAAGTTTCACCCTCCGACTCTAAGAGGATCAGTATGGCTACAGCTGGACCTCGTGCAAATACAATACCTGGAACCTAAGAACATTTTAGGACAAACAAAAACAAGGGGATAGCATTGGATGCATTGGATGGAGAATGAGACAACAAATAAGATACATATCTTTGAAGGTATATGAGGTCTCAAGTTCATCTATCAGCAAAAGGAAAAAAAAAAAATCAAGAATTACCATAACATTGGTAAGGCTATTCTGTTAGACATAGCTGGGATAAAAGAAGAGGTACAAAAAAACACAAATTGAAATTGTTAAAATGTCCAGATACAAAATGAATCCGATTGAACTTCGATTCAGAAGCAGTGCATGGATATGATTAAATACCTTTTTTCCCGTCTCCTTATCCAAAATGTCAGCTTTGAATTTGAGAAAACCAACGCGCTCTCCAAACATATCGACTCCCTGTTACAGACAAGAAAACATCATAAATACTGAATACAATCATTATGACTATTATACTATTATTATACAATCAATAAAACGCCCCAAATGAGGATTCAATTGAACTAATACTTGAACAGAAAAAAAAATAAGGAAAAAGGCATGAATACAGCTTGTATATGTAGGTATGAGATAGCTACCTGGATAAGCACACGTTTCAGCGACAGGGCATGGTTGGCTAAAATTCCGGTTTCAGTTTGCAGGTTCTTCAACCATTGCTTGAACAAGAAGGAATTAATAGCATTCCTGCACCATTAGGAACCTTCTAAATAGCAACAAAGTTACAGTGAGAATCACGGGTCGGTTTGTTGGCATCTATCTGAAAGTATTTTCAGCCCATAAAGTGATTTTGGAACATGTTTACCATATCTGAAAATATATATATATATGTATATATATATATATATAGTTTTAGCCCCCCTCCCACCCCCCCCCCCCACCCCCCCCCACCCCCCCCCCCCCCCCCCCTCCCCCAAAAAAAAAAGGTGCTACTTTTACTTGGAATTCGTTGGCAACAAACGGAAACTAAGCATAATTTTTCACGGTAACTAGTCAATTACAAATAACTGTAACTCGCCTGAACTCAGAATTGGAGATGCCAGGTGCGGCTACAACCTTTACAGGTTCACGGGGTCGACTCGGGAGGGTGATGGAGTGAGTCAGGGGGGCCGACTCGGCCGACATTTTGCAAAAGAGGGATCTCGTACGTCTAGTGTGGAGTCGAGTAAGGAAAGAGGAAAGCGACAGTCTTTTGGAGAGAGCGTTGACTGGCGCGGACGCCTGAAGAAGATGCTCCATTCTGTTCTGGGAATAGTTCTCAGAGCACTCTAGTAACTAATTTTTATTTATTTTAAAAAATCAAATTTTTTTTTTCCATTCTAATTATTTATTTTTATATAAGTAATGTTAGGGAGCATCCAACACTCATAGCACACACTCACATAAATAGTACTTATGTGAGTGTGTGCTATGGATCTTATTTATATGAGTGTGTGCTATGAGTATTGGATGCTCCCAATATTTTTTCATTTTTATATTTTACCATCCATCAATATATATATATATTTACATGTTTTAAAATATTCATATTTTATTATAATTAAATTTATTTTTTAAATTAAAATAAAATAAACAAACGGTTAAACAGTCGCCGGAACTAACTAACGATGAGTGGGAGACGACGAGTGTGTTGTCGGAGATGAAATTTTGAGGGGTCAATCGCCGGCGTGAAGCGATGCCGGTGATGCCGGTGGTGTAACTTATGGTAGCTGGCGGTGGGTCAAACGAAGCCCATAGGGTTCGAAATTCATGTTCGGACTTCGACTGCGCGTGGGAGACTACCAGGGGTTAGTCGGAGTTGGGATTACCGGGATTTTGATCGCCGGCGTCGTCTGATGTTGATGATGCCGACGGTGTGTCGAGCTAACGCTGGCGATGGGTCAAACGGAGCTGGGATCGCCACGAACGTTGAAGACCACCTATAGCAAATAAATAAAAAAATAGTAAAATAAGATTTGAAAGTGAGGTTTTATAACGCAAATACTGTTTATATTTTTATAATTCTTTTATTTTAAAGAGTTTAACAGAGAGTGATTTTTGATGTTTTAGTTAAATTTAAGTTGAATTTTATAAAAAAATGAACATTAGCTACTTATTAAAAGTGCTCTCAGGCTGTCTCAGCACCTGAATAGCTATATTTTTTGGAGTTTGGGGTTGTTTGGACGCAGGTGCCACTTCCGCACAAACGTGCTCTATCATAATTAAGTAAAAAAGTAATGATGTGCATAAATTTTGAGAATAATGCTAGATATATTCTTATTATATCTTATAATATGCAAGAATTATACAATTTTTTTTTTAAAAGTGAGGTTTTATATTTAAATATTTTTTATAAAAAGAGTATATGTGAATTATACACTTTAATATTACAAACAGGACAATGTAGGAGTGCATCTAATCTCAAACGAAAATATCTCAAATATTTTTAGAATATTTTATTGTTATTTATTATTCTATTATTATTTTTTACTTATTTTTTACTACTATTCATTATTCTTCATTATTATTCAATATTCTAATATTATTTTTTTGTTATTTTTTTACTATTATTCATTAAACTTTTCAAAACTTCTCACTACCTAAATATAACTAAATATGCATCCCAGATACGCACATCAATACAAATCGATTCTTTTCCTTTTCCTTCAAAATGTTTATTAAACATCTTAACTATTAAGTAAATATAAAAAAATTATTATTATTATTAATAGTCACATATTTCATTATTAAAAAAATAAATGAGAAGAAAAATTTGAGAATTATACTATCATTTTCTCTGTAAATTTAGTTTCTCAAATTTTAAATATGCAAATTCTGCATAAACCTTTTAAAAAAGTATATCTCATTGCGAACAAATATTAAAAGAAAAAAACCATTCTCTTTTGTGAAGTTCACTTTTTGTAAAATAGCAATGCAAGATTTGAACACTTTAAACTTTAGACTTCATGACTTGCGAAGTCTAAACTTTAGAATTCCACAGAAAACAACCCGTTTATGTATTAGCTTTTAATTAGAAGATGATGTAAAAGCCAAAAGGGTGTGGTTTTGAGTTTAGATTTAATAAGAGAAATGATTTATACAAATTTCAAAAAGATAAGTCTTATAAATTGACATTATAAAATATGGATACATTAATTGCCATGTGAACTGACTAATATATTGAGAAAAAGAAAAATCCCGATCGAGAATGGAAGAAATTGAATGAAATAGTTATTTATGTATTAGTTTAACATGTATTCGACTAAAAAAAAAGTAGAAATTAGAAAAACAATCTCAGATATAAAATTAGAAATTAGTACAAACCGAATACCTTAAAGAAAAAAACTCCAGGCCGGTCAAGTGTCTCACATTTTTAACACTAGCCAATAACATTTCAATAAATATAAATTTTATGTAATTTATGATGTGGGTTAGTGTATTGAATAACTCTTCATTTCTCCTCTCCCGCGCACTCTCCCTCTTAAGTCCTCTCCCCTCTTGTCCTCTTCTCTCGCCAATACTATCTGTTGATTTCCTCTCCCCGGCGACAAAACAAAAACATTCTGATAATCTCTTGTTTGCTAGTGTTTTTCCTTTTCATCATTCTAATTCAAAAACATCGTGTTCTTATTCTCAAATCTTCAATAATATAAACATTTCGGCTGAAAAATCAATTACTGGCTGGCACTGACCGAAACAAATCGTTATGGCATGTATTTGAAATTGAACCAGTTGTAAAAAGACCTATTATATATCAACAATTCTAAATATAGTCGATGGGTGTAGTCGAGATGTAGTCGGATAAATCAACTTACACAGATGGCCTCACTTCCTTCCTTCTTCCCTCTTTATCTTCATTAATTCCCGTGCAGTTAATTTCTTCCTCCCTCTTTCTCTACCTTTCTTTTTTCTCAGGGATGGCATGTTCTGGGTTACTGGGTACGAATGACTGCGTGAAGAACATAGGATTTTGTGGGTTTAGGGGAGAGAGAGAGAGAGAAAGGTTAAGGAATTTGTAACCGATTTTGTGGTGTGCAACTTAGAGCACCCCTTCTAACAAAAGAGAGTTGCCATATATGATGAACTACCATAACTTACTTGATATCTTCAATTATTTGCCCTGACCACGAAGTATCTTGATTTTCATCTTTTACCGCTTCAATGACAACCTTAGCATCCCCTTCAAATTCAACACAAACAAACCCCAACTCATCACATTGAGAAATTACTCTTAAAAGAGCATAACTTTCGGCTAAATAAGCAGAAGCAACAAGACTCTTTTGAGCAGCTAACATAACTTGCAAATCCTCATTTGAATCTCAAATAACTATGCCCATCCCCATTTTGTGATCAATTTTGTGAAAACTTGCATCAAAGTTAACCTTAAACCAAGATGGTATAGGAGATTCCCATAGGATGATGTCAACTCGAGGCAAATAAGCTTCAGATAAGGACAATACAGCTTTAGACCTTGAACTCGAAGCTGTGTTAACCTAAGAAAAATCTTCTATTTCAGTCATTGCAACATTCACAAGCATATTAGGGTTGCTAAATTTATTCCCAAAAATCAGATAATTTCTTCTAAGCCACAATCTATAACAAATAATAGCTACAAAGTTTAAACTATCTGTATCAAGTTTGCAAATAAATGTAGCCCATAAATCTGCAAAGTTATCAAAGTTGTTGTTCCATTTAGATACCTTCGTACCCTTGTCTCCCCATACATCTTTTGTTGCCAAACACTCCCATAATGCATGAATTGTTGTTTCTATATCTCGATTGCATACTGGACATAGTGTGTTCTCAACAATCCTCTTATGAAAAAGGTTTTTCTTAGTGGGTAGCAAGTTAGAAACCGTTTTCCACATAAATGTTTTAACCTTCCCCATAACTCCAAGGTTCCAGATTTTCTTCCAGAACTGTTTTCACTACTAAGCAGAAGAAGATTCCTCAAACCTTTGTTGTTTAGACTCCAAATCATCAAAATAAGCACTTTTAATCGAATATGATCCCTTGTTGGAGAAACCCCAAGTAATAGTATCTTCATCACCTCTTGAACTTATAGGCAAACTGCAAATTAGACTTGCTTCCTCTAAGTTGAAGACCACTTCTATTAACTCTTTTTTCTAGCAATGATCTATTTCATCATTAAGAGTAGTAATTTTTTTTTTCAAGGGAAAGAGTATTGTTTTAAAGATCCAGCACTAAATCCAGCTCCCAATTATATTTATAAAATCCATTACTTAATCCATCCAGACCGGGGGATTTAAACGGCCACATTTGTTTTAAAGCCAGCTCAACATCATATTTGGTAAACGGCAAATCAAGATGGGATAGCATCTTAGGAGATATTCTTTGATTAACCCTAGATAGACAATAATCAATAGCATTCTTGGAGGGATTTGAAGTTGTACATACCTGAAGGAAGTGATCACGCCTAAAGAATAATACGATAGTTGTAGTATAATTTTAGAGTGTCGATTTTACAATAAGACAAATTAAAATAATAGTAGAAAAAATAAAGAAACTAGAGAAAAATATTAAATAATTAATGAAAAAATAAAAATCGATTTTGAATGCAAATTAAAATTAAGCCAAATGATTAACGGAAAAATTTACTCAAATTGACAAATAGTAAAGTTTCGAAAATCCCTTGCATATATTCGGTATTTTAATTATTCTTAATTTATTGATAACTCAATTGAGAATTCATTTCCAAAATTTCTAATCGGAAGTGATATCACTAATAACCAAAATTAAATCAAATATAACTCTTTGAAAAATCATTTATCGCATTTAAATTACGTAAATTGTTAGTACTATTGAGAAAACTTAACGACGACAATATACTCAGAAAGTGATTTTGCAGCAGATAATAAAATCAATATAGAAAATTAAGTGATCCAAATATAATCAAAGAACTAATCCATTCAATAGAAAAAACATGACCGAATCTATAACAAAATAAATTTTTTGATTATTCGGAGAAAAAAATATCAATAATAAATTGAGAATAATAAATTAAAAGAGTTTTAATAATTAAATATCAAATACATAAATAAAAAATAAACTAAAATTCTCACAAGAAAAACGCAGCAGTCAGCCATAAAACTTTCGTAAGGTTGTTTGTCCTTGTCGTGCGTAGCCTTCAGTCCACGTCTAGTCCATCGTGCGGCGCTGCCCTCAAATATTCAATATATATCTTTTCCCATGGAAGTGCAGTGCCCAAGTTAAATTAGTGGAAATATTGAGGTGAGTGGGAAAAAAGTCCCGTTTTCTCTCTCGGGAAAGGTTAGGGTTTTAAGTGCCGACTTGGCCCTCGTCAAGCGGCAGAGTACCTAATCGGTGTGGGGAGTCATGAATTCGATTGGAAGCTTGGAGGAAGAACTGACGCAGCGATGGGCCCGTCTTCATCTATCGGCAGAAGAAGACTCCATTCTCCAGATCAAATCCAAAGGACAAAACGAACAACCAACGCCCTGAAAACACTGCTTGGTAGCCAAGATCCTTTTGGACAGGGAACAAATAACGAAGCTTTTCAAAGCACAACGGCTCAGGTATGGAAACTATCTAGCTGGGTTCGGTTTAAAGACCTAGGTGATCAAACTTTTCTGATATAATTTCACAATAATGAAGATAAGGAATGGGTGTTGAGTGAGAGGCCTTGATTCTTGATCGAAATCTCCTCACTCTCTAGGAAATAGACGAAAAGTCGTAGATTAATTCCTTGCAATTTTGGTTTGAGCCTTTTTGGATACAATGCCATAATATGCCAAGGGGAACAATGAATAAATCGATTGGGGGAACAAATAGGTTCTATTCTAGGGAATGTTATTCAGATTGATGCAGAAGTCGATGGCTCTGCCTGGGGTCACTGCTTATGCATTCGTGTGGCAGTGGATCTCCACAAACCTTGACTCAGAGGGAAATAGGTTGACTTTGATGGGTAAAAGTGATGGGTTTCATTCAAATATGAACGTTTACAAGGGTTCTGCTTTTAATGTGGAATTCTTTTCCATAAAGGAAGATCGTGCCAAAAACTCATATTTGACCAACATGAGGAGGGCCCTGTAGCCCAAGAGTATGGCTCGTGGTTAAGGGCTCAGCCTAAGAACTCCTCAATCTTTGACTGTCGGAAGTATGGGGGTGAGAAAACTACCAATGAAAAACAGAACAAGGCTCAAGCTGGGGGTGATAAGGCGGCGGACAAAGAGAAAAACAACCAAGAGGTGGAACAACAGTGTCACAAAGAAGTTAAGATTGAGAAAACGATTATGTCGGTTGAGAAACAGGACATAAGGAAGGAATATGAATCTGTTATTTTTTCACCCTTTCAATCACATGCCAACAGTACTTAGGCTACTCAGATTCCTCCATCAGGTGGCTCCACAGCTATTAAAGATGACCAACCACCTATTAGGGTAGATAAGGATTGGAATAACTATGATGGTACCCCCATCTCTCAAAGGACCAAAACATCTCTTAAAGGGGATAACGTTATTTTGATGGATTTGGATGGAAAGAGGGGGGATGAGTTGAAGGGGCACCGAAGGGATAACCAAAAGAGCAGTAGGCCTGCTCTTATACAGCAGTAGAGGGCACCTGGCACTAATGTAGCCCATTTTCTCAATGGAGGATCTGACACTAAGCCTTCGAATAAATGGAAAATGAAGGCAAGGAACCCTATACTTCCAAATAGTGTACTAAGAGATGTCACAAACTTACAGTCTAGCTTAAAAAGGGGGCCCCAAACCCCTAGTGATAGTGATAATGTAACGGCTAAGAATGGAAGAAATGATTCGGAACACCCAATTGACATGGAAGCGGTTGGACCCCAACCCTGCCAAAGTCAATGAGCCTACTGTCGTGGAATTGCTGAGGGCTTGGGAACCCTCGTGCAATTCGAATCCTTAGCAAACTGTCTAAGGATAAGTGTTCCAACTTAGTTTTCCTTGTAGAAACTAAGCGTAATAGCTGCAAGATGGAAGAAATCAGAAGAAGTCTGAAGTTTGACAGCTGCCTAGCTATTGACTCTCACGGGCTCAGTGGGGGAATTGCCTTACTGTGGAAAGGTGAATGGCAAGTCCGGGTAACTTCTTACACCAAATGGCACATATCTGTCAATATTTCAGATTACGATGGCAGCACATGGCACTTTAGTAGTTTTTATAGACACTTGGATGCAAATAAGAGGGGAGGCAGCTAGGAATTGCTTAGAATGCTCAAGCCTGAACCGACTATCCCATGGTTTTGTGTAGGTGACTTCAACGAAATATTACACCAAAAAATAAAATTTTGGGGGTGCCAGGAGACAATATTGGCTCATTGAAAACTTTAGAAAAGCGGTGGAGTATTGTCGAATTCGAGATACAAAGCAAGCTGGTCAGGCCTTTACATGGGCCAACAACCGACAAGGAAAAGCATTTAGTAAGGAAAAAATTGACCGGGAAATGTCCAACATCGAATGGCGAGAAAAGTTCCCATTGGCTTGCTGTGAAGTGCTCCTAGCAATCAAGTCTGATCACTCGCCATTGCACACTGCCCTTCACCAGCTAGTTCTCAGACCTCAGAATATACGGTTTGTATTTTGGTATGAAGCTGCGTGGGAAGTCAGAGAGGAGTCCAAACAAATCATTGTCGAGGCCTGGGCAAAAAGAAGTATGAGGGCCAATTTAGTAGAGACATTGAGGACCAAATTAGAGATTTGTCAACGTGAACTCACAGATTGGAACAAGAGAACAAGCAGGGAGGAGCAAAGAGACTTAACCTGAGACATAGCCTGCATTAACAGTTTACAAGACCGAGGTGAAGGGGACCACATCGACTAACTTAAGTCTACCCAGTACAGAGCCAAGTGTGCTATTGTAGAGACCAAGATGAAATGGCGACAGAGAACCAAACAACATTGGCTTAAAGATGGAGACAAAAATTCGCATTTTTTTCATATGCATGCAAATCAGAGGCACAAGAATAACTGGATCTCTTCCATTGAGGACCTGAATGGCTGCAAGATCTATGATCAAACAGCCATTGGTAGCCACTTCACAGGTTCATTTCTTTCACTCTTTACTTCCTTAAACTTGTCTAATTTTGATTCTTGCCTGCATGCATTGTCCCCAAATAATATTGATGAGATGAAGACAATCCTGATGAAGGAGTTTAGTAGTGATGAGGTTAAAACAACCGTATTCGAGATGAATCCATTAAGGTCTCTCAGGCCAGACGGATTTTTGGTGCAATTTTATCAATCAAACTAGGAAACCGTGGGAGATGATACCACCAAATTTGTACTCAAAGCTCTGAATTGTTCAAGATCCGTGAGTGAAATCAATGACACGTATATCACTTTAATCCCCAAAGTTAAAAACTCAAATATAGTGGCTGAATTCAGGCCAATCAGCCTCTGTAATGTCTTATATAAGTTTGTGTCAAAGACCTTGGCTAATAGGCTGAAATGTATCCTCCCTAATCTCATATCCGAGAATCAAAGTGCCTTTGTGCCAAGGCGACTAATCTCGGATAACAGTCTCATTGCCTACAAGCTACTTCATTCGATGACGTCTAGAATGAGAGGGAAGAAAGGTTTCATGGCCCTTAAATTCAATATGAGTAAGGCCTACGATAGGGTAGAATGATCCTTTGTTGAGGCAGTCATGAGTAAAATGGGATTCCTGATCCATTGGTGTGAGCTCATTCAAAGATGCCTCAGATTAGTCATGCACTCCATTCTTCTAAATAGGGTGTCTCAAGCCTCCTTTCATCCATCTAGGAGCATCAGACAGGGGGATCCCATATCCCCCTATATCTTCATCATATGTGGCGAAGTATTGTCATCTCTTCTGCTCAAAGCCGAAAGCATGGGGGACCTCACCAGTGTTTCGATTGGCCGTGCCTCATCCCAAGTGAATCACCTCCTATTCGCAGACGACAACCTTCTATTTTGCCAAGCCTCTCTCAAAGAAATCCATTCTATTATCGATCTTCTAGACTGCTATGAAAGAGCCTCTGGCCAGGTGCTTAATAAACAAAAATCTATCATTTTCTTCAATAAGAATACCCAGCTCAGTATCCAAAAACAAATCCTCCAAGTGGTCGGAATCAAGGCAACCAACTTTTTCGAAAAATACTTGGGCCTCCCAATCCTGTTAGGTAGAACAAAGATTACAACATTTCACGCACTACTAGACAGAACATGGTCCAGAATTTCCAACTGGAAAAACCAATTCCTCTCGACAGCTGGCAAAGAGACTTTGTTGCAATCGGGTCTTCAAGCCATTCCAGTGTATTCCATGTCCATCTTTAGGTTGCCTGAATCCATTCTTAACAAATTGAACATTATCCTTAAAAAGTTTTGGTGGGGATACAATGAAGATAGCACCAAACTTTAGTGGATCCCATGGGATAAAATCAGCTCAGCCAAAGAAGAGGGGGCTAGGGTTTAGGGACTTCAAAGTTTTCAACATCGCCCTTTTAGCCATGCAACTATGGAGAATGGTTCAAGACACTCACTCCATAAGCTCCAGAATTTTCAAACTGAAATATTTCCCAGCTAAGGATATCCTTGACTCTACTGTGGGAAGAAACCCCTCATTTGCATGGAGAAGCATCCACTCTAGCTTAGAGTTGCTAAAAACCGAAATGATTAGGCAAGTAAGAAATGGCCACAGCATCAAGATATGGATTGACCGGTGGGTGCCTACCCTCCCTAACTGCTCCATCTCACCCCACACGACTGCTACCGGCAGCTTGAACAGAGTGGCCAACTTGATTGATACCCGGACCAGAATATGGAATTACAAGATCCTTTTAGAAGTTTCTCGACTGATGAAGTGGAGGAGATCAAGAAAATTCCCATCAGTTGGGGTAACAAAGATGACCAACTCACCTGGCAGTTTACCAAGAATGGCATGTATAATGTAAGAAGTGGGTACTAGCTATTATGAGACTCCATGGCCAATGGGGAAGGACTGTCTTCCAACAAGCATAGTGCAAGATATGTCTGGTCAGGTATATGGAAGATGAATGTTCATCCTGCTGTCAGATCATTCATCTAGAGAGCTTGTAGTGAGGCTCTACCCACCCTAGCAAACCTTAAAAGGAGAAGAGTTGTGGAAGACAGCACATGCCCAATCTGTTCTAGAGAGCCCAAGACATCTGGGCATATTCTATGAGGTTGTCCAGCAACTAGAGACGTGTGAATCCAGGTATGCATCAGAATACAGAAATTATCTTTACACTGTGACTATTTTCTTTGTATTTGGTCCACTCTCTTTCAGGTACTAGAGTCAGAAGATCTCAACTTAGCAGCTGTCACCTTAAGGCAAATCTGGCACCGAAGAAACGAGGTCACATACGAGAAGAAATTTATCAACCCAAACACCTTGCTTCAACATGCCTAAGCGGTAGATCTAGCCTACAAAGATGTTCAGTCTAAAAAGCTGATCCCCATGAAAATTGAACCTCAGAGAACAACTGCCTGGACCAAGCCACCTGAGGACATCTACAAAGCTAACTGGGATGCAACTTACAAAACAGCTCTCAACAAGATAGGCATTAGAGTGGTTGTACGTGACCACCAGGGTCTTTTACTAGGATCTTTACGAGCCCATCGACCTTTGTCGACTACCATTTTTGATGCCGAGGTGCATAGCCTTTTTTTGGCAGCTTTATTTTGTAAATAATTGGGTCTAAGCAGGATTATTTTTAAGGAGACTCTAAAGGTGTGGTTGATCATTTGAATTGCCACACTCCAAACCTTAATATGGGTGGGATGCTTATAGACGATACTAGATCATTACTAGCAGGTTTACACTTACTAGAAAGTGATATATGCTCTTAAGGATACAAACAATGTAGCACATACTCTAACTCAAGACGCTACTTCCCTCTGAGATGATACATATGATATTGAGATTGCCCATTGTGCATCCAATCATTTGTAATTTCTGATTCCCTATGAAATATGATGATGATTTCATTTAAAAAGAAAGTTAGATTAGTGGAGTGTGGGTTCAAGAAGATGCGAATTAAAGTGCAGCTCTTGAGTTGAGTCTAGTGGGCCATGTGAGAATCTTATGAGACTTGTAAATTGTTATGTGCAGCTGGTATTGTTACGTAGCTTGAGTTGAGTGGGTTCTCTCCTAGTTGAAGTCAAATGGACCCAAGTGATGAATTTTATCCTCATATGCGCCACCTCAAGTGCAAAACTAATGGGTTGAATTCGAGTGGGCTTCTAACATGAAACTTGAAATGTGGCCCATATGAGTAACGGCCTCTTGAATGAAGAACCTAATATATCTCTCAAACCGAGTTGGACTGTGGTGCTATGCTAGTGGTAAAAATAAAGGCCAAAGCCCAATTTGCAAGTCGTCTCTCAACTGTCAATATTGTAATATTTAAATTTTAAAATATTATAAAAATGTGCTTAAACATACTTCAATATAAATAGAAATTAAATTCAATAATTTAAATTATAACTCATTATTTCTATTCACATTTTAGTATTTTAATCCAATAATAAGGTATTTAGAATGTACTTTTGCGCACTCATCAAGAAGTAATGCCAAAAGCCCTTGGAGATGTCCTCATGCCAAGTTAAGCTCGTGCCATCTTCATTTTCCACCATCTTTATGAAATTATTCTTCCTTCTTTGATTAACACAAACATGATAAAATTTAGAACTCTTATCACCTTATGCTTACCAATGCTTCTTGGCCCATTGTTTCCACTTGAGATCCTCCTAATCTAGTAAAATTTCAATTCAGATTCCAAGGACTTCAATTGTCGCATATTTACTTCACTTTCATCTTGTTTAAGTCTCTTAATCGTAACAGTAATGTCTTAGATAGCCTGAGTGCTGCCTCTAACCAGATCTTTACTCCATTGTTTCAAGCTATAGCTGCACACTCCAAGCTTATGCTGAACATTTTGCAAACAACCCTTAATACCAGCAATCTTCCTCCATTCTGCAGCTATAAGTTCCTTGCACCCCTCCCATTGCTCCAGCTGGCTTCATATTTAACTAAGAATAATAACTTCTTTCAATGGCCATTCCACTAGAAATAGTTAAAATAAGAAGGCAATGATCTGGGCAAATAACTGGTAGAACAACCAAACTAGAATCAGGATATGCTATTTTTCACAAACCATGAGCAAAAATCATGTCCAATCTCGCTTTGGTATAAGTGGAATCTTCACGGCGATTACTCCAAGCGAATTTTGACCTATTCATATGAGATTAAATAGTTGTCCTGCTTCAATGACCTCTTTAAATAACCTCATCTGGGATTCACCTCCTTCCCTAAACCCCCCCCCCCTCATTTTCATCATGAGAAAGAAATTCATTGAAATCCCCTAAAACAAACCAACCAAGTTGTCTACTTTAAAAGAATCCAACAGTTGCCAAGAAGAACTTCTGTTATTGACCATAGGATCACCATAAAAGCAAGTGAGTTACCACTTTGCTCCATCTTCCTCATTCAAACAATACCTGTTGACATGCCTTTGAGAATAATTAAATAACTCAAAAGTAATCTCATGTTTCCACATGAAAATTTACCCCCCACTTCTCCCTCATTGCATCAATCACAATGCAACCATCAAAATTAAATCTTCTTACAATTCTACTAGCCTTGATACCAGCCAATTTCGTTTCCATTAAAAATTCCACTTTGGGACCTTGTTCCTTGATTAACAAACCAAAGGTCTAAACTCTTTGGGGGTTTCCAAAACCCTAACAATTCCAACTGAGGATTTTCATAATGTTCAACAAGGCTGACTTCCAACCACCACCAATTCCTTTTGCACATCATCAGAGAGAGGAGAAACCCTCCTTAGTTTTCTACCACCCAAATCAAGTGGAAGAGATTCATCAGTGGAGTCCACATATATTTTCAAAACACTAGCCACAGTGAGTTTTGTAGAGAAAATACCTGATTGTCGTGCCTGACGTTTCCATTTCCCAGTTCTTCCCGTTGATTTCAGAAGCTCCCCTGTCGTGCCTTTGAGCCTTTCTAGATGAGGGAAATATGTTTCAATTGGACAAATTAGGATAGGGATGATAGTTAAGTGATCTGTATTGGGTGCATTTTGAGTAGCTCCTTATTGGGCCCCCTTATTAACATAAAGCTCGCTCAACTCACTTGACCCATCTAGCTCAGATACACATAACCCATAGAGTCACTCTTCCTCTCTACCACCCTTCATCATAAACTTTGTGACTTTTGAATTTTGAGAAGCTGATAACACCCCCATCCCCTGTGCTATGCCAAATTCTTCGAATACCCATTTTCCTTTGCCTCCTGCACTGATTACCTCTTGAGTTCACGCAAACGGCTCTCTCCCATAATCAATCAACCTAAGGTTCTCATTGCTTCCATAACTGCCATGGAATCCTTGATCAAAACCCTTCCGAGAAGTCTTTTGCTCGTTGCTACCTTTAGTTCAATCACCATCACTAGAATTTTCAAATTCACTTGAAATAAACATCATCGACGAGATCCCTCCTCTACCCTTAACCATACACCAAATTGTGAATTTTTCATAGACTTCGAATTCGACTCTTTAATTTCCTTTGTGCATCCTTGATGTCCATGCTACAACTAGCCACAAGATAAACAAAAGCGAGGTAGCTTCTCATATGTGAATGAAATCCATATTTTCTCCCCTTGAACGTTAATAAATCAACCCTTAGCCAATGCCTTTTGGATCTTCACTTCAACTTGGACTTGCAAAAAGTGACCCCAACCCACTCCATCTTCTGCAACATCCACATCAATGACGTTCCCTACGGAATACCCAATCTTAAGCCCCCTGTCTTTAGTCATTGTTTCCAATGTCATATTGTGCATACGAATCCAAAATACTCTAGATTGAAAATTAATACGACCAGGTTGCATAGAGCCATCAGACGGGAGAAGTACAAACAACATGTTTTCAAATAGCCAAGGCTTCCCCTCCATTATTCGATCCTTATCCGCATGCATAGCAAAAGTTATGATGAAAATATTACAATCAACTTCCTGAAATACGACCCATTTGCTTATCCTCTAGATCTTGTCCATGGTTTTGGAAATAATTTCTCTTCACACCACACGGTCACTACAGATTCTTCCTATAAAACTTGGTCCCCATGTTCTTGTTACTTCATCATCACAACCTTCTGGACTATTGACCACTTCTTCCTCTTCCTCGTTCAACTTGAGATGGCCCCACAGTTCTTCAAGGTCATCCACCGTACCAACTATGCACTCCACTCCTAAGATCTCTAGCGAATCCTAGAGAGCACCAAAGATGATACTTTAATAAACTTATTTTCTTAAAAATATAATTTAGGCGTCATTTAAATAGTGAGATGAGATGATATAAATTTTATATGAGTGTTGAATAAAATATTATTTTTTTATTATTATTATTTTGAAACATGAAAAAGGTGAATTGAGATATGTAAAGGTTGAATATTTAATTGTATTTTGTATTGAAATTTTAAAAGAAATTGTAATGATGAGATCAATCTTGAATACAAATCAAGACTTAGTTTTATAAAACTTGTTTATAAACCAAACATTTATCTATTAAATAACGTATTGCGTGCACTATTAAGTCTTCAGATATAGATGGATGGAATGATTAAAACTTTTGAAACTGATTGTTTTAAAAAGAGTTAAGAACCAAGGGACTAAATAAATAATTGATTAGCCTTACATATGATATGTTTATTAGAATTAAAAGGTCTATAATACGTATACGTATACGTATCATTATATGTTCTAATAGTACTGTCATAGGAATATCGAAATTTTCGAGTGGACTTTCTCTCTCTGTACGATGATATTTTTATTATAAATCATAAAAGTTGATCAAGTACCTCACCTTTATTTTCTTTAGAAAAATAATAACAATAATAATAATAATAATAAATTTTTAGATATAAGAATTATTAGATAATGTTTAGATATCAAAATTATTTTATCTTATCTTATTTTATTATTATAATTTTTTGAATTTCTGTATAAAATAAAATAAATAATTTAAACTATTCAAATGTTAAAATAATAATATTTAAAAATAATAATAATTTTTAATAATATTTTATTAAATTTTTATTTAAAATCATTTAATTTCATCTCACAATCCAAGCGATCCATGATTAGTTTCAAGAAGATAGTCAGAAATGTAATTAAAGAGTAGTCAAATATAATCTTAAATGAGATTTAAAAATAAATTTTCTAACGATTGAATTTTTTTTTTAAAGGAACGATTGAGATTTGAGTGTTCAAATTATCGTAAAATTAAGGCATGCATGTTTTTTATAATATTACTTGTGCCAACAAATTATCATATAACTCAAAGGACATGTAAAATTGATTAATTTGAAGTTTTATATTCGGATGTTAAAAGAAATAACAATCCTAATTGAACTAATTGATTCTTATTCAATAAATAAAAGTTATAAAAACAAATGAGGCCTTAATTATAAAGCGATAATTCATAATATTTGTGAATTGTACATTCTATTAAGTTATAAATTTACACATTAAAATTTAAAATTATTCTCATTTAAATATTGCGTGTAAATTAAGTATTAATGATGTAATCAATAATAGCAGTTCTGATAACTTCAATAAACTTGCGGCCATAAAGAGTCTAGAGGGGGCACCCCATGGAACATTAATAATGGTAAATCATTGGTCGTTGCCCCCATTAATTCACGGGTGTCACTGTTGAGGTTAACGGACACTCACAAATAATCAGAGGTAAAAAAATTTAATGTGATTCAATCAAAATTGCCTGCATTTACATAAAGAAAGAATTTTATTAATAAATAATGAATTACTGAGAATATCATAAAAGAGAAAAATCACACTCAACTTAATTCTCTCTTTTCTCATAGCTCATCCAACTCTCTTTCTCTTAGAGCTTTCTCAACTCTTGTGCAGCCTCTAACACACATTGCTGCACACCTACTCAGTGCAGCTCTTCACATCTCTGCTACGCATACACCACGTCTCTTGGTGCAATTTTTTTGCACTTTGCTACACACCTTCTCCTTCAATCTTCCTCTCCTTTTACAAGAGAGCTTGGAGAGACGTAGGTGACTCTTCCAGTCTTCATCTTAGACAAATAAAGTATGCAGCCTCTATTTTCAAATTCTTCCATCGGTGCCTACTTTCAAGAATTCTCCAACTGTTCCTCCACGTTTGTCCTTCCAGTTTATGGAAGAAACTTAGCTACCGTTCATCAACAATTCATTTGATCTGCTGCCAAATAATCTTGTTAACGTGTTAGTGTTGACTTTTTTAACAATAACTACAATTGAGATCCGTGCATTTTTAATATATTTTTTAATTTTTTAAAATATTTTTAAAACTAATAATATTATTAAAAATTATTTCTTTAATTATTAAATTAAAAGAAAAACAACTGTCGAGATTCGAAATCCCATTAATAAATGGTACCATTAGCCGTGTATGGCTCCGACCATAATTAAAGCTACCATTTATGACTCAAGACTTCTTATTTTATAGGCTTACTGATTGCTTCATTAATAATGCTACCATTGATTTCATTTATTAAAAAGCTAGCACCTTTAACACATGTTACCACTTACTGAATCTTCGAAAATTAAAGATTCATCTCGATAATAAGTTTTGATATTACAAAAAATTAACTTTTTATTTAGTGATTAAAAAAATATTTTTAATAATTTTATGAATTTAAAAAAAAAAATATTTAAGAATATAAAAAAATTGAATAAAAACATAGAAAAAAAATAATAAAAAAAGTTGATCTTATTGGAATCAACTCGTGCTATGATAAATAAATATATATATATATATATACAAGTAATTCTAGCTATAGTTGTGTAGTATCCAACTGTCACTCAATTTATTTGAAAAAGAAAAGAATTTATTATTACAAAATTAATTTTTTTTTTATATAGGTCCTTATGTATTTACTTTGTTTTTTTCTTCAAAAGGATTATACGTTACTTATACACTTATAATTACAAATATCATTTCTCTATGTATTCAATCCCTCATCCCTCATTTTGGTATGATCTTTTGCTTCTTGAATTATCATATAGGAAGATCAACAATAGTCTGGTTCTGTATTTCAATATATATTTTTTTAAACAAGCAAAGTTCATTAAAATAAAAGATAATACTTGTTAAAGGGGTGAGGTTTTCCAACAAATACTCCAATATAACAACCAAAGTGTAAAAGTGATGATAAAAAGGAAAAGAACTAATTTTGAGACTAATTTCTTGAAGTTTTATCCAAATTCTCCAAAGACTATGGGAGAGTTCAGTTCAGTCCAGTCTAGTTGATCTTGGGGGGTTTTATGGATCTCGGACTGGACCTATTCGGTCTAGGGTTTTCTTACCCTGGACCAGACCGAATACTCCATAGGACTGGATCAGACCAGTCCCTTTTGGTCTGGTCTGGTCCGGTTCAGTCTATTCGGCTTGGACCATATCCAAAATAGACTAATCAGCCTAATCCAAATTTGGTTTTTGTCTAATTTTAAGTTTTAAAAAATCTATATAAAAAAGAAGTAGAGAGAAAAATAATACCCTTATTAAATAATATTCTATGTACTTGATTTAATACTATCAAATTAAGTTAATTGTACTAATACTATTATAAATATATATATATATACTATCTTATACTATAACTCTTATAATATATAATATATTAATATATAATAGTACTATATATTATAGTTAATAGTTATACATAAAAGAATATAATAATACTTTGATACTAAATAATATATAAATAATAAATAATATACATTATATAATTAATTATATACAACTATAATGATATAATAATATATAATAATAATAAAAATATTGTATCATATACTTGGTCCGATCTGGGGTGAAAAGGCCCTGGACCAAGACCAGACCGATGTCTTTGGTCCTATAGTTTTTGAACCAAGATCGATCGAACCCAATCTTGGTCCGATCTAGTCCGGTCCAAAATGACTGGTTCGATCGGTTTTGTCAGTTTGGATTGATCGATGTTCTCCCCTAACAAAGAGGGTATGGTCTTAAGAGACGTTCTGAACGTAAACCACCGATGGAGGCAGTGTAAGCAGGTGCACTGCAATCCCTTGTCTTGAGATATCTTGTGATCCTTAGTTCCTTTAACAAGATCACCGGTTTGGGAAAACGATTATACAGATAGACCGGCATCGGAAAAGCAGATTTACGATGGAGAAACAGTCAACCCGTGCCTTTAGACTAGTGTGTTGGTGGTATGGAGGTGGGGTCGGGTCAATCTGAAGGATTAGAGGATGGAAAATCTATTGGTGCAGCATGTGTAGTCGACAGAACTATCAAAGGGCAGCGGCATGTGAAGACCACGCATAAAAACAAATCGTGCTTGAGGGCTATGCGCCGCCATTTTGGGTACCTTTTTGCGTCGTCCTAGTAGATCGGCAGCAGGGAAACATCATGGTGGGGCTTGTATCGACTTTTTATGATCGAAGTGCAATAGATCTAAGAAAATCCAACTCGATAAAAAGAAAAATACCGTAAAAGCATATTCACATATAGGTAATAGAAATGAAGACTAAAAAAAAGGAGATTTAGAAGAAGGTGTTAGCGCCCTCTAGCAAACGCGAACAAAAAGATGAGTTTTTTTTTTTTTTTTTTTCTAGAAAAAAGTTAGAGCTTTTATTTCAAAAAAAAAAAGGAAAGTCATTGCCTATTTATGTATTTCTATGTTATTTTCAGTAAACCCCACTCCTACATGGTGGGGCGAGCAACCCTACTTTGCCCATGGGGGGCAGGGGGCAGGGAGGGACCAACCCTATCCCGCATTTCCCACTTCCACCCCCAGCTTATATATTTATATATATAAACGTATATATATAAACCTACATATTTGTATATATAAAAATATTAATATATAAATATATTTATATTTTACAAATTGTGTATATACATAAATATACACTATGATTTGTTATACTTGTTCACAAAATATGCACTGTAAATTTAAAAATTATATAGTTTAGAAATTACTACACTACAACTAACACAATATATGTATTAAGAAATTTAAAAACTACATAAATATTAAATTATAGTTATATCTAAAAAATTTAGATTTACAATGATGATCTAAAAATGTATTTTTGATTACTTTTAGATCTAGAAATAACTTTTAAATCTAGTAGAATGTGTAGTTTATTTTTAAAGTGGACATGAGGCGGGACCAGCCCGCCTAGCGGGGCGGGATACCTGCCTTCGCATTGTCAGGGCGGGAGGCAGGGGTAAACACCCCACCCCCCGGCCCATGTGGGAGCATCACTAATTTTCAGTCGGAACAATGGATTAACATGCATTTGCCTAATCTTGATTAGTTAATTTAGGGCCGACTCAAAAAGTTAGGGGGCCTAAGTTAGTATAACAAATACTGATATATAATTATTCTAATCACTATAACTAATATTAATATATATACTAATAGAATAAAGTTCTAATTTAAAATCGAAAAATCGGACAGAACCGAACCAAAATTAGTAAAATTGGTACTATTGGTTTTGGGGGGTAATCGGTGCGTAATCGATTTTAAAAAATACAAAACCAATAGCGTCGGTTCAGTTCTAGATTTTGTCTAAAACTAGACCGGTTACACCCCTAAGCAGAAGAAACTTTGGCGATTTCAAATCAAATCGTTGAGCAATGGAAATTAATCAAAGTTTTACGAATAAACAACAACAAAAACGTACCAAGGGTTTTGTGGAGGATTCCTGATTAAAAGAATGTACAAAGAGATCTATATTTGGTGTTTTGGATTTCAACACTTTATATTCCTTCAGCAACCCATGAAACGCCTCAAATGTAGATGCGTTCACACATGTTTTATGGCCTTTGTTACAGAGGTAAAAAACCTCGCCGCAACAAGAAGTTCTACTCGCAATTTTGATGTGGGAAGCGAGCCTACACAAGACTCCCAAATAATACATCCCCTCCAATAGAAGGTATGGTACTAATACCTTTGTGGGATCTCACGGTTAAACAAATTAAAAGGTGCCTTGCAGTAGTTTATACCAAAAAGAAGAAGAAGAAGATGATGAAGCAGTGCAGTAGCTAGAGATGCCATCGCATCCTCACGTACATCATCTTATCTACACTTATAATATTTTGAATCAACACAATGTGGGTGCTTCTTTTTTTTACTCCAAACAATATTCCAATCAAACCAATAGATTTGAATTTTTCATTCCAACAGATTTAATTAATCAAACCAAATGGGAAAGTTGCTAAAACAGAGAACCAAATTGATGGGTGTTGATGGCCAGTGGAGGAGGTTGCTGATGGGCGTCGACGAGTGCATGCGAAGATGGGTCTTAGTGGGTTTTGATGGTGGGGTGAACACAGCTGGGTTTCAAAAGTGGGGAAGATGGGTTTTTGTTTGGTTTTGCTAAGAAAAATCACCCGTAGACATGTCTATTTCGAAAATTCCTATTTTTCTTTTATGTCACCACTTGAATGGAGGGTTGTTTTTCGCCCAAATCCAATTGGGTTGCTCCGCAACGTCTCTTTTTTAGATAACTCAAAAGGGTGAAAATTGAGTTCTAAGGATTTTGTAAAGGGTCATGCTAGGTACCCCCGGGACTAAACCCCGCCGCGGCTTCACAGATGCCACGTCACCAAAATATATTAAAATAAAAACAAAACAGACCTCAAACAAAAGAAAAATCCGTGCGTAATACATAAAAAATATTTCCTAAAAATAGAAAAGCCAAATCCCCTTTTCCATTCACCTTCTCCAAATACAGATTTGAACTCCCCCATGAAGCCCCACATTACCATGAAGTGAAATTGCATTTAGGGAATTCACGAATTTGATTAAGAAAGAAAATGAGGTGTGTGAAGAGGTTTGGGTGAGATATTTGTTGTATGCTTGTCAAGGAATTGACAGGAAGATATGTCAAATTTGATAAAAATGCCTGTGGGTATGTTTTACCGAATTCAGTTCGTGAGAAGTTTACTTCGCAGGTTTGTTTTCCACGTTCTGAGATGGTGTGAAGTTGGATTTTGGAAGGGGTTTTTTGCTAAATATTTCCACGATCTCCTTTTACTTCCCTCATCTCTAACACTAAAATCCACCAAACCCATATTTTCAAGTATGCTTTGATTTTCCTGAATTAGTTTTGCAGATCTAAGAGGTCATACTCGAGATATGGTTTCCTCATGGTCCCATGGAACTTTCCTTGGTGGAGAGATCTCGCTTGCAGCATTTTCAGAGTAGAAAATCTTGCTTTTGTTTTGTTGCTTCCAGCATTTTTCTTTCTTCGAGTACTATAGAATCAGACCATGAATTACAAATGAAGATCATAGTTTCTGGGTTATGGAATGGAATCTGCCTTGGATCGATTTGGAGCATCGTGTTGTTGTGGAGGAGAGAAAACACAAAGGGAGGGAAATGTACAATGAAGGAAAACGTGGGATAAGGGAGGAAAAGCAAACAACGCCATTTTATTAGTCCACATAGGACGTGAGGCCGCAATGGGGTTATTGCTACGGTTTCGTATAGAGTTTTCGTTTTGTAAATATCTAGAAAACAGTTTGAATGGAAAACTACTATTATTGATAATATGTAGTGCCAAGTGTCAACATCCCATCAAAAGAGTCCTCGCAACAAAGTCTTTTAGTCTATAGAATCCTACTATAATTCAAAAGGCTTTCAGATTATCTAGGGACTCAAGGATTCTCAACGTGGAGATATTTGAGAGCATATTCCGAGTACTTGGGTATTTTGAGAATTTTCTACTTATTTTTCTCTCACTCTTCAAGTGTAACTGTGCTCCATGTTGAAGATTGAGTGATCTTGATTCATTTACTAGAGTTCCAAATAATAGAAAAAAGTAATTATTTAAAAATTTTCAAAAGTTCTGATTGTTACTGCAGTAGAGACAAACGACCCATATGGCTTTAGCTTTAAAGAGTTCTTTAAAAGATTTTCTTTCGTTATCAATTTTGGTGTTATATAATTTATTTATTTATGTTATTTCTTTATTCTTAAATAATTGTATAATTAATGGCTAATCAAATTGTTGAGTAAATTAGTAGATATTTGCATTACTATACATGGACATTTGGATAATTTTACTATCAAATATACAAATTCAAACCCAAATATCAAGATCCATAGAAAATGTTTATTTAGAAAATTATACAAATTTATAATATATAACATTGGGGAAAAAAATTGAAAATCCAAGTAAACCCATATAACAAGCTTGTGGATAGGTTTTGGAGAAGAGGAGGAGAAGATAAAGAAAGATAGGGAGGGGGTGTTGCCAGATAATGGAGAGAAAAATTAATGAGGGTGATTAGGGTTTTTAAGTTAAGAGATGATATTTATAGTTTTAGAGTGTGTAAATACTGCACATTCTATTTGAAAAAAGTGGATAGATCTGAGACTTTTTTTTTTTAGAAAAGAGACGAAGCCATATGTTCAAAAGCGATCCCAGCCCAAATTTATTAATAAAGCCTTTCTTTATGGTATAGAAAAATTGTGATTACAAAACAAGCAACTAGGGATCCAAAAAACAACAATAAGAGCAAAGCCTAGTTGCAATTAAAGATTCATAGGGAGAACAAATAGATACAATAGAACCATTCCAAGATTTAAAATCTCACCAAAAGAATCCTTGCTTTCTCAACTCGAAATATACCTTTTACCTGAGTGGGTGGGCTAGCTGAACCCAACCAGCAACACGTATAGCTCTCAACACCCAACTTAGTTAGACTATTCGCCAACGCATTTCTTTCCCTATACACATGTTGAATCGTGTATGATAAAGAGGCTAGCATTTAAAAAAAAAAACATTTTAAAAAAGCATTTTTCAAAACATAAATCTCATTTTCTTCAAAATAAGTGTGTGGAGTTTGTATATTTAAAAATGTATCTAACATGCACTTGATATAACTACTTTTTTTCTCAACAAAGTAAAATATTCATAGATAAACTGGCAGTTACAAAATATAAGTTCTAATGGGTGGAGTCTTTTACAGTCTTCCCAAAACGAACATATTATAGTAAAAAAAAAGAAAAAGAGGAATATGAAGTCAAAAGTATGACTTCCACCCATTTGTCTCCAGGTAGGCCGTTTGGTGGTGGTTTAGGTGCAAAACTAAATGAGTGGGCATTCCACACGCAACCCATTCAATTGGGGATAAAAAAAATATTGCAATTTGTGCATTTTACCTTTGCAAAGTCGTAAAAGAGAAATGACATTTGCAATTGTGGATTGCACAAATGTTGTGTAGATTTTTAAAAACAATTTGAGTAAATACGAAATTCGCATGAAAAAATTATCTTTATAACAGTAAATTCCACACTTTTTTTTAAAAAAAATATACAATATTTACTCATTCCATGACTATAAATAACATTAATTTTTCACAAGATATCTACGCATAGGATGGACTGATGTAGTAGTTAAGATTGATCACTCGAACTCAACCCTACCCCTAATTGGGGTGGAGCCCCAAATAATTTTGATAAGAAGTGATATACACACAATATATTATAAAGTATGGATATTTTGTAAAAAGTAAAGCTTGTATCCGGCAATCTATTAAAGTATTTTTTTATAGTCACCCAATCCTCACATGCCATGTAGGCACTCCCCAAATGAGTTTCTACATGTGCATGCACCGAATCACTGTGTTATTGTTCTGGCAGCCAAAGAAGCCCCATCCACGAGCGAAGAACCCAGTCGACGAACCCAGCCTTGCCGCCAACGAGCTCACGCTTGATGCCGAAAAACCCATTCTCACAAGCTCACGCTCATGGGAAACTTGGGTTTCATTCACAATTCTTCAGATGTTAATGTTAACCATTCATTGCTGGCAAATAATCAAATAATCATTCATTGTTGAACAAGGATAGGCAGAGTATCAAAAGACTATGACCTTCATTATCCGTGAAATCAGTTTGCCTAAATAGATTATAAGGTTTCTACTCCATGAAATCAGGTTGATAAGTAAGACGAATGTAGATGGAAAAATAAATCCGGATTGACATCGCTTCAGGCCAGCTCAAAGGGGTAGCCAACTAGGCAATCGCCTAAGGCCCCCCACCTTAAGTAGGCCCCCATATTTTGCTTAAAAGATGAAAATTTTGATTAAAAAAATAAATATAAAATTTTGATTTAAAAGAAATTTATTCAAAATGTACAAAATTTTTAAATAATAGTTAAATTAGAATAAAAATAACAAAATGATGTATATTTTGATGTTGATGGCTTTATTTATTTTCAAAATTAAGTATTAAAAAAAATAGATTACTTAAAATAGAAGTAAGTATCTAATTTATAGAGAAGTATATTATATTTGTATCTCAAAATCTTCAAAAAAAAAATTATATTATTTAATACTTAACTATTATTATTATTTTTAAATTAAAATATAATATACTTAATGATCGCCTAAGGCCATAAAATATATTGAGCCGCCCCTGCATCGCTTTAAACAGTAAATTATAAATTAGTATAAAGGAGAAAAAAGGGCAAAAACTATGCATAATCAATGTTAGAATGGCTTAATCTATAACAACTAAAAACCACCCAGTTTTCTTCATCATCATGTTCCTTCTTATTTCTCTTAATTGTGGCTTGGTTAAAGAATGAAACAAATGACGAGCAATAAATAATCCTGGTTAAGGAAGAGACCTAACAGAAAATTACCTTAGCCCGGTTGTCGGCTTCGAGCGTGAGCCGTGCACTACAAGATTTTTGGGTTTTAGCCACGAACGGTAGTTGTGGCGAAAAATAAGATTTTCGTGGATAAAATATTTTTTCCACCAATTTGACTCATGGGATGTCCGTGGTATATAATTCGCAGTCAAAGAGCATTTTCCACGGATCATACAATTCCGTGGCAAAAAGATATTTTTCCCCACGGCATTTGTTTTGGTAATAGCCAATTTTACTCACAAGAATAAAATTTAAAAATGCTATAACCCTGTGGCTATTATTCTTTTGCTACAAAATCTTGTCGTGGCTAATAAGTTTGCACTATTAAACAGTCGTAGTAAAAAAAAAGTTTACCACCAGACTATCTCTTTTCAACTTGTAACAAATGTTCTTTTACCACCAAGTCTAATCGTATGCCCTTCTATACGCCCACAGGGAAGTTTCATATAAAAAAAAAACCTTTTGTGGGCAAAAGTATTTGCCACGAGTTTTGTTCACGGCAAATACTAAAATATTTCAGAAAAAAAAAAAATATAAAAATAATTGTAGAAATCATAAAACAATAATTGTAGAAATCATAAAACAGAGGCTGAATAATGAAATGAATATAGAAGATTTAAACATAATCAATTAGAGGAAATGATAGAGCTAAATCTACAACATAAACTATAATAGAACCCAAATTGCCTAAACCAAAACATAGCATAATTCTATTCTACCTAATCAAGCCTGGTTAAATATCTCATCTTTATTTCACC
The DNA here is from genome assembly GCA_036559045.1 of Platycarya longipes. NCBI lineage: Eukaryota > Viridiplantae > Streptophyta > Magnoliopsida > Fagales > Juglandaceae > Platycarya > Platycarya longipes. The sequence continues at coordinate 9,634,158 of CM071799.1, read as the reverse complement.
AGCTTTCTCATTTTTATGTTTTTTTTTTTCAGAAGTACAATCACCTCCTTTGGTAAAATAAAGACAGTAAAAGTGATGAAGGTCCTACTGGAAGTCGAACCCAGGTCACCAGCTTTCTCATTTATATGTTTTTTTTTTCAGAAGTACAATCACCTCCTTTGGTAAAATAAAGACAGTAAAAGTGATGAAGGTCCTATTGGGAGTCGAACCCAGGTCGCTGGATTCAAAGTCCAGAGTGCTAACCACTACACCATAGAACCCTATAATTTTTTCCCCTATCCCAAATAGCCCATTCCAAATCTATTTTATATTAAAAAAGAAACAAGACTTCTATCAATAATTTACTTATTCAATCATCATCAACCTTCTGAATTAACAGAAAGCAGCCATTATGGAAGTTATCCAAATAGAAATATTGATGAGTTAACAGCCCCTTCATGTCCGTATAACATAATAAAAAATAACAACTAAAATAAAACTTGAATCAATCTCTCCCTAAAAATTAGCTGGGTCAACAAAAAATTATAAAAAGTAAGCAATTTTGAACCAAATACTTACACGTGTAACATACCTTAAGGCATTCATGTGCTTTTCCCAATAGTTCTTCCATCATTCTTTTAAAACAATCATGGGAAACTATGACTATAAAAGTAATGAAACTAACATTGTTATGCTATTTAGAACCAAAAAGAATGAACGTGAAAATGTAGTAATGCTATTTAAAGTTTACAAGTAGGCAAATCTCTCACCCAAAGCCATTCAAGTGTAGGCAGATCTCTCACCCAAGTCTTTTGCAAAATACAGAGCAAGCAAATAAATCACTAATATTTGTTATTATTATTAGTTATGTTAAAAGGATCAAGTATATATATAGTAGCAACAAAATGTAAAGCATAGCAGCAAGATACCTTTTCCAAAAAACTTTTTCATACGCAAACCATTCACTTCACAGTAAATGTAACGCATAGCAGCAAGAAAATCATAGATAAACAACATGGGAGAGGCAATCAAAGCAACCCACAAGTAATTAAAATTTATGACTTGAGTTAAACATGACACAAAACATAACCCAAAGATTACCCACCCATAATTCTCCCTGCAAAGGAAAATTAATTTTAATTACCCACCCATTATTAACTCCTGTTTGTTTACCAAAAAAATTGAGTAATAAAAAAAGGCTCCCCTAGTTAATATAGCTACTTCACTTATGCTATCTTCTAGATTGGTTTCTTTTTTATTTTTTTGTAAGTAAAAATAAAAGGTTAGGCTTGGTATTAGAATATATATATATATATATAGCATTAATAATACAAATAATTCACAATCATCAACATGAAATCAGAAAATATAACAATGTTAGAGAAGAAAATCCTAACAGATGAGGATGCATAAGAGTTTTCGACAACTAAGATCAATCTGAATTTAAAACTTTTGTTAGGGTTTCAGACAATTCAGATTATCCAAATTATTGGAAAGACACATTTGAAACTAAACATTATCTACAAATGTTTAACAAGCTTCAAAGCCAGTAAACAATACAAGCACTGAAAAGTTGATAACAGACTGCATAAAAAGAAATGTCATGGGAACTTACAGACTGCATGCATTTCTTCACATTTTCTACTAACAGACTACAGAAAAATAAGTTACAGTTTAGACGAGTACAATTAATTGTTAAGAAAATAAAACTAACCAAAAATAACTTAATAATTCAAAGCTTTTAATGAAAAATTTGATCCTCACAAATGCAGAAGTTAAAACAACCAATGTCAATAGAAAGTAACAACCACAAGATGAAATTAGCACAATATAATACCTGATGAACAAGAAAGAAAGAACTATACTTTGGGGATGCAATGGACTGGTTGAAGCAGTTTGTTTTGGCTACTCTGTTTTGGGACTTCAACTAATCCAATGCATCCCCATCTTACTGCACTACAATGGATAATCAACTGCACTGGATGTATACTCACAAAAACATAATTTTAAAGCAACATCATGAAAAAAAATTAAACTGGAGCTGACTTTATTTATTTTTTTTAAAAATAATTAATTCAAGAGAAATCAACAATCTCATAATTCCTCTTCGCATCATTTTTCTAAGCTTGCAACATTTTCCAAAACTACTTGATAAAGTAAACATACTAAGTTCAGCTAACAGTGACATATAGACCAAGTTTTTACCAATGCACTAATGGTTAACTTGTAATTTTTTTTCTATCTTACAAGAGCTTGCAACACCGAAACTAAGGCAAATAAAAAATCTTGCAAGAGCTTATGTAACTCAAAAACACCTTCCATCGCTTCAAAAACCATCCTAAAGTTCCTAACATTAAATAAGCCAAATGGAAGTGTGTGATCCGAAGCAATGGAGAAGGAATCTTGGTTGGAAGTAAAACAAAGTTTTCAGAGTAGCCCTAGTTTTCCATTTCGTGTAGAACCAAAATCCCCAAAAATGAAAATCAAAATACATAAGTTTACCCATGTTTATCACTGATGAACCCTACATTCAACCACAATATCAAAACTAGAGAGAGGGAGAGACACGAACAGAGAGAGGAAACGGAGCGAGAGAGAGAAAGAGTACCACACTCAACCCGGCGCAAGCAAACCAAAAATGGATCATCCCAAATACTAAAAAATCAGAGGAAAATTGTGGGGCTTACCTGGAGGCTCGGTAGAGGCGTCTCAAGCGGCTGTGCGTAGCGGCAACACCTCTTTTAACAGAACCCAAATCGCTGAAACCCTAAACACAGAGACAGACAAAGACAGAGAGCGAGCGAGAGAGAGATATTTAGAGATAGTGCAGGAGAGAGGCGACGGAGAGGGAGAGAGAAGTATTTTCACCTGAGACGGCATCGTTGAGCTTATGTGCGGTGGATGATACTCGGCTAAGAGAGGAGGAAAATCATGGGAAGAGAAAGGAGAGGAAGGGTATGCTGCCGTGCGTGGGTGTGGCCGGCGTGAGTAATAGAAAAAGAAGAAGAAGATTATCCAGCGATTTGGTCGGCTGTGAGAACCCTAGAACCAAAAGAGAGAGCGAGAGATGGAGGGGGGGATACGGGGCTCGAGAGAGAGAAGGGAAGGCCGGTTGGTTTGGGGTGTTTAGGGTTTTACTTTTAATGTGAACCCTTAGATCATCTTCAAGTGTAATCCAACGGTAATCATTAAATATTAAATTAAACTAATTAAAATAAATAATTTAAAATATTAATATCATATCATAAAAAATTAATTTTAATTTATAAAAGTAGTTATCTTTTATTATTAAATAAGTGATAAAATTAAAATAATATTTTATAATTATATTATTATTAAAAATTAAAATAAAATGTATAGTAATGTAGAATACTTATTTGACATGAGAAGACGTCAATGTAAAAAGTAAGTTTAAAGGTTAGTTGTATTTGTCACAACTTCAACTCATTGTAAATGGTTGTTTATCCGGATGTGAAGTCGTGGCAAATTTAAAAACGCTTTTTCCACGGATGAAATTTGTCACAATCAGAAGTAATCTTCATGAGCTCATATCGTGGCAAAAGAATTCGTGGTAAAAAGTGATAAATGTTGTAACAAAAATTAACCTTGTGGCAATAGCTTCTTTTCTCGTAGTAAATTATTTTTTCTTACCACTTTTTACCCACCACAAAAAAATCGTGGCCACAAGTACGATTTTATAGCCACAAGTATTTTTGGTCCCAATAAATTATTTTTTGCCATGAACGTATATCGCGCAAAAAAAATTTGTGGTAAAAACCCCAATTTCTTGTAGTGGTGGGAATGAGTTTGTTGGCATCGAGCGTGAGCTCGTCGACGGCAAGGCTGGGTTCATTGATTTGGTTCTTTGTTCGCGGCTTCTTCGTTCACGGATGGGACTTCTTTGGCTGCCAGAACAGAAACACATAGAGTGAGTCGTTGCATGCAAGTGTGGGAGCTCATTATCTACGTGACATGTGGGGGAATTGGTGGCTATAAAAAAGCCTATTATAAACTCCTGGATACAAGCTTTATTTTTTTGTAAATTATTTTATAAAAATATTTTATTTTATATCATATGTTGTGCAAAAAGTTATAAAAAATATTGTGGATTTTGTTATGAAATAATTGAGCACCGCCTCCCAATAATTTTGTGAATGACTTCACTATCATTATTTTAAATCTTGTACAGTAACTTGTATAGTAATTTCAAGGCTTATAAATATAAGTTTTAATCGTTCTGAAATTCATAAAAAAATTTATATAGAATTTAGTTCTTAAGAGTTTTAAATAATTTCTTTTATATTTATCTTGCAATAGTAGTAATTTCATTTTAGTTTTAAAACACGTTATGAGCACGAAGTTTTACCGATACTGAAGTTAATGGTCTTCTACTTCAAGTAAGTTTTTTAGTATATTATTTACAGTTTCCGAGATGAATATTAAAGGTAATAGTGCTGAATATTACTTGATAAAATTATACTTTTATTTTAATGATTATGTGAATATATTTCTTAGATCTACGGATTTATTTTTGTGATTCATATATATAGAAAATGTCAAATCTTTTAAAATTGAGACTTATTACTATTGACATTTCTAAAAAAAGTTATTTATCCAGGATCTTTGATGAAATCCATTTGGATATGATGAACTTGGGAGATACAATCAAAGAAGAAAATCACGTGTCCCTGCAGGGCCGTGTTGTGTATTTCATAGTGAAAAATCCTCTCATTTTGTGAAATGATTTAAGGGAGAGATATGAACGTTAGAAGATGTAATCCTCCCAAAAGTTTATTATGACTTATTGCACCTGAAGTTACAAAATTTTAAGAGTGGTAGTGAATATAATTCTGCACTCTTTAAAATCAGTTCAATATTAAAATTATGCAATGAGAAGATCATTGATGATGATATTTTTAAAAGAAGACACATATTATTTTTCATATTTCGAATGTGCTCCTGCAACAACAATATTGAGAGTGAAAGTTCAATAAATATTCTGAATTTTTATTTTGTCTTCTAGTTATTGAGTTAAATAATGAATTTTTTGTTAATAAATCATCAGTTACGTCCTATTAGTTTCACATCATTTTCTGAAGTAAATGATACTGGCTTTATACCATTCTCAAAAGTGAACGGTGCATCATTTCAAATGAACCAATGGTGTACACATGGTAGAAAAATTATAAGAGTGTAAGTTCTAGAAGCAACAACACTAAAGAGGATAATAATATACCGTATCACCAGAAGTGATTCAATTCAAAGAAAGGTAAAGACCCTCAGAATGATTCTTCATAGAAAGATGAAGATGTTTGTCATAAATGTGGTATGACTGAACATTAGTCACGTATCTGTTGTATGGCCAAATTCTTGATTCACTTATACTAAACTTTTATATATAAGCTTATTAATGTTTCATCATGTTTTGAAATAATGAAATATTGGTGCCTGAAGTATGACAATAAATTACTTGGGATAATAGAGTCTTGTTTAAATTTGATCCTCTTACAAATGAATGAACCAGAAGTTTAGAGTGTTACCTATTTGCAAAGTGTTGCAAATCAATTACCGGATGTATTTACTGATACTAAAGGTGTTGTAAAATTATATATTATTGCTGTTAATGCTTAACCAAGAATTGAAGTCCCTGAAGGACAAATTGTCAAAACAGTAATAGATGAGTCTAAGATAACCCTAAAGTGTTGAAATTCTATTGGTGCAAAAGAGAAAATAAATAGAAACTCCTGAAGAGTACAAACTCCCCGAAGAGGAAACTCCTGAAGAGTTCAGATCTCCTGAAGATTACAAACCTTTTGAAGAGGAAACTCCTGAAGAGTACAAATCTCTTGAAGAGAAAATTTCTGAAGAGTAAAAACCTCCTGAAGAGGAAACTCTTGAAGAGTACAAATCTCTTGAAGAGAAAACTCCTGAAGAGTACAAACCTCCTGAAGAGGTATTTCATGAAATGTTTTCCCCTGAAGAGGAACAGGTATTTGAAAATAATGAGATCTCAATACATTTCATGAGTACTGAAAAAATTATGGATAGAAATAAAACTGTTGTTGACAACATATTTTCATATAAGATGGCACTTGACAATACCAGAAGTAATGAAGAAAGTGAGCTAAAAACCGTCAAAGAATGTCGACATAAAAATGATTGGCCAAAATGGAAAGTAGCTATTGAAGCTGAATTAAATTTGCTAGTGAAGCGAGATATATTTGGACATGTTGTCCAAACAGAAAATGGTGTAATACTTATTAGATATAAGTGAGTATTTATACGATAGCTTAATGAGAAAAATGGAATTGTGCGATGTAACGCCTCGACCCCGAGGGTTCGGAGAATTAACTCATTTTTTCTATAAAAATACATCTCCAATAATACAAAAAATAAAAAATAAAAAAAATAAAACCACATCTCCTGAAACTCCATAATGATATCAAATCTAGTCGATCAACATAAATATTCATAGACCTCAATAAAAGTACAAACAAGAAAATTCTCAAAGAAAAAAAAAACAAATTATAAATCTCCACAAAGACGCGACATATCCGAACTTGACAAATTTAAAAGAAAACCCGACCACAATAACTCCACTAAATAATACCCAAATGACAACTTGTTCTTCCATGCACTTATTCCTTTGCGATCGCTAAACCTCTCTAAAATTGACTACTTTTGCTCTCCTTCTCGTTCTCCAATTGAACCATTAAAATGATTTGTAAAATGTTATTAAGATAAGGGGGTGAGTTATCCATAACTCAGTAAGCAGAGAACATATACTAGTGTGCAAACATGAGCGTTTATCAAAATCAAAATGCAGAATAAAATATTTCTTATTTTCAGAATGTAGGAACATATCATGTTGTCAAAAAGTTAGAGCGAAAGTTCAGTATTAACAGAATCAAAAACCCTTTGGCATAGCATAACTAAAACATCTTATCATAACAGAAATACCATGTTTAACTTTCGTGGTAGGGTTGTGCAAACCCCGACGGCCAACCAAGCAAAAACAGAATATGAATCTTCCCCTTATTATTCTTGGAGCCCCGAGTGTGTACACAAGAAAGATTACGCAGAAAACCACTTTTCAACCAAAGTGGGTGTACCAGAAATAGAATAGTTAGTACCAACCCAGAACAGAACAGAGCGGAACAGAATCAGAATGTCATGCCAGAAGTTTCAGAAATCATATCATATCATATCATATTAGAGTATAGAATTTTTCCAAAACAGAACAAAATCAGATCAAAAATATCATTTATGCAGAAACTTTTATATTCGCTCTTTTTCAGTTCAGAAAATAAAATGCAGCAAAATTAGCTCATGTCTACACCAGTTCATGCCATAAACACTTTATTCTTATACAGAATCTTATGCATATGCGAAACAAATAACTGATGTGATTTCAAAGTTTTTTTTCGTAATTAAAACATGCATATTTTTCAAAAGAAACCTCGGTTTATATTTTTAATGCAAAATCTAGCATAGGAATCCCACTTACCTAAAGTCCTTAGTTTTTCAGAACTTCTCCATAGTTCTGAACGAAATCAATCATCACCTAAAAAATCATGCAGTTTCCATAATTTTCTGATTTAACAAATATCTCAATATTTAAACCTAGAGTACTAAGGAAATCGCCTTATTCTAATTCCTCCAAATCCTCGAGAATTGTCAAAATCTAAAATTTCTATCATCTGCCATAATCATCGATATTCACTCAAAGTACCTAACTCAAATACCAACTCAAACAGTCTCCTTCAGAGACCAAAAAATCAACTTACTAAATAGTGCCACACCCATGACCCGCTCTAAAATATTTTAGAAGCCGATCCCAAAAATAAGTTAAACTCCAAGTCTAAACCCCAAGATATCTTAACTTCAAAATTAACTTAAAAGGCGCCTGAAAAACAAAAGCAACCCAAAATAACGAAAGTCCAAGCGGCCCAAAGCAAGAACGATAAAACACACCAATAAACAGGAATTGATTTAAATCAAGTGGCCAGGTTTGGTGAAATATAACTTGAAAACACATGCCTTGCTTTAAAACCAAGGGGGAAAGGTTTGTAAAATCTAGACCATCTTCTAAAAATAAATTTACGGAACTTATGCAAAAACAAGAAGTTAGCTTTACGGGAAAAACATAAATATCAAAATTCAAAAACGCGTCTTACAAAGGCTCATCGAGCGAAGGCTGTGAACTGGCAGGGTCACGGGCGGAGCTGGGCGGATGATTGAGAGATAGAGAGATAGATAAGAGCACCGTGAGAGAGAGTGGTCTGTGAAACAAAAGAGACATAACGAGAGATTACCAAGAGATTAAACTAGATCAAACTATAACCTTGGGTGACGGGGGTGCCTAGCGGCAATGTCTGTGTAGGTTGCGACAAAGTGGAAGAGTTTGGCGCCAATGGGTGATTTCTGGTGGGTGTATGGCCCTCAGTTGATATGGTTGCAAGATGGGGCAACACGTTGATAAGTGCTCTGTTTCAAGAATCAAAAACAGGGGATGTTTTCGGTGATGGCTAGCGGCTAGTATCCTCCGCCGTGGGTTCAAGGCTGCTAAGTTTGGACGAGGCTGAGCTATGCGAAGGCTTTCAGTGGCTGAGCACGGTTGTTCACGGTTCGGTTGCTGGTATGGAGGCTGCTACATGATATGGGGTGCAGTGTCGAGTTAGAGGAGGGGCTTCTGCTTTGAAGGGAAGATTTTGTACGTAGAAGGCTGCGGCTTGGGGCTTTAGGAGGATGAACACATCTATAAATAGAGGCTTGAGAATCCCTAAAGTGTAAGCAATGGGAAGAGGCGCATACTTGCGAAAGGGAAGGGCGCGAGGGATGGAATGAACCGATTCCTATCAAAATATAATTTCAAAAAGAGAAGATTCGGCTTCTAGCAGATGAGTGCAACGAACAAACGTGGTATCTAAAGATATGGGAAGATCTGAATCATGCATGCATGGGTGATAGGATACAACATTCGTAAGGTAAAAGGGACATAACCAAAAAGGGAAGAAATAAAATAAAAATGTGTGCGGACTTGAGTGCCGCATAAGCCGAAGATCTAAGATTGCTTCTCGTGATGCTTGATTCTTTGAGATATGGCAACAGTGAGTTAGAAAGGAAACTAACGGAAGAGGCAAATGTATGAGTATAGAAGGAAATGTGAAAATAAAATCTACCAAAAAGGAAGGAAATTCAAACCGTGAAATATAAAATAGAGAACCCGTTGGAATTAAACAAAGAAAAAAAAATCGCACGTTAAAACTATGTCATAAAAAAAAACAAAAATTGGCTCATAAGGAATCTGGGTGTTACATGCGATACAAAGTACGATTTGTCGCACAAAATTTCCTATAGAAACCCGAGATTAGTTATGAGAAAACATATTTCCTTGTTTTGAATGCAATCACATTCAAATTTTTAATCGGCTTGATTATTACAAAAGGATTAGATATGCGGTTGATGGATGTAGTCACTGCATATTTATAAGGATCATTAGATCATGACATATATAAGGATATATAATGCTTGAAACGTCTAATCTAAATACATTTAGGAGTATGTACTTTATAAAATTTTAAAGATCTTTATATGGATTAAAGCAATCCGGATGCATGTGATATAATTGAATCAGCGAGTATATATTGAAAGAAGGATTTGAGAATCTATATGCTCATGTGTTTTTATTAGAACCTGAATTTGCCATTATTACAGTTTACATTGATGATTTATCTTGTTAGAAATCTTGAAGAGATCACAAGAACTGCTATGGATTTGAAAATGAAATATCTTATTATTCAAATACTAGATGAGTTAAAAAAAATTCAGACTTTTAACCTCATTTCTCAAATATATTTGCTCTTCATAAAGCAACATGTCATCCTTATCTAAAAGATTAGGCAGTTGAAATGAAGAGGCAAACAAAGATTTTAAATCCTTATTCTCATGCTTTAAGTCTACTATTTTTCTATTATACTCTTGAACGAGTCATTGAAGTATGGAAACCTTCTGGTGAAGTTCCTTAATCTCACGATTTTTGGATTGTAACCTGTCGGAAAATCCAACAATAGAAGAGGAGTATCGAGTGCCGAAAGTCACCAGCCCATAAACGGCTTCACGATCCGACTTATTAGCCAGATCATTCGCTTGTTGCGATATGGCACCAACGAAAAATACAGGAACAAATTGTAATTGAGGTGAAGGATACCTCATATATTGATCATGAGAAATATTGAAAGGAAACTGATGAGCCATTGAAAATTTGTAGAATATGAATGCAAATACAGATGGATTATAGATATGAGAAGAAGATTTGGTGCGAACTAAATAAAACTAAAGATGATTCTTATAGAGATAAAAATAAGAACAAGATAAACCATCATCTCTTCAAATCGCATTTAATCAAAACTACAAGATATGCTGTATGCATATTTTTAAAAGCCAATAAGGTTAATTGCAATTTTCTCTTAAACGCTGAACCTCTGCTGTCAGCTGCTGTTGTTGACAGCCTCAGGAATAAAGATAACTAGTTGAGGTTTAAAAGGTTCTTGGTTCAAATCTGGGACATTAATCAAAGAACTTCTTTTAGCCATATAATCGTTCTAGATAAACAACAAATGGATCAATGAGGAATATGAGATCTTGCGTGAATATCCGATGAGTAAAAATGATCATCTTTAAACAACAACCCAAAGTTTCCAAATATCCGCAAAGATCTCATTTGTCAACAATATCAAGCAGATTTAAGTTTCCGCCGAACCAATAGAATTAGACATCAAGTTTTTGCGATTTTTGTCAAATAGGTTTCCAATACTATTTTCACTATACATGAGCATGTTCTCCCTAATAACGTCGAAAGGGGAAGAAATTTTAGATGAAAATATTAACTTGTTCTCTCTAATGCATTATTTTGAGAATCATGTTTGAATTATTAACCCTATTATATATGTTGAAATCATATTTACTTATTACTTAAAACACTAACGCATATTATCAAAGGAGTTTAAGTATTACTGCAGGTCTCAAATTTCTACTAAGTCTATCAACCAGACATTATCTTCTACATCTTCAAATCACTCAAAAATCAATGTAATTAGTGAAACAAATTTAGAATATATTTGACTAAGACTAATGATTCTATATATCAAGAAAAGTATGGTCTTCCTGTCATCAATGACAGCCCAATAATTTTATATGAAAATAATACTGCTTATATCAGAGGAGGATGTATCAAAGATACGATCAAGTAATAATCTGACAGATTTATTTACAAAGACATTACCAACTGCGACATTCAAAAATATTGTGCAGAATATTGGAATGCGAAAACTCAAAAATCTATCGTCATGCACTTTTCAGGGGGAGTAAATGTTTTGAAAACTTGTACTGATTGTACTCTTTTTCCTTCGGTGAGGTTTTGTCCCACTAGGTTTTCTTTTGCAAGGTTTTAATGAGGTAATCTTAAGGCATTTGAAGATACATAAGAATACTGTACTCTTTTTCTTTCGTCAATGATTTTTCTTTTCACTGGATTTTTCCTTAGCAAGATTTTAACGAGGCAGATTGTTTATAGATGGTCATTCAATGGGGAATGTTATGAAATAATTGAGCGCCGCCCCTAATAATTTCATGAATGACCCCACCACTATTATTTTAAGTCTTGCACAGTAGCTTGTATAGTAATTTTAAGGCCTATAAATATAAGTTTCAATCGTTTTGAAATTTATAAAAAAATCTATATAGAATTCAATTCTTAAGAGTTTTAAATAGTTTCTTTTATATTTCTCTTGTACTAGTAGTAGTTTCATTTTTAGTTTTATAACAGATTTATCATTTTTTTTTCCTATGAAATGACTAAGCAAGCTACAATATAATAAGAATAATACTAGCTATAAGATTTTAAAAAATAAACTCTATATAAATCTTTTATGAAAAAGTAGATTTCAAAATACGGTCCATTTTTTTACAACAGAAATACTAAATCATCCGAATAAATCAATTGAGAATTTGTCTCGATACAATTTTTTAATATTTTTTATTTAATATATATCAAAAAATATTTTTTATTTAATAACGTTATGAAAATTTTAAAAAATATTTAAAATTTAAAATTTAAAAAAAGAAATAAAAAAGAAATATATATATATATATATATGTTACAATTATTGAAAAGAGAGGTAGGGCATGAATGACCCCCTCCCCATCATTCACGTGTAGATGGCCCCCTACGATTTTTTTTATATATGTGCACATTAATTTGCACAGTAATTTATACTTATAAATACGAACATTTTTGATCTGTTATGTACAAGTATTAGAAATGAGTAAGGAAGAAAAGAAAGAGAAAGAAAGAAATAAAGAGAGAAAATTTCAGTTCTTGAGTAATAAAAAGTTCTAAATATTTTCTCTTATATTTTCACTTGCAATAGTAGTTTTTATTTTAGTTTTTAATACGTTATCAGCACGAAATTCTATCGATACTAAAGTTAGTGGTCATTTTCTTCAAAATCATGGATCACACTGATTAACTTTTTATCTCTGAGTTGAATGATAAAGATATATGTCTGACTGACAGTGCTACAACTCACACAATTTTTAAAGATAAGAAATATTTTTCAAAATCTAACACTAAGTAAAGCATATGGACATACCATATCAGGTTCATCAAATCTAATTGAGTGCTCTGGAAAAGCTTATATTGTGTTGTCTAATAGCACCAAATTTTATATTGATGATGCTCTATTTTCTTCATAATCTAGAAGAAATTTATTGAATTTCAAAGATATACGTCGTAATGATTATAATATTGAAACAACCAATGAAGGCAGTAAAGAGCATCTTTTCATTACTAAAATAATATCAAGTTAGAAGCTCGTATTAGAAAAACTACATGCTCTCTCTTCTGGATTGTATTATACAAAGATGAGAACAAATGAATCATATGTGGTAGTGCACCAGAAATGCATTGACCCCAAAGTATAACTTGGCATGATCGCCTTGGACATCCAGGATAAATAATGATGAGATGAATTATTGATAATTTGCATGGGCATCTCTTAAAAAATCAAAAGATTCTTTTACCCAATGAATATTCATATTCTGCATGTTTCCAATATAAGTTGATTATCAGACCATCTCCCTCAAAAGTCGTTGTTGAATCTCCATCCTTTTTACAAAGGATTCACGGAGACATTTGTAAGCCTATTCATCCATCAAGTGGACCATTTAAATACTTTATGGTTTTGATTGATGCATCGGGTCAATGGTCACATGTTTATCTACTTTCCACTAGAAATATTGCATTTGCTAGACTTCTTATTCAGATAATTAAACTACGAGCACAATTTCCTGAGTATCCAATTAAAACCATTCAATTGGATAATGCAGACAAATTTTCATCTCAAATTTTTGATAATTATTGTATATCAATAGGAATAGATATTGAACATCTTGTTGCCATACAAACACTCAAAACGGTTTAGCTGAATTTTTGATCAAAAAGGCTTCAACTAATCGCTAGACATTTACTTATGAAATCAAAACTACCTATTTCTGCTTGGGGATATGCTATACTTCATGCATCATCATTAATTCGAATTAGACCATCTACATATCATAAATATTTTTCATTACAGCTTGCGTTTGATCAACAACCAAATATTTCTCATCTTCATACTTTTGGATATACTGTATATGTTCCAATTACACCTTCACAACGTACAAAAATGAGCCATCAACGTAACTTGAGATATATATTAGTTTTGATTCTCTATTTATTATTAGATATATTGAACCTCTTACAGAGGATATGTTTAAAGCACGTTTTGAGGATTGTCACTTTGACGAATCCACTTTTCCATTACTGGGTAATGAAAAGTCAGTGCCTGAAGCACGACAAGAAATTATTTGGGATAATAAAGCCCTATCTCAATTTAATCCTCCTACAAATGAATGTAAACTAAAATTTCAGAGGATTATTCATTTGTAAATTGTTGCAAATCAATTACCGGATGTATTTACTGATACTAAAGGTGTAGTAAAATCATATATTTTTGCTGTTAATGCTTCAGCAAGGATTGAAGTCCCTGAAGGACAAATTGTCAAAATAGCAATAGACGAATCTAAGACACACCTGAAGCGTGTAAGACCTATTGGTGCAAAAGACAAAATTTTCAGAAGGAAGATAATACAAAATGAATTTGGTGTTCTTGAAGAACCCATACCCACAATACATGCTACAATTATAGTTGATGCTCCTGAAGAGGTCAAATCTTCTATTCTAAGATCTCTTGAAAATAGACCTCCTGAAAAGGTGTTTCATGACATATTTTTCTCTGAAAATGAACAAGTACCTAAAAATAATGAGATTTCAATACATCTCATAAGTACTGGAGAAATTCTGGATAGAAATAAAATTGTTGTCGACAACATATTTTCATATAAGATGACTCTTGACATTATCAAAAGTAATGAAGAAAGTGAACTAAGAACTGTCCAAGAATGTCGACGTATAAATGATTGGCCAAAATGGAAAGCAGCTATTGAAACTGAATTAAACTCGCTAGCAAAGCGAGAAGTATTTGGACATGTTGTCCAAACACCAAAGGGTGTAATGCCTGTTGGATATAACTGTGTATTTGTATGTAAACGTAATGAGAAAAATGAAATTGTGTGGTACAAAGCACGACTTGTCGCACAAGATTTCCTGCATAAATTCGGGATTGATTATGAGGGAACATATTCTTCGGTCATGGATGCAATTATATTTAGATTTTTTATTAGTCTGGTTGTTACAAAAAGATTAGGGATGCGGTTGATGGATGTGGTCACTGTATATTTATATGGATTCTTAGACCATGACATCTATATGAAAATCCCTGAAAGATATAAAATGCCTAAAGTATAAAAAATACCTGAAGCATTTACAAGTACATATAGAAGTATATACTCTATCAAATTTCAAAAATTTATATGAGTTAAAGTAATCCGGAATGTGGTATAATTGGCTAAGCGAATATCTATTGAAAGAATGATTTGAGAATAATTCTATATGTCCATGTGTTTTTATTATTAAATCAGAATCCATATTTGTCATTATTGTAGTTTATGTTAATGATTTAAATATTGTAAAAACTCCTGAAGAGATTTCAAGAATCGCTATATATTTAAAGAATAAATTTGAAATGAAAGATCTTGACAAAACAAAACTTTATCTCGGCCTGCAGTTCGAGCATTTGTCAAATGGAATTTTTATTCATCAGTCCATGTATACAGAGAAAGTCCTGAACCACTTTTATATGGACAAAGCACATCCCCTGAGTACTCTAATGATTGTTCGATCACTTGATGTGAAGAATGATCAATTTCGTCCTTGTGAAAACGATGAAAAAAATCTTTGGTCCTGAAGTACCATATCTTAGTACAATTAGAGTTTTGATGTATCTTGCAAATTGCACTCGGCCTGATATTACATTCTCAGTTAATCTATTTGCAAGATATAGTTCTGCACCAACTCGAATGCATTGGAATGGTATTAAACATGTCATTCGTTACCTTCATGGTACGGTGGATATGAGATTTTTTTATCAACGTGGATTAAGTCCACAATTGATTGGATATGCAGATGCAGATTATCTTTCGGATTCATACAGAGATAAATCTCAAATTGGATATTTATTTACTTATGGAGATATTGTCATATCATGGAAATTTGTTAAATAGACACTATCTGCCATATCTTTAAATTACTCAAAAATTATTGCAATTCATGAAACAAGTCGAGAGTGTATTTGGCTGAGATCAGTAATTCAACATATCCAAGTGTGGTCTCCCCATGATCAATAATAGCCCAACAATTTTATATGAAGATAATACTGCTTGTATCACTCAAATCAGATGAGAATATATTAAAGGTGATAGAACCAAATATATTTCACTTAAATTATTTTATACTCACGAACTTCAAGAGAAAGGTGAAATTAATGTCAAGCAGATACGATCAAGTGATAATCTGACAGATTTATTCACGAAGGCATTACCAACTGCAACATTCAAGAAAATTGTGCAAAATATTGGAATGCGAAAACTCAAAGATATATCTTCATGCACTTTCCATGGGAGTAAATGTCCTGAAGACTTGTGCTGATTGTACTCTTTTTCTTTCGCTAAGATTTTGTCCCATTAGGTTTTCTTTTATAAGATTTTAATGAGGCACTTGGAGGTACATAAGAATACTGCACTCTTTGTCATTCGCCATTGGTTTTTCTTCTCACTGGATTTTTCTTTGGCAAGGTTTTAACAAGATAGATTTTTTATGGGTGATCATTCAAGGGAGAGTGTTACAATTATTGAAAAGAGGGGGGGGCATGAATGACCCCCTCCCCATTATTCATGTGTAGACGCCCCCCACGATTATTTTTATATATGTGCACAGTAATTTACACAATAATTTATGTTTATAAATACAAGCATTTTCGATCTGTTATGTACAAGTATTAGAAATGAGTAAGGAAAAAAAGAAAGATAAAGAAAAAAAAAATTTAGTTCTTCAGTAATAAAAAGTTTTAAATATTTTTTCTTATATTTTATCTTATAATAATAATTTTTATTTTAATAATATAACAATATATATATTCTACAAACACGTGCTAGCAGCGTATCAGGCTACCACTGCTCTTTCTAAAAAGACGTGTATGGAGCACTAAGCGAGGGCCCAAACACGTGTCACTCGGACTAATTGGGATGGGCGCCCAAACACGGTTGATGCACTAAGCGAGGGCCTACTCAAGGTGGAGGTAGCTGGGAAGAATAATCTAGTTTGAATGGTGGGTCGATCCTCGTGGTTAATTCAAGCCCTTCCCTTTCATGAATCATGTATGTTTTTCTATGCAGGAATAATTCGTACTACGAATTACTGCAGCAATAATTTTACATTGGAAGCCCTTAAAGTCTCTCATTTTTCTTGAGAAAAATATGTAAATTAATAAAGCTAAGGTTTACTGTTCAGTGCTTGAATTCCTACTATAAAGGACGACTGGTTGATGCCATTTACTGCAAACCATAGACTAAAATATTGCTTACTTCGAAGGCGGACAACAATGGAGACCTTGAGTACTACTACTTTTCTTCTTTCCTCTTTGGTCTGCTTGATATGCAGCCAGGCCCTTCTTCACCTCAGAAGCTGGCTTTTCAGCAAGAGAAAGCTTCCTCCCGGCCCAATTGGCCTTCCCATAATCGGGAACCTGCTTGCAATCGGTGATACGCCGCACGAGTCCTTAGCCAAGTTGGCGAAGAAGCACGGCCCCCTTATGACCGTACGGCTCGGGTTTGTCACAACGGTGGTTGCTTCTTCAGCAGAAATGGCGAAGGAAATCCTTCAGAAGAATGACCAAGCGTTTCTAGGGAGAGCCATGCCTGATGCTGTGGCCGCAGAGGCCAACTTCGAGCTGTCAATAGTATGGCTACAGGGAGATACAAAGTGGATAAGCCTTAGAAAAATATGCAATAGCCAGATGTTCACAACACAGAGACTTGAGGCTCTGCAAGGCCTGCGACACCAAATGATGGATACTTTGGTCAGAAAAGTGGTTGAAGCCAGTGAAACTGGGGAAGCCATTAATATTGGGAGGTTAGTGTTTGGAACCACTTTAAGTTTGTTGTCAAACAGCATGTTCTCAGTGGACTTAATTGATCAAAAATCAAATAATATTCAAGAACTAAAGGAGCATGTTGGGACGATATTGGAACTTGTGGGGAAGCCTAATGTCTCAGACTTCTTCCCTTTACTAAAGCCATTCGATCTACAAGGAATCAGGCGGACTATTAAGGTATCTTACGACCGATTGCATGCGTTGCTTGATGAGGTGATTGATCGACGTTTGAAATGTAGGATCTCTGCATCACCTAGGTGTAACGACTTTTTGGATGTCCTCCTTGACCATGGCGAAGAACTTGGCCCTCAGGAATTTAACCGTGAGGATATCAAGATTTTGCTAACGGTGATCTCTCTCTCTCTCTCTCTCTGGAATCCATAATTGTTTCATTTACATCTATCATCACGTACAACTTATATATTTATGATCAGGACATGTTCATTGGAGGAACTGGTGCAACTACCACTATAGTGGAATGGGCAATGGTTGAGCTGCTTCGCAATCCAGGATTAATGGCCAAGGCAAAGCAAGAACTTGCCAAAACAATCGGATTAGGATGTCAAAGCATTCAAGAGAAAGATATCTTAAGGCTTCCTTATCTACAATCAGTCTTGAAAGAAACAATGCGGCTTCATCCAACAGCACCTATGCTGCTGACTCATCGTGCTTTGATGGATGTAAAAGTTTGTGGATACACCATTCCAAAGCACACTCCAGTGCTGGTGAATGCATGGGCAACATCTCGAGACCCCATGTATTGGAACAAGTCAAGAGAGTTTATACCAGAGAGGTTCATGGATGGCGGCTCTGCAGAAGTGGATTTCAGAGGCACAAACTTCTCCTTCATCCCGTTTGGTTCTGGGCGGCGGATTTGCCCAGGTTTGACTCTTGGGGTACGAATGCTTAGCTTGTTGCTGGCTTCTCTGATTCATCTCTTCGATTGGAAGCTTCCTGATGGAATGGCATATGAGGAGATTGACATGAGAGCCAAATTTGGAATCGCAAAGCAAAATCCGCTGGTTGTCATTCCCCAATTGGTAATGGGCGCCAAAGCTAATGAATAATTGTTTTGGTGAAAAAGAAAGTCAGTGACACCCATGCATATTAATGCAAACATATCATTGCAATCTATTAATTGTGAGAAGTGGTGCTTAATTGTGAGAAGTGGTGCAATAACCTTCCTACCTCCTGCCTCTCACATTAGAGACAAATAACATCGTTGTGATATATCATATAGCCCCACCTGGTTAATGTGGCTAAAGCTAATGAATAATTATTTATTATTTATTGGAATCTTTTTCTTTCTTTTTATTTTAAGGAAAATTATGTATTTAGCAAGGGAAAATGATTTATGCAATTGTATTGTGTTAAAGTCTTACGTATTGTTTTTTTTAATTAGGATAAATTTAAAATCTTTCAATTCACTTTCATTTTGTTGAACTCTTAATCTTAACAGTAATGTCTCGGATAGCATGACTCCTGCCTCTAACCAGATTTTTACTCCATTGTTTCAAGCTATGGCTGCACACTTCAAGCTTTTGTTGAACATTTTGCAAACAACCCCTAATACCAACACTTTTCCTCCATTCCACAGCTATAAGTTTCTTGCACCCCTCCTCATTGCTTCAGCTGGCTTCATATTTTAACCGAGAATAATGCCTTCTTTCAATGGCCCTTCCACTAGAAATTGTTAAAACAAGAGGGCAATAAACTGAGCAAATAATTGGTAAAACAGCCACACTAGAGGATATGCTATTTTCCACAAACCATTAGCAGAAATCATGTCCAATCTCTCTTTGGTATAAGTGGAATCTTCATGGTGATTATTCTGAGCGAATTTTGACCTATTCATCCGAGATCAAATAGTTGTCCCGCTTCAATGACCTCTTTAAATAACCTCATTTGGGATTCACCTCTTTCCCTACCCCACATTTTCATCATGAGAAAGAACTTTATCAAAATCCCCTAAAACAAACCAACAAAGTTGGGCTGTTTTAAAAGAATCCAGTGGTTGCCAAGAAAAACTTATGTTACTAACCATAAGATCACCATAAAAGCAAGTGAGAAACCACTTTGCTCCATCTTTCTCATTCAAACCATACCAGTTGACATGCCTTTGAGAATAATTAAATAATTCAAAAATAATCTCATGTTTCCACAAGAACATTAACCCCCACTTCTCCCCCATTGCATCAACCACCATGCAACCATCAAAATTAAATCTTCTTACAATTCTACTAGCCTTGATACCAACAAATTTTGTTTCAATTAAAAATACAACTTTGGGACCTTGCTACTTGATTAACAAACCAAGGTTCTAGACTCTTTGGGAGTTCCCAAGCCTCCAACAATCCCAACTGAGAAATTTCAAAATGTTTAGTGGGGTTGACTTCCAACCACCGCCAATTCCTTTCGACGCATCATCAGAGCGAGGAGAAACCCTTCTCAGTTTTCTACCACTCGAATCAAGTGGAAGTGATTCATCAATGGAGTCCAAATATCTTTTAAAAACACTAGCCACGGTGGAGTTTGTAGAGGAAATACCTGACTTTCGTGCCTAACATTTCCATTTTCCAACCCTTCCTATCGATTTCAGAAGCTCCCCTGTCGTGCCTTCGAGCCTTTCCATATGAGGGAAATCAGTTTCAATTGAACAAATTAGGATAGGGATATTAGTTAAGTGGTATGTATTGGGTGCATTTTGAGTAGCTCTTTAAGGCCCCCTGATTAACATAAAGCCCACTCAACTCACTCGACCCATCTAGCTCAGATACACACAACCCATAGAGTTACTCCCCCTCTCTACTACCCTTCATCATAAACTTTGTGACTTTTGAATTTTGAGAAGTTGATAACACCCCCACCCCCTGTGCTATGCCAAATTATTTGGATACCCATTTTCCTTTGCCTCCTGCAGTGATTACCTCCTGAGATCGCGCATACGGCTCCCTTCCATAATCAATAAATTTGAGATTCTCATTACTTCCATAATTGCCATGGAGTCCTTGATCAGAACCCTTCCGAGAAGTCTATTGCTCGCCACTACCTTCAGTTCAATCACCATCACCAGAATTTGTAGATTCACCTCAAATAAAGACCATCGATGAGATTCCTCCTCTACCCTTAACCATGCACCAATTTTGAATTTGTCATAGATTTTGAATTCGACTCTATAATTTCCTTTGTGCATCCCTGATGTCAAA
This sequence comes from Platycarya longipes, assembly GCA_036559045.1. NCBI lineage: Eukaryota > Viridiplantae > Streptophyta > Magnoliopsida > Fagales > Juglandaceae > Platycarya > Platycarya longipes. The sequence continues at coordinate 9,613,322 of CM071799.1, read as the reverse complement.
GCTACAACCAGCCACAAGAAAAACAAAAGAGAGGCAGCTTCTCATACGTGAATGAAATCCATATTTTCTCCCCTTGAACGTTAATGAATCGACCCCTAGCCAATGTCTTTTGGAGCTTCACTTCAACTCGGACTTTCAAAAAGTGACTCCAACCCACTCCATCTTCTGCAACATCCACATTAATGACGTTCCCTATGGAAGACCCAATCTTAAGTCCCGAGTCCTTAGTCATTTATTCAAATGGCATATTATGCATACAAATCCAACAAACTTCAGATTGAAAATTAATACGACCAAGTTGCATAGAGCCATCAGACGGGAGAAGTACAAACAACATGTTGTCAAACAGCTAAGGTTTCCCCTCCATTATTCGATCCTTATCTGCATGCGTAGCGAAAATTATGATGAAAATATTACGATCAACTTCCTGAAATACGACCTATTTGCTTATCCTCTAGATCTTGTCCATGGTTTTAGAAATAATTTCTCTTCACACCACACGATCAATAGAGATTCTTCCTATAAGACTTAGTCCCCCTTTTCTTGTTACTTCATCATCACAACCCTTTGGACTATTGACTACTTCTTCCTCATCCTTGTTCAACTTAAGATGGCCGCACAGTTCTTCAAGGTCATCCACTATAACGACTATGCACTTCACCCCTGAGATTTCCAGGGAACCCTAGAGAGTACCAAAGATGATACTTTAATAAACTTATTTTCTTCAAATATAAAATTTAGGCCTCATTTGAATAGTGAGATGAGATGAGATAATTTTAGATGAAAGTTGAATAAAATATTTTTAGAATATTATTTTTTAATATTATTATTATTTTGGAACATAAAAAAATTGAATTGAGATTTGCAAATGTTGAATATTTTATTGTATTTTGTATTAAAATTTAAAAAAAAAATATAATGATGAGATGAGATCATTCTTGAATCCAAACTAGGGCTTAGTTTTATCAAACTTGTTTATAAATCAAACATTTATCTATTAAATAACGTATTGCATGCATATTAAGTCTTCAAATATAGATGGATGGAAAGATTAAAACTTTTGTAAAAGCATCATTAGGCATGGCCAATGTAGAAGCAAAAGAATTTGGAGTTACTGGTTTAGGTATTGTTGGTAAAAACAATGAAGCTCGAGGAGCAGGTAGGGGCGGGGGTCTCTGGGAACTCTCTGGGTTTTTTTTTTTTTACTCATGTTTTATGCAAGAATTCACGGGTAAGAAAATCAGAGATTGAGTTTTCAAATCCTTTAATATATTCAATATCAAAATCAAAAACACTTAAGATAACTTGTCATTGTGCAAAAATATGTTTAAATGCAATATTTTGAACATCTTTTTCTAAAACATATTTAGCGATTTTGCAATCAATTCTTAAAAGAAATTTTTGATTTAACAAATCACTTTGAAATTTGGAAATGCATAATACTATAGATAGTATTTCTTTCTTAATAGTATTATAATTAAATTGTGCATGATTCTAGGTTCCAGAATGGAATCGAACAATTTATTCAGAAGAACCTGGTGACACAACTTGTTTCAGAATGCTACCATAACCTATGTCAGAGACATCTATTTCGACAATTTTAAAGGAATTAGAATTAGGGATTCCAAGACATGGAAGAGTTTTGACATATGCCTTGATCTGCCTAATTAAATCAGTGTGGATATTAGTCCACGGAGGAAGATTGAGTTGGAGTCGTTCAAAGAGAGGACGACACTATTTTCTCATATCCTTGTAAAAATCTGAAATATAATTTAATGAACTAAAAAATCTTTGAGTTTGAGTTTTTTCAAGAATGACATCAGGAAATTTGTCAGCAATTTCAATAGTCCTTTGGATTGGTCTAATTTTGCCTTCAGAGATGTTATAACTAAGGAATCTAATCTTGGTTTGAAACAATTTAATCTTTTTAGCTGAAACACTAAACCATTATGTCAGATAATATCAAGGAAGGTCGATAAATATTTTCAGTGATCATCAATGAATTTTGAGAAAATTAAAGCATCATCTATATAAACAATAGTAAAATGAATGAAACTATTGAAAATATCATTCATGATGTTCTGAAATTCACTAGGAGCATTTTTTAGCCCAAATGGTATTACATTCCACTCATAGTATCCAAAAGGAGTATTGAAAGCATTCTTATACTTGTTAGACTCCCTAATTTGAATCTACCAAAATCCAGATTTAAGGTCAAATTTAGAAAAAATAACTGCATTATTTAACCTATGAACCAAGTCATTTTTGTTGGGAATATGATACCTAATCCACTCTAAAATTTTATTCAGGGATTTGTAATTTATGACTAAACAGGATGTTCATTGCTCAATCTTAGCATTTTTCTGGACATAGAAAGCAGTACACGACAATGGTAACTTACTATGCCTGATAAGACCTTTATGAAGAAGATTAGCAATCTCATTTTTGCAAAATTCTAAAGTCTCATTATTCATTTGAATAGGTTTGGCTTTAGTTGGAATCATTTTTTCAAAAAAATCTTTAACATAAGGTAAAGAAACAACATGCTTCTTCCGATCCTAAAAAGCATTAGGAAGATCAGAACAGATATCAAAAACTAATTTTTTATGAAAATCATCAATTTTTAATTGAAGCAAAGGATCATGCAAATGTTCAGCAATTTTTTTGAATTTAACTTCTTGCTGAAGAAAATCTAAATGTTTAGTCTTTGCAGAGACTAAAGAGTACAATCCTTTTGACATGTCAATGTCAAATTTGGAAATAAAATTAAACTAAACCTTTTGACCTAAAGGGTCAGTAGTAAGTCCATTGGATTCAACCAAGGAGGGCTTAATGGAGGAAAGAAAATGTGTTCCAAGAATGACATCCCAAATCATATTCTTAACCAGAACAAACGGAATCCTGAAACAGATGTTATCTTGGCAAACATGAGCATTATTGAGCTCATAATTAATCTTCATCTTAAATCTATTTGCTGTTGAGAGAGTCTCGGTAGACTTCTCAAAATACTTAGTAGGGACTAAACCTTCTCGGATATAATTAAAATTCGACCCAGAATCAATTAAAGCAATAGCAGTAAAAGAAAATTCACGACTAACAACAATTTCAACCTTTATATACCATTTATTAGGCATAGATTGTTTAAGCAAACAAATGGCCTTTTGCAGGTCAGAGAGTTCACCGTGGTCTGAAACTTTTGTTTCCTCATGATCGAAAGGATATTCTTGATCAAAATATTATTCAATTTTCAAGCTTAAGAGAGTTTATCTCAATTTTGAGTTCAACAAGCTCTTTCTTGATTAAAATAATTTCATGCTGTAAATCATGTATCAAAACATTTTTGGGTTTCTTTTCGAAATATTTTAATGTTTTTTGAAAACTGATTTTTTCTTGGGAAGCATACGGCTCTCTACGAGTCATAGTCTTCTTGAGCTGATTGAGATACTTCTCTTTCAGCTCAATATTCTCAATTTGTGAAATCAAAGTTAAAAAAATGTTCTTTTGTTCTTCTTCCTTAGTTAAAACATTAATTGTCTTAACTCCGGAATTGCAACAAGAACCATTGCAATTGCAACCAAGTTTAATCATAGATGAATCAAATGGTTCAAATTCTGAGTGATATTCAGAATCACTAGAGCTAAACACATCTTGGACAGAAGATGAAGTATCGTTTTGAAGGAGGTGAAACAGTTCTTGCTGGCCATCTTCTCCAATATTCAAAGCAGTACACTTGTTCTTTAACTTAATGGGATTTTTAGGGTTAGGGCACTTATCAGTATAGTGTTCTTTTTTTCCACAATTAAAACATGTCCCTTTTGAGGAATTTTTCAAAGGTTTTTTATGAAAAGATTTTTTATGAAAAGTTTTTTTGTAAACTTCATCACGGGTTTTCCTCCTATTTTTCCCATGAGGTTATTTGAAAACCCTTTTAAAATGCTTTCTCTTCTCGCGAAATAGAGCGATAGGAGGAAGGCCAAATTGTTGACAGAAATTATCCATTTCATATTTGGCTTTCTATCTATCTTTCATTTATTGATTGATAAGCTTTTGATCATTGCACATACTAATACTCAACTTCTTTATTACACTTGTGATATCCCCATAAGTATATATGTCGTAATTAAGAAGAACTGTAGAATCAGTTAGTAAGTCTTTAACCTTTAGAGCGAACAAATGAGGTAAACTATCAATGAATTTCTCTTTCCAATGAGGCTTATCAGAATCATCACACTGCAAAACACGAGAAATAAAGATACTCTCATACCGGTTGTACTATGACATACGAGGGTATCTAAGATTATTTAAATAATCATATTCACAATTGGTAATGTTGGAAGGGGTTCCAATAAAATGTTTAATAATCGTGTAAATCAAGGTATTGACACCATCAGAGATACCTCTTCTTATGGTGTTATCAAAAACATGCGTTTCATCATCATTTTGATTAACAGCAAATTGAATACTTTGTCTTGTTTTTTCAGTGAGATGTTTGTACCACCAAGAACGAAGCATGTCTGTAAAATCGGAAACTAACATCTTAACAATGTCTGGTTGTAGAACATTATTGTTAACATAAGCATCGGCGACCATGGACATTTTTTGTAGAGTATTGAGGACTTTGTATTCAGATTGTCCATCAATGTTCCACTCATAAATCCGATCAGCACTGACTAAAAACTGGGATTGGAACATTTGTTCCTCAAGCTGTAAATCAGAAGGAGTTGGCCTAGAAAACCAGTTCTTCAACTCACGTTGAACTCATCAATCAACACCCTCTCTCTCTAGGTTTTGTTATAAAGAGAATTTTTATGAATCTTTGGCATGTGCCATCGATTTATATCTTGAAAAATATTTTCTTCAAAAACACAATCGTCATCATTAATAATATTAGGTGGCAATCTTGATCTGGAACTAACTGACGAACTGGATCTAAACGTCCTGCTCATCTTGGTAACAACCAAAGCTAGACTCTGGTACTTCTTAAATCTAGGTCTTGAACCTTACTCTGTTGCATTTCGTAACACATACTGGTGGGTCACAACTAGTAACCTTTCATGCCCTAACACGCCTACCTCGGCTTCAAAAAGGACTTATTGTTCAGACTTGGTATTCGATTGCAATGGCACCAACAGAATAAAGCAAAGAACAAGATAGGGAAACTGAGCGTCTCTAGAAATTATCAAGATAACCAAGAAGCAAAGATAGAGTTGATCAATTAATAACATAACCGAAAATGGCTCTGATACCATAAACGCAGAAGTAAGTGTAGATAAAGTAAATGATGCACAAAATATGAAGGCGACTAAGCCTGCCAAATGCAATATGCAAAAATACTTAATGAAATTAAACTTGAATCAAAAGATTTTTCATTGAAATATAAAACTTACACAAATTAAACATATTCACTAGATTAAAAAAGAAAACAAGTTGGAGGCTGGGAACAAGCTTTTGGGAGATAGTAAGAAAAAGGGAATATATATATATATATATATATATTTATATATATAACACTAACTCAATTAAACTCATTTTTTGAAATTGGTTGTTTTGAGAAAGTTAAGAACCAAGGGACGAAATAAATACCTGATTAACCTTACATATGATATGTTTGTTTGAAGTAAAATGTCTATGATACGTATCATTATATGTTCTAATAGTACTGTCATAGAAATATGCAAAATTTTGGAGTCGACTTTCACTTTCTGTACGTTGATATTTTTATTATAAAAATAATAGTTGATCATGAAGCACCTCACCTTTTTTTTTTCTTTTAAAAATAATAATAATAATAATTTTTTAGATATAGAAATTATTAGATACTGTTTAGATATAAAAATTATTTTATTTTATTTCATTATTATAATTTTTTAATTTTTTTAATAAAATAAATAATTCAAAATATTCAAATTTTAAAATAATAATATTAAGATAAATATTTTAATAATATTTTATCTAATATTTATTTAAAATTATTTAATCTCATCTCACCGGCCGGCCAAACGAACTCGATCCATGATTAGTTCTAAGAAGATAGTCATAAATGTAATTAAAGAGACGTAGTCCAATATAATCTCAAATGAGATTTAAAAATAAGTTTTCTAACGATTGAAATTTTTTTTAAAGGAACGATTGAGATTTAAGTGTTCAAATTATCGTAAAATTAAGGCATGCATGTTTTTTATAATATTACTTGTGCCAACAAATTATCGTGTAACTCAAAGGACATGTAAAACTGATTAATTTCAAGTTTTATATTCGGATGTTAAAAGAAATAACAATCCTAATTGAACTAATTGATTCTTATTGAATAAATAAAAGTTATAAATTAAACGAGGCCTTAATTGTGAAGTGATAATTCATAAATATTTGTGAATTGTAGATTTTATTAACTTAAAAATTTAAATTTTAAAATTTAAAATTATTTTCAACTAGATATTACGTATAAATTAAGTATTAATGATGTAATCAATAGTAGCATTTCTGACTTCTTCATTAAGCTTGCGGCCATAGAGTGTCTAGAGAGGCCACCATGGAGCATCAATAATGGTAAACCATTGGTCACTGCCCCCATTAATTCACGGGTGTCATCGCCGGACTCACAAACAATTAGAGACAGAATTTAATATGGGTCAAAATTGCCTACATCCATATATAGAAAGAATTTTACTAATAAATAATAGATTAAAAAAAAATATTGTAAAGAAGGAAAATCATACTCAAATAAACTCAATTCTCTATAACACAACTCTCTCTTTCTCTTAAAGTTTACTCAACTCTTGGTGCAGCCTCCAATATGCACAGCTGCACACCCACTTGGTGCAGCTCCTCACATCTCTGCTGCACGCACATACAACACCCCTTGGTTCAGCTTCTTTGCAATTTGTTGCGCACCTTCTCCTTCAATCTTCCTCTCCTTTTATAGGAGAGCTTAGAGTGACGTACGTGACTCTTCTAGTCTTTATATTTAACAAATGAAGTATGCAGCCTCCATTTCCAAATTCTTTTGTTGGTGCCTACTTTCAAGAATTCTTCAGCTGTCCCTCCACGTTTTTCCTTCTAATTTTTAGAAGAAACTTAGCCACTGTTCATTAGAAATCTATTGGATCTGCCGTCAAGTAATCTTACTAACGTGTTGGTGTTGACTTTTCCAACTGTCACTACAATTGAGATCCGTGCATTTTTAATATATATTTTTTAATTTTTTAAATATTTAAAAAAATTATAATATTATTAAAAATATTTCTTTAATTATTAAATTTTAAAAAAAAACAACTGTCGAGATTCGAAATCCCATTAATAAATCGTACCATTAACCGGGAATGGCTCCGACCATAATCAAAGCTACCATTTGTGGCCCCGAGACTTCTTATATTCTAGGCTTACTGATTGTTTCATTAATAATGCTACCATTGATTTCATTTATTAAAGAGCTAACAACTTTAACACATGACACCACTTGCTAAATCTTCGAAAGATTCATCTCGATAATAGATTTTTATATTACAAAAAAAATAACTTTTTATTTAGTGATTATAAAAAATATTTTTAATAATGTTATGAATTTTTTAAAAAATGTTTAAGCATATAAAAAATTAAATAAAAAAAAAATTGTTCTTATTAGAATCAACTCGTGCTATGATAAATATATATATATATATATATATACACACACTAGTAATTCTAGATATAGTTGTGTGGTATACAACTGATACGCAATTTATTTGAAAAAAAAAAATCTATTATTAAAAAATTAAACTTTTTAGGGGTGTAAATGGGCCGGACCGAACCGAAAGGAATATGGTCCGGTCTAGTCCAATTATTTTATGGATCGAATATTTTCGATCTGGTCCTGGTCTAGGACATTTCTTCTATTAGACCAGACCGGACCGAATGCACAATTATTTTATATATATATATATAAGTAATAGTATATAAATTATAATATTGATATTAATATAGATTATGAGTGGTAGTATAACATATTAATATATAATATATACTCTTATAAAATTAACATAATATAATTTATAATAATTATAGTATAAAAATATAAATTATAGTATATTTATATAGAGTATTAGTAATAAATTATAAGTAATAAGTATATTATTATTATATATATGATTACTAATTTATCACTATTTACTAACATAAAAATTTATAATATACTAATGTAATAATGTTATTAATTATAGTTAAGCAACCTATGATGTATCACTAAATCACTAATAACTAATTAATAATTACTCTTCTTATAATTACATATAGCAATTATAAATATTAATGTTGTTTTTAACTATATATGAAGTATGATCATTAATATTATTGATTACTTGATATGACTTATGAGGATTACATTAACTAATCAACCTATGGGCTATATATAATATAGAATATTAGTTATAACTTATAGAATATAGTCAAGACTTTTAAGAATTGATTTTTTTTTTTTAGACTATTAACTCTTAAGAACTCTTTAGTCTTAAGAGTTAATTTTTATTTTATTTTATTTTATTTAGGTTTTTAAGGACATATTTTTTTCTACTTTTTTATTTAGATTATTTTTCTTTTGTCATTTTTTTTTAAGAGTAAGTTTTTTTTTAAATATTTTTTTGCTTAAATCTGTGATAAATACGTAAATTGGGTTAAAAATAATAAAATTTAGCTCATTAAATCATATCAGATACCCCTAGATCGGATCAGACCTCCATTGGACAAAACTAGATCGGACCAGTATGGACCAAATAGGAGTTCAGTCCAGTTCAAGGTGGAAAAATTTTTGGACCTAATAGAATCGGTCCACATCTTTTTTAGACTCAACCAGACCATTTACACCCCTAATTTTTTTCGTGTAGGTCCCTATGTATTCATTTTTTTTTTCAAAAGATTTTACGCTACTTGCATACTCATGATTACAAATGCCATTTTTCTATGTATACAATCCCCCATCCCTCATTTTGGTATGATCCCTTGCTTCTTGTATTGTCATATAGGAAGATCAACAATAGTCCGGTTCTGTACTTCAATGTCCTTTTTTTAGCAAGCAAATTTCATTAAAATAGAAAATAATACATGTTAAAGGGGTGAGGTTCCCTAACAAATATCCCAGTACAAGAACCATAGTGTAAAATTGATGACAAAAAAGGAAAAAACGAATTTTGAGACAAATTTCTTGAAATTTTATCCAAATTCTCCAAAGACTAGGGGAGAGTTCAGTGAGATCTGGTTGGTCTTGGGGTGGTGGGGGGGTTATGGATCAGACCAGACCTGACCTATTCAGTCCAAGGTTTTTCACCCTAGATCAGACCAAGTACTCCATAGAACTGGACTAAACCAGTTCCTTTTGGTTTGGTTTTGGTCTGGTCCAGTCTAGTCTATTGGGTTTGGACCATATCCAAAATGCGCTAATCAGCCTAATCCAAATTTGGTTTTTGTCTAATTTAAAAAAAAAATCTATATAAAAAAGAAGTAGATAGAAAAATAATACCCTTATTAAATAATATTCTATGTATTTGATTTAATGCTAACAAATTAAGTTAATTGTACTAAACTATTATAAATTTATATATATACTATCTTATCCTATAACTCTTATAATATATAATATATTAATATATAATAGCACTATATATTATAGTTAATAGTTATATATAAAAGAATATAATAATACTTTGATACTAAATAATAAATAATATACATTATATAATTAATTATATACAACTATAATTATATAATAATATATGTAAAAAATATTGTATTATATACTCGATCTGGTCTGGTGTGAAAAGGCCCTGGATCGGGACCAGACCGAATGTCTTTGGTCCTATAATTTTTGGACCGAGACCGATTGGACACAGTCTTGGTTCAATCCAGTCCGGTCCAAAATGATTAATTCGGTTGGTTTTGTCAGTTTGGACTGATCGATGCTCTCCCCTAATAAAGATGGTATCATCTTAAGAGACATTCTGAATGTAAGCCACCGCTAGAAGTAGTGTAAGCGGGTGTAATGCAGTCCGTTGTCTTGAGATATCTTGTGGAGAGATCCCTAGTTTCTTTAATAAGATCACCAGTTAGGAAAAATGATTACTCGAATAGACTAGCATCGGAAAAGTAGATCTACAATGGAGAAACTGTCAACCTGCACCTTTAGACTAACATGCCAGTGGTATGGAGGTATGGTCGGGTCAATCTAAAGGATTAAAGGCTGGGAAATCTGCTAATGTAACACGTGTACCCGACAGAACTGTCAGTGGGTGGCAGCATATGAAGACCACGCGCAGAAACAAGTCGTGCTTGAAGGCTAAGCACTAACATTTTGGGTACATTTTTGCGTCGTTCTAGTAGATTGGCAGCAGGGAAACATCATGGTGGAACTTGTTTAGACTTTTTATGACCAAAGTGCAGTAGCTCCAACAAAATCCGATTCGATAAAAGAAAAAACTACCGTAAAAACATATTCACACATAGGTAATAGAAATGAAGATTAAAAAGAAAAGGAGATTGAGAAGAGTGTGTTAGCCCTCTCCGGCATGCGTGAACGAAAAGATGAGTTTTTTTTTTTTTTTTTTTTAAAGAAAAGTCAGAGTTTCTATTTCTAAAAAAAGAAGAAAGTCGCTGCCTATTTCTGTATTTCTATGTTATTTTCAGTAAACCCCTCCCCGCACCCTCCTTTACCCATGTAGGGATAGGGGGTGGGGAAGGCCCAACCCTGTCTCACATTTGCCCATTCCAACCCCTAGCTTATATATTTATATATGTAAACATATATATTCGTATATAAAAAAAATAAAAAAAATTATATATATAAATATATTTATATTTATATTTTACAAATTTTGTATATATATAAATATACACTACGATTTGTTATACTTTTTCACAAAGTATACACTGATAAATTTAAAAATTATACAATTTAGAAATTATTACACTACAACTTACATAATATATGTACTAAAAAATTTAAGAACTACATAAATTTTAAATTATAATTATATTTACAAAATTTAAATTTACAATGATGGTCTAGAAATGTATTTTTGATCACTTTTAAACCTAGAAATAACTTTTAAATCTAGTAGAATGTGTAGTTCATTTTTAAAGTGGACATGAGACGGGACCAGCCTGCCTAGCGGGGCGGGATACCTGCTTTTGCATTGTCGGGGTGGGAGGTAGAGTAAACACCCCATCCCCCGTCCCATGCGAAGCTGGATGCGGAGAAGGGGCTACCCCTCACAGTCAAATTAGGGGGCACCGCTAATTTTCAGTAGGAACAATGAATTAACATGCATTTGCCTAATCTTGATTAGTTGATTCAGGACTAACTCAATAAGCTAGAGAGTTTCAGACAAATTTTGGTTAAGGTTTTTTTTTTAAAAAAAAAATTAAAGTAAATTTAAATCAATTAATTTTAATTTTTACATTACATTTTATTTAAAAATATGCCTATCGTTTGCAAAATAAAGTTACTAATTAAGATTTATACTACATTTTCAACTAATAATTGATTTAATTTTTATTAAAAGAAATATTTGGAAATGATTTTATCAAACATAGTTTTATAAGATGTGCTCTTAAGTTTTAGGAATTGTTTGGGAATACAACTAATTTTATGTATTCTCAAGTATTTTTCCATTCAACTTTTTTTTTTGTCTCACTCACAATCCAATAAAACATCTTAACTGAAACTATTTTATTATTATTCACAGATATTTTGAAGTATTCTTAGTATCTAAAAGAGAGTTATAAGTAATTATAATAATTATTACTAATAAAGTTCTAAAAAAAGTTGGCCCTTAGCTTTTCAAATGATCATAATTTTTTTTTATGAATATTCGAAATTTAGATTTTATTATTTATAATTCTCACATTATATATTAAACTAATAATGATAAAAGAGAAGTACATTCTTATAAGGAGAGTACTTGAAATAATTATTATATGGAATACTTCTAAAACTAATAATGACATATACAATATCTATTTAATATTTATATTCTCTTATTAAGTTAATTAATTTTTTTAATTAGATGTTTTATTTCTTTTTAAAAAACTCTACTTTGAACTTTATTTTGGGAAGCCTTTTAGTATTAAAGACTTTAGACAATTGCTTAATTTGGTTAAGGAAAGAGCCGGCCCTCAGTTGATTCTAATCTAAGATCACCTACAAGTAAAACAGGTCCAAAACTTTTTCTTATGGTCCAAAACCTTTTCTTACAGTAAAGAAACCTCTAATTAGATTTTGGGACAAATCCATCACCAAGCTCAATTCCCACGGCTAATGGGTCGTGGCCCTCTAAGGCCCATAGAAAAACCTTCTAGAAGGAGGTACGTGGGAACAGGGGACAAGAATAGAGGATAACAACCCTGAACCCACGTATAAATTTTTTAGAAAAATAATGATATTTACTTATTCCACCATTCTATTATTTTTTTATTATAATTATTAATGAAGTTGTATCTTTTTTTTTTTTAAAAATTAGTATTTAAGAATATTAAAAAATTCTTAAAATAAAATAATAAAAAAATAAAATTTCTAATAATCCTTTCTACCTTTTTTTTTTATATATATAATAAAAAAATACGATCACTAAAAACGTAATATAAAAATCAAGGAAATATGACTCCAATAAACACGAGGAGCTTTGCTCAAGTTCCGTTTAATTTGCTTTAATGTATATGGATGAAAAGTAGTTTTCTTCTTTGTCAACAAAGTACTTTTGTTAAGAGCAGTACTAGCCTTCGGTGATGGATAACATATATGATATAGCTATGTATATTTTAACTAAATTACATTGGATTACTCAAAGTTTGGCTAAAACTAGTACTAGTTTTGCTATAATAGTATATTAGCTATGTATATTAGCTACTATAGCTTGAGCTAAAACATACTATATTGTAGTCTCTGACTTCATAATTATTTGAGAAATAAGTAATTTTATTCATATAGCTGGTCATTATCCAAGCCTTCCGCATAAATCATGCACCTAGCTGTGTTTTTTCTATTATTCACCGTTTATTTCACCAAAAATCTGTTCGCTCTGGGAACTAATGAATTAATTGATCTTTCCATTTTTAAAATTATGATCTTTTGTTAGAAAAAAATCTGTATGTGCATGAGAAACACTAAAATTATTTTTACTTTAGTATTTTTACTAAAATTTAATAAAATATTGTTAGAAATATGTTTTTTAATATTATTTTTACTTTAGTATTCAAAAAAATTAAATTATTTATATTATTTTATATAAAAAAAATTTAAAAATTATATAGATTATATAAAATGAAAATAATTGTGAAACAAACGAAAGCTTTAATTAAAATATTCAACGCATTCTCTGTAGGAGAGAATATTAATTAAATAACAAAATAGTGATTTGACAGTATATATATATATATATATATATATATATAGATATATATATATATATATTCTCATTCTCATAAATAGCTTAGAATGAAATTAGGAGAAGAGAAATATTAAAATAACATGCACATTGCACATTGCACATTGCACATGGCAAGTTGCAAGTCCGCGGCATATTCAACTAGTACACGTTTTTTACGCAAAGAAAAAAACTACTCATTTTTAACTGCAGGGAAAATGACAAGAGCCAGAAAATGAACCGTAAATTAAAAAATTAAAAAGTGACACACCAATTCAACCTTCCGCGAAACTTTGGAAAAAATGAAAGTCAAAATTTAGCAGCTACAATTTCCATTTTTTATAATTTATTTCTGTGTTCAAATATGTTAAAATGTTTTTAGGTCCTATTTGATTATTTCAACTCAATTTGTTTTATTTAATCTTTAAAATTTTAAAAATTTTATATAATATATAATAAATAATTTGTTTTTTTAAATAATATTAAAAAATAATTTTTTAATAGTATTTATTTAATTTTTAACTTTTATCTTAATTTATTTTATTTAATTTATTATCCAAAACTTAAATAAAAAGTCGACAGAAGGAAGGAAATAGAAAAAGAGAGAGATGGTGGGCCCTCGTGAACATTTCACCCACGTAATTAATAATTAAGTAAAAAACAGGGGTAGGCAACGGGGTGTTGGCTCCGTTGCCCCACCCCTCTTAGCCCTGTGCATGGCAATACATGGGCGAGGGTGCTATGACTCCAATAAGGCCGCACCCCGCACCCAAAATTTTTTTAGAGTTTTGATAGTTACAGTCGACATATGCAAACGATAGACAATCGAAATGTACGAAAGAAATAAAAAATTAAAAAAAAAGGACACAAGCAAATCTCTCTCTTGCCCTTTCTGCTTCCCAGAAACTTTTTCCCTCCTCGGTTTTCTTTATCCGTCTGTCTTTAGACAAATATTCAAATCAAATATTTCTACTCTTAGATTGGGATTTAATTTACAAGAATCTTACAAATAGTTGAATTGTAGGATTATTAGTGGAAGATTTAGAGGTCACGAAAGTTTGAATGGAGCTTCAACATCGTTCACAAAACTGTCCAAGAAAGAAAGAAAAAAAAAACATTCATGCTTGCGTTGGATCAAAATTTAAATATTGAAAATAATATCTTAAGAAAGAAATAGCCAAACTTGCTTTCATCACCAACTTGTTCTCATGGTGAATCTCTCGATGTTGTTCAAAATATATTTTTTTACTTAAATTTTTTTCTTTTCGATTCTTGCTGGACTTCTTACCAAGTGTATTGTGCTTTGTCTCTTGGCTTCGTTGTAAGAATTCTTGGCTTGGCTACAAAAATCCTTGGCTTGATCTTGGTCTCGTTGGAGAACTGTTGCACCACGTCCTCATCTCGCCGTTTGTATGTTTTATTTATTTTTTTAACTAGATGGTAAGAGAGAGCTAAAATGGTTACGAGGAGAGGGTTTTGGATTTCCAATTAAAGCGAAGGAAAGTAAAAAGTCGGTAGACGTCAAAGTCCATTTCTCAATATTTGAGTAATTATTATTTTTTTATCAAAAGGCACGCCGACTGCACATCGTTTACATAATCCGTTTGCAGCCAGCATTTTCCATTTTTTTAATATATAAAAATATATATTTATATTAAACACAATTACATATTTATAATAATTAGTACTTTTATTATATATAAGAGAGACGCTGGAGGTCGGTCGAACTGTCATAGCGTCAAAAGCAGTCCAACAACATTTGAGCTGCTTTTTGATGATAAATACAATAAAATAAAATAAAACATAATAAAAATATAATAAAATTAAAAATAAAATACAATAAAAAATATAATAAAGAAAATATAATAAAAAACACAATAAATAATATAATAAAAAAATAAAATAGAGATAAATTTTAAGGGGATTTGGCCTTGGGCCGAAGCTCGCCGCTTCTGGTGGCAGTGGACGATACCGCCTACCCTATTGGGACCAGTAGGCTCCGGTACCAGACCTATTTCGAGTTTAAGTCTCCGTGGGGCACACCGGAGCTCGCCGTCGAATGGGTGAGTTTGTTGGAGCCCGTTGGTCTCGATGGGATGGGCGGTATCGCCCACCGCTACCGGAGGCGATGGGCTACTTTTAATTGGGGAGTCGGCTAAATAAATCTCTATATATAAATATATAGAAATATGTATTAAGAGCTCCACACTGTTTAAGTATGATATTTATATTGTGAAAATAATTTATAAAAAAATCATTTTATTATACTATAATTTATACAAAATAATTATTAATAAATTTAAAAACTACATAAATTTTGAATTATAATTATATTTATAAATTTAAAATTACAATTTTAGTGTAAAAAAAATATTTTTAATTATTTGTAGACTTAAAAATAATTATTTAATCTAATAAACTGTAAACAGTAAACTATTATGAAAGTGGACGTAAGATGATATCTCAAATCTCGTCAGGTTCATATTAGCAAGTACGCCCTCCGCCATGTCCTAAAATAGCTCCTACATCGTTCATGGACATAGAAGAAGCTGTGCCATTTGGGAAAAAACCCATCTCTGTCCTCGTTATTTGACGTCAAAATCAATTATGAACTTTTTATAATATTTATTCCAATATTGTTCTTTGCATTTGGATGCGGTTTGAACTGTGAATTATAATATAAAATCTTAAAAAAGTCAAATTATTTATATTATTATATATAAATTTAAAAAAATTATAATTATTAAATGAAATAAAATAAATTAAATTAAATTGAAAATTTTGTCAAAATAAATGAGGCATAAATGAGATTTACTATTCATCATTTTCACACATTATATTTTTTTATTCTGCTTATTCTTTTTAAATTAATTGATTTTTTTACTCATCATTTATGTACTACATGTTTATTCAGGAAAAAAAAAAAAGTGTAATAATTTTTTATTAAATTCTTACTCTCATCGGCCCTTATTTTCTAGCAACAAGACAAAAAACCTCATCCTTTTAATAGCCTGGTTGCGCCATTAATCGTTAACTGATCTCTCTTGCGCTCAGAATATCATATACAGGAAAGATGGATTTGTTCAACACATTGCTATGTCTTTGCATCACCTGGGTAATCATCCAAGCCTTCCGCATAGTTCGAAGTAGCACTGCAACTCCGAAAAAGCTTCCACCAGGTCCAAAACCATTTCCAATAATAGGAAACCTTCTAGATATGGGTGACAAACCCCACAAATCCCTCGCCATGCTTGCCCAGATTTATGGCCCCATCATGTGCCTAAAACTCGGCCAAATAACAACAATAATCATTTCGTCGGCACAGACGGCAAAAGAAGTCCTTCGAACGCATGACCAGATGCTGTCCAGCCGCACAATCCCAGACGCACTCCGAGCCCACAAACACGACGAGTTGGGGATGGCATGGATGCCAGTTTCGACACAGTGGAGGAACCTTCGCAAAATCTGCAATGGCCAGTTATTCTCCAACAGAGCACTCAATGACAGCCAAGATGTGCGGCGGATGAAACTGCAAGAGCTCCTTACCGAGACTCGTCAAAGCAGCCTCACCGGCGAGGCAGTCGATATCGGCAAGGCGGCTGTCAAGACTACTCTTAACCTGTTATCAAACACAGTATTTTCGTTGGATTTGGCCATTTCTGATTCTGACATGGCTGGAGAGTTCAAAGAGATTGCAGGGGAAATTATGAGGGAGGTTGGGAAACCCAACTTGGCAGATTATTTTCCTTTGCTTAAGAGAATCGATCCCCAAGGTGCAAGGCGACGCCTGACCGTTCACTTTTCGAAGATAATAGAAATCTTTGATCGCTTAATTAGCCAGAGGTTGCAGTTGAGAGAAGTGTCTGGTTATGTCACGAAAAGTGATATGTTAGATACCCTTCTCGATATCAGTGATGACATGAATAGTACGGAGTTGGACAAAACTACGATTGAAAGCTTGTTTCTGGTATTTACCACCATTATTACTCTTTCATCTCTCTGTCGTGTTTCTTATTTTCTTTCCGACTAAATCTATTTGTCGATTGTTATGTCTCGAGACATCGGCAATTTTATTTTATTTTTATTTTTATTTAGGAACTGTTTTTTTTTTTAATGATAATTTGGCTTTTCGAAAAAAATATTTAATAATATTAAAAAAATAAATAACTCAACTAGTTTAACAAAAATAAAACAAAAAATAGTATTAAAAATATATAAAATATATGATACAGAATGATAAATTACATTACTCATTAGGTAAACCTAAAACTAACATATTCATTTATCTTAATATGAAAAGAAGATTTTTTTTAACTCTTTTTAATTTGTGTTTTGAACGGTGTTTTGGATTAGGACCTATTTGTTGCAGGCACCGAGACAACCGCAACCACGGTTGAATGGGCAATGGCAGAATTATTCCAAAACTCAGAGTCATTGTCGAAAGTCAAAGAAGAGCTTAATCAGGTAATTGAGAAAGGCAACCCGGTAGAAGAATCGGATATTGCAAGATTACCTTACTTACAAGCCATAGTCAAAGAAACGCTCAGATTGCACCCAGCAATTCCATTTTTACTACCTAGAAAAGCTGATGCAGATGTAAAAATCAACCACTACGTCATCCCAAAGGGTGCACAATTGCTAGTGAATGCATGGGCCATAGGCCGAGATCCAAGCTTTTGGGAAAATGCAAGTTCATTTATGCCAGAAAGGTTCTTGGGATCTGATATCGATGTTAAAGGTTGGAACTTTGAGCTTATACCATTTGGTGGTGGAAGAAGAATATGTCCTGGTTTGCCTTTGGCAATGAGAATGTTGCACTTGATCTTAGGTTCTCTTATCCACAACTTCAATTGGAAGCTTGAAGATGGAGTGAAAATAGAGGATTTGAACATGGAAAATAAGGTTTCCAGCTTAACATCACAGATTGCTCAACCACTTAAAGCTATTCCTATTACAGTATAAATTTAGTAGCAATGAATATGTATGTGGTGACTCATGTTTTTACTTTGTTTGCTTTATTTGTATTTGAGGTGTTATTATTATTATTATAATTGTAATACTGTTATTATTATAATTATTACTTAATAAAAGCTGAACTTTGGCTTTAATTAGAAGAGGGAATTAAAGGGGTTGTTTCTTCTTTGGAAGAAGAAATAAATAACTAATAAATTTGAAGAAAATATCGAACGGGCCTTTGTTTGCTTGCTTATTGGAGAAACGAAAAATGAGCAACACTTCTAACCAGTCCAACTGGTCATATGGGAAGACCAGCCCTCCTATAAGAATGCGGCACGTCAGCATTTGAGGGATGAACACCCTAGATCCAAATGCAGGAGATAACAACCAAGAAAAGGTTTGAAACTTTGCCTTGTAAATCAATTTTCAGTATGAATGAGAAACTCTTGAAACCCGAAACCACAGAAGTATTTGGACATGAAGAGTTGCTACATGTTAGGCCTCGAAAACTTCAGTGAGGATGAACTTCTTTTCTGGTGCCTCAGACAACCCTTTATCGAAAGGCTTCCACTGTCTTCATCAACACTTGTCACCATTGAAACCACATAAGCATTTGGGCTAGAAGCAGATGATGTGAAATATGGCTTTATTAACTTCTCCAAAGCCAGATCAAGATGAATTTTTCGACCATTAAAATCATTCAAAATTTGAATGTATGGTTTAATTTGTGAAGTTATTCTAGTTTCGATCTTTATGTTATTCTTCCATTGATGCTAGGGATAGTTTTTCGAGAACATTAAAGGAATTGACCTGGCGGTCAGCTTCTTGGTTCCCATAATGATCAGATACTTATTTAGGTTATAATAATGAGATTGTGGGACTAAAGTAATTGCTGCCAAACCCAGAAATCTGCAGTCGTGCGCCATTTCTTAGTGAAATTGCCTATCAACAAACAATCTTCAATCTGATAGAATGAAGCAAATAAATTTAAATTTGGGGCAGTCATAATATTTACTTCATTATTAATATTCTATTGTTACTCACCAACAAACCGTTGAGTTTGGTTTGTGATTTCTTGCTCGTTCGTTTCGGAAGAATGGGATGGCAGTGTCATTCGGGTGTGGTGGGATGCGTGGGTAATGAAAGTAAAAAGCTTTACATGTCACGTTCTTATAAGAGGGCTGGTCATAACTAGATGGGCTGGTTATAAGATATTCTCATAAAAAATATGCCAATTAATGAAATAACACCAGGCCGCTTGATGTATACGTTTAATTTATACCAATCATTCCTAAATAAATGCAAGTTTTATCATACTTTTTGTTTTTCTAATTGGAAAAAAAAAAATGTAGAAAACACTCTTTTCTTGTAAAACACCTTCCAAGAGATTCAGAAAATTCCTTTAATCAACCATAATTTCCACTCCGTCCCTGACAAACCGAAATGGTCTCATCATTCTCCGAAATGGTCTCATCATTCTGCTGGTTTGTTCTCCGTGAAATCAACTTATGCTTGTTTAGTCAAACATAGTCTTTCCTCCATCAAAGATCCCTCTAATTGGAAAAAAATGTGGAAACTTAAAATTCAGGATGGACTCAAACTTCTCTTTTGGAAATCTAGTTTTAACATTCTTTCCACTAAATCCAATATCGATAGAGTCATCAAACTTGATGAAAATGAGCTCAACCGTCCTTTATGCCACACCCAAGCTAAAACCTTTTATCATATATTCTTGAATTGCCCTTGTTCTAGAATTTTATAGAGGAATTCTAATTGGTGCATTGATACATCTCTTTTTGCAAATCAAGCTTTCATCAACTGGGTTAAAATCATCATCAACCCTGCGGTATGTCTCAATATCCTGAAAGATAATCATCACTCCTTTCAACTTCTCGCAACCATTGTCATGGATAATCTTTAGTTCCTAAGAAACAAAGTTATGCATCATCAAAATTTGCCTTCTCCAATGGATTTTGCTACCTCCACCTTCAAAACTTTCCAACATCATTCCAAAGCTTGGCTGACATAGGAGCATATGAACCATCCCATTATAGATTGCAGCACTGAAGGACACTACCTCATAAGATTTGATGTAGCCATTAGATCCCAAGGTAGCACTCTAGCGGCTCTTTGCTAGAATGATAAGAGGGAACTTATCTTTGCACACTCGAACTTCATCAGCAATACTGACCAAAATATTGGAGAAGTTTCGACAACCCTATTAGCCATAAAAGAAGCTATACAAGGGCACATCCGACAAATTATTTTAGAAGGCGATTCTCAAGTCACCATTCAAGTCATCTTAAGTGAAACATCAATTCAAGAGCTCATGAGTCCAATCATAGAAAATATCAAGTATCATCTTCTCTCATGCTCACTTTAAAAGATTTAAAAGATTCATTGATCTCACAATTGATACCTACATTATTTAGTGCAATGGCTCAATGGGTAGCGAATACACAAATCTATGGTAACATCTCCCTTTTTTTCTTGCCTCTGTCTTTGTTGAACTTTCATAGTGATAAGCATCCATTTTGTTAATTGTATTTATTTGCTAGGCTATGTGTGTTGTATTCTTTAATTCCTATTAATACAATGTTCTCTTGCGCAAAAAAAAAAAAAAATATATACATCGACCCCATTCATGATGATTTTCCCATTGCTGGGGACATCTCCGGGTCTTGTCATGTTACGTATGCAAGAGGCAATAGATATTGTGATTTTGGAGTTATTTATGCGGATCCCGTAAGGCCAAATGTTTTTTTTTTCTTCATATATTTTTCAAATAGTTTTAATATTTAAAAAGTAATAATATTATTAAAAATATATGTATTTAATCATTAAGTAAAAATAAAAAAATAAAAAAATAAAAAAATAAAAAAATAAAAATTTAATAGAGTGTGACTTTGGGGAGTAATTTAATATTTTTCACAAATATTACTTGAGCCCTACAAGATCTGAAACAAGTTTTCTTGTTTTATTGTTTTAAATATATATATTTCCAATCCTGCAAATTAATACACTCAATAGTCAATACATCACGCAAAGGTTTCAACTAATTACATAAATATAATTTTTAAACTATAATAAATTCCACATCAATTATAGGTAGTAGAATTCCAAAATTTAATAACAACAAATGGCATGTACGACTCTTGATTAGAAAACACAAATCCAATTATAATAATTAAAAATAGATACAGTAGCTTAAGATTAAAAGATAGTCCATGGTAACCTAAGTAGGTTTCAAGCCTCGATAAGTTTAGGGATGACAATATGTGATACAGCACGTTAACACGAAACGAACACGACATGATAAAAGCATATTAGTGTTTAGCCTTAACGGATTTCGGATCAGATCGTGTCAACCCGTTAAAACACGATTTGATAACGGGTCAAACCTGTTATAATCTGTTAAAACCCATTAAGACACTTTAAAAAATTTGAATTTACTTTTATACCTTTAATCTAAACTTTAAAAAATCCTAATTTAAAGTTAGATTTATACTCTTAGACACTTAACTATCTCATTTAAGTACTTATTAAAAAATCATTAACGAGTTAACTCATTGTTATTTAATATGTTTGGGTTATAATTTTAATATTTTACAATGTGTAGATCATATTTGTATGTTTATCATATTTGTATGTTTATTATTTATTAAATTGTAATTTTAAGATTGTAATTTATAATTAATTTTTTATATTTTATAACTATTATTTTAGTTTTAATATTTGTATAAAATCAATTAGGTTAAACTCAAACGGGTCACTAGCAAGTTTGCGGGTTGAAACGTGTTAGATCGTATTGTGTCATGTCGTGTCATATAGTATCAAAGGTCTTAATGGGTCTTAACGGGTCGTGTCGTGTCAACCCGTTATCTTAACGAGTCATGTTAAGGTTGAATTTTTTGATACGAAATCCTTAACGGGTCGTGCTCGTGTTGACCCTTTAAGCATTATGTACACGCCCTGACATGACACGATACGAACACCACTCGTTAACATGTTTTGACACTCCTACATGAGTTGGGTGCTTTAATTTCGCACGTGCAGTTGGTCAGAACAAATTAAGCAGGTTAACTGTATGGATACTGTTACAGGGACCAATGACTCTATCTATAAAACCAACCGATCACTTCATTTCAAAAGTTTTATTTTTTTTTAACTTTTTTTATTCATTTT
Organism: Platycarya longipes; assembly: GCA_036559045.1. Classification (NCBI taxonomy): domain Eukaryota; kingdom Viridiplantae; phylum Streptophyta; class Magnoliopsida; order Fagales; family Juglandaceae; genus Platycarya; species Platycarya longipes. The sequence continues at coordinate 9,590,796 of CM071799.1, read as the reverse complement.
TTTAACATCTATAAATATTTTTTCTTTTTATAAAAAATATATAAACTTAATAATATCACATACTTAATCATTAAGAATTAAAAAAACAATCGATCAACAATCAATTCACCCTCTCTCACTATCTATATCCATTCTCTCTTGCCTTTCTTTAAAGAAATAAACTAGTATAACGCGTGATTTGGGGGGTGGGGGGGGGGGTGGGGGTGGGGGGTGGGGGGGGGGTGTTGGAGCATTGACTCCTCCCTCCCTCCCCTTACTTATAGATTTTCTTGTATTTTTGTATTTTTTCAGGCAAAATAAGGAAAATGGTGCTAGGATATTTTTCGGTGACCTATGACAACCACGTGTGCCATCACAAGATTCGTCAGGAGTCGATCTATCAAACTGCCGAAAGCCTCGTCAAAAGTAGTGACACGCACGAATCGAAGTTTGGGCTTGGCTTTCACGTGCCTTTACCTCAAGAGTTCCGCCACCATCATGCGCGATGGTTTTGGACTCAGCGCGTCGATACTTGCAGAGTCGACGTTCCAGCATACTCTTAGGGTGGCATGTGTCCCTCACGTGCCACACCAGACTTTTTCCATTGTATTTTTGATTTTTCCAGCATTTTTTCACTTCTTGTTATGTGTGGTTTGTAGTTTGGTTTTCTGTGTTTTCCATTTCTCTGTTTGTGTAGTTTTTTTAATTTTAATTTTTTAGGTAAAATAAAAAGGAAAATGATATTCCTTTTATTGCCCTTCATCCTCTGGAGGATATGAGTGTTATCCCTCTCCTCTTTTTGAAGTAGGTGATTTTCCTCTCCTTTCCTCTTTTTGGAAGAAGAAGTTATTTCACCTCTTTTTTTCTTTTGAAGCTTTATATAATGTTCATTACAAAAGAATTTGTGTGTAGGGTTAGGGCTGTAAAAAGACCGAACCGGACCGGCGGACCGGACCGGACCGATTGTCCCGGATCGGGACCGGACCGGACCGGTTGGAGTTCGGTCCGGTCCGGTCCAAAAAATATATGGACCGGAAAATTTCGGTCCGGTCCCGGTCCAGGGAGTTCATCCCCCTGGACCGGACCGGACCGGACCGAATCCCTATTTTTTAAAAATTTTTTTTTTTTTTAAAAATATATGTATATATATATATAATAATATATAAATTTTAATATTAATATTAATATATATTAATATATAATATATACTCTTATAATATTAACATATAAATAATAAGTGTATTATTATTATTTAATATATTATTACTAATTTATTACTATTTACTAACATATAAATATATAATATATTAATGTAAATTGTAATAATGTTATTACTTATTAGTTATAGTTTATTAACATATACTAATGTAATAGTATTATTAGACTATTAGATTATTAGTTATAGTTTACTAATATACTTAATATTAAATATTAACTAATATATTAATAGATAATATATACTCTTATATATTAATATATAAATAATAAGTGTATTATTATTATTTAATATATTATTAATAATTTATCACTATTTACTAACATATAAATATATAATATACTAATGTAAATTGTAACAATGTTATTACTTATTAGTTATAGTTTATTAACATATACTAATGTGAAAGTGTTATTAGACTATTAGACTATTAGTTATAATTTACTAACATACTTAATATATAATATATACTAACATATTAATATATAATATATACTTTTATAATATTAACATATTATAATTTATAGTAATTAAATTTGGACCAAAAAAATATTTGATTATTGTAGAATTATATATTAAATTTAGCCCATTAAATCATATGGGGCACCCCTGGACCGGACCGGACCGCCCCTGGACCGAATTGGACCGGACCGGTATGGACCGAACTCCTGTTCGGTCCGGTCCAGGGTGAGAGAATTCTTGGACCGAATGAAATCGGTCCACAAATTTCCCGGACCGAACCGGACTGGACCGGACCATTTACACCCCTATGCAGGGTACCCAAATAATTGAATAGTTTAATTTGTAATTAAAGTTTTTCTATTTTGTGGGAAACTTTCATTTCTTTAAAAGAAATGAATTATATTCCATCAAATGAAAAAAAAAAACTATATTGCATGCAGCTAGCTGCAACACGTCCAATTGCATGCGCGTATAATACTAGTAGGAATAATTCATAATTGAGAATAAATCCAAACAGGATGCAGTACTAGTGAATAAAGGGGCATTTACAACCTTTAATAGTATTGCGACACGTTTGCATTCCAAAAGCAGAAGAATACAACCGCACACAGCAAATCCCGTACAATCCCTTCTCTGATCTCTCTCATTTTTCAACAAGTTCTTTTCGCAAGGCAAGTCAAAGTGGAAAATACGGGATTGATCTCATAATTTGGGGATAAATATTAGCGCTTTTCCTTAAATATTGGGGAAAGACAAATTGTATTTCCCGAGCAATTATTTCTCAAAGGCAAATAATATGAAAAATGGAAGCCATAAATGGGTGCTGTGAGCTTAAAGCACCAGGCCATCAGGATGAAATCTTTATAAGGTTAGTGGCAAAGGCATTGACTTCTTGGAAAGGATACAATATATATCTCAAATGGTTTGATGCTTTAGCGGATCCCGATGGATGATGAGATACTAGAGGATCTGAATAAGAGGTAAAATAGGAGAAACGACTTGATCATCAGTTGGATAAGATTCTATATATCACCAAAGTCTTACATACAGGTACAATGACCTCCCAACCATAGTCATATAAAAAACAGCATCTTCATCGTATTCAAAGTGTTTCTATAATTGTTTTTAGGTTTTTGACAAGTGATAGCAGTCTATCATAGTGTATTTTTTGAGTTTGTAATTGTCTATTTCACAATTGCTATAAATTAAAATGTAATAATGAAGAGAGGAACAAATAAGAGTTCTCCTTGCTTCTGCAGCTCCTAAGCAATGGATTTTGAGGAAAAATAAATAAGAGAATAAACTCTATTGCTCAAATCACAAGAAAAATCATGACAAATAAATTAAAATTTTCAAACTTAGTTTCAAACACCTTGCTCATCATATCACTTGGTATTTAATTTATTTTCAAACACCTTTTTAATTTATTTTTGGAAATTAAGCATAGGTCAAAAGGAATATGAAACCTTTGAAAAAACACACAAAGTAATTTGAAACCATTAACATGCATTACCAACTGAAGCGGCCCAACTAGCAAGGTTGTGTGCAGTAGAGTCTGCACTTATGTGAACCTTTTGCGCTGACCAAGACTAATTATGCTGAGTTTGGCTGCATTTCCTTATTTTTAGACAATCCTCGAATCTGTTGTGTGTTGAAGAAAACGTGTCTTCGATTGAATTGTGTATAATTTATGAATATAAAAATCATCTGCGTCAAATTTCAATTTTAAGCGATGCTTTAGTAAAATGCTATATGCAATCTATATTATGGATCATTCTATGGATTTCATGCACTCATTTTTATTCTAGTTTATATAGTTGGTAGATTCCACTAAATTATTAGAACTCACCTCTAGATATATCCCAAGAGGATTGTTATTTACTTCCATAGGCGGTATTTGTTTAGTCTAGCTCTTGGATGCACAATTGTTCCTTTTTATTCATTTATTTATTTATTGTGTATATTCACGTCTTCTTCTTCTTCTTCTTCTTTTCTTTTGCTGAATTTTAGAATTTTTAATAAGAATGAGAATTATTACCATCAAGAAAAACCAAAGAATGTTCAAGTGGCATATGTCTTGGAGATTGACATGGTTTCCAGGCATGCAATGCAATTTTCAAACCAAATGCTTAATGTCGAATGTTTTCTAAATGCTCCAAATTGTGCTTGGAATAAAGATATAAACCTGGGATGATTTCTATCCTCTCTTTGAAGCAAAGTTTATGTGTAGTATCTTTACCTTGCATCTAGTTTTGTTCTTGAATTTTACATGAGAGATTGATCAACATGTTGTCAATTAATTTTATTCACGTGGCTATAATATCTAGCTCAAATGGCACCTTGTCCTTGAGTGGATGTGTGCATTATGAGAAGGCACTGTCCTTCATTCTTTGCTATTATTTATCTAACAAAACTCCTTGTCATGCTTTCTGCACTCAGGAATGTTCCATTTGTTGCCAACAACTCAAGGAAGCTTTTATGTGCTGGATGACATATTCCCGTTTGAACTAAGCATGAAGACAAGATTGATCAAAATTCAACAAATGGTGTAAATGTGACTAGGCCATCTAGAATTAGAGCTTGTGTACCCATCACTATTCAATTCCAAACATATCAAATGGAAAATGGGTCTTCTTTGGATAGTTATTATGTTTCATTTAGTTTTTCTGTCCCAAATTTGTGAGATTCGATCGTGGTTGTATTTGTTCAAGTGAAATATACATTTTTTACACAACTATTTGAATGAATTTTGCAATTGAGATTTTAAAGACTTTTGCAGATACTTTTTTTCCCCAATTGTTTGAATGAATTTTGCATTTGTGATTTTGAAAACTTTTTGTTTCACCTTAGACGACCTCTTTATTAGGACAACCAACCTAATGGTTTGGGATTAACAACAAAGAATAAATATCTTATCAAAGAACCAAAAAGAAACTATGTTTCTTGACAAACAAATCAAAGTATTTGCTGTACTAATAGAAACATATTTTGAACGTAAATTTTCATGTATAAACACTGCTTCCATATATAGGTCCAAATCAAGTAAAAGGAAGTTTTCCATTGACTGTATCATCCGATATCTCTCTTCCATTCATGATTTTGTGGCACAAAAGTAAAGTAAACTTTGGGAATCACATTCATGTACTCCCAATTCATGAGGAATCACAACACAGGGTCTCCACAACCCACTCATACACAAATTTGAATGCCTACAAACCATTGAGATTATATAAACAATGTCAGGGCCTCTGAACCAATCGAAAAAAATACTTGATTTATCTTTGAAATCCCACATCAACTCACACTGCCATTTTTTAGCTTTCTCCAACACAACCGCTTCAAATCCTCCAAGCTCCCAATCTCCGACATAGAGATGATAGCCTTGCAGTCTGTGGAGTACACTTCATGCAGCACCTAAAAATAAATGGAAACAAAATTTTTCCTTTACTTCATCCATTTTTTCAACAAACAAGCAAATCTTTAAATCGAAAGAATTTTCAAATCACAAATTTTGTTTTCCTTGAACTCTAAAGTTAAACAAAAAATCTAACACAAAATTCCTCATACCTTCCACTATATGAATTTTAAAATCCCCACCTTGTCACGTCCCAAAATCAAAGAAATGATAGCAAAGAAGAAGAAAACCTTTAATGGAAAAGGGAGTAAAACATTGTGCCATCAAACCTGATTCAGGGGCAATATAGAAAAATAACTTCAGGTGAAGTTTCTCAACCGTTTTTATTGCATTTTCACCTATCCCACATTACATTTTGTTTCATTTTTTTTTTCTTTTTGTTTTGAAAACCAAGTGCTCAATGTTTTGTTGGATTGATGGGTTGCTTTAAAGAACAATGATGATGTAAAGAAATTAGGGATTATGGGGCCACAAGATCCGTATCACGAAATGGAGTAAGTGACAAGAAAGTCTAGAAGGTAGGGAATATAATGCCTCTCTATATAATGGGTTTGATGATCAAGAGATTATGCACCCAACACAATCAGTGATATTACTCCAAATAGAATCCTGGCTAGAATAAATAAAACCAATGGAGCAAGCTATCCAATGTGTTTTTGAGCTTAAAAGAACACAACCAACTTTAAATAATCTTCTAGAAGTTTAAGGGAAGATTTTGAGTTCAATTAAATAATATATGGGAGTAATAATGAAAGGGAGGAAAAAATTGGCAATAATAATGCCTCCATTTGTTTCCTTAGGATCAAATTGGTAATTTTCTTTCTCCATTGCACTTACAAGCATTAAACTAGGAATAGCTAGCATTATTTGAGAACAATGATATGAACATGACTACACAACATTACTGTATCTAATATTAGTCTTGCACAAAAGCATAATTAAGTTTTAACCATTTTAATTCTTGATTACATGCACATACATGATCTGTATCCAGTTTCCTTTTCACTTTAGCTATATCTAAGTTTAAAAACATAATAATGTCATTTTGCATTTTCTACAACTCACTTTAGCTATATCTGAGTTTGAAAACATTACAAAAGATATTTGAATTTAAAGATGGCAGTCTGTCAACCTCTCATTGAGTAGGCAAAACATAAATGTAATTGTTAAACTAAAGAGGATTTTGGCTTATTCAAAACTAGCTATAGCTTATACCATACATCAAGACTTTGAAAAAAATGCAACAACTAACCCCCATCTAATAATGGAAGAAAGTCACTTGAATTATGCTTTGACAAATAATGTGACCAAGGTTGTTGCAATAATCATAATTTGTTTTTTAATTAATTCATGAATAAGATTGTGTGGAGGACACCTGTCTATATCATTTCATAGTAAAAAAAACTAATCTACAAATTTAAGAATTTTAAATTATTCTTGAATAAGTTACAAAGTCCTAATCCTTAGTTTATAAGTACAATAAAATTCATTGTAATACTAGAAAACTACTACAAAACTCATAACAATGAAAGGTAGTAAGACTGGATATAAACAAAGCAAGAGAATAACCATGACCCATTTGAGTTAGAAAATCAATATGGTACAAAAAAGTTTCTATAAATTATTTCGATAAATTTTGAAAATCCAGCTCCACACCAACCAAGTAAATATCCTCAAATGCAAATAAGTTTCCATAATCTCTGCTAATAATTGCAAGCAAAAACCAATATGTGAAACACAAATCAAATATGATATGAAATATCAAGAAAACTAACAGACGCAACCCTAGATTCTAATGGTCTTTTCCTTTTTCTAATTTGCAAAAGCTCTATGAATTTATGATCAATAAACAATTTGCCTCAAGTAAAAAATGTTCGAAGTCGAGTATTGGGCGATGCGGAAACTTATCTGACTCTTACAAATTGTTTGTCTCATAGAGGATGTGTGACGACGATGTGGGGTGCTGGGCTTAGGATCTGTGACGGCGACGGGGGACCCAGATCAGAGGAGCTTAGGAGGGGCAGCAACGGGTGCTGGAGAGAAATGGGTGATAAGGGATGTTGGGAACATACAAAAAAAAAGGAAGGGCAACGATGATGGTGACAACGGGCTTTGAAGATGGAAGAAGATATCAAGAGAGAAAATGAGAGACGCGGGAATCGAATGGGGAATAGAGAAATCAAATGGTTGGGTATAGAAAACAGGTTTTGAAAAAATAAATTGACACGTTAGATGTGCATTATGTGCAATGAACAGTGAATGCTCCGTAGCATTACTCAAAGTGACAAACGAGCGCATGACTCATGAGAACATATAAAAAATTCAATCCAACCCCAAGTTTCTTGCATGGCAGGGTACTACAAAATGAATGAAAATTAACATGATCGAGGTGCGTATGTAATATATATTAGCTCCATCCTGATCCAATTCCAAGAACTTTATTTTTTCTATTAAATTGCTCATGGACATGCATGGATTACTACTCCCCTCTTCTTTGTGAAAGAAGAAGAAGAAGAAAATGAAATTAATCAACCTAAAATGAAGATACTGATGTTTTGATCAATATTCACTGGTATTATACTATATGTATATATATATATACAAACATAAAGAAATCCAGTAGTAGTACCATTAATAGTTTGTTTCATCTATATATACCATATTTGCAAGGTTCTATATATAAACAACGGAAAATGCTAAAGTCAGTACACCTCCCTATTCTCGCCCACTAGTAGTGTTTCTAATTGAGTTTTTTTTTTACTTAATGATTAAGTACTTATTTTTTAATGATGTTGTGAAAAAAATATATTTAAACATAATAAAAAAATGCATAAGAGAAAATTAGCACACAAAAGAAAAAGAGAAATACAATACTAGATCCCCATTCGACCAGGTGTGGATGTAGAACTTGTGAAAAATCTTGATTGCAGGCAAGAATTTGCGCCACAATGCGCACCCATCCGACGTGGCAGTCACAAAGTTAGCCTTTAATAGTGCATTTTGCTCCACTATTTTAAACCCCCTTTAACTACACGGTGCGTTTTATTAGGGGTGGACAAAAATTTTGACTTCTGACTGACTTCCGCTCCGATTCCGAATCCGATCGAAATCGAAAGTCGGAAATTGAAGTAGAAGTAAGAAGACTTCCGACTCCAAAGTCGAAGTTCGAAAGTGGAGTCGGAGCACACAATTGCTCCAAACTCCGACTCCGAACTCCGATCTTTTTAAAAAAAAAAACCCGTCGTTTTGCATCTGGGTTTTTTTTTTTTTAAATGAAACAACGTTGTTCCAATTAATAAGGAACAACGCCGTTTTGTTATTGCTCAGCCTCCCCCCCCCCCCCCCCCCCGAATCCATCATTTTGCATTTTGGTTTTTTTTTTTTAAATGAAACTACGTCGTTCCAATTAATGAGAAACGACGCCATTTTGTTATTACTCGGCCTCCCCCTGGGATCCCTTCTTTCTCTTCAGTCTTCTCTTTCTCTCCTCTTCTTTCTTCCGCTTCGCCCTTCGGTTTCTCTGTTCTCCTGCAGCCCTACTCCAGCAGCCTAGGCCCCAGCTTCATCTTTCCCCATCTTTGAGGCTCGAGCAACCACTTCTCCAGCCGCGACGCCGCCGTCTTATTTTCACTCCGCCACTGCCTAGGAGATTCGAGAAATTCTCCTTTTTAATTGGTATTTTTTAGGGTTTCAAAATATGAATTTATTTTTAATTTTAACCTGAGAAATTGAGTTTGAATTGTGTTAATTGTTTTCTATTGTATTAATTTTGTAAGGTAATTGAAGATTCAAACTTTTTAGTGTTTAACTTATTTGTTTCTTCAAATTTCTAGGATTTCGAAATTATTTTGGTAGCAAATTACAAAAATTCTTTGCTTGTATTCAGTTTTGGTTGTATTGCATATAGTTTACTTAAGAGAAAAATTATCCTGGTTTTGATAGAATGTTGAGATGCTCAATGCCCAATAACTGTTTGATAGAATGCCCTGTATGATTGTTTGAGTCACTTTGATGGCTAGTATTTGGTATTATGCAAACATGATTATCACAGATTCACATGATAAAAGTTTCAATGTTATGAGTAGAGAAGATTGGGAAGAACAATTCAAAAGAAAATAAAAAGAAAAAAAAAACAATTTAGTTTTCTAAATTTGGATTAAAATTTTGAAAAGTTGGATTTTCTTGACAACCTATTTAACACAATATAAACATGGTGTAGGAAGGACCACGGCCCACAATCAAGGTGCTAATAGTTTAAACACAATGTAATAATATGAAATGAATAGCTGCTTTTTTTGAATGGTATGTGTCTATATTTCTTATTTTAGATTATAAAGTTAGGATAAGAAGTTAAGAACAATAAAGAATCTTGATCTAGACTATCCAATACGATTAATTAAAATATTCCCTCAATACTAATAATATATATATATATATATAGATAAACTTATATTATTATATATTTGCTTGAGGGTTGGAATTTGGATGATATAAGAATGATTATATTGAAAATAAAAAGAAGAAATGTACTATGATGAGCTATAAGATCATAAAAAGTTTAAGAGTTTATGTTTAATTTGGGATTTGGTACTTGTTAATGTAGAAAAGAAAAAAGAAGCCAACAAGACTTGAAAAAGTATGGGGTCTCTCATGAGTCATCTCTGAGCATGACATATATATTATATGTTTATATATATATATATTGTTGAACACAAGATTTCAAGTTTTGTGTAATTATAAATCTACACATGGATTTTGATGATAACAAATGAATTCAAAGAATAAAGGAGTCTCAAGCTCAAGTTGTCCACACAATAGAATCAAGCACATCAAGGAAGCAAGCATGAGCAAGAAGGGAACAAGTTCACATTAAAATCATAGAGTAATGTTGTAAATCTCTTAAAAATTCGAAATTAGGATTAAGACTCAAAATTAATATTTTATTATAAAGCATTAAAATACATTTTCCACATGTGTATGAATATTTTGAAAATTAAATTTGAAAATTTTGAAAGATGATTGATTGTCATCTTTCACATGTGCATGACATGATTAAAGGTTTGAACTTTGAAAATATTAAGATGATTGATTGTCATCTTTCACATGTGCATGTTTTATTTGAATATTTTCAAAAGTAGTGTATGATTTTCTTGACTTATGCAAAAGGTAAATGTCTTTATTTGAAAATTTTGAAAAGTAAAATGTGCTCCTTTTGTCATATGCAAAAAGTAAAAGATTAGGTTTGAAATTTTTGAAAAGTAAAGTGTGCTCCTTTTGTCACATGCAAAAAGTAAAAAGATTAGATTTGAAATTTTTGAAAAGTGAATGATGATGTCTTTGACATGTGAATCTTTTTAAATTTGAATATGAAGTCTCATATGCCTATAAATAGATCATTTGAGAGCTTCACATACACAACACCAAGAGCATACAACATTCATTCAAAACTTTCATTCTCTATTCTCTAAGCATTGAGCCTTAACCCTTGTTCATTTTGAGAGATATAGTTTGTGCTGTATTGTTCTTATTTCACTCATTGAGGAGTGTTTTCTGATAGCCTACCCACTATCAATTCTTGTATCAGTAAAAGGGTGTGTATAACCCTTCTGTGTGTAGAAATTGTTCTACACGGGGAATAGTTAAATCACCAAGTGTGAGGTGATTGGAAGTGTAGAGGGTGTTCTACACGGATTCTTTGGAGCGGTGCTGCTCAAAAGTGTAATAGGTTTCTATCTCCACCTAAAGGAGATTGACTAGTGAATTCGGGATCCTCAAGGGGTAGCTTGAGGCGAGGACGTAGGCAGTGGGGCTGAACCTCGTAAAAATACTGAGTTTGCTTTTTCTTACCCTACTCTTTACATTTCTTACTGCTTTATATTCTGTTTATATTTTATATTGTATATTTGATTTATAACTGCTATTTTTTTTTAAATACAACTCAATTCACCCCCCCTCTTGTGTTAGTCATCTGGGCAACAATTGGTATCAGAGCTAGAGCTCTGTTATAAGATTAACTATCTTTTAAGTTAAGATCTTATGGCTAACATTGCAGCTTCATTTGGTGAAGGTCAATCTAGCAGTCGGCCTCCACTCTTTTGCGGAGACAATTACTCATTCTGGAAAGTTAGAATGAGAATATTCCTTCAGGCTCAAGGTCGAGAAATCTGGAAATGCATTGTAAATGGACCTTATATTCCAACAAAAGTGGTTGATGGAGTAAAAGTCAAAAAGGAAGAAGAAGAGTTTGATCGTGAGGACGATAGACTTTATACTTTGAATTTAACTGCTATGAATTTATTATATAATGCTCTCAATAGTAATGAGTTTAATAGAGTAATGACTTGCGCTACAGCAAAGGAAATTTGGGATAACTTGGAAGTTACTTATGAATGAACTTCTCAAGTCAAAGAATCAAAAATTTATATTCTTACTCATGAATATGAAATGTTTAAGATGAATGATGATGAATCTATTTCTAGTATGCACACTCGTTTTACTAATATCATAAACAGTTTGACAGCTCTTGGCAAAGTTTATTCCAAAGTGGAGATAGTAAGAAAAATTCTCAACTCTCTACCAAAACGTTGGGAATCAAAAGTGACAGCGATTCTTGAAGTTAGAGACCTCAAGAAGCTCGAAGTGAATGAACTCATCGGGTCACTTATCACCCATGAGTACACATTGAAAAGAGGAGAAGAAGAAGGAAAGCAAAAGAAGAGCTTGGCACTCAAAGCCGTTCCTCATGAAAGTGAAAGCGAAGAAAATGAAGAAAGCGATGACGAAGAGATTGCAATGATCACAAGAAGATTTAAGAGATTCTTGAAAAATAAAGCTCCTCCAAGGAAACCTTTCAAAAAAATTTCCAAGAAAGATTCAGGTAAAAATGACACTTTAATTTGTTATAAATGCAATAAGCCTGGTCATATCAAGTCAGATTGTCCTCTGCTAAAGAAAGATCGAAACAAAGGCAAAAAAGCAATGAAAGCTACATGGGATGATGATTCAAGTAGCTCAGATAGTGAAGCAAGTAATGGAGAATCAGCAAATCTTTGTCTTATGGCTAAAGATGACATTGAGGTAACAATTCTTGATAATATTGAAGATCCTTCATATAAAGAATTGCAAAATGTTTTAGAAGAGGTATATGAGGAATTTGAAAAATTGGGTATCAAGTATACTGCTTTGAAAAAGAAAAATTTTTCTTTAACAAACGAAATTGATATTTTAAGAAAAGAAAATATTGTTTTGAAAGATGAAAATTTTGAGTTGAAGAAAAAGAAAACTGATTTAGAAAATATTATTGAAAAATTTACGAATGGAAAAAGAAATTTTGAAAAACTTCTTGGTAGCCAAAGATGTGTTTTTGACAAGGCAGGCTTGGGATATATGCCAAAACAAAAATACAAACCTTATAAAAACTTCTTTGATAATCCTTCTACATCAAAATCCAATATTCAAAATTCTTTTCATAAAAATAATTTTGTTAAAAAAGGATACTATTATAATCACTCAAGTTCTTCATATATGTCACATGCTATTTGCAATTTTTGTAATAGAAATGGTCATAATTATCATGCTTGTCCTATTAGAAGAAAACATACAATGACTATTAGGGCCATATGGGTACCTAAAAATCTTGTTTCTTCTAATACTAATAAATAAAGGACCCAAAGAACTTGGGTACCAAGAAAAATCATTTTAATTGTTTTTATAGGTGTGCATGAAGTCTTCCACAAACAAAAATAAATGATTTTTAGATAGTGGATGTTCAAGACACATGACGGGAGACAAGACTAAGTTCTTTGATCTTAGATCTAAAGAAGAAGGACACGTGACATTTGGAGACAACTCAAAAGGAAAGATCGTAGGAATAGGTAAAATTGGTAATGAGTCTTCTCTCATAATTGAAGATGTTCTACTTGTTGAAGGTCTAAAACATAATCTTTTGAGCATAAGTCAATTATGTGATAAAGGATTTACAGTTACTTTCAAAATGGATAAGTGCATTATTTTGAATGATCATGATTGTAATATTTGTTTTATTGCTTTTAGAAGCAACAATGTTTATACAATCGATTTTGAAGAAATTATCTCACAAGATGCTATTTGTTTTTCAGCTCAAAATGAAACTAATTGGTTATGGCATAGAAGACTAGGTCATGCCAACATGGAACTTATTTCCAAACTTTCAAAAAATGATCTTGTGAGAGGTTTACCAAATGCAAATTTTCTTAAAGACAAAATTTGTGATGCATGCCAATTTGGTAAACAAACAAAAACTTCTTTTAAAACCAAGAAATATATTTCCACTACTAGACCACTGCAACTGATACACATGGATCTTTTTGGACCAAATAGAGTTGCAAGTTTAGGAGGAAAATATTATGCATTTGTTATTGTTGATGATTTCTCTAGATATACTTGGGTCATCTTTCTTACTCATAAAGATGAGGCACATAATGCCTTTACCAAGTTATGCAAGAGAATTCAAAATGAAAAGGGTTATACTATTTCAAATATCCGAAGTGATAGGGGAAAATAGTTTGTTAATAAAAATATTGAAACATTTTGTGATGAAAATGGTTTTGTGCATAATTTTTCTACTCCTCGAACTCCTCAACAAAATGGGGTAGTAGAGAGGAAAAATAGATCTCTTCAAGAGATGGCAAGAACAATGCTCAATGAGAACAACTTGCCTAGTTATTTTTGGGCCGAAGCGGTAAGTACTGCATGTTATGTTATAAATAGAGTTATGTTAAGGTCTAAATTAGATAAAACCCCCTATGAGCTTTGGAATGAAAAAAAGCCCAATATTGGCTACTTTCATGTATTTGGATGCAAATGTTTTATTTTAAATGACAGGGATAATTTAGGCAAGTTTGATGCAAAATCTGATGAATGTATCTTTCTCGGATATTCTACTAATAGTAAAGCTTATAGAGTATTTAATAAAAAGACTTTGACTGTACAAGAATCTATGCATGTAGTATTTGATGAATCTAATTCTCTACTCTCCAAGAAATCCATTGATGAAGAAACAGGAGGTATAAATAATACGAAAAGTCTCAATCTCAACAAAGAGAACACAATAGAGGAAGTCCAACATGGAGATATCAGGAAAGATCATCAAAATTTAATACAAGATGCAACCAAACAGTGAAAATTTGTGAAAGATTATCCAGTGGAACAAATTCTGGGAGAACCTTCACGAGGTGTAAGCACTCGATCATCTCTTAGAAATATTTGTAATCATACTGCTTTTCTATCTCAGATTGAACCTAAAAATATTGATGAAGCACTTCTTGATGAATCTTGGATTCTAGCTATGCAAGAAGAGCTTAATCAATTTGAAAGAAATGATGTTTGGACACTTGTTCCTAGACCCAAAAATCATACTATTATTGGAACAAAATGGGTTTTTAGAAACAAGAAAGATGAGTCCGGAGTCATTACTAGAAATAAGGCTCGACTTGTAGCCCAATGTTTCAATCAAGAAGAAGGAATCGATTATGATGAGACATATACACCAGTCGCAAGATTAGAAGCTATTCGAATGTTACTTGCATATGCTTGTTATAAAGATTTCAAACTTTTTCAAATGGATGTTAAAAGTGCTTTCTTAAACGGTTTTATAAATGAAGAGGTATATGTTGAGCAACCTCCAGGTTTTGAAAATCATATTTCTCCAAATCATGTTTTCAAACTCACAAAAGCACTATATGGACTCAAACAAGCTCCTAGAGCATGATATGAGAGACTCAGTGGTTTCTTGATTGAAAAAGGCTTTTCAAGAGGAAAAATTGATACAACTCTTTTCATTAAATACGAAAATGATGATATTCTTTTGATTCAGATTTATGTTGATGATATAATATTCGGTGCTACTAATGAAAATATGTGTCAAGTTTTTGCTAAGACTATGCAGGAAGAATTTGAAATGAGCATGATGGGAGAGCTTACATTCTTTCTCGGATTGCAAATTAAGCAAACAAAAAGTGGGACATTCATCAATCAATCGAAATATATTAAGGAATTACTGAAAAAGTTTGGGATGGAAGGTGCTAAGGAAACTGGAACACCAATGAGCCCATCCACTAAACTTGATAAAGATGAATCCGGTAAACCAGTTGACTCGAAGGTATATCGAGGTATGATTGGTAGCTTATTATATTTGACAGCCAGTAGACCAGATATTATGTTTAGTGTATGCTTATGTGCACGCTTTCAATCATCTCCAAAAGAATCACATTTAATTGCAGTTAAGCCCATTCTTAGATATCTTAGTGGTACAATTAACTTAGGGTTATGGTACCCTAAGCACACATCTTTCGATCTAATTAGCTACACAGATGCAGATTATGCTGGCTGTAAAATAGATCGAAAAAGTACTAGTGGAGCATGTCACTTCTTAGGTCATGCACTGGTTTCCTGGTTTAGTAAAAAACAAAATTCTGTTGCACTATCTACTGCTGAGGCAGAATATGTTGCTGCGGGTAGTTGTTGTGCTCAAGTTCTTTACATGAAGCAACAACTTGAGGATTTTAAACTTATGTACAATCACATTCCAATC
This sequence comes from Platycarya longipes, assembly GCA_036559045.1. Classification (NCBI taxonomy): domain Eukaryota; kingdom Viridiplantae; phylum Streptophyta; class Magnoliopsida; order Fagales; family Juglandaceae; genus Platycarya; species Platycarya longipes. The sequence continues at coordinate 9,575,154 of CM071799.1, read as the reverse complement.
AAATGTGATAATACAAGTGCTATAAATCTTTCAAAGAATCCAATACAACATTCTCGGACCAAACATATTGAAATTAGATATCATTTTCTTAGAGATCATGTGCAGAAGGGCGATATTGTATTAGAATTCACTAGTACACATGATCAATTAGCAGACATTTTCACAAAACCCCTACCAGAAGATAAACTATGCACTATTAGAAGAGAAATATGAATGATGCATGCCATGAATATCTGCTAGTACTTTTATTTCATTATCTTAAATGAACTACAGAAACTTGAGGTTCTTAGCCTCATGTTTGAGACGCTCATTCTCTTCATACAATATCATGTCATCTCTATCCATGGGAACTGGCAAGCGGAATGAAGAATCCAATAGAGATTTCAACTGTTTATTCTTCTGTCGAAGGATTCCTTCCCTTATGTGAGACTCTTGAACAATTCGTTGAAGTACAACAATTTGTTCTTTAAGCTTTTCAACCTCATGGTTTTTGACTTGTAGCCGCTGGGAAAAAGCAACAATAGAAGATGAGTAGCGAGTCCCAAGACTCACCAAGTCGTAGATAGCATCGGAGTCTGACTTATTAGCCAAACTATTATTCTCTTGCTGCAACATGGCGCCAACGGTAGCTGCAGAAAGGGCATGAGATTGAGGTGTAGAATACCTCATAGATGAATCTAGAAGAATGTTAGAAGAATGAGCCATTGAGAAAAGAATTGAAAACTTAAAGAATATTGAAGGAATGCAGATGAGTTATAGAGATGAGAATAAGATTCGATGCAAATCGGATGAACTTTAAAACTGATTTTATAGAGATAGCATAAAGAACAAGACAAACTATTGTCTCTTCAAATCTTATTTAGTCAAAAGAAATAAAAGATATGCTGGACACGCATTGTCAAAAGTTTTCTTACTAGAAAAACGATTCTCTGCTCCTATCATGGCATTGACGACCTCAGGAGAGAAGATTGATGGTTGATGCGTCAAGGGTTCCTGATTCAAGTCTGGAACATTAGTGGAAGAGAATTGTTCGGCCATTCTATCGTTATGGAAAAACAGAACTCAGGTCAAGAAGCGATTTTTTTTGTATCCGATAGGTGAAAAGGATCATTTTTTTATAGAAACTCAGAGCCTTCAATCCCGTTTGTCAACAACATCAGGCGATTGTTTAAATCTTCAGCCGCACTAAATTCATAGAGTTAGGCCTCGAGGCTTTGCAGCACTTGTCGGGTCACGGACGGCTCCCTTTTTTCAACTATCTACAGTGTCTATTAACGCACCGTTTTCTTCAGTCTATTTACTTGCTGCCGATCCTTTTTAATGATGCCAAAAGGGGGAGAAGTTTTAGACTAGAACATTAACATTGTTTAATTTGTTAAACTTATTATATACGCTTGGAATTATATTTATATTTTTGCTTGAAAAACTAACGCACATTCTCAGGGGGAGCTTAAGTATTAATACAGGCTTCAGCTTCTATCAAGTATTTGTCATCATCAAAAAGGGGGAGATTGTTGAACACAAGGTTTCAAGTTTTGTGTAATTATAAATCTACACATGGATTTTGATGATAACAAATGAATTCAAAGAATAAAGGAGTCTCAAGCTCAAGTTGTCCACACAATAGAATCAAGCACATCAAGGAAGCAAGCATGAGCAAGAAGGGAACAAGTTCACATTAAAATCATAGAGTAATGTTGTAAATCTCTTAAAAATTCGAAATTAGGATTAAGGCTCAAAATTAATATTTTATCATAAAGCATTAAAATACATTTTCCACATGTGCATGAATATTTTGAAAATTAAATTTGAAAATTTTGAAAAATGATTGATTGTCATCTTTCACATGTGCATGACATGATTAAAGGTTTGAACTTTGAAAATATTAAGATGATTGATTGTCATCTTTCACATGTACATGTTTTATTTGAATATTTTCAAAAGTAGTGTATGATTTTCTTGACTTATGCAAAAGGTAGATGTCTTTATTTGAAAATTTTGAAAAGTAAAGTGTGCTCCTTTTGTCATATGCAAAAAGTAAAAGATTAGGTTTGAAATTTTTGAAAAGTAAAGTGTGCTCCTTTTGTCACATGCAAAAAGTAAAAAGATTAGATTTGAAATTTTTGAAAAATGAATGATGATGTCTTTGACATGTGAATCTTTTTAAATTTGAATATGAAGTCTCATATGCCTATAAATAGATCATTTGAGAGCTTCACATACACAACACCAAGAGCATACAACATTCATTCAAAACTTTCATTCTCTATTCTCTAAGCATTGAGCCTTAACCCTTGTTCATTTTGAGAGATATAGTTTGTGCTGTATTGTTCTTATTTCACTTATTGAGGAGTGTTTTCTGATAGCCTACCCACTATCAATTCTTGTATCAGTAAAAGGGTGTGTATAACCCTTCTGTGGGTAGAAATTGTTCTACACGGGGAATAGTTAAATCACCAAGTGTGAGGTGATTGGAAGTGTAGAGGGTGTTCTACACGGATTCTTTGGAGCGGTGCTGCTCAAAAGTGTAATAGGTTTCTATCTCCACCTAAAGGAGATTGACTAGTGAATTCGGGATCCTCAAGGGGTAGCTTGAGGCGAGGACGTAGGCAGTGGGGCTGAACCTCGTAAAAATACTGAGTTTGCTTTTTCTTACCCTACTCTTTACATTTCTTACTGCTTTATATTCTGTTTATATTTTATATTGTATATTTGATTTATAACTGCTATTTTTTTTTTAAATACAACTCAATTCACCCCCCCTCTTGTGTTAGTCATCTGGACAACATATATATATATATATATCTTTATACTTAAAAAGCATCTATCCTAAATTAAACAGTATTAATTGTTTAACTTTATTTTCCATTTATATCCCTGCTTGCTTGGTGTTTTTACCTGTTATCTCTAAGAAATTGAAAAACACACGGGTCTTTCTCATTCGACTCTCTTCTCCTTCCCGAGTTCTCTCTCACACTCCGCACCTCACACGGCTTCTCTGCGCTCGCGCCGCCGTCATCAGGCCTTAACCTCACCGCTGGCCACCATCAACTCCCCTTACCCTGGAGACCATACCCCAGCCACCACAACCCCTCACGGCATCCCATCTCCCTCCCTCCCAGGTTCTTTCTCACGCTCCGCACCTCACACGATTTCTTTGCTCTCGCGCCGCCGTCATCAGCTCCTAATTTCACTGCCGGCCACCATCAGCTCCTCTTACCCCGGAGACCATACTCCAACCACCACAACCCCTCACGGCATCCCACCTCCCTCCCAAACCCTTTTTCAATCTAGGCCCATCTTCAGACCCAAACCCTAAATTCTTCCTCTCGCTCTCGATCTTCTTAGCCATGCCCGCACCACCTAAGCCTCATTACCAGCCACACCGATGCGAGCAGCAACCACTGCGAGTTTCAAAGGTTTGATTTCCTTTTTCTCAGAGGTATGATTTCATTTTTCTCTTTATTTGGGTTTTGTAGAAATCGTTTGAATCTCTGTGTATTTTTGTAGTACTAGAATCAGACGAGACTATGGGTTTTTTCAATGCTCACGAATTGTGTGGAACGTCCTTCGACCCAAATCTTTCAAGTCTGACCTCAAGTTTCCTTTTTTGCCGAGGTATGATTTCTTTTCTAAATCTGATGAATTTTGTAGAAATCGTTAAGGTCTTTTCGATTTTATTTGTGATTGTGTTGATTTTTTTCCAAGTTCAAGAGTTGAGAAATGGGTCTGATATTGCAGCAGCAAAATGCATATCTCTTGACTGGATCTAATGTTAGTTTTTTTTTCTCTTGTTGTTGCCTATATATTTTTTCTTTTGGATTTGAAACGTGAGTTTGATGTTGTGGTTTTTTGTTGGAGATAAATGGTGGTGGGTGTAGAGAAATGATATGATATTTTGATGGTTGTGTGGTATTGGGTACTGAATGTTGTAAATTTATATAAACCATTTTTTGGATATTAAATTATTAACATAGTTTTGCTTAGTTTTATTTTCCTAAAAACTTATTGTACTCGTGTCTAAACTAAATTCTTTTCTATAATCACTTAATAGAGAACGTGAAGAGTTTTTGACTTTCTGAGACCTGTAAATAAGGAGGTAGTGCTTTGTTCCCCTTTATGCAGTGTTGCTTAGTTTTATTTTCTTAACAACTTCTTGTACTCTTGTTTAAATTGAATTCTTTTCTGCAGTCACTTAATAGAGAATGTGAAGAGATTTTGACTCGCGATGGCGCAAATTAAAACTGTAAATAAAGAGGTAGTGCTTTATTCCCCTTTATATACTTCGATTATGAATCTTGATATCAAGATTTGGTAAACACTTTTTCAGCACTCGTATTGTATGCTGGCTTCGATGCTTGATTCATAGTCATTAAGGATTTTTCTGAGTAGAATAAAATTGCAAGTAAAAGACCCTAATAGGTGGAAAAGACCCTAATAGAACCACCTTTCAAATTTGAATAAATTAAAATCATTAACTAAAATTTGAAAATATGACATATCCATATAAGATATAAGTCGATATTAAATTGTTTTAAACCACTAACGTGTGTAATTGCTTACAGATTGAATCAACACTGGAATGGCCCCATCTAGATCACTTTTGTACTGACTCTCTGTCATCATGAATGCAAGCTTGTTGACTGCATCCAGTAGAGATTGAAGGTAAAGCATGCAAACTGAAATTTCTCACTGCAGATGAAGTTTATTTTATATTTTACATTTTCTGCATTAGTTTTTTTCCTAAGCTTAATCTACCTTTTTGTTTTTAATTAAAATTAATTGGTGAAAATGTCAATCATAGACAATGTAATCTCTTCTAGGATTTTCTAATCCCTGCTGTAGTTGAAAGTATAAAAAATGCTATAGAGGGTGTTGCTTTGCAAGGCTCTAGGTGTGTTGTAAGTTTTCGAAAACTGTTTTTTAACTATTTCTGAGTTACATTAGATTCTAAATGTATTAGATGGATCTTAGAAATCAATTGATGGATAACTATATAATTAATTGAATTCTGAACAGGAGCTTGCTCTGGATAAATAATGGAAGTAGTTCTCAGTTGAAACCACTGCAGACCAGGTATGGTCATTTTTTTGGGTATTTTGTAATATGTAAATGGTCAACATGCTGCACTCTTATTGGAGTTACATTCCAAAATGATTGATTATGACTCATTGTGGATGACTATTTGAAAGGAAGTAGCTCTGTTATTTTACCCCCTCTCTCTATTTGCTTTTACTTGTTTATCTTTTTGGTTAATTTGATGATCTAAAATTATGGTCATGTTTGTATTTGGATTACTTTTCGCCGCTTTTAAAAAACTTATATACATAGTGATATCAAATTATACACAATGAGATAAAAAATGGGTATGGTATTTTTCAAAATTTTGTATATTGTATAGTACACAATGAGGTTATTGATATTTTGCATTTTGTATGTCTTAAGTTAAAAAAAATTTGTATACTGTTGGACATTGTTCTATTCCCATTGTTATTTTTAAATTTAATTGATCTGACTTGGTGGCGTTTTCTTTTCAGAGACTTCGGACTGGTTTATTTTTCTGCATATTTTTATAGTTTAATTGCTCAAATTTGGTCGTTTATTTTCTGCAACTTTCGTGATTTCAACTTAACTTTGGTTTGAAGTTATATGTCACAACTAGGAGAATGTTTGGTTTTAATTAGCTTTTATTGGATAAACAAGCTACTATTATATATATATATATATATTTGTTGCATTTGTGTATTTTCATAAATTACTATGTTATTTTCTACTGTTTCCCTTAGTATTCTTCATCCTTAATATTTATTGATGCAGTAAGCCATTCTTTCAGTCATCACCCATATATTTAGTGAAACAATGGTTTTAAAATATCTAGAAGGCATGCATGCATATATAGTGCAGGTGAGGTCGCATGGGGTACGCTTACGTCTAAAACCCCTTTTATAATTTTGTCGATTATCATTTCGAATTATTGTGATATGAAAATCTTGGCTGATATTTTCTTTTGAGTTTTGTTTGAAATATAGTCTATGGTCTAGAAGAAGAAATGCTTGTTGGGATCCAGTGTGTTTTTAGTCATCTAAGGAATAGTCCCTTTTTCATCGCTCACTCTCTCGTTTCTTCAATTCTTTGATTAGCTAGGGTTTGGGATCCCCTTTTTTCAAAATTAAATTCAAATAGGTTGCGTGGGCATGAGTTAATATACCTAACACATGTGAGTGGGCATGAGTTGCTTGAAACAATAAATAGATTCATTTACTAAAATGTTGATATAACTATTTTGTTTTTGTTTAATTGTGTATATATTAAGGTAAAGGGCTTATGAAATACCAAGAAAATACTTTAAATTCATTTAAAGTTGTTTTTTTTGTTCAATATCTTAAATTATTTTAAGGTATTGATAAGTTGTAGTTCACTGCTTTGAGTTGTAACTAAGGCAATTCTGGGAAGATTACTTTACCCTTTTGTCTGGTGGAGATATTTGAATGTTGTGGTGGAGATATCTCTAAAAAAAAAAGAGAGATATGGTGAATACTGTTACTTTATCATGACTACTTGTTTGGCATATGTCCATTGAACACATTTTTGGATCATTCTACTATTTACTTATGTAATCGTTCCAATAGCATTGCAGTGTTCTTATATTTTATTTTTGGTTCCTTTTATAGCCAAGAAAATAATTTGAACAAAACCAATAAGGAATGAAAGCCTTCACAGAGGCCTGGTAAGATATTTTCTTCAACCATGTAGCCTTATACTTTGGTGTCATCACTAATTATTGAATATATCATTATTTTTTTAATTTAATTTTGTTTTCAATGTAACTTCTTACCCCGCAAAACCTGGGAATGATGAATTTGGGCAGCGACAAAATAACTCTCGAAGGCAAGTTGTAATACTTGTTTTTGGTGCCAAATGTCTTTGCCACATCCACCCTAACCCCTGGTTAGGGTGGAGTGGAGATACATGATCTTGTGTTACCTCTTTAATTCTTTTAGTTCTCCGTTCTTATCCTTACAGATACTCAAAGATGAGTTTTGGCCAGTGAAGTACCTGGATACTATGGAGCAGGTTTTAATAAGTAGGTAAAGGTTTACTATCACCCAATAGAACTTTTTTCTTTTTTGTCCTTTGGGTGTTGCAAAATTCTGAATTGTGATTGCTTGGTGATGCAGGCCTTCTTCCAGGCCTTTTGTGATCTCTAGCTTTTGTTTTAGACCACTATAGGCCGCAATGGGTTCCATGAAATTTTAGGTAATTAATCTTGATGTAATTAATGCATTTTATTTTTCTTTCTAATCATTGATTATACTTATAAAAAAATTAATGCATTTTATTTTGATATAATCTTTATATTATAAAATTCATATTTTGTGTTCTTGGGTATTAAAATATAAATTTAAGAATTTGCTGTTCTAATATACTGAGATTTTGTACTCTTTTCAACATGTTAAAATTTTCATTGTGGTAAGATTTTCATTACTTATTAATCCCACCTTGGTTCATTGAGCTCATCATGTATGTGGTTATTTTGCATGGGTTCATATCTTGTAGTAGCTTAAGTTCATATCTTTATTTGGTTTGATGTTTAGTTTGGGTTTTAATTCATGCTTAAAATCCATATGCAGATTTGATTCAGTGTTTACTTTGATGACCAAGTCATTTAAAGGCATATTAAAATAACAAATGGGTTTTAAGCTTGAATTAATAGATTTTAACAAATGAGTTTTTAATTTATGCTTATTTGTTGTGATTTGACTATTTGGAAGTGGTCTTTTAGGAGATCCGGGTTGAAATTCTGGCTTCTATTTTTTGTTTTTGGGGAGGAGGTTTTAAGCTTGGATCAATAGTTGTTAGGTGTGGCTCCACCACCTTTATGCAAAAATGCTCAACCAAATGGACCAAACCAAAGCATAGTCATCATCGATAGCTCTCCAAGGTCCACTGTGAACTCTATAATTCAAACCCCTTGAAGATAGTTTGTGGATGAAGGAAAATTACGGCAAGTTATAACTTTAAAAAGTCATGCTTTTTAATCTTATTCTCTTAATAATTTTACAAATCAAATTATTAGGCATCTTTTTTTTTTTATATGGCAAACTATAGGGAGCCATATGAGTTATTAATAACATGTATGTTTTTTAAATGAGCTAGAATTGAGACAAGGGATTATCAGCTTTAGATTTTTTATATTGTAAAAAAAAAAGAATCGTTTTAGAAATTTATTGGTGAATTTGAAAACTTTCAATGTAAAGTTGCAAGCTCTTGCAGAGAATACCAGCCTTTATTTTTCCCTTTGAGTTCATGTTATTTGGTTTACTTTATTTTTATTTTTTGTGACGTTATCTGGTTTCGGTATTCTCTATTTTTCCTTGTCTTTTTTTGCTACATAATTCAAACTCATAGTTAGGTTATTCTATTTTTGAGGTTGATACAACCTTAAGTTCATTACATAGTTACACTATTGTACTTAATCTGTCGGTTTTAACTTGTCTCTTCATCTTATGGCATCTTGCTGCCTGATATCATTAATTTGGTTGGCGTGTTTGTTCTCTTGTACACAGCGGGTGGCAATTATATTTTCTTCAAGTCATTTGAGCTTGTCTTAGTAACTACATTTTTTGCAGTAATTAATTCTACTGATATTGGCATATCAACATGCATGTGGTGTTGGAGTGGTTTTTACGTTATTCTAGATCCTATTTTATGCATTATTTGGATCTTCTTCTCCCTTGAGATCTTTTGTTTCCTTTATTTTCAGATTTCTAGTAGGTTATTTTCTAATTTTGGACCTCGATGAAGACAAGGCTTTTTGGAGATGCAAGGGCTAAGTCAAATGTGAGTGCTATAATAGAAAGTGAATTTGAATGAATGCCTACAGATATCAAGATTTATCTGTATGTCCATTACATAGTCTATCAATTGGTTTTGCATCCTCTTTACATCTTATCGTTCATAATGGAGTGATATGTAACCTAACATGATCCACTTACAAAAAAAACGTAACCTAATAAGATCCGATTTGTTCTCTGCAACTTTATCTTATTATTGTCTATTACACGTAATAATTGTACTTCTCCATCTATTACTTGCTATTATTTGCTTTTATGTGAAGTTTTATGTTCAGCACAATTTTCGTATATTTCCAACTGGGCAAACTAGGCAAAGGTGCATTTGCACGTTGACCCTTTATGTAGGAGAAACTTATTTCGATATTTTAAATTCTTTTCTTTGAGAATATAGACCATTATGATCTTATGCATTTTGCCTAGTTACTGGCATGAGAACAACCCAGACACTACAAATTAATAATGCTAACAAAAGGAAAACAATTTGTAAATTTATTTAAACAATGCATACATACCTTGGTGTTCTCACTTTTCATCACATCAGAAAACGAGGTATTGCTAAAATCCCAATAAATGTAAATTCTCTATTTTATGTATCTCTTTTCTTAAATGCTAGACCACGCATGTGTATTTACATATATGTAAAATTCTCTATTTGGCCGACATATATATATATATATTGGATGTATATCACACGTATATAACATATGTGTAAAATATGTTATTGGTAATAATCACGTTTGTAGAGATTCTTCCACTCTCTTCTTTTCTAATCCCTGTCTCAATTGAAAGTAAAAGAAAAAGTTGCTGCAGAAGGTGATGCTTTGCAAGGCTCTAGGTAGGTTGTAACTTTTCGAAAACTTTTTTTTAGTTATTTTCTGAGTTACATCAGATTATAAATGAATTGGATAAATCTTAGAATTCAATTAATGGAGAACTATATAATTAATTGAGTTATGAACAGTGGCTTGCTCTGGATAGAGTGGAAGCAACTCTCAATTGAAACTACTAGAGATCAGGTATGATCATCAGAGCGTTGCTGTTTAAGTCATTCATTAAATAATATAGATGCATGTTATGTGCCTGAGTAGTTTGATGTTATTTGCTGTTGAGATTTTAAGCACATTTTTGCTATCGTGTGTGCATTTATGTGGAAATAATAATTCAATAGTGAATACTGAAACATTTTAGGTGGTAGACAATTAGGATGAAAATATGAAAAATATTGTTAGTAAGTATAGTGTATTCTCAACTTTTGAATGATTCCAAGTTGCACTAGATATTCTATTTTTTGTTCTTTAGATTTCATGAGCGACTGAAATTATGTTTGCTGACATAAAACTTTATAGGTTCCACTTGTACCTAAAGCATTAGCTTTGATCCCGCTAATTGGAATATATGTTTGGAAGCATGCATGCTCCTACAAGTAATTTTACTGCTTTTGCTATTATTTCGAAGATGTTGATAGTCTGAATTTGGTTGTTTCACATTGCATAACTTCAACGTGTTGGATTAGAGTAGAATTTTACAAACTATCTCAAATTATGAAGTGAAACAATCTGGTGTAAATATGCTGAAAAGTTTGATATTTTAAAGCAAATTTTATTATTTTAATTCTAATAATTTGCTAGAAGTTGCTGGCCATATTACTAAAGTTACTTGTTCAAAGGTTTAGAAAATAAATTCTAGGAACATTATATTTGCGAATTGGTGTTGATGATATATTCTCAACTCTATTGACATAGGAATATTTAATTCGTCACAAAATTCTTATTTATTGCGAGTAATCTAGCTACCCCGAAGAGCAAGAAAGATTCTCAAGAAAATAAAAAATTTAAAGAGATGAATTTAAATATTATACAATATTTTATTCCTACTATTTTTAGCTTCTGTGAGTATCTTGGTCCATTTCTATCTTTTGTACAAATATGTAATTGTTTGCACATTTTTTTTCTCTTTTGACATTTGTTAATGATTTCTTCTTAATCATTTATTAAGATATATAATTTTGAAAAGAAAAAAAGTCACATCATTTACCTATGCATTATATAATTATTATTAACTTTATATCAATTTTAAAATTTAAATGTATATAACATGTTTGGAGTATGAATTTAAGGCAAATAAGTTCTAGCTCAGATAATTCTCTTTCTCTGTCAGAATGGTTCTCTTCATGTTTGTTTTTCTCAATGTTGGTTTTCTTTTCATTTCGTTGAAAAAAATGGATAATACATGAACATTTATCGTATATCTAAAATATTGCAACAATATGTTCAAATAAAAAATGGATAATACAATTGGGTACAGACATAGATCTACGTAAAAAGCAGCAGTACAAAAATCTCAATGTTCTCTCCATAAATATTATGAATAAAGAGAACATTCCACCTCTAGATGCATAATTTACAAAAAAAATTGAACTATCATTTCAATGGCGAAGCAAACAATTCCAAGCAATTTTGTGTTTTAAAAAATAAATTGTAATATGGATTTGAAAAATTATCTTTTATTTTCTAAACTTACTTGGACCTATGGTTTGTCTAAACTTAATTCCTATAAACTATTATTAACTAACAACAACTAAAAGTAATTGTAAAGCTTCTAAAACTTTTGATATACTTAAATGAAAACTTCCAACAATCTGATTTTTTTTTTCTAGAACATTGAAATGTTTGCAATGAAATTGTTTTGATTACCTCAAGGAATGAGAGCATAGAGATCACTATGGAACATTTTGAGGTAGCTACAGACTGTGTCATAGGTGATTTGGAGAAGAAGAACAAGGTAAACTTTATCTCACTTCTGCACTTTTTTATTTAGAGCACTACTATTTTTTTCCTTTTCTTGGTGTGATTGATATATGCTGAATAAAAACAGCAGTTGGTTTTGGATAAAAATGTTTCTTTAATCTCCAAAGGGATATTTTAAATTGTTTGAAGTCACTGCAAAATCTTATTTACTTATAAATAAAATTTAAATGGAAGAAGATCATATCTCTTTGTTTCACTTAATTTCTTTGGATTTAGTTCATTCAAATTTTGCTTTCATTTCATGTTTTGCTTTTTGTGAGCTCAAGAAGGTTTTTTTAGATTGGCTTCGCCTTTTCAAACAAATTCATTTTACCATAAGAACTTTTTTTAGGCAAATCCTTTCTTTGTATCCAATTTATAGCTTCAAGAATAAGGAATGTCGGTTCCCACGAGTATCGATTTTCATCCCATTCAACAAACACTCTTAGGTTGGTTTCCATGAGCTCGTCTTTAATGATTAATTGATTTCACAATGATTATTATGTCTTGTTCTGTTTCTTTTTAAGCATAAATTAATTAATGTTTTGTAATGTGGTTTTTCAGTTCAATGTGGGAAGCCTAGGTTGTGCTAGCGTCATCCACACTGAGATCCAGCTCCCAATGACCTTCTCTCTCCCCCTCAGTATCTTTTTTCTTCTCTCCAGCCAAGAGCCACTTTCAACTCTCAAACTCCTAGACCTCCATCATCTTCAAAAAACTTCAATTTATATTGTGTTGTATTTTTTTTTTTTTTTGTGATTTAAAGTCTATAGCATCACATCCCTAACAGTATTATTATATATGCTAAATTAATAGTGATTTGAATGATGAATTCCAACTATTCTATAGCTTAAGATCTGTTCTCTATTTCTTCCTATCTTTCAAATTCGATTATTTTTGTTTGCAGCTAAAATGTATTTGTTTTTTAATGGTGCTTAAACTTATAGTATTGATGCATTATGTGGCAAATAGCACAACCTTAATAACTTTTTTGTTTTACTTTTTTAAGTGGTGGTTGATAAATTTTGTCTATTAAAGCATGATTTGGATTTGATTTAAGGCTCTGAAATTGGCAGTCTTAACTTTTATATCAACCAGAAAAATGGATTTTCTCAGGAATAATTTATTTGCTTTGAGGTCCTTTTAGACCCTGAATGCACTAAGCATTATTCTTCCTTTATGCCACTGTTTCATACAACAATTATATTTTGGGAGACATAAGGGGGTCTGCAAATTCTATTAGCAGTTTAAGATCTGCTCTTTATTTTCTTTCTATCTTTCAAGTTTGATTATTTTTGTTTGCAACTAAAATGTATTTGATTTTTAATGGTGCTTAAATGTATAATATTGATGTCTTCAGTGGCAAAGAGCACAAATTTAATAACTTTTTGGTTTTACTTTTTTAGGTGGTGATGAAGAGTCGAGGACCAAATCAAATCAGTGAATTTAGGTTTGATGCTTAGTTTGCATTTTTTTACATTTTCACAAAGAAGTTCTTGAGGGGATAATTCATGCTTAATTTGATGCTTATTGAGAGAATAGTTCAGTAGTATAGGGATATGAAGAAATTAAAATTCATTTATTTTAACAAATTAAGCATCCTTATTTCTTTATTTGGTTTGATGTTTAGTTTGAGTTTTAATTCATACTTAAAACCCATATGCATATTTGATTCAGTGTTTAGTTTGATGTTCAAGTCATTTAAAAGCATATTAAAATAACATATGAATTTTAAGCTCGAATCAATAGGTTTTAACAAATAAGTTTTTAATTTATGTCTATTTGTTGCGATTTGGCTATTCGAAAGTGATCTTTTAGGAGATCCAGATTGAAATTCTAGCTTCTATTTTTTATTTTTTTGAGGGGGTTTTAACTTATTGCTTGGATCCAAATTTGCTTGGATCTATAGTTGGTTTAAACTTATTGCTATTTGAATTAGTAGCCTGTAACTTGAATGGAATATGTTATTCTCAGTTTTTTAAGTTTTTTTTTTTTACACTAAATATTTATATATTTTTAATTTATTTTATAGTTATACAGGGCAACGTGCCTTGCACGTTGCATTAGTCCTAGTATATATATATATATATATATAGTACAATCAATGATTCAATAATGTATGATGAGGCTATGAGCTATAAGAAAGTCAAATGGGTATAAGTTTTTTCTTTTCTAAAGTTTATGTGATGGGATCAACTTCAACATCCTTTCACTTTGTCTCTTCTATACCCTCTTTTTTTTTTCTATTTTGTTTTCTTTGCCTTTTGTGATTGTTCTTCAGGAATCACTTCTATGATAAATGGGCAGATTGCAAAGGGTTCCCAACTTCCCATCTTTTGCCTTGAGCCATTACTTTTCTCACAGTAAAGGAATATATTTAATATAATATCAGGGCTTACAACCTTAGGCCCTTACATGACATCTACCACACCAAACACCTAATATCTAAAGAGTTACTATTGGTATAAAAACTGGTGGATAATGACCGACACAGGACCTATAAATAAATTATAATAATATAAAAAAAAATGATAAACTAGTATGGTCTTTGACTCCTTTACATGATTTCTGACTAAGGTTCTTTAATCAAACATATATAACTAGCGGCGTGAGTTGGGAGATACTTTATAAGTTTATATATAAACTTATAAATAAGTCAAACATATATAACATTTTTTATATTGTTATCTTGAATTTCAGATCTACATAACAGATGAATCCCTCACACTTACATAGTGCCAGTGAGACTCCGACTCCATATGAGACTCTGGATGCCAGGACTCCATCAGCATCTCAAGCAGCAGTACCGAGTCGGACTTGGAGTCGACTACCTATCTCCACTCGAGCATAGACCTCATGTGCTAGCAGTAGATTTCCACTTCCAGTCAACATGGAATTAGAAGTAGAAGATCTCGATCAATTTATGGAAGAGGAGATGGATCTTGGGGACGATTTGGTTCAGGATCCGAGTGTACCAGTCTCCCTGTAGCTATGAGGCCACCCCGTCCACGATCAAATAAAAAAAGATCGTGGACATGGGAACATTTTACGAAAGTTGAGGGTGGGGATCTTAAGAAACCATGAGCTGAATGCAACCATTATGGCGCTCAAGTTGGTTGTCATTCAAAAAGGCAAGGCACCGCTTGTCTATCATCACATCTCAACGATTGCCAGCGATACCAAATAGCAAAGGGGCTGACATCAAGAGGTTAGTGTTTTATTAATCTCATAGGGTCATATGCATTATGTATGCTAATTGATTTATTCATTTAATCCCATTTAATTTTAACTTAAAAGTTTAAAACTAATATTGGGCCATAAATTATTATACGCAGTCGCAGGTGGGTCTCAAACTAATCTTCGCTACGAGACCTCTACAGCAACTGATGCGACAGGAAACCAAATGAGAAATCTAGTGATCCCTCAATATAGTAAGAAGGTGTACCGTAAGGCACTTACAAAGATTGTTATAGAGAATGAGATGCTATTTAACATTGTTGAGAAGAAATGGTTCCGCAAGTTTGTAAAACTGCTTGAACCAAGATTTTCATTGTCATCCCATTATACAGCGATGCGTGATTGCATGAAGAGGCATATGAGGGAGAAGGCAGAGATGAAGAAGATGTTCATCACCACTGGCCAGAGAGTGTCATTTACGACTGACACATGGACGTCTATACAGAATACCCCATACATGTATATCACAGCACACTACATTGACAGTGAGTGGAATCTTAAAAAGATGATTATTGAATTTAAAGAAATAGTTGATCATAAGGGTGCATTGATAGGGACAGGGATGGATAATTGTCTGGTGGACTGAGGCATCCAAAAAATGCTATGCATTACAGTTGATAATGCCGGTGCCAATGAGACTACCATCGAGTGGTTTTTGCGGAATACAAAGGCAAGATACGATGTGATTAAAAATCATCAATATATTCACATTCGATGCACTGCTCACATACTCAACCTTATTGTTGATGAGCCTTTCTGGTTTTGATTTTGTATTTTATATTTTAATATTTTTATGATTAAAGTTTTTGAAAATAGTATCATTTTTCAATGATGAAACAGTTAAGGGGATGAAAAATGTGGACGACTCCATCAAGAAAGTCCGCAACATTGTGCGGTACGCGAGGGCTTTTCCCCAAAGGTTGCGGAAGTTCAAGGCAATAGCAAAACAGGTTGGAGTTGAGTCTTTAAAAATGTTGTGCCTGGATGTTCCCACTCGATGGAACTCTACAAATCTGATGTTGGATGTGGCATAAAGTACAAGTAGGCATTTGAGCGGTTGGAGATTAAGGATGGGGGTCTGAGGTATGCCCTGCTAGAGCCTGATGGAACGGGGCTTGGTTTGCCAAACAGTACGGATTGGCAAGCTGTATTCGAGTTTGTCAGCTTTTTACAAATTTTCTATGATATTACTAAGCGGGTATCTAGATCCGCATATGCAATGGCAAACATGTGGTTCAGCGAGATCTCAATAGTACACCACCACTTGAAAGAAGGTTGTGCTGATCCGAGCGGACTATTATCTAGTATGGCATTATAGATGCAGTCAAAATATGATAAATATTAGAGGCAAGTTGAGAAAATAAATCAATTATTGTTCATAGCATCGATCATTGACCCCCGATTGAAGTTGGCGGTGATAGAATGGTGGGCAACTGAAGTTTTCGGGGCAGTGAATGCAGCTGTATTTATCACAACACTTAAGACAGATCTGAACGACTTATACACCCACTACAGCATCAATAGCCAACCTTCATCCTCAGCAACCGCAGGTAGCTCACGTTCGAGCTCGAGGTCAGGACCTCCTTTAGATGCTCGTACCCATCAGGCCAGTGCAGATAGTGTCAGTCGATCCCGAGGCTTCAACGTTATGACGAAGTTTTACGCATGGTCGACGAGAAATCCACTGCAGTGTACGAATGAGGTTGAGCGGTATTTATTAGCAGAGGCCGAGGAGCCTAGTGATGAGTTTTACATCTTGATATGGTGGATGGCTAATTCCTCCAAGTACCCAATCATTTTCTGTATTGCTCGAAATGTACTAGCCGTTCCTATCACTACAGTTGCTTCTGAGTCGGCGTTTAGCATCGGAGGTCGAGTGTTGGATACTTATCGGAGTTCATTATCGGAGTTCATTGGCACTATCAACTATCGAGGCCCTTATTTGCACGGAGAATTGGATTAGTGATATTCCTTCTAGACTAGAGAGCATTGGCATCGATGTTGTTAGCTATAGGATTGAGTCAGGTAAAATTAAATTAATTTGTTTACTTGTTGTTTTATGATTAAAGTAACAAAGTATATATAATTATTTCAATGACTATTTTTTATGATTTCATAAATCTATCTAACTTATACTATCTATAATTTCACATATCTACATATTAATCCCAACATAATTGTCGATGACTGATGAATCACATTACGATGGAGCAATTGCATATATTTTTTTCTCTACTTTACAAATGGTTTATTTTGTAATTTGTACTATTATTTGTATTATTCAGTTTGTCTTATTTTTTGTATTAGCCTTAGCAGTTAGTATTAGCAATTAGTATTGTAAATTATAATAATATAATTTGTATTATTTGTTTATCAAATATTCAACGGTAGATTATTTAAGACTAATTTACTAATTTATTATTTATATGTGAAACAGATAAAATACATCAAAAATTTGACTTTTTTGAGCCAATTAGAATCAGAATAGCCCATTGAAATGGGCCAAAATTTGTCCATTTCAGTCGGAAGTCGAAACGGAAGTCGGAGTTCGGAATTCCAATCGAATGGAGTTCGGAGTTCCGAACTCTGATCGGAGTCGAACTCCGATTCCGTTTCGAGATCTGGGTCGAACTCCGATTCCGTTTCGGAGTCGGAGTCGGAAACTCCAAACTCCGACTCCATCGGAGTCGGAGCCCACCCCTACGTTTTATCTTGCAGATTAAGAAAACCCCTACTCGTCTCTACCTCTCTACTCCTCCTTCACCTCGTTACTTTCCCCTTCCCCTTCCCCTTCTCCCAAATCTTTTAAAATAACCCTAACTAAAATGGAGAAGAATTTTCATCGTCACGGAGTGTGGTGACCTTTTGGAAGGTACATTTAAGAATTTGTCTTTAGTTGTTTTTAGTCGTTTGTAACTCATTCTGTTGTTGTTTCTATTGTTATTGTTTCTGTTTCTGTTATTGTTTTTATTGTTGTTGTTGTTTCTATTTCTGTTGTTGTGTCATGGAGTGTGGTGACCCTAACTCAAACGCTCATTCTCTATCTGTTGTTGTTGCATTTATGCTACTGAGTATAGCTCTAGTGTAGGGATTGAGATTGTTGGTTGTGAGAATTGTAACAATGCAATGTAGGTTCAAATAGTAGAGATTTTATTATGTTTCGATAGAGGTTGGAGATTGAGATTGCCTGCATTGAAAAATAGTTGCTTTGTACCCAAAAGAGGAAAAAAATGCTAGAGTTCCACTATGAAAGATGGAGATTGGGACTTTCATGTTTTTCTTGTTAGGTGCATAAAACATTATATTTTCTGGTAGAGATTATGTGACTTTGAGGCTCTATTAGAAGATAAAGGACAAGTCTCAAAGCTGCAAGTCGTTTAGTCTTGGATGGAATATGTAAAACTATCGTATTCATTTTTTGCACATTCTTTTGTTCTATTTCTCTTGTACAGATGTCAATAGACTATTTGGTCTTTCGGTTAATCAGTTAGGATATTATCTGATGTATATAGACATGCTTAGCTGATGTAATTCGATATTCAGAAGAGGGGAAATACAGTCCTTCTCCATCAACTCTGTCTCTTTGGTTTTCTTCTTCTTGCAATTTCTTTTGCTCAATTGTTGCTGCTGTGTTACACTGCATTGCTACTACTTCTTCACTTCCTTACAGGCTCCCCTGGTCAATTCTTTTATAGATGCCTGATATAGCTCAAGTTCTCATGTGATGGCACCCCCTTCTTAAATGAGTGATTTGGAGTATTTTAGCATACTTTATTCTTGCAAACATAGATTTTTTAGCTTTGTTATCCTGTTCCGGCACAACTGGAATTTTTGTTTCTGTTTCCAAACTCATTGCATGATGTCAATTCTCATCTGAGTCTTCAACTTATTTTGAAGATGTTCTATTAAGATGTGTCACTCATTTATAAATAAGCATTCTTATTTTTAATATAGATGAGAAAAGGATGGCTTTATGTTGGGTAAGTTGGATTTAAAGATGGCTTTACTTCTCTGCTTTAGGAAGTAACATAGTTGCCTAGAGAAAGTATGATGGCAGATTTCTTCTCATTATATTAATCAGATTATTGCATGGCTATTTAAGAGTTTCTTATGCCTAATGCATGCTAGCTTCTCTTCTCTGCAACTCGACGTGGCCCTCATGATCTTGTACCATTCGTTTGAGGTTTGGCTTTAGCTTGATTTGTAAAGGCTTTCCTCATGTTTAGTTGATCGTTTTCGTTATAAGCACGTTCGTGAGTATGGCTGCATGCTGCTCTCTAATTTATTGTTCTTTTTTTCATTGTTTTTGTTAATTGCTTCTTCACGTATTACGCTAACCTGGGTTGACACTCTTGTTCTTGGGAACTGGGTTTGAGAAATATAAATTTATAAATCACGTCATCACTCTTCGATTACTTAATTTTTGGAGCTTTGGTATTTTGCAAAATAAGTTTCAGAGTTTTAAAGCTATGTTGTTTTTTGGGATAGTGCCCGAAACGCAGGGGGAGCCCTTTTCTCCGGCACTAAATCTGGCTTTTTGTGGTGTCTTAAGGTTGGAAATGTATATTCATGAAGTGAAGATCGTTCGATGATATTTTCCATTAACTATTAAAATGAGCAAGAGCTCTGAAGAAGAGAGGAAGAGATTGTAAAGAGGGAGTTTGAAGTCCATAACGACCAATTTCATATTCAAAGGTAACAAGCGGATATCCGACATGAACACACCCTTCTTTGTATCTTTTGAGTGATTTCTATTTTAATTTTATTGTATTTCGGGGTGGGCAGTGGGTACCCGCACCCGCTGCTCGCCCGACTTCCAACCCACCCCCATTGGGCGGGAGCAGCTCAACCCTCCCAGCAGGCGGGGGGCAAGTGCTTTTGGCTCCAAAAGCAGGGGCGGGGGCAGTATGAGGGGACCCTCATCCCGCACATACCCCGTCCCCACATATAAAAATAATAAATATATATTATATTAAATATTATTAATTATATATCTAAATAAAAAAAATTATATATATGCACAAAATGACATGTCGTTTTGTAATAAGGATATTTACTGAACAAAACGACATGTCGATTTGTTTTAAGTTGAAACAACCCCCATCATCTCCCTCATCTGCCCTCTCTCTCTCGTCTCTAACTCTCCCTCATCGGCCCTCTCTCTCTCATCTCTAATTCTCGCATTTTTTCCAATTCGAACAATGAAAAACTCTAGTCTCAAATCGCATTAAAACCCCACCGTGTTAGCATTGCCGCCAAACTTCGTTCCTTCTTGCCATTGTCTCGCCTTTCGTTCCTCGCCGTCATCTCTCCAAATCGATGGCAACAGTATCTTCATTTCTTGGCGCCGAAATTAAGTCCAATTTTCTCCATTTTTTCATTTTTTTTAAATGGTGGATGGATTCATTGAGTTGGTTGATGGAGAACAAGAGATTGAGGAAGAAACAGTGGCGAGGGGAGGGCGGCTGGACCCCCAGCCCTGCTACCCCATTGGTGGATGGGATACCCCACCCCCGTGTAGGCAGGGGCAGGGGTAGGGGTGCCTCGCCCCCGATAGGGTGGGTAGCACCCCTAGTATTTCGTACGATCACAATGAATACCTACTAGGAAGGCAGCTTGATATATGGTGTTGATTTAGTTGGACAAAAGCTCCAAAAATCGTAAGTTTGTATCTACGTGTATGTAGGTGGAGACTCTTTGTATGGTAGAAGTATATATCAGCGTTGTAATTTGAACCATTAAATTTTTGTTTGGTGATTATAATTTAAAAAATGAAGTTTGAACCATATTAGTCCACTGGGAACTCTATGTATGGTAGAAATACTCCGAATTATGTATTGCTTAATCTTTATGAAATGAAGCTTCCTTTTAAAAAAAAAAAAAAAATTGTAGCAATATGGAAATAATTGGAAACATGAGGCGAAATTAGACTTCTTAATGCAATCGGGTAATGGGTATTACTGGAACTTAATGGAACCTGTTCCAGCCATCGGGTATCCCTTTTATAGCTAGAAATTAGGCTTTTTAAAACTATTTTGTACCACATTGTGAATAATAAACCAAGAAAAACCAGAAGCATGACCAAAATTATGCAGAACTTATGGATTGCATACTATGGACAATCATATTGCTTTGAGAGTTGACACTTTTGTTTTGTATATAACGTGGCAGGCGACATGGTTAAACACCGTTTGTAAGTTAATCGGTCAATAAGTATACCACCTAAACTGAATCAATTTGAAGTAGCCATTTGCATTCCCCATCCCCTCTATTTTCCACACACACAAGCTATATATATAAATACTAGATCAAGTTGGATTCTTTCAACCAAGATAAAATAGTCTTGAATTTGGCAACGGATTTCAACCTGTAACAAACTAGAATAAAAGTTTATTCTTTCAACCAAGGTATAAATACTATAAATTTATACATGTGCGGAATTTCAACTCCTTAACAAATTAGAATAAAAATTGAAACATTTATACATGTCCTGAATCTCACTAAAGTCAATGTTGACAATGGATTCTCTTAGATGTGCATAAATGTTAGCAACGTGAACAGCAAAAATGCAAAATGCTTGACCCATCAAAAGAGCTCCGTGGGGGGTTGGATCCTTAATTTGGTTGGACTACATAAACTATGACAAATTCCAGCTTAACCATGTGGGGTTGCCCTCAATCCAAACAATCTGCAAAGAGAAGGAAAAAAAAATTGTGGTATTCTCTATAAAGTTTCCCAGAAAAGCGAAAAAAAAGAAACTTGATGAAACTTAAGCGTATACTTCAAATATTTGAACTTACGAAAAAATCTGTCTTCACCAAAAAATCTAGAAGGAATAGAGTATTATACCCAGATCCAGCACAACATCTTACCAAAAAATTTGTCTTCACCAAAACAATTTGTGGAACAACATTGTGAATAATAATCTGCACAAAATAACCACAGGTTTATAACATATATGAAACAGACCTGACTTAAAACCACTTGAACGAAACAACAAAATAAAATCATAGATCGATTCCCAATTCTAAACCCAACTTTTCCTCAAGTACATTGATTTATAACAACGATTGTGTCCCAGACAAGTTATCCTATTCTGTGACATCAAAGACCAAATAGCTAATGGCAAACAAACGATCCAATACGCAATTAAAAGTCTTTTTAGTCACAATATAATGCAGACAGTAAAGTTTAGGACAGAAATTTGTATAATTTAGAACAATGGAAGTAAATTGTGTAAATTTGTATAATAGGTGGATGTTGGGAAGGAACTAATACAAAAATCTGCAAGTATGATTAACCTTGACCAGCTGGATATTTGAAGCATAAAGTAAATAATGAATATTGAAGTAAATATCCAATGAAGTCTGGATATTGAAATTTATTAGAAGCATGAAGTAAATTTATTTTGAGGCATGATTAACTTATCTCAGCTGGATATTTGAAATCTGCAAGCATGAAGTAAATTGGAAATTTGTATAATGAAGTCACAATCCCATTTGTGTAAATTTCATGTTAGAAATTCACAAACTAAAACTCGTTTTGATCAAATTCTTATATTCAAGCATCAACACAGAAAAAAATACGGCATATATATGATGAATAAGAGATGAAATTAAACACAAAATACAGTATAGGTGCCTGATTTTTTTTCGCAATACAAGTCTCTATTTCCGCAATGTGTGTTCATGAAGCAATGAATGAAGCTCACCAAAACATCAATGAAGCAACGAAAAAAAAAAAACAAAGTTTGAAACTCACTAAAACAAGGCTGCAGCACTTCAAGCTTGTCCAATCGATAAAAAACATTCTGCATAGACAAGTTATTTTTTTCAATATTCTTTCGTCTAGACGATCGACCAACAAGATAGATATTTATGGAAGTTTAAACATCGACTTTGTAGGAAAATGAATAACCTTGGGGTTTCACAAGAGATAAAGCTTGCCAACACAATTGTTTCTCTTCTTCGGTCTGGGTTGTCGCTTGTTTGGAGGGATGTTTTCTTTTATTGACAATTACCAAAATCAGATTCCAGAAAATCAGCACTTAGCATTATTCTAGGAATTAGCTTGATTTATTTACTTACCATATGTGTATATTTCCATGTTTTTGTCTCATGTAAAGTCTATATATTTTTAAAGAACATACACAACAATACAAGATACAGAATTCAAACACTCATTCTCTTAGTTTTAATGTGGTATCAGCCTAATCGATCCCTCCCTTCAGCCCATATGGCTAACAACCCTACTCCACCAATCTCCTCCCCCTACCTTCTCCATCCATCAAATTCTCCAAGCCTAATTCTTGTCAATGGCCTCTTGACTGGCGGCAATTTTCCAAAATGGCAAAAAGTCATGACTAGAGCACTAACTGCCAAAAACAAGTTAAGTTTTGTTGATGGCATCCTAAACCCCCCTGATTCCACCTCACCCGACTATCCCCAATGGAACCAGACCAAAGACATGGTTCTTACCTGGATTCTTAATTCCATAAGCCTCTTCATTGCTAATTCCCTTGAATATCACACCAATCCTCGTGATGTATGTTGATTTATCTTCTCGCTTCTGCCATGGCAACAATGCCAGAATATACCAGCTTAAACGTGCTTTCTCCTCCCTGCAACAAACCATAAACTTAGTGCATGAATACTATAACCAAATCAAACAGATTTGGAATGAACTTAGTCACCTTCAAAGTAGCAGTGACATCAAAGACCTGCAACAACAGTCTGAAGACAAGAGAGTCTTCCAATTTCTCCTTGGCTTAAATGACACTTTTGCCCCTCTCCGAACCCAGATATTGGCCATGGACCCCCTCCCACCATCAGCAAGGTCTTCTCCACCCTATTCCAAGAAGAAAAACAATGGCTTCTTCATCATCACACACCCTGATCAGAAACCCTAGCCATGTCCATTCGCACCCCTTACCAAAATAGCCATGGTTGACCAAAAATTCATGGAAGTGCACGGCGTGTGGTAAGGAAGGACACACACGCAACCGCTGCTGAACCGTCATGGGTTACCCACCTGGTCGAGACCCTCGCACGAAATCGTGGCCCTCTATCCTTGGGCAACCTCCATCGACGGCAAATCAAACCCTTGGGCAACCTCCATTGACGGCCATATCTGACTCCAGTCCAGTTCCTAGTTTCTCACCGAAGCTCTACCAGAAAATACTCTTTCTTATTGCGCCGGCATCCTCTTCCACCTCCATTTCTTCCGCAAATTTCATTGGTAATATTTTCTCCCCTTCCCCTTTTGATTTTCTCCTCAATCCGTACCTCCACTGGGTGGTGAAAAGTGGCGCAAGCCACCATATTTGTCACCGGCGAGACTCATTCACCGATTTTAGACGCTTAGAGTCACCTCAATTCATTCGGCTGCCCACGGGAGATAACATCCCAGCCGAAGGAATCAAGACATGCCTACTCTCACCCCTTCTCACTTTTATTAAATGTCTATTTTATTCCCACGTTTACTTCCAACCTTTTATCTATTTTCTAAATTACCCTCAATAATTATTGTGCTATTTCTTTCACTTCTAATTCTTGCACATTTCAGGACTCACAATTGATGAGGCCGATTGGAGCGGATGATCTTAGCATTGGGCTCTACGTGTATCGACCCAAACCTCCGATTGCTTTAGCCGCTCAACCTACTATTAATAAGACCTTATAGCATCAATGTTTAGGTCATCATTCTAGTTTTACCATTCCTAGTCTTTTTAATTCTTCATGTATCATTGTTGATTGCAATATTTGTACTCGTTTTAAGCACACCCAATTATCTTTTTCTCTTTCTACTAGTAAAAGTGTTTTTCCTTTTAATTGAATATTTTTGTGGTATTTGGGGTGGCTATCATACTTCATCTCTATGCGGGGCTCATTATTTTCTATCTATCGTTGATGATTTTTCTCGTACTACTTGGACATATCTTAAGCGTTTTAAATCTGAAGCTTATACTCATTTAACACATTTTTTTACTCTTGTCAGAAATCAATTTAAAATCATTATCAAAATCATAAGAACTGATAATGGACAAGAATTTCTCTCTCATCAATTTCAAAATTACCTTAACAAAAATAACATCATTCAGGAATGTACTTGTGTTGAAAATTCACAATAAAATGGTGTTGTGAAGCGTAAACACCGGCACCTTCTAAATGTTGCTCGCAGTCTCCACTTTCAAGCACACCTACCGTTAAAATTTTGGGGTGATCGTGTTCACACCTAACCACACGCAGTCACATTCTTCAAAATAAATCACCTTTTGAGACTTTTTTTTTTATAAAACACTAGCTATGATCATCTCCGCGTGTTCGGGTGTTATACACAGACTTTGCGTGCTCATCGTAACAAGTTCTCTCCTCGCACTACCAAATGTGTGTTTCTTGACTACTCCAATACTCATAAAGCATATAAATTTTACAATCTTGAAACTCAGTCGATTTTCTACTCTCGTGACGTCACTTTTCATGAGCACCAATTTCCTTTTCAAGATATACCTCCCTTCCTCTCCTTCAACTTCCCTTATCTATCTCATTGTCCCTAAATCTATAATGCCTCCTATTTTGTCTCAAGATTCCTCTGATCCTCCCCACCTATCCCCTCAACCATCTCCATCACTTTCACCACCTCCATCTCCATCTATTTCTCACCCTTGCCGCACCATTACTCGCCTGTCTACCTTCATGACTATGTCTGCCCCACCTTATATACGGAGCCCACGGCATCCTCATCTGTTACACCGACCTCAAATACCATTCATCCTTTATCTGCTTTTCTGTCATATTCTCATTTTCTTCCCTCTCATACTACTTATTTAATTGCTCTCATCACTTGCATTGATCCCTCATGCTATTCTGATGCTATTCGTCATTTTCATTGGCATAAGGCTATGATTGCCAAAATTTGCACCTTAGAGGAGAATTCCACTTGGACTCTTGCGTCACTTCCTCTTGGCAAGAAACTCATTGGCTGTAAATGGGTTTTCAAAACCAAACTCTAAGTTGATGGTTCCGTCAAACGATACAAAGCCCGACCAGTTGCTAAGGGCTACACTCAGGTTGAAGGTCTTGATTATCATGAGAGATTTGCTCCAATTGCTAAAATGACCATTGTTCGCTACTTATTGGCAGTTGCTGCGAAAAAAAATTGGATCATTCATCAACTCGATATCAACAATGCTTTCTTACACGGCGATCTTGATGAGAAAGCTTACATGACTCTACCAGCAGGATATTGCACTAAGGGGGAGACTCGTGTCTGCTAACTGAGAAAATCCCTCGACCTCAAACAAGCCTCCCGGAACTAGTTTTTTAAATTAATAATTGTGCTTCTTGATGCAGGTTTTCATCAGTCTCAGGTAGATTACTCACTGTTCACTCTTATCTCTCACAACAGCACTACTTTTGTTCTCGTATATGTGGATGATATCTTAGTCACTGGTAATGATCTCTCTCAGAACAAGACCTTTAAAAGAATACTATCCACTCACTTCAAAACACAGGATCTTGGTTCTCTAAAGTATTTTCTTGGACTTGAAGTTGCCCGATCTCATAACGGCATACTTCTCAACTTGTGCAAATATGCTCTTGATATTCTTTTTGATAGTGGACAACTTCCTATGGAACAACATCTAAAACTCAGTATTGAAGATGGTGATCTCCTTCTTAATTCTTGCATTTATCAATGCCTCGTTGGTCACCTCATTTATCTGATCATCACCCAACCAGACATCGTTTATGCAATTAATATTCTCAGTCAGTTCATGCATGCTCCGGTTCCTCACATGACTACGGCCACTTGGGTTCTCCGTTACATCAAAGGCACCCCAGGTCAAGGCGAATTCTTTTCTTCTTCTAGCAAAATACATGTCACAGCATACACTGATTCTGATTGGGCCAACTATCCTACCACTCATCGCTTTACCACCGAATACTTCATTCGATTAGGCACCAGTCCGATCTCCTGGCATACAAAGAAGCAGACTACTATGGCTCGCTCTTCCGTTGCAGCTAAATATCGAGCTATGGCCATCACCACCTGTAGCTCATCTGGTTAAAACATCTCCTCTCTAATATTGGCATCTCTCATTCCGACCCTTTCACTTTACATTGTAATAATCAATATGGATTTTTTACTGCACACAATCCTGTGTTTCATGAACGCACCAAACATATTGAGATTGATTGTCATATTGTTTCGTGAAAAGCTTTACTCAGGTCTTCTCAAAGCTCTTCATACTTCCTCACATGACCAAGTTGCAAACATCTTCATCATAGCTTTAGGCCATGATCTCTTCCACCATTTTTCATTCAAGTTGGACATTATGAATCTACATGCTCCAACATGAAGGGGAGTATTGATAGTTACCAAAATTAGATTCCAGAAAATCAGCAATTAGCATTATTCTAAGAATTAGCTTGATTTATTTACTTATCATATGTGTATATTTCCATGTTTTTGTCTCATGTAAAGTCTATATATTTGTAAAGAACGTACACAGCTATACAAGATACAGAACTCAAACACTCCTCTTAGTTTTAACATCTTTTCACTTCTTCGATCTTCTTCGAGCTGCAGTATTCGTCTTCTTCGGTCTAGAGTTGCTCGGGTTGCTCTTCGCAGGCATGTTGCTCTGTTCAAATGAAGCTTCCATCACAAGCCAAGCAAAGATGAGTAATGCTACAGCTTTTACCACACCTTTCTCCTTATTTTCTTTATTTATTTATTTTTTACTTTTATAAACCATTAGACTCACATTTACACGTCAGCTGGTATGCAAATGGATTTTCCATCTTGCCGATACCTAGCACTACTGCCCATCCCGCGGACCAAGCAGACATGGCAGTCAGCTTTTTAATATTTTTTAAAAAAAAAACAGCAATTATTGTGCATCAATTTTACTTTTATCATTTCTCCAACGAAGGTTCGTCTCCCTCCATCTCTCCTCTCCTAAATTCTATCTTCGCAGGAAATTTTTACCCGTCTCCCCTTCCCAAATCCCAACTTTGCAGAAAATTATCCTACAGAATAGTTCTCAAAGGCTTACGTCGTTTGGCTTTCCATGTCTTTGAAAGCCAACAAAAACTCCAACTGAAGACTTTTATCTGATATTCCACTTCTTATTTTTCTTTGGATATTCTAAAAACTCTTTGGTGAAGTGAAGCACAAATGGATATTACTCATCAAAAGAATTGCAGGAATTTAAGAAAGTTTACAAGAGTCACCAAGTAACAAGAGAGCAAGATACAAACAGAATCACGAACACCTGAAATCAAAAGAAACAACTAGACGCTCAACCCTTCCCTCCATC
This sequence comes from Platycarya longipes, assembly GCA_036559045.1. Taxonomy (NCBI): domain Eukaryota; kingdom Viridiplantae; phylum Streptophyta; class Magnoliopsida; order Fagales; family Juglandaceae; genus Platycarya; species Platycarya longipes. Next base: position 9,546,955 of record CM071799.1, on the reverse strand, counting down.
CACATAATTTCAAAAACAAAGAAAAAACGGAGACTACATATACTAGTGCTTAGAAATCGGTAGAGAGGAGTTGTTTATGGGTGTTTCGGGCCTTTCGATTGATGAATATTATTTTTGCTCCAATGGCGCAGTGGGGAAAATGTGCATGCCTACCAAAAATTGTGTCACTATTCGATGCCCCAAACGTGGGGGAGCTTTTGGCCAATCTGAGATTCTAACGGCTTTGGAACTACATGGTGGAGGAGAAAAGAAGGGATATCTTAAAGCAAGTGAAGGTCTAGGGTTTGAGGGAGGTGGTGAACAGAAACCATTAGTAAAATCAGTCTTATTCCACATCAGCATCAGTGCGCATGGGTGCGCCATTTCGCATATAACAAAACTTTTCCATGGGATTAGTGCTCAAAAGCGCCTGTACCTAGCAGCTTCCTAAACAATATATATACATAAAGATCATGATCCCATGTCTTGGTCTCTTCATATTCATTCAATCTAGTTATTAGAATTCTCTTAAGCCAATTCAAATTAAGCAATATCTAGAATATTTAACATCATTACTATGACCCTGAAATCCCTCTCCAAATATGAATATGCCATGACCTACATGACCTTTAACCAGTAACGTACTGCTATCTCCTGAGTCGCATGACATTGCTATGAGCAACGAGTACTTTGATGCTCTTATTCCAAATACAACTACGAATTTATGTCCGTGTGACCAATTCATGATGACATTAATGTCGTGAGAAATAAAAGGGAAAACATGAGAAGCAAGATGTTATATACGATTGGTTGATACTAAGAGTGGACGGGCTGATCAAGGTATATTTTGATGAAATAATATTCATGTAGAGTAGAGATCATTGGTATGTTTATTTTTTTGTAGCCACTGTAAAAAATGCTATTCTCCTTTACATCTTAGCCACATATATCATATATTAATAACCTGATAAAATGTGTGGTCTCATGGTTTAATTGAATATATAAAATAAATTTGTAAAAAATATGTGGATCAGAATTTGAAGCCAGGTTTTTTATTTGACCGAGCTATATGCCGTCAAGCTATTAAATTTTTGAGATCTATAATATAATAACTTAATAAATTGTGTTTTGCCAAGCTTCCTGCATGGAAGAAAATTTAACCTTACAGGCCCTATTAAAGGAATATGAATTGGCTTCTAGACAAAAGATCAATATGGAAAAAAAAAACCTCTATGAATTTTAGCAAGAATGTCCATGAGCAAGTATAGAGACAGATTCTGGACTCATGGTATGTTGAGGCAGAAAATAATTATGAGAGATATTTACGACTACCTCCGATGGTAGGGAGAAACAAGACGAGGGCTTTTTCTGATATTAAACACTGAGTATGGAAGTAATTGCAATGTTGGAAGGAAAAGGTACTCTCTCAAAGTGGAAAGGAAGTGTTAATCAAGGAGGTAGCGATGGTCATTCTGACTTACTCAATATCTTGTTTTCAACTTCCAAGTAGTTTATGTGCTAATTTGGAACAAGCGATGGCTCGATTTTGGCGGAGGCAAAAGAAAGAAGAGAAAAAGATTCATTGCGTAAGTTGGGCAAAGATGTGTGAACCAAAGGCAAAGGGAGGTGTTGGTTTCGAGATTTACGAGATTTTAGTTTGACTCTATTAGCTAAACAAGGATGGTGTATTTTAAATAGGGAGGGGTCTCTTCTTCATAGAATGTTCAAAGCACGATACTCTACGTGCACAAGTTTTTCTTTTTAGTCAAGATTGGGAAGAGACCCTCTTTGGCTTGGAAGAGTATTTGGGAGACTAAATCCTTACTTTTGTAAAGGTGTAGGTGGAGAATTGGTGATGGTCAGGAGGTGAAGATATGGCAAGATTACTGGATACCTGGCATCCAACCTGAGTGCCTACAAAATTTGGTTCAAAGCAATCCAAGTGATAATCAATTTCAAACAGTGAGTACTCTGATGAACCAAGAGACTAGATAGTGGGATATTGAAAAGGTTAGAACTCTCTTTGATCCAAATATTGATGAAAAGGTTTTGATAATACATATATGTCTTGAGAATCAACCTGATAAATTGATATGGAGTGAGGATAGAAGTGGGGTATTCATGGTGAAATTAGCTTATTGATGGCTCAGGTTGAACAAACAGCAATCCAAAAGAGAATATTCTAAGTCTCTCAGTCATAACAAGTTATGGAAAGCAATTTGGAATTTACAAGTGCAGAATTGGATAAAATCTTTTGCATGGAGAGTTTGTTTGGATTGCTTACCGGCTGAAGAAAATTTGAAGAAGAGGAAATTGGATCTGAATAAGGGTTGCTACCTATGTGAAGCAGATATTGAAGACCTACCCCACGTGTTATTGCTTGCCCATCTTTAACTGATTTATGGATGTATTATCTTCCTACCATGGCAAAGGTTAATTTAGCACTGAATTTTATTAATCTCATTGTTTAATTGAAAAGATAAATTCGATTTTATTAATCTCATTAAATTTTATAAGTAATTTTATACACTTTTTTAAAACATCGTGTAACCATCGTTAAGAGTAGTGTAGCTTCACGTGGATTAGATTTGTCTCCAACTAAAAAAAAAAAGGCAGAATCACTACACACCAGAATAGATCATTTGGCGAGAAAAAAAAAAGTACAGATCATTTTCCTCCATAATTTGTAAGATGCGGCTCGACTTGAACTACAGAACTGAGACAGGAGAATCAGGCCACACTTATCATCGGACATGTCAGCTATGTAATCCGGCATAGCTGACGTCACTAACATGATCTGACAACGCGCTTGCTTCTGCTGCATTATCTGACAGTCTCAGAAGGTCGTCCAGAGTGTAGACTCACCACTCCCACCTCAACATCACTCTCAGTCGCTCCTTCTCCCTCCAGTAGCAAGAGCACAGCAGAGGTGCTAATGCTGTTGCGCTTGCAGAAACTCTCGTTCTTGCACACTGGTTAGAGAACGTCCCGGTTGTTTCTGGCTCTCTTCTTTGACCATCTTTAACGTAGAGTCAGAGCCCCAGCTTTCATGCTTTCCAGTTTGCCAATTTCTGGTAGCCCATTTTTCACTTTTATTCCATTACTTTGAATTCAGAAGCCGCAATTTAAATCACCATATGTTTTTTTATATTGTCTTGTCTGTAGGGTTCGGAGCAATGAGTTGGGGTGATTCTTGGGACACAAATCAAGTGCAAAAAATGGGCCAGCTGAGACTTCTAACAGGGGATACATTCAAATTCTTAAAAGGAAAAGGCTTTCCAACTTTAATTGAATTCTATAACTCCAAGAAAATAACATCTATAAATAGCCTACTAGAAGTAACAAATACATGATCTTGATCTGATCTTTACTACTAGATTTATTTACACTTTTATATTTACTCTCTTATATTATACTAACTTTGACATTAGAGTTTTCCAGCGCAGCCCCTTTATTCTTCACAGATCAACCGTGTGGTGACAGTGTGAAACATGTCATTTACACACCGTATGGTAGCATCCCCAATAAAAAGTTGAAATCTCAAATCTAATCAAGTCCTGATTACCAAGTAGGCTCTCCACCATGCCAGGGACGACTCTCTCATAAGGCGAGTTAGGTAGTTACCTAAGGCCTTACAGTAGAAGAAGGCCTCAAAAAATAGGCGATCGTCATGTTCAAATGCAAGGGAATCCAAGTTAGATGATATTGAGCTGTCAAATTATATATTGATGGCGCTGAGATACCTTGAGTTGGCAGATCAGTGCAAATGTAACAAGTGATCATAATCTTTTCCTAATTAGGACAGTTTTGAGTATGTTTCGGTATTTTAGCCATAATTTTGGCTACGGTATTGGAATTACACATAAGACCTCAATTTAGAAAACTATTTTCGACGCGCACGTCGTAGACACCAAAAAATAATTAGTTAATTTTTTCTTAAAAAATAAAATTATTTAAACTAAACAAAGAGACTAATGTAGGGGATCATAGTCAAATGGATCGATGTGAAACTGTCAGATTGGACATTGATGGTGTTGAGATACCTTGAATTAGTAGATCAATGCAAATGTGGCAAGTGATCGTGATCTTTTTCATTTTGGGATAGTTTTGGGTGCTTTTTAGTATTTTAGCCATAACTTTGACTACAAGTATCGGAATTGCGTATAAGACTCCAATTCAGAAAGCATTTTTCGACTCACACGTCATGGCCATCCAACTATGCTTGATGTAATCTTTTTCGAGGTTGAAATCTATTATTTTCCATTTCGAATTCTCAATTTTAATCTTTCTATTCTTTATTTGGTAATATTTCATTTATTATTTAAGAAGTAATTTTGAATATGATTTAGGCCAAATTTTTGGCATATTATTTCTATTATTTTGTATCTTATTTTGGCATGATTATTGAGATTTTATTAATTTTGGTAAAATTCTTAATCAAACGAATTTTGGCTATATAGTTCGGCTTTTGAACTAATTTTTTACATTACTTGATTTGATAATTTTCAATTGAATATCAAGACATTTTATCTATGTTTTTTAGGTTCTCTTTTGTGTTCCCTCTTGTGTTCTTTCTTGTGAATCATCAAGTGAAACTAGCTGCAAAACAATAGCTATTCTATCCGGTGCAGACACGTTAATATCAAAAAATATTTTTTATATCGATAAATTTAAATCACTTGACGATGGTAGGTTACAAACAAATTATCTTAGTCTTGAAAGTTTTTTGAAATATGATATTGATGGTTTAAATTTATTTTCTGAACTAAAAGTTTTAAAAGAAATTTTACCAGTAGGAGAAAGCACTCTTATTGATATATAAAATTATATAAAAAGACTTTATTCTTTTCCAAATGCATATATCTTTTTAAAAAAATTTATTAACAATACCTATTATTCCTACTCCTGTAAAAATAAAATTTTCAAAATTAAAATTGATAAAATCTTATCTAAGATCAACAATGTCAAAAAAAAAGATTAAATGGACTAACCATATTACTAATCAAGAACGAGATATTAGAAAAACTTGAATATAAAAGTTTAATTAGTAATTTTGTATCTCAAAAAGTTAGAATAATAATTTTAAAATAAAATATATTTAGATATATATAACTTACTTAATTTCATACAAGAAAAAATCTCGTTTTAACTAATGGTCTTAGACCTCAAACTTTAATAAACTAGCCTTAGTAGCTCCTACATCTTTCATAGACATCAAAGAAGATGCGACTTGGGAAAAAATCCATCTCTCTCCCCTTGTCAATTTACGTCGAAATCAATTATGAATCGTTTATAATGTTTATCCCAATATTGTTCTCAGTATTTGGATGCGGTTTGAATTGTGAATTAAAATAATATTATTTGTTATTATAAAATTTAAGAAAGTTTAATTATTTATATTATTTTATATATAAATTTAAATAAAATATAATAATTAAATAAAATAAAATAAGATAAAATGAATTGAGTTGAGAAGTTTATGAAAATAAAAGAGTTGTTATAAAATTAAAATAAAAACTATTATTGCAAGAGAAAATATTTAGAACTTTTATTTCTCAAGAACTGAATTTTCTCTCTTCCTTTCTTTCTTTCTCTCTCTCCTTTTTTCTCTCTTTTCTTTTCTTTCTTCGTTCTGCTTCGTTGTACAAAATTGAACGAAAATGTTCGTATTTATAAGCATAAATTACTGTGCAAGTTAATATGCACGTTTACAAAAGTCGTTGAGGGGAGCTACGGATCACATGGGTTTGTTGGAGGGGGGTCATTCATCGCCCCACCCTCCTTCAATTATTGTTCTCAACACTCCCCATTGAATGACCACCCATAAAAAATCTGCTTTGTTAAAACCTTACCAAAGAAAAATCCAGTGGGAAGAAAAATCAATGGCGAAGGAAAAAGAGTACAATATTCTTATGTACCTCCAAGTGCTTTAAAATTGCCTCATTAAAACTTGCAAAAGAAAACCCAGTAGGACAAAACCTCAGCAAAGGAAAAAGGGTACAATCAGCACAAGTCATCAGGACATTTACTCCCCGTAATGACGATAGATCTTTGAGTTTTCGCATTCCAATGTTCTGCACAATTTTCTTAAATGTCGCAGTTGGTAATGCTTTCATGAATAAATCTGTCAGATTATCACTTGATCGTATCTGCTTGATATCAATTTCACATTTTTCTTAAAGTTCGTAAGTATAAAAGAATTTAGGCGAAATATGTTTGGTTCTGTCACTTTTGATATATCATTCTCTAATTTGAGTGATACAAGCAGTATTGTCTTCATATAAAATTGTTGAACTATCATTGATCATGAGGAGACCACATTTTTCTTGGATATGTTGTATTGAATTCAAGGTTTCAAGTTTCATATCTACGTGTAGATTTTGATGATAACAAATAAATTCAAATCTCAATCTCAAATTATTTACGCAATGGAGCGAAGCGCACATCAAGTATAAAAGAATAAGTTTACAAATGAAACTCATAGATTATTTTTGTACATCTCTTGATAAAATTAGAAATTGGATTAAGACTCCAAATTATTCTTTTTTCTCATAAAATATCAAATTACTTTTTTCACATATGCAAGACATTTTTAAATGTTTTAAGTTTTGAAAATTATGTTTTTCACATGTGCATAACATCATCAAACAATATAATTTCGAAAATTATTTTTTATATATAAAAATTTAAATTTTTAAGATGATTGATTATCATATTTGACATATGCATATTTTGTTTGAAAGTCTTGAAGGGTGGTTGTGTGTTTTTTTGACAAATGCAAAAGGTAGATGTTTGAAAATCTTAAATGGTGGTTATGTGTTTTTTTGACATATGCAAAAAGAAGATGATTTGGTTTGAAAAATAAATCATGCTCATTTTGTCATGTATGAAAAGCAAAAGATTAGGTTTGATTTCTTTGAAAAATGAATGGAGCTGTCTTTGACAAATGCAAAAAAGAAATGCTTTTATTTGAATTTTTTAAAAAGTGAATAGTGTTCTTATTTAACATGTGAATCTTTTCAAATTTGAAATTGAAAATTCATTTGCCTATAAATAGCTCACTTGAATTTTGCAAAAATTACAACAAGAGCTTACACATCTATTGCTAAGTTTTGCATCATTCTTTCAAAACTCTCATTCTCTCTTTTCTAAAGTTTTGAGCCTTAATTCTTGTTCTTTTTTATAGAGATATAGGTTGCGCTGTATTGTTTCTATCTCACTCATTGAGGAGTGTACTTTGATAGTCTACCCACTATCAACTCTTGTATTTGTAAGAAAGTGTGTATAACCTTTGTGTGTGTAGAAGGTGTTCTACACGGGAAATAGTTAAATCACCAAGTGTGAGGTGATTGGAAGTGTAGAGGGTGTTCTACATAGATTCTTTGGAGTGGTGCTGCTCATAGGTGTAATAGGTTTCTATCTCTACCTAAAAGAGATTGAATAGTGGATTTGGGATCCTCAAGGGATAGTTTGAGGCGAGGACGTAGGCAGTGGGGCTGAATCTCGTAAAAATACTGAGTTTGCTTCTTCTTATCCTACTCTTTACATTTCTTGCTGCTTTATATTCTGTTTATATTTTATATTGTGTATTTGATTTATAAGTGTTAATTTTTATAATATAACTCAATTCACCCCCCCTCTTATGTTAGTAATCTGGGCAACATGTTGAATCACTGATCTCAACCAAATACACTCTTGACTTGCTTTATGAATTGCAATAATCTTTGAGTGATTTGAAGATGTAGCAGATAATATCTGCTTGACATATCTCCATGATATAGCAATATCTCCATAAGTACATAAATATCTAGTTTAAGATCTACCTCTGTGTGGATCTGAAAGATAACATGCATTTGCATACCCAATCAATTGTGGACTTGATCCACGTTAAAAAAATAATCTAATATCAATCATACCTTGAAGGTAACGAATGACATGTTTAATATCATTTCATTACCTTCGAGTTGGTACAGAACTATATCTTGCAAGTAAATTAATTGAAAATATAATATCAGGACAGAGTGCAATTTGCAAGATACATCAAGGCTCCAATTGCACTGAAATATAGTACTTCAGGATCAAGAATTTCTTCATTGTCACCACAAGAACGGAATGGATCATTTTTCCACATCAAGTGATCAAACAATCATTGGAGTGCTCAAGGAATGAGTTGTGTTCATATAAAAGTGTTTCAGGACTTTCTCTGTATACATGAACTGATGAATAAAAATTCTATTTGATAAGTACTCAAGCTGCAGGCCTAGACAAAATTTTGTTTTGCCAAGATCTTTCATTTCAAATTCAATTTTTAAATATGTAGTGATTCTTGAGATCTTTTCAGGAGTTCCCACAATATTTAAATCATCAACATATACCGCAATAATGACAAATTCGGATTCTGATTTCTTAATAAAAACACATGGGCATATAGGATTATTCTCAAATCCTTCTTTCAATAGATATTCGCTTATGCGATTATACCACATGGGTCCAAAATGTTTTAACCCATATAAAAATCTTTGAAATTTGATAGAGTACATAGTTCTAGATGTACTTGTAGACGGTTCAGGCATTTTATATGCTTCAGGTATTTTATATGCTTCAAGCAATTTATATGCTTCAGACATTTTATATCCTTCAGGATTCTCATATATATGTCATGGTCTGAGGATCTATATAAATATGCAGTGACCACATTCATCAATCGCATCTCTAATCCTTTTGTAACAACCAGACTAATCAAAAATCTGGATGTGATTGCATCCATAACAGGAGAATATGTCTTCTTAATCAATCTCAGGTTTCTGCAGGAAACCTTATGCGACAAGTCGTGTTTTGTACCGCACAATTTCATTTTTCTCATTACGTTTACGTACAAATACTCACTTATATTCAACAAGCATTACACTCTTTGGGATTTGGACAACAGGTCCAAATACTTCTCGCTTTGCTAGCAAGTTTAATTTAACTTCAATAGCTGCTTTCCATTTTGGTCAATTATTTCTACGTCGACATTCTTCGACGGTTCTTGACTCAATTTCTTCATTACTTCTGGTAATGTCCATGGTCATTTTCTATAAAAATATGTTGTCGACAACAGTTTTATTTCTATCCAGATCTCCAGTACTCATGAAATGTATTGAGATCTCATTATTTTCAGGTACTTGTTTCTTTTTAAAGGAAAACATTTCATGAAACACCTCTTCAGGAGGTACTCTTCGGGAGTTTTGTACTCTTCAGAAGTTTCCTCTTCCGGAGGTTTGTACTATTCAGGAATTTCATCTTCAGGAGGTTTCTCTTCAAGAAGTTTATAGTCTTCAGGAGGTTCCTCTTCAAGAGATTTGTACTCTTCAGGAGTTTCCTCTTCAGGAGGTTTGTACTATTCAGGAGTTTCCTGTTCATGAGGTTTGTACTTTTTCAGGAGTTTTCTCTTCAGGAGGTTTGTACTCTTAAGGAGTTTTCTCTTCAGGAGATTCCTCTTCAGAAAATTCAACTATACTTGTAGCTTGTATTATGGGTATTGGTTCTTCAAGAACGTTAAATTCATTTTGTATCATTTTCCTTCGAAGAATTTTGTCTTTTGCACCAATAGGTCTTCCACACTTCAGGCATATCTTAGACTCATTTTTTACTATTTTAACAACTTGTCTTTTAGGGACTTCAATTTTTACTTAAGTAATATATGATTTTACAACACTTTTAGTGTCTGTAAATATATTCGGTAATTAATTTGTAACACTTTGCAAATAGATAATCCTCTAAACTCCTAGTTTACTTTCATTTGTAAGAGAATCAAATTTAGACAGGGTTTTATTATTCTAAATAATTTCTTGTCATGCTTTAGATACTGACTTTTCGTTATTTCAAAATATGAAAAAAGAAATTTACTATAATATATAAAAGTTTAGTATAAGTAAATCAAACTTTTTCTCTGAAGAGTCCTTAGGCCTAGGCTTAGGTGATAGCTTGAAAGCTTTCTTCACCGACGAAATCTAGATGAAAGCTATCTTCACTATCTCTGGTTAATTGAATAGATTCTTAATAATTCTAAAGGATTTTGGAGTCACTTATCTTAGGCTTTCACATCCTCTCTTTCTCACTTTACACGCATTTCACATAAAGATTTGGTGATTGACACTCTTGAAGAGAAAGATAAATTAATCTCTTAATCATAGTAGAGAGGAGTATGAGAGAGATAGAGAAAGATAGAGACAGAGTAGTAACTACTGAAGAAAATTTTGTATATCTTAATAAATTTTTCTAGATTGTAAAGAAAATAAAGCACTATTTAAACAAAATTTTCATTGCAAATATAAAAATAAAAAAAAATACATTAATTGGGATGAACACTTTCATCTTCAATCAAGTGATCAATTCTACCATCAGGATCTTCAAAGAAATAAGAAACATTAAGATGAGTGGTATCATCTCCATCTATATATAATGAATCATCTGATGGTTCTACTAAATTTGTTTCAAAATTTTTATTCTTTTCTTTTCAGAATTTGTAGGACCGTTGTGCTGATAACGTGTTATAAAATTAAAATAAAAACTATTATTGCAAGAGAAAATATTTAGAACTTTTATTTCTCAAGAACTGAATTTTCTCTTTTCCTTTTTCTCTTCCTTTCTCTACCTTTTTTCTCTCTTTTCTTTTTTTTTCTTTTTTCGTTCTGCTTCATTGTACAAAACTGATTAAAAATGTTCGTATTTATAAATATAAATTACTGTAGAAATTACTATACACATTTATAAAAATCGTTGAAATAAATTATGGATCGATATGACATGCATTTGTTGGAGGGGATGATTCATCGCCCACCCTCCTTCAATTATTCAATAAAAGTCATAAATGAGATTAGCCACTCATAATATTCAACCCCCATATTTTTTGTTTTTTTTCTTATTCTTCTTAAGTTAAATGCAATAGGTAACAAGGATGAATAAATTTTTTTTATTAAATTATTAATCACATCGGCCCTTATTTTCTAGGAACAAGACAAAAAAACCTCGTCCTTATAATTGTCCTGGTTTCGTCTTTGGTCGTTACTGATCTCTTTTGCGCTCAGAATATCATATACAGGAAAGATGGATTTGTTCAACACATTGCTATGTCTTTGCATCACCTGGGTCATCATCCAAGCCTTCCGCATCAGCATGGTTCGACCGAAAAAGCTTCCACCAGGTCCAAAACCATTTCCAATAATCGGAAACCTCTTGGATATGGGTGACAAACCCCACAAGTCCCTGGCCATGCTTGGCAAGATTTATGGCCCCATCATGTGCCTAAAGCTCGGCCAAGTAACAACAATAATCATTTCGTCGGCACAGACGGCAAAAGAAGTCCTTCGAACGCATGACCAGATGCTGTCCAGCCGCACAATCCCAGACGCAATCCGAGCCCACAAACACGACGAGTTGGGGATGCCATGGATGCCAGTTTCGACACAGTGGAGGAACCTTCGCAAAATCTGCAATGGCCAGTTATTCTCCAACAGAGCACTCAATGACAGCCAAGATGTGCGGCGGATGAAACTGCAAGAGCTCCTTACCGAGACTCGTCAAAGCAGCCTAAACGGCGAAGCAGTCGATATTGGCAAGGCAGCTGTCAAGACTTCGCTTAACCTGTTATCAAACACAGTATTTTCGTTGGATTTGGCCAATACAGATTCTGACGTGGCTGGAGAGTTCAAGGAGATTGCAGGAGAAATCTCAAGGGAGTTAGGGAAACCCAACTTGGCAGATTATTTTCCTCTGCTTAAGAGAATCGATCCCCAAGGTGCAAGGCGGCGCTTGACCGCTCACTTTTCAAAGATAATAGACATCTTTGATCGCTTAATTAGCCGGAGGTTGCAGTTGAGGAAAGTGTCTGGTTATGTCACGAAAAGTGATATGTTAGATACCCTTCTCAACATCAGTGATGACATGAACAGTACGGAGTTGGACAAAACTACGATAGAAAGCCTGTTTCTGGTATTTATCACTATTAATATTACTCTTTCTTTTTCTTTGACGCGCGTGTTTCTTATTAATTTTCTGTCCGAATAAATCTATTTGTTCTTTGTTTTGTCTTGAGACATCGACATTTTTTTTTTCAATTTAGGATGTGCTTTTTTAATGATAAAGTTTTTGAAAAAGATATTTAATAATAGTAAAAAAATATATAAAAAAATAAAAACAACTCCACTAATTTAACAAAAATAAAAAATAGTATTAAAATACATAAAAGGTGTGGTATGGGATTACTAATACTCTTTACGTATTAAAACTTAAAACTAACATCTTCATCCATCTTAATATGGAAAGAAGATATTTTTCAACTTTTTTAATGGATGGTGTCTTGGATTAGGATCTATTTCTTGCGGGCACCGAGACGACTGCAACTACAGTGGAATGGGCAATGGCAGAATTATTCCATAATCCAGAGGCGTTGTCGAAAGTCAAAGAAGAGCTTAAGCAGGTAATTGAGAAAGGTAACCATTTAGAGGAATCGAATATTGCAGGGTTACCTTACTTACAAGCCATAATCAAAGAAACGTTCAGATTGCACCCGACAATTCCATTGTTATTACCCAGAAAAGCTAATGCAGACGTAGAAATCAATGGCTATGTTATCCCAAAAGGTGCACAATTGCTAGTGAATGCATGGGCCATAGGTCGAGACCCAAACTTATGGGAAAATGCAAGTTCATTTATGCCAGAGAGGTTTTTGGGATCTGATATCGATGTTAAAGGTCAAAACTTTGAGCTTATACCATTTGGTGGTGGAAGAAGAATATGTCCTGGTTTGCCTTTAGCAATGAGAATGTTGCACTTGATCTTAGGTACTCTTATCCACAACTTCGATTGGAAGCTTGAAGATGGAGTGAAAATCAAGGATATGAGCATGGAAAATAAGGTTTCCAGCTTAACATCACAGATTGCTCAACCACTTAGAGCTATCCCTATTCCAGTATAAATGAAGTTTAGTAGCAATAAATATGTATGTGGTGACTTGTGTTTTTATTTTGTGTGCTTTTATTTGTATTTGAGGTATATATTGTTATGATGTAGTTGTAATACTGTTATTATTATTACTACTGAATAAAAGCTGAGCTTTGGCTTTAATTAGAGGAGGGAATTAAAGGGGTCGTTTCTTCTTTGGAAGAAGAAATAAATAGCTTATAAAATTGCAGAAAATACCAAACGAACCTTTATTGGAGAAATGAAATATATGCCAATTAGTAAAATAACACCAGCCCGCTTGATATATTAGTATATATATATTAAAAAGTGTTTAAGCGAGTTCCAGATCGGAATTCCGGGTCAACCCGGTCCGGAACCAAGAGGCCAAATCTGGTTTAGACTCCAACCCAAATTCATCCGAGTTGAAATCCAGGTTAAATTCGGATCAATCCGATTTTTCTTAAAACCAGAAATCCGGATTTTAAACCGTTTTTTTTTTTAAAATTTCTAAATGGGGTATGTTAAAACTTATCTATATTTCTTCTCCTTTCCTTTTCTTAAATGGAATATTAGGATGAAATTCCAGCATCATCCAAGTTACAACACTTCATTTTCTTTCCTCAATATTTGATTTGTTATAATTATTAATTAAAATAATATTATATTCACCTCTCCCTTAGAATTTTTATTTTATTTGTATCTCTCTTCAAACTTGCTTCTCACAAAATCCTTGCATTGAGGTGTTCAAATAAACTTTTAATATGGATTCATGGAGGGCATCAGACCAATGTATATAAATTTACTCAAAATAAAATAATAATCGAGCTTGAAACAAATCCCTCCATCAAAAAATTTCTTTTCATTAGCCAAATATAAGAATACTGTATTCTTCCATACTACCACTAAAACGGGGGGGAATCATCAGTATCTAAAACTGTAGCATTAACCCCAGCAAGCAAAGAATCTCTTAAACCTAATAAAAAAGAAAAGGTCCTACCAGCAGTAAGGCTACAGAAGTAACAACCAAGAGCAACCGCTAGATATGCTTTACAACTGCAGAGAGACTTTGTTAGTTTAAGGCTTCAAGCCACATCAAACCGCAATCTTAAAGACATTAACAGTCGGGCTGTTCAAGCGGGCTGGATATTTTTCCGGTCTAACTTGCAACCCAGATAACCGGATTCCGGTTCTGAATTTCGGGCTAGGTTTAACCCAAAGCAGGATCTGGATTTCTAAAACCAGATTAAATGTGGCCCGGATACGAATTTAAAATCCAGATCCCGTATTAAACATCCGATAATCGGATTTGTATAAACTGAAAATGAAACCCTACCCATTTCTCTATTTCATTCTCCTGAATCCCGTTTTCCTCTCTCTTCTCATTAGCATCATCTCTCTCTCTCTTCTCGCACAATCTCCCATTCCTCCCTCTCGCCTCGCTTGATCTCTAGGTTCGATCGAAGAAAACCGAACATTTATCCCTCATTGCTAATCGAGGAAACCCTAGCCTCCCTCCCTCAATGTCGATCGAATAAATCCTAGCCTCCCTCTCTCAGTAACGATCGAAGAAACCCTAGCCCCTCCCTCAGTGACGATCGAAGCAACCCTGTCATCCTTGTGACCCCAAGGTATAAATTTATTTATTATTTTTCCTTTTATTACTTTATTGATTTGGGTCTTCTTTGTGCTTGGATAGATCTACTAGATCTGTTGATTCAATGAACTTGTCCAATGGGATTTTTCTTGTGTTATCTCTCATCGAAATAGATTTGGTCTTTCTCTTTGTTTTCGTTGACTTCATGTGTGGTAGTGAGTGGGTAATGTTTTGGTTGTCCATATATATCTAAGTTGTTTTTTAGTTTTTGAGGATCTAGGCTACTCGGACTTGTTTCCTCTTGATGCATAGATTTGTAGGTTGTCTATTACTTGGGTTTGTATTATGATTTGCAGCTATATAGCTCAATTGTTTAACAGAAGCAATGGCCTGTGTACAATAGAATTACTCACTTTTTATTGGGGCGTGTAAATTAATGAAATTGTTTTTCTTAATACCCTCTCTTGATGGATAGTGTTCTGAGAAAGACCTCTTTGAGAGTCATAAGTAATTTCTTTTTTAATTGGTTGAGAAGAAAAAAATAAAGGTTAAGTAATTTTCTGAGACTCTGAAAATTATACACTTGAAATATTATTGCACTTGACATTGAAATA
This sequence comes from Platycarya longipes, assembly GCA_036559045.1. Classification (NCBI taxonomy): domain Eukaryota; kingdom Viridiplantae; phylum Streptophyta; class Magnoliopsida; order Fagales; family Juglandaceae; genus Platycarya; species Platycarya longipes. The sequence goes on along the minus strand of CM071799.1, from coordinate 9,531,823 downwards.
TTTTAGTTCAATTATCCACTTGACTATAGATTATTACACTTGATTTTTGTAAGAGTTTGGATCATTGTTTGTGATTTATTTTTCGTTCACAGGTTTTGAAGGTGTACCCATACCCTATAACTGTCACCGCGGTTTAGTTTGGTAATGTACTTGTTTTGAGGCATCTTAATCTCTATAAAAGGCCCAAAATTAGCAATTCACAGGTATTTTAGATCATGTGGAGGTTTTAGGATCTAATATATGGTAATTGATTTCGTGTAGTGATTCTTATTTTTATGCAACTTCTTGCCAGCTTGCTGCTATTTTGCTACTGGCAATGGTGCACACGTTAGGGAACCTTTTCACAAATATGAGTCTTGGAAAAGTTGCAGTTTTCACCTTTTATTTTTTAGTTATTTAATGTAGCTTTAAGTCATAAGATTAGGTTGAAATATTTTTACTTAAAATATCAGTAGGCCAGTGATGATATATTGATTTTGTTTCAACATGTATATGTATATGCAGATAATCACAAACCTTTCTGTTGAATACATCATGCAGATAAGCTTGGAATAGCAATGATGGTTCTGAGACAGTAAATTCATCAGAAACTAAATTCAACTGTGGAAGAATGTATTGATTGCATCAAGTAGACATAATGTACTGGTGGCTCTATATAATCCTCTCTTGATATGTAATTTCATATATTGTAATTTATGTTTTTTATTGCAATGTATGTAATTTTTAAGGATGAGAGTAGAGCTTGTGTTAATTTCATATATTGTAATTTATGTTTTTAGTTAAAAGGTAATTAGTTTTATATATAAAAGAATAAGCTTTGCAACATTTTTTATAAAAAAATTATAAAATATAGGCTTTTGGAAAAGAAAAATGCTTCTTGAAAGAAATTGAATAATATAGGATTTCGTAAAAAAAAAATTAAAACAAAAACGGTTTTAAAAAAAATCTTAAAAAAAAGGGTTTCAACCTGATTTCAGAATCCGGATTTTAATGAATCCGGATTAATCCAGGTTCTGTCCAGATCTTAACCCGGGTATATCCAGGCCGAAAACCAACCCGGATTTGGAACCTGGATCTGGTCTGGTTATATCCAGATTTCCGGTCCGGTACCCATATGAACAGCCTTAATTAACAGTAGCATCTCTTCCTTTAATATTCAGCATTGTATTTGGGACGTCTTAGTTTAAAACCCCACTTAAAAATATTTCAGATGCTTCAACTTGAATGATAGAATATTCCATGAACAGCTTTACTTCCCATTGCTTTCATCAGTTGCACCAATATTTGCATAATCGTGTTGTGATGCCTGAAAGGGCTTTCCAAATAATGCCTAACAAAACTCCAACTAACTTCTCACAACATCCATAACTTATCCAAGTCAAATGCCAGCCAAAAAGAAAAAAGTTTGTTCCACCAAGTTGATCGATACTCTACAAAGAAAAAATTATAACTACATCAGCATCAAACTTGTTAAGAGTAAAAAAATCCACAACATCTTAGACTATATCAATTGTTTCAGATTTTTACTCAAAGAAAGTGAACTACAAGAACTGTTCACAAGTTAGTAAAATGAAAGTCAAAAGCTTTAGAGAGTGACTGCATCAAACACACAACCAAGCATGAAAGAACATGAAACAATATAAAGGGTGACAGGCTCAAGAAAAACAAGTTACAGTTCAAAAATATAAATAACAAAATAATTACCATGGTAGAATGAAAAACAAGAAAATTCAAACTGGGACGAGAAAATAATTAATCATAGAAGATCATAACAGCAAAAATCCTAGAATAATGTAGCTACAAACCCACAAACAAAAAACCTGCAGCGGCAATGAAAGAAAGTAATCACTTGAATAACACAGAAAACATTAGACAAGAAAGAATTTCTTTCCGAGCCCTGTATTAAAACATAACACCTTACTGCCCCAAAAGCAGAATTAATGTCAATTGCAAACTTTCAAGGTCCAATCTATATCCCTATCAAAATTTCCACAAAACACCATCGCACTACAATAGATTCCATATTTTAAAAAAATAAAGCCACAAACATCATAATTGATTTAAAAAAAAAAAGTTCTTTAAGAAAAACTGGTTATCAAGTTGAGAAAAATTTCAACTATCAAAATTGAACAAATCTGGGCTTATTTTCTCTAAATCTTGGTTGGGATAACAATGGTCCTGAGAATTCAATATGCTTGCCTCTGCTTTTATAACCCTAGTACATCATTAGAAGAGTAACTCAGCACTAGGATGAACGAGTTCTAAACAAATTTAAAACGAATCTTGCCTTTTTAAAGCAATAGCAAATCAAAGATCGGTTTCCAACTTCAAAACCAACCCAAAGAACTGGTGTTAGTTCAGTTCACCTTTTTTAGTTTCTTCGACACACAAAAATTACTTACTGTGAACAAACAAGTACATGAAACCAAGACATTGAAAATCTAAACGAAACAGAGAGCAAATGGCAAGGGAGGCTAGGATTTACAGAGACGTAACCCTCGTTTGGTTGGCGGAGAGAAAGAGCAAAACGCAAAGTAAATCTACAGAGATTTACGACTCACCAATGGAGATTATACGACGAGATCAGCGACGTATTGAGAGAAAGGGGCGCTAGGGTTTAGATTTCGTTAGAGAGAGAGAGAGATATATATATCATATATTAGAGGAACCGGGTACCGGATGTTAGATCCGATACCGCATTTATAATGAGACGTGATGGTCAGCAGTCCAGCTGCTGCTGCGGTAGCCTCTCGTGTGAACAGTAATTTTACTGTTTATATAACAACAAAATTATTATTCACGTGAGCTGCCAATCTTTTTTCTTTTTAAGTCATATCCGGCCCATATTAAAACATTAAATCAAATAGTTTAAAATTTAGATTTGGGATTTAATTTAATCCGGATTCGGATCCGAAATTTGAGAATTCGGTTTTTAAATCAGATTGGATAAAAAATCGGTCTGGATGAACACCCATATATATATATATATATATATTATGAGCAATGTTATAGGCAAACATTAGACAAACGCTAATTGACATGAACTATTAAACAAAACGTATCGTTTTCATTTTTTTCAATTTCGAATCTATTTCTTTATTTTTTAATTTATAGATATTGTGTAGTACATAATAAATATCAAATAGCATATATTATCAATTAATATTTGTCCTGCTTTTATATGTGACTTTTATCCCTATCATTTTTATTATTTTATGCCCATCCAGGAGTCAAGAGCTGAAAAAAAAAAACAAACATATGCTAAATAAATGCAAGTTTTATACGCCGACCCTACTCATGACTTTCGGTCCATTGCTGGGGACATCTCCGGTACTGTTGTTCTGTTACGTATGCAAGAGGCAATAGATATTACTTGAGCTCTACAAGATCTGAAACATGTTTTTTTTTTTTTTAAATATATATATATTTCCAATCCTGCTATTTAATACACCCAATAGTCAATACGTCATGCAAAAGTTTCCACTAATAATTACATACATCTAATTTGTAAACTATAATAAATTCCACATAATTATAGGTAGTAGAATTCCAAAATTTAGTAATAACTATTGTATGTACGACTTGTACTGATTAGCAAACTCAAATCCAATTATAATAACTAAAAATAAATACATTATTTTGAGATTAAAAGATAATAATAACCTAACTAGGTTTCAAAACTCAATGAGCTGGGGCGCGCTTTAAATTTCGCACGTGTAGTTGGTCAGAACAAATTAAGCAGGTTAACTCACTACAAAAATAAATAATTTATTTGTAACTAATTATTTCTAATAAAATGAATATTTTTAACTAAAATCAATTTATTTTCATTAAAAATAATTATTTTCGTTATAAATAACTGGTGACAAATACCTGCTTATTTTGTTGTGACTATATTGCTATTAGCTGCAACACATCCAATTGCATGCGCGTATAATACTAGCAAGAACAATTCCTAATTAATTGAGAATAAGGTCAAACAGGATGCAGTTGTGAATAAAGGAGCATTTACACACTCTAATAGTATTGTGACACGTTTGCATTCCAATTGCAGAAGAATACAACCGCACACAGCAAATTCCTTCTCTCTTTTCCCAAGGCACATCAGGGTGGAGAATATATGATTGATCAGTGATCACACAAAAGAAGATCGTGGAAAATGAATTAGACTGTCAAAGAGATATCAGGTCCAACGATCGAAAATTCACCAATAAAAAATGCCTTTATGGGAAATTTTTTAGCCCAGAGAGAGCAAAAAATCCCAACTTTATTAGATGTCGCGGCGAGAATGAATCATGACAAATAGTTTGAAGATAAATACTAGCGCTTTTTCCCAAAGGCACATTGTATTTCCTTACAATTATTTTTACTCTTTATTTTCTATTAATCTTTTATTTCGATTGGATTTATCTCCACCATTGGATTTAAATCAACCCAAAATGTAGGGCTAGGATCTAATTTTCCAAAATCCTAATTTTCCTTCATTCTCGTCCCTCTCTCCTCTTCTCTTCTCTTCTCTTCTCTTCTCTTCTCTTCTCTTCTTTCTTTCTTCCCCCTTACATTACTTAATATGATATGGCGAATTTATTTTATAATAAAAAAAAAAAGTTTTACAATCTGATTACCCTATCCCGCCTTGTCTTATGTTTTAAGGTTTTCTTTAATTATCTTTTTGTAGGTCAAGTATACATTAATCTATGAGATCATGAAACTGTCTAAATAAATTTTGAAATATTAGGCTGTAGGCTATAGCTGGCACTAGTACAAGAACAGAACATGAAAAACGACAGCCATAAATGGGTGCTGTGAGCTTAAAGCCAGTTTAATTTTTCACAAGCACGGTCCTTAAAAATAAGGTTTCGGGCAGGCAAGTCAACTTGGCTAGGCTGACAGTCTCTTGTCTCTCTCATTCAAGCTGGTCTTTTTTTCTTCCAATTAAGGAAAGCGTCCTCCAGCCTTCTTCACCTTCAAAAGTCGCAACAAGAGCGCATCAGAACATAAAAAGGATTCAATCCAGCCCCAAGGTTGTTGCATGTCCGGGTACTACTGCATGCATAAACTCTCTACTATTCGAAATGAATGCAAACGAATATGATCAAGGTAAGTACATCACTACAAGAAAATCAAGCTTATATGTCCAATCATTTACAACCAAAAAGCTATTCGCAACTCATTTTGGACGTAAATAGCCATTTCGCTGAAAATAATCGGTCGCATGGATTACTCCCGATCTAATTCCAAGAACTTTCTTTTTTCTATTAAATTGCTCGCTTACATGGATTACTACTCCCCTCTTCTTTGTGGAAAAAGAAGAATAAAATGAAGTTAATCAACCTAAAATGCAGCTACTGATGTTTTGATCAGTATTCACTAGTACTATTACCATATATATACTATATTTGCAAGGTTCTATAAACAAGGAAAAATGCTAAAGTCACACCACTATATTCCTGGCTGGTGTTTTCTATTGGGGTTTTTTTTTCTCTTCTTTTTTTCACTTAAGAATTAAGTATTTTTTTTAATGATGTTGTGAATTTAAAAAAATATATATTTAAAATGCATAAAAAATGCATAGATGAAAAAAAAGAAATACACTAAATCCCCCAGGTGTGGATGTAGAACTATCCATAAACCACCCACACACACACACACACACACACACACATATATATATATACTAGTAAAGATGTTAAGTGCCCTGAGGCACCTATGCCTGGTTGAAAATATTATTATATTTTACAATCAAAAGTAGTAACCACTGAACCACATCAACAACCTTCTGTTTACAAGCAGGATTTATACCCTGAATGTTTGCCTAGTACTTTGATATCCTTCTTATAATACAAATAAATGCTATGAAAACATTGGAAGAGGAATTTTTCTCATTAATATAATATACAAAAAGAAACATGTTGAAAGATGACAACTCTTTCCTAACTTACACCTTTACAATTACTTGGATAACTGACACATCTACCAGATTCCAAAAAGTTGAAACCTAAATGAAGGAACGCCAAATATCCTCCAGCAAACTAAAACAATCAAAACTTGAGGAAATCATTAAGTTTTTGGTAGCTCTATCTAGACTCGTTTCTTCCCTAACATTACAGGCAACAATGTCATCTCTAGTTGCAACTCCAAGCAAGTATCGATGTTGTTACAAACCACCAAAGCCCACTAAGCTGAATTGATCAAGTCTCCATCACACTACAAAACTCCAAGGAGTTCTTCAAAAGGATGGTGATCCTTATCAACATGAAAATAAATGCACCTATCTTTCAAGTAAGAATTATTAAAATACCAAATATTTCAGATGCAACTTAGTTGTCGGATATTTATTTTAATTTGCTTCACAGATGAATATCAGAAAAAATCAAGTCAATGGCTCCAGAAATTCTGTGAAATTTAATCTTGCAACCAAATTTTACAAGAAACGAAAATTGAGGGGACAGTTCTAGACAATGTAGAGCAGGAAAATGGGATAAACTAAAATTTCAAATCAGCTACTAAGAGTACACTAAAATTTGCTCTATGTTCGCACTACATGTTGCTCTATATTCCAACAAATATGGTTTCTTTCCTAGAAAAAACAAAAAAACAAAAACAAAAGAGCACCAAAAGCCCTAAATCCTATATATTGTCAGAAATAGATAAGCCCAAAATCAAAAATAAAAAAATACGGTGATGCCATAGCAAGCAGCAGGACGAAGAGAGACAACAAGCAAATAGAGAATCTCACTCAAAAAAAAAAAAAAAAAAAGTGGAACCAACAAAGAGAAGGGGATTTCAACTTACTCTCTCAGTCCGTGCATAGCTACGCCCAAGGCTTTTCATTTTTTTATTGGTTAGTTTGCTTGTGTTGGTGTATTGGGTAGCTGCTTTGATTATTTGAAGAAGTGAAAGAGAAAGGTTACATCATATAGAAAAAGCAAAACCTTAAGGGTTAAACAGAACGTCGTTTGGAGAAAATCTTTTCATTTTTGTTTGTACTTCTTCATTGGTTCTGCATTACCTTTTCATCTCTATCAAAGAACTTCAACTTTAAAAGGAAGCTTCTAATCTTTAAGCAGGACACAAAATTATACAAACCAAATAACAGATATATCAGTTTCGCTAATGCAGATTACTAACTTTCTGATACTGAAAGGTTTACCACACAGCCTTTCAAAAACCTAAGCACAACTCTCAATTGCACCTACTCGTTCGGATGAATAGCCAACACACCCCTAGCTCTTGAATTTAATCCTATCTCCAGAGATAAATATCAGAAAAAGCGAACTTCAGGTACTCTATGCAAAAAAAAGAAGGGATAGAACTTTTATATGCAATGACCAATTCACACCAGTATTAGTCAATTTACAACTGTAGCAATCAGTGATATGCTGAACTGCAAGATACATATACCAATATACCATCAAACTTAAATTGCTATTTTCAAGGATATTTGTTAATTCTATTATTTTCCTTTCAAAATCATCCTGATTCTATCTAAACAAGAATCATTTTTACTCTTTTCAAGACGTGCAAAAGTCCCAAGCAAACGAGCATACCTATAATTAGTCAGGGGGATAAAGTTAGCAAGTTTCCCAAAATCCAGGTCAGCCTCAAGACTCTATGTGTCAAGAGCAGCCCTCCATGCTTCTCCATCATGCCACACAACGGAATCAATGACAGGCCCCTTGTCATCAAAGCTCTAAAACATAGAAACAATACAACTTACTAACATAAGAAACTCAACAAATATAAAAATAAAAATATACCTAGGACTTACTCTGCTTGCTTTTGTAGAATGTCTGTTTTGGAGATCTTCGCAGGGCCTTTTCAGGTTTGTACCTTTCAGTTTAGTGAGTTTCTAGAAAAACAATATTATGGTAAGTGATATAAAGAAGAGATAAAACACAGCAGGCTATGCAAGCACATTTAAACCCGTCTAGAAACTTTTTTATAGGTAAAAGTTATTAACGAGAATGAAGTAGGCATTGCCCAAGTACACTATTTAGAAACATGATTGATTAAAATTTATTGTAGTAAAATAAATCAAACTCTATTTATTACTAAAAGTCATTGTAGTAAAATAGTAGTTACAAATATAATTTATACAAATATAATCTTTAATATCAAAACAAAACCTAGAATGATTAAGGCTGAAAGTCCAATATAAAGATAAAGTGAAGCCCACTAAAAACTATACCTCTGCTATAGCTTGAAAACTAAGGGGTAAAATGTAAAATGTAATGAAACTCAAGGATGATAATGTAATTTAACACCAAAAAATCCAAGTATTTGGTTTCACACACACGCCACGCCACCAGATTATCAAACACTAAGGGTTATCAGATTGAGAAGGAGAGGGTTATCAAAAAGTTTCTATATGCAATGACCATATCACACCTGTATCAGTCAATTTACAACTGTAGTGATCAGTGATATGCTGAACTGCAAGTTACATATACCAATATACCATCAAACTTAAATTGCTATTTTCAAGGATATCTGTAAATTCTATCATTTTCCTTTCAACATCATCCTGATTCTATCTAAACAAGAATCATTTTTAATCTTTTGAAGATATGCAAAAGTCACAAGCAACCGAGAATACCTGTAATTGGTCAGGGGGATAAAGTTAGCAAGTTTCCCAGAATCCAGGTCAGCCTCAAGACTGTGTCGAGCAGCCCTCCATGCTTCTCCATCATGCCACACAACGGCATCAATGACAGGCCCCTTGTCATCAAAGCTCTAAAACATAGAAACAATACAACTTACTAATGAAGGAAACTCAGCAAATGTAAAAAATAAAAATATACTTAGGACTTACTTCTACTTGCTTTTGTAGAATGTCAATTCTGTTTTGGAGGTCTTCACCGGCCTTTTTTAGGTTTGCACCTTTCACTTTATTGTGTTTCTAGAAAAATAATACCATGGTAAGTTATATAAAGAAGAGAGAAAACACAGCAAGCTATGCAAGCACATTTAAACACATCTAGAAACTTTCGTATAGGTAAAAGTGACTTTATTAATGAGAATGAAGTAGGCATTGCCCAAGGACGCTATTTAGAAATATGATTTGCTAAAATTCATTGTAGTAAAATAAATCCCTGAAGATCTTACATGAGACAAACGTAGAGGAACAATATTTCTCAAAGATAGCAAGTTTCTGATATTCAAATTGCAGGAAAAACTTAGTTCATCTGAACAGAATTATGACCTAAAAGCAAATAAAGGCAGACATCTTGATAAATTAAAAATCCTAAAAAGGCAGACTATTTTTTTTTATAGGTAAAAGAAACCTATATAGGTAGACTATATAAGTAACAAAGTAAATACTGATTTCATAATCTCCTCGAAAGCAGTCAAAAGAAACAATTGTCTGGCTCTTGAGTATAGGAAAGAAACGATGGACTTGATTAATTCATAGGGTTCTGCAAACACCAGATATCCCATGAATACTTTTTTTCTTCCTTGGTTATGCTATGAACAATACTTAACTCACCTAAACTAATACATGAATGAAAACTACCTCATCATTTTAACTATAACAATAATAATGACCACAACAACAGCAGTATCAACAACAACAATATCAATAAAAGCACCAAGACGAAGTCTTTAAACAAACCAAGACCTGAACTTTGAGGAGTCCATCAATCTCTGCATCCTGTCGCTGTAGCTCACAATCAATGTCATCGCCATTAGGCAACAGCAAACCCAAGACCAAAGCTCTGCATGCACGTACAACTGCTCTTAGACAAAACAAAGAGACCTTCATGGCTAAAAAAAGACCAAACAATATAATTTCTCACTAATCTGTAGAACTGGAAACTTCCTATAATTATAATCAACCCAAAGAAGTAAGAAGATTGTAAGCACTCGAACAATGTTAGAAATATGAAAGTAGTAATGTCATAAGCAACAAAAGAAAACAAATTTATGACAATAGACTAAATATTCAGCGGGTCTGCAATAATGCCAAACGGAAACATAAACATCTTAGACAGCTCAAGCCCTAGGAGCATGTGATAACATTGACTTTGTTCAGAAAGGCACAATAGGCACCACAAATGAATTTAGAACACACAAGAAGAAGTAAAAATTCTATAACCTACGAACTAAATAACTATTGGCATATAATGCATATAAAACATCATACCCTCTTTCTTATCACTGGAGTTGTCATCTCCATCTCCTCCCCAACAGATTGGGCCTTACGCGTTAAAACAGGTGTAGTAATCGGATATCCACAAAAACTCAAGAAATTGTACCAAAATCGTACTCATCTAAGAAAATAAAAATTAAAAATTTAAGTAAGACGAAAAAAAGCTCAAAAATTAAAATATGAAAACTAATAAAATAAAATAGAATAAAAGTGATTACCTGAAAAGAAACGAATATGGTGGTTTGGATCGAAATAAAATAATTCCAACAATAGAGTACGAGTACAAGAAACCCAGACAGGGGGGGAGGAGGGGGGGGAGGCCGCCGGTGAGAGCGGGTGTTACTGGTGGTGGATGGAGTCCGTGGGTGGCGGCGTACGGTGGCAAAGGTGGGGAACTCGTGTATAAAGGGGTAGGTTTCGTGCGTGGGTCTAGGGAGGATCTGTGGGCTCCAGGTCAAGGGGAGGAGGAATGGGGTCGTCCTGGGGTGGTCGTGGTGCTCGAAGGTGGCTGCTTGCGGCGGTGTATGGCTGCGCGAGGGAGAGGAATCCGTGTGAAACCCATTTCGAGTTGTGCTCGTGTGCGGTTGATAGAGAGGCTGCCAAGGGGCTTAGACGGTGGGGAATTGCTCTCCGGAGCAGAAGGGAGCTTCCGGAGGTGGCAGTGAGGCTGGGTGGCCGGCGGTAAGGCCTAGCCATGGGTTGGTTGGAGGAGAAGCTGAAGAGGTTTGGGGGCGGTGTCGGAAAAACACTGGATGCATGGGGGCAGAAGTGAAAGATGGAAGGGAAATCATAGGGATCGGATGGGCTGATATAAGTTTAAAAACAGAACTCCAATCAACATGTGACACATAAGCAAAAATAAAGAAAAATTAATGCAATCGCAATTTAGCCGATCCAAAATTCTGAGCCATCGGCCCATCTCCTCTCTCCATTTGTAATTCTCAAAAGCAAAATTCCGACTTCACATTTCTTCTCTCATATCTAATCTCCAATTTGATTCCTTCAACACTAACGCTGTTCGATCTTGGATTTTTTTTTTTTTTCTTTTATCTTATTTTTTGATTTGCCACCACCTGCAAGATGTTCGAGCTTGAATTTTTTTTTTTTTTTTTTCAAATTATATTCCATTTTTTCAGAATGAGTAAGAAGAAGGGAAATCTCAAACGTGATTTTTTTTTCATGTTTACTTCATTCCCTCAAAAAATGACATGGAACTCAATGAAGTTGAGGTATAAATTATCTTTTTCAATCGAAATCAGGCATAATATTTGGTTCTGCATTTTCTATAAATTATCTTCCAATTTTTCGTTTTTCGTTTCAGTTTGTTGTTTTTCAGTTTTTTATTTTTCGTTTTTCGTTTTTTGTTTTTGTTTTTATTTTTGTTTTTGTCTTTCATTTTTCATTGGGCAATGCCACATACCCCTTTGAAATTCATCCCGTTTACATCTCGTTTTGGATTTTTTTTTTTTTAATTTTTTTACATGATTTTTAAATAAGTATTTTATGCTTTTTTTTACATAAATTTTTTAACATCCTAAAATATTTTTAAAAAATATTAAAAAAAAAATTACAATATTATTTAAAAACATTTATTTAAAAATCATATAAAAAAATTTTAAAAAAAAAACCCATAACAGAATGTGAACAGAATGGATTTGAAAGGGATAAATAGTATTTTCTTTTTTCATTTTTATTTTTCGTTTTCAGTATTTCATTTTTCGTTTTTCAGTTCTAGGGTCTTCTTCCAGTTTTTCGTTTTTCGATCCATTTCATTTTTCGCATTATGGGGTGTTTGTTTCTCGAAAAAAACGCAAAAAAAAAAAAATCAAATTTTATTTCCACCTTCTTCCATTTTAACGGAGGGCCGAATCAACGGATCATAATCTAGATTGATTCTATTGATTTAATATAAAATAAGTGTAAAATAAATTATGTGTCACAATTTTAATAAAGGGCTGTTTTTCAAGGTTTAACAGCTCGACCAATTTATAGTATCTTTTATAAAGAAAATCACGATTTATTACTGTAGACAAAGATATACGCTTTTTTTATGTATACAAAAATAAACATAAAGATATACACAAATAAAGATCATGATCTCATGTCTTGATCTCTTTACTTTTTTTTTTTTTTTTTTTTAGCAAACAAAACATATATTATAAAAAGAAAATATATATCATCCAAATACAAATTTAATATATAACTATTAAAAAGGAGGATCTTTATCGTTATAAAATTGTAAAATACAAGAGAGAATTGGAATAAGAGGAAGATTTTTAGAGGCTTGCATTTCAACTGTCCATTGCATTAAGTCATGCACACATCGATTTTCAGATCGATGAATTTTCCTTACTTTTCAATCACTAAAGATAGTGAAAAAAAATTTTATGTCTTTCAATGATAGGAGAGATGATCCATTTATGATTGTAAGACGAATTATTAATGGCTTGAATCACCATATTGAAATTTACTAACAAGACAATCTTCTCAATTCCTCTAAATTTAGCTTCTTAGATAGTCATTAATATTACTTGAGAGTCACCCCAATTAGGATTGTTTGTGCTAATAAAATCTGTTTTGATAAAGATTGCATCCCCTTGAGAATTTCTGCAAATAGATGCTATTATATTTTCATGATCTTTGACAACGACATCAAAGTTGAGGATATAAGCATCTGGAGGATCTTCATGAAGGATTTCCTTGACACTACATGAGAACTTTACTAGGGACTAAGTTTGGGAATGCTCACGAAATATTTTTTTAACAAAATTGACAAGGGTTATGAAATTTATAGATATATAATCATGAATGATCACGTTCCTAAAAAAACCAAATAGCATCCATGACTAAAGTGGCAAAAATCTAAAAGTGATGGTGTTCTTCATTCGAAATTTTGAGAACATGACCTGGATTAATAATTATGTAGACCCATTCAATGATATATTGTCTAACAAATACAGTTATATCAAGAGACCAATTAGAGTTTCTTCACATAATTTGCGCATAACAACAATTCAAGAAAATGTGATTGAGATCTTCAACTCCATGTGGCAGAGAGGACAATTTAGGCAATTCTCCTGTGAATGAATGAATTTTTGGATCTTTACCTTTGTTGGCAAAGCATCATGGAAGGTTTTCCAAAGAAAAAGTTTCAGATGATCTTACAACTTTAATTTCCACAATGTTTTCCAATTTACAGAATGAGAGGAGGAAGCAAAAGCAACCTGAGTATTTGTCAATGCTGCATAAGCAGATTTCATTGAAAAATCCCCTGTAAAATGATAATCCATTTGATCTGATCAGAAACCACTTGAAATTTGATATTAGCTAGAGAAATTTTTTGAATCTCTCGAACTGTGTTTCAAAATAGTTTAAAGAAGCAAAGCATTCCAATGACGAGGTTCTCCTATAATTAATTCAAACACTGTAGAAGAATTATCCTGATGATCAAAGTTAGGATTTAATTGTGATTTGAGAGTCAGAAGAGTGGGAATCCAAGGGTCTTGCCAAATTTTAATCATGCAATCATTATTAACCTAGTAACAAAAACAAGAATTAAGAAGATCTCTACATTTTAGAATTGATTTCCAAAACTAGGAATCAAAAGCTTTGTAGACCACTGAGAAGATTGTAGCATTATTGAAATACTTCTTAGAAAGAGTCTCATTCTAGACGGTACTAGAATCCTGAATGAAAGCTCAAGTGAATTCAGAGATCATAGCCAAATTGAAAAATCCATTTGTTTGAAACCAAGACCTTCCATAGATTTACGACAACAAATTATATCCTAAGAAATTGAAATAAATTTTCTTTTTGAAGGATCAACAATACCCCACCAAAAACATTGAAAAAGATAATCAAGATGATTTGTGATGAATTTTGAAAATTTTATAGTAGCCATAGCATAAATGGAGATTGCACTTGCTACAGATCTAATAAGTATCGATCTAGCTACTTGAGAAAGAATTTTGGTTTTCTATCCTTGAAGTTTGTTTTGAATCTTCTCAACAAAATTGTGAAAAAACTTTTAGTATTTGCTCCACGGTTGAGAGGCAAACCCAGGTAAGTTGTCGAATGAGAGGAGACTTTAAAGTTAAAGAATGATATTATCTCCCTTTTAATCGCATTTGGGATATTATTACTGAAATGAATAGAATATTTCTTTTGATTAATCGATTGATCCAACCAAAGAGTGTAAGTGTTTAAGCAATCTTGAAACCCTTTAGCTGTCTGCTTGGAGGCCTTTCCAAAGAGGAGAAGGTCATCAGCAAAAGAAGATGAGAAATCGAAGGACAGTTATGAGAGATTTTAAGAGCTTGGACGAGACGGTTCTACTCTTTCTAGAAAATTAGTCGAGAAAGAACCTCACTCCCTAAAATGAATAGAAAGTGGGAGAGAGAGTCACATTGTCTAAGTCTCCTAGAAGGATGAAAAAACAATGAGGAGCATCATTAATCACAAACGAGTAGGACACAATGGTAATGCATTATTTAATCCAGTTGATCGAACAAGCATGGAAGCCAACATGTCGAAGAACAAAAAGGATAAAATTTCATTTCATAGAGTCAAAAGTTTTGGCCATATTTAATTTAACTGCCATGAACCCATATTACCCTTCTTTTTTTTTTTAAATGATGAAAAATTTCATAAGCTAGAATGGAATTTTCCTAGAGAATCCTCCCCGGAATAAAAGCAGATTGGAATGGAGATATGATTTGCGGAAGAATCATTTTCAGACGATTTGCAAGGATTTTTTATATAATTTTATAGCACACATTAGATAGATTGATGGGACGAAATTGATTGACATCATTATTTTTATCCGTTTTAGGAATGAGAACCAAATTTGTGTGGTTCAGGTCCCTAAGAAGCTTCCCACTAACAAAGAAATGTTACACAACAGCAATAAGATCACCTTTAATGATATCCCAATAAATCTTATAAAAAAAGTCTAGTAAAACCATCGGGTCCTTATGCTTTTGAAGTCGGGATACATCGGACGATGGTTGTGATCTCTTCTTCAGTAGGAATGGAGCAAAAAAAAATCATTATCATTATTCGAGATTTTATAAGGAAACATTATCAAGATTCACTAAAGGAGGATTTGAAGTAGTATAAGTGTCTTGAAAATGATGAAGAGGAGTAGAAATGATGACTATTGGATTAAACGACTAGTTATTATGGCCTATTTTTAGTATTAAGATCATAAGTAGTGAACCATGAAAGATAGAATTTTTGTTTCTAGAGCATTTCTTCTCGGAGAATGAGTTTATTAATATTCTTTTGGATTGTATATTCTATAGAATTCTCCATTAAGTCATTTTGGGATTGAATAGCCAAAAGTTTGGAGTTGAAAAGTTTCAAATTGTTTTGTATGTGTCCAAAAGAATTGATATTCCAAGCTTTCAAAGCTTTTTTTGCCACTTTCAACTTTCTTAAAAGAATAAAAGAAGGGGTACCTACAAAGGAGGAGGACCAAGCCAAATAGATTACTTTAATGCTGGAAAGGTCTCTAGTCCAAAATTCCTCAAATTTAAAAGACTTGGGATAAGAATGAGAGTTTGGGGTATTGAATAAAATAGGAGCATGGTCACAAGCCATCCTATAAAATGTTTTAACAGAAACTTGAGGAAACAGGTTAAGCCATGAAATATTTGCCATACTTCTATCAAGTCTTTCACGAATAAGACTGGGTTCTATCCGATTATTACTCCAAGTATATTTAGGACCTTTGAATCTCAGGTCAACATAATCATTAGTGTCCATAAAATGAAGACCTTGAGGACAAGATGAATGAGCAAAAGGGGTACCACCAGATTTTTCGGACTGAGATAAGATGGAATTGAAATCTCCAATAGTCATTGATGGATCAAGATAAGTTGCAATTTTGGAGAGATAATCCCAAAATTGATATTTTTGTCTGGGTTGAGCGGGACAATAAACTAAGGAAAGTAACTAGGGTAAGTGTAACGAATCCAAATACAGATAATATTACTAGACACATGAACAATATCAAAATCAATACCAGGATGATACATAAACAAAAGACTACCCTATTTCCTCAAGGATGGGACATGCACAAAAAGATTAAAACTAAGCCTATTAACAATATTAATAGAATCCTTAGACGCCATCATTGTTTATGAAATAAAGATAGCCTTATGATTATGATCGCTGATAAGTGCTCTTAAAAGATTGAATTGCACGTGGCCAAGCAAGACCACGACAATTCCAACATATAAGCCTCATGGCTCCTTAGGTGACAATAAAGAATTTGTCACTTCGGTCTTTGATTCAAAAGGAAAAATATTCTTTGCCTGAGCTTGGACTAAGTTACCCGTAATATTAATGGCTTGATGATGCTCGCGACTTGTTGGACCGCCATATTGTCTGGAGTTTTTTGAAGAACTTCCCATCTTCCTTTGCCTTTCTTCTTTTGCAGAATCTCTCTAGTGTTTTCAGAATGACTATTTTCAATTGGAATGATGAAATTTTCCTTAATAGAGTTGGAAATACCTACATCCTAAAAAACCATGTTAGAATTCAAAAAAAGATTTTTTATGGGGGTAAACTGGTACATCTTTCCTCCATGGAATCCTTTTTTTTTTTTTTAGAGCCTCATCCATTGCTAGGTTTTGAAAAAAGTCAGGAGTCAAACGTGTGTGGATAACCAACTGAGGCTGTGAGTGATCAGTTGGGGAAGAAGGTACATTCAGGAATGGATTAAATTGAAAGGAATTGAAAGCTAAACAAGCTTTATCTTTGGGACTGAATTTAAAGGAGAGATTTTGAGTCAGCTTGGGATGAATATTCAGATTAGAAGCAGCCTTTAATTGATCGACAATATTCTTGAAGAAAGGAGGTGGGTTATCATTAAGAGACTCTTCATCACTTGAGCCTTGCGGAGAGATCAAAAGAGTAGAATTTTTGGAGATGCCTACTTGCTCTCTTCACTTGTTCATTCGATCTAATTATTAGAATTCTCTTAATTAAGCCAATTCAAATTGAGTAATATCTAGAATATTTAACATCCTATGGCCATAAAATCCCTCTCCAAATATCATTGTGCCATGATCTACACCTTTAACTAGTACTGCTCATGTCTCCTGTGTGGCATGGCATTGCTACGAGCAACGAGTTTGATCCTCTTATTCCAAATACAACTTGGAATTTAAGGAAAATCCGTGTGACCAGTTCATGATGACATTAATGTCGCGATAAATAAAAGGGAAATCAGAAGCAAGATGTTACAATTGGTTGATACAAAGACTAGACTGGCTGACCAAGGTATATTTTGATGAAATAATATTCATGTAGAATAGAGATTACAGTATTTTTTTTTTTTTTTGTAGCCAGTGTGAAAAATGCTATTCTCTTTTACATCTTTAGAGCATTCCCAATAGCTTATGTATTATACAATCAGAATATATAAAAATTTGGATAAATAATATTTTTAAGATATTTTTAAGAAAAATAAAATAAATGTGTTTTAAATGATGAATAACAAAAACAATTTATATTGAAATATAAAGTACACAGAAATAAGAGAGTAAATATAGTATAAATAACTAAAATTTGTTTGACTTATATTTTTATTTTGTAGAGGGTTACTTTACATAGGACTGAATTATATTACAATGTATATAATAACATATTATAAATATAAAAAGATATACAAATATTACAAATTTACTAGTAAAAAGGAAATGCTTAAATAGAATAAAAAAATACTATTTAAATGATTTGAAGAAAAATTAATAAATAATCTGATATATAATATATTGTAAAAATTAAAAATTAAAATTAAAAAATAAGTAAAATTTAATAATCTATTTTAAAAAATAAGATAAAAAAAATGTTCTAATGTCACATCTATCATATATTAATAACCTGATAAAATGCGTGGTCTTACGGTTTAATTGAAGATATAAATTAAATTTGTAAAAAAGATGTGGAGAATTTGAAGCCAGGTTTTTAATTTGACGGGGCTATATGCCGTCGAGCTATTAGATTTTTTACATTTATCATATATTAACTTAATAAAATGTGTGAACTCATCGTTTAGTTGAAAAGATAAATTAGATTTTATTAATCTCATTAAATTTTAAAATTAATTGATACTATCTACAATTTTATAATAAGTAAATTTAAAAAGAAAACCGTGTAAATAAAAACTTAAGTCTGTTTAAATTTTGAGATTAGATAAATTGAAATGAATTTAATTTATTTTTTAATATTATTATTATTTTAAAATTTTAAAAATATATATTAAAATTTTAAAAATATATATTGAAATTCAAAATAAATATATAAAAATTTATATTTTATAAAAAAAATAAAAAAAATATAAAAATAAATTAAAATGAATTGATAATACTTTTTAACCCAAACCGAGCCTTAAAATTGTAGCCATACGTGGATTAGATTTCTCTCCAACTTAAAAATAAATAAAAAAAAGCATGGTAATTTGGTAGATGCGCTCAAGTTGAACTGCCGAAATGAGAGAGGCCGAGAATCAGGCCCCACTTATCATCAGACACGTCAGCTATGTAATAGGACATAATTGACGTCATTAACATGATCTGACAACGCGCTTGCTTCTGCGGCAAAATCTGACAGTCTCAGAAGTCCTGATCACGTGCAGAGTGCAGAATCACCACTCTTACCTCAATGTCAGTCTCAGTCTTCCCTTCTCCCTCCATCTGTATGCGTGCATTTTTGGTAGGAGAGAGCAAGAGCACAACAGAGCTAATGCGGCTGCGCTTGCAGAGGGACTCGTTCTTGCACACTGGTTTAGAGAACGTTCCCCTTGTTTCTGGCTCTCTTCTTTGACCATCTTTGATATGGAATCAGGAGCCCCAGCTTTCATGCTTTCCAGTTTGCCAATTTCTGGTAGCCCATTGTTCACTTTTTTGTTATTCCGTTGCTTTGAATTCAGAAACCGCGATTTCAATCACCATATGTTTTTTCTGTTGTCTTGTGATCTGTAGGGTTCGGAGCAACGAGTTGGGGCGATTCTTGGGACATCATGAAGACCAATGAATCAAGTGCAGAAAATGGGTCAGCTCCAGTTGGGTTAAATCTTGAGCTTGGACAATATGGGTCTGATCAAAGCACAAAATCGTGTGGATTCACCGTTCTTCAGCTGCAGGAGTTGCAACTTCAAGCATTTATCTACAAGTACATGGAAGCTGCGCTTCCGGTGCCTTATCATCTTCTTCTTCCTTTGTGGAAGACTGTTTCTAGCTCTCTACCTTCAGGTCACACAAGCTGTAAGTATCCCAAGTCCTCTCTTTCACACACAGGATTCTGATGTCAATATCCCCAATCTTCTTCAATTTAATTACTGTCCAAGAGATTTGATTTGGGTTTGTTTAGTTCATGATTTCCTGCCTCAAGTGTTGGTGTCTGGCCCCATGCCTTGGGACTATAAAAGTAGCATGGATCCCGACCCAGAGGCTGGGAGGTGTAGAAGAACAGATGGGAAGAAATGGAGGTGTAGCAAGGAAGCTGCTCCAAATAAAAAGTACTGCGAGAGGCATATGCAAAGAGGCCGTCAGCGTTCAAGAAAGCTCGTGGAACCAACTAATACAGCTAGTTCGTGGCCGGATGCTCATAGCTCAAGCACCAACCTCTCTATCTCACTCTCTGTGAATAGCAGCAGCAGCAGCGGCAGCAGTACTCTCTCTCCACTACTGGGTTTCTCCTCCCACGATAGTTCTTCATGTAGGTAGCTAGCAACTCAGAGAGAGAATGGTGCTTTGCAAGTGTTGGGAAGTGCAGCTTTCTGGGTTTTAATTGTTACGTAAATTAGTCCGGGGATTACGTGCGGACTTTGTCTGTCTTTGAACAGCAGTGGTGGTAGTACCAATTTTGTCATGGGTGTTGGGCCTGTTCAACTTGAACTTTGGAACAAGACAAGTTTGTTTGTTCTTAAATGTTTAGGTCTTGTTTCATATAATTTTTTCTTTTTCAATCAAGTAACTTCATTAAATTAAAAGTAGATATATGAGGTTCTCCAACAAAAATGCCCTAAGGGCCAAAGCAGCAAATAATATTGCAAAAGTGACGAAAAAAGAGAAAAAAAAAATTGATTTTATTTAAGATTTTTTTTTAATCTCTATCCATATTTTACAATAGGACGTTTCCTTATAAAAAAATGGATATGAAGTATTTGCTAGAAAATGAATAACGGTTCCATCGCTAGTGGCGATGGAACCTCTGTTAGAAGTAGTGGTTGAGGCAGATATATTGTCACTCGTTGTCTTGAATTGATTTTTAGAGAGTCTTACAATCCCTCTTTCGTGATTACGGATTATAAAAAGCGATAATATAGGATAACAACTAGAAGTGGAGTCGAGTCGCTGGTGAAAGACCAACCCAAGCAGTGGTGGTATGTGCATTATACAGACCACTTGTATAGATGAACAATCTGATAGATCCAACAAATAACTCATACGGCCGTGCTTGGCCTCCAAAGTCACGTGCCTCCAAAACTCTTCCAAAACGCGATTGTGTATGAGCTAAGTACATGACAGAGGTTGTGCCAGCACACAAGCCAATCAAAATGGCAAAGCGAATTTAAAGATCGGTATCTATAAAGGTTGGGGAAGCAGCGCGTATTGGCCAGAGCACGTTGATAAGTAGTAAATCAACATGATTGGCGTTAAGGAAGAAGGATTTAAGGAAAATTAGGAAAAACCCAACGAAAACATAGAAAATGCAAAGAACACCAATAAACTTACACTAGAGAGGGGAGAAGATGGCCAAAGCCTAAGCTTCGAGCCCTCTCCTCCCAATAAGAGAAAAGCTAGAATTTTTCAGAAGAAGCCTTCAAAAATTGCAAGGAAAGAGGAAAATGTGAGAGAGAGAGTTCTGTTATATCCCTTTGATTAGGTTTTGTTTCATATAGTCCGCCCAAATGTTTATCTAGAATGGTATTTTTGTCAAAAATAATTCTCACCGAGCAGGATAGAAATGTAGGAATCGGAGAAGAATGCATATTTCTGCCGAGTTACCAAATCTTTAATCCAAGAAGTTAGCTGAATTTGACGAACGTACGTATTTGGAATGAATGATCAAGCCAGAGGTGGTGGTCCAATGCTGGGAGCAACCTAACTCTAAGCAAGGAAAATGGATAAACTCCTAGACCTCAACCCAGGTCAAAATTATAGATTTCGGATTATAGATATTTTAGGTTCAATGGGCCAAAGTCTGGACACTGATTCAATTTTTTAAGCCATAATTTTGTCTATGATCATTGATCATAATCATATACCCTAATACTTTGCCAACAAAAGAGAAGATGTGTCCAGACTACTATATCGTTCGAAAATTTTATGTACCATATTATCATTTTTATTTTATTTTATTTCATTATGTAAAATAAAAATAAGATGAGAGTATAGTATATAGTATTACTTAGTTTATTCTCGATCAATAGATACCCTCAAATCAGATGCAAAGAATGGAGAAAATATTTCTCTTATTTCAAATTCTCGATCAGGGAAAATAATAATATTGTCTTCTAAAGCGTGCTTAGATGAATACTATCTTACCTTGGCCTCATTTATCTTTACTGTTTATTTCAAATTATCTCATTTTATTTAATTATTATAATTTTTTTAAAATTTTTATATAAAATAAAATAAATATTTTTAAATTTTCAAATTTTAAAACAAAAAATATATTTAAAAAACATATTTAAAAATATATATTTTAATATTATATTATTTACCTTTTAACTTTCCTCTCACCTCTTCTAAAAACATAAATTAAGCCTAAACAGAAAGGAGGCATTTTCATTGGACGACATTCGTAGCCCACAATTATATCCAAGAAAATGTTTTGGGTCCCACAATTGATCTCACTTTTTTTTTAAATAATAATTAAATAATTCTTTATAATGATGTTATAACTTTTTTTTAGAAAAATCTTAGGGTTCGGTCCAATCGAAATCTCCCCGTTTGCAGCCTCTGTCATTATTGGCAGTAGTGAGCGATATTGTCCAGCTCATCGGGACCAGAGAGTCCGGATCCGAAACGGGTTTAAGGCCGCCGGGAGCCACCGAAAGTTGCTGGGACTCGCCATCGCAAGGGTGGAGTTGCCGGCTTCCTCCGGTCCGATAGACTGGGCGGTGTCGCCCACCGTCGCGGCAAGGGCTGGGTGAGACCGAATTTACTATAAAAATTCATCTTCATTTTATTTTTTATTGTGTTATTATTATTATTTTATTATTTTATTGTATTTTTTATTGTGTTTTTTAAATTTTATTATTTTTATTATATTTTTAAATATTTTTTATTATATTTTTGTAGATAATTAAAAGGGATTGTAAAGGCGCTGAGATGCAACCCAACCGCACCAAGCGTCACCCTTTTTTGTAATGATATTGTAGATTTTTAAAAATATATAAAGTAATTAAAAATGCATTAAAAAATACTCAAATAACCTCATCGATGACTTTTATCGTACTAGATCCTTGCTGGATGCGGCAACGTCTATTGAATTAAGGAAAAGTCTAAGAAGACCAGTAATGATTTTGTTAAAATTTATTATAAAATTAAAATAAAAGTAAAATAATTAAATAAATTTTATATTAGATTTATCAAATCTAAAATTATTTAGTTTTAATAAATAATAAATCATTTAAATTTGTCAAATATAGAGAATTACTCTTTACTTTTCATCTTAATATTTTATTCTATTTTTAATATTTAATATACTAAAATTAAATATGTTTAAAATATTCATATCACTAAGACTTGCTAAATATTATTTTTTGGCAAATTGATTATTAATTAATATATTAAGTATATAAAATTAATATTTAATATCTCGAATTGACTATTATTTACAAAATTAAAAAAAATTAATTTATGATTTACTAAAATTAATATTTAATTTATTAAGTTTATTTGCAAAAAATTTTATTTTTTTAATTAAAATATATAATATTATATTATTATTTAGATCTCGATTGAATTAAATCAATATATAACTTTTGACTAAAATTATATATATTATAACCAAAAAAATAAATTTGACCTTCAATTTAAAATTAACAATGATTAGACCATTACTAATGATCTAGGTCCCGTTTGTATTTAGAGAAGAGCTCAACTTATTTCAACCCATCTTTATTTTATTATTATATTTTTATAATTTTTATATAAAACACAAATTCCTATACATATTTTTTAAATCAATTTTTAAATTTTAATACGTTTTTTTTAAATCTCAAAATAATATTAATATTAAAAAATAAATTAAACTCCGTCTCCAAATCCAAATTAAGCTCAAAGAGACTGCAATTTGAGTTCTGTTTAAGGTGTCCTGCTACTGTAACATTTGTTTTTATCTTTTTTTTCTTTTCTGATTTTTCCAGAATTCCAATCCGTGCCCCTGCCCTTATTTCTACACCGAAGGCTTCCCTCAAACTCGTGACGATGCCCCTCCATCGGACCTATCACCAATCGGCACCGGAATCTCCTCCGTCCGACCTCAAATCCGGCATCTCCTTCACTACAATGTTTATATCTCTGACGCAAGAACGAATCGGCTTGATTACTGATCACCTGCCATCGATTTTCTTTTTTTCCTTTTCTTTTATAGGAACCTGCCATCAATTTTCATATAAACAAATTTCATAGGAAAAAAAAGGATGAAATAGAATTTTTCGATAACCTAAAAAACCTGAATGAGTATATTTTTACATTCAAAATCTTCATGGCATTTTTTGCGGGAGAAAGTTTTGGTCATATAGAAAAAAGAAATCCCAATAGGAATTTTGGTTTTACTGATTGAATTGCTCATAATTTCTTTTTGGGTGGTGAATTTTTCTATATTATTCTTCTTCTTCTCTTAATTATTGGCTTGGGTTTGCTAACCAGTTTGATTTGGTTGGTTATGGATATTAATTTTGCAGGAAAAGCTTAATAATTGACAGAGGAATTGCGTACCTGTTAATGGCAATTGATCTGCTACTTACCTGTATGATTCATTTTAAAAACTGTTCGCTTTTGCTTAGGTTTCCTTACCTGTTAATGGGTTTCTTTTTTTTTTTTTCTTTGCTTTTGCTTTTTCGGCTTTTAGACTAACTGAAAGTGTCACTATTGAGAGCATGGATTATTGAGAGTATCTATTATACTCATAAATAATGTTTAAGAGAAATTGATTCATTTATCTTTAAACATTACTCATGAGTATAATAAATATTTTTAAAAAGTAGATATTTTCTAGTATTACTCCTAATTAAAATGCGAAATGCAATCTAAACTCTAAAGTCCACAAGTGATCTGTTCATTATTTAAAAAAAAAAAAAAGGAAACCCAACATATAGTATAAAATGTGAGATATTTTATGTGGATCTAAAATTTAGCTTTTAAAAAAAAAAAAATACTTAGGATTTATCATTTCTTTTAGAAACTATTATTATTTAGAAAATAAATATAAAATGGAGCAAATAAAAGCAAGAAGTAAATTCTTCAAAGAAGTCCCTCCTTCAAGTCTTGAAAACTCCTTTTCTTTAGAAAAGATTCGAGTGGTCCCCTTATTCTAGTAAAGGTCGTCATCTTAAGATGTTGAATTAAATTGAGTTATTTATAAATAATAATAAATTAAAATGGTAAAGTATTGAGTTTTATAAAATTAATCTAAGATAAATTTAAATATTTTTGATATTAAGATAAATATAGATATATTTATATGAAATTAAAAAAATATATAAGTTTTGTGTGTAAATAAATATTAAATTAAAAAAGATTGTAAATTTATATGTAAAAGAAATTTTAAGTTGACATGAATTTAGTAGAGATATTCATCTAGATTTCGGATTTAAGAATTCGAATTTCGTATCTAAAATTTTCTTAAACCGTTAAAATTATTGAAAAATAAATACAATTTCAAAAAGGTCTAGAATTTAGTAATTTGAGAGTAGTGAATTTGAATATTAGATCTAATTTAAAATTAGACTGAATTGAATTGATCTCGTTAAATCTAATAACCAACCAGGACCATAACCAATTGACTTCTTGAGAGGCTAACATCTATAATTTTTCCTTAACATTTTAGTGGATCCGGAAGATTAACATAATGGGATCAAAGTTGAAACCGACAATACTTTGCATATATACACGTTATACCACCACAAAAAAATGGAAGTCATTAGTGGATATCGAACTCAAGTAATCAAATTCCACCAAAGCATGTTTCCAAAAATCCCTCAATACTTCCCGCCTCATCTCATACTCTCTTAGACTAACATATTTCCTAAGATAAGAACAAAAATGGTCTCAATTTTAGCTATATTGTCATGTTAGAGATAAATATGTTGAATTATTAAAGCCCATCAAAATAGGTATAAATGGTCTGAAAAATAAGACTCAAGGGGGCATCAATTGCAAGAAGAAACGAGAGGAAGAAATTTTATCTTCTCCCTCTTCCTTCTTACATCATTTTTCTTGGATCTATACGAATATTGTAACAGAAAAATTGAGAAAATAGAAGAGTTTGTACAAATCACCGTACGTAATGGATTTTACCTCTCTATTCATGAAAGCAAGTTTAATGGAATAACAGTCATCACCTAATTCAGCACATAAATACACTTAGGTCTCGTTCTGTTTAAATTTAAAGATGAGTTAAGTTTAATCTCAAATTCATTATTATATTTTTTTAAATTTTTATATCAAATATAAATCTCAATACAGTTTTTTCAAATCTTAATACAAACTTTTTTAAATTATAATTTAACTTTTTCAAATTTTAAAATAATAATAATAATATTGTATTCAACTTTTAAAATTTATCTCATTTAACTCCTAATCCAAACGAGATTTTATTGGATACGTCCTCCAAATTTTTTTTAAATTTGTATGTATCTTTCGCAATAAAATAAGAAAAATAATAAACTTACAATAATTTATACAATATATTATATAATATGTATTATAAAATAAGAATATTTTTATAAAATAATGTTAATTTTATAAGACAATTTATAAAAATATACCTACTTTATAACTTGTAACATTTAAATATTATACAATATATTATATATATATCACTTCCCAAAAAATAACTCATCCATTTCCACCATGTTCTTGAATTTATGAACTTATATTAGATAAAAAAAAAAATTATTTATTCAAATAAATAAATAAAAATAAATTAATCTAAAATTGAAGTCAGACACACATGCACTGTAAAAGACGGTTCTAATACCGACAATCTGGCCGTCTTCACCATACGCACTTACTTCGGTCAGAATCTAATCCATGTTTTTTATTCCCTCCATGCCCCCCAAGTCTCAATCCAACGGCTCCCACCACTCCTTAACTTCAAATCTAAATCCCCACCCTTCATGTACCTCCATAAGCCATTTCCCATCCTCTCTCTTTCAAAGTTTCAATGCCCATACCCACTCTCTCTCTCTCACTCGTTCAGATCTGATCTGAGCCTCCATTTTTCTATCTTTCTTTCTCTCTGCATCTCTAAACCAGCACAGAAACTACACGTTCAGCAGGAAGCATTGTCTGCTCGCTTGCTTGTACAGGCTTGAATTTTGCATTCCCGTCCTTGTGCTTTGGCAATGGTGGAGGCACAGACATGGACGACGCGGCGGATGAGCAACCCGAGGTTGGAGACCGGCGCAAATGACCAAGTACTGGACATTCCGGTGACCCCACCGGGGGATGTTCGCAACAACAACATGAGCTGGTCCTACTTTTCCTTCTCGCCTAACGTAATGACGGCCATGATCATCGCCTCCTGGTACTTCTCCAACATCGGGGTGCTTCTTCTTAACAAGTACCTCCTCAGCTTCTATGGCTTCCACTACCCCATCTTCCTGACCATGCTCCACATGCTCTCCTGCGCCGCCTACAGCTATGCTGCCATCAACTTCCTCGAGCTAGTCCCGCTCCAGCACATCCACTCCAAGCGACAGTTCCTCAAGATCCTCGCCCTCAGCGCTATCTTCTGCTTCTCCGTCGTCTGCGGCAACACCTCCCTCCGCTACCTCCCCGTGTCGTTCAACCAGGCGATCGGAGCCACGACACCTTTCTTCACAGCCATATTCGCCTTTGTCATCACGTGCAAGAAGGAGTCCGCCCCGGTCTACTTCGCCCTCGTTCCCGTCGTCTTCGGGATCGTCTTGGCGAGCAACAGCGAGCCCTTGTTTCACTTGTTCGGATTCCTCGTCTGCTTGGGGTCCACCGCCGGCCGCGCATTGAAGTCCGTTGTACAAGGAATAATCTTAACCTCCGAGGCCGAGAAGCTCCATTCCATGAACCTGCTCTTGTACATGGCTCCCATGGCCGCGATGATTCTGTTACCGTTCACGCTTTACATAGAGGGCAATGTGGCCGCGGTCACGGCCGAGAAGGCTAAAGGAGACCCCCTTATAGTCTTCTTGCTGATAGGGAATGCCACGGTGGCGTATTTGGTCAACTTGACGAATTTCTTGGTGACCAAACACACCAGCGCGCTGACCCTCCAGGTGTTGGGGAATGCCAAGGCGGCGGTGGCGGCGGTGGTCTCTGTTCTGATTTTCAAGAACCCCGTTACGGTCATGGGGATTACGGGTTTCGGAGTTACCCTCATGGGCGTGGTGCTCTACAGCGAGGCCAAGAAACGTTCCAAGGTTACAACTCATTGACAGAGAAAAATAATAATAAAAGAAAAACTGAACTGAAAATCAAAAAAAGATTTTCACTTTTTAAAATTGATTTGCCTTATTTTGTTCTTCTTTAAATGATTATCGGATTTTTATGTTTCCATATATTTTTTTTCGATGGAAGGAAAGGGAAATTTGGATTAAAGTGAGATATGAATTGGATTGTATAGGAATATGATGGTGGAGAAATGGAAAGGGAGCCCTTTTCTTTTCTTTTAGTTTTTGTCTCAATTTTTGGGCTATAATTGGGGGAAGGGTTTAATAAGAGAACAGGAAGAAGTTTCTCTTTGTAGGCATTTCCCCATGTGTAACCTTACATAAATGTTTTGATGCATTTTGAACATGTACCATTAAATCTTAGTGCATTTTTGTGGGGAGGAAAAGTCTCCGCCACTTTATTTGGTTAATAGACTCTCTCTGCTGTTATAACTCCGTCTTTTGCTGCCCTTGCGCTTGCCTTTTTTTTTTTTTTCAGCAATCAGATATGTCCCTGTTTGTTGATTTTGGTTTCTTTTCTTTCTTGTTATCATTCGTTGGGTGAAGTTTTTGCTTTGTTTGTCTGCTTTCATCACGGTTCTTTAATTCCTTAACTTCTCAATTTTCATGTCAATGCTGGATTTCTAGCTCTAGGTAAAAGTTTCAGATTTTTCACTGTTACTTAGGATGGTGCAGTTAATGGATGGTCTCTAATAAAAGCTTCCAAGGAATGGATTCCATAGACGAATCTAAGTTTTATTTCATGGTAGTTTGAAGTCATTGCTAAGCTGCTTGCATTTGACAGCAGGAATGAGGGCAAGAAGCCAAACTGTTGACTCCAATAATCCCATTTGAATTCAGTTTTACTTGCTGGGAATGAAACCCATAAAATTTCAATTGATTCTTGAGTGCTTGTGAGAAAAAGACTTGCTATGAAGAAGGAAAAGAAGCTCATTTGATATGAGTGAATAAAACAAGGGCAGATGAGTACTGTAGAGTTTCCCTGTTTTGTCTACGCATCTATAATTATTGGTATTGGTGTACCATGCATCATATGCATGGCACTGACTGTGGCTGTGATCTTTGGTACTTTTCTCGCCTCTGTACTTTTTGGTTATTCTTCATCTTTTCCCCTTGTTGGCTGTCATTATCTTGGGCCATATCTTCAATTTCTCATGTAAAGTATATCGTCCTCTGTTTCGCCTTGAGTTCAGAGGAAAAAAGATTAGACTATATTAGATTGCTGAGAATACATACAGTCATAGATAAAGTAATGCTATTTTTCAATTTAAATTTTATGATCCCAGTCACGTTAGCTGCTGTTATGTTACATTTTTTTAAGTAGTTTCCTAAATTGATTACTTAAGTAAAAGATCAAAAAAACAACATTTATCATAACCCTCTTTCCGGAACAGAAACTGCATGCCCTGCTTGCTTGAGTACCTGTGACCTGTCTAAATGAATCTGCACCGGGTTTATGTTGGTGGACCTTAACTTGAAGGTCACATTCAGTTTTCAACTCATTGTCACGTTGTTTGCTGGGCTGCAATACGTGTGTTCTGTTGTTTTGGGAGTGTGAGCTTTTCTTTGTGATACCCTATATAATAACGATAAGGATAGATAGTGTATGAAATCTCACATTGATTGCGAATAAGAAGTTTTTGCTCTTTATAAAATTCCAATAGAGTTTTAATTGTATTATTGACTAGTCTTTTTGGAAAATAGGATATGTGATTTGAGTCTTTTTTATTGAGACAATACAAATGGCATCAGAGCTAGGTTTCCAACTAAAAATATGGGATTTGAGTTGTACTACTTACAACGGTCTGGATTGATGAGGACGTCGTGAATTTAAGAGAGTAGATGATAGCTCATATAATAAGGATTAGGGATCTATATTATTGCTTTGAAGTATAGGTCATATGGTTTAGGCCTTTTGTTGAGGCATTACACTCTTAGGGTATCTCCATTACATCGGGGGAGAGACATGGAGAGGTGCAGAGTACTTGCTTAATTTGTAGTTGTGGTTGAGATTTCCTTCTCATCCTTCCTAGTTTAAGTTTCATATATTACGTTAATTGGATAGTAAGATTGAATTATTTGGTACAACTCCTCTCTCTCTCTCTCTCTATCTGAGTTTGAAACTTCAGAAACTAGATTTATCCCATACCGAAGAATATTTGTTCTGTCTATGTAATTAACCCCACCCCCACCCCCACCCCCAAAAATAAAATAAAAAAAAAGTGAAAAAGAAGAAAATCCAGCCCCGGGGATATTTGTTCAAGCTCAATCCGGCAGGGAGAAGAAGCGTGTTCTGTCTTGGGTTGGCAGAGGTTGGCTTCTTGGGGATTGGCTCTACTTGACTGCTACAACTAAGCAGTAGTTGGTCAATTCCCCTGCCAATTGTCTATTAGGCACCCCTTCTCAGGAGAAGTCCCATTCCCCCCCTCAGCTCTCTCTCCCTCTCCCCTAAATAACAGGGACAA
Organism: Platycarya longipes; assembly: GCA_036559045.1. Lineage (NCBI taxonomy): Eukaryota > Viridiplantae > Streptophyta > Magnoliopsida > Fagales > Juglandaceae > Platycarya > Platycarya longipes. Next base: position 9,501,531 of record CM071799.1, on the reverse strand, counting down.
CTAATTGTTTTTTTCTAGCCAAACTTCCATCCAAATAAAACCCAATACATCAATTGTTATCAAACCATAAAACATTTTGAATAAACAAGGGAACATGCTCCCACCAAACATTAATATCACTAATATTCCAAGCATTTCAAGTTAAAGAATGTGCTATACTTTTGCCCATCCAATTTGCATGTTGAACTTTGAATTCCTAAAACCGTCTCAACATTCGCTTGGCTTGATTAATTACATGTTTGGCACTTGCTAAAAAGTCATCTAGGGACTGGAATTCAGTTACTACATTCAAGCAATATGTTTCAATGATTATATTTGGAATTCCAAAAGATAAACATAATTGGAATCCTCTTAACACAGCAAGAGCTTCAATAGTATTTACCTCATCAACAGCTTCCTCATGCTTGCTTGCTGCCATTACAACTTCATCACTATTATTCTGCAGAACAACTCCAATTTCAACTTGTCTCAAATCTGCAAACATAGCACTATCGACATTAAGTTTGAGAAAACCCTCTTTCAATGGTTGCCATCTACTGAACCGAGCCACATCATTTTTTTTAATGGTCTGTACTTCATTGAAAGCTTTGCATAGCACCATTCCATAATCAACTACTTGAAGAGGTTGTATTCGAACACTATCGATCTGCATTTGATTCCATCTGTACCACAAACTCTAACAAATGATAAAAAATTTAGTTAAATCATCATCATTACCTAGCTGCATAATTAATCTCATTGTCTCAATTAAAACAGTGAGAAAGCTGAAAACACTACTGCCAAAATTGTTGAACCGGTTCACATCTTAGCAAAGCATGACTACCATCTTCTTCAACTCTTTGGCAGAAGCAACACTTATCTTCAATTGCAATTTTTCTCTTCTTGAGATTAGAAAGTGTTGGTAAAATTTCCTTGCAAGCCTTCTAAGCAAACATTTTAATCTTCTTTGGAACCTTCATATGCCAAATCCTTCTCCAAAGAGCTCGGTTTTGTGTGTGAGATGAGGTCTCCCCATCTAAAACCAACTAATTTTGATTGTTGTTCAAAGACTCTGATTTTCTATAATTAGGAGAATAATGTCTCTCCTATTCAATGCAATGCATGTGGATAATGTAGATCTCAATATAATGGAATCCGCTTATTTTATTTCATTTTATTTTTTTATCTTTCTCATACTTGAGAAGTAATATTAGACAAATAACCGTTGGAAAACCGATAAAAAAAATAACTGATTTTACTATTCAAAGAAAGTCTAATTATGTATGCATAGTTATCTCCAATGTTTGTTGCAATGCTACCTAGATTTAGCCATCCCGGACATGCCCGTCGGATATAATTTCTCATAAATTTTCGACAAGGTGATCAACAAAAAAGAATCAATAATCTGATAAAAGAGAGAGGTTCTGGATATGAAGGCCTTTACTCCTTTCGTAGTCCTTGCTATTGCAGCAGCTTATGCCCCTTCAATTCTGGCCAAGGAGTTCCTGGTTGGTGACAGCACGGGTTGGACCATCAGCTACGATTACGAAAGTTGGGCAAAGGGAAACGAATTCCATGTCGGTGACAAGCTCGGTAAATTAGCTCTGTAAAACTCTCTTTTTTGTGCTATAATTAACAAGGAATGCATCTTTGATTCTTATCATCCTCAATTATAGCTCTGTAAAATATTTTTAAGGTTTTCCTTCATCGTAAATGAAATAAAAACTAATAATAAAATTGGAGTACCATCGTCTTCTGAAAAATAAAAATAAAAACTATCCAAAACATTTCAAAAGAACATCATTCCAAAACATTATAGCTCTGTAAAACATTTTCAATTTTATTAATCTTACTGATTTGCTGATGGAAGAATGGATGGGATGTTGGTGCAGTTTTTAAGTACCCGAAGGGAATCCACAATGTCATCCGAGTTGATAATGCTACTGCTTATGAGGAATGTTTGATATCCAATGAAAGTGAGGTACTGAGCAGTGGAAACGATGTAATAACCCTTAAAAGCCCAGGAAAAATATGGTACATTTGTGGGGTTTCGAGGCATTGTACAGAGGGAGGACAGAGGATTGCCATTGATGTGTTGCCTCAAAAACTGTCTTCCGGATCAGAAACTTCACCCAGTATTACTACATCCAACGGATCATCTTTTGCAACCACGCATCTTCATGGCTGGATGATTTCAATTTTTGGCATCCTTTTGATGACCATCATAGTTTAAATTAATGTTGCAGCATTTCAGTTAAAATCCCTTGTGTTTATGATATTCAAGCGTTTTGGAATTGGATTTTTGTTTGTATTTATTTGGATTGAGAAACACTCTCGACTTATTTTATCTCATTTTATCATTACAAGTTTTACATAAAGTATAATAAATAATTCAACTTTTTTAAATCTTAAAATAAAAATAATATTTAAATAATATTTTATTCAACTTTCAATTTTTATCTAAAACTATCTCATTTCATTCTACTATTTCATACAACCTTGTCTACCACATTATGAATATCAAGTCATTTGTGCTTGACGGTCTTTTTCTTGTAATATTTTTGGCACCCAGACTAATTGTTAATATATAATTAAATAATAAAATTTATCACTTTTTATTAATTTTACATTTTAAGACAAGTAGTAATTTCCGTAATATCATATATAGCCATTAAAATGATTCCACACTATAACTAACTAGCCTACCAGCAGAGCATGCCAACTAGTCTCACTAACTATTTTGAACCAAAATCTTGGCACAAAAATGAGAGATTAGATTGGTTTTTAATTTTTATCAGTGTTGACCAAAATTACAGAGCGTCCATTGAAGGACAACAACAAAAAAAAAATAAAAGAATGCGTCTGTAAAGTCATTTGAAACTGTCCGGTTTCTTATTTATTTATTTATTTATTTCTCTAAAGGTTAGAATATTTTATAGATAATTTACGAGAATACAACGACACAATATTTAGAAATATAGGAGTTTCCAACCGTTATCTCAAAACAAACAAAAGTAGTACTAAAATAAAAAATAAAAATAAAAAACAGACTATCTTGTTAATAAATTGGTCTCAGCCCAATTTTCACAAGGGAAAATTGTTCAAAAGCAGTTTTGACGTAGTCTAAAAAATAGACTATAAACCTACGATTAAAAGCTGCAATCGAGAAGGGTGCGCTGTAATTTGTTGATTTGTTCCGACCGAAGGAGATTACCATATCTACGTCTTCTTGATCGCTAGTTAGAGAAAGTGAAAACATAGGAAAGAGCTAAAGATTGTGCCAAATTACCGACGGAAGGTCCTCAAAGGCGGTGGTGCGTGTACAACACAAACCACAACAAAAGGAGCACGGACGGCCTAATCCTGAAGATTGGAGGCTGTAGAAACCACTAGTGACACGCGTGGCACCCAAAGCCACACCAGGACACTGGAAAACGTGCACGACGCGCACGACCGGAGCCGCACGTGTAACATACACTCACGTCGAAAATGCGAAGTTCTCCCCTAGAACTTTAAGATTGACGGCTGGGAAGCCGGCACGTGAGGCCCTAAGTTCCGACCCATCCCCACCAAGAAAGAAGCTAAAAACGCTTAATATGTCGCCAAAAATCGCATCTTTGAGAGAGAGAGTTAGGCAGGTCGAAAGTTTTTATTGTGTCCTTCGACTCATTTGCTTACCATAGCTGCCCGGTTTCTTAAGTTGCAAAAAATTGATTTTTTTTTTCAAAAGGCAGTGACAATAACAGTACCTAATAAGACTATACTGGATCAAATCATTTGGGTTTTTTTTCCTCTCCCTTGTGTGAGAGCTCTCTCTAACTTTCCGACTGGAAGCCAATATTTCCTCTTCAAAATCTCCAAATTTCTAGAGCAACTTCCCACCATACTCAATGGGTATGGAAGAATACCTCATCAACCTTTGTGAAGGACTCAAACTCATTGAAGTCGAGAGAGACGAACTCACCCTATTGGACGATGACCCTCTGTTGTGCACCTAAACTAACAAGCATTCCCTGGCAGCGCTCGCGATAGCAGATCGTGAAATTCACAGAGGGGCTTTCAAATCAACAATGACAAAGGCATGGAGACCCGACGGCAGAACAACTATCAAAGATTTAGAGAAGAATAAATTTCTTATAGAGCTCCGAACACCTGAAGAGAAAACCAGAGTCATACAAAGGCAGCCTGGGGCTTTCGACAAATACTTGGTGTACATCCAAGAGTGCGAACCACACATGGCCCCCCGTGAGCTGAGCTTTACATCTTAACCATTTTGGGTTCAGTTTCATGACATTTCATTTGCTAGATTAAACAAGAAAGTGGGAGAGAAACTTAGAGCTTCGGTCGGCCAAGTAATGCACATAGATGTAGACAAGAACGAAAGAGCTTGGGGCAGCTACATCCGTGTCAAAATGATGATCAATATTTCAAAACCCCTTCCAAGGGTCGCATACTTAATCTCAACGGCACCATACGATGGGTTACATACAGGTATGAAAGAATGTCCAATTTTTGCTTCTACTGTGGTACCATCCGCCATGGACAAACCGGGTGCACGGCTGCTAACTCGAATGGAAGGACTCGAGACATAAACCAGCTTCCATATGGGACATGGATTAGAGCAGGTACACCAACCAAATTGGAATCTCCTCCATCATATTCCAACAACAAAAATGGTGAGTTGGAAGCTTTATCCAGTCATCACGCTCAGTCCAGTGGACAGAATTCCGGCAGAGGAGATACAAGCATTAACCGGGATGGGTTTCATCCTATTACCCGGTCCCAGGATGAGGATGGATTGGTTAAAACCCAACTAGGCGTAGACCATAATCTGACTCACACTAGTAGACTTCCCTCTCTCGATCCACCGGGTACATGCCGAAAAGCAATTATGCCTCCAACGGTAAGCAAGGAGCCAATGGTCAATACACATGAGTCTCATTTGTGCCTAGCGGACAACTCGAGCAACTCTAACCAAGCAAATCAACGCTGGGAGATAGGGAACTAGGACCAAGATATGATGTTTTCCGAGGGACTCGCCCATGTAAGTCCCCTACCCCATCCGCTGGTTGTTTCCCCTGCGGCCTCAATCAAAAAACTCCCCTTTAATAACTGGAAACACAAGGCTAGGGGTAAATCCCCCGGTTTCCCTAAATCGTTCATCATCTCGCCGTCCAAGTTGGGAGTCAAAAAAGGCCTAAAGAAACGATTAGTGAGTCCATATGGGAAAGCTTTCAAGAGTTCCAAAAAACTCAAACAAATCTTAATGGCAGAGGTTGTGCAGCAGCCCTGCTAGTCCCAATGAATTCCATCGTCTGGAACTGTCGAGGGTTGGGGAATCCCCAGATAGTTCGCAAGCTCCACTTAATAGTGTGAGAAAAATCCACCGATCTAATCTTCCTTATTAAAACAAAATATAGGAGAAAAAAAATGTAGACTATTCGTAATATTCTTAGTTTTACATATAGCTTTATTGTTGATTGTGTGGGCCGGAGTAGTGGCATTGCCGCACTCTAGACCAAAAAATTTACATTCGAACTTGACACTTATTCTCTGAGGCACATTTCATTTAATTTACCTTCTGGTTTCTTAAATAATTATGCCTTGGTAACCGGCTTCTCTGGACATTCGGTGAAGGCAAAAAGGAAAGAAGGTTCGAATCTGCTGAAAATCCTGAAACCCGACCCTAGGATTCCCTAGCTCTGCATGGGTGACTTTAATGAAATTATTTTGCAAGATGAGACTACTAGCTTATGCCCGAGACCCCTTTGGCAGATGGAAGACTTCAAAGCCACTCTTTTGGACTGTGATTTAGGGGATCTTGGTTTCGAAGATACAAAATTTACTTGGTATAACAATAGATCTAGAGCGAACTTCACAAAAGCTAGACTGGACAGAGTGTTGGCTAACTGTGCTTGGAGCAGTTTCTTTTCACTCAATTTCGTTCTTGTCATGCCTATGCAATGCTCGGACCACAAACCTTTATTTATCAAGAGTTTCGAATTTGAACCAAGACAACTTGCTGCCAGAAAATTGTTCAGATTTGAAGCAGGCTGGTCTAAACACCCTAAATGTGTGGAAGTGATTAAACAAGCTTGGAAGGGAGCCAACCAAATGGGGTCCAATGTCAAGATCATCAGAAGAGCCATAGATAGATGTGAGTTTCAGCTGAAAGAATGGTACAAATTTGAGCGGATTTTAAAGCAACAAGTGATCACTAGGAAAAGAAAAAATCTACATACGCTACAGGTAGACAATTCAGTAAATAATCTTGAGAGGATAAAGCAACTTCAGAACAAGATGGATGATATACTAGAAGATGAAGATGTCATTTGGAAACAAAGAGCCAAACATATATGGTTACAGGAAGGAGACAGAAATACCACTTATTTCCATAAGTGCACCACTCAAAGAAAACAAAAGAACACAATCCTAAAAATCAGTGATGAGAGAGGAAATATTCGGGATACTCCCGAAGACATAGCCAAGGAATTCAAAACCTTCTATACACAGCTCTTCTCCATGACTAACTCGATTGATCTTGACTCTTACCTGGAACCAATTCCTCCTAAGGTCACGAGCGATATGAACCAAGCTTTAACCAAGGCCTACAGTAAGGAGAAAGTGGAGATAGCTATCACAAGTATGAATCCCCTTGGCTCGCTTGGCCCGAACGGTCTACCGGCCATTTTCTATCAAGACCATTGGAACATTGTTGGCGAAAGGATTGTTGACACAGTACTTGATATCCTCCATTCTAGAACCAGTATCAAGGGTATCAACCAAACTTTCATCACCTTAATCCCCAAGAAGAATAACCCTCGAATGGTTTCAGACTACAGACCCATCAACTTATGCAATGTACTCTACAAGATTGTAGCAAAAGTCATCTCCAACAGGCTCAAACAGATCCTACCTTATCTGATCTCTCCAACACATAGTGCATTCGTACTGGGTATACTCATCTCAGACAATATTTTGGTGGCCTATGAACTCCTCCACTCTATGCAAAAACATAATTAAAAGCAAAAAAAAAAGGTTATATGGCACTAAAGTTGGATATGAGTAAGGCGTACGATAGAGTTGAATGGAGCTTCCTAAGAGCAGCAATGTTAAAACTAGGTTTTAACACTTCTGTGGTCGAGCTCATTATGCAGTGTGTTGAGACGGTCTTTTATTCGATCATTGTCAACGAAATACCCCAAAGTCCAATCTTACCTTCACGAGGCATCAGACAAGGAGATCCTCTATCTCCTTATCTCTTTATTTTATGCTCTGAAATCCTTAGTCATTCTCTTAATCAAGCTGAACAAAAGGGCCAAATCTCCAGACTCCCGGTGTCTAAAGGCTCTTTTACCAATAACCACTTATTTTTCGCGGATGATAGTTTACTTTTTTTGCAGGGCGCTTCCTTCTGAATGGTACAAACTCCACGGTCTTCTAGGAGATTATGAGAAAGCATCGGGACAGAGATTGAACCTTGAAAAGACCTCCATCATGTTTAGTAAGAACACCAAGTTGGAAATCCAGCACACTATCCTAGCAACGGCGAGAATCAGTGCAACCGGACCCTTCGAAAAATATTTGGGCCTTCCCCCCTTTCTAGGTCGGCATCAAAAAATGGCTTTCAATCCAATCCTGTTAAGGATTAAATCCCAAATGAGCAACTGGAAAACAAACTTCTTGTCCCTTGTTGGTAAAGAAATACTTCTAAAAGCAGTTATTCAGGCTATCCCCACATCCAGGTTGGGAATTTTCAAGATTCTAAAGGACACCCTCAAGAGTATCAACAAACTTATGCAAGACTTCTGGTGGGGACAGAAGGATAACCGTTCTAAAATCCATTGGCTCAATTGGAAAGGGTTGGAAGTAGCAAAAAAATATGGAGGCTTGGGATTCAGAGATTTTGAAGATTTTAATCTAGCCCTTCTTGCCAAACAAGGGTGGCGCCTAATACAATCTCCATCCTCCCTGGCGGCCCAAATGTTACAAACAAAATATTTCAAAGGAAAGGATTTCTTGAATGCGACTATGAAAACAGGCGACTCCTTCATCCGGCAAAGTATTATGGCTGCTAAGTCCCTCCTCTGTGAATGTCTGCTTTGGAAAATATGCAATGAAAAATCGGTCAGCATCTGGGAAGACAAATGGGTACCCATACAATCCTCCTTTAAAATCCAATCTCCTCCCTCGGTACTCCCAGAGGAAGCTAAAGTAGACCTCCTTATTGATACCGAGAAAAAATAGTGAAAGGTTCAATTAGTACACGACATCTTCAACCTAGAAGAAACAGCGGCTATCCTACAGATCTCAATCAGTCAGTGTGGAAACCTAGACCAACTCTCATGGCGGTGTACATCGAATGGAAAATTCACAGTTAGGTCCGCATATCATATACAAGGAAGTATAAAGGAAGGAAAAACGGGTCAATCATTGGAATATACATCCCCTCCGATTAGATGGAATAATATATGGAAGCTCAAAGTACCCCATGCCACTTGGACCTTATTACTTCCCACTAAAGCAAACCTGGTCAAGAAGAAAATTCTAGACTCTCCTGCATGCCCAATTTGCCTTTAGCATCATGAAACTACCACACACACACTATGGTCTTGTTCGGGTGCAAAAGATGTGTGGAGTATTTGTTCCAGGAAATTGCAAAGACTATCTTTCTCAGAATGTGATTTTACTGACATTTTTTATACTATTTTCTCCACAAGTTCAGAGGAAATACTCGCGGAAGCAGCATACATCATTAAGCACCTTTGGCTTAGGAGGAACAAAATGGTCTTCGAGGCAACCCTTCTCTCCCCGGCATAAGTACTAGAGCAAGTCCGACCAAGCATAGCAGATCTAGAATTCTATACTGCAGGGCATAGGAGCAAGCAAACAACACCCTCCGAACCGGAGCCCTCACCTGCCTGGCACAAACCGCCCAAAGATTATGTAAAAGTTAACTGGGACGTGGCCATCGACAAGATCAATTGCAGAATTGGCATAGGAGTGGTTCTACGTAACGTAGACGGACAAGTCATAGCCACCCTCCAAAGTTCTCGAAGCCTCTTTCCAGATCCTCTTTTAAGGGAGGCAATCGCAACAACGAGTGCCATTTCGTTCAGTTTGAAGATAGGAATTAGTACAAACCTTATTTTGGAAGGTGATGCCAAAACTATTATTGACAACCTTAACAGCAAAGATGAAACCTGGAGCCCAACCAAACTCATTATTCGTGACGCCAGGTACCTGCTTAGGAATTTTAGAGTCATATCTATTATTCACACTCCAAGGTTAGCTAATATAGTGGCCCATGTTTTGGCCAAAAATGCTTTGAACCTTGTTGAAGAATGCATCACTTAGAATCATTCCCCCTATGTATTAGCAATTTGCTCTAAATTTATAATATGATAAATCTTTCTTTCAAAAAAAAAAAAGCATTGTTTTTTTCTGTTAATTATTCTCGCATAATGTGTCGATAGACTTGGCAGTCTGTCAGACAACACGTTCGGATTATCCTGACTCAAAATTGACCAGTCAAAACCTTAAAAATATTTGACGCTACTTTAATTAGACTTTCAAGTTTGTTCCTAATAGAAAAAGAGGTTTACCGTGTAAATGTAAAAATTGAACGTGGTAAATTCTATTAAAAATACTTAATTTGATTTATTTTCATAAATAAGGTGAGATAAAAATTTAAAATTAAATAAAATATTATTATAATAATTTTTTTAATATTAATTTTGTTTAAAAATTTGAATAAATTGTTTGGAATTTGAAAATGTTGAATTATTTATTTTATTTTGTATAAAAATTTAAAAAAATATTAATAAAAAAATGAAATGAGATACGAGTGTTTGTGAAAAAAAAAAACAGCCCTTAAAAAAAGTAAGGGCCAACCCAAATTATCTTGGATAAAAATTAACAATTTAGTAGATTGATAGTAGTGCACGTCCCTGATGTCTATTTTTCCTTCTATTATTCATTAAACATCATGAAAACAAAGAAGAAAATTTTCCTAAATTGTAGGCATTTTAAATCTAACTCAATTCATTGAAAAATTAATGCTCTTTTTCCCAGTGCAAATTGCTAAATCCAGAACAAACAAACACATTGCAAACTTTGGACTCGACACACGCAAAAACCATCTCTCCTCTCCCATTCCTCTCCCCCCGCCACACACCCCCCCCCCCCCCCCCCCCCCCCCCCCCCCCCCCCCCCCCCCCCCAAAAAAAAAAAACAAAAGAATTTTGACTGAAAGTAAACCAACAAGATTTAAACCATATCGAAAGGTGGGTGCAAAACGTCCCCTGGCTGCTGAAGTGGGAGAAGGTGCAGATGCTGGAGAAACTTCTGTTTGAGGCAACTCTACTGTTATGGCAAGCTTCTGTTTTCCATTTCATCATTTCTTCTACTTAAGGCCTCAGTGCTCTCAGGTGCCGCACATTCTTGGAAAGCCAGTTCCATTAACTCGAAGCACATTGTGGACTCCCTCTGAGTACTTAAAAACTACACCACAGAAGTTCATTTGTTCAGCATATTAGCGCTGAGAAACATTAAAAAGAGCTTTAGAATCTGATGAATAATATTATACATTATACCACCTTCCTACTTTCATCCTACCATATAAGATTTGGTATATCTATTATCATTAAATGATTATCAAATAATAATAAAATATGTCACATCTTGTATATGAAGATAAAAACGAAATAGTGGGACAGTGTATAGAATTTTTCAAATCATGATATACTACAACAACGACGTTAATCTAAATAGAAAGAGAACAGCATGCCCTACTTTTGTATCTTAAATAAAGAGAGAGGAAAGAGAGTTTAGAGAGGTAATTTACCAAGTTTGTCACCGACATGGAAGCCTTTTCCTTGGTAATCAAAGTTAATGGTCCAACCCTTATCATCACCAACCACGAAATCCGTAGCCAAACTTGAAAGGACAAGAATCTCTGTGGTTGGGTTTGTCACTACTTGTAGCAGGAAGTGCTTTGCCTCGAAGAGTTGCAATTGTGGTCTATTTATAAGTTATACGACATCTCTCACATATTGATCGACCGCCTCTGTGGACGGCAAAATGCCCATGCCGAATGGCAGAATATAAGTTCCTCAGAGATGGGTGAAAGTTTTCAAATTAATTATAAAAAGATTAATAAAAAATTCATTTTGTCAATCTGTTATGTTCCTTGAATAAATATTTTGAGGGCTGGCCTGTTCGGCTCGGCTGCTAGAATACACTGCAATTGAGCAATCCTAGATATAATCTTAAAATGTGCAAGTTACACATTCCTGTGTTGAGGCACACGATGAGAAATATTACGTATAAAGATTATATATGAACCCGTGACACATTTAATACATTATATAAATCACTAACGTTAAAGCAGATCAGGTATTAGTATGGTAGTGTATTAGGGCTTTCTTATATAATATATTTTAAATATAATGAATCACTCTGTATTGTAAATTAACCCTGAGGGGTGGTGGATGCAATTTAATCCGCATAGAAGCATTTTGACGGACATATATATATATATATATATATATAAAAATATAGGCATAGCTCAATTCTAAAGCCTCATACATACATAATTTGATTTAAAAGCTAATTGTATATTCCTTGACATTGATCATTACAAGTGTTGATACCCTACATAAACAGGTAGAAGATGCTATGAAAGGGTGAGGTGGCTTTTGATACCTATACACAACACCAGGGCTTTCAACATTTTATTTAATGGATTATGAACTGAAACCTACAAACTATACGAAATGCAAAAGGCTAATTCCACATACTTTGCGAGAATGTCGGCTTTCTTCAAAGGTGAGATAACTATGGAGTCCAATAATACAGCAAAGAGCTCGATAATGCTTGAGGTGCAAGAAAATTTTATGTACATCAATGTTCCATCCTTCCCGGCAGATGCTCAGAACGGTTGTCAATGCCAAAAACCTTTTGGAAAATTTCCCCATTCAAGTACACCCTCTCAGCGGATGCCCAAGCTCCTGTGGCAATTTAAAAGCAAGATTATCCAATTCTAAATGCGAAAAACCTCAATGAGAGAGAGAGAGAGAGAGAGACATTCAATCATATTTATCCCTTATTCAAAATAGGCATACCTCATACTCTGCACACCAGCTTCAGAAATGCACCCATCACTTCCATATTGAACCTCCTTTCCACCAAAAATAGAAGGTTTTCCTTTCATCCGCTGCAGTATCTACAACAAGATATGACAATACCTCATCACAACAAAGGCAAGACTTAAAAGCTTTAATTTGCCAACAAATTTACAAAAAGCCAACACAAAAAGAAAATGCCATTTTGGACCACATGGCATCTCTTTCCTTCATTAAAGTGCTTGAGAGTTAGGTAACAAGATTCTGTTTGGATGCATGAGTGGTGTTTGCCAATAGACATTAAATAAACAAAATAAAACCATACGGGCATGCTCACCTTATGTTCTAGTTGAAAAGCATCTGATCTGTTTTCTTTTGAGCCCTTACACACAAAATTTATAAAAAAAAAAAAACTCAATACAGAGGCATGGAAATGAAAACTAAAATTGATAATTTATAATTTGTATATTAATCTAAAATTAGAAACTTAACATAGCAAGGATAACCTTTAGAGACAAAGGGGTATGCTGAAGCAATTTGGACCAAGATCCATTACTTGGCTGGAGTCCAGATGACAGGGAGAGCTAGCATTCAAAAAGGAGATGAAAAGAGATAAATCGGAGATAAATCTACGAATAAAATTACATTTCACAAATGATATGTAAAACAAGCTTCTGACAAAGAAAAGGGGGATACAGCGTGCAACTCATTTAATGCAAGGTTTACCTTACTGAAAAGCTCTGTTGGTGGATTATGCTGAATTCTCTTCTCTGAATGGAAATTGAATTCCTGTATAGGAAGTAGCAAAATCATACCATCTCCCATAATCCAATCAACTCGGAATCTCATTGGGACTAGGGAAAAGATAAAACATCTTTAGAATACCATTGGTATGGTTGCATCTTGCTTGCTATTTCGGAAAACACCGATGTCTCCTTTACTTGCAAATATCTGGCATTAAGAGAGGGAATTAGTTGACAAAATACTAGCACAAAATTCGACCAAATGATCTATGCTAACAAAAGATCACCTTCTTATTAAGAGGGCGTGCTTTGAAGGGGAGCATTACATCACATCCATCCCGCTTTGGAGCATCCAAGGTCTTTGATCTAAACAAAGCAGAAGTCACTATCAAGTAACCACTCCACTCCACTCCTCTCAGTCTAATATAATGTCAAATGTACTTTTGAGTTTTTTTCTTTCTTTTCTTAGAATGAAGCTTTTTATTACCTCTTGTCCTCGTTTCTATTTCCTGCAACACCAGAAGTGCTAAGTTTGTCCAACCCCTGAAAGGAAGAACTTCAAATATTGAGAGTTGAGTAGGCAGGCAGGCAGATCACCAATAAGAAGAAAGAGAATTCCCGCTCTCACTTCTTGGGTACAAAATTGAAACAATGACAACTTTTTATTTCAAGTAATATTCTAATGAAAAAATGGAATTTAGAATAAGGTTGTGTCAACTGTTCAGGTAAAACTGTAAAAGTAATGTAAACCTTGTCAAAATCACTGTAATTAAGTGAGGATGATGAAAGAGAAGATGTGTGTTGCATTGCCCTCTCCAATGTCTTCAGGTGAAATTCCTGATAAGTAAAAGGACAAACAGAAAACATGCTGTAAATAATCACAAGCTTGTTTGTAAAATTGAGTAATGGAAGTCTTAGTTTGCAATAACACTTGGTACTTGAAGTGAGTATACTCCAGCAACAAGTAGGAAACGGGATATAACACAATTACTTGAAACTCTGGTAACTTTGGCCTGCTCTTCTTTGGAAGTGGCAATGAAGGGGCCTCGAGAATCTGCACATCACAGACATAAAATTCAGGGGGAGGGAGGGAAAACAAAGAGATTCAATCTTTACAGATTTCAAGTACCAACTTTTCTGTTCAATGGGCGTGCTTTGAATATTCTTACAGCTGATTTTGCATGTTCCAGATTTGTATTATTCTTAGGCCTAAAATATAAAAAAAGTCATTCGTGCATGTAACACAGCATATTGAATATGTGAAGATATGATCAGGCAGTATCAATAGAATAACCTTATCCTTTGGGCCCTGTGTGCTGTTTCAAGGTCAGGCTCTCTTGGAATAGTAAGCCTCATTATACCATGCGCAGAGCTCTTATCAACAGTTTCATCCTGCAAGTCCACCCAAACATGTTCAATACGACAAAAATGGCCCACACATGGCCATTACACTATCCTCCAGTCAATCTTCAGCTTCCTTTCAAGTTTACCTTCCAAATACTCAAAGCTTTTGTTTCCAGTATCAATCCCCAATCAAAAAGAGATTAACGTGTTACAAAAAAGATCAAAAAAAAAAAAAATTCCCCTTATGAGTTTGCAACTTTAAAATGAATTTGTGCTTCAAATATAAAAGCCAATAAACTTTTTTCTCCCATTGGTCAAAGTGGTCCATCAAGTAAAGTGAGAGTTTTGAAACCTTAAACAAATTGATCAAATTGATGCAAATGTGGGATATAATTGCAATGAGTATGTATGTACTAGAACCATCCAAGTTTAACTTGAGTCGCAAATCGAAAAACCAGAAGTGAGTAACATGCCTTCTTCGGCGGCTTGTGAACGAAACTGGTTGGTTGGGCTATTCCTGTAACCTGTTGTACAGAACAATGGTTAGCTTCAGATACGACTTTTGATGATAAACTAAACTTGAAGAATATTTTCACATTCCCTAAATCGGATGCCCAATCTGTAACAAGCAAGAACTCACCACCCAGCCTACCAAAAGGGTTGGGTTATGTAGGCAACCTTAAACATAGGCACCAGTAATACTAAGGACCATTTTAGGTTTTGTGAAATCAGCTCTAATCTATACTAGTTTACAATACCAAAATTATAAGATCATTTTTAACAAGAAGCATTCATGTTGTAGTTTACCATGAGATACAAAATTCTTCGAACATCACAGAAATCGCTTTCTAGGCAATCACATATTGTTCTCAAAACAGTATAAATATCTACCATGGCAAGCTCTTTAAAATATAAATAGATCGAAGAGATGAGAGATAGACTAAACACGAACTGTACCTTTTGCAACTGACCTCCCTCCCGCTTCTGCCTCTTGGCAGCTTGACTTTCAACCCCAGAAGAAATATGCAAGCTTCTCTCACTGTGATGAACCAATTGTGTCTGAAATCTAATAAAATAATGGTATATTATTAAAAAGATGACAAGAATATAAAAACTACAATGATTGACCTCCCTCATCTTGTCACAAGGCACTGCCATGGAATCAAGGGCATGAAATGTAGATACGTGGCGCATCTAAAGTACAGTGGACACTAAAAGGAACATCTTGTGAGAATGACAGCACTATTGAGAGCGTTAAAAGTGGACCAGGTCTACTTTCAGTCTCAGATTTTCATGATTAAGGACATATACCTCATATATAAAGAACACAGCATTTATGAAACTCACCTTGAAATAGAAATGAGGGGCCGATTTTGCTTAGCCAACTGACTTGCTGTAGGTTTCAACAAGGTTGAGCTCCTAGAGAAAAAAGGCTTTACAGTGGGCTTCACTTCAGCTTTCAGGTTGTCGGTGCCGATGTGATTGTAAAATGTCATTTCTGCCAAGAAACAGCATCACAAGCACAAATCAAAATGAGGTAACTTTACTGAGACAAAATCATTAGAAAAATTAAAAAATTATAGCGTTAATATGTTAAAGGTCTTCATTTTAACTGTATAAATCCACAGACAAAACACTACCCACATTCCAGACCAAAAATTGGCATCAATCAACGAGCTTCAGTCAAGATGTGATATTAAACATTAGATGTTTCTAGGGATTGAAGTAATCATTGTCATGTGCTGCCTCATAAGTCTGTAACCCGCAGAAAAATCATTCTTGCACATTCATCATTTATCAAGGTAGAGAAGTGTTCACCTGTATTTAATTCCAATGGAAGGTTCAAAAATTTTTGCAGATTGCAACTCCGTAATTTGGTGAAGATCCCTCTAAGCATTCCTTCACAATCTGGAGGACCATGTACAACATCACTATTAGAAAAGAGCTTATAAGTGAATCAAAATATGAATGCTTCCTTTGGAATCATGCTTCCTTGCACCATCAAAGAACAGCATAACTACAAGTCGTATCATTCTACTTAGAAATAGTCCTACTAAAGCAGACTCAGCTCAGCAATTTTCTTAATGAATATCTGGCGGTTGCAAATGGATGCAGTACAAGCAACCTGAGGAAATCCTTGCCAACAGCAAGCTTTGGCTAAAAATTAGAGCATTTCTGATTGGAACTCATACCTAAGGTTTAATTTTGAAGGAAAATATTCGTGAAAGCCTTAAACCTCAAGACTGGACAGTGTCTATAACATGCAAGTCATATTGAATACAATATGGGCTATCATCATTCCCACACCACACACTACATGATTTTCTAATGTATGGATGATGAGTAGAAGAACTCAATTAGTTTACGAAGAATAAAAATATATAAATATAATAAATATAAAAACAAAAATAAGTGTGGCGTGTGGGATGATGAGTAGCAAAGCTCTTTCATTTTTGACCGGTAAGAGAGGGCTTTGTTAACACAGGCATAACAGGTGTGCGTGACTCAGCTGCCAAGCAGGACAACTAATCTGAAGAATCTCCACCTCAACAGAAGCTTCTTGAATACTCTCATTTATTCTGTAACTTTGGCAGCTAGCATAACAGAATGTAACTGAATGTAATTTTTCCTTTCCTTTTGTAATTGCACTCAGGTCTATGTATTGACCTTGCATACCGGAATGAAACCTTACTTAAGTTATTCCTTCCTTCTGTTATGGTATCAAAGCTGCTGACTAGCTGTCTCTCGATCCAATCTTCCCACCATGGCAGCAGCTTCCTCATCACCTACTCCTCCAATCTCCCCTTCATTTTCTCATGTAGTCACAATCAAACTTACCTCAAAACATGATCTTCTATGGTGCGGTCAAATCTCTGCCTATCTCAAAGGCCAAGATCTATTTTCCTTTGTTGATGGAACCAAGCCTACCCCTCCCCCCCTTTCTATCAAAATCTGATAACTCTAATCCCAAACCAAAACCTGCTTACCTATCCTGGCGACGAACCGACCAGGCCATTTCAAGCATTTTGTTCTCCTCCCTTTCAGAGTCTGTCATTGGCCATGTTGCATCTGCTACAATGGCCAAAGACATCTGGAATACCCTTGAATCTCTGTTCAGCTCAGTTTCACTGGCAAAGGAATTTCAAATACGTTTTCAACTTATAAATCTATCCCACGGTGAGCAATCAATCACCAAATATTTCAGTAAAGTTCGTCTTCTTTCAGACACTCTCTCTTCCACTGGTACCCCCCTCTCCGAGAAGGAGTTTGTCACTTATGTACTAAATGGTCTTGGCACTGCCTATGAAAACTTCATCACCTCCGTCACAACACGAACCAACCCAATTACTTTCCAAGAATTATACCACCTCCTCATTTAAGAAAATTGAATGTCCCGAAATAACCCCATTCTTCCCTCCCCAGAACCCACTGCTAATTTTACCTCTAGTACTCGTGACCAACGTGGCTGATCTTCATATCGTGGCCAACGTTCTCACCAAGGAAGGTCTTCCCGCAGCAAAGGTCGTTTTATCTCCTTCCAACACCCCACCTCATCCCTCAAACAGACCCACTTGTCAGGTTTGTAACAAACTTGACCATGTAGCTCTTCAATGCTACTATCGATTTGATCACGCCTATCAGTATGAACCACCCTGTTCCTTCTCCACCAACTACACTTCTCCCTTTGCCATACCCAATTCATCCTGGTATCCGCATTCTGCTGCTACACACCACATTACCCATGATCTATCCAATTTAAGCATCTCATCGGAGCCGTATGCAGGACCTGAACATATTCGTGTTGGGAATGGTGCTGGTTTGCAAATCAATAATATTGGTGACTCCTCTCTTAAAACTCATTCTTCTTCCTTTAATCTTTCTCACTTGTTACACGTTCCTTCAATCACAAAGAATCTTGTTTCTGTTTCCCAATTTTGTGCCGATAACTCATGCTTTTTTTGAATTTCACTCTATTTTCTTCTTGGTTAAGGATCGGACTATAGAGAAGCTCCTCATCAGTAGCCCTCTGCTTGACAGTCTCTACTAGTTTCCTCCTCCATCCACTAACCTCGGCGAACGAGTTTCCCTAGACCTCTGGCACAAACGCCTAGGCCACCCTGCTCTTGAGATAGTTTCCCGCATCATGCGCACATGCCGTTTGCCTTATTTTCCCAGTGATTTTACTTATTTTGATTGTCCATTAGCTAAATCCCATCAACTACCTTTCTATCCTAGTGCAACCCGGACCACCAAGCCCCTTGAAATTATTTGGGCTAATGTATGGGGTCCGGCCCCTTTACTTTCAAGAAATGGATTTCGTTATTATTTGTCAATTGTGGATCATTTTACCCGTTACACTTGGTTATCTCCCATTAACTTGATATCAAATGTGTTGCATGAATTTAATTCTTTTATCAAATTTGCTGAAAGATTCTTCAATTCTTAAATCAAAACAATTCAAACTGATGCCGGTGGAGAATTCCGTCCCTTAACTACACTTTGTAAATCCCTTGGCATTTCTCATTATTTTTCCTGTCCTCATACACATCAACAAAACGGCTTTCTTGAACGAAAACACCGCCATATCGTAGAAATGGGCTTAACTCTTTTATCTCAATCACCTCTCCCAATCTCCTTTTGGGATGATGCCTTCCAAACCGCTACCTATTTAATAAATTTATTACCTACACCTATTCTCCACAATAAATCACCCCGCTACATTGTTCATCATAAACCACCTGATTATACTTTTCTCAAAACCTTTGGTTGTCTTTGTTGGCCCAATCTTCGGCCATACAATAGGCACAAACTCACATACCGACCCACACCATATAGTTTCCTTGGTTACAGCCCTTCACATAAAGGGTATAAACGTTTAGATTTGAAAGCCAACCTACTTTACATCTCACGCGATGTTTTTTTTTATAAGTAAAAAATGGTATTAAGAGAGGGCTTAAATGTTCATTAATGAGATTCTTCAGCCTTGAAAGCCTCGTAAATCATGGACTCTTGAGCTTCCATCAAGAACAACACGATGAAAGTTTTAATTAATCAACAGTGATGGGCCACTTTATTTTTCCTATGCAAGCAAGTATTTCCATTAAGACACGAAAAGTGCATCGCATGAAGAGGGAGTGGGGTTTTCCAACAAACACCTCGTTACGACAACCACAGCGCTAAGGTGAAACAGAAATCGGGTTTTGGGACAAAAAAGGGTGAGGACCCATACCCTGCAAAAGAAGGCACCCTCTTAAATGATGGTTTTTAAATGGTGCGAAACAGGGCGCCGTCTTAAATGGTGCAAACTATGATGCTACCGCGGGAGGCGGTGGATGCTGGAGGGGCACTGCAGTTAGTTGTTCTGAGATGTTACTTGAAGTGACGTGTATTCCCTTCCTCAAGATCATCAGCTAGAGAAAGCGGAAACACGGGATGGGCCAATTATTGGGAGATAGTGGCCACCCATGCAAGGAAGAGTGCTACAGATAAAAATATAAATCATTAAACAATTCATTTCCATCAACTTAACTTTTAGGGAAAATAGGTGATTTCCCAATAGTTCGTCGCACTAGAATCGATTATGGACATAAACAAATAAGCAATACCTTTTCTGTTGGCATCAAATGCACAAGATTCTCTGTTCATGCTAACACCGGCGTCAATATTAGTCTCCACGTCCTTTGATTTTGGGGACGTATTAACATTTTCCATCAGTATGTCCTCTCTCATTACGAACTTTGTTACAAAAGCTGGACCATGAAAAGAAAAGCATATAAGCCTATGACGGGCAGAAATGAAAGAGGTTATGGTTAGCAAAAAGGGGGAAAAACAAGCTGAGAATGGCAAATGACATCTAATATCGCACTAAACATTGGATTAGATACAGCAGATAATTCAAAGGATCAAAGAAAAATTTTGAAATGAAAAAAAGAGCTAGACAGAACAATTTTCTGCCGCAAATGTTAACAAATACGCACTCGTACTGCAAAATTCTGATTTCAATTTTTTTCCCAGAAAAATAAGCAGTTAGCTAAACAAGAAGCAATAACGCTGGGGCTAAAAATGCTGGAAAATCAGCTAAGCAAAGTAAAAGTAGAACGACTATTTATGAAAGGTGGTTCAAAGAATATTAAGGTTTAAGTTAGCAGTACTCACGAGAAGGAGGATATTCTGCGGCGGACACGAACCAGAGCTCGGCCAGACGAGCCTCTTCTCGAGTCTCCGGTCGAGTGAAATCGAAGAACATTGCCGCGTCAAACTCGTAGTCGAGATCGACTTCATGGACCTCAAACACTGGTTCAACCTCCATTTCCTCCTCTCTTTCTTTCTCTCTACAGCCTTCACTTTCTCTCTCCATAATGCCAGCCCGTGAATCCCCCACTGGTTTTACCTGACCACTACCATCGATTGCAACTATTCTCTTACCACACACACTATCCCTCTCTCTGTGAAAACTTCCGAAGCTCCGAATCCGTTCGGGAAAATTCCCCAACTTTGGAAATCGTCGCTGCGCTTTGTAGCAGAGAACGGCGCAGATTTCGCTGCGGCTACTGTAGCATTCGAGACTTTAAGAAACCATAAGAAACGGCAATTCCGAAGGGCTTTTTAGGCATTCTGCTCTCCGTCCGAGAAGCCGAGAATGAGTACAACTCGTTACAGCATGGCGTACAAGCCTTTCGTAGCGGTTCCAGAATTTGAATGGATAGCTCCGGAGGAAAGAATATAATTTGATCGTCGTGTCGAATATGCCCCTAAGATAACGCAGGGATGGTGTGGATTTTTTATCCAAATAGACATAAGTTATAACGTACGAATATTTTAAGAAATTAAAAAAATTTTGAATAATATGAATATAAAATATTATAAAATTTATAATGTTTAACCTCATTATCTTCTTAAACTATAAAACATATAATAATACCACTCAAAATATATATATATACTAATAAATTGAAATAACGGTAATTATTAAATAATTGATTTTATTATTAATGATATTTATTGGATACCAGGTGCACTTTTTTTGGGCTAGTCTCGACACTGCTGAACATGGATCTTTTTTATTTCGTCGATACAAACCGGGTTTTGGAATTTTGAGCCAAGTGATGGGTATAGATGTGATTTCAGTGGTTAGTTTCGAGAATGTGTCTTCAAAGCCGGGTGCAGTGTTATCGGGCTCGGGCAAGATCCTGTCCAGTCGTCTGAAATTTCGGCGCATCATGGGTTTGCCCTTGTGTTTCAACATAACTTCAAGATTGACCCTAACGGTTCTATTCGTTGGCAGGTAGGAAAAGCATGGGGAGCGGAGGGAAATGGGCCCCGTCTCAGCAAAATTCAAATGAGACGAGGATAAATGGCAAAACCGGTATTTGGCAGCTCCACATCCCCTAAATTCTTAAGAATGAGCTGTAAACATAAAAAGCAGTACTTTAATCTCGGAAGGCGCAATCAATTGAGTTTATCTCATCAGTAAATTCTTTTTTATATATATTAATAATAAAATTTTGTTATTAGTTATCCTTCACAATTTACATCACATCACATCACCTATTATTACATCTTTATTTTTATTAAAAAATTTTGAATTTATTCTTTTAAAATTAATTAAATTTTTTTTACCCGTTACCTATATATTAAATATCCAATAAAAAATAAAAATATATAATATATGATAGAATTTATTAGAGGTTTAAGATTTCCATAGAAAATATTATTTTTAATTTAAAATTTATAATTTATAATTTAATAAAATAATTTTTATCACTAAAAAATTATTTATTATTTAAAATATATATCTAAAATATTTTTAAAGTTAGTTATGATAATTTTAAAAATATATATAGTTATAAGAATTTTTTTTATAAAAACTCAAATTTGATATTTTTTGAAAAAGTTAATTTTTAACTTTATTTTTAACCGACTAATTTATTTTTTATAAAATTACCAAAAAAATATATAATTATTAAATATGTTATTTTTTTAAAAAAATACTTTTAATTGTGTAAAAATATTTTTTAAATTTCAAAACTCAATCTCTTTTATCTTATAAGAATAGGTCCGAAAAGTCCTATCTTAAAGAAATTCCTCAACATCAAAACATATAAATATATAATTTTTTTTAATAATAATTAAAATCAAATATTAACGATAGTAGAAAGAATAAATTTTGCTGATCATTCTCTTATAAAGAAGTATACAAAAATTATACACCTTAAAATCATATCCGATTTTACACTAATTAACCTTATTGTCATAAATATTTAACCAAAACATTACTTAAGAATTTTAAATATATTTTTTAAAATACTTTATTTTTAGAGAAATAAAACTACAAATTAACTAGAATTGATATGTTAAATTAAAAAATTATTTGGATTGTAAAATAAACCTTATTCTTTAAAATCTTAAATTTTTTATAATAAATCTGATTTAATTTTGTTTGGAAACGAGAAATCAGTAAAGAAAATAGGACTTGTTTAGAAAAAGCTTTCATATCAAAATTCACATTTTTATTTTATTTTTCAAAAATCGTTATTTGTTCAATATAAATTCTTTCAAATTAATCATAAATTAATCATAAGTATCTGTGTGTGCATTGAATGTGAGTTTTTGGAGAGGGGCATGGGTGGTGTAACTTCCTTTCCTCGTAGTCGTAGAATAGGTTTGTGGTTTGGTTTTGCCTTTCATTCAATGTTTTGTGTTCATTG
This sequence comes from Platycarya longipes, assembly GCA_036559045.1. Classification (NCBI taxonomy): domain Eukaryota; kingdom Viridiplantae; phylum Streptophyta; class Magnoliopsida; order Fagales; family Juglandaceae; genus Platycarya; species Platycarya longipes. The sequence goes on along the minus strand of CM071799.1, from coordinate 9,478,632 downwards.
GTTGGATTTGCATAGGATACCTTACAGCTACCTCTCTTCTGTCTCGCCTGAGCCTACTGATTCTACTGCGCCAGCAAATTCATCATCATCTTGCTGTCTTCTACTACGTTACGACTTCACTGCACATGAGAACACACTCAGACATCTCTGTCTGAACACCACCAACACCTCATCACTCATCATGCCTTTCCCGGCTAAAACTGAAAAAAATAGATAGTCTACGTATTTGTCTCTTAAAATTGTTTTGGGGTAACAAATTATGAAGCCACGATCATGCTCGATCGAGTATGATCTTCCTTTAATATCTCCAAATCACTCATAATATTATAATCCATAAGACTTTCTATTACATGGACTCGTTTCTTCGAGTCGAACATTTGTGCTATTTCATTTTGATAGAGTACGTGTGTTTTGCTTGTCAAAGTCGTAACTTGCTGTTTGTGAGAGAGAATTCCTAGTGGGTAGAGGATTTCAGTCACCTAGTGTGACATATTTATTCTCAACAACGATTACATTATGTTTCCCATACTGAGACTACTCTAGAAGATTAACAATCTACTTCAGTTATTAGTTTTATATATCAATTTGTTAATTTATTTTTAAATTTTTTTATGAATATTACAATATTATTTCCGTTTAACGAATTGGTGACACGTTTGATTGTTATAGTATTGGTATTGGTTCCAAAAAAAATTATATTTAAAATTTGATAATAAATATAAATTTAATGAAAAATCAACACATCCATATCTATAATTCGACATTAGATTCATTATTGGATTTATTAAAATAATATTATAATATACAATTTATGAAACTAATAAATAAATCTATAATTTATTCATTTAATAAACATATTAAAAGGCAATAAAAAATTATTTTAATGGATAAATAGTAAGTCTTCATATTTGAATGATGAAATAAAATTATTGTAGCTTAAGACTTTTTATAATTTCATTTTATGGATCCAATATAAACATATTTTAAATAAATATATCGAATTTTTAATATATATTAATTTTTAATAAAACCAATACAAATACTTTTAATCAAAGGTTGAAAGGACAAGTTTCGGTTGATAAACATGAAAGGAAATGCAAACACTAATAAGAGCATTAGCATTAGATTGATTAAAAGTTTTATTTAAAAAATATAAATTTGCACATATATCAAAAAAATCTTATCATATTTGATAAAAAGTAATGAGAAAAAAGTGAAAAAATAGAACAAAAGTAGTTTTACTCTTCAAAAGTAAATAGTAAATTCAAAATTTTCTTCAAAAAACTTTTAACCAATCTAATCATAATGCTTTAACATAGATTAATTGAAGTGAGAAGTGGATATCCTTTTGGGATTAAAGAAAGAAGAGTAAGGAAAAACTGTTTTGCAAGTGAATACAAATGCCATTGGCAAAAGTGGCACTCTTAGTGGTGAATATGGCATCCAACAGAAAAACAAGAGCAAGCAAATGGTTCTTGATGCTATTAGGGAAAATGAATCCTATTGGCAAATTTCCCAAATCATCAGCGACATTGATCACGTTGCCTCTTCTTAATCCAAATGATTTTATGAAAAAATACACATATCAGCGAATCTGTACGCACACTCAATAGTGCAATTGACAACAAAAAATATAGTATTTAGAAACATATCCACTGATTCTCTTTATAGGTACATTGTCTTTTAAGATAGTGGGAAGGATCCCTCTTAGTGTGTAATAGACCTATTCTCTGTAAGGACTCTTTTTATGTTTTTATAATACCTGTGAGCCTGCTTAGAAAAAAAAAAATACAAATGCCATTGGTTGGGGGTGAGAAGTTGAAAATTCCTGACGAGCCAATAGGCTTAGGCTAGTTTTATAATGATTATGGTTTTAAAACTATGAGAGTATTAGTATCGGATTTATTCAAATTTTCTTTTAAAATTTAATAAAAAGTATAAATTTGATAAAAAAAACAATACTTAAAAAAAATTTTACATTGGACTCATAAAAAAGCTTTCATCATATTTAATAAAAATTGAAGAGAATAAAGTAGTGAGAATAAAATAAAAGTACTTTTAGTTTGACTTTTAAATGATAATTCATTTAAAAGCCAAACTAAAAGTACTTTAATTTTATTTCCACCACTTTCTTTTTCTCATTTTCTATCAAATATGATCAAAAGACAAACTAAAAGTACTTTTATTTTATTCTCTACACTTTCTTTTTCTTATTTTTTATCAAATATGATGAAAATTTTTTAATGAATCTAATATAGAATTTTTTTTAGGTGTTGTAACTTATCTCTCTAACAAGATTGTACTTTCCATTAAATTTTAAAAGAGAATTTTGATGAGTCCAATATTAATATTCTGAAACATCATTCTTGTATACCACAATGCACACTTGTACAAATAACATTCTCAAAACTAAAGTCTAGAAAATTAGTTATCAATCACAAAATATGAATGACATGATATAATCATTACATTACGAGATGTATTCATGTTCTTAAAATTAATCTCCTAAACATTATTTTTAAGGACATGACATATATATTGCTTTTTTTTTCTTAGAAATAGGCTTATCATTAAACTCATGAACTAAATGTGAGTATGAGGAGAGGCCTATCCGGGAAAGACCGGGACTCGGGCCCAACATAGGTCCAGGGAAGGCCCAAATCCTGAGGAGGCCTCGTCTCGCCATTTTGGTCAAGGCAGGCAGCGCGGGAGGCGAACTCGCAGTAGACTGGGCAAAAGGCTACCAAAACAACAAGTCGTGCAATGATCAAAACTGAGTTAGAAGAAATCATATGCGCCCACAGCGCATTAAATGCAAAAGCATGCCTTGCATTAAATGCAGAACCAAGTAGAGGCGCCTGAGACCTCTGACACATTAATTGCACAGCTGGAGTCCCCTTTACCGCATTAAATGTGGGTCAGGAACGCAGGCACGCCACAAGAGTAAAGTAGGAGCTGACACGGTACAGAAGAATGGACAGCTTGTTGAATCTAACCAATGTAGCAGGGAGATCCGCTCAGACACAACAAAAGGAATTGATGACTAACATAATAAAGAGCATGCCCCTCAAGGGTGCACCCAAGACATACCAACCTCTGTAAATAGCTAGAGGCTCCACGGCTCACAGGATAATCTATATGTATCTACTCTTATACTTCCATATTCTCTCTATAATCTCACTAACTTCAGCATTGGAGTGATCTCAGGGCACTACTGTCCCACTCATTCAACCGTTGTGTAGGCCCAATTTGTTTAGACGTCACCGAGTAACCCAAGCCGAGGAACACGACCTCAATAATGGCGTTATCTGTGGGATTTCATTGACGTGTATTATGCATGTCTACAGCAACGCGATCCCAAACAATCCATCAAGAAGAACTCAACGACAATGCGATGGAGGCTAAGCTCGCAACAATGGAGGAACCCATTAGGAAGATGACTGAAGACAACGAAAGGTTGCGAAAAGGCAACGAAGAACGTACCGCCCATTACAAGCTGTCAGCAAGTGAGCACACGAGCTCATAGTGGGAAAAAGAACTTGACCAGGCAAGAAAAAAGTGACGCAAGCTACACCTAGAGCCTGGGGACAAATACGTAAAGATGGCCAAGTTAATCGATGAGCCTTCTATAACCGGCTAGTTGTGCAACAAGTCGGGAATGCCCTACAGCGCAAACATGATGGTTGTACCCCTCCCGCCAAGATTCAAAGTGCCTCAGATAGATCTCTACGATGGAGGCAGTGACCCGTTTGAACACCTGGAGGTGTTTAGGACACACATGAGCCTGCACAACTACCCAGGCAAAGTGACGTGTAGAGCCTTCCCGCTCACCTTGAAGGGAGCAGCCCAGGGATGGTTCGGGACTATCTCCACAGGGATGATCAATAATTTCGACTACTTAGTCTACCTTTTCCTAACCCAATTCCTGAGAAGCTGCAAGAGGAGACGCCTAACAACCTACCTCTTCACGGTTAAGCAGCATAATCGGAGCCTGAAGAATTACCTCGCTCAATTCAATAGAGAGCGCATGACTACAAACGACCAGGATGAGAATATCACCCTGCTGCCCTCTAAGGCAAGATATGGCCTATGAGTCCGTTCATGACGAAAATCGCACCTCAAACACCCTGGTAGATTTATGGATAGGGCGTTGGATACATAAATGTTAAGGACACCCTCCAGGCTGTAACCACGCCCCGACACGAAGAGGTGGAACGGGCGGATAAAAGGGCTGCAAATCAATAGGAAGGCCCCTTCCGAGACAGCAAGAAGAAAGGCGGTCCCAATGCTAGAGGGCAGAAAGATCAAACCAACTAGCGGCCCCAGCCCTGCCTCCATGCCAGCCTAGTAGTCAAAGATGGCCAGTAATCAGGGCCAAGTAGAGAGTAAACATAGAAACTGCCCACGAGGGTATATTGTGAGTACCATTAATCCGGCATGCATAGCTCCCAAGACTATTATGCTCTCAAAAGGATAAGAAGGGAGGAAGAGCGACAAGGTATCTGGCAAGAAAGGGGACACTCGCTAGCCCAACGCAGCACGAGCCCCGTAGACGCCAACCAAAGCATGAAGACTACCGAAACCCGCCTAGGGGAAGAGAACCCTTAGATGAAATCCTGACAATCGTAAAGGGGGGTTATGAGAAGTAGGGCGACCTCCTCATCAAGAAAGGCGTACGCCTAAGAGGCGCGCTACGGCGAAGTGTTTACTGCTGAGGCCGACTCAAAAGATTTTGAGGCCTAAGGTGAGAAGTTAAAATGGGGTCTTTTACTTATATCAAACTAAATTAAGTTATATCTAATTAATTTTATTTAAAAGTTACTTTTCTTGCTTTTTGAGATGCAAAATTACTAATCAAATTTTTATATTCAAGTCTTTCTAATATTTTCTTCTCAATTGATAATATGACTAATCCACATAATCTTTCATGAGATATTATTGATTTTAGATAAGATTTTATCGATTTTAATTTTGAAAAATTTATTTCTACAGAAACAACAGTAATAAGTATTGTCAATAATATTCTATAAGCAATACATGCATTTGGAAAAGAATCAAGTCTTTTTATATAATTTAATATATCAATTGGAGTACTTTCTTCTGTTGGTAAAATTTTTTTTAAAACTTTTAGTTCAGAAAATTAATCTAAACCATCAATATCATTTTTCAAAAAGCTTTCAAGACTATGACATTTTTTTTTTTGCAAACTACCATCGTCAAGTGATTTCAGTTTTTTGAAATTAAATAAAAAAACAAAAATATTTTCATATATTTTAAATTGTTCAAATCTATGTTGAATTGAAGAAATTGCTTGATCTACTATAAATAAGAAATAATTAATTCTAAAAGACCGGGCCTCGGGCACAACACAGGTCTAGGGAAGGCCTAAATCTCGAGGAAGCCCTATCTCGCCTTTTTGATCAATGCAAGCAGCACGGGACTCAAGACGAGAGGCGGGCTTGTAGTAGACCGGACTAGAGGCTACCAGAACGTCAGGTCGTGCAATGATTAGAAATGAGTCAGAAGAAGTCAGATGCGCCCACGTCACATTAAATGAGAAAACCTGCCAAGGTATACTGCATTAAATGCAGGTGGTGATCACAATCACAACGCATTAAATGCAGAACCAGGTAGAAGCGCCTGAGGCCTTTGACACATCAAATGCACAACCGGGTCCCACTCATTGCATTAAATGCGAGTCAGGAATGCAGACATGCCATAATGATAAAGTAGGAGCTAATAGGTACAGAAGAAGGGATAACTCACCGAATCAGACCAGGGTGGCAAGGAGACCCGCTCAAACACAGCAAAATGAAATGATGATTGACAGGATATGGAGCATGCCCCTCGGGGGTGCACCCAAGACATGCCAACCTCTATAAATAGTCAGAGGCTTCACGACTTATAAGTTAATCTATCTATATCTACTCTTATACTTATTTTCATATTCTCTCTATAATCTAACTAATTTTGGCATCAGAGTGATCCTAGGGCATTACCACCCCACTCATTCAACCTTTGTGCGGCCCAGTTTGTTTGGATGTCACCGAGTAGTCCAAGCTACAGAACACAACCGCAATAGTGACCTATAAGGACTAAGAAAACTTAGTTTACAAGTTAACAAGCAGTAATTAGGGCACAACTTCTAAATCTCTCAGATAAAATATCTAAGAGACCATACATATATATTGTCATATATTGATAAGAATAGCATCAAATGTCATATTTTGAAATTATCTAACAATTATTAAGAATACATTATTGTGATGTACAACAAGCTCCAATCTTTAAAAAGTTGTTAATTTGGAGCTGTGAAGAGACTCAAAGACATTAATTACTCTTTGAATCCCGTGACATATAAGTTATGCCTTAAGGAAAATTCAACAACATTGTATCCGCGGCATATTTTCTATGTTTTTTCTTATTTATTTAATAAAAATTATACATGCAGCCATTTATACGTATTTTTTACGCATTTCATTAATATAATTATTTGTAATACTTTTTTTAATATTTAATATAAATTAATTATTTTAATCAATTACATCAATAAAATATAAAAAAATATATAAAAAATAATTATATATGATAAAACTATTTATGTAAAAAATTGATACTTAAATTTTATTAATCGTCCAAGGAATAGTATGGTGCCATCACAAAGTAAAAACAAAGACTACAAACACCACATAGTATTAATTAATATAGAAAAATTATACTCATCATCATTTCTTTTGTTATTTTCTCATTATTTCATTATATAATATTAAATGATAGATTCACAACTAGTATAATATAATAAATAGTCTTTAATCATCTAATATCATATTTTGTTAATTTGTACGAGTATTGTAGGAAAGTTTAGCTACTATTGATATGATTTTATTGTTTATGTTATATTATTGAGTAATGGAAGGAACTAGTAGTTAGTTCATAAGTGTAAGAAAAATGCCCACATTTTGAGTTAGTTTTTATGATTGAGAAAGGTCCACAATCACCCAACACTAGTATTGGAGTCTAAATTTATTGATATTTTCCAGTCCAACAATCTGTGAGAGAAATGAATTATCGTTACTTCGACACAAGACTCGATGTGTAAGGAGAAGATTGTTGGGGTTATTTTACATTAATTATAAAAGAGGTTGATTGTCAGTTTATGACTATGAAAAAAAGACACATTTTGATCTAGCTTTTAAAATTAAAAGAGGTTGTAGACCACCCAATGCAAAAATACATGCATGATGTAAGTCGAAATCCCAATACATATCCGATGGGATAACTCAAGTGTTCTACATTTACACCCATCACGCTGTTTTTAATACTCTTTAGATGCACATGAGATTACTAGTTTGACATATCAACATGGCAAACGAATTTAACCCCAATAACCCTTCAAAAACTCACTCATGATGACTATGGTACCCCCGGTCCCCCAGAGTCCAGACCATTCTGAAACCAATTCGCCACCTTGGATAAAATTATGATTCAATGTCCACTCCCTCAAAATCAGTTTCACACATTAAGAGCAAAGTATGTCCAAAAAGCTGCCATCAAACTTGCATATATCCACATTCGCTTATAAGTATTTGAACTTGCCCTCCCCAATTCTACCTATGCTATCATGAGCCTTTTGAAACCACATCATCATGATTGGACCATCCTTTCAAACAAAATTAAATTAGCAAAGTCTCCATTACAAAAACACATTATTTAGATCAGATATTCAATGAATTAATGATGGACTGAAGCATCAATTATATCGCATTTAGATGCCAAGGAGATTTATATCAATTATCTTTTTTTCTTTATTTTTTATTCGAAAGAATATGTGCTGAAATTTCTGAACTCTCTTAATTACTATTTACTTGTACATCAGATATGGATGCATGCCACGTAACAACAAAGCATTCTTTCTTAGCCGTCGTTCGTAATCGTAGACAGCTGTCAATTCCCGGCTGGACATGCTTTTAACACAGTGCCAAATCATATTGTCGAGCATTCGCGACCACAAGTTTACAGTTTACACCATTTTGGCATCCGTATCCGGAATTCTTTCCGATTCAGATTTTCTCTCTTTATATATATATATAATTATTTTGAATATTTTATTATCGAACGTATCGATTAAGATATTAAAATAAAATATTTTAACATTAATATTATTTTATGTATTATTTTAAAATAATTTATATAATAAAAATTATATATATACATAACTAAAACTAAATAAAATTATTAATCATTTTATGATTCATACAAATAAAATATATATTTCATATATATATATAAATTTTAAATCTATATTAAAAAATATATATATATTCTGAAATCTGATATTTCGACCTGTACTAGCCAAAACAAGTTAAAATAATTAAAATTTTAAGCGAAACGAAATAAGAAGATTTCTTATACTAGTCAGGCAATCAATACAGCACATTTCTAATATATCAATCAGTATAGTACGATATTTAAAATATTGCTATATATCACTTGACGTATTGTTTCCTCTTGACAGCAAAATTGTAGATGTACTAGGGACTAATTACGAGAATGATCAAACATCAAACAGTGTAATATTATTCGAATTTATAGAGTCTTATGGAGCTGTTGATTGAGTTAGTGTATAGTGATACAATCGTTTGAGTCAAATAGTTGTGTCTCTTGTTAATAATTATGTTATTTATCAACAAATACCTTGTTGTCTATTAATAAAAACTATTTGTGCAAAATAATAACGCTCACTATTTCTCTATCCATTGTTAATTTATAAGACAAACACCTTAACGAGATTGTTATTATTTTATAAAAATACCAATACGTATTTTCGTCATTCATTTATAACTAAAATAGCATAATATATATATATATGAAAACTCATTGAAAATCAAATAAACACTATAAAAAAATTAGTATTTATAATTATTTTTATCGTAAATTAATCATTTTGATTATAATTAATTAGTTATAAATATCATTTTTTGTTTTTTTTAGTGAAAGGGGGGTGTTTGTTTAATTTGTAAGTTGTCATTGCCTAAAACTATACGCGAGCTAAATATTTGTCGCCTACATAATGTAGTGTGGTCCAAAGATAAATCGTGAATGATGGGCTAATCATATATAATATCTACACAAAGCCATGATAGGGTAATCATTTATAATATCTACTCAAAGCCTAATGTTTACTGGGTGATAAACGCAGAAAATGAGGCGGAGATTTTATTTTATTTTTTTTGAATTTTTCTTTTTGGGAGTCAAAAATAATGGCATAAGATCATTCCCATTAAATTATCTAAAGTTAAAATTTAAAAAGTATACATTTACACATATATAAAAAAAAATATCATATTTAATTAAAAATAAGAAAAAAAAATGAAAAAAAGAATAAAAATACTTTTATCTTCAAAAATAAATAATAAAACTAAAATTTTGTAAAAATTTATACAAAACTTTAATTTTACTATTCAATTTTAAAGTAAGAGCAGCATAAATTTTTTAGCTTTACTATTTACTTTTAAAAATAAAAAGTATTTTTATTCTCTTCTTCTATTTTTTTTTCTCATTTTTTGATTAAATATGATAATTTTTTTTTTATATGTATACAAATTTATACTTTTTAAAATTTAACTTTAAACCATCTAAATAAAAATGCTTTAAACCAAAATGTTTAGCTTAAGGGCCATGACTTCATTTGCTCAAAGAAAAGAGCCACTTCATTTGGAACATAAAAGCAAGTGAATTCATCTTAATTAAGTTTAAATTTAAGCCTAATTTAACATTCATATAAATATATATATATATATATTTTAAATCACTAAACATCACAACTCAGTATATCTTTATATGTAGAATGTATAATCATTTTCAACTCAACACTTATTTATACGTGAGATTCATAATTTTTTCTAACTTCTATAAATATATTTGAATTTATCTAAACATTAAACCACATTTAAATTACTCATTTTAAGTAAATCCTACAAAAATTATTCTACTATTTCAAGTCACTATTATTTATCAAAAAATTTAACTCACTTCAATTTAATTCATTATTCAAATACAATGTTAAATTATGTTTAAGTAGTGAAGTCAAATGATTTTTATGCAATAATAAAAAAAAGTAGTCAAAAGTATTAAATATTAATAATAAATAAAAATAAATTATAAATGACTAATAATAATAAAATGTTTATATTATTGTACTGTCCAAACACAGTCTTAATATTGTAGCTTAAAAAAAAAAGCAGCTTAATATTGTAGGGAGGTTAGGAATCGTAGGATGGCTTGTCTTTAATGGGCTGTGATTGGGCTGTTCAGGGTTGAGGTGGACATCACAAGGGGACAAAACTGGAATATTGTCATCACGTGCTTGGGTGAGGAGTGAGGACTTTCGTGGATCAATTATTGGTAGATTCTTCTCGTCCCAATGCTACTTGCTTCAGAATCGAGATTCCTTTGGGATTCCATCGATTGAAACAGGGCAGTGTGTCAAATTTGTTTTTTTTTTGAGATTGGGACGAGATAAGATAAAAATTAAAAAAATATTAATATATTTTTTTAATATTAATTTTATATGAAGATTTAAAAAAATAATTTTAGAATTTGAAAAAGTATAATTTTTTATTATATTTTAGATAAAAATTAAAAAATATATAATAATAAGTTTGAAATTTTTAATTTTTATCTTTTAAAACAAATTACAAGTATGTCTGCATTTATATAAAAGGGATTAGATTAATCACCTTAAAAGTATCATAATATCCAAATATCTATGATTATTATGAGTGATAAGTTTGAGATGGTTTTAGATCGCAAAATAGTATCATTCATTTGGATTAACTTACTAATATTTCAAAATGATATATTTTATAATAAAAATAAATTTATATCATAACAAATTACCTGAAAATATCTTAATTAGTAAGATTTTTTTTATAAAAAATTTTATGGTGATTAAAATATTTCACTTTTGATGTAAGTCCAAAACATATGGGACTAGCTCAAGAACATTTATTTAAGTTAGTTACGGGCAAATCTCTAAGGAGTGGTTGTCTAGGTCTTGTTTGTAAAATAAGCTATTTTCAGACATTTTATTTCCAAACATCACCTAAACAAAATATAATTCTCAATTTCAAATTTTCAATTATTTATTTATTTAATCATTATCTATAATTCTCAAAATACAAAACTCAACATAACATTTTCAAACTCTCAAAAAAATAAAAAAAATAAAATAATTTTTTCAAATTTCAAAATTAAAAATATTCAAATAAATTTTTAACTTACAATATTTTTATTTAATTTTTCCTCTCATATTTTTCGAAATTCAATGAAAATATCTTAATTCAAAATATTTTACTATTATTAACGAATATTCTAAATATCCTATTGGATTTATTATCTTGTATTAAAGCACTAGCAATAGTGTAGGCAAACACCAATACAAATCAATATTTAGCTAACAATTCCATTAAATCTACTGCATTGGAAGAGCTAAAAACAAATTTTCTTGCTTACAAGCTACAATAGAAGTCAAAACAATAATTTAATTAATATTAAATTAATATTAATATATGGTTATTATAATTGTAAAATATGAAAAACAGAAAAAATTAATATTAATAGAAAACAATATTTTATATAATTTAATTAATAGATGAATAATTCAATACAAAAATGTTTCGTAAATGACAAAAACAAAATACATGAATTTAGCCAAATTTTACCTTTCCGCCTACAAGATATCATAAAAGGAAAAAGTACCAATCAGTCCATAAATAATTTATATATGTAATTTATTTATTTATATATTTTTTTATATGTATAGATCATTTTAAAATAGTATACAAAAACGATATTAATATCAAAATATCTTATTTTAATATCTTGATTAGTATGCTTATCCACACAATATTTAAAATATTAATTATAACCCTTGTACGTTAAGGAAAAATAATTAACTATTTATTGGGCCGAAACTCCTAAGTTGAGGTTGGCACATGGTAAAAAAATTCGTTGTTATTTGTCATATAAAAGTAAATAATTTATTTTTCTTATAAAAAAATTTAATAATAAAATGAGATAATTTGAAATAAAAATTAAATACAAATATTTATTATTATAATAAAATTTTAATTATTTTAAAATTTTTTATTATATTTTATATAAAAATTTAATAAAATTATAATTATAAAATAAAATAAAATCATCTCTATATCGGACATAGTGAAGGGTATCGGAGTAAAACCAAGCAAAACCCCGATAAAATCCCAACGACAAGATCCATTTTCGGCCGCAAACAAGGAAAATATAAATACCAATCGAAAAAATTGAAAAAATCGTCGCACTCAATCTTTCCCTCTCCCACACACAAACACAAACACAAACACAAAGCACATCCAGCAATCCACTCCCTTTCTTCGTACTCTCCGACGGACCATCCCAATATCTACCACATGTTTGATGTTTGAGCCCGATTAGATATCCCTTATCGGAGTGTCTTGATTCGGATTCCGGCGAATCCTCCATGTCTTCTCCATAATGACCCAGACCCGATTCGCCCTGACTGGGACCTCCGAACAAGACACCAAGCCCACTACAACCTCCAGTCGTGGCGGAGGAGGAGGAGGAGGAGGAACCGTCATGCGAATTATAGTGCCTCTGCAAGGTGTTGTTCAAGGCAGGGGAGGCCTTTTTCTGGGCTCGGTTATACCGTGCGCGCTCTTTTACTTTCTTCAACTCTATCTGAAACGGCATCGTTCTGCCCCAAGCACACCCCCGCCTCCGCCTCTGCCTCCGCCTTCGCCTTCGCCTCAGGATGCGGCGGCCTATCCGCCTTCAAGTTCAGAGGGGCAGTTGCCCGAGGTTTCTGTGCTCTCACGGTCCTTTTCTCGGATCCATCTCTCACCGAGGAGCCCGGGCGGACCTACTTATGTGTCGTCTCGGGTTACCTTGGTTTTGAAGGGTGGAGACTCGCCGTACGATATCGGGTTGAGGAAGGTCTTGGAGGATCCATATCACGAGGCGGGTAATCCGGATGGGGTTATTCAGCTTGGCCTGGCAGAAAACAAAGTGGGTTCGGGTTGATTCCTTGTTCCTTTTTCTTATTTTTCTTTGCTTTTTATCGATGGGTTGCTTTGTATGATTTATTTGAGTATTGGATTAGTGGGTTTTCTTTGGTGATTGAAGTTATCGCTGGACTTGGTTCGAGATTGGCTGGCGGAGAATGCGAGGGAAGCGATGCTAGGTGGAGGGAGAAGTGGAGAGGAGTTGAATATTGCTGGGATTTCAAGTTACCAGCCGTTTGACGGTTTGATGGAGCTGAAAGTGGTAATTCATGCAATTCTCTCCAACCTTGTGATTTTTAACGTAGTTCTCACTATTCTGTTGGTTAGGAGGTGTTGGGAGTAGCCTACGGTACATATCAATTGGAAAAATAGAAATAAAACGGCCCAACCTTTTCTTCATTCCATGGACTTGTGTTGTTTTCCATCTAGTTCTGAAAGGAATCAATTTGTCCTTGGAGCATGTCCTTCCCTTAAGCCAAACTATTGAAAAGACTTTCCACATGTGATGATCAGCTGCTGCATGCATGCTGATATATATTTATATATGCATGCTGATATATTTATATATATATATATATATAAATAGCCTACTGCATATATATCTATGTATACATGCATTGCTGCGTAAGTTACTGGAAGTCATGCCTATTTTGCTGATAAAGAGAGCAACCAAAAGTTAGCCGAGTGCTTAGTCTTCTGTCTTCTTATTGTATTGTTCTTTCTCTCCATCTTTCTTCTGGCAAACAAATTGTAAGGATATTTGTTTAATTGATGATGAAAAAGATGATTGTTAGTGAGGACTTTCCACAGAATTAAAATAAAATAGATGTTTGTTTAATTGATGATTAAAAAATGAATTTTAGCGAGACTTTCCACAGAAGTAAAAGAAAATAATGGGGTCATTATACCAAAAGGAACAAAAACTCATAATCTGATGCGACTATAAACATAATGATAATTGCACAGGATGAAAGTAAATGCAAGTTTATATCAATTGCAGGTTCCCTAAGAATGCAGTTCCATGGACTAGGTTGTCCAGCGGGTTTATTAGTTTTAATAATGTGTTATGAAAATTAATACAATGAATGTGAAGTTGCCTATGTGTTTTTCAATCCACCTTCTATGTCTTTGTTTGCAATTACTCTCCGTGTCTTCTAAAATTTATCTAGTCCTTTAGGCAGTGGCAGAATTCATGTCTCAAGTCACGGAAAAGGCAGTTTCCTTCAACCCCTCACAAATGGTTCTAACAGCTGGTGCCACCCCTGCAATTGAGATGCTTAGCTTCTGCCTAGCAGACACTGGAAATGCATTTCTTGTTCCCACACCATATTACCCTTGGTAATTATTTATTTGTGTTTAAAATTTCTCTTCAGTTAACAAGTTATCTAGTGAGAATACTGAATATTCGAACACAATATGCAGTTTTGACAAGGATGTAAAATGGCGAACTGGCGTGGAGATAATTCCCGTTCCCTGCCGCAGTGGTGACAATTTCAACTTAAGTATAACGGCTCTTGACAGAGCATTCAATCAGGCAAAGAAACGCGGTACAAAAGTTCGTGGGATTATCATATCAAACCCCTCAAATCCTGTGGGAAATCTGCTTAATCGGGAGACACTGTATGGCCTTCTGGACTTTGCCAGAGAGAAGAACATACATATTGTCTCAAATGAAATATTTGCTGGATCCATGCATGGAAATGAAGAGTTTGTGAGCATGGCAGAAATAATTGATTTGGAAGATTTTGACCGGAACAGGGTTCATATTGTGTATGGTCTATCAAAAGACCTCTCTCTTCCAGGTTTTAGAGTGGGCGTTATCTACTCCTTCAATGAGAATGTTTTGGCTGCTGCTAAAAAGTTGACTAGGTTCTCTTCCATTTCGGCACCATCCCAGCGCTTACTTGTCTCAATACTTTCAGATGCAAAATTCACTCAACAGTTCATTGATATCAACAGAGGGAGGCTCCGAGGAATGTACAGAAAGTTTGTGACAGGGTTGAAGCAATTGGGAATAGAGTGCATAAAGAGCAACGGGGGTTTCTACTGTTGGGCAGACATGCGAGGGTTAATCCGCTCCTACAGTGAGAAAGGCGAGCTGGAGCTCTGGGATAAACTATTGAATGTAGCTAAGGTAAATGTAACCCCTGGATCTTGTTGTCACTGTATTGAACCTGGATGGTTTCGGTTCTGTTTCACTACATTGACCGAAAAAGATATTCCTGTTGTTATGGAACGAATTCGGAAAATTTCCGAAACCTGTAAATACCCTAGTTGAAATGCTTTTGCTTCATTCAATGATTAAGTTTCCTCAGGTTTATAGTGACTTTTGAAATGTTATTGCTGCTTAATGTGCTAGTACTGGTGTTTATAAAGCCACTATGAGTCTGGTTCTGTAATAAGCCACCTTTTAATTGTCAATAAATCAGGTTCATTACAAAACGTCTGGACTCTCTGTATTAGCAAGGCAGAAAAGAAAAGGTTAAAAGACCATACCAACAACATATTGGCCATTTAGCGTTTTGAAAGCACTTTCATACCTTCCACGTTTGAAGATGTGCAGACAGCTAGAAATATTTGATTATTTGCTGATGTTATCCGGCCTATTTGAAAAGAATACAGCAGTGGTTGTGATTAGACAAAGATCGGGGAAATTTGCTGTTGCAAAGTATATTCTTGAGGAATTTTTCAACAACAATCCGTTTAAAGTTATGCCTTTTTTTTTTTTTTGTTTAAATCGTATCAGATAGTTCCCATAAAGAGTTTAGAGATACTTCAATCAGAAAAACCCTAAAATTTTCAAGGAGATATTCCAGTGTTTGCTTGCCCTGAAGACAAAAATTATGAACTGGAAGAATTTCTTAGTTTATTAAGTATTGATCAACGAATGAGAATCAATAATCGAATGATTTTATTGCAAAAAAATGATAAATGTCATGAACAAATAATGATGATAACTCATAAACAAATACAAAAGAATGAATTTTCTAGTTCTTATATTTGTTAAATGAGCAATTCCTTTCTTGGCAGCTAGATTACACTAATCATATTGAACTTGTAGGTTGTCCAATAAACCATTTAATGTACACTAATCATATTGACCCAATCCATTTCTGATAGATTCAAGAACTTGGACAACCTCTGCCATGCTTGGTCTCCTTGAAGGAACCTCAGATGTGCAAATGAGCCCCAACTTCATAACCTGAATAAGCTCATTCTCTGCATAACCACGCAAACTTCTATCAAAACAATCTGAAGCAGAGCCACTCTCCAACAATACCCTAACATATTCACACAGAACCACCACCTCATTTGCTCTTGGACTCTCGACTGGTTTCCTGCCTGTAACCAGCTCCAAAAGAATAACTCCAAAGCTATAAACATCACATTTCTCACTCACTCTCAAACTTTGAGCCAACTCTGGTGCAACATATCCAACTGCATTATGGAATTTAGTTAAACCGTAGTTATCCAAAATGGGAAGCAATTTTCCTAACCCATAATCTGACAGCTTAGCCTCATAATTCACGTCTAAGAGTATGTTCGTTGATTTGATGTTGAGATGAAGAACTTGAGGTCTACAGTCATGGTGAAGGTAAGCTAGGGCCCTTGCTGTTCCAAGAGCGATATGAAACCTCCTAGACCAAAATAATGCAGTATTGCCGCCACCAGTACTGGTGCCAGCATAATTAAGCCCGTGAAGATTATCATACAGATTCCCGTTTTGGACAAATTCAGATAGAATCAATTGCATTGTTGAGGACCAGTAGTAACCCTGGAAAGCAACCAGATTTGGGTGCCGAAGGCTTCCTAGCTGCCCAATTTCTTGCTCAAATTCATCTTGGTTTCTGATCCTTCCCAGAGTGTCAAGCTTTTTCACTGCAATTGAGATCCCACCTTCAAAATTGGTCCTGTAGACGGTTCCAATTGACCCGCCACCAATCAGACACTCCTTGTCAAGCAAAGCTTTGGTGCCAGCCTCCCAATCTTCATACTTAGAGGGCAAACTCTTGCTGAAGAGAACCAGCTTCCCAATTATTACATTTGATTCTGTTGAACCTAGGGGTGTGCCCTCAACCACTGTTTCATCTACTCGTTTTCTTTGGCGAACCTTGATGCTCATGATGGATACCACACAGACCCCAGTAAGGATCAGTGCAGCAGCAACAATTGCGACGATGACAGAATTACTCAGGACCTTCGGTTTCCTCTGTCCAGGAGTTGTGCCATTGCCCTTTGCTGAGCAAGATGTATCCAAGGGGGTGCCACAGAGCAGGGGATTGTTAGAAAATGCAGATGGACCAAAATGCTGTAGAGCTGAAGGAATGGTGCCTGAGAGGCGGTTGTAGGAGACATTAAAATGAGATAACATTTTCAGATTTCCAAGAGAAGAAGGGATTGAGCCAGGGAGTAAATTTTGTGACAGATCCAGAAATTGGAGCTTTGAAATATTTCCAATACTTGGAGGGATGGTCCCGTCGAGCCGGTTTCCATGTAGGTCAAGGACTACTAGGTAAGTCATGTTGGAAAGGGTATCAGGAATTTCTCCTTCTAAAGCATTGCCAGAAACATTCCTGCAGAAACATATTAGGATTTTTCTATCAGTTTTGAGTCAAAGCAGTTTAATTACAATGGAGAATAACTTGAGAAGGCAATTGAACTCACAGCTCAAGAAGAAACCTGCAATTGCTTATATCACCAGGAATTTCACCAACAAGCTTGAGATTTTGCAAATCCAGAACCTGAAGCAGTTCAATGCTTCCCAACTCCTTTGGAATGGTCCCGCCAATTGAATTGCTACCCAATCTAATCACCAAAAGCTTCTCCATACCTCCAATTTCCGTTGGGATACTGCCATTCAGCCTGTTATATGCCAAATCAAGAACTTTGAGACTTCTACAGTTTGTAATGCTCAATGGAATTTGCCCATCCAAATTATTTGCTGAAGCATCCAGAAACTCCATACTCTCGCTGCAGGTTGTCAAGTCAGGAATCTCCCCATAAAACCCATTATGAGATATGTTAAATAAAGAAATATTTTTTGATCCAAGAATGCCAAATGGTGCCAACCCAGAAAACATATTGCTACCAAGATCCAATACTTTCAAATTCTGGCATGCTGAAATCTGGTCTTCAACATTACCCGAT
Organism: Platycarya longipes; assembly: GCA_036559045.1. Taxonomy (NCBI): domain Eukaryota; kingdom Viridiplantae; phylum Streptophyta; class Magnoliopsida; order Fagales; family Juglandaceae; genus Platycarya; species Platycarya longipes. Next base: position 9,460,420 of record CM071799.1, on the reverse strand, counting down.
AACACATTGCTTCTTAAAATCACGTACTTTAACACTGGAATAGTACTACAGACTTCGGAAGGAATGCCACCACTGAGATTATTGAAAGAGAAATCAAACCCTTCAAGGTTCATGCAGTTCACAATTGAGACAGGAATGTAACCTGAAAGATTGTTCTGGGACAGAGAAACATACTTTGTTTTATTACAGTACTTGAATAAAGCTGATGGTATCTCCCCAGTAAAATCATTCCTCGACAAATCTAGAAATCGAATGCTTGGTAAATTACCAATAAACTCCGGTACTGACCCAGATAACGCATTGGAACTCAAATTGATCTTCCAGAGTGTCTGAATATCAGCATATTCTTGTGGAATAATGCCCGAAAAGCGATTCCCAAACAATGTCAAAATCCTCAAAGATTTCAAACCCGACAAGGCCGGAGATAATACCCCAGCAAGACTAGTGTTCCACAACAGAATCCTTTCTACAAATCCGGCTGAGTTACAGAACACACCGCGGTAATCTAGGCAAGGTTCCCCGTTAAAAACCCAGGAACTTAAGCTATTGTACGGATCATTGGTGATGTTCCCCTTGAATTCAAGCAAAATCTCTTTTTCGGTTACTGTTGAAACCGTAGCAATTGCGAGAAAGCAAGAGAGAAAGCACAAAAGAGCATGAGAAAGACGGAATTGATAGAGTATTCTCATGCTCGCAAAACTTGGCTAGCAATTAAAAGGGTCTATCCCATTTGGCATTATGGTAGTTGGATCCAATTGAGATTAAGATCTGGGTTTTATAGCTACTGTGCTTGGAATGTAACAATTGCTTGAGTATGAGAAATACAGTATCAAGATGACGACAAAATAACATGATGTTTCTGATGGAAGTTTAACCCAAAAAACACCCAAATATCGAACATTTTAATTGCAGCAAAGATTGGAAAAATGCAAGTACCTAGAGCAATGTGGTCTTTTGCTTCTGGGTCATCTCGGTTAAGCCTGGGTAACAAAGATCTGGGTCTTTCTCCTTTTTTGGGGATGAATCAAAGTGGAGAAAAAAAAAAAACCGAGCTTGCAAAGTGAGAGAAGAGAAAGAAGAGAAGGAATGGAAGCATGCGAATGAATGCGCAATGGAAGTGGAGAAATATAGTAACTGCTGTCTTGGCTGGAAAGGAAGCAGATGATCCAAATTTAATACTAACAGCATTTAAAAAACCTGCATTTAGCGGTTGCCACCAACAGAAGCTGAACCACGTGCATTTCCATATCTCTCTCTCTCCCTCTCTCACTCTCTGTTTCCGAAGACTTTCTTTTTTAAACAATGATAAGCATCAAACACTGAAACCCAATCTGTCCTGCTCTCTCTCTCCCTCAGAACTCATAAACACCGTGTAGGGCCTTTGTTCTCTGAAACCCAGCATTTATTCTCTCACACCAACCACGCCAACACTCCCATAATCACCACCACACAGACCACCATCACTATTACTACTTCCAAGGATAGGATACAAAGACACTCAAACAGAGAGAGAAGTAAAAAAAAAAAAAAAAAAAAGAGAAGAAGAGGAAGAGGGGGCTTTTTGCCTGCTTGTCTGTCTGTACAGTTTGACGAGCAGAGCCTTTGCTTTTTTTGCATTGAACTTTCTTTCTATCCGTTTCGATTATGACTTTGAGAAGACAGTCGTTGTTTTCTTTATCGATTTTGTTCCTAATTATTTAAGTTTTTAGCGGAAATTAAGCTTTACGTCCTCGAGAGTTTTTTGCAATTTACGTCACATATTAAATTATTAAAAAAAAAAAACTATTAGCACTTTTGTCTAATGCTGATCTATTCAGAGCGAGATTACATGCACTCTTGGGGATTAAAAATAAGAAAAAAAAGGGAATTTATAAGGTTTTTTATTAAAAAAAAAAAAAAAATTCTATAAGAAGTAACAATTAAAAATTGGTAGAAAACAAGTGATGGATTTAGATAAGTTTTTGTAGGTTTAAAGTGAGGGAGAGACGGCACTACAATGAATATTACAAAAATTATAAATTTATAATTGATATAAAAGTCTTATACTTGAATAATACAAGTAGATGTATTAATATACTACTTATCGAGGGATCTTATTACAATTTTAAAAAATCAAAATCAAAATCAAAATCAAAACCAAAATGATAATTTCTAGCATAACTAATATGGAATACTTTTATATCAACAGTATATTAAGTGTATTAAAAATTAAACTTGTAAATATATTTTTTGACTTAAAAATAAAATTTGTATTGCATATAAAAGATAATGATATTTTTTAAGTAATGCTATTTTATAAAATCTCACTAATTTAGAATAAAATATTGTAAAATGTACTTACGCGTAAATCATTCTCAAGTTAAAATTTAAAAGAGTGGCTCTACAGTCATATACGAAGATTTTGATGAAAAATTTTCATAATATGTTTTTTACTTTTTATATATTTTTATTATTTTTAAATATTTTTTTAAATAATCTATAATATTATAAAAAAAATACTACTTATAAAATAAAATTGTCTGAATACCAATTAGAATCCTCCATATGTAAGGATAGCACGCCAAAAGCTATTGACAGCAGGCAAATGCAGCAAAAAAGGAAGAGTTAAAGAGTGGTAGGGTTTGAGATGAATAATTTTACTTATTATTCTCATATACTATATATTATATTATATTTATTTTATTTATTTTATAATAGATATGTGGAATATAAATGATAAATAAAATAACTCAACTAATTTAATAAAAATAAATAAATAATTTTAAAATATACAAAATATGTGGTGTGCTGTATAGTAGCATTCCTCGTTTGAGAACTGCTGGCTACTTAAAGCCGCAATAAATGACTTATCATAACAAAATGTACGTTTAAAAGCTCTCATTTTCGTGTTTTATTAATACATAATATATATCTATATATATTATATTAAATTCCATAGAAAGTGGTCTCTGGTCCCCAAATGGGAAATAGTGACCACATTACTCTCCAGCTTTAAAGTACTTTAACATGTCTCCGAGGTGGGGCAACGGCAACCAATTCACACGCGCCATTGATTCCCGTGTATGTCACCTCTCTCAGTCGTATCAGTATGTGCATACTCAGGGGGCGCGTGTTACAAAATATAATCTTGAAGTTATTATGTGTTAATTATAATCTCAGGAAGGTGTTGAACTGTTGATGTTCATCTTTGAGAGAAAATAAAGGAAATCACCCGACTTTAGTTTAGAGTTAGTGATGAGATTTGAAAAGAGAATGTTCGGATTAAAAACTTTCTGAGACGTGACATGAATTGAAATATATCATTTTATTGAAATATTTTAGTTTGCACATATATTTTTACAAAATTAAATTTATAATAATGACTTTGATTTAATATGTTAGTTTATAAAATTATTATTATTATTATTATTATAAAATAAATATATTTTTAAAATTTTATGTCGGTGTTGAGGAACGTTGATGTGGATTCAAATGTTCACCTACTCTTTTTATGTGCAGTTTATTATTCAACTAACTCATTGCTTGCCTGTGTGAGTTTCAACTTTGCAGAATCATTTTGCCCATAAGCATTTTGTAATATATTTGAGTTGGAATCTGTTTGTGTGAGTTTTTCTGACATGGGACAATATTATAGACTATACAGCATAGGTGCCTTTCATCTTGTTTGGTATACAATGAGACAATATTATATTTTTCGAATCTCTCTTTTCTGCAATGGCCATGCTTTAGCTCAAAGGTATTTCAATTACATTTTGACCAATTCTATCTGGCGAAAACCTGTCCCAATAGGGATGTTTCAACTGCCACAAAAAAAGTAGTTCTTAGACAAACCATTCTATTTTTATGGAATTTATGAATGAATTAATGTTGTTTTTTTTATATATATATATAAATTATGTCATTCACACTCACATATGTTAATGCGGTAGTTAAGTGATTATTAATATGTAAAATACTTTTAACCACTAAGAAACTATATAAAAGTGTAAACTTACAAATTGACGTAATTTAAATGTAGTACATCAGATTATAAAATTACTTTTTATTATAAAATAGGTATAATGAATTTCATGAAATTTTAGTGCCTATTAGCATTTTTCATTTAATAATATGAAACCACTTAAAAGTTCAAATATAGTGTTATCAACAAAGATGTGGGTGGGTCGTCGACGGAGAATCAATAATATCTTTAATTGTAGTGATTTTTCCTTAAATTTTGTGTGCTGATAGTGTTTATTATTTTGAAGGGTCCCAGTAATTAATATGTCAAAAAGTAAGCTCTTAATTAGCAAAATCGTCACTCACACGAAAACAGAGTTGGAGAATTGCATGCGAGATATTAATGAATTTGAGTACACAGACAGATTTGGAGAGAAGGCGAAGCTAATGCGATTCTGCTGCAATCATAACTATTGCCATCGGCCCATCCTCACATGAGCATTCATCACACACACACAAACCTATTTTCATTTGTGGATATCAGATAAATAAAGCCTTCTCCAGAACATAATTTTTCTGGCAAAATTTATAGATCTAAGACATTCATATATAATTGATGATGCACCTATGACCTTGTGCAATGACTGAAATAACCTTTGTAGATGATGCATCTAATCTTTAAAAAACATGCATTGATCTCACTGTATAAAAAGGAAGAGCAAAATCAATAAACTGGTTCACCCAACTATCATTAACATAAATAAAAAGAAAAATCCTTCTGTATTACACTCTCATCCTATTTTTATGTCAATGTTTTATTATTTCCAACTAAATGCTTTTCATCCTTGTAAAAATATTTGTCAATAATAACAGTTGAGAAAAGCACATGGTTCCATTGAAATTTTATATAAATCAGAAACTCACCCCTTTGTACAGTAATCATGTGAAATACTGTGATGTATAAGAAAGCCGATATGCCTTGGACCCAGATAGGCAAAGTAAGTTAAAGGGCAGCCCACTGAGCCTGATAAAATTCAACCTGAATTCTGATTGGGTAATCTACTAGTGACTGTTCTCAAGTGTGGCCCAGGCCACATCATAGACTTATAGGTACAGCTCTCTAGATCGATCGATCGATCGATCGAAATAAAAAAATAAAAAATAAAAAAAAAACACAATACACAAGGTCTACAACAAGCCAACATAATTTCAGTCAAGAATCTTGTCCAAGTCAATTTGAACGCTATTAAAGCATAACCGTTCAATCATTCATATACAAACGGGGATTGAGGGAGAAGACAATTTTTGAGAGAATGAATGCTGTGTTAACATATACGTCAATCATGTTAGATGTGTCTGTCTTGGTTTCTACTCCAGTGTTCCCTACCACACTGTTTACATAGAGCATCAATTAATCCTATATACCAACCACTTCCATGGATGAAGTCGTTTTAATAAATAAAAAGCCTCATCCAGAAATGCAACATGCTTAACATGCAATTCTGAACAAGCCCGTGGAAGGTGGTTTTCGCCTAACCCAAACTAGGACCAGAAGCTTACTGCAATAATGACTCGTCTTCATTTTGTAGTCCCTTGAGCTGCCTTTTCGCGTACAGTGTGAAGACAATAGTGGTAGCCACAGTTGCAGCAAAACCAACAACATTGAAGACTATTTCTTGGGCTGAAAGGGAGTGCCGCTCATCTGCCAATGTCCCTATAAGGATTCCACTGCAATCAAACAAGGCGACCACTAGTCAGGAGATTATGAATGTGCATATCATCTAAATTCCATCTTTGCATGAGGAAAGAAAAGGAGTAATATTGTAAGTCTGGACTATATATAGGAGGAAAATATTAACCGGCTGCAAAGTTGTTCAGTTAATAACCAAATGCTAGGAATTTTTCTTTCATTTGGTCGAGCATTGTGATCTTTTCTTTTTTATTTTTCCATGTTTCCCATAACTAATCACCCCACATTTTTCCATTATCTGTCCAAATTTTGCTTATAACCACCCCACAATTATGAAAAAGAGTGTGTATGACTTTCAAAATGAAGGTTACATGGACTGTCATAAGTGCTTCTTTATCAGTTGAAGAAAGCAGTAGTTCTTCTGCCAAATAAAACTGCACGTGGATGACAATCACCCCAGCTTGAGAAGGAAGCAATAGGAAGAACGAGGGAAAAACAAGTAACAAGGACCTCATGTATGTAGATGCATCGAGGGCCAACAGGCCACTAGTTCACAATCATTTATATCTGACACGTTGGTTTTAGCCCGAAGCCAGCCAAAATACAATTTTTTCCGTTGGCAAAATTCTTGAAAATAGAGAACTCTGTTTTGCTTTGAGACAGTTAGACAGCAGCCAACAAGTACAAACTGTACAAACCTAGTATGAAGGAATCAAAACTCCATGTTTATCTATGCGACATATTTACTTCGGGCCATATATGGTCCTTCTGTGTTACCAAGTGTGCATCTTTAAATAGAGTCTCCATAAAAAATTGGAAACCACAGCATCGGTCACACTCAAGCAAAAGCAGGTCAAAGAAACCAGGAAATTTTCTTTTCAAGGAACAATAGACCATTATGCAAGTCTACTAGAAAAAAATCCACAAAGGTATGAATGGTATAAATCAAAATAGTAAAAGAAAAAAGCTGAGAGATAGAGAGATTAATTACGTGTAGATTGCAACAAATATTTCCGGTATAATCCCCACCAATGACCCCAAGATGTAAGGACCATACTTAACATTTGTCGCCACAGCACAGTAGTTATATATGATGTAAGGGAAAGGAGATATCCTGATTAATGCCACAGCTCGGAACTGATGAAACCAATTTCCCTCACCAGCTGATCTTAAAACGGAAGCCCTCTTTGGATACTTTTCTAGCCACCCCTGTGTAAAGAACAATAAATGTTGAGTTACACTAATACAGAAACTCGGATTCCCATACATAGGAACACACTGCCACTTGAAACACACGGGTACACAGAGAGGGAGGGGGAGAATAAATCGATAAATAATGTAAAGAGCATCTTTGACACAAGGTACGCACTTGAATTTTATTATAGAAAAGAGAGCCAATGAAAAATGGGAGTGATACACCAATAGCCACCCCTGACATGATGAGTAAAAATCCGTAGCCATAACCAAAAGTCATTCCTGCTACCCACATAGAAGGTGAAGATGGTAAAAGAACGGCAGGGAATAATGCCAAAGAAGCAAAGACCAGAACAGCCAGAACTGGAGTACTGAATGTTGTTGTCTCCCAATTTATAATTGGGATAATCTCCTGTAAAACATTAGGTCATTAGACAAGGTAGAAAGAGATGCAAACAAATTTAACTCTTGAAGCATTATTCACTATAGAAATGAATACTTCTTTCCCAAATCTGTTGGTATTAGAACTAGTACAATGCCCCAATCTATAAGAATTGGTTATAATCGACACAGCATATCAATAAGCAAAAAGACCAAATACAACATATCCAATGATGTGTATTGCATCATCAAATTTTTAAGGTGAACAAATTATCATATGATGAACAAGCTTCGCTACATCAAATCATATATTCATAATTCATGTTGAGACTTTATAACTTGGCCAACACCATTAAAATGCATAAAAAGTCTAATTTAGCAGACTTGAATGCTTATTGTAACTTATCGTAACCACGTTATTGATATCAACAACATTGTCACAGTTTCATTATGCATAAACCATAAGAAGAAACCCATCCACTACATAATTTCTTACTTCATCAAAACTACCCATTTTTACATATTAACATACAACTCTCCTTCCCTTAACATGCAAGATACAGCTCTCTACATTGAATATAAGAGCCGTCTTCACACAGTCCCTTTTTAACCAGAGTTTTTCATAAGCCTCATAGAGCAAAATGACAGACCAGCAACAAAAATCCCAAATATTACAACTGAAACATGATTACCCAAGGAATTTGATCATGGATGGTGGTGTGCACATTTAAAAGGGACCCAATCCCAACGGGAAAATAGTTAATTTAAAAATAATAATAATAATCATAATCATCAGCCCTTGGCCCATTCACGGTCACACGTTTTAGTGCACGAGAAAAATAACCTTTTCCCTTATACTCGATAATTTCGATTTAACCCACAACAACCTGCCAAAACGCCAGGAAAAGGGTTGTTCAACAAGGATCCATAGTGCCAAAGCCCCAATTCTACAACTTACGTCTCATACGCGCACGCATGCTTAACTAAAGGCAAAAGGAGCAATCAAATTCACATAGAAAACCGACCTTATCCATGAAAAAGGGTCCGACCCATTTAATACAAACCGCAGCCAACAGGCCGAGGGAGATACAAAGGACCAACAACTTGACCCAGTACCACAAACACCCTCCTCTTCTCGGAGACGAAGGCTCCCCGACCCCACCAAAACCTTCCTCGGTTTCCCGATCGTGAGGACCCTGCTTCAATTTCACGTAGTCCCCATTGTTATCGTCGCCCCCTACTCTCAGACACAGTTCCGGCACCACCTCATCACCCCCACCATCTTCCTCCCGATACGTCATCATAAACCCTCGAAATTCGGTGACACGAAAAGCACTCTACCTCCTCGTGGTGAATCTGGAACCCTAGCAGAGTCGCAATGTAGGAACCGTACGAGGAACAACCGGAGGTAGAGATGCTGAGCGAGGGAGACTGGTGGATGCGAGAGAGCGAGGAGGTTATCGATGAATAAAAGAAAGAAAACGTACAAACTCACCCCCCGGGCATCTGACATAAACATTGGCTACAACTTTTTATTTATTTATTTAATAATTAATAAATTATTTTTAATAACTTAATTACTTTTTCAAAAGAAAAAATATTTTAAGCCGTTTCGAAAAGAAAAATCTTAAGGTAGGTCGGGCCGATCCCCCAAAGCTCGTTATTTTTAGTGATAGTGGGCTACGTTGTCTATACCATCGAGATCGGCGAGTTCCGGCGAGCTCACCTTTACGACGGCGAGGCAATCTCTAGTATGTCCCGACAGCCTTAAATAGGTCCCGTTAGTATGGGCGGTGTCGCCCACCGCCACCGGTGGATTTGGGCAAGGTCGAAAGCTCCTTATTAAATCATCTTCATTTTATTTTTTTATTGTGTTTTTTATTATATTTTCTTCATTATATTTCTTCGTTATGTTTTTTATTGTATTTTTTTAATTTTATTTATTATTATATTTTTATAGGGAATATATGGGTGGATTGCTTTTGATGTTGGGACAGCCGGATTGATCTCCAACGTCATCCTTTAAAAAAAGAGTAGTGATAAGGTTATAATTATTTTATCACTAATTTATCATCTACAATGTATTTATTTTTTTTATATTTTCTTTTACATATATTTTTAACATCTTTAATGATTAAGAAAAAATTTAAAATATATATAATTTTATTAATAATTGATTTCTTAATTATTAAGTGAAAAAATATTTTAAAAAATTAAAAAAAATGGTAAATGAGTGATAAATAAAGTGTCTATCATTATTCTTAAAAGAATTGAAAAAACGAAAAGAAAAAAAAAAAAAAAAAAAGGAATTACATCGTCGGTGAGATTCTGAGGGGTGCAGGCTTGCAGCATAGCTCTAAAACGAAATCAAAATTACCAGACTACCATCATATAAACGACGTAGTTCCAGTAGTTTCGATGGTACGTGGCACGAAGACCTAACGCCTCCGTGCCCGTGCTACAGGTGTGATGACTTTGTGACTACGAGGTGTAGCGTGACTGGTCTGTCGTGGATTCACCGTCACGGAAGGTGCGGCCGTAGGGCTCACAGCTTTTCCTGATTTTTTTTTTCCCGAGGTAGTGCGTGGGCCGGTGGTGGGTTGACTCGCATTTTATTGATTTCTGTGAAGCCTGACGCGACATTTCTGAGGTTTTTGTTTCGTGTTTTCTCGAAAGAGAGTCACAGATACAGATACTTTCCTCGACCCACATCTGGGCGATGCTCTCAGAAAGCAATAAGATCGTGACGCGTGTACGTAATTGGATTAATTAAAGATCTGTTATCAACAATTTGATTAGTCTTTCAGTTGTTGTCTTCCTTTTGTGTGGGGGAAAAAACAAGCGAAGAGGTCCAAGCAAAGTAGAAAGAAGGATGCCTTCTAAGCTGAAATTTCTACCAATCATCTTAATTATTTTTATCAAATTAATTAAATTATTCTACATATCATTCCTAAACTATATACTTAATTAAATAAAATTCTTTAATATTAAATTCAAGCATCTATCAATTTAATAAAACGGTCCGCATATTTAAATTTCGTTAATAATATGTAAATAATAAATAGAAAAGATAATAACAAGTAATAATAAAATAATTTAAGATAATCTGACTGACCAAACATAACCTAAACTATTGGGTGAAGTTAACTCTACAGCATTTCGCTCTAAAAAAAAAAAAGAAAAGAAAAGAAGGTTTGCAAGGGAGATAATGGATGATGTTTAAGAAATCAACTTTGAATGCCATTAATTGGTAGGGGCCATTTAAAAATTAAAAAATTGGCCCCGACAGCATGTCATGATGAGGATCGGTGGATGCCGATGAAATAGCTTCAAAGATAGGTATGCCAACATGTGGGCTCGCTATAGAGACTTCAAAATTGATTGGCCAAATCATTACTATAGCCGCATTTCGATATACAATTTTATTTTATTATATATTATTTTATAATTATAAGTTTTTAAATTTTTATATCAAATATAATAAATAATTGAATTTTTAAATTTTTAAATAATAATATTAAAAAAATAATATTTTATTCAATTTTTAATTTTTATTTATAATTATTTTTTATCTCATTATCCAAACAAACCTAAATGATTTAGATATGAATAATGCTACGCACACAATGTGATCCCAATTCTACATTTTATCTGGAGTGTACAATCTATTTTTTTAAAATATTTCTTAAAGATTTGTAAACATTTAAAAAAAAATCAAAAACTCATTAAAAGACAATTCTTTAACAATTAAGGAAAAAAAAAACGACAAATTATTATTATTATTATTTTAATGGAAAACATTTCATTGCATATTAACTGGAGCTATTACAAAGTTGTTTTTCTTCAAAAGCAATATAGAAGAAATAAAATCAGGCTCATCCTCTAACCAAATTCTCTCACTATCAAGACTCATAGCCCATTATGCAGCATTATATATAAGCTACTCTATTACATGTTCTGGGAGCAAAAGACAGTTTAATAAAAGGAAAAAATGAATAACAACTGCTTAATATCTTGAACAGCTAACTTGCCCATTTTTGAGAAATCCTCCTCAGCTCGCTTGACAACATCAATTAGTTACTTAGCATCACCTTCCACTTGCACATGTAGTCTGTAGAAATCCCATTCCCATATTTTTATAACAATAATGCTATTTCACCCGAATTCGGGTGAAACAATTTTCTTATCAATGAGTAATTTTTAAATTTTTTTTTTTTTTTACTAAATGATTATAAAAATATTTTTAATAATAATATGAATTTTTTTTTTATTTTTAAAAATTATTAAGAAAAATAAAAAATTAACGTTTCGAGAGAAATTCGGGCTGCACCACTCATTTTCATAATATTTTTACTCATTCAAGTCCTTCTGATTTTAGCAGATTTGAGAAGGGGGACACTTCTAAAAACTTGAAAATCCTTTTTTTTTTTTCCCTATTATTTAAGTTTGTTTTACTGTGATTGTCTTTGTATCGGAAACGTTATGTCTGTGTATCACTTTCTTTTATAATTTTTATACGCATGCCGTAGTAAAGATTCTTACATTGCCGTTCGATAAGTTTAATGAAGTTATGCATGTAGGTAATTAGAATTTTAAAATTTTGACCAATCACACTCTTCCAATAATGGTGCATGAGTAATACATTACATGTTTAAAAAAAAATCGATGAAAATCTAATTGACCCAATCCACGGAGAATTCTTAATTTTGAATTAAGCGCAGTTCAGATAGTAAGATGAGATGAAAAAAAATTTTTAAATTAAAATTAAATAAAATATTAATTTTTAATATTATTATTTTAAGATTTAAAATTTTGAATTATTTATTATATTTTATATAAATTTCAAAAAATTATAATAATAAAATGAGAAAAAATTTTTACCATACAAACACAAATAGTAAAAGTTTTGATTTTAAACACGGACAGGTACATATTAACCAACAATTGGAGCCTACTAATAATAGTGTGTGATTAACTCATTTGTATCATGTACTGACACCGACTCCCAAGCTCACTACATAAAATATTGAAAAATGATTTGGGGTTGCAGTTTAGGGTTTATTTGCCGCATCATAAGTTTATTTAATTAGAAAACAATAAAATATATATATATATTTTTTATCTACACATTCTTTTTTATCATTTTTATAAAAAAATATAATAAATTATAAAATAATATCAAATAACTTTTATTTATAAAAATGCAAAAAAATCTCAACCACGAAATCTCGTATCATTGCCCCCTAACATTTGGTACGACCATTTAACTTTTAAGAAAAAATTGGATAGTAATCCTTCCACAACGAGTGGATTGTTACACCAATAAAATGTACGGATAGTAGATTTCTGTTTTTTTTTTTTCCTTTTTAACAACCCTATGGTCCCTTAAACATTTTCCTAATTCAAACTAAAAGTTAACTGTTCGAACGAAAGAGAATGTATCATTCGAATGGTGATTTTAAATATTCGAACGTTAAATATACAGGTTAAACAAAAAAATTATGACAAAAATTTGAGTAAATATTCGATCAGTAACTTTCGGTGTTTGAAGTTACCATTTGAATCTAATCTCAAAGTGTTCAAATGATTATTTTGACAAATGAGATGAATAAAATTTTGGCGAGAATAAAAATTACGTTCAAAGGCTTATATCGAACAATTAATTAATTCTTTCTATTTTTAATTTCCAAAAATTATACCTATTAATTTAGGCATATATTTTGTTAGTTTATCAAATAAATATGATATTTAAATAATATAAATACTGAAAATTCATATTAAAAGATTTCTTGAAAAATTAAAACGCACAGTATATAGAATAAGTTATACTTATTAAATCTGGCATATATATAGTTCGTGTATCCTATTGAAAGATTTATTGAAAAATTAAAATGCATAGTGACGAGCAAGGTTCGTCTAGAATGGTCAATTGCAGAAGTTTATATCAACGATGTGCGGCATACATTTTGTTCAAAGTGCTTTCACAAGGTTGACACGAGACTTGATCTACCATAAAGGAATTTTGATGTCGATCAAGCAAGATAAAAGAATGTATTTTCTATATTTTTTCAACACATACGTCAACTTAGTGTAGAGCATGATTATGATTTGTTTAGAGGAGAGTTTGATAAAACTCAATGGTACGTGCTAAACAATTGTCCAGAGATAAAAGCCAATTAAAATAAGTTCTTCTTATTTAATAATTAATATCGTAATGATCTTGGAAACATCTAAGTTACTTATTAATTATATATTATATTTCTATTTTAGTAATCAAATTAACTTACTTAAAAAATAATGAGCAATTGATATAGACAACAAATATGAAGAATAGTTTCCTAAATGGTTTGAATGACAGGTAATGATTAAGTGATCCATTTTATTTAGTTAACTTATTTTATCTAGTAATTGTGTAGTTATATATATGTTCATACTCTATTCAATATAGGTTGTGCAAATGCATTGTAGAAATCCTAATAGTGTCTCGGAAGTATTGTATGCATTGGCACGTGGTCTATTAGGACGCGCAATTCAATATTCTGTGTGTAATTTTTGAGAAGTAAGTATCACACAATGGAGTGAGAGTGTTATAGAATGACTCAAAACAGTGGTATCCTAGTAGAAGGAAGTCATGGGAGAGAGAATATAGATTTTTATGGGATAATTATGGATATATTGGTTTGAAATATTTGAGAGTACTTGTTGTATATTTGTTTAAATGTAATTGGTGGAATTTAAGCAATTCAAGAAGGGAATTGCACAATGATGATTATTTCTTAAGTATTGATACATCAAGAAAATGGTACGAAAATGATCTTTTTATTTTGGCTTCACAAGCATCTTAAGTATTCTACTTAGATGATCCTGAGTTAGGAAATTAATGGCAAATAATACAAAAGTTTTCTCCAATAAATATATATGATATTATCCCTAAGGCAGATATACTTGACAAAGAGGAAAATGATTCTTCTACTCAAGAATCATACCAAAAGAGTCAAACTGTCTCCAATTTATTCGTAAATTTAAGCCAATATGAGATGACCCATTTGCATATGGAAGATATTGAAGCTGAAATTGTTGATGCAACAGTAGGAGAAAATGTGGATCATCTAAGTATCTATAGATGCAGAAGACGAGTGATTTACTGAAACTGATACAAATGATTTATGTGTTTTGTGTTCGCATTTGTTATTTATGATGTTCTATGTGATGCATGTAACCACTATTTGAAATGATACCACCCAAGAGGAAGGCGATTTCCATCCCAACTTTATCGATGCCTAGCTATCCGATTGATTTACTATTGAAGGCAAATACCACAAATCAAGATAAAAAAAATTAGTCTTATATTGTTCTAATTAAAATAAATGACACGTAAGCATATTGAATTATAACCATAATTCGTTTCATATGTACATTGCCACATGGTATATTTAGAGCAAAACGTATGTTCTTGTCAAAGACAAAGTACTACTAGAGGCGTGAAATTAGATAAATACCGTAAAGTTGGTAAGATTAAAGTTAAACATTCCTGAAAATCATACCAGAGGTGAAGGAGAACCAGCAGCCTGACTTGCTTCTCATGTATAAGGCCAAATGTCAATGTACACAGACCAGCATATGTGCAAATAATCTGTTCACGATATATATTTTTTTAATAATGGCTTTGAACTAAGTCTTGGTTGGAAGGAGTACCGCAAGACTATTGACGAATTTATGTGCAATGCACTCTAAAAGGATAAGGTCATATGTCATAAGCATTACAATAAATTTGAGAATAAGACAATGCGCTTTCTACTCATTTTCAGAATATTCAACTTGCAGATTGAGAGAAATATATGACATATTGCATTTAAGGTAAATACATAATTTGTTTTACAAGTCATGGTTTATACTTTCTCTTGCTAATACTTGAAACTTTTTGTAGGAGCGAAATTCTATAAATAAAGCAAATATATCGAATTTGAAAACTCATTATTATGCAGACTCAATATCTTTTCATCGCCTTTCTCAGAAGTTGGTAAATTTATTTTTTTTACAATTTATTGTTTTTTGTATTCTAATAAATGTACATTTATAAAATATTTATCTGGTTACAAGACTCAAATAACAACTACGATCCGACAAAATTATTTGTTGCATTACATACTGATTGTAATATAGAATGGATTGATCTCGATGCTCGTGAAAATTATGTAAATATTATTATATGTTTTAATTTAACTTAATTATATATTTGTGATAATATTAATTAGTTTTTTTATGTGTATAAGTTGAAATTAATGCACATTATATACTAATATAAAAATATTATATATATAATATTAAAAAACTAATTTGAAATATATGTTATATCGAATCGGTCCGATCCTAAAAGGCTTAGAACCAAAACAGGACTAGTATCGACCTGTTTTGACATTACTAAAACCAGTTCCAGATTTTTCAATTTCTCAATTTTTTCTTACACCCCTAGTGAGCGGTCATCCCGAACAATCAAAAACTTGAAATTAAAATACTAACTGAGTGGCTAGGTTAAGGGAGGAAGCTCTATTTAAGGAACTCAGGTATGTTAATCATCTCAACTAATCATTTTGGTTGAAGAATACTTTTAGCTTACTGATTTAGGCATTTGAGGCGTTCCCTCAAACCCCTCAACCTTCTACTCTCTGATTGTAGATGAATGATTATGTAAAGCTGCCAAACAAGTTCATAACACAACTAATTTAAAAATTGAAATATTTCTTCTCTTCGCCCATACTAAATTGTGAAGCTGTTGTAATTTACACCAATTTATATTTGCATTTTGGCATTAAAGAAAATGATATTTAGAGCATTCTACATGTTTCTCTAAGCACTCACATTTAGGGAGCCCTCCCATATTTTAGTGGGGTGTTTTGGAGTTTAAATCTAAAACCCCCACATTTGAATCCCCATTTTTGGGAATCCCCATCCCAGCCCCCTTCATTTTTTTTTGCACGCAATTTTCTTCAACTTACATTTCTCATCTCCTTTGAAAGCCCGAGGTCCTTCGTCCTCCTTCTCCAACATGCTCATGGCGCTGCCCTCCATATTTCATTGTTGATAAGGTATTCGAACGCTAATTTTCTGTAGCTTTGTTGGTTGCTTCCCTCTATCTCTCTCGGTCCCTAAAATCTATGATTTTGTGCTTCTAGGCTCCCTCATTTTTCTCTCTCATGCTTCTTGTATTTCAATGAATTATCTTAGGATTTTTTGATTAATGCTCTGCTGGGCAATTTATTGTCTTATGTATCTTGGTTTAACACCTCTATGATGAATCCTAAATACTTCTCATTAGAGTTTTGATTTTTAAAAGATTTTGTGTTGTGATGTGTATTTTGGTTTAATTTCCCTTTAATGAATCCTAAATGCTTGAAACTATGATTTCAAATTTATTTGGCTGTGATTTTGGGGCTTCCCTACCTTGTTTATGAAATTAGATGTTATGGAACTTTGTTTGTGATTGAGTTTCGAAATTTCACATTGTGTTGTGATGGACCCCTATTTCGTGAAATTAGATGGATCTATTGACTCATTGTGGACCCTAGTTTTGTGATTGTTATTTAGAATTTATGGAATCTTTTGCATATGCTGAATTTCTCATTATTGTGATAGGCCATTGTTTCGTGAAATTAGATGCATCAATTGTCTCATGTGGACCCCTATTTTGTGATTGTTATTTGGAATTTCTAGAATCTTTGACCTATACCGAGCTTCTCATTGTATTGTGATAGACCCTTGTTTCGTGGAATTAGATGCATCCATTATTTTATGTGGACCCCTATTTTGTGTGTGAGCTTTGGGTTTGAGGCTTCTTTTGTCTATGCCGAGCTTCTCATTGCTGAATTTGTTATCATGGTGTCTTGTGCTTATTTGGTTGTGATGTTTACATATTGAGCATCCATTGACTCATTGTAGACCCTTGTGTAATTTGTGCTTATTTGACTGCGATGTTTACATATTGAGCATCCATTGACTCATTGTGGAATTCTGCTTTGATTTATGTGTAATTTGCTGGGATGTTTACATATTGAGTCATGATTGAGATGTTCATGCCCTATTTTGCCCTCGTGTGCCTGTTTTTCCCTCGTGTGCCTGATTTTAATTTAACATCCATCTTTATGTGATTAAACATCTTCACATTTGGATCCCGATTTGTTATGGCTCTAAATTGTGATCCTTTATTTGCTTGTCGGGAGTGATTTGTAGCTAGTAGTCTAATATAAGGTTGTGATGAGGGGGTAATAATGTATAGTATTTAGGCAGGGAACTCCATTGAGATGACAGGGTAATTTGTGAATCTCGAAAGGCCAATATGCAACAATCGGCGTCCACAATTTTACAGCCGTTCATGCACGCCTCTTGTCTTTGCATGTTGTGATTTTGAAAAAACCTTAATGAGCTCCGATTATTTAACCACATACTTTAAGGTATTTGGGTATTTTTCTCACCCATTTTATTTATGTTTGTCTACAAACTTGAAGCACAACAAAAGAAATTACTGTCAAATGCCTGGGTCTAGTAATAGCATAACCAGTCTCTCACGCTCAAGAAACAATCATCGCAATGAATATTAAGTATGTTACTGTGGTATTAAAACATGCCGACGAACTGCTTATATTGAAGACAATGATGAGCGGCAATTTTTTTGTTGCCAAAACTATGAGGTAATTGAACTTTACTCTTAATGTAATTAATACTTTTCTTATAGCGAATTAGATTAATTTTGCCATGCTTATGTGATTTATTTGTTTTTGGGTTACTTGTCAATCGTCTAGAGGGGGCAGACTTGTAGGTTTTTTTATTCGTGTGATCCATAAATATTAGCGTATAGAAAGAAGACGATTAACCAATTAAAAATTGAGCTTCATAAGATATAAGCTTTAATGGACTGTCAAATGAGTAGACATTATCTAGAAATTGATGTAAAGAGGCGTATATGAAAATTGAGAAATCTGCTTTTATTATTTGTATTTTGATGTCATAATTACTCATAATTGTTATGTACTTTAAAAGTTTTTGATCATTGCAAAGTTTGAAAGTAAATATTATTTATTTGGATTGTTATTTTCTTTTGATGTATTTATAGTTTTTGTAGTTTTTTTTTTCTCCGTATACAAAAAGAAAAATAAGTTGGAGAAAATGATTATTTTATAATCGCGTAAGGTATTTAACTAATCGGGAAAAGTGATAAGAAATAATTAAATTTAATTTTTAGAGTTTAATTAAATTTGAAAATACTAAAAACAGGAAAAAGACAAAAAAAAAAAATGGTGGCTAAGAATGAAAATGAAAGTTAGAGAAGAAAGTGAATAACAAATTTTATTTTAATGTATGATAAAAAATATATGAAATGAAATGAGATGTCGATGAAGTTTTAAAAATAAGTAAAATTTTTAAAAAATTATAGAGAGTGATTTTGTTAATTAAAATTTAGGAAACCTTTTTATTAATAGGATGGGATGCTCTAAAAACACTCAAACCTTTAAGTTTTAGGGAATAAAATTTGTCACATAAATAAATTAAATTTTAATAATATTATAGCCCTGTCTTATTAGAAAAATGTGGAATATAGAATTTGTTGTTCGTCGTTAGCCTCCTACAATTCAATTGCATCTTCAAGACTTCTGCCGTTCTGCGGATATCCCCGACGCTCGGACAATCAACGCATGATATCTAAAGAAGCGAGGACTTTCCTTCCATCTCTGTCTACTGTAAGCTAAACTCAATATATTTACCTTTTCACAGTTCAGAGTTAGAGATTAATCAAGCAATTTATCGTCTCAAACGTGAAATGAATTCCCGGAAATAATCACATTTTTAATTTGTTTTCTTTCAAGTTTTTGTTCGTGAAGGATGAGTTTGAGTAGCAATAATCAACTGCAGATCGGCCGTCCACATCTTTCTGAGTTCCACTCGCGAAATCTTATCGACATACGTAAATTTCGCGTCCCAATTTCGCCGGGAAAGTGCTCGCCACTCTCATTGCCAACTCTCTCTTTCTCATGGTCTTTGGGGTTCCCATCTCGCCCTGACCCGAAACTTCCCCGTGTGCATCCAGATTCTTTTGCTTTTTCTCAAAACTTGAATATTTTCTTTTGTAAAAATATTTTTGCGTATTGCTTGTTTTACTGCGCGCGCGTATTGTTTCAGGGACAGATCGGAGCTTAAGGTTTTTGGTCAGCAGGTGTGTATCCGAGAAGTCATCGGATCCTGGTCTAAATGATGCGTCCTCACCAGGTCAGGTACGTATCATTTGCACGGCAGGTTCTCTTCTCCCTCAGCTCGCTCGTCAAATTTAATATGAATCTGATACTTTTTTACTCTCTAATCCCCAAACTTATTATTTTCTCTGGATATTTTTAGAACAGGAAGAAACTAAAGTTTGAATATGTCATAGATGAGATAGCCTGTTTAAGATGGAGCCAGGCTTCTAGTTTTCTTCTAGGTCGAGGGAGAAGAGTCATTGTGCTTTTCAACTTCAGCATCCTCTTTTTACCAGCCTTAAGAGCTGGTTTGGATGCTTGGAGTATTTCTTAATTCTGTGAATAATAGTGAACTAGTCTGTTAAGATGTTTTATTGGATTTTGGAAAATGATAGAAAAAAACTGAATAAAAATATTATAAAGTTAAAAAACTTTGTTTGAATATAATTTTTGTTTTGAAGTTTGAAATAGTTGTATTGATTTTTGTGTTTTGTTTTTAAGTTTGTAAAACTTGTAATGATTAGGTAATTGTTAGAGGAAAAATTGGATATTTGAAATTGGAAAGTGTTTTGTGCTTGAGTAATGTTTGGGAAGAAAATTGTGAGAAGTTTTGAGAATACCAGCTTAGGTATTCAAATAAGCTCTCTCCTTGAGATCAACATAGATGGGCTCGAGTCTATCCTTTTTATACCTTTATTGAGGAGTTGCCTTTTTCCACATGTAGAATTTCAAGAAAAAAAAATTCTTCCATACAGTGGATGGTTATGTTACCTGATTATATTGTTGAGCACGTGCTATGCGATTAAACAGGTGCATACTTGTATCAGGACATTTGTACTGTGAAACGAGTTGAATATGACGTATTGTCGTTTAACCTGTGCAATCTTATGCTCTCAATTCAACTATCAAAAGTTAGGGCATAATTGTGTTTTTGTGTATGGGTTATGGAGTTTCACTAGTTTCCTTGGTGTACACAATTACTGAGAGAAAAAAAGGCTTCCTTGAGTACAAGTCACTTGCACAGTTATCTCAGGCTATATTAACTATAACGCTGTATGTCTTGTTTCAGGTGCCTAAACAAAAAAACACTTCTATTCTGAAAATCTTGAAGGAATCAAATTCCCTTTTGCCTCATGTAGTCCTTGCTAGCACGCTGTTGGCTCTTATCTATCCACCTTCTTTTACATGGTTTACCACCAGGTTGTAGAACACTCTTCAGATGAATTTCCAATGTATACTTACATAAAAGGTTACATATAAGAGCAAATTCAAGGAAAAAGGAGAAGCCATTGCATGTTGATCTCCTTACTGTCTAAAATGTAGAGAAAGCAGGAGTTTAATTTCATTGGGGTTATGAGTTAACTGACAGATGCAGAAGAAAGAGGAAAAATAACTAGTGGAATTTATCCATACGAACTTCTTGTCTAACTAGGACAAATTCGCTTTTATATTTATGGAACATGAAAATATACATTCTTTTTTTGGCTGTCATATACTTAGTGCAATTTAGGGGTAGACCGTAGAATTTAGTTATCTTAATTAATCTGAGATTATATGTCGATTTCTGAAAAAAGTCCAGTGATGTGCTTAGAACTCATATTTCCTATATTGTCTATTACCAGGTACTATGCACCTGCATTGGGGTTTTTAATGTTTGCAGTTGGGGTTAATTCCAGAGAAAATGATTTCCTTGAAGCATTCAAGAGACCAGCAGCCATTTTTGCTGGTTATGTTGGCCAATTTGTAATGAAACCTCTTCTTGGATTTTTTTTTGGGACAATCTCAGTTACACTCTTGGGTCTACCACCTTCTATAGGAAAGGATCTCTCTCTCTCTCTCTGCAATTTATTTAGTTATTTATTTTTCTTTTTGATAGGTAAGACCAGTAACTCTTACCTTCAAAAAACTGTCGATGCTGGGCTAACATTTGGTTAATCAATTTAACAGGTGCTGGGATTATGTTGGTATCTTGTGTTAGTGGCGCCCAACTCTCAAATTATGCTACTTTCCTCACAGACCCACTAATGGCCCCTCTTAGCATTATTATGACATCATTATCTACTGCTACTGCAGTATTTATCACACCGATGTTATCGCTCTTGCTCATTGGAAAGAGACTGCCAGTTGATGTGAAAGGAATGATGTCAAGCATTATGCAGATTGTAGTTGCACCTATTGCTGCTGGCTTGTTATTGAATCGGTTATATAACAACTCAAGACAATCTGATTAACATGTTGAACTTCATTACAGGTCCATAACTGTTTCTTATATTTGTGCCTACAGGTTCTTTCCCGTAATCTGCGGTGCAATTCGGCCATTTTTGCCTCCACTGTCCGTCATAGTAACAGCTCTCTGTGTTGGAGCACCACTTGCCCTTAACATTGATTCTGTTTTATCTCCTTTTGGAGTGACCATTTTGTTTGTCGTCATTGCATTTCATTTATCAGCGTTTATAGCTGGTTATGTCTTTACTGGTCTAGTCTTCCATAAGGCTACTGATGTGAAAGCTCTGCAAAGAACGCTATCGTATGAGACAGGTCCCACCTTTTATCCACTAACAGCAATGTGATTCTCAGCTGCATATTATTCTAGCGAACTGATGTTTTTGGATTTGCAGGAATGCAAAGCAGTCTTCTTGCCCTTGCACTTGCCAATAGGTTCTTTAAAGATCCACTTGTGGGCGTGCCTCCAGCAATCTCGGTGAGCCCATACCGTCGCATTTAAATCAATTCTCCTATTTCATCAATTCTTCAAATTTTTCATCTAATAATTACAATTTTTCCAAACTTCCAAACAAAATACAAAAAATAATACTTTTTTAAAATTCAATCAAAAAATTATTTTAAAAAATTTATATTTTAATAATATCATAACTAATAATATTTTTATTTAACTTTTTTTCTCTCCTTTTCCAAATTCCAATTATACATTTAACTCAAACCATTTCACTACTAATCACAAAGTATTTCACTATTATTCATAGAATTCTCATCTCATCTCATTTCATTTCCAAACATCCCCTAAATCAACTCCCCTAAAGAAATTCCATCTTCATATAGTTTGGTCAGGATGAATTCACTGCTAGCCTTTTTTTTCTGTTTTTTTTTTTTTTTTTTGTTACTAATGGAGGCAATGATTGTGGGACATAAGCAAGTATACTTATTGTGGTCTCATAATGGTTGGATAACACTAGGATTTCACCATATCTGTCATTGGTGCATTGTAACAAATTTACCCCACTACTTGCATGCATGCCATGCTGAGTTCCTTTCTCTATTTAACAAATTTATAAAAGCTGTGTAGAAGTAAAAACAGGCACATCCTTTTTTTTTTTTGATAGGTAATAAAAAAAAAGGCACATCCTCATGGATTCCAATATGAGAATGCAGAGCGTAGGGTCTTACTTGTATTTAATTGTACATAAAAAAGATTGTACTTATAAAAACAAAATTGTACATAAAAAGGATTGTACAATATTATGATCCTCCACTTCTATTTTGAGTTGTACATCACAGCCTTGCTGCGCTATGGTTTCCGTCCCCTCTGGGATGTTACCCACACTTTTGGCTAATTGCGTTATCCTCATCAGGATAGTCTTTGTACTTTGTAGTTAGTCACAATACGCTTCAGAACCTTTATTTTGCCTAGTCATTGTTCACTAAGATTGTGGCCCTTGTTTATTCTGCTGGGAACTTTTATAGGCAATATAGAATCATAGGATATATCAAATGATAAGAATATCTTGGGCCAGATATGCAGGATTCGACCAGAATGTATTTGAAGTTCTCTCTCATTTTTGTTTAGATATGTTATTTTTATGTTGTGTACCTTGTATAATTTTGAGGAATATTCATATTGTTTCTTTGATTTGCAGACGGTGATAATGTCTTTGATGGGATTCTCTCTAGTGATGGTTTGGGCTAAGAGGAAACAATAACAGACTGTTGAAACAGCACTACAAGCGTTGACATTTTGCAACTTTACCATCCTTTATTCTAAGGCGAATGGGCAGTGCAGAATCTGTCATGGGGCACTTGAAGAGGGGAGATTAAGAAGCTGTTTAGGGAGACAATGCGCCACATCTGTTATAAAGAATCGAATTGGCTTCCTTTCATCACAATTCTTACTTCAAATATGGTAGAAAAAGTTGGTGAAACTAACTTATGAGGATCTGGGAAAATTTCGACTGAGGCAAGTATGAATCTTAACCAGTTTTTTCCTTCCCATGTTAGGAGGCTATAGTAATCAATTTGGCTCTGTCAGACACTTGAGAGTTGACTTATGCTTTGTGCTAAGCAAGAGGCAGGGACATGTATTTTTTTTTCTTTGTTTATTTTTGGGGGGGACCATAATGCAAGACTAATTGCAGTCTGGAAAAAAAAAAAACATTATCAATAATAATGAAATAAAAAAAAATCTACCAGTTAACATTGAAAATCCTTAGTATTGCACCATATAATACGGTATTTCATGAAGTTATGGTTTGAGAATTATTTAAGAATCTGCCTTACAAGTTATAGTTTTAATTGAACAAAAGTGTACGTTGAATCGATTCGCAGGCCTCGCTTTTCTCTCCCTGCTGTCTTCCTAACCTAGGGTTTCTTATCTAATGGTGCCGCTTGGGGAGGGTTGTGAGCAGTGCCTCCACCTTCCCCTTTCCCTTCCTTATTTCTCTTTCCCTTCCCTTTCTCCATCCTCTTTATCTCTCTTTTTCCAGTTTTTTAGCTGTTTTTTCATTTTTTTGGGGCTTTTCTCCATCCCGTCTCTCTTCTTTGATTTCCCTAGTCATTTGACAACCTCCTCTCCGTCTCATTCCCTTCCTTAACTTCCATTTTCTTTCTTTTTCATTTTATCTGGTTTAGTTTGCTAGTTTTTTGCAGGAATTGAATCCGGGTGGGGGCGGCATCTGTCATCTGGGTAGGCCTCCGCCGACTTGGATTCTGTACGCGTGTCGCCATTCTCCTCCTAAGGCGTCGATCTTTCAAAAGCATCGGAAGCATGAAAATCGGAGCGGCATGTGCTCTACATGCGCCCCTCACAGATGGTTCATCTGTGCGCCTTCGCCGGAGGGTTCTGCACCCACGTGCGTGGTCAGAGGATCCAGAGATTCTGGCGGTCCGGTCTCTATCATTTTCGCTCTCAACCAAGCGGTGCATGGGCTTCACGCGCCACTATCTGCAGTGGTTTCTGGATGACCGATTTTTTATTTCCCTAAGGTTGAAAACCGGTGTCAATTTTCCTAGATCTTTTAGTTTGTGTTTGTGGTAATTTGATAAATATCAAAAATAGCTAGTCTTTAGAATTTGGGATTTCTGTCCTCTTTATAGTCCTTAGAATTTGTCTCTTTTATGGGGTTTTATTTTATTTTTCTTGGTGGTTGATTGTTTGGAACTCTATCGGGTATAGAGTTAGGACTAGAAATGATCAGTCACTTTAGTGCACTGGAAAACTTAAATTGTTGATTGATAACTTATATTTCAAGTTAACTTGTAATGTCTGTAATTCAATGAATGAATGTTTCCGCTCCAAATAAAAAAATATAGTGAGGTTTTAATTACTCAAAACTAAAATATCATTACATCTTTAATGCTTGAACTTCATTGGTGTACTGTTTCAATAATCTGATGTGCATATGCTTTTTTCATCATTTAAACAAAAGTCGGGTCTTATTGTTTGGCTTTTATGAATTTTGAGTCATTCTCAAATTGTTTGGCAAATACTAACTCTTGGATTTGAATCTGAAATAGTTATATGAATCATTAGATTATAAATTTATATGGTCACGTCTAATTAAGATAGTTTCTTTACCCTTTTTTCATCAGAAAACTGAAAAAAAATAATAATAATAATCAGATGCTCTGTTTAAATTTAAAAATGAAATAAATCTAGTTTATTTTTTAATATTATTATTATTTTGATATTTGAAAAATATGTATTAAAATTTTAAAAAAATGTATATAAATTTATATTTTATATAAAAAATTATAAAAATATAATAATAAAATAAAAATAAATTAAGATAAATTTTGAATACATCCGGTCTACCCAAACCTTATCCTATCAATTGTGATATCGCAACGTCCACTTCTCACTTTACATGCATGGCTGGACTGGTCCTGAAGACCTCCCTTTTACCAATTTACTAATCTACCCTCATACGGTTCATTTTCGAGTCTGCCAATGTATCACGGCCTCGAACTGGAAAATCTTCAGCGTTCAGAACCACAGCAATGGCCATCACTACCTTATTCTACCTTCCAAATTCACTTTGTAGCCATAAACCCATAAAAGCAACTTCCTTTTCCACTCCAAAGTCCCAAATGCACAAACCATTTCGAACGCAAGTCCAGACCCGCACGGAGAATCCCTGCAGTTATGTTACCATCCACAATCCGAAGGTCGTGGTGGCTCTATTCGGAGCGGGTCTAACTCTGAGCTTAATTGGACACGCCTCAGCGGCGGAGCTACCGTTGATGGGTTCCTCTGTGCAACTTGTTGAGCCCACCAACGCTCTCTCCCTGCCCACCTGGGCCATACATGTGTCCAGTGTGGTAGAATGGTGAGGTTTTCTCCCATATTCTGCGCCATTTTGTCGATGGGTTTTGACAATCTGATGTCCATTTTAATAGTTTTTTTAAAAAAAAAAAAACATCTATCTGGGTCTTGCTTTCATCAATGTGGTTTAAATTGAGATTTCTGCTTTCCGAGGTTTTAATCCCAAATATGAAAGAATGAAGGAAGTGGTTAAAATGTGTCAAAATGGTTGTATCAGGCCCTGCGATGGTTTTTTTTTTTCTTTTTCTTTTCTCAGAGGTCTTTTGTAATTAAAAGTTTGACGTTCAAAAGATTGGATCTAACTGCCTCGGCAGCCAGATATTGATGTTTGTATGCGGTGTTAATGGCAAGAAAAAAAAAAAGATAGAAAAAACAAGCTTTTACTTACTTTCTGTAAAGTTGCGAAGAAATGTGAGGAAAATAAGATATGTTTTTTTTTTCATCCTTAACAAATTTATATTGATTAAAAGAGTAGATAATAGCCCAAGTATACATGACATATATATATTTTTTTGATAAGTAAACGATAGTATTAATAGAATAGGCAAAACCTAAGTATACAAGATAGTATATAAGAGACATGGCTTATCTAGGTTGAAGGTGAAAGTACGATACAAGAAAATCATGAAAGTGAAGACCATTGAAATTTATAACTATGGCCCACAATAATAGAGTACAACAAAGAAAGATCGAAGCTCTTCTAGTGTCCGCTCCTTTTCTTCAAATGTTCAATCGTTGTGCTTTCACCAAATGTACCACATAATTCAGATAAGGATTATCTTTCATGCTGATTTGATAGGTGGTGCACCTCCAAGAGATGTCTAGCTGTCCAGTAACTCAACCATTGTGGCAGGCATTACCCAGTTCAAGTTTGCTTGGCTGAAAACTTCGATACATAGGTATCTAGCTGTCTCACAGTGTAGCAAGAGGTGATCCATAGACTCTCCAGATTTCTTGCACATACAACACCAATTTGTGATAATAACCTGGCGCTTCCTCAGATTATCAGTGGTTAGAATCTTGCCTAGGATAGTTGTCTAAGTGAAGAAAAGTTTTTTTTTTTTTGGATAGGTAATCAAAAGGATTTCATTAGTAGAAAATGCTAAGTCCAGAGGTCTATTTGAGAAAACTTAATTAGTGGTTACAAAGAAGAAAGAAGATCATGGACACTAAGTCTGTTACAAGTAATAGCTCTCGCCCAAGAAAGCAAAGTCCTATAGAAGAAAATTTTTAGTTCCTCCAAAGTTCTCTCATAATTTTTGAAGTTCCTAGCATTTCTCTCTCTCCATATGCACCAACACATACATATAGGGATCATACGCCATATTTTTGCCACCAATGGATTACCCCAGAGGCCTTTCCAATTGGCTAGTAAATCCACCAAGTGAAGAGGCATGAGTCATGATAAGCCAAGCCTTGTGAAAAACTCATCCCACAACTTCGTGGCCACCTCACAATGGAGAAATAAATGATCTACTGACTTCCCGTGTTTTTTGCACATACAACACCAATTTATCACAACTATATGGCGTTTCCTCAAGTTGTCTATAGTAAGGATCTGGTCTAGGATTGCTGTCCACATAAAAAAAAACCGCTCTCGATGGCGCTTTTGTCTGCCAAATACTCTTCCATGGAAAATTGGGTAGTCCGAGAGTAGCAAGGACTTGGTAGAAAGAACTAACCAAGAAGATACCTTTCTTAGAGTGTCTCCATTGCAGCTTATCCCCCATGCCTCCAGGGATGTTAAATGAGTATAATGACGCAAAAAATTCCAGAATAATCTCCATCTCCCAATCTTGAGCATCCCTTACTAACTCAATATTTCATTGAGGGGTGTCATTTGAAAGAACCACAAGATCTACAACTAATGCATCATTTTCTCTCCTTTTTTTTTTTATAAGTAAAATTTTATTAAACAAGGCAAAAGCCAATTACAAAAGTCACCATGTCCTATAAAATAAGCACATTAGAAGCTAAGAAATCATGTAGGTCCATGCCATTGAAGTCCACGGCAATGGACCAAGTACAAAGGGTCCTAAAGAAAAAAACAATCAACTCCTCCTTAGTTCTCTCATTGTCTTCGAATGTCCGCTCATTGCATTCTAACCAAGCATCCTTTTCTCTTGCGAGATCAAATATAATAGGGAAGGAAGCTTTGAGGCTAATTGTGCCTCCACACCAAATATCATGCCAAAATCTGACCTGTGAACCATCCCTTACCACCATATATTCCTGGCCTCTAAAAAACTCCCATTGTTTCCTTATAAACTTCCACAAACCCATCCCATGCATGCCTTGGACCTCATTTGAACACCAATCACCCCATGACACTCCATATTTTGAATCTATTACCAACTTCCAAAGCGCATCCTATTTGTTTTGGTACCTCCACAACAATTTGCCCAAAAGACCTTGATTGAATTTCACCAAGTGACGAATCCCCAAGCCTCCCCCAGATATTGGAGTGCACACTGTTGGCCAGTTGACCAAAGGAAATTTAAACTCCTTCCCCATTTTACTTTACAAGAAGTCTCTTTGTAGCTTCTCAATTCGATTGGCTACCTTTGTGAGAAGTGGGAATAGAGACAAAAAGTAAGTGGGAAGGTTTAAGAGGGTGCTTTTAATCAGTATCAGCTTTTCCCCTTTAGATAAATATAACATCTTCCAAGTGGCCAATCTATGCTCTACCTTTTCAATCACCCAATTCCAAATCATTTCAGATTTGAAGGAGTTTCCTAATAGTAGGCTAAGATAGGTGAGAGGTAAAGAGGATACCTGGCAACCCAGGAAAGTAGCAAAAAACTCTGCATTCTAAACAACCCCTACTAGCACTAATATAGATTTCGAAAGATTAACTCTCAGACCTGAAGCGGTTTCAAAGCAAAGTAGTAGCCCCCTCAAGGCTTGGATGTATTTGAGGTGTGCGCTGCAAAAGATGAGCGTGTCGTCAGCAAATAAAAGATGGGAGATGAAAAAATCACCATTTCCAACCGGAAAGCCATGGAGTAACCCTGCATCTACTAATCTCTCAATCATCTTACTTAGGACTTCCATAATAAATAAGAAGAGAAGCGGAAAGAGAGGGTCTCCCTGTCTCAAATCATGGGAGGAATTGAAGAAATCCATCGGCAAACCATTTACCAAGATAGAGAATTGAACTGAAGAGATACAAAACTCTACCCATTTCTGCCATTTCTCTCCAAAACCGCATCTTGAAAGAAGATCTAGTAGGAATCGCCAATTGACATGGTCATATGTTTTTTCCATGTCTAATTTGCAAATCAAACCGGATTCCCGAGATTTGAGGCGTCCGTCTACAATTTCATTGGCAATGAGAACCGAATCTAGGATTTGTCTACCTGAAGAAAAGTGCTTTGGAGGCGACCTTATTCTTTCAAATTTTCCTCCAAAGAAAGTGAGTACTCGTTAAAAATGTAAGGGATTTATAGATTGATCAAACAAAGAAGATACCCTTATCCATAGAAGTCCACCACCTTGTCGGCTCGCATTCCATTCAGCTTCATGGAATAAACGAGACTAAAAAAGGTCTCAAAGTTATTAATTTTCCATCTTGAGCCGCTATACTAAAGGTGACGTTCTATTAAACTTGGTTGCTCAATAGAATCATGAGGTCTGCCATAGAAGCTTCTTGATCACATGTCAGCCGGAATACAAATGGAAATGAGTCCTTTAGAGCTTCATCCCCATACCAAATATCTCTCCAAAATTTTATCCTCGTACCCTTGCCCGCCACAAGTTTGGTGTGGCGAGTGAAAACCCCTCAATCTTGTCTAATATGTTTTCATATCCCCACTCCATACTCATTCACCTTTTTAGTACACCATCCCCCTTGCATACCTTCATGCTTGCAATTTATCACTAATTTTCATAGAGCATCTGGTTCCATATTATACCTCCATAACCATTTTTCAAGTAGAGCCTGATTGAACAATCTTATATTTTTTTATATCCAAACCACTTGAAGATAATGGCCTGCACACCTTATGCTACCTAATTAAGTAGAACTTGAATTCCTTTCCCATCCCACTCCATAAGAAATCGCGATAAAGTTTTTCAATCCTTTTTGCCATAGAGGCCTGAATGGGAAAAAGAGATAGAAAATAAGTTCTAGAAGTGCTAGTTTAGCAGGACATATACAAGAGCAAACGCCTAGAAGTGCTAGTTTAGTGGAGGAAAATAGGATATGTTGAAACATGGTACTTTGTATATTATGAAATTTTTTCTGAAAATTGTTTTTAGTTTGATCGAGATCTACAATGTCATCTTACACAAGTCGATAGTTATTAATGGTAGATTTTCATTTTTAAGGATTACAGCGATGGCTTTGGTGTGGCAATACGGGGAACAAGCTGGGAATGAATCTTGGAAAGGACTCACCTGGGGGATGGTGAGTTTTTGTTCTCAGCCTTGCAAGACTGACCATATAGATGAGTTATCATAATAGATGGTGGTTTTATTGACAAATTTATGGATGATGAAATTGGCCATGTGGTAATTATTTGTATAAAGTATTTATAGCAAGCAGTTTATATTTCAGCCATATACTGGTTCAGTGGTAATGAATTACTTTTTATAATTTCACACTATATCATGGAAAATAATTAACTAGTGATGCAATTGATAATGATTGGTTCAGGTACCATTGCTTGGTGGAGCATTTTGCGCATGCACATGGCATTTCTTTTATAACTCCGAATCTCTTGAGGTAGGAAGGGTTGTTACTGGTGTTAAAAATGGCGTTTATTATTTGATTTATTCTTTATGATAAACATATTGTTAATTGTTTTTATGCAACATTCAATTTGTGTTGACGAAAAAGTACAAATTAGACTCTTAGTCTATCATATTCGGTAAAGAGTTTTGTTGAACTGTGTTGCAAACCTTACCTTTTAAGTAATTCTGCAATGATCAATCTCACCCCTTTTTGGCCACCCCTGTTATTACATTATGATACGCCCTACCCAAATTATTTGTGGCTTTGAGTTAGTTGTGATCCAAGCTGGTTCAGAATTTGATTCCTGTTTGAGTTAAGTTATGATGCATGCTTGCCAGAAACGGGAGGAAACAAATATTTTGTGCTTCTGGGGTGTCTGCTTATGCCATCTCAAGTAGTTTACTTATACCAGATAGTACGATAAGTTCTGTTAGACTACCATGTATAATTTGATCTTTCTAGATCAGTTTGTACATCACTCCAGAAGGTTTACTTTTCATGTTTTTCCTGATTGTGATGTGAATGAGCTGCGGAAAAAGATTCATATGAAATGGCTCAAATGTTCCTCGTGATTTGCAGGTATTGGTAGCTCTTCAAGCAGCATTAACAGTTATAGGTAATGCCACAATGTGCATAGCTGCATTCCGTATATGCAAAGCATCGGAAGAGAGCTCCAAGAATCCCTGAAGGTTCTCTACACGAGTATTTATGTACGTGGCTTACCCTCTTGTTTTCTTGCCCTCCAGTTGGATAGACTATAGGTAATATCACGTTTCTTGGTAGGGCAGCAATCTGGCTAATAATTTTGAAGGAAAACTGAGCAGTGTAGAGAATTAGTAATTGTAGTTTTCTTTGGCATGTGTTTGTGTGGTATGTGCAGGGGAACTGAAAAATTGCTGGAAGTTTACTCATTCATGATGAAGTTGATATTCACGAGGTTTGTAATTGAACTATGGATTTAACAGTCTTTACCATGGTTGGAAGGAATGTCAATCTGATGCTAGCGTGCTTTCAGCTTGTCTAATTGTTTGGAACATAATCATGATCGCAAAATTCCATTTACTTGGATAAATGTTTATTTGTAGCTTTTTATTTTTTCAACAGTTTAAATAAAATTATTGTAGAGTTTGCACAGTGATACGCCTCCTGTTATTTAGTGCACTTGTGTTGTAGTTGTTATTTTGAATTACAAGCATTAGCATTTAATTAAAGCTACTATTTAGACTCATGATAAGAGTTGCACCTAATCAATCAAAAGCGGTGAATCTCCTCGAGCTAATGTGAATTCTGTGGTATGAGTTATTTCATAAGAAAAATTGCATATTAATGGACTCTTGACGTGGACATTCAGCAAAATCATAGGAACACTCTGGATCATAACCAAACTTTGTCGGTTTAGCATTTTGATGTAGTTACGAAAAATAAAAGTATTAGATATTACCACAACCAATTATTAGAAGATCAGTTTGGGACTGGGAACCAAACTTTCACGTTAATGCAGTTCAAAGGAATAAATCTTACGAATTGCAGTCTTCAAACCATTCATCATTTTTGACCCAGATGGGCAGATGTGGCGTGAGCTTTTTCTGGATGGTTACGGTGTCATTTACATTGAAAAATAAGAGGGTTTTTTTTTTTTTTTTAAACTGTTTCGTGGCATATAGCTCATATATAGCTCATAGGAGGATTTAGGCCCCGCTTGGATTCGGAGATGAGATGAGTTGAGATGAGTTTGGTTTATTTTTTAATATTATTATTATTTTGGGATTTGAAAAAGGTGTATTGGAATTTGAAAAAGGTGTATTGGGATTTGAAAAATGTGTATTGGGATTTAAAAAATGTGTATAGGAATTTGTGTTTTGTATAAAAAATTATAAAAATATAATGATGAAATGGAAGTGAGTTGAGATGAGCTCAACCCACTTCCGAATCCAAGCAGGGCCTAAAAGATTGCACATACATTTGATTTTCACCGAGTTCATGCGGTTGGGTCTGAAAGGAGGTAAGGTATTCATCATATAGCGCATCATTTTGCCCCTACAGCTCTGTTTGGAGAAACTCATTAACATAACCGTGGTGTCCAAACTTCCATGATCTCTTATAATTTTTTCTGGAAATTACAACATAACATACGAGCACAGGAAATTAGATAGGACTTTTAATTCTCCAAAAACATGTAGAAGAAGAAATCTAGAGATTGGAGAGAGGCGATGGGATAGAGAATATTTGTATGACTGCTCCTCTTTCTGATATCAGTGTTTCTGAAGAAGAACCAAGGTAGAGGAACGATGCAAATCTGGGAATTTCTTCTGAAACTCAGACATTAAGGCTAAGTTCTCCTGGTGAAGAAGACTGGCTTTTTTCCTCAGCTTCTCATTCTCTTCAATTATACTTTTGTTCTCCAAGTATAACTTGAGGTTCTTTAGTTCAACATCTTTGTCCACTTTTTCTTCACAATTTTTCCTGCTGAAAGCCATCCACACGTTAGCTCCATCTAAAGCATGCACCGCTGACGATTAATATAATAGCACAGAGACAAGATGATCAAAAGGTTCAGAAGGTCAGAGAAGGATTTTCTCACAGAAGATATATGCGGATTATGTGATGAAATATATATACCTGCAGGCAAGCAATTGAACTTGAACTTTAGATCGCTTAATTGATCTTTGCTTTCTTTCAGAAGAACGGACTGTGCCAGACGGAATCTTATCAGCGTTGTTGCTACACATTTTTGTTTGGTTTTTATCGGTCTTGCTATAAAAATTAGGACTAGAAGATAACACGGGTGATCAAAACTAGAGTGGAAATTGTGGGGAGTCGTGTGTTGCAAGCTCCTATATATATATATATAAATATAGATGGGTTGCGTCCTGTGTATGTATCCATGTGATTGCCATGTAGAGAGAGAGAGAGAGAGAGATTTCTCTCCTGGTAATGATGGCGGATGGACTCATGATTATAGAGGGCAGCACACGACATCAAAGGATGAGGAGAAAAAGCCCTTGAAGATGGAAAGCTGCTCTCGGCTGTGTAAGAAGGCCAAGGGGCACTTTGTAAACGTCCATTTAATTAACTATGAGGATTTGAGTATTAATATGCGTTAATTGTATGTTAAAAACTC
This sequence comes from Platycarya longipes, assembly GCA_036559045.1. Taxonomy (NCBI): domain Eukaryota; kingdom Viridiplantae; phylum Streptophyta; class Magnoliopsida; order Fagales; family Juglandaceae; genus Platycarya; species Platycarya longipes. The sequence goes on along the minus strand of CM071799.1, from coordinate 9,426,580 downwards.
GATTATAGTACACTAACCTAATTTCAAAAAGAGAAGAGTACTATTCAAAGTCTTATAAGTATTTGTATTATGGTGTAAAGTTTAAACCACACGCTTGTTATGCATGAGATCACAGTATTATTGTCAGACTTATCAGGTAGAAACATATACAAATCAGTACGTACGGTAACAATTGCTGGTCACCCTATCACAAATCGTTTCTGCTGTACTGATCATCTTGAAACTGATCGATCAAACAATATGTCATGATCGATCGAGTGTTGTCATGGTGCATTTGGAATGGCATAAAATGGATCATGGCTTAGCCCTCTACTTGTTGCGGTCACTGCCCATCACCTTAGACGCTACTAGCTTAGGGACCCATCCTCAGCATTGCAACGCTGTAGCAGCTTGCATCTCTCTCTCTCTCTCTCTCTCTCTCACTCATATTTTTGAGCTTTGTATGGCATGGTGGACCATTAGCAGGGGGGAATATTTGGCATCTTCAACCCACACTTTACTTACTCCACCTTTTATTTCTCTCATTATATTTAGTTTGAACACATATATCTAAGAGTCAAATGCTATATTGAGGGCCTGGAAACCCCAGTCACCTTTAATAATCTCCACATTTGATTGCAGAAGATGGTGATCATGATGACACGATGTGTGATTGTACTGTGACTCATGAACTAGCATCCATCCAAGTGATCTTCATTCATATGATCGTATATATAAGCCTAACTAGAACCCGAGCTAATTAATGAGCTTCTCTTATCTTCTTCAAAAGTAAAAAAGGATACTAAAAATTGTCAAAGAACCAAAGGTAATATATAATATGTTACATATATATATAGTACGTAAGTACTTAATTCATTCTCTGAGAGAGATCATGTATGTACTTAAATTTTATTGATTCGAGAATTTGAATAACTAATCTTAAAAAATTATAATTAGTACTGTAAGATCAAATATTCCACAAAGAGATCACCTCATAAAAATGTATTCATAAACTGTCGTATCTTTATGATGATATAATACCTTAGATTTATTTTATAATAGATTTATACATCAGTTTATAAATTTATTTTTATGAAACCTGTTTTTTACTATAATTTGATCTCTGTATATAAGTAAATGAAAGTACATGCATGCATGCACTCGAAACCTAATGATTTTATTTTGAATGGTGAAGAATATTGAGGCATTACAGGAGAACGAGAACCACTAAAAACCGTCACTTATGTCTTCTTTTACCAGTAGTACTACTACTGCATGCTGCGACTAAAAAAACATGATTATATATATATATATATATATATATATATATATATTATATTGAGGGTCGACGAGGATCAGTTCGATCTAGATCAGATCATCGATGCAAATAGTCAACAAAGAAATGAAAATCTTGTATATATTATTCTCCTTCCTCTTCATGATGAAGTGTCCCGATATTTGTTGTGTCCAAGTTCACGTGAGATCATCACCACTTGACAAAGCTAATATGCTATATATAAGCAAATAGCAATCAATCATGATGGCTATAAAATCTGTCTTCGATCGGGGTCCATTAAGCCGTTCGAATGCATGCATATATGCCTCATCCATCACAATATTTACGTATCGCTATTCCACTCCGGCCATATATATTTCCGTCCAACTAGATATAATAATATAGCTATACATGATATAATGTGCCCTGCAATCAATTACATTTTCTTATTGGTATATATGCACCTTCTTCATTATCATCATGATCATCATCATCATCATCATGTATCCAAGTCACAACATCATGGAAATTTTGATTTTGGCAATAGGGTATTTTTCTAGTTTTCAACTTGTACATGATTATATATAGATGTAGTTGTGGAGATCGATTACGTTGTGTATACAGTCACAACATCATAAATTAATAGAAGGAAATAAAGTTTGGCAGATTATAATTAAATACTTAATTAAACAATCTAGCTAGCATGTTTATTATAAAATTAATTAATTAATTAATTCCCAACAGCCATTAATTTATGAATCTCTGATCATCAGAGTACGTCGTACGAATTATTAAGATCATGAAATTGAGCTTTAGGCCTAGTGAAGGCATGTATGCATCTACCCGAAGACAAAGATCATCACTATAAGAAAGAGAGTATTTGTGATGGCTTATTTGTAGTGCTAATGACTATTTACGATTAAAACAAACACTTTTTAACAAAAAATAATTGATCACAAATAAACAGATTTCTTATAATACTGCATTACCGAGAATATATAGCGTTTGCTAGCTCATCATCATGTGCGCCCATGGCATGGGTTTGAAAATAGAGTCAGCAATTTACTGCTTTTAGGCCATAATTATGGCTATATATATATATATATATATATTGAGTATTATCATTATGTATACTGGTCATGTTGTGTGTGTATTAGTTTTTTATTTTTTATTTTTTATTTTTATGTCAAACTTGAAATAATTAGGTATTTGTCTCTTAGCTAACAAAGTCTTGGGGCATATAATGCATATGTATGTACTTGGAACACTAGTTGATCAAAACTTTTGCCTATGGGGGTGGCCGTTAAGCTTAATAAGACCTCATTTAATCTGCCTCTCAGTATATTAGCATCTCTAAATTGTTATCCTGAGATCAAGAAAAATGATAGATACGCACCCCTTTTTACACAACTTGTTACACAACTAATATTTTAAATATAATTTAAAAAGGTAATATCACTTTATATAATTACCATCATCTTAAAACATAGTTGTATGGATAGACGATGTAAATTAAAAGGATTGTGTGTATCATGACTCATCTAAGATATATGTGCATGAGATGCTCTTTTTTTTAGTAGAGATGACTCTAAAAACTTAGAAAAAAAGCTTTATGCAATTTCATCCTGCCCGTGCAACCGCAGGGTAGTCTCAAACATCAATTTAATAAAAGAGCGTTTTAATTAATAGTTCTTTTGGGTACAGTCGTTGGATGTAATAAAAGAGCGTTTTAATCAATTTTAAAACCTGATTTGAAAATCTCATTCCCACAAAGATCTATGGTGGTCTCTTGCACCACCACCATCCTCCTCCTCCTTCACCTTCACTTTCATCTTCCTATCCCCTATCTGCCTTAATCTTCAGCAACCCATTTAGGCAGCATCATCACCAACAGTAGCCACCTATCCTTTCTTTCCTAGCCCCCATAACTCACCAATCTCTCACTTCTCAAGTCGAATGTCTGATTTCTTGCCCTTTTCTACCCAAATGATCTACCCAGGGATGTTTCTCGAGTTTTAGGTAAAACTTCTAGTAAAGTTTCCATGGAAGAGTTTTCAAGGACAATTTTTAGTTTGCTCCATCTTGAAGGCAGTGGCACATGGGTTTGATTGAGTATTGAGTGAGATTCAAGGCGGTGTTTGAGTTGGCAAATCTGGTCAAGCTCGATGGTCAAATGAGCCTTAAGGTCACCGAGTTGCTTCTTCGAAAAGGATGCGACGTTGAAGCTCACATATTAGAGGTTGTTAAATTCGATACTGGTGGAGGTGTGTTTTCGGTGGTTGATTGACGAATCATCATTGGATGTGGCTGATTGCTTCACGTTCAAGGATTCCTCAACGATGATTTCACCCTCAATTGATTGTTGTTATTGCTGCCTTTTTTTAGAGAGGCTTTGAAGGACACTGAAGAAAGAGCACAAGGACTGAGGACATTTGTGTCAGAATGTGGGAAAACAAAGGGAGAAAGGGCAACGAGATGGAACGACTCGTTTTGATGTTTTATTTTCCACGTTGCCAACGACTCCCTAACAATTACACTGGACAACTATATACAACATTTTTCTTTAATTAAAGCTTCTAGCAGGTGATGACATGAATCACACTACTGGCATTTGATCTGTCATCTTTAATGAAACGATGTGTTTCATTTAAAGTCAGAACATACAGTTTTGGCTCTCTTCTCCTTCCATCTGATGGTCTTTCTCCCTCTAAACTTTTTTCTTTCTCCCTTCTCATTTCTTCTTTGTTCTCCGACTCCTTCTCACTTCGACTAAACCTTTTGGACCCAAAGGGCATGATCTTGAGGCCAATACACTTCCCTAACCATGAGGACGACTGCTTGGAGCTTGAGAAGGACCATTCATTGAGCTGGATTATGATTGAACTACTCCGATGGCGGGCAATGAACCTTTCGAGCCATAAGGCAATGTTGGTTCAGCAGCACTGGCTATGTGGAGAGATGCCCATACGTTTCGCTATGATCCTGGCTGGTGAAAGAGGATCCTTATCAGAGTTACTATAGTGCATGATTGTGGTAACGTGCAGTGGGTCGGAGGAAGAGGACCCGCAGTTGAGGGACGTAAACTTCCGAGTGGAAAGCGTGGATGAGAAGTATCTCAATGGGAATGATAGTTTGACAATACTTCAAAGAGTGTTGGAGGGCAAAAGGAGGGAAGAGGAGGGAAATGAAATGTATCAAGATCATTTGGATAGAAAAAAGGGAGAGAAAAACTTATCATAAAATTGAATACAATTTGTTTTGTTTTGTTTTTTTTCATTTTTTAATTATTTCTCAATGCTAGGGAACCCGTTTTGGGTTCTCGTTTAGTATTCCCGCTTTACGTGTAAAGGTCACTTGGTTTTTTTTTTTTTTATCCACTTGAAACTAAGTCACCCCCTCGATAAAGAACTCACAGCGTTCCCCTCCCCTCCATCTTCTATGTCTTGCGTGACTACCCATCTCACCTCCCTTCCATCTCCGACCTTGAGAATTAGACACAAAGGTCTGGAGCGTGTTCAAACAAACACCCAGACACCCTATCTTCAACCTCAACCCAAGTCTTTCAAGAAAATTCTCAATTGAACAATCCTAAGAATTCGAAGCAGAAGAGCAATGGCTGATTTTGGAGGGAGGACGAAATAGTCTCTGTTGGAAGGGAAAGAAAAGGAAAAAGACATTGGAAAAATAAAATAAAATAAAATAAAAGCCACATGGAAAGTCCACCTCAAGCGGGACTTCATAATAGGGGGTGAAAGAAAAGGCACGAGGCATTGGAAAAAGAAAAGAAAAGCCAAATGGAAAGTCATCTTAAGCGGGACTTCATAACAAGAGGGTGAAAGAAAAGGAAAAGGTTGTTAGAAAAAATAAAAAAAAAATAGAAAAGCCACGTGGAAAGTCTACCTCAAGCAGGACTTCATAATGCGGGGGGTGAGAGTGAAAATAAAAAGGAAAAAGCCGTTGGAAAAAAAGAAAAGAAAAAGAAAAGCTACATGAAAAGTCCACCTTAAGCGAGATTTCATAACGGGAACCCACAACGGGTTCGTAGCATGACTATTTTATTTTCTTCATTTCTTGCCTCCTAGTTCAACCGACTTCTTCTTGATTGGGCCTTGAGAGTTCATGTCGGCGATCTTTGGACCTTCAAGAAATTATTCTCCCAAATGACTTTGGATTGTCGGTTTATTAAACCTAAAGGAAGATGAGTACAATGACTTTCAAGCCTAGCCCAATCTAAGACTCAAAAGGCCTGTGCATGACTGCCTCCACGCACTCATTTAGGCCCAACAACAAACCTTAGAAGACCCCATGTCTTTAAAAATAGAAGAGAAGGGTTAGGAATAGGGGTGTTCGACCGACCCGACCCGACCCGCTAGTATTGGTTTCCGACCCGACTCGTTAGCAGCAACTTCCGATATACCGAATACCCGCTTACCCATCGAGTATACGGATATTCCGATGACCCGATTGCTATCCACACTTCGCGTTTTGCCGTTTCCTTCATTCCTCTTTTTCTTTTCTTTTCTTTTCTAACAAACACCTTCGCGCCTCTGCTTCGACACACAGGTCTATCAGATTCAATCAATACGCGTTCCTTTTCAATACCTTTGGGTTAAAGAATGACAGATCAGCGAAGAATGTTGCACGTTTCTCTAATCCGTTTTCAATTTTTTCAGGAAGCACAATTCACAATATACGGCTAAACTTCAATATGAGCTACCGTAGGCATCGGCAAGAGTACGGGGTGAGGTAAGCTTCTCTTCCTTCTTCCCTCTTCCTTCTTCTTCTTCTTCTTCTTCTACTCTAAAACCACTCCTCCTCCTCCTCCAAACCAACTCTTCCTGCTCCTCGTCCTCCAAAACCACCCTTCCTTCTCCCAACTTGTATCGTTGCATCAACTCCTCAAGAACAGTGCTGGACAATAAGCATGATAAAGGCGCCAACTTCGCCGTCTGCTACTCCAACAAATTTCGTGCGATTTTGGGTCCATTGCTCTGAAATTCTGTGCGATTCTTTTTCATTGAGGAAGGTGATTTCGTGCGGCTATGACTCGATAGTGTTACAGCCCCTGCTCAAGGCTAGGGTTTGGGGATGGGTCTGTGTCGAGATGAGATCGAGAGAGAGGGATGCGAGGAAGAGAGTGAGAGAGCGTGAGGGAGAGAGTTAGGAACGAAATCTGGATAAAACGGCTTATCGGCTATTACCGTTTGCAAGGGTCGATTAACCGCTACCGATTGTGTGCCTATCGAGTCGGGCATTTTGTTTCGGGTCGGGTCGAAAAAACGGACGGTAACGGCATGCGGCCAATTTGAACAGTCCTAGTTAGGAACTTAGGTAATAATATACGCATTTCTTTATCAAGTCCTATGTTCTTTAATTATAAGAAGAGATATATCGTCTGATTGTTTATTCTAATATTTTTTTAATAGATGAAATTGAGATATGGAATTTAAAAAAAAATATATAAATATACTTAAGAAAAATTTATAAAAAAAAAAACTTAATTGTCTATCTATCAGCTATTGATATGGTAAAAAATATGAAATTTGAAAACTGATAAAATGAATCTTATACGTAAAGTTATAAATACATATAAAATTCAAATTCAAATAATAGTCTTTATTAATAACTAAGTTAAGCACAATAATCTATTGTAAAGAAGTTCGCACTTGACAATATTTTTATTGTTGAGTGACAATATTCTTTTTTGTTTTTTTGAGTGACAATATTCTGAATGCATTAATAGCATACAATCTTTTCATGTTGATGTGGTATTATGAATGTGTGTTTGTAACCTTTTTATTCTCACAACACGCTTTTTTCATAATTACAAAATGTCTTTATAATATTTATTATCCCTCACACAAAAACAAACCTCTACAAGTGACAAAAATAATTAATTAGATTAGTTATTTTTATTTCTTTTGGATGCATCAGATTAATTATTTCTGCCTCTTTTGAATGCATCAAATTAGTTATTTCTGATTATTTTTCTTGTAGTGAATACAAAATTCGAGCTATCTTTTACTCTTTTACTTTCAAATTTCTCAAAAATTATAATGTGTAAAGGTAATTTCTTTGTTTATAGTCAAGATAATTACATTATTAATAAAATGGGAAAATTATCAAAAGGGGTAAGAAATTTGACAAATTGCATAAAAACTATAAATAAAAATAAGTCTCAATCTAAATATATATCGAATAATTTATATAGTTGTATATTTGGCAGTATTTGGATTGGGATAATAAATTTTGTTGGATAGAGTAGATATTATAACAAGAAGATTGACATTGAATCAAATTAAATATAGACAATGATTGAAGATCTCTAATCTCGTATAGTAATATTTATGGAGTAGATAAAAAAAATTAATTCCTAATAGAATGAGCATTAAAGCTAAGCTGCTTAACACCTATAAAAAAAACATAATCAAGCTGTGAAATTTAATTAATATATAAAAAAATAAAGTTTGCACAATTCTAACATTATTTTATATATATAAAAAAAAAAACATAATCAAACTGTAAAATACTTATATAAAATTAAAATAGAAGGGCATGTATTATCTATTTCTCGGACTAGGGGAGCAACGAATCTCCGCCTTTCGCCCTGAAGGGAGTGTCGATGGGAGAGTTTCGCTTGCTTGGTCTACAGACGTACGTAGTTCCAAACTCTTATGAGATAAGAATATTTTTTCATCTTATTTTATTTTATTATTATAATTTTTTAAAATTTTAATATTAAATATAATAAATAATATAATTTTTAAAATTATAAAATAATAATAATATTTAAAAATATTTTCTAATAATATATTTTTTTCAACTTTTATCTTAACCAATCCCATTTCAACTTATTATTCAAATAATACCGAATGCATTTAAATATTTAATTGAGTTAAAATAATATATTGAGTTTTGTAAAATTTATTTAAAATGAGTTTAGATGTATTTAAATATTAAGATAAATTTAGATGTATTTACAAAAATCTAAAAAAAATTATGAATTTCGCATATAAAGATATTTTAGATTGAAAAAAAATTATAGATTCCATGTATAAAGAATTTTTGAATTGAGTGATATTTAATAATTTAATAATTATATATTTGAATATTGATGTAGACTTAAATTTGAACTCAACTTAAATATCTCAGCTGGTTCGTGCTCCAAACAAAACAAAAAAAATTGTTTGGATCCTTGAAATTTTAATGAGCTTAGCTCATCTCATTTGAATTCTATTTTAGACCTATCTCAACATTCAAATATATAACTTTCAAATCACTATATCATTCAACTCAAAATATCTTTATATATATAATCCACAATATTTGTTAATTTCTTATAAATATATTTAAACTCATTTTAATATTTAAATATATCTAAACTTATATAGTTAAATATTACAAAATTTACTCTATCATCTTAAGTCTTAACTCATTATTATTAATAAAAAATTCAATCCATCTTAATTCCGCTCAACTTTTAAATATAAAAATATGAGTATATATATATTATAAAAAATCCAAAAAAATATGGGGTTTAAAAGCTAAGGTTTTATTTAGAACTTAGATTGTACTGAGATTAATTTAATTTAATTTAATTTTAAATAAAATATAATATTTAAATACTAAACTTTTAAATATTAAATTTATTTAAACTCAAAATCTCTTTATATATAAAATTTATAATTTTTTAACTCAATATTTATTTATATATAAAATTTATATTCTTTCATAATTTTTTATAAATATAGCTAATTTTTTTTTAATATTCAAATATATCTCAGATAAGTAAAATTTACAAAGCACACTTTATTAGTTCAATTTTAATATTGAAACGTGTATAAAAAGTCGAATTGGTTCGAACCCCACCACCTTTGTTATTCCTGAACCGGGTTCTCCTAGGTCGTACCTCGGGAAGAGGTTTACTCACCAAGATTTGTGTAAAGCGAAAAGACCACAGGAAATAGAAAGAGACGATAGAAAAAGCAACTTTATAATTATTTGAAAATGGACGAATTAGATTTATCCAATTAGTCATTCGGAGCTCTACAACCAAGCCTAACCGTAGATCTTACGTGATAACATTGCAACTCCATCTGACAGCTGGCATTTGTTTAGTCATAATACTTCCTTTTTTTGGTTGGATCCCCTTGTACCCGAGTTTGCACCGACATGAAAACAGGGGCGTACCCTGGAAATATAAAAACAGGGGTTGCTTCATCCGACAATTTCCTTAATTCTCAGAGCCTTTTTGTTCAATATCTCAGGATTCCTTTTTTCTTTTTTCTTTTTTCTTGGTAATCGAATCACTCATCCTCCATTATTATATTCCCCTAAAATTTCAAATCGGAAGAGTTGAAGAGAAAGCCAACCAGACAGAACGAGGGTTTGGGAATTTCCGATTGAAGTAAGGTATGAAAACATTCGTCGTCCTTCCCCCAAACTTTTCTGTTTTGAGTTTTGGGTTTAATCGATTTTCCTTTCGCCTCTCTTTCCGATTCGAGGGCGTAAAGAAACAGATCGGAGTGTTTATTCATGAAATTAAATAAGAGAAATTTCGATTTTTATACGTTTCTGAGTTCCACATACATAGGTTTTCATCGATGAGAAAGAAGATTTTTGTTTGGTTTTTTTTATTTTTTGTTCTGGGTTCTGGTTGTTCATCGATGACGAAAGTTATGTGTGCTGGAGTTCATTGTAGCCGTTTGATTGCCTAAGGACTAATTCTCACGACAAAATTGGATGATTCGACCGGTCCAGATCGAGTTGTGTAAAAAAATATACAACGGATGTGGTCATTTTAGAATGTCAAAGGAGCCTCCTGACTCCTGAGACGGTTCTTCCTCGGTGAACTTGGAGCTTGAGGTTGATCTAAATATCGAAACTACCCTCCTTTATATGAACTTGAAAAATAAATTTATGGAGAACAATTTCGTCTTTTCAGATTTTAAATAGACTCATGCGTGTGCAATTTTGTCCTTCGGTTACGTGAACTTTAGGAATTCCCATTTCCCACGAGTTCCATAATTTATATTAGAGTATTTTTATTAAATTATTTAAAATTAAATTTTAAATAATTATATTCGATAAAAATATAATTAATTTTTTTTAATTATATTCGATAAAAATAAGAGAAAACAGTATAAAAATTACACAAAATTTTAATTTTATTATTTATTTTTAAAGAGAAAAAATATTTTTATTTTTATTCTTTTTTATCAAATATAATTAAAAAAATTTTTATATGCATATAAAATTTGTATTTTTTAAAATTTAATTTTGTACAATCTAATAAAAAACTCTTAGGAGGTCACGGTATTTTTAATTTTTAACGCCCAAGTTAAAAGATTAATCTGTTGGCGAGTTAGTGGAGGGTAGATTAGTCAATTCGTATAACGAAATCCGGTAGATCCAGGGAGTCTAGGAACGAAGGGTCGAGACCCACCCTTTATATAATACCATGAGAGCCATCCATCTCCACGCACACGACGACGACGACGACGACGACGACAACGTTTCTCTTTGACTGCACAAAAAAAGAATTTCCATTAGAATAACACGATCCGTTGAACCTGACCCTTGGTTTGTGTATTTTGTTTTCAATCGAAGGAAATCGAATTGCGAGGGACGATTGGAGATGGGTTCCGAACAGAACGACGGAACGAGCTACCAGCCAGCACCATCGGAGCCGAAGCTCTGCGCCAACAACTGCGGCTTCTTCGGCAACGAGGCGACGATGAACCTCTGCTCCAAGTGCTACAGAGACTACCGCATGAAAGAGGAGCAAGCGGCTTCGGCGAAAGTCGCCGTGGAGAAATCTTTCAACCCTACGCCGGCGCAACCAGACAATCATCAGGAAGCCCCACTGTCTGGTTCTTCCGCGGACAGCCTCGTCTTGGTGACCTCTTCCTCTACGTCTCCGTCAACATCGTCGCTGTCTGGAGCTGTTGGTGATCGTGAAGCGCAGCCGCCAAAGATGGCGAACCGGTGCCTCACCTGTAACAAGAAGGTGGGTCTGACCGGGTTCAGGTGCAAGTGCGAGAGTACCTTCTGTGGAGCCCATCGGTACCCGGAGAAGCACGATTGTACGTTTGATTTCAAATCCCCGGGTCGTGACGCCATTGCCAAGGCTAATCCTTTGGTTAAGGCCGATAAGATTGATAGGATCTGAAAGCTGAATCTTTTCACTAGTCTGGTTGTGGGTCGAATTTGGTAAGGGGCTAGCGGATGGTGTTTTGCTTGGTGCTGATGAATGAATGACTCGTGTTTTGGGTGGTGGGTTGGTTGGTTGGTGGGTCGGGTGGTTGGGGATGATTTCATAATAAAAAGTGGATCACCGAATTGTTAGTTGCACTCTGCTTCTTATTGTTTGGCTTTCTTCTTTTGGTACTTGATAAGAATCTTTACCACATTTCATGTCTTTATGCTATATAATTATATCTTTCCATCTATATTGGTGCAACAATTACATTGTATATACTCTGTTTTTTAAAGTGTTGGGTGTTCCTGGTATCTTTCCATCTCAATATGTGGCTTTACAGAACAACTCTTCTTTATAAGGAGAAAGGCTTAAGCTTTCAGGATTAGGCTACCTCTAACTTTCTAGCTCAAAATACAAATACTGCATGTAAATTGCATTCTAATTAATGTTTAGTTTCATACTTTGTTTCTATCTCTTTGTCAACAAATTGTTCAGGATGTTAATCTTGTGTTAAGGGTATAAGATTTCAGGGATTAGGGGTCTAATATGCGTGCCAGAACCCACTTGCTCATTCAGACTTAAAGCATTGGCATTAGACCTATCATTAGATTCTTCAAATGCAAATTTGATGATTTTACTTAAAATAATTTTATATTAAACTCATCAAAATTTACTAACTCAAACCATCATGCTTCATATTTGAAGAATTACTATTCATCCATCAAAGTATTTTTTTATTGTCTTTTAATATGTTTATTTTTATTGGATGAATAAATTATAAATATGGTTGGTAGTTTTATAAGTTATGTATTATATTATTATCTTGATGAATCTAATGATGAATCCAATGTGCTCGCACTTGATTAGCTTTTCTTCACCATTGTTATCGCTGCCCATACAATTCATAAATGAATGATTCTGAAAGCCACCGGATATCATGAACAAGTTCTTATTATCTCATGGCTAACTGTGGCTTTATATTTTGGCACTTGAAAGTGTTTTACACCGCAATGAAGTTTTGTAGAATCCTTTTAGTAAAGATCGCCTTGTATGGTTGAAAAGGTTTATGAGAATGGTATATATGTTGCAATTATAAAAACCATAAATCGCTAAAATGCATTCAATACAAGATTAATTTTGGAGGGATAGGAGAATTGAGGGCCTTTTTGGGATTTTTGGAGTCTTGATAAGTGTTCAAATGGTCTTCAAAGTTATTTTAATGGAAAAACTAGACTATTTAGGTGTTGTATTGAAAGTACTTTCTAATTCCAAATAAGCTAAATAAGCTAAAAAGAAATCTAGATACAATGTATCTTGTACAAATCTTTTATAAAAATATGTTGTGATGCTTTTCTTTAAATGTGTTTTTTCTGGATAATATGCAATGTAGTTTCAATTTTGAAAAGATGTCAATAGACAAAAATATCATACAACTTGTAGATAATCATAAATTTTAAACTTAAGGATATGGCTATAATATTTAAAAAATTAAATGATCTTTTATGCATTTCTATCTCAAAAATTATTTTTTTAATTTATTTTCAAACAAATGTAATATGTTTGAAAGTATTTTAAATATATGATTATCAAATAGTAAATAATTTTTTAATAGGAAAACTTATTACTTAAGTTATAAGCCTTAAAAATTAGATTGTTTGAATGTTACATATTAAAGCATTTTTAATACCAAATAAACTAAAAAGTACATTGGAGAAAAATGTAAATGGACGATGATACTTATACAATTTTCAGATAATTATAATTTTTAAATCATGATTATAATTTTTTAAAATTTAAATAATCATCATTTCTACTTGAGAAAATACTTTTTTGATTTGTTTCCAAACAAACATAATGCATTTGAAAGTACTTTAAACATATAATTATTAAACAATAAATAATTTTTTAATAGTTGTATGTTTGAGATATCAGTAAAAAATATATAACTTATAACTTTAAAACTTATAACTTAAATAATAAGTTTTAATTTTAAAAAGTTAATTAGGTTCCAAGGCATGACATGGAAAAATGCATTTGAGGAAAAGTATTAAAATGATATTTTTTTTCAAATGTACTTTTTGACTTATTTGAGATTAAAGAGTATTTTAATAAATAACATTTATACAACTTAATTTTTCTATTAAAGTGTTTTAAAAATTATTTAGATACTTTGTAAGACACTTAATGCAAATCTAATAAGGCTCTTAAATAATTTAGGTCCATTTTAGATAGTAAAATAAGATATGATAGTCTTAAATGAAAATTGAATAAAATATTATTAAAATTTTAATGTTATTATTGTTTTAAAATTTAAAAAATTTGATTTGAGATTTGAAAAAGTCGATTTGTTTATTATTTTTTGTATGAGAACTTGAAAAAATTGTAATTATAAAATGAGTTAAAATAGGATAAATTGAATTGAGATGAGATAAATTGAATTTAGATGATTTCTCAACCCAAACAGAGCCTTACTTTTTTTAATCAAATATATTCTAAATACTTTTTAAGACTTTTAATGCAATTCTAAACAAGGTGCATATTTTGGGTTGAGGTGGAAAGAGAAAAAATATTTGCAATTATGAAATGGGCAACTGTCACGTAACCATTTTAAAAAAAGTGAATAAAACATAATATTCACATGAAAAAACTAATTTTTTAATAGTGAATTCCCATCTTTTTCAAAATGATTATGCAACGTTTACGTACCTTAAGGTTATATATAAAATTATTTAGATAAAAATTGTAGTTTATAATTTTAGATCTTGTAACTTATAGTTTAAATAATAATTCTATGATTAAAAAGTTATTTATGGTTTAGTAACCATATTGTGAAGCACTTTCCAACATGAGCGGTGTTATTGTGCCCGTTACATTTGCCCGCTAGGCTAATTTCATCATTTCATTTTTATTCAAATTTTCTATTCAAATTATTTTTATTATTTAAAAACATTTTTAAAAATATAAAAAATATCAATTCACTAATAATTATTTTCTTAATTAGTAACTAAAATAAAAATATTTAAAAAATAAATACATTCATAAGCGGTTAAAACAAGCTATCAAAATATGTTGGCAAAATAATATTATTCTTCAAACATATTAAATTTATTTGAAAATAAATAAAAAAAATTACTTTATAAGATAAAAATCACGAATATTTGATTTTTTATAAATATTATGATCATACTATTAAAAATTATAAAGTTGTAATTAAATGCAGATGTGTTAAGTTGGTGCCTAGTCAATATAGTTGGATAGTTTATTTGAGTAACGATCCGATAGAAGCTCCAAGAAATATTTGTTTTTTCTTTCCTGTCTATTGCCCACCTAAAGGCTGAAGTAGATGTAGTGCCGTGCCGGCTAGAGAGCGAGAGAGGGACTCCTTAGAGCAGCGGGGGCCGTGTTTCGGGACCGCGTTATAAAATCAAGGCCAGTGCTACGTACCCCGCTTCTATTCATCTCCATGCATCCCGTTTTGCTTTTTTGTTTTTTAGTTTTTTTTTTTTACATAACTTTTAAATAAGATATTTTTTTACATAATTTTTTTAACTTCTTAAAATATTTTTTTAAAATTATAAAAAAATCATAATATTATTTAAAAACACTTATTTATATTTTTTATCTTCAAAAATAAATAATAAAATTAAAAGTTTGTGCAAATTTTTTTAATTAAAAATAATCAAATCTTTTTAATATGTATACACATTTATACTTTTTAAAATTTAATTTTATATAATTCAATGAAAATACTCAAATTAAAATAGCCATTTACTGTCATCTGTTTGTAATAGTAGCAGCTTTTGCAATAACACAGATTTTTTTAAAGTAGTTTTTTTTAAACAATTCTTTCTTTTTTAAGTTATTTGCATTTTATTAAAATTGGATTAAATTGGACTGAATCGATTAAATCTGGAAGTACTAGTTTAGGAGTAACTGACGCATCGATTAAATCTGGAAGTACTAGTTTAGAAGTAACTGACGCATAATCAATTTTAAAAAAATATATATATTAGAACCACAAAAAAATCCAACAAATAAAATCTTTCATAAATAACATATCACATTTTTATTTATTATTTTCTCTTTGATCTCCTCACCTTCTCCCTCTTCTCCCTCTTCCCTTCCGGCACGACAAAAGCTAACCAAAAAGGCTGCCCCTGAACTCAACTTTCCAATTTCCTTTGATTCATCTTCTTTTCGCTGCCACTCCAAGCATTCATTTCATCGCCAATACATGCACCACCAGGATTCCAAAATGCATTTTTCATAAACGCCCACATTCCCGACTCAGCACAAAGACCAAGTTCGACCTCCGAAACCTCTCTTCCTTCCTGGTCCGATTTCACCTACACTCGCTCAAACTAGGTACTTTTCTAATACAGGTCCAGACCCACGCCCTAATTACCAATTTAATGACGCTCTCTTGTCCAGATCATCAAAACAAGAACGACTCGTTTCAGAGGCAAAATTTATGCTCCAAGTTCATATAGTTTTACTCGAGCTAGGCCATTTTCTACCAAAAAATCCGGCCCATATGCCAAGTCGTTGGACCCATTTTCTACCTCTCTTATCCAGTATAGGGTACATTTGGTGCTGCAAAGTCCTCAACTCCAATGGGTAATACTTTATTTGATTGCCCAGCTGATGGAGACAATGAATGTCTTTTAGAAACAGAATGAACTTTAGTTTCACTGAGAAAGATAAGACAACAGGTTTGGTAAATTCAAGACCAACTTTAACGCCAATTAGCAAAAGTCTCTGATGCGTGGACATGCTTATGTATGGAAACATCAGATTTTCTGCAAAGACGACGTTGCAGGACGTGAAATGACTGTCCATTTCGAAAGGATGCAGGGAAAATATGGAAATGTCTGTTCATTTCCTTGAAGGAAAAAAAGTAGTGTGGCAATGTCACGTCTAAAATTTATTTGTGTAATTTATTTGTAGTTGTAGCAGTTCCCTTTTAAAAAATACAAAATTGATATTATCAATTCAATCTTAAATTTTGTTCAAAATCAGATTAAATCAAAACGGTTACATTCCTACACATGACATGGAGAAGACACTAGGGTGGGTCATCTTGGATTCTTGGGTGCCCCCAATCTCTAATTTGCAGTTTGCATGACACAGAAATCATGTTACTTGTTCTTCTGAGTTTAAGTTTAGGTTGGACACCCAACTGGTTCCTCCCATCGAAGCAGCCCAAACGGCAGAGAATAAGCTCATATGCATATTTTTTATTTTTCTTATATTTTGATTTTTTTTAATTTTTTAATTTAATTGTTAAAAAAATAATTATTAGTGTATTGATATATATATATATATATATTAAATAATTTTAAATAATAAAGAAATGATGAATTTTTTTTTTTTTTTTAATAGCTGAACGGTATAGTGGAGCGGTCAATATGGGGCGGCATTCAAGCGTCATCCATAGAGCATTCATGGAATCATGAGTAGGTACCGCATTCGAAAATCAAGAGAATGGTTTACCCTGCATGACCACTTCATCGCCAATTGATGTCCGATGCACCCCCTTTTATAAAGTAACACATTTTTCTTGTTTTCGTAAAATAGCGAAGCCATCTACCGTCTCATTACTTGATTTCCATTATCAAGGCAATCCGACCCTCATTTTATAGGCTGGATGAACCTTCTTTATCGCTTAATTAGGACAATGAGGATTAATTGCTATACAAAATAGGTATTTAACACCCCCTTCGTCCCGCCCTGTCGGACGGATTGGATCGGATCGGACCGGTCAGTCTGACCCATTTTTTATTTTTATTTTTTTTAAGAAAATTGATTAATAATTTTTTTTATTTAAAATATTAAATTAAAATTAAGTTATTAATATGGATTATGTAACTAACTCAATAAAAAATATTTATTATGGTAAATGATAATAAATTAGATGAGAATTACATTATTAATTAACATAATTACTATATAATTACTTAATTGATATTATATATAAGTTAATTGATAGAATATTAATTTGTTAATAACATATTTAAAATTTCATATTATTAATGGTAATGATAGGTTAGATGAAAATTACATAATAAATTATAAAATTATTATAAAAATATATATTTTAATATACATATTTTAAGTTTCATTTGGTCTAGGGTTTGGTCCTATAAAATTTGGGCTGATACCGACCGAACCCAATCCAGGGTCGGTCTGGCCCAATCCAAAATGACTAGTCTAGTCGATTTCTCCGGTCCTGACCAGCCGAATTTCACTCCTACTAGCAACCAACCCCAATATCATATTGTCATTCATTTGAATAATAATTTCAATGGAGAAGATAAGAACAATTCTCATATACAGCCAAACATTGATCTTTGTCTACATGATCATCATCATGATCATGTGGAGTGCCAAGAGTTATATTTTAGAAGTGCATGGTTCAAGGGTAGCCGGGCCCCCGCATGCACATATGGGCAACAAAATTTGGAGCGACACCCAAATTTGCAGAAAGATGGTCAGCTGCATGCCAAAATATTGCTGTTTGATGCAGTTCACCTGATTGTTATATTTATAAAATCTTCCTAAATAATTTTCCTTTCTGTCAATCACCTGATTCATGTAGAGTGATCAATTGGTATGTATGATATAGACAGCACCCATGGATCATCACTTCCTACAGTACCTTCATGTTTATGCAGCTAGCTAGCATGCAAGGGAAACCATGTGATGACAATAATATTGCTGAGCTATTTGACATGTACTACTGGACGTAGCACGATTTAAGGGCAAGTTTCTTTGAACTTGGAACTCTTTAATGGTGATTGGTCTAAAGAAACCAGGATCTTACTACGATCGATGAAAAGTGATAAATTGTGATCCATTAATTTGGGGCCGAGACAGATTACAAGTTAATTTATATTCTCTCTGATGATTCAAAATAAACTACAAATCCTAATATTTATACCCATGCACTCCTGACCATGCACAGAAACCCTACTCTTATTCTGATAAAAGTAATTACAATCTTAGCTGACATGAACTAGTTTAAAGCAATAGAACAACTGACAAACATAATAACTTTTCCTAGTCTAATTAAATAATAACACTTCCTAGAATAAAACACATGCATCATGAACTTCAACTCACTTGGTAAAGACTTTCAAGTTCCGTTTCCATCGTTCCGTCTTTGTTGAACAAAGTGAAAGGAGGACAAAAAATGATAATAAAGATAGCTCATTATATATGGCTTGAGAGGGTGGATCAATTAAGCTCCCTATATTAATGGAAGTCTCTAATATCAAACCATGCAGGGATCAATCCTTTCTCTCTTTGATCTCTTAGGCTAGCTCCCACGCTTTATAAGTAAAAGGGTTGTCAAGGATACGTTACCATAATTAGCTACTGTCAAGGATACGTTACCATAATTAGCTACCTTAATCTTTGGCTCAATATCTTGTCCTTAATTCTAGGCTACTCTCTTGTACATATTTATTCTTTCCCTTTTATGTACTCTGTAAATGGCTATATATAGAAGAAACACTCACCTCAATAAGGTGTGGTGAATTTGCAAACATTCACATGGTATCAGAGCCATCTCGGACTAACCTCCATCGATCCCCCTTGATTCAATGGCTGCCGAAAACACCTCCTCCACCCTTCTCCCTTTCAATACCATGATTCACATGGTGACCATCAAACTCTCCTCATCCAATTATCTCCTATGGAAAAGCCAGCTTCTTCCTCTCCTTGAAAGCCAAGAACTTCTCGGCCATGTGGATGGAACTCTTGTACCTCCTCCACGGTTTGCTCCTGCTGACTCTCAGACACCAAATATCAAACACTTGGCGTGGAAAAATACTGACCAACGTCTATTGAGTCTTTTGCTCTCCTCACTCACGGAAGAAGCCATGGCTGAGGTCGTGGGCCTCTCCACCTCACGTGAGGTTTGGTTAGCACTTGAGAACACATTCAGTCACCGATCAAAAGCCAGAGAAATTCGGCTCAAGGATGACCTTCAATTGATGCGCCGTGGGACTCGATCGGTAACCGAATATGCTAGGGCATTCAAAGCCCTTTGTGATCAACTCCACGCCATTGGTAGACCAGTCGACGTCACTGATAAAATCCATTGGTTCCTCCGTGGCCTTGGTTCGGATTTCACCAGTTTTTCCACCGCCCAAATGGCTCAAACGCCCCTGCCCTCCTTTCCCGATTTGGTCTCCAAGGCTGAAAGCTTTGAGCTTTTCCAGAAATCTCTTGACTCCTCTAATCCATCCACAGCTGCTTTCACAGTCACAAATCACGGTCCATCTCGCTCAGCTTCCAGGAACCAGCCTCGCCATCAATCGGGTCGCACCTCCTCGTCTCACCGTGGAAATGGCCGTTCCAACTCTGGGCAGGGCCGCCGTCCGCCACGATGTCAGATCTGCCGCGAGGAAGGGCACTACGCTGATAAATGCAATCAACGTTATGCACGGGCTGGAGACTCTGTTGGCACCACAGCCAACCTTGCCGAGGCCTTTAAGGCTTCCTGCTCCCTTAATGGACCCGAGCCCAGTGACTGGTACCTGGACACAGGGGCTTCGGCCCACATGACACCAGATCTCTCCCACTTGGATCATTCAAGTAATTACACTAGTAAGGACAGTGTAGTTGTCGGGAATGGTGCTTTTCTTTCCATTACCCACACCGGTACCATCTCTTGATTTATTGGATGTATTAGTTGTTCCTCGCTTAACGAAAAATCTCTTGTCAATTAGTAAATTAACATCTGATTTTCTTCTTGCTGTTACATTTACTAATAATTTTTTCTCTATCCAGAATCGTCGAACGGGAAAGGTGGTGGCAACCGGTAAAAGAGATGGTGGCCTATATGTGCTGGAGCGCGGAAATTCCGCTTTCATTTCTGTTCTTAAAAATAAGGCTCTTCATGCCTCGTATGATTTATGGCATGCTCGTCTTGGTCATGTGAGCCATTCTGTTATTTCTTTATTAAATAAAAATGGTCATCTTTATCTTACCTCTTTGTTGCCTTCTCCTTCATTATGTGCCACATGTCAAATTGCAAAAAATCATCGCTTGCCTTATTCTCGTAATGAACGTCGATCATCTCATGTGTTGGATCTTATTCATTGCGATATTTGGGGTCCCTCCCCTGTTAAGTCAACTTCGGGATTTATTTATTATGTGCTATTCATTGATGATTATTCCCGTTTTACTTGGCTTTACCCTTTGAAATTAAAATCTGATTTTTATGACGTCTTTATTCACTTTCAGAATCTTGTTGAAAATCAATATTCCACTCGCATCAAAATTTTTCAAAGTGACGGTGGTGCTGAATTTACAAGCAATCGCTTCAAAGCACACCTTAGCACATCAGGCATTCATCATCAATTCTCTTGCCCCTATACCCCAGCCCAAAATGGCCGTGCTGAACGAAAACATCGACATGTGACAGAAACCGGTCTGGCCCTCCTTTTCCATTCTCATATTTCTCCTCGTTTTTGGGTTGACGCCTTCAGCACTGCCGCCTACATCATCAACCGTTTGCCCACACCGCTTCTCGGAGGTATGTCTCCCTTTGAGCTTCTCTATGGTTCCTCTCCTAATTATGAGAATTTTCATCCATTTGGTTGTCGTGTTTATCCTTGTTTGCGTGATTATATGCCTCACAAATTTTCTCCTCGCAGCATTCCTTGCATCTTTCTAGGGTATAGCCCTTCTCACAAAGGTTTTCGCTGTCTTGATCCCACCACCTCTAAGCTTTATATCACCCGCCATGCTCAATTTGATGAAACTCACTTTCCCTCCAGAGATGGCTCCCCGGCCCAAACCCCTTCTTCTCTCCATTTTTCCAATTTCCTCGAACCAAGCATGCCTCAAATTGACCTCCCTCCGATGTCTCCTATGCACCATTCTCCGCCCATTACACCGTCCGGATCTAACCCGTGTGTTATTTGTACTGACCCAGTGAACAAGTCTTTGCAGGTTACTGACTCCTTTGCAGATCCCTCTTCTCCGTCTCCGGCACCTCGCCCACTCCCTGTTGCTCCTACTCCAACTCCTCCGTTGGGTTCTCATCCCATGCTTACTCGAGCTAAAGCTGGCATCTTCAAGACCCGTCATTCGGCAAATTTCAGTGTCTTAAGCTCCTCTGGGCTTCTCTCTGCTCTTCTTGCCTCCACCGAGCCTAAAGGATTCAAGTTCGCTGCTAAGAATCCTGCATGGCTTGCTGCCATGGATGACGAAGTTCACGCTCTGCAACAAAATCGCACCTGGGTTTTAGTTCCTCGACCTGCCCACACAAATATTGTCGGTTCCAAATGGGTGTTTCGGACCAAATATTTGCCTGATGGGTCCATTGAACGCCTCAAGGCTCGTCTTGTGGCCAAAGGCTATACTCAGGTACCCGGTCTTGATTACACTGACACGTTTAGTCCTGTTATTAAGGCCACTACTGTTCGTGTTGTGCTCTCTCTTGCTGTTACCAACAGATGGCCTCTCCGTCAACTTGATGTGAAGAATGCATTCCTCAATGGCACTCTCACTGAAAATGTCTATATGGAACAGCCTCCTGGGTACATTGACCCTCGATACCCGAATCATGTTTGTCAGTTGAAGAAAGCTCTTTATGGCCTCAAACAAGCTCCTCGTGCGTGGTTTCAGCGTTTCAGCTCCTTTCTTCTCACCCTTGGGTTTTCTTGCAGCCGTGCAGACACTTCTCTTTTTGTCTTTCATCAGCAGTCCGACATTATTTATCTGCTCTTGTATGTTGATGATATTATTATTACTGGCAACAACGCTTCTCTTCTTGACAGCTTTGCTCGCAAGCTCAATTCTGAGTTTGCTACCAAAGATTTGGGCTCTCTCAGCTACTTTCTAGGTCTGGAAGCCACTTCCACTACTGATGGTCTTTTTATCAGTCAGCTGAAATATGCCCAGGATATTCTGACTCGTGCTCAGTTACTTGACAGCAAGCCTGTTCACACTCCTATGGTTGTCTCTCAGCACCTAACTAGCGATGGTCCTGCCTTCTCGGACCCTACTCTCTATTGATCTCTAGTTGGTGCCCTTCAGTACTTAACCATCACTCGTCCTGACATTGCTCATGCTGTCAACTCTGTCAGTCAGTTTCTGCATGCCCCTACTACGGATCATTTTCTTGCGGTCAAGCGCATCTTACGTTATGTCAAGGGCACCCTTCATTTTGGCCTTATTTTTCGCCCTTCTGCAGCTCCTGGTGCCCTAGTTGCTTACTCTGACGCTGATTGGGCCGGATGTCCTGACACTCGCCGTTCCACCTCTGGCTACTCTATTTATCTTGGTGATAATCTGGTTTCTTGGAGTGCTAAAAAGCAACCCACTGTCTCTCGTTCTAGCTGTGAATCCGAGTATCGTGCACTTGCCACTACTGCAGCTGAACTACTTTGGCTCACCCATCTACTTCATGATCTTAAGGTTCCCATTTCACCGAAGCCTATTCTCTTGTGTGACAACAAAAGTGCAATCTTCTTAAGCTCCAACCCCGTTTCCCACAAACGGGCCAAGCATGTTGAATTAGACTATCATTTTCTTCGGGAACTTGTTATTGCTGGTAAACTTCGCACTCAATATGTGCCCTCTCATCTACAGGTTGCCGACCTCTTCACCAAAAGTGTTTCTCGCCCCCTCTTTGACTTCTTTCGTACCAAGCTTCATGTCTGTTCAAATCCTACGCTCAGCTTGCGGGGGGGTGTCAAGGATACGTTACCATAATTAGCTACTGTCAAGGATACGTTACCATAATTAGCTACCTTAATCTTTGGCTCAATATCTTGTCCTTAATTCTAGGCTACTCTCTTGTACATATTTATTCTTTCCCTTTTATGTACTCTGTAAATGGCTATATATAGAAGAAACACTCACCTCAATAAGGTGTGGTGAATTTGCAAACATTCACAAGGGTAAATAATAATTAACTTTATACAAAGAACAAATCCAATCTCATGATGTGAAAATTCGAGTACTGCTCAAGAAATAAAGCTTATCATGGCGGCAAGAGGTGTTCATCCGGATTCTGGATTTGAGAATTCGAAATCTGGATTCGAAATTTTTTTAAATATTTTTAAACTAAAAGTTCAAAAGTATTAGGAAATAAATAAAATTTCATACCAGTCCGACCCAGATGAACCGGCCTAATGACAGCCATCGATGGCCTTGGACCATATATATATATATATATATATATATATAGGACAATGAGCACTCGCAAAATTCTTGGTCCATTTTCCTCTTTGATCATTTGGATGTCACATAATTTCTTTTTTGGACAAAAATTCTTAGTTATTCCATGTAATAGTATATATTATATACCTGAGAGCTGGGGTTTGAATAGGTTGCAAGTTTTGTATAGTACTCCTCAAAGAGCTTCGATCAGTCTGCTTTCATATGTCAAGTTTAATATCACAACGAGGGCCCTGACAAATGGACATGTTAACCACTAAAATGGGTAGATCGGACTGAACAACCTCCGACCATCCAATGTACTGCACATCACAATCTCTTCTGGACTTGATGTAGGCTCCTTATCTTCGATGGTTGGCTACAGCTAAATGAGTGTATACAAACTGAATGTCAACATAAGGTACCAATAGCATGACCTACCATGTGATTAGTGGGATGTATGATGGATTAAAATGATGATCATTTAAAGTTTTAAACCTCTAACTTTAAAGGGTTCGAAAAATGTTAATTATGGCGTGCTACGTGAATGGGAAGATAAGCATTGTCATTAGGTGGTGCACCGACCATGACACAGGCAGGATTGGACTTCTGTCTTTTTGTTTTTTTTTTTTATCCCACAGTGAGTCAGCATTCGTCTGTCAAACGTAGTCCTTATTGGGTTCCCATTGTTCTTTTATTGACCCACAACTTCTATCATGGGAGATTAATTTGAATGAAAGAATGACGCGACTGGGGTCATTAATTTACAGATGTGTCATTTTGGTTAATTTTAGATGGCTTTTGAAGAGATTATATATAAGACCTATTTCAAAATGGTAAGTAAAGAAATAGGCATAAGCTTAAGGGTTAAAATCATGAAATTGTTATTGATTCTTTAAAAGTTTAAACTGATAAGAAAATATAGATTTTATTATCATGTTTGTCTTAGTTAATATTTCCTTATATGTACGAGTACGAGTGAGGCTCCCTTTCAATTAGTGAGTTTAACACGTGTACTGTTTAATTAATGAAAAATCTTTCCCGCCAGTCCAACTGTTAATACTTAAATAATAGCCCACTATTAATAAACTATTGCCACGCAGCTCTTCCATTTTAAATCTTATGCGCCTGACTACAGCTAATAAGGTGTAACTTCCCAATACATTGTCATTCCCTTTTCTTCTTCCCTCTTAAGCCCCCAAGTTCCAATCGCTAGCTACTGACGGCTAATTAAGCATTTTATTTCTCAAATACATTCTAGTGTGGAGCAGTGTGTGGACCTTGAGCATTTGTCATGGGTTTTCTTTCTCTTTTGCATGTAATGGGTTTTAATCATGTGTGTGCATTTGTAGTGTAAATTTAGGCCATTTTCCTAATTGTCTTTTTAATAGATGGGTTGTTCCGAGGAGAAATTCTTAATTAATAGAAACGCTATAAAGAAGTCTGACACCACACACATCTATTTAACCAACACATGATTTGTCAATTTTTTCATTCTATTTAAACACACTTATTTAAACATTAAGAGAGAAGGACAAAAATGATAAATTACATATTGATTAGGTGGAGTGGTCTAAGGTTTCCGTACTGTAGAATTTCTCTTTGGATAAATGGGGGTAGAGTACTTAAGATCAGTTTAAGAGTTTGAACTCATGAAGACGATCTACAAGCTATGTTATCATGTAAAATCACAAAAAGGTTATAAATTGAATGAAATAGGTAGATTTAATCATTATAGTTTATCTAAATAAAGAGTATCATGATCTCAGCTTATTCTATATTGTTTTAGATGTTCACGTTACATGTAATGCGACCGTTATAAATTTTTGGCATATCGATTTGTGCATCTTTTTATATTAACTAGCCATGTAGTTTATTCAATTTGAATCGGCCAATTTTAGTGTTTTATTTTTTCTTTTTAGCCACATATTTTGCTGATCATATAAAATAGCCACTTTAATTGGCCGGTTCAAAATTATGTTTATATTCTAGATTAGATCTCATATTGAGGTTTTTCTCCATAAAATTTGTAACAATCCATTAGATATAAGTACCATTATCATGACCTTGTCCATTAATTAAGGATACTTTATCTTCTTTCTAGATCTAAATGTGAATATACTTTGAGGCAAATTACAAATTATGAGGATCCATGATTTGAGGTTGGATGCATGAATTATATATACTCTTATCGGAATTATTTGAAATAAACACAATTTCATTCAGAGCATTAATTATTAACATGTTATGCATTAATAATTTGTTATTATCCAATTAAGTATGATATTTTTAAAGCTTGACATAAAATCACGAGTGGATAATTAAATAATTTGTTATTCAAGCCGTGTGGGCCTTAATTTCCATTATGGACACAAACTATTATATATAATTGAATTAATTAACCATGTTAATTAATTTCTGATATTTCTTGCCTTATCTTTTTCCATCTTCTCTTATTTCAACTTAAAATGATATTTAGAAGTATGGATGTTCATTTCATTCGGATTTTAAATTTGAAATTTTCTTAAATTTTTTAAATAAAAATATTAAAATTATTAAGAAATAAATACAATTTTAAAATAAGACCAAATAAAATTCGAGGAACAGACCTAGGCAGGAGAGCAAGAGCTAAAAACCTAAGGTTATCTTTGGCTCCATAGACGTTTGAATTCAAATATTTCTCTGTAATATATTCGGAGTACAATGAGTGCTACTTCATCTTTACTCACTTTATTTCTTCTTTTCCATCTTTACTCACTTTATTCTTCTTTATGCCAAAAAGCTCACTCTCTCATCATTTTATGGTTCCTGCCTCAGAATTTCGAATTTAGGTGATGTTGGTGGCTCGTCCGATTGTCTTCAGCATTAAAAATAATAAAATTATTTTTAATAATAAACATAATAATTTTTTTTTTAAAATATAATAAAATAAAGAAAATACAATAAAAAATATAATAAAAAAATAAAAAATACAATAAAAAATAAAATGAGAATGATTTTAAGAGAGATCAAACTTTTAGTCGAACGGAGTCGTTGTTGGTGGCGGTAGACGACATCACTCATGCTATCGAGACCAGTAAGCTTTGGCAGGTTCCGACGACCTCCTACTTTCTCTTAATAACTTTAAACCCCAAATAGATTCTAATCCGAGAGATTACTTTTTATGGAGGGATTCCCAATATTTCTCTTTTTCGAATTAATGTTCCTTAATACTTTTTACGTCTGATCAAAGGGATAAGGCTGCCCATCTTGCTACCATCTGAACTTCGCCCAAACAACGACGTCAAGGTTTGCGATCTGATCATGATATCTTGGTCTGGTTTTAAGAATTGTAGTTAATACAATTGATGACGAGTGAGAACGAATATAATATGAACTCCTATATATGTGCTATTATCCTTTTCCCATAGTACTGCACTGAAACTGTAGTCTTGAGTTTATTGCATCAAATATCCAATCAATTGAATGGACTTAATTAGCCTCCTGTATTGTCGACAATGATCATGAATCCATGATAGAGATCAATGGATTGTAAGATTTTCAATTGCTCAGAATATTAACATTAGTCTTACTAAAATAAATTATCAAAATTTAATAAAAAATATAAATTTAATAAAAAGTAATATCAAAATAATTCTATATTAGATTCATAAAAAATATTTTCATCTTATTTGATCAAAAATAAGAAAAAAAAGAAGAACTTTTTTGATTTAGTTTTTGAATAATAATCTTTTAAATTTGATTAGCCAAACCGAAATTATTTTTATTTTATTCTTTCTATTTTATTTTTCTTGTTTTTTTATTAATTATGATGAAAATATTTTTGATAAGTCTAATGTAAGATTATTTTAATATTAATTTTTTAATTTTTTTTAATCAAATTTTAATAATTTATTTTGATAAAATCAGTAAGTGCTGTGCTCTATATTGAATTAGAGGAATATGATGTTTGGATCAAAATAAAGTATTCTTTACAATAATTAAAAATTACAATTAAAATTGTCAAGAATGAAAAAGTCATAAACTAAGTACAAACTCAATAATTATTGTTAGTTTTAAGGTGATGATGTCGTAGATGTTTTTTTCTTTTTTTTTTTCTAGGTTAGGTTTCATATATATATATATATGTCACGTGTAAACCCGTCCATACATGATGTCTTTGTCCAGGTTACACAGTACAAGAATTAACTCCACAAACTCGGCAGTTGGAAACTTGGAACTGAATGTGAAGCCACGTTTTGGCACCATGAAACCCCATTACTTGCCACGGTAAAACCGTGAACCAAAAAAAGTTCCAGTATGCTTTTAAGTAAAGTGAATAGTATATATAATACTATTATTTTTTATTATTATTATTTATTACATATATTTTTATTATTTAATAATAATAAATATATCATATCTTTTATAAAAATAAAATAAGACTAAAGTAAATAGCATCTATTAAAAAGTAATTTTATATATAATTGTAAATATATAATTATTTGAAAAATAATAAAATTTATTATTAAAATATTCATATTTTTTATATAAAATTTTTATTTTTTTAAAACGATTAAACAATAATATCTTACAGGACAACAAGCATTTCCCATATTGAGTTGTTTTTATCAAAAAAAAAAATTATTTAATCTCTTATTATTTTCACAATTTCTATACATCTCATATTATTTTATTTTATTTTTAATTAAATATTTAATATATAAATAATGAATAAAAAAATTAAATTAATTTTTAAAAAATAAATTCCAAAAATTATTAAAAAAAATTAAAGAAAAAATAAAAAAATAATGTATGTGAAAGTTAGGTAGTTGTGTCAAAAATGCTCTTATCAAAATAGTCAAATATTCTTTTGAGTCTCGTCGCTGTCTCTCTGCCCTCCCCTCCACGCTTCAACTGAGGAAGCAAATCGAAGCAAAGTCCGGTTTTCTCTGAGTCACATCCTACACGATTTAGGTCCACCTTCCCTAAAATCTACCTTTTCCAATTTAGATTTCACACTTGGGTTTGTCCGGCCTCTCTCAAATTCTTCATTTTCTCGAGAAAATTTTCATTTCTGCGCTACATTCCCCCCCTGTACAACCAAGGGAGAGCGCTTCAATGGTCCGAGTAGGAAGATCCAATTTGAAGCTTTACTAGGTCTCGTTGACAATGGCCACTTCGGGTGGTGGTAGTTACAGAAATGGGACTTACAGGAGCTCTCTGAAGGTGGATAGGCCTCTCTCTATGAACTCGAACCCAAAGCCCTCTGTCAAGTCCAAGCCTTTGTCTTCTTCTGGGCCCCGCCGGAGCAGCACTGGCTCTATCGGTGCCGCCAAGGACGATGCTAGAGGTGAGTTTTTGCCCTTTTTTTCTATCTTTGCTGCCTGAAGAATTTGCAATTCTTGTACTTGGTGATTGAGATCTTGGGCTACCAATTATCTTGTTTTGGTGCGTATTGGTTTTGTATCTAAGAAATGTGACTTGTGCACAATTCATTGGGAGATACTGGCATTACGGGTTTTGTATTTCGAATTACTTCTCTTGTTTTTGAAAGCAAAATTGCTTAAGGAATGTGCTTTCTAGATACTAAGCAGATGGGACCGAAGATTGAATTCTAAGTGTAATTAATCTTCCGAGTATTGATTACCTTTTGAGCAGTTCGGGTGATCATCTACTTTCTTGGTGCTTATCAATGAAGAATTACTACTATTAATAGATAATTTTTTTGATTGGTTTATTGTTCATTTATACCCTCTGCTTCCCTTTATGCCTGGTTTTTTTTCACAGATAAGATAGAATGGGATTGGATGAGATAAAAGTTAAAATTTGAATAAAATATTGTTAAAATATATTTTTTAATATTATTTTTTGTTTTGATATTTGAGAAAGTTGAATTTTTTATATTATTTTATATGAGAATTTGAAAAAGTTGTAATAATTAGATGACATGACATGACATGAGTTGAAAAGTTTTTTAAAAATAAACTAGGCATGAGAGCTATGAGGTTTCTTCGCCTACGTCATTCATATCAATAAAACCTTCATTTTACTTATCAAAAAAGAAAATAAAAATAAGAGTTATGAGGTCAGTCCTGGTAAGGAAAAGAGATTATGCCTTTTTCTCTTTGTCCTATTAAAAGAGATTGGCTAGTAAAGAATTCCCATTTGAAGAAACTGTGTTTTTTATTTTTATTTATTTATTTATTAATTTTACTCAGACAGACTTTTTATAATTCATTACATATTTTCTATATTGAGAGTAGTTCCTGGAAGAGTTCGAGTGGCAGTGAGATTGCGACCGCGTAATGCAGAGGAATCGGTGGCAGATGCTGACTTTGCTGATTGTGTAGAATTACAGCCAGAGGTACTCTTCAACTGCTATTAATACTTATTTTATGTGGTTTCCTTGCCTGTTTACGGCACCGTAATTCGTATTTTGTGTGATCCTTTTCAGCTTAAAAGGTTAAAACTTCGAAAGAACAATTGGGACACGGACACTTATGAGTTTGATGAAGTGCTCACTGAGTTTGCATCCCAAAAACGTGTTTATGAAGTCGTGGCAAAGCCCGTTGTTGAGGTATGCATTAAGGATGATGGGCTGCCATTAATCTTATATGCATTTGAAATCTGGTTTTTTATTTTGAAATATCATATTTCATATTTTAAATTTGAGAAATCCAAGCTGAGAAAAAAAGAAAAGAAAAAGAAGTTGTAAAAGCCAAGAGTAAAGAATGTTGTAGAGAAATGAGGAAAAAACTATTGGATCATGTAGGCTTCTGATTAAGTGAAGGGTCAAGTTAGAAGCACTTGAAGGTATTATTGAGTTGTGTCCTTTTTTCTTTTTACCTAAATGTTGTGTTTGTTTTTCCTTACATCTAAAACTATCATTCACTTATTTGAATTATGCATATGAAACAAGCAGTTGTTATCAACTGCATGCCTTTCTAGTGCTTCTTGTTTTTAAAGTACTTTTGTTCTCACCTGTCATATGCCTAGTAGCCGGGAAAGTATGCAGGAGCTGTGTTATATTCTTCATTATGAATTTGAATAAGTTTGTTTCTTGTTAATTTTTTTTTTTTTATGTAACTCCTCCAAGTGACATTCCTTTTGGTATTAGAGTGTCCTGGATGGTTACAATGGGACCATCATGGCATATGGGCAGACTGGTACTGGTAAAACGTATACTCTTGGACGACTTGGAGAGGAAGACACAGCTGCTCGTGGAATAATGGTGCGTGCTATGGAGGATATTCTGGCTGATGTTTCTTTCGAGACTGATTCAGTCTCTGTCTCATATCTTCAGGTTGTTGTTTAATTTTTATTTTCTAGTTTATTGATGTTTGACTTCATTATCATTTTAAATGTATCTCATGTTCTGAAGTATACATTAAACATTCTGCCAACACTATTAGAAGTTTATGCTTAACATTTTGATTACATGTACATGCAGCTTTATATGGAGGCTATACAGGACCTTCTTGATCCTGCTAACGATAACATTCCTATTGTGGAAGACCCCAAAACTGGCGATGTTTCACTGCCTGGTGCTAACCTAGTGGAAATCAGGGAGCAGAAAAGTTTTGTAGAACTGTTACGATTAGGAGAAGCTCACCGCTTTGCTGCAAACACAAAATTGAATACAGAATCTTCTCGTAGTCACGCTATACTGATGGTGGATAAATGCACTTTTCTTGTTTTGTGATGCTTATGCTCTTGAAATTTCTTGGAGCTTATTGACACATGAAAAATCTTCTACTATATTAATTGAGCATTAACAGAGAACTCTAATATTGCAGGTACATGTAAAGAGGTCTGTCAAGGGAAAACATTCAGCTCTTTCAAGTGAAAATGGTTACAACCCCCACATGAAAACGTTAAAGCCTGCCATTGTTCGGAAGGGAAAACTAGTTGTGGTTGATCTTGCTGGTTCAGAGCGTATTGATAAGTCAGGTATCTGAGCGCAACAATAGGACTTGATTAGTGCTCTTCCCTTCTAATAACTTGGCACTTCTTTATTGTTGTTTGTTTTATGTTCCTATTCTTCATTGATGAATTAACAGCTTCCTTAGTTCTTAAATTTTTGTTAGATCATGCTATAATCTGTATCTTTATACCGGGTAGTTTTTCCTCTCCCTTAGTTTATAGTAGAGATTGCTCATGATGACATGTGGGCTTGCAAGTGTCAAATTCTTGTATATCTTTATGAGAAGCTAATAGTTATAATTCAATATTTTGCTTTAAAGGCGATCTTTTGGTCAGCCAAATATATTGAAGAATTTTTAGAAAAAGCATTTTATTTAAAAAGCAGAGAGTGCCATCCAAGCACACTGGAAGTATACATAGGAGAACTAAATGCATTCGTTGTTCCAAGTTGCTAAATATGATTTATATTCTGTGAGTGTGAGTTTGCACCTGTGCTTTGTTGTGGATAAAGTTCTCTTGTAAAATTTTCACCTTACTTTTCTCATCCAGTGGAATAACAACTTATGCCAGTTTTAGATGTCATATTTATGGATTCTGGGAAATGAAGCACACAGAACAAATTAATTCATTTTGCTGCTTTTTTTCCCTTTTTTTTGGGAAACCGGGGGAGGGGGGGTGGTTGTCTCTCTATGTGTTAACGAATCTATCACATATTGGAGTTCTATTTTTTAATAAATATATTATGTGGCAGGAAGTGAGGGACACACCCTAGAGGAAGCCAAATCCATTAATCTCTCCTTGAGTGCATTGGGAAAGTGCATTAATGCACTGGCTGAGAACAGTGTGCATGTTCCTGTTCGTGATTCAAAGCTTACAAGATTGCTTAAGGATTCATTTGGTGGTACGATCACATGTATATGAAGTTTTTTGCCTTTTGTATTTTGGGTGAACTCAATTCTTGAGCAAATGATTTTGGGACATGTTTCCTTCCTTAAGATTTGTAGAAATTAAATGGCTGAATGAGATGTGGCTGATCTCTAGAGATTCAAAATGTTGTTACAGATTCTGGGATGAAGGCCTCTGAGTCCTCAGTTCTTGCTGATTCTTCTATGCACTGAATTACTTAGGACTGGATTCACTAGCTCAATATGTAATTGTTATAATACAACCCCAAAAAATATATAATCATTATACTTAAGAAACCTTGTTTAGGGCATGGGATTTATAAAAATGGTGATTTTGGCAGATTATTCCGTCTTTGGCAGTGCCATTGTACCATGCAAATGTCCAGTATGCTTGTTTTTTTCTCCCAGTTCTATGAAGTACCATTCGGTACATAATTTGGTATTGCTATATATGTGACCTGAATCGAATAATTTTAACAGGCACAGCAAGAACTTCGCTGGTTATCACTATTGGTCCATCCCCACGTCATCGGGGAGAGACAGCAAGTACCATAATGTTCGGACAAAGGGTGGGTTCCAAAATCAGTGCCCTTTCATCTCACATTCTAAAATTCTGTTCTTACTAGTTCATTCTGTATGGACATCATTATAACAGACCACTAGCATGTTCTGCATGATGTTCCTTTGTGCTGGGACCTCAATGTGTGATTCAGGGCAGAAATCAGTTATATGGGACTTCAGACCACATAATGTTTGTTTTGACTTGATGCTTTCCTGTATGTTTGAAGGTGCTAATATTTTGTTATCTCATAGGCAATGAAGGTGGAAAATATGCTGAAATTAAAGGAGGAATTTGATTACAAAAGTTTATCTAGAAGGCTAGACATACAATTAGATAAACTTATTGCAGAACATGAGAGGCAGCAGAAAGCTTTCGAGAATGAAATTGAAAGAATAACTACAGAAGCACAAAATCGTATTTCTGAGGTTGAAAGAAACTACGAAGATGCACTGGAGGTAATCACTGAATTTACTCATCTTTATCTTCAACATCATCTGTGCTAACATCTGCAAAATGCCCGTGTGGATACACGTGGGAGGGAGGGAAGGTCTTTCTTACATGCTGTTGCTTATGGTGGAATATGTATATTTTGTATTATATCTTGATGTCCTAATCCACTTGAGATTTACTGAGATTACTTGAAATAGCTTGTCCTGGTGCCTTGGTTTGAGGGGATAACTGTAGGCATTGTCATTGGTCTCACTGAGTGCTTCTCTAAAGACAACTGCGTAGTGGCCTCTTTAAAAGTTATATTTATTTTCAATTATATTTGTATCTATTCTGTTCCCTCAAGAAAGCTGTTGGATTTTGACATGATTTTGTAACTTGAAAGCTAAACACTTCCAAATATTTTTAAATCTCTTAATGGGAATGGTCGTTGTAAGTGGAAACTTTGTGCTATCTGTGAGTTTAATTGTCACTTGAACTTCATTTCGTAACTATCATGGTTTTCAATTGCATATTGAAATCCATGCATGCCTTCTTTTTTTGAAGGAGGAAAGAGTAAAATATCAGAGAGACTATATGGAATCAATAAAGAAACTTGAAGAGCAATTGGTGAAGAATCAGCAAAAACATGGCTTTGAAAAAGTTCCAGTTGGAAGTGAGGACGATTGCTCTGCTTTGACATCTAACACAGAGGCAATCTTATTTTAAACTCATTATCTTGTCATTTATCATTGAACAAACTGTAGGTACATGCATGGTATTTTTACTAATGCTATTTTCATTGTCTTGTTTAGTTTATGGTGTTATATGCTAGATATAACACGTCTTACAATTTTCATCTTAGAAGCCAAAAGAAAATGGTGTATATAACACATCTTACAGTTTTTGTCTCTTCCCCTTCACACTAGGATATATGTCTTCCTTATCTTTTCTTTGATTAATAATATTTTATCTTCCTTATCCTTTTTGACCTTTTTGCTAGCTGCAATTTGCCCCAGGCCTGGCCAAGTTTCATTTCCCTTAATGAAAAAAAAAATGTTTTTAGGGTTAAACACGAGTCCACGAGTTGGAAATTTTGTAGAATAGCTGAAACTGGAACTTTATTTGAACTGCACACAGAGATTATGCATTATATGGCTCTTAAAAATCTTGAAGATATTTGCTTTCTGCATTTTAACTGTTAATCAAGTCAAACAAAAGCCCCATAACTAAATTGATAAGGTTTGCACATCACGTGCTAATTTTTTTAGTATGCTGCCTTAAGGTGCGGTAGTGCCATCAAATTTAGCATCATTTTAATACAAAAGAGAGCTCCAAAGTTTCAAACTATCAGTTACGGAAACTTGCAGTGTATGGAGAGGCTTATGAAGGTTTATGGTAGAAGGATGGGCTGGTTGAGGGGAGGGGAGCACTTGTTGAAGGCAAAAAGGGGCATACTTAGTATGGTCTTGGAATATGAGTGTGATGCAGAAGGACCTTCGTACTGTAGTACAATGTGTCGGGCAGTTAAAGGAAAGAGATGATATGGAGGGTAATTCTGGATTATCAAGGGAAGGAGCTGGGAAGAGTGGGCCTCATTACGCCAGGTCCATGACCTAGTCTAAAGCTGGGAAGAAAAGAGTAACCTGGCATAAGGCTTCGAGTGCCAGACCCAAGAGGCCAGACCCTAAGCCTGTTAAGCAGTCCATTGGCCCATTACAAACAGACAGGAGAAAGAAGCTGCGTAGCTGGAGTCCGATCTTGCCCATTGGAAATAACAATGGGTTGGGTTCGACCCAACCCACGGTACGATCCGAAAACCCATCAAACATTGGAGAGCAGTTCCAAAGTCTCGACTTCGTGCCGGATTTGATGCCGCCAAGGACGCCGCCAGTGGCTGGGACTTAGACGACGCCGGTGATGACAAGGGACGACTCCTCGGCGGTGGAGGGTCGTCGGAAGGTGACTGGCAGTGTTTTTCCGGTACTGACATCGACGAAAGTCACTGTTTCTTCATCAAGGGATGGTTAGATCCTGCTGGCAGAGAGGTTTGTTGAGCCCAACATTCCGGCAGACCCATCTTGGCCGTCGGAGGCAGGTTTTGAACTGGTAGAGGAGGAAGATTCAGATGATATGACGCTTTCGGTGGGGGACGATCTACTCTTACCGGATTTGCTACAAGGTTTGGAAGATATTTCGGTGGATGAGGAGTTTCAGGATCCAAATCCACTAGAGTATTATTTTCCTGACCAATCGTATTGGGTTTTACAAACGGCCAAAGAGATTTATCAACTGGTGGGAATTAGATGTGCAGGGTATGAAGAGCAATTTATGGATTTACTCACAGCTATAGATTCGGGACATAACCCAAATCGCAAAGAGACCTCCAAGCAAAATAGGGAATTAAATCGGCTCACTTGGTCGTTGAACTAGGAGAGTCCTTCCGGTAAGGGTAGGGCAAAGGGGAAGGGGCCAGCCTTTCCTCAATGAAGTCAAAAATTGTAGCGTGGAATGTCCGTGGATTCAATGAAGTAAATAAACGTTTACGAATATCGCGTATCTTCAGGAGACAAAATTGAAGCATATTGGTACAAAGTTTGTGGAGTGGCACACATGTGGATTGCATTTACATGGCAGCCGCAGGGGCATCGGGAGGGGTTATTTTGTTGTGGGACAGACGTGTGGTGGAAAAAGGAGACGATTATGTCGGAAGGTATGTTTGCAAGTATGTTTAGATGCGTGTCTAATAACTTTGTGTGGGCTTTTACAGGTGTGTACGGGCCTAACAACGATGGCGACAGATGCTTGCTGTGGGAGGAATTAGCAGGGCTACATAGTTGGTGGGATGTCCCTTGGTGCATGGGGGGTGATTTCAACCTGGTCAGATTAGCCAGGAATAGAAGAGTGAGGCAAGCTAGTTTGAAATTCTCTGAATGTATCTCAGACTTAAATTTGGTGGACCTTCCACTCGTCGGGGGACCAGTTACATGGTCCAATAATCAATCATGGGCTAGGCTGGATTGTTTTCTTATTTCTCCAGAGATGGAAAGTCACTTTCCAGATGTTTGGTAAAAGCGTTTGTATCGCCTTTTCTCAGATCATTGGCCCATTTTGCTTGATTGTGGTGGCCTTC
Source organism: Platycarya longipes (assembly GCA_036559045.1). Lineage (NCBI taxonomy): Eukaryota > Viridiplantae > Streptophyta > Magnoliopsida > Fagales > Juglandaceae > Platycarya > Platycarya longipes. Next base: position 9,390,016 of record CM071799.1, on the reverse strand, counting down.
GGAATGGGTGGCGGTACTTCAAATTCTAGAATGTGTTTGAAGACGGAAGGTTTTGAGGATAGGGTTAAACACTGGTGGTCCTCCTATCAGTTTTCCAGTTCTCCGAGCTTCATTTTCGCTAATAAATTGAGAGATTTAAAAAGAGATATGAAGACTTGGAATATTCAATCTTTTGGCAATGTGGAGGACAATAAGAATGTGATAACGAGGGATATTCAAGATTTTGAGAGTATTTAATGGAAAGACCGCTCACCCAAGAAGAACAGGTCCAGAAGACATTACGGGAAACAGAACTCGAAAAGATGATTTTATTGGAAGAAGTATCATAGCATCAAAAATTAAGAGCTTTGTGGCTTTGTGGCTTCGTGAAGGCGACCGCAACACGAAGTTCTTTCATAGGGTGGCCAACTCTCATCGTAGATACAACAACATAGAAGTGTTAAGGATCAATGGGATAGAATGTAAAGAAGAAGGGGTCATACGTAATCATGTTGTGGATTTCTATGAGATCCTCCTTACGGAACAAGAGGGATGGAGACCTAACCTAGATTGTCTAACCTTTGATATGATTGACTCAGAGGATGTAGCCCGGCTAGAGAGGGTCTTTCAGGAAGATGAGGTATACAACGTTATTCGGCACATGGTTAAAGACAAAGCTCCAGGGCCGGAAGGTGATTAAAGAAGCCCTTATGAAGGTGTTTCAGGAGCTGTCTACTTTTGGAAAATTTGATAAAAGCCTCAGCGCCGCCTTTCTTGCTTTAATCCCCAAAAAGGTGGGGGTTATTGAGATTAAGGATTTTAGGCTCATTAGCTTGGTAAATGGGGTGTATAAGATTATCTCGAAAGTACTAGCCAACCAACTTAGCGAGGTCATCGGGAAGCTTATTTCCAAGCCCCAAAATGCCTTTGTAAAGAGCAGGCAAATATTTGATGTGGTTCTTATAGCTAATGAATGCATCGACAGCATACTGAAATCAGGCAACACAGGGATCTTGTGTAAATTAGATGTGGAAAAAGCTTATGACCACGTCAATTGGGAGTTTCTTATGTATCTTTTGGGCACGTGTGAGTTTGGGGTTAGATGGAGGACTTGGATCAGGTGGAGCATCTCTACAGCTAGATTTTCGGTCCTTATTAATAGCTGCCCCGATGGTTTTTTTCTGAGCTCGCATGGGCTGAGACAGGGTGACCCGCTATCTCCTTTGTTGTTTGTCTTGGTCATGGAAACTCTCAGCAGAATGCTTGCAGCATTAGGGGCTAATGGTCTGGTAAGTGGTTTCCACATTGGAACACCCTCTTGGGGTTTCTCTAATATATCACTTATTGTTTGCAGATGACACTCTTGTCCTTTGCGGAGCTGAGTATGAGCAGGTTCGTGCGCTGAAGGCTCTATTCCTCTGTTTTGAAGCGGTGTCGGGCCTAAAAGTGAACTACGAAAAATCTGAAATGGTGCTGATTGGAGATGTTCACAATTTGCGACAGTTGGCGAGTACCATGGGATGCAAGCCTTCATCGCTCCCTATGACATATTTGGGACTTTCGTTGGGTACAGCTTCTAGGGCGGCTTAGATATGGGACAGAGTGATTGAAAGAGTGGAGAGAAAGCAAGATGGAAGATGATGTATTTGTCGAAAGGGGGATGGGCTACCTTGATAAAGAGTACTATTTATAATTTACCCACTTATTTTTTATTACTTTTTTCTATTCTGGCTAACATGGCAGGTCGTCTTTAGAAGCTGCAAAGAGACTTCTTGTGGGGTGGCATGGGGGAGGAATTCAAGTTCCATTTGGTAAAGTGGGAGACAGTTTGTTGCCCCTGTTCCAAGCGGCGGTCTTGGTATTCGTAACTTGAGGATGTTTAATCGGGCGTTCCTGGAAAAATGGCTGTGGAGGTATTATTAGGAACCAAAGGCTCTTTGGCGCCTAGTGATTGATCATAAGTACCGGGGGGGGGGGGGGTAACAACGAAGTGAGGGGGGCGAGTGGGGTGGGATTGTGGAAAAACATTAGAAGTGGTTGGAGTGAATTCCAACAGCATATCAAGCTTCGGTTGGGCAACGGTTCAAGAATCAGATTTTGGATAGATGTGTGGTGTGGAGACAGGGCTCTGGATGTTGTTTTTATCAAATTGCAAGTGTTAAAGACATCACGGTGGCGGAGGCTGTGAGGTCAATCGGGGGGAGTTTGGTTTGGAACATTAATTTCACTCGGGCAGTTCTAGATTGGGAACAGGGCATCCTTGTGGAATTCTTTAGCCTCATCTACGCGCAATGACCAAGTATGCAGAATGAAGACAGCTTTAGATGGATCTATACAGGTAAAGGAAGCTTCACGGTTTGTTCTTACTACAAGGCACTCACTAAAGTACCCGAGACTTAGCTTCCGTGGAGACAGATATGGCATCACAAAGCACCCCCAAGAGTTGCTTTTTTCGTGTGGACAGCTTCACTGGGAAAGATTCTCACAACAGATAATCTGAGGAAATGAAGAATTTTTATAGCAAATTAGTATTGTATGTGTCGTAATGGGGGCGAGTCGGTTAACCATCTTTTGCTACATTGTGAGATTGCTAGAGCGTTATGGAATGAGATATTCAACAGATTGAACATTGCTTGGGTTATGCCTGAGACGGTAAGGGAAGCGGTTGCGAGTTGGCCCCCTATGCGAGGTAGACAGATCAAAGCTGTGTGGAAGATGATTCCAATTTGCAATCTATGGTGCCTCTGGCAGGAACGTAATGAGAGGATGTTTGAAGACAATGAGCGATCTAGAGAGGAGAGAGGAGCTGTTATTTTTATTTTTTAGAACTCTTTGTACATAGACTTTAATGGCATGGACCTTCACAATTTCCTTAGATCCAATGTGCCGTCTTAATGGGCCAATGTTTTTTTGATGTAATTGGCTTAAGCCTCCTTATTTGATTAATAAAACTTTTACTTATAAAATATATATATATATATGAGCAGTCTTGAAAATGTTCATTTAGTTGTAGCCTATGCTGGAGTGTGTTTTGTGACATGATTTTTTATTTTTGTGGGTGGGGGGGTCTAAAGATGCCATTCTTGGCCATATCGTCCATTGCAGCAGTAAGAACTAAAAATTATTTAGTTGAGTAGGAGAGTAAAATCATTAGTATCAAAGAAATTTTTGTCCGTCAGATTCAGAATGCTCTTTAACAGTTTGAATTAGCCTTACTTGTCTATTGCTGTGGGGTTTTCCAAATCATGATTGTTAAATTCTGTAAATTCACAAAGGCGAACGGTTTGATCCTTTCTGTCCTTCTTTCCCAATAAATGGTGCACATGTGAATCCTCTTTTTAAGATATTCCTCCATTTTCAAATTGGTTCAGAGTTCCAAGATATCTGCTGTTGAGGAAGTTTCTGAGCTGAAAAAACTACTTCAAAAAGAAAGTCTTCTTAGGAAGGCTGCCGAAGAGGAAGTTAATAGTCTTAAAAGTCAACTAGCTCAATGGAAAAGGTCAGAGGTATGTTTTATGTATCTCTAAGCAATTATTTTCTCAACTTTGTCTATGGTAGTCGTCCTCTCTCCCCGTTTCCCCAATTTTTCGTATCTTAATCTTACGTAGAATGCTACTTTTGGTATGATAGGCATTGGGAAACTCAGAGATCATAAAGCTCCGTAAGATGTTGGAAGATGAGGCATGCCAGAAAGAGAAACTTGAAGGAGAAATAGCAATACTGCATAGTCAGTTGCTTCAAATAAGTTTTGAAGCTGATGAGGTATGTTTTATTTGGAATTTACAAGGCTGTGGCTTAGTTTGATTTTAACTTTCTGTCTGGATGATATCCATTGACGTCCTCCCTTGGAATTTTGTATCATAGTCCTTGCCTTGTTCTCTCATCTGGTAGAAATATAGTTCTTTCCAGAAATCCTTTAATACTTCGGCTATGTGATCATGGATCATAAATTTTTTGGGTTTGATTCATTGTTTATTAATTGGACTTGGAATGTAAAACTTTTGAACATTTTTTGAAAGTTGGTTTTCATCAAGTCAGTGTTGGGATTCTTAGTTCCTAAGGCACCTCAATTCCTGCAAAAGGTGGGGATTTGAAATCTTACTACTTGAGGAAGAATATTTCTTCTCTATTCCAAGTGATTGTTTGAGATAAAAGCATGAATTGTGTTTAAGATGTGCTATTTAAAGCATGTTCTTGGTTTTTGTTCCTTGTGGGGCTGCCCCATGCTTTCAAGGCTCAAGGCAACCACTGCAGCCATCGCATGAAGCAAAACAACGTTGTTTTGGGCAACCAGCATGGTGGGCAGACACTTTGAGCCTTCCATACTGTGGTTTCCTTGATTTTGCAATCCTGGGCAACAGCAATCCATGCCTTAATTTTCCTGTCATTCATGAGCAGAAGATTAGGATAGTGTATTGGTAATTGTTGAAATGAAGTGACAAATTTCCTATTGGTAATTGTTGGTTGGAGGCCTAAGCATAGTGTATTGAAAGTCTAGTGCAATTTGATTACTTAAGCTATTTGGGGTATCTACAGACAACAGAGTGATTTCATTTTGATCTTTTTGAAAATCTATTGCAACACGAATCTTATCTTGACACTTTCTGGACTGATTTACTCTCATGATGAGAGCTTGCAGTTTTTGGGAATTACTCATGATATTTTGTGTCATTTTCTCTCCCTCTCTCACTCTCTCTCTCTGTGGAATTAGAGTATGTTCATGGTACATATCTCTGTCTACAGAAGTAGCATTTTGAATTTGAGTGATAAATTAATACTTGATCCGTAGACAAGAAGAAGACTTGATAGAGGTGGGTCTGGTAAAGTTCCTGGTGATCTAGATTCTCTCATCTCTCAAGTTAAACTTCAACAGCAAGAGCCGGGAAATGGGGAAAAGGCCTCAATAGCCAAACTCTTTGAACAAGGTAAATTCAATGCCTGTTCTGACATCTATTTTTTATTTGAAATCATTCCTCTGTTTACTTTCTTGGTGTTTCTTGCTCTGAAAGTTCAATATTCTCATAGTGGGATTGCAGAAGATTTTATCATTGCTTGAATCAGAAGATGCTGACTTGCGAATTCACGCTGTGAAAGTGGTTGCAAATCTAGCTGCTGAAGGTGCCTGTATTTCCTTGCATTGTTTTCTAATTTATCACCTGATCATTCTGATATCCGCTATCATAATATGCTTGCAATATGGTATTACGTTATTGTCACATTTTCAGTTGATAGTTATTCTTATTTCTCTAGTTCTTGCATAATGTAGGCAATATAATGTGTTGTACTTTTGTTGGGCTTTAGTTTTTTCGCTTCAACTAAAATGGGGAGATACTATGGGTTAGTTGTTGAGGCATGAGTATGTAACACGTCATGTAGGGTAGAGTTGATTTGTCTCTTTTGGACACACTTTGAATTCTGAACCATTTCACTATTATTCTGAGAACTCCGAGTCTTGAGATGGGTTTTTCTAGGAAGAGCCACAATTTTAATGATGATTCACATTAGGGGAATCAATGTCAAAGTGTCTAGGGCTTTTGAGCTGGCTAGGGTTCGGCCCATCTTGACCTAGGTGACATAATCCCTTGAGTAGCGAGATGAATGGCTTTATCTCTATAGAAAATAATGTCACCATCTTGAAATGTTTGGCAAGATTTTTACCAGGTTGATTCATTCTTCATTTCAGTGAAATGTGTGGAAAAAGCAAGTGCAGCATCCAGAGTTTTATAAGCTTGCAAGCTAAAGTTGAGTTATACTAATTTTGGGATATAGAAAAACAAACTACCTATAAAGTTATCGATTGCAAACTAAAATAAGCTTGAGCTCTAGTGGAAGCTTGTTTGACTTTAGTTAGCTAGCCAAGACAATGTCAAACACATTAAGTAGCTCTTTGAACCTTGTTCAATCAAAATAACTATTCAAAAATTGATTAAGCTTTGGGTCAAGCGCAAGCTGTTTTTCATTTATCAGGCCAAAGCCTAAATATCCCATAGCCCAGTTTGTTTACAACCCTTGAAAGTGCATTGTGGGTATTGTTATTGTTGTTGTTTCGTCATTTGGCCATTGGTGGAATCCTGGTTGCTAAAAGTATTGGTGCCAACAAGGATGTTCCTTGTATCACTAAACTAGCACGCCTAGGCGTTGCTCTTGTATATGTCCTGTACTTAGGTTATTGCCTACTCTTTTGATCAATAAAAATTTGTTTACCCATAAAAAAAAAGTAGTATTGGTGCCAATAATGTGCAAGTTCTTGGTTTAACTGGTTAAGGTGATAAATTTGTGTAAAGGTAATACTGCTAACTATGAGTTGAATCGAACCCCTGGGAGCTCAAGTGGTAAAGGCCTTGGTCTTGGTGGTATGCTTCCTTAAGGTCCAAGGTTTAAATCCCATTAGGTGCAAACAATCTTCAGAAACCATTAGATTGAGAGATTTTTTCCTTGAATTATTAGAGGTGCACTTGCAGGTATTCCTTGTCGAAGGTCTGTGCACCCTTGTGATTAGTCGGGACACTATTCCTGAGCATCTGGCACCAACAAAAAAAAAAAAAAATGAATTGGGACAGAGATAAAATATAAAAACAATTCTTTGGAAGGTAGAAAAATTTATCCATTGCAGTCGATAATGAAGACAAGTGTTATAGCAGGTGGACTAGGTGTTGATATCAGTAAGCTAGGGAAGGCCGGGTTCTCCTTTGTTTTCATTTTATTCGAGTCTGTATTTTCCAGTTTCAATTGAATTTAGGGTCTGTTCTGCAGCAGAGGTTCCTCTTTGGAAAGTGAAGTGTTATAGGAGGTTTAGGGGTGATTTTCCTTGGTGATCTATTGGAAGGAAAAAGTTCATGAAGGTGATTTTTGTCATGCATTTTGACTTTGTTATGATGCATTTTGACTTTGTTCTCTCAAATCATAATGAGAAAAGCAAACCCAGTTTGAGAGTCTGATAACGGTTCCCTCCCGTTCTTCTCCCCAGCTCTGCCTTTGAAGGACAAACTGAACAGATGTGATTACTTTGTAGATCTGTCTCTCAGTTTCTCACAAAACTCTTCCCTACCGGTACTGCTTCTCTCCCCCTCCGTTGCTTCTCTCTCTCTCTCTCTCTCTCTCTCTCTCTCTCTCTCTCTCTCTCTCTCCGATGGTTGCTATGCACAGGGTTTGACACTGTCTAGCAGGGAAGGGGGCCAATTACAAACGTGCGAAAGGGGTGGAGGGCGAATACGATGGAGTTGGGGAACTATGAGGCTTGGGTACTTGAATAGGTTGTGGCGTCGAGAAACGATTGTGTACTGGTGAGCCTGTGAGCTTCTGGACCATGTCCCTGAAGTCGTTCTTGTTGATATTGTACACTGACAGCTGATGTTGCTGCTGCTGCGTCTGTGCCTGTACCTGCTGCTAGACCTGTGGCTGTTGTGATGCTGGTTGTGATTGGGGGTGATTATGATTAAGAATTTTGACTTTGATTGGCAAGATTAATAGAGGATTTTTGGATGATGGGTTAGAGATCTTGTGGGAAAGCATGTTGAGGTGTCTGAGGCATTGGTCGCTGTTGGTATTATTGTTGCTAACACTGCTGTTTGTGGTAGCAGACGTAGTAGCGGCAGTGATAGTGGTGGATTGACAGCCTTTATCCTTCGTAAGATCTCTCCCCTCTGTGCGAATCTTTCCCCCCTTCTCAAGGGGTTCTTTAGGGACGGAATTCTTAGTCAAATTTGTTCCACTCTCATGGCTAATTGTGAAGATTGGTTCATTTCATTGAAAGTTGCATAGAGGTGGCCAAGTGTTTTGATTTCAAATGTTTCAAATACAGAGCAGAGTTATAATCTGCTTGTTTTCATGCAATTTATTATCTGTGTTGATTTTTTATTGTTAATTTCATTTTTGCAAATACATTTCCAAGATATTTGAGTGTTTTTTTTTTGGGGGAAGAAATCTGCAAGCTTTTTACTAAAATGAAAGGATAAATGATCTGTTTCATAGATTGGCATGGGGAAACAAACTGAAGCGAAGGGTAGAGAAAATAATAGCAATTATAAGCCAGGCTGGCAATCGTGTGCGGTGTGCTTTAATGAACCGGCTACTCAGTAGCTTTTCTCAATCATAATACATGCTTGACATTGTGTATGATATTGTTTTGTATTGAACCAAGTTCGTTTTATGTACATATGGTTATCACTATAGCACTTAATATTTGCTACAATATTGTTTTTGCCTGCAATAATAAAGCTTTTCCTCTTCTATCCAATATGCAGAAACAAATCAGGAAAAGATTGTAGAAGCTGGTGGTCTTACTTCCTTGTTGATGCTTCTGAGGAGCTCTGAAAACGAGACCATACAGAGAGTGGCAGCAGGTGCAATTGCCAATCTTGCGATGAACGGTAAACTTTTCAAGTACATTACCATAAAAATATACCACTCTTGGCTGATAGTATTACTTGTTTTGGCCTTGATTTTCCTCATATGTGCAACCTTTTGTTCATACCAGAAACCAATCAGGAGCTCATCATGGGTCTAGGGGGTATTGGTCTGTTGTCGATAACAGCAGCCAATGCTGAGGATCCTCAAACGCTTCGGATGGTTGCCGGAGCAATTGCAAATCTTTGTGGGAATGGTAAACTATCTAATCCTTCCAATGTGGATTTATGGAAAAAATTTGTTAGATTGTGCCACAAGGTTGAAGATGTCACAAGTTCAAATTTTTATATTGGATCAAGGTTAATGGATTGTGCTAGAAAATGGAACAAATTAGATATATTTAGAACTATAGTTTATGGATACATGAGATCAGCTATATATGTATATGTTTCATTAAGGTCAGAAGCAAAGATAGCTTTATTTGAAAATCGGTTGAAATAGAGAAGGTAACTGCTGCTTTCTGCTACAAAATTTGGACATACTCAATTATTCATTTTTATTTCCCCTTTTTTCTCATGCTATGAGGATAATATTGAAGCATTTTCCTTAAATTTGGTCATCAATGATGGGCTCCGTATACTTAGAAAATCAGCTTCACCTGACCATTAAAATGTATCCAGTCACTGTTGTGTTCTGTTTGCCTAATTTTATTACTTGTCCGATCATGGCTTTGTAGTCTTCTGAGGTTCTTCCTAAAGAGTGCAATTTATATTGGGCATTTCATGTTGCAACTATGGGTAGAGCCATCTTTCTGTGAGGGACATCATGGATTTGTTGAATGTAAACAAGGGGGCTAGCTTGTTCCTTTGGGATGTGGTAGTAGTCCAATTACTCAGTGAAAAGTTCATTTCAATTACATTGGTGGCTTACAGTCACTAACAAGTACATGTTACTGCATCATTCAGATAAGTTACAGATGAAACTAAGGGGTGAAGGAGGTATCAAAGCATTGCTAGGAATGGTCAGATGCAGACATCCTGATGTTCTTGCACAAGTTGCTCGTGGAATAGCGAATTTTGCAAAATGCGAGTCAAGAGCGTCTATGCAAGGTGAAAATATTGTAAAGATTCCTCGTGTTCTGGTTGCTGCTTTGCTTGTCATGTGATACACTGACACAATAATTTCATCTTTAGTTTTCTTGTACTGTCTTGGTGAAATAGTACAAAATGATACCTGATATTTTTTGTGAACCACGTGTACTTAAATCATCCTTTTCATCCCCTTTCGCAAGTTTTAACTGTTTCGTTTATGGTATAGGAACCAAGACTGGAAGGTCTCTTCTGATTGAGGATGGTGCACTTCCATGGATTGTACAGAATGCTAACAATGAAGCCTCACCAATCAGGCGTCATATTGAGCTTGCACTCTGTCACCTAGCACAACATGGTACGTTTCTCTTCTCATTTTTGAACAAGATTTGAGTTCCCATAAAATGTTTTCTGAGATGTCTTGGATTACATTTCAGAAGCAAATGCAAAAGACATGATCAGCGGAGGTGCCTTGTGGGAGTTGGTTCGTATCTCACGGGACTGTTCTCGGGAGGACATAAGGACTCTTGCACATCGAACTTTAGCTTCCAGCCCTGCTTTCCAAGCTGAAATGAGGCGTCTGAAATAACTGAAGCAGCTGAAGTTCGCATAGACAACCAATCCCAGCTCAAGGATTGACCTTTCTCAAGGTGACAAGCAGGATGCTCTGAGTTTGATACTTTCAGTTTTATGTGCCAAAGTTTTGTTATTAGTAGGTATGCTTTGGTTGTTTTCCCATGAAGTTGATTACAGACGATACCTCTACTTGGTAGGGCATGCTTATTAAAAGTGTATCACCCAGGCGTGACCATCTATGTTAGCTAGTACTTAGCATGTAAATTCGATTTGTAAATGAAATAATTAGGAATTTTTTCTTTAAAAAAGAGAAAGAAAATGAGCTTCTTGTTCTATCAAGATGTGATCGGATGGTCATTCAAGTAGGTCATACTGATTTATTCTGGCTATGATTTTCTTTGAATAACAACATTCTATCCGCGTTTCTTTCTACCGATTCTCTAAAATTATCTTCTATGAGATCCCACTTCAATTCTGCTATGATAAGTTCTGTATGGATAATGGAACTGTGGTTCACTCCTGAGAATTATGATATTCGATATTGGTATTCTAATGGAACCAAAATTATACGCTTTTTATTCTTTATTATGTTAATGCCAGAGATGTTGATGTTAGAGCATAATTGGATTCTTAATTTCATTAAAAAAAAAAAAGAATACACTTAATCAACTGAATGATCATAAGTGTCTAATTCGACTGATGTTACCTCGAATCAAGGATGATAAGTTCTATAATCTATTCTTACTTGGGATGTAGTGAAATTTGACGTAGACCCTATTCTATAACGGGAATCTTTTTTATGTACTAAAGTCTTTATGGGAGACTACGAACTCAGTCTGAAACAGGTACTTGTTTCTTTTTCGGTTATGGTGGGAGTCAAAAGCCTATGGCACCGATATGTGTTCCTGACCGGCACAATTGGTGCCTTAATTATATGGACATCCATCTTAATGTAGTAGTACTTCATACTGTGGTATAGAACAAAATCCACTTTATGTTCGTCTTTGATAGATATTGTTCAAAAGAGGGGACCATCGAGAAGAAACTTGCCTATTTTGGTGAATTTTTTTCTTTTTTAATCTGTGAGGATGTGTACAAACTTGTCTTCTCTCTCTCTCTCTCTCTCTCTCTCTCTCTCTCTCTATATATATATATATATATATATATATATATATATGTTCCCTAACATGAAATCAACTGAACAAGCATGTTAACAAAATGACAGTTGCTGGGCATGTATCTTCCATCTTACATGATGAATGCATCATGCCGTTAGTGGACTCTTGAAAGAAGAATTTCAGTCATTTTTGCTTGATTCTTCCTGAAAAATATTATCCAATAATCCTTAAGAAAGTATTACACACTTTTATGTACTTTGACGGTCCTGCATTGGCGCTATGATATCACCATCCTGCAGAACTTTATGGTCAATAGCGATTTCTAGATTCTATGTTCACTAAAATTTGGAACTTGTTTGTTAACCATCATGAAGGAATCTCGATCGATTCATAGATTCTGCAATTGATCCTGAAGACCACAACCTGTGCCATTCCAGAAGAAGATCATGCTCACAAAGGGGAGATCATCATACTGATGTAAGTGATGATTTCTTTGATTTTGTGAAGCAAGAACATGCACTTGCAAAAGAACTTGATTCTAAAAGCTGAGCTATAGTAGTACTAAAGTAGAACAGTATAACCCGGGAAAGAAAAATCCAAAAATGAGATTATTTTGAGCGAAGAAAAGATCTATAGGTTGTCATGTTGAGTGGTCTTGGACCTCTCTTAACTTCAAAAGCTAGCTTAAGATGTAAGACTTTTACTCACACTTAATTGACCATCAGCCTCTTTCACAACTGATGTAGGATAATCCCAACATCTCTCTCTCACACATCAGGTCCTGGGTCGGAGCATCGACAACTTGTTTCTCTCACTGACTGTTGGCTAGAGAATGTTGGTAAACCTAGCTCTGATACTAGTGTTGGGTGGTTTTAAGCCTCTCTTAATCTCAAAAGTTAGTACAAGAGATAACAAATTTTTCTCACACTTATAAATTGACCACAACCCATTCTACAATCGATGTGGAATAACTCCAACAGGCAACCAGTGTTGGGTTGTCTTGATCCTCTCTAAACTTCAAAAACTATTTCAAGAGGTGAGACTTTCCTTCATACTTATAAATTGACCACCAGCCCTTTCTACAACCAATATGGGACAACCCTAACAATCTTTCTCTCACACATCGAGTCCTAGGTCAAAGCAGCAACAACTTGTTTCTCCTGTGGACTGTTGGACCAGAGATTATTGACAAACTTAGGTTATAATACCAGTTTTTGGTGATTTTAGACTTCTGTTAATCTCAAAAACTAACTCAAGATGTGAGACTTTTCTTCATACTTATAAACTAACCATCAGTCTTTTTCATAACTAATGTGGGATACTTTTAATAATCTCCCTCTCATACATGCAATAGCGACAAAAAAACAATTAACAACAAAGAAGCATGATAATTGACTTGATCCAGAAACTCATCTCTATTTATATGCAAAGGTTGTCGATGAATGGATACGTTTGTGCAACAGAAGCAATGGTACTTGAACGTAGATATCTAGAGATCTGTTCAAAGATGAATGGATACGTTTTTTATGGCCGTAAGGGCAAGCTTTTGGGGAAAACGAATGTAGCAATGTTTTCAAAAGGGAGTTTCAAATTTTCAATACATGCAGAGAATCTGAACCCGCGGGCCGGTTCAGCTTGAACCATGAAACTTCGAAGACTTAGCGGATCCCCGAATATTCCCAAAGCCAGAGAGAGAGAGAGAGAGAGAGAGAGAGAGGCTATAACTCTCGAGGGCACTTTGTTGTCGTGGTTGTTGTTGCCTGCCTTGTAATGGAAGTGTTTTAGTGGTGTTCTTTGCCTCGAAAAGGAGTTTGATCAGAACATTGCACGTGTAAACCAGCACCCCAATATTTTCATGTCCCCATATATCGGAAACCCCTCATTACAACTCTCTAGAAAGAAAGAAAGAAACTTTCATGTGTAAACTCTCTCTCTCTCTATATATATATATATTATATATATATATATGCCCATACCTCATTTCCTTCTCGTAAACAGTTTGGCAAATGTCACCCCCATTGAAACCGTCAGGTTCAATGAATCCTCCTTAATTTGTTCTTATCGGTATATCAGCAGATATATCAATCATAATAACGAGGCTACAAAAGCATACATATTGGGAGAGATTGAGGGTTGTTATAACTATAAAGAAATTACATAAAAATAATCTTATAATTTAACGTGATTTCACGTCATTATTAATTTTTATTTTATAATAAAAATAATTTTACAATGTACATTAGTTTATGGAACAAATTAGTTTATGGAATTATTTTTATGTAATATATTTGTGACTAAAGTATTTCTTATTCTGATATAATACCTTTCTGATCTTTATCGCAAAATGCTGCATAAAATATATAATAGTCCTTTTTATGCATAAAATAGTAGTCCTAGAGAAGTACTAGTTATATATATATATATATATATATATATATGTATGTATCGGATAAGTGATCGATAACTTGGGGAATTTTCACTAGCGGATCGAAGGGACTTTTGTAATTTCGTGAGTGGCTACTCAATGCGTGAAGGGACATGAATTGTTATTGTAGCTAGATGCAAGTGAGTACGTCATTGGGTGAGAATGAGAGATAATAGCTACTAAATTTTTCTGCAGGCTGCTCTTTTTTCTTGTGCTTAATTCTTTCTTTTTCTACTACACTAAACAAACTGCAGCTGCTATTTCAATAGCATCAAACTCACTCCAGGAATCTATGAGTTTACAGTCCTTCAGTCATGTAAACACACAATCTGTTCATCAATTGCGAGACAAAAACTAAACAGAAGAAAAAATAAAGACCTGCAATGCTCGACAACCAAACATTCCTAGCTACAACGTTGGTGATATCTTGGTACTAAAGCTGAATCTGATATTCAATGTGAAATTGAAAAACCTCAGTATGGAGGGCGACCAGTTGCCCAGTATGCCTCAGCTGGCAATTGAATGGAGTTGAGAAGATTAGGCGGCAAGCCATGAAAGAGTGGCGCATTTGCATCTCCCAAAAGCTGCTGCTGCTGACCAACCGCCCCTGGGGACCCAATTGAACCATCTTGCATTGGCACCTGAGTTTCCTCCTCTTCTAGAGGAAGCCTTTCATATGCAGCGTTACTAAAGGAGGCCGCCATGACCACAACCGGCCCAGATGCAATTAGCGTCCCGACAACACTACCCCCCACGACCTGTCCTTGTCCTCCTGCTAAATATATAGTCAATCCTGTCGCCGCAGGCGGTGCTGGTGGTGGTAAGAACGATCCGGCTAGAGATAAGATCTCGAACCGACCATGTAAAGTCACGATTGCACCGGCTGAGGCCGGCTGTCTGAGTGTCACATTAGTCACCGTGCCGGTCCCGCTCATTATGCAGACCCCTCTCTGGCGTCTCCTTGCAAAGGTAGCGACACTCTCAACAATATCACACCCATCACCGATTTCCATTACATGGGTGCGTAGAGCATTGGCGCTGTCGCGTGTGATGATGATCGGTGGCTTGGGCTTGTTCTTGGATCCGGCTGGTCTTCCACGGGGTCTCCTTGTGATCTCGCCTTCTCCAGGGACCATGACGAGTTCGTTGCCTTCACTGGTATTGATGTTATTGTTCCTGCTGCTGTTGTTTTCATCACGATCTCGTTTCTGGGGCCGGTTTAGGCCACTACTTCCGCTTTGCTCATCTTCTGAATTTTGTTGTTGTTGCTGGTGATGAAATTGCTGTTGTTGATGGTGGTGTAGATGAAGATCTCTTGTGTGGAAAGGAGGGGGAAGAGAATGGCTATGTGCTGCAACTGGATCCATTAGTTATTAAGTAGTACTTTCTACCTTCTATTCTTATCTCAAAACCCTGATCACTTCCTTAATCTAGATAGCAACTAAGCATAATCAGACCAAGAAATGGAAAGACCAAGGAGTAAAGGGTCTACAATTTCAAAAGAAGAAGAAAGAAAGTGGGAGCACATGAAGGGAATAAATAATAAGGTGACTTCTGGGTGTTACCCTTTTCTCGCTTTGTTGCTTGCTTTCTTGTTTCTTTATCTAGATTAATGAACTAAGTATTACTGGCCTTCAACGGAAAGGAGAGAATGAGTGGATTTTTGGTGTCATCCACCGAATTCTCAGCGGAACTTACCATCTTTTAGGGGAGCTTTTGTACGTGTGGCTTTAGTTTCTCCTGGTGGTGTTGTTGAGAGTTTTGGGAGAGATGAAGAGGAAAAGGATAAGCTTGGGGTTCTGATCTTCTTCTAGGGGATAGTGTTGGGTTAGGGTAATTAGATTGACAAAATAGATCACAGATGGGTTTGGTTTCGGTAAGACTGCGTGCGCATGGGCGGTGGATGGGTCCCCACATCTCTCTCTCTCTCTCTCTCCTTTGTTTGATCTTTCAACACTCCACGTTCTCTCTCTTTCTTGCATATATATCAGATCGAGCAAGAGGAAATTAATTTTTTAGGCCTTCTTAACTTCGCATGGTCCTAATTACAATCTCCCATCTCATCTGACCTTCGGCTTAAGAACCTCACTTCTCCTGCTTCGATCTTAAAAATATGGTCACAATGTTTAATTTCTAGGTTCGCTAAAGTTCAAATCTCATCATCCTTCGCCATGGATTCCTCTACTAGAAAATTGTTTATTTATGATTAAAGAAGTCTATGCACAATTATTTCCTACTTTTTTTTAATTACTAATTTTTTTTAATTACTAATTATTTATAGTAAAATGATTGTTTTTTTATTAAAATGAGTATCTTTTCGTCATAAATACTCTTTTTTATTTTTTATTTTTGTAATTAATTCTCACTCCCCGGCCCCTCTTAAATATTACGCCTCGTGAATTTGTTTTTTGTTTTCAGGTCTAAGATCCACGATTCTATGTTTTAAGATATGTACAAATGCTTTGTTCCAAAAACTCATAAACGAGATATATATATATATATATATATTTAATGCATGTTTGCAACAACTCTTAGAATTATTTAATTAATTATAACAGCACTGATCAAGAACTTCTAACAACGACATGAAATTAAAACTGCCTAGCTGTAACCATAGGATCACCACAGCCTGATCTATATATCGTTCTTGGCCATGATCATGACTTAGTAATTTACAAAGAAAAACTATAAAATGAAGAGAAAACAGTAGAATTAACAGGGTTTAACAACGTAAGAAGGAAACGCATGCTATATACAGTGGTGGTTGGGTAGTAAGTTAAGCGAAACAGAAAGATGATCAACGAGAAGGACAGATCAGACGAGCGCAAGGTAGAAGAGCGTGCTTCAATTTTGTAGATGCCCTGCATGATGCTCCACTTGTGTCTACAAATTGATCCATCTTTATCTCTATAAAAGTCTTAAGGGTAGTGACTATCCTATTACTACCCTTTTACTATACTTTTCTAAACCTTTAACGTTATGGTCCACATGCTTTTGTAAGCAAAGAGACGTGTTTATCCCCCCGCTCTTTTCGGGTCTATTCCTGATCTGCTTCATCTATATATATATCTTGGGTTGGGTTGCCATCGGTTACAGTTATATATAGGCTTATAGCTATGGACCCTCGATCGTTGGGTATTGGTTGGTAGGACGTAGCTAGGGCAATGCGTGATGGTATACGGAGCGTACATGACCAAAGGAGCGGTAAGATCAGCTAGCGAATCTAGGTCAGTTAGTCAGTCAGTCTTTAGTTTGTAGTTAAAATTCACACATCGGATCATCCAAGGCAATGATCTAGCTATTATAAAATTTGAAACTTAACTCAGAAAGTACTTGAGATTTTAGATTTTGGCTAAGTCAAAATTATTGAAGAGGTTAATTAATCATATTAGACTATCTATTTAAAAGTCAAAATAATAATATAATATTAAATATCTTAATAATAATTTACTTTTATGTTTATATTTTACAAATATACCTATATAAATCAATAATTTAATTTTAACTTAAAATTATTATTTTCTAACTTTTCTTTTCCTTAAGTGAATAGTAGTATAAATAATAAAACACTATACAATAAGCTAATGATCTCCTAGCGCAAAAGCCAATGATTGATAGTTACACAAGGCGATCTATTTCAATCCGTGTTGGACCGATTGATATTCACTTCATTCACAAATCTGCCTTCTTTGTTTCAAAGCATACTTAAACCTACTTTTGGTCCCCCTTCGTTAGCTCTGCTTTATTGCCTCTTGTCTTAGGCTAGCTATTAGCCAATACAAGGTGCTCCACTTTTAGAATATTAAGTAACTAATTGGTGAAGGGTCAAGTAGGTGAAGCGTCTAGCTTAGGGGGCGCATCGAATTTGGGAGCGAGGCCCCTCAATAGTAAGTTGTTGCTACGTTTGTTGCTCACGAAGGGAATTCATTTTAGCCCTAATTCAAAAGAGAATCTCATAACAAACATTAGCAACATCAACCTAATTATCCAACAAACACATTTACTCAACCTAATTAGAGTATAATATTATAAAATATTGATGATTAGTGACTAGCCAAATTTGAAGAAATTGATGAATTTATTATAGTTCAAAAGTGGAGCCTTTGAGTTTTGACTACTTCAATGCAAATCATTTTCTAGCTTTTTAGTCAAAATTTGGCTAGGTAGTGGTATTTGATTAAGCCCATGCCAATTCTCTACGGGGACCAAAATTGTGCTCTTTGAATTGATCCATTTTATAAAAAGAGAAATGATATTATAATTTTTCTAAATTATCACACAAAATATAATGATAAATTCAATCTTTCCAAATGCAAAAATAATAATAATATTAAAAAAATATTATTTTACTAATTTTTCAAGTTTCATATAAACTAATTTCATCTTAACTCACTATCCAAAACACACATTAAAGTATTGAAGTGTGCAAATGTCACACAATCTTTTTTTTTTTTTTAAAATAAGTAAATATGAGACCTATATAAAAATTAATTTCTTAATAGTGGATTCGAGCCACTTTTTTTCAAAATGATCATGTGATACTTGTGCACGCCACGACTAGGGCTATACACCGATATCATCGGCATTGGTTTTGGCACAAAATCGGAACCTCACTGACGTGGGAGAACATTGCTTAGAACCAGTTAAAACTAGTCGACTATGTGAGAGAATAACGATCCCATCAGTCTTGACGTGCGTTGGCGCGATCTTTAGTCTGCCATCAACGTCTTTATCAAGGACGAGCGTCATCTAGCATTTGAGATTTTTCCTAGAGTCTGCGAAGAATAGTTGTGAAGAAATTCTAATTTCTGACTAAGGAAGAAGAAGACGGGAAAGAAGAAGGGGGAAGGGGTTCGTTTAATGATTTATCCCATTTTGAAAAGACGTCGACGTTGTTCCATTAAAAATTTTTCTCATCCAGGGTCTCAAACGACGTTGTTGCACTCATTAAAGTGAAACGATGTTATTTCTATATAGGTATTAAATCAAATAAAAGGATATAGTTGATGTCGGCCGATTCAATGATTTTTCGAGGTCAAAACCGCGAACCAAACTAGCCCACGTCAGTTCTACTTAGTTGCTGTCGCTGGCGGATCGGATCTTCATCGGTTTGATCCGATTCCTGACTGAGTCAACCGGTTCTCGTTGCTGGCAATTGATTCGAGCGGTTCCTATACACTCCTATCCATGACTGTATTTAGTATTACTTGTAAAAATGTTTATCAAAACAACCCCAAAGAAGTTGGTATCTTATAATTATATAGAGCCATGCTATCCTACTACTTGTATTGCATACTACATGTATTTTAATTTTTTTTTATTCATATTAAACTAATTGAGTTCTTCTACTCATCATCCATTTATTATATAAGGAGTGTTACACCACAAAAAAATTACATAAAAGTAATCTTATAACCTAGCGTGCTCCATGTGAGCTGTCAGATCTGTATTATAATAAAGAGCAGTGCTAAGGATCCATATTTAGGGATTTCTACTTAGGACATTTTTTTTAATTTTTAATTTTACATTATTTTTATATAAGTATTTTAAAACAATGTTGTGATTTTTTTTATATTTTTTAAAAAATGGTTTAAGATGTTAAAAAATCATGTAAATAAAACATAATCTTAAAACACTTAAATCTTTAATTTTTTTACATTATTTTTTTAACATCTTAAAACATTTTTAAAAATATAAAAAAATCATAACATTATTTTAAAACACTTATATAAAAATCACGTAAAATAAAAAACTAAAAAAAAAGTTTCAAGTAAAAATTTCCAAGTAGGGATTTCTAGAATTTTTCTATAATAAAAATAACTATACAATCTGACAGACCACATCAAAATACAACAGTTTGTGAAATTCTCTTTTGATAACTATAGAGTAGGCTCAGCTTCTTTAGTTTATTTCTTGCAAGTCAGCCACTTGTGTTACTCGAGAATCTTTTAGTCCTTTTCTTTATCCTGATGGCACTACTCATCTATGAGATAGATGAGAGAGTGGAAAAATACGGTGTCATAAGCTTTTCAAATAAATAAAAGATAAAAGTATAAGGATGATAAGTAGAATTTTTTTTTTTTATAATTATTAATTAAATAAATTGTTATCATTACACATGTTCACATTTATTGAGCGCTTATATATTCACATTTAATTATGTCCCCTCCAGTTGTGTGTTGCCACGTGAGCCACAAAAATAAGCATTAATATTTGTCATTATATGTTAGAAACTTTTGGAAAAGGAGAAGAGAATCTGAAAATTAATCAAGGCTTTGAGACGTATAGTAATACTATCTTTAAGACGATATTTGCCCTCACTCACAAAAAGTTTGCTAATAGGTTCCTAGCAAATCGTTTCCAGAATATAACAAAACTTTTTGAACTCTACAAATAGCAATTTTGTAGAGTTCCTAGAGTTACTATTGAAAATGACAGAAACAAAAGAAGATAAATGACTTTTTTTTCGTGACTTAACAGGTCTGTCACTATACTATTTATAAAACTTGAACAGGTATCTGTGAGAAATTACTTTATTAGCAAATTAACTGGTTCTCACTCGAGCAGGGTGTTGAGTGAAGTTATTACCTGACCCCTTGATCGAGCGTCACATCAAGCGAATATCAGGCAAAGTCACAGTCTGACTCTCGCTCGAACAACTTGTCAAGCGAGATTGAGTGACCAATGATAACGACACATATCGCTTCGGTTGAGACGCGTCTTTCCTTCAGACGTTGCATAGATTCAAAGTTTCGTGCTCGAGCAAAACGTTGAGCGAAGATTTAGCAAGATCACAGCCAGATTCTCACTCGATCGACACGTCGAGCGAGAGTCGAGCGAAATCTCGGCCTTGTCTTCGCTAGAGTGACATGTCGAGCAACAGTCAAGCGAGATCTCTGCCTATGCACAATTCTCAACCATTTTATTCATAAGCTTTATTCCTTCAACTTTTAAATATATATTACAACCTATTCCAACAATCCCCCACTAGGTTGTGATATATATTTAAAATTTTGTTTCAATATTGACATTATCATGCATAAAATAATGTATTTTTCGATTTAAACATTTTCTTAGTGTAATTAGTTCAAACTTATGAAAAGTAATTGGTGGCCTAGACTTAAACCAAAACTTTTTCGTTCAAAATCGAAACCAAAACACATATAATAATATTCTTTTCTCAATAGAATTTTACAATAATTAGCACTATTATGGCCTTGTGCTACATCCTGGTTTAATGAATATTTACAAGAGATAAACCCAGGTCTCTTTGTGAAGCGGCACCACTTCTATATTCATATAGGCGAAGTTCCTCTTAAGTCCCCATTACCAAGACACTTCTAAATTTGAACTTCGTTAAGAGAGAAACTCATCCTCTTCAAACGTAACAGTCAAGCACTTTTCATCCTGAATGAGACGTTGTTATTGTAGTACTTTACTAATGACAAATTAGTATATCGTTTTTACCTATTAAACTCTTTTAAATAAATCTTAAGAGTTGGGTTACCATTACTGGTGATTATCTTGAAAGGATTTCAGTCCTATTCCAATGGATGTGATTCTCACCAGTTCTCGCGATAAACTTTTGATAAAAAGATCTGCCAAGTTACTACTTGACCTCACATAAACGATCGTTATGATTCCATCAATTACTAATTGTCTAACGTAATCATGTTTTAGACTTATATGTTTAGACTTTTCATTGTACACTTTATTGTACACTTTAGACATAGTAGTTTCACTATTACAATGTTGAGAAATAACAGGCATAGGTTGTGGCCACAACTCTGTATCCAATAATATATTCCTAAATCATTCCGCTTATTTTCCTGCTATTGCTAAGGCTATAAATTCTGATTCCATTGTGGAATGAGATATATTTGGGTGTTTCTTCGATGCCCAAAAAACAGCAACCCCACCAAGGATAAATATCTAACCTGTTGTGGATTTATTGTCACTTATGCTAATGATCCAACTAGCATCTGAATATCCTTCAAGTACCACTGGAAACTTTAAATAAAAGAGTTCTAAACCAATTGTTTTATTTAAATAACCAAAAACTCTACCAATTACTTTCCAGTGATCTACACTAGGACAACTAGTGTATCTTGAAACTTTGCATTCAATAAAAGCAATATCAGGTCTAGTACAATACATAGCATACATTATGCTACTGATTGAACTAGCATACATTATGCTCCAGTTGTTCCACTGCTCTTTCAGAATTCTTATCCAATTTGGCACTAGAGTCAAATGATGTATTTGATTATTTTATTTCTAAATGTTTGAATTTAATAAGCACTTTCTCAATGTAGTGAGATTGACATTGCGTATAACCATCACTATGTTTCTTCACTTTAATACCCAAAATTGTATTTGCTTCATTGAGATATTTCATTTTGAACTTTAAAGTCAAATACTTCTTGGTTTCACAAATGCCTTCCAAATTAGTATAAAAAACTAGCATGTCATCAACATAAAGACAAACAACAACACCATAATTTTCAGTAAATTTTGAATAAATGTACTTGTCAGCACTATTGTATTTGAAACCATTAGCCAAAATAACAGAATCAAACTTTTCATGCCATTGTTTTGGTGCTTGTTCTAGTCCATATAATGACTTGAGTAATTTACATACTTTCTTTTTCATTTTCAGGTAGAACAAATCTCTCAGGTTGTTCCATGTAAACTTTCTCGTCAAGTTCACCATTTAAGAAGGTAATTTTTACATCCATTTGATACACAAGTAAATCATATATTTATGCAAGAGCAATAAGTATACGAATCGATGTGATCCTTTTAACTGGAGCATAGATATCAAAATAGTCTATTCTTTATTTTTGACTAAAACCTTTTGCAACCAACCTTACTTTAAATGTATGAATTGTACCGTCAGTATTATACTTCCTTCTTAGTACCCATTTGCAGCTAATAGCTTTTGAATTTGGAGGTAAGTCCACTAGTGCCCAAGTATTATTAGATAATATTGAGTCTATCTCATCTTTTATTGCTTCCTTCCAAAATACTGCATCTCTAGAAGACAACTTCTTTAAAACTTTTTGGATCATCCTCCATATTTAAAACAATGGGTATTTTGTTGAAGAGTATGTTTAAGTCTCCTTCCACAAAGAAGACTAAAGTAAGAGTTGATACAAAATCAGGACCAAATTTTTTTTTTTTCTAACTTTCTAACTTTTTCTTTGTACTACTGGCAAATCTATAGACTTTCTCTTATTTTTATTAAGAGAGTTATTCAAGTCAGAATTAGAACTTTGTGTTTGATTGGGTTCTGAAACAAATTCAGAATCACTGTTAAATTTATTTTCAATAAATTCAACATCTCTTTATTCCACTATGACATTAGAACTCAATTCCAATAATCTATATGCTTTGAAATTTTCAACATAACCAACAAACACACTTTTTATTACTTTGATCCTAATTTAGTCCTATTTGGATATGAAACTCTGTAAAATGCTAGACATCCTCACACTTTAAGATAGTTAGATTTGATTTTCTTCCAATCCAAAGTTCATAAGATGACATTTGTAGTTTTTAGATAGTATTCTATTATGTACATGGCATATTTTCAGTAATGACTCTCTCCACAAATTGAAAGACAATTTCGCGTTTAGAATCATAGAATTTATCATATCTAGAAGTGTCTTATTTTTCTATTCTGCCAAACCATTTTGTTGTGATGTGTAAGGTGAGGTCATTTGGTGAATAATTTCATGTTCCTCACAGAAGTTAGAAAATTCATGTGAGAAATATTCTCCACCTCTATCAGTTCTAAATATTTTAATCTTCTTTTCCTTTTGATTTTCTACTTCTGATTTATAGCGTATGAACATGTTATAGACCTCATCTTTACTTTTCAACAAATACACAACAGTCTATCTAGATAAGTCATCTATGAACGTAATAAAATATCTTCTTCCTCCTCTAGTCAAAATGTCATTTAATTCACAAATATCAGAATGTATAAATTCTAAAATTTGTGAATTTCTATTAGTAGTAGAAAATGATTTTTTAGTCATTTTTGCTTGAATGCATATTTCACATTTTAAATCAACTACATTGTCATAAGCTATTAAGCCATGCTTTGACATGTAATTCAAGTATTTAAAATTTAAATGTACTAAACGATCATATCACAAAGAAAAGGAATTAACCATATAAGCAGAAGGTGCAACATCTTTATTAACAATATGAGTTTAAACATTCCATCATAAGAATATCTTTTATCTACAAAAACTCTATGCTTAGACATAATTAACTTATCAGACTCAAAGACAACTTTAATGCCCTTCTTACATAACAAATTAGCAGATAAAAGGTTCTTCTTAATTTTTGGAAAATGAAGAACATTAGTTTAAACTAATTTCTTTCTAGAAGTCAATTGCATCTCTACATCTTCTCTTCCATGGACTTGGACAGCATTGTGGTTCCCTACAAGAACTTGTTGACTATTAGTAGCCTTGACATTGTTCTTGAATTGTGTTTTATCATTGCATGTGTGCACTATAACACCAGAGTCAAGCCACCTATCTAAGGAGTTTGCAGTAAAAACGAGATGCATTTTAGTTATCATGTCAATCTGCATTTCTTCCACCATTGTAATTATTTCTTCAACTGTATTTGCAACATTTGAACTGTTGTCATCTTCATTCTTCTTATATTTTAAGAACCTACATTCACAAATGTAATGACCTTTTTTTCCACAGTTGAAGTATTGTCTATTTTTTTTATCCTTATCGGTGGAGAAATTCTTCTTGAAAGTGTTTCCTTTCTTAAGCTTAAGAAAATTCATTTTCCTGTCATCTCCCTTTTGAACATTATTTACATTCACTTTAGAATCAAAGTGGATACCATCACGAGTTCTACTCTTCTCTTCTATTCGTAAATGTTTTCCAATTTGCTCTAAAGTGAGATCTTCTGCCATATGCAGCAGCTTCGTCCTATAATTATTTCAACTTAGTGGGAGTTTTGCAATAATTACTTCCACTTGGAATGACTCAAGAATAATAATTGATTGATCGTGGAGTTTGTTAACCAAGACTTGCAATTCATGCACTTGGTCCAACACAGACAGATTTTTCACCATTTTAAACTCAAAGTATTTCAAAATTATAAATTTATCAGTACCCAGTTTTTCTGTCTTGTACTTTACTTCAAAGGCATTCCAGATTTCCATGGAAGATTTCATAATAATAAATAAATCATACAAATGATCAGAAAGAGTGTTTAAAATGTGACCTCTGCAGACCAATTCATCCTCCTCGCATTTCTTTCTCAACGCCTTGACAGTCTTAGAGTCTTCAAGAGTTGGTATAAGAATTAGCTCCAAACTTGGATCTAGAACATAGAAGATCTTCAGTGCAGTAAGAAGAAACTTCATCTTGTCTTGCCAGCGAGTAAAATTGGTTCCATTGAACCTATCCTGTTTCACAAAGTCTTGATTCATGACTTTGACGACAATGGATTCAGACCCTCCTTCCATTAAGGAAATATCGTCTTAAAATTGTTGGAAACTTTTGGAGAAGGAAAAGAGATATGAAAATTAATCAAGGCTTTGAGGCGTATAGTAATATTGTTTTTAAAACGATATTTGCCCTCACTCACAAAAAGTTCGCTAATAAGTTCTTAGCAAATCGTCTCCAGGATACAATAAAGCCTTTTGAACTATACAAATAGCAATTTTGTAGAGTTCCTAAAGTTACTATTGAAAATGACAGAAACAGAAGAAGATGAAGATGAAGATGAAGAATTTTTTTTTCATAACTTAACAAGTTTGTCACTACACTATTTATAAAGCCTAAAGATGTATATGTGAAAAATCACGTTATTAGTAAATTAATCGTTTCTCGCTCAAGCGGGGTGTCGAGCAAGGGTTTAGCGAAGTTACTACCTGACCCCTCGATCAAGTATTATATCAAGCGAATATCGAGCGAAGTCACGGTCTGACTCTCACTTGAGCGACTTGTTGAACGAGATTGATCGACCAACGGTAACGACACATATCGTTTCGGTTGAGACGCGTCTTTCCTTCAGACGTTGCATAGATTCATTTAAATAGTTTCGTGCTCGAGCGAAATGTCAAATGAAAATCTAGCGAGATCTCTGCCTATGCACAATTCTCAACCATTTTATTCACAAGATTTATAACTTTTAAATATATATTACAACATATTCCAACATTATAGGCATTGGGATTAGGCCGGTCAGTTTGGATACATAATTCAAATGAAATGATATAGTTTTGATTTTTTAGGATCTCATAAATAGGTGAGTCCTACTTGACTTTTTAGCACTTAAGTTCATGTCAGAAATTATTTGTGATGAGTTTGAAAATTTATAGATAAAATAGAGATAAAATGATTTATTTTTTTCAGATTTGACGAATAGGTAGGTCTCACTTACTTTTTTGGAATTGAGTTTTATGCATTTTATTGTTTGTTATTGTTCATGTCAAAAATTATTTCAGATGAATTTAAAAATTTATAGATGAAATAAAGATAAAATGAAGATGAAATATAACCATTTGGATGCCTTATAAAACCTTCCATTCGTACAAATCCAAATGAGATAATAATATATGGATACGCAAAACTATTCTACAATCAGCCAAAATCATGATCATGGTATTATTTTATTAAAAAAATAGATTGCGATTTTTTTTTCTTATTTTCTAGTGTTCTATATGATTTAAAATTCAAATTTGGTAAAGCCGATTCTATTTTGTAAAATAGTAATTTCCATATATATCAAGCTTAATTATGATCCCTATTGTCTCTATTTTTGGAAACAGATCATAAGTTGTTTCCAAATGATTACGTACTCTTGTGTACTTCACCAAAAGAGACATTATATATATATATTTTTTATGTCGTTAACCATATCGATCTGCAATCGTTAACTGTCATTAACGTTACCGATCAGCAACATCTTATGGGGAATGGCCAGGGCTACGTACCACAAGGTTCTATGATCCATCCTTTTTGAGGATCAGTAAGACTTGTAGAAAATTTATTTATTTACAATCATTTTTTTTCAACAAAATTATACTATTCTCATTTTAAATAATTTTTTTCATCATAAATAATTTTTTTATTAAAAATAATTAATCATAAATGTCTATTTTTCTTATAATATGTTTGGAACGAGACATGCAGGTCGGGCACCTTGACTTAAGGCTGTCTCAATCTGCCTTAAGCCTAAGTAGGAGCGGACCCAGCTGACGCTTGTCCCCCGAAATTTTTCAAAAAATTTTAGTAGTATATATATACATATAATTTTTTATATATAATTAAAATTTCTCTCTCAAATTTAGAAAAAAAAAATACCCTCCCAAATTTTTTATTGAAACTATTTTTTTAAATCTCAATATTTATCTAGTTTCATCCTAACTTTTAATTTTGAGTGACACCCAAATCTTCAACTTATTTAGTCTTACAATTATTCTAGTAGTCAAACTCTAACTAAAAAACCCTATGCTAGAAATCAGATCTCGAATATTGTCCAAATATTTAATTTTATGAGGTATGATTATTATTTTTATATATAGTCACATGAAAATATATACATTATTTATACTCACACGTATTATACACTTTGTCGATCGCCTCCCCCCTTTTAATAATAAATCTTGATTTCGCCCTGAGCCTAAGTACAATCTTCAAAAGAATCAAAATTGAATGTCAATAATTTAAAACCTATATATATATATATATCAATGATGATGCCAAATGTAGCTTAAAACCATTTGTAGAGAAAGGGAGAGCATATGATGTATACATATATATTAACTGAGAGAATGATGAAGGAAACAGGTTGTAGGGTACTTGGTAGTGGTGGGCATGGTTTGAAACTTAGAGGGCATAATCCAGAGTGTTGGGGAGTTAAAAGAGGCGTAACAGGCGCTGATACGCATCCGCATGCACGTAGAAAGCGCCAGTATTACAGGAGCGCCGCTCGTTGGAGAGTTTGCTGATTCTGAAACTGAAAGAAAGAAGCTCGTGATCTCGTATGACTCTTGGACTGCAAATCCATGCATTAAAAGATGCCCTTTGTCGGCCACTCTCATGGCAGGCCCCCTCTCCAGATCGATCTTTTGCACCTCTTCATGAACCTCAAAGGAGCTCGTCATTATAAGCCAATTGAAATAAGAACCCAAACTCGGATAAATATATACAGCCCTACAAATTAAGACAGCTTATAAGGATAAGAGAGCTGGAATGGATTTAATTTTAGGGTTAAGCAATATCATGCATCATAGCTCGCCATTTCTTGGGCAATGCGGGTGTTCTGTCATTTTTACTACATGAATAGGGTTACTATTTACTCGTACTGATGTTCTGTACATGAAAAAAATAATAATAATTCTATCTTTCATCTAATTTGGTCGGATGAGGTAAATGAACCTTTTAGAAAAGGATGGATCAATCATCCATATCTCAAAGAAAAAGATTGCATGAATTTTGAGGCCTACATGAGTGAAAGAGAGAGTAAATAATAAATGCATGAATAGTGCCTATAATATTATATATTATTTATATATAATTAACTGTAGAATTCTTTTGGAGATAAAATCCAATATTTCAAGTATTTATTTATTTCTGATCATTTAGAAGTTAAAGTTCGAGTAATAACTTCAAGAAATCTTATTCCAAAACTGATCATACGCTCACAACCAATTAATAATGTTAGTTCTAACTAATATACTATTATATATATATATATATATATTTGATAAGGCTTCTATTGACCAGCAATATTATTCCTTTGAGATGAGCTTATGCTTATATTTAATTAGAGGATTTTATACATGACTCCACTTCTTAATTCGATCCTCTTATTAAAATAATAAAATTAAAAAAATAATTAATTGGTAATTAGCTGATTAATGATCTCCACTCGCATGAGTCCATTTACTTTTGCCCATGATATCATGCATGATGATGGCCGGGCATTTCAAGTGGTCGTTTGGCGCATATTGTTGGCGTATGGTGACCTTTTAATGGGGAGATCGATCGAGTTTAGGACTAGCTACAACTATTTAATTAATTGCCAGTCTTCTATTGCATTTGCGGCCTTTAATTTCTGGTTTTCTCCTTTCAGTGACAACTACATAGCTAGCTGGCTATTTTTTTTCTGTGTTTTTTCATGATTTTTTCTGAAGTTTAGCTAATTAAGAAGATGAAAATTATATATTATAATATTATTGACAGTTGGAAAATAGTAGATGTTGGGAATGGGCCGGTTAATAGACAGTAAATAAGAAGTGACGCAACGTATGTAACTAGAGAAATCAAACAAAACAAGCACATAACACCAATGGACACCAAGAATTGAAATGGTTCGGCTTAACACAAGCATACGTTCATAGTTGGGTCGGTCTCAATGAATCCATTATAAAAATAGAGATGGAGTACAGAGATTGAATAACAAGATTCTTACACTAGAACACTCAATCTCACTTACAAGTTGCAAAGCTCTCTCTTACAAACTCCGGCTTAGCGTTCAAATGAACGCGAGACTACTTATAAGCCTAGGCTCGCTCGAGCGAGGTACTCTCGCTCGAGCGAAATATGATTGCAAGCAACGCCAACCCTGGTATAAAAAACATTAGCTCGAAGCGAAACTTCAAGCGAGGCTTGAGCGAACGTCTAGGGTTGACTCTCGCTTGAGCGGGACGTCGAGCGAAGTCTCTATCTGGAATCTCGGTCGAACTGGATGTCGAGTGAGGGTCAATCGAATACTCTGTCTGATGCGTTTGATTGAACTCAATTCAAACTACATCTCAACAGTAGACTCACCGCGCGATCAGTGTCTGAAGATAAAAATTATATATTATAATATTATTGACAGTTAGAAAATGGTAGATTCAGTGTGCGATCAGTGTCTATATATCAATTTTTTGTACTGCAATGCATGTATTATTATTATTATTATTATTATTTTGTTCTTTAGCATTTGTGTTTGTTTATTTTTAAGTGTTAGTATGTTTATTTTTTTTAAATACACAAAAAATGCTTTTGAAAAAACACTTTTAACTAACACATCTCTGTACAAATTAATGTTGGTGAGTAGTGCTTGATCTCTTGGTGTAGGTGTATAATAAGTAGCACCGTCCTCAAAAGTTAATCACTTCGATCCATATATATATAAATATATATAAATATATATATATATATATATACATACATATATACACACATACATCATGTTTACGTCATGACCGCTACTGATCATGCATGAATAATATTGATATATACCACGATTAAAAGCTTCTGTACGTGCAAGTTGCTCAGGATCTCGAGCTGATTTTGATTCATTGTTCTAGCTTACCATTGAACTACTCCATCTTATATAATATTTCAGAATCCATCTCGTAATTAGGGGAGGAAGAGATTTTAGGTCTTATGTTTTATCTTTTTAAGGCTACATGTAAATTTATTAATTGTCACTAATTTCTTAATCATTAAATTTAATGAGATCGACAAAATGAGAGAATAAATCCATGGGGCAAAGTACATAGCATTTTCCATATAATAAATATTTTGAAGAATATATATCTCACGTACGTAGGAAGTAATTAGTCCATAGGGGTAGCAGTCTAGCTAGTTCTTCAATTAATCCCTCGTGATCATCTTAATTAGCCTGATTGTGGAAACTTATACGCGCCACTGGCCGCCCGGATTGTTCAACGTTAATTTCTTATTGAATCCAGCCAATCCCCGGCTGATCCTTCTGCCCGCCCCGGCCCTTCTCTCTCAAAATAATAAATTAAACAAACTCATAATTGAACCGACAACTGAAAGACATGAGTCACAAATTAATTAATTCCTATGCTTAATTAGATCATTAATTCGATCGATAACGAAATTAAATTATTGTTATTATAACTAATAGTAAGTCAGACCTAAACGCCAGTCATCATGATCAGCTTGATCGAAGAAGATCATAGGACGTCATCACTCTGGGAATTTATCGGCCATCATAATGACATTAGAGTATTCCCTTTAGAAAAGGAAATAATACAGTTATATATATAAACCAGCTTTTCACCCATCATTAATATTGCCGTAGCTACGAGGACGAGGAGGCCGAGGAGTGACGGTTTGAGACCTTGGAATCTGTAGATCGAGAAGCATGCAAATGGTCATCTCATGATGCGCGCCTTGAATACTATAAATTACGTACCAATCCTGCAATCCTATTATTTGAGATTTTTGATCCAATATGCCAGCAGTACTCATGTCCTGATCATATATATGTAGATCGATCACGTAATGAATTTAGACGAAAATTCTATCAATATTTTTAGGGCGGGCCACCATATTAACAATCCTGAATGCGTGCGTACTCTTTTCTAATCATGATTGAAATTAATGAAGTTGATCAGGTCTTCCAAGGAAGGAAGGCATGATTATTATAATATTGTAGTATATATCTAGAGTCCTAGACCATATATATATAATTAAAATATATATATCATTAATTAATTAAGACCTTGTATCAGCTTAATCTATTAATTCATCTCATTAATAGACGTCAAATCAACCCGTCACCATATAATAAGGAAAATCTAATTAAATAAGTAATTGACTAATTCGCGTATATAACATATGAAAGGCATCTATGACCTCAAATGATCTGTCTCGGATCGAGTGGCATGTGTCATTATCAATATCGGCCCTTTATTTCCGGCACCGGATTAGTACTGACGTTGCATTATATCATGAACGTAGTACATGATTAATATCTGTCTATGGGAAGACCAAATGATCCTTTCACATGTGGGAGTACTAGTACTTAATTAATTATTGTCATATATATTAATTATATATTGACAGAGTACTATTGGAGCTAATTCTAATTAATTTCAAGAGTGTACAATATGATAAGCAAACGACAAAGCGGGTCACCGGGCCTTCATGATTAATGGCATGCAGTAGTATAAGTAGTAGTACTACTTTATCAAATTAATTGGAATCTTTCAGCATACCCCTAGGCTAGCTAGCAGCTAGGTCATTCATGCGTGAAATAACATGCATTATATACCCACTTTTCCTGCATTAATATACGTGTACTCAAATTAAGTTACGGACTTTAACTTTGAATTAGGTTATATAGATGTGAATTAATAGACCTAGATCAATTAATTATAAGGCGCAGGATGTTAATCTGTGTTAAAGTGGTTGTTAAAGAACTAATTAAATCCATATTGATCATGTCAACTACCTAGCTAGCTTTATATATAAGGTAATTAGCTAGGCTGTTATTGAGCTAATTAATTAGCTAGCTAGGTGTTGTAATTTGAGCTAATTAATTAATTAAAATAATATTCTCCATTCTAGGGTACTTATTATAATCATGATTAATTAAACAACTTAATTCATATAATTTTCTTCTTCGTTAGATATTAGACTAGTTGCCTAATAAAAAGGATACTTCAATGAAAATTACTTATCTTACCAACCAACGAAGTCCAAAGTCATATTGATCGATTACAAATTAGTTAATCATAATATAAAATATATCAAAACCAGTAAAAAAATATATATAAAGTATGAGCAGAAGATTTTAATTTGTTGACAAACTGGGAATATATATATATATATATATATATATAATATATTAAAGATCAACAAATTAAGCTAAGCTAGACTCTTTCAAAGAATTATTTTGTGTGCTCAATCGATCACTATCAAACAATTTAATTATATTCCCTGCTAAATTAAAGAAATCATCAGCGATTACAATCAACTGCTTTGAAAGAGTCAATTAGCTGTTTTAGAACATGGCTATCTATTAATTTTCTCCATCTTCTTTTTCTAATTATCAACTGCTTTGGTTGATTTTTAGTTACAAGCTGGGGTTTCCGCATGCAAGAGTACTGGAGGATCTCAAACTCATGATGTTGGGTGCCAGCTGGCTATATACGTACCAGATAATATCAGTATATATAGTACTGGGCCTGGCTTATTTCATTTTCCTCAAACGCACTAAGGCCCATTTGGCGTCATTACTTCTCTTTACGCCCAGGCAAATGAGAGGAGAAAGCAGGCCCGAGGTGCCGCCGACTAGCTAGCTAGGAAGAACAACGAGAGCCAGACATCATATACACGACTTCTCGATTTGCTACAGCGTACGTGTTAAAGTTTCTTCTAAATTAGAATGAACTT
This sequence comes from Platycarya longipes, assembly GCA_036559045.1. NCBI lineage: Eukaryota > Viridiplantae > Streptophyta > Magnoliopsida > Fagales > Juglandaceae > Platycarya > Platycarya longipes. Next base: position 9,357,291 of record CM071799.1, on the reverse strand, counting down.
TCTTATACAAAAATAAAATTAAACTAGAGATCACCACAAACTTGTAAAAAAACTTCATTTTCTAAAAATTGAAAGTTTCTTCCTAACACGTCAAATTAAGAAATTAATTATATTACATTAAATTATGCCAGCATGCAATAGATGCAACTGCAATACGCATGGGTGGGTCATAAAAGCATTTGTAGATATTACAGACATATATATATATATATATATATATATATATATAGGAAGAACATTAATTTTCTAACTAGATCGTGACTCGATTAATACTATAACTATCGTGCATTCTCGTTTTACACGGAAAATAAATTAGAACATAAAAGGGTACGTACATGAAAGGCCGGTTTCATAACCATTAATGCACTACTTATATCTACCATATTCTCAATATTTTTAATTGCTTCGAATTTGATTTAATTTGCATGAAAGGAAATTGCTAATTATAATTAATAGTAGTCTTCGTAGTCAGTTGATGTACATGCATGCATCTCCAAAGGCTCCAATATTTAGGAGGATATATATAAGAAAATTTACATAAACGTAAACTTTATTTTTTTAAATTTCTAGCTAGTACTGATCAACCCGTAAGATCATGATCTGCATAAATTAATACATCGTGCGGCATAGATAAGGCAACTAATTGTTGGAACACATACAACTTAATTAGTGGATAATTAAAGAGATTAATTATGTGTATTTTGAGCACGATGACTACTTTCGATGTTTTTCATATTATTTTAATGTATGTCATACTTATAAACTGGATCAACATAATCCCACAATCAATATGGAGGAGAAAATTCAGATATCTTTTGGTGGGAAAAGCTTCTCGAAGGTCATGTGGTAGCTGCTCATGATTACGTACATAATAAGCAATATCTGATTGATTGTAATGTAATGATGGCCAGGTGGGGCTGGAAAATCATCAGTGCTAGATCTAGTAAATGAATGACGTTGTATTTTTGTATATTGTTTTACAATGAGGCTTTGGCCTCTCTTATATGCATAATTATGACAAAAGGAAATATTCCAAGTAATTGAATACTACATTTAGATAGCAAATAGGCATCCACTCTAAGTGCTACAAAAAATGATTAGTGGGTGCAAATTCGAGATTCTACTTTTGAGTGCTGGTTGATGGTATCTGCTGCAGTACCTTCTGCATTGTGTGCGTGAGCTATAATACCTTCTACATTGTGTGCATGAGCTTTATCATTGTGAGTTGCAGACATTGCATGTAATGCATGAGCAGACATTGCTCTAACAGATCCCCTCAAGTCAAGCAGGAGATGTCTCAGGCGTAGACTTGAACAAAGGTGATGAAAACGTGCAAATGAGGTGGCTTTGTAAGCACATTGGCTAACTGATATTTTCCTCGAGATGAAGGACACAATGGGAGATTTGTTCAGGACTCGATTCCTGACAAAGTGGAAATCAATTTCCACATGTTTAGATCTAGCAAAAAATATTGGATGTGATGAGAGGCACCTTGCCCCTAAGTTATCACAATAGAGAACGGGAGCAATGCTCGGATTTAAGCCAAGGTCTCAACATAAGTGTCGCAGCCAAATAATCTCGACAGTAGCATTTGCAATGGCTTTAAACTCAGCCTTGGTGGATGATCGTACTATCATTGGCTACTTCTTGGAGGACCAAGAAATGAGGTTTGATCCAGAATAAATAAGATAAGCACTGGTGAAGCGTCTGTCATCAATACACCTAGCCCAATCAGCATATGTGAATGCACTTAAGTTCATAGTTGTCAATTTAGAGAAAAACAAACCAAGTTGAGATGTATGCTTCTGATATTTCAAAATTCTTTTACAGGTTTCCAGTGAGTTAACTCTTGGTGCAAGCATATACTGACATATTTTGTTTATAGCAAAGGCAAGATCGAATCTAGTGAACGAGAAATACTTTAAAGAGTCTACAGTGCTCTTATAAAGAGATGGGTCCTCAAAAAAAATTTCCTCATGCATAATCAATTTTTCAGATGTTTCCATGAGGATCTTCATTGGTTTTGCCGACTCCATATTGATTCTTTTAAGCAAATCTGCAACATACTTTGCTTAAGTAAGCATTAAACCATCACGTGTAAGAAGCTTCGATCCCTAAAAAGAAATTGATTATGTTGAGATCAGTTATGGGAAACTCAAGTTGCAAGGCTCTGTAAGAGATTAATGATAAGTTTCATGTTAGATTTGTGATGAGTAAATCATCAATGTACACAAGCACATAAATTGTCATAGAGCCACAAATTCAAATGAATAAAGAGGAGTCAACAGAAGAGATAATAAAACCAAGATCAACTAATTTTTGATTGAGCCGAGAGTACCAGGCTCGTGGAGACTGTTTCAAGCCATAGATGGCTTTCTTAAGTTTGCATACATGGTTTGAAAACTAAGGGTGAGCAAAGCCAGGAGGTTGAGGCAAGAAGATAGTTTTAGATAGCTGTTCATGAAGGAATGCATTTTGTTAGTCATATTGAGAAGGGGTCACCCATGAGACACATCAACAACCAGAACTAAGTGGAAAGTTGTGGCTTTGACAACCAGATTAAAAGTTTCTTCATAATCAATACCAAATTGTTGTAAAGATCTATTAGCAACTAGTCAGGCTTTCTGACATTCAATTGTGCCATCAGCAAACTTTTTAGTGCTAAAAATCCATTTGCATGAAATTGTGTAAGTAGCTTGAGTGGCTGGAACCATAAACCATGTGGAATTGGCAATGTGGGCATTGAATTCTTGTGACATTGTAGCTCGCCATGCAAGATACTTGTGAGCAATGAAAAAACAAGAGGGATTTTCAAGGATTTCAAAAGTAGTTATTAAGTGGGCTCGAGGTAGTGGTCAATGGATTGTGTTGTTAGTGAATTGTCTGGAATGAGTTGAACCAATCTATGAACGTGTAAACATTGGTTGAGCATGTTGCAAAACATGAGGTGAGATTGGTGAAGAAGTCAAGCTAGAGGAAGGAGATGGATACGAAATGGGCCCGAGGATTGATGAAGATGGACTAGGTTGGCCCATGTTAGAGGAAAGAAAATGGAGAGGAACGTGAGTGGGTTCGATACTGGTAGTGGCTTAGACAAGTTAGCAAAGAAAATTATGGCTCATTAAACCTAATATATTTATAGATACAAACATGTTAGGTTGGAATGTGGTAGCAAATGGAACCTTGATGCAATGGGCTTAGGCCCAAGTAGACACATTCCAATGCTCGATAACTAAACTTAAGTGGGTTAAAGGAACGTGTAAAGGGCTAGTAGGCCAAACTGAAAAGATACAAGGACTTTAAGTCTGTTTCAATTTTATGAAGCAAATTGAGGGAAGCAAATTGATAAGTCTAACAGTATGCTAAAACGCATAGGCCAAAATCAAAGAAAAATTGAGGCATAACCTAAATAAGGTCAATCTAGAATCAACTATATGGCGATGCTTGCTCTCAATGACACCGTTTTAAGTGTGAGCATGAGGACAAATTATTCTATGGTGGATTCCTGATGAGGAGAGGAGATCAGAGAAATACTTGGACTCCATTCCCTAGTCTATTTGCAGTTGTTTGAGTTTTGTATTAAATTGTAATTCGATATGTGCCTTGAATTTGATAAAGATGAGAAGTGCTTTAGATTTGTTTTGTAAAGGAAATAACCAAGTGTATCTTGAAAAGTCGTTAACAAACGATATATAATAGCGAGAACCTTTATTTGAAACATGAGATAAAAGACCTCATAGATCACTAAAAACAAGTTTAAAGGGTTGTGTAGACCTATTGATTTGGGAAGGGCCTAGTATGTGATAGTGTTTAGCCATGACACACGTATTACTATAAAGGGCTAAGGATAATGGATTAAACGGAATGCCATGTTGACAAAGAGTGGATTGGACAACTTTAAAAGATGGGTGATCGAGTCTTGAGAGCCATAAGGGAAGTAAGGATACACCATGAGCTAAGATGCTTGAATTAGCTTGAGGAGAAGTCGGAGTGAAGGTGTAGAGACCATTAGTGGTTTTGCCTTGAAGAAGAAGACTCCCCATGTTGCAATCCTTAACAAGGAAATAGTCAGAATAAAATTGGAAATAGAAATTATGGTCGAGACAAAATTGGCTTACTTAAATGAGATTCTTAGTAAGGGAAAGTGCACACAAAAGTTTGTTTAAAATAAAAGGAGAAAAGGATGAGGGAAAATTGGCAAAACCAGAGTGAGAGATAGTGACTGTGGAGCCATCATTGATGCAGAGATGATCATCACCAAGATGTTTTGTAGCATGCAAGTTTAAGTTGGCAAGTTCACTAATAACATGGTTAGTGGCTGCCATATCGAGATACCATGTACTGTCAGTCACATGATTAGAGGAGTTGTAGTGGGTGGTAGGTGCAACTAATGTTATGTAAGCATGATTGAATCGATAAAGGCAAGAAAGTGTCGTGTGTTCAACTCTGTTACACACTTGATAGGTTGGACGTGTATTAGTAAAAGAAGAAGATGAAGGATTAAACGATTTATCTGAATGCCTAGAGGATCAACAGGATCAAATTGGGGCATATCGGACTCCACGTCCACAATTTCCATTGTTGTGATCACGTCCATTATTACTATCACATCCACTGATAGAGGAACGAATCGAGAACTTTGCAATAGTTGCATGAAGGGAGAACTAAGAGAGTTGGTTGCATGATGTTGAAACCTTGCTTCATGAGCAAGAAGATATCTAAGGCGTTCCTATGTGAAAATAGGGTCGACTTGGGTGGAAACATAGGAGACAACATCATAGTCTGGACCAAGTCCAGCTAGAAGATAAGGAACAAATTCAAAAGCAAGTAAGGGACGACTCACTACAAGCCATAGTATCTGCCAGATTTTTCGCACGTCGAAAATACACTTGAATGGAATCTACTCCCTTTTTAAGGGATGCTGACTGAAATTATGTTTGAACCACACGAGCTTGAAAAGCAGAAGCATATGAATTTTCAAGAGAGGTCCAAACATCTCGTGCAAAGAGGCAACCTACTACCTAAGCTATAATAAACTCGGATAAATAGGAGGTTAATGCAAACATGACCATTTGGTCATGCTACACCCAGAGATCGTATTATGGATTAGGGGAGTCATCGAATAGTTTGGGTAAGGGAGCTGGATGAGTGTCATTGACGAATTTGAAGAGTCTTAGGCCTTTTAGGTAAGAGACAATTTGAACCTTCCATAGAAGGAAGATTTTTGAAGTGAGCTTAATAGAGGTGATATGGGACAGATTTGGTAGAGAAGAAGAGAAAGAAGAAGAAGAAAGGGGGGTGGGAAAGAATTGTTGATAGTGGACAGCTAGTCGTAGTATCGCTCTGATACTATGCCAGAGTAAATGAATGTTGTATTTTTGTATATTGCTTTACAATGAGTGTTGGCCTGTCTTATATACATAATTCTAACAAAAGGAAATATTTTAAATAATCGAATATTACAGCTAACAAATGAGCATGCACTATACGTGCTACAAAGGATGATTTGTTGCAAGTAGCTTAGTGGGTGCAAATATTCGCGAGTCTTCTTTTGAGTGCAGGTTGGGGGAATCTTTTATAGTACCTTCTGCATTGTGTGCGTGAGCTATAATACCTTCTGTATTATGTGCATTAGCTTTTATCACCGTGAATTGCAAGCGTTGCATGTAATGCATGGGCAAGCATTGCTCTATCAATCATATATACTTTTAAGTCTTACAAGAAAATCGAGCATTTATGAGAGATTATTTACGAATATAATGATTACTTATGATGAGAACAAACTTATTTTGATAGATAAAAAAAATATATTAATAAAATATATTAATCACAAATAAGCAATTTTTCTTATCTTGTATACATACATATGTTGATGGTGGAGGTACATGATCCCTCTAATGCTCCCTTCTACAATCACATACGTATAGATGTGGTAAAGAAATTTCTACAGTTAAAAAGATAATGATAAAATGATAAATCATGTGTACAATGCCCTAGGCCGGCTCAAGCATTAGGCCAATTAGGCCATTGCCTAAGGCCCTACCTTGTGTAAGGCCTCTAAAATTAAATATCAAAATATTTTTTTAATAATTTTTTTAAAGATATATAAAAAAATATTTCATTAAGCATTTTTTTTATATTTTCTAATGTATTGCAATTGTCTAGATTTTTATGATTTTCTTATTTTTATCTTTTCTTTTTAACTAGGTTTAAACTTGTGTACACCCCTTATGTACTTAGATTGTCTATTCTCATTCATAAAAAAAATTACTTATAAAAAAAAAATGTGGAAGGCCCCATGATACTAAAATTTAATATTTAATTCAATGAATAATTTATATTTTTCAATAAATTTTTCTATGATCTTGCTAAATTGGGCATAATATTTACAATGAGGCCTCATTTTAAATTGTTGTATTAAATATAAAGTCAAGATTTGTTATTCAAATATCTTAAATAAAGCCTAATTTTTTGAAAATTTTAAAAAATATTCAATATAATAATTTATATTTTATTATATTATAATTAAAATTTACTTACTTAAATTTTGCATTAAGCCTTAATTTGTATTGAGCCGTCTCTGCAATCCCCCCCCCCTTTTTTAAATTGCTAAATAGCCCTCCATTTTTTTAAAATTTAGCTTAATTCTTAAATTTTATTCATAATTTCATATATATATATATATATATATAGAAATCCCCCCCCCCCCAAACAAAAAAAATGTTTATAATTTCTTTATTCCTCATATGTTTTCTAAGATTTTATAAAATTTCAATATACATAAAAATGTCTTTTCTAATTTTTTTTCTATAATCCTTAGATTTTGTATAATTTTCATATATTATCTATTTTCTAGAATGTGGCTACACTAAGATTAAATTAAACAATAAATTATTAATATTTACTCCAATTTTATATTATACACTATTGAGTTTCTTAATATAAAATTTAAAATGAAAATACTAAAAAAATTATTTAAGATTGATCATGATTTATATGAAAAATAGTAGATATGATTTATCCTCTAAAGTTCATTAAGTAAGGAAAATTTTATTTAAGGTCTCATATTTGTTGTATTCTATGCTTAATGTGACATCAAAATAGATAGAATTTACATTAAATTTGATCAACTAACTTAATTATTAGAATGAAAAATGACATTTTAAAAGATCATTTGATAATTTTTATGAAGAAAATAATTCATAAATATTTTATATTTACAAAAATAATAATGAATGAATATTACTCTTTGAAGTAAATATTAAGTTACATTTTCAAATTATTTAATATATTATCAAATTTTAATTTTCTATATGCTTTATAATTTTATAATATTTTATATATTTTATATAAAAATCGTGTAATAGAAAAATGGACTCCCTAAAAAAAATTGTTGATTTCGCCACCGCATGTGTAGTGTCAGAAGGCTAGCTAGCTCGTGCATGCATAGATTTCTGATGATTTTATATTCTTAGACCCTAGTGGGCACTTGGACCGATCTATCTCGCCCAACCTTATCACCGGCTGCCACTTCCACCTTACACATACAGGTCTTACAGGGTACTGGTGGTAAGACCTTTTTTTATTGAAAAGTGAACGCTGATAAAAACCAGCTGCATGCTTGCAGATCTACCTTTATATAAGAGGGTACTAGTTAATTATATTTTATATATATATATGTATATATATCCCTCCATATCTTTTGTTTTTTGGGTGTATAGTGCCTATGATTGTCGAAGATTAATGTGTTTAAAAATTAATCTCTACAGACTAATTGCTTGCTTCGTTGTTCAACTTCTTAATTCGGAAATAATTTTAATCAGGATCGTTTCTGTTAAAGTTGCACTTTGTTGTAACAATATTCTTTGTATAATATAAAATAATATAATATATATTATGGATCAGCATATAATCTCTGGACATATACGTGGACTGGTACATTCCCAAACCCTGAAAGAATCTCGCACTTAAAAATTAAAATACTCTTTTATATATGTTCCTCGGATTGATACTAATTCCCGCATCTAGCTAGAAATCTGGATCCTTAGTTATTTCAAAGATTAGATTCTTATTCATCATGATCGTCAACTTAACATCATATACCAAATCTGCATAAAGAATGAAATACTAAAGTTTTAAGCTCTTGCAACTTAATCATGATGATGAACACGTGTGTACATGAAGAAACTAAAGTCAATCAGAGTCGATAATATTGTAAATAGATCAGGCGCACTCAAGGTTGATTCCTCGATCGGCACTTAAATTGTTCATGATCAGCATCCAACGGGACCAAGCTGCCTGAGTCCTAGTTATGATTCTCATGAATCAGTCCTCTCGATCATCATCTCTCTCCATCGATCCATGCATGATGGTCATGAGGTCATGATCAGGTAAATTGGGCTAATTAGATCAATCATATATATATATATATATATATATATATATAAATACAGAATAGACAACACTCAAATGGAGAACAAGTGCCCGGAAAACCAAAGTAGTGCTCCAGCTTATAAAGATATCAGATCTAAAGATGAATATGACCATTGATCCACCGGCGCCCTTTCCTTTTGTGGCCTTTTTTGAACTAGTGACTTTTGGGTTTTTTTATTAAAAAATAAAAAAATAAAAAAAGGAAGAACTAAGATCATAGTCTAAAAGACCAAGAGAAGAAAATGAAATCCGGCCATTTTTTCAGAACCAATATGCATGGCAGCCGGGCAAGTACACGACATCATTAGCTCATATCTGTGAACGTTATGCAAAACCACCACACTTGAGGTGGAGACCGTATATCATTTATATAGGAAACGTATACATGTATAGCTGTACATAAAAGAGGAAAGAATTACAACATAAATGTAAAGGATTACATTGCTATGATTAAGGGTCAACTACTACAAGTAAGGGAGGATTGCTAAGAATCTGGAGGTGATTCTGGAGAATCCTCAACACCCCCCCGCAAGCTAAGCGTGGGATTAGAGCACACACGTAGCTTGGATCGAAAGAACGTGAAGAGGGGCCTGGAAACACTCTTGGTAAAGACATCAGCAACTTGAAGCGCAAAAGGAACATGCTGAATGCGAATACGACAAGTGAGCACAAGTTCGCGAAGAAAATGATAATCAAGGTCAATGTGCTTGGAGCGCTTGTGAGAGACAGGATTGGAGCTTAAAAAGATAGCACTCTTGTTGTCACAGAAAAGTAGAGGGCGATCAGTAGTAGGAATGTGCAGATCACGCAAGAGATGTTCTAACCATAAGACCTCAGCAGCAGTAGAAGCAAGAGCGCGATACTCAGATTCACAGCTAGAACGTGAGACCGTGGGTTGCTTCTTGGCACTCCAGGAGACAAGATTGTTACCGAGATAGATGGAATAGCCTGAAGTGGAACGTCGAGTATCAGGGCAACCAGCCCAATCAGCATCAGAGTAAGCAGTAATGCTAGCGGAAGAGGAGGCAGTGAAGGATAAGCCAAAGTGAAGAGTACCCTTAACATACCGAAGAATGCGCTTCACAGCCTGGAAATGAGCATCAGTGGGAGCATGCAAATATTGACTGACAGAGTTGACTGAATGGGCAAGGTCAGGACGAGTGATGGTCAAATATTGCAAAGCACCAACAAGAGAGCGGTAAAGAGTGATATCCGCAAATGAGGAGCCATCAGAGGAAAGGCGTTGGGCAACAACCATAGGAGTGGATACCGGTTTGCAATCAAGAAGCTGAGCGCGTGCAAGAATGTCACGAGCATACTTGGTTTGACTGAGGAAGAGACCTGCTGAGGTAGAGGTGACTTCAAGACCAAGAAAGTAGCTGAGAGAACCTAAATCTTTGGTGGCAAATTCTGAGTTAAGCTGCCGAATGAAACTGTTGAGAAGAGAGGTATTGTTGCCGGTGAGTATAATATCATCAACATAGAGTAAGAGATAAATGATGTGCTGCTGGCGATGAAGAACAAATAAGGAGGTGTCAGCACGACTGCAAGTAAAACCAAGTTTGAAAAGGAATGAGCTGAATCGCTGGAACCAAGCACGCGGGGCTTGCTTTAGACCATAAAGAGCCTTTTTGAGTTTGCAGACATGATGAGGAAAGCGGGGATCGACATAGCCAGGAGGCTGCTCCATATAGACATGTTCCTGCAAAATACCGTTAAGAAAGGCATTTTTAACATCAAGTTGGCGAAGAGGCCAACCATGAGTGATAGCCAGAGAGAGCACCACACGAACAGTGGAGGCTTTGACGACTGAACTGAAAGTGGCAGTGTAGTCAAGACCAGGGAGCTGAGTGTAGCCCTTGGCAACAAGACGGGCTTTGAGGCGATCAATGGATCCGTTGGAGAGATACTTTGTGCGAAAAACCCATTTGGAACCGACAATGTTCGTGTTGGGAGGCCGAGGAACAAGATCCCAGGTGCAGTTGTCACGAAGAGCTGTGATTTCATCATCCATAGCAGCGAGCCATGCAGGATTTTTGGCAGCGGACTTGAAACCGCGCGGCTCAGATGTAGTGAGAAGAGCATATAAGAGACCCGAGACATGATGGCTGAGATAAGCAGGGTACCGAGGCCGAAAAATGCCTGCTTTAGCCCGAGTGACCATGGGGTGAGAGGATGGAACAGCAGGCTGAGCAGGAGGAGCTGGAGCTTCAGAAGGCAACTGAGTCGGTACAGGAGAGGCAGGAAGATGCTCAGGAGTAACCTGCATAGGCTCAAGTAAAGAGTCAGAACAAAGACGACATGCATGCGACCCAGACCGAGAATGAGGCTTGGATAGTGGAATTGAAGGCAGTGAATCTTGAGGCAATGATGGGTCATGGGCGTGCATGGATTCAGTGAATTGGGAGAAATCTAAGGATGCGGGAGGCTGTGCAGTAGAGGTGGGTATTAAGGGAAAATTGTGTTCATCAAATTTGGCATGGTGCGTGATGTAGGTCTTGGAGGTGAGGGGGTCCAGACAGCGAAAGCCTTTATAAGAAGGACTATAGCCCAAGAATATGCAAGGAATGCTCCGTGGAGAAAATTTATTAGCGGCATAATCACGTAAACATGGATAAACTCGACAGCCAAAGGGATGAAAATTGGTATAAAGAGGAGCTTTACCATGTAAAATCTCAAAGGGAGAAAGACCTCCAAGAAGGGGGGTAGGCAACCGATTGATGATATAAGTCGCAGTACTAAAAGCGTCAACCCAATAATGAGTGGGTACTCGTGAATGAAATAAGAGTGCAAGACCCATTTCAGTCACGTGGCGATGCTTACGCTCAGCGCGTCCATTTTGGGAAGGAGTGTAGGGGCAAGACATTTGATGATGAATGCCTGAGGAGCGGAGCTGAGATTGAAAACGATTGCTGCAAAACTCAGCACCACCGTCACTCTGAAAAATTTTAATTTTGCAAGAATATTGATTTTCCACAAAGGACTGAAATTGAAGAAAAATATCAACAAAATCAGATTTAAATTTCATGGGATAGAGCCATGTAAAGCGAGAGTGATCATCGACAAAGATTACGTAATAAGTAAAACCCATTTTGGATTTAACAGGGGCCGGTCCCCATATATCGCAGTGAACAAGGCCCAAAATAGAGGTGGACCGGGTATCATTAGTGGAAAATGGAAGCTTATGACTTTTAGCAAATTGACATGTAGCACAAATAGCAGGACTAGGCAAAAGAGAAGTAAGAGATAACTGTCCTTTTTTATTTAATAAAGAAATAATAGAGTGATTGACATGACCAAGACGCGCATGCCAGAGATCATATGAAGCTGTAAGCATAGATTTATTTAGGACAGAAATGAAAGCATCATTGCCGCGCTCTAGTACGTAGAGACCGCCATCACGTCTTCCGGTTGCTACCGCCTTTCTTGTAATCTTGTTCTGAATGACAAAGGAAGAGTCTGTAAAAATTACTTGGAGAGGAAAGTCAGAAGTCAATTTACTGATGGATAAAAGATTTTTCGTGAGATGAGGTACCAATAAAACATCAAGCAATTTTAAATTGGAAGAAGGTGTAGAGGTACCCGTATGGGTGATGGGTAGGGAGGCCCCGTTGCCTACAATAACTCTATCCTTACCAACATATTGCTCGGAGTTGTCGAGTGCAGTCGAATCCGGCGTCATGTGAGCAGAGGCACCCGTGTCAAGGTACCAATCGGAGCTAGAGGGACTGTCGGAAACAGAGCAACCACTCTGAAAGGCTTCAGCAAGTTGCGCCGATGGCTCCGCACGATCATATCGGTTCCTACATCGATCGGCAGTGTGTCCCTCTGTTTTACATATTTGACAGCGTGGGTTGTATGGACGCCGAGAGCGATTATTTCCAGAGGAATGACCACCTGAGTGGCTAGAAGAAGAGCCACCGGTGCTGCCATTGGAACCTCCCCTGGAGCGACGATTTCCTGCAAAACGTGATTGGCCACCACGACCAGGAGCTCTAGTTGCTGTAAAAGCTGCAGAAGAGAGAGTGTGAGTTTCAAGTGATTTTTGAAACAAGTCAAAACTTTCGGCCAGAGGGACCAGATCATGAAAACAGGGCAGAGGTGTAAGAGCCATCTGCGTTGAGGAGAACCCAGCAAACTCAGTGCCGAGTGCACGGAGAAACCAGTGAGATTTGTCAACTTCATCAACGGGTCGTCCGATGGCCATTAACTGATCACAGAGGCCTTTGAATGCACGGGCAAATTCAGCAACCGAACGGTTTCCTTTCTTCATGAGTTGCAGTTCGTCCTTTAGACGTAGCTCCCGAGTTTTTGAACCGTGGCTGAACGCACGTTCGAGTGCAATCCAGACAGCCCGAGAGGATGTATGGCCAACAGCAGCAGCCATAGCTTCTTCCGAAAGAGAGGACAATAGCAGGCTCAGGATCTTTTGATCTTTGAGTTTCCATTCAAGGAATTGGGGTTGGGAGTAGAAGTGCCGTCAGTGGGGTTGGGCAAAGTTTCAGATGGTTTTTGAAGGGAACCATCAACGAAACCGAGACAGCCTTGGCATTCAAGAAGAGGCACAAGTTGGCTTTTCCAGAGCAAGAAGTTTGTGGCTGAGAGCTTAATGGTGACCATGTGAACCATGGTGTTGAAAGAAAGAGGCTCGGCCATGAGGAAGAAGGAAGAAAAATTTCGGAATATAACCTATTGGTCTACTGATACCATGTGAACGTTATGCAAAACCACCACACTTGAGGTGGAGACCGTATATCATTTATATAGGAAACGTATACATGTATAGCTGTACATAAAAGAGGAAAGAATTACAACATAAATGTAAAGGATTACATTGCTATGATTAAGGGTCAACTACTACAAGTAAGGGAGGATTGCTAAGAATCTGGAGGTGATTCTGGAGAATCCTCAACAATATCATACATGCATTCAAAATCAAATTCGGCCAGCCACGCGGTACCCGGCCCATGTTCTTTCGTGGCAAAAGGTATATCTTCATGGAAAGGGAATTTTAGGCCATTCGTATCTTCTTATAACATGAATAATAGAGAATGGGACAATCGATCCCCCAAAAAAGGGGAATCGAAGAGCATTATAAGCATCCGGTTCTAGTTCAATATTCCATCTCTCTTTCAAAAATTGCATAAAAGTCTCCCGTTTTCTATTCTATCCACCTCCTAAAAAATACTTGCATCTTATTGCAAGTGTTTCTTTTTCATTCTCTCTTTTTCCAAAGGCCAAAATAATACCAAAAAGAGCCTGGAAGGGATTTAAATATAAAGCATGAAATGGCTCTCTTGATTTGAGTAGGCAAGCATCAATTTGCCCTTGCATTCTCATCACGCACTATGAAATTAATCCACCACCATGCCAGCCCTATCTCTTCCTTGATTGGCCATTACAAAAGCCCACCAATCTGCTCCTCCTTTGGAGAACAATCTCCTCACGAAACCCATGCACTCAAACATAATTAATCTTTTGCTAATAATAACCCAACTAATTCTCACCTTTCACCAATATTAATATAAAATACATATATCTGGAGCAAACCCACCAAGCCATTCTGCCATTAAGCAATAATGTCTGCAATCCTGAAATTGGAAGAGAGAGTACCAAGTGAGAAAACCTTTCAGCCACCTTCAGTTCAAAAATGGCCAGCCAACTTTGCAGGGATTATGCTGGAGCTAAAATTGCAGAGGAAAATTGCCCTTCCCTTGGTAGTAATGAATTTATCATGTTTTGCAAAACTAACGATCACAACGGCATTTTTAGGCAGGCTTGGGGAGCTCAAACTAGCAGGTGGAGCACTGGGGTTTACATTCGCTAATGTCACAGGTTTCTCTGTCTTGAACGGGCTCTGTGCCGCCATGGAACCCATATGTGGTCAAGCTTACGGAGCCAAAAACTTTAAACTCCTTCACAAGATCCTTCTCATGGCTATCTTCTTGTTACTACTAGCAACACTACCTATAGCGTTTTTGTGGCTCAACGTTGATAAGCTTCTCATTTATTTTGGCCAACAAAAAGACATTTCAATTGTGGCAAAGACTTATCTGTTCTATCTCCTCCCTGACTTGGTTATAACTTCATTTCTCTGTCCGCTCAAAGCCTACTTGAGTTCACAGGGCATAACGGTTCCTATAATGTTTAGCTCGGTTATGGCGTTATGTTTTCACGTACCCATCAACATATTACTAGCAAAAGCCAAGGGTTTTGAAGGAGTTTCGATGGCAGTTTGGATCACTGATCTCATGGTGGTGATTCCACTTGCTTTGTATGTGTTTATGATGGAGAATAGAAAAGACAGAAGGTGGAGGGAAGGAGGGTGGTGGGATCAAGGCATTAATGACTGGCTCAGGTTGCTCAAGCTCTGCGGGCCATGCTGCCTCACTACCTGCCTTGAATGGTGGTGTTATGAGATTCTAGTCTTGCTCACTGGACGGTTAGAAAATGCCAAGCAGGCAGTTGGAGTGTTAGTTATCGTGCTGAACTTCGACTATTTGCTATACTCGCTGATGTTATCACTAGCCACCTCTGTATCCACCCGTGTGTCGAATGAGCTTGGTGCAAACCAAGCCGCCATTGCTTACCAGTCAGCCTATGTGTCTCTGGCAGTGAGCATTGTCTTGGGTTGCATAGGAGGCGTGGTGATGGTTGCCGCAAGGGGAATCTGGGGGCCTCTGTTTAGCCATGATAAGGGGATTATAAGAGGTGTAAAGAAGTCCATGTTGCTGATGGCTTTGGCAGAAGTTGTGAATTTCCCATTAGCAGTATGTGGCGGAATTGTCCGTGGAACAGCTAGGCCATGTTTGGGAATGTATGCCAATCTTGGTGGATTCTACCTTCTTGCCCTGCCTTTAGGTGTGGCTTTAGCTTTCAAGGCCGCCCTTGGACTTGGTGGGTTGTTGATAGGGTTCTTGGTCGGGATGCTAACCTGTTTGGTCTTGCTGTTGATCTTTGTTACAAGGATTGACTGGGACAAAGAAGCAGGCAAGGCCCAAACAATTGCATGTGACAGGGACATTGTTAAGGTAGATGGAAATCACAGAAGCATGGAAACAGCAAGTAATGCTTAAAAGGATGAGAACAACGTAAAAAGTATTTGTATTATGATTATGAACGTCTCTACCATCAAACATGCTGGAAAGTACCGGTTGAAAATGTTCAATGTAAAAAATTGCAAGTTCCATATTTCTTTTTTTTTTTTTCTGATTGGCACCGAGCGTCCAGAATAATGTCCCAACCACAACCAAAAACTTTGATTATCATAACACTAATCTAGTTGGCAAAGATGAGCACCACAACATGCTCTAAGCAACTTGTCACCTTACTCCTTGGCTTGCAATTTAGGGCATTGGAAACAATCATTCAATTAAATCGTATCCATAAGGGGGACAACTTACATAGGCACGCTCAACAGGGAAGCAATCTGTGAAGTCGTAACCTAATGTATATGCATCCATGAAAGAATTTGCAACTTCGAAGGACATGCGGCATCACTAATCCACCATTGAAAAAACAGAATTACATTAATAGCAACAACAAGCGGGTCGAATGCGTATCAATCATCATCAGGTCCAGGTTCAGAACTTAAAGACTTTAGTTCTTTGGCTTTCTCATCATTAAACCCAAGGGTAGCCATGATCTTATGACCTGGCGATTCAACTTCAGACCATATGCCAAGAAGCAGATGAGATGTCGTAACTTCCCCACCAATACCTGCATATCATGATTAATCAAGCAGCAAGTTTTGAGAACTATGATTTGGGAAAATAAGAATCATCAAGTGATACAGCACTTGAACAAGGAATTCCAGAAAATATGAGGTACGGCAAAGCTGTCTGCAATACAAAGAACTATAATGTCTACTAGGGCATAATAATTTTCTTTATTGGCACCGCTTGTCTAGAACAGAATCCCGACTAATCTTGAAAGGGCACGGACCTAATGCAAGATGTTATAATTAATTATATATCAGTATGAACCATTGTTGTAGAAACACAAACGACAGAAAAACTTGGAAGTCTTGGTTAAAAGACCTCTTAATGACACTCTTGGTAATGAAATTCCAGTCTCTACATTGTCCATTACACGTAAAACGTTATTATTCTCAATTTCTTATCAAGTTCAATGGAGTCATTTGGAACAATGACGCATACTCGTGTTTCATCTCTTTTTTCAATACATATATACATACATATGTATGAATGTATGTATATTTACATCCATCATTTCATGGAAACAACTAAGATGTCAAATTAATAAAACTAAGATTCATAGAGAATATATCTAAAATGATACTGAAATCAGAAATAGTCCTAAACTATAAGTCTCCCATGATTGATACTTCATATGGCAAGCTAGCTTGAAACATAAAAACCAAATAAACTCCAATGACATGAATATGATAGGAATGACATTAGTAGTTAATGACCCCAAAATGATATAAAGCTTTTCCAACCTACAGTGTTGTCAAAGGCAACAAAAGCCTCAAGGTGCCAAGTCCTAGTGTCGCCCTAACACCTTGAATAAAAGATTTTTTTATGTTCTTAATTACAGTTTATAGAAATTATAAAACTAACTAAAAGAACACTCAATCAGCAGGAACTTACCAGATTTTAGCTTCTGGTCAAACGCCCAGTCAAGGGCCCTTAGAGCTGCTTCAGTTAGCGGAGGATGCTCTGGACTGAAAAGATACATGTCAGATTTCCCAAGTAACTTGATTGTTTCTTCACGAACCTTGGTAAGTGTAATTCCATTTGCCCGCAAAAACTTTGAAGCCAAACTAGTTCCTGTTAGTGCAAAGAAAAGGGTTCAATGCAGTGCAGCTGTGCCATCAATGAAAGAGGTGTGGTGGATCCCGAGTAAAACAGGAGGAAAGAAAGGTAAGTGAAAAGGCCCAAGATGAATTGAAAATGTAAGGCAGGAGAAAAGCCTTTTTTTTCTCGAGTAATGACACACAACCCTTTTTAACAAAAGTGCCCTTAATTTAAAGGGCAATTCTATGGGGCCCCGGGGTTGGGGCCCCTTTGCGCCCCCATGGAGGTTTTTAAATAGAAAAAAAAAATTAAATTAAAAAATCACATATATTTTATCTCTATACATTTTTTTATTATTTTTGAAAAAAAAATTAAATGCAAAAAAGTATAAAAAAAATTTACACTACGGAGATGCAAAGGGGCCCCAACACCAGGGCCCCATAGATTTTCTCTAATTTAAAACAGAGTTGCAAAAAGAATTGTAAAATGGTTGTCTATGTATAATTTTCATTTTCTTTCTCCTGTGTCAGTGTAAGACATCCCATTTCAACATGGGGGAAGATACCACTTGGCTAAATGGGCAGGTCTCAGACCTGCTTTGTATCAACAAGCGCTCCCACATTATGATAAGGGAAATGATATTATGCCACCTCACTTTGCCCCCCCATTTTGACCGCTCATGTTTTTTTGCTTAATGTTTAAGGAAATGTCCATTAATATTTTTTTTTATATTTTTTAAACATGCTTAAAATTAAAAACATAAAAATGGGCAAATTGCATAGGGGGCTCACCAAGTGAGCAATTTGAGGAGGCAGAGTAGCACTACTCTCATGATAAAGCCCAAGGACTGGAGCTCTACTCCCGTAGGAAAGGACTAGAGGGCAAGGTACTAATAACCTTTAGAAAAACATGCATTCGATTGTGACTCGAAAGGCTCTAGTTCAACTAATATATGATAGGACATATGCCATAACATTCCAATTTCTCAGACCTCAATAGTCTCAGGACAACATCATGATATAATCGGCAAAATCATCTCAGAATCATCAAGTGCTCTAACTCAATTCATCACAAGATTTACGAAGCCTTCGTGTTTCCAGTTTGACTACAAATTTCTTTATCTACCAAAATTTCGGAATCTCTGGAAGCATCATTTTATAGTTTATGCTATTAGCATTAGAGAAAGACAAAAAACAAGAACCACTAAAGCCGTTTGGATTAGGAGTTAAAAATAAGATGAATTGATATAAATTTTAAAAATTAAATAAAATAATAATATTATTATTATTTTGAAATTTAAAAAAAATTAATTAAAATTTGAAAAAATTTATTAAGATTTTTAAAAAAATTAATTAAAATTTATATTTTATATAAAAATTTAAAATAATATAATAATAAATTTGACATCAAACTGTAACTAATCTTTGAATTCAAAGAGGACTTAGATGAATGGAGCTCCGTACCCTCGATGAGAATCCCCATGAGAAGGGCTTCAGTCCCGGTAGTTGGGTACTTGAGCTTCCTTGCTTCCAACTCCCCCATAGCAAATGACTTGATTGCCCTCCTAGACCATCTGTTCTATTCACCCACTCAAATGATCAATCCCCATCAAGCCACCAACGAAAAAAATGCTGGAAAAAACCCCCAAAATCTAAAATCCAAAGAAAATTTTAACTAAACTCACTTGGGAACTTTTTCAGTCGAGGAAAGTCTCTCTGGGTTTCTGCAAAATCAGAAGAATCTGAAACAACAATTTGGGTCATCCAAAACCGGCAAAATTTTTCCGAAGAGTGGAGCTTCACAGTTTTGAGATTAAGACTTACGCAGTGGGGAGGCTGAACGATACCGTGGCAGAGACGGGTCGGCGTTTTAGTATGGAGGGTCTGATTTTGGAGGACTGAAGCGAGAGAGTGTTGGTGCCGAGCCATGGGTGAGGCAGCCCGAGTTGGCTGAGCCTGAGGGCCCGAACCAGACGCGAAGGATGAAGGTCGAATCGTCTTCTGCTATCGGAGTCTGAGAATTGAGCTGTCGTTACTGGGAACTTCGAGATGGTGCGAGCAGCCATTTTGACAAGAATACTGCGAGATTGTGCGAGCAGCACCGAATCGAAGATAGAGTAGAGAATGGGGTCGCATGGAAAACGACGACGTGTTAGCGGATCTCGTGACTCGTCCAGCAATATTTGGACTTGGTCACACAGTTTGGGCTGAGTGGGCTCGAAGCAAATCTGCATGGGACGGTTTGGAGGGCTAAATAAAAGGAGTACCAACAATCTGACACGCATGGGCCTAGGCCTGGGCCTAGGATTGCTTTGAACAAGAAGAGAATACCGAATAAATATAAATTATCCTGATCAAATATACGAGTAATGCCTGCATAATTTCAGGACGTTAAGTCATTTAAAAAAAATGAAAAACAATTTTTTAAGTTGATTCTACTTTTTGGAGTTTGACAAGTCATTTTTTTTACAATGAGATTGTACATTCGTATTATCTGTTTTTGTTTTTAGAACAAAGTTCTATGCATACATCCTCCGAGAACCTAAAAACTAGGCAAATAATGATACTTCATTTATTTCAGATACGGACACTCAAGATGGTGAAGGAAATAATGCGTCCCTAACATTAGAGTCATTCACAAGAGTCGTAGCTGATCCCTAGGTACTCCCCCCCTTCTTTGGCATTTCTTCAATGTAACAACAATTCTATGGATCAGGAAAATGGCCGATTAAAGTAGGTCTTAGACTTAGTTTGGATTGATAGCTTTTTAACTCTCATATTAAATATAATAAATAATTTAATTTTTTTTAATTTAAAAATAAAAATTAAATTAAATTTTTTATATGTTAATATCATTTTATTTTATTTTTATCTTATCTTTTAACTCAATTCAATTCATTTCGATTCAACTCAATATCTCAATATCCATATTCAAACCTCAACTAAATATAAAACCCAGGACCTCAGATTTACACCATGAAGTTAAGTGGTTAACCCAACTGGGTCTTCATCCATGCCTGCCAACATCCAGACAATTAGTCAGGGACGAACTTTACTGCAAGATCATGTGGTATCATGTGAACTTTACTGCGGGAAATTTTGACCTCTTAGGCGAAGGCAGATCGAGTACAGCAAATAGAAGAAATTCTTCACAAAATGGTACTGATCTTTTGCGTACCCCACTGCACATGATAACCATCAACCGACCGGCTGTGGAAGATCACCCCCTCCGCAACATGTTGCAGCAGATTGAGGAAGGGCTTAATACAGAGAATAATGAGATGTCTGAATGGTCAAATTAGATCTTTGACATCTTTAAGACTTTAATGCATCGATCCCAGTGGTGAAAGTCATCCGGAAGATAGATATGTTAAAGTAGATCCGGGGGACTTCGAAAATCTATGCATCATCATGTGCAGCAGTGCCAAGCAAAACTCCAGTCTCGTACATGGCGTGGGTCCCCCAAATACAAGGTTCGCATGTGCCCTTGTGCAGTAAGCGAGGCTCATGATAATGATCATGTCCTCTTTTTGACTTTTTGAATGATTTTTTTTTTTTATCTATTTTCATTTTTTTTTTTTTTTGGGTTCGTAATTTTTTGATCTAATTTTGACCAGATTGCCGTAAATTTGTAAATCGTTTTCTGAATGATTTCAGCCATTACGTAAAAACATGGTCTGGGTGGCGAAAGTCGGTGAAAAGAAAATCTCAGTTTAGATTTTATTGGTTTAGAAAAAAGAGTAGCTTTTAGTAATTGCAAAAATTAGGCTCGCTTGGATTTGAGAGTGGGTTGAACTCATCTCAACTCACTTCTATTTTATTATTATATTTTTATAATTTTTTATATAAAATATAAATTTCTATACACATTTTTTAAATTCCAATACATTTTTTTTAAATTCTAACATACATTTTTCAAATCTCAAAATAATAATAATATTAAAAAATAAATCAAATTCATCTCAACCCATCTCATTTCCGAATCCAAGTGGGGCATAATTGTATCCGTCTACCGTCTACCTGCATGCAGCATGCAGGTATTTGGGAGCTTGACAAAAAGATCAAAAAAACACAGCATCATTTGGGTCACAGATTCCAATTGTGTCAATGTCTCATTAAGTATTCAATTACTCTTTCATGCTAATTAGTTGACTTGGAGATTAACATATAAATAATATCAAAGAGTAGGCCGCCTAAAAAGTAAAAAGCAGCTAGCTAATTAGAAATTTAGAAGGGTACTTGTCATTGTGTTGCTAAAAAGGTTTAATTCTTTTAATTATAAGATGACAAATCACTTTTATGTTTGGTCAGTGTCGGCAAATCAGTATCTGATCATCTAAAGAATTAGTCGCGTGTTAGCTAGCTAGCAATCCATCCTCGAGAACGGAGAAATTAATTAAGTTCTGATTCTTCCTCTTTTGTTCATCATTTTAATTAATTCCTTTTTAATCAAACTACTTATTGCAGCTAGTTCTTGGAATGAAACAAGAATACTGCTCATTGACATGTCTCAGCTCAAAAACTATGATAACTTCTCCTATCAATATATTGAGAATATATATATATATATATAATTAGTGCTCAACCTTTCCTAGCTAGCTCGCTCCTTTTCTGGTTCATTTTTTCTTCTCTTGTTATTATTATTATTATTATTATTTATCACAAATATAAAGAAGATGGATGGAGAACCAACCACATGAGCCATATGATCAACTCCATACCTATAAGATGAGAGCATTAATATATAAAGGTTATACCTGGCTGGATTTATATTGTTTTCATCGAGCGAACATAATTAGGGGAAATTAAATCAATGTACAGTAAATAAACCCTATAATTTGCTAATTGCAAATTATTTTGCTATTCTTATAATTATTGCGTTGAAATTGTTCCACATCAATTGGAGAATAGGTGAATAGTCAATTTATAAGTATGAGAGAAAATTTAACTCACATTTTGAACTAGCTTTTGAGATTGAAAGATATCTAAAACTACTCAGCCTTAATATTAGAGCCAAGTTAATTTATCAATATTTTCTAACCCAATAATTTATTTGAAAAATGAATTATCGTTGCTCTGATCCAATACTCGATATGTGAGGAGAAGATTATTGGAATTATTCGGCTATATTGATCATGGAAGAGACTAGTAGTCAATTTATAAGTATGAAAAAAAATCTTATCTTTTTAATTATTAATTTTTGAAGTTGAAAAAGACTTGAGATTATCGAACACGTTAACCATTAGTAGTACTAAAGCAATTTCAATAACAAATAGATCAAGACTTTTACGGGAGACCAAAAAAAAAAAAAGTAACCTGCAGGCGCTGTGAAATATATATATATATATATACGGTTCATCAACAGGTTTTTTTTTTTCGTTTTTTTTTTTTTTTTTTTAATTCTTTGGTGGGTGTCGGCAAATCCAGGGATGGGTAAATTTAGGAGAAAGGCGATTTGGTGGAATGGGGCAAATCTTTTTTTCTCCAACGTTGGAGCTTGAAGAGTGACCCAGATAGATCTGTGTGTCCTTTCAAAGGGAGCCAAAACGGTCCCCCGAGTGGACACCTCTCACCTGTCAAAAACATGCACCGCCAAAAGCTACTCATCATCATGATCATCACCCATCATCATCATCTTCTTATTAGTCACTTCAATCTAAAATTAATGAACATTTTAATTAGTTTTTTAGAAGGTGTTCGATCTCCAGCTGGGATGAAAATGCTAGCATCTTTGTGACGGTTATGCGGAACCAAAACCCTAAAAGGTGATGGGAAACTGCTACTGATTCATGTCACCTGCAAACAATATATATTATTATGAGTTGTTACTAGGGCTACAAACGATCCGATCAAAAACGAATTCGAGTCGAATCGAGTCGAGTTGGACTCAAATAACTCGAGTTCGAGTTCGAGTTCGAGTTCGAGTTTGAGTTCGAGTCGAACTGAGAGTTTGTCGAGTCGAGTCAAACTCGAGCCGATCAAAGACAAGCTCGAGTCGAATCAAGTTATTTATCGATCTTTGTTTTTACTCTCTAACGAACAAGCCGAACTTAGTCGAGTAATTACTCGAGTTTCTTACTCTTTATAAATATTTGACTCAATAATTTTTTTGTGAACTTAATACATTATTATTGTAAAAAAATAAAATGCTACTTCTACATAAAGTAACAAAATATATTACTTATACAAAATATTAAAAATAATATATATAACACAAAAAATATATATAATAAAAGAATATATGTAAGAGTATATGCAAGATTATATATATGTATATAGAAATATTACGAGTATTATTACGAACTCAAAACGAGTCGAATCGAGTTTATACGAATCTTGTTCACGAACACAAATCGAGTTTATACGAGTTGAGTCGAGATTATACGAGTTTAGCTCGTTTAATATTTGAACTAATATTAGTACTCACGAACAACTCATTTATTAAATAAATCGAGTTCGAATCGAGTTTATACGAGTCGAACTCAAATTATTCACGAACAACTCTGTTCGTTTGCAGCTCTAGTTGTTACCCTTCAAGAACTTGGAATTATTATCGGGGGCATGATATATCTCTGGTAGACGATCAGCTAGATCCTACTTCCTCTTCGACTTTAAATTAATAGATCAGGATCATATACTTGTGCCTCACGTACATTATGTCCAACAGGCAAAATGCATCTACATACAATCAATCTTAATCCAGACAGCAAATTTTACCTGCATCGTGTATTAATGTCTCAATTGATTAGATTTATGTACGTACGTGATGACATGACGTCTATCCATATCTCAATTCATTAGATTTTTTTCTCCTATTTAAAATTAATCTATTACAAATATCTCTATTAATTAGATTTAGCGCCAATTTATTTTAGAGATAAAATTAAAAAATTTAAATTATCTCAAATTTATTATTATATTTTTTTAAAATTTTTATATAAAATATAATAAAAAAGTTCTATTTCTTCAAATTCTAAAATCAGTTTTTCAAATCTCCATACAAAATTAATATTAAAAAAATATTTTATAATAATATTTTTTTTATTTTTTTATTTTTATTTCATTTCATTTCTAAAATCAAATAAATCCCTTACATACCTATGTATCACTATCATCAGTACTCATATATGTCATGAATGAAATGCTCAAATTTTTTTCTAAAGATAAACACGTACAATCGGGCACAATGTTTTTACGAGATTATAATTTAATGTAATTATTTGTAATAGATTATTTATAAAGATGATAACTATTTGTAATGAAAGCATATTTATTTTTATAAAAAAATATTTTTTTTACGAAATAAGTAACCATTTCAAATTATATGCATAACGCTCAGACTTTCTTTAAATTTAGAGTTTGTTTGATTAAAGGAGTCCGTACCCTTTGAGGTTTCTTCAAATGGACATCATGAAGTTATGAATGAAATTTCCTTTAAAAAAAAGATTATAATTCGTTAAAATAGAAAAAACAATGCACGCGACATAGGTGTTGGGGGCCTCAGTCCAGTCCAAAGCATCAAAGGGGGTCTCGCCTTGCCTTGTTGCGCCTCCAATGACCGATTAGGCTTCCTTTACTTGGTGATGGTTCCCGTGCACCAACAATGAAATAATGAATGTTGTGACGTTAAGGTGATTAAGGGAAATGAATTGAGTTCGTCTTGACAATGGTTTAGGCGAGTTGAGTGATGTGGTGCACGACAATGGACTTGGATGAGAATAGGCGTCTCTTGCACTTGGTCTAAGGTTAGAAGATAAGTGTTTAGGCTAGAGTGAAGTGGGCGAAAATGCTAGAGTTTGGGTGATGATTTTCAGCCAAGGGTATGGGTGGTAAAATATGTTAGGGTTTGGTCGTAATATCAATCCTTTATTGAGTGTGGATTGATGGATTTGTGGGATAAGGTGGCTGAATATAATCTTGATGGATTGAGATTAGATTTTGATTACGGATTGAGTGGGTCTTTGATTGGGATTTGATTGGGGTTAATTGGATTTAATTAAGTCAATTAAGGGTTAATTAATCAATCAAACAATATATGAAAAGATTTAATGGATAAGGTGGCAAATGAGGTTCCGTTATGACACTTGTGAGTTGGCTGAATATGGCTTCTTATGGTAAGTAGAATATATGTGGCCGACTATGGGAGATTTGGAGTGGTCGAGTATGGAATATATGGAAAGTGGAAATTCGTGTGGATATGGAAAATCAAGTGGATGGGCGGCTATGGAGTTGGTGGGGGCATGTATGGCCAAGTATATAAAGTATTAGCTAGGGTTGGCCGAATGAGATGTTTGGAAAGATAGAAACTTCAAGAAATTTCAAGGGAAACTCAAGAACATACAAGAAAATACATAAATTTGTGAAGAACTTGAAAATCACTAGTGAACCTCTTGGAGTTTCGGCAATCACGCTTCAATGCACTAATCAACAACACTTCAACAATGCAATCACAACTTCACAAATAATGCAACATTCCTCTAATAAGGAATCAACTATCCAAAGAACTTCAAATGACTTCAAGAATAAAAAAAAAAAAAAACAAGAGAACTGAAACTTAAAAGAAACCTCAAAACTTGATAAATAAAATGATAAATGAATTATACATATTCACGAATTGCAAGTTGCAATTCTTTTCAAGAGGATTCACGAATTGCACTCCAAAAAACTCAAGTACAAAGCACCGAAGATAATCCAATCACAAGAGTGGCCGGCCTATGCTTTCTCAAAGAGTCTCTCAATTGTTCAAAATGTCAAAAGATGTGAAAGTGAAATCTAAATGTCTTATTTATAAAGTTTTACAATTTAAAAACCTACAATAGGTCCATAATAAAAATAATTAATTAAAATAAAAGGAAATGAATAAAATAACATATGCAATGAAAGATGATGGGCGCCTAAGTGATGTAATTGTGACATGCATGGCCTAGTGTGCGGCATGGCTTACGGTTGGGTTAGTCTGCATGACGTCTGGTTGCATGTAGTCCTGGCGTCTGGCTGCATGGCATGGCATGATGCCATGCATTGGTCTGGTGGTGTGCGCTGCATGGTGATGTGCGGGGTCTTCTGATAGTGGGCATAGCGGGGTACCATGTATGAGCCTGATGGCGGGCACAAGATAATTCTGTGTTGCTGCGTTGCGTGGTCCAATTAGGTCTTGGGCGTTGATGCTGCAAGATGCAGGCTAGAGCAGCGCGCTAGATGGCATGCATGGTGTACATGCCACTAGTCTAGCTTGCAAGACACTGACTGGAGTTATGCGCTGGATAGCATGTCATTAGCCTCGCTTGCAAGGCACAGGTTAGTGTCGCCCGCTGGAAGACATGCCTGTGAAGGCATGCCACTAATCTCGTTAGAGTTCACTTGTGTGTTAAGGCATGCAAGCAGACCAACTGTGATGATGTTAAGGATAATTAAAGATGGTGTCGAGGTGTAACTCAGGATCACTTGCCTAGGGGTTCTAACAACAAAACACAACACATGCGAGTGGATCAAAAAACACGTACATTAATCAATATTGGACCATGTTCAAATATCTTCTATTAATCCAAGTTATATATAAGTTATATATGGGAGAGGTGGAAATTATATGTTTAAGAGTGGTGCTATTTGGACCGCGAGTCCTTACCGATTTGATCGATCAGTGCATTTCAATTTTTTTGTTTTTTATTTTTTGCTTTTCTTTTAACCATTTTTTAAACATGTTTATACTTTTTTCTAAAAAAATACATATATTAAATCATATTCATTTTATTAATCACTAAGCAAAAGGAAAAAAAAAAAGGGTCAACTATCAGCCAAGGCATCAGTTCAATAAGCATTTCCCTATGCTTTCTTAGTATTGTTTTTCACAAAAAGACTAATATAAAAAACAATAAGGATCATCAAATTGACAATTCCGTATTCGAAATCGAAATATCTTCCCTACTTTGTAAGACAACTAGTACATGATGAGAAAATATAAGTAGATATATATATATATAATTATATATATGATCATTGATCATGTTCACATTTTACCAAACTACTTTTAAAGCTGGCCGCGGGTTCATAAGGTGAAGGCTAATTGTGAGTAGTTTGTTCACCTTTCGATTTCGACATTTCCACATCTAATTGGACAGGTTGAAAACCTTTTAATTAGGCCTGTCCACGTCTTAAGCATTCATTAATGACAACAAATATTTTAAAGCGAAATACTTTGAGAAAGTAATTCGTTCTTAGAAGAATCATTCACCAGCTGGCAGACTTGATTTAGTAACCTGTTAATTGCTATATATCGGATGGTGCGGATCGATGGTACGTGCAACCTTCAATTTAAGGATAAACATGATTTCCCATTTCTATGACATTATATATATATATATATATATATATATATGCTCTGCACGTACGATACATAGGTACATATATAGAGTGAAGCAACGTCGTCATGCTACCCATGAAGCAGACACCCATGCACGATCATATTCCAATACCAAATTCAAGATTAAAGCTGTCAAATTCCTTGTTGAACAAAAAATACAAAAAAAAGTAGATCGTTATCATATCTTCGATCGTGTACTAAGTGGCGGAACTAAAAATTTATTTTAGGGGATTAAGTAAAATTAAAATTATAATAAAAGATTTTTTGTTTTATTTTTATACATAATTGTTTTTGTGATATAAAACAATTTGATAATAAGATTTAAAATAAAAATAAAATATGTTTAATACAATATATGTGTTAAAAAAATATATGATATGTCAAAAATAATATATCATTAAAATAACATAAATACACTAATATAAATATATCAAAATATGTAAAAAAAAAATACAGAATATCTAAAATTATAATTTATGTTCTTTTAAAAAACACAAAATCATCAACTATTAAATTTAAATCTAAATTCTTAATTATTTCTCTTTCAATATAGACAACTAAATTATTTGCTACACCCTCATCATCGATTTTGTTGCAAAATCTTGTTTTAATAATTTTTAACGTGTCATCATATTATTAGATCATTTTATTTTATATGAGATGTATTTTATTTATTTTATTTTAAAATTTTTATAATTATACTTATAAGTAATTAATTTATAACAATAATTTTATAGAAGAGGGAGGGATCAAGATATTTTTTAGAAAAGAGATTAATATAATATGAGATTAATATCATCTTATTACATAATAAAAAATAATATTTATATATATATAATTTTTCAAAATTAATATATATATATTTCAAAATCATAGGGTCTGACTTCAAACAAATTAAAAATTAACATTGTTTAGGTCTGACTTTTTAAATGTCAAAAGTACTTAAATAAGTACTTTACTAGTACTTTGTATTCAGGTTATAAGCATGATCATGTACTGATAAAGTCGTTGCAGGTATTGGCATTCATATTGGCATTAATTTATTTGTTTGTGTACGCAATTTGTCTCCACTCCTTTACTTATTTTTATTGTGCATGCAATACCTGCTCATGTCTAGTAACCAATTACCTGCCTACCTATAATATATAATTAACTTCAAAATAATGTTTGGATTTGGATACGAGGGAAGTTGATATCACTTTAATTTATTTTTTTATATTATTATTAATTTAAAATTTAAAAATATTAAATTGAAATTTAAAAAATATGTATTGAAATTTAAAAAAAGTATATAAGAATTTGTGTTTTATATGAGAAATTGAAAAAATATAATAATGAAATAAAGATGAGTTGCGATGAGTCTTGAATCAAAACCAAACCTTATTGTTCATATATAACATCATTAGTTGGTGCACAAATCATTTATCATTACTTTGCATACTTGGTGAATCAACCAATCACTTTATGATTAAATTTTGATTTGGATTTCAAATTTATAACATAAGACGCATTGTGAAATAGCTCAACAAATATAACCCGATCATTCATCATATAGAAAAACTCCAATAATATGATCTGTTTCTATATTACTAATCTAAAAAGGTAAAACCTAGAATTCGATATGCCTTGAATCTACATTCTGAATGATAACCTAGAATTCAATCTTCATTATCTATTCGAATCTTAAATATATCATTTGGAAGTGATTCGATAATTAAATTTTCTTGAATCATTTTTTATTTTTATCGTTTTATTTCAGGTGCTATACTCCACATTAGGGGCGGAACCAGGATTTTATGTTTGGGGGGGCGATCGATAAAATGTGTACTATATATAAATTTTAAAAGGATGCTCATTAGTGATAAAAGTATCACATTTCGTTGTTATCGAACTCTCTAAACGTATTACTCTTTGAATTACCCACATCTAAAAAAAAAAAAAAGTATTTGTTCTTAACTTGCTCATATTTTTTTCATGATTAAAAAAAAATTATAGATCAAGAATAAATATAAGAAATTTTTAATGACTAATGATATATCGCTGTTAAATTTTTAACAAACTATATCTCTTAATTATATAATTAAGTTAGAGTGAGACTATATAAATGAATATAATCAATCAATTTTGACAATTATATAAATTTATAATTATTTTTTTTTAGAATTAGACTGTTAAAATAATTTTGAGACTAGGTGAGTTGAAATTTGAATTTCAACAAAGCTAAAAGTTAAAATAAAATTATATATATATTGAAATTAGAGAGAATAATTTTAATAAAAATTTGAGAGGGTAATTTTTAATTTTTTTATAATTTGAAGAGTAATTTAATATTATATATGTGTAAATATATAAACTACATAATTTTTTTGAAAAATTTTGGGGGGGCCGTAGCCCCCCAACCACCAACGTGGGTCCGCCCATGCTCCACATTATGGTTTGGAATGAGTCTAATATGCTTATTTTGATTCTCTTATCTTGTAGATGTAAACTTATAAATGCCCAATGAGTCAAGTTTAAGTTGGATTGATTGACCGTAAGAGCATTTGCAATCGATCCCTTATAATAGGGATCTCCCTATTATTTGGAATAGTCCATTTTGATCTTCACATCTATTTTTTAAAAACTGAAGAAAGTTTGATATTGTGAACAGTGGTATATCATAATTGGAAAACCACTATTCCTCTTTAAAATATTGTTCACATTTTTATTTATTGTGTTTTATGAAGAATAGTATTATTATTTGAAATAAAATGGTAAGAAAGGTAATAAAAAATAATAGAATAATATTATATTAATAGATGAGAAAAATTATAGGAAATGAGATATAGAAATTTTTTTTTGAAGAATTTTAGAGAATGTGATGTGAATGCTCAAAGTAATTAGTATCCCCAAATCCTATACGTACAAGAATTTCCAATTTCAAATTAATGCTTCTTTTTTTATATGCTAATTAAAGAAATAAATATTTACAAAGCAAACCATTTTTACTAAAATAAATCATCCTAATAAAAAAAATAAAACCATCCGGAAAACCACTCCTTTACCAATTTTTTTATTTTTTTTGTCAACAAATGTAAGAAAACATTTCCCTTGAGCCACACATAATCAGTCAATTATCACATGCATCTACTTTGACCCTAAAGTTTGGTTTCGAAGCTGCAAAACCCGCCATTGAAGCGGAAACCCATCAAACCAAAATAGGCACAAACCACAGTCAGAACCGCAAGAAATCCGAAATTATAGGGTTCGGATAATCTTTTTATATATATATATATATATAACATGTTTGACCACGTTGCACAGAAAACATGCCCGGAGTGTCTCACGGAGAGATATGCGGCGCCGCTGTACACAATCCCAACCTACTAGCCCGGCCAACAAAATCCCCGAGCCATGTGTGAGTCCCATTTTCGAATTTCGCGCCAGTGCACTAACGGTCAAAAAAGCAAAACCGAAGGATAGAGACCCGAGCGGGATTTTCAAAAAGAAAAAATATCGGGAATCCTTTAAAGGGATTCTACATTCATTATTAAAAAAAAATGTAATATAAATCTACTTTATAAAATTTTAAATTCAAAAAAAAAAAATTAAATTTCTATTAATTTTTTGTAAATTTATAATAACTTTTAGTTTAAAATATATATATTTTTTCATTTTGCTCTTATTGTAAATAAAATTTATCTTTTTTAAATTATTGTTACATTGCCGACATCCTAGCTGTCACCCACGTGTCGCCACTCCTCTTAACTCTCTGGGCCTCTCCTCGTACGTTACAACCTTCATCTCCTATGCCAAAAGCCACTGTTTTTCCCGGTCTCCAATATTTTGCACCCCCCACCGTAACAAACTTTCCACGTCGAGCACGTGGGCCCGCACTTTGCTTTTTAGTTTTCCCTCCATCAATATCGATCTGAATCTAATCCGTGATGATATGGACCCACCAGCGGCTTATTTGGCGGGAAACGGTGATCTTCCCGCCAACAGCGCTTGAATAAAAAAGAAAAGAATTGCCTCCCAAACATAACGGCAGTTGAGTTTTGGTAATTATAGCAACGCCACGTGGCCAAAATGTCGTAACGGAGAGAATTTATGTTGAGGTGAGGGGAGGGGACCGTTACCGTTGAGACTTGAGACGGCATCGCGGTCGGTGGCGGAGACATCGGCCAACAAGAGAACGTGTTTTGTGACGGGATGGCACGTGATAGTGAAGACAGAGGGGTCAGTTCATGGGACCCACGCGTTGCTGGTTCATGACAGCAATTGAGGGTTGACATTGCTCCTTGTCCAACACGTGTCGGAGAGTTTTTAGCATCTGCAATTAAATAAAAAAAAAAAAAAAAGACATAATAAGTCCGAAAGCGTGCCTCCACGACTACGTTACGAATGATGCGCCTAATTGTGCTTTGCACAAACCCATCCATTGTACCCCTCAGTGCCCCTCACTCTGACAGAAGCGCTGCATTTGGGTGCCCCTTTCACCCATTTTTGTCAGGTGTCCATATCAACAACCATTCGTTATTCATAATCATTTTTCTTTTTGTTTTTCATAGGAAATAATCGATTTTTCATATAAGATGTCAAGTTCATTCATTTCAAGCGTAGACAAAAAAAG
The DNA here is from genome assembly GCA_036559045.1 of Platycarya longipes. Lineage (NCBI taxonomy): Eukaryota > Viridiplantae > Streptophyta > Magnoliopsida > Fagales > Juglandaceae > Platycarya > Platycarya longipes. The sequence goes on along the minus strand of CM071799.1, from coordinate 9,325,128 downwards.
AATTTCCGTTATAACTTTATATACTACTCTCATTCCGTTTATTGGGGTAAAAATCTCAAATTTTCAAGTTACAATAGTTTGCGCATTGGAAATGAATTATTCAAATCTAAGTTGAACATTAAAGTCGATCAGATATCCATTCAGGTTTGATTTAAATTAGAAATTAAGATGGGTTTATCTCATTCATCTCAAATTTATTATTATAATTTTTTAAATTTTTATATAAAATATCATATATAATTTAATTTGTTTTCAACTTTAATTCAATTTTATAAATTTTTAAATAATAAAAATAATAAAAATAATATATTAAAAATATTTTATTTAATTTAATTTTTCAATCTAAACGAGATCTTCTTTAAGAGTTTAATCAAGCAAACGTAAAGGATATATGACGTGATTTACATGTACTGTATCATGTTTAAAATAAATAAATAAATAAATCAAAATATCTAGGAGGTTCATATCAAGCTGGATGAGATGACTAATTTGTCCTCTAGACGAGTAAACGTAGCAGGAGAATATGCTTTATACTCTTATCACTTATGCCACTCATTAACACGACTTGATTTCAACGTATAGGATTCGAATCTTCTTCGTTAAACGGAATCTGGTGCTAAATTACTCAGTGGCCCTCATTGGCGGTTACTTCAGTAAAGAGACACGAGGGTATTGTGATGGGAATAAAACGGTTATAAGCAAGAGCAAATATCAGGGGACGACGATAACAACCAAAATAAAAAGAAAATTTTTTATTCATTATCCTTTTCATCATATATTATATATATTTTTATTTTTAAAATTTTTTTTATCAAATATTTAATATATAAATATTGAATAAAAGAATTTAATTAATTTAAATCTAATTTATTTTTAAAGATGAAATGAAATAAGATAAGATAAAAGTGAAAAAAATTATTATAAAATATTTTTTAATATTAATTTTATATAGAAATTAAAAAAAATGGTATGAGAATTTAAAAAAATTGAATTATTTTATTATATTTTATATAAAAATTAAAAAATATATAATAATAAATGAAAATATAAAAATATGTTTTGAATTTTTGATTTTATCTTTTAAAATAAGCAACATCTTAAAATAATAAATTTAAAATAAATTAAGAAAATAAAAGATATGATATATAGTATGAAAATGATAAATTATAAATCACAAACAAAAAAGCGGCCGATACAATGACACAGGAAAAGCCGATACGGCCGGTGTTATCACGTGCGGCTGTCATAATCAATGACCGTCGGTAAAATCACAGCGTGATTACAAAGTCATCTCGAGGGGCTAGGCGAGGCCCAGGAACCGCCACGTAGGACGTTCCTTCACGTCCATCAAGGGACGCCCTCTTAACACGTATTTTAAGTCTAGCGCCGCAAACCGACGCTTGAGATGCTCGTCTGGCATCCGAGCTGGACTTACTAACCACCACCCTAGGCGATCGGTCGACACGTGACCCTTGGGCCTTGGTTGGTTGGACGAATTGTGGAGGGAGTGCCAATGTAGCAATGAAACTATGTCGTTTTACCGCCGGGGAAAAAAAATAAAAATAAAGAACTTGGTTGAGCGGGTGCAGGCTTCGGACAGCGCGCCTATTGTGAGCTCTGTTTTTTTTCCCTACCTTTTTCCTTTGCTTTAATACGCGTGAAAAGGAAATTATTAAATAATATATATACCCCCGGATAGGCAGAGAGTTGAGAACAAGGCGTGCTTTGCGCTTTGAGAGTGTTGAGAGAGAGAGAGAGATCAGTGGCTCTTCCACCGAGAGAGAAGTTTTGTAAGGTTTGTTTACGGCGATTTGGTCGAAGTTTAAAGTGAGAGTTTGAGAGAATCTGGCACCTCTGTGTTTTGTTTCGTTAATAGCCAAAGTGAGCGTTATTTTTGGGGGTCGGAGTTTCTTTGGTGCTTCTTCGAATATCTCGTCGTTTTTAGAGAGACAAGCTTCTGGTGGGCTGATATAAAAGGAGAGAAACTTCAAACTACACACTGTTCAAGAGAGCCGGTGTTTTGGGGGCTTTTGATTTTCCAGTGCTTTGTTTTCTTTCTTCTGTTTTACCTTTGTAATTGAAGGAAGACAAGGATAGAGATGGAGTGGCCAGCTTGTGTGGACGAGTACGAGAAGCTTGTGATCCGGATGAACACTCCCAGGTCTGTTCCTTTTCCTTCTTTGAATTCCAGCCTCTGGGTCTGGATCTCGACCTCTTGTTCCCTCGCACAACACCCCCCCCCCCCCCCCCCTTTTTCTCTCTTTTACACCCACAAACTCTTTAACAGTGGGTTCTATCTGGGTTTCTGGTTTTGCCATTTAAAAAGACGGGTCTATTTCTGCTTTATTTTCCGTTTTTCTTCTCGGTTAGGCCTCGATATTCATGAGATTTCCTAAGACACAATTTCTTTCGTTTGCTGCGCATGTTTCCTTCTGGCTATAAACTCCTGAGCTTGCTTTTGGTTTGTGGTTTTAATTATTTTTGACCGTTTCAAGGTGAATGTCGTAGGAATTCAGACGATTTTCTATTTGATTTTTTGTTAGTGAAATTAATACCTTTGAAAACGTGGTACCTTTGATAATTTGAACTTCGGACTCTCTGTTTCCCATCTAGGAAAACATTTCTTCAGAAACACGCCCGAGATTCAATTTATCTGAATAGAATTCTTTAGTCCTCCATCAGTTTAACGTATTTTTTAAGCCAGTTTTCTACGGACAATAATTCATTGATTTGATTCTTTTAAATATTTTCTGACTTTTCCACCCCTTTCTTTCTCTCCGAAAATTCTTTATTCCTGCAAAGACTTTCAAAGACCTCTGTTTATCTGTAGTTCCAAAATTTTGGAGAACAAAAAAGTTTGCCTCTGACTTGACCTTTCTACCATTGCGCAGGGTCGTGATCGACAATGCCGTGTGCCCAACTGCGACTTTGGTCACGGTGAGCCTTCCACGAAACCCTCAAAGATAATCTTCCAAAAGAACAAAGAAGCTTCCCAATAGTGACTAAAATCATTGTTTTTCGCTCGTGCTTGATTTACAGGTTGATAGCGCTAGAAGACATGGGATTTTACTAGAGGCCGTGCAGGTTCTCACGGATCTGAACCTTTCTATAAAGAAAGCTTACATATCTTCGGATGGAAGGTGGTTCATGGATGGTAAGAAAAACCCACTTCTTCAATGGTGTCCTTGCCAAATTTCTGGCACGCTTTAGCGTCTTCTTTTTTTACTTAGAATTTTCGAGTAAAAAACATGTTCATGCTATTTTCCACGAAGTTTCCGACACATGGATTAACATTTTTTTTCTTCTTTGGGCTCAGTTTTCCATGTGACTGATCAAGACGGAAACAAACTGACGGACGAGAGCGTTATCAGCTACATTGAGCAGGTAATTTCAGAGTCATTCAACGGTTAATTCAGTCCCCCTTCTGTTTTTCTTCAGTTCACGTGGACTGAAATTGATCGATATTTTTCTATTTGACAGTCCATGGGCACCATTCACTACGGTCGAACCAACGACTATAACGGCCTAACCGCTCTGGAGTTAACCGGAACCGACCGCGTCGGTCTTCTTTCCGAGGTATTTGCAGTGCTGGCCGACCTTCAATGCAACGTAGTGGAGGCCAAGGTTTGGACCCACAATGGCCGAATCGCATCACTGATATACGCAAAGGACTGCGACTCGGGGTGCCCGATCGAGGACTCGCAAAAGATAGACCGAATCGAAGCTCGTTTAAGGAACGTGCTCAAAGGCGACAACGACATACGGAGCGCCAGGACTTCTGTCTCTATGGCAGTCACACACACAGAGAGGAGGCTACATCAGATGATGTTCGCGGACCGTGATTACGAGAGGAAGCCGATTTTGAATCAGGGTTCTGATTCCACGGTTGTAACGGTTCAGAATTGGGCCGAAAGGGGTTATTCGGTGGTGAATGTTCAGTGCAAGGACCGGTCCAAGCTGTTGTTCGATATTGTTTGTACGCTCACGGACATGGAGTACGTTGTTTTTCATGCCACTATCAACTCTGCTGGAGAATCAGCGTATCTGGTACGTACATATTTTTGTTTAATAAAATAGCCCATTTGGGGTTTCCAATTTATATCAGTCTCTGTTCAAAACCTTGAAAAGCTCTTGTATTAATGTTTGTTTTGTTTCAGGAATTTTATATTAGGCACACAGATGGGACACCAATTAGTTCTGAACCAGAAAGGCAACGTGTAATCCAATGTCTAAAAGCTGCCGTTGAAAGAAGAGGTTCTCAGGTATTGTGCACATGTTCTGTTTCATTTCTCCATTAGGCGAGTTTTGACGAGCAGGCCTGCAGAAGCAGAATGGTAATGAATGAGTCTGATTTTACTTTGTTTTCGTTTACAGGGTGTGAGGCTGGAATTATTTGCGGCGGACAGGCAAGGGTTGTTGGCCGATGTAACAAGAACATTCCGAGAGAATGGGCTTAATGTGACAAGAGCCGAGATATCAACGCAGAGTGACATGGCTCTCAACTTCTTTTATGTAACTGACGCGATTGGGAACACTGCAGACCCAAAACTCATCGAAGCTGTACGGCATAGAATCGGATTGAGTAACTTGAAAATCAAGGAATTGCCATTACTTTGTCAAGAAAAGTTAGAGAGGGAAGAGCAAGGTGTTGGGATAGGTGGGGCCGTGTTGTTATCACTGGGGAGCTTAGTAAAAAGGAATCTGTACAACTTGGGATTGATCAGATCATATTCTTAATCTTGGATTTGTAGCATAATATTCTTTGCTTCAGGTTTGGGCTTTGTGTACATAAATAGAGAGACAGAGAAGGTGGGGGAATTTGGTGATGGAAGTTGTTGCTATAGTTGGTTGGGTTTGGTTGATTTATTAGATAGGGAAGACACCATTTTCAAATGCTTTGCTTTATTCGGAGGAGGGTTTTGAATTAATGTGTAGGGGAAAAGAGGTGGCAAAGTGAAAAGGGTGCTTGGTGGGTGTTGGATTGAAACAAAAGGATTAGGTAGAAGAAAATAGGGCGGCCATTTGTTTCGTTACAGTAGCTCAAAATGTGTACATAATGACTTTGTTTAAGTTCCTACTTATAATTGGTTGACTTCATTTTTTGCACGATGGTTTTATTTAATTTAAACTCTCTTCCTATATATCCTAAAGAATATTCTCTCATTGAGTCTATCATTCGATTTTATTTTATTTTATTTTATTTTTGGGATGCCCTCAACATCCTTTGCCCCCAAACCTCTCCTTGAATTGAATAAAATGACTAATTTTAGGTATTTAAAATCTTGCACAGTTGCACGCACCGGTCAACATCCGGATGCATCATAATATATAAACAATTTCATCTGTCCGAAACAATTCTTGGGTCTACCTGTGGGATTGGATATTTTATATCAAATTCGATTAGGTTCGGTTGGGATTTAAAATTTATTTTTATTTTATTATTATATTTTTTTAAATTTTCTATACAATACAAATTTTTATAAATATTTTTTAAATTTTAATACACATTTTTTAAATTTCAATTCAATTTTTTTAAACTTTTAAATAATGAAAATATTAAAAAATAAATAAATTTTATATTAATTCATCTTATCTTTAATTTCAAATAAAACCTTAGTTATCCAAGACAATAGTTTTTCAAATTCTTTTATTTTTAAATATTTGAAGAGAATCTGTCAGAATACACAAATTCATTTACGATCACTTCTTTAATTTTTAACAAAAATAAAATAATAAAATAAATCTATACGAGAGGTCAAAATGAGCGGGAAACAAAATTAGGGGCCATTTTCCTTTTCAATTCAGCCACTCCTACATTACTCTATGAAATTCAATCACAATACTAGATAGAAAATAGAAATATAGACGCATTATGCGAATCTCACAATACTTGGAAGTTTTGAATAGTGTAAACTCCACGTGGATTTCTCTTAACACATTAAGGTAATAATTAATGAGACTGCCTTCCGTGCTTTTTTCTTTTGTGCACTGTAGGAAACTTTGTGGAGTTCATAATGTAGAAAGTAAATAATAAAATAAATATATAAAAGAAAATAGAAGAAAAAATGAGAGATAATCTTAAGGCTACATATTTGCTATACTGAATTTATTGAGTACAGAATATGTCTACACATTAAAAGGGCTTTGAAAGAGCAGGTGACCCGAATCATGGAGTAACTGATTTTCATTAATGTTTGTGGAGTTAGTATGTGTGACTTTACTTAAATTTGAATCGACTGGCAGTTATTTATATATATATATATATATATATATATATGTAATAACTATATGCCGAGGTTATATGGTTGGCACTCATAAATGCCACCCGATAACATGTTACTGCGCCTACCACCGTCACTCGTCAGGGCCCCCCTCATAAACGTTCACGTGCAAAGGAAGGAAAAACAAGGTTTCGAATTTTATAAATAAACAAAATTATTTTAAAGCAATTAAACTATAAAAAAATTTAATTTAAATTAGGGCCATATAAGTTAATTAGACATTCCAAGTTAAGGCCGTTACAAGTTAATTTTAATTTTGTCTTGACTGTGATTGCCAATATATATGTAGTAGATAGTCTACATTCAATCGTTAATAGACATACTTTGGAGTGATATACTTGTTTTTTAGCATAATAATTCAGCCAAAATGTAGATACTAATTACTAACACAAGTGGATGCTTTGTAATTTGTATTCTAATAAGATCTGACAAATTAAGATTCGTGGCGAAGTACATAGCCTCTCAATTTGTTTGGCACGATGGTTTCTAAGATATTATAACTTACAACAAATTAACTCCAAGCCTAAATTATTATAGCCTATGATTGAATAGATTAAAGCTCTAAATCACGCCTGATTATTTATTGAAAATGGAGACAAATTATAGTTTTAAATTTCGTACAGTATCGAAATAGTGGTCGATACAGAAATTGAATCTATTTTGTACCGACTGGTATTTCAACCATACCGATCATGTGTACCAGCCTGTATCGAATTTCAGTATTTCACTTTTTTTTTTTCATTTCTTTCTATTTTTTTATCTTAATTTAGACTAGATTATTTACATATATATATAATTTATTCATATATTGACTATTATTTTGAAATATAAAAAGGAGCACGCACTTCACCGTTTAGCAAAAACTCCAAACGATAATACGATCGGCGAATGGGTCAGGGTCGGCTCAATATATATTGAGGCCTAAGGCGAAATTTAAGTTAGTCATTTATAATTATATATGATATAATAAAATATAAATTATTATATGAAAATAAAATGAGATTTTATTTAAATCTTTAAATAATATTATTTTAAAAAAATTATATTTGATAAGATAATTTATATGAAACGAGACCTTAAAACAAATTTTGTACCTTAATTTAGTATAATATTAATAAAATTATTTTAAAATATAAATCATTCATTGTATTAAATATTAAATTTAGATTATGAGGCCTTATACACGTTGAAAAATATAAAAACTATTTAAATTTTATTTAAAAAAAAACTCAAAAGAAAAATATCTGATCATTTTTATTTTTGGAGGTCTTGTGTAATGTGGGATCTTAGGCAATGACCTAAATGGCCTTATGATTAAGCCAACCCTCGGATGGGTAGAATGCCGACACGCTGTGTGGTGGCCTTTGGACGTCCGAGTCCTTCAATCCTGCAAAACAAACATTCCAAAAATTCAAAAACCACCATCACCAACTATAACCAAAAGTGATGGCCGGAAAAAAAAGAAGATAAAAGGAGGAGGAAGAAGTTGGAGTTTTGCTCCCCCTTACGCCGGCAAAGAAACTTGAAGAACTCTAACCCCGCAAAGAAACTATTGAGAGAGAGAGGAGCTATATTCTCTCATCTTACTCGCAAATATTGTTTTCATGCTTAAATAATGTTGTTCTTGTCTTACATTTTGTCATTTTCAGCCATTTTAATTACTATTAAATTACTAATCCAATAGTTGCTGGGACATGGATTTAGTGGTAGAAGTTTTATTCAACACGCGGTGCTAAGCTGTAGGATTCTATATATATGTTACAAAGTAGTGCTGGCAAAGAGGTGCCGGACGACTCGAGGAACTTAGGTTTTTAACTTTAGGCATGAAAATGAAATGTACCGTACGTGACTGGTGAACATGGCGCTAAGCGCGGCGGTTTAAGTGGGGGTGGCCGAAATGGCCAATTATATACTGATAAAGAGTGAGTGACAGCATGAAAAATCACGTGCAGAGTAGTGTATCATGACTCTCTTTGACTTGAACACCTCTGTGTTTTTTTTGTTTCTTTTCACATTGGCTCTGCTTTTCATGATAGATTTGCCTTCTGGTTGTCTATCTGCCTCTCTGGAGATGGTGAAATTAGGCTACATATCACATGCGAGGTTTTGATATCTTGACTGGTTTTGGGGCTCAAAAACCATGAAGGAAATTTTCGAATTTTGTGGGAGGGAGAAATATATTTATGAGTGGAAGTATTTTTTTTTGTAATCTCTCCCAAAAAAAAAAAAAAAAAAATCACGGACATTTCATTTTGATTTAAGGACGATTTGTTTTTAAAATTGAATTTTATTATTTATAATTTATTTTATATTTATAATTTATTTTAATGATTTATTTTAAATTTTAACTTATCTTAATTATTTATTTTATTATTATTCATAACTCATCTTATTTTATTTTTAAATCTAAACAAACTTTTATTGTTACTTCACATATAGAAAATTGTTCACATACAATATTAATGAATTTGTTGCAAATAGTAGATATAAAATAAGAGAAATGATGTTGTGTAATATTACGTAATTATTTTAAAAAAATAAGTATAATATATAATTTACATAAAAAAGAAATATATTTTTTGATAATAAATTTTATTTTTTTTAAATAATTACGTAACATATACACTGACTGCACTGTTATATGTATCATTACTAATAAAATAAGAGAAATGATAGATGCAGTCATGGAATTGCAAGTGGGGTGCAGTCGCTTTGGAAAAAAGTAAATATATATGGGATCCACGTGAAAAAGTTAATTTTTTTTCTTAAAGCGATTGTACGTCGTTTGCAACTCCACGACTGTATATAGCATTACCATAAAATAAAGAGAGCAATTTGAGGCTTACAATCCCAATCTAACAGTACATCAAGACCGAACGTCAAAGAGTCAATCAAAGCATTGCTACATAATGCAGCTGCAAAGCAGCAAAATGAGGTGTCAAGGCAGCAGCATTTGTAGCACCAGTCCGCTCAGTAATAACGCTGGCTGCCTATGATAGCCCTAGCGATTCAATGCCAAACACCACTGACATACATAAATGTGGCCGAGGCACTCATTTCTCAACTTGTTCCAAAGCTGCATCCTTTTTCACCTACCATTAATTTCAGAAGATTGTCCACAAACCCCACTACTCAGATTCTGCTGGAATATTCATTCCCAACCTTTATTAAGCAAAACCTAAAAGAAGGTGCTCCTCGTGACTTTAAATGACAGAGAATACCTGCCAACCCGTTATTATTATGGGTTGATCCTTTGAGTGTAAAATGAAAACTGGCAGCATTGCCTTCAAGTTTGGAAGGAAATAGATATTATATAAGAAAATTATTTATTTTTAATTAATTAATTTTAATAAAATAATTATATATAGATAAAATAAGTTACAAATAAATTTTTGTTATAATAAATAGTCTTTTATAACAAATAATTGATTATAATTTTTTTTTTTTTTTTTTGTAGTGACTAGTGAGGTTTAAAATGTCATGAAGTACCATCCCATCACATTTATGTTTTACAGTTGAAAGTTAGGGTTTTGATGCTTTATGCTTCCAGCTTGAGGCATAATTTTAGTGCATATATGTGCAAGTAGCACATGGGGTAAGTCGAGGTGTTTAATTTACTTAAAAGCATACAGCTAAGATTTAGTGCATGCAGTGTCTAATGGATGTGTCGTGCGTGCCTTACTGACAAGCAATTAGTCTGCGAAATAATTGAGCAAAAGCGTGTTAGAATCATGAATTCCTTTACCTGTAGACTTGCCCAAGAAAAAGATTCATTTATTGAGCAAAAAGGCTTAGAGGATTGATTCATTTACAATTTAAATACAGAAAAACAGTTTTATCTTATTTTATGATTTTATTGTTATAAATTTTTTAAATTTTTATATAAAATATAATAAATAATTTTTTTAAAAAAAATTTCAAGATAATTATAATATTAAAAAATAATAATTTATTTTTTATATAAAATTACCCATCCCTTCTCAATATTTAAACAGGGCAGTAGCATGGGTAGTTTAGTACCAAAGAGTTGAGACAAAAAGGCATGCACGAACGTCATATATTATCCGTACCATACCAAGCTACCAAGAAAGAAAGAAATAAGACAACACATAAATTTATCTTTCGTATTATGCATGTCTCCAAATTCTTTGGGGGGCATTATAAAAACATAAATATATATATATATATATATATTATTTTTAATGATTTCTGATTAGAGAATCAACAAAGCGGTTGCTTAGCAATGAGACTTGTATTGGAATCTCGATGATCTTTTATGCTTTTGCTTGTCCTTCCTACATAGTATATATGGACTACTATGGTCTCTTTTTTTGTTATGTGTTCACGCAGGGGCGGAACCAGAATCTAATGTTTGGGAGGGGCAGTGGATCGACAAAATGTGGTACGTGTGAGTATAAATAACGTGTATTTTTTACGCAGAACTATATATAAATAATAATTATACATAATAAAATTGTATACAAAAAATACATTTATAAAATATATCCACATGATCAATATATATACAAAAAAATGCATTATCAATAGGCTAAGTAAGTGATTAGGAAAAAACATTATGTTCGGATTATACTCTATCACATAAACGGCAAAGCTTTCACCTTTTTTCTTTGTTATGATTATCAAACTATCAAAAATATTAATTTGTATCATATTATCCTGACAGTCCACCCTTCATAGTTTTTCTTGTCCTTTTCAACCATTAAAATCGTGTTAGTGGGTAATTTTTTTTCCTTTATTGGGGCAATGTTTTTTCATTTATATGATAATTAATTTAAATATACACTAACTTTAATATACACAGATAGAACTAATTTTATTAGGGTCCCTGCTAATTAGTATACTCTTTCAATTGGTATCATAATCAGGATGATCATCATCCAACCAGTCTAATGGGCCAATGGCAAAGGGGCGAAAGCTCAAAGCAGCGACTTTTAAATCAGCATATAATATCAGTATACACACAAAAGTGAAATGAAAGCTAAAAACAGCTCAAACATTGGATTGATATCTTTCACTCCTGAGACTTGAGGGCCGAAGGATTGACTAATAAATTAATATCTTTCAGTCCTGCAACAACTAGATGGCAACACGCAACAATGCCAACAGCAGTGCACAACAGTACTATAGTGTGCAACTCTACAAGCAGGGGTGTATATTATGCTGGACAATAGAATGGACTATAAGTCTATAGGCTGTAACTCCAAAAAGTATTAAGAGAGTCGGCTGTAGTCTGACATTTTAGAGACCAATTTCAGTAGTTAGTACATGTGGAGGGGGCTAATTTCAGATTTGGGGGGCTAAGTTTAGTAACAATTTCATAGGTAGTAGAAAAAGTACATGCTATATGAAATTTTTAAACAAATTTGGGGGGCTACTACTAACGTAATTCCGCCCCTGTGTTCACGTAACTTTGAAGTTTATGGCAATAAAAATAAAAATAAAAACATGTGGGAATGCTCTCTCTTTAATCTCATTATGGCCCTTCTCCGTACCTAGTAGGGCTGCTCTTTAAAGTATCAGAATCTTAGCTGTCTTTGGCTATTGGCTAGTTGTCATTGGATATATACTACGTACATTGATAGATCGAACCATTAATTAAGGTATAGTGTATATATATATATATACTATACCTTAATTAATATATATTATTGGCGGGTCCTAAATTACGATATTAAAAATAATGAGCCTCACTAGTTCCCCAACAAAATTAAATAGTTGCAGCATGCTGTACTTTACCAAACAAATTTATAAACAATTACGAGCTCATATACTGGCGTTCCTTGAAAATGGCAAAGTACACGTACCTAGATCTCCCGCATATAGGATGAACAAGATGTTGTGCCGAGCGCACACACCAATAATGACAATCAAAGTAAACAAACACACGATCAAGCAAATATAATACATAATTTATGTAGTTCGGCAACTTATTTATGTCTATAAAGCTACATAAATCATATTAATTAAAAAAATTATAGTTACTCAATCTCAACTCATTTTTTATAAAACTTGTATTCTCTCGCTCACATAATATACACTTACTTAACAATTATTCTATCTAAAAAATATGTTAAAAAATAATCAACAATAAAACAAATATTACTTGCATCTTTCTAGTAAACGGTATTGGAAATCCTTATTGAAAAATTTGGATCAACTTTTGTTCAAGCGATATGTTGAGCACGCCTTGAGATAGAACTCATGGGTTGAGCTTCGCTCGAGTCCATTGTCGAGCATCTTGAATAAACTCACGAGTTGAGATTTGCTCAAACAACAATCGAGTGAACTCTTTATTTCTTGATTTTATGCTCACAAATTAATATAAATTTTATTTGTATATGTGTATTGTATTTAATTAATCACATGTACTCACATGCACCATGGTTAGCATGCACTTTAGTTGGCTTAGTATAAAATGCTTTTTCCTTTATTTTGTACATTTTAGTACATGTTAATGAGATTTGAGGTATTCTAGATTCTTCCTTTATCATGGTATCAGAGTAAATTTCTCCTGCCCCTTTCGAAACCCTAGTTTAGCGATTCAAACCCTAGCTTTGCGATTTGAGATTGAGCATGGCTGTTGATGCTCCTCTTCCTCTTTCTTCTTCTACGCCACGTCACATTTCTAAAGATTATTTGAATCCCTATTTTCTTCACAATGGTGATTATTCTGGTGCCGTTCTTGTCTCTCAGCCTCTGACTAGAGACAACTATCTCACATGGAATTGTTCCATGTCCATGTCTCTTATATCCAAAAACAAGTTGTGTTTTGTTTATGGCTCTTTACCAAAGCCCTCTAAATCTGATCCGTTGTATCGTGCTTGGATTCGCTGCAATACTGTAGTTCTCTTTTGGCTTCTCAACACTATATCGAAAGATATTGCTTCTTCTATTTTATACATCGATTTGGCAGAAGAGATGTGGTTAGATCTGAAAGAGCGATTTGCACAAAGTAATCGATCTCATATTTTTCAGGTCAGAAAAGCTATAGCATTCTTAACTCAAGAATCATCCTCTGTAAGTAAATACTTGACTCGGCCTAAAAGTCATTGGAAAGAAACGGTTCATTTTCGTCACATGCCTTCTTGTTCTTGCGTGCTATGAGGAAAGTAGTTGAATATCAGCAAGAGGATTATGTTTTACAATTTGTAATGGGACTTAATGAGTCATTTGCTTTTCTTTGGAGTCAGATCTTGCTTTTTGATCCTTTTCCACTTATTAATAAAAAAATTTCTTTGCTTTTTCAAGAGGAAAAATAACGTGAAATTGTAGCTGATTCTTTACCTTCACATGAGGCTATTTCTATGTTTACTAACTGTGATTCTGGCAATATTGATGCTATGAAAGGCTATGTTGGTTCTAAGAACAGTAAGCAATCTGCTCCTCGCAGGGAATGACATCTATGCACACACTGTGGTTTGTTAGGTCATACTATGGATAAATGTTACAAGATTTATGGTTATCCACCTAGTTACAAGACCAAACCTTGAAACACTAACAACAACAGGCTAATGCTAGCCAATCTATAAATGATTCGGTTTCTGTTACAACATTACCTTTTTCTCAAGAGTAATGCCACAGCTGCTTACATTTCTCCAATCTCTTACTAATAATTCTTCTTCTGTAAATCAGGCAAGTACAATTTCATTTGCACCTAGCATTTTGTTTTCAGGTATATCTTTTACTGCCTCTTCTCAGTCATTAGTTTCTCCTGCTATTAATACACAAAAGTTCAATCAACAGATTTGGATTCTTGATTCTGGTGTAACTGACCATATGGTTGGTTCTCTTTTAGTATTTTCCTCGATCAGATCCTATTATAATATTTCTGTCAAATTACCTAATGGATCATGTATACAAGTCACACATATTGGCATAGTTAGAATATCTCCTTCATTGGTTCTGACTGATGTTCTATATGTTCCAGATTTTTCTTTTAACCTAATTTCCATCAGCAAATTAACTTCACAGTTATCTTGTTTCCTATCTTTCTCACATGAATTTTGTTATATTCAGGACTTTGACAATTAGAGGACGATTGGAGTAGCTAAACTTCAACAAAGATTATATCACCTGCAAGTTTCAGACACTTCTGTTTCTTGTAATATCAATATTTTTTTTTCTTTTAATTCTGTACAAACAATTCATATCTTTGGCATTGTCATTTTGGACACTTACTAGATTCTAGATTGTATGATTTGTATCTGATATTTCCTGTTTACAAAATATCAATAATCATTCTTGTTCTGTTTGTCCATTAGCAAAACAGAAAAAGTTATCATTTCTATTATGCAATTTTGTTACACAGTTTATGTTCGAGCTCATTCATTGTGATATTTGGGGTCCATTTTTAGTTACTTCCTATAATGATTTCAAATATTTTTTTAATCATTGTTGATATTTTAGTAGATGTACTTGGATTTATTTACTCAAATCTAAGTCTGACACTAGATCATCCATTCAGTCATTCTTTACTTTTGTTGATATTCAATTCAATACCAAAATTAAAATCATTTGTACTAATAATACTCTGAAGTTTGATATGAAATCATTTTTCTTTGAAAAATGAGTTATACATCAACTCAGTTGTGTCTATATTTCTTAACAAAGTGCAATTGTTGAGCGAAAATATAAACATATATTAAATGTGGTTCGGGCTCTCAGATTTCAAACTCAACTTCCTTTGAAATTCTGGAGCGATTGTATGCTCACTGTTGTCTACCTTATTAATAGAATTCCTACTCCTGTTTTGTCAAATAAGTCTCGTTATGAGATTTTATTTTCTGTTAAACCAAAATATTATCATTTTAAAGTGTTTGGGTGTCTCTATTATGCGTCTATTTATAGTCCTTCATCTTATCACAGATTCTCTCCTAGAGCTCAAGCATGTGTTTTCCTTGGTTATCTTGTAGGGACCAAAGGTTATAAACTTTATAGCCTTGATAATCATAATATAATCATATATAGAGATGTTGCATTTCATGAATTTGTTTATCATTTTAAAACAGATTCTTCTATTAATTTTTAACTCTTTGATTTTCCATCCTCTATTGGTCTTGTTCTTCTTGTACTACTATCAGATCAAACAAATATTCTTCTACCAAATTTTGATAACACTTTACAGAATTTAGTGAGTCATAATTCTTCACAGAATTTTATCAAACATTCTTATCAGAAAATCTATAAGAATTAGGAGAACTCCTGATTACTTGCAATATTATCATTGTTCTTTGATCTCTAAAAATAATGTTACTGCTTCTCCTATGGTTATTGGTTCTTCTAATTCAAGTATTTCCTATCTTATATCTTCTTATCTTTCATATCCTAGAATTTCTCCTTCATATCAATTTTTTTTGTGCTTCTGTTGATTCCATATACGAGCCTACATTCTTTCATCAAGCCATTAAATATCCTTATTGGAGAAATGCAATGACTACTGAAATCAATGCTCTTGAAACAAATAAACCTAGACTTTAGCTAATTTACCTCCTGGCAAGCAGCCTATAGGTTGTAAATGCCTTTATAAGTGCAAGTTGAATTTGGATGACACTTCAGAGAGGTATAAAACTCATTTGGTTGCAAATGGGTATACTTAAAAGGAAGGGATTGATTATTTTGATACTTTTCCCCTGTTGCAAAACTGACCACTATCAGATGCCTTCCCACTTTGGCTGCTATAAATAACTGGACTTTACATCAATTAGATGTAAATAATGATTTTCTCAATGAGCATTTGGATGAGGAAGTTTATATGACACTTCCTCTTGATTTCTCAAAACCTAGTGATATTCGGGTTTTCAAACTTCTTAAGTCCTTATATGGACTTAAACAAGCATCCAGACAATGATTTTCTAAGTTTTCCTCAACTTTGATTACCTATGATTTTTATCAATCAAAATCTGATTATTCATTGTTTACAAAAGGATCTGGTGGTTCCTTTATGGTATTGTTAATTTATGTAAATGAAATTGTCTTTGTATCTAGTGATTCTTAGGTTGTTGGTGATTTAAAGGATTTCTTGGCATTGCATTTTAATTTGAAAGATCTTGGTAATTTGAGATATTTTTTGGGTCTTGAAGTTGCAAGATCCATTAAAGGTATTTCTTTGTCTCAAAGGAAATATGTCCTTGATATTGTTAATGGCATTGGTTTGCTAGCTGCCAAGCCTGCTCATTGCCTTATGGACTAGAATCTTGGATTGTCTAAAACAGATTCTTCAGGATCATTACTAGACAATCCCTATACTTATAGAATATTAATTGGTCAACTTTTGTACTTGATTATTTCCAGACCTGACTTATCATTTTCTGTTAATACTTTAAGTCAGTTTTTGTATCAACCAAGGTAGTCTCATTATGATGCAGCCATTAAAGTGATCATATATGTGAAAGCTACTGCAGGTCAGGGCCTATTTTTCTCTTCTTCCAGTTCAGTAACTCTCAAGAGATTTTGTGACTCGAATTGAGCCACTTGTCTTGACTTCCGAAGATCAATTACTGGTCTTTGCCTCTACATTGGTGATTCTTTGGTTTCTTGGAAATCAAAAAAATAGGTTATTGTTTATAGATCCTCTGCTGAAGCCGAATATAGATCCATTGCTTCTACTTGTTGTGAGATTAAATGTCTTGTTACTTTATTTATTGATTTTGGTATTTCTCTTATTACTGTACCTGTGTTGTATTGTAACATTCAAGCAGCACACCACATAGTTGCTAATCCAATATTTTATAAAAGGACTAAGCACATTAAAATCGATTGTTACCTAGTTCAAGACATGGTTTAAGCCAAAGCTATGATTACTCTTCATGTTTCATCTTCAAATCAGTTAACTGATTTTTTTACTAAGCCATTTCCATTAGACAGGTTTCAATTACTGTTACTGCTTAGCAAGTTGGGTATTATTAACTTGTATACTCCGGTTTGAGGGGGGCTAATATAAATTTTATTTGTATATGTGTATTGCATTTAATTAATCACATGTACTCACGTGCACCATAGTTAGCATGCACTTTAATAGTTTAATTGGCTTAGTATAAAAGGCTTTTTTTTTCTTTATTCTGTACATTTTAACACATGTTAATGAGATTTGAGGTATTCCAGATTCTTCATTCATCACAAATCAGGCTATCCACATACAACAACACAGGATTCATGGAATTTATCACATGTATGCTTTTTACATTGTTTCAAAATGAACTCAAGCACACACATTTGGCCAAGCAAGGTAGCCGCCTTGGCCGGGGGTTTTGTCATGTTGAAAGTAAGTTTTCGTTCAAATTAAGCTAGAGTTGACCCTTGGGATACCAAATATTCATATATATATATATATATATATATATATGAACAAACAAAGAAGCCAAAGGCGCCAACAACTTATTTTTGTGGGAGAAAATTACAACGTCGTCACACTATGAAAAGACCATGTTCATCTTCTGTCTCATCTCTATGTTATACATATATATATATATACATATATATATATATATGAGTACTTACAAAAACTGCACAAACAACTCCATATAATAATACAAAAAAGCCGGCCAAATAACTAGAAAACTTGTTCAGTTCTCGAATGAGGTAGCCAACCTTTTCAGTTTGACCAAAGAATAAAACAAAATCATCTGCTTCCTAAGAATATTCTAATTAATTTGGCTGCTATCTTCAACTTGATATTTTCTCTTTGTACGTGGAATCTGTCCGATGCCTGTACTTGGACCTTTCTACGTGGATTGCGTGAACTACTGTTGTGGTGCATGTCGAGCTGACGGGAACTGTAGTAGTTGTGGAAATATATCCTGGTATGATTCTACAGGTTGGACGGGATGTTATTATTGTTGATGCATGCCATATTGCGATCTTCCATGGTGGTAATGATGTGACTAATTAGCAAATTAGCTTCATATATATTCTAGTCCAACTTTGAACTTAACCCCAAAAAATATTCGCATTTCATCGTCACTATAAACCATTCATTTATTCTTCATGACTATATATATATATAATAATATTATTAAGACAAAAGTACTAAACTTTTGAGTTGACTTCTGCCGGTCGGCCATGAATTAATCGGTAATATTAGGTTTAGATCGATCTTTGGATCATCTATATATATATCTCTATATTTTCCTTTTGATTTTATACGAGAAAGCCCTCATCATGCCTTGTTTCATGATATTGAAAATTTGTTATAGTTGATGAACAATGATAATGATACAACCATTTTTTAAGATGGCCGACTATTTTACAACTGTCTAATACTAAAATACGTACTGCGTAGTCTCAATTATTATTATTTTTTAAAAATTCTATGTTAATAAACAAAATATAAAAAGTTTATGTTTATATGATTTCTCAAAAATTAAAAAAATCAAATAAGCATAAAATCTTCCCCATATTCTTATGTATGTGGTGAAATAAATATTTATATGACGAATTTCAATGATCAAACAATCCCAATTAATATGGAGTTGGGCTTTTATCAGGCTGCAGAGCTCCAAAAACCCAAACACACGGTAGATAAAATCATAAATGTATAGAAGTTAAAACCCCTAAAAGCCCATCAATATCCGAGTCCTTAGGGTTTGATTTACTGGCCCAAAATTACATACTTGCATATGCCGTATTTTCAATTCATTGGAGTCGTTTAATCCTCAGCTTAGGTTGCAATGCTTGCCCTGATTCAGACTCGGCCCAAAACTTTAGCAAATGTGAGGATGGATATGGGCTTGAATGAAAGCCAGTCTGGACTTACATATAAACTTTAACTAAGGGCCTGGCCCTATTCTACATATTTCAGCCCTTTTGACCGGCTTCGTGGGCCAGTAAACCTCGCCTTTTCCCTAGCTATGACACTCCAGCAGAAGGTAAACCCAATCTGGTAGTGCTAAAAAAAGAAAATAAAAATAATTTTGAAAATTTATTGCCCTCCTTGTACTTGATTCTTCTACAAGCAAATTTGTTTCTTCACGGGCCAAGTCATTAAATTAATTAAAAATTAAATAAAATATGTAAATACTCCATTTATTTATGGGATTTCAGTCTGTCTTTTTGAGATGGACCTGAAACACGTATATAATGTACATTGGAGTGGTAATTTCCATTTGTCAAAATCTCTTTAAACATGCCCTTTCGCTTTCCTTAAGTTAGGTCCGACAGACAAAAAGATGGGGAAAAAATTAAAATAAAAAACAAAATTTTTTTTTTTAATGTTTTAAAACGAAATTATGCATATATGCAGGCGTATATACCGTATAAAATATATATATATATATATATATATATAAAGGTGTGTGATGGTAATGTACATCGAGTTCGTCACCATAATTATTAATTGCTCAAATAATTAAATAGTTGGGTTGTGATTATCTAAGCATTATTTCTTTATTAAAATCCTTTTTTTTTTTTTTTTTTTGGGTAACTTAAATAAAAACCTTGTTTAGAAAAAGATACCTCCAATCTTGGGGATTATATATATATTATACAATATGTTGTTGTCTCTCAACTTGTATTTACTTAGTCAATGGTTGTGGTCCCATTTTTAAATAAAATTTAATAAAATTGTTTATTTGAAGGCAGATAGATCACTTTCCTCTCTCCCATTTTCAAAACCACTTCCATTAAACATCCTTACAAAAATAAGATCAAGATAATTCAAAACCTTTAATTCTTATTTTTTATTTTAGAAAAAAATAATAATTAACTTTGGCCAATAAAAATATACAAGTCAGTATCCAACTTTATAACTATGGTTAAGAATTTCCTCCAATTTTGACCATGACATCTTCTGAAGAGATGGGATTAAAGACATTTTTAATTATATATATATATTATATCCACTTTTTTAAATAACCATTCTTTTTTTTCTTTTTCTTTTTTTCTTTTTCTGCAGAGGATAAGAAGGGTGAGAATGGGGGATAGCAGCAGTCATGGAAAAGCTCCAGCATGTGCAGCAGCCACTAACATCCAGTGGACATCTATGATCTAACACACATGCCATATATAATATATATATTCAAAAGCTCCCATTTGGCTCTTGGAAATGATACAAAATTGAGGAAAAGGGGCCATATCCAGATAGGTTTTCCTTACCACTTTTCCCACAGTCTCAATCAATTTCTCATAAAGGAGTGAAGAACAAATGAAAGTTAAGAAGCATGTAATTTCATACAAAGTTGAGAAATTTGTGATAAGAGTAATTATTATCATTAATAAGGCATATTATGATACTAGTGTTTTACTTAATTTTATGTTCACAAGATAACTGTGTAGAAGATTGTTAACTTTAATTTTTCTGGTCATTTGCTTGTGAAAAGTGGTTTACCAAAGGGACAAAGGGTTAAACAAGATAATAATTAATAAATACGTTATGGTTAAGCAAAGGAATGAAAACACTGCTGTTCTTTTGTTTGTTTCTGTTTGGTTTTGCTTCATTTCTCTCACAAGGGAAACTGAAATATATCCATTAATTTTTATTTTTTTTTATTTTTATCAAACAAATAAAATAAAATAAAATAATATACTGTTTAAAGGTGAAAAAAGGCAAGAGTGTTGAATAAAAATAAGATTTTGCTTTTCAGAATTTATGTTTTTTTTTTTCTTATGCTTTTATCAGTCTTTGCTTGCACAAAGGTAATGCTTATGTCACCCAGAACAAAGGATGCTTGCCTTGGACAACTCTTGTTTCCTTATCTAAACAATTTCTTCAATTTTTGGCAACCAAATTTTACTTTCCATTCAATTTCACCTAAAAGATATTATATTTATATATATATAATATATTGCTTAGAAAATAAAGATAGGATATGTTACAGTACAAAAAGACATATAATATAATAATAATAAAAAAAAAGAAATATGATAATGTTGATGATAATTACTTATTATTTCGGCTTGTCCACTTTTACAAAAGCAGAGAATAATAATAGAAAAAGGAAAAATAATAATAATACTACTCCCCCACCCACTTTCAAATTTATTTTATATTTTATCTTCAACAGATTCCAACCAAAACTCAAAAATCAATGTTTTTTATTATAAAATATTAAATCATCACAGCAATATTCATTATTGTCCATTATTCAATATTTTCTTTTCCCAATTTTTATTTTATTTTTTAATCTCAATTCGGACAGTCTTTGGAAAGTTAGGCACCAATTAGCTAAAACAACAAAAACAAGGTTTCTTTTCTTATTATCTCTGTATTTTTCATTCAAATCGCAAAATCAAAAATCAGTCTTTTATTTTCCGCTCAATCTCACCCAATTTTCGAAAAATAAAATTAATTTTTACAGCAAAAAAGGAAAAAAAGATCATCACTCTCCGAGCTCTGTTTCAGCTTAGCTTTGCAACAGTTTTGCAGAAGAAATCTTACTGCTAGTTTTGTAATAATATTTTCTTCAAGCTCTTCTGCTAGTTTAACACTCCAATGAAGCTTCATAAGCTCTAAAATTTGAAGCTTTTGTTTTTCTTTATTTTTTATTTCTGGTTTTGGGTTCAAAGTTTAGTTTTTTCATTTTTTGGATTTTCATATCTTTCAAAATCTCTTGGATTTTTTTTTTCTCCCTGGTGATTTAGATTAAGAGAGAAATGGGCTTTGAATAGAAGTTTTAGAAAAATCTGTGGAGTATAACTATGGAGGCAAGCAGTGGGGTTACAGTGGTGGGATCAGATGCCCCGTCGGACTACCATGTAGCTCCAAGGACGGAAAATCCGGCTCAGACTACTGGATCAGCTCCGCCACCGAGTGCGGCGGCGCAAGTGAGTGCGCCGCCTTCAACAGTTGCGACTTTGGTGGCTCCAGCTATGCCGGCCAAAAAGAAGAGAGGTCGTCCTAGGAAGTACGGACTTGACGGTAGCGTCACGATGGCACTGTCTCCGAAGCCGATATCGTCCTCCGCGCCGCCACCGGTGATCGACTTCTCGGCCGGGAAGCGTGGAAAAGTGAAGCCAGCCAGCTCGGTGAGCAAGACCAAGTTTGAGGTGGAGAATATAGGTATGGGGAAAATGTGTATAGCTACATACGCTCGAAATCTGATCTACTGTGTTTGTTTTATGATTAAAAATCGG
Source organism: Platycarya longipes (assembly GCA_036559045.1). Classification (NCBI taxonomy): domain Eukaryota; kingdom Viridiplantae; phylum Streptophyta; class Magnoliopsida; order Fagales; family Juglandaceae; genus Platycarya; species Platycarya longipes. Next base: position 9,302,761 of record CM071799.1, on the reverse strand, counting down.
ATTGCTGCTTGTTTTTGCTTGTAGTTTGTGTTGTCTTGATGTAGAGGGCCCCGTGGTTTTTGTTGGTTTGGGTTTAGGAGATGCTTGGTGGGTAGATGTGGGACCTCTGATTTTGGATGCCCTTAGTGAGATCTCGAGACTTGATGTTTCTGGTAGTTCTGAAAAGATGGCGAGAATGATGGAATCTTCTTAATATGGCTTTCATTTGGTACTTTCACCTTTTTTAGGAACAAAATTGTGCAAGGTGCCAATTTCGGGTACAAGTGATGTGAACATACGTTGGACTCGAAACTTGACTTCAACAGCCCTCACTGCGAAGGGGGAAGAGGAGGGAAGCTGTTTCCAAATTCTCTAGATATTTAGTTCTGAGTTGGTGTTTTGTTGTTGGTTTCTTGGGATATGGTTAGAAGTATCTAAGGGTCTTCAATATTCTGACCTTACTCTGTATTTTGATTCGGTCTATCAGGTCAGTTGGAAATCTGAATATGCATCAGGACCTTTTGTTTTGACTTCTCTCTCTTATTTGTGTGGTCTAGAGTGCTTGACTGCCTGCACTCCTTCAAGATATCTTGGACCATATGTATATGAGAATATCTTTCTGGACAGACATCATTGTTTGTAAAACTGTTGTAAGCTAATTGCTTATTCCCATATTCTAATGCTGCTGACTTCTGCGTGCTGCATGGAAATTTAGTTTTCAAGACATCCATCACTATAAGAAAATGCAGCGCTCTGGATTATAATTACTCTTTCGCCACGTTAGTAAATAGGTTGTAGGAAAGTTGTATACTACAATTTCTGCAACATCAGCCAGTATTAGTTGTTATGCATGGTTGTAATGTGAACTTGGGAATGAAAACATAGAATCTACAGTTACAGATTGGCACTGCAATGGTATTTATATTGTTAGGTATTTTTAATATTATGCCGATAAATAAAAAGGATTACAATTTAGCCTTCCCTTCCCAGAGTCAGTTTTTTTTTTTTTTTTTTAAATAATTTTCTTCCCCTTGCAGAAAGAAGAAAAAAATTTATCTAGTTTTTCAGCAAAATCTTGCATCGTGTTTGTGTGTGTTTATTGGGCTTTCTTCACTTCAGCTCCATGCACTTAGCTTTATGGAAGAGAGGGACCTTGTCTTGAGAGTGAATAGCAAGCACAAGCAATAGTACTATCTGGTGTTTGGAAGTGAATAGGATAATGAAAAGAGTGAATGGAAGTATGGTGTGTTAAGATTATATTAGTGAGGAAAAATTTGACTGACTCAATAATTTCCCATTCATTCAAATGTTTATCTGGAGTTAAATGAATTCCTGGTATTCAACTCTCTGATATAAGAACTGTGGAATTGGATTGAGCCTTCTTGTGGAAACCTATTATGTAATAACTTTTAAATTCGGAGAAACTCTATTGTGTAAAATGGGCATGTTGCCAGTATCAATATAAGATCTTCCTCTGATGAGATTTAATATTCACAAATTTTTATTTTATTTCAGTTTCTTTTATTGTGGTACGTTTGTCTTGAGTACTCATTGAGAAAGTCAATTTATCATTTTTATACAATCAGTGATGAATTCATTTATTTTAAAGAATGATATAGCCCTTAGTTGACCAAGTCTCTGCATGTTTCAATAGATATAATACCTATGAGATCTCTATTTTCTTTAAATCTTCTGCTTTAAAGAAAGCAATTACAAGGCAATTTACATTGTTTATTTGGTGGTAAAATGCTATATATTGGTATGGCTAGTGAGCTTTTCAATTTTACTCAAGAGAGGAGGTTCCTTATTGTGTTTACTGATATATTAAGAATCTTCTGTAGGTGAATGGGTTGCATGCTCTGTTGGTGCCAATTTTACACCCCATATCATCACTGTTAATTCCGGCGAGGTAATTGTTGAAAATAAAGGTGTCTTTTGAATGTATTGAAGTAAATTCTGCTGTGTTATGGTTGGCCTATATGAAGATAATATCTGGACTTCATGGTCAGAGAAGAATGACAATCTTTTAATACAAGAAATTTGGCCCTTGACTGATTTCCCATAGATTTACTTGGTAAATGATAAAAGTACTTTAGCCTATGGATGAATAAAGAACTGGACTAAAACCATTGCTTTGGTGATCCAATTTTTCTGCATTGCATTGGGGTATCCTTTTTTTCCGTAGTATAGTTGAATGTCTTACAAAAAAGTGAACAACTAATGTAAATTGGTTTCAATTTATTTTAATAGCGTATCTGTGGTTCCTTCTTCTGAGCAGATTGGAGGTTTTATATAAGAGATGTAACTAGTTATAATGACAGCATTAATTTACTTGTACTGCCAGTTCACATACCCATTGTATGTCTTAGCTATAAACATTACCTACTACATAATTGATTGCAATGGCAAGAGTGGATGCTAGTAGTCCTCAACCTCTTTGTTCATTCTCTATCATACAAGTTTACAGTACATTGACCTGTAATTGATTGAAGAAGGACAAATCCCATGCAAATTCTTTTAAATTCTCACGTCAAGAAGCACATAAAAACAAGGTTTTTGTAATTGGGAAACTTCCTAATTCTGAAGGGTAAAAACTTATTTGCTTTCCTAATTTTGGGCCTAATGTGGATAATGATTACTTGCGCTTATATATATATATATTTATTTATTTTTTACTAACTTCTGAAACTCTACAAATCAATGAGAATTAGATGGTCAATATTGCATCAATGTTGATTTTTTTATTTGAGGGCATTTTTTTTTTGTATTGCCCCCAAGGCGGGGAAATGGTGACATGGTCACCTAACTTTGTACTTATGCTTTAGACTCTGCACCCCTTGGGATTTGTAGGGGTAATGGCTCAATGACATTCCAAGAAGATTGGCAGTACTTCCTATTTGTATGCTTTTAATGTCTAATTCAAGCTTGACAAAAAAAAGGTCTAATTCAAGAAATTAAATTGAATTTTATCATAAAGGTGATGTTCCTCTTGATTGTTGCAGGATGTTACAATGAAGGTCATATCATTTTCTCAGCAAGGGCCTCGAGCTATATGCATTCTCTCTGCAAATGGCGTGATATCAAGCGTTACACTTCGCCAGCCTGATTCTTGTGGGGGTACATTGACATATGAGGTGATGCAATTTATCCCCCTTTAAAAAGCCGGTGGACCTTTATATTGAAGGATCAAACTCATTAGGCCCCATTTGGAACTTAGACTAAACGTTCAATCTAATTTTAAGTTGAGTCTAACATCCAAACACCCAGCTCTAAAATCACTAAACTCATCTCAACTCAATTTTTTTATACATGAGACCTACAATCTTTTTCAACTCAACAGCTCTTTATATGCGGGACTCACAATTTTTTTCAACTTCTCATAAATACATTTAAACTTATCTTAACATCCAAGTACATTTAAACTTATCTTAGGTGGCCCACAAAACTTACTCTACCATATCAACTCACTATTATTCGTAAAAAAACTCAACTCAGCTCAATATTTAAATGGGGCCTAAATGAGTTTCATTCTAAGTTAGTAATTCCTGCCATGTTTGCCTTGCTGGAATCTGCATTGAGAAAGGTGATAGCTTTCTAGTTCTAGTAATTGATTTATGTTCGTTCATGTGGACTGCCATCTAGTCTGTTCATCAGTATTCATCATTGGGTCAGCTGGTCCTGTCTGGTAGTCAGTGCCATTGGTCCCAAACTTAGGAGTACAAAATTTTTGTATGTATTTATTTTGTCATTATTGTTTATAGAAGTGATGACTGCTACTATTAGTTTGACAATCACAATTCTGATCCAATACCCGCCACTGTGCCAAACCTTCTGACCAAATCGTTGACCATTTTCTCATCATATCACCTTCTATTATATGTATCATGTTCTGATCCTATTAATTCTATCAAGTCATTAAATTAAGTGCTGTTGTTCTCACAGGGTCGTTTTGAGATACTGTCGTTATCCGGATCATTCATGCCAAATGAAAGTGGGGGAACGAGGAGCAGATCCGGTGGGATGAGTGTTTCATTGGCAAGTCCAGATGGGCGTGTGGTAGGTGGCGGTGTTGCTGGTCTATTAGTAGCTGCGAGTCCCGTGCAGGCATGGTTCTTACTTTTACAAATTAGTGCAGAAGAGAAACGAGAAACTAGTCTCCAATCCAAAATCTATTTTCCTAAACCTTGTTAGAAATGATGATCACTATAGACAGTTCCATAGCATGAGGGTCAAATTCTGATATTACCTTCTTGTTGGTATGTGTACAGGTCGTAGTTGGGAGTTTTCTGACAGGGAATCAGCATGAACAAAAGCCCAAAAAACTGAAACACGATTACGTATCAATTGCCACGCCGACTGCAGCTGTTCCTATATCTAGTGCAGAACCTTGGTCTTCGTTGCCACCAGATTCCAGGAATAAGCCTACTGACATTAACGTATCTCTACCTGGAGGGTAATATAAAGGGCCTCACATTGTTGTGCAGTACGGGATTTGTTACTGACCACATTGGCAATGGAACTCCATTAGTTGAAGCTCACTTTCGCTGCGTTTCTTTGGTCTGTAAACTTTATCAACTATATATATATATTAGTAACAGCCCGTTGTTGTAGTGCCAGGGGTTTCCCCTTCCATCTTAGATAGAATTTTATCATTAGTTCAGATGAGTGTAGACCACCTATGTTGCCGCTGTTGTCGAGTAGAATAGTTTGATGTAACATCATCTAAACTTGAACCTTCCCTCTTGAATTGATGTTTTATTGTGATTTGAAAGTTGTTTGGACATTCTGAATTGAACTCACGTCTCCAGTGGCTTCTTTATGTCAAGTTATTCAGCAATGGTTCTCCAAAAAATGGAGGAATCTGCAGCGTATGTACAACACTTTCCTGTCATTCATAATTCAAGGGGACCAAATCCTAGCACAAGGGCCAAGAGCCCAAAAGTCACTGACTCACTTCTCTGCTGCCCGCACTAATTACTAATTTTGTTCTTCGAGTTTTAATTATATTCCTCTTGAATTATTGTGGTCTTCATGATCAAACTGTTGATCTAAATTATAAATATGCCTAACACTGTCAAAGAAAATGGATCAGAAGGGAAAAAAAAAAATCTTGTTTCTCCCGTTGCTTCGAATCCCTCCCTCTCCGATGCTTCAGTGTTCTCTTTTATCTTTTATTTTGACTAGACTAGTGTTTTCTAACTGGTTATTTTGCTAACTCTCTTCTTCATTAATAAACATTCGGTTCATACTAAGGCCCCTTTCCTCATTGTCCTCCCTCTCGGCTTTTTCCTCCATTTTTCCTTCTCTTTTCTTCTTAATTACCAACACCAACCACGCATTCTAGATATATGCATCTTGTCCCAGGCTCGCTCCTTTTTGACTAATGTTAGATATAATCATGAGTTACTCTTTGAATAGGGTTTGTTATTAAAAAATTAACTTTTTATGTCTGCAAGTATCATTTCTTCCATATCATTTATTATCATTTTTTTTATAATTTTTGTCTAGAATATATCATCAATATGAATTGATGCTTAAGAATCACCTTGTTTGTTCCTTAATCTACATATGGCCTCTTATACACATCATTCTTATTTATATATGAGAGTCATTTGCATTGAACATTTAGATCATTTTGGATCATCCTAGTTTATGACAATTTTTTGTTGTTGTTTTTTTTTTTTTAATGTAACGTAACTAGTATTCACTCTCACCCCTTATAACTAATTCTCTTGTGATGATATAATATTTAGGGGTGGCAATTCATTTTCATATCAAGTCATAGAAATTCAACTATATGGATCAATCTGAACACAATCGTTAAACTAAACTGGTCAAGACATTCAAATCCTAATAGGACTAATTTAAATAACGGGTGACACAATGCGACTTATTTAATAATTAATTAAAAATTGATCAACACAACACCATTAATTTCAACTCGTTTAAACCCATTTTATTTAAATGAGTTTAATTGACCCGTAGAATCCATTTGATCTAATTAAGTTAATCTTACATAAAAAGTAAAACCTAATAAAAAGTAAAACATGCAATAAGACTATCTACTAATAAAAAAATATTAATATTTTTTAGATTTTAACGTAATACATATCCAACAATAACAAATATGAGGATAAATCCAAAATTACAACTCTAACAATAAAAATAGAATCATATTAAAAAAATATCAATATTATAATCCAACAATAATAAATTTATTTCAGATTAAATGAATTGATTTATTATTGATCTATTTATTAATCGTATTTTAAAATTAACCTGTTTTGATCCATACTTATTTATATAAATTTAAAATTTATTATTTTTATATTATGTTCGTGTTCAATTCATGAATTGTACCACATATTCATGTCAACCCTAATAATATTAGCATTGAGGAAAAAAATATTGGTCAAAGAGAAAAGTTCCGAGTGCCTTCAATGGTTATAATCATGATATTTCTTGTACTTTTCGTTTTATACATTGAATTACAAATTAAGCCACTCAAAGTTCGTTCTTGTCATCACAATGATGACACGAGGATGATTTAAAAAAGAAACAACTTCGTGATCGACTTGTTTCATCAATATTGAAACAAACAATAAAATAAAAAGTATGAGGAGGAACCTAGAACGCGTACTACAAAACGGCAGGCCAGGTCAACAACAGATACGCGTCATTTGACAGTTTGAGGTATATTTGCATATTGCTAACCTATCAACTTCATCCAATCATCCACGTCACATGTGACAGGTGTTATGTCATCGACAATATTTTTGGTACCAAAAGTTGTTGATGAAAAGTAAACTAAGCTAGAAGGTCTGAAGTTCGACTTTTTGAAGAAGCCACTAGTCCACTTCCACGTTTTGCATTGAATTTGTAAACTGTCACGTCAACAATTTGTACCATCAAATTTTTCAATGACCTATCGCATTCAAACCTTCCAAATGAAAGGGCTTTAATTTATGCCATAGAATTTCAAATATTCCGTCAGAAATATCCCAAATCATACAGATTCTCAATGAGAATTTATGCACCAAATACCAATGGGCTGAGTGAGGGAATTTCCCAAATATTAAAAAAAAATGAAAAATTAGATGCTACTTACAAGTTCCGAGAGGAAAATGTTATATATTTTACCTTCACGTCCCTTATACTTTAAGGATCATAATATGGCACAAACCATTAATTATGAATTTGTCATTTAAAAAAAATCATTTATTAAACGGTTGATGTATGGTATCATCTTTTGCGATTCTTTCGGATAAATCTCAAATAATAATAATAATAATAATAATGCTTGTAACTCAAGAATTGAAATTTCCGACATATGGATACTTCCCACAAATCCACGTAAAGTACACAATAATAGGAAGTTTCGGGGTTCATATCATATATATATATATATATATATGTATAATATACTTAGAAGTTTTTATTCCTTGACGAGGTGTACTACCTGAATTTCGAAGAAACCCACTTTTGAGGGAATAAATAACTCCTTATAAATTCTCTCTTCCACGTCACAACAAAATTATAGATTTTTTTTCTTCTTCTTTACAAAGCAGCACATACGTACAACGTTACCTATTACGTGTACCCATTTTTGTATATTGGTTAGGGGCATGAGATTTGTCGAGATATTGACACCTCAATTACTGTGTTTGGCTGCCATTCTATTCCTCAACTTGAGGCCATCAAACCGTCAACAAGACAAGCTGCTTCATGGATTCTCATTCAGTCCGCTTCTCCTGTTTTCAGTTTTTAACATGGTAATCATAGCCATCCTTATTGGAAACTACAGACCTTCACAAAAAGTTGATGGGGCTTGGCCTCGCTTCCTTCCTTTGAATGAATTAGAGGAGGAAGATATGAAATACAAGACTAGGCATCGCATTGAGGAGGACGAAGACGATGATGAAGACGAAGATGAAGACGAAATTGGTTTTGGTGGTTCAGATGGTTATGTTGAAGATGATGATGACGATGATACTAGTAATGACGATATCTTTTGGCAAGATGAAGAAGAAGATGACGATTGTTTGAATAAAAGAATCGAAAGCTTTATTGCCAAGGTCAATGAAGAATGGAGGAAAGAGAGATTAAGGGACTTGTGTACGTAATAACCAGCTCAATTTGATGTAAATTATACATCAAGTACTTATTGTAATTTGTATGTAAATTATGTGTTAATCCAACTTCATAGCATATCTTTATTTTTAGATTTTACCTTTCTTGTCATTACAAGAAAAATAAGTACTATTTGTAATGAGAATGATTATTTGCGAGCAAAACAAACCCATTTTTAATAAAAAATAATTAATTTTGCAAAAAATAACTAGACATAAATAAATATTTTTTTTTGTAGTGTGTTGTCGGGAGTATCATTCCTTATTTATTTTTCTCATTTTCAGATGCATCCACTCTTACGAACTAAAACAATGCATTATAAATTCTAGCAATAGATATGATGTGAGTTCAAATTCTTTTTTAGTTATAATTTGTTGAGTATATATTATTATCTCAGCAATTTATTTTTTAAAAAAAAAATCTAAAGAAAGTCGCGGTTTTGGACTGAATCGGAATAGCCGGGGGTTCATGAACTTCAACATGGTTCTCAACACGAGGCGGTGATTGTAACACCTCTTTGTATTTGAACAAGGACAATCATGCCATATGGCTTCTCTCCCATCCATATATATAGTTGGTTTGCACATTTAAATAAATAGTAATAATTTATATCACATAATATTAAATAAATAGTAATAAAATAATTTATATATAGTGTTGTACTTAGGGTTTGAGATTAACACTAAATACTACACTCAGCCAAGATTGAATGGAGAAACAGATAATAGATCCACAAAATAAAAACAGCAAGAAATAATAGAACAAGATTACCAAGAACAGAGATTTAACGTGGTTCGATCCTTTCGGATCTACATCCACAGGGGGAACTGGCCAGAGATCATTTATTCTTCTTCAAAACGCACCAAGATCAGGTTACAAGATTCAGGTCTCTCACTGAGACCTCAACTCTCTCTCTTTCACGGAGATTCACAAGTTTTTCTTCCAAACCCTAATTTCGCCTCTCAGTCACAGCTCGATAGCCTCAGCTCACGTTTTGATCATCTGCCCTCTACAGTGTTATCGCATTCTATTTATATGTCATCACTGAGGCAGCCCTAGATCATCTGAGATTATTACACGTAGCCACTAGTGTTTATTTTACAGTCATCCGATGAGCAACAAATAAACACATGGTCACTTCTTGACCGTTAGATACAAGCTGATATCAAAAGGCTCAAATTACACATATATCCTCTAATACATAAATTGTTGACACTTATGCCATCAATCTCCACCTTGTCACCAATTTTGGCTCCAAGGATCCCCATCTCTGGCCAGTTCCCACCTTTAGTCCCCAGGTTATCCTTCTTCCATCTTCAGCAAGTTCAAACAGTGTTTGAACTTGGATCTTGGTAAGGGTTTAGTCATCAAGTCTGCTGGATTGTCTTCAGTGGGCACCTTCTTCACTTTAACATCTCCACCTACAATCACATCTCTTACAAAATGGAGTCTTATATCAATGTGTTTAGATCTTTCATGAAAAACCTGATTTTTAGTAAGATGTAAAGCACTCTGATTATCACAGTAAACTGTGATATCACCCTCATATAAACCTAGTTCATTAGTTATACCTTTCAGCCATAAAGCTTCTTTAATAGCTTCTGTCATGGCTATGTATTCAGCCTCTGTTGTAGACAAGGCTACAACTGACTGTAAGTTGGATTTCCAACTCACAGCCCCACCAAAGGCAGTGAATACATAGCCAGTCAGTGACTTTCGGGTATCTAGATTACCAGCAAAATCAGAGTCTACAAAGCCACAGATTTCTTGACCACTAACCACATTATTACCAAAACATAACCCTAGGCTGGAGGAGCTTGTTAAGTACTGGAATACCCATTTCAAGGCTTGCCAGTGAGTTTTCCCAGGGTTTCCCATGAACCTACTGACTAGGCTGACAGCAAAAGTAAGATCTGGCCTAGAGCAGACCATGGCATACATGATACTGCCTACCATACTTGCATATGGTATTTTTGTCATGAATTTCCTTTCTTCATCAGTTTTAGGAGACTGACTAACAGAAAGTCTAAAGTGCTGTGCTATAGGGGTACTTACTGCCTTAGCAGATTCCATGTTGAATCTTTTAAGTACCTTTAATAAGTATGTCTTTTGGGATAAGTAGAGTAGTTTGTTTTTCCTATCTCTAATTATCTCCATACCTAAAATTTTCTTAGCAGGTCCAAGATCTTTCATGTCAAAAACAGATCTTAACATTTCCTTTACATGCTCAATTTTATCTTTATTTTTACAAGCAATGAGCATATCATCAACATATAAAAGTAGATACACAGTGACATTATCAGAACTTTTAAAGTATACACAGCTATCATAATTGCATCTTTTGAAACCATTTTCAACCATATGTGTATCAAATCTTTTATACCATTGTCTTGGGGATTGTTTTAATCCATACAAAGATTTTTTTAACAAACACACATAGTTCTTATTGGATTCATCCACAAAACCTTCAGGTGGTTGCATGTACAAGGTTTCTTCTAATTCACCATGCAGAAAAGCAGTTTTAACATCCAATTGTTCTAAAGACAAATCATGAAAAGCAGTATAGGATAACAGTAATCTGATAGAACTGTGTTTTACCACAGGGGAAAAAATTTCATTGAAATCTATACCCTCCCTCTGTGTAAAACCCTTAGCCACTAACCTAGCCTTATACCTAGGTTTTTCCACCCCAGTTATGCCCTCCTTTTTCTTGAATATCCATTTAGACCCTATGACTTTAACCTTATCGGGTTTTAACACAATTTCCCAAGTCTTGTTCTTATAAAGAGATTCAATTTCTTCTTGCATAGCAAGAAGCCAATTACTTGCTTCCTTGCTATGCATGGCTTCTTTGTAAGACCTTGGTTCCAGGTCTTCCATGTCTTGTGCAACAGCTAGGGCATAAGCAGTTAAGTCAGCCTGTCCAAATCTCTGAGGTGCCTTTATAATCCTTCTTGACCTATCCCTTACAAGGTTATAGGAATCAAGATTTGTTTCTTGATCACTATCTGAGTTGGCTTTAGAGTTGTCAACTGGTTGTATGGTTCTTTCATCAGGCAAGGAGTCCAAAGACTCCACCTCAAACTGAATCCTGTCATGGACAGTAGTAGGTTGTGTCTCAACAGTAGTCAGTTGAGACCTGGCCATCTGTGACTCATTAAAGGTCACATCTCTACTTATTATACACTTTTGTTTTCCAGGTTCCGCTATCCAAAGTTTATAACCTTTTATACCTTCTGGATATCCAACAAAGATGCATTTCACTGCCCTCGGTTCCAGTTTGTCAGTTTTGGTATGTGCATATGCAACACATCCAAATACCCTCAGATTACTATAATCAGAGGGCTTACCAGTCCATAACTCCTGAGGGGTTTTGAAGTTTAGGGCAGTGGATGGACTTCTGTTTATCAAATACACAGCAGTAGTAACTGCCTCTGCCCAAAACGTTTTTGGTAGTTTGGCATTAGACAACATGCACCTAACCCTCTCAAGAATGGTTCTATTCATTCTCTCGGCTAAGCCATTCTGTTGGGGTGTCTCCCTTACTGTCCTATGCCTTGCAATTCCCTCCTTTTGGCAGTAGTTATTAAATTCATTTGATAAGTACTCAAGCCCATTATCAGTCCTAAGCTTCTTAACCTTTCTCCCAACTTGATTTTCAACCAAGGTTTTCCACTCCTTAAATTTATTAAAGGTATCACTTTTCTGCTTGAGGATATAAACCCACACCTTCCTAGAATGGTCATCAATAATGGACAGGAAATAATTCCCCCCACCATGGGACCTTACCCTAGCAGGTCCCCACAAGTCAGAATGGATATAATCCAAGCTTCTCATGGTTAATTGTGTACTGGGTCTGAAACTAACTCTGGTGGACTTGCCTAATATACAGTCTTCACAAAAGGGAAGGTCACCTAGGTCTTTGCCACCAAGTAACCCCTGTTTCTGGAGTTCCTTCAGGCCCCTATAGCTAACATGACCTAACCTCTTGTGCCAGAGCACAGTATCATTGTCCCAGGGTTTCTGGACAGCAGAGGCATGTCCTATAATAGTTTGGCCTACTAGGGTATAAAGGCCATTCCTTATTTCCCCTTTCATCACTATTAAGGACCCTCTGGTTACCTTCAGGACACCAGAGTCAGACTTGAGGAGCAACCAGATTTGTCAAGCATTCCCAGAGAAATTAAATTCCTCTTGAGTTCAGGTATGTATCTTACATCTTTTAGTATTCTTTCCATACCATCATGCAGTTTTAATCTAATTGAACCAATTCCAAGAATTTTACAAGATTTATTGTTACCAAGCATGACATAACCACCATCAATATTTGAGAAAGTTTCAAACTAAGATTTGCTAGGACACATATGGAAAGAACAACCTGAATCTAAAATCCATTCATTCTCAGATTCAGTCTCTGAGATACAGAGCACCTCAGCACTCTCATAGCCATCCAATGCAACAGATGCATTCCCTTCAGTTTTAATCTTAGCCCCCTCTCTCGAATTCTTTTCAGGGCAATCTTTCTTGAAGTGTCCCTCTTTATGACAGATGAAACACTTCAGTTGCTTTCCCTTTGATTTGGATCTACTCCTATTTTTCTTTCCTTTATGACTAGGTTTCTCAGGTCTTCCCCTAACCACTAACCCATCACCAGTTTGTGGTTTAGGATCAGGATTGTTCTGAAGTTCCCTTGCATGTAATATTGATTGCACCTCATCTAGAGACAGACTCTCTCTGCCATACATGATTGTTTCTTTTAGGTTAGCATATGTACTATCAAGAGAACTCAGTAACAGTATGGCCTGATCTTCTTCATCTATATTGATGTCTATGTTAGCAAGATCTAGGATGATCTTATTAAATTCATCCAGATGATCTTCAATGGATGCACCAGGGGTCATCTTGAAGGTATACAGCTTAGTCTTCTTATGAAGACGATTGGCCAGGGACTTGGTCATATAGAGGTTTTCTAATTTTAACCAAATCCCTGCAGCTGACTCTTCACTAGCAACCTCTCGTAACACTTTGTCACCTAAGGAAAGAATCATGGCACTGTGTGCCTTTTGTAATATCTCGGGTCTACACTTCTCAGTGGAGGATGAGATCAATTTCTCCTCTGAGGACCCCTTAGGCAGCTTCTTGTCTCCAAGAAGTGCATCTTGGAGACCATGCTGCACTAACAGAGCCCTCATTTTGATCCTCCAAAGACCAAAGTCATTTTTACCCGTGAATTTCTCCACCTCAAACTTAGCAGAACCCATCTCGACCAGGGCTCTGATACCACTTGTTGTACTTAGGGTTTGAGATTAACACTAAATACTACACTCAGCCAAGATTGAATGGAGAAACAGATAATAGATCCACAAAATAAAAACAGCAAGAAATAATAGAACAAGATTACCAAGAACAGAGATTTAACGTGGTTCGATCCTTTCGGATCTACATCCACAGGGGGAACTGGCCAGAGATCATTTATTCTTCTTCAAAACGCACCAAGATCAGGTTACAAGATTCAGGTCTCTCACTGAGGCCTCAACTCTCTCTCTCTCACGGAGATTCACAAGTTTTTCTTCCAAACCCTAATTTCGCCTCTCAATCACAGCTCGATAGCCTCAGCTCACGTTTTGATCATCTGCCCTCTACAGTGTTATCGCATTCTATTTATATGTCATCACTGAGGCAGCCCTAGATCATCTGAGATTATTACACGTAGCCACTAGTGTTTATTTTACAGTCATCCGATGAGCAACAAATAAACACATGGTCACTTATTGACCGTTAGATACAAGCTGATATCAAAAGGCTCAAATTACACATATATCCTCTAATACATAAATTGTTGACACTTATGCCATCATATAGCAATCAGATAATTTGCGATAAGATATATTATTAAGATTCGAAAATGAGCAAAAAAATGTTAAATAGAAATATTATAAAATCAAAAAGTTGTATAAATACAATTTTTCAATATTATTTTGTTTTGAAAGTTTAAAATTTGTATTGTTTTTTTTTTCTGTTTAAATCTTGGGTTTAAATAATAAGGGCATTGCTACATACAATCCAAAAAGTTGGACTCCTTTGCAGTCCAAGTAATAAACAAATAAAAAAAATTATTATTTTAGAATAAAATTGATTAAAACATCCTTATTTACAAATAAAAAACTTTAAAAATTTGAAAATTTCATTTCATTTAATTATAAAAATGGAGCATTTGTATGTAGACTACAATACAGTCCATCAAATATGGACTGTAAAAAGAATTATCTAAATAATAATTAAGTAATGATTAGATGAAAAGATTGGAGATTTAAAACTAAAAAGTATTTTATGTAATGTTTAGGAAGGAAATATCTGAGAATAGCTTGTTAAACAAATAATATGTTCCTGATTGATATATTAATACACACACTGTAAATTATAATTTCTTGTTCAATAGTATATATAGAGCGTTGCTAATTATCTTCTAAAGAAACTATCATTTCATAACATCATAATGTAATTAAGCTGTATATTGGAGAAACAATAGAAAGCAAAATTGGTTTAATTGATACGAGGCCAGTTTGAGTTCCTGCATCCTTTGGAGGCGCATCTGCCTTGATACGAGGTGGTCTGACAATCCGATCAGTTAACCCATATTCAAGAGCCTCCTGAGCATTAAAGCGTTTCATCCTGCTCAAGTCTATGTCAATCTGCATATATCCATTGAGATAGACGTTTTTCAAGCTGATCATAATCCCCCAAGCTTTCAGAAATAAAAATGGATCAGTTCAAGAAATGGAGGAAAACATACTCTCCAAGAGTACCATAGAAAAAATTGTTAAGACGAGCATTTAAAAAGGCCATTGAAGATTTTACAAGCACACTTGGTTTGGTTGAATGTGAAATATAGTGTATGATTTTGGAAATGCTTTAAAGCTTCTTAACAATGCCTATAATTAGAAATTCCACAGACTGATATGACTTGATATGGTCTGTCAGATCTATTTTAAAATAAAAATAATTTTATAATCTGATTGACCACATCAAACCACATTAGTTTGTGAAATTTCTTGTATGAAATCATTTTATAACTAAAGTATTTCTCTAATTAAAAAGTAAAAACTATTTGAAACAGATTTACATGAAAAGTTGGCATGCTATCACACCTGACCACGAGCAGCCCCAGCAGCAGCAGGAGATTGTAGTGCAATTCTTGAAAGAGGCATTGCAAAGCGATTACCCTTAAAAAATTAAAACTTACAATTTTTTATAAGTAAAAGAAATTTTATTAATATGAAAATATTGCATAACTAAAGTATACAAGTAGTATACAAGAGAATGCACCTACTTGGGAAGTACTAGAGATAGAATTAAGGTTATAAAAGGAGCATGCAATCAATATAAAGAGCATATTAGGTTCAACTCAACTATGCCTTAATCCTAACATTTGGAATCAATGTATAAACTCGCGTAGTTTATTTGCATGTATTCCTTTTAGCTATTCTAATCAATCTAAATCATACTCTCAAGGCGACTAACTCCCTATTGGCATCTCATTCTCCACCATACAGGGAGTTAGTATCCATGTTTTAAGCCTCAGAGCATATTAGACAAAATAAAAATATATTCCATGAACAATGGTAAAAGTCTCGTCCCTTTGCCTTTTGCAATCACCACTATTATTACTAAAATTGAGAAAAAAGGGAAAGCACTGCCCACCATTGTTCATCATTAATCGCATAGGTGAAAATCTCTACATCATAAGTCCAAACGCCCCCACAATATATAGCATCGAGCAGCAGGTTTTAGACTCATTGGATCCCTGAGGGAGATATAACAATACTGTCGTCGCTTAATTCAGATTCTAAAAGAGAAAGATATTACCTCTTCTCCAGCTGTAAGACGAAAGGTTGCTAGATTGTAGGCATAGCCCACATAATGGATGCCAACAGGACTCTTCAAGTCTGCATGGTATCATAAATTGCCATGCTAGGAGTAAGCTGCAAAGAGCAAGTTTTTAGCAAAGGAAAATAGCTCAAGTGGTAAAGGCCTTGGATTAGGAATATGCTCCTACTAGATCTAAGATTCAAGTTCCCTTGGATGTAAACAATCTCTAAGAGCCATCGAATTGAAATTTTTTTTACTTGAATTAACCAAAATACTGCACTTGCAGAAAGTTGAGGGCTTGTGTACCCTTGAGATTAGTCGGGACTCTGTTCCGAATACCCATTTAAAAAAAAAACTCACAAGCAACAAGATCAATACAGAGAAAGAAGCATGATTTGATTGCAGAAGGCAAATTGATAAGGAACTCACTTCTCCACCAGGACCGTTGATGTACATATAGAGATTTTTGGAATTATCAATACCGTCAAGGTACAGGATTGTTGCTAGTATTTTATTGCTAAATTCTTCATCCATGTGTTGTCCAATAAAAATATCAACCTCTCGGTACTGCATCACAAGAATTAGGTGAGTTTCTTAGAGAAAAATCAATAAACATAAATAGGATATAAAAATAACAACGGAACTTGACAAATGACATCCTTATATAAGAATTGACATTGAATAGATGAGCACCAGGTACCAAACCCACTTACGATCTGGCTCAACAAAACAATTTTAAGGCTGAATTTTCGGAAGATTATCGAACCAGCAACAATAACCAAATACTATGTTTTGAACTAGAACAAAAGTCCAAATTTTAAACTCAACAGGGTTAAAGATCATTGGCTTGAGTCCATGGCCCAGGACTGGAGAGTCGTAGATTGTGATTGCCAACCCCCAAGCGTGCATCATATCTATCCTATTAGCCATAAATAATAACCAAGTATTTACTTAAGGTAAAGTTAGCTTTAGTGACTCATAAGGGCATTCCCCAGATCATCCCATTGCCAAGTTCCCTTACCAGGAGTTCTATATGGCACTCTTGGTGTCCCTATAGAACTAATTCTAACTGATCGTCCTCTCATCGCTGTATGGTTATGAGTCCTGCATACAGAGAAAGTACAAACATATGCAGAACCATGATAATTTAGAAATGAGACCGGTTCAGCAGAACAAAAATATCATACAAAGTCTTGATACAATTTTTTTAATCAGTAAGGCAAAACCTATTTTTCTTTTTTAAAATAAAAGATTAGCTAAGATGTCTGCTAGGGTACAAAACCATCATGGAACAATAAAAAGACCAACTAACAAAAGGAACCATTACATAGCTAATCTAACACAGACTTGGAGCCTCCCATTATAATGCATTCGCTTACCCCGGTTCCAGGCTCTAATTAACTTTTCCATAACACTCAGCCGTCAAGTTAGGTATTCCAGTTCCAATCGTAACTTACAACAACGAAAAATAAGTATGGGACAAGGTGGATAGGGAAGGAAGGGCATTTGAGGAGAAGGTGAAGGAATGTGTGCATCCTTGAAGATTGAAGCTTTAGTCCTGAATAAAGCTTTGTCCCGCAACTGCCAATGACACAGTCAATTGATTAAAATACTAGCCGATTCTCATGTCCACGCCAACAAATATATGAAAGAGAGAGAGAGAGAGAACCTGAAAGGATGATGACAGGCTCTAGTTTTGGGGTGGAGACTCGGAGTGGAAGAGGCTGTATGAAGAGTGTCATTTTTGAGTAAAAAATACCATAGACAGAAAAGAGATTTCAAAAAAAAGATCTCATGTAATGATGTGATACATTATCAATATATCACGTCTTTCTTATTTTTTCTCACTCTTCATTTCTCTCCCACCCTTCTTCTCGCCCTCTGCCTTCTCCCTATGCCCTTTACTTCCACACAGGCCAAACGTGGTCTAGGACTACTATTTGTGATTGGAGTGGTCAGAAACCATCCCTTAGAGGGATAGACAATTTTGACAAGTTACTGAGCGGTCGTCAAAGTCCCGATTTTGTGATGTGCATTCTCGACTTAGATTAAGGAGATGGAGATGAAAATGTCGTGAGGGATTGCCGACGGTGGGAAGGTACTTGTCGACGTGGGGGAAATCCTGTGAGATAGTCAGTCGTGGTGCAAGTGGCCGACGGTGATGGGTTGCCTATAGAGGAAGAGACAATTAGGGACAGGAAAGGAAAAAAAAAATGAAAAAAAAAATGGAGATGATGTGGAACATTATTAATGTGTGAAATTCTTTTGTGTGATTTATTTATGTTGTAGCAGCTCTTTTTCGAATAATTTTATAATTGTGAGATGTGTAATTATTTTAAAAAAATGAAAAAGAATTAATTTTTTTAATAAGAAATTTACTATTTTAAAAAAAATTACGTGACAATTACGTACGTCCCAGTTTAACGTAGATATGCCGCAATTGTGCGCTAAGAGGACGAGACGGTGCCGGTACTACTTAGGCCTGCTTTGTACATAATCGAGATGAGAAAGTTAAATGGCTAAGTGAAAATAGTTTATGAGATTTTAAGAAGTGAAAGAGAAAAAATTAAATAAAAATATTATAAAATTTAAAAATTATTAAAATATATATATTTTTAATATAATTCTTATTTTAAATTTAAGAAAGACTAAATTACTTTGAAGGTTAGAAAATTTTAATAACTAAATAATAATTAAATGAAAAAGTTTAAAATTTAAAATTGAAAGTTTTTGTGTTAGGGGTGTTTGAATATTGAAAGTTGATGGTGCAGTGTTTTTAAATCTGGAAAAAATCTGGAATTGGGGCTCTTTTGCGAGATCGGATGGGGAAGGTGCTCATGGCTGCTACAAAATCTGAATTTAATGTTGAAGATGTAGAGGCCATTGAAGTATTGGCAATTTTCAGGGGAATGCAACTATGTGTTTCTATGGGTATCTCTAATCTCATAGTAGAAAGTGACAGTCGAATTTCGGTGGAAGCTCTAAATAATAATAGCATGATTTGTTCTAGTCTAGGCCTACAATATTCTGAGATAAGAAAATTGGTTTCCTGTTTTGGTTGTTGTATTTTCACTATGTGTATAGGGAGGGTACTAATATTGTTGCTCATAATTTAGCTAGAAATGTTAAGTTGGTTGATGATATTAGCTTGTGGTAGGATAGTATTCCAGTCTGTATTTTTCAAACTGTATGGCTTGATAATTGTTTATCCGTTTGATTAATGAAATTTTCATTTCATATCAAAAAAATAAAATATATAGATATATATTGAAATAGATAGAAAGAAATGAGTTGCGAACATCTCTCTATTCAAACCGAGTCTTCAATTGGTTATGTAGATGAGATAAAAAATTATATTTAAATAAAAAATTATTAAAATATAATTTTTTTTTATATAATTTTGATAAGTATAATTTTTACATGAATTTTATTACTTTTTTACTCATTAAAAATTGTTATTTTTCTTTAATTTTTTATTTTATTTTATTTATTTGTTTGTGTTGAAAGACTGAATTAAAAATTGCAAAAAAAGAAAAAAATTAATACAAGCTACAACGCACAAGTAATTGGGCCCATTAAACTCAACTCAAGACTCAAGAGCCGACATATACACTTTATTTGGTTTTATTTCACATGGCCACAAGTTTGGCTTGGGCTGAGCTATACAATGAGGGGACACAATTGAAGTCACGGCATGAATATAAAGGAAAGAGGCCGCTCGAGATCATTTGAACAATTCACCATGGGCTGCAAATCAACTTCACGTAAAAAGGGAGGGCTGCATATCACTTGGGCACGGCTAGTGGCACCCTCTCAAGATAAAATTCGGTGTTACAATTTGACTACAAGGGACCCGCATGTCTCTCTCTATACAAGGGCCGCAAGATAAAGTTTTGGAAAACGGCACACATATATATATACATATGGGCATTGGTAGGAGATTCGGTGGGGGTCTCGTTTTGTGTCACGTTAATGTTAATGTAAATTTTATTTCTTTGTTTTATTCTTTTTTTTTATATTATTTTTTAATACTCTATAATAGTTTTTTTAAAAAGAAAAAAATTACAATATTATTAAATGATATTATCTTAATCATTAAATAAAAAATGAAAAAAACCAAAAGTGGGGCACAACAAGGGGACCCCCAGCGGGTCCTTTATCATTTTCCATGTACATATTGTGAGTTTTCGAGTGCGGCACAATATAAAAGGGGAAGCCTGGAGACGAAACGGAGAAGAAATAGAAGGAGCCGCGGTGCAGTGCTGTCAATACATATATAATGAACTTCTGTGATGCAGGCAACGAGACATTCAAATTGGTGATGAATTGTGCCATAGGAATGTCACTGCAAGAGAGAAACTCGATGAGTCTTTCAGCAACAATGAAACTTTGCACAAGGGAAGAACAACATGAAGCAAAAAACTTGAAGGGCTTGAAAACTCGTCCTCTGGTCACCAATTAGATTAATGGATTAAGAAGAAAAGGATCTCTTAGGACGATCACCAAAATGATAATCAAAACCCAATGCATAGATTAACAGAGATGATTGGATAGCTTAACAGTGATCAAATAAAAATACATTGCATAAAACTCAAAGCTGAAAACATGTTTTGAGCAACATGACCAGTCACACACCTGATGCTTTACATTTCGGTCAAGGATTTTTAAGCTTACCTAACTTCCCAATAAAAGAAGACTTGATGTTAAAAAACAGGCACACATACAGAGTGCACACGCACTCCACATAATTGGAAAGCTTCAGGCCACAGAAAAGTATCTCACCAGGAAATGAACAGTCCTTTAGTTGCATTAACCATTATGTATCAGCACCTTTAGGCCTTTTAACTGCTATAGAACAAATATCAAGAAATGAGAGCAGCAAAATCATGATTGCACAACATAATATTCAAACTTGTGGCTGAATTATAAAATTCAAAAGAAATCTCGAAGCAATGAAAAAGGTTCCATTGAATGCCCAGGAGCAGTCTACTTAGAATGAAATGAATTATAAACAAAGCATTGCTAGCTTTCAAAAGG
Organism: Platycarya longipes; assembly: GCA_036559045.1. Classification (NCBI taxonomy): domain Eukaryota; kingdom Viridiplantae; phylum Streptophyta; class Magnoliopsida; order Fagales; family Juglandaceae; genus Platycarya; species Platycarya longipes. Next base: position 9,281,746 of record CM071799.1, on the reverse strand, counting down.
ATTTCAAGCATATGGAGCCGAGTAGTGCTAGGGAGCACACCATATTTTAACACATTGGCCACACTGGCTATGTGTAAAGTAATATTGAATTAAGTTTTGGAGCTTTTTTGTCTTTTCAGAATTTTGTTAAGGGCTTTTTCAGTCTTTTCACATGGCAGTGTGGATAGTGTGTTAAAATTTCAGGCTGAAGAATAGATTTTCTGTATGGAGCCTCATCATCTAACCAAAATTTTCCGAAGTAGTATTTCTAAGTGGATATGTATGGATATAGCACGCACGCACATATATACAGGTCCAAGATAGAACCAGAATTATAACAAAATTTTCGCAGCCACTTACAACAAAAGAATTTCTCAATCATCACATCCTCTAAGTCAAGACCTAAGTAGGCAGTGCGGGTTACTAGTTAGCACGACTAGGAAAATCAAAATCAAAATGAGCTTGATAAAAGCTCGAGTTTCAAATATAGGGTTTCTGGAGAATTTCGGAATCGAGAGATTGAGAAGACAACTGTAGTCCCAAAATAATAAAAGAACAAGCAGCAGAAGAACTTCGAGGGATTTGAAATCAAATCACTGGGCGATGGAAATGAATCAAATTTCACTGATAAAAAAGAAAAAATGTACCAAGGGTTTTCAGGAGGATTCAAAAGAACTTGATCAAAAAATATGTGCAGAAAGAGAGGAAGCAGGAAACACATAGTATATAGGGTTTAAGCCTTTAAGGGGTCACCGAAGAGAACGAAATCTCCCTGAGTGTCCGAGAGACAGATATGAGGCGATTCGCACGAGGGGACTGGTTTCTACTTGTGTATTTTCTTACTTCCGAGTAACCCAGTGGCTGAGTAGGTAATGAAAACCACAAAGGTAAAAACAGCCAAGCGGTCCGAGACGAGAGTGGATGGAAGATAAAGTCATGGCGTCATAAAAATCAACAAAATATTCTCCCAGTTCGTTGAATTTAATCTAGAACAACTAGAATAAAAATCAACTGTCACGCTCAAACTCCAACAATTACTACACGAACACACACAAGAAAGAGAAGGCGATGGTGATGATAAAATGAAATCGAAAGGAAAAAGTATACTACTTACCTGAGGAGAGGTGTTTCGAATGGATCAAGAATGGAGAGATGAGTTTGCTTCTGGAATTGAAAATAGGGGATGATGGGAGTTCTGCGAATCTGATCAGTAACATATTACCCAAATCAAATTAAGACCTTCTTCGTCCTTCCCCTCCCCCTTCTAGCAAATTAATGGATTTTCACGGTTTCACCTTTCGACGCTTTCTATTAAAATCTCCAGAGCAATTACTATTTGAGAGCATTTAGTCCATATATATAAAGTGATTTAATTTTTTTTAAAAATAAATTAGTTAATTTACTTAAGAGAAATATTATTTATATATAGTTTATATATCTTTTATATATATACCGTATATTAATATTATTTTATATATTAATATTTTTATTTTTTTTCTTCTTATATTTTAATCTTTTTTTTAGTATTTTTTTTTTTAAAATATTTCAACTGTCGTGATATTTTACTACATTACTAATTCTGCAAAAAATACACAAAATTGTATCCCAACAATACTCTTTTATTTAAATCACTTTATTCATGTATACAATGAATGTTCTCAAATACTACATGCTCTGTAGCACTGCTCTTCTATTAGTTAACGGCACTCATGCCTCAGCTTTTTTGGGCCGACTTGAATTCAATCATCAAATTCAAGCCCAAACACCAAAAGCCCAACAGAAATAAGAGTTTTGTTACAGAGTAATTACTCTAGCAATGCACTCCATTGCAGACATGACGGGATTATTCTATGACAAGAGTATGGGAGAAGAATTTGATTAATTAGTCAATTTATTTAAGTAACTTCATGTATACAATAAATGCTATTAAATAATAGATGCTTCCAATATTTTTTCCAAAATAATATCTAAAATCTCGATTCTCCATTATCACGTTAAGACCCAATTTGATATAAAAGTATCTCAACTCATCTCATTTAATATTATAATTTTTTAAATTTTTATATAAAATATAATAAACAATTCAAAATTTTAAAATAATAATATAAAATTTTAAATTTTAACTTCCATTTTAATTTATTTTTTCTCATTATCCAAACCTCTCCTAAGTCTATTCTTATTTCTTACGCACAAGTATTACTTCTCTCGATATTTTGTTTGAAAAACAGAAAATGATACAAGGCCATTCAGCATCGATTGAGATCCTTCGTATTACAAGGATAATGGACTCTCTGAAATCATTTTGCAAGGTTATGAATTTTCAAGCAGTTGATGGTGCATAGAATTCTAAATAATCTCAAGAGCAATATTACATATAAGGGTCTAAATGATTCGGTCGATCTAAAACAAATGTTGACTAATTTTATTCGATCCAAGAATTCTCCTACTCTGGACCGGACCAAACTTTTATTCAATCAATACCGGTCCGATCCAGTTCAGGAGCATCTGATATGATTTAATGGCTTAACATTTTATTCAAAATCCTGCAATAATGAAAAATAATTTTTAGCCTAAATTTAATTATTATACTATTACATTAGCATATTATAAATTTTTATGTTAATAAATAATGATAAATTAATAATAATCTATTAAATAATAATAATAATACACTTATTCTATTATTACTAATACTCTATGTATATACTATAATTTATATTTTTATACTACAACTAGTCAACTATTAAAAATTATAATATGTTAATATTATAAGAGTATATATTATATATTAATATGTTATACTACCACTCTTAATCTATATTAATATTAATATTATAATTTATATACTATTATTTATATATACATATATATATATATATATAAATGATGTATATTTGGTCCAATTTGGTCTAATTTAGGGGGAGAAATGTCTTGAACCGGGACCGAACCAAAAATATTTTGTCCATATAAAAATTGGACCAGACCGTACCAAATTTCATCTGGTCCGATCTCGCAATCCAGACTAGACCATCTAATTCGATCTTCTTACACCCTTAATGTAACACTTTTCTCACCCTTAGATCCTCCATCTAACCATGGCTAAATAAAAGTTGGAACGAAAATATGAGATGTAACACTTTTGTTCTATTATAATATATCATGTCCTTAAAAGATATTATTTGAACAACCAATTTTCATATCACAACATTCTATAATAAAATAAGAATACCATTTTATCCATTCTGTGAGAGTACCTAGGCCATAGGCTCGTAAAATTGCCAAAGAAATACTAAACTCGGGCCACAACTTGTCCTCCTTCACACCTTGAACCAAGTTTATGGACAGAAAAATGCCATTATGTGATTTCATTTTGTCATTTTATTTTAGTTATTTGTGTATTTAATTTTTTATTTTAAATGTTTTTTTACGTAATGATTAAATAAGTAATTATTAGTTTATTAATTTTTTATTTTTTAAAAATGTTTAAACATGTTTAAAATTTAAAAAAAAAAAACTAAAAAAAAAAATGTAAGTTGCATTAGAGACATACCAAGTGGATAAATTGGGAATGTATAATAGCACTACTCTTATGAAAAAAGCCTTCAAGATAAATATATTTTACGGGATAATATTATATACCAGACTTCCATCTCACTTTCATTTTATTATATAGTCTCTCTTCTATACGGTCGAACTGTACACGGGCTTTTTGCAACCTCTCAAAAAAATAAAGACGTCATGTATTTCATCAAATTGAAAATAGACTTGATTACATACATTCCAGCCCCTTTCTCTTTCGCAACAACATTCGAGTCTCCAGTTTCCATCGCTCTAGTTTTTCGACGTGTGCGGTCCGTCAGTCTTCGTTGCTCCACCTCACCGGCATGTGCAGTTCCTATCTCTGTCACCCCTCATCGCATCGCATCTTTAAATCATCCCCTTTTCATTGCATCTTCAAATCGCAAGTGACTAGAACGATTTTCTTCAAATCGTGATTTCCATTTGTTTTGTATTTCATGATTTATCTAGATCTTGTGAGCAATTGAATGGAGATTGGCTTAAGTAGGCAACAAAATGAGAGTCCATTACCATGTCCAGATTCATGAACCAAAATGATGACTTCTAGGAATCTCAAATGAACTGCCCCTTTACATCTTTCAATAACCAGATTTATAAATCAAGGACAGAATCCATTGCCATGTCCATAAAAAATTGAAAGAACTAGATAAATAAAATGAAATACGCATACAACTATATAAGCCAATCTCCATTAAAAGTCAAATTACTCACAGGGGAAGGGGAGAGAGGGGTAGGACATCGTGCTGGAAAATGGGAGTATATCCGAGGGGTAGGGGGACAGAAGGGGAGAAATGAAGTCACAGGGAGAAGGAATGCATTCCGTGTGGTGTTGGTCTATGATTATTGTAATGGGAATGTTAGGTGGCAAGAAATAATTAAAATGTTGTAATATTGAAAAGTACAGTTGGATCAGACCGAAAGTTTTCTCTATTATATAAGATGTGATATATTTATTACTACCATATGATAAAAAATTATCTTATACAAAGCATCTAACAATGATAAATATGCATCTTATATAAAATAATAGCATATTGTATATAATTTTTCTATTTTACGGACCCATACCAAACAAAATGGGTAAGTCTAAAAGAATCACATAATCACAATGGAGAGTTTACTTGTTTCTAGTTCTTTAAAATTCGGGGAATGCCAGATATAATCATGGATTGTTCATATGTCATGTATTCTTTCTTAAAAAGGGTAGAGTCCATTACTACAAAATTAATTTTTTATATATGTCGCATATTTATTCACTTTTTCAAAGAGAGCACGTGATGCTTGGACATTCTATGAATATCGTTTATTACCCGTGATCATTGTCAACATCTCACGGCACCACCTTTTAGCAGATTGGCAAAAGTACGTGGAAAGAGAGAGATGCGTGAACCTTTTTTCCATGACAAGCAAGAACAAAGAAGGCCTGAAAACTGAGCCTGGAGAGATTAACTTATATTTCAAATAAATACAAACCCTGAAATTAATTCAGTTACAACAGGTTTGAAATTAATCGCCCATCCAGCAGATACTTCCACAAAATAGTATGCGGCATTGAATACACCTCCAGCAGATGCTCCATGAAATAAGCAATTAGTCACCAACTATTCGTGATCATCCAAGGCAGTTAGAATCATCCTGCAACACAAATAGAACGAGTCAAAACAATCTCTTCAAGGAGTATCAAAATTAAAACAATTCATTTTCTGAGAAAATTTGGTGAAAGAAAGTACCAGAATATGGAGAGAAAGAGTAGAAATATGAGATAGAAGAGTTTGAAAAGCCGCAGCTTCTTTTCCCAATGGAGCAAGTTAAATATCTCGGTGACATCTACCAGGTGCTGCCTTCGCATGTACCTAATCACATGCAGGAAAGATATTTAGCAGGATCACGAGACTTGGCATGACATCCAAGCATCTCAGGACACCAAGAAAGACCCCCACAAGAAATGACACATATTCAGTTGCAGAAAAATGTCATTTTTGCTGGAAGGGAGAGAAGAACAAAGAACACTTACAGTCTCACATTGTAGTATAGGTATGGGGCACAAAACAGTGACATAAACCAATGCCCTGTTGCAAGATAGAACAAGCATAACACTCCTTGGGCAATGAATTCGGGCAAAACCACTCGGTTGATTCGTGATGAAGAGTCATAGGGGTTGATATAATCAAACTCAAGATCAGCCAGGCACATAAGCTGCAAGAAATGTTTGACTGTTAAGCAATGTATTTCATTTACCTCAAGTAACAATAGAGAAACAGTGAAATAATTGCAATCAAGTGCGTATATGTCATACACAAACAACTCTTCTACGTAATTCCAACCAAGAGAGCTTCTCAAACTATAAAAAGTCAATGTGATTGAAACAAGCTCAAATCCAGCCAATTGGAGCACTTCTTTCATTTTTTTTTAAAAAGCAATTGAAGAACCAAACTCCTGATATAGATGAGCACCATCATCATATATCATTCAATAATTATGGTCTCTTGATGCTTACCAATAAAACAGGCAAAGCTTCTTACAACTGTTTCAGTATTTTGAAACACGAAGAGACCTTTATTACCATTAGAGAAATACTTGAGGCACAATTGGATTACACAAAAGTAATTCCACAAACTAATGTGGCTTCTTATGGTTCGTCAAATTCTAAAGTTGCTTTTATTATAAAGTAAATCTAATTGATCCCATGAAACCACCCTAGTTTGTGGGATTGCTTTTGTGCAATCTCTTTGTGGCTACTATAGCAGTCATCTTACCATTATCAGTACTATCATTAATTCTACGCTAAAACGTAAACTTCAGGATCTAAAAGTTTTAAAAAGTAACAATATTTTTTAACACAATGGCTCATGGAGGTCAGAGTCACCAAACAGGCCAACGAATTCTGTCCAACATAAAAATTAAACTGATGCACATTGTGGTTTTTATGGATGCTAAAAGATGTACAAGTTTCAACCCTCAATTCCAGAATAAAAATGGTTTGCATGAAAGACGAAACTTTCCCTTCAGTTTAAGGTCAAGGAAATACTTATGAAACAAACCAATAGACTGCCCACATCTTTTTTTATAGGTAACCAATAGACTACACAAATCATGGTGAGTTCTAAGATCATTCTTAAACCTATGAGCTGCATTTCACATTCCGACCCCACAACTAATCATAAATAAATGAAAAAAGATAGATGAATATAAAACTGAACAAGTTAAATTAAGATAAGAAATTCGACTGGCCATCAAGATTATGAGAACACCCACAAACATGGATGTTTAGCTGAGGAAAAAAAATCCACAGAGACTAAATTCATAGGAAATGCAACATACCAGATACTTTCTGCCAATAAGCCCTTTGGCCCCTTTAATTTGACAAAACAAGCCCCAGTTACAAACATTTAGACTAGACCAGCTGACATTCACAAGAGCATAAATTTTCCCACTATTTCAAGCCAAATTTGAGATAAAAATCAAAACTTCTAATATGCACTCTCAAATAAAGCATATCGAAGGGGAGGAGGGGGGGGGGGGTGGAGAGATCGTACGTACAATACAATATAAATTTAGGGTTTTGTGATTCACCTGGTAAACGACAAGGACGAGTAGGGCTATGAGGAAGAAGAAGGAGATGAGCCACGAATAGAGATCACCCATGCTCCTCCAGCTTCACCTCTATCTATCTCTGTCCAATACAATTTCTCTTCGAGCTCAAAGCGTCAATAACAATCCGAGAAAGTAGTGTCCAGATGATAACAGGGAGTTCCAATAGATGCGCCAGGCGCAGAGGGAGGCTAAAGGAAGAAGAACGAAGGAGGAGAGGTTGGAATCTTCGATGGTCTGGACTCAAGATTGTTTAGTCGGGGACGCTGAATAACGCGAAGCGCCGACCGGTCCGAGTGAGAACTATGATGTGATTTTATAATTCACGTTTTCTTTTTCTTTTTTTTTTCCTACTTCAGCATTTTGGCCCTCTGGGTCAATAGTCGTCATTAGCGTCTAGACATTAGTCGGTCGATCAGAAATTCTAGGGGAGTCAGAATGGGGGAGTCGATTCTGGAGATAGCTGATGTGGAGTAATGCTACTTCATCCCAATTTTTTATTTTTAAAAGAAGTTGGAGCTGTAATTCGAATTTCGAAATGTATTTAGGTCGAAAAAAGAAAATACATTTTGATTTTTACTATTCCCGCATTTAGAGAGAGAGACACCGAAATTCCTTGGGCCAATTCCACTCTCGACTCTGTTAGGATTCTCACATATTAAAAAATGAAATACAAGAATATATGGATGGATTAAATATGTAAGTAAATGATAAATGCTACAAATAGAATAAATGGAAGCTGGTAAATGCATGACTCACGCAGATGCATTTCGAGGGTCATCTTCCTCCAAATTAAGGTTTTTACAAAATATTCAAGATTTCATATATTCTTCATAGCCAATACCTTCCCTACATATACTATCTTAATTTGATCATAACAAGCAAAAAGGTCATGGGCTACTTATCTAAACTCATGGACCACTACAACTTAACATAACAATCAAATAAAAGAAGGCTCATTAAACCAGCCCAATAATTGGGTTCATAACAACCTCTCCCCCTTTAAAGAATCTTTGTCCTCAAGGTTCAGATATTAAAGTCACACCATTTTGTAACTAGGTGTCTTGCAACTTGACCAACACTAGTGTTCTTCTTTGCAAATAGCTTCTATGCTTTAATTACGCTGCCTGTCGCGTGTTGGAATGGAAGAAAAAAAATGTTTGCATGCAAACTGTGAACCACTACAAAAAAACATCTTCCATATGTTGGATCATTGACTATATTTCACTGCTTTGAATGTTTCCTACTATATAACACTCAAAGAAGGCCCCTGAGAGCATCTATAGAGCCAATTTTCCAAGATCTTCAGCTTCATATTAATACTCTTTAAAATGAAAGATCAGCAACCATATGGCACTTGAAAAGGAAGGCTATCCAATGCTACCGTAATGAATACTTCTCTGTTGAAAATTACACCAAACAGAGATAAAGAGCACACAATTCCAGCAACAAAAAGACAATAATAGACAGTGGCCACCATTAAGATGCAAAGTAGTCTTGAAAACTTATGGCCCTGAAAGCTCATCGTTGAGCTCACCAACATCCATGTGATCCCCTGTATCATCATTAGTATCCACCTATTAAGAGGCAAAGCAACCTTGTAGACATGTAAGGCCATCTTCTTAAGTTTGTTCATTTTAGAAAATTCCTTTAGGTCAGATAACACTATAGAATCAAGAATATAATCCTCAAGAATTATTTTTCGTCCTCCATCAAAGGGTGCAAAAACACCCTTAAGTGGCCAGTCAACAATTACACGATTACTTGCAAATTCAGAGACAACAGCATGGGTGTGAGCAAAAACTAGAATAACAGTTGCATATTTTTTTATTTTACCCAGCTTGCTGAAGTGACTACAAAAAACCCCTTCAAACATTTCATCGAACGACTGCCAGGCCACATGAGCATACCCAACAGCAGTAACTCCATGGTCCATTGTTTTTCCACAAATTCTTCTCATAACACCCAACTCATAAAAATGGAAGTCACAAGTCATCACCACCAATAATGATATTGATGAACTATAGAACTGCAATTTAGAACCAGGAAATATAAAATCACATGAGAAAGTGACTATGATGTTTGCCCTGCCATGAATTCTGGATTCGTCAAAGCTGGTAAGAAGAATCTCAAGTGCATGTTCTTCTAATTTCAGTTCAAGCACATGTTGCCTTGATAATAAAGTGTAGATATCAAGCTGCGGTTGCTGCTTAAAATGTGACTGAAGCTATTGAAAAAGTAACTTACTTGGATGCTGTTGATCTGGTTTTGAGCCATCATGACTTTTCTTACAAGGCTTACTAAATTTTACCCTCAATGTATCAAACCGAGCCTATAGACAACAAACATTTTCACTACAAGCTTTGATGTAACATTTCAAAAAAATGTACGTAACAGGAATTGTCAAATACCCCTCAAAAACTCCGTTAAAGGGCCTATAAAAACTCAGTTGAGGGCACTATTTACCCTCTCATGCGACTTGTCAACAATATTTGAAAGAGAGGCTTGCCATATCAACTGTGAAACAAGCCAATGGACAACACTAATATTGAAAGTCTTATGCTTCAGCTGGTCACAATTCAGACCATTAAGCTTCTTTCCACACCTCCTCAACTGCACACGTGAAATACCATCCACAAGTCCACTAGTAATTTTACAAAAAACCTTCAGATCATGAAGAACATCCCAAGAACCCACATACCTATGGCTCACTTTCTCAAATACATCTCTGCCTCTGTCGAAGGGTTCAAATACCACTTTAAGGAGCAAACAATCAAACACATAATGAGCATCACACACTAGCTTCTCTGACTATTGCCGAGCAAATAAATTTGCTCTAAACTCTCTCCCTCTATCAAACGGCTCAAACACGACTGTCAGGGCCATTCCATCAAGCATAAGGTGATTAGGAATTTTCTTACCTCGCAGGTTTGTCTCCTTCTCGAAATCAAACAGCATTCCATTCATTGCATGTATAGCCACACTTGAATAATGTCGATCTGAGAAGATGACGAAAGCGAACGGCTGAAACAGGTGGTGGTTTTGTTGTGGTGAGGTAGTTAACGGAAACTGAAATAGTTTGGGTTGGACTGGTGATTTTTGGAGATTGTGAGATTTCGGAGATGTGAGTGATTTTTGGGGATGTCTGTGAGTTTTGCTTTTCTCTTTCTCAGTGTGTCTCTCTCCGAAACTCTTCTCTGCTTCACATACCTCTACGTCCCCTTCCTGCATGATTTCATCTACGTCGAAGGAGAGAACTGAAGAACCAGATCGAGGACGAATCGAGTGTGGATGCATACTCCAGACGTGAGTATTTTGTTGCATTCAGGTTTGGTTTTAGGATAGGGTTAGGGCTTGGGTGTGGAAGGGAAAGAAGGAAATATGGTTAGGATATATTGTTGATGGCAACGCCTCGTTCTCTTTTGTCTCTGTCTCAGTTTCAATGACCCCCATTGTAGTTTCGTTGGGGATGTCATCTTCACTGAAGTCCTTTTCGAAAATTTCCACTACCTCCATTTCAAAGTCTAGTGTTTCTTTGTCGATTTCATCCTCCGAGTCTTCTTCTTTGTCTTCGCCTGACCTTTCCAGTAGAATATGTTGTAGTCTCTGATTACCTTCCGCCAGTCGGTCAACTAATTCCTTCATCTTCAGCACTTTTTCTAAAATTTTATCCATGGCAAGATTGGTGGCTCTAGATACCACTTGTAAGGGTTCTCACAGATTAACAAATGAAATGCAAGAATATATGGATGGATGAAATATGTAAGCAAATGATGAATGCCACAAATAGAATAAATGGAAGCTGGTAAATGCGTGACTCACGCAGATGCACTTCGAGGGTCACCTTCCTCCAAATTAGGGTTCTTACATAATATTCAAGATTCCAGATATCCTTCATAGCCAATACCTTCCATACATATACTATCTTAATTTGACCATAATAAGCAAAAAGGCCTTGGGCCATTTATCTAAACTCATGGACCACTACAACTTAACATAACAATCAAATAAAAGGAGGCCCATTAAACCAGCCCAATAATTGGGTTCATAACAGGCTCCCTCCCTTCCGGCCATTCCCAACATTCAACCTTCAGCCATCATTAATGCGGGATACCAAAGTCATGTAGTCGAGAGAAATCCAGTCATCTCCAACCTTCGACTTGGACCCGAAATCGATCTTAAGCTTCTTCTTCTTCTTCTTACCATGAACTCTCCCTTCATCTCGAATCCTAATCTTAACCCTCGAAATCGACCTTCATCCCGAACTCTAATCCCAACGATTGAAATCCCCCTTCATTCCCTTCCCGAGCCCTAACCTAGACACATTTTTGGCTCTCTCTATATGTCTCTCATAAACAAGCTAGGATTATCTTGGTGAGGTTCTGAGTCTGGGTCTTATACTGGGATTGTTTTTCTAGTTCTGCCAGTTTTTCCATTTTTCTATAGTCTATGGATTGTTTTCATTGTCTTGATATTGTCTTGGTATAGATTGTTGCCATTTTTTTTTAGTTTTGAGTCTTGTTTTGGGATCATATGATGTTGTTAATGCTTTTTTCACCATTCTGTAATTATTTTCAGGCTTTTGGATTTCAATATCATCTAATCTAAATATCAGTATATGCCTTGACTTTCTCATTAAAATATTTATTGGCTTTCTCATTAAAATATTTCTTGGCTTTAATGAGAAAGCCAAGAAAACTAACTCCAAACTCGATTTCTAAGGGAGATGGTGGCATTGAGGAAAGAGATGGTTTTGAAGTGGACCCATTTGATTGCAAAGTCTTGAGGCCTATCAAAAAAGAAAAAGAACAAGGAGAAAAGAACAAGCAACCAAGCCAAAGAATCGACGAGAATAAAAAGAGAAAACCAAAAACACGATGAAAACAATGCATTAGAGATGCAGTGTACTGTCAAAGAATTAACGAGAGCTTACTGAAAATTGTAACCTCAAAACGAATTATAATTGAGAATCCAAGACTTAAACAGTGACAGATGAGAGAAAAATGAGAAGAAGCTGGGAGAGAGAATTGGAGGGAAATTGAGCAAATCAAACCAGAGAAGGCCTTTGTTTCCAACTAATGGTGCTATGCTCTTATACTTCTTTTTATCAAAACAACATCCTCCATTTTAATCCCCACTAATTCAAAAATAAATTTCTTTAATCCTTTATATATTCTTTAAATAATCTTGTTCTAAGAAATTAATAAAACCTAGTATCCCCCAAAATATTTTGAAAGCTAAATTTCTCATTCTTTTTTTAATAAAACAATGAAAAATGTTCTTGTTTCATGGACTGATTGGCTTATTAGATTAAATGGTGTTGCATTTGAATGTTCGGGTAAAGAACAATAGGGAGTTATGCTCTGAGTTTGAGTTTGGATCGGGAAATGTGTATGTAATGTCAAGAGGCTTGTGGATTTGGCCAGTTAAGTGATTTTGCTGGGTTGTGGTGTAATGATTTAAGAGATCCATGGAGTAATAGTTTATTAGATTAAATGGGTATTGCATATGAATGCTCGGGTATAGAACGATAGGGATTTATGCTCTTGGTTTGGGTTAGGATCTGGCTTGTGGATTTGGATTAAGAATTTGTGAAGGCTGATTGGACATATTTAAAAATGTTAAGTGTGCTATAAGCCTATATATATTGAGCAAAAGAGTAGATATTACTAAAATAAAATACAGATTTCAAAGAGTACAAATTAAGAAAAAGTTTAACGTGGATTTTTGTCACTATGAAATTGCAATAAACAAAGAGGAATTTGGATAAGTGGCTGATGTTTTCAAAAGCTTGCGTTGCCACTGTCCATTGTGCTAAGTCGTGCACACATCGATTGTTGAATCAATGAATTTTCCTCTCCGTCTAAGATTTGAAAGTTGTGAGCAAAAGCTTTATATCGTCAATGATGGGTGCTATAATCCAGTCTTACGTGGAGGATGAATCTGATATTGCTTGAATGACTACACTGGAATCACCTTCAAGGATGATGTGTTCTATCTTCCTATTTGTGCTTCTTAGAGAGCTATCAGAGGTGAGAAGCTTCACTTGTGTTTGGATAAGTACTAGAAATGAAGTTTGTCTTTGCAAATTTCTTTTCTTCTAATTATCTTGAGAAAGATTTGCAAAAAAATATTAATGAGCTTCTTATTTGAGAAGGGTCTCTTTGGAAACATGCTATAAATGAAAAGGGTGATGGGATATTGGATTTGTATTAGCCTCATGTTGAATAAATAGGGTATGCGTACTTTATATTTATGGATTTTTGGGTGACGAGTTTATGAGAAAATGATGGAATTGGACTCTCAATAATAATATTGTGGATATAGAAAGGGCTTTGATTGGTACTTATTATGAAATATCATATTTGAAATTTTGAAGCTTGAAATATTCTATCAATCTTGGGTATCATTTCTAACAACCCATGCTCATTGCATTCCATTTAAAGAATTCATCAACAACTAATACCAATAGATTTAGAAGTTTCATATATGCATTACAACAAAAGGATAAAATAAAGTCAAAATAATAACTTATACGTTCTTGTCTACAACTAATTTTTAGATAGATCTTGGACTCACTACAAGGAATACCACTTATCACTACGGTTTTTGTATAGTCGTTATATGTTTTGATGGGACAAGTGGTTCAATTGCGTCTATTACACAAGTCTCATGCATAATTTATGGAAACATCAGGTTTAAGGCATGTGTGAACAATAAATAATATGTAGCGGCATTTATAAGCCTATAATGTTGACTTTAACACTGTAATAAGTGAGCATTCTCACAAAATGCGGCTCAGCATTTATAACGATGCCATATTAATTGCTGCAAAAAGGCTTATGTGCCTTATTTACAAAAGAAATCCCAAACTCACCCACGCTTTCACCCGATACCCTCTCTCTCTTCTCATGCCGATTGTAAGAATCTGAACTCATCGTCAATTGCTGGCTGCCACGCCGTCGTCTCCTCGCTTCCAAGGTGAGTCTCTCTCTCTCTGCCATCCCTCTCTCCGTCGTCTCTCGCTTTTCAGTTCAGAAATTTCATCTCTCGCTTACTCTTTCTGTAGATCTCTAATTGATCTCACCCAATTCGTTGAACTAGATCTCTGTCATCCTTCTCTCCGTCTCAAGAAAACGATTGCGCTACAACTTGTTAGGGATCTTCAAGCTTGATGATTTATGGAGGTAAAGTTTGGGTTTTTAGGGTTTCAGTGGTAAGGGGCTCGAAATGGTTCTGTCGAATGAAGAGCAGTTCATGTTCGAATACACCAGGGCTTGTGAATTAATACAAAATTTGATATGAAAATCAGTCCTTAAACATCCTATAACCCTAACTTCGATCCATTTCTTCGGGTTCACTAATCTTATTTTGATAGGTTAATTAGTTGTTAGAATCATTGATCTTGTTTGGATAGGTTAATTAGTTGTTAGAATCACATTTCATGCATGTCATTTTAATTTTGTCCATTGCTAAGCACTTAGACCAGCTTCTTGTGTGCCTCAACCAGCTTCTTATTTAAAGAGATTGCATAAGTATTCTTTGATAACTAGTTATATAAGAAGAAAAAGTGGGATTTGATAACTAATAAAAAAAATATTCTTGTAGTTTTTATATAGTACATTTATATATATATAACATGTAGGGAATTAATGTTAGTTTTTCTTTTATCTCCTCTTGTATTTAAAAACTCCAACTCCGGTTGTAATTGTTTGTCAAACCCACCATTTACAATGGTAGAAACAAATGGTGAGCATATTATGTACAAAAAATGTAGCATATTTTTTATGGAGTCTATTTTCTATATAGGTGACAGAAATATCAAATGGGATATTGTGTATACACATGAATAGATTGCTGCAAGCTAGTTCAACTCTTGCTTGAAGTGATGTTGGAGATCTCACCCACCCCTACAGTAGAAGCATGTATGAAATATTGTAGCATGAATATTAATGACCCCCTGTTAAATTAGTAGTACATGAAAATATCCTAATATGGCTTAGCACATATGATGTTTGTATAAGAATACTTAAGGTGTTATGGATGTTTGTGATAAATGGATTCCTTCCTATACTTGGTAATATAATGCAGTAATTTAGTTATCTGTAATTAGGGATGGGCAAAATATCCGACTTCCGACTTCCGTCCGAACTCTGCTTCGATTCCGACTCCGATCGATGTCGGAAGTCGAAGTTCGGAATTCGGAGTCGGATTTCGGAATCGAAGTCAGTTTCAATATCGAATACCGACTCCGAACTCTGAAGTTTTTTTTTTTTTTTAAAAAGGAAGATGCAAAATGACGCATCTTTCTTTTTTGTTTTTTTAAATTTAGCTAAACGACGTCGTTCCAATTAAATAGGAACAACGTCGTTTAGTCCAGGTTTTCTTGTACTCCTATGATCCTTTTCTCCTTCTTTCTTCTTCTTCCTTCTTCTTTCTCCCGTCTGAGACTCCAAAATTTGCAACTTTGCTCTTCTTCTCCAACGGCGATTCCGAACCTTCAGTGGCTAGCGCCGCTTCCTCCTACACTCTCTCACACCGCTGTCGATTCCTCACCGTCAGAATTTTGTCGTCGCATTACATTGTCACCCGCTAGCCCTCCGAATCCGAGATTAATTGGTAATTACTTTTATGTGTAGGGTTTTTAATTAAAACTAATTAAAAGTGTTATTTTAATGTGATTCTTTGAGTTGGTTGGCTTGTGAGTTGTGTATACTATTATATTGTGAAGAATTCGAGTTTATATTGTGTGCTTTGATAGTGTATGTAAATTGTTTGATGAAATATCATTAAGAAAAAAAAAAACTCGAATTTGGCCTAAAATATTGCCCTCTCCGATGCTGAGGAATCCTAAGTGCTCTATGCTCATACGAATTGTTGATTTTCCTTCTCTTTCCAGCCAACTATGCCTACATATAGCTTGGCAGCTTGCTCTATCGTGAGGTTTTGACCAAATTCATCTGTTACTACCTTTTTGTTTGTATTGTTTTACTATCTAATTTTAAATATTATCTTCTATTGATAGCTAATTACTGCCATGTCCATGTCCTTTTTGTTTGTATTGTTTACTATCTAATTTTAAATATAATTTTATTAAAGAGCTCTAACATGCTTGATGATAATTTTATTTTTTTCCCCGATACTTCATTTCCATATAAACTTTAATGAATAGTATATAGTCACAGTGAACTGTGAAGGATCCCTATGACTTAGCTTGAGTGCAATATAAGGATCTGCCATTTTAATGTCTCCAGACTCCGCATACAATGTTATTTAAAGTAGGCAAATTGATAGGTATAACTCTTAGATTTATATTCACTATTAGTCACTGTTGTTGTCATGTATTGTGCTTTGCAGGGATTTGTCACACAATCAGTTTACAACTTTACTGGGTCCATTCCAGATAGTTTAACTTCTTCAAATTTGCAACTGGTGTAAGTAGTGTGCCTGTATCCATTATGATTCTTATATAGCTATTATGTTGGTGGGAGTTCATCAAACATGTCTACTAACAACTTATATTGCCCTTGCCTATTTTAATAAAACTTCTTATATACTGATAAAAATTCTTTGTTTTTTTTCATAATCTAGTTTGTAGCATTTTTCTTGATATCTTCTCTTTTGTCAGGCTATTGAATGATAACTTACTAGAAGGACGAGTACCAGAGGAACTTTATTCAATTGGTGTGTATGGTGGAGCTATTGAGTATGTTATAATCTTATTTGCTTGCTTTAATTACTCTTATCAATGGTTTATTATCTTAAATATTGACAAATAGTTTAGGCTTACAAACTTTTATAGCATACACGACTTACTATGTTTAGTTAGTGATTTAGAATTGTTTAGGAAACTATAGTTTCCCTTTGGTGACTGATGTAAGACTACAATAATAGTGGTTCCATCCTGGCCAACAATTTCTTAGACAGGTAAAATAAAATTTCATCGAATGAAGTAAATTTTCATAGCCCAAGTACGCAGGAAGTATACCATCCTGGCCATCAATTTTTTACTCTGATTTTGTAACAGTCCTTAGTGTTGTCCATATATGACCAAAATTTGCATACAATCAAATGTATTACTTTTCTTACAGCTACATTATAACGGCTTGTGGTATTGCTCGGCTATCCAATGTTTTGCAATAAATGTTGTAAACTAATTTTAGCACAAAGAAATGTTCCAAAATATTACTTTCATTTCATTCTTTTAAACAAATAAATAAATAAATAAGGCATAGAGAAATATGCATTTTTCCCACTTAGTAAACAAATTTCTCTATTCAGTACAAGTCATGAACTTTCACCTAATAACAGTTTCCTAATATTGTATTTTGCTACACTATAACATTATAATTTTTAGGAATTTACTAACATTTTTTATATTATTATACTTGAATTCTAGGTCTACAATTACAAACAGATGGATCCCTCACGCAGTGCTAGTGGGACTCTGACTCCACATGATACTCCGAATCCGGATGATAGGACTCCTTCGGCGCTCCACGCTGCAGCTTCGAGCCGTAGTCGGCTACCCTCCACTCGAGCACAAACCTCGTGTGCTAGCAGTGAATTTCCACTTCCAGTCGACATAGAATTGGAAGTGGAAGATCCCGACCAGTTTATAGAGGAGGAGGAGATGGGCCTTGGGGACGATCCGATTCAGGATCCGGATATACCAATACACCTTGTAGCTGCGAGGCCACCCCGTCCACGATCAAATAAAAAAAGATCGTGGACACTGGAACATTTTGAGAAAGTTGAGGGTAGGGATCCCCAGAACCCACGGGCTGAGTGCAATCATTGTGGCGCTCGAGTTGGGTGTCATTCAAAAAGGCAAGGCACTTCTTGCCTTTTAGCACATCTAAATGATTGCAAGCGCTACCAAATAGCGAAGGGGATGGCATCAAGAGATTAGTGTCTTGCTTTATATGCTACTTAGTGTTGTGATTATGATCCCATTTAATTTTCATTTAAGACTAATATTGGTAATAAATTATCAAACGCAAACGCAGGTGGGTCTCAGACTAATCTTAACTACGAGACTTCTACAGCCACTGATGGGACAGGAACACAGATAAGGAATCTAGTTGTCCCTCAATACAGTGAGAATATGTTCTGTGAGGCGCTTGCGATAATAATTATAAAAGATGAGATGCCCTTTACTACGGTTAACAAGGATGGGTTCCGGCATTTTGTGAAGCTACTTGAGCCAAGATTTCCAATCTCATCCTGTTATACAGTGATGCGAGATTATATGAAGATGCATCTGAGGGAAAAGGCAGAAATGAAGAAGATGTTCTCCACCACTGGCCAGATAGTGTCATTTACGACCGACACATGGACGTCGGTACAGAATTCCTCTTACATGTGTATCACAGCACATTACATTGATAGTGAATGGAATCTTAAAAAAATGATTATTAGATTTAAAGAAATAATTGACCATAATGGTGCATCGATAGGAGCGGAGATGGATAATTATTTGGTTGATTGGGGCATCCAAAAAATATTATGCATTACAGTTGACAATGTCGGCGCCAATGAGACTGCCATCGAATAGTTTATCCAAAATACGAGGGCGAGAGAAGATGTGATTAAAAATCATCCGTTATCCATGTTCGATGCACTGCTCATATAATCAACCTTATTGTTAGTGAGTCTTTCTGGTTTTGATTTTGTATTTTATATTTTAATATTTTTATGATTAAAGTCTTTGAAAATAGTACAATTTTTTATATTATTATGATAATTAGATATTTTTCAATGATGAAACAGTTAAGAGGATGGAAAATGTAGACAACTCTATCAAGAAAGTCCGTAACACTGTGCGGTACGCGAGGGCTTCTCTCCAAAGGTTGCGAAAGTTTAAGACAATAGCAGAACAGGTTGAAGTTGAGTCTTACAAAATGTTGTGCCTGGAAGTTCCCACTCGATGGAACTCCACAGATCTAATGTTGGATGTGGCACTAAAGTATTAGAAGGCATTTGAGCGGCTAGAGATTGAGAATGGAGGTTTGAGGTATGCCCTGCTGGAGCCTGATGGAAGGGGGCTCGGTCCGCCAGACAACATCGATTGGCAACATGTATCCGAGTTTGTCACATTTTTACAGATCTTTTATGACATCACGATACGGGTTTCTGGATCTGCATATGCGACAGCAAACATGTGGTTTAGTGAGATTTCCATGCTACATCACCACTTGAAAGAAGGTTGTACTGACCTGAGTGGATTGTTATCTAGTATGGCATCACAGATGCAGTCCAAATATGATAAATATTGGGGGCAAGTTGAGAAGATAAATAGATTATTGTTCATAGCATCGATCATCGACCCCCGATTGAAGTTGGCAGTGGTAGAATGGTGGGCAACAGAGGTTCTCGGGGCAGTGAAGGCTAAGGCATTTATCACAGCACTTAAGGCAGATTTGAACGAGTTGTACACCCATTATAGTGCCAGTAATCCTGCTTCATCCTCACTAGCCATGGGTACCTCACGTTCGAGTTTGAGCTCAAGACCAGCCACAGATGCTTGTTCGAGTCAGGCCAGTGCAGCCAGTCGATCCCGAGGCTTCAAGTCATGACATCGTTTCATGCACGGTCAACGAGAAATCCATTGCAGTGTACAAATGAGGTTGAGCGATATTTACTGGCAGAGGTCAAGGAGCCTAGTGAGGAGTTTCAGATCTTGATTTGGTGGAGAGCTAATTCACCCAAGTACCCGATTCTTTCTCGCATTGCTCGAGATGTACTAGTCGTTCCTATCACTACGGTTGCATCTGAGTCGACATTTAGCACTGGAGGTCGGGTGTTGGATGCCTACCGAAGTTTATTATCACCATCAACCGTGAAGGCCCTCGTTTGCACACAAAACTGGCTCAGTGATGTACCTATTGGACTAGAGAGCATTGGCATCAATGTCGTGAACTACAGACTTGAGTCAGGTAAACTTAAATTAATTTATTTAATTCTTTTTAAATGATTAAAGTAACAAAGTTTATATAATTATTAAATTATTTCAAAAATCTTTTTTATAATTTCATAAATCTATTTAAATTTTAATTTATACTGTTTATGATTTCACAGATTTAGTTATCAACCCTACCATACTTGCCGATGACTGATGAAGCAATTATCGGTTACGTATATTTTTTCTCTAATTTATAGTTACTTGTTTCATGTTTGGTTAATTTTAATTTTTTTTTTATAAAAATACATTTTAATTTTATCTTAATCTCAGGTACGACTCCGTATAAGTTCCAACAACAAACTATTTTGCTATAGCAATTTTTTTTTTTTTTGTAATATCGATTCGGGTCCCATTGAATCAGAGTCATCAGACTATCAGTAATAATTTAATTTATATTTTGTATTATTTTTTGTATTAATAGTCTAGAGTCCTAGACTATTTTTTGTATTACTATTTTTTATATTATGCTATAACGCTATTGGCTGGCATTAGCATTGTAATTACTACTTTGTATTTTTTGTTTTTAAGACTAACTAGTAGTGAAAACTGAAAAATGAATAGATTAATAGTTGTGGCAACTCAATTGAAAAATGAGCTCAATTGAGCTCATATGAAATTAGTATGGACCAATTGGGATCATTTGGTTTTGGAATGAGTGTAATTTGGCCCATACCGAACTTGACATTACGATTAAAATTTGAAACTCCGATCGGAGTCGGACTCCGACTGTGTTTCAGAGTCGGAGTCGGAACATTTTTTTGGCTCCGTTGATTGTCTGAGTCTGAGTCGGAGTTGGAAACTCCGAACTCCGACATCGTCAGAGTCGAAGCACACCCCTATCTGTAATGGGATGTTGTGGTAGTAAATGGATGCTTATGTAATGGGATCTTTGATTCTGGTTCAGATATACTCTATTTATTATCACTAATTTTATTATACATTAAAACATTACTTGAATTGTTTATATTACCTTTCTTGCAGCTTTGTAAAAATTGTTATTATTATCTTAATTACACTCTATTCGGCACAGATATCATTCAAATAATTACACTATTTTGGATCTCATGAGAGACTGTTGTGCTGAAATTATGACATTTTATTCAACAGAGTTTTAAACTAATGTTTGCTGAACATTTGACTTCAATAAACACATGCATCTTGTTTTTAATATGCTTTATGTACAGTCATAACTTGGTAAGGAAAATCTGCATTCTATCTTGTTGTGCTAAGGAATGTATTACAAGTGGTGACAATGCTTGACCTTACAGAAAATCTGCATTCTAACTTGGTAAAGCCTAGAGTAAGATTGGTAAGAGAGACATGAAGTAAACCCCACAACATTGTTAGTTGCGTGAATCAACTCTCGCACAAAACTAATTAAATAAATACATGATAAATAATTATATAGAGCTTAATCTCTATTTTTTTAATTTGGCTGCAGAGAAAGCAGGATGAAGCAGCAGTAGTGGATGCTACCCTCCACAGGTAAATATGTAATTTGTTGCTATGCTTTGTGTATATTACTCTGCTCTCTATTTGCCTTTTGGGAAGTGATGTTTTGGTGAATAAGATAGGGTTTGCTTCCTTTATCAAGATATCATGTGTATTTATATTTGTTTTCTTTAAAGATTCATGATTTTCTTCCTCTTGTATGGGTTTGCTTCTACAGTTAAAGAAGAGTTTACAAATTCTTACTCTAGGTATAGGTGGTATTGGTTTAGTTTCTGCTTATGTTTCATATTCCCCTTAAATTGCAGGTAGGTATGCACATTAGGTACTTTTTTCTTTTAAATTTAAATATATGTTTTTATTAGTTTTTAATGCCATTTTATGAAAATCATAACCATACCCATTAAAGTTAATTGTAGCTTTGACTATTTACAACTCTGAACTATAGTTTACAAAGCCATTTTCATTGTATTAAATAATTTGAGATGGTACATCGTAGTTTACCTTTGGCACTTACAAGTTACTTTAAGAAGAACCAACTATACTTTGTGTATTTTCATTCGTGGACGTGCTTACATTGTATTTGTGGTGGTTGTGGTGTTGGTTCTGTTTTGATTCTTTTATAGCAAACATTACAACCAAATATGTTTTGGTTTATCTTTTTCAATCTGTTTCATTTTGAACATGGCCACAACTACCTTTACGAGTAAAGCTTTGGGTAAACAGCATGCTACTGTCAAACATGTTTACTAACTATTGCTTCTTTGACATGTCTCTTTTGTGCTTTGTATTAAGAGTAATTAATAGTCTTGCTGATAAACATTTGCTCGAATTGAATGAAAATTTTCTCTTCCATAGTATTGACGAGGCATTACAAAATATCCCCTAACCAAGTTTCCATAGCACATACGCAACACACCTATTTCCATTTTGAACATGGCCACAACTACCTTTATGAGTAAAGCTTGGGTAAACAGCATGCTACTGTCAAACATGCTTACTAACTATCGCTTCTTTGACATGTCTCTTTTGTGTTTTGTATTAAGAGTAATCAATAGTCTTGCTCAAAGTTTTGAATTCCGTTCCGGTGACCTTTCCGGTTGAGGCACTGGAACGGAATATTTCGGTTCCATTTCGTTCCGGTGTTCCGTTTCGGGATTAATTATATATTATAATAAATATTTATATATATATAAACTAACAATTAATAGAATAAAAACATATATATGTAAGTGTGTATCATATATATGTATATATATTAGAAGAATTCAAAATTTATAAAATGATTGGAAGTTGAAAAAATACAAATTTGAGTTGAGATACAAAAATAAATAAATAGATAAAATATTAAAAATAATGATATTTAAAAAAACGTATTTAAAATTACAAAGCATATAAATATATTTTATATTCTAAAATTAATTAAATACCATCTAAATTTAAAATTAAAAAAAAAATATCATTCAAACACAAAAAAATTACAAAAATAATCTAAACCGGAACAGCCGGAATTTGTACCGGAACGGCCGGAACGGCCGAAATTTGATCGGAATGGCCGGAATTTGACCGGAACGGCCGGAATTTAGACCAGAACGGAATAAGGTGGTATAGTGTTCCGGTCGAGGCACCGGAACGGAACATTCCGACCGTTCTAGCCGGAATGGAACGGAATTCAAAACATAGGTCTTGCTGATAAACATTTGCTCGAATTGAATGAAAACTTTCCCTTCCATAATATTGACGAGGCATTACAAAATATCCCCTAACCAAGTTTCCATAGCACATACGCAACACACCTATTTCCCGGGATGCTTAGGAACTTGTGATCATCCTCTTTTTTGGTAGGTTTTTTGAGATGGGAGAGTGGGTTGTGTAAATGCAGTATATGTTTATGTAGCATCTTTTGAGGTAATGGAAACGATAGGGATGTAGACATTTAATCTTTTTGTGGTCTATAACTGGATGATTTAAAATTATGAGATATATATATATATATATATATCAATATATATGCAGTATATCATCTTAAATGGGGAAGATACTCCACTACTATAGGTAGCCATCCACAATCTTTTTTCTTAGTACAAAAACATTTTTTTATATTTCATCAATACAATAACTGGAGTGGAATCTTCCTACAGGTATTCCTGGACGCTCATTGATGATTAAATACTGGATATGCATGGAGATGATAGTGTACTGTCAGTGGCATTGGAATGATATGCAATGTGTTCCATGAAATTATCCATTTAAGGCTCCTCATCGATATATCCATTTAAGGCTCCTCATCTATATAATTTATTGTTTTTTTAGTTATTTGTTAAGTAATATTTGTTTTTATATGCACATAAACCAATTGACTGTAATTTCAGGTGGCATTCAGTTTGCCACATTCAACTCTTACATGATTAATTAACTTGTCCTATAGGCTATGAGGCTCCAAACTTTAGGTATAAAATTATTTATCGTCTCCCTTCATCTAGTTTACAGCTTTGGCAAGTTTGTTTAGAGTTGGCTTGGTAAATTTTTGACTAAAGTATTGTCATAGGGAGATTGAAGACAGGCTACACAATGTGACAAAGCCTATTTGATGCTTCTAGAATATGAAATAAATCAAGATGATTACTAAAGTCATATGGAATATGACCCTACTTTACCATATATTTAGCTATAAAAACATTGTCGAGTACCTAAGCATTAATAAGTGGTGTTGGAATTTGCTTACAAGTTTCCAAGCAAGGCAGTTGGGTTAAAGTTGTCTTTTACCAGATCTACAAGATTTATAGTGGCAAAGGAAGGGGTTAGATTGCAGGTCATCTAGTGGTTTATTGAATGATGTGCAAGTTTCTGCATAGCACTACTCTATCATCGAGGAAATGGTAATTTTAACTCTACATAGCTGCATTTATGTTTTAGTTTGAATTTAACTGTCATAGGGTAAAAAAACAGCCCACTCATGTACAAATATATATGTGTTTTACATGCACTAGGTAAAGAATGTTCTCTTCAAGTATTAGTTATACCGAAAGTGTAGATATTTGACAACCACACTTGGCTTCAGGCTGTAATGACCAGTAGTTAAATTTAGAAACTAGCTAGTTTATCTAAAAAGTGAGTATAGCATGCATGGGCTTCATGTGAGTATGGCATGCTCATGATTTTCCTGCCCCTGCAAAATTTAATAAGCCTCTTAATGATACTTGCACTCCTAGAACCTGCAAGTTTGCCCATTCCATTTGAAAAAAGTGAGTATTATTTAGGTACATCCCCTAGTGGGTTTTATAGAGTGGAGCCTTCTGAAAGTAACGTATTGAATAAATCTGTGATGGTTTTGCTGCTGTCTGTTATGGTTTTGCTGCTATCTGTTTCAATTTTCTATGGCTTCTTTGACTTGTTGTTCCATGGAAGAGAAATAGAAACTTATAACTCGTCCTTTGCTATAAGTTTCTAGATTAATGAATTGTTTGCTCTGTTCTCGGATGAATGAATGACATACTCATTTGTTATATTTAAGGTCAGGATCAAAACATTTTTTATGATTTAGTGATAACAAAAAATGATTGGCGTTTTTCTCCCATATAATTTAGCGTTAACTTAAATTCATATGTTCTAAAATATTTCTTAGAAGGAAGATGAAGACTTGACATGCATCCAAGAGAATTCCAATCCACGTGAACATTTTTTGGTTACATTTTTAGTCTTATTTTTGTAAAATTTATTAACTTGTGTTCTCTCAAAGTAAAATTAGGCTACCTACTCTAGGATTTTGATTCTGCATTAGCTGACTTTTTCACTGTTTTGGTGGACATAATAGAAAATATGTCAAAAATGAGGATGATGTCTTGATTTTTATTCACATTCTTGTGTAGATGCTTCATATTGTATCCTTCAGAATTCTAGTAGGCTGCATATATGGTTGGTTGACTTCCAATTTGGAGAGCTCACCCAATAAAGAATTCAAGAAGGTTATTTGAATGTTGGTGCAACTATCCCCTGTTATTACGCAATGTGTAATTATGATATTAAAGTTGCCAACTCTAAGAATATTGGCTTGATGATGCTGCACATGGTAATATTGTGTATTCAACCTATTGAGATGTACATGTTTATATAATGAGAAGTTTATGATGCTTGGCTTCACATATAATTATGTACCAAGTGTGGTTTCATGTGTTATATATGTCCTCTAAGTATACCAAGTGTGGTTTAATGTGATAACTTATTATTTTTAAGGATGTTGTTTTGATAGTCATTATTTAGAATAATGATCAGCTATTACAGGAGAACTTATTATAATATATTTTGGCAAAATACTAGTGAAACAAGTGAAGAAACTGGTTCACTAGTATATATTTTTTTAATTTCTATAAAAGACTATTTGCGGTGAGTTAAAGACGCCGCAAATTGTATTTCCTTGCATATATTTGTTTAATTGTGAATATCATTTGTAATACTTTTAAGTTTTTTGCGACAAATTTCAGTCGTCGCAAAAAGTATTATCCCATCTACTAATAACCAGGGTTAAGATGCTATTTGCGGCGCATATATTGACTTTTGCGACAACATAAGTTCGTCACAAAAAGTCTCCTAATTCTTCAATTTTGAAGCCAAAGAATTTTACCCTCCCGACTTATGCTGTGAAAATTCTAGCGCCACAAGAACCCCGCAAAAGGGCTATTTGCCACGAATTTAGGATTTTTCGTTGCGAATTATGGCCGCCACAAAATATCTTTTTCTTGTAATGATTATAAATAAGGGCTTTTTTGGAAGATGAGATATGTGATACCTGGCCCATATGATAAAGATAAGGTATGTGGTGTATCGGATTCCACGTTACTTAGAAAAAATTACTTAGAAAAGAAAAATTATTGTTCTTTATAAGATTTCAATGAAACTCTAATTGTATTATTTACTAGTCATTTTGAAATATAAGCCGTGTAATTTGGGTCTTCCATTAGAACGTTACAAGAAATCTCATTTCATCTTATCTGATCTGATCATTTCCAAACATCATTTAATTAACACAAACACTTTTCAATTTTAAATATATAACTTTTTCATCGAATAATTATCTAATCGTTATAATTTTTTCAAATTTTCAAATAAAATACAAAAAATAATTCAGCATTTTCAAATCTTAAAATAAAAATAATATTAAAAAATAAAATTATCTTCTATCAATATTTAATTTTATAATACTCAGTTTGTTCTCTCTCTTTTCCAAAATCTCATGAAACATCATAATTCAATAATTCATATTTTTACTATTATTTTTTATTACTATTTACAAATTTATTATCTCATCTCATTTTCCAAACATTTCTAATCGTTAGTCTTATTGCATCTAAAACATATTATTACGATTATTTGCATAATAATCATTAGGTTTAATAAATAAATCTCATTTTTATTATTATTCAATCATACACTTACAAAACACAACTCCATGAATATGAAACTCTACCCTATATATATGTATGAAACTCTACCCTATATCTTATCGTTAAAAAAAAAAAAATTCAGCGTTCTATTTTTCCATAACGTTAATGGATCCATAGTAAAATATCGACCTATATAAATAGCTTCTTTTTTATTCATGTGATATCATATAATAAAATGTAAGTATTATATTTTCCTATTCTAAAACTACTTAATAATTATTTTTTTCGAATTAATAAAAATAGATGTACAATTGTACATGAGCACATCAAATTGCTGGGATTAGACTTTTTATGGCATTTATCGTAAATCTTAAAACTTGAAGAATCAAATTGTCAATTATCTTGTAATGGCGTGAGGGAAAGTTTGCATTTGTACCCATCCAAAGTAACAAAAGATGTCTCAAGTTATTGTAAAGTTCTTTTTTATTAAAAATAAATTTAATAAATTATATCAAGTTATCGTAAAATTACTTTTATTAAAAATAAATTTAATAAATCATATTATTTATAAATTTATTTTTATATAATTATTTTATGCCTCTAACACTTCTAAAAAAAGACTATTATTTAAAGATAAAATAGAACGTGTTGCGCTAATGGGAAGCAATAGGAATTGAGAGACAAGAGAGCTCTCTCTTTCTTTCTTTTTTTCTTTTTTTTTTTGTTGAATCAATTTACAAACTATGCTACATACATAATGTACAAACTAAAATATAATTATTCTTAATAATAACAAGCACCGAATCAAGCAGTGCTGTCTTTATAAACTAAGATCAAGACTTATAAACTAAGATCTATAACAAGAAATCCATCAACTTTGTTAATGGAAAAGCAATGTCGGTTGCCTTCTTTGCTTCCTCGGAGCAGGAAGAACCGGCAGACGTTGATGGCTTTGAGCACAAAAAGAAATTACGAGATCCCAAATTCATCAGCTTTTCCTCTGGCCTCAAACCTGCACCCACCATCCAGATTCCACACAACGTTGGTTAATCTTTTGTAATTGAAAACAAAATTAGTGTATCAGAGGAGAACAATCATGAACAATAAATCACTGCCATGCCGATATATGTCTTCGTTTTTTTTTTTTTTTCTCTTTTATGTTTTTTCTTCCGAGTTCCTATAAAACATTCCTTTGGGCAAATAATTACTTATAATTAGCGTACAACTCAACAGGCCAGGTAAATATAGAAAAACAAAATTGATGCCAAAATTATGGTTTCCTAGACCCTAGTCCAAATTCAATCACAAAGTTCAGAAAGAAAGGACGATGTTTTCATGCAAATACGAACAACTTTTCAAAATCTCTAATATTAATTCCATGAGCGGGAGAGGGTACTCGGACGCCTACTCTCCAAGCTGAATTGCGAGTAGTGGAGTTCGAAACGGTGAGGATCGGTCGCCGGCAGCAACGGCCTCCTCTTCTCCTTATCATAGATCTCCAGCGCTGCCTTTATTAAGTCCCGGATCGTCTTCTCCTGCGGCATGACTAACTGTACAGGCCCCAAGCTCCCCTCGATCGTCACTTTGAGCAGCAACTTCGTCAGCCCGGAGGTGGAACCGCCGATGGAAGGTGCAGAATTAAGCCTTCTCGGGGCGGTGGGGAAACCTCCAGGCCGTCGAACGATGTCGGAGTGTCGGTCCGGCGGTAAGGTCTTGAGGGACCTGATGGAGGCCGTCGGAGGAAGCCTAAACTCGTCACGTCGCCGGTTATGCGTTAAAGACCGGGAACTCATGAAGCGGTGAATGATATTTGAGTTGGAGATCAATGAGTGCGTGTTTTCATGCGATGCTTGTCGTTGGAATTAAGTATACTTTGTAAGAAAGAGTACAGTAGTGGTACGTGTAGGGATGGAGATGGAAATGGCGGATGATGATCAGTATTTAAAAGAGGAAGCGCGAAGCTTCCGAGAAAGTGGCAAACTTTGAAAGTGCCCCTGGATGCTTTGCTTATTTACAGATCGAGAAAGGAAAATGCTTAATAGTTAATAGTAATTAATAAGAAAGTTTTATAATAGTTTTTAGTACAGTTTCGACGTCGTTGGTATTAATAGATCATTGAAATGGTAACGAGAAATGCCAAAAAAAATTCCAGGAGAATAATATAAAGGCAACTTCCCGAGAGAAAAATACATTAATGCATCATGGTAATAATGCAATAAAGTAAAACAAACAAACAAAAAGAAGAAGGCGCGCCACGCTCACAAATGGACACGAGTACGAGTGAGATCAGGAGGGTGGAATTTGAAAAGATTTAGGCACTTCTAGGCAAGAGAGCCAGATCGAACATGGATGCAGACACACCGCTGCTTGGCTTATCTATCTATCTATCCTGTGCCCCCATTAGAAACGGATTCACGGCCTCTCAAGGACAATTATTGCCTCCTAGCTAGCTACCTCCTGTTGATAATATTGCCGATCCACGAAACTCTTGCATGCGGTCATGTTATATTTATGTATATTGTACATGATGATGTGTATGTATGGATCTGATAATAACGTTATATTCACTAGTGTAGATTTTGAAGGACAAACCCAGCTACTTCTAGAACCAGAATTGATTTATATTCCAAAGATAATGATCATCAGTCTTTAGCTAATTTAAATCTTCACAACATAAAGTGCATATAATTAATGATTAATTAATTTGGGGCATTGGAAAGGGTTGCACCAGGACATGAGTACTGCAAAGTCTGAAGGAGAAGATGTTCTTCGGTCTTCCCAAATCCAAATTCTGGGGATATGATCCTTAATGGAACTTTTCAGACATCCAAACAAAACGTTTGCTCAAAACACCCGTGCATGGTCAATTTAGATATATAGTTGATAATCAATATCAAGGTCGATTATCGGTACATTTAGTTCTCGTTTAGATCGCGTTAAGTTTATTAGTGGAGATGAATTAGGAATTCATTTTCTGAAAGATCCTGACTTTCGTGCTTTGGTGGGTCTCCGAGATCCTTTCGTTGACCTATGTTGTGTTGAAAGGATATCTATATGATCCGATCGATTGCGTAAAGCCCGCAGTAGCAACGGAACCGGGGAAAGTATACAGAAAAGACAGTTCTCAATATTATGCCTTGAAGAGGACTCGAACCTCCATGCTCTTTAGCACGAGATTTCGAGTCTCACGTGTCTACCATTTCACCACCAAGGCATAGTAATCTATACTTTTATGAATAGATAGTTTATGAAAAAGTCTTAGCAAGAATTCAATTTAACTCCATATATTTTTATATTATAAATTCTTTATCAATAGTAATTAGTTAAGATGGTAGAGTGAGTTTTGTAAGATTTACTTAACATGAGTTTAGACATATTTAAATATTAAGATAAGTTTAGATATTTATAAAAAATTAAAAAATATTGTAAATGTTATGCGTAAAGAGTTCATATTAAGTTGAAAAATATTGTAGATCATCTCACATATGAAAAAGTTTTGAATTAAAATAAATTTAATAATTTAAGAGTAAGTATTTAAATGTTAAATTCAACTTAAAACCACATTGAAATAAATTAATATCAATTTAATCTAAATTCCAAGCGGTACAATATTAATGTTAGGTGGTGATTGATTAGTCGACATTTGCTGCTTTCATGGTTGACAGAACAGTACCCAGCCCAAATTAACACGTCTTAAGAACATTTTGGAAAGGCGGAGTGAATCCACAAAATCTGTGCGAGGCCCAATTATGATTGATTTTCATTCAAGACTCGGACAGCATAGGATACAAGTTCTACATGATTTCGCTCCATACCCAATAGAATTTGACCAAAGTTTTTAGTGTTTGTTTCCTTGAAAGTTTCCACTTCTTAAATATTGGCTAAAGCTTGCCTGCCTTGCACCCAACTTTAATGTGTCATCAAAACACTTTGCACAAAAGTCATCAAAAGTAGCTATTCTTGATCACCTGCATGTTACTCTTTTAATTCAGAAGTCTTTTAATTTGTAATACAAAGTGAATGATACATATTTTGTCCATCGATCCTTTGGCATATATCACACAAGTACTTGATGTCTGATGATGTATCACATTGATCGATAGGGAATAGGGATTGGCTTATGCTTAATTTATTTATTGGCTTTATTATACCCAGCGGCCAGCACAGTATTTCATGAGATCATGGGTCTTAAATTTTAACATCCAACCGACTTTTTTTTTTTTTTTTTTTTAACATTTTGCCGACCAAGACGACAAAAGCTAAAAAAGAATGGCTCACCTTCCTCCTTTATTTCAATTCTTGAACCACCCGGCCACTCCCTTTGTTTTTTTAATGTCTTCTGCTTTCTAGCCTCCTCTAGGGACTAGGGGTCAAATATTGGACAAGGAAAAACTATTCGGTTGCACATTGTCTGTTTCATTCGACCTTTTTCCTGGTTGGGAGACATCTGGTAATTAGGTGAATGGTGAATATTGGATGCATGGATTTAGTAATTTACTAAATTTTTTTCTTTAACGCCTAATTAAGTGTCAATAAAAAGGGCCCAAAACCAAAGTACCGATACAATAGCTGTCCCCATTGCATTTTATTTTATTTTATTTTCAAATATTATTTTTTGTGACTGTAAAAAATGACTTGGCTTCCTCGACTATATATAGTTGTTGCATTTTAATTTTGTTTCTCGATTATCGATCATTACTATTTAATTCTCAAATTTTAGGATTACTAGTATTTCTTATCAAGGTCATATTTACTCCCACTGATCAATAAAAACATATTATTTTAAAAGAGTTTAGTGTATGAAAATGACTTATTTATGACCAGTTATTTTTAATAAAATAACTATTTTCAGTTAAAATGAATCTACTTTTGTTGCAAATAATCATTTTTATTGTAATTAAATGATCACAAATACTCATTTTTCTTGTAGTAATAATCGAGGCCAAAACAAATAAAAAGCGAATTGAATATATTTTTGTAATGCTTCACAGTTGGATATTCATTTAGTGATTTGAACCATCAATGTGGCTGTATATATTTACATGAGCAATCTACCCATCAAATGGTTGAGAAAGAAAATGAGATTTCAATTCCCTATCATGTACGTAACGTACGTACGTACGTATGATCAAAGAAAATGGAAATTTGTATTGAAAGGAGAAAGGGAAACCAATTGATCAGCTGCTATTGTTATGAGTAACATAAATAATATGTTGTTACTCGAAAGCAATAGCAATAAATATGGTACTGTCCGGCCATCCTCATTGTAGGCAGACCAAGATTTTCCAAAGCCTGCGTGTTCTTCTAACAATTTTGCTGATCTTTCGGGCAATGAAAGAGGGTAGCAAAAATGCAGGGGGTGGAATGGGTTGAGGAGAGCCTTCTCTTGCCGGAACAATTTCTGTAGTGCGAGGAGATGCTTCATTACTTGTACTGTGCTGACTGCTACTCTTTCGAAGATAGAAGCTTCTGCTGCCAGCATCCCCAATCTTTTCTGATTTATCCAAACCTACTCAAGTACCCCAGTGAGGAAAACATTTCAGCAGAAGATATTATCATTTCTCTTTTTAATCTCATCGACATCCTCATGGAGGCCGATTAGGGAATCAAATGTTGATTGAACAACAATCTACTGCCAATGTTTATTTGTCCTTTTAGAGCTAGAAGTTCTTAGACCGGGCCATGCATTGAAAATATACATATCCAGTACTCTAGGCAATACTTTCTCGATAGCTTTTAGAAAATAATATAGAATATAAAAGAAGATGGAGAAGAGACAAAGAGGGTAAGAGACTTTTGAGGGCTACATCTTTACTTTCTTTACTTTATGAATTGGCACTCAATACAAGAAATACATTCCTATTTATAAGAAAATTACACTAAGATAAGATAAGGTAAATATTTTAAATATTATGAAAATCAAATCAAATCAAAGTGATTTCATATATATGAAAATCAAATTAGGATAATATTGATTTGATATTATCTTCAACAATAGCCATTCATAATTTCTAAAAGATGACTGTTACATCCACAATGGAATTACACAAAAACAATTCTACAAATTGATGTGGTTTCATCTAATTCGTTAGATTCACTTCATCAAAGAAGTAATTTTACACTGACAAATCACATCAAGCCACATCCTTTGTAAGATTTTTTTTGTGTAATCACTTTGTGACTAGAATATTTTTCTTTCTAAAATAGGCTTCATATTTTTGTTGCGGATATTTTAAATCACTTTCTCTGTTATAATTATTACCAGAAACAGTCTTCAGATTATGCTATGTTGAATCATTTTAAGAATGCTAAAAATATAGGTAACCCTCTATTCATGATCAATGTTTGACAGTCTACCGTCATTAGGATTTGGCAACTATATGGTAAAGAAAGAAAGTATTGTTTTGGACATATAATACTTTGAAGGAAAAACTTGAAAACATCTAAGATGGAGTATTGTCTTTATATGAGAAACCAGAGTCGATAAATTGGTCATAACTCTAAAACAAACACACCCATTTAGGCAAATGTAGATTAGGTTCTATCTATGGAGAAAAGGCAAAGAAATCTTAACATTTGCTTACATTTAAGACTGAAATAGGAGTGATGCAATTCGAATGAGGATGCTGCATCCCGGTGCAGCATAGGAGTTCGCCCTTCTTCGCCATATTTGTCTACAACGAGTTTAATGGTGTCCTCCACACTGGCCCCTAGTTTAACCAAGGTCCGGACCGGTCCTGGACTTCCTTCAACTGTTACATTAACCACCACCTTTGCATCTTTCCTATATCCCTGCAGCATTCCACAACCTTCACAACCTTTGGATATGCACAATGGTTGGACTTTGGAGTCCTAGAATCTCATGATCAAGTGCCAAAATAAGAACTGGCAATGCTTAAGAAAGCATGGGTAACACCGAATCACTGGATTTGACATAGCCAAAAGCAACATCGTTTTGGATTATGTTCAACAACCAATCCATTGGGCCAGTAGTAAATGAAAACCAACAGAAAAGAGAAAAAAAATAAATCAACTCTGGGTTTTTCCAAGTTTATTGGGTACAATTTGTTAATGGTTTATACAACTCAATGAATGGGGAGAGAATAAATTCTCGAGGCAATCAATTTTGGAAATGGATATAGCATACTTCTAGTTTTTTCTTTGTTGTTTTCTTTTTGGTATGGAGATCGCTGACTTAAAATAGGTGTCTTAATTTTTCTTTTCTTTTACTCTTTTTGGGGTGGCTTAAGAGGTTTTTACAACTCAATGAACAAACGCAGGATCGTAAATGATGTCATCGAGCATAAATAAACTGTTTTTTTTTTTTTTTATTGTTTTAATCCAAAACTTTCAACTAATATTTTGAGTGTGAAAGGTAAAGATTGCTAGCAAATCTGAAATCCCATTCCCGTATACAATACAAGTGAAAAATGAAAAGAAAATATCAAATTTGACTCTTACCTCGTGCCTCTGAGGTGAGAGACCCAACAACGAAGGCGAGGACGCAAAGACGTCCGTAAATGAATGAGGCCCGAAAAGAACACCGCCACCCTCAGATCTCAAACTCTGATCATCGTCGCCGATGCTACTGCTGTTAACACCAGAGGTAGAACTCCAAAGCATCGGATCCGAAGAGCACCGATTCAAAATCTTAACGGGCTTCGAAGCAAGCTTCGCCGATCTCCGGGGCGCCGGGCTCCTCCCCCGCGGCGAAGGAGACGGGTTCGGCGGCTTGCTACACCGGCCACCGGTGGCAGGAGCTCGCCGCCTTAGACTTTTCTCAGGCATATATGGAATAGTAGGAGCACTGGTTTTATTGGTTGGTTTATGAACTAAAAGGAGAGGAAGGTTGAGTGAGAAATATTTCTCGTTCTCGTTTCGTGTTGATTTGGAAATTGGAAGGGTAACGAGAAAGGAAGGAACGGCCAACCGGGGAGAAGTTGGAGTGGTAGTTGGTGGTTTTTCGAAGTTAACATCCGTGCTTTTATTTCATTGGTCAGACGGTACTTTAAAGTTCATATTTCTTTTCCGAGCACTGAAGTTTGGTCTATTTCCTCCACACGCTAACTTTTTTTGTGGGGACCTGTACAATTACAAATCTACCCCAAGAAATGCTTAGCATAATTATAATAATAATAATAATAATAATAATAACAATACTCACATCCGGTAAATCAAAATATTCTTTTGATTAAAATATACATTTCATCTCTTATTATAGGACTGGTTTTGATATTATAAATAATATTATTCTATATTTGGAAGAGTACTATTCAACCCTAAAATTAAATTTTAATATATTTTTATTAAGAATAATATTATGATATGAAATAAAATAGTAGAAAAAGTAATAAATAAATAATAAAATATTATTATTTTCATAGATGAGAAAAAAATTTAGGAATTAGAATGTATGAGATCTTTTTAAAATAGTTAGAATTTAGGAAAATTTATAAGGAACGAGATTTTTTATTACAATTTGGAAAAAGGAAACCAAATATGAATGCTCTAACAATATATAATATGAGTAATATTACGTATAGTCGTAAAGTTGGAAGCAGCAAACAATTGTTTTGGAAAAAAGTGGGGATCACTGTTAAAAAGTTAACTTTTTTCATATAAATTTTATATATATTCATTTTTTTTCGAAATGACTATATATCATTTACAAATTCACGACTACGTAGACATTTTTCATATAATATTTAGTGGGCAATGCTACAAATATACAGCTTCGCGTATCTTTTGCAGAAGGCAATGTTACAGACAACGTTGGTGTGCACCATTGGTACCACCGCCATAGTTAGTTTTTTTTTTATATCATTTTTTAAACACTTTTAAACATTTAAAAAAATTATAATATTACTAAATAATATTATCTTAATCATTAAGTAAAACAGAAAAGAATGGTGCACATCAACGGGACTCATCAATTGTGTTCTTAACTTTAATTAGTGACGTGACAATAATATCATTTCATCAAAATATTAAAAAAAATAAATTAAAAAAAATATGATGAGAAAGAAGCAAAAAAAAAATACTAATAGTTAAATTAGAATATATATAAAAATAACATTTATATATAACATATACGTAAAAAATACACAAACCATGTCTAAATAACATTTTTGTATGTAATTATCATAAATATTGGAGCGGTCCTATTCTACCATCTGAATAGCACTGCTCATTTTGGCCCTTATGCAAAATTTTGCTTTTTTTTATATTAATTGTTTTTGGTAATTTTTATTTATTTATTTTTATCGTAATAAGATATAAATTTAATTATTTAGATTTATGTGGTTCTCTCTCTTGAATGCATTTTTCAGTTCACCCATTTTGTTAATTTCTTTCTAATGAATGTTTTTCTTTTTAAGCAAAAAGCTCCTTTCTTGCATCTGTTATGGACCTTCAAAACCCAATCTCTGAAGTCTCCAAGATGCTTGAAAGTATGTATAAATTAATATTAATGATAATATATAGTAGAAGCAATTACGGATCTTGTCTCTCTTTCCGACCAGAAGCTCCTAGTTGTCCGATCAAAATGCTTATACGTACACATGATAAACTGATGTCACTCTTATATTTCCAAATCACAATTATTGATGGGCGGATGATCTGAATTGTTTTTTTATGACCAGTACTGCAAATTAAGATCTACTTCTTTTGCCCACTTTGTGTATTTTTTTTTTTAATATTATTTTTTAAACATTCTTAAATATTTTTAAAAAAGAAAAAAATCATAATTATTAAATAATATTTCTTAATTATTAAATAAAAAATAAAATAAAATAAAATAAAAAATAAATACGAGGCACAAAAATAAAACTTTCATGGAACTCACTATCATTTTTCATATATTTATCTAAAACTTAGCATTTTTTGTTTCTTATGGGAAAAGCAAAAGTGAAAAGATTAATGTTCGTCAATGAAATAGAAATTAGGAGTATTGAAAGGGTTTTGATGTAAGTTTTCTATTTTTAATAAGATGGGCGAGAGAGAGAGAGAGAGAGAGAGAGAGAGAGCGAGCTCTCCTCAGTTTTTTCAACCATCTTTCGTAAGATGAAGATGGCAATTACGGCAACCCAAGCCTGTTTTGGTCAAAGACTCAAAGTAATAATAAACTCTGACGACCTTGCTGTTTCAATCACCTTTTTGTACTTTGAATGTGATCCCTTTCTTGACATTTGAAACTTGGAATCTTTGCAATTTGTTCCAAAAGAAAATCCTACTTGCTGTCAGTTCTGTTGGTTGCATGTGTTAGAGCGATTGCACAATATTTTGTGCTGTGTCCTGCGCATAAAAATTAAGAACACTTTTATTCTTAGAACTTGGTTAAGGACAAGAGTGTGAAATTAACAAGACATTGATAAGGGTTGAAGGAAGACATACATATGTAACTTATACACATCAAAGGATAAAACTAACGATAGAAAACTTGTTCAGAAAATCAGGAGAGTTGATGATATCAGAAATTGTGTGCGTGGATCTTGGCCAATTTGAATTGGGAGATGAGTTGATTTGATCTCAAATTTATCATTATATTTTTTTTAATATTTGTACAAAATATAATAAATAATTTAATTTTTTTTTTAATTTTAAAATAATAATAATAATAATAAATAATATTCTAATAATATTTCATTTAATTTTTAAAATTCATCTCAACTCATCTCATCTCATGTTATTTTTCAATCCAAACCACCATAATTGACAAAAGAAGTAAAAATGAGCAGTCACCTGTCTTTTTGTAGCTTAATTTTTTTTTTTGTTTTTTGCAGACCTTCCATACCTCAAATTAACTATTAGTTACGTTTAGATATTGAGAATGTTTAAGAGTATTTATAAATAATAAAAAAAAAATATTAAATAATTATGAAAAAATAATAAAAGTAGGTGAAAAAAAATAATAAATCAATGAATAATAATAAAAAAAATATTTGAAAAACCCTCCGTCCTCGCACTGTCCAACCTCTCGACTAGTTTTTTTTTTTTTTTTCCGGCATCTGTTCAAACAAAGAGCCGGCCCGGTCAATATTTCCAACTCTCGATACCCCAAAACCGTTGAATTCCATGACATAATAACATCTTTTCCTTGTAATCTCATCAAACACCCTCTGTTCGATTAAGCGCTTGTCTGTGTCGTTCTGGTTTGTTCCAAGAAAGGGGAGACAAGTATTAGGATGATGGGCTTCGGCCTAGAGCAACTAAACGAAGTGTGATGTTGTGTAGTGGGTCTAGTGGCAATTGGCTGAGCCAGCCCAACCTCGATTACGAGTTTCTTTGTTCTCCTTTTATTTTTTTATTTTTCATTTTACAATTGGAGTTTTTTTTTTAGCAAATATCATTTCTTTATTATTATTATTATTATTATTATTATTATTATTAAGTCCTCATTTATATCCGAATAGAAAGCAATAACTTTTAGTGTCTACAACAAATTCAAAAACAGTCTTGTAATATTATTTCTATAAAAATCCAAAACCATATACTAAAGTGCCAAAACCAGTTACTCTTGATTTTATGAGGTCCTCTGCAACTTCATTTGCTCTTTTATTACTTTATTTTAAATTGAGGGTCGCCATGAAAGTTTGAAATTATTCTTAATAAGAAAAATGATAGATGCACAACCTTTTTGACAATCTTTTACATAACCATATCTTAGATGATAATTTTTTTGATAAAAATAACTTATAAAATAACATTATTTTATAAAAATATCCTTATTTCAAAATATAATTAATAAAAAACTGTGGGCGAATCATCACTATTCTTGTTAGGAATAAAGTTTACTCCGCCAAGCCCATAAAAAATCTAACAACAACAAAAAAGAAAGAGATAAAATTAAAAGATAAGACAAGTTAATTCCAACTCTTAAAATAAAAAAATGTTATAAGACAAGTAGGATTCTATTACTCTAAAGAATGAAAGAAACCTCTGTAAGAGGAGGAAAACTTTATGCATATGGTCGGGCTCTCTACAACTTCTCTACACACAGCCTTTATCACACACAATGATTTCAAAGGTTCTACTTTCAAGAGAGGAATCATCTCTAACCTTTTGAAACTCTAAATTACTCAATTGTATTAAGAGATAATTGAGACCGTGAGAGATTATAAAATTGTTTGTTATAATAGATTTCGTTTCCAAACAATTCGTGGGTGTAGGCTTTTATGCTTAATCATATAAATTTCTATTTTTTATTATTTTTTATAAATTACTGGTTCCATGAATGAACGTAAAGAGCATAGTATTGACTCCAAATCATTATCACGGGCCGGAGATAATTCTTTCCTCCATTTTGAAATGTTATGCGGTTTTTGACATCAAGAGTTCTAATAAAATGAAGGAAAACACTATAAACACCAATAAATCTAACGAAAAGATTTCACACACTGCTAATATGCCATGTCTATTTCTTCTTCTTCTTCTCTTTCTCTTTCTTTCTCCCCCTCCCTTGTGCCCACCATCCTTGCCCTCTCTCCGTGTTGACCATGGTGGTTGAGAACCATCTCACGGTAGACAGAAGATGCCAACGGTCCAAGCAACACCATCAACGTGGGCTCAACATGCATGCCTGTGCACATTTTCACACACTGTGTGCTTGGTCGACCTCCACTACTAGGTAGTCGAGATCTGAGTCAACAAAAGTTTCTGACTATTGGAGGGGACACGAAGCTCACGGTAATGTCATGAGCTTGTCGTGCACGTTGGTGCATATTTCATGCACGACTACGTGGTCAACAATCGACTTCTATTGATCGTATATAGTAGTCTTGAAAATCGCTCTAGGGGGCAGAGAATGCCAATAAGGAGAGAGAGAGAGAGAGAGAGAGAGAGAGAGAGAGAGAGAGAGAGAGAGAGAGATGGAATGAGGTGTGGCAGTGTACCATATTTATATGTGAAATTTCTTTAGAAGGATGCTAGAGATCCCGATTTTGGGATCCCTACTGCACCCCGTCAGATTTTTTTTATTCTTATTTTAGTTTTTTACATGATTTTTAAATAAGTATTTTTAAATAATGTTATGATTTTTTTCGTAGTTTTAAAAAATATTTTAAGATGTTAAAAAAATCATGTAAAAAAATATTAACATTTTAAAATATTTTTTAAAAATACAAAAAAAAAAATCACAACAATATTTAAAAACACTTACTTAAAAAATATGTAAAAAAGCTAAAATAAAAAATTTTGTTTGGATGCAGTAGGGATTCCAAAATAGGAATTCCTAACATTTTCGATTTCTTTACAGAACTCATTGTCTCTAACATCCCTCTCAAATAAAACGATAATATATAAATATGGGCAATGCTACATACAGTCCAAAAAATTGGACTCTTTTGCAGTCCAAACAATAAATAAATAGAAAAATCTCAATTTTAGAATAAAATTGATTAAAACATCCTTATTTACAAGTAAGAAACTTTAAAAATCTGAAAAATTTATTTCATTTAGTCATAAAATGAGAGCGTTTATATGTAGACTGCAATGCAGTCCATTAAATATGGACTACAAAAAAATTATTCTATAAATAAAAGAAAATGTTAAGTATGCCTCTCATTGGAATCTTGATGGATTAGGCTCCCCATAAGAGGTTTTTCTTTTTTAGTATTTTTCTACATAATTTTTAAGTAAATATTTTTAAATGGTATTGTGATTTTAATTATTTTTTTATAGTTTTCTTATATAATTTTTTTAACATCTTAAAATATTTTTTAAAAAATATAAAAAAATCACAATATTATTTAAAAATATTTATTTAAAAATTATGTAAAAAAAACTAAAAACTAAAAAACTAAGAAAACTCTTATCGAGATCAATCGGGATCCAATGTGAAAAATCCCTAGCGTTCTCCATAAATAAATCAGGCCAAGCCAATCAAACTTATTCCAAAACGGAGCGGCATAGGTACCCTCGTTGAAACATAGATTAGCTTACTAATTATTATCCTATATTAATTAACTAGATTGTCCAAGCGAATGTCACGAAAGCTACGTGCTAGCGAGCCCCCACTATCTTCTATTATAATAATTGGGCCCCTGATTATGAGTATAACTATGGCTGTCAATTTCGGGAATTCTGGCCCCCATCAGAGATTAGTTTTGTATTTTTCGTTATGACTGATGATTGTTCTTTTGAATACTGATCCACATCCATGATACAACAGAGATCAAGAGAGTTTTTTTTTTGGTCCTAAAAACCAAGAGCGATAATAACCCAAGTTTAATACTTTTTTTTGCTTGAAATTTTAATACATAAGTAAATATTAAGATATCAGACCGTCAGATTGAAAAAGGTTTAGGTTTCGAGAGTTGATTTAAAATTTAGTACCGAGTGTTAGATTTATTATCGAATTTTTAATTGGATATTCAAACCATATCAAATTAGAAAACCGGATTGTTAAAAATATGGAATTCGAATTTAAATTAATTTGGATTTGAGATCTAGAACCGGATTCTGGATATCCGATTTTCAAACCGGATCAGATAATAAATCGGTTCGGATGAACAGACTTATAAATATATCATTTTAGTTCTTCTACTCAACAGCCTAGACCACATATCTATTAAGGACAATTTAAAAAAAAAAAAAAAAAAGAACAAAAGTAAGGGTTTGGTGTGGGATTACTGAATATAATTTTTCTATATCATGATATATAATTGTTGACGATAATGATATAATTTACTAATGAGCTTTATATGAGTAAATCTTTTTGTAAATAAAAATATTATTTATAAGTCGATGTGAATAAGACATATATATATATATATTAAAGTATTTGCATGTCATAATTTGATTTAAATAAAAAAATATATAATTTAAATATTATAAATTGAATCTTATCATTTAAATAATGTGGATGAATATGTCATACGTGCTTGATAATAGAATAACTATGTTTATAACATTGAGAGACTACTTTATAGCAAAAATTATTCCTTACAACCTAAAATCTGTCGTTGTAGTTTATAAGCTTTCGTGTCAAATTACATATATCTCTGTTAATATTTATCTTATTGTTTTCTTTTCTTTTATTTTTTATAGAAAATAATAATAAGAAAATTTTACACCATATCCTTTTACCAAATCAGTATGTGATTTGTAGTAAAGAATATGGGATATGATCCAGTTCTCTATACACAAAACTTGAGTTTGAAATCCCCCACTCCTTGTAAAAAAAAAAGTGTTGTCATTTTATTTATTTTTTTAAATACAGATATTTTAAATATCAAGATAGAAACATAAAAATAATAAAACACGTATTTGATATATATTTTCAGCAAAATTTCTCTTTTTTTTAAATGAAAAGTTCTCTTTTCTATATTTATAGCCGCCTGACTTACATACATATATATATATATATTATTCCTCAATCATCTGACCAACCGTTGATCATTGTGTCCAAA
Source organism: Platycarya longipes (assembly GCA_036559045.1). Lineage (NCBI taxonomy): Eukaryota > Viridiplantae > Streptophyta > Magnoliopsida > Fagales > Juglandaceae > Platycarya > Platycarya longipes. The sequence goes on along the minus strand of CM071799.1, from coordinate 9,239,396 downwards.
TTCTAATGTCAACAAGATTTATATAATTTGGGATGGATCTCCCTCCCGAAAATATAACTTGAAGTACGAGATTAAAAAGGCAAAAAAAAAACCCCTAAAAATTCCACGACTGATTCGTGATTGTAGTAGAAATTAATAGGGATCATTTTCTCTCCCTTGTCTGGCAATTTTGGACATGGGGCTGCTTGGATTCGGAAGTGGGTTGAGCTCATCTCAACTCACTTCCATTTCATCATTATATTTTTATAATTTTTTATACAAAACACAAATTTCTATACACCTTTTTCAAATCCCAATACACCTTTTTCAAATTCCAACACACCTTTTTCAAATCCTAAAATAATAATAATATTAAAAAATAAATCAAACTCATCTCAACTCATCTCATCTCCGAATCCAAGCGGGGCATAATCTCTTAATTTTTGATATTCTTTTTTCAAGAAAACGCTCCGACCACTTTTTCCCTTCCTCTTTTCATTTTCATTGTTGTAGTTAGTGTTTTTTTGTCAATTTTCAGTCCTTTTCATTCAATAACGTAGCCATGTCATTACTCGCCAATCTTCTCCTAGCTAGCACTATTTGTTCATCATGCGCTGCCTCTAAGGTTCCTCTAGTCTCCGATCTTCAAAATCAGGAAAATGATTCTCTATTTTGTGGTGCGCGTGCGTTGCACTCGTGGCCCTGACCAAGCGTGGCACTAGCGTTTTCTGCGACTCTTAATCTTTCGAATCTGATTACCAGTTCACATTTTCTAGTAACGCATGTCTTTCCACCATCGGTGTTGGACACCCGCTGACAACTTAGCTCAATTTCTGGAATTTATCTATTTTTTTTTGTTGTTCTTAACCAGTATCCTTAAAGACAAGATCGTGAGGTTCTCCAGCAAAAATTTCAAGACATTAGTCGTCGATCGTGTATTCGTCATTGCCATTTCTGCTTCTTGCAGAGAAACCGTCCTTGTGTGACAGTTCATTATTTTACTTTTATGTGAATCAATTATTTCCATTTTTTGATAAAATGGCGTTTTACCGTAGGACAATAATAAAAATTAATTATTCATTTAAAATAAACTCACTTTATTTTTATTTTTTTTCTTACATTGTCTGCATTGTCGTTTTTATTTGAAATAATTGTTGAAAATCCGATCCCTTCTTTTGTAATATTTTTTTATTTTAATGATGTACAATTTGTTAAAAATAATAATAATAATGGGGATCCCCGCCAACAAAAACCTGCGAAAGATTTTCTGAAGCGACAGCCCAGTACTAGTAGTAATTTTGAATTGTCAAAACAACTAGAAAGATTTTCCACGGGAATGATTGTTCAAAGTTTCAAACCATTGAAAGAAGAGGAAACTGTAGAAGATTGAAGATGCACAATGAGCAAAAATGGCCAGCTTTCAGACCAAGTAGACCCCTCTAATTTTAAAGCCCCTTTCAATGAAAGCATGAACATCAACAGTCACTACATCAAAACCCATCATTTTTTTGGTGTTGATCATGCATCTTCATGCAGGCCGCATGCAAATCATGAGTTTTTACACACATTGATCATCAACTAATCCTGATATTCACACAGACACGACAAAAGGGCATAATAAAAAATAATAATGATAATTAATAAAAAAAAATATTAAAAAAGTGTACTGCCACAGTCCACGCCCCAAATAATCATTTTCTCAAATCAAATCATCATCGTCCCCACACACAAGTCACCGATCAAACGGTGGGGGCCAATCATGGGGCTCCGAGTAGATAGCTCGATCTAGTAATCTACCCCCACCACATTCATCACATTTTGCTACGTATTATGTAGTCGCTGACTCTCTCTCTACCACTTTTGGCTTTATTCCCTACCGACGCAATCAAAGAGAACAATTGGGAAAGAAATTGAGTTGGTTTTTAATGGAAAAAAATCAAGAAAATGATGGGTTTGATGTGCTTTTTGGAGTCAAGTTGAAATATTACTGATTAATGCTATTTTAGATGTCAAATCCACCTTAATTTGTCTCAAGAGTGATGCTATACGGTCCGCTGCAATGCATCACTAGTTATAAAAAAAATTATTTTTATTTTTATAGTTTTTTAATGTATTAAATTTTTTTAAAAATAAAAAAATACATTAATACTTTGTTAACCATTAAGCAAAAAAATATCTAAACAAAATTAATATTAGGAGCAGTCACTTAAAGCGAACGTAATAGATTTTTCCTTGTCTCAAACTAATTATTCCTAGACTTATTATTTTTTTAACTTTTTATAAAAAAATTTAAACGTATATCAACTTATTTCATAAATTCAAATATATATTTTAATGTACTTTATACATTCAGATCAACTCAAATAATCTGAAATCCAACTCGTTGCCAAAAAACAGCGTAATGTTCTCATTTGAGAAATTTAGATGAAACAGTAGGTCCTTATTAATAAAATTCATGCATCATTTTTTAAAATATCTTATTAAGAATAAAAAATAATGTCTCATATAAAGTTCAGAATAATCTTTATCTTTAGATAATGTGATATTTCTTTTATTCTTCTTTATTTGTAGGCCAATTTTTATCATACTTCTATAAGTGAATCTCATTAAATCAATAACTAGAGCGCAGTGTTAGAAAAGTTAGCTTTGATATAATAAAAAAATTCACGCGTTCTTTTTTAAAATATCTTATTAAAATAAGAAAATGATATCTCACGTAAAATTTAAAAATATTTCCTTTAAATAATGGGAGATTTTCTTTACTTATAATTAATTTATAATTAGTGTAAACATGTATACACGTAACATATTTATGAGAACGTAGCTTTTTATTATGAATCTTAGAAGTATAACACGGCTCATAGTCTTGAAGAGTGAAGGTGTGCAGTGCGAAAAAAACAATCATTGCTTAATAGGTGTGCAGTGGAAAGCTTTTAACAGCGTGAGAGGACAAATGATGAAAAAAAGGAGTTGCAAAGACTCCAATCCATAACGTTACTCATGCTTCTTGATTTATCTTTGGTTTTTTTATTTTTATTTTTATTTTTCACTTCTTAATCATGGCCCTATCCCTTTCCAACTTTTCCATCTCAATCTCAAGCAGATAGATATTCAAAGAGCCTTTTGATAACCCACTGTTTTCTCGTGGTGGATTCATGGGAGGAGATCCCGGTTGTCAAGAGATTTGACATTGGTTGTTTGACATTGTGTACTTTCCTATCAGTGTGTTTCCCCCTTTTTTTTATTATCTTTTTTAAGATTCGTAATAGGATTATATTTTATCAAAATAATACTATTTATCATGGTACATGTCTTATATTATTGTATAATAGATAAATGACTACTAATTATTATATATAGTTTGTTATAAATTTAATATTTATAAATGTGAATTAGTTATTATATATATGAGAGTTTGTTATACTTGTCACTTGATTGTTAAACATGTAAATTGATTAGCACAATAAACAATCATGTAAGTTACCTATAAAAGAAGTCTTGATGATCATTTGTAAAAAATAAGAAAATAAATTAAGTGAATGATATTGAGCTCTTGAAGAATAAAATATTTTACAATTTCTCAATCTTCATTCTTCTTTTTTACAATCTTTCAATCATTTGTTATTCTTCTTTAGTTTTATAACATGTTATCAGCACGACAGTTCTACCAATTCTGAAACTAGTGGTCTTATTCTTCAAGTAAGTTTTTTTAATATATTATTTACAGTCCTTGATACGAATATGAAATATTTTATTGTTGATTATTATTTGATAAAATCTACGTGACTTTATAAATATATTTCTGAAATACACATATTTATTTCACTATTTATATGTGTAGAAAATGTCAAAATCTTACAAAATTAGAATTCGTTGCTCTTGACATATCTGAAAAAAATTACTTATCCTAGATTCTTGATGCTGAGATCCATCTGGATGTAATGAACCTGGAAGAAATAATAAAAGAAGAAAATCAAACGTCCCTGCAGGACTGTACTAAAATAATGATTTTCCTTCGCCACCATCTTCACGAATAATTAAAAATTGAGTGTTTTACAATAAAATATCCATTTATTTTGTAGAATAATTTAAGGGAGAGATATGAACACCAGAAAACTGTAATCCTTTCAAAAACTCGTTATGAATGGTTGCACCTGAGGTTGCAAGATTTTAAAAGTGTTAGTGAATATAATTCCGTACTTTTTAAAATCAGCTCAGTACTAAAATTATGTGGTGAGAAAATCACCGATGATGATATGTTAGAGAAGACATATACTACTTTTCATGTCTCGAATGTGCTTCTACAACAACAGTATCGAGAGCAAAAGTTTAAGAAATATTTAAAATTTATATCTTGTCTTCTAGTAGTTGAGCAAAATAATGAGCTTTTATTAAGAAACCACCAGTCACGTCCTACTAGTTCAACATCATTTCCTAAAGGGAATGATACTAGATTTACATAATTTACAGAAATGAATGGTGTATCATTTAGAAGAAATCGAAGACGTGAACGTGGTAAGAGAAACTATATAAATGTTGGTCCCATAAGCGACAACATTAAAAGGGATACTAATAAAAATATATCGTATCACCAGAAATGGTACACCTCAGAAATGGGTAAAAACCCCCAAAATAATTCTTCAAAAAGAGGTGAAGATGTGTGTTATAGATGTAATATGATTATATATTGGTCACGTACCTGCCGTACGATCAAGCATTTGGTTGATTTATATCAAGCATTTATAAAAGAAAAGAATAAAATGGTTGAAACAAATTTATTAGAATCATCAGATAATTCATTGTATATAGATAAGAATGATATAACTCATCTTGATATTTCTGATTTTTTTGAATATTCTGATGGTAGAATTGATTACTTGATTGGAGATGGAAGTATTACTCCCAATTAATGTATTTTCTTTATTTGAACTTTTTAATATTTATAATGAAATTTTGTATATTTTGTAGAATCATGAATCATACGAATAAACTTTTTTATCTCTGAGTTGAATGATAAAGATGTATGTTTGGTTAGCAGTGTTATAACTCACACAATTCTCAAAGACAAAATATATTTTCAAAATCTAATACTAAACAAAACTTATGTCCATACCATATCAGGTTCATTAAATCTAATTAAGGACTCTGAAAGAGCTTATATTGTGTTGCATAATGACACCAAATTTTGTATTGATGATACTCTATTTTCTTCACAATCTAGAAGAAATTTATTGAGTTTTAAAAATATACATCGTAATGATTATCATATTGAAACTATCAAAAAATGTAGTAAAGAGCATCTTCTCATTACTAAAATAATATCGGGCCAGAAACTCGTATTAGAAAAACTGTCTGCTTTATCTTCTGGATTATATTATACAAAAATGATAATAAGTTAATCGTATGTGGTAATGCACCAGAAGTGCATTGACCCCAAAATATTTATGACTTTGCATGATCGCCTTGGACATCCGGGATCAATAATGATGAGAGGAATCATTGATAATTCGCATATGCATCCCTTAAAGAATCAAAATATTATTTTACCGAATGAATGTCCGTGCTCTGCATGTTCTCAAGGTAAATTAATTATTAGATAATCTCCTTCAAAAGTCGTTGTTGAATCTCCATCCTTTTTACAAAGGATTCACGGAGACCTATTGGTGCAAAAAGTAAAATTTTCTGAAGGAAAAAAATACAAAATGAATTTAGTGTTCCTGAAGAACCCATACTCACAATACAGGCTACAAGTATAGTTAATGCTCCTGAAGAGGTCAAATCTTCTATTCCAAAATCTCCTGAAAAATGGACCTCCTGAATAGGTGTTTCATGAAATGTTTTCTTTTGAAGAAAATTAGGTAGCTGAAAATAATGAAATCTTAAAGCATTTCATGAATACTAGAAAAATTCTGGATAGAAATAAAACTATTGTCGACAACATATTTTCATATAAAATAACCATTGACATTACCAGAAGTAAAGAAGAAAGTGAGTCAAAAACTGTCAAAGAATGTCGACGTAGAAATGATTGGCCAAAATGGAAAGTAACTATTGAAACTGAATTAAAGTCGATAGTAAAGCGAGAGGTATTTAGACCTGTTGTCCAAACATCAAATAGTGTAATGCTTGTTGAATATAAGTGGGTATTTATAAGAAAACGTAATAAGAAAAATGAAATTGTGCGGTACAAAGCATGACTTGTCGCACAAGATTTCCTGCAGAAACCTGTAATTAATTATGAGGAAACATATTCTCATGTTATGGATGCAATCACATTCAGATTTTTGATTAGTCTGATTGTTGCAAAATGATTAGATATGCGGTTGATGGATGTGGTCACTGCATGGATCCTTAGACTATGACATATATATGAAAATCCCTTAAGGATATAAAATATCTGAAGCATCTACAAGTACATCTAGAAGTATGTACTCTTTTAAACTTCAAAGATCTTTATATGGGTTAAAACAATCTGGACGCATATGGTATAATCGCCTAAGCGAATATCTATTGAAAGAAGGATTTGAGAATAATTTTATATGCCCATGTGTTTTTATTAAGAAATCAGAATCCATATTTGCCATTATTGCGGTTTATGTTGATGATTTAAATATTGTGGGAATTCCTGAAGAGATCTCAATAACCGCTATATATTTAAAGAATGAATTTGAAATGAAAGATATTGGCAAAACAAAACTTTCTCTTGGCCTGCAGCTCGAGCACTTGCCAAATGAAATTTTTATTCATCAGTCCATGTATATAAAGAAAGTCCTAAAGCACTTTTATATGGATAAAACTTATCCCCTGAGTACTCCAATAGTTGTTCGATCACTTGATGTGAAAAATGATTCATTCTGTCCTTGTGAAGTTGATAAAGAAATTCTTGGTCCTGAAGTACCATATCTCAGTGCAATTAGAATTTTGATGTACCTTGCAAATTGCACTCGGCTTTATATTACATTCTTAGTTAATCTGCTTGCAAGATATAGTTCTACGCCAACTCAAAGGCATTGAAATGGTATTAAACATATCTTTCGTCACCTTCATGGTACGGGATATGAGATTATTTTATCAATGTGGATTAAGTTCACAATTGATTGGGTATGCAGATGCAATTTATCTTTCAGATCCACACAAAGGTAGATCCCAAACTGGATATTTATTTACTTATGAAGATATTGCCATATTATGGAGATCTGTTAAGTAGACACTATCTGCCACATCTTCAAATCACTCAAAGATCATTACAATTCATCAAACAAGTCGAGAATATATTTGGCTGAGATCAGTGATTTAACATATCCAAGAAAAGTGTGGTCTTCCCATGATCAATGATAGTCCAACAATTTTATATGAGGATAATACTGTATATATCACTCAAATCAGAGGAAGATATATGAAAAGTGACAGAACCAAACATATTTCACCTAAATTATTTTATACTCACATACTTCAAGAGAAATGTGAAATTGATATCAAACAAATACGATCAAGTGATAATTTGGTAGATTTATTCACAAAGGCATTACCAACTGTGACATTCAAGAAAATTGTGCAGAACATTAGAATGCGAAAATTCAAAGATCTATCATCATGCACTTTTCAGAGGGAGTAAATGTCTTGAAGACTTGTGCTGATTGTACTCTTTTTCCTTCACTGAGATTTTGTCCTATTGAGTTTTCCTTTACAGGATTTTAATGAGGCAATCTTAAAGCACTTGAAGGTACATAAGAATACTGTATTTTTTTTTCTTCGCAATTAGTTTTTTTTCCCACTGAATTTTTTCTTGACAATGTTTTAACGAGACAGAGTCTTTATAAATAGTCATCCAAGGGGGAATATTGTATAATAGGTGGATGACCACCAACTACTACACATGATTTGTTGTAAACTTAACTATTCAAAAATGTGAATTAATTGTTGTGCATGTGAGAGTTTGTTGTGCTTGTCACTTGGTTGTTGAGTATGTGAATTGATTATCACAACAAACTACCATGTAAGTTGCCTATAAAATAGGTATTGAGAATCATTTGTAAGAGATAAGAAAAGAAGTGAAGTGAATGATATTGAGCTATTGAAGAATAAAATATTTTGCAATCTCTCAATCTTCTTTATTCTCTTTTGCAATCTTTCAATCATTTGTTATTCCTTTTTAGTTTCATAACATATATTATATTTCTTTCTTTCTTTTATAATAGATAAGTTGTGTAAAAATTAGGGCTGCAACCTGATACCCTAGCCTGCGTCTGGACCCAACCTGAATTGACTCAACTTGACTCGACATGTAGCAAGCTACAATCCGGCTCAACATGTATCGGGTTGGGTTAACCCAACAACTCATTCTGCTTATAGACAACTCCATCTTTGCTCCCAAATGCAACACCCTTGTTTTTATGGGATGGAATATCATCTGCCCAATCAATTGCATCCAAAACCCTAGGGTCGAGAAGGACACCTACAACGAGTACAACTACAACAAGTTTTGAATGCAAATGAACCCATGATGAAAAAGGAGAGGGATTCGAGTTTGAACTCAGAGACGACAATGACGATGAAGTGTGACTACGTCTTAGAGCTTTTATCTATCTATCACTAAATTCATACGAGTTGTTTTTTTCTTATTTTTTAGGGTTTCGCAACTATAGCGGAGGTGTTTTTTCTTGAATGAATCAGAAGAAAAAGAGAAAAAATTTCTTTCTTTGACTATGACATTACTTTACCTACGAGCTGTAAAACGCAGCCGCTGCAACCAATGCCAAAGATGGTGGGATTGTTGTTGTTGGTGTTGATGGACGTGTAAGGAAGAGAGCAAGTTACCCAAGGGTTCTTCAAGTTCGTCAGGTTCATCATCTCAAACTTGAGTTTGCGTTTTGACCCGATTGACTTGTTTTTTGTCGGGTCGACACAGTCGGGTAGGACGGGTGGTAGCTTTTTTTGCACGGGCCTAGTAAAAATAATAAATAAAATAACTCAATTAATTTAACAAGAATTAAACAAAATAAATAATAGTTATAAAAAATTAAAAAATATATAGTATAAAATGACTGTAGCATCCCTCATCTTATCAATCACATGACTATAATTTCATTACGTGGCTTTTCCTTTTCTTTTCTCTTCTATTTTTTTATAAATTTTTAAAAAAATCAGTTGTCCAAAAATTTCTCTCTCCTTTTCAATCCTAATGTTCTAAAAAAGTTCTCTCCATACACTCGCAAAACCCTCTTCCCTTCACGCCCCAGGCTGACAAGTCCCGTCTTGGCTTTCCCTTCACATCACACCTCCTTTAGTGTGGTCGCCATTTGGCAGTGCCTTCCAAATTGACGTCGGATAAAATAAAAATTATTTTGAAAGCTCGTTAATTAATAAAAGAGAATTCTTTTGATCCGGTCCGGCTGCACTCTCCAATATTACAACCCTTCAATCATTTCTTGCACTCCCCAAGCAGCAAATTCATCTGGATCATACTCCCCCTGGTCAAAAGTACTCTGAAATTACTGTGCAAAAAAAAAAAAAAAAAAAAACCTAATTCATGGCAACTTCTCTGACTTTGCCCGAGCTTCTTTTACCATCTCCATAAAAAATTTCCAAACACCAGTTTTTTCCTCTCTAAAACTTCCCTTTCTAGAGGCTTTAAGCGCAATCTCGATGTACGGACTCGTATTAGGGTCGTGAGTAAAGATGGTGCGCTGGTCAAAGATAGAGAGAGGCAATTGATCAAGGAATTGAAAGATGGAAATGGAGCTACCAATGTTGTTATTGGTGATTCTAGTTATAGTGCATCAGTTGAGAGGTCCTCTGTGCCAAGGAATGGGAGCTTGATGAAGTATGTGAATGGGAATGACGTGACTGCAAGGGAGTTGGTGGAGGAGGTTGAAGATCCGGCGTCAAAGGAGGAAGAAAGGAAGAGAAGGATAAAGGAGATTGGCAAAGAAGAGGACGGATTTATTGTTGGGATGAGGACCATATTGGGATGAGGATCAGACTAGAAGCGAGAGATACGACAGAGAAGCAACTAAGAAATGGAGAGAGAATAAGAAGATGGAGAGAGGCTCATTGGAGGTGGATGTGGTCTGGGTGATTGAACGGTGTTGGCATTAACGTCGGGGTTGACGTCGTTGATTTCCTTCTTGTCGAATTTGTGGGACTCGAATAGCCTAAACTCTACTTCTCAGCAATGTATTTCAGTCGCCTATAACATGTGACCGATTTTACTTGGCATTTGGTAAAATATCTTACGTGTCTTTAGCTCATTGGCTGACTGCAAATAATGGCTCATCTGTATAGAAGCGTTTCACTTGGTAAAACTATAGATTAGAATTGAGAAAATGAAGTACATAGAAAATTCTGAAAAATATTCATTAATAATAAAAATTTGAAATTTTTTTAGAAACCCACAAGCTGGACTTAAATAGTCTCAGAACTTGAGATTATGACGATTTTTCAAAAATTAGATAATCAAAAATATTGCATAAAAATCAACAGCTTAAACAATCAAGAATCCTGTAAAAATCTGACCAAAATTGAAATTAGAATTATTCTCAAACTTGAAATCAAATATTTACTAATATGAAGAAAAAAACCATAAACAGATTAATTAGGGGGGATATAATTAATATTGCCCCAGTCTAAAGAAAGTATTTTGTTTTTCTTTCCATGTTTGAGCAGAAATACCTTCCTAAGCCAGTTTAACTAAATTAGCATATATAAAGCTTATTTGAGATTGCGTTTCGAGATTTAAAAAGTATTTTTAAGTAGTTAAAAACACTTTTAAAGAAAAAATGACATGTTTTATAATTTTATAAAAATTGTTTTATACGGTTAGAAAAGTTAAAATTCAGTTTTTTCAAAAAATATCAAATTGAAATTTTTATCAAAAAATTCGTATAGATAATTATATATTTTAAAAAACTATCGTAACTAACTCTAAAAAGTATTTTAGACATATGGATCTCAAACAATAAATAACTTTTTAGTAGTATAGTTTATTACATTAAATTTTAAGCAATAAGTTTTAAAGTAAAAGTAATATTTTCTACAACAATCCCAATCATGCACATAAAATCTAAATCATGTTATGTCATATCAATTTAAATTTACATCATTCTCGTATGGTTGGAGAGAGTTCATTGTATAATTCTAAAACTTTCCTACCTCGTTCTTTAGATGTCCAAAAAATTAATTACCTCATCCATTAGTTATTTATTATTAAAATAAAAATCAGAATTACTTTCAAAACTTAAAATCAAGTATTTATCAGTAGGGGAATGTTAGGGATCCGACTTTGGGATCCCAATGCATCCTGATTTTGTTTAATTTTGTTTAATTTTTTGTCAATATAATTTTTAAGTTATATTTTGTTATATGATTTTTTTAACATATTAAAATATTTTTTAAAGTACAAAAAAATTACAACATTATTTAAAAATATTTACTTAAAAATTATATAAAAATAAAAACAAAAACAAAATGAAAATTGGGATCCCAAAATTGGGATAAGAAGCATTTCCCTTATCAAGAAGGCAAAAATAACATAAATAGATCATTTGAATAAAAAAAAAAAAAAAAAAACAATCCACATTACCTGGATTAAAGGAAGATATTAAGTTTTTCTTTCCATATTTACACAGGTTCTATCTTCTTAAGCCAGTTCGAATAATCAATATAAAATCTAGATCGAATACAATTTGGGTTTGCCTTTTATTTTTCCATAATATCCTTGGTAGATTTGTTGTAAGTGGGTTTCTTTTGTTGAATTTGGTGGTAGCTAGGTTTGAGTTAATCCTGCGGTGGGCTTTAGAGAGGGTGTTCAGGCGTCGAAATCATTTATAAAATTCTCGAATTTTTTATAATTCTTAAATTTGGTCTTGGAGAGTTCAATCAATTCATATAACCATTTAATTAAAAAAAAATAAAAAATCAAATACCATATAATCCCATTCATCCTCAGTATTCTTAAAAAAGGAAACCAAAAAGAAAAATATTAATTGGTTTTTTTTTATTTTTTATTTTTATAATAAGAATAATGAGCGGTCTTGCTTGGTTGGTCCCAACTATGATATATTGATATGTCCTTATAATTTGAGGAGCTTTGTTTGTGATGTGGAGAACACTAGAAGAAGAAAGATCACAATATGTAATAGGTATCCTACTTATTTTTTTCTTTTGTCTTTTATCTTTTATCTCTCTTCGTGCTTTCACAAAACCAAACCGTGGGTGTCGTGGTGTCGATTGTCGAGAGTCGTATGCTTCCACACGTCTCCCCGTTTAATCGTGGAGGAATGCCACGTGCCTATTCATCGATGAGTGGTATCGGGGTTTTCGCGTTCCTTCTTGTCAGCGCCAAACAAGTCTTGGTCAGATCCTTCTGATCCCTGATCGCAAGAGCGTTAGCCCGAGATGGGCTCTGACAATGGCATTTTTTTTTATTCATTTTTCTATATTTTTAAAAATATTATTAAAAATATTTATCAGAACCCAACTTTTTTGTTTTTCGAAACTAAAACTTTTCTCATATGGCAAAGCTGGGAAAAGAAAAAAAAAAGTTAAAAAAAAAAATGAAATAAAGATATGAATAGGCAATGAGAATTATTACCATCACTAAAAAAATTAAAATAAATTTATAAATTGATAGAGTTTTATATAATATATTAAATTAATTTTATAATAAAAATATTTTATAACTTAATATACCACATTAAATTATATTAGCATGCAAAGTAATATTTGTTAAATTTTCTTATAGTTAAAATCTTTCATGATTCAAGTGCTTCTCAATCTCAATCTCTTCCAACTTGTAAGAGGCTAAAGGTTGAGATCTTGTTTGGACTTAAAATTGAGATGAGATGAGTTAAGATGAATTTTAAAAACTGAATAAAATATTATTATTATTTGAAAATTTAAAAAAGTTGAATTGAGATTTGAAAAAACTGTATTGAGATTTGTATTTTGTATAAAAATTTAAAAAATATATAATAATGAATTTAAAATGAGTTAAAATGAGTTCAACTCGTCTTTGAATCTAAACGGAGCCTGAGTCAACCTACTATCAGAAAATTTTAAAATAATAATAATATTAAAAAATAATATTTTATTCATATTTCATTTTAATCTAAAATCATGTCATCTTATTTTACTATTTAAATAGACCATCAATTTTTTTGAAAATATAATTATTCTTAAATATCTTTAAATTATGTTTTATAAATTATTTATTATTATTTTTTTATTATTTACAAATCATCTGATATCCAAACAGAGTGTAACTTTAAATATATATATACATATATATATATATATATATATAATGATACACTTTAATTTATTAGGGAACAGAACAATAGGAATAAACATTTAAGGTGAGAGAGAAAGTATGATAACAAAGGGAGCATAAAATGCATATTAGGGATGAAAAAAAACGTACACATCATTCTTAAATTATATATTATATATGACTTTTTTAATTTATTTCTAACTCTTATCGAATGTATAGTGTATGGATGATGTGTACAAAAACTTAATTCATTAAGAAGAACCAAAAAAAAATATGATATGTGGTGTGTAAAACAGAAAATTTTTATATACCATATCATCATCATCTTATTTTTATCATACTATATAAGATTGCTATATTTATTACTGTCGAATGTTTTATTATTATTTAATAATAATAAATATGATATATTTTATATAATAAGATTGAGATGAAATCATATGAGAAAAAACTTACGGTTCAGTCCGACTGGTAAAACTATATAAAAAAAAAACCCAATAATAATGCAACACGTTAGGAAATTCATGCAATTTGATTGAAGTAGCATCGCACTCGATCAACTTGGACTCCCAAACTCCCTCCTTCAGCTTCAAACCACTTTTCCCTTTTTTTTTTTTTTTTTTTTACAGTAAAACTACTATCCCTCAATTTGTATTCGTCTCGATCTTTAATCTAAAGCAGTTTTCTTCATCTCAGGCAAAGTTCTTTTGCATGCGATTACTTCATCCCAAGCAAGTTTTTTCTTCTTCTTCTTTTCTATAGTAAAACCACTTTCCCCATTTTCCTAAGATAAAACCACTTTTCCCATTCTTTTTCTACAATAAAATCACTTTGCCCAAATTCCATTGGTATTGGTCCTTGTCTTTAATCCAACGTGTAATACGCGACCAAATTTCACCAATTGTTCTTGTTTCTTCTTGCGATTTCTTCATCTCAAAAGAAATTCTCCACTTTTCCCAAACCACTTTGCTGAAATTACAAGATTTTCATGCGATTTCTTCATGCGCACAAAAGATTTTCTGATACAAGAAATTCCTCCCCTTCATGAAGACTCATTCATCATCACCTGTCTATACTTGAAAGAAAACCAAAAACCCATAAACTTATTTTGGAGATGAAGCACATTTTTAATATTATGCGGACCCAAATGCAAGTTTGCAGGAGCAATTTTGTTTTTGCATGCAAGTAATTTTTGGGTTTTTGAGCTCTTTATGTAAATTTCTTTTGTGCGCAAGTCAATTCTTTTTGTGGTGTACTGATATCGGAGAAGAGGAATGGAGTGCTCTAGAGGGCTTCAAATCTGATTCGGTGTGTCTAAGACACAGTAGATTTTCTTGTATGGAGTGGCGTATCTGCATGTGATTGGAGGACTGTATTCTATTGTTTATCAGTCGGATCGGATCATAGCATCCCCCATTATAATATGGTTTATAATTTTATCAGTAAAAAAAAAGAATAGCAAAACAATCCCAAATAATTGTGAAGCTTCTCTCTCTCCTCTCCATGGCCGCACTCAAGAAGATTTTCTGCTCACTAGGGGGAGGGAGCTTGGTGCTTCAGCTCCACCTACCTCTCCCCATCGTCGTTCAGTTTTTTCTATTCTTAGTTGGTTTCTTTCTTTTCCTACATTAGCACCGTCACTTGTTAATTTGCTGATTTTCGAGAATTTAGGGTTGATACGCGCCCCTCCTTCAGCTTCTCCAAATTCTTATTTTCAAGATGGTAGAAGAAATCCGTTCATTTAGCTTATGCGTGGCTTATATCGCATGTGAGATTCACGCGTTGTCGTACCTCAAAGAACTCTTTGCCGTCATGCACAACAATTTGGGACCTGCAGTCGTGGATCTTCTAGATCTGACTACTCTCTTCTCTCTAGTCGTGGCGCGTGACACGCGTGTGCCGCCACTGCCAATGATGGCCCCTCACCAACGATTCGTCACAATTTTTGGTTACTACACTGTATTCTCGCTTTCTTTAACCAATGTTCGAGTGAAAATAGACGTGATAGTTCATTCCAATTAGGTTAGACTAAAATGTTGCAGTACACAACCTTTTATTACGACTTCTAACTGTAATTTAATAATTTATTTATCAGATTATTTAAAAATTATCATCAAGCAATTTCCTTTTATAAAAAATAGGTTTGAGTTAATCTTTTGACTTTAGTCATTTTTTTTTAATTTTTGTGTTGTAATATATGTTAGATTTGAATAAATGCTAAGGGACTCCAATCCCATTAAATTTGTATTTTATAATCTTTAATTTATTTAAAAATGTCTTATTTGTTGAGGAAAAAAAAAAAACAAAACAGATAGGCAGGGGTCTCTTCTAATAAATAATAATAATAATAATAAGGGGGTCTGACTGAGGCTCTGAGCCGTTTAGCAATTCCCGCATAATATAACAGACATCCAGCTCATCACTATACCAAAAAACAAAATTTAGTCCCTTAAATACATACGATCCAACCTGTCATTTCTATTTCTAACTCCCTCTCTCTCTCTCTCTCTCTCTCTCTCTCTCTCTATTTGACTCTGTGTATCCGCCACTCGTTAAAACCTCCCCCGAGCGTTCTCTGCCTCATTCAGAATCCCTGCCGTCCGATCTCCGATCTCGGAACTCCAATGCTGCCTTACCAGACTCTCGACGAGGCCTCGGCCGCTCTCGGCCGAAACCTGACCTATGCTGAGACGCTCTGGTTCCACTACTCCGCCCGCAAGTCCGATTATTTCCTCTACTGCCATACCATTCTCTTCCTCTTTTTCGTTTTCTCCGCCGTCCCTCTCCCTCTGGCATTCATGGAGCTCGCGCGCTTGGTCGGATTCGACCGCTACAAGATTCAGCCCAAGGTCAGGTTGTCTTCCGCCGAAGTGTTTCGCTGCTACAAGGACGTCATGCGCATGTTCTTTCTCGTTGTCGGTCCTCTGCAGCTCGTTTCCTACCCTTCTATACGGGTATTATGTTTGTGTGTACTTTCTTCATGTGGAGGATTTTTTTAATGACATTTGGGTTCAATTTTCTTTTCTAAAGGTTATAGGAAACTTGGCTCGAGTTGTTTTTGTTACTCATCGCTTACTTTTGAAGGGTATGTTCGAATTTGATTTCAGGGTGAGAATCATGGGCTTTTGGATTTTTTCCATTTCTTGATTTTTAAACTTTATGATTATTTAGTGGGTTTTCAATGCAATACAGTTTCTGTGATTATTGTTATGTGATTTCTCTAATTCGAGCTTTTGACACTTATAATATTTGGTGGAAGTACTCATTGCGAGTTTTGGCATATCCGTGTAATGAGATTTTCAAGCTTTTGAATTAGTAGGAAATTTTGTCTAGTTTTCTGTTCCAAATGTTTAATCTTTAGTCGTGTTTTTAAGTAAGTAAAATGGGTGTTTGTATTTTGGGGGAATTCTCTTTGCTAGTGTTTATGGGATTTTTCTTTTCTTCCTGGAATATCTTTTTGCAATATTGAATTTTAAGCAATTTCCTGTTCATTCACAGATGATTGGGATTCGAACGGGGTTGCCATTACCTTCGGGATGGGAAATTTTTGCACAGTTATTAGTGTATTTCATGGTGGAGGATTACACGAATTACTGGATCCACAGATTTCTGCATAACAAATGGGGTTACGAGAAGATTCATAGAGTTCATCATGAATACACAGCTCCAATTGGATTTGCGGCGCCCTATGCGCATTGGGCTGAGGTTTTGATCCTTGGGATCCCATCTTTCCTCGGGCCGGCCATGGTGCCTGGTCACCTGGTCACATTCTGGCTGTGGATTGCTTTACGGCAGATTGAGGCGATAGAAACGCATAGCGGGTACGCATGCTGCACATGCTTTACTGTCTTCTTTATCGCTTTATTGGACTGCGACAAAATGATGGATACTTTAGAATTTCTTTCTTTCTTTTCCTCTTTACTAATATAATTTTCATGTAAAAGTACGATGGATTTCAATGATCTTCAATAGTGCCTTACCTTTTTGGTTGTGGGTACTAGGATCAGCGAGATGCCTTCTACTCGTCTTTCCTTCTTTGCTGTGTTGTTGTTCTGTTTTTCATTTGTGAGATACTGTTAATTTCTGCACAAAAAATTTGCAAAAATGATGATTTATTTATTTAGAGACTATAACGTGAGGAAAGTTTGTTGAATCTATGTGAATTTCAGTCAAGGAATATGTTGCAAGGTCAGGAAACATGATGTCTTTCCACATCAGTGATATACTCAAGAGTCCATAGTCTGTTTTTCTTTTAGATTGTTTATATATATATATATATATATCAGCCTGTACACCCGACCCGACCCAACCCGATAAGGGTTCCTATGCCGATTAGCCGATACCCGATAGGCCACTTCCGACATGAAATTGTTTTTGGCTTTCACAATAATTTCTACTACTAGTGCAAACCAATGCTAGTTCCAGGCCTTCCAACCCTTTTGAACAAACAACTGTGAATTTTTGGATAGTTTGAGGATGCAACTGGGAAAACGTAGCCTAATTTATTTTTATTTTTTCTGTTAAAGGGAAAAACGTATCCTAGAAGGTCTCTCCCTGGTTGTTTCCTGAGAAACCTCGAGAAAAAGGCAAACAGAAAATTAGTTTAGGCAAACAGAAAATTAGTTTTACCAACAAGAAGAAGAGTTTGGAAGACGAATAAAGGTTTGAGAAGGAGAAAAGATTTACCACCACTATCGCCAGAACTTTAGGCTTGAATTTTCTAAGCTTTCCGTCCTCCACACCCTTGCTTTCCACCACCACAGTCGTCGGAATTCTTCACCGGAAATTTGGGCTTGAATTTTCTGAGCTTCTCGTCTTCCAAACCCTTGCTTTCCACCACCTCATTCGCTGGAAGTCTTCGCTGGAACCCTGGGCTCTAGAGAGAGAGAGAGTGAGTTAAACGAAATCAGGATTGTTTGGAACTTTGGGTGTCGAAGGCTTGAAGCTGTAAACGAAAGCGGAAAGAATGATTTAAATCGGTAACGGGTTAATACTTGATTACCCGATTACGCCTAATGAGTCGGAATAACGGGTGCGGGTCGATTTAGAATGTTGGGTCTTTGGCTTTTGTGTTCACCCCTATATATATATATATATCTTTTTGGTGAAGCAAAGTTGTAGGATGATGGGTGTAAGTGGTTGCAAGGGCTTCAATCATTCTAGTTTAGTTACAATGGCTAAATGGCAACCTAAAACCTCTGCATCAGTTTATTAAAAAAAATCGTGTCTCCTGTATTCCATCTGAGATCTGCATCATCAAGGCTTATCATTTCCTTTTTAAACTTTATAAAAGCTTCTGGAAATGTAGACTTAACTGATTGCTGGTTGGACTTTCTCAATATCATTTTTGGTTATAGGTGACACCATAAAACTCTCTTTGCTCGTTGTTAATTAACTGGAAGTTTGACTACCTTTTTAATCCAATTTTTTACAATTCTCTTTGAATGTTATGTCTTGTTTTTGCACACCACAATTTTGGTTATGATTATGAAAGGCGACCTAATAATTTAGATATGCATGTTGTACATAGCAGCGAACTAGAATTCAGTAAGAGGATGGGGAGAGATGTAGAACGAGAGGCAACATTGAAAATGAAGGTCTAATTGCTGGAAATAGCCGAGAACTCATTTTCCTTGTCCTTGAATCTAGGTCTTTGGGCATGCCTCTGGAGCTGAGAGGTAAATTAGAAACAGGGGCCTTTTTCTAATTGCTTAGAAGTTTAATTCCTAAGAAGTCGCTTCTGCCTCCCCGACACATGGAAGGCAGATCTGGCTAGATGATGATTATGATGGTCCCTGCTTTCTAGGTGGGGTATTAACAGATGACCACTTTTGGTCTTATGAGAATTACAGCAGGTCCTAGGTCGGTTTGATGGAGAAGAAATATCCTAGTGGCACTAGCAAGTTATTTCAGGTGGTTGCTTGGCTGGCATGCCTATTATTTATATGTTTTGAGCCAATGGCTTCTTACATTATGTAGAATTTTTAATAATCATTTTCAGTAAGCTGTATTGTTTCATTTTAACAAGCTATACTGTATATCATTGTTTTCTTCACTGGACTTTTACCATTCTGATAAAAAGCAGATGGTGGTATTTATGTGTTGCGATACAGGTATGACTTCCCTTGGAGCCCCACAAAATACATCCCATTTTACGGTGGTGCTGAGTATCATGATTACCATCATTATGTTGGAGGGCAAAGCCAGAGCAACTTTGCTTCAGTGTTCACCTACTGTGATTACATTTATGGAACTGACAAGGTAATTTACAATTTCTTTATTATGTTCTTAATGTATACTTTCCCAGTGAATGCAAGTGAAAAATGTTTCTGAAATGACTTTTTTGATTATTTGCGTCAGGGCTATCGATATCAGAAGCAGCTCTTTGAGAAGGTAAACCACTAGTACTAGGTCAATGCTTCTTGAACTACTATTACTATTTAATTGATTTCATTATCTGGAGCATAAGAGCAATATTGAGTAACTGAGTAATTTTCTTGACACTTGTATCCCCGTCATTTTCTTCTCATTGAATAGTATACTGAGATATCTAGTATCAGATTGATTGGATGTACCATAGGTTGAATCACCTTACTTTATAATAATTATTATTCTAAAGTGGTTCTAAATGGGATATTTTTTATTTTCTTGTTCCTTCTAATGTTGTATTTTCTTTGCTTTTTATGTAATCCAGTTGAAAGGGGAATTGAAAACCGGTGGTGAACAAAATGGAGGCTCATACCATATTTCTACCCAAGATCTTAAATCTGACTAGCTATGCTACTGCAGAACCCATCTGGAACAATGCCCTTTGTTATGCTTCTCACACCATGACAATTTTCTGAAATATGTGATTAGAATTTAGTCCATGCTAAGTCAAAGTAGAAATATTTAGTGGCTAAGGAGGAAATTGACTTGGGGCTCTTCAAAATTCTGTGCGTGTAGCTTCTTCTGCTTCTTTTTTTTCTCGGGGGGGGGGGGGGGGGGGTGGTCTTTTTGTCTTTAATGTTGTGATTATAACAGATTTTCGTAGATCATGGATGGTGATTTTTGTAATGTCAGATAAATGTGGTTCTTCAATCTCTGTTTCAGGTTTCAACAGCTGAGTATGAATGAAGTATGTGTGTATATATATATATATATATATATATATATGCTGCTCCTGCCATTTGAGAGTGATATAAATGTTTCTTTTTCACAATGTATAATAAAAGATAAATTAGAACCCTGTTTAGTATAGCTGGGTTGATTCCCAGAAAGTACATGTTCAAGGTGCATCTTTCAAATCGACCACAGTTGGAGAAAGATAAACGTCAGTTTCAACTTTCAACTTTCCAGTACCACGTTGCCCCCACATAAAAGAAACCACGTTCAATGGCTAAAGAAAATAATATGCTTGCAATTTTGTAATGATTTACATCATCTTGAGTGGTGTCAGGAACACTGATGAGTCATATTCTACTACAGAGATTCTCATACTTTTGACTGGCTTGAGTGGTGGGAGTCAGCCCGAAATGCTCTTCGGTTTTCAATCATTTGATATCTCCATATCAATATGGGCCTTTTTGGACTTTACACCAGTGAAACTTTCAACTTTTTTGAGTTTTCTCTGAATTTTGATCAAAACCATTCAAGAAGCCCGTCTAGCTCAGTTGGTAGAGCGCAAGGCTCTTAACCTTGTGGTCGTGGGTTCGAGCCCCACGGTGGGCGTTATTCATTCTTACTTTTTGCCAGTTTTGGGTCTACTTTGCTCATCGCCCTCTCTCTCTCTCTGCCTGCTTTAGGTCTTGTGGATGACAATTAAGTTGTTGCATGCTTTTTAATTAATTTAGAGTTCCAAATTACAATATATTGTTAGAGGTAATGCTTGTGTTGGAAAGATGAATTCAGAAGATGATAACAAAAAGGGCAAAGGAGAGATGTGTTTTCGTGAATGGTAAACACAAATAAATGGATCGTATTAATTTGTAGGCTGCTATATATGGTTTCACTAAGGAGACCAATCCCAAACTAGGAGAAACTAGATGGATGAACAAGCAAAATTGTGAAATTACTACTACTTTCAAATGCTTAAGGGAAATAGCCCGTAAATTTGATTATTTATATTATATCTTTAACTCTCATTCGGACTAAATTCTCCTTCAATAAATGGGTTCAAGTTCAACACGTTGAATATTTAATTAAATGGAGTAAGTAAAAGTAAAAGTAAAATTTAAACTAAGGATTTTTGCTCTCATATCTTATAAAATTACTATTTATCCTCAAAGATTAAGTTGGGATTTAATTCTATTATAAATGAACCAAAAAATTAGCAAAGCAAAACATAAGGCTTTACATTTACTTAAAACCCCAACCCCTCCTCTCTTATGAGTAATGCTCGTAGGATGCTCAAGTAGTCAAGCGTCGCGTAATCATTTTAAAAAAGAATGAAGTTTATTATTAAAAAATTAATTTTCTTTCATTTAAAACTTTTTAAAGGGGTGCACTCCACTACCGTTAATATAATTTTTTCATATATATATATATATATATATATAAAGATAACACCTATTCCTTTTAATAGTGAGGCCGGCCTCCTCCTAAATTTATGTCCAGGTCCGTCAATGCTAGTTGTTGTCATCCAGATCCTAAATCCTTTTTGGGTCGTACCCTTAAATTAGAACATGCTCCTGAGTCCTGAGGTCCCTCCCCCATTTGGCCCATCAACTTTAGGGAGAGTTATCGGCACACACTTTTGTTGATAATGCAAAAATTAAAAAACTATGAACACAACCTAGAGATCATCATATGAATGGAAAGTGGAAACCATTAATATTTGATTGATGCCTCCCCCATTTAGAAAATCATACTGCATTGCTGCATAATTCCCATCATAGCCTCAATTAATAATCCTCAGAGAATAGAAGTAACTCCAAAAGAGGCCCATCAAGCAATTATTATCCCTTATCACAATGTATGGTGGTCTCAAGTGACGATGATCACGCAATCTACAGGATCGATCTAATCTAAGGGAACAGGGACATTATCATAATTTCACCAATTGGGGCCCCCCCTCCTTACGTACTCATGTGCTTAATAAAGCGGCCACTTGTTTTGTAATTGCAAAACAAGTTTGAGCTTTCAGCCTCTTCGTAGGCCTTCCCAGCTCCTTGGCCCATTTCTCTTTTCTCCACTTTTATAAAGTCGGGAAATTGGCAAATTAGCTCTCTCTCTCAATTATAATGTCATAGACTTTATGCCCTAAATTCTTTTGCGGCATCATTGATTCTATTTTCTCAAAATCCCAAATTTGACCCCAAATATTATGACATTGACAGAGACAGAAAGTGAATAAAGACTTTTAAAGAGGCGAATTTCACCAATTGTACTAGCCACAATCAATTAAAAAAAAAAAAAAAGAAACATGAAGTAATAAATAAATCATATGATGAGGATATTTTGTTTAGGAATTGGAAGATTTTTACGAAATCCATGCTCTTTTTGTTTTCCAAATTGGAACTCCAACAAGATAGACATTAATAGTTTAGAATGGAAGGCATTACGAAAAAAATAAATATTTATGATCATTTAATTACGATTAAGAAAATTATTTATAATGAAAACAATACGCCAAGTAAAACATCACAAAGGTTTTTTTTTTCTCCTCTAATAGGCAAATTATAATAATTTAAAAAATAATGCTCGTAAGATTGGAAACAGTATGTAATGATGTTTGTAGAGGTAGGGTAGAATTGTGTAGGGAAAAAGGAGGTCTAATGCAAATAGAAAACGAATTATTGCACATTTGGTTGAGCTAGCGAATCATGAACTCCCACACATGACTCGTGTGAGCTTCGATTGATCACAAGCTTACCGAGCGAGCCATCGTTTGAGAGTTGTGCCGGCAGCGTCGATCTTGCCTGCGCCAAAGCTGATCATGCTGATCATGCATGCATCATGCAAATTTGCGAGTCTTTGTACCGCATGTGGTCTTCTAATTTTTTGAAAAATAGAAATTCTTATTCTAGTCGATCGGACAAATATTATATACATAATAAAAAAGCTGGCTTTAGCGCGTTTACCTAAATGAGTTTTTCTAATGTCTAGCGTGGGGAGAGCACTTTTAATTTAGGCGTCGTTTGGATAATAAATTAAAGTGATATGAATTGATCAGATAAAATATAAATACAATATTATTAAAATATTATATTATTTTAAATTTAAAAAAATGAATTATTTATTATATTATATATATAAATTTAAAAAAATTATAATAATAAAATGATATAAGATGATAGGAAATATTTCTTCTATCCAAACCGAGTCTAAAAGCTCTAAATTAAAGAAATGAATGAAAAAATACAATTGGTTAGATTGATCCATAAATTGAAGACAATCAATAAAAATATAGTAGTGGGCAGACCAGAGAATGAATTAATGATGTAGTCAATTAACATTATGATATCTTTTAGATAGTGTAATAAAATGAGATAATTTTATATAAAAATTAAAAATTGAATAAAATATTGTTAGAATATTATTTTTTAATATTATTATTATTTTAAAATTTAAAAAAAAATTGTATTAAAATTTTATGTAAAAATTTGTAAAAATTATAATAATGAGATACTGAAATGTGATCATGAAAAAAAAATGAGACGTGTTTAGACTTTAGAGTCTTTCTCAATTCAAACAAACAACCCTTTAAATAACCTAGCTAGAATATTAATTTAGTTTTGACATGGGTTAATGGACCCTTCAAAGTTTGAAACACAATGTCAAATCCATCACCGTTAAATTCAAGCATGCAATTATACAGCTAGCAGCAACTGATGATGATGATAATTAGGGTTTGCTGAGAGTACGATCGAGTACGTACGTAGTATAACCAACGAACGGGATCAGTTGATGATATTGTTCATAGAATCATACGATGGCGCAGTAGTGTTGTTTATTTGTGTTGGTTCGTACGTCCAAATGAGAACTTAATATTTGAGTATTTGACGTTGCTTTGAATAAGAAAAGAGAATTTGGTAGGGCATCAGTGCATTGTCCAGTATGAGAAAACGAATTTAGTAGTACGACTTGAAACAGGAAAAAGAAAAAGATATGGATGAAGCAAAATATATATTCAAGGCCTACCAGATAGAGTAAAGTATATCGGACATATTCCATTATCTTCGGGATTGAAAGATCAAAAAGCATTATATTATCTGAGGCCCACAGTCACAGAGGTGAAAGGAGAGGATCATGATCATCTGTTCATGCAGCATGTCCTTGATTAGAAGGACAGTCTGCCCCCGCTAACAGAGAGAAGTTGGAGGGATAAAGGGCTGACTTTATAGACAACTATATACTATACTATGTTTATTGGCAATTGGCATTACGGATTCTGCAATCTGGTAAGACTACTTTTAAGAGAATACAGCGCCCCGAGTCAGGTATCATAAAAACATCATTCACTAATATGGTACAGTACTACTGCTGGTATATATATATATATATATATATATATATATATATATATATATATATTGCTAGAAAAAAGATAGGAATCTCGTTGGGAGCTTCCGCTCCATTTTTTTTTAGTAATTAATAAATTATTATTTAATAATATTGTGAGTTTTTTTTTAATATTAAAAAATAATGCAAAAATAAAAATAAAAAAATAAACTAGCGGAATCCCATGACAGTAACTAGTATCAGCAGGAGCCTCCGGCGGGAGGAGCATATTATGAAAAGAATATATAGGTGATCACATTAATTGGTTAGTTTTACTTTGAATGGAAATTAGAATAATGAGTAATGAATTATTGCATGCATCAATAATCGAGTTTGGGATTGGTAGCGATGATTGATCTATTTTTTTTACCAGAAAAATCGATCGAGAAGGTGCTGACTAAGGGCTGGTTTGGATTCGAAAGTAAATTGAGATGATCTCAACTCACTTTGTATAGCCTTTCTAATCCAAACGCATATTCAAAGACGAATTTGAGATGAGTTCAACTTCATGCAAATACCACCAATGTTTTTATTACTGTTAGCTTGCATGTTTATTTTAAATATGACAAATAGCCCTGATGCATGCTCTCGAGAAATCGCTCACCGACGGCAACTTCGACTTTCTGTCCAACGACACCGTCTCTCCCTTGTTCAATCTTGTAAATCTCGACATAGTGCCGACCACACCAACTATTTCAGGTC
This sequence comes from Platycarya longipes, assembly GCA_036559045.1. Lineage (NCBI taxonomy): Eukaryota > Viridiplantae > Streptophyta > Magnoliopsida > Fagales > Juglandaceae > Platycarya > Platycarya longipes. The sequence continues at coordinate 9,213,964 of CM071799.1, read as the reverse complement.
TCTTTGGAGGCTCCTAACTTGATACCGTTACCTAGAAACGCCATCGTAACGCGATCTCCACTGTAGGTGGCAAAATTTCCAAACGGAGGTTGCGTGCTTCGAAGAGGTCTCAGACGACCTTCATCGTGGCAGATGCGGCCAACTTCCGCCACAGGGTACAACATGTGACCGGCGTGAGACTTGGTAACTCACACGTGCCAGTCGTATTGATCCTGAAATCGGAGCTCTAAAGACCCAGGGGCCGTATTCCAGCAGAGGGATGCTTGCCGACCCTCGATACGTTGGCATTTCTGTTGGATTACCACCACAACCAGTAGACAATACAACTCAATTCAGCTACCGTAGCTGTGAGTAGTGGGGTTTCTGGGACTAACCCACTCTCCTTTGGATCGAAGATGGCTTTAGTTGATGGTAGCAGTGTTGGTGGTCTAACTTTAAACATGGTCTAACTAAAATATAATATAATATAATTTTTTTATATAAATTTACAAAGTAAAAAATATAGTAAATTGATAATTATTATTATGTAATTGGATAAAATGATTATTATTTATTTATATACAAATTCATCAATAAAACAAAATTACTAGAAATAACTATGCAATAATTTGTGAGACTCACTTATGTTAATTTCCCAACAATCTAAACTCATCTCATCTCACTTTCAATCCAAACATACAAAAACTCATCTCAACTATTTATATAAACTTACTCATCTCATTACTATTTATAATTCATTTCATCTCAACTTGTTTCGTTTTTGAATTCAAACGGGATCTAAACTTTAAAACAATTGGCTCAAAGGTGGAAAAATAAGACAAAGATATTTAAATAATTTTTACCCTTGGTGTGTACGTAGTTGCAGATCTGTCATCCTAGACGTACGCGGTTGTTATGAGTTGTGATGATCATGTTATTATTATTATATTTTCGTCACGATATATATATGCAATAGATCAAGGAATAAGATTTGGTGACATGCAAGGTAAAACTAGCTATATTATTTTATTTATTTAGATTTATGAGTATTTTGTTTGAAAGAGAGGTACTCTTATTAATTAAAAGAAGAATTCAAACACCTGTCTCTCTCAATATATAACTCTCTTGAGAATCAGATGATGATTTTTTTTTGACTTTATAGCATATTAGTTTTACAATATTACCTTTTCTCAAATTGAGTAAAATCATACATTTCTTGTAGCGGGCTTATAGCTTGTGGCGGGCTTATATTAAATGGTGTTAGGTGTTCTTTTAAGTAGACAATACTAACCTATTTATACCCACAAATTACCACATATTTTAACTTATTATAATTACATGCATCCTAATAATTAAAATACTATCTATGTCTTTTATTTGCATCGACCATTAAGATTATGATGAATTTATTATCCTTGATTATTATCTTAAAGGCCAGCCGTGATCCTAAAGAAAAGTTTAAATTATAAAATATACGTAGTTTAATATATAGAACAAAATAAAAGTATCTAGTAATTCCTTGTGGAAAAAATAATTAATTTCCATAATTAGCATGCATATTTAACCGTGAACTGCAGATTCTTCTGTATCCCATTAATTCATGCAGGTACTTCGATAATTATGCCATTAACAAAAATCATTTTTTCATTATTTCCAAGATATATATAATCATTTTTGTGGAATTATAGTATATATATATATATATATATATATGTTAAAAACAAACTTTGAAGGATATTGTTACGTACGTGTTTAATTTTGGATCGAGGCTAATTTCCATATAATTCATTTATATATAAATAAGGGACGCGAGCAGGCCGGTAATTACAGGGATCATGAGTACGGGCCAGAATTGTGGGAACAAAAATATGCATCTCATGTAATGTCCGGTTTGGATTTAAAATTCTTCTCAATTTATTTCAATTCATTTCTATTTTATCATTATATTTTTTTAATTTTTTATACAAAATACAAATTTCTATACATATTTTCAAATTCCATTATACTTTTTTCAAATCTCAATTCAACTTTTTCAAATTCTAAAATAATAATAATATTAAAAAATAAACTAAATTCATATCATATCCGAATCTAAACAAGGCGTAATTAATGGGTTGTGATCTTTACGTTCTTAAGTTGTTTGTGTTTTTGTTTTTGTTTTTCTTCTCTCTCTTCCCGATCAGCAGGTTTTGCGTATTATATGTTGCCAACTTCCGGTTGACGTCCGTCGTCCGGCCGGCAAGATCATGAACAGAAAAGTACTGCATAAATTAACCAATATTGTTCCCTAAAGGAATAAGTACTTTTGATTGTGATGCACCAACATTTAAGCATCGATCACGTAATCATGCATGCAGTTAGCAGCTAGCTTCTCTAGATCTGCATGCATCAACACGAACGCGCGCGGCGGATGGGATGCAATTAATTAAGATGCAGGCCGCCGGACTCTTTCAGGACTTACGTTCTCGATTGGAAATTTGTTAGCAATTTTTAATTGTCATTTTGAAATGCAAATGATGCAGATTGAACTATATATATATATATAACTTATCATGTGAAAGTTTCCAATATATATATATATATATATATATCGATTTGTATTGTCTTGTGATGCATATTCCCCACATATATATTCTTTTTGGAAGAAAGGCAAATATGGTACCCTCACAAAAATTCATTTTTTCATAGGCAGCTCCAGTACTGTTTTTCAAAAATGCGGAGTTAATTTGTATACTCAAATATTGTTATATTGTATCCAGCATTATTCATATAATAAATAAAATCTTAATAAAAATTAGATAGGTCATGACAAAATTATGACTTATTAATTAATCGTGCCTAAGATGACCTTCTTATATATTTTCTTGGACTGAAAAATTGTATTGATCACTGAAGAAGAAAGTCCCAGAGATTATAATGTTGGTAATCATGTTTGGTTCGATTCGCAATCTAATATGAGCTCAAAACAAAAGTATAGGATAATTAAGATATGAATCATATGATATTGTCGTATCAAATGAATTAATTAGACATAATTATTAAACAAATCGAATTTATTATTTGGGATCAAGTCAATCATTTAACGTGCCATTTATATTAAATAAGTTGAAATAAATCCTAGGTAATACGCTTAGATTACTCAATCATAATTTGATCAATTCTATCAATTAGTCTTGTTATGAATTAGTTTTGTTCACTTTCTCAAAACTTTTCATTTTATCTCATCTCATTTCTTATTTAATAGTTATAATTTTATCAAATTTTCATACCGAATAAAATAAATAATATTTTAATTTTTTTTAAATCTCAAAAAGAAAATAATATTAAAAAATATATTATAATAAATTTTTATTCAACTTTCAACTTTTAGCTCATTTTATCTCATCTTCGAAAATAAACGAATTAATTGTATTATCCATATTAACTGATTCAATAAGTCAACTTGTTGGGCATACGTCAAAATTATGATCAAAGTAATCTTACGGCATGCTCATAATTCATACACCAGCCCATGAATCCGAATTTCCATGATCCTTAGCTAACTAATATGGAGATCCAAAACTAACCAATATATGTGTGTGTGTGAGAGAGAAGGAATGTTACATATGATCTCATGCACGGATCATCTTTGTGGCCAATTAGGGAAGAATAATTCTTTTTACCGTTTATATTGTAGTCCATATAAAAATGTTTCAATTTTATAACTAAATAAAATGAATTTTTCAGATTTTTAAAATTTTTTATTTGTAAATAAATTCATTTTAATTAATTTTATTTTAAAATAGGAATTTCTCTCTTTGTTTATTACTTGAACTCAAGGATGGAACCACCCTTTAGCTTGAGAGACTTTGGCCCCCCAAAACTTTTATAACTTGATAAAAATTAAAATTTGAAAGGTATTTTTATGAAATAAATTATATAAAAAATTAATATTTGTCTCTTCCTAAATTTTGTTTTGTAGATTGATCCCTCCAAACTAATTTTTTTAGTTTTGGACATGCTAAGCATTGGGTGCTAAGGCCTCATCTAAATAGTGAAATTATATGAGTTTTGGATAAGAATTGAAAGTTGAATAAAATATTATTAGAATATGATTTTTTAATATTATTATTATTTTAAAATTTGAAAAAGTAGAATTATTTATTATATGTTGTATAAAAATTTGATAAATTATAATAATAAGATGCAATTCCAATAATACCATAAGATGAGATAAATTGAAGTAATTTTCCAAATTAAATCGAACAAATGTATTTGTGTAGTTCTATTAAAAAAAAAAAAAAAAAAAAGAGTCTAATTGATCAAATTGCTATAGTTTCTTTATAATTATTCTTTTATGATGATGGGACATTTATTTATAACTTATGTAGGCATCGGGTCACACATGACAAAAGAATGACGTCCCTTTTTTTTTTTTTTTTTTTGATCAACACAACGTCCCATTTTGAACTTAGTGTCACTCTCATTCTTTTTATTATGTTTTTTAATGTTTGTCGATAGCCCCATTAGGGCCAAAGATGTCAAATCTGTTTTTAAAATTTCAAATTCTTGTGGTAAATCGGGTGGTGGATGACAGTTGGGGTTTATATTTATTGTATTCAGCATTGACTAATAAATCATTTTTATAACTTATTATAATTAAAGGTAATGATCTTAAGTAACTAAGCCAAAAGTATAGGGTAAAAAAAGGGACAAAAATCTTAGTGGCACAACTATTTTAGAAACTAGACAAAAAAGGGTTAGGTAATTTGGCTGAAGATTAACATGTTGGCCAATTCATTGAAATTGTAATTTGTCAATGTTTAGGAACAAGATTTGATTGTCGAAACATAGAACAGGAAATAGAACTATATATGAAAATATAAAAAAACCATGTCCAAATATGTTAAAAAAGAGAGTATTTAAGATAACTTGTAAATATTAATGAAATAGCTTATAAACAGTAATAAGGTAGTATAAAAATATCTAAAAACAATTATATTTTGAAACAGCCCTTAATTAGCAATTATTTCAAGAGCAAAGGAAGCACTTGATTAAACACGCAAACTTGAATGATTTCATTTAAAAAACTGTAAAGAATTGAACCAAAAAATGAGCATATAATGACCAAACGAACCTCTTTACAGAATTGATTGCTTGTGCTAGCTTCGAAATTCCCACTACAAGAATGGGAATTCCAAAGAATGCGGATTAATTCCCCATTCTTTGGATTTTATAAAGAAAATATTAACTAGGTTTTCATATCAAAATTATAGATATTATAGACTTGGAGTAGTAAAAAATAGATTAAAACAGTAAAGTAGATTTTACGACATGACATATATTATTGGCCAGACTTTAATATGGTATTTAAGTATCTAATAATTTATATGATGGAGTTTATTTATGTAAAGTTTAATTATTTTATTTTATTTTTAGATTCAAAACAATAAAATGAAAACAAGATTCTTTAATGCCGAAAACGGACATATCGAGTGTGGTTTCGGTCCAAAATCAATGTTGTACCAATAGTATCGGGAGAGCTTCAGAATCGGCGGATTAGGGGGAAGAAAACCGGCATCTTCGGTGTCGACCTGAGTCAGTCTGGTTCATCAATCTGCCGTCGATGTCGTTGTGAAATTAGAGGAGGCGAGCGGCAAACTATGAAATTGCAATTATAGAGAAAAGAAAAAAAAAAGAAAAAAAAAAAAAGAAGAGGGAGTTTATTAACGTTCAGTTTGCTTACGGAAATGGAATAAAAAATTTAAAATATATCTCAAATTTATTATTATATGTTTTTAAATTCATACAAAATATAATAAAAAAAATTAATATTTTTAAATTTCAAAATATATTTTTTAAATTTTAAAACAAAATTAATATTAAAAAAAAATATTACAACAATATTTTATTTATTTTTAATTTTTATAACAACCCATCACATTCCTAAAAATAAATCAGATCTAAATTAAGCCAAATGGTGCCGCCATTCTGATGCCGCCTTATTTACTTGTAATATAAAAAGTTATAAACAAATCTTCCATAAAGTGTTAAGCTTCTCAGATCAATACACGTGTGAATCTCAATAGCCAGCAGCAAGTGTAATAAGTCGAAGATTGAAGGACATAATCGACTTTTTGCATTGTCTTGTATATAAGCTTTCTCTCGGATTATTGTGTAATTAATCTTATTTTTTTAATTTTCTTTACAAGTTCGAGATATAGAAAAAATCGAGAAAGAAATTGGGCTATTCTACTTAGGGTTAGAGTTTTTTGGTTAAGGAGAAAATCCATGCGAATGTATGAAGTATGTTAGCTTAAGTTTGTAACATTTCACAACCATCAATGAAAATACTTGTAGATATTAATCTTGTCGTGGATGTAGATCATTAGAGTCGAACCACGTAATTTCTTATGTTTTATTTTTGTAATTTCTTTTGCTATTTCTTTTCTTTATTTCTTGTTTTAATTTTTGATCAAGTTTGGCACTAGTTACACTAATTTTGTTATTTTGAATTGGTTGTGAACTAAGAGAAAAACGCAACAATATCTAATCAACCGGTTCGACAATTTAGGTTTGGTTTAGATCGAAATCGAATCAGTTGACTTTAGTTTTCTTAGTTTTAGACTCTTAGTCAATTTCGATAGATTCTAAACTCCAACAATATGTTGGGGGTGATGGATTCTATTAATTTCTATACGATAATGATTCTATTACAATTATTTTTACTTATTTTTATTATTTTTTTAAAAAGTTTTATAATTAAGGAAGTGATTATTAATAAATTTGTATTTTTTTTAATGATTAAGAATGTTAAAAAAATACTTAAAAGAAAATAATAAAGAAAAAAAAATTCAAATAAACTAGAGTAATGAAGTACTTAGAAAATTGAAAGGATATCACTTTTCTTTCGATACAGCCCTAGTTCTCATATATGTCTATATTCAACACTCGCCAAAGGAGAAAATATGCGAACAATAAGAAGGAACCTCAAAATCTCTCGAAGATTTGGAAAAATCAAAAAAACACAAAAATAGGGAAAGGAAAGAAATGAACGAAAAAATAGTTTTCCCTACAAGGCCCACAACAAGACCCTAACGAAAAACGAAATTGAAAAAATTAATTAAAGCAGAAAAACATCAAAAGGGCAGAGGAGTAGTGGCAAAACTCGTACCTTCTCAAGTGCGCGTGGGATTCACTCCCCAATCACTCGGAAGTTGGAAGTAACGACCAATCCTCGGTCTTCAGGTTGTGTTCGCATACATCGGACTGTAGTTTTTACCTTTAATTTGTACCCCGCTCCCATCAACGTGGCTCCATCATGCCCTCCACGCGCATATAGGTGACGCGTGTGCGCGTCGCCTTGTCTTCCTCATTCTTTTTCCTTCCTTCATTGTTTCCCCTTCCTCTCTCTTTCTCTCTCTCTAACGTAGCTGAAGTGACCCCATCAGTGAAACAAAAACCATTAGCTTTTCTCTCGAAAAATCCCCATAGATCGCGGGGCTCCGGCATGGCACTTCGCCGGAAACTCAAACTCCGGCCACTCCAGACTCGTTTCCCTGGCTAAATGCTGCGAGAAGGCTACAACTTCGGCATCTCTATCCGACTCCGCAAGAATGACGACAGCGACGACGACGAAGACTCTACTACTGGATTAAAAAAAGAACCTTTGACAGTTCGAAATCCCAAAACAAGACCCCAGCTTTTGCTTTCCTTTTCATTTGGGTCCTCGCAATGGCGGCTACGAACACTTCGGCACCACCGCCAGTGGACTCAACCGCCGCCGCTCCCCCATCCTTAGTCCCAACAGACGAGCTGACGGCGAAGGCCGTACACAAGAGGTACGAAGGTTTAGTGATGGTTCGTACCAAGGCCATAAAGGGGAAAGGAGCGTGGTACTGGGCGCACCTAGAGCCCATGCTGGTTCATAACAGTGACACGGGCCTTCCCAAAGCGGTCAAGCTCAGGTGCTCTCTCTGTGACGCTGTTTTCTCGGCCTCTAACCCGTCCCGCACCGCCTCAGAGCACCTCAAGCGCGGGACCTGCCCCAATTTCAACTCCGTCGCCAAACCCATTTCCTCTATCTCACCTTCTTCTGCTTCCCTTGCTTCCCCGGCTCCTTCTCTGCATCCCAGCAATCGCAAGCGTAGTTCTTCTTCTGCTTCAGCTGGTGGTGGTGGGGGCGGCTCGGGTTCTTCGTACCAGGTACCACCGCTGGCGATAGTGGATCCGTCGAGGTTCGAGCTGGCGTACTCGCAGGCGGTGTCGGCGACGGCGGGGTCCTTGCTGCCACAGCAGCCGCATTTGATGCTCTCTGGTGGGAAAGAAGATTGGGGAGCTCTTGCTATGTTGGAGGACAGTGTGAAGAAGCTCAAGAGTCCGAAAACATCACCTGGGCCGACACTCAGTAAGAGCCAGATTGATTGCGCGCTTGATTTTCTCGCTGATTGGGTCTTTGAGTCTTGTGGGTCAGTCTCTTTTTCGACCTTGGAGCATCCCAAGTTCCGAGCTTTCCTTAATCAAGTCGGGTTGCCGGCGGTCTCTCGTAGAGATTTCACCGGCGCCAGATTGGACGCTAAGTTTGAAGAAGCCAAGGCTGAGTCTGAAGCAAGGATTAGAGACGCTATGTTCTTTCAGATTGCCTCTGATGGGTGGAAATTCAAGAATTATGGCGTTTCTGGGGAAGAAAGTTTGGTAAACTTGACAGTAAATCTCCCAAATGGGACTAGTTTGTATCGTAAAGCAGTGTTTGTCAGTGGCTCTGTGCCTTCCAAGTACGCAGAGGAGGTTTTGTGGGAGACAATCAAGGGCATTTGTGGGAATGCTGTGCAGCAGTGTGTAGGAATAGTTGCAGACAAGTTTAAGGCCAAGGCACTGAGGAATTTGGAGACTCAGAATCATTGGATGGTTAATCTTTCTTGTCAGTTTCAGGGGTTCAATAGTTTGATTAAGGACTTCAGCAGGGAGCTTCCATTGTTCAAGACGGTCGCTGATAGTTGTTTCAAGCTCGCTAATTTTGTCAATTACAGGTCTCACATTCGGAATAGCTTTCATAAATATCAGTTGCAGGAGTATGGACACTCAGGGTTGCTAAGATTACCGTTGCGCGAGTATGAGAATGTAAACTTTGGGCCTGTATTTACATTGTTGGAGGATATACTGAATTCAGCTCGAGTACTACCTTTAATTTTGCTGGATGAATCGTTCAAGATGCTAGCAATGGAGGACCCAGTTGCGAGAGAAGTTGCAGAGATGATTCAGGATGTGGGGTTTTGGAATGATTTGGAGGCAATGCACTCTTTGATTAAATTGATCAAGGACATGGCTCAAGAGATTGAGATGGAAAGGCCATTAGTTGGGCAATGCCTCCCACTTTGGGATAAACTCAGAGAAAAAGTGAGGGATTGGTGTTCCAAGTTCCACATCGCAGAGGGACCTGTAGAAAAGGTGATTGAAAGGCGTTTCAAGAAGAATTATCACCCAGCTTGGGCTGCTGCTTATATACTCGATCCTCTTTATTTGATTAGGGACACTAGTGGGAAGTACCTTCCACCTTTCAAACGATTGAATTCTGAGCAGGAAAAGGATGTCGACAAGCTCATAACCCGGCTTGTTTCGAGGGAAGAAGCTCATATTGTGCTAATGGAACTCATGAAATGGAGAACAGAAGGACTCGATCCAGTCTATGCTCGAGCTGTACAGATGAAGGAGAGGGACCCCATTACTGGAAAGATGAGAATTGCCAACCCGCAGAGCAGTAGGCTTGTTTGGGAAACATATCTTACTGAGTTTAAATCTCTAGGGAAAGTTGCAGTTAGGCTAATCTTTCTTCATGCAACTTCTTGTGGATTCAAATGCAATTGGTCTTTCTTGAGATGGATGTGTGCCCATGGCCACTCAAGGGCGGGTATGGACAGAGCCCAGAAGTTGATATTCATTGCAGCTCATTCTAAACTTGAGAGACGAGATTTTTCAAGTGATGAAGATAAGGATGCTGAGCTTTTTACCTTGGCAAACGGTGAGGATGATGTTCTTAATGATGTTCTTGTCGATACCTCCTCAGTGTAACAATTTTCTTTTCCACTTGTTTAGAAATTAAATTTGTAGGATTTATTGAATTCTTTCCACACGCTTCTTGTTTTTCTTCGTTTCCATTTTGTTATTTCTTTTACTTTTACGAGATTTTGGGGGAGTCGGGTGGGAAAGAGAGGTCAATGATGGGGGATTGAATTTTGTACTCCTGCTCGGCCTCATGAATCGAGCAACTGTCCACCTTCACCCTAGATAATATTGGAGTTTTCGGGTTTGCAGAAAAGGAAATCTTCTTGTTTGTAAAGATAGAGAATGCTGCACGAACAAGGTTACCCAACAGGAAGAATGTTGTAAAATTTTTGTTCCTCAAGTAATTCACAATAAATAATATTTATGAAGGGGAAAGTTTTTTTTTTTATGTTTCTCCTTAACTAAATAATGGATGGAAATATTTGTGAACAATAGAGAGGTGATGACTTTTACTTTCAGCAATTATATATTAGACAATGATGTGATGAACTTGTTTTTCAGCTTCTATATCAGAGTTGATTCCTTTAGGACTTCAACATTTACAGGCTTTAGTTGGTTATATGAAGAGGACATTGGTTACTCCAAACTAACTTCGGTCATTCCTTCTCAAAGCCTAAGAAGGTGCTTGCTTTATTCTGCATTCACTTCTTATATTACTAATCTTCTATTTTTCTTGATCAATAAAGTATAATTTATCTTAAGAGGTCATCAGATTAGTTGGAGAAAGATTGTGTGAATCATGTGCACATTTCTTACCGAAGTTCAATTCATGAACTTTCGAAACCGACATAGCCGAACTTTTGTCCCCATGTTTTCAGATTCAACAGCTGTGTGGTAGTTCCTTGATGAGCATGCAAGATCAATCCTCTGTATAACAACACTGTTCATTACTGCTCTTTTTCATAAGATAGGAGAATGGTGGAGAGGGTTTTTGCTTGGAAGATCCAATTGTTCTTTTTGCAAAGCCTCTTGTGGGTGGTCTCTTAGCTAATCCACAAACTTAGGTACTTTTTGTTTGAATCTTTACTTATATTTATTTCACCTCTACTTTAAAGTAGGTTTTAAGCTCATCATCTTGTCCAAATGTCTGCCCGTTGACAATCCACTTCTCCATTAGTTATTTTCCCTTCAATCTCTTATATGAAAGGAGAATAAAGTTCCTCTCTTTTAGAGAATCTTAACTTTTTCGGTTGCCCAAAAAAAAAAAATAATAATAATTTCGAGTTGAACTAAAGAAGCTATGCATATGATGATACTGAGTCTTGTCTTTTTGGTGGCAGAAGCATTCGACAAAGATATCGTTAATGGCCTGGAGAGGCCACCATAAATGGTTGGTTGGTAGTAGAGAATAGGTTGGAACATGATTTTTAAAAAGAGGAAGAGTTTGCCAAAAGGATCCGAGAAGCTATTTGACTAGAAATCTATGCAGTGATCACACGGCATTAAAGGCCTGCAGAGAGAGTTTGGTTCCAGCCGGGTATAGTTAGTTATGTGGGTCAACTACCTCGGAAGGACCTAAGAGTACACCTTTATAGCTGGAAGAGCACTTTGTAACTGTTTCCATCTTCAAACGCATATCCTGGTTTTTGTGTCTTTGAGAGAGCGAAGCCCCACAATGAAACAAGTGGAAGGAAGTTTAAAATCATCTCATGTACTAAAAATTTAAACGGATGAAAAGAAATAAATTTTATAATTTATTTTATTTTTTAACAATCCCCTCTCAATAAGTTATTTAACATATAAAATAAAATATTTAATTAAATAGAATAGAGTATAAAGTTAATATTTTAATTCAAGATTTCTATTTTAATATTATATAAAATCATCATTTATTCTAAAAATTTAAACTAATAAAAAATTTAGATTTTATTCTTTAATTTATATCTTTGAAGAAAATCTTTATCCAAGATTTGTTTATCATAGAGAGAAATCAGGGGTTTTAATATTATTTTTAACCCAATCAAATCAGCTTTGGGTTACTTCTCTCTTAAACATTCTAAAGCTCGTGAAGTTCATACTGACTTAAATTGGGTGATGCCTCCATGATTACAAGAAAGGTCTCGAAAGGTCCCAGAGCAAAGTAGACTTGTCGGCTTGAAGCAACACAGGAGATATATAGATGCTCGAGTCTGATTTGATTCTACAACGAACTTTGAATCGATTTTTCTGGTTTCAAATAATATTGGGATCGTTGAAAATTACCATATTGATCAACAGAAACTAGTAATGAATGCCAGTGGATTATCATTATTTTTTTTTAGGATTATTCAAAAATGTGCCAGTCTCAAAATATAATAAGTTTTCTAAAGCTATTATTTCAAAGTAATTTTATAAAATAAATTTTATAAATTAATGTAATTTTTTATATAATTTATCAGATTGTGAAATTAATTTTATTATAAAATAAATATAATAGATTATATTATAAAATTATATCAATTTATAAAATTAATTTTAACTATAAGAATCCTTTACTTTAGGACCATTATTTCCAACGAGTGTCCATTGAATGGCTTTAAAGGAGATGTTTATAAATGTCCTGAAGAATGGAAGGCATATTTACGATGAAGGCCGGAGAAAAGATGTACCATGTACGTGATAATTGAAAGTAGTGCAACGTTTATTGGCTACCATGTTGTACCCTAAATGTTTTTGCATGGTATCAAAGGCAATAGCTAAGATACAACTTTCTTTATGCCAGAGGAGCATAATAATTATGCAGCTGACTTCACACCAAACGGAAGTGAAATAAAGCGGTACGTACGTTCCATCTGTTGGTGAATCTTTTCTCAAGACAGCAAAATTTCAAAGTTGCCTTGTTTCCCATTTATCGAATTTCTGTCTACCTTACTAGCTAATAGAAAAATTAATTTACGTATTTCAGTCAGTTTTCGATCTTTAAATGCCTCCTAGCTAGCTACTCTGAAGCTGAACCCTACATATGTACAATTGATTGATCAGCATCAACATATTCTTCTGCAATATCCATTATATAATCTGCACGTAGCATGACTATATATATATATATGTAAGTTCTTTATTCTACGTGTGCAAGCTGTTTTGAGTGGGGGAAGAAAATAAAGGCAGACGGGAAAATAATGGCTAATCATTCAACGTACAGTAGCTTAATAGCTTGCCTTCAACCGTGCATTTTCTCACTCCGGATAAAGGGGTTGCCCTATTGATCCAGAAGGCCATAATCACTGTTTACTTTGCATCTTTTCGTACGTAGTAAATTAAGAGTAAAAATATTTCCCAAAGATACCGGCATCTATATATATATATATATATATATATATATAGAAATGCTATTTTGTTCACTTATTTGGTAAAAAATATATTTATATATATATATTTTTTTAAATATTAAAATATTAATATTTATTTTTAAAAATAATTAAAAAAAAATTAAAAAAATGAACAACAAACTTTACACTAGCAGTTATAATGATCGCTACTGCTATTTAGGCAACGAAATAACCTCTCTCTCTGTGTATATAATATATGTGTGTGTGTGTGTGTGATCATTTATTTACATGAGAGCACATCATACAAAGTCCCTAAAGCAGTTTGAAATATGAACACCCTCGATCTGATCTCCCTCTTGATTGATTTCAGAAATCAACCACACAGCTGCACAAACAGTTAAAAAAAGGTTAAAATATCAAGTGGGTCTATCCCCTTTTTGTATGGAATGAATTGAGTGTGGTATTATTTCACCACCTTGGTCTAATTACTCATTTAGTGGAGAGACAGAAATTCTTGTCGGCAAAACTTACATTATGCTATTGCTGACTGCTCACCAACTAAGGCCTTGTACTCTCTCTCTCTCTAGAGGTTGATCTTTTTTCATCAGTATGGTATGCTTCACTACTCCACTCTCTTTTTTGTGTTAAAGGGAAAGGAAATATCATGATTAGTATAGGACGACCTCTCTCTTTATACAAGAATCTTCTCCATTCCAATGCTTCTCATCATACAACTTTTCTTTTTTCCTTTTCTTTTCCCTCCATTCTGTTCATATTATTATATATATATATATATATATATATATATAATTCAGATTTCTTTCTACTTTCATCAAGACTACTCATGCTCATACAGAGAAAGATTATTGCTTGCATTTTGTCAATGTTTCAGGTAATTTAAATCTTCAGTTGATGCTCTAGCTAGTAATCACCAGTATTGAGTTGACTATCGCATGGGAATGATCTCAAGCAATTGAAATGATATCAAATTTTAAAAAAAAAAAAAAAAAAAAGAAGACATATATAAGATGATAATTAATACGAGGCAGCCATGGGAAAGTCAAATCCAAAATTGTCTCCAAATTACGAAATTTGTATCCGTAAGATATCACTACATCCAATATCAATGCAAGCGACAGCAGCGGCGCCACCATGCAGCAGCATTAATCCTTTGCCATTGAAGCTTCTTATAGATTCTGCATTCTGATGAAAAACATGAAAAACATCATGATATTCTGTACTCAAACATTAATGTAACATTTTCTAACTAACACGTCGTTCGTAACTGACTAGGAGGTTTCACATGAAATAAGCTGAGAACATAGAAACTGCAGGTAGGATTCCAAAAAAAAAAAAAAGAGAGAAAAAAAAAAATTAGAAAGAGTGAGCATTTTATATATACGTTAATTCAAAATAATTAACCTAAAAATATAAATAGATATGGTTGAACATTCTTTAATTATAGCCATGTAGCATTTGGACCACAAGTTTTTTGGGGATATTTTTTCATTCATAAATCACAAATAAAGAAATAGATGATCATGAGCCACATGATCAGGAATTAAAATAATTTCCTTTTGGAAAAAATGATACGGTCTAGTACGTTTGCTTTCACTGTTGTTTCACATGGTACACTAAGATTTCGTTTGGATTAAGAATTGAAATGAAATGAATTTTAAATATTAAATTAAATATTATTATTATTATTTTAAAATTTAAAAAAATTATATTAAAATTTGAAAAAATTGTATTGAAATTTATATTTTATATAAAAAAATTTTTTAAAAATATAATAATAAATTTAAAATAAGATGAGATAAATTTACAAATCAAATCGGACCTAATTTATGCCTATCATGTTCTTCGAGTAAACTGGCGCATTCTTAGCAATGCTGCCAAAAAAGTCTTCTCTCTTTATGTATTTTTCACCAAACCACCCACTCAAACTTGGTTTTGTTTAAATCATGTCCTTATTTGTCATTACCTAAATTCTGTAGTGGTCCCCATTTCAAAAGAGTAACCCTAGCTAATGTGTATACATAATACATACATATAGAGAGAGTGAGGCCATATTGGCATCATTTATCCAATTAATTATATCTTAATTCACATAGTCCAGTAGTAGTACTGATGATGATCTATGTCTCATGTCTCCAGTACTCTCCATCATTTTCTTCTCTCACCAGCCATCTCAATTTTATAATCCTAATAAATATTCCTGTTATGTTCATCAGTGGAAAGGAGAAAAATCTGGGGTCTAAAATTCTCAAACCAAGCTGTTTTCCAAAGAAGTAGCTAGATTATTAATGTTTGAAAAAGAGTTGAAATTCCTCATAAAACAGATGAGAGGTCAGAATCTAGATTCTAAGCTATTATTCATTCCATTATTTTAATTATGTAATAATTTAAAGTTGAAAATTAAATAAAATATATGAGATCAATATAATATTTTAATATTAATTTTGTTTTAGAATTTAAAAAAATTGAAATGCTTATTTATATATTTTGTATGAAAATATAAAAAGTTTGTATGAGATGAGACGAAATGAGATATATAGTTTGAATTGTGTAACCAAATTGAGTCAAATTGTTTTTATAGATGAGATGAGTTGAGATAAAAATTTAAATTGAATAAAATATTATAATTAGATTATATTTTTTAATATGAATTTTATTTTGAAAATTAAAAAATTTTGAATTATTTATATTATTTTATATAAAAATTTGAAAATTTTATAATAATTAAATTTGATGTGGTAAGATAAGATGAGAAGTTTTATATAAACAAACAAGACTATTAGTCCGGTGAATTTAATAGCAGTTTTACATGAAATTTTAACAGCACATCAAAATTGCCAACAAAAAAGGGAACAAAAGCAACAGATATCTTTATATATGTAAATTGATTAAGAAGAGTGCGTGTGTATTAGATTAGATGTGTACACAAGGGAGCAAACCCTCGTGATTGCCTTTCTCCTGCGAGTATAATTGGATTCATTACGTGGGCACGTGTCAAAATCATGGACTTCATGTGAACTCCATACGTACGTGGCTCCCACCACCAAAGAAATTAATACAAACTAACTAGGCTGGCCCACATATGGTGGCTATTATTCCATTTGAGGACCCCACGCCGGCCGCCGGGACCTACAGACGTTTATCACGGACGTCAAACAATTTTGACCTACTGCTGGACTTATCTTTACAGTAGTTCTAATTCTGCAGGACTAATTTTAAGCAATCTTTTGAAAATCGTATAGGTATCGATATAGATCAAGTCTCTGAAATGAAATATTTTAATATCGATATTGTTTCGCATATTATTTTAAAATAATTTATACATAAATAAATTATATATATAATTATAAATTATAAATTATATTTCAAAAATTATATAGATAAATATGTATGTAATTAATTTAGTCTAAATTGAGATTAAAACATAGTAAAAAATTTTAAAAAAAAAAAAATTGGAAGGCCGAAATCCGGTACGGCCTTACCGGACATTTTTCGGCCGATTGCTGGTACGGCCGAAAAATCGGCCAAAATGAAATATCATTTTTTTTTGTACCGGCCGTACAGCACGGTATTTAAAACACTGATTTTAAGTACTTTTAGTATATATTTTAAATGTACAAATTTTATGTTTTTTTTTTTTTAATAAAAGGTGGATTTTATTAAGAAAAAATGAGTTTTCATATATTTTTTTTTAATAATTAGTCTATTTTTTTATATGAAATTTATATATTTGAGATTTATTTATATCATTTCTCAATTTTACATAAAAATCCCACCCTCCACGATGGATATCATGCGACCTATTTGCTCTTCCGGCTGTCTGAATTCTAACTTTCAAATAAATTTATTAACAAATATTATAAAAAAATTGAGTATATGTAGTAATTATTCTCTGTCACAATAATTATTTCTTGTCAATTTTTACAATAAATAATCATATAAATAGAAAATAGTTAATCACATATATTTAATTTTTTTATAATGAAATCTTTTATTTGAAATACAAAAAATAATTTATAAAAAATAATTATAAACTATTTTTTATTATTATATAAATTGTGTAAACGGAAGGACAAATGGGACTGTCAGGATTTAACAGGAACGTGGACGGTTCCGATGGAAAGTTCATTTTGATTCTCCAGACAAGGATGTCGTTTCGTAGAGGATAAGTTTGCGTTCAATGTGAAAGTTTGAAACACAACGCAGGAGGTCACGTGCGTGCTGCCAAAGGAGCTGCCAACATCCTTTTGACGACCAGAGAAACAAGAGGGACTAATCTACCTATCTATTATGTCAATGTCCGTACGTCATGACGCATAACTTTCTTCCATACTGATGTCACTTTCATTATATTCATTCTTTTCAGGTTGGATTGGACTGTTCAAGTAAATTCAATTCATCTAATTCATTTTAATTAATTGATCATTTGATTTATTATTATTATTTAACTATTTATTAAAAAATTAAACTTATTTCAATCTACAATTCTACCTAAAAAATTAAATTAATTTTAATATAAAAAGTTAAGTTTACCCCAATAAAACTTACAAAATATTACTATTTATAATTCAACTAAAATCATCTCAACATACAAAGGTAACCTCAAGACTTCATCTCATCATATTTCACATCCAACTCTCTATAATAACTTATAAGAATTTATTTTTAGATAAATTTAGGATTCAGATTAAAAAAAATTATATTTTTGATAATCAAATTATATTTTTTAGAATGAATTATACGAGATTTATAAATCTTAAAGATTATATCTAACATTATCTCTCTATATATATGAAAAAAATTATTAATGTCATTTTTGCAACCGCTTCTATTGTATATTAGAATTAGAAAAAAAAAATTATAAACTTCTGATTTCATTGAAAAATTAGAAAATATTGGTCATGAAAGCTTCTTTTGTATTTTTTGGGCTTTAGGTATACAATATTAATTATTAGTTAGTCTCAAAGTATGAATACATGATATTTTCATCCTATTAAAAGATATTATTGTTATGATAAAGTATAAGTTAGTATACCTTAGATTTTTTTTTTTTTTTTTTATGGAAGTATAGCTTATAATTATTTCTACATATATAATATTTGTATATTCTCAGTCATGAATTTGACAGTGAAGATCTTATTTTCCACAAAACTAGCTCATGCTAAGCACAAAATTTTCTTACAAATAGTCCGGCAAATTACAGTGAATTAGGCCTCGTTTGTATTGGAAGACGAGAAGAGCTCGTCTCAACTCATTTCAAATTCATCATTACACTTTTTTTTATTTTCATATAAGATACAAATTTCAATACAGCCTTTTTAAATTTCTTTACAGCTGTTTTTAATTTTCAAGTCAATTTTTCGAATTCTAAAATAATAATAATATTAAAAAATAAACTCAACTCATTTCGTCTCGTCTCTGAATCCAAACGAAACCTTAAACGATGTGTTAGGTTAGGGTGATTTAAGCGACGTGTTAGGTTAGGTGTATTATGTTATAATTTATGGCTATGACTTTAGTACATTGACAATGACTACTTTTTTTTTAAGAGGAGATGATGGATTATCCTCACCTTACAGCGAAGGTGAATACTGTAATAACATGCCAAGACTCATGAGATTTACAAATAATAATAAAAACCATTTCAGACATCTAAACCAATAAAAAACCAAACTATACAATAAACCAAATAAATAAACCAATTAACACATCTAAACATGCCTATTTATAAAGCCAATCAACCAATCCAAACATGACTATTGATAAAATCAACCAGAAAATTAAAAACAACTCAACAACTAAATCAACGCCTAATATTAGGCAAACCCAACAAATCCATCCTAAGCAAACCTCCCAATTATAGGGGTAAATTATCGGATCTTGCAAGAAAATTAACCACCTTATTACCTTATCTGAATTGATGTGAAATAGTAGAGTTCAAGTCAATAACAACTCCTCTCAAAATTCTCATAAATACTATACCAAACAACTCTTATTCGTACTCCACTGAACTATCAATGAAGAACCACTCTCAGGTCTGTTTGAATTTTGAGATAAAATGAAATGAATTGAAATGAGTTAAGTTGGGTTTATTTTTTAATATTATTATTGTTTTGATATTCGAAAAAATTGATTTGGGAATTGAAAAAACTATATTGAAATTTGAAAAAACTGTATTGAGATTTGTATTTTATATGAAAATATGAAAAAGTATAATAATGAGTTTGAGATAAGTTGAGACGAACTCGTCTTGTCTCCAAATCTAAACGAGGCCTCAATCTCAACGTGATAAATGCCCATCTCTTTGCAAAGTTTCAACCCACCAATAAAAGCCTAAACTCTGCCTCATTATTTGTATCAAAGCCAAACTTGAAAGAAAAAGCAGCCGCCACTCTTCCATGCATATTTCTTATAACATCCCTACCTCCATAGCTACTCAGATTACTACGGCAAGATCTATCAACATTCAATTTAGCCCAACCAAGTTTTGGTTTACTCCAGTAAATCATATTAATCCTCCTCTCGACAGGTTTAATCATCGGTAGATTTAGCTTGTTTAGATTTAGAGATGAGATGAGATGAATTATGAATATTAATAAAATGAATGGTTGAGATGAGTTGAAATTTAAAATGAGTAATTGAGATAAATTGAAAGTACGAGATGAATTGTGAATAGTAAAACCTAATTTTGAAAACAAACTAACCTGCCAATAACTTTTCACTGCACGAGACAACCTTTGGACTTTTCCTATAGAATTCGAGACATTCCTCAGCCAAACTATAATAGATCTCTATACCATATCCATTGTCTCATAATACCCTTCTACACATGCTCTGCAACGGCGTGTCATTATTATTAATAAAAATGATAATGTTTAATATTAATGAAAGAAATTCAACATGAATATTATTATTTATCCGAGTCAAGTATGTTTAGAATAATATTACCATTTAGATATTATCATTTTCAGTCATCTTAACTTAAGTGACTTAAACCGTGACGTAAAAAATTGAAGATGAAAAAAAGTAATTATAACGAAAACAAAAGCTTCACCAAGACAAGATTTAGTTTATAGAATTACTATTATTTTATTTTATTTAGTTCCATCATATGACCATGTGGTTTGGTACTTTGGTTCCTAATTATAAGTACAGGGATTAATTATAATTATAGGAATCTGTAAATTTTGTGGCAATCCCCAATGAATGTGTGGACTACGTTAAAGAAACTCATTATGGTGTTTAACGTACCAAATCCTCCTTGTTAAGCAACCTAATGTACCCAATCCCAGATGCAATTATGGGATGTTCTCATCCACAACTAATCAAAACATTGACAACAACCTTATATCCAATTAATGAGAGGATTAATATTATAAGTATTTGCACGTGCAGAACATGGACGGATTGACCACGTGCGTCTTGCTACATCTGCCACGTGTAGGCATCATTCATGGGAGCAGCTGGGATCTCACGCGACAATATATACTCATGGCAACCACATTATGTAGGTGGGAGGGAACTCATTTCTTTCTTTCTTTCCTTCCTTTTTTTTTTAATTATAAATTTGCATGAAAATAATAAAAACTAATAAATTAAACTCGACCACTTCTCTATTTAATTCTTATTTATTTATTTCTAATTAATTAATTATGTCTCAGTTGAAACATAGCTTTCACAAACAACGAACGAAATCATTGTACTTAATTAACCATTCTTTCCATTTTTTTTTTCATGCATTCACTTATTATTTTAGTAATTAATTTTCTTAATCATGCTCTTGCTGCCCATAATTGCATTATATTATTGTATTTCTTAGGAGGCAGCTCTATGATCTCTAGTTGATTGGTTCGAGAACAACGGTCCATACTCCATGATCATTCAAAATTAAGGTCCGATTTGTTTATAGGGATAAAATAAAAAATAAAAAATAAAAAATATATCTCAAACTTATTATTATATTTTTTTTTAATTTTTATATAAAATATAATAAAGATTTTAATTTTTTCAAATTTTAAAATACATTTTTAAATCTAAAAAAAATATATAAATAAAATTTAATAATAAAATTTTATTCTTTTTTTAATTTTTATCTCATCTCATTTGATCTTATTTTTTAAAATAAATCAATTATAATGAAGAATAGTGCTGCATGCCATAAATTAATACTTTACTGTACATGCAGGACAGTAGGGTTCATTGTATGTTAATTATGTGGGTCAGTTGAAAAACCAGTCTTTTTCTTTTTAAATTCTAATCAGTCCTCATGTGGGGAAAATGTCAAATTTATACTTAACTAATTGATTGAGGAAGAGTAGTTACGAGTACCCTTGTTTTGCTTAACTTTTTAAGGTTAAATATTAAAATAATTCTGATTTTTAATAGGTTGACCCATGCACTTTAATTTTGAACCCTTTTATTTCAGCTTGTTCTTTCACCATTATGAAATTAATTAAAGAAATAAATTAAATAAATAAAAATTCCCACATATTGCAGTGCCTCGGTGACCAGTGATCACCAGACTTTTTGGGAAATTTTATTGCCTTTTCATTTTAAATTATTTTAAAATGATTATTTGTTTAATAACTGAGAGCGCAGTCATATATATGTGGTTTGAATTTGATTTTGAATTATACATGGAAATGTTTCAAAAGAAGCTCAATTATTTCCTGCAAAGGTGATGGCCTAGCTAGGCTAGCTAGCTGCTCAAATAGAGCAGCAAGTACCTTTATTA
Source organism: Platycarya longipes (assembly GCA_036559045.1). Classification (NCBI taxonomy): domain Eukaryota; kingdom Viridiplantae; phylum Streptophyta; class Magnoliopsida; order Fagales; family Juglandaceae; genus Platycarya; species Platycarya longipes. The sequence continues at coordinate 9,191,944 of CM071799.1, read as the reverse complement.
TTATTGTTATTAATATTAATAAGTATAGAGAATCTTACGATGGGATTTGGTGGGTGAATGCATTCCCAGTTTTTTGGATTGCTTAACACAAAAGAAATGGTGGGATTACGTGACCATTTTGAAGGCATTCACCTTATCTGTAATTAATATCATTAAATATTTCATTTTCGATATTACTCAAATCGGAAGGAATCCATATATATTCACCAGTGGCATTTACATTTGTTAATATGCAATATGGCTGAATGGCAGCCTATTAGCACTTTCGAATTTAAGAAATTAAAGCTGGAACCAATGGGATTTATAAAGCTGTAAAAGGTTACTTAAGGTACAAGCAAGCAATATGAATACCATATTCAACTACTCCCATTACTACTGATCTAATCCAAAAAGCTGAGAAATTTCAATGGAAAGAATAGAAGGAATATTTGGGCCTCAACAGTAATAAAGTCTACGATAAGAGAACTGGCTTAAACTGTTGACTAAGATTGAGAGATCCACGGTCAAAAAGTCCACAGCTACGATCATGTGGACAGATAACTCTTAAGAAGTTTGAGATAAACTCCACAAATTGAGACATCATAAATGGGATAATGCTTATAAAACAAGGTACTTAGTCCCTCCTCTTATTAAGGAATCATGAAGTATAAGCATATGGAACTAATGATTATCAACAATCCTAACACTTTCATGTCTCTTTATAAATAGCCTACGGAGGTAATGAATATTTCATTTGACTTCTATGTATACTTACACTCATACTAAAGTCTACTTCTCGAACTTGGGCATTATAGTTTCTTTTGGACGCTTAGTGCCGTTCCTTTATTTTGTTGCAGGTCATCCGTATAATTGGTGGTAGGAAATGCATCTTTTACAATGTTATTTATTACCATTTTTTAGTAATGCATTATATATACCAGTTTTCTTAATTCGTCCTTGATTTAATTGGGAACTTTTTTAGGGTGAAAATTAATGTTTATTACCGGGTTGAAAGTCACGTTCAAATCAATTTTGTCACTTCAAATTGAAGAGGACAAATTAAAGAAGTTGCTGATCTCTTATCGTGGAAGAGAAAATCAAAGGGAGAAATGAAGAGCATGAACAACTCATGTACACTGACTTACATCCAGTAGGTGGGGGAAGAAAGTAATCACTCGAAACCCCAAAATGAATATGTGGATTGTGGACTAAGTTAAAGATGAGACTCAGAGCATTTCTTCAAGTGTTTTCTTGATGGATACATGCATGGCAGTTCGATCATGGTAGCCGCAGGAGTAAGTTTGATGGCATTAACTTCTTCTACAAGGGATACGGATTTGACGCACCAACTTCCAACTGGTGTCGTGATTACTTATCGTAAAGGCTACTGATAAAAAAGACAACACTGTATGGGCTTTTTGGGTGTTTAAGCCCAATACTTGCTCTAGGGCCAACACAGACCCGCAAAGCTTTTGGACAGACTCGGGCCCAACAAACTGTTTTAACGACCATATGCCACGTTTCTTAGTTAATTGTCCGCCACGTCCACCCTTTCAAAACCACAAGTTAACTGTTGCGCTTCCCTCCTCTAAACTGTGTCTCTGTCTTTCTTCTTCGTTACGCTCCAAAATATTGCAGTCTTACGCGCCGCATCCACTCTCTCTTTGTCGTTCTCTTAACCTCCGCATCGTGGGTCGCATCATCCTCCACCCCCAGCACCTCCTACATTTCGCTAAACCCTCTGCGCACGTTAGCCTCTTCCACGCCTTCTCAATTATGGCCTCCTTATCTTCTCCCCCAAGCAACTCGACGTGCGTACAATCGGCCCGGATCAGGGTTTTGAAGGAACGATCGCGAGCATTGGACGGGAAGGTGGGTCCCGTTGTGTATTGGATGTTCAGGGACCAAAGGATCAGAGACAACTGGGCGTTGATCCACGCCGTTGATCAGGGTAACAAGGCCAATGCACCCGTAGTTGTGGCGTTCAATCTGTTTGATCAGTTTCTAGGGGCGAAAGCTCGGCAGCTAGGGTTTATGTTGAGGGGTTTGAAACAACTGCAGGGTGATCTCGAAGAGACCTTTCAAATCCCATTCCTCTTGTTTCAGGCAAGTTGAAGTGTACATTTGAAATGCCCGTATGGTTTTTTATGTTCGCCTTTTGTTCTGGTTCCGACGAGTAGGAATTAGGAATGGAAGTAAAGATTCTAAAGAAAAACCTAATCATGCTGCTTGACGACACGATTTAATACTGCACTGGTGCGATAGGGGCAGTTTTGAAAACAATCGAAATATTGTATCATATAGAACCGCATTCAAAACTTTGCAGCACCTATTTCTGGGGAAAACCATCGTTTTTTAGCAGATAGGGAACAAAATAGGTTTATCTTGCTATTGAGGTTAAGGTATTTATTCAGCATCGGAAAATCATCCAAATTTCACTTTATCCCCTTAAAAATTAAGCGTGCCAAGTTTATCCTGAGCTTTGTTTTACCTAGCCAGCAACAAGGATTAAGAAAGTTATAGGGAAAAAAATTACTGGTATCTTACTGTTATATGTAATAAAACAAAACTGATGCCATACCTGATTTGACCACTCTATGACGGTACAATGCCTTAAAATAAACAAAACGGGATTTCTTGAAAATTATAGGGACAAATTTTGACAAGCAAGATCTTCAAGCAATGAACTTGAGAGTTGGGTGAATTTTTGAGGAGCAAATATACGCTTCATTTTTATTTTTTTTTAAATTTTGTGTGTGGGTGGGGGGTGCTTTGTTAAAATTATGGAGAACTTACTGACCTACCCAAATATAGTTGTTTAGGTTCACTTGAATGGATTGCTTGCGTTTTGGAACTATTTAAAGTTTGAGAATCTTGTGGTTTTCTGCATAATCTCTGAAGCTAAATGATGCAATATGCTGCAAATCTTATATCTTGTGGGTGAATATCTTTAGGGAGAAGCTGAAAAGACTATACCAGATTTTTTAAGAGAATGCGGGGCTTCCCTTTTAGTCACAGACTTCTCACCTTTACGTGAAATTCAGAGGTGTAAAGAGGAAATTTGCAAGAGGGTGAGTGATTTGGTGACCATTCACGAAGTTGATGCCCACAATGTAGTACCTACTTGGGTGGCATCAGAGAAGTTGGAGTATAGCGCCAAGACCATAAGGGGAAAGATAAATAGAAGGCTTCCAGAATACCTCATTGATTTTCCTACTTTGCAGCCTCCAAGTAGAAAATGGACCGGTGCAACTTTGTCGACTGATTGGGATGGCCTCATTGCCAATATTTTGAGGTTAGATGCTCTATTTGAATGAGTTGACTTGAGAGATTCTATGGGATTGTAGTGTTGATACAATGATCCTGTAATGTTAGGAAAGGAGCAGAAGTTCCTGAAATTGAGTGGTGTGAACCAGGGGAGAAGGCAGCATTGGAAGTATTGATGGGAAGTAAAAATGGGTTCTTAACAAAAAGGTTGAAAGGTTATTCTGCGGATAGGAATAATCCATTGAAACCTAGAGGGCTTTCTTGTCTCTCTCCATACTTGCATTTTGGGCAAATATCTGCACAGCGTTGTGCTTTAGAGGCTCGCAAGGTCAGGAAAGTTTGTCCTCAGGTTTGTGTTGTCAAATCTCAGCTTCATGGGTTTTAGCTTTTATATATTTTGATGGAATAGGGATTAAAAAAAATGAGCATGCGTTTTAAAATAGTCTATTTATTACTTTTTGTTCAGTGGTTTATGGCATCAATGATAGCTTGATCTATTTTCTACCTGCTATATTCTGAAGGCAGTTGATACATTCTTGGAGGAGTTAATTGTGCGCCGAGAACTTGCTGATAACTTCTGTTTCTACGAACATCATTATGATTCACTTAAAGGGGCATGGGAATGGGCACGTAAGACCTTGATGGACCATGCTTCTGACAAGCGAGAACATATTTACACGTGAGTCAAACTATGCTTTAATTGTTTTATGCTGATTCCATACCTAGAGTTCTCAAACTTCTAAATGATTATGGAATTTGCAGCAGGGAACAATTGGAAAAGGCACAAACAGCTGATCCTGTAAGCTGAGTTTTTTTTTTCCTATATGAATATCAAGGACCCTCCTTTCGGTTCACAAATTCTTTTAGTGTTTTTGGTCTCAGTTATATCTATACGTGTTTCCTGTTGTATGATTGTTATAACAATCTTTATGGCTTGAATTTCCAGCTTTGGAATGCTTCTCAGTTGGAGATGGTCTACCATGGGAAGATGCATGGTTTTATGCGGCAAGTGACTTCCTTTGTGACTCCCCCCGCCCCCTTCCCCCCCTTTTTTTTTGTGGTGGAGATTCATGTTACTTACAACTAAATTTGCCTATGCTAATTTGGTCCATAATTTATTTGTATTCTTTATACTTCTCAATGTGTTGATGCATCACGTAATCTTAGGAACCTTCTTTCATGAACAATTATTCTATCCATTCAGGCCACAAGAGTTATAAAGTTTTGAAGTAGGGAGTCACCCTTTTACTTGCTTTGTTTACTTCCATCATGCTTTGTGTGTTTATGGGGGTGTATTACTGTTTTTTCCTTAGTATTTTAAAAATAAAAAATAAAAAATAGGGCAGTACCCAGTTATTTTTATTAAATCACCTCACTTGTGGCAGAAGAATAGTGTAGTTACAGGTCATGGTACGTTAGTGGTTACATGTTTTTTCCTTAGCCTTCTCAATCGATATTTATACTTCTGAATTTTGATTCCCTGGTTGTGGTGCCGTTTCCCAGTGATGGTTTTGTCACGCGATATATTGCACTTGATGAATATGTAGAGGGGTGGGATTTGCTTCATTTTGGTGGTTGCATCATTATCTTACATGAACACAGCTTGTGATTTTCTTGGATCTTATATCTATCTATCACTTCTGCAACTTCTTCATTTGCAATATGTTGTCGACGTGTTTGAAAAACCTACTGCAGGATGTACTGGGCAAAAAAGATTCTTGAGTGGACAACAGCACCCAAAGAAGCGCTTGAAATATCTATATATCTAAATGACAAGGTATTTTCATTACAGATTTGTTGTGCTTCAATGGAGGCTTTTACCGAATGTCTTACCAAGTTTTCTTTATTGATAACTTTGGTGTGCAGTATGAAATTGATGGCAGGGATCCAAATGGATATGTCGGTTGCATGTGGTCAATATGTGGCGTTCATGACCAGGTATGGATTGACCATTCTCTTTGTAGCCATGACAGAGATACTCTGATTCTTAGGAAAATGAGTGCCACCTATTTTCATTGAAATCTGAATGAAATGTAAATCTGAGGCAGCCCTACCTTTCTATAAACGGGTAGGGAGTAGGGACCTTAAGTAGAAATTTAGAGTATATTGAATATTGGCAATGAGTCTTAATCTTACATGATCCTTAGCTACTTGCTGGGATTTCAGGGTTGGAAAGAACGTCCAGTTTTTGGGAAAATACGGTACATGAATTATGCAGGTTGCAAAAGGAAATTTGATGTGGATGGATACATTGCTTATTCTAAAAGGCTAGTGGGTGAAACTAAGAAGAGAAAAGCAGAAGAAAGCTTGCAGTTGCAGAGTCAGAAAGTAAAGGACCTCCGTAGTTAGTATTGGACTATTGGGTTCGACAATGAATGAAAGTGACGAGTAATTTTTGAAGACAATTTTTATTTTTGTAGCTTGACTTGTATGTTGAACTTTACGTAACCATAGAAGTAATTGGAATCCAAAGGGTCGGGAGAATGCTATTTTAGAGAGAATAATCACACGAGCGGTCCCTTCCCTTCCTTGGTAGTGAATTTTATTCGTGAAATTGCAATCATGCAAAATGATCGAAAAGCATGAAACATCTTCGAGTTCTGTGTTTCGTTATTTGAATTTTTTTTTTATTATTATTCTAAATTTTGTCATTTAAGTGCCGTCTCTTTAAAGATATCACATCAATAAGTGATTGGAATGATAGAAAATCTAGAATGAAGTGGAGCTTTGTTGTTATTTTAATCGATTTGATGTCATGAGTCCTAATTCGAACTAGATATGGTCACAATGAGGTAGTCAAATGCAATGTGAAAACATACGTAACGAGTACTCCCTTTCCATAGATAATGAGTAATGATCATATAATGGGAAAGAATAAACTTCAACTTTTCAACTAGCATTGAAAGGTTTAGGATTAGATTTCCTTCTCAAATTGTTATAATTAACACAGTAAGGTATGTACTCAATTTTGTTCACTTTCACAAAACTTTTCATTTTTTCTCAACTTATTTAATTATTATAATTTTTTCAAACTCTCACACAAAATAAAATAAATAATTCATCTTTCTAAATTTCCATACAATAATATTAAAAATATATATTATAACAATATGTTATTCAATTTTCAATTTTTATCTTGCAAAAACAAATAAGAGTAAGCACCCCTCCACCATATGAACACCAAAACTTCCATCAAAAGTTAATTGGCCACTAATTGTGTTTTCCAGCAAGATACGTTCCCTCAGACCGTTCTGCCGTTCTTGAGAAATATTCTAGAAAAACTTTTTTCAGCAAGCAGCCTAGAATACCAATCCTGATGCTGTAAGAACACCGAACTCGAAAGAACAGTTTAAATTTATACAGGATGATAGATTTATGCTGTCAGGCATTATCAATTCGATTTACAAAACTCAATTAATTATTTACCATGATTTAAAACTAACATTATACACACGTGGGGAAGGCTCCAACACGTCTATCACAACAAATGCAAAGAGGGAAGGCAAGAAACCTAGTCTAGGCAGAATGCTCATCTGAAAAAAATCCTTGATACAGCACCACTCCAACAACGATAAAGGCAAAAGTTCTATCTTGAATGTTAAAAAATGGATATCAATGACACATTGTCACTGAAACAAATTGGATTCAAGACTGGAGCAAAGCACGTTCGATTCCTCCTAAGCCACTTGCATTAAATCTGGAGATCATCGATGGAGAATTCATGTGCTGTCAACATCTTCAATTTCTGCAATCAAATACAACTTTTAAGGCATGGTTAATAAGAGGAGAAGGGAATGATGGAACTGCTAAACCAAAGTTGGAGTGGAAATAAATCACCGTAATAAATTGTGGAGGATCATCAATACTTGATGAGCCTAGAACAACTTCCCTCTTCAATTTAGTTGTTAGCTTGTGGCAAACCCTAAGCTGACGATGAGTATGTTTTATGAGTTTTACCAATAAGCCAGAAAAGCAGCAATCATAACTGTGTAGAATGGAAACAGGTTTCATACCTCAGATCTAGTAGCTCCACCAACAATAAATACAAATATCCGCTGGCCCATCTTCTTAAAATCACTAGATGCGTGTCTTAGCATCGAATCACTATAGACCAGAAGGAAAACTAACATTACAATTACGAAATAGTATAAAACAATAGTGGAGGTTAAAAAACACTTTTATAGTTTGTTTCAATGCAAAACATATTCTTAGTTTAAAGGATTTTAACAAAAATCTAATTCAGGAAAAGTGATTGGTTTATTTTTAGTTTTTTTTTCCTTGAAACTCTAAAATAATTTTCTAGTCGCTTATAAAATCTCTATGCTAAAACTAACAAGAACCTACAAAAAGTTGGTAGGTAGTGGTGGTTGTGGAGGCAGAGGTAGAAGATGTGGGGGAAGGAAAAAGGGAAGAAAAGAGTTTTTTTTTTTTTTTGGGGGGGGGGGGGGGGTTTCATGCGCTGAGCCAGACCCTTTCACCTAAAAAAAAAAAATACCACCGAGAAGTGCAAGGTGTGAATAATGGTGACCCTGCCAGAGACCAAGTAGGTAGTATTGGTTGCAGTGGCAGTGGTGGTGGATGTGGGGTGAGCGGGAGGAAAGAGGTGGTGAAAATAATGATGCTGAGAAGTAGGGGGGGCAGGAGAGGGGGAGCGAGGCAGTGGTGGCCGTGTGAAGAAGGGTGGAGAGAGTAGGTTATGGTTGGGGAAAAAATGAGTGGATGGGGAGCAAGGTGGTGGTTAGTGGCGTGAGCAAATTATACAGGGGTGGTTGGGTGGTGGTAGTGATGGCACAAAAGAGTGGATAGGAGAAGGGATGGTGAATGCACAGAGTGAGGTGGAGTGAGGGAAGTATGGTGGTGGAAGGGGGCACGTGCTTGATCTAGAAAATGGCTTATGTTTAGCAGGTGTAAGCCATTTTTTTCTTAAGGACAATTTTATGTGGATCATGAAACATCTCTTAAACTAAAAAATTTCAATGGATCAATTTTTGGTAAACAAGCAACAAAAAGAAGAAAACCAATTGGATATTTAAAAAAAAAGATGTACTCAGTTAATGCAGGAATTTTTTGAGTTGAACGAACTACTTGGATCCACGTGAGGAAAGAATAACATTAGCACCTTGAATACCCATCATCAGAGTTCCGAGGCCGAGCCCACGTAGGTGTCCGCCTTGATCTAAGTGAATGAGCAGCTGGGGCTTGATTTACTGCTGCAGTGTGAGGCGTCCCGTGAAAAGATTGACTTGGGTCATTCAAACAGGGATAATCATCTTTTGGGAGTTCACCTTTGCTAAGTTTTTCAATGAGTTCCTGAAAGTTGTCCAAAATTTCCGTCAAGTTCCATGTGGCTTTAATGAGAGCCACAAATTTACAGGATGATTAGTCCATCACAAAATGAAAATGTCAACAAGATGCTAGTCACTTACGCCCACCATTGGTTCCTCCCAAGGGCCCCTCATCGTTGGGATGCATCTATAAGTGATATGGGGGCCGCAGAGATAATCCCCAAGTAGCAAAAATATGGATAAGACACATGAATGCCAACTAATATGATTGTTAAATCTAGTATTAATCACTAACAAAGGAGAGTTAACCTTATGCCCTCAAGGAGAGTCAGCTTAAGGATTTCACGCTTCATCAATGGGAGCCAATAAAAACTTCATTGTTATTAACTCCAACCACTGAAACACAGTTCCGGTGGATGGGGCTACGTATCCACAGTTAACTCCCAAAGGGTGGATCCGAAGGTTTCTACTCTGGTGAGGTTCCATTTTAATAGTAATAAATAAATAAAAAAGGCTCCAACACTGTGGAGGCATGGTCATTAAAGTAGGCCTCAAGCAACTAGATAAATTTGCTTTCCATTGTCTCCAAAAAACCAGAAACATAAAAGAAGTTCTAGATTGGCATGGCAAAAAGAACTCATAAACATACAAATGTTTTCTTAGCTTTTATTTGAAGTTGAGAAGCTTCAACAGCAGTTAAACTTGGGCTTCCATCAGCCCAGAACAGATACGTATTGGAAAACCAACAGGAAAAGGCTTGAAACATTAGAAAGACGAATGCTAAGAACACTAATTACAACCTAATTACAAGCATTATAGTTATCAGTAAATGATCACGTTGGAGGTCATAGGCCAAGTGCATTAGAAGTGAAATATGAAGGCAAATAGGAAAAAGCTTGCACAAACCAAACCTAGATCGCAAAGGTACTTCAAGTTCATATTTCCAATAATTTGTATAACATATGTGGACAAAATGATAAAAAAGGAAATGACTCGGTTTTACCGTACCTCAATCATTGGATAAAAGCGTGATAGCTGCCATGTTTCTTCTTCGCCAGTACGCTCTTTCCTAGCTGCACGCTTCTTCTGAAGGAGGCATAGTTTCTTTTAGACATTAAACACCAATCAAACCACATGAACAACTAAAATAATGCAATTACCTTGTGAATATCAAACTTTAAAGAGAAAGCTCCAGTTGAGCTTTTTTTCGTATCTGCTGACCCCCCCAGTAACCTCAAGTTATAAACGGCATTCATATCCTCAGGTGGTAACTTTGCTAACTGAAATGAGTTACAAATATAAATTCACAAATGGCATAGATTAGAAGCATCGGCAAAACTGATAATAAAATCACTGACTGTAAAGGGTAATAATACATTGCAGTTCAGTTACCAACCTTCATTATGTTTAGACCCTTTTCACCCTCAAATTTCTCAGGATAAATGGCTACAAGAATCATTAACAACCGCAACTTATTTTCACGGGTTGTATCCTGCAAAAAAAATTGTCCTTCATTTTAAAATACATATACACCTGTGGTTTTCAGCTATTGTATTAAATGGGAACAATGTTCATAATTTCTTGTCTTTCATTTCCAGTTTCTAAAATGTATTTAGGCGCTCTTATGTATGCTTCCTGTGTACCTACGCTATGCCTATTTCATTCACTTTAATAATACTTACTTCTTATCAAAAAAATAAACAAAATACATGTACAAAAGGAGTAAGGTACATCCATTTTTTCATTGCAATTGTAAGCTATAATCATTTATTGTAGAATTGCATACCTCTTTTGTGGTCAAGAATTTGATAACATCCTTCATTCCAGCATCTCCAAAAACCAGATCCTGCTCCAGCTGCCCCAGCTCCCGAAGCCCAGATTCCCTGATAGTCCTGTTAATTTTTCCTGCAATCTAGATTATAAAACCATATATACGTGAAACCATGGCTCCTGTATGCAAAACTAAACACCTAAAAGACATTTAAACCATTGGAGGTACATTTACTTAAAATGTGCACGAATGTATAAGTTACTCCATTCTTCATGCATGACAAAAATCTTATTCTCCGTAAGGGACTCCTAACAGTTCCCCTGTTAGGATGACAGGGGAACTGTTGACCACAAGGAAATGCCCTTGAGTTTATTAAAGCTACAAGGGTGCATCATAAAATCCTGACAGGAGAGATTTTACAAAAGAAAATGGTAACTATTATATATATATATATATATTAATGCGATCGAGGAAATGATAAAGTAATAAAAGGTGTGCGAACAAAAAAATGAAATTAAAAGTTTCTTTCTAGTCACCAGATGCATGATCAGCTTTGTTTTGTGCTGGTGCAAAGAATTGTTTTTTTCCATTTTTGTTTTTGGGTGGTAGGGTTTAATCACAGAATATCTTATGAATGTTAGCATGAGGATGCAATGTTAGTGAGTTAAAGTGAGATGATAGTAATGAAAAATGACAGAAAGACATCTGCAATGGTTGTACTTGGTAATGAAAAGCTCAAGCACTGCTCAGGAAGAACAGAAAATAAACAAGGTTCAAGGCAAGGACAAGAAAAGCAAAAGAATTGATAGCCAACCCATAGGTAGTTTGAATATAAACTACTTGATGGTTTAATTTGAACCTATCGTAACTTTTTTTGATAAGTAAGAAAAATTATTAAAATGAGTGATATAGGCTACATCCATTTACACAGGAAGTATACAAAAGAAAATGGAACCTACCCCAACTAGGGATGGCGTAAAGAGGCTGTTAAACTTGTGCATAAGACACTCAGTGGACCTTTTCCAATAAATTGAAATAAGCATAAAAAGAGATGCCACACTTCATCATGTTGCATTGTTGTGACCAAACTTTTCACAGAAGGTGAAACTACCTAATATTACAAAACTGTTCATGTAAACAAGACACAAACCTCTACATGGAGCGACAGCTTGTCAATTTGTTCACTATACTGTGGTAATGCTTGAACCATCTTTTGCAATTCCCGTGTAGACAGTTCACCTCCATCCCTATACAAAACATGAGCTTTAAGGTGAAAAGTCATGAAGTCATTATAAGACTGCATATACGATTGAATAGGAGTTACAAAACATAAAGATCATGCCGGCTATCTATGTTTGAGCACTAACATGGAAACAAGACAAAAGTTCAACAACAAAATAGTTTACCATCTTACAATGTCCAAGGACCTAATTGTCAAAATACGAGGCAGGAAAACACTACAAGCAAATAAAACTGTCAAACCCAGGATGTGTGAGTCTAGTCATTGCTAGACTAATATATAGACAAGGAATGATGACTAGTTCTTTTTTTGATAATTAATAAGAGATTTTATTACCAAGAATAGGCACAGCCTTTTAGGAGGGGGGGGGCAATGGTGCTCAAAAGAAATACAAGGTGCATATGGGGTGAGTTTGTGAAGTTCATTCGAAAGGGTTGGGGGGAATTCTCTAATCATATTAAATTGAAGGTGGGATATGGAAAGAGGATTCTATTTTGATATGACATTTGGTGTAGGGATTCTACGCTTAAGTTGGATTTTCCCTCACTCTTTCAGATTGCTAGGGATCAAGATGCAGCTGCGGAACATTCTTTTTCATGTATTGATAATAATATTCAGTGGACTGTTGACTTTGTTAGAAATGCCAATGATTGGGAAGTGAAGGATGGTAGTGCTTTTGAGGGGAGACTTCATAATAGTTCAAAGGTGATACCGGGAAGAGAGGATAGTATGTTGTGGGTTCATACAGGAAATTCCAAGTTCTCCATTTCCTCTTTTCATAGAATTTTAACTTGTAACGGGAGCTGTGAGTTTCCTTGGATAAATATTTGGAGAGTGAAGGTACCTACCAAGGTGGCTTTTTTCAGTTGGGTGCTATCTCTTGGCAAAGTTTTGCCGACTGATAATCTTAGGTGTAAAGGTGTGTGCATAGCTGATTGGTGTATCACGTGCAAGAAGGACAGAGAATCTGTTAATCATCTCTTTCTTCACTGTGAAGTCACTGAAGTGGCCTTGTCTTTGTGGAATGAGGTCTTCAATCGGACAGGTTTGCTTTGGCTAATGGCTAAGGATGTAGTGGATCAATTGGCAGGTTGGTATGGATTAAAGGGAAGAACAAATGCTACTGATATATGGAAGATGATTCATTCTTGTTTGATGTGGTGTCTATGGATTGAATGGAATGGGAGATGCTTTGAAGGCAAAGAACAATTGATGGAAGAACTTAGGAGTTTTTTCTCTAGCACTTTGTGTTTGTGGGCTAAAACTCTTGCAATGGATGGTATTAACTTTCTGAATTTGTATTAGCTTTCCTTTTGTTTTCAGAGAGATGTATGTATTTCCTTTGTATACATCCTATGTACTTGGACTTTACCTATTCTTGGGAATAAAGTTTCTTATTAAATATAAAAATATATATATATATATTCTCACCTTTTCCTCATTAGCACTCATAATAAGTAATCTTCACTCACATTTGTTAAGTTCACCATCAAGGATAAAGATACAAGGAGTGCAAAACAAAAATACTCCCTCTACTCCATTATGGGCTAGGTGTTCTCTCTTGTATGCACTCAATGTACTTGGTTATGCCTATATTTTACTTTAAAAAAAAAAAAAACTACTCCCTCTATCCCAAAATGACTGCTTTGGTTCCAAAGACATTACTTTAGTCATAAAGAAGAAGTAAAATAATCTTTCTAGAATGCCCTTTACAATTTTCAATGTGGGCACTCCTTCCATTGAGAATTTGAGATGCTATCTATCAATACAGCATAAAGGGGTAAAGGTTTAAAAAGCTTTGACACCTTGAATTTGAAAGTGTCATAACTTTTGGATGCCCCATAAAAGAAATATTTAACAAGAAAAATTTACATCAACCTTGAACCATGTTGGATTTGTGCAGCTTTATTCTTTGAAATGAAGTTGGTCATCTTCTCATGCAACCGCTCACTGGCCTGAGAAGATCATTGATTCAAATTCATTAATATAACTCAATTTATATTTATCTATACATGGAAAAAGGAATTATAAACAGGTGAAATACATCTGCTATATGTGCGTGCCGAAGCTCAAGCCAGACAGGATCATGATCCTCCAAAAGAACCTCTTTTTTCTCAGGTGGACCACTGGTTTTGCTAGGAACCTGAACAATACAATCAATTGACATACAGTATCCAAAAAGCACTGCAAATAATTGAAAGGATTTATATAAATTTAAAATGAAGAACTTACCTCATGCACATATTTATTTCCCTCCAAATTCAGTAAATCGTGACACATGGCATCATATGTCCATTCATGTATGATAGGAGCAATCTAGAAATTTAAAAAATGAATATTGTAAACAATGTAAGTAATGTTTAGAGTGAGAAAATTATAAATTCATAACAAACACATGCACCTAAAAACCTGATCTACAGATCTGTCGAGGATAAGCAACTCGCATGTTTCTGTCTTAGGGAAGTTGGGAAGTGACTTATATTTCATAATACCGTCCCAAACACCAGCAGCAAGCTTTGTAGGAATTAGATCACGGAAAGTTGTCATTGTAGTTGCATCAAGGGACTTGGCAGCACGATAACGCACGTAAGGAAATTCCTGATAGAATTAAAGATAAGCGTGTTTGAGAAAACTTTTAATATAATACAAATCAAATTCAAAAGTAAAAGATATATATATATACCCTTAATGAAGCAAAAACTGTAGCAATGCGGTTAGCCATCACATTCAAGCAGGCTACACCTTTACGAAAATCCTCGTCATCTCCAAAAAGTTCCTCTAAAGCCCTTTCATTATTGGTGATAAAACCCTATACCAAGAATATAACAAACAAGAAGTGACAATAATAAGACTTTATCATGAATTGGCACACAACAGTATAATTTGAATGAAACACAATTCATCAGCAGCAATGGTTTGTAAAACTCCCAAAAATTATGATGAAAAGATAGGAGTAAATCAAGATTCAATTCAAAATCATCTATATGAAGATAAAAGCATATTGTCTACAATAAATGCACACTATCTATATTACGAATATGGTATTAAAGAATTTGACTGGAAGTAGCATCAGATACCTGACTGTCTATAGCAAAGTACTCCAAATTCATCTGCATTTATCACCCAAAGGAGGAATATGTCACTATCTACTTATTAAGAATCCAAACACCAATGGAGGAAAAACAAGGGAGTAAATAGCAGCAGGAGTATTTTCCAAACTGAGATAACTCTTACCTCTTTCAATGCAACTATACGAGGTAAAACAGTTGTATCCTTCTTAATGTGATTAACCAGTTCTCTTGAAATTGGCGAACTGAAGAAAACAAATGCCCTTCACCAATACAAAGAAGATTAAAAAACCGCATCAAAATCAAAACTTCGTATAGGCAAAACAAGGAAACATAAAGATCTTTCACATACTTCCTGTACAAAGGCTTTCTTCCAGCCATATCCGACAAGAACATTATAACACTGCATAAGAGAGAGAGAAATTAGAAAGGCCCCCATCTATGCCGTGTATTATGAAACAAAACAGCCTTTTTTAATTCCCAACACCTTTAACAGGAAAACAAAAGAAAATAAGGCAATGAAGTCACTGGCATGACATCAAAACTGGAAGAAAATAAAGACAATCTCTAAATTGATTTTTACAACAGAACTGACTAATATGATGCAATTCTTTTTTTAAATAAAAGAAAATAGAAAGAAAGATATGACCGTAAAAAATACACAAATGGAAACAAAGAGCTCCTCACCAACAAGAAAACAAAATGTATGTAATTCTGCTCTTTGAGCACTATGAGTATCTACAAACAGTCAAACGGTTAACCAAAGGAGAACAATTACTTCTCTTTGGACGGTTGGATGAAGTATATAGCATCCATGGAGGGTAATGGCTGCCTTCGCCTGTATATGTCTTCAACCACTGCAGGAAAAATTCAAAACCTAATGACTTCAGGGCAACTAAACCAACTGCTAAGGTAAAAATAAAACTTGTTCAACAACTAATTTTCAAATCATCACTTAAAAAAATCCCAAAGTAATGCGAACTGCTGATTTGATTTATCTCATGTGTATACCTTTATTAGAATACATGACAGGCAACATAAAAAAACTTCAATAAGGACTGCTACCACCTAGATAGATCCAATGAAAAGCATTAGAAAAAGGGTTCTTTGATCAGTCTAAAGGAAGCTTGTGCTTAACCCATTCATTAGTCCAACAATTCCCCTACCAGTGTCCACATTAGATATAGTGGCACCATCTTCCAGACCCTATTTATGTTCCAGCCTGGTTTACATCTCCAACAAAAAACTAGATTCTTTTTTTTTTTTTTTTTTGATAAGTAAACAATTGTATTGATAGAATAGGCCAAGCCCAAGTACACAAGATGGATACAAGAGTCAAGACCTAACTAGATCGTGGAAGGATTGTTTGCTACAAGGAAATCATGAAGGATGAGACCATTGAAATCTACAGCTATGGCCTATAAAAATAAAGTACTAAAAAAGAAATAAACAAGCTCTTCCAATGTCCGCTCCTTATCTTCAAAAGTTCGATCGTTTCGCTCCCGCCAAATGCACCACAAAATACAAAAAAGAACTATCTTCCAAACTTGTATGATGGGCGTTGATCCTCCAAGAGATGTCCAACTAGCCAATAGATCTAAAATTGTGGTTGGCATTACCCAGTTTAACCCTACTCGACTGAAAACTTCAATCCACAGATGTCTAGCTATCTCACAGTGTAGTAAAAGATGATCCACATATTCTCCAGATTTTTTACACATGCAACACCAATCTGTGATTATGAATCGACGCTTTCTCAAATTATCAATAGTTAATATCTTACCCAGAGCAGTTGTCCAAGAGAAGAAAAGAGCTTTGGGGCGTGCCTTATTCCTCTAAATTTTCCTCCAAAGAAAGTGAGTATTTGTTGAGGACGTTAAGATTTTATAAAAGGACCAAACCGAGAAGATGCCCTTACCTGTCACGTTCTACCAAAGCTTGTCAGCTCCCCTCCCATTCAGCCTCGTAGAGTAGATGTGAGTAAAAATAGCCTCAAAACTGTCAACTTCCCAATCTTGGGCCGCTATGCTAAATGTTACATTCCACTGAACTTGATCACCCGAGCGAACCATAAGATGAGCCACAGAAGCTTCTTTATCAAATGCCAGCTAGTAAACTGGGGGAAAAGCATCCTTGAGAGCTTCCTCACCACACCACTTGTCCCTCCAAAATTTTGTTCTTAAGCCCTCACCTAGAACAAGTTTAGTATGGCGTTGGAATATCCCCCATCCTTGTCTGATGTGTTTCCATATCCCCACTCCATACGCCCCAGATACCTCTCTAGAACACCAATTCCCCCACAGGCCTCCATGTTTACATTCAACCACCAATTTCCAAAGAGCATCCAGTTCCAAATTATACATCCATAACCCCATTTACCAAGAAGGGCTTGGTTGAAAAGTCTAATATTTTTTATGCCCAAACCACCAGATGTTAAGGGCCTGCACACCTTATCCCACCTAATAAGATGGAGCTTGTTTTCATCCCCCATCCCACTCCATAAGAAGTCCCGATAGAGTTTTTCAATCCGCTTTGCCACAGAAACAAGAATGGAAAACAAGGACAGGAAATATGTAGGTAAGTTGGATAGGGTACTCTTGATGAGAGTAACCCGTCCTCCTTTAGAAAGATACAATATCTTCCATCCTGCCAGTCTTCTTTCTATCTTTTATATCACTGTAGCTCGTGAAGTTGCCCCCAAAGGTAACCCCAAATACTTCATCAGAAGAAAGGCTAGTTTACACCCCAGAGTATTTGCCAAAACATGAGGGTTTGTGACATTCTCAATTGGCACTAGTTCTGATTTCTCAAAGTTGACTCTCAGGCCTGAAACAGCCTCAAAGCACAAGAGTAGGGCCTTCAACACCCTGAGTTGGTTCTGATCAATCTCACAAAAAATTAAAGTATCATCTGCAAAAAGTAAATGAGAGATAGAAATAGTATCTCTAGAGGGACCGCCCACAGAAAAACTCTTCATGAAACCATTTTGGACTACAGCCGCCAACATCCTACTAAGAGCCTCCATAATAATAATAAAAAGAAGAGGAGATAGAGGATCTCCTTGCCTTAGACCCCGGGAGCTACTGAAAAAGCCAACCGAGCTGCCATTGATCAAAACTGAAAATTTTGCTGATGAGATGCACCATCTAATCCACTTACGCCATCTTTTCCCAAAGTCACATCTCTCCAACAAAAAAAGAAGGAAATCCTTGTTGACATAGTCGTATGCTTTCTCCATGTCTAACTTGCAGATGATCCCAGCTACACCTGTCTTAAGTATGCTATCCAAGTATTCATTAGCTATAAGAACTGAATTCAAGATCTGATGACCCTTCACAAAAGCATTTTGCAACTTTGAGATGATTTTACCTAAGGCCTCCCCCAACCGGTTTGCAAGAACCTTGGAGATGATATTGTATATTCCATTTATCAGGCTAATAGGTCTAAAATCTTATATCTCAGACGCACCGCTTTTCTTTAGAATCAAAGTAATGAAAGTAGTGTTAAGACTTTTCTCAAACTTGCCTGCCAAGAACAGTTCCTGAAATACTTTCATAATGTCCTCTTTCACAATCTCCCAACAAATTTGGAAAAAACCCATCAAAAAACCATCTAGACCTAGTGCCTTATCACTCGCCATTTACCCTACAACATCAAAGATCTCGGTCTCCTCAAAAGGTCTCTCCAACCAAGAAGCTGTCTATGGTTCAATTGAGTCAAATGCAAGCTCATCCGGCTTTGGTCTCCATCCCTCTTGTTCTGTAAACAATTGCTCATAGAAGTCCACCACATGATCCTTTATAACTGAAACCTCTGAGCACTCTACACCATTGATATTAAGCAACTCAATAGTGTTATATCTCCTGTGAGAGTTAGCCACCCTGTGAAAAAATTTTGTGCAACGATCTCCTTCCTTAAGCCATAAAGCTCTTGATTTCTACCGCCAAGAGATCTCCTCAAGAGAGAGTACTCTTTCCAACTCAGAAACCAGCTCTGCCTTGTGATCGGTTTCCTCTTCGGAAATGGCTCTAGCCTCGAAAGTTCTTTCAAGACCTTGAAGTTCTTCCTCCAATTTTTTCTTGCGTTCCCCTATGTCTCCAAAAGATTGTAAATTCC
Source organism: Platycarya longipes (assembly GCA_036559045.1). Lineage (NCBI taxonomy): Eukaryota > Viridiplantae > Streptophyta > Magnoliopsida > Fagales > Juglandaceae > Platycarya > Platycarya longipes. The sequence continues at coordinate 9,173,218 of CM071799.1, read as the reverse complement.
AAAGCTTTAAATCAAGTTTGAGCGCTTTCAATTTCCTTGCAAGAATAAAAGATGGCTTACCTTGAAAATGATAAGAGGACCACCAATTTCTCACCATATCCACAAAGCCTTCAAACTTGAGCCACATATTTTCAAACTTGAAGTAGCAGCGCCCACTTCGTATACCTCCGCCGTCCAGCAAGATAGGAAAGTAATCCGAGCAAAGCCGAGGCAATCTCCTTTGGCACACCTCGAGGTAATGAGATTCCCACTCTGGCGAGCTAAGGAATCTATCCAACTTAGACCAAGCCTGATTGTTGGACCATGTGAACGAACCCCCAATAAGGAGAAGATCTACTAGATTCAAGTCAAAAATACAAGTAGAAAAATCTACCATAGCAAGGCATGACCTACTTTTTCCTAATCTCTCACTAGGGAACCCTGATTATGTTAAAGTCCCCTCCTATGCACCAAGGTAGGTCCTACCAGCTATGTAAAGCGACAAGTTCATCCCATAAACGACTTCGGTTACTGTTAACATTAGGCCCATAGACACCTACAAAGGCCCACAAAAAGTTATCATCCATGGATCTAAAAGAGACCGCCACTGAAAATTCCCCCACACTATCCTCAACTTTCTCCACCATTCTTTTATCCCACATCAGCAATATACCTCCCGAGGCTCCGTTCGAAGCCAAGTACACCCAATCCACATAAAGACAACTCCAGACACTTCTCACAAAGTATCTGGAGATCTTTTTCAACTTTGTTTCCTACAGACAAACGATATCTGCTTTCCACACCCTGAGTAAGTGATTAATGCATCTGCGCTTATTAGAATCATTCAACTCCCTCACATTCCAAGACACAATTTTTGGCTTCATAAAGACAGGATAGTTCCCTTCCCTTTCGAACGACTGCGACTCGTACTACCCTCGTTCAAGGACCAAGTTAGTCACTTGAGTTCTCTGCATAGCTTGGGCTCCGATTTCTTAATATGATTGTGCCTTGTGTCAATGACAGTGAGAAGAGCCATAAACTGGTCCTCATACCCAACACATTTCAAGCCAATACAATTCTGGATCATCTTCACGCTACTAAGTACCCAATCCGATACATTAAAATCAGGAGGTACCTCATAGTTAAGGGGTAAAGGCTCGCTGGTTTCAAAAGGCCCCTCAGATAGAGAGGAGCAGCCCCACTCAATCAAGGCACCAGAATTGCAGTTCACCTTGTTAGCAGGGATTGGAGTAAAAGAAACGGTTTCTTGGACCACTATATCAACACTGCCATCAGCTATATCATCACTGCCATCGGCTATTGAAGAAATGCTTAGTCCGGTGTCATCATTGCCAATGCTGCCGTCAACTTCCACCGAGAAAGCCTCCAAATGTTCAACCGCTCCTAGGAACGTCTCAACCTGGATCTCTACACCCTCCCTAGTAGTTGTCGGCTCCATCTGGCCACAGAAAATGGACGACGGCAAATTCTGGGCATTGGGAGTTGCCATCAACTCTATCGGCATCAACTGTACCCCTACCTCCTTACTCTAGGTCTTCCCCGAACCTTCCATCGACGTCACTGGCGCTTTCTGCCCCACCGGCGAGAAAGCCAGCTCCATTTGATTGGGACCCGTCGGGTTCACCAACACTGGCGAAGAAAGTTGGTTCACCAGCACTGGCGAAGAAGGCCGGTGAATAGCCCTTTGTGATGGCTGAAATTGGGCATCGATTCTCCAGGCTTCAAAAGAGACCTCAGGCCCAACATGATGAGCTGGCCCAGTGTTGCGAAACTGGGTTTGTGGGTTCAAGCCCAGCTCGCCAAGACCAGGCTTCACCAGGCCTTCTCCAAGCCTTTCTGAATCAAGCCCATCTACATTCCAACTCTTCTCCAGCCTCGAGCCCCCCATGTCAAAACCCAACCCCTTTAACCCATTAGTCTCAACGCACTGTTTTAATAAACTAACGATACTTTGAATTTCAACAATCTGTTTTTCCAAACCAACTATCATCCCTAACATATTTTCCTTATTAAGACCGACATCTCCCCTGTCACCTTCTCCTTCCCTCTGAGAACTGACCTCAAAGACTCCATCCCGCGACACAGAGACTTCTCGAGCCCCACCCACCTCCTTCGGCTGCTGCAGCACCTCACGGTAAGACCTAAAAGACCGAGATGAGGGTTCTTGCACCTGCGGCAACCTGAAATGCCGCCGTGGTCAGCTGCCTCTCACTGCTCCCCCCCTCCCCCCCAACAAAAATACCAGAGAGCTCCAGTACTGTTGCCTTAAAATTCTCCAACCCACACCAAGTCCCCCATAAAAAACTAGATTCTGTAAAAGCCTTCTAGCCTAATTCCTAAAAACTTCTTCAAAAGCAGACATTAGTCAATGGATCTTCCTAGTGTATCAGCCTTCCAGGAGATGACAAATAGCCAGGTCAGGCCATAGGACTGCAAGGATGGTCAAAAAAATCAGGCCCACTGGAACAGCTCCAAGTACTAAATGATGCAAATTGTTTCTTTTTAGATGACTAGGAGACAATAATTCCTTCTTGTTCTTATTTGTTTGCAGGCTGTTGGGCAGGTTCAAGGGGGCAGCTAGAAGTAGATTTTGGAAAAAAATACTAACTCATGTTCTTTAGAGCTTCAAATGCACAAAAACAATTGCCTTTGCAATAAAATAAATAAATAAATAAATAAAATAATAAAATAAAAAACTACTTCGTTATTAAAAAGGTAAAAAAAAAAAAATCGAGTTTCTAAATTAACAAAATTGCAGGGTTATTTTTTAGATAGAACAATGGTTAATCCTAATTATGCCACACAACAAGAGATGCACTAATCTATCTATTTAACATATTTATCTATATAACACTTGTACAAATATATAGAATATTCACGAGAAGAAGGGTAGCAAGATCATAAGATTAATCATATTTTTTTCTATGGGTAAAAAAGCATTTTTATTGAGGAAAGAGATATGTGTAGCCCAAGTACATGGGACATATAGAAGAGCACTCCCAGTGCATGATTGTCTAGAGGTACAAGAAAATCATGAATGTTGAAGACATAATACTACCATCAGCCCCTCCCTTTGAGAAGACAACCACAAAGCAAAGGAATCATATTCACCCCAATGAAAATTCCACAATAAACTCGGTTTTTGTCACTCTTTGGTGTCATACTTTTTTCATAGCCAACTCTTAAACAAGATAATGGAGGGTTGCAGTAGGTTCACAGACATTGATAAATGGCTTGAATTATATATTGTCAGCTAATACAACTCAAATTGTGAAGAATCCGTGGAGGCGGCTACAACTAGTTAGGATTTAGGTTAGGCTTAATTGATTTCAGTTGGAAATTCCACAGAAAAAATAGAAGATTTTGCATCGGAGACATCAAAACCATCTAACAGAAATTAACAATGTGATACCTATTGGTATGAACTAGCATGGAGCATCAAATTCTACAGTCAACTAAACGTAGCTTGCTAGATAATTATGAGATGGTAACATAGCATGGACTAGGCAGAAAACAAAATTGAACAACACTGAGTGGAAAAAAAAAAGACCCTTTCAGAAAACTTCCCTATGATCCTTACATGAAACACCTTCGTCTGTGATATCAGCCATCTTGCACGAGTAAGACATTACCTTGACAGTTAGTTTGTCCATGATAAGTACCTAGAGGAAAGAGGTTCAAGGCCAGACATATTTAAAAATGAATTATTAGAAACAGAGAAATAAATAAATAAGATCAGCAAGTACAAGTTCAACATACATAGACAAGAAAGATAATGAACAAGAATATCAAGAGAGACTAAAAATTATATATCCATATAAAGTGCATATGGATATAAAAAAGGCACATTAAACACTCTAAAATAGTATGCATATGTAAATGTCCAGAAAGCTACCACAAGCTAGATATACCTTCCAAGTTGATTTTGAATCCCCCGTTTTGGCCGACTGAAGCATTTCATGCAATAATCCTACACATTAATAGGATTTGACTTAGAAACAAACAGTATTAAGTAAATTGCTGAGCATTCAGTCAACGATTTGGCCCTGCGTAATCTCTAATGAACTTGGGAGACTGTCAGATGGTCAACCAATTCACGATAACAAAATAACTTAAAAGTTATAAAAGAAACGTAAACTATGTTGTGGATCATCCCTGCAACAACATACAGGCATGCTCCAAACGAACATTTTTTCCTCTGATCTACATTTAGTTGCCAATAAAACTTAACAAGAGATTTGGCTGCGTTTGAATGTCGCGCTGAGCTGAGCTGAATTAAATATTGTTAGAATATTACTTTTTAATATTATGAGTGTGTTGGGATTTGAAAATGTTGAATTGTTTATTATATTTTGTATTGGAATTTGGAAAAGTGTATAGGATTTGAGAAAACTGTAATGATGAGATGAGATGAGATGAGTTGAGTTGAGGTGGGGTGGGTAAAGCATCCAAATGGGGGCTTAGTTTCTAGCTTGTAAGGGAAGGGATTTCTTGTAATGTCTTGTCTTAGTTTTTCTCTTCTAGCTTGTAATTAGGTTTTATCCCTTGTACACTTCCCGTGTACTTGGTTTGGCCTTTTTGCAAGAATAAAATTCTTATTACCAATCAAAAAAAAAAAAGTTTCTGCAAAAGAAAAACTGTTACATAAAGCACAGTTGAGTGGACTTTCAAAACTAGGTTATACATCGTGTGAATCCAAGAATTAAAAACTTGGTTAATTTTCTTTTTTCTAAGTAATCACCATAGGACAGAGGATGTCAGGAAAATCATTGTTCAAAGTCCGTTACAACCTTCACTGCCATTAACTTAAAAGAGTAAAAAAGGCATTACATAAGCAAGCAGATGTATCAAATACTTGAATAGAAAAAGTAGTTTGTAGGAGATATAGAAAATATAATTTTTTTCCCAAGTTACAATGAAAGAGAAAAAACACACGTTATCAAATTGGAAAAACAATAATACTAGATATCCGTGCATGAGAACAGTCAATTGATTGAAACTGGAGGAGAGAAACTGCAGCAAGAGGACCATCAGTTTATACGACTTGTAAGCACCATCATGAGAAGTTACAGAGCACTCAAACTCCCTTGATCCTTCTGGCCCCACAAAAGGATGGTGTCATCAGCGGATGGAAGATGCAATTATTATCTTCTTCATACCAGCAAACGTCTTCTTTTAGCCATATCATTGGTAGATGGTCATGGTTCCTAAAACTCAGATATGATAAAATGCACCATTTTTTTGTAAGTATGCATGATAAAATGCATCATTCGAAGTAGATGGTTTACAGTCCCCATGTATACCACTTTGATTTTCATCTTTGGGTGTCTCGGCCTTTAGTTTTCATCTTTCGGTGTCTTGGAATTTAATGCTTCCATCATTCTGTCATCTCACTTCTCAATTCTTGTTTCTAGTTCATCCACATCAGTCCAAGCTCCGTTAACTGAAATATCTTTTATCTGAGAGAAAGTTTGCAGATGAATCTATCTTTTATGAGGAGTCACACTGCTACTGCTAATCTGCTACACCTTTGTTTCAATTTCGTTACATCAGTCCGCACTTCAAATTCAACACTTAAGAGTTTATTGGCGAAACATTCATTCTAGCTGAAAGAAAGTTCACAAATGAATACACACCTTCTCTGCGGGGTTACCACTCTTCTAGTTTTAAGTTCTAAAATCCCACTGCCCAACCATCACCGCCATACTCATGGAACCACCAATACCTAACCTATGTCAAAATATAAAATAAATAATACAAAAAAAATCCACATCTTCTAATCAACTTAAATTTTTGGGAGCAATAATGATTTCACATGATATCAAAGTAGAGGTCATGAGTTTAAATCCTGACTCTACACTATCCTATTTAATTAAATATTTTTTTTTTATAAGTATAAAAAAAAGGAGGTATTTTAGAATACCTCATGGTTGCAAACCTCTCTCATTCTCTCTCTCACCAGCTCTCGAACCCATGACATGGCACTTGAACCAAGTACCCAAGTCACGAAGTCCAGAGAGAGCCGGTTAGGGGGAGTATTAAAATAAAAATAAATAATAATAATAAAATTTATCTCTTCCTATCAGTTTAAACTTCTAAGACAAGCGGTGATTTCACAACCTTTACAGGCTTCACTCAATCTTTCCTTCCACCCAACACTTGAATTCTCTAGCTTACTCAACCGTAACTACTCGAGCCTAAGCATTGTTCTTAAAAAACCAGTATGGCCGCTAAGACAGGCAGCATCATAAGGTTCAGACGGAAGTGAGCGAGGAAATACTGACAGTTGCGTTTTATTGCATTAACCATTGGAACACATAAATATGTACTACTTGAGAACTTACATTTCCAACCACGAATAATGCAAATAACCGATCATAATAAATTACTCCCACATCCAGATTTACCAAAAACATGTAAGAAATCAACTAATAGTTTCACTGATTAATTCCTTACTGAAACCAACCACTGCGAAAAAAATTAGTAAAGCAGAATAAAAGATGTAGAGCAGCAGTTCGTGGAGGTAGAGAAGATACTCACGGTCACGGCTGATTTGTCTGAAATTCTTGTACTCGCCGCCATTCGAAGATGAGTCAGAATCGGACATCGACATAGTCCTAGAAGCCTCTGATTCTCTCTCTTCGCTTTTGCTCCCAATAGATCACTCGGAAACCAAAATGGGGTAGGGACAGAGATCGTGAACTGGACACGATCAGGGGCTAAAGAGAGAAGGGAAACTCGGACGAGAGAGAGAAAGCGCTCAGCTTTTTTAATTCAATTAGCACATTATTAAAAGGGAAGCTACCAGCCTGCCATTTTGCCTTCCTTCGGCTCTGGGTTAGGTTTCTCCAACGCGAGGGTTAAAAAGTTCGAATAACAGCACTAGCAATAATTTTACTAAAGTTTATTATAAAATCAAAATAAAAATAAATAATTAAATAAATCTTATATTAAATTTGTCAAGTTCAAAATTATTTAATTTTGATGAATAAAAATTATTTAAATTTATTAAATATAGAAAGTTATTATTTACTCTCTATTTTAATATTTTATTCTATCTTAATATTTAACATATTAAAATTAAATATATTTAAAATATTAAAGTTACTAAGACTTGCTAAAAATTATTTTTTAGCAAGTTTATTATTAATTAATATATTAAGTATATAAAATTAATATTTAATATCTCCAATTGATTATTATTTGCAAAATTGAAAAAAAAAATTATGGTTTACTAAAATTAATATTTAATATATTAAGTTTATTTGTAAAAAATTTTAATTTTTTTAATATAATATTATATTATTATTGAGGTTTTGATTTAGCTAGATCAACGTGGAACTATTGGCTAAAATCATATATATTATAATTAAGAGAGTGAATTTAGCCTTCAATTTGAACTTAGTAATGGTTATACCATTGCTAATGCTCTAAGCTTGGTACTCTCGTTTTATTTTATTTTGATATTAAACATGATCGATATAAATATTTTTCAAATTTAAATCTTTAACTTTATTTATTATTAATCATTATAATTTTTTTTATGATAAATCTCACAAGTTTTCCAAAGAAATATATGATATTTGTATAACTCATGATTGTATCTCTGTTACTCTTACTTAAATGATAATTTCGAATTTATAAGATTCAATTTTTAAAATTTAAAATTCAAATCAAATTATATCATATAAACATTTCAATAATAGTTTTATAAAAATAAAAAAGGAAGAGCATTAACAAATTTTTCCTAAAATTTTCGTTAAAAAGTAATTTTTTACTAAATTTTTTTCTTAAACTTTAATCATATTTTTAAAACCTCCTACATCTCTTTTATTTTTTTTATAAGAACATCTCATTCTCTATTATTTATTTATTTTATTAAAATAATTCTTTTCTATTATTTCTTTATTAATTTTTCTACTCATTTATTTGTACATCATTAACTATTCATTTGTTTGTATTTCAGAGAAAGAACCAAAGAAACAAAATTTTATCTTATTTTTTCACATCTTCATAATTATTTAATTATTTGTTGTGCTCATATTTTCACAAATGGTCAATTTAAAAAATTGGATAATCTCAGCTCTATGGAAAAATACATCTAATAAATTGTTTATATTGTATAGTTTAATTTTTTTAAATTTAGATTTTAAACTTTAAATATTACAAATTAAATCTGATTATGTAATGTAAATAATCCATTCTACTTAACAATGAAATCACTCTATTTTCTTTTTGGATTAGCGACACAACCGTTAAGATTGTTAAGATGTAACTTGGTTTGAAAAGAATGCCGAAGCGAAGGTGACGTGGTGGCTAGCCGATGTCGAAGTTTGAACCGGCGAACGGAAATTATTGACGAATGGACCGGACTTATTGAAGACACTTGGTCCCTTTCGACTATGAACCGGTCTTCCCCACGAAAGTACGCTTTCCTCATTACTTTATCATCTGTTGATGCGACGTTTAACTTTTTTAAACAACTTCTTATATTAAATTATTTAAAAAAACAAAATGAAATAATATAATTAATTTGAATTACAAAACTCGGATGAAAGACAACATTTATCATTTATTGAAGCTTAAATGATTTTCTTACCAGAATATTTAAAGCTTTTTACAATGTTTTAAATTTGAGGACGAGTCTAATGTTGTGGAATTGGAACAAATAATTTATTCTTTTTAGGAATTTCTCACCATTAAATCTACAAAAACTCTAAGAAAATCTCAATCTAAAACTAACAAGCATGCCGAGTGTGTCTTTCAAATGATGGAGACCATAATTTAAATCTGAAACTCTTATGTTATAAGCCATACAAGCTACAAAGTCTAGACATATATATAAATTTAGTGAATGAGAGATCTTATATTCCAAATTTTTTAATATATATTATAATTTTAAAGAAGTGTCTAAACGCTTCAAAAAAGAAGAAGTGTCTATCATAATGTTTTGATCAATCATTTTAGAGTAAAAATGTAGATATGAGTTAGAATTGGTATTGAATCATTACACATGATTGGTTAACCTTTTCATATTTTTCACCCATTTCTGATTGGGTCTTGTAAGATTTGGACACAGGCTGGCCATTGTGGCCGTGGAAATAGTCATGTTTAGAAAATCGAAAAGGCAGGGTTTGAGAAAGTTAGGGGTGTTCAAACGGGCTGGGTGTTTTTTTGGTCTGATTTGAAATTCGGATAACCTGATTCAGGATCTAGTTTCTAGATCTGCATTAAACCCAAATTAAGATCTAGATTTTTAAAAACTGTACCAATATGGTCCGAATATGGATTTAAATCCGGATATTAGAATTAAATCTGGTACCCATATTTTATAACATCTAAAACGTCGCTCAATGTCCGCACCCCATACATACCCCTCTCTCTCTCTCTCGATTAGAAACCCTAGCCTCCTAGCCGATCTCCATGAACTATTGCCAACGCCGATCTCTGTGAACTATTGCCAATGCCGATCTCAATGAACTATCGCCAACGCTGATCTCCGTGAACTATCGCCATCGCCATCGTCATCGTCGATCTCTGTGAGCTATCGCCGATGCCGATCTCTCTCTCTCCACCCCAATAATCAATTCTCTCATCTGCTCTCTCTATCTTTCCCGATAATGATGCCCTCCTGAAATCACTCTCTCACTATTTTGAGCGACGAAACCCTAGTCATCGACGCTGGTGAATAGCATAGGCTCCGTTTGGTTAAATCTACTCTTTCCTTTTTGTTTTGTTCTCTCTTTGTTGATTTGAGATTGTTTTGATGAGAATCTTTGAATATTTCAGAAGTATTTTTTATAGGTTCGTTGCTACATACATAAAAATACAAATAAAAAAAAAAGATCTGTTTAGATCTATTTTAGATTTGTTTAGAGTTTTTTTATGGGCTGATCTCTATATTTTTTATGGTCATAATGTAAAGACTTGCTTTACATTTTCTTAACTTGTGGGAATAAATGATCAAAAACAAATAATAAATTCTGCTTCTATTTGGTTGTTCTCTACTTGACGATGTTCCAAATTTACTTGAAGCACTTCCTGTTTCTTCATGCCACTTCCAATAATTTATTTGGTAAGTTATGATTGTCTATTTGAAGGACTTTCAATGGTTTATGTGGTTATAATTTTTTAAATCTCTCTGCTAACATATCAAAGTGGTAGTTTGTTTTTCTTTTTCTTTTGATGAATTGCAGATGGATGACAAATCAAAATGGGACTTATGATGACAGCAAATCAAAAGTTTTTTCATGATGATGTAATAAATTAGTTCGTGTGATGTTGTGTATTGGAGTTTAATTAAATGTTTTGTAATGTTGTAAGCAAATTAGTTCAAACAATATTGTAATATATAGTGGATTTTTTTTTTTACACTTATTTAATTAAAAAAGTTAATTAGTTATTCATAGTTTTACCTATACTTAACATAAATTTGGTTTTTCATTTTGATATATGGACAATGATAAAAATGAAGGATTTTATATAATAACAAAATTTTGCTTTTTAACATTATATCTTAAAACATTTTTTCTTCAAAAAATCAACAAAAGATGGCTTATGCTTAAAAAAATGAAAAAAATGATCTAAAATGCAGAAACTGGATTTTCAATTTAAAAATATCCGAATGGATCCAGTTCCAATCCGGATTTTAACCCAAGTGAAATTGGATTAGAGTCTAAACCGTTTTTAGATATTTGATTCCGGTCCGAATTGACCCGAATTTCTAGTCTGGAATCTGCTTGAGCACCCATAGGAAAGGCTGTGTATAGCATTATAGTTAAGGGTGTAACCAGTCCGGTTTGATCCGGTTTTGAACAAAATTAAGAATCGAACCGGTATCACCGATTTTACATTTCTTAAAACCAATTATGCCCCGATTGTCTCCCAAAATCGGTAGTACTGGTTTTACCGGTTTCGGTTCGGTTTTCCAGTTTTAATAAAATGTCAATTTATAAAAACCAATTTGTTTTAAAAAAAAAAAAAAAACTGGTTTGAAAATTCTGTTTTATTAAAAAAAATTATAATCCATTACAAAAATTTGTTTTTTTAATAAAAAAAAATCTGTTATATAAAAAAAACTACATAAAAAAAAATTACTATAAAATAAAAATTGCTCTATAAAAAAAACTACTCTATAAAAAAAAAACTGCTCTATAAAAAAACATGTTTTAGCAAAATTTGTTGTAAAAAAAATTTGTATTAAAAAACTGCTTAAAAAAATTATTCTATAAAAAATTTATATTATCTCATATATAATTATAATTTATATTATTATATATAGAATAGAGCATATTATATAATAATATTAAAAAAATAAAAAAATAAAACAAATAAATAGAACCGGTCCGGTTCAGTCCGATCCGGTTTTAAAATTGACAGAATCAGAACCGGAAGAATATTATCCGATTTTTCAATCTATGAAATCGGTACAGATCAGAATGATCCAAAACTGATCTTTATAGTATGGTCGAATTCGATTTAGGCCTGTTATTCAAATTTTCAGTTTAAAATTATATCCGAAATGGTACCATTATCCATATTTCATACGACGGCTAAGCCCAAATTAGCCTGGCCTTGGCCTTGCCCAATATAGTTTCAAATATCTCCTTTTCTTTAGCACCTACATAAAATAAATAAATAAAACTCTATTTATATGTAAGAACTAAGAAGAGGACACACCCTGTCATGTCTGATACATGAGATTGAAAAAATTCAAAAATCTAAATTTTAACCTTTAATAACGATCATGTATTCATGAGAAATAATATTTATAGTTATAAGTTAGGATAAGTAAGCATTGCATATTTATCTTTAAAAAATATATATATATAAAACTCACATAATTTTTTTTTTAATGACAGACCCTACTCTTTTAAAAAAAAATATACGATATTTCTATAATTTATAATTATATATAACATTACTTTTTATTTGTTTATGATATAGACATAGAGAGTGTGTATTCTATATTAACTTACTATAATCATAGATTGTTTAAAACTTCACCTGGAATTAAAAATTTACCTGAAATTGTTTTGTAGATTAAGGCCTGGTTTGGGGATCAAGATACTCTAATTTTATCTCATCTTAATAACTGAACATCACAAATATAAATATTTTTAAATTTTAAATTTAAATTTTTTTATCTAATCATTATATAATTATTATAATTTTTTCCAAACTTTCCAAAAAAATACAAAAACAACTGAATTTTTTTAAATCTCAAACATAAATTATATTAAAAAATTATATTATAACTAGAGTTTAACTTTACAATATTTTTATGAAGTTTTACAATATTAAAATAACTTTATTCAATTTTTCTTTCTCATTTCTAAAACTTCATAAAAATCTTAACCTAAGTTATTTTATTATTATTTTATTATTTTATTATTATTCATAAATAATTTTATTATCTTTAAATCATCTTGTCTCACCATCCAACCCGGAGCTCGCTCTTTTTAATTCAAAAAATGTTAGGCACTCAAATATATGTGCTTACCAATATTTATAAGTTATTGTAAAATTACTATTTATATATATATATATATTTATTTTACTAAATTTGTGAGTGGCACGTGCACACACCACTCTCTGATTTTTGAGTTCTTTATTTTGTTGGTTTGGAAATATTATTTCAAACTTTCTATATTATATATCATTTATGTAGTATAATTTGATTTATAAGATTAAAATTTATCTTTCAAATCAAATTATATCGCATAAATGATTCATGGAATAAATATCTTAGAATAGACAGCCCAATTTGAATTTTAAATCCTTCTCAACTTTTTACTTCTTATCATTACAATTTTTTTTAAATTCTCGTACCATTTTTCAAATTCTCATATAAAATATAATAAATAATTTAATTTTTTCAAATTTTAACACACTCATAATATTAAAAACTAATATTATAATAATATTTTATTCAATTTAACTTAACTCAGCTCAGCTCAATTCGACATCCAAACACACTTAAGATTGGCTATTCTTTACATGGGAAATGGGCGCGTTAGTTAATTTTGCTAAAATTGGATTATGGCTAATCCAAATCCAATGAGAGTGCTCAATAAGACTTGTTTGGATTTGGAGACGAGTTGAAATGAGTTGAGTTAAGTTTATTTTTTAATATTATTATTATTTTAGGATTCGAAAAAGTTGATTTAGGAATTGAAAAAGTTGTATTGAAATTTGAAAAAACTGTATTGATATTTGTATTTTATATAAAAATATGAAAAAATGTAATGATGAATTTGAGATGAGTTAAGACAAGCTATTATCGTCTTCGAATACAAACGAGGTAGACCTTGTTTGGATCTAGAGATGAGACGAAATGAGTTGAGATAAGTTGAGTTGAATTTATCTTTTAATATTATTATTATTTTGGGATTCAAAAATGTTGATTTAAGAATTAAAAAAATTGTATTAGGATTTAAAAAAATTGTATTGAAATTTATATTTTATATAAAAATATAAAAAAATATAATAATAAATTTAAAATAAATTTAGATGAAGTCGTTTCATTTTTAAATACAAATTGGGTCTAAGTGATTTGAGCCTTGATATGCTGCTTTGAAAATAATCGGGTGGTCCAACACCAGAACTTGTCAAGCTTCGTGATGAAATATATGCAGTCTGTCAGCAGTCTTATCTCTATATCCTTTCTAGTTTCCTTCGCCGCTTAAAATGAAACATGCATGCCTTAAGCCATCGCGGACACAACAGTAAACCATGCTCATTCATGAGGTACAAACTCAGCCTACATATCCTGTCAAAAAAGGGCTGATAACTTGGGCTTGAAAGTGCCAAAATTTGGTGCCCCACGCTCCCACCTGTTCGTGAGTGACCATTCATTAAGAATACTTTCAAATCATCACAATCCTTCATTGTATTTATATTTTGTACTCGTTTGCAAATCAAATGTATTGATGGCTACAAAGGGTAATGTTGTGATGCTACGGTAATTACAATAAATTCATGAAATAATAAAAAAAAAATTTAAAAATAATATAGAGATTTATGTAATTTAACAATATATTTATAGGAAATATTTGGAGATCAGTCCGTCCGATCTCATTGAAAAATTGACGCCGGCGTCTCTGTCGATAGAGGGCGACATCACCCACCCGTACGGGTTTGAAAATGGTCGAAGGCTGCGTGAGGTATACCGGAGGTCGTCGAGGATCGTCGTTGTGACGCCGACACCATCTGGGTTGAGGCCGAATCATCTTTTAAATTTATCTTTATTTTATTTTATTGTGCTTTTTATTATATTTTTATTTTTTATTATAATTTTATTATGTTTTTTATTATTTTAATTATATTTTTTATTTAATTATATTTTTTATTGTATTTTTAAAATTTTTTTATTGTATTTTAATAGGAACTATTTTGGACTGGGGGAGCCCGACCGCCCCCAACGTCTCTCATATTTATATCCACAAGAGTGAATAATAGTGATTTCACTATTATTTTTATAAAAATTTATAAAAATATTCATGTACCATCGCACATTCACTCACTGCACTTATATCATTTGTCACCGTATACTTATCATATATATGAGACGGGTCAGTCTCTAGTTTTTTTAGCCAGAATTTCGGCATATAAATATGCCTACTAGACCTTAATTCGGATTTTTTTAGGATGCAATTATCAGCTGAATCTAAAGTTGGCCTGCTGTACTGTTGCACATAAATGACTTCCATAATTTGGTAATGAGAACAGCGCTCGAGTAAAACTACAGATAAAATTCCGAGAATCCAAGAAGACAATAATAATTGCACAGAGAAGCATTCTGTTCATTGGGTCTTATCCATTTCACTTCGTTTTCTGCTTTCTCCGTTAGTATCATATCCATGTACTCAGGTTAGGACCCATCAAAGGTAATATCGTCAATTTGTAAGGAATCTGAAATTAGAATAGAAGACAATCCCCAGGACTAGAAAGAGGGAAGAAATCCCATGTGCCAACGAATTTAAATAGTGAACAACTTAATACAACAAACAACGGAAAAAACAAAGAAAACCATCCTCTACTTTGACCCATAAATAAAAAATACCATAACCACAGCACAACCTCTCGACACAGAAATAGGTATCCATTAAAAAAAAAAGAGCTTGAACATGCAGTACCATCACAATCATCCCAATTATATAACAAAAAGCAACAAAACTGCGGATAAAAGTATTACAAACGAATCAAAATGTTTCAGTTCTAAATCATATTATTAAACCCTTGCCTTAATTGACCATTACTGATTGTTGATGTTGTTGCTAGTGTTGGTGTACCTGCATAGCACCTTGCATTTAACCACGCTGCCGTAGACATAGAACCCAGGTGCAACCATGATCCGGACCACAGACGGCATCAGTGTCCTCATCTTATCTCCACCCATGTCTTCCATGTAAACTCCATCAAACCCCGACCCTCTATCCACCCTGAATATAGGCAAGCTCGGGTGCACCGAGGTGGCTAAAAGATGCACCAACCACACACTTTTTGAAGCAATAAAGAATGCCTGCAACAATGGCTCCGGCCATGCCCTGTTCCACCCCAACATTGTGACAATTTCACTCATTTTCCTGTCACAAAACCTGCTGAAATCTTCACTGAAATGCCTTGTCCCCTTATTCAAGACCTCCTCCCATGTCAACTCCTGAAGCAAGGTGAAGGACTCAAAATTGGCCTCGCACCGATCAATCGGGTTCAATATTTGATTCGAGGCGTTTTTTTGAAACCCAACAGATTCGAAGTCCTCATAGAAAGCTTGGTTCAGCAAAGCCTCGAGGTAGAAAATCAAGCTTCTTGGGTTCTTCGAAAGTGAAACCTTTATATCATAAGGTTGTAGAAGAATCGAAATTCTTTCATATACTTTGTTTCCCATTTGCCTGAGTTGCATGGTGAGCGCGCGGCACAAGAGCCGGACCGAAGACCGAGCCTCCGAAACCGAAACCAGAAAATGCTCAATCACTTTGTCATTAACGCACAAGGGGCCGCGATGGCTCTTTCCTATTTGATAGTGCGAGTTGGTGCTGCACTCTTTGAGACCAGACTTCAAGTTATGGCAATGAACCTCGAGCTTGTTCAGCTTCTTCTCTAGCTCAGCCATGGAGTACTTAAGCTTCGAAGCTTCAAGAAGAGCTTCGTCTCTCTTTCTCGTAGCCTGAACCAGCTTGTGCGAGAGCTCTGCCACCGCATTCTTCCACTGCTCCTCTCTGGCCGTCGTTAACGCCTCCGTTGACCTCGGGCTTCTCCACGTTAGCGACGAAAAGATGGCCTTGAATATGCCATTGGGACTCGCAATCGACGAAGACTGCTTGTTGAGACCATTGTTGTCCAGCGGAACCACCGAGATCTTCTCGCGCGCATGTGGGCGGCACTTGTTACACGAGACCGAACCGTCCTGATCTCCGGTCTCCGTTGTATCAGACTCCGAGTTCTTCTTGGCGTTGGGTTTGGCACTTTTGTAAATTTCATGGAGCGGCGTCGGCCGGTGTTTTGGAGTAACTCCGGCCTTCTCCGTGTAACCAGCAGCCGGTCTCCCTCTATTCTGTATTATTTGCTCCTCGCTATATCCATCTTCATCATGTTCTTCTCTTTCACATTCTTGAATCTACAACAAATGAACAACTCCATCAAGTAAACAACTACACAGAACATAACCATATACAGTCAATCATATTCTTTTTCATAATTTCTTTCTCGAGAAACAAACGATATGTACGTTGGCTACGTCTATGTACTTACAGGGGTGAAGTGAGAAGTGGGTTGGTGGGGAGGAGGAAGAGGAGGAGATTTGGAGGAAGAAGAAGAGGGAGCCATGTATGCTACTGCATATTTTTTCCTGTTGCCTTGATCTCCTCGTTTTGACACATATAAAGAACGACAGTTTTTGAATTTTATCCTTAGCTTGTATACCCCTTCCAGTTTCTGTCTCTTCTGGTTTTCCTTACATTTTCTGAGGATTGTATTTTCGTCGTCTTCTGATCATGATTTGAGGATCATGTATAGAAGTAAGGTTTAGCACGCGTTTGGAACCAGACAATGGAAAGGTACACCCTCAGGTTGACGTCGAATCCAGGTGATCCATCGATCCATGATTGACCACGTCATTATCATCATGAATCTACGCATCATGTTGTGAGCAACTTGCATTGCCAAGGCCATAAATTAATTACATACGTACCAGTACTGTGTTCATTCATGCACATTCAAATCTATCTACTTTGATTCAAAAATACGTAAAACATTGTCAAGTGGATGGATATAGATGAACTTCCTAAAATGTTCTGAATGCAGTAAAAAGTTCGTGAATGTCGCATGATTTAGTTAAAATCTGAACAGAGAAATTAGCTGCTGACACTGACTGGTTTAGAGTTTAAACACGAAAAGATGCTTGGCTTGGCTTTGACCTCCTCTGGCTTTACGTTATGGCCATTTTAGCGTAAGCAAGGGGCGGGAGACGGGGGCGGTGTGCCCACATTAAAGTCTCTGCCCCTTGATTAGCTGCGCAAATACACAATAAATGTACTTTGAAGAAAAATTGTTTAAGCGAGATTTCTCATCATGGGAATCCATTAAGTTTGTGTCGGCCGAAGGAATTGTCACAATCATTCTCATTTTATTTTATTTAATTATTATAATTTTTTTAAAATTTTAATATAAAAAAATAATCAATATAAAAAAATAATCAATATTCCATCTTTTCAAATTTTAAAATAAAAATAATATTTTATTTAATTTATAACTTTTATTTCAAAAATTAATACTTTATGTACATGATTTTGTATATTTTTTATAAAATTAATGACGTGATAATAATACAAATCAGCTAAAAGGTTCAACAAAAAATATCAAAAAAAGATAAAAATACAATAAAAAAGAAATACATATAAAAAAATATGAATATACTATAAAATAATATTTTCATATGATATATATGTAAAAAGTATATAAATCATATATAAATAACATTTTTATTATTTCAATTTATCTTATTTAATCTATAAAAATAATCAAAGACTTTAAAAAAGGGGCTGGGGGAGGGACAACCAAGTGACCAAACAAGTGAACAAGATTTTCATGAATTCTTGCATTTCTATGTAAGATGTTCATTAGGCTTGCAGATATGTTTAACATTCATCTTACGTGAAGTTCAAGAACAAACAAGAACGGAAATTAAGAATTTGAACAACAAAGTTACGAAGCAAGTCTTCCACAGAGATCTTAAATCCTCTCAAAGTTAGTGAATTTCAAATCTGTTCTTCTCTTCTTGCGGCACTTCCAACTACAATGTCCATTCTCCAATATTGCTGCTACCCTCCTCCTTCCCACATCACGAAGTGTATTAGTTTTCAAAGTTTTATTGGAGCAAAAAAATATAGGAAAGTGTCAGAGTCGGTTAATTAAGAAGGGAAGTTGTCACATTTATTGCAAACTTTAAGTCCCACCACCAATTCGCAAAGCCTCCAACAACTCGCATTTATAATTCGCACAGAGTGATGTAACACAAGCCATGGCGAGAGAGAGAGAGAAAAGCAGAGAGGTAGGCATGTGAAGTTAATGAATAAGACAAAGAGGGCCAAAGATCGAGTCATCTTGAGGTGGTCCACTCCAAAGGCTAATGGGACTCCCACACCTTGCTGATTCGTGCCGGCACAGGACTTAGCCCCCGCTGACTTGTGACGTCCACTTTATCTTTCCAGCAGGATCACGTGCACCAGTCCTCCCTGCATCCTCCCTCTTGTCTAGGTTTCTTCTTCCTCCCTAATCCCTAATCCCTAATCCCTGTGCTCTAAATTTCTAATTTTAGGCACCGCTTAGATTTAGTGATGGTGTAAATTAAAATGAGTTAAAATAAGTTGAGTTTATTTTTTAATATTATTATTATTTTAAAATTAAAAAAATGTGTATCGAGATTTGAAAAATATATATAAAAATTTGTGTTTTATATAAAAAATTATAAAAATATAATGATGAAATGAAGATGAGTTGAGATGAGTTGAACTTATCTTCGAATACAAACGGGACCTTAATTTTTTGGTGCTCTAAATCTCCAAGAAGTTTGGGATGTATTGATAGAAAATCTGTTCATCTATTTCAAGAGTAACGTGAATGCAGAATTTCACATTCAACTTTGAATTCCAACTTGATTGTTGTGGATGATAATGGAATCTAAAGGGAATTCTAGTGAAAAGTTGAAAGTTATACTCGTAGTTGGAATTATTAACTGAATATAAATTATTCCGGAATTCAAATTCGAAATCTAGAAACCGGTTCGGAAAAAATACAAATGGATCTTCTTGAACAAATCTGAATCAAAAGTGCTAGGTCATGTGCAGTGAAAGTTAAAAAAAAATTGTAAGGTGAGGTTTATGAGTTTAAATTATAAAGACAAACGTACCCATACCACCTTAAGAAGTCAACTCCCAAAAATATATTCATGTCATATCGATAAAACTATACCATGAGCTCCTTGTTTGCATACCATTATGACAGTTTATAAGACGATACGAGGCATAATATAATATCTTGTATGTTGTTTTTTGTTTTTGTTTTTAAGCAACTAAACTTCATTAAATTAAGAAACATGATACAAGAGAAAGAGGAAGAGGTAGAGTTTTCTAATAATCATCTCAAAATAATAAATAACATAGTAAAAAAAAAAAAAGAGGCAAGTATATTTGGGTTTAATTTCTTGGACCCCACTATTATCCTACAAGAGAACACCATCTTATAAAAAATAAAAAGATATTCGCAAAGTGAATTATAAAATCACAACTAAAAGAGATGGAACATCTGCTGGAAGCAGCGATGGAGTAGGTGCATTGTCATTTATTGACTTGAAATGATTTTTGGAGTCATCCACACGCTAGTATAGAAGTTGAGCAAACGACAAATCGAGAGGATCTGAGGCCTTGTAAGATAGCAACACCGCACGTGCCCACCAAAACTCCACCAAAACGTGATTGGATGAGGAAGAAACACACGCCTTGGGCCACGTGGCGTGTGTGGCCAACATACCTTGAAGAAAAGCAAGCTTCCACCATAGGCGAGGAGATTGGCAGCTGGGGAGGTCAGGGAGCTTGCGTGTGCTAGTTGGATGTGACCAAAATCCAGAAGATCGGCAACGAACAAAGCTACTAGGGAAAAAAAATCCTAAAAGACTCAGAGGAGCAAGAAAGTAAACAGGGACAAGGGGAGGAGGAGGATGGGTCCGAAACTCCGGACCTCCTCTGCCTCAAGGAAGAGAAACGATAAAAGAGGTTGGCGTCGAGAAGAGCCAATAGAGAGAAAACGTTTGAGAGAGAGAGAGAGAGAGTTCCCTCCTTACCGTTTGTATGGTTCTAATTTAATGAATAATTCTTTTTACAGTCCATCAAATATAGATTGTATTGTAGTCCACATAGAAACGCTTCAATTTTATGACTAAATGAAATGAATTTTTTAGATTTTTAAAGTTTTTTATTTGTAAATAAATAAATTTTAATTAATTTTATTCTAAAATAGAAATTTTTCTATTTGTTTATTACTTAAACTCAAGGACGGAACCACCCTTTGGCTTGAGAGGTTTTGGCCTTTCCAAAATTTTTAAATCTTGATAAAAATCAAATTTTGGAAGGTATTTTTATAAAATAGATTACATAAAAAATTAATATTTGTCTCTCTCTAAATTTTGTTTTGTAAATTGATCCTCTCAAACTAGATTTTCTAATTTTGCTCTTGCTTGGACTACAAAAAAGTCCAATTTTTTAGACCGAATGTAGTATTGTCCTAATTCAATATACAATATTATAATTCAATTTAGAACCTAAAGTTAAAATTTTAAATTTATAACATTTTTACTTGTGAGTTGCTATGTTTAGTATAACATTTTGTCTGCTACGTAGTCACGTTTTTTGGCATGTAATTACCGCTACCTATTTTGCCCTTAGCACTTTCGTTAGTCTCTTTTTCAATGTTTTGAATACTGTAACGGTACCGGTCAAGTCACTGAAATGAAATATTTCAGTGCCGGTACCGTTTCGTGTACCGTTTCAGAATAATTTATATATAAATAAATTATATATATAAATACAATTATAAATTATATTTCAAAATAATAGTCAATATATAAATAAATTATATAGATAAATATATATATGTAATTAATTTAGTCTAAATTGAGGTTAAAAAAAAAAAAACTTGGAAGGCCGAAATCCGATCGGCCGTACAGGATATTTTTCAGCCGATTTCAGCCGGTACGGCTGAAAAATCGGCCGAAACGAAATGTTATTTTATTTGTACCGGCCGGTACAGAAAATTCCGGCTGTACCAACCGGTACGGTACGGTATTTGAAATTTTGCTCTTTTCACCTTTTGGAAAAACTATAGACATAAAAAATTATAAAAAAATAAATTTATAAAATAATGTGATTTAATATAATTTATCAAATTATTTTTATTATAAAATAGATATAATAAATCAGATAAAGTTATATCAATTTATAAATTTATTTTATATATATATATTTATAAATGTGACCGTTCTCTTTCAATATACTTTTTATTTTTTATGGACTTTCTTATTTTTTACTTGACCTCAACTCCCTGAGTCTAGGGGTGTAGAACCGGGTTGGATTTTGTTTTTCCTAATCTAACCTGAAACCTGGAAATTCGGGTCAATTAAGGTGGTTATCAACCCGAATTAAATCCGGGTGGGTAGATAAATCTTATACCCCCGAATCTAGTTATGGATCCAATTTTTAAATAGATATCTGTAACTTAATTTTTTTCTTTTAAACAAGCTCTCTTATGAAAGAATCAAGATTCACCTTTTTCTCGAAAGTCGAATTTTATTGTCTTCTAAGCTTCTCTCTCTCACTCTCTCTTTCCCCCAAAACCCTATCAGCCTTGAACGAGTTCTATCACTGCCAGTGACTATCATAAGGCACCATCGCTTAATCTACAAGTTCTCAATCTTCGCCAGTGTTTCTAGGTTCAACTCAATTCTTCCTCAGATTCTCTGCATAATCGCGGCCCTCACTTAGAGTCCCTCCCTCTCGAACCTCTCATGCATGTATTATTTGGGTCTTCCAAATCTTTGGTCATGGATCTTAATCCATCACCATCTTTGGACATCCCTCACACTTATACGTAGGCATTAAGGTCTTGTGTTACATAAATAATCTCATATAATTTTGTTTTTCAAAATTTTTATATAAAATATAATAAATAATTTAAAGTTTAAAATTTTAAAATAAAAATAATATTAAAAAATAATAATATAATAATATATATTTAATTTATAATTTTTATTTCATCTCATCTCCTTTATATATATAATCAAACTAGGCCTAATAATATTGTCTCTGATAATTTGATAAACTCATGGACAACACGAATCCTGCTCAATGTCTCTTTCGCAATTACAATGAGGACGAAATTACGATATCCTTATTGGGTCAACCAGTGTCCCGTAGCCTAGATGTCTTATCGGACTCTCAGTATGAACTATTAAGCCCAATTCATTTGTTTAGAAGTTAGAACCCAGGACAGGCTTGGTCCGATGTGGCTACCGACGACATCATATGGGGTTTGGGTGATAATGTTGGGATCTATAGATCAAAAGTCCGAGCTCCCAGATCCATTTTCAACTCCGACCGAACCGAACGACATACAAATTACAAGCGATCTCCATTCTCGATTATACTCGCAATCCCTCTCTGCTGTTCACACTATGCAAAGGTCGGGAGCAGCAATGGCTTGGAACGTGTTCAAGTTCTGTACGGCCCTGCGTGGTCTTGGCTCCATCATGATCCTCCTGGTCCTCGCCATAATCGGGGTCTCCTATTACACTATTGTCATAGCCATTTACGGCCCTGCTCTCTTCCACACCGGTCTTCCCGATTCTCTCATTGCTCTCGCCGTCTTGCTCCTGTTTCATTTTCTGGTACTTTTCGTCTCAGTACTTCTTTAATTGGTTCTTAATTTAACTCTGAAATTGCTTGGTTGAGGAGAAATTGAAGAAAAGGAAAGAAAATCATAGGTCCGAGTACAGTTAATGGAAACAAAAGTGGGAAAAGTTGATAATTGAATCTCATTACCTATATGGTTCCTCACCTCAGCAACAATCTTAGTTTTGAATTTTTAAATACGCACCTCGTTTTTTCACTTTTGTAACATTTTTTAGTTCTATTATGCTTAAAGGTACTTTTTTCCCATCCATCTCAGACAGGAAATTAGAATAGTGAAGACTGATTACGGTGCAAAATACTATATTTTACGAAGTTTCTCTAAGTCAATTTTGTTCTGTAGTTGGGGATGCTATTATGGAGCTATTTTTCTGTTGTTCTAACGAATCCGGGCAGTGTTCCACCGAATTGGAGGCCAGTAGTGGATGAGGAGAAAGGAGACATGGATCCATTGATGTCATCAGAATATGAGGGCCCAGGTTTAAGCTCAAACCGGTCAACTATGGACCCAGCCAATCCAAGAATACGGTTTTGTCGAAAATGCAACCAAGTTAAACCACCCCGTTGCCATCACTGTTCTGTTTGTGAGTTCTTTGCATAAAATCCCGCTTTCAAAACCTTTTTGTCTCCTGATAAGTTGCTTTGAAAACTTATGCTTGAAATTATGAAAATTAAAGAGGATTAATTCATGCATTTGTTATAGGTGCGAGGTGTGTACTGAAAATGGACCATCATTGTGTTTGGGTCGTGAATTGTGTTGGGGCGTTGAACTACAAGTACTTCTTTCTTTTCTTGGTATGTTGATTTCATTTCATCAACTTACAAGTCTCTTTGCATTAGCACACTTTGCTTGATATTGTACTCATGCACAAGCTCTTGTGAATTTTTGCCTTTGCCAAATAAGGGCAATAGAATCAAGGCGGATGATTTACTATTGGATATTTGTTTGTTTATTTTTGTTTGTGTCATAATTTCTATGATGCAGTTACAGTCAATATCGTATGTATCCTATCTAGAAGTTCATGGTCTTGTAATGGTGTGCAGAAGAAATAAAGGATTTTAGAACAAGTAGAAATTGAGTGCAGATTAGGTTTTCTTTATAATGTGTCGTGTTTTACTGATATAATGCTTCAGCCGCCACTGGCCCAGCAAGTAAAGTATATGCTAATCTTAATACACATTGGCATTTGGCCGGTTTGCACTTACAAAGGCCTAATGTTGTCTTCGCTACTTGCCCAGGATAGAGTCTTTAAAGTACAGTGTCTGAGACGATGAGAAATGTGGGAAAATAATTTTCAGTGTATGAGGTTTCTCAAAAGGATGCTTGCTAATATCTAGCATCAATTTAAAGCATTGCCTGTAAACAATTTCCGTTTCTTGTTTGTTTGTTTTGATGCTAACAGCAGTAGTTTGGGATTAGATCTTCAATCTGGGGAATTATATAGAATGTGCAAATGCTTTCTTCTGTTGACTGCTTTAGTTAATTTTGTTGATGGTATGCCTTCCCTTTCTTAGCATAGTTGATTAGCAGGAAGGTTGACTGTCACTGTTTTGCCGCAAGATGTTGCAGAGGAAGGGTTTGCATCAACGCTTACCAGCACAAATAAAACAGTCTCATCCTATCAGTTTTGTAAATTACACTAAAGTTTCCATTTGATACTAGATAAAGTATTACAATTTCTTCTCTCTCTCTTCTCTTATGTGTAGGCATGCACACGTTTGATGTCTTGATTGCGTGAGCTTGTTTATGGTTTGCCAAGGTGGCACTACAGGGCACTATTCAATTGTTCTTGTTATTAATGTACTTTATGAGAGTTTTTGACTTTGAGACAGCTTGCTGCATTTGGATCTTGTGGTGATCTCAGATGATCTGAGTTGATCTGTCAATGGTAATGTTTTGTGGGTCCCATTGAGGTGTGTTTGAATGTAAATAGGTTAAGATATGCGTTTGAATGTGTGAAGTAGGTTGAGATGTGTTTAACTTTTTTGTGGAAAATTGAAAAAGTAGTAGGTTCCATCAATGACTGGTCTGAGATGAGTTGAGCTGATTTCAACAACCAAACACAGCTATTTTATTGTGTCTTGTGCTTTTCTGCTAATGGTGCAATTTCAGAGAATTGAAAAAAAAAGCAACGAGAGTATGACTTAGTGGGGTCTTTTTAACGATATTGTCCAATTTTGCTGCAGTTTTACACGTTTCTTGAGACAATTCTTGTCACTTTATCATTGCTGCCGTATTTTGTCAAGTTTTTCACTGATGGTGAGATACCTGGAACGCCAGGCACCCTTGCAGCCACTTTGATTACATTCAGTAAGTTCTTTCAAATATAACATCTTATATTTTAGATTTTCATCTGTACCCTTTAAGTGCTCAGTTGCTGTTGTTTTATCCACTCAGTTTTGAACTTATCCTTTGCACTGAGTGTTCTTGGCTTTCTGATTATGCACATATCATTGATTGCTGGAAATACCACCACAATTGAGGTAATTCCTTGTTGTTTGCAATGTAACTAGGAATGAATTTAAACTTATAAATGTCTCTTATAATGTTCTTGATCATTCATTTGTCTTGATTTTAGGCATATGAGAAGAAAACAACTCGCGAATGGCGTTATGATCTTGGATGGAAGGAAAACTTTCAGCAGGTTAACTCCTATGTGTGTATGGGTGGGGTCTAGAAACATAATGGATATGCGTGCCATTTCTGCTAATGTGTTTTGCTAGATACATTGCATTGCTTAATTGAACTTTTTTTTATAAGTAAAAATATTATATATATATCCATTGGAGTAACCGAGTACACTGGTTGTATACAAGAAAATATCTAGCTTATACTACAGAGTTCCTAATGACCCAAAAAGCCTGTGAAAAACTACCCAAAATACATCAAGCCCAAGTTGGAATAAAACACACCACCCCCTCCCCAACCCCAACCCCAACCCCAACCCATTGTTTCCCATATACTAATACTCCATGTGAACCACCCTCTATGAGATCGTTTTAATGCCCTCCTTTTAGTTTTCTCTCGACTTGAGCTATTACCCTTAACGCTGTAATTGATTCTCCAAGAAAGAAGCTTCAACTTTATACTTTTCTTAAAGCTTGATTTGGTAGCACATGAGTGACTTGCCTCGATCACAATGAGCAGTGCTTTAAATTGGTCTTCACATCCTCTATGAGTCCCATGATATGTTAAAAAAAAAACCTTTTGCAAATCCAATTCAATGATGATCCAACAATATTGTTTAATGGAGGAATAGATACCAAGGGGACAACATCTTCCCCTGACATAGTTCCCAATTGAACACTAGGTCCTAAACATTTTATCCTCACAAGGCACCAACGACAGACCCTTATTCAAATCCCATGTCTCCTCAACAACTCCATTGGTATTCTCCATTGGAGATTCTAGGTTGGTAGCAAGTCCCTTCACCTTTGGCGACCTTGTATGTGCAGGTTTGATGGACCCTACATCCCGTTTGGACCTCAGCGTTACACCATTATCTTTCAACTCCGATGTGGGAGCCATAGTTTCTTCGGGGTTGACCAAGGGTGTAACATCGACTATCACTCTTTCCTGTACCACCTGTTGCGAAGGACATTCTATTATGAATGTCTCAACACCGATACCCGACGTTAAACCCATTTCAAATAACCTGGTTTTCCTTTTGACCCGCCACACTCTCCAGGATCTAGTTATAGGGACATGGCTGAATCCATTTTTTTGTTTTCCTTTATCTAAGCTTAAAGGATTTGGGCCTATCTTAGACTTGTTTCTTACGACCATGTTGCCTCCAACTGAAGGCAATTCTATTTTTGAAGACAAGAAAGCGATCATTGCCTTCAACTCGACAAACTGGGGTTTCGTCTCCTTTAATGTTTTGTGCATCACAACAAGGGTTTGCGTGATCTGTTGACCACTAACATAGTTTCCCTCACTCTGAGTCTCCAAAGCTTGACCTGTCTTCAAAGTTGCCGCATATTATTGCCTCGCCACTGTGGTTGTGCTTAAGTCTTTTTGTTTCAATTCCAAGTTCTCATGATCGGATGTCCTCTTTTGGATTTCCTTCATTGACCCATCAATATAAAAGGAAAAAAACATATTCGCAGCTCTGCGTAATTCAATAGCAAACTTTAACCAACCCTAACCTTCACACCCTTCAGGAATGACTACAACACTTTGTTGGCCTGCCTCCTCCACCATGCTCAGTGACAGTTAGATACCTCTCAGCACATTGGAGCATCATTAAACCACGAATGCTTTGTTTCCTTGGCACAAATGTTTTGAGAATTCCAAATTTCTTCCCGCCTGTAATACTGCTTCCACTGGGACCACCACATCCTATACCACTATAACCCATAGCAAGAGACCTTCAAACCCTTATGCTCCTCTCCACAATTTTCAATGAGGACTTTAATGCTTCTGGTAAAAACTCAAAAGCCTTTAATTCCACCCAAAATTGTACCACCTGGTCCATATTAATTTCAAAGTTTCGGTATCAGATTGAAGGGCTTTCCAAGCTTCATTTCTGATGAATATTTATGCAGAGATATGAGCACAACACGACAGATCTGGTGCACTAAAGAAATGACTGTAGAACTACGGGACAGATAGACCTTGAGGCTACGTTAGGTCATATTTTTACATTGCTAGCTGTAAGTAAAATTAAAAGGTGGCAGACTATGGTTAACACCTCTGCTTATCATGACTTCCAATGGTTAATTGGAAACGGTTCAATGTTGTATATTACATAGAATCCTTTGTCATGATGCAAGAATCAACTGCTCTTCCTACACCATGTGAGGCAGGAATTCACCTTCTGCCATTGGTGTTTCTATACGTGACTTGACACACAAAAAAAATAAAAAATAAAAAATAAAAAATAATACATTCCTTAAAACTGAACTGCCTTGGCAATTGTAACCAATTTCTTATTTTTAGAAATTCTGAAATTTTTAATCAAGTTCCTGAATAATATGACAGATTCTCAGTTCGTATGGGAAACTACAGTGTAATGAAAAGTAGAAACCAACATGTAGTTAAAAGTTTTAATTTTTTGACAAGTAACTTGTACTTAAGTTTTGTGTTTGCTTTAAAAATAAAACTTTACAGCGTCTGTGCTGTGCATCGGAATTACATTGTCGGCAACATTGTAAATTTCCATTTTCCATTTCAGGTGCTTGGTAGGGATAAGAAATACTGGTTAATCCCTGCATATTCAGACGAGGATCTGAGACAGATGCCAGCACTTCAGGGTCTTGAATATCCAACAAGGCCTGACTTGGATGTGCTTAGGGGTTTCTAACTATACGTGACCAGGACAGTTGGTTGCAGTTTTTTTCACATGTTGTCTCTGCAACCGGAAGGAAGGGAATATCATTCTTGAGTTATGGACTGGAATTGTATGGCCTAG
Source organism: Platycarya longipes (assembly GCA_036559045.1). NCBI lineage: Eukaryota > Viridiplantae > Streptophyta > Magnoliopsida > Fagales > Juglandaceae > Platycarya > Platycarya longipes. Next base: position 9,144,846 of record CM071799.1, on the reverse strand, counting down.
AGACAGCAACAACGGAATCATCAAAATGGTATTATAAGCTTCAGCTTCAGCCTTGGAGATATATTACCTGGATGTTTTAAAGGAGTGATTGAATCCTCAAACTTGGACGGCCAATGTCGATGATGTCTTTGTATTCCACACGTATAGATTCTACCTGCGCGAAGTTGTGTATATGTCATGTTCACGATATTTGTTATCATTTACACGATAAACATAACAAGGATTGTTGATCCCATGAATGAAATCTGGTTTTCATCATGATTTGTTGAACATGGATTAGCACTTTGTTCCCAAAGATTTCTGACATACGGTCAAAATAGATAGGCGTTAACGAGCTCGGGAGCCGAATCAGAACTTGGTTTTTTAGTTTTAAAGCGAAATGGAAAATATATTAATTCTTTGTGATTTTCTTTTCCTTTCTCTATCTACATATTTGTTTTCTATCTATTAGAAGATTTCTCACCTGCGGCAGCAATTTTCTCTTAAGAAAACTTTTGTTTGTCACAAATAAATTTATAAAAATATGTTAATTTATAAATTAACATATGATATAATTTTAATGTACAAATACTTTTATAAAATGTTAACTATAACAATTCTCTTTCTTTGAAAATCCGACCTCCACCATGATAAATTTTCTTAAGAGAGACGCTGGGGTCGGTCGGACTGACCCCCCTACAATAACAGTCAAAGTTGTTGGCGGCCACGGGGGGCGACCTTCGTTTTGGACCTATTTGAGGTTTAAAGCTGCGTGGGACAAACTGAAAGTCGTCGGAGGTCGCCGTCGCATGAGTGAAGTTGTCGAAGGTCGTTGGTCCCGATGATATGGGTGGTGTCGCTTACGGTGGCCGGCGGCGGCTCCGTCTGGACTGAGGCCGAATACCTCTCTATTCATCACGTAAAATCTTCATTTTATTTTTTATTGTAATTTTATTATATTTTCTTTATTATGTTTTTTTTATTGTATTTTTTATTATATTTTCTAAATTTTATTTATTTTTAATATATTTTTAAATTTTTTTATTATATATATTTTAATTTTATTATTAAAATTATTTTTAATAAGAAATCGATCGAATCGATTTCTAAATTTTTTCTTCCTTTAAAACAAAAATGGTGAAGAATATCTTACTCAAATGCACGTATTCATATAAATAGTAATATATTATTATTGATATGAATATGTGTATTTGAATATAGTTACTCTCTGAAATTACTCTTCTTAAAAGGGTATGTTTAAAGATTGCCTGAGCTTTTCAGCTCTCAAGTATATCTAGCATTAATGAGGCACACGTGTTATCTTCATATATTTGAATCTCAACTCTGAATAATTGTGTCAGAGGTCCGTACGTCCTTATCCATCACACTGTACATGTGATTCCAGTCCCAAACTCCCATGAATCACGTGGTAGTAGCTTCAGACTATGTTTGATTTTTTTTCCTCAATAAAGATAACATATTATCAGATAAAACAAACGGTTACAATAAACGAACATATTTTTTCTCGACAAGTTCACTGGGATAGGACGTTTTCTATAATCTTTTCAAAATTTAATATACAATACAATACAATATAAAAATAAAAATAAAATAAGTAATCAAAATTAAAATATTGACTTCCACCCATATCTCAAAAAGAATGACTACTAGGTAATAATTTTGATAAAATCTGATGAACAGGCTCTAAAATTACAGCTAAAAGTTACAGTGAAGGAATGTATGCTATATTGTGTTGGGCTAAGTTGATTATGAAAAACTTTCATGTCTATTTTTACTTGATTATTAATTATAGAAAACGAAAATATAGGAAAGCATCCAGAAATAGAAACGAATCGTCCGCAAGGGGCCACCACTAGTGGACCTAAAAATGAGCTGGTGGACGGAACAGAGAGAGCTAATACCATTGATCCCAACAGTGCTGCACGTGGCGACATGCAGGCGTCCCAAACATGACGGCGCGTGAAACTCACGCAATACATAAGCCGCGCATGACGATCATGCGCCACTCGAAACGACAATTTTATTTTGCCAGCTTGAAAATCGGCGCTAGGGAAAACGGTTGGCAGGGCGCGTGTTGAACCAACCTTGCTGGAAAGTAGATCATCTTATTTGAGAGCAAACATAAAATCTAGGGAAAAAATCTATTGAAAAATTAAGAAAAGACAATGAAAAATGACAATTGGGGCCAACGAGGGAGGGAGGGAGGGAGGGAGGTGGGGCGGAGTTGAAGTTTCAACTTTCATTCCCTGACGAACAGAGGTAGAAAGTGGAAACGGTGATGAGAAGGTTAGAAAGAGAATAGAGGAACGACAAACTTGTGTAACAAATGATAGCTTCAGATTATGTTTTGCATACGTTTTTGTATTTTTCTTTTTTAGAAAAAAATTCTATCTTAAATCACACATTATATATAATTTATTATTATTATTATTAAATATATAATGTATGAATGATGAATAAAAAGTTTTAACTTGTTGAATCCAAGGTTTCAAGTTTCGTATCTACGTGTAGATTTTGATGATAACAGATGAATTCAAGTCTCAAGCTCAAATTATCTACTCAATGGAGCGAAGTGCACATCAAGCATAAAAGAATAAGTCTACAAATGAAACTCATAGATTATTTTTATACATCTCTTGATAAAATTGGATTAAGGCTCAAAAATTAATTTTTTTCATAAAACATTAAATTGCATTTTTTATGCATGACATAAGCATGATATATGCATGACATCATTAAAAGCTTTAAGTTGGAAAATTATATTTTGCATGTGCATGACATATGCAATGATCTCATTAAAAGCTTTATTTTCAAAAATTATATTTTACATGTGCATGACATATGCAATGACTTCATTCAAAAATTTGAATTTTGAAAATTGAATGAAATATGCAATGACTTCATCAAAATTTAAATTTTGAATTTGAAAGATGATTGAGTGAGATTCATTTGCCTATAAATAGCTCACTTGTGTTTTACAAAAATAACAACAACAAGAGCTCAAAAATAACAACAACAAGAGCTTACACATCTATTGTTAAGTTTTGCATCATTCTTTCAAAGCTCTCATTCTCTCTTTTCTAAAGTTTTGAGCCTTAATTCTTATTGTTTTTTAGAGAGATATAGGTTGAGCTGTATTGTTTCTATCTCACTCATTGAAGAGTGTAATTTGATAGTCTACCCACTATCAACTCTTGTATTTGTAAGAGGGTGCGTATAACCCTTGTGTGTGTAGAAGGTGTTCTACACGGGGAATAGTTAAATCACAAAATGTGAGGTGATTGGAAGTGTAGATGGTGTTCTACACGGATTCTCTGGAGCGGTGCTGCTCAAAAGTGTAATAGGTTTCTATCTCCACCTAAAGGAGATTGACTAGTGAATTCGGGATCCTCAAGGGGTAGCTTGAGGCGAGGACGTAGGCAGTAGGGCTGAACCTCGTAAAAATACTGAGTTTGCTTTCTCTTACCCTACTCTTTACATTTCTTACTATTTTATATTCTGTTTATATTTTATATTGTGTATTTGATTAATAAGTGTTAATTTTTATAATATAACCCAATTCACCCCCCTCTTGTATTAGTCATCTGGATAACAATTAGTATCAGAGTAGGGGCTCTATTATATGATTAATTATCTATTGAGTTAAGATTATATGACTAACATTGCAGCTACATTCGCTGAAGGTCAATCCAGTAGTCGGCCTCCGCTATTTTGTGAAGACAATTATACTTTTTGGAAAGCTAAAATGAGAATATTCCTTCAGTTTCAAGGTCGTGAAATCTGGAAATGTATTGTAAATGGGTCTTATATTCCAACAAAAACTGCTGATGAAGCAAAGGTCAAAAAGGAAGAGGAAGAGTTTGATCGCGAAGACGATAGACTTTATACTGTGAATGTAATGGCTATGAATTTTCTATATAATGCTCTCAATGGTAATGAATTTAACAGAATAATGACTTGCAGGACAGCAAAGGAAATTTAGGGCAACTTGAAAATAATCTATGAAGGAACTTTGCAAGTCAATAATCAAAAATTTATGTTCTTACGCATGAATATGAAATGTTCAAAATGAATGATGATGAATCTATCTATTTTATGTATACTCGTTTTACTAATATTATAAATAGTTTGACATCTCTTGGTAAAGTTTATTCCAGTTTGGAGATAGTAAGGAAAATTCTCAACTCCTTGCCAAAACGTTGGGAATCAAAAGTAACGGCAATTCTTGAAGTTAGAGATCTTAAAAAACTCGAAGTAAATGAATTCATCGGGTCACTTATTATCCATGAGTACACATTGAAAAGAGGAGAAGAAGAAGGAAAGCAAAAGAAGAGTTTGACACTCAAAGCCGTTCCTCATGAAAGTGAGAGCGATGAAGATGAAGAAAGCGATGACGAAGAGATTGCAATGATCACTAGAAGATTTAAGAGATTCTTGAAAAATAAAACTCCTCCAAGGAAACCTTTCAAAAAATCTTCCAACAAAAATACAGGTAAAAATGATTTATTAATTTGTTATAAATGTAAAAAGCCTGGACATATTAAAGCAGATTGTCCCCTACTAAAAAAAGATCGATACAAAGGCAACAAAGCAATGAAAGCTACATGAGATGATGATTCAAGTAGCTCAGACAGCGACGCAAGTAATGAAGAATCTGTAAATCTTTGTCTTATGGCTAAACATGATCTTAAGGTAACAAATCTTGAAAATTCCTCTTATGAAGAATTGTAAAATGCTTTGGAAGAGGTATATGAGGAATTTGAAAAATTGGGTATCAAGTATACCGCGTTTAAAAAGAAAAATTCTTCTTTAACAATTGAAATTGATGTTTTAAGAAAAGAAAATACAGATTCAAAAGATGAAAATGATGAACTGAAAAAGAAAGTGACCGATTTAGAAAAGATTATTGAAAACTTTACAAAAGGAAAAAGAAATTTTGAAAAACTTCTTGGTAGTCAAAGATGTGTTTTTGATAAGGTAGGCTTGGGATACATGCCAAAAGAAAAACTAAAACCCTATAAAAGTTTATTTGATAAACCGATTAAATCAAAATCAGATTTTCAAAATTCTTTTCATAAAAATAGATTTTTCAAAGAAAAATATTATTACAATCACTCTAGGTTTTCAAATATGTCATATGTTATTTGTAATTTTTGCAATAAAAATGGTCATAATTATCATGCTTGTCCCATTAGAAGAAAACATACAATGACTGTTAGGGCCATATAGGTACCAAAGAATCTTATTTTTTCTAAGACTAATAAATAAAGGACCCAAAGAACTTGGGTACCAAGAATTTTTTTTAATTGCTTTTGCAGGTATGCATGAAGTCTTCTACAGGTAAAAGTAAATGATTTTTAGACAACGGATGCTCAAGATACGTGACAGGAGACAAAACTAAATTCATTGACCTCACTTCTAAAGAAGAAGGATGCGTGATATTTGGAGACAATTCAAAAGGGAAGATCATGAAAATAGAAGGAAAGATCATCAAGATTTAGTACAAAATGCAACCAAACAGTGGAAACATGTAAAAGATCATCCAGTAGAACAAATTCTAGGAGAATCTTCACGAGGTGTAAGTACTCGATCATCTCTTAGAAATATTTATAATCACACTGCTTTTCTATCTCAAATTGACCAAAAAATATTGATGAAACACTTATTGATGAATCATGGATTCTAGCTATGCAAGAAGAGCTAAATCAATGTGAAAAAAATAATGTATGGACACTTGTTTCTAAACTCAAAAATCATGCTGTTATTATAACAAAATGGGTTTTTAGAAATAAAAAAGATGAGTCTGAAATCATCACTAGAAACAAGGCTCGACTTGTAGCCCAAGGTTTCAATCAAGAGGAAGGAATCGATTATGATGAAACGTATGCACCTGCCGCAAGATTAGAAATTATTCGAATGTTACTTGCATATGCATGTTATAAAAATTTTAAACTTTTTCAAATGGATGTTAAAAGTGCTTTCTTAAATGGTTTTATAAATAAAGAGGTATATGTTGAGCAACCTCCAGGTTTTGAAAATTATATTTCTCTTAATCATGTTTTTAAGTTTGCAAAAGCATTATATGGACTCAAACAAGCTCCTAGAGCTTGGTATGAGAGGTTTAGTGGTTTCTTGATTGAAAAAAAAAAGTTTTTCAAGAGGAAAGATCGATACAACTATTTTCATCCAATATGAACAGGATGATATTCTTCTAGTTCAAATTTATGTTGATAATATAATATTTGGTGCTACAAATGAAAATATGTGCCAAGATTTTACTAAAAGCATGCAGGAAGAATTTGAAATGAGCATGATGAGAGAACTTAATTTCTTTCTTGAATTACAAATCAAGCAAGCAAAAAGTGGAACATTCATTAATCAGTTAAAATATATCAAAGAGTTACTCAAAAAGTTTGAGATGGAATGTGCGAAGGTAATTTGAACACCAATGAGTCCAACCACCAAACTTGATAAAGATGAAAGCGGTAAGCTAGTTGACTTAAAGATATATCGAGGTATGATTTGTAGTTTATTATATTTGACATCTAGTAGACCTGATATTATGTTCAGTGTATGTTTATGTGCACGTTTTCAATCATCTCCAAAGCAATCTCGTTTGATTGCAGTCAAGCATATTTTTAGATATATTGCCGGTACCATTGACCTAGGGTTATGGTATCCTAAGTACACTTCTTTCGATCTTATTAGTTATTCAGATTGGGATTATGCTGGTTGCAAAGTTGATCGAAAAAGTACTAGTTTTTAGGTCATGCATTTGTTTCATGGTTTAGTAAAAAACAAAATTCTGTTACATTATCTACTGCTGAAGCAGAATATGTTGCTGCAAACAGTTGTTTTGCTCAAGTTCTTTACATGAAGTAACAACTTGAGGATTTTAAATTTATGTACAATCACATTTCAATCAAATGTGATAATACAAGTGCTATAAATCTTTCAAAGAATCCAATACAACATTCTCGGACCAAACATATTGAAATTAGATATCATTTTCTTAGAGATCATGTGCAGAATGACGATATTGTATTAGAATTCACTAGTACACATGATTAATTGGCAGACATTTTCACAAAACCCCTACCACAAGATAGACTATGCATGATTAGAAGAGAAATAAGAATGATGCATGTCATGAATATCTGCTAGATACTTTTATTCTATTATCTCAAATGACCTACAAAAACTTGAGACATTTAGCCTCATAATTTAAATGCATTTGCTCCTCATAAATCATCATGACATCTTTGTCTAAAGGATTAGGCAATCGAAATACAGAGGCAAGCAATGATTTTAAATCCTTATTCTGTTGTTTTAAGTCTACTATTTTTTTGTTAGACTCTTAAACAAGTCGTTGAAGAACATCGACCTTCTCATTAAACTTCTCTATCTCGCAGGTTTTGGACTGCAACCGAGCAGGAAAAGTAACAATGGACGATGAGTATCGAGTTCTGAGACTCACAAGCTCGTAAATTGCATTATGATCTGATTTATTAGCCAAATCAGTGTTTTGCTGCTTCATGGCACCCACGACAGATGCAGAAATAGATTGATCACGAGAAGCACTGAAGGAAAATTGATGAGCCATTAAATTTTGTAAAGTGAGAATGAAGATAAACTACAGCAATGAGAAGAAGATTTGATGCGGATTAGATAAAACTAAGGATTGCTTTTATAAAGATGGAAATAAGTAGAAGACAAACTGTCATCTCTTCAAATCTTACTTAGTCAAGCTTACAAGATATGCTGGATGCATATTGTCAAAAGTTACTGAACTAAGCCAGCGAGATTAATTATAATTGTCCATATTTCTCTCGTGAAACGTTGTCATTATCTGCTGATGTTGACTATGTGCTTGAACTCTCACTCATTCCGATTCATCTATTCGAAGTTTCAGAACACGAGCTAATTCTGTCAAATCTTTATTTTATTGTTTTAACCTCTTATTCTTTCTACCTTTATTTGCAAGCTTTTGATGCAGAATAGATATTTGATTGTTAAGTCGATCAACCTCATTTGCCCTCGCTAGTAATCTCCGAGACATGGTTGTAACAGAGGCAGCATATTGAGCACTGAGAGTTCTTAATGCTGCAACAACCTCAGAATCAGTCATACCAGAAAAATGCATCTCTGCTTCTATCATGGTGTTGACAACCTCATGAGATAAAATGACTGGTTGAGACGGTTCCTGATTCAAATCCAGAATATTAGACGAAATTTTTTCCGTCATTATATCTTTTTGAATAAACAAAAACTAGATCAATGAGTGGTGTGAAAGTTTATTTGAGTATCCGACAGGTGAAAATGGTCTTTTAAACAGCAACTTTCAAATTTTGATAATGTTTAATTTTTCAACAACATCACGCGGATTTGAATCTGCTTCCGCACCGACTGCTAGAGCTAGGCCTTCAACCTTTGCAGGTTTTGTCGGACACGCGTGGCTCCGCACCGAATTGCCAGAGTTAGATCTCTAACCTTTGCTGCTTTTGTCGGACATAGATAACTTCACTTATTCAACTTCAAATCTTTGCAACATCTAATTCGTCAATAACATCAAGCAGATTTAAAACTTCTTCTGCACCGAGACAATAAAGTTCGGCTCCAGCCTTTGCAGTTTTTGTCGGGCACGGGTGGTTCCAACTATTCAACTCTCTACAGCTTCTACTAACGCACCGTTTTAGTTGGTTATCGCTTATTGCGAAAAAAAAAAAAAATCTTACTGAAACTAATTGCGGTTCCTTTTTAATGATGCCAAAAGGGGAAGAAGTTTTAGACATAAATATTTAGATTTTTAACTTTGTTATATATGCTGGAATTATATTTATCTATTACTTAAAAAACTAACGCATATTTTCAGGGGGAGCTTAAGCATTACTGCAAGTCTCAAAATTCTACTAAGTATTTGTCATCATAAAAAATGGGGAGATTGTTGAATCCAAGGTTTCAAGTTTCGTATCTACGTGTAGATTTTGATGATAACAAATGAATTCAAGTCTCAAGCTCAAATTATCTACGCAATGGAGCGAAGCGCACATCAAACATAAAAGAACAAGTCTACAAATGAAGCTCATAGATTATTTTTGTACATCTCTTGATAAAATTGGATTAAGGCTCAAAAATTAATCTTTTCTCATAAAACATTAAATTGCATTTTTTTATGCATGACATAAGCATGATATATGCATGACATCATTAAAAGCTTTAAGTTAGAAAATTATATTTTGCATGTGTATGACATATGCAATGATCTCATTAAAAGCTTTATTTTCAAAAATTATATTTTACATGTGCATGACATATGCAATGATTTCATTCAAAAATTTGAATTTTGAAAATTGAATGACATATGCAATGACTTTATCAAAATTTGAATTTTGAATTTGAAAGATGATTGAGTGGGATTCATTTGCCTATGAATAGCTCACTTATGTTTTGCAAAAATAACAACAACAAGAGTTTACACATTTATTGTTAAGTTTTACATCATTCTTTCAAAACTCTCATTCTCTCTTTTCTAAAATTTTGAACCTTAATTTTTATTCTTTTTGATAGAGATATAGGTTGAGCTGTATTATTTCTATCTCACTCATTGAGGAGTGTACTTTGATAGTCTATCCACTATCAACTCTTGTATTTGTAAGAGAGTGCGTATAACCCTTGTGTGTGTAGAAGGTGTTCTACACGGGGAATAGTTAAATCACCAAGTGTGAGGTGATTGGAAGTGTAGAGAGTGTTCTACACGGATTCTTTGGAGCGGTGCTGCTCAAAAGTGTAATAGGTTTCTATCTCCACCTAAAGGAGATTGACTAGTGAATTCGGGATCCTCAATGGGTAGCTTGAGGCGAGGACGTAGGCAGTGGGGCTGAACCTCGTAAAAATACTGAGTTTGTTTTCTCTTACCCTACTCTTTACATTTTTTACTGTTTTATATTCTGTTTATATTTTATATTGTGTATTTGATTAATAAGTGTTAATTTTTATAATATAACTAAATTCATCCCCTCTCTTATGTAGTCATCTGGGCAACCTAACTAATTTTAAAAAAACAAATAAAAGTAAAAATAATACCTAACATATAAAAATAATAAGCAGCAAAACTATTTATTATAGCAAACGCTTCATTTTCGAACTCCAAGATAAGTTTAGCAATTGCGAGGTCAATTATTGTTTCGGATCGACTGTTGTTTCATTTAGGAAAAACTTATATAACTGAGTTTAATTTTCATTTATATAATTTACAAAGATTTATGTACTTCACCCACATAAAGCCATATGAACTCATATTCTTTCTAAAAGAGTTATTTAAGGGACAAGCTTTAATTTGTGATAATCAAATTTGATAATTATAAAATAAAAATTATTTTCTTCTATATATTTTTTTAATTCTCTTAAATAATATGATTTTTCTCTTTAACTTCTCTTTTAAAGAAATTTAGGTGTTATAACAATAAAAAAAAAAAAATTGTTTTTATTGATGGTTATCAAAATTGGTTGTCAAATGGGTGCTAAGTATCATTTGTCTTTTCAATTTTTTTTTTTTTTTTTTTAACGCGTCTGTTAACAATATCTATCCATTAAAGTATGAAATATATAAATCCTTATGAAAAGTCAGTTTTGTGGATCTTTTCACGGACTTCTGTACATGAGATGACATAATTAAACTGAATTTATGTTAATACAAGAAACGTAAGAATTAAAGAAGGATTGAAAAAAAATTTAGTGATCTATATCTTTCAATTTCACCAGAAAGCTACTTTCTGATAACATGCTCCTCTCCTGATTGTTGATCCACATGTTTGATCCATTTTTTCGCACCTGAACCTGAATTTCCCCCACCGGCCGTCGCTGCAACATGTGCAATATCCAGTCCCATCCCCACCGGCAGAAACACAGAGCGCACGAGATGCTGCGATCCGCCATCAAGAACGCTTCGCCATTTGAAGCTTGCTGCCGACTTCGTACTGGCATTCTTGCACACCAAAACCGCACCACGGCTACTCAGCTTTGCCAGCCTTAGTATTCTTGCGAATTCCTTGCGCCTGCAATCAACCACCATGAAATCTATGCCTATTAGCTCCTCCATCTCTTCCTCCGGTTCTCCGACAATAACTTCCGGTGACATGCCGGCCTCGACCATGCCTTGGGCATACTCCGACCTGGACTGCTCATCGGGGACTATGCAAACATGTCTTCCGCCTGTGTGACGGCTCGCCACCGCTAGGCCAGTACTTGTTGCCATAACTCCACCTTGAGACCATGTCTCCAAGATGAAGTTGGCGTTCCAGCCTGCAGCCATGGCGGAAACAAGCTCTGCCACGCCTGATTCTTGATACAGCTCACACTGCAAATAAAACCCGACCGGAGATTCATCAGATATATATATGGAAAACAAAAAGAAAGCAACTCATCAAAAAAAAAAAAAAAAAGGGAAGGGTCGATGCATTTGCAACAGTACTAGAAAATGTAATTGGAAATTAGTTTCTTACAGATTTAACAGTATCGATGTAGGCCTTCGATGCAGTCTCAGGAGACCAAACTAGCTTCATTTTGTGTTGTGTTTATCTTGATGTCTGGTCTTCGTCGATCGTCTTCTTTTCAAGTTAAGGTTTTGCTTGGTCGTGAAGTAAAGAACTCGGTTCTGGGGATCATATATATGGAGTCCATTAATATGGCGTTTTATTTGAGAGTCTGAGACGCAAAAAGTCGTCTCACATACAGCAAACAGTGTGGTGGACCGTGTTGACAATGACATCCAACGTGTAGATGAGGGATCACATTAATGGATTAGATCAATAACGTTGTTTCTCATAAATACGAACGTGCAACATGATTAACAGGTAATTTCCCGGTTTATATGTTTTCAATTGCCAACTTGAATTAAACGTACCTAGGCCGTAATAATTAAACAAGCTCATCATGATGGACCTTGAGGATTGCCCAAGTATGGTCTTCTCAACCATTAGCTAGCGTTTGCTTGTTAATTTGTACGTTCTATATACGTTCAAATTTATCAACCTTGTCATTGATCGGTTTCTTAAATTAATTGTTGCCTACTCTTTGTTGTTAGTTTAATTGAATTAATTTGTTATATATATATATATATATATATGGACATGAACATATATAAGAGCTAGCATGCATGCAATTCGATTAATATTTAAGATCCTAATTTAGAATTTTATGTACTTTTTTGTACATGTACTTTCTAACTAGAAAAATTAGAATAGCAAAGTATAGTACTGAAAAATATGAAATAAAAGCATCCTATATAGCTATATATATTTTTGTACTTGATATTGGGTAATACTTATATAGTTATAAGATCGACATGACTTCTGGTTCAAGTACTCATGAAATGAATATATATAGTACTTCGTGACATCCTTGTCAAACGTCATATGTACCGGCATTTGCTCCATGTCATGTTTACTTATTACAACGACCATTATTCGAGATTATTCTTTATAATTTGTAATTTTTATTTTTTGAGAAAATTAGCCACTTCATCATGTGGTGGCGAGATAAAGGTGTAACGCGTTTGCACGTATTTTGTAACGTGGAAAAGGACAATATTGGTGGACTATAGTACCGTGCGCTTTGTCAAACATGTGCATGACCGAGATCGATCTGCCCCAATATTTTATTTATTTTTTATTTTTTATTTGTTTACTTAAATTTTGTTTGATAAGAATTGGTCCAAAATCTTTGTCACCCCCCCAAGTCGCATCTTCACCATCCAAATCAATGAGTCATGATCATAAGAGCATGGAATATATTATACAAGCATAGACTTTCTTCGTCGCGTTCTGTCCACCGGAGGAGAAAGAAAGAAAATAGATCATCCTCACTTTTTCAGAACCGTACGTGTGAAAGCCAAATATGAGTCTGGCTGCCTTCCAGCGTGGTTTTTTTTTTTATATGTTAAATTTATTTTATAATAAAAATAATTTTATAATCTAATATATTATATCAAATTATTAATTTTCAAGTTTACTTTTATAAAATATTTTTGTTATTAAAACATTTATTTTTAGTATATAGTCATAACCTTATCATTTTATTTTATTTTTGAGAGGATAACCTTAACCTTATCAAATTTTAATAAATAAAAGTTATTAAAACAAGAACAGAAAAAGATATTGAAAGTACATGACCCATGTAGCATCTAGAAGCAAAATTATAGAGCACAACAAATATAATCAGTATTATGTTTCAAAAAATCATAATATTACGAATTGCTAAAACACCATCAAAATGTAATATATGGATGGTGGAGATATTCTTAGGACTAATATGTATATAAGAAAATACTAAATAAAAAATAAAATAAATAATAATTGAAGATATGTATATAAATTAAAAAGAACTAAATATAAAATTAAAAAAATGGAGGATTTAATTCTGTGGGTAAAAGACAAAGAAAGCCAAAATCCCAAATTATCAAAATCCATCGAATTACGAAATACTGTGTGATATATATTTCAAAAACTTGGTTTTGGAGCTTTATCTTTCTATTATTGTAATCCTCAAGTTTTTTTCTTTCTCTAATAAAATTAGAAAACAATCATCTTTTTTTTTTTTAAAAAAAAGAAAGAATTATAATTGAAACAAATTAAATGTCCAACACTTTGACTTTTTGGCGTGGTAATTGGTAATTATATATTGAAAGTTTATAATTAATTAATTTGTTGTACTGTTTTTTCTAGCATCTTTTGAAAAGGACATTGGTTTCCTACTAAAACCATGATAATTAATTTTAATGAGGTCAACTTTATTCTGAAACTTATGTAAATCATGTATCTCGCTTGGATTTGGAGATGAGATGAGTTTAGATGAGTTTGGTTTATTTTTTAATATTATTATTATTTTAAAATTTGAAAAATGTGTGTTGGGATTTGAAAAAGGTGTATAAAAATTTGTGTTTTTTATAAAAAATTATAAAAATATAATGATGAAATGAAAATGAGTTAAAATAAGTTGAGATAAGTTGAACTCGTCTTCGAATACAAACGAGGCCTAAATATTTTTTCTTTTGTTGGACAACTCATAGCCAGCTGCCTGCCCACATATATATATATATATATATATGTATATATATATGTGTGTATGTGTGTGTGTCAGTGTGTGTGTGTTAATTTGTATATATAGAAAATGTTATGTCATGTATCGGCCAATGGTAGTCAACAAAAACAATACTACCACATATTATTGCAGCCATATCAATCTTGTCTGGAACTGACAGCATCCTAACAAATTGTCCGAGAATAAAATTAGAAAGTTTTATCATTACACGTCAGCAATGATGATAATTAAACATTGACATTATGTGACTAAAAAGAAAAATGAAAGTTAAATTACTTATTTGGCACACATATTCTAACTTTAATTAATCCTATATAAATTCTTAATCAAAGAGTAATTATCATGTTCATGGATGTCAAAGGGACGATATTTATCGTATCTGCGTATTATTGGAAATAGGAGTGTTCATCCGGGTTTCGAATTTGAGAATCCGGAATCCAGATTTAAAATTTTCTTAAACTTTTTTTTAAAAAAATTTCAAAAATATTCAAAAATAAATAAAATTTTAAATCGGACCACGTGCAATCTGACCCGGATGAACAGGCATAACTGAAACATCATTTGATGAAGGCATCTGATGTTTGAGCCATCGTATCCTATTTTATCCCGAATCTGCTTTTTTTTTTTTTTTATTTATTTATTTAAAAAAGAATATCAAAAGCCGTGCACAAAGTTGGGCCAAGAGTTGGGCTTAGGTAGTTTGCTCTTTCGAATATAACTAATTAACTATGCAGCGGCCCAGCCATTTCTGCTTAAGATTCGATAGCTACAGGTCTCGCTCAAAACTTCCATCGAACACCTAGCAATCTAGGGCTGACTTCGATTACATTAACCTTCACTCTAATACACGTGGTAAAAGCTCAGGAGCCTTTTGGCACACGTCTCACCGAGTCACCGACCCAACTTTAGCTCCTTCCCTTTTTCATTTCGAAGCCTTCGTTCTGCTTGTTCATCGTCGCAGAACGCAGAGAAGTGAGAACACCAAGATAATGCAACGCTTCAAATCCTCCCTTCGGTACCCCAAAATCGCTTCATATAGTTTCGTATCAAAACGGTTCTCTCACCTCGAAACCGCCGGGCCCCTGGCCTCGCTCCTCAGGTCCCGCTCTGTGGTCCGCTTCCGAGGTCCTGACACTTTGAAGTTCCTCCAAGGCCTGCTGACGAACGATGTGCGGAGGTTCGGTGAACCTCTGGGCGAGAGAACCTCGACCTTGCCCACGCCCAATTTGCCCGTCTGGTCTGTCCCGCCCATGTACGCCGCGCTCTTGACCCCTCAAGGAAGGTTTCTGTACGACCTGTTCTTGTACATGCCGCCGAGGCCCGAGGCCAAGCTCGATAGGAACGGTTCCGGGCCCGGGTCGAACTCGGACGAGTCGTTCCAGCTGTTTGCGGATGTAGATGCGACTGTTTTGGATGAGCTCTTGCAGACCTTCAGGAAGTGAGTTAATCGAATTTTCACTCATCTTACATTATTTTGCGTTATTTCTCAAGTAGGTTTTATAAATAATATTACTAGGAAT
Organism: Platycarya longipes; assembly: GCA_036559045.1. Lineage (NCBI taxonomy): Eukaryota > Viridiplantae > Streptophyta > Magnoliopsida > Fagales > Juglandaceae > Platycarya > Platycarya longipes. The sequence continues at coordinate 9,129,229 of CM071799.1, read as the reverse complement.
CTCACCAAGTGAGTTTTGTAAGTTATAGCATCAATTTGCGACCATGAATGGTTAATTTCATAATTTTGGCTTGAAAATAGCAGTTATTTATGAAATAAAAGAATGTTGTATTCGAGTCGGCAATTGTTAAGATTGGTTTATTTTCCTAAATTGGATGGTGAATTCGGAAGAGTAGAATCGTAGTTAGATTACAGCTGAATTTGTGAACTTCGAGTGCACATTTTGCTTTTGAACTATAAGGAGTTCGGTTTTCTTTTAAAGAAACAGGTTTAGTTCTTAAGAAGTCGTAGATTACTAGTTAGATTAGGTCACAATAAGTCATGAAGCATGTCCCAGCATGTGGTAGGTCACTTGAACACAATGAAATATGGGGGAGCTATTGTTTCGCCGTGGAAAGCAATATCCTCCAAGTAAAGATCCTAAATTTAGATGGTTGGAGATCAAGAATCATTTTTGAATGGAAATGATTCTTCCCTATTAGAAAGGTCATCGTTTGTGTATTCTTTGAGTGAATTTTTATTAGCTGATACATCAGAGTCATTCAAGCGACACTTTCTTCTAGGGTACTACACCATAGATTCCTCTAGCTATTTTCCTAGTTGCAGAAATTTGGCCTCTAACCCGTCTTATGAGACTTGGTGCTGCCTGTGTTGTGTATGACCAACTATGGTTCACTGTTTGACCAGGCAGTCACTGCAATTTCTTTGGATAAGTATGAAAATGGGAAGTTAATTAGGAGGGAAAGAATCATGGGAAACACAGTTTTCGGATCCAGTCCCAACTCAACAGACAAAAGGATCCTCTGTCGCTAGAAAATTGATGTTTGTTTTATTTTTGATCCACCAATATGTCTTGCACTTCCTTCTAAATATGCATAATTGTGACCGAAAACAAGAATAAGTTAGTAATCAGTTTCATTTTTTGCACTTATTCTATAAGATATGTGACCAACCACCTAGACAGCACTGGGACAATTACAGAGGCTTTCCTATGTGGGTGAACGACCATTCTTTTCCTGCTCTTTTTATTTGCTTAATCTGTAATAACAAAGCCACTAATACTTATAAAAAAAAAAAAGGCAAAACAAAGCCAGTAATATCCTTTTGTGGAACCCATTGGGCGCTTTTTATTTTTGTCAATATAAGCTATTAAATTTATGCATTTGCATAATTTCTATTTGAAAATCTTGTGCAAGCAGATACCGATTGAGGTCTAAGGTTGAGATTGAGAATGTCGCAGAAGAGTTCTCTTGCTGGCAGCGTTATGGTGGGAACCTTTCTGAAAAGTCGTCATCCGCAGAAGAACCGGAGGCTGTCAGTGTTGGGTGGGGTGGTGGTGTTGATCGCACTGGAGTGTCAGCTTCACGTGGAGTTAATCTTGGATGGCAATGGTTTAAGGATCCCAGATTGGATTCTCTTGGTTTCAGGGGGATCTTCCCATTGAACACGATGCGTGAGTTTCTAAGCTTTTACTGCTCCTGAGATCTGCATATGTTTACGGTATCAAATGTGTCCAAGGGCTTGTGATGACATCATGATAACTTGACAGACCCACTTACTGAATAAGCTGCATAAATATTTTCCTTTTGTGCCTGTTGCAGCACCTTTGGTTGAGGCTGACAAAGAAACAGATGAACAGAATTATCTACTCTGGAGGTTGCAGAAGGGAGTTGCAGAAGGCTCGACTGAGATTCCAAAAGGTAGATTTTTGTTTTCTCCTTGAGGTTATGGTCGAGTTTTTGCAATATTTTCCTGAACTTTTTTTCCGATCCTGGAACTGAAATCTAATTGATTTTTGTATCCGGCCCTTCACCCTTTCAACTGCTATGGCTAGTAACATGTCGGCATTTTGTAGCTGTAATCATGACATGATTATTTGCCTAGTTTTTCTCTTTTCAGTTTTGATAAAATTCTCTCTCTCCATATCTGTTTTTTGTACAAATATCACACACACGCATATCATGTGCGTTTTGCTGGATAGAAATCATGGAGTTCTTATTATCATTTCTAGGAGAGGCAATTCCACTTGAATACAATCTTGCGGGTCTGAATGCAATAAGCTTTGACAAAGGGTGCTATGTGGGCCAAGAGCTTGTTGCTCGTACACATCACCGGGGTGTCATTCGCAAGCGTGCAGTTCCTTTAAGGTTTCTCAGTGGTAATGGAGAAGGTAAATATTCCTCCCTCATCTGAAATCTTGCCCCTTTTTTCCCCTCCCTGGTCCTGGTATGATGACCCAAACGTTTCATTCCCATTCCTAAGAGGTGGAGCAGAAAGTCGCTCCTGGTTTGGAAGTGAAGGACGATGCCTCCCACAAGAAGGTTGGTACGGTGACAACTGCACTAGGGTGTCGTGGGCTGGGACTTCTGCGGTTGGAGGATGCCTTCAAAGGATTGGGTGCATTGACTGTACGAGGACGCGAGGATGTGAAGGTGGAGGCTATTAGACCAGATTGGTGGCCTGCTGAATGGTTTCAAGAGCATCAACAGCACAGTGCTGTTGCTTAGAGTAGTCATCCTGTCTTGGCGAGTATGCTGATGGCCGTGAATCTTCTTCCAAGGAAACCTCGTAGCTCTTCAGTTTTTTTCCCTTATTCTGAGAAATAAAATGAGGCCGTTCTTTATTCTTTATTGCCAGAAAGAAAGAGAAATTTTTTGTAGAAACCCTGATTTGCATATTTATTCCTCAAAGAACATTTGAAATTTAGCGAGGGGAAATAGAGAGAATGTTGTGGGTTTCTACCTTTTCTCAATGTTTACCTTTTCTGTACAGGCTTCATCCAAAGTTTTCTAATTTTGTTAAACTTCTAATATATGCCTCTTGATTGCATCAAAGTAAAGAATCAATGACTTCAAGTTACAGATTTAGATAGTTGGAGAACTGTAGTCTTTCTTGGGCCAATAGACACGATTAGGTTTTTCACTTGTTAAAGACCATGCACCTCAAGAATAAGAAACTACTTAAGAAATTGTGACGTTGTAATAAGAGACCCAGCGGCTCTGGGTCAAATGACTCAATAAACATGGTCAACCCACCACAACCATGTGGACAAGCTTGATGATTCAACTATTTTACATGTCTGGTTTTTTTTTTGCTTAAGCAAGTTGAGTATATTAGATAAATTAACGGATTACGAGATACAAGTTCTAATAGAGTGGGAGTCTCCTACAACTCTAAAAAGTCAATACACAATAAAACACAAAAAAAAAACCAAATGAAAGACTTCCAAAAGAAGGGCCGTAGAACTAAAAATGACTCCTATCCATAATCCAAATAAAGGGAGGAACTGCTTAAAGACAATTTTAGGCTGCAGCAAGAAGTTACAGTGGTGAGGTGTGTATTGCACTGTATTAATCTAGGCAGACTGGGAGGGACTTCCGTTTTTACTTTCGCTTAATTTTCGATTAGAGGAAGCAAGAGCATATAGAGGCTAGAAACAACATCGAATCATCGACAGAAGACCCATGGTGGAGGCGGCGTATGTACTACACGTGCCGTTTGAGAAGGGGAGTAGGCGGCCTAATTAGGGATATCAGGTGCTGCAGAATCCACCGGAAGGGCGTGTGGACCACAAAGCCGTTCTAGGACGCTGTTACTCCCGTGCAACACGCACGACAAGAGCCGTCGTGTGGCACACGCACTCATCGAAACCGCAAAGTCATTCCCTTGACTGGAAGATCGACGGCTGTAAAGGCTTATTGGGTGGCGCGTGTGGGTCATTGAGGGCCAATAAGCAGTAGATCGGCAAGGAATAGCTCCGATAGAAAATTTGAGTAAAAACTGGCAGAAAACAGTAAAAAAAAAAGGCAACAAAAAAGTAAGGAAAAGGCAAAATAGGGGGGAGGAGGTGGTCGGAGCCAAAGCTCCAAGCCATCCCTGCTCGAAGGAGGAGCCGAAATGCTGTGAGTTGTTGCTAGATATCGCCAATGGGGGAGAATAAGAGAGAAGCTCTTGGGCTCTATTCCTGCTAACCTCTTACACGTCTGGTTGCTTGTAATGCTGTGGAGGCTTGTGGGGTGGCGCGTGTGGGTTATTGAGGGCCGGTAAGTAGCAGATCGATGAGGTATAGCTCTAAGAGAAAATTCGGGTAGAAACTGGCAGAAAACGATAAAGGAGAGGCAATAGAAAAGTAAAGAAAAAATAAAAGAATGAGAGGAGGTGGCCGGAGCCAAAGCTCCGAGCCACTCTCACCTGAAGGAGGAGCTGAAATGTTGTGAGCTGTTGCTAGGGGTGTAAAAAGACCGAACCGGACCGGCGGACCGGACCGGACCGGTTGTCCCGGACCGGGACCGGACCGGACCGGGACCGGTTGGATTCCGGTCCGGTCCGGTCCAAAAAATGTATGGACCGAAAAATTCCGGTCCGGTCCCGGTCCAGGGAGTTCATCCCCCTGGACCGGACCGGACCGGACCGAATCCATAGTGTTTTTTTTTTTTTTTTTTTAATTTTGATTTTTAAATATATGTATATATAAATAATAATATATAAATTTTAATATTAATATTAATATATATTAACATATTAATATACAATATATACTCTTATAATATTAACATATTATGATTTATAGTAGACTAGTAGTTGACTAGTTATAGTATAAAAATATAAATTATAGTATATTTAGATAAAATATTAGTAATAACTTATAAGTAATAAGTATATTATTATTATTTACTATATTATTACTAATTTATTACTATTTACTAACATATAAATATATAATATATTAATATAAATTGTAATAGTGTTATTACTAATTAGTTATAATTTATTAACATATACTAATGTAATAGTATTATTAGACTATTAGATTATTAGACTATTAGTTATAGTTTACTAACATATTTAATATTTAATATTAACTAACATATTAATATATAATATATACTCTTATAATATTAACATATAAATAATAAGTGTATTATTATTATTTAATATATTATTACTAATTTATCACTATTTACTAATATATAAATATATAATATACTAATGTAAATTGTAATAGTGTTATTACTTATTAGTTATAGTTTATTAACATATACTAATGTAATAGTATTATTAGACTATTAGTTATAGTTTACTAACATACATAATATTTAATATTAACTAACATATTAATATATAATATATACTCTTATAATAATATTAACATATAAATAATAAGTGTATTATTATTATTTAATATATTATCACTAATTTATCACTATTTACTAACATATAAATATATAATATACTAATGTAAATTGTAATAATGTTATTATTTATTAGTTATAGTTTATTAACATATACTAATGTAATAGTGTTATTAGACTATTAGACTATTAGTTATAATTTACTAACATACTTAATATATAATATATACTAACATATTAATATATAATATATACTTTTATAATATTAACATATTATAATTTATAGTAGTTAAATTTGGGCCAAAAAAATATTTGATCATTGTAGAATTTTAGATTAAATTTAGCCCATTAAATCATATGGGGCACCCCTGGACCGGACCGGACCGCCCCTGGACCGAATTGGACCGGACCGGTATGGACCGAACTCCTGTTCGGTCCGGTCCAGGGTGAGAGAATTCTTGGACCGAATGGAATCGGTCCACAAATTTCCCGGACCGGACCGGACCGGACCGGACCATTTACACCCCTAGCTGTTGCTGAAAATCGCCGATGGGGGAGAATGAGAGAGAAGCTCTCGGGTTCTATTCCCGCTAACCTCTTACACTTCTGGTTGTTGGTAATGCTCTTATTTTTGGTCTAACATCAATTATGAATGAACACATTAGCATTTGGCACCAACACTTAGTGGGGCAATGGTCACAAATAAATTTCTTCAACGTATGAGAAACTATATATATGTATATATATATTATATATCATATGGATGAAATAATTAAAGTTTCTTCCAATTCCTCGTCATAGATATTATTTTTCACAAATTATACATGAGAGGAACTGCAGTAATCGAGAATCAGCAATATGGGGCCTACATTCGCGAACGACTGCTACTGCTCTTAGCGATCTCATCCAAGACCGCAACAAACAGATTCATGTGAATATGAGCGTACACATGTCCATACCCTTTACTTCCCACCGACTCCTCATTTAACCTTAATGCAACATTGACCGTCTCCTCCGCACTATCGTGCGCTGAGTCAGTAATCCCCCTCTCGACGACTTCCTTAGCTGTCACCTTAGCCGGTGTTAAAAACAAGTGGCGCCGAGTCATCGGAGTAGGAAAATACTCTAACAATAAAAAAAATTACACAAAAAAAATTTCACAATTTGACGTGACTTTATACGATTTATCAAATTATAAAATTACTTTTATTGTAAAACATATTTAATAAATCAGATAAAACCATATTAGTTTGTAAAATGAGTAGTGCTACATCCTCTGCGAGATATAGCCAGCCCAATTTTGTCCTGAGAAGCATTTTTTTTTTTTTATATTCTTAAATGTTTTTTTTAAATTCACGACATTATTAAATAATAATTTTTTTAATCACCAAGTAAAAAAATTATTATTTTTTGCATTGAAATTTAATAGAGAGATTTGATAGAGTGGTTTAACATTTTTCTTATAAAATTATTTTTGTATAATCCTTTTGTGGAGATTAATATAATCTCAACTCAACTCATCTAATTATTAATTTTTTTCAAATTTTCACACAATATAAAAAACAAATCAAAAATTTCAAATTTTAAAATAATAATAATATTAAAACATAATATTCTAATAATATTTTATTCAATTTTTAACTTTCATATCAATTTATCTTATCTCATCTTATTTCATTTCATCTCATCTCATCTCAATTTACTATTTAAACGGGATTTTTTCACACGTACCAGTAATATCATTAGTTTGCTCAGAAGGATATAACTATAAATAGGACCAGCTTCAACAAGAGTAGACAGATTAATGGTGTCCATCATTAGGTTATTATCTTCAGCAACTCCCATGAAATAGACACAAAAGTAGGCCATTAAGAAATGTCACTACAACTGCTTAGCTCCTCAATTACGGCCTCGATGTTTGGCCTGTGGTCGGGGTGCTCGTGGATGCACATCAGTGCAATTTCTGCCAACTTAGTTGCCTCAGATTCAGAGAAATTTACCTTCAGATTTGTGTCGATAAAATCTTGAAATCTATAAGATTCAGCTGCCAATTTTATTGAGTTGGTGACATTCTGCTTACCGGAAAGAACTTGGAGGATAATTACTCCAAATGCATATATGTCACTCTTCTCAGTGAAGCGACCGGTGGTAATGTATTCAGGAGCTAGGTATCCCATGGCAGCACTAATTTTAAGAACCGAGAAGATAATGTCATCAGCAAGAATCTTAGGAAGGCCAGAATCTGAAATCAATGGATTGAACTGCTGATCAATGAGAATCTTCTCCACCGATATGTTTTGGTGAATTATGGCAGGCTTGTTTTCTTTGCTGCTATGTAAATACCCAATCCCTGGTCATAAAAGTACAACACAATATCAAAATAAGCAACCATATATTTTGAGGTCTAGTGATTCTGCATAGAATAGAGTCTCACTTGATTGGTTTTCTTAAACTAAATTTGTATTTCGAGATTCAGGGCTGAGATCAGTTAATAAAAAAATACAAGAAATAAGTGTGCACTTACACACCTTGTTAAAATATGAAGTTTTAACATTTTGGCAGCGCCTCTAAAGAGCAAAACATCATCTAAAATCAGGACATAAAATGAAGAGGCACTTGAAGAAATGGACAGGATCAGGCTTAAAACTCCACGACATCTATTCTGTAATAACGTGTCATGATAATGCAACTCACTATTATGGAAACTGGGATTCCCCCCCCCCCAACAAAAAAAAAAGGTCGTAACAAATTTGTATTAATAGCAAAATCGTAATAGCAATTAAATCTCCAAGTGACACGTACAGCAAATGATATGGGGCAAAGATATTCATCAACAGATGCAGTCAAAGCATTTGTGTTGATAAATTCTCAAATTAATAGACCTATAACTAACCTACTAATATTATTGAGAAGAGAAAAGCTTCAATCAGAAACATTAGATTTACACCACCCAATCACAAGTTGATACATAAGCAATTATTTAAAACTGAAACAAGCTTGGCTGCAGTGAATCCGTAGCCACAATTCCCTTTTCCCCTTGTTCAGTTTTCACCCTCCCTCTCTCTTCCTCTCAGAACACCATAAACACAAGGGAAAGCACGAAAACGCTCTCAGACCTCAAAACACCATAAACCACAAGGGAAAGCATGAAAGTAACGGATGAAGGGGTGAACATAGTCCCGTCTCCTTTCTTTTCAAACAAACCCATTTTGGCAAACTCAGATGCAAGCTTTCTGCAAACTCAGATGATCCCGTGTCCTCTCTCTCTCTCTCTCCCTCTCTCTCCCTCCCTGTAATGCTCAAGTTGCCTGAGAGCGTTTTAAAGGAGAAGAAGCTTAAAAAAAACTGCTTTGGCCTGAGGAGAGAACGATAGCACGAGGGGGGGGAGGAATCGGAGAAAACTGGTTGCTACAATTCGAAGGAGAGACAGAGGAGAGGGGGGGGAGGGGGATAAATGGGTGAAAAGTGAAAACTGGGAAAAGGAATAGGCGAAAGAAATCTAGATGAAGTAATAGGTGGAAATGGATTCATTGTAGCCAAGCCTATTTCACTTTTAAAGAAATGCTTATGTGTCAACTTGTGATTGGGTGGTGTAAATGTAATGTTTTGCACCTGTTTCTGATGCCAGCCTCTCTATTGAGAAATGTACATCATGACCATGAATGGGAAAACTGAAGAAATACGCACATCATATCCAATTGTAACTGTCATTTCCTTGGACTAGGATTACCTATCAACCCATCAGCATCGAGATACAATGCAGCATCATTGCAACAGATTTGAGAATAATGTGATGAATAGAAATCACTGACCTTTTGCAATGCCATTGATGATAGAAACCCTCTTGGACCAGTTGAGAGCTAGGTTGCTTCCATCATCCAAATCAAGATATCTGTCTAGGTTACCATTTGGAGCAAAATCATATATGAGAAAACATTCACCCCTGCTCCTTGAGCAACAGAAACCTCTCAGCTGAACAAGGTTTTCATGTCTCAGTGAGGTTAATAATTTCAAACCCTTCACAAACTCTGCTTCCTCAGACTTACAGCTAGTCACATTAATGCTTCTAATAGCTACAATAGAGCCATCTCTAAGAACTCCTTTATACACAGCTGAGAATTTGCTCTTTCCCAGTAAATTTACCTCAGAGAAGTGCTGGGTTGCAGACTCAACCTCTTCCACGTTGAACCTAAAGTAACTTAGATAATCGTGAGGAGATCCAATGCCATTTGGCCCATTTCGGCCATCAGCCAAAGGGTCCCATCCGTTGGAGTACTCAAGAATTACTAGTGGAGAGGCACTATTCGCGTAGAACTTAGTTTGGTCAGTGCTAAGTCGATCATCAGAAACATCAGATATGGTCCCGATCTTTTGTTTCTTTCGGCGGTACATGATAATGATCAGAAATACAGCCCCCGTCAATGTGACAGTGACTATAATAACCCCTGCAACTACTGCAGCCTGTGGCAATTTTGTTGACATTGAGCAATGCGTCTGGCTGCAATGATCTCCAAAATTTGCGGGCCGAGGGTTGGCTACTGGAGAAGTATAATTTATGCTTGGTCCAAGTTGATCAACATTGACTTTATCATCATCAAATGCAGTGCAGACTCGCACTGCAGAAAACCCAACTCCACATAAACCTGGATTGTTCCCACACTGCAACCCTTCATTTAGTCTCCTGAAAGCTTCATTTTCATATATCAAACTTATAATCAGTATAGATCAGTCAACAACAAAGTTAAGAAAGAAAATGGAAGGGAGTATCCAAATGAAATTTTTTGAGTGAACATGAGTGGGGATGGAAGAAATAGACATACCAGAAGGGACAACTCCGGAGAGAGAATTGTTTCGGACATCTAGAAATTTCAACTGTAAAATATCCGCCAGACTTGCTGGGATTCCACCAGAGAAGTCATTAAAGCTCAAATCAAGCCTTCTTAGCATCCCCAAGTTCCCTAAGCTTGCAGGAATTTCATCCACTAGTCTGTTGTCTTGCAAGGCAAGAACATTTAACCTCTTCAAGGAACCCATCTCTGTAGGAATCTTCCCCGTCAGCTGGTTACAACATAGCTGTAAAACTACAAAACAGAGAAGTTTTTTTTCAATTAAGCAGAGTTTAAGGACCAAAGTCCTGAAAGCAATACATCTTTGATTCCCATTTTTTATTGACATCTTCGTACAACAACACTAAATTCCTAATCTCATTGCCCATTCAGTTGTTGCGGAAATCTTGGAAAGGAAATGACGTATTAAACGAAAAAGTCGTATCAGTTATAAAACTTGCCTTTTGGTGATAAATAATAACACAAAACATGCAAATCGAAGTCTTTTCTTTTCTTTCGCGTAGTTGCCTTTGTGAAGAAATGTGAACTAAAGGTGGCCAAGATGCAGATATTAACCATCTCACTTGATCAAAACAAAGACAACCAGATGAATAACTGAAAAGAAACCTCCACCCCATCCGACAGAAAAGAAGAAAACAAAAATGCCATAATAATCAACGAACTTAGTTCTCCATGAGGCCTTCGATCCAAAAATAAGCAACGAAACCACATGACATATAACAATTCACTAACACAATAATTATGCACAATTTGGAACCAGAGCAAAAAATAAAAGAACAAAAAACTCAAAATGCCACACCAACATGACATTTACCCGCATCTAAGGGGATTCTTTCATTTTTTTCTGAAACCAAAGAACTTCAATCGAGATTTTGAAATTCATGTCTTCCTTCCCTCTGTTTCTCCGCAACGCGTCAGCCATACGTAAATCAATTGCAAAAGAACACCCAAAAAGAAGAAACAAAAGATACAGATTATTGAGCAAAACCGGAACTTTTTCCCATGAAACAAACCACTGACCTTGAAGACTACTCATCTTCCCTATCTCATGCGGTATACCACCAGATAGATTATTCACATTGAGATAAAGATCAGTCAGCTCAGTTAGATTGGAAATCTCTTTGGGTATCTCTCCGGACAAATTGTTGTAATGCAAGTACAACCCCGACAAGCATTTTAGCTCGGCCACGGCTGCCGAGACCTTGCCTGAGAGACCCTTTCCCTGCAATGAAATGTTGGCCACTTTGCGATGCTCGTTGCACGCCACCCCCTCAAATGAGCCACTGCAGTGGTCATCCTCACCGGTCCACGACTGCAAGAACTTGTTCTCTGGGTCCAGTGAAGACTTCAACTCGAGAAGAGCTCTCAGCTCTGCATTTCCACGAACAGGTCGTAGAGTATAAAACGTGAGCAAAAGAGGTAGAGAAATTAGAAAGTGAAGGAAATCCATTCCGCTTTAGTTGTAGAACAATCTTTTGCTCTGTTTGGCCTATCCCAAGAAACCCATATTTGTTCTGGAACTCCGGGAGTATTCTTCCAATTCTTTGTCTCCGTCTGCCACTGACAGAGCTTCTTCCCTCCTTTAATTTCTCTATCCAGAATTTTTGTACTCTTCCGGGAAAGAACGGGCAGAAAGATTCGTAAACGTTGTCCAAAGGGTAGAATTTAAAAATTTACTACAACTTCTGTACTTTACGTTGTTGGGCTACAGATGGGTTCACATATGGATTCGTAAAGAGACAGTTGAAGAAATTTACTACTACACGTCGCTGTTGGACGCATTTAAATCGGCGATTCAGATCAAAGACGACGTGGTGGATAAAGGGTCCTACACGATAATGAGGAGCAACTTTGATTTGAAATTAGTGCTCAAGAAAATGGGCTCCAGCCGAAGCCTCCAATGTCAACAAGTTTACAGTAGTCAAGAGGTGACGCTCCATTGGAGCGAAACATTAAAACCGATGACGATGAGGTGTGGACATTGCCTTTAATGCTTGAGCCATTTCACATTGGAAGCATTTTCATGAATCCCACCTTCACTTAATACTTAAGACAAACTTGTATAAAATAAAAAAATAAAATAAAAATACTTAAAGACAAACCTATGTTGCATTAATTTTCTGTGTGATAACAAGAATTACTCATCTCTGATTCAAATCATGTAAAGCACTTTGAGCTATTAGCAATATCCATATCAACTGTTTTACCAACTTCGATAATTTTAACAAATTATGAATTCTAAATTATAAATCTTCCTCCATTTTAGTTTTTAGATTGCATCAAGGCAAGTTTGACATTAAACTCAAACGAAAACATTATAAACATTATGCACTGAGTCGTAAATCATTACTTATTCTATAGATTTTTTAACAGATGAAAAGATACATACTATAATATCATGTGAAATTATTATTTATCTCAATGGTTTAAAATGGTTTAAAATAATTACTTATATTGTATTCTTATCAATCGTAAAGATCGATAGAAGAATTGGGATCCAACCTTAGATTTCCAATAATGTTGTCTCATAACTTGTTATGTATGAGGCCTGAGGGAACAGTTCGGAAAGTCAAAATGGTACCCAACGATTATGGTATAGGATATGAATTGTTTCAATTTCTTATTACAAACCCCACATTTTTATTCTAGACATTCTTTCTCTAGTTTGATTTTAGTAGTCTACTTCAATGGTTGGAAACCTAACTTTGGCGCCCAGAACATGGCCTGCCACATGGGTTTGACTATGTGTATAATTTGATTGGACAATTATGTTTTGGTTGACTCTTGTCTGTATTAATACTCGTGTTGTTCTAGTAAACGTAATCAATTGATCAATCATAAATGTTGTTGGAGATACTAGGAATTCCAGTCAAAATTTTTCATTTACACATAATTCAAAGAAAGATTAATGATTTAATTATAAAAAGATTTTATTATAAAATAAATTTAATGTATTATATAAAATTATATTAATTTATAAATTTACTTTTAACAATAATTCTGATGCTCAAATAATATATATCCATGATTCAAGGGAGAATAAATGCTTAAAGTATTTACATTGATTTCATCAAATAATTCATCAAACATATATTTGATGATTTATGCTAAAATAATCTCACATTAGTCTCATCAAAATATATTTTTCTAACTTTAAATTACAGTAAAATAAAGAGATCTTTCAAATATAAAAGCTTATTGCTTACTCATTATTCTATTTATTTACTATATTTTATTTTTATTTATTTTTCCTTTCTTTTTATTTATTTTTCCTTTTTTAAAAAAAATTATTATTATATTATTATTTTGATGAGTTTAATAATAAATTTAATATAGAATTAAGATAAATATAATATGTATATTTTATTAAATATATATTTCTTATTAAATTTTAATAAATTATTTGATGATACCAATATAAATATTCTTATACTTTAAAAATAGAAGAGGGTAGCCAAGGACAAAAAACACCACTCTTCCACTCCTCGGATTCCCTCGGATTCCACTATCTATTTTAGACAGCAGACAACATTATGAGATTTTTGTCTTTTCAAAGGTTAAATGATTCCACCATTTCTAATTTAAAACATACACAATAAAAAATAAAAAATAAAAAATAAGTGGTTGTGGTACCCACAATCATGACGTACTGATATTGTCATGCATGCACCCTACGTATCGAACCTTTAGAAAAAAGAAAAATGTCAGATGTAATCATGGAATTGTAAGCGACGTGTAGTCACTTTGAAAAAAGTAAATATATATGAGACCTACGTGAAGAAGTTAACTTTTTTTTTTTTAAAACGACTGCACTCCATTTACAATTCCACGACTGTATGTAGCATTACCCTCAAATTAATAAATTAAAATTTCCTTCCTAAAGGCAATAGGAACTTCTCTTTGAAATGTTGCCCAAAAGAATAGCTCAGGGGCAACTTTTTATGGAGGGTTTGAAACCAAATTTTTTAAAATTTTTTTAATCACTTATTATTATTAATATTATTATTTATTTTATTAATATTATTTATTAATATTATTTATTATTTATTATTATTTATAAATATTTTCAAATACTTTCAACACTCAAACGCAATCTTAAGCCACGATTCTCCAAGTTATTTTATTTTATTTTTAGGCCACGATCCTCCAAGTTGATTTGCTCCGTACTTTATAACCTCTGATATCTATATCATTTTGATCCTCGAGGTTGCCCTTTTTTTTTTAAGGAATTTTGCGTGAAAATTAAGCATTGATTTTTTATTTTTTATTTTGGTTTAAGAAAATGTCAGCATTCATTAATTTATTCATCAAGAAAAATTTATATTCATGAGATAGTGTGGGAATATTTTCATATTAATCTTTTGAAACCCTACTAATATACTATTAAATTGACATAAACTTCACAGTTATTGATCTTTTATACAGGTAAACATTTAAGATACAACGTTCTATTTAAATAAAAAATCGACTTCATCCTTTATAAAAAGCAGGGTTGGCTCCTTTATTAAACCACTTTGATAATTGCTTAAAACTTTCTAATGAAAGAAAACTCTAAAAAAAAGTTTAAAATAGATTTTTTTTTTAAAAAGAAAAAAATATTTAATTAAAAATATTAATTAACTCAATATAAAAATATCAAAAATATTAAATAAATATTACATATGACATTATTAATTAAGGATATTAGTTGAAAACGTAATAGGGATTATTTTTAAATAAAAATCCAATGTAAAAAATAAAAAATAAAAATAAAAATATTTAATTTTACTTTTTTTAAAAAAAAAGATCTGAATCAGAGTTTTAGCTTTAAGACCTCTAACTTATTGAATCGGCCCTAATTAAAAAAAAAAATGATTTAACTTCTAAAGGTACAATCGTCTAAGAGTGGAACACCCCTTTTTCATTTTTACCATATAGTAAGGATGGATTTAACCAAGCATTTCACATTACCTCTAAAATAATAAAAGGCAGATTTGAAGAAAGGATAAATAATGGTCCGTAATCCTTATCACAAAGAAGTGGTGCCATTCAATCGACCCATAATTTAGCTTTATGAAATCTCGCCACCATTTGCGACATGATTGAGAGTAAGAAAACGATAAAATAATAATAATAATAATAATAATAATAATTAAAGAAAAATGTAAGACTTAAAGGACAGAATTATAAAATCATTTTTATATGTTTTTTTTTTTTTTGTCTCCATTTAGATATTGAATTCAAGAGTTTTTAAATCCCCGTGAAAAGAAAAAAAGGGAAAACAAAATACAACTAATAGGAAGAACCCTTTGTAATTGCTCTGACGCCTGACCATACGCGATAAAATTCAAATACATATTTCAAATGTCTTGCTTTTGGTGTTCACTTTTTAAATCTTGATAATCTAACTAATTCATGTCAAATATTATAAAAGATCTCTCTCATATCTTTTAATTGAGTAATGATATCGGTATAATTTAAAATAATATTATTTTTATACATTATTTTATCAACATACTTCTATAAAATTATATTCAAAATTTTAAAATAATTGTAAAAGTCACTTTTATTTTTTGTACTGTCACCCCAACCGAGATGTAATTGGAACATTCATATTGATTTATGCATATGCATATACATAAATATATATATATATATATATATATATATATATAAGAATAATGTTAGAGAGCATCTATTATTTGAAAGTATCAATTATACTCATGAATAATATTTAAGAATAAATTGATTAATTTCTCTTAAGCATTATTCATGAGTGCAATGGATAATAGATGCTCTAAAAATGATCTCTATATAAAATGATCTCTTTTAAATATCCACTTTACCATTTAAACAAAAATTTCACACTAATTTATGCATATTTGAGGCAAAATAATATATAATATATAATTATTTTTAATCTCTTTTATAATTATTATTTTTATATATTTTACAATGAGCACCTACTTTATATCACCAACTTAATACAAATTGTATGTATTAAAATCATCTTAATATAAATTTCACAAAATTAAGTTTAATGAGTAGGAGAGAGAAAATTAATAAAATAATATTTAAAGAGTAGATAGTGGCTCTTCAAACTTAAAGAAATACTATTTATAACTATATAAATATTTGAAAATGTATAATTCAATGTAGAAAATTTTAAAGTCATATTATACAAATATGACTTTGCATGCCATTAGCCAATGAGAAAAGTCTTCACTAGAAGTACATTATATTTTTTTTTTCAATTTTCATATAAAATAATCAATTTAATAATTTCAAATGTCAAAATAAAAATAATTTTATAAAATTAACTTAATAATATTTTATTCAATTTTTTATTTTCATCTCGACTATAAAAACAAAGGATGAATAGAAAATCTGATTTCCGACTCGACTCGATATTCCGACCCGTTTCGGCTAATCGGGTATTCGGACATTACCCGATACCGATTAAAAACCTATATTTGCGCTTTATATTCAATATTCATCCATAACTGTGAGTCCTTCTTCTTCTTCTTCTTCTTCTTCTCTTCTCTCTCTCTCTCCGACCAAGCGTTGACTAACCCGAGATCTTGATGGCTTGTCCTCGCGAAGAATTTCGCAGTGAAGATGGCTTTGACTTCGAGATTGGGGAGATCGTCAATGTTGGAAAACTGCGTGATGAGATCTTGGGCTGTGAGGAATGTTAATCGCCCACAAGTTATGGTACTTATCAGAGCCATTCACCCATCAAACGAACATCTTCTTCAGAGATTTCGTCAAATATCCAAGGGGAAATGCAAAAGTTGATGGTAGCAAGTATCGTAGTGTGGATTTGAGATTTTTATTTATGTGTGGATTTGGAATTTTTCTTTATGTTTGAATAACGGAAGTAGGGTTTCTGAAAATAAAAATTATGATTATGGAAGATGTCGAGTTCGCGAGGTAGGATTTTTGTGTTGAGCCTTCAAACCTGTCCAAAAATCACACAAGACGATTTTAACGTGGTTCAGCAATTTGCCTACATCCACAGGTGCCAAATTTACTATAATTTCTGAGATTTACAAATCACTCAAAAATTTCTCACGTAACTCTCAAATGCACACACCACTTCCCTCTGCTCTCCACTGCTATTCTGCTCTCTATTTCGAATATCAGAGCTCTCCTTTTATAGGAGAGGATTGCCCACAACTCCCGCAGCTAAAGACGACTATGGGATGGTAGGTGCAGCCAATCTAGAAAACTCTGCATTGAGGTGGGTGGTGCAGCCATTGTTGAAGGATGGTAGACGGTGCAGCCATGAAGGACTGCAAATGGTTTCTATTTCACACTTTGGTGGCCTATTTTCAACAATCACCCCCTCCACCGAAGTGTGCCATACTAGGCTGCTTCCAAACTGATTCATTCTTCAAATGAATGCACCTCCTTCTTTGACGTGAGTGTCTTCTACTAACAAATGCGCCATACTAGCTGCCTTCACTGGAATCTTTATGCTTATGTGACTTAAGCATCTCAGATTCGTTGAAAGTAACATCTCTACTGATAATTACCTTCTTAGACTCTATGCACCAGAGTCTATACCCTTTTACACCAGAACTAAAGCCCAAAAATTTTGCTTTCTTGGCTCTAGGGTCAAGCTTACTTTCCTTTGTATGATAGTAAGCAGGACATCCAAAAATGTGTAAAGAGTCATAATCAGTAGCATGTGTACCTTTCCACATTTCAATGGGTGTCTTCCCGCCATTGGCAGCTGCGGGTAGTCTGTTGACGAGGTGGCATGCATATGTCACAGCTTCAGCCCAAAATTGTTTACTGAATCCAGCATTCAGTAACATACATCGTACTTTCTCTAGCAAAGTACGATTCATCCGTTCTGCCACACCGTTTTGCTGCGGTGTTCCTCGTACTGTAAAGTGTCTGACTATTCCCTCTCTCCGACATACTTCCATGAAAGGGTCTAGAGTATACTCCCCTCCATTATCTGATCTGAGCCGCTTAATTTTTCTGCCGGTCTGAGTCTCAATCATCTTCTTCCAAGCAAGAAAGATGTTCAACACTTCATCTTTATTCTTCATCGTATACACCCACACACGACGAGAATAATCATCTACAAAAGTTACAAACCAATGCTTACCTCCCAAAGATGCAATTTTGGTAGGTCCCCAAACATCGGAGTGTACATAGTCAAGTATCCCCTGTGTATTGTGAACAGCAGTTCCAAACTTGATCCGCGTTTGCTTCCCCAATACACAGTGCTCACAAAAAGACAATTTACCAGTCTTGGCACCTTTGAGTAAGCCTTGTTTTACGAGTGTTTGCAAAGCTTTTTCTCCAGCGTGTCCCATACGCATATGCCAAAGTTTGGTGGTGTCAGCATCAGTCTCATCTAGCTTCTCACAACCTGTAGAAGCTCTTCCAACAATAGTACTTCCTTGCAAGAAGTACAGGTTTCCTCGCCTCAAACCCTTCATAGCCACCTGAACTCCCATTAACACTTTGAGAGTTCCGTCTTCAATAGTGATTCTGAATCCCTTTGAATCCAGAGATCCTAATGAGATAAGATTTTTCCGCAGGTCCGGTACGAACCGAACTTCGGTCAGAATCCTGACAGTTCCATCGTGCAGCTTCAACCGAATGCTCCCTATCCCCCGAGTCTTACAGGCACTGTCGTTGCCCATAAGTACTGCTCCACCTTCAATCTCTGTGAAGTCAGTAAACCAGTCCCGATTGGGACACATATGATAGGTGCATCCGGAATCCATAATCCATTCATCGGGATGACAAATCAATGATGAACCTGTCAAGGCAATGTCTAGATCTTCATCTCTGTCCGCGACATTTGCTGTGGTGGATTGATTCTTCTGTTGTCCCTTCAATTTGGGACAATTCTTCTTCCAGTGTCCTTTGTCGTGACAATAGGAACACTCATCTTTGGCGAGTTTTCTGCCGACTGATGAACCACGTGATGTGGCCTGAGTTTTCGATTGAAAACCTTTCTTCTTTCCGGGATATCTTGACCTCGATCTCCCTCTTGCTGTCAGTGCTTCACTTGATGTATCTAGCTGTACCTGCTTATCCTTTTTCCGGTACTCATTGCTAATCAGAGAACTAGATACATCGTTAAAACTAATTTTCTCCTTCCCATACAATAATGTTGTAACTAAATGATCATATGTATCGGGTAAGGAATTTAACAAAAGTAAAGCCTTATCCTCATCTTGGATTTCAACATCCAAGTTTAGTAGATCAGCAAGAATCTGATTGTAACTATTCAAATGTTCAGACATACTAATACCTTCACGAAATTGGAATCTGAAAAGCTTCTTCTTCAAATGCAAACGGCTCTCAATGCTTTTCTTCATGAACTTATCCTCCAATTTCTGCCAAAGTTCCTTTGCATTTGTCTCTCTCATGACAAAATACTTCTGATCTTTGGTAAGGCACAAACGGATTGTACTACAAGCTTGGGTGTTAAGCTTCCTCCAATCCTTTTCTGACATATCGTTGGGTTTCGCTTCCAACGCCATATCCAACTCTTGTTGGATCAAAACGTCCATCACTTCACATTGCCACATACCAAAGTTAGAAGTTCCATCAAACTTCTCAACTTCGAACTTGACATTTGAAACTGTGGACCTACGCCCTGAACTGCTGGCATTTCCAGAGTTCCTAACTTCCCTAACACCTTCCATATTAATTAAGAAATTTTAGAAGACAAATTTCAAAATTCTAACCGTACGGATGAGTCCGGAATGATCCAAATAGTTGGAAAGCACTATTTGATCGTCGAAATCGGACTCCAAATGGCTAAGATCAAGCCCAAAATCAGATCTGAAAATCGGACGGTCCGGATCTGTCAGGCGCGTGTGATACACGCGCTGAAGGTGGTCAGAGGCGCGTGAGGCGCGTGTGATTCACGCGCCAGAGGGGCTCGGGAGCGCGTGGGGAGCGTGAGTTTCACGCGCTGGAGCTGCGTAGGGCGCGTGACGGCGTGTGGGCGCGTGATTATCACGCGCAGAGGACTCCTCAGGCGCGTGGGAGCGCGTGCTGCGCGTGGTTGGCGCGTGGGAGAGTGCGTTCACGCGTCTTCTTCCTTGGGACGCGCGTGGGGGCGCGTGGAGTTGTCAAAAATCAATTTTGACCAAGTTGATTTCTGGGCAGCACGAACCAAAGCTCTGATACCAATTGTTGAGCCTTCAAACCTGTCCAAAAATCACACAAGACGATTTTAACGTGGTTCAGCAATTTGCCTACATCCACAGGTGCCAAATTTACTATAATTTCTGAGATTTACAAATCACTCAAAAATTTCTCACGTAACTCTCAAATGCACACACCACTTCCCTCTGCTCTCCACTGCTATTCTGCTCTCTATTTCGAATATCAGAGCTCTCCTTTTATAGGAGAGGATTGCCAACAACTCCCGCAGCTAAAGACGACTATGGGATGGTAGGTGCAGCCAATCTAGAAAACTCTGCATTGAGGTGGGTGGTGCAGCCATTGTTGAAGGATGGTAGACGGTGCAGCCATGAAGGACTGCAAATGGTTTCTATTTCACACTTTGGTGGCCTATTTTCAACATTTTGTTTGGGATTTACTGATGTCTGGATATAGGGTTTGGATTACGGATCAAGAAAGAAGATGAAGATGTCGTGCAATTGACTAAACGGCTAATCGAGCTAATGGAACTGTAATTTTTTGGGTCGAATCGGAAACTTGATTTATCGGGTTGGGTCGGGTCGGAGTACAGCCTTAATAAAAACAAACCAATCAATTAGGCCCAATTTGGTATAAAAATAATTTTATTTCATTTAAACTCACTATCCAAATAAGTGATAATTTTCATATATTAAAGTATTGATATTGAAACATAAAAAATCTAATCGCTCGCTAGTCAATCATGAGAGTCGAGAGAAGCTAGATGCAGTAACATAAACTCAGGGTCATTGGCTTGGTATCCATGCCATGGGCCAGCCAAAATTGATAAATTAATGTCTCTGCTTTTTACCCTTTTCAACTTTTTCTGTTTTGTTTTTGTTTTTGTGTTCTTAAATAAAATTCATTTTGACAAAACTATATATGACAGAATAAATTGTCATGCATGCAGTAACACCAGTATGCTACTTTCTCTGTATAAATTCGCAACATTCTCATCACTCTTAACTAAAATATAAAGCAAATCAACCCAATATTGTTGGGCTGGAGTCAGTTATCCTGTTCTAATTCCTTCTTACTTATGAGGTTGTAATTACATGTTACTTATTGGCCGCATATATATATATATTTTTTAAGAGAGGATAATATCCTAATTATTGAAAAAATCAACCTTCTAAGAAATTAGTAATGAAAATTAATAATAAATTATATTAACTTAATATCTTTTAAAACTTATTTAATAATCATGTTATTAGCAATTTGTTTGATAAGACCATCTCTCTCGTATGAAAAAGCAAAACTTTCTTCTCTCCTCTCGTTTCTTCTTGTCGAGCTCCCATCACTCTTTAAGCCCACCATCGCGTCTCCGTTTAGGGGGGTTGGGGCTTTGTCTCCTCCCCCCTTTGGCCGTCTGACCATTTTTCTAGATGTTCTTTTCGTTCTATATTAGTGTTTCTTGTTTTTCCTTTAGTTTTTCTGGATATGGAAGTTTGGATTTTCGATTCATTGCTTGTTGGCTTTCTCCGACTGCCACGCGCCCCTCTGTTAGACTTGCGAGCTGCTGATCTATCGAGCAGTGTACGCCTTTCGTCCAGGAGTGCAATGAGTGTGTCTGTGCGCGTGAATCTCAAGCACCGCCGTGCTATAGGGAGTCTTTAACCGCCACGTGCAGTCTTTTCGAGGTCAGCAGCTTCCGAGCATCAAGATCGACGTGCTCGTTTCTTATTCAGTGTGGTGTGTGTTCTCCATGTGCCACCACCGTTGGTGGTGGTTATTTGTCGGTGTATCGAATCTTCTTTAACTTTCTTCTCTTTTATATTCCTGCTTTCAATAACCAGTAATTAAGAAAACGTGGATGTGATAGCCTCAATCGATCGGATCAAATCAATAAAATGTAGCGCATCTTTCTCGATTGCGACTTTTAGTCATAAGTGTATACTGTTTATCAGACTATATCAGAACTGCTTTTAAGTGACTTCCTCTTATGAAAATTGGGCTGTAATCAATTTATTCGTGAGATAATCTGTATTTTATTTTTGTTTTAGTGCTACTTTTATTTATATTGAGATGACTATTGAGAATTCTCATCCTACTAAATATTGTATCGTTGTATATATCTTTATAATTTATTTATAAAATGCTTTAACCTTAAGAGAAAAAAAAAATTGTTTGATACCAGCTCCACTCAAAATGCATAAAATTTGCGCATTATGCATATCCTCCGCATAAGAAAAAGTGGCAGTTTGGATGTCCACGTGTCAAGAGTGTATTACGTGGGATATGATGATATCCCATCCCCACGTTAGTGGGGATTGGCATAAAAAGTGAAAACGATGTCGTCCTCTCCATTTATTTTAAACAGAGAGACACTAGAAACAACAGGACACCATTTTCCATCTCGGAAAGCGACAGAGAGAGAGAGAGAGAGTAGAGAAATCACTTACGGAGCGTGAAGAGAAGGAAACCCGACCCGGAAACAATGGGCAAGGATCTGAGCGATGACCAAGTGTCGTCCATGAAGGAGGCCTTCACCCTCTTCGACACCGACGGTGACGGCCGGATCGCACCTTCCGAACTTGGGATCCTAATGCGGTCACTTGGGGGAAACCCGACCCAGGCCCAACTCAAAGCCATCGTCGCCGAGGAGAAACTCACTGTGCCTTTCGACTTTCCTCGCTTCCTCGACCTCATGGCCAAGCACATGAAGGCCGAGCCCTTCGATCGCCAGCTCCGCGACGCTTTCAAGGTCCTCGACAAGGACTCCACCGGCTACGTTTCCGTCTCCGAGCTCCGACACATCCTCACCAGCATCGGCGAGAAGCTCGAGCCCTCTGAGTTCGACGAGTGGATCCGGGAGGTGGAGGTCGGGTCCGACGGGAGGATCCGGTACGAGGATTTTATAGCTCGAATGGTCGCCAAGTGATGTGACTGTAGAATCGGGTTTGGTGTTTTGTGAGAAGGAAATGTTTTCTGGAATTAATTTCTTTCATGTTCGTTGTTCATTTGGGTTTCGAATCTTTCGATGTGCCGGATTCTTTTTGTTAATTTTTTGGTAATGCTACTAGTTTGTTTAATAGATCTTGGGTGCGTTGCTTGTTGTTCATAATGTGTATGGGAACTATCGTCTTCAGCGGAATGTGAAATTGCTAGTTTCTTTGTTCTGGATTTTGTTTAGCTTTGTTTGTGAGATTATTGTGTGCCTTGGAAAAATCAGTATTGTATTTATGTGAGATTTGCCTGATTTGGGCACTTGTTTCTTTGTTGGGTATCATATTATTGACGAGTTTCAACTACGTAGACAGCCATTTGTTTGTTCGGTTCCTTCTCTTTTCGTCAGTGTTGTGAAGCTAGAAAGATTAAAATATTATAGGATTGTGAGAATTAGACCATATTTATTGTTGTCAGTCATGCATTCTTCATGTCGCCGTTAGCTTGTATAAAACATCTTGTGGGAGTGAGAGGCAAACTGGCAAAATGTTTAATTCTTTAGAAATGCCACAATGCTATGTGTGGCATGCCTTCTGTGCAGCAAGTGGTGATTGATGAGTTACTGCTTGATACTGAAAGTAACCTTTTATTACGTATAGATGAATTATCATGGACGGAATAGGGCTATATTCGAAACGTGTATATAGAAGATGGTGCAGCTAGAGTAAATAGATTAAAGGTTTGAGTTGGAAAAAATAATGAAGGAATTGAGTTGCCATACTTCCTTATCATTTATCCATCAGACTAACCCATAGGGATCGTTTCAAGTGGTCTTAGTGGTATGCTCCCTCTAGATCTAAAATTTGAACTCTTTGGTGCAAACCCTTTCTAAGGGTCACATCCCATCGGTGAAAAGCTGATTATTTCTGATCCAACGGGGATCCGTTATGCAGGTTCGGGATTTAACCGGGCAAGATACGTGTTTGCACGGTCTCCGGGGTTTCTTATCTTAAAAAAAATAAATATATTCATCAGACTAAAGTTTGTTGATTTTCTTTGCATGAATATACTTTTCTATTAGTTTCCCCTTATAGAACCTAAATACAATGTTTCAAGGTGCTAATTAAGGATGATTTAGTGACAGCAAAGCTGAAACTGAGTGCATCATCTTGGGTTAGCTGCAACGTTTTCTTGGCCTGCTTGTTTTCTAGCATCAATGTGATCATCATTTCGTTTTTACTCAGATGCGAGCAAGAGGTTTCTGTGTCTTGGGCATCTTCATGATTTTTATGAGGTAGTTTTATTCACTGGTAGGAGCTGTAGTCTTGCTTTGTAGCTGAAACCATAGAGTTGTAATCTGCAGAGTCAAGTTATACAAGTCCTTGTATGGAGATGCTAAAGGCTTGTGGTTTGATTGACATAATCTCCAGCCTCTAAATCAAAATAGAGGTTTGGAGTTCGAAACAACACCCCCCCCTCCCCCCAAAAAATTGTATATTAAAAAAAAAAATCGTTGCATGGAGAATTTATAGACTATGAGAACTGTCACATCTTGCTTATGAATAAAAGTTGAAGGTTGTATGAAGCCTTCCCTAAAACCCCCTCTTCTAGCAAATTTGTATGGTATCATCAAACCATGTTAACCTACTGGGTAGCTGTAAAAGATTAATACATAGGATCGGTAGTTATTTTGGCATGGCGTTTTTGAAACTGAACGATGAGCACATATATATTTTTCTGTTTTGTTTGTAAGAATAAATGTCTAGACTTGCAATAGCCATATTGTTTCATACTTTCAACACTGGATGACCTATTGCTTAGGAGATGTATGGCACATAGGATATAATTTGATGGAAGAATGAAGGAGAAAACAATAGTGCTGACAATCAGGCACGTTGGACCTTAGAAATACGCTAAGTGTGACTTGATTAGATTTGGCGTCCTATCTCGATATGTGTTCTAGAGTACGTGATGGGCATGCTATGAGGATCTTGTAAGTGATGTTGGTTTGCACCATCAATGGAAGACCAAACTTATTCCAATTAGTACATGCAGTTATGTCAAAGTGGAAGACTAAAACTATATGCAGATCATATATAGGCTGGGAGCTTGAACAGTTTGCCA
This sequence comes from Platycarya longipes, assembly GCA_036559045.1. NCBI lineage: Eukaryota > Viridiplantae > Streptophyta > Magnoliopsida > Fagales > Juglandaceae > Platycarya > Platycarya longipes. The sequence goes on along the minus strand of CM071799.1, from coordinate 9,104,077 downwards.
TCCTGTTGGCGATATTGGGTTCAGGAAAGAGAAGAAAATGGAGTTTGATGGTTTGGTTGATGACTCAATATGCAGTTGTGCCCAAAAGTTTGATGCTTTTCTGCGGTGACATTGAACTAATTCAGAAGCATTTGTAGGCTAGGTATGGAATTTTGGAGGGAAGTAGAGGTAGAGAGAGAGAGAGGGGTGAGAGTTTGCTTATTAGCTTCATATCAATAATATTTATCTCTTAACTTATCCAAAAAATTAAAAAAGAGTTTGCTTATTAGCTTTATGGGAATGAAGTTTATACTTGTGAAGAGGTTAGGGAATGATGATGTCCTTCTCCCACTTTTTAAAACTATGACGTCCTCTTTACTCTTAGGATATCTTAACGCAGATAGAGGTTAGCAATCTGCGATGTGTTGGTTAAATTAAAGTCTAATTTTGTCAATATCCCTCATAAATGGCAAGGGTTTGAAGGCTTGGATGCATGGATATTGCAATCAACTAAAAAGTAGCGGGTCGGGATATGCATCTCACAATCTCATAGACAAAGTCAATTTAGGATCATTGCTTCATTTTTATTTAGATCCACGTGGGCAGATTGGGACCCTGAAAGACTCCAGTCCTCTAGTCACTCCACCAAAATCTGTATAAAGAAATCATATTTGCAGTTGTGAATATATAAATATTATATAGTTATTTAAAAAATAAAAAAATAATTATAAAATTCATTTAAAAAAAATTAATTTTTTAATAATAGATTCAATTCTTTTTTAAAAATAATTACACGATATTTATACATTTCACGTACATAACATTACTCGTTTGCATAATGGGCCCTTCGGCCTTCCCAATTTCTTTGAAGCTCTGCTTTATACTTAAACGAGCATTTAGAAACCATGCAAACTCAAAAAAGTTGATCCAACAAAATCAATTCTCCCTCCTTTATTCCCAGGGTTCGGCAAAACAAGCTTAGAGATAGAAGATTATGTCCTACTTAGCAATTCCATCCGGCTCCCTTCAACATTTCTTATAATTTAGCTAAAAATTACATTTTCTAAAAGTTTTCTATAAATGTTACTCATTTTTCAAAAACTTCCTCCATTCTATTCCCTATTATTTCTCTATTATATTAGATAATATTTCTCTATTACTTTTTTTTTTCTCACTTTCATATTCAAACTTAACAACTCAATATTTTTTCTTATGTTTTGAACTATTACTCTTGTGAATATTTTAAACAAAAATTTAAATTATTTTTTTTGCGGGTATGACAATTTTTTAAAATTAATTTTTTAACATTTTTCGTAATTATTTAAATTATTTTTAAAGTTATTATTTAAAATTATAACAAATATGAGTATGAGAAAAAATGTGGATGATTCGAAGAAGAATTTATTTTATTTAGTAGAATACAATATTGATAAAAGATAGTTTAGAAGATGAATAGTAATTCCCTATATTTGGGAAACCACTGATCATCCTCTAAACATTTTTCCTAAAATAAGGTTTCAGATACAGGTGGAATTTTAACCAAGTCCCTAAAATTTTCCTCAAATTATAGAGAGGTAAACGTTTGGGGAACCGGATGGGAATGTTCGTAGTGAAAAGCATATACAAGATATCATCCTGACATGTAAAAAAGTGAGGTCAAATTAGAACAGTAGAGTCGCTCCCAAATGCCAAATATGTAAGACAGAATACAGAAATCCTAGGCACACACAAGAACTGCCGGTATAAGCTTGTACAGCAAAAATTTCCCAACATTTCATTTTACACTTCTTGTTTGACTTTCCAGCAATAGTTCAGAGTAATGTACAATGACCCTAAATAAAGAGGAAGCAAATATAGAAAGAAAATCTCCAGCACATGAGGTAAGAAAAGCACCGCCAGATCTTCATTAACCAAGTGGCTGCGGAGTTGTTCATGTAAACTATGAGATTCTGAACTTTCTGGAGCTGGATGCAGCTGACTATCCGTGGAATGACCTTCAGAGGGTTCCCCATCATCATTGGGTGGATCATCAGGGTCTTCTCTTCCCTCATTCTCTTCTTCCCTATGACTTCCACCACTACCTCCCTTTGAGATGCCTTGGACCAAGTCAGCCCGAGCTTCTACACCGACCCGTCTCAGGTGCAGCTGCCACGTCGAAGATACATGTTGAAGAACAGTCCCGTCAACCAATACAATTATAAGCAGATATATAAATAAGGACTACCAGAAGATGTAAGTTAACTTCATCCGGACGAGAAAGAAATGGAAAATCTCCCCCAGTTTTCAAATATGCTCGCCTTGCATCAGGATACCTCTCGCCCAGTTCGTCTTTGAGTTGTTGTGGAATTGCACAGTAGTCGTTTGTCTTCAAGGAGGGAGCATTTGGACATGTCACAAACAACCGGTATTGTTATCAGTGAAAACTTGTTTTTTCATTCTTCTAGTATTAAGCTAGGAAATAGCCAAGACGGAGAAACCAAGCTAATGATGCTGAATTCAATGACTTCAAGCATTTGAAAAGCCATGATGGAAGACAGAAATAACTCAAGCAAATGACTAACTTGTGGAAAGCATTGTATACCCAGCATAGATACATGGGATTATGTGTTGATAGAGTTGCAATAAGTTTTACGAACGAAACTGTGATATATTTGTTCAGGTATAGTACTCTGCTGACCTTTGGTCTGTCATTTCAACACATTTAACAACAAAGCTTGGCTTATAGCCATAAAATTCTCTCTAAACCTATGTTGCACATTTAGTCAGTTTCCTCCCTCTAAATAACCCATGATGAAAAAACTTAATAAAAATATGCAACTTAGAATCTTCACAAAATCATTAGGACCAAACACCGCAACATTTGGCTCAGTGTGTATACAGGTCCAACCATTTAATTTGAAGTATCCTCTCCCCCATGTGAGATACCACTTCAATTACCAGTTAATTGGATTTTGACTAGTTGCGAAAGGTAGCACATGCCCAACTTGAATCAAAGGCTAGTTTTTTTCCCTCACTCTCACCAGAGAAACAATAAAGAGAAAAAGAACTGTGAATGATGTTTTTCGATATCTATTAATTATCATTAATTTGGCAGAAAACTACACTAGGCAATTTTTCCAAGGAGTTATGTGCACAGACCATAAAAAAAGTTTTTCATATGACCATTATATGTTAGATTCTTAAGTGTTTCTGGTGAATTCCAGAAGCGACAGATAGAACTTCAAATATTAACTAACACATCACACAGCGGGAAAAAAAGGAGGAAGAAAAAGAAAGAGTGAAAATTGAACCAAAATCACAAAGTTTTAGAAAGCCAGGATCACTTACATATCAACATATCCACAGAGGTTCAGATAACTTACATCCATTATAGTTATAAAAGAATCTGAAAGCAGCAGAGGTCCAACTGCAGCAGTATCAACTGTCAACGTTAACCTTGAGGCCAAGTCGTCCTTTGAGAGTGTTTCAACCTGAACTGACAGTCACATGTTAGGATTCCAAAGGAATTAATTAAGTAGTTTTCTACAGCACATATATGCATGGAAAAAAAAAACCAGAGCAAGCAAATGGAAATTCGACTATAAACAAGACTCATTTTCTGAACAGATAAATTAGAAGTACCTACCTAGAACAAAAAATAATAAGACCGGCCAGGAAAAAAAGGAAAATGAAAAAGGTTTGCCTCCTCGATTTTGGTAAGCATTCACCTCCTCAATATTTGGAATATATGATTTGAAATAAAAATAAAATTCTCAAAATCACATAAAATACAGTTGAGAACATTCATCAGGTTAATGCTAAATTTTCTGAAAATATTCAAGGAAATAGCAATGGTACTTAAATTTTTGCAAATATTGAATTGACTGCACAATTGTCAAATTGATAACAAATGTTGATTTAACTTTTGCAAACACATCTCCATTTAGGTTTAATTATGTTGAATTCCAATTTCAAAATCTTGTACGATGAAGTGTTTCCTATGAAGCTCAAAGAAGTTTCTATTACTAGGGTCAGAAAAGTTGGGGGAGAGATGGAGAGAGAAAAGGGAGGTGGGAGGGGTGGGAGGGGAGTGAGTGCAGCAGGGAGGGATCATGACCCCAAATACCATATGCAAGAAAATAACGAAGACAACGGGACGATTGCATGCCAATCTATGAATGGTTGAGAACAAGGAATTTGAAGAGAAAAACAGAGTTGGGAATAACTGCAACCAATCATTTCACAAAGAAAGTCTTGTTCTGTGCTGAAAAACTGAAATATTGGGTGTTTAAGGGCAGAATGCTTCAAGATATCTTTTACAAAGCTAAATCCAAAACATGGTGGAGACCTTCACAGACTTTACCTGAGAAACAACAAAGTCCACAGAATCTGCAATGAATGGTTCATGGGGACCCTCACGAATTCCTGTTAAGACGTATCGTTTCAGCAAAAATGAAGGGGTCCAACTGACACTGCATAAAGCATACCCCAATCAGAAAGTCAATTTGTTGGAAAAACATTGCACCTAAAATGCAACTTACTGCAAACAACAAATCCGGTAAAAATGACAAGTATACACATCTTTACATAGAGATCATAAAAAGCAAAAGAATATATACTAGCGGTTATGGAAATAGTAATCTCTTAATTAAGGAACTACTGGTTGTCAACTGATGTGACTACAGAACATTGCTGTAACCACAAAGAATTAAGTTACGAGAGAGGATGGATGCACAAAATGACACAACTTAATCTCTTCAGCTCATGCTCTTTCCAGATGAAGTGGAAAGTAATCCGGGGATGTGAGGATTAAGAGGAGAAAAAACATGTGATCCTGAACTGATGATGCTGTGCTTCATCACATATAGATACTAATAGTAACATATCTGTATCTCCTTTCACCCTTTAAAACGTGTCAACCCACCTACCCTATGGACTTGGGGTTGAAGATTTTTAAAATTTAATAGGAAGAGGTGTCGATAATGGGCACTAGACCCATATGAGAACCAAAATTTGAAAGTAAGCATACTTTTGAGTTCAACCGCCAAATTTTGGTCAAGTTTTTTCGTCCATTAGTCTAGAACTTTTTTAAAATTTTCATCTATAGTATTGACCACTAGGTTGAAACTTAAACATGCTATTGTGGCTAATAGATAAATTTTGGATCCAATGCTCATTGTTAGAGAAGTTTTGGATTGTAGGTGCAGGCAGCCAGGGGTGATTTGTAAGTCAGATATAGAAAAGGCCAAGATCATTTCAGTTGGAATAATAAAAAAGAATTAACAAGCTTACTCGACAATCTGTTCAAAAGAAAAAGAAAAAACCAGAACCATTACAAAACCCAGGTGGGTCGTGTGAACTCAGGCGCTCCAAACACAATAATCTCATATAACCAGAATATTAATCAAAGCAGATCTTTTAACCATATTGCAATTTTTTTTTTTTAAATATTGGTAAATACGAATTTTATTAGAAAAGGCAAAGCCAAGTACGCGGGACATATACAAGAGCAACACCTATGCATGGGTGTCTAAAGATACAAAGGAAATAATGTACGTTCACGCCGTTAAAGTTTATTACAATTGACCAAAAGAATAAAGTTTGAAGAAAAAAAAGTTCTAAGCTCATCCATTGTCCGTTTGCGATCTGCAAAACTGTGACCATTCCTCTTCATCCATATGCACCACCATAGACAGATTGGAATCATCTTCCACAAAGCTGCAATTTGAGAATTACCCCAGAGGCCTTGCCAGCTGGCCAAAAATTAAACCACCCTCATTGGCATCACCTAAATGAGCCCCGCTCTAGCAAAAATATATCATTCCACAAACTCATAGTCACATCACAAAGTAATAATAGGTGATCCACAGGCTCTCTCCACTTGCACATATGACACCAATCCAACATAATGAGTCGGCGTTTCCTTAGATTATCTAAGATGAGAATCTTCCCTAGTGAAGCTGTCCACACAAAAGAAGAAGCTTTTAGAGGGGCCTTAGTCTTCCAAATGTTCTTCCATGGGAATGCTCTTGTAAAATGTTTCATTAGGGACTTAGTATGACCGTAGAGTAAAACTTCCATTCACTCTATAATCATACACAAGATGGAAGAAATCTGTAAATGTATCAATTTCCCAATCAAGTGCAGCTCTAATGAAAATGATATCCCATTGAGGAGAACCGCTAGATAGATCCATGATTTCTAGAGCCTCATGTTGTCATGCAATGCCTTATAAAGTTGGTAAGCTTCTTTAAGAATTCGGTCTCCACACTAAAGATTATTCCAGAATTTAATTCTGGAACCATCTCCAATTGCAAAGTGTGTATATCGATGAAAGTTGGTACAACATCCTCTTATGTTTTTCCAAAGCCCCACCTCATGTGGTTTGCTCACCTCATTCAAGCACTATCCTCCCCGCAATCCACCATATTTTAGATCTATAATAACTCTCTATAACACTCCCCTTTCATTGTGGAATCTCCACAACCATTTCCCCAATAAAGCTTTAGTGACAACCAGCCAGATCCCAATTCCCAGCCCGTCTTCATGCATTGGGGTACAAACCATATCCCAATTCATCAAGTGAAACTTGAATTTTTCATCTATTCCCCCAATAGGAAATCTCGTTGCAACTTCTCTAGCCGGTAAGCCATCTTGCACAGTATTGGAAATAGAGATAAAAAGCAAGTAGGCAAGTTGGATAGAGTATTTTTTATCAACGCAACTCTACCACCTTTGGACAAATAAATCCTCTCCCAACTTGCTAGTTTTCGCTTCATTTTTTCCAGCACCCCGTCCCAGGTAGACTGCGACTTAAAGGAAGTACCCAAGGGAAGACCAAGTTACTTCATTGTTAAGGTGGAGACTTTGCACCCCCCGGATATTGGCATAGCTCAAAACACTGGGAACATTTCCAACTGAAATTAATTCTATATTGCAAATCTTGTGAAGGTTTTAGTAGAAACTAAAAACAGACTTTTGTTCATCAGAGAACTTAATCCCATTTCTTCATAATTATTTATGTCAAAAACCCCATAACATATTCCTCATATGCCTACAAGAGGTAATTAGAGTTGTAAGCAGTCTCTTGATAGCAGTCTCTTCCTAGCATCTTGATGGTACATATTTATCAAAAAAAATTATGTGCATGATATTTCAGTGAAATAAATAGCAAGTCATCAACTCTAGTTTCATTTTTTAAAAAGTACATAAAAAATTAGGCAGTCTGATCATTGCAGTTACAGACCTCAATCTAAGAAAGATATGATGACTTACATGGGCGCCCATGGCATTGCAGTAGAAAAACTGCGTGTATCCAGAAAAGAATTGGATAGTATCAATGATCGAACTCGTCTTGGACGATGCTGAGCAAAGAGTTGTGCTAAGAAGCCCCCAAGGGACGTACCATATAGATGTATCTGTTAGATATGGATTGATTAGTCCACTCAACAATTACTGAAGTTGTCAGGAACTTATAAGACTTGAATTTGCAAGTTATGTACATTGATATTACAATTTTTGAATCTCAGTTCATGACATATAAATACAATCATGCATCCATGCTGCCTGTAAGAGAACACATTGATCATGAAACTTATTTAAAATTGTTCTCACCCCAATTGTATCTTCTCCTCCAATGATTGTCTTGCACAATTTGTAGCTCTATGATTATATACAGGCAGTTCTATGTTGATTTATCTAAAGATGATATATCGACGATAGTGGTTAATGCCATCAATTACCATATTGCATGAAAGATTAATCAAAGTCATGACGTAATAAACTCCAATCGCTAGTTGGTGAAACACATCATGTCAAAGTTAAGAGACAACATTATAGGAGGATGGCTTATGAGGCATTCCATGTACAAAGTGACCCACGGTTTATGCAACACTGGTTCAAACCCGCTCTGTGCTTAGAACTGTATGAAGCCCAGCATAGCTACTCATTTTGCCAATCCAGAATGCCAAAATTAGTGAGTATGCAGGCATCATAGTAAGTGCCACAACATCAATTACTGCAATGACAGTAGAATGATATAGACAAAAACTTCTATTGATAACACAAATATGGTAGAATAAACATGAAATGGAAATGAAGCTCTTACATGATGAACATCAATAGCATCCAAGAACTTCTCAAATGCTTGAATCCACTCATGATGATTCCAAACTCGTGGAATATCAACAGAAATCACCCTGTAACCCTTCACATTTCAAGAGGATTTGATTATTCAATCTTAGTTAAAAATTTAAATGATATATAATATAAAGAAATTTAGAAGGGTTTCCCGGTCACAAACACAAAACAGAATTTAGAAAGTTACCAAGTAGAACAAGAGCGTCAATAGAAATAATTATAGCTGATTCATTATTGCTGTAATAGTGTCCAGTTTCGAAAATTTTTCTATATGGTGTGACGAGGACTAGGAACACCACAAGGAAGTGGCCACGTTAACCTTGAAGTTCCAAATGAGGTGAAATAATTTGGCTACTACACAAGTGCATTCATTTTGACACCAACTAACTTATAATATTCTGCCCGTGTTTGTTGGTCTTAGTACACAGATAAGCAATTTCAGTTTATACAGTGGTTAATAAAGATTTTTATAACTGGTTAAGCATAATTCATTTTATGCTGATCAACTACATAAATAGTTCTCTATACCTTCAAGTGAAAAAAAGTTATACTAATAACTAATTGCATATAAAATGAGCAAATAATGGAGATTCCAAATAATGGAGGTTAATGATAATTTGTGATGATTTCCTTTCATTATAGATATTCTTTAAATGAACAAACTCTAAAAGTGGCACTATTGCTCACCAAAAACAATGGGCAGCTTCAATTATTCTGCGATCTAAGATGCTAACTTCCAGAATTTAATGATTCCCAGTAGAACTACACTATTGGGAAACCATGTAAAACTTCTTATGAGAAAAGAAGAACAGGGGAAAGAAAAAGAATGAGTATGGATATTTAATGTATATTGAGCATAAAATGTCATAAATATGATGAAGACCCTAAGGTCAAACTTACTACCTTCATGGACAAGGACATGATTTGTTTGTAATATACATCTGCTGTCCCTGCAGTTCCAGGAAGACAAATAAGAGGAGGTACCACCTTTGGACCAAAATCATAATATCGCCATTGCTTTATGCCAATCTGTGAGGAATTAAAAATAAAAAAGAAAAGGTTCCCACAGACACATCATCAGGCAGTAAAAAGCACAATAAACAACCCAAATGTAACCAAGGATATGGGATTACGTCTAAAAATAAAGGCATCGGCATTGCTGGAATGAGATAAGGAGTCAAAATAATGAGAGCTACAACCCAAATTCACACAATCGAAAGAATAGTGTGAAAAGCGACACATATTTAAACAGACATCAAGAAACTCATAAAGGACCTCTATGCTCAGCAGAGAAGAATGAGTAAACACAAAATTCACGCCCAGCTGCATTGCGAAGCCAAGATGCAAAAACCATTATAAAAAAACTCCTAATTTGAACGTAGAAAAGAAACCCATACAACAACGAGTAATGGATACATTCTCATCTGTATCCCATTGATAGAGAGAGAAAAAAAATTATAGCTGAAGCAAAGGCATACCAATAACGAGTCTAAATAACAAGCTAAACCCATATTTAAACAAACATAAGCCACATACGCACATAAAAAATTCTCACAATTGGCTTGTAAGTTGAAGCTTGTTTTATATAATGGTCAGAGAACTACAAACCCAAGCTCATCCACTACCCATAATTGACTAACGAAAAGGAGACACTAGAGGAATGAAGATATACCCAATAACAAAATAAAGCTAATGAAAGAGACCCATGATCAGAAATCAGATGAAAATGGAAAAATAAAAAGAAGAAGGAAAAATGAGAATATAGTGCGAAAGAACTTACGGGGATCCTATGAAGAGGGACCAGAGACTTGAAGTGGATGTAATCTCCGGGCACCGAAAAAGCACCTTTCATCGCTAAATTGTTAATTGCTATGCACCCAACACTCCCGTATCCAAAACCATATTCGATTGGATCGATCACTAAAACTCTCTCTCTCTGTTTGTTAGTCCCTCGCTGTCCTCTGTGAACTCGTCAATATTATTTCGAGAAAAAATTTATTTTTTGCAAATTATTTCGAGGGCTTGACGAGATGAGAGAGACGGAACAGAGAGAGACGTGTGGTTGGGCCCCATATGATCCATCCTCCTCCTACCTACGGTGATCATAATGCTGAATGACAGCGATGCTCTTCAACTGCTCGTAACTCGTTTGCGTTAATCTATGCTGTGACGCTGTGCGCATGATATTTTATCATCGATGCACCATACGGGCGCACTTTAGCGTGGCATTTCTTTCATATTTGTTTGTATTAAATATGAATTAAAAATAAAATACTAACTTATGTTTGAAAAAATTATTATTTTTTACCCTATCACATTCCATACATCTTCTTAGAAATTACCTTCTCTCTAATTAAACTTTCGTGACATGATTAGCAATTTGTTAAAATTAGGAATGCTAAGCAACTATTTAATTGTTTATTTAGTTTTTAATTGCTGAAATTTATTTATTCATTTACATGACATTTAAGTGGTTTTTCATATAAACTATTTATCTGTGAAATCATGTAAGAATGGGACATGTTAATAATAGCTTGAAGTATGTTCACTATAATAATATTCAACATGGAGCGGGATCCTTTCCTCTAAAAAATCCTAAAACTTTAATAAAAATGACAGAATTTTCGCTCCCTCTCCCCCTTCCTCCCGCCTCCTCCGTCTTCTTATTTTTGTTTTCTCCAATTTTTTTGGTTTTGTTGGTTTTGGTTTCTTTTGAATTTTTCCCCTCTCCTCCATTTTCCTTTGTCTTTTGCTTTTTTTTTTCTATTGTTTTTGTTCTTCCCCACCCCTTCATCTCTCCCCCTCTTTTCCTTTCATTTTCTTTCGGATTTTTATTTTTATTTTTATTTTTATTTTTTATTCTTTTTTGTGTTTCAGGAATGGTACTTTCTAGTTTTCTTTTGGTCTTTTGGAGTCAAATGGCGAACGACAGCTCTCTAGCATCCAAGACCCCCAATGCATCCTACCGCTTTTCTCCCAAGATGGCGACCTCTTAGTCGGAGGAGGAATCTCGTCGAACGAAACGGCGAATGAATCGCACACGCAGCCTGAAGCAAGAGGCCTACCTTCCACACTCCACCTGTAAGGGTGGTTTTCTGCTGCCACACGCAGCTCCTCTGGGATGAAAGCCACCGACTACTTTGAGTCGTCCATCCGCCATCCTCTAGGGCGGCGCGTGTATCACACATGCCACTTACAATTGCAGTATTTGTTCTCTTTGAGTTTTCTCCAAAGTTGAAAATCGGATCTATGTCCTTATGATGTGTTTCAGTTTTTTCATATGTTTTTTTATCTTTCTTTTTAGTAAAATAAAAAAAATCAAAAACACATTACCTCTAGAACCTTTAGTTCGTAAAGTATTTTCCCTTTGACTTTTTGTTTGAAGGGTATGCTTTCCCCTATTCAATCTAAGAACAAGATGGAGTTTGTTTTTAACTTTGTCTTGGATAGAGTTGGGGCTATTTCTCAGACGGTGATCTGAAGAGGTGTACAGTTAGAACTAGATCACCTCAGTCATTTTTAGTGCATTAGGGAGTTAGAAATCGTCATTAGTTGACTTGTAATGTATTTTTCAAGTCTAATTATAATGCTCGTTATTAATGAATGTAACTTATTTTTCTTAAAAAAAAAAGAAGTTAGCCTGGACTATCTTCAAGGCAATCTCAATCGCCAACCTCTCACTTCAATGAATTTATATTCATGATTATTAGAGTCACAATAAAGGTAAATTGGTATCAATCATATGCATGTGGAATTTTAAATCGACTACTGATTTATATAATTCTAAGATCGCTACGCCACATTTTAAAAGAGTGATGATATTTTGCTGTCATTGAATTATAATTACTATCTTCTGCTCTAAGTGATGTTACTCCAATGGCAGATGGAGTATTGCCTCAGACAAATGTAATAAAGTGGAGACCTCCTCATAGTTCATGGTTTAGAGCAAACTTTGATGCAAGTTTTATCAAGACTGAACAAAAAATGGGGTTAGGAGCTGTGATTTGAGATGTTGATGGAGAGATACAACCTGTGTTGGTTGCCTCACGATATTCTATTGCTTTAGCCTATCTTGCAGAATGCCATGCACTGGAAAGAGCTTTATCCCTATGTGATGAGTTGGGTTTTCAACAAGTGGAGTTTGAGGGAGATGCAAAGGTGATGATTGATGCGGTTAATGCTGTTAAATATGATTATTCTTGGTTTGGTCAGATTATAGAGGACATCAGACTTACTATGAAACAACCTTCAAGATGAAATTTATCTTTTCCTCGTAGAGAGTAATAAATTAGCTCATCAGGTTGTGATATTAGGCTTGTCTTTAGATGTTGAAACTATTTGGATGGAGGATAGGCCGGATGTGGTCATGCCGCAAGTTATGTTTGATAAGTCTTGATTAATGAAATGAATTATCCTAAAAATAAAGAGTAATGATATTCATTTATTTTATCATCTTTTTATTATTTCATGATGTAGTATTAAATAACTGAAAATTATTTATTATGTTTCATTTGCAAGTCTATCATTTAATATCACATAAAAATATATTATAATTTTTCCTCACTTTAAAATTACATACATGGACATACAAATAATTGCAAATGCTAGTCACGGAGCCATGAGGTCTTCATTTTCAAAACATGCCTGGTTAGTTTTTATTAGTTTAGATAAAAATTAAAATTTTAAATAAAATATAAGTATAATATATATTTTTAATATTATTTTTGTTTTAAGATTTGAAAATCTAAAGATTTTATTTTATTTTATGTGTGAATTAAAAAAATTACAATAATTAAATGAAATAAAATCGTGCATGTTTGAGATTGCAATGTGAAATATAATTTATAATTTTAGAGTTTATAGCTTATAATTTAAATAATAAGCTCTATATTTTCAAAGTTGTTTACTGTTTTGTAAATATGTATTTAAAACGTTTTTAAAGTTAGTTACAATATTTTTTTTCAAAATATACAGTTATCTATTATAGTTTTTTATTTTTTATTTTATTTTTATAAAAACTCCAATTTGGTACTTTTTGAAAAAGCTAAGTTCTAATTTTTTTAATTGATTAAAATATTTTTTTATAAAGTTACCAAACATGCTATTTTTTCTTTACAAATATATTTATCTGTTTAAAAACAATTTTAAAATTCAAAATGTAATTCCAAACAAGTTTGAAATAAGAATAGTAAGGAAAACAAACTAGACAAAAACATGAGGAAAAAGTGTGGGGCCGAACTCTGAGTCCAGTTTCCAAACCAGTACTTCTATATATAGTAATGGACTCTTTGTGTATGTCACTGATGTGTACATTTTATATTATTAAAAAAAGCAAAGGAAGGAAAAATAGTCTAAAGGATTGAGAACCTGAAAAAATTATAAGTGAATGCTTTTGTAATCAAGTTAATTCTCTCTCCTTAAAGACCTTATCTCCCAAGCGATTCCCATCCACCTTAGGTGATTTTTGACAACCCTTCTCTGGGCGGGGGTGGGTCGGAGCTTAGGCTTTGATCGCCTCTTCCTCTCTCATTTTACTTTTCCTTTTGTAGATCTACTGCTTTTCTATTTTCTCTTCTGCTCTCCAACCTTCACCATGCCAGTCTTTTCCTTGTCAATGTCAATGAGCCAACACGTGCTGCTTCAATCAACTCAAGAGGTGTCTCTTCAAGTTTGGGGGTGGTTTTGATCTTTCGATGGGTACGTCCTTTACACGCGCGACTTAAGCCGAGCACATCGCCTTTGTGCTATGGCTTCCTGGTGGGTTTTTGGGGGCTACGTGTGGTTCTGGCAGCTTTCGTGGCCACAGATTTGTCGAACTTGGCTATTGGTGACCTATTCCTAGTAGCGCATGTTATGCACACGCCACCATCGCGGCTGTTGGTTCCTTGCCAGTGATCGGGCACAATCGAAGGTTTTTTTGCTTTCTTACTGTTTTTCCTAACTAAGAATCATGTGAAAGCAGACGTGAAAATTTCTATCAATTGACCTAGACTATCACAGTGCAGCAAACACCTCACCGATGCGACTTTTTGCCACAACCTAAAACCACTTTTTAATCATCCCTCCCTTGTTTGGAAACTGGGCGGGAGCCATTCATTTGGCTTCAAACTGCTCTTCTTTTTGGGAGCCATTCACTTGGTTTCCTATTTAGTGTTGTATTGTGTGATAGTTTTTTGGAAAGATTATATGAAATTTTTATCCCACTTAAACTTTTGTATTATAATTAGGAGTGTCAAATTTTGTCAACAGGTCGTGTCAAGACATTTATATTATATTATATAAGTCAACCATAACCCAACCGGTTAAACTTTTCGTGTCAAAATCTCAAATCATAACATGACTCGTTAACATAACGTGTCGTTTCAACCCGTTAGAACTCATTAGTGAATATTACAAAATAAATTAACACGACAAAATATGATACGTTTCAACCTGTTTATGTAAATGTATTGAATATGCCTAAAATTAACCCGTTTAACTTAATTAAATTTAGCATAATTTTATATAAATGTTAAAATCACAATATTTATAAAAATTATAATACTAACTACAAGTATGAATTACAATCTAAATAATAAAAATATCAAAATTAAGATTCTAATAATTTTACTTTTAAATGTAAGATATATTTGTAATTTTAATTTTTTTAATGTGTCATAGCGGGTCAAAACATGTTGATCCGCTATTAACCCATTAAGCAATCGTGTTGTAACGGATCATTTCGTTTTGATCTGAAACTCATTAAGACTAAATCCTAACCTGCTATTATTATATCATATTTATGTTAGATTAACAAATCATATAATATATTACCATCTCTCCCTGTGATCCTTTAATTTATCTGATAAATTTCATTTGCTCAAAAAATAAAAAAAGAGAGAGAACTTGAAAAAGTTGCAAATTTGGAAAACCAACGGCTCTTTTGCACTCGGTTCCTCGGCGAGTTTTTCATCATTTTCGCAGAAAGGGAACTTGAACACGGACGTCTTGATGGGGTCCTCGGTCAAGACACCATACATCCAAGGTTCATCCTTGCTTCGGGTTGCTCCTCAATGACCGAGAAGGACTCATAGCTTGGTGTTAATCAAGTGGATGGTGGTAGGGTTGAAGTGGGGTTAAGGTATGTGGAGCAAAGGTAGAGTGTTTAGGTGATGAATTGGCTTGTTGTGGGTGAATGAGTATCACGGCAATGAGGCTTAGGGTGATGCACGAAAATGACTTCTTTTGGGGGATTGGATGGCTGAATATGGGACTAGGTTAAGTGAGTATTTCGGCCATGTAGGGGTTTAGGAAAGTGGTTTAGGGTTTGGAAATTAATGGAAGATATTTGGAGATGAAATCTGGAAATTCTAATGGGTATCTATGTGTGGCCGGTTTTGGTGAGTGAAGGGATTTGATTTGGTTGACTTGGGAAATTGGGGATTTGATTAATTCAATTAGGGAAGTATTGAATAATCAAATGAGGAAAGAATGATCAGATTTATTGAGGTGGAGGAGAGGATTTTCGAGTTAGGCAAGTTGCCTTAGCGGAATGGGTGTATTTATGGAAATAGGTGATCGGTTTGGTAAGTTTGGAGGGGTTTGAGGTGGCTACCTTGGGGGGCACTTGCAGACCACGTCTAGGTATGTTTAAGGAATGTTAAGGTCTGATTTGGTGAAGAGAATAATGCAATTTTGTGGTAGGCAAGTTGCCTTACACGAAATAAGTCAAATCTGGAAAGTAGGAAAACTGTTTTGGAAAGTCTTGTGGTTTGGAAGGAAAGTTTTGGGGCTGCTTTGTGGGGCACGACCAGAGCTCGACCAGGGGTGTTTTAGGGTGACTTAGGTCTGATAATATGGTGGAAATAAGGTAAGTAGGGTTAGGGTTTGATGGCTGGTTGGTGGGAAAGCTAGAGGGGCGAAATTGGGCAACACACCTAACTAGGTTTGGTGTAATTGCTGTGGCTTTGAATGGGCTGTTTGGGGTTGATGGATTTCGTGTTTGGGGCAAAGGAAACTTCAAGAAAAGAGTATGAACACCCAAGAAAATGGATGAACATTCAAGGGAATGAAGAACACATCACTACTCCCAAACTCCAAGTGATTCGACCAACAACTCACACAACACTTCTCATTTTCTTCTTTTGTTTTCAAAACACTTTCTCACTCACTCTCTAGGGAATTTTGAAATTCACAAGTGTTGTGAATTAAGAAACTCTCTTGAATACTCACACACTCTTTCTCAAATCCACAAGTGGTGTGGAGTTGGCCTCACAAAAACACAAACACACAAACTCAAGAACACAAACTCACAAGACTCAAGAACACCAAGAACAAACTTCAAGAACACAAAGAACACTCCAAAACCGAAAACACCAAATTGAATAAACCTCAAAATACTTTTATAAATCAAATGAAAAACAAGATAGATGTGGATTACTCCTATTCACCAATTGCAAGGAGAAATCCTCTTCAAGGGGATTCACGAATTGCACCCCAAGAAGCCCAAGTGCATGAAGCACTGAATGAAATCCTAACCACTATGGAGTGGCCGGCTTAACTCTTCTCAGAGCAATGTCCTAGGTTTCTCAAATGTTCAATGATCAAAGATCTTTAAAATGAAAGCTTAAGGGTCCTATTTATAGAACTAACAAGTTAGAAACCCCCAATAGGTCCCTAAACAAAATAAGTAAATGACTAACACGTCCTAATGCAATTTAAATAATAAAATAAAATAAAGCATGATAGGCGCCTATGTGGTGGTGTGGCCGTGGGTTGCATGTGCCCATGGTGGGCTATGGTGCTGCAAGGTCCACGGGTGGGCATGTCTGCATGATGTGGTGGTGAGCGGGCATGGCACTGTGCAGGGCTAACTGATGGTGGTCATGACAGAGTGCCATGCATGGTCCTGGTGGTAAACACAGGATCAAGCCACGTCGCTCGAGGGTGGCCCAGTCAAGGTGCTCGGACGGTGGTCCTGTATGGCCCGGGCTAGGTGCCGAGGTGATGTGCATGCATGGCCCAAGCTGCCGGTTTGGGCACAGGCTGCATGGCGCCGGTTGGTGCCGCGCGCTGGATGGCATGCATGGTGTGCATGCCACTGGCCTGCTCCGCAAGGTATGGGCTGGAGCCATGCGCTGGATGGCATGCATGGTGTGCATGCCACTAACCTGCTCCGCAAGTCGCGGGTTGGTGCCGCGCGCTGGATGGCGTGCCTGTGAAGACACGCCACTAGCCTCGCTGTGGTGTGATGGGGCGCACAAAGGTGCGCGCATGGCTGTACGCACTGCATACGCACGGCCAGTAGCCTCGCTGGGCGCCTGCTGCGTGTCAAGGCCTAAGTCAAGGCATGCATGCAGGCTAGCCAATAGACTGTCCTGGCCTTCAGGTGGCTGAGTTAAGGCATGATCCTGGACAAATCTCCTAGGGTTTTGACACGTCTCTCTCTTAGACCGTTTCTCGGCTACAAAATATTCATCATTTTCGTAGAAGGGTGAGACGCTGAACACCACCGTCTTTCTCTAAGACCATTGTTCCTCGGCTGTGTTGCAAATTGCTCCTCTCATCTGTATTTTTTTCATATGTATTTTTCACAGCTCAAATTCACTTCAAGTTCAAACCACCATTTATGCATTTCACTGCTGCTGTTCCAAAAATAAGAAACCCCCAAATCTTGCATTTGAACATGCTTTTCTGTACAATTGTTTGATATTTATATTGTTTGTATTATGGGATCCTTGATTCTTTTTTTTCATATACAAATACAATATTGTTCTATCGGCTAACAATATGATTTTAGAGAAATGATAAATATAATTGGGGACTTATAAATGATGGGTGGTTCTTTTAAAAAAAAATGAATATATCTAAGATCCATATGAAAAAATTAATTTTTTTAATAGTAGATCTTACTTTTTTTTTCAAAATAATTATATGCCACTTACAACTTTATGATTATATATAATATTATTTATGATTTTATTTTTTCATGAGTTTTTGAGTTTAATGTTATGTTTGAATATTGAGAATGTTTAAGAGTATTTGTAAATAATAATAATAAAAAATATTAAATAATAATAAAAAGATAAAAAATATGAGTGTTCAAACACTCTTCTTTTCAAACCTAGCCTAAGATGTTTTGGCAAGAAAACACGGTGAAATGCATTGTTGATCGCGGGGGAGTTAAGGGTGAAACGCACCGTTTCATTTTCTATAAAATGCCTCACATCCTTTTAAACGAAACGCCCCCTTTAGCTTTTTCCTTTCCTAATAGAAACATAAACACCTCTCATGGATGATGGATATCCGAACTTGTCATGACGGCCACTGTACACTCCAAACCTCTATTGGAACCCACCTTGAAACCACACCACCGCCACTCACTACGATCAATCTCAGAAGGTTAGTCAATCTCAGTCATCCCTATCTTCCCAATCTCAGTCCTTTCGCTTTTCTTTTTTGTAATTCAACATTAAAATAAAGACAGCCATCTATGGTTGTGTTTCTCAAAGTTCGAAGCTTTTTCTGCACGATACAATCCAAAGGATTGCAAGCCCTAAACCCCTTTACTTCATGGAGTGTATTTTTTCACTCTGAATACTCTAATAATTCGGAATCATCAGGCTCTTCAAGACCAAAAATTGCCCAAAACAATGTAGCAATCTTCTGGGATCTGGACAATAAACCACCGAACTCGTTCCCACCATACGAAGCCGCTGCCAAGCTAAAGGCGGCGGCATCTTCTTTTGGGGTTGTTAGATATATGGTGGCGTATGCAAATAGTCGCGCGTTTGCCTATGTCCCGCAAGTTGTTAGGGAGCATCGGAAAGAGAGGAGGAAGAAGTCGAACCCGTTGAAGAATAGGGGGCTGACTAAGGCAGTTGAGCCGCATCTCTGTCGAGTTTGCGGGAGAAAGTTTTACACGAATGAGAAGCTTGTCAATCATTTTAAGCAAATACATGAGCCGGAGCATATAAAGAGGTTGAATCAGATAGAGTCAGCGAGGGGGGCGATGAGAGTGAAGTTGGTGGCTAAGTATTCCATGAAAATGGAGAAGTATAAGAGTGCTTCACGTGGAATTTTGAACCCCGATGTGGGGTATAGTTTGGCCGATGAGGTGAAGCGGGCAGGGTTTTGGGTTCGAACCGTGCCGGATAATCCACAAGAGGCGGATGCTGCCTTAAAAAATCATATGGTGGATATGATGGACGGAAGGAGAGTTGAGTGTATGTTGCTTGTATCAGATGATTCAGATTTCGTGGATGTTTTGAAGGAAGCAAAACTGAGATGTCTGAGGACAGTTGTTGTTGGGGATATGAACGATGGACCTTTGAAGAGGGTTGCAGATGTGGGGTTTTCATGGATGGAAGTTTTGATGGGAAAGGCAAAGAAAGAGGCAGGATCGGTCCTTGGGAAATGGAAGGACCGTGATGTTTTGAAGAGATTAGAGTGGACATACAAACCTGAAGTGGAGAAAAAGGTATATGATTTTGAGGATGATGTTGAGGACATTGAGGATAAGGGTTTTGAAGGAATTGTTCTTGGGACAATTGATGATAATAACATACAAGCGGAGGATAGCAAAGCTTGGTGGGAGCTGGACTCTGGTGATGATGTGGTTTCCTCACAATCACTAAAGAGATTGGAGTGGACACACAACCCATTCTAGAAGAATAAAGTTGTAAATGATTCCGAGGATGAGACTGTTGAGGAGACTGAAGATATCTGTTCTGCAGACTGCATGCAAAACAAAGACAGCAGTACTTGGTCAGATCCGGACCTTTAATCCTGATGCCGTCTCTTCACAATCATGTAGATGATTGAGTTGTTTGTATTATATGAGTTTGTTAACTTACCTTCTCTTGGCTAGCATTTATCAGATAATGAGAGAATTAAAGAGTTGGATGATACATGATACAGAATTCATCTATACATCCAACTCCCTCTAATGTATTAAAGGATGACTAGGTCTGCCAGGATTCTGTATGATAGCATGTAATATTCATAGTGTGACATTGATCCCACTAATGTGCTTTCATGTATGATAGCATCTTTTATAATACTGATGTCTACTATGGGTCTAATCTTTTCCTTTCGCCTTGGTTTCAGACATGTTGAGCATTTTGTCCTGTAATTGTCTCAGTGTGTGTGGGTTATAAAGCTTCGTTATGGCATAGTTACCTTCTAAAAATATGGAATTACCCAACATGCAAAATGTGGCAAAAAAGGCACCCTGAAAAGAATACTGTCACAGCACGTGATCAGAGAAAACAGTACTGCATACAATGTGAATGATGTAGACTTGTAAGTTGATTTGGTGTTAGGGTTCTATATGATCAAAATAGGTGGGCTAAAGCCTCTACCTACTAAACATGGCATTAAAGAATCGGATATAAAAATTGATGACAGTACAACTTAATTTCCACGAGTATTTATTTTCAAAGTTAATAAGCTAACCAAAACAGATTATTGCTGAAGATTGTAACACATTCTTTGATGTTTATCAAGGACTAAGTGATGAGGACATCCTCTATTTATGTCTTATTTGCTTATATATTACTTATTTTATTGGGACTTGTCTTAATGGGCTTGGGCCATTCTCCATTTATGTGTTTTATTTTACTTGGACTTTGTAATGATAGGCCTGGATCATTGGAGCCCATTGGTTTTTAGGGTTTATCTAGGGTTTTTTTATTTTGCTATTTAAAAGTTGGTAAGGGGCATTGTAGGGCAGACTATAATGAATATTGGATGATATTGCAGTCAACCTTTCTCCAATCCCAATGTCTTCTTCTCTGATTTCTTCTTCTTTCTAGCTCTTTTTTCATCTCTTCTCTTCTCCATAACATTATTCTATTTCTTTCTTGAATTTCACGTGCATTCTACATCATATTTGGTATCAAGAGCCGGTTCTACTGTTTTCTTAAACAGTAGCGCTAACTCTTGGACCTTCATCGTTTTCGTCCGTCAAACAGCAACATTAAACTCTCAAGCACACTCTCACAGCTAAGTTCTTCTCTCCCTTTTGTCTTCGTCTTCTACCTTTTCTCCATCTCACCCAAATTTCAGCAAACTGAACAAAAAAAAAAAAAAATTCGAGAGCGAGGAGAAGCAGTGTCGCGGCAACTCAACCGGTTCGGCACCTCGTTTCTGGTCTAGTTCTGGCATGGGTTTTGCTCGGTGCCGTCAGTCGGCGCTCTCTGTGGGTCACCGCGCCGTCAGACCTCACCGGAAGGCCTCAATCCGCTAGAAACCATTGGGCTTCTCATTACCGGCACCCTCTGTGTTGGCTCTCAGGTCCCTTCAACATCGTGCGCAGCGTCGGTACCTCGTGGGTTTTGCTTGGTGCCGCTAGTTGGTGCTCTTTGTGGGTCACCGCATCCTTAGAGCTCACCGGAAGACCTCAACCCGTCGGTACAGGCCTAGACCAAAGTACTCGTGGGTCTCGGCATACCAAAGTATTCGTGGTTCTCTACTGGGCTTAAAAGTACGACATCATAGTCTGATTGGATGAGTTCGCAACGTTGATTGGACTCGTAACTCAGCTTGACTTCCATCATCGTCCGGTTTCTCATCGAAAAAGGGTAGTCTCTCCTCTATTATTTGTTTTATATTGTCTGTTATTTTAAAATGTGCATCATTTATTCTCTATGTGCTGCTGTATAGTGTCCAAATTTCCAAATCTATTTGACTAGACCCCATAATTGATTTAGGCCTCATATTTATCACAACCCATTTATTCAGCACTTAGATTTGGTTACTTCCTAGCTTTGTGAGTCTGTGCTCTCATTTTCCTAACCGTGCCCATGCTTTCTTCTCTCATTAGTTCTTGAAAAAAAAAAAAAAAAAATCATCAAATCTTGTGTGAATGGATTTTTGTGATTGACATTTGAGTCTTGCTTTATCTTTTTAAATATCAGCATTGCTTGCTCGTCTTATTTGGATTTGCCTAATCCCTAAAAAAAAAAGAGAGATTTAAAAAAAAAAAAAATTAGTAATTAAATTTTTGCTTTAGTTGAGATCTTTCATTGTTGCTAATTGATGTTTATTGCTCTCAATTGCATTTCATTTAGCTAGTGTGCATTGCATGCAATTGCGTAGTGGTCGCTTTGTCAACTCTAGTCCCACAACCTTGATCATGGACCCCTCCCAATTCGAGGCCCTCACCTGACAATTTGAGCACTTACAAGCTCAATTAGCAGCTGTCCAGACTGAGATGGCTGCTACTCGTGAAGAAAACAGAATTCTAACTGCCAGGGTGAACAATTTTGAGCAACTCCCTCATTCGTCCGACACGGACAATTCTGAGGCACCCCGTAATAGGCACTATCATCGTCGACAAGGCGATCATCACCACTTAATGAGCGTAGGGATAGGAATCACGATCATGAGCGAGAACAAGACCACTACCGTCAAGGTATTCAGTCTCCTCCTCGCAATGAAGAGCGTATTTTTCGAAACATTAAGTTAGATGTCTCTACTTTTGATGGTTGCCTAGATCCGCTGGTTTTTACTCAGTGGGTTAGGGATATGGATCGTTTCTTCTCCTGGTATGGGGTCTCGAAAGACTGGAGAGTTCAATTTCTAGTTTGAAATTATCTGGCACGGCCCAACTCTTTTGGGAAAGTGTTGAGGATCTCCTTGAGAGGCGCCGTGCGCCTCTTATGGGAAGTTGGGAAGAAATGGAGTGTCGTCTCCAAGAGAAGTACTTACCCCATTCTTACATAAGCAATTTGTTAGACTAGTGGAATGTCCTTATTCAAGGTAATCGGCCCATGACCGAATATGTCACTCGATTTGATGAGTTTCGAATGAGATGTCATGTCATTGAGGATGAGGCCATGACCTTGAGTAGGTTTGGACAAGGTCTCAAAGATGATCTTAGGCGTGAGCTTGTCCTTCGGGGTGTCTTGACTCTTGACCACGCTTACTCTTTGGTTCGAGATTATGAGTCGGTCATTAAGGCCCCGTATGGAAGGCATAGTGACAACCGTTCTCTCTCCTCCTCGACGTTCACTTCTCCCCTTAAGTCTCTCCTAGGACTTCCCCCGTCTAATGTCCCTCCCACACGGGAGGATAAGGGCAAAGGTCCTGAACTCCTAAGGACTGCGTCCTGTTCTCAGTGTTTCAAGTGTAATGGTTTTGGCCACATTGCCCCCAATTGTCTTAGCCGAACCCTAATCATTGAGGAGCATGAAAGTGTAGCTGATGAACCTTTAGAAGATCAAGTTTATGAACCCAATCTTGAGGAGTTTGATGATTTAGATGATGATGATGGTACTCTTTTAGGATGCATCCGGACCCTCCCTGTAGGTCTAGATCTTGTACCCCTTGTTCCTGACACACCTCGGTTAGGTGTTGTACATTGTACCCTTACCCAACCCAAAGACGCTGATGATTGGCGCCGTCATGCCATTTTTCATACTTATATCAAGATCAATAATAAGGGTTGTAAAGTCATTGTGGATAGTGGTAGTTGCATTAATGCAGTTTCTGTGGCTACTGTGTCCCGTTTTGGATTGAAGCCAATCCCTCACCCTCAACCGTGTAGTGTCTCTTGGGTTGACATTTCCTCCATCGCTGTGAAGGAGCGTTGTCTGGTTCCTATCCAGTTCCTTGAGTATAAGGATCATATATGGTGTGACGTCATTCCTATGGATGTTGGTCATGTCATTTTTGGTCGACCTTGGTTGTTCGATTTGGATGTGACCATCCATGGTCGGTCCAATTCATGTTCCTTTGTGTTTAATGGCAAGAAAATTCATCTCAATCCTTTGCCCCCGACACCTGTTGGCCCACATTAAGCAAAGAAAGTTGTGGAGCGGAAAGGGCTACACATCATTAGCCATACTGAGTTTGAGCGTACGCTTGTGGGTGAGTCTGTTGTTTTTGCTGTGGTTGTTATGGAGGTCCCATTAGAGCCTCCAGTAGTTGCCCCTACGGAGGCCCAGGCCTTTCTTCAAGGCTTTCAAGATGTCTTCCCTGAGGATCTCTTCGATCAGTTACCCCTATTGCGAGACATCCAACATGCCATAGATCTTGTCCCAGGAGCCTCTCTTCCAAATCTGCCTCATTATAGGATGAATCCTACTGAGCATGCTGAGCTCCAAAGGCAAGTGGATGATTTCCTCCAGAAAAGGATTTATCCGATAGAGTTTGAGTGCTTGTGCGGTTCCCGCCCTCTTGACCCCTAAGAAAGATGGCTCTTGGAGGATGTGTATTGATAGCCGTGCCATCAATCGGATCACAGTGAAGTACCGTTTTCCCATCCCTAGGCTTGATGATATGCTAGATATGATGGTTGATGCCACGATATTTTCTAAAATTGATTTGAAGAGCGGGTATCATCAAATTAGGATTCGCCCGGGTGACAAGTGGAAAACTGACTTCAAGACGAATGATGGTCTTAATGAGTGGTTGGTCATGCCTTTTGGACTAACCAATGCCCCAAGTACTTTTATGAGAGTGATTACACAAGCTCTCTGACCTTTCATGGGCAAGTTTCTTGTTGTCTATTTTGACGACATCCTCATCTACAGTAGGACCAGGGAACAACACTTGATCATCTCACACAAGTTTGTTCTACCCTTCGTAAGACAAACTTATATGCTAATGCAAAAAAATGTTCTTTCTTCACCGACAGAGTTGTCTTCCTAGAATTCATTGTGTCCTCCGTCGGAGTGTCTGCGGACCCCACTAAGATAAAAGCCATTGTTGGTTGGCCTGAGCCCAAGACTATCCATGACGTCAGGAGTTTTCATGGCCTTGCGACCTTTTATCGTCGTTTCATCAAGGGGTTTAGCACAATCATGACCCCTATCACAGAGTGCATGAATATGGGAGAGTTCCATTGGACATCAGAGGTGGTAAAGGCCTTTGAGCTAGTTAAGAAGCGAATGACAGAGGCTCCTGTCATGCGTCTTCCTGACTTTTCCGAAGTTTTCGAGGTTGAGTGTGATACTTCCGGGATAGGAATTGGTGGAGTTCTTAGCCAAGAACATCACCCGGTTGCTTATTTCAGTGAGAAGTTGAATGATGCCAAACAACGGTATTCTACTTATGACAATGAGTTGTACGCAGTTGTGCAGGCTTTGCGCTATTGGCGCCATTATTTGCTGCCCCGGGAGTTTGTTCTTTATTCAGACCATGAGGCCCTCCGTTACCTTAGCTCCCAGAAGAGGTTGAATTCTAGACATGGCCGTTGGGTTGAATACTCGCAAGCTTACTAATTTGTGTTGAAGCATAGGAAGGGTGTTGAGAAACAAGCAGCTGATGCCTTGAGTCGTCGTGTCTCCCTTTTGTCTATCTTAGATATCAAGGTCATAGGATTTGAGAGACTCAAGGAGGAGTATGCGTTTTGTCCTTATTTTAAGGATATTTTTCTCGCCTTGCAGAGCGGGCACTCGGATATCACCGATGGATTCCGCCTTGAGGAAGGCTATCTCTTCAAGTCCAATAAATTGTGCATTCCACGCACTTCAGTTCAAGACTTCATGGTTTGGGAAGTCTACGCGGGAGGCTTGGCTGGACATTTTAGACGAGATAAGACCGTTGAGGAGATTGAGCGTCAATTTTACTGGCCTAGTCTAAAGAAGGATGTGGCTAAGATAGTTAGCACCTGTTACAAATGTCAATTGGCCAACAAAAGAGACAAAAAACTGGTCTCTACACACCTATCCCCGTGCATAGTTGTCCTTGGCAAGACGTCAGTATGGATTTTGTGTTAGTACTACCACACACGCTGAAGAAGCATAATTCTATCTTTGTTGTAGTGGACCGTTTCTCGAAAATGGCTCACTTCATCCCTTGTAGCAAGACTTCTGATGCGTCTAGAGTTGCTAGGTTGTATTTTGACGAGATTGTTAAGCTGAATGGTCTTTCTAAGACGATTGTGTCAGATAGGGATTTCACTAGTCATTTCTGGAGAACCCTCTGGCATATGGTTGATACCAAATTGAAATTCTCCACTGCTTACCATCCTCGGACTGATAGTCAAATTGAAGTTGTCAACCGCAACCTGGGCAATTTATTAAGGTGTCTGGTCCAAGAGAATTTTCGGAATTGGGATTTGATCCTCCCTACAGCCCAAATTGCTTATAACAGTTCGGTGAATAGGTCCCTAGGTATGAGCCATTTTGAAGTTGTCCATGGTTTTAAATCTAGAAAGCCTTTAGACCTTATCTCCATGTCCTCTAATGCTAGTGTGTCTGTGTCAGCTGAGTCTTTTGCACAACATCTTCATGACTTGCATATTGAGATCAATAAACAACTTGAAGCCAGTAATACATCATATAAACTTCGAGCTGATTTGCATAAACGACATGTGAAATTTAATATTGGGGATTATGTCATGATCCGAATTACACTGGAACGGCGTCCACCTGGACCTGTTTCCAAATTGCAAGCGCGTAATGCTGGTCCTTTTAAAATTTTAAAGCAAGTTGGTCCAAATGCATATGTCATTGACCTTCCATCACATTTTGGTTGCCACTCTACTTTCAATGTTGAGGACTTAGTTGTTTTCAAGGGCCACTTCAATCCCTCCAATGACCCACTTTCTACCTCCATTTGTGAATTTTGACCCTGAACCTTCTACCTCTCCTACGCCATTACCATCTATTACAGCACACAAAGATAAAATTGATGCTATTTTAGATGAACAGATTGTGTTGACAAATGATGGAGAGGTGCAGCACTTCTTTGTTCGCTGGGTAGGTTGGGCTGATTTTGACTGTTCATGGATATCTAGAGAGACACTTCAGTAGCTTGATCCAGACTTATTGGAGATTTATAGGAGCCAGCAGGATCTTCTGTGTTCCGGATTACCTTCCACCCATCCTGGCAGAATTAGTGGGGACTCCAGATTCAAACCGCCACTCACACGTGTTTATGGGCATCGAAAGAAAATCGTTCAACCACTTAGCTTATGGCTGGGTAGTTGACTGCACCTTATGCTGTATTGTCAACTTGACAAAATCGAGGTTTTCTCCCACCCCGGGAAAGTTGATGAGGACATCCTCTATTTATGTTTTATTTGTTTATGTATTACTTATTTTATTTGGACTTGTCTTGATGGGCTTGGACCATCCTCCATTTATGTGTTTTATTTTACTTGGATTTTGTAATGATGGGCCTGGATCATAACAGCCCATTGGCTTCTAGGGTTTATTTAGGGTTTATCTAGGGTTTGTTTATTTTGCTATTTAAAGATTGGTAAGGGTCATTGTAGGGCAGACTATGATGAATATTGAATGATATTGCAGCCAACCTTTCTCTAATCCCAATGTCTTCTTCTCTGATTTCTTCTTCTTTCTAACTCTTTTCTCATCTCTTCTCTTCTCCATAACATTATTCTATTTCTTTCTTGAATTTCACGTGCATGCTACATCACTAAGGGTCATTGTTTCTTTCAGATGTTAGGTAAAGCCTACAATTAAAGGCATGGTTTTGTAGGAGGAGATGAAAAGTTCCACAGGTTATTGTCTGATTCCCATATATGTCAAGTTTCAGCATATATGATACACTGAGCTTCACTTATTTTGTTTTCTTCCGTTGTGTTTATATATCAGAATCAAGTCTTTGAAAGGTCTGTCTGTGATTTATTCATTTGAGGTGTTCTTTCACCCTTTGTAGGTATTTGAAGTCCAAAGCATCATCACCATCTTCCTATTCCAGAGTGCATATTGTTTGTGAAAAGATGAGTTTTGTTGATGATCAAGAAATAGGAACAAGGCATTATTGACGTACATAGGGAGTATATATCAGACAACAGAGAAAAGAACAGCGGAAAATCCTGGAAGGTAAAGCTAGAAAATCATAGTTGGGTTGCCATTCAATGGTAAAGTGTATTGAAAAAGAAAACCTGGGGGTTTTCTGCAGTCCTTGTACCATCTTCAAAGCTTTGGTCATTTATTTCCCTCCGTATGCACCACATCAACCAAATCAGGATCATTTTTCACAATGTGTCACTGTGAATATTATCAAACTGCTCTTCCATAGCTACATTTATAACCTTAGTATCTGCTTTGTTTTGGGATGTTACTTCAGCTGTATAGGTTGGTATAGAAACATCAATTGTCTTGCTCTATGTCACTATCTTCTGTTTGTTTGAGATTTCTTGTTTGTATTTGCGCCTTCTGGGAAATTCTGTTTGGATCCTATTGTCAATGTTTGGTTTTATAGGAAGTGGCTGTGAAGAGGTTCCTAGACCAGGATATTTATGGTCAATCACTTGAGGAATTCAAAAGTGAGGTACAATCTGCTTCTCCCTTTTAAATATTTCTTTGCATTTACAGTTATTTGGGTTCTTAGCTCCTGTTTCACAAGAAAATAAGACAGTCTTATTTGTTTAAATGCTTTGTGTTTGCACCTTAATTGATATGATTTTTCCACTTAATATTGCTTGCAAGATGTCACTTCAAGAAATTGATCTCCTGGTTTACATCTGATTTACTGCCATTCTTGATCCCTGGCCCTCACATTAACTGTGGTGAATATATTATTCATTGCTGATTGACACATAGGAGATGAAGTTATAGTGCAATACAGAATTGGAGTTATTTCTGTGGTCTCTTCAGTTATAAGCCTGCTTGTGCCGTCAAAACTTTCCATGCCCTCATTGCCTTATTTTAATTGAGCGTATGATTGACTCACAAAAATAAGGGATGAGATTCCTGGACACATTTGTCTGGATTTTGATCAGGATTTTGGAAAGTGTACTTGTGGTTTCTTCCTCTCAACTTAGACTTTTGCTAGCTGTCATTGTTATCTCCAAGTCTCTGGAAGTTTTTTGTTGAAACCATTTGTTCTACTTGTGGTTTGAATCTCAAGGTGCTTTTAATGAAAAGACTCAGGCATCCCAATGTTGTGCTCTTCATGGGATCTGTATCACGTCCCCCAAATCTTTCAATTGTCACTGAAATTCTTTCCAGGTATGCAACGCTCTTGTTCTGACCATATTTATGGAAGACAGCGTGTTTCATATTTAAACTGACGAAAAAAGCCCTTATTAGTAACATGACTTGTCAGTATGCTCTAACTGCATAGTAGATGAATATTCCTTTTTCTGATCAGGCATTGATTTACTGGAAAGTAACACAGCAGACGCTAGTACACACGTGCGCACACGTGCAGATGGACACACACAACTAATGAAATGGCTTCAAAAGAGGCTCTTGAATGGAAAGTAGAAGAAGATACTTTCATGAAAACATATCTAAGAAATTTCAGTTTCTATTAATGGAAAACTTTCCTGAGAAATATATTCACGTTGATGTTGCTGTTTCACGTTTGCTTTATCACAGTAGCCAATAAACAATCATCAATGTTTTGGAAAAAGAAATATTGATGAACAGAGATGCCTACGCACTATGCAGAATGTGGCAGAACAATCCCACTAATGGTTTTTTTTTTTTCCCAGAAATAAAGACTTAAGCATGCAGTGGTATCCTCCAGCTTAGGAACTCTAGAAAATCAAAATGGCTTGCCAAATTAATCACTAACTTCTAAAAAACTTGCTCTGCTAGTATGATACTATTTGATTATGACTTTACAAGTTAATTCTTGTTCTTATTATTTATGCCAAATGGTATGCTAAAGAACTAGTTTTTCCTCTCCTTTATTTTTATTTTTATTTTTTTCAGAGGTAGTTTATATAGGCTGATTCACTGGCCTAACACTCAATTAGATGAAAGAAGGCGCTTGAGAATGGCCCTTGATGCTGTATGATTCTGTCATTCTTGCTGTTTATTCCAGTTCCAGTCAGCTATTTGCTATAATTTGTAATTTTGCTGGAAATAATGTCTGTTTTGGATGATTGAACTTTCAGGCCCGTGGAATGAATTATTTGCACAACTGCTCTCGCATATTAGTGCACCGTAATTTGAAGTCTCCAAATTTACTAGTTGATGAGAATTGGGTTGTGAAGGTGGTGTCTTATCTCTTTCCTGAGTCCAAGTATCTTCCATGCCCAAGTCCAGCATGATGTGAACTTTCCTGCGTGTTTAGGTGTGCGATTTTGGCTTATCACAGAAAAAGAATAGCACATTTCTTTCTTCAAGGTCAACTGCAGGGACAGTAAGCCATTTACAATTTTCATCCTTCTTTTCTCATGCTGAACCAGCCTTTTTTCTTTCTATTTTTTTTTTGGGTAATGCATCACATTCATGTCTCAGTGCTGGATATATTCTTTTTGACATCTAGTTTATATACACCTTTGATATGTTTCCAGCAATGGTGAAACACTCTGTTTTGTACCATACAACATGTTACATCATTTCTTGCATTTATTGTGAACTATCTGTCCTTTTGCTACTGGTACACAGAGACCTGGTAAATCTTGTGGCGAATGCTCAGAATTAATATTGATAAATGCATTACAGCAAAGTCACATGTTCTCTCAACTTTCCTAAATCCCTTCATGAGAACTCTACCAAGTGGACTTACTGTTTGCAACAAATTATATTTATGAGTAAATGAAAAGGTTTATTCGCTTCTCACCAAAGGTTTGAACAGCATATATACTCTTGGTGGCTGCATTTGGTGGTAGTTGATACAACCATATGATTTATATAATAATGTTTAAAAAGTGTTTTTTTTCCCTAAAAAATGTTAAAAGGGAAGGTACTGCAATAGGTGGTTGGTGGTATTGATATGGAAGTTGTGGTTTATCTCCATTAAATGAACTGACTTATTTGGGAATTCTGTCATGCCCATTGTGTATTCATGCATCTTACAATGTGCTAGTTTGCTTTCTTGATAATTGACTTGTTTCTATGTATCTTGGATTGCAAGTATGCAACCCCGGAAACTGGTATTGATAAGTTGATGCTTGTATTGCACTCCTTCGGACTGAGTGGATGGCCCCAGAAGTGCTAATAAATGAACCTGCAAATGAAAGTAAGCCTTTTTTGATGCAGCATCTTGTTTCTCACCCTGGATGGATGCTTTTTAATTACATCATGTAATAATATGCAGGTGTGACATTTATAGCTTTGGGGTCATACTGTGGAAACTCTCTACATTGCAACAACAATGGGGGGGAATGAATCCAATGCAAGTTGTTGGTGCAGTTGGATTTCAACATCGGCGTCTTGACATTCCCGATGATATGGATTATGTCATTGCCGATATTATTCAAAAGTGCTGGCAGACGTAAGTATTGTTTTGGTTATTCTCTTCTGTCCACTCATTAATTGTTTAGATATTGTTATACTGATTCGATAAGTCCAATGCACAAACGCTTTTGTTGTGTTAGATTACACTTTAACCATGGCTATTAATACATGCTTGCTCCTGTAACAGTTGAATGATTGAGTTTCAACTGTTATTCCCACGTCTCCTTCTGTATGGAGGAGCCCTACACGCCTTGAACATTGCCAATGTGATTCCATTTAATTTCTGTTTGTACCACTTCTTGCTACCAATTAATTAATGCTTATCTTCTATCTTCTTTTCTACGAAAGGACTATCTTGTCCAATTCATTCCTACGTAGAATGGACTGGATTTCCTAGGCGTGACATGATCTCTGTGCTCTCTTTGAAAAAACTGATCATAACTGTTGCTCAAGTAGATAATGATAATGCCATTGAGAAAGATTATATAAGGTTAAATTCTCTTATGAATTAGTAGTGGTGGATGGGAATTTTCTAATTTTGTGTTTACCATGGTTGTTACAATGTATCGAGTATACTTAAAATTCAGTTCTGCATTCCTGACAAAAGATCCAATTTAACATTTGAGAGATCCAAAATTGAGACCCACGTTTGCTGAGATCATGCTCTGCTTTGAAGCCATTGCAGAAGCCAATAACCAGTTCTCAAGGTCCCAGACCAAGCACATTCGCAGGCAGTGGCCATCAGAAGCTTTTGCCATCACAAATTGCAGAAGAAGCAGGCTAGAAGAGCAAACTATACCATCATACTCTGTGTCATTGGACTGCAAGAATATGGGGTGAAGTTCTAGATTGCCTTGGACTAGTCTGAGAAAGTGACGGGTTGATTTCTCTACATTCAATCCGATTTGAGATTATGATTCTTTTTTCTCAATTCCCTTTTTCCCATCACAGTGCAGCTATCCTCAGGGTTGAATATATGTTTATACAAATCCATTGAATTTGTTGTAACAAATAATTTGAAAATTTTCTTTTTGTGGAGTTTTATCAACTGGTTGGGAAACCTTTAAGATGTCTGGGGAGTAGTCGCCATAGAGGGATGGAAACTGACATGTACAAGGTGACTGGGCAAAAAACATGATTCCAAAAACCCTGTGTACATTTTCTAAGGAGCTCCAGATTAAAAAGATTAAATCATTGTCCTTTTGCCATCAATCCGACCATGTAGCATACGATTAACCTGGAGTCACCCTTAACACCATTACAATTCGTATCAGTGCTTGACCTTTTTTGATGCACAGTTTTTCACTCTTTCTTCCCAGAATTACAAAGACAGAATGCAATCTGGCATTAGTTGTCAGTACAAGGATGAGCAAAGCACTTCAAACAAAGGAACAACGCCGAAGGAACTGCTAAAAGTACCTCTAGACTTCTAGTGCTCCCCGGTAGTATGAGCTGGTAATGGCTCTAAACCTGCAACAAGATTATATTCATATTGATGACCACAATAAATCTGAAATTTCCTAAACATTAATGGGTCTCTATAAAGAAATTAAATTGATGATTATATAAAATGCTCAACACGTCTGAAACCAAGGCGAAAGGAAAAGATTAGACCCCTAGTAGACATCAGTATTATAAAAGATTCTATATTAAAAGGGTTGTGTAATACATGAAAGCACGCCTTTTGCCATTTTACAACCCTGTAAATAGCCAGTATCAAGGCCAGAGGACGCCCGGGACTTAGGCAGCTGAATTCTTTTGAGGAAGTTAATTTGATTACATCTTTAGCTTGTGAATCTTAAAATAATATGTTCAATTACATGGATCTTAAAACAGCTTATATGGTCCTATAGATAGATAAAACCTAAAGGTGTAGTTGCATTAGCCTTGATTCCGATGAAAGTCCAATGCCCTGGATTTCACTGGCAAGTCTTGTGCAACATTCTCTATGTTTCTCTGCTTGCATAGGGCATGTAATTTTAAAATCTAACCCTGATGCAAAGTACCGTCTCTACTTCAATATTTGTGACTAAATTGTCCATTGGCATCTGGTGACAATTGCAAATATATTTTCTGCAATGGAAGAAACAATTAATAGGATTCTTTTTCACTTCCCCAGCCCTCTCTTTAAGGGTCCAATATGCTCACCATTCTCACCCCATGCTGTTTATATTATAGAAAATATTTTAGCTACAAAGAGACTATATAAAAGTAAATTCACAAATTAAACTAAAACTGATGTGGTATGTCAAATTATAAAATTACTTTTTATTTTATTGAACGAAATAATCATTCAGTCCAACTTATCAATCCGCCGCAGTTCTTTTGCAACATCAACCATGGTTGGCCTCATCTCTGGATCCTCGTCTACGCATACGAGTGCCAACTGCAGCACTGCTTGCAATTGTTGCTCCATACCAATACCTGCTACTTCTCCCTCTGCCAAGATTGCATCCTCCACGATCTCGTTTATTTTTCGGTTTCTTACGGACTCTACCAGTTGAGGAGCACGTCGTCCTGTTAAAAGAACTAAAAGAAGTACACCAAAACTGTAGACATCAGTCTTTTCTGTTACGTAGGAGGTTTGAACATAGTTGGGGCATCGATAACCTCGGCCACACCCAGAAAACGAAACTCGTACGCAGGTTTCACCCTCAGGAATTGTTATGCAATCAAAAAAGTTTGACAATTTGGGAACATCATTTTCGTCGAAGACGATAGAAAACACGGATATTTGCCTATGGATTATGGGTCTGGAGAAAGCAGTATGGAGATACGAAATCGTATGAGAAATGTCCCTTGTAATCTTTATTCTTCTTTTCCACGCCATGGGCCGTCTTTGTCCATCATCGTCATCTGAGGCATAAATTCGAGCAGCAAGAGTCCCATTTGTGATAGATTCATACACTAAAATGGGAAATGGAGTCTCGAGACAGCATCCTATTAGCTTCACAGCATGCTTGTGAGGCCTCATCTTTGCAGAAATAGCGATGTCGGTGAAGATACTCTCGATCGGACATGGATTTCTTCCATCTTTCTTAATGGAAATGGTTCGCCCTTCAAGACAACCTTTGTACCATATGTAGTACGCGTCAACACGTAGAACAAGCCCTGAATCGAAGTTGTTGGTTGCAGACACGAGGTTTTGGTAAGAGAAGATACGGATGGGAATAGGCCTACCATTACAAGCGGCAACCAGCTTCTCCAATAACATGCTTCCATTCTCTAGAAACGCCTTCCCCCTCTCTGTTTTTCCGGCCATTCTTAACAAATGATTATCTCTATCCTTCCTTCCCATTCTGCCAGCTATTAACCATTACCACATTAAACTACACGAAAGTAAAGAGAAAATTCGCGGAAAGTGTGTGGAACTGGGTTTGATTCAGATGTTGGACGACCATTTCATTGGTCAACTTTCCCACCGATGGCTTTGCTTCTTGCCAGATAAACTATTCTGGCAATAAAATGCTTTATTGTGTTTTAAAAAAGGATAAAGAAAAAATTGAATACAAATAATATAAAATCAAGAAATTGTTTGAATATAATTTTTTAATATTATCTTTGTAAAAGTTTATTAATTTTGTTTGTTTTGAGATTTGTAAGAGTCTTATAATCATCATATGAAAAAGCTGAAAATTGAAAATTGAAACTATATATGCAGCTTTGAGAATTCTGTATCTGTCTCACTGTCCAAACGAGCCGTTCCAACCAAATGATTGTGCATATATTGGCAGCAGTTTTTCAAACGTACCCTCAAGAATACTCTTTCTTGTTAGATTATGGCTCGGTTTCAGAATTCAGGAGCTAGATACTATATAAGCGCAACATCCCACTGAGAGGGAAGGAAATCCTCCAAACAATTTTTTAACCTCGTCCTCCACCACAAAGAGTGAAAAAGAGTATATTATATAATCTGAACTTGGAATTTGCATACCAGTGACGGTAAGGCTGCCGATTAGCACTGTTCCATTGAGCATTGCAAAAACAGTACTATGCAGTCCAACATTTTGGAGACATTGCTGCAAGAATCCGTGCATGGCTTCATGAGCAGGCATTAATTTCATTCCCCAGCATGATAGCATCTGTCTCTGTCTGACCTGGTTTGCAAACACTCTAATTTCTTCATCTTTCTTTGATCTTGGACAAGTTACTCATAACATTAAAATTTAAGAATCGAAATGTGTAAAAAAAAAAAAAAAAAAAAAACTCCACTAGCTAGCGTACCTCAGAAAAGCCAACAACAATGGCAAAATAGCAAACAAGGATGAGAAAAACCAACCCAAAAGAAAAGAACAGGGCATTGAATGGCTCGATCCCCTTCTACCAGCAAGGTATTCAACCACTCTTCTTAAACTACTAACAGCACGATTGTATTCAACCCACACTAATTGGTCCCAAAAATGAAAGCTGTAGCCCTGTCATACAACTTTTCAAGCTTCCAAGTTATTAGATCTCCTGCTTCTCTACAGGCAATCCCTGCAAAGATGTCTACAGACATCTTCCGAG
Source organism: Platycarya longipes (assembly GCA_036559045.1). Taxonomy (NCBI): domain Eukaryota; kingdom Viridiplantae; phylum Streptophyta; class Magnoliopsida; order Fagales; family Juglandaceae; genus Platycarya; species Platycarya longipes. Next base: position 9,068,381 of record CM071799.1, on the reverse strand, counting down.
CAAAGTGTTGGGGACTCAATGAACTTGGACAGACGTGGAGACTAGGAGAAAGGATCTAGAAAAAGTCGGCTAGCTGCCTTATTTAATTTTTGCTAATTTTTTATTTTTCTTTTTCAATAACTCTGGCCTAAATTATTCACCTATATTTTGCTTTTCCCTAATTGAGAGATGTGTTGTTGTTGTATGGGCTGTTCGGCTATTTAATAGCTTGAGGCCAAGAAGGAATATTATCTCATCAGTATTATCTTCAACCTTGTGTTGATTTGGAGTTATGGTATTTCTCGAATTAAACCAAATCAAGGAGACCTAGGATCCCTTAAAGTATCCTATAGAAATTATCACCATGGGTAAATTAAGCAAGAACGATCATTGCGCTTTACCCGTTCACAAGCCCGTCACCCAGTCACCCAATCAACATCTAGGCAACGTGACACAAAGATACAAATATACCATCAACGGAATGCAATTGATATCTACACCCTGTTGACTTTGGGCTTCTTGTCCCATGTGTTTATGTTCTGATCAGAGATGAGCAAGGAGTTCTATTCAATCAAGTAGCACGCGAGAGACTAAGAAGGTGACAATAAAGATCCTAATTTAGAATGTTACTAACATATAGAATGTTAACCCCTGGAAACAATCAAAATGGTGGGAACCGATTAGATCAGTAGAGCCACCAAACTGCACACGGACTGCCTACCCTGTCACCCGAAGAAGCAATTCCAAGAAGGTGACAATAAAGATCCTAATTTATGTCTAAAATAAAAGTTTATCTTCTGTTCTTAATTTCCTTACAGTACAAAGGCATAAAAGTGTACAATTCCCAACACCATGCATCCAACACATTGGATGCTATAGCCTACAGACTGGCCAAGTGATTTATGCCTGAGTGGAGTGTTCATGTAACAATACTCATCAAAGAGCACATCCACTCCCAGCAACTATAGCATATTACAAAAAAAAGGAAATAGAAGAAAGAAAATAGAAACTATGCATCAAAAGGATGAAGACTGTAAGAGAAGCACAGTTGCAGTGAATTCCAAGGTCATTCTAATCAGAAACAGAAAAGTGAACTATAAACACATCGTGCAGTCAATCCATACCAAAATAGCTGAAACATAAACATAGATATCAATTATCATACATCTCTTATGGGATATAAAAGTAAAAACTGCCGTTGCACAAATTATCATACATCTCTTATGGGATATAAAAGTAAAAACTGCCATTGCACAAATGTTTTTTTTTCTTTTATTTCAATTGCAATCGAGATGATGAAATGAAGTCCAGAAATCGGATATCTTTGTCATCTACCACAGGTCATGGACTGTACAAGCCCTGAACTAAAAACTAACACCCTAAATAAAGCAGCAAAATGTGGTAAACAGAAATAAAATTTTCATCAACTCTTCCCTTGATACAAACCAGCCACGCCCTTCAAGAAAATGCATATCAATGGCCAATCACCGGACGGTTAAATCCCTTTCATGACAGTATCGAGATTATAATAAATGGAGAAAATGAGAGCGAAAGGCAGGTAATTCATGTCAAGAAGAGAAAGTACTATGACTTGTAGGGGCAGCACAGATTCAAACATTTCACCAGGCACTCTTCTTCTTTTCTCCGGAATAATAATTAAGGTACCACCGCACGAACTTCTTTAGCCCCGTCTCCAAATCAATTGTAGGCCTATATCCGAGCTCCCTGTGTGCCAAACTTATATTTGCATGAGTAAACTTCACATCCCCATTTCTGGGCATCGGCAACACCTGCCTCTTAGCCTTTACCTTCAAAAGCTTCTCCAATATACTCACAAGCTCGGTCACCGGGATCGGTGCTGTATTTCCCAGATTAAAAACCCTCAACTGGGCCGGACCCTTCTTCTTCCCACCACTTCCAGTGCTCTTCTTCGCCGTATCCAAGGCCGCCAAGCACCCCTTCACAATGTCATCAATATAGGTGAAATCCCTGGCCACCGTCCCATGATCAGAAGCCTCGAATATCGTAATTGGCTTACCCTTTAGAATATCCTTTGTAAAGAAGAAATACGCCATGTCCGGCCGACCCCAGGGCCCGTACACCGTGAAAAATCTTAACCCTGTAATAGAAAGCCCGTATATATGGTTATAAGTGTGTGCAATTTCCTCACCAGCCTTCTTTGTCGCTGCGTAAAGGCTCGCCGGTTGGTCCGTCCTGTCCTTTTCCGAGAACGGTACCTTGGAATTCAATCCGTAGACCGAACTCGAAGATGCCCACACGATCGAGGGCTGCGGATTCGCTGACTTACACACTTCCAGAAGATTAACCAGCCCGGCAATGTTGCTGTTCACATAGGAGCCCGGGTTTTGCATCGCGTATCGCACGCCCGCCTGCGCGGCGAGGTGCATCACGTGGGTGAACGCCACGACGTCGAAGAGTTTGTGAAGAAGCGACGCGTCGTTGATGTCGCCCTCGACAACGAACACTCCGGAACGCTCCAAGAGCTTCTGGCGGGCGCGCTTAAGGCTGGGGTCGTAGTAATGGTTGAAACTGTCAAGGCCCAGCACGCCGTCGCCGCGGCGCTTGAGCGCGACAGAGACGTGAGTCCCGACGAAGCCGGCTGCGCCGGTGACAAGGACGGTGAGGCCAGAGTCGGAGCGCTTGCGAGCCGAGCGGCTGACCCGACGTTCCCATTCGCGGCCGCCCCAGGAGTCGGACCCGAGGGCTCGGCGCGAGGACGAGGATGGGGCCGCCGAAGGATGGGTGAGGAAGAAGAACAGGAGGATGAAGGCCACAAAGAAGGACCAGAAGGTAATCTTGGAGTGCAATCGAAGGCGCTGGACGTACGGTGTGTGTTTGTCCTGTTTGAACTTTCCGGGGGTAGAGGGGAGATCATCAAGGCGGGAAATTGTGGTCTTGAGCTGAGACATTGGACCTAAATTTCTTATTCCAGGGAGGATATTTGGGTTAGGGTTCAAAATGTTTCTGGGTTCGTGAGAAGGGGTTTGGAATATGGAGTGTTTGGTTGGAGAGAAAATGGGTTGGGAATGTGTTGCGCTATTGCTGTTGACGATGACGTCCGGTGGTTCTTCAGAAATAGGGTGTCGCTTTAAGGAAAAAAATGGCAAATTGGGAAGGTTCACCGAATTGGGATTGGAAATATGCCGTGTTTTAAAAAAAAAAAAAAAAAAAAAAAAACAATAATAATACGATGGATGTTTATACTTTTTGTTAATCTTTTCACTGATTTTGATTAATAAATACATATAAATATAATTATTTACTTTTTTTGATCTTTATATGGTGAGACGTTCATTTAGGTAAAATGTTTGGAAAGTATAATTGGGGTTAATCGAATCCGCTCTCAATGCCATTTTCTTAATTATTTTTTTCTGTCATATGTTGGCATCACTCCCTTTCTCGGGTATCAATCGACCTTCAATATTTTTATTTGAAAATTCTTTGTTAAAATGGTATGAGAAATTTGAGAGATGGTTTGTGGTTTATCCCTTCCTTTGGAGCTCTCTTTTTTGTTTTTTTGTTTTGTTTTTGGGTAATGTTTATCTCATTAACATTTACACTAACTTGTTTTAGGTACAATACAACAATGAAGTGCTGTTTGGCCAATTTTCTCTCCCTTTGTTTTCAGTTTGAGAAGTTTTTTGTGCAGGTGACAGTTATAAATGGTGTTTATCGAAAACCAATAATTACCTACCACGCAATAGAGTTCATAATTTATAAGGGAACATGCATGGTAGAGATTAGAGAATCCTAAATCCTGTAAACGCGCATAATAGTAACTGTCTCTCCCGATATCTCCCCCTCACTCTCTCCTTCCCCTTCTCTCTTCTTCCACTCTCTCGCACTCTCTTCACTACACTGTGTTTGTTCAAAATTGAATAAAAAAAAAAAAAAAAAATAATGGTCATAAAATCACATGAAAAAAATAAATTTATCTGGAAAAAAATAAATCTCAAGAAAATCTAGTACTCATCGAAATCAATAGGGATATTGGGAGGATTGTGATGATGATTGGAAGTGCTAAAAAATGGCCAAATGTGACTCATTTTTTCCTTACTACCAAACTCCCACCATCTGCTTACCCAAGAAATGCAAGTAATCATTGAAACATCTAAGGTTTTTGGTTGCGTGCTTCACTTTTGGCCATTTTCTCTCCTCGACCATTTCTTGAAGATTTTTCCTATTCCCAGAAAAAAATCCATAAACAGATGGAAAAATCATAAAAGCTGGTAGCTTTCACATTAGCAATTCAAAATCTTAAAAAAATGGCATGTACTATGACATATTTTGGATGAGATGCAATTAGCCTAGCAACGGTACAAGGAAAATGGAGCAAAAGAGAGTAACAATTAAATTTAGAATGTATTTATTTATTTATTTATTTCTTCACATTTTTGTTTTGCTCGCCAAGAACTAAAATCGAACAAAACAAAACTAGCAACTCAGCCAAATAATCTGTTGAGGTCACTTTTGTGGATTTATTATATTCTCAAGTTTTAACATATATAATTAGAGCCATTTATTTATGTTTGATTCACCTTGTCACTATCATTTGATTGTATTTCATCGTTGTGTGCCTGGAACGGAGAGTGCGAGGGAGACAACCATGCAAGAATCGGAAAAGCTTTCACTTTGCAAATGGCCGATAGGGGGTTTTCATGAGAGAGAGAGAGAGAGGGATCCAAATTTTTTTATTTTTTAGTCCACACTAATCTTCACATTAATTATACGTGGCATGTTTCTATTGAATTCGGATAATGAGAGTTTTAAGGTAGCACCTATTATAAGATTTTTTCTTTCAATTTCATTTCTAACTCTATTTCAATTTCTTTTCTAACTCTCTTTCATTCTTTACATCTAACCTCCTCATCCATAACCCAACGAAGGTCCCTAAAGGCCTTAACACTTGCAACTCTACCCTTCTCAACTCTCTCATCTTCATTTCTTTTTCCTAATTTCTCCTCATTTTTCTTCACTTCCCTGAACACTTTGAAGGCTACAGCTAGAGCATTTGATCCACCCGCTATTCACACACCCCATCCAAACAACTATAATTTTTTTTTTTTTTAATTTCTTTGCCATTTATTAACTAAATTGAGGTTTTTTTGGGGTCCTCCTCCCCCTTTATTGAACTTATTACTTTAATTAGTATTATTATATTTTTTCAGAAAAAAAGTTTGGGACAACTAATTAACTCATGAAATGATACCCATGCTTGTTTGGACTATTCGGAAAGATATAATTTTAAGATATTATATTCTATACAATTTGTTCTTACCATTATTAAGAAAGAAATTGCGTTTCCATATTGCTACATCCATATATTGAGATGATAAATAATATATTTATATTAATAAGTATGGCATACAATTATAGAGTATAAATATCACTCAATCGCTTTGATAAAAAGTGGCATGGGTTTAATATTAAAGAAAACATATATATATATTTTTAATGTGGGTTCCCTTTTTACTTAATTCTTTTTAAAAACAATTACATAATAATTATATAACTTATAATTATAAATATCATTTCTATTATGTTTGTGTACGTGCATGCCTAGGCGTGATATCTTTGTGTTTATGGTTTGAGTGGCTTCATCTAACGAATGAGGTCTGGTTTGGATTAGGAGATAAGATGAAATGAGTTTTAAAAATTGAATCAAATATTAATAGAATATTATTTTTTAATATCATTATTGTTTTAAAACTTGAAAAAGTTAAATTGAGATTTAAAAAAGTTGAATTATTTATTATATTTTATATGAAAATTTTAAAAAATATAATGATAATTTTGAGATAAATTGAAATAACAACTTATCTCCCAATCCAAATTAGGCCTGAGTCTCGTGATTGACTTGCAACTTTGCTTGCACCTCTCGTACAACTTTGGCAAGGGAAAGAAATTAGGTAATTTCTTTAAAAAATGATAAACACATACCAAAGTTTACAATATTTTACACAACACAATTTTAAAAGGAGGAGTAATTTCTAAACTATATTATAAAATTAATATTATTTTATAAAAATATCTTTCCTTTATCGCATGTGTTATGAAATACATTGATAGTTTTTAAATTATTTTTGAAAATTAATATTTTAATAGAATAACTATTGATTTGTTGAGCCTGTTATTTGATGTAGTAAAAAGTGACTAGCTAAAATTTGTAAAAGTAAAATTTTAAATCAAAATTTGACTAAACTTTAGCTAGTAGGTTGTGAATGCTCTTATATTATTGTTATGGAAATAATTAATAAGCTGTAATATTCCATATTGATCATTGACTAGTGTAAGGGATCTATAAGATTCGAAATTGTTTGGAAGAGAAAGCTTTTATTCTTTATAATGATGATTTGAATAAGATTTCAATTATACAATTGAATTAATTATTAATTTTAGAGCATGAGCCAGGTGTGAATAGGTTAATTTCCTTACAAGTAACGTTGTTTTTCATTTCATTTTAGTCTTCTTCAATCACACTCACTAATATGACAGCTTTTTCAATGCTTTGAATTGGTCGTAAGATTTAACGGAAGGAAAGAGAAAGGAAAATAGAGAAGAAAGATAGATGATTATGATGGAAGGTGATATGGAAGAAGACGTTAGGTTGAAACAGTAGTGGCAAGAAGCTGGAAAGTAAAAACTTGGAAAGAAGGCAAAGCCTTTTTACATGAACACTTAAAAACTGAGGAACCTTGTTTTCTAATTAAAGTCAGGCTGTCTCTCTTATATATAAATTATTTAATTGATGAATCACAGTACTAGATATACCTAATTTAATTCTTCAAGATCTCATCAGGAAGATTACATTTTAAGAAAGAAGATCAATGTTCAAGAATTATTTGCAGGTTTTTATTAATATTTACAGGTTTTTATTATATTCTTGGACTTCTAGCTTCGTTTTTTTTTAAATTATTACTATTGTTATTATTATTTTATAGATAACAAGACTTTTTCATTAATACTGGAGCATTACAAACATTGTTTCTCAATCCAGCCCGTCCCTGCTTTTTGTTGATATAAACTTTTTGATTTCTTCTATGCCAAATATGCTCCGAGCAATAAGAAAAAAAACTTTTTTCAGACCCTCTTTGTTACATCTTGCTTGCACTTGTCTCGCTATGTCAACAAATTCTATATTTATTGCCTCACTTTGCATGTATAAACTCTGATTCTCCTAGCACTCTCTCAGAGTTGGACGGTAATATAATGGATGTGTAAGATCCTCCACTTCATCACAACACAATTGACAGCTCTCACTCATGCATTAGTACTTGCCTCTTCTTTAATCCGTCGTTTGGATTCGAAGGTTAGTTGAGATACTAAATAATTTTATTATTTTAATTTTTAATTTAACTTTTAAAAAATTTAAAATAATAATAATATTAAAAAATAATATTTTAATAATATTTTATTTAATTTTTAAATTTTATTTCATCTCATTTCATTTCAATTTTTATAAGTAACCCATTCTTGTATGCTCTTCAATAAATAAAAAACCTTCACCTTATTTGGAATCTGTAATTTTCACAACACTTTCCATATGTGCTTTTGTCGTTCTGCATTGGAGCTTTCACCCTCTTTATTTTATTTTCTGTGGGAAAATGATAAGGAGCCGACTAGAAGGTCTCCTTTTAGTATCCTATTTTTATTTTTTAAACTTAATAATTAAGAAAATATTGTTTAATAATATTATGATTTTTTTTTCTATTTTTAAAAATATTTAAGCATATTAAAAAATGATGTGAAAAGTAAATAAAAATACAAAAAAATAAAAATAAATTAACACTAAGTTAGCATTCTAGTGGGGCACATTAACGGGCCCTAGCAATGCCCTTTTCCATTATTTGAAATAATTTATAAGTACTATTCACACTTTACACATCTTTCTTCTGTCTCTTGTTCCCAAATTAGCTTATCTTGCTCACTTGAACCCAAGATAATCTTGAATACTTCTATTGTAGCTCTAGCTAGGAGAATATGGCTAACCTTTTCTATGTCTCACCAATTTGTAGTCTTGTCAATCAGACACTCCACTTTTTGATGAATATCCAAACCAACCTCCTGAAAATTTGTTTCAAGTTTCTATGGTCTAGTATCCAATATTCAATCTGTCCAGAGATTGATGTCCCTTCTATTGCCAACTTTCTATCTGCTATCATTTCTTAGCTTCTCATATACCTTTTCCGGGCATAAGATGATTAGTGGCCCAACTTGACTTCGGAAAAACAAATATCAGCGAAGTATTTAGCTTTGTAAACTTATGTAGCAAAGTGGAATCTTCGCTTATTATTTTCCATTTTTGTTTATTTTTATTTTCTAAGCAAGCAAGTAAATTTCATCAAAATTAAAAAAAATGATACATGAGGAGGGGGTGGAGTTTCTTAACAATCGTCCCAAAACCATAACAATAGTGTAAGGAAGTAACAAAAAAAAAAAAAAAAAGTTGGTAGTGACCCAATTTCTTGGTCTTCACCCAAGTCCTACAAAGAGGACACTATCTTAAAAGATAAGAATAAGTTGTTTGCAATAAATTACGAGCGATAGGTCCACTGCTGGAGGCAATAGAAGCTCTACTAAAAGCGAAGAAAGCGGTAGGTGCATTGTTGTTTGTTGTCTTGAGATAATTTTTGGAGAGGTCCTTTGACTCATCATCGAGATTATTGGTTAGAGAAAATAATAACATAGTGGAACACCCGACATCGAGTGGACAAAACTATTGCAAAGGATCATTGTAATTTCTGCGCCCCTGTGAGGGTGCGTGGCGGCCATGTGCTAATGAGATGGGCAAGAAGTAGCTTCGATCTGAAGGATCTCAACAAGACCAAGTTTCTGGTACGGTGCGTGCAGCCTTTTGCGGCGTCTTTGCGCGGCGGCACGTGTAGACCACGCACAGCATCAAGCCGCAGGTGAGGGCCACTCGCCGGTTGTTTTGGCGCAACTCCGCTCCATTCCAGTAGATCGATGACTTTAGATTGTGCTGGTGGGGCGTGTGTAGGCAGATGGAGGCCAAAGAGCAACAAATCTAACCAAATTCGAATCAGTGGAAGGAAGAAAAGAAAAACACTACTTAAAAAATGTATAAACATTGCCACAACTCCACCCTCCTCTCCAGCAGCAATACTCACTAAAAGGGAAGAATTCTAGAAAGAAGGAGTCTTTCTCTCTAAAAAAATGATGGTAGCGTATCTTGTTCCCATTCTTGTTTAAGTAGTAAAACAATACTGAAAGTTTTAAGAATTTTGAAACCCATCGTCCCATCCTTTTTAGGTTTACACATTTTACTTGGACTTATCCAATAAATTTTTTTCTCCTCATTCTATTATTGTTTTTACTAGAACTATGACATCATATTTCAAGATTCTTGCAAAATCCTCTAGATAATTTGAAATAACTCAGAGAATATGTCGAGATCACATAGCCACTGCCTTTATCAAGATTTTCCTTCCCCTATGTCAACAATTTCTTTTTAACTTTTGCCAAACCCTATGCTTTTTGTCATCGACCAATTATAGGAGGCAATCACAGGTATTTATCATATCATACTATTGAAAACTTTGAAAGCTTGCTTCGTTTTTGACACGTCTTCCTTTGATGTCTTATATCTGCCAGCAACTCATCCCTATACCCTGCGCCATCTTTGATCGGTTTTTGTTTTTGATGGCTAGATGTTATATATATACAAAAAACTTTATTTATTAATTTGGTTTTCTTTCTTGTTAATTTTATCTTTAAGTTAGATAATTTATTTATTTTTATATTATTTAAATGCTTAATTTACTTTGTTAAGGCTATAAAAATCGGCCAACAGGTCGGGGTGAGAGAATGAATTATTTCCAACCCACTGGTGTGAGTTGGGCTTCATTTGAGGTCGTTTGGGGCTCCCGGTGAGGTCCTGGTATGACTGTACGTACGTAATAACAGATGAAATAAATAGAGATGGACGCACAATTTTACGTGGTTTGGCGAATGCCTACGTCCACGGGTATTTGGCGATGAAAATCCACTATAATGGAGATTTTTACAGTCTCTCATAGCTTACTTTACAGGGAAAAATATAGATGAATATTCAGATAAATTCGCTGTGCGGTTTTCGAAAAAATCTGGGGAAGCTGAGGTTGAAGAAGAAGAGACCGCCTAAATTGTTCCAACCGGGCCCTTTCTTTCATCTATTCGAGTCTTTTTATAGCTAAATTTCGGTCTAAACGATCAGATATTTCTCTTGCGCGTGTTGGTAGATTTCTCCTTTTTCTCTTGTCGTCTGCTTTTTATCAAGTCTTGCATTTAATTCCTGCACCCTGCCCCAATGTCTATCAGCTCACCTTTTAGTCACATCATCCATCCTTTTGTCTCATTTGTCATAAATGTTTAGCAGGTCATTTCTAATTTCATCCCTTTCAGTGCGAGTGCATGCACAGTATGTTTACTGTGCATGCCCGAGTGCATGCACGTCTACAGTGCATGCACTGCGCTACTCGGGGCTGAGCCAAAGGGCTTTCAAAGCCAATTGCCGCGGGGTCGGGCACCTAGGCAACGGCCGGCGGTCACCCACATATCTATCTCGCCGGATACTCCCGTCTCTGGCGAGAGGCCGTGAACAGTGCATGCATTGCGCTGCTCGGGGCTGAGCCGAAAGACTTTCAAAGCCCATTGCCGAGGGGTCAGGCGCCTAAGCAACGGTCGGCGATCACCCACGTAACCGCCGGCGATGTCTGTCTCGCCGGATACCCCCGTCTCCGGCGAAAGAGGCCGTGAACAGTGCTCTAGGAGCACTCGGCCTCCAAACATCAGTTGGGCAACTCAGCCCATCACGCCGGAGCAGGAATGAAGTAACCAACGCCCCCTGCTGGGGCCGTCGGCGTCCTCTGTCTTTGGCGGGACCCCTGCGACAGGAGACATCGTCGGAAGCAGCGGGTCCATCACAAAGGGGTCTCCCGAACGGCAAACTCGCATTCGGGCCCCCTCCGCGCTCACAGGGAAGGCTTCCCGCCACTAGCTTGGTCACCGGCGCCATCTACCACCTCAAGGATGGTTTCTGACTCCCTCACGTCGGCTGGTTCACCAGGTGGTGAGGCGCACTCCACAGGCGTGGTGTGCACTCAGGGTCGGATTCCGAGCATCTCACCAGCTCGTTGATTCCGAGCACCCTCTTCAGATGGCGCAATCCGAGCTCCACCAGCTCGTTGATTCCGAGTACCCTCCTCGGATGGTGCAGCTAGAGCTCCACCAGCTCGTTGGTTCCGACCACCCTCTTTAGATGGCGCAATCCGAGCTCCACCAGCTCGTTGGTCCGAGCTCCACCAGCTCGTTGGTCCGAGCTCCACCAGCTCGTTGATTCCGAGCACCCTCTTCGGATGGCGCAATCCGAGCTCCACTAGCTCGTTGGTCCGAGCTCCACCAGCTTGTTGATTTCGAGCACCCTCCTCGGATGGTGCAGCTAGAGCTCCACCAGCCCGTTGGTCCGAGCTCCACCAGCTCGTTGATTCCGAGCACCCTCTTCAGATGGTGCAATCCGAGCTCCACCAGCTTGTTGATTCTAAGCACCCTCCTTAGATGGCGCAATCCGAGCTCCCCCAGCTCGTTGGTCCGAGCTCCACTAGCTCGTTGATGCCGAGCACCCTCCTCAGAAGATGCAGCTGGAGCTCCACCAGCTCATTGGCTGCTCCACCGGCTCGTTGGTCCGAGCTCCACCAGCTCATTGATCCAAGCACCCTCCTCGAATGGCGCAGCTCGAGCTCCACCAGCTCAGGGTCCCTCGGTCCAAGCTCCATGAGCTTGGGAGGTCACTGAACATCCTCCCTTATTCAGGCTCTCTCGGTGCCAGCTCCACCAACTCGGGATTCTCTAGTCCAGTCCCCCAGCTAGGTCGGGCCACCTATCGAGCACCTTCAGCTCAGGACCCCGCCTCTCAGACTCCACCAAATCGGGATCCGCAACACCAATTCCGTAAGCTCGGAGGCCCAGCTCGGGAAGCATTTCCCTGCTCAGCTCGAGGGTCCACCAAGCTCCCTCCATCTCTCTCGGGACCTGTCACGTGGCCCCACGCTCAAGACTCACATCACTCATGCATATTCAGACCAAACACCTCATACACATCCGGGAACTCACCTCACACGTGAACCCACGGCATCACACTCAACAGTTGTTCATCTAGGAAAAACTACCAGTCTCTGTGCTCTTGGGACTCTCCTGGACCATTTACGTGAATCCATTCCTCAGGACATGGAAATTTTCACCCGCTCGGGACCAATTATGCCCTCCTCGCAGGCACACCTGCCTTAGAAAGTTATCAAGAACTATACTAAGCAGCTTGGGCTCTCATTTGTTTGTAAACTCGGGGCTCACCTCGCTCATGGAAAACTCACAAGTTTGAAATACTCATGCTTTATAAGAGCTATCTTCCTCTCCTTTTTGCAGGAATCAGGCAACCACCACCCATGCCTCGACACTCGGAACACGACACTCGGGAGTTAATGCTTAGGATCTCACGGCTCCTTGCTCGGGAGTCGACGTTCAGAAATTCATCACTCGACACTCGACACTCGAAAACTTTTTTCCACAGACAAAAATACATCAGTTTGTCTCTCTTACAATATGTGAATTTATCTTTGTACTGATAAAGTTATTGCCTGCAGCATGGGATGTCAACGCGTTATCACCTCCCGCGGGGTCGCTCTATCCACCCACGCGAAGTAACAAAATTCCGCGGAGTCCTAGGTGATGCACTCCCGCCAGGTCTCACGCGATGACACCTCACGCGAAGTCAATCAAATCCCGCGGAGTCCTAGGCGATGCACTCCCGCCGGGTCTCATGCGATGACACCTCACGCGAAGTCAATCAAATCCCGCGGAGTCCTAGGCGATGCACTCCCTCCAGGTCTCACGCGATGACACCTCGTGCGATGAAAAATTCCGCGGAGTCCCAGGCAATGCACTCCCGCCGAGTCTCCCGCGATAACACCACCAGTAGGGTCCCACGCGATGTCACCTTCCGCAATCTTTTGAGCCCCGCGCTCCTATCTTTAAGCAGTCAAGTATATCTCTCGCCACCTTTGAGCTCTACGCTCCCATTTTTAGCGGTCAAGTCTATCTCCCGCTACCTTTTAGCTCTACAGCTACAGTTTACGCAATCAGTATTATTAAGGATTAAGAGACGAACTACCACCTTCTCGAAATTCAGGATACAAGACAACATGACAGAATTCCCATCAAAATATCTTTTGCTAAGAATTCGTGGGGTACTGAAATGAATGAAATTAGAAACGACTTGCTAAGCATTTATGACAAATGAGACAAAAGGATGGATGATGTGACTAAAAGGTGAGCTGATAGACATTGGGGCAGGGTGCAGGAATTAAATGCAAGACTTAATAAAAAGCAGACGGCAAGAGGAAAAGGAGAAATCTACCGACACACGCAAGAGAAATATCTGATCGTTTAGACCGAAATTTAGCTATAAAAAGACTCGAACAGATGAAAGAAATGGCCCGGCTGGAACAATTTAGGCGGTCTCTTCTTCTTCAACCTCAGCTTCCCCAGATTTTTCCGAAAGCCGCACGGCGAATTTATCTGAATATTCATTTATATTTTTCCCTGTAAAGTGAGCTATGAGAGACTGTAAAAATCTCCATTATAGTGGATTCTCATCCCCAAATACCCGTGGACGTAGGTATTCACCGAACCACGTAAAATTGTGCGTCCATCTCTATTTATTTCATCTGTTATTACGTATGTACAGTCATGCCGAGACCTCACCGGGAACCCCAAACGACCTCAAATGAAGCCTAACTCGCACCAGTGGATTGGAAATAATTCTTTCTCTCAGCCCGACCTGTTGGCCGATTTTTATAGCCTTAACATACTTAATTCGAGAGAGAAAGATGGAAAGAAAATTTAAATTGAACTTATTACCCTAATTTGTTAGTATTAGTTCCCTCATAAGATACAGATAAAAGATATAATGAAACAAAAAATTGAATTTCTTAATATAAATTTTATCTTAATATTTTTTTAAACTAAGATGAATATAGTTTTAAAATAATTTCTATTATTGCAAATGTGTGATTTTGATAATCCATATATAATTCTGTGCCATTAATATGTGATAACGTTTCTATTAATGTCTAATATGCACAACAAGTCAAAAACAGCAAAAAGTTGCTCTCGACCTAATGAGGTAGTCCAAGATTAGGTCTAGTTTAAATTCGGAGTTGAGATGGGATGAATTTAGATAAATTTTGAAAATTGAATAAAATATTATTATTATTGATTTGAAATTTGAAAAACCTGCATTGTGATTTGAAAAATCTCTATTGAGATTTGTATTTTATATTGGAATTTTAAAAAAGTATAATAATGAATTTGAGGTGAGATAAGTTGAAATAAAATGAATTTGCAATCCAAACGGAGCAAATGATTCAAAGCCCATCATAGCGGTACAAAGTAGTGAAACAATGCCCATAGATACATTGATAGCTGTAAATAAAAGATAAATGCAAGAAATACACATAGAGATGGAGACACTAAGACAAAGCAGTCTTAGTGTACAGTTGGAGGCGGTTTTCGGATTTTTGTGGATGTTTTCGGCATGTAGCAGGTTGATGCAGTTCCGGTAGCTAAAGCCCACCACACGTCCCGTCGCCGTTCATGTTGTCCGCCGATCTTGTAGTCAACCAGAGCTTTTATTGAACGGAGTGGTGCATGCTCCGAACGCGTGGGGCCCTTCTTTGACGAGTCTCGCTTTTTGGGAAAGACCCTGCCGCCGCAAGCGGTTCCGTGCGGATCTTGGGCCATCGTCCTTATCAACCTTGCGGTGGAGCAATCCTAGTGTGGCGCGTGTGGTACACACGCCACCACAGCCAAGTCTTTTGTTGTTTTGTGTCTGTGTTGTTGGGCCTGTGTAGTGGTTTTGTTTTTTATTTGTGTTATGTTTGTATAGATTAAATCTTATAATGAGAAATAGTCTTTCAGACCTTTGGTCTATGGACTTTAGTTCTCTTTTTCTTTGGAGGAAAGATTCTTAGTAACTGCTTTTTTTGGAGGTAGTTCTTGGGCTCTCAGACGTTTGTCTGAGAGATATAAAGTCTGTGCTCCAGCTGCATGCTAGATGACTTGTAAACTAAGTTATCAATCTTTATAGGTCACATTTATAAACTCAAGTTTTTGGTTTAATGATAAACCTATTTCTCAAAAAATAAGACACAAGCAGTGGCGGAACCACTGCTGGGCAGTGGGGCCATGGGCCACCCAAAACTCTTTGAAATTAAAAATTTATCCCTATATGTTATAAATAATTTTAAAAATATAGAAATGACCTTCCCAAAAAATTTATAATTTTCATATGCTCTATCTTTTTTTCAAAATTTTAACATACCTAAAAATGTCTCTCTCCATTTTTTATATTTTTTAGTCCCAAATTTTTGTTTAGTTTCTATATATTATCTACTTTTAAGGATATGGCTTCTCCAAAATTAAAATGAAGTATTTTAGGAGAAATAATAAACTTATTAATATGAATTTAAGAGTTTTATTATTATACAATATTATGTTTCTTAATATGGAATCCAAAGTCTATATACAAGAAAATTTAGTTGAGGTTAATGGTTTTTATAAAAATAGTTTGTAATTATGTTTTTATGATTTTATAATTTTTCAATCTCTTTTTAATTTACATAAGAAAAATTATATTTGTAGTCCTATAATCTAGTATAAACCCCACCCATTCCATTTGAAAAAACAAATTAGATAAATTTAGGACCGACATAAAAAAATATCATTTTTTAATCGTAGACCCTACTTTTTTTTTTTTCAAATAAAGCATGTAAAACTTGTACAACTTAAAACTGTATTTAGCATTACTCTTTATATAAATGTGTCACATTAGAAAAGTCCCCCCCTCAATACAATTGTTGGTTCCGCTATTGGACACAAGTTTAGGTAGTTCGACACAAGGCCTATATTTACTAGTCGTTTGGAGGGCAAATCCACTCTAATATGGATATTTTAGTATCTTTCATAATCTCTCATTTTTTATTTAAATAATGGAGGTCGGATCCATCTTTTTTAAAGAAGATGATATCTTGAAGCTCTCCGTTCTAAGAGCATCTATATCCGGATCCTCAAATTTTTTCTCAATTTTTAACTAAAAACCTCACTTCCTATAATTTTTTTTCAAATTTTACTCATTTTCAAAAAATCTCATACATCTCATTCTTTATATTTTTTTCTCATCTATTAAAATAATAATATTTTATTATTTTATTATTACTTTTTCTACTACTTTATTTTCCATCATAATACTATTTCCAATAAAACATAATAAATAAATAGATTAATAGTGATATAGAAATGAATAGTAGCCACTCACATATGAGAAGCTATTGTAACACATTTCAAAGAGTCCCTTAAAATAAGAGACCGGATGTGGGGGTGTTTTGGGATAAAACCTCAAAACATCCCCCATTCTTTGAGCATCTGATGCACCCAATATGGGTGCTCTAAAGTTAAAGAGTTCCTCTATGTTCTCATAATCCCCTTTTCCTTATGTGTTAGAATTTTTTATTGTGTCTCGTATGAGATAGGTGAGAACATCAGTTTTATTCCTCTTTTTTTGAAAGTTTGGCTTGCTTTACTATATTTCTTATTTTTCTCTTTTATGTTGCCCTCATCCTCTCTCAACACTTGCTTCCACATTCGATCCTTTCGATGATACCAATAGTCATTTCGATATACAATTTTATTTTTGTTTCAATTTTATTTATGAATAATGTTAGGAACAAACGTTAAGGACAAACAGCAAACAAACATAAACTGATATGGCATAATAAACAAAACACATTGTTTTCATTTCCTTCAGTTTTAGATCTATTTCTTCATTCCTCAACTTACATATATTTTGCAGTACACAGCAGACACCAAACACCACAGGTTATCAGTTGACATTTATCCGCCGTTTATCCCTGATGTAGCATTTTTGTTTATTTATTATCCCTGATCCCAGATCACTTTTTTCTTTTCTGGGGTAGTACCTCCCAACAAGATTGATCTGTTTGGATTTTGGTCCATGATAGCCTTTTTTATTGATGATGCTCTTTGGGCTAGGCTTGAAATGCCATATGGGCCAATGGATTTGCCCCAATTTTCTTTGTATTTTTGTTTTGTTTTTTTCAATTGTCAATGTTTGTGAAGGTAATTGATATGATCTTGCGTTTCAAGTTTCCGCTCTATTTAGGCATTAGTTTTCTTCACCAATTAGTTAGTGAGTTTTGTTACAGAGTAACTACTATTTGACAAGCTAGGTTCCCAACTTCCAGTAAAATCAACTTATGTATCCACTCTCTACTAGAGCTTCTCCCTCCTCCTCGATGAGGGTTCAATTTGTTCCTTAATTCCTTTCCTTCCCTAGATTTCATCTTGTTTGGAGTCATAGTTTAGCCATCTAGGTTTCCTTTAATTTCTTCTTAATCTATTCCCTTTACTGAACCTCCCTAGGGATCTGTGTTTTTTGATATAAGTCATCCATCTCTCCTTTATCTTCTTTTATTTTCCTCTTATCACTTTTACTCCCATTCTCTAACCTTGTGCTTGCCTTCTCTTTCTACTATATCTCATTTTCTTTAATTTAAGTTTTCTTCTTCTTTTGAGTACGGTGCATATGGAAAAGTCCCCTGATCTTAACCTCCCCATACCAAATTTGAACTATATCAAATGGAATACTAATCATCTCAAGCCAACCCTTCCAACTGATGATGACAAAGATTTTGAGAAGATCTCTCGTAGACCCATGAACAAAAGTCCATTCATGAAGTTGTCTATGCAAGTTGGATTTTTGCACAAGGCCTACAGATAGATGATCTCCCTCAAAATATTCTCATGTTTTCATTTCGCAAACTTTTCGACAAGCAGAGGGTACTAGATTAAAGACCTTGGAATATAAGTGGTCATCTACTGGTCGTCTCTGAATGGCCTCCAGGATTAAGTATATAAGAGGTACCTTCAAACTCTTCACCATTATGGATTCAAGTTCATGGTTTGCCAAGAGACTATATGAAAAAAGAAGAAAAGTTTCGTGATATTGGGAAGTTGTTGGGTGCTCTTATAAAGAGAGATTCGGTCCCTCATTCTGGAGGGATTCTAATTTTTTTTTTAAGGATTCAGGTTGCATTTAATATTGATCATCCACTACCAGAGGGTTTTTTTCTGCCTAGAACTGATATGTCCACCCTTTGGATTCCTTTCAAATATGGACGTCTATCCGATTTCTGTTACTTTTGTGTCTTAATAGGGCATGTTCAGTTCCAATGTCCTTACTTCTTGGAAGCACCAACAGGGGTTTCTTATGGCCCTTGGATGCGAGGTTTCTTCCCAAACCAAGATAAATCGTCTTTGAGGGATTTGGTTCATCTAAACTACAAAGCTCTAGTTCTTATGTCTCACTTGCAAATCGAGATCTCCCACAGGAAACTTTCTCTAGGCCACAATTGTTAATGGATGATGGGAAACAACTAAAGTCATCCATTCCTTCTTCAGCACATATTTCTCAATTGTCCTCTATAGATTGGATGCAAGCGGAAATAGCGACAGGCTCCAAAAGCACGAATGAGGAACAATCATTTATCTAGAAAGTGGACAAACTACAATCTATCTCGGAATTTTTGGGAACTCCAAAGCTATCACTGTTAGCTTGTGAAAAAGGATCCCAATTGGTGAGAATGTTGGAAAAAAGACAGTTTTTCAACCACGTGCTCCAAACCTCGTTATCAAACTCCTATTTTGGGAAACTTGATCTTCACGTGCTTCACCATTGATCTTTCTTCAGATCATCCAACAACTCAAAAACCTCACTCACGCTATCATTTTCCGCAGCCACAAGTCAAGCAAAGACCAAATAATGTCAAGTCAAGGCCCTACCTTCAATTGTTGTTGATCCAGATGGAATTTTCCTAACTGCACCAGCTTTACAGCCTCTCCTTTTTGGGAAATCTACTTTTCACTTACAACAACTGTTTGGGTTAGGGATTCAAGCCCATCATGGTACATTCGGCTTTTTGGTTAAAGGTTTCCCAAGTTCTAACTAGTTTGACCTCTCTTAGTCTATTCCGCCCAGCTCTAATACATTTGTAGTTATTAAGCCTTCCAACCCTAGTCTTGAACTCTTCCCTTTTGTAGAACTCAAAATTTCAAGTCTCGTATCTACGTATAGATTTTGATGATAAAAAATAAATTCAAGACTCAAACTCAAATTGTCTACGCATGAAGAAAGCTAAGCACCTCAAGAAATCAAGCATGAGCAAGAAGAAGAACAAGTCTACAAATGAAATTCATAGAGTAATTTTATATATCTCTCAAAATTTGAAATTGGATTAAGGATCAAAATTAATATTTTCTCATAAAGCATCAAATTGCATTTTTTTACATTTGCATAACTATATTAAAATATTTAATTTCAAAAATTATTATTTTTTTCCACATATGCATAAAGATTTGAATTTGTAAGATAATTGATTGTCATCTTTAACATGTGCATATGTTGTTTGAAAATCTTAAAAGGTGGTCGTGTGTTTTTTTGACAAATGCAAAAGATAGATGATTTGTTTGAAAATCTTGAAAGGTGGTTGTGTGTTTTTTTTTTTTACATATGCAAAAAAGAAGGTGATTTGGTTTAAAAAATAAATTATGCTCATTTTGTCATGTATGAAAAGTAAAAGATTAGGTTTGATTTATTTAAAAAATGAATGGAGTTGCTTTTGAAAAATATAAAAAAGGATATATTTTTATTTGAATCTTTTGAAAAGTGAATAGTGCTCTTATTTGACATGTAAATCTTTTCAAATTTGAATATGAAAAATCATTTGCCTATAAATAGCTCACTTGAGTTTTGCAAAAAACACAATAAGAGCTTACACTTAATTGCTAAGTTTTGCATCATTTTTTCAAAACCCTCATTCTCTCTTCTCTAAATTTTGTGCCTTAATCCTTGTTTATTTTGAGAGAGATATAAGTTTTATTGTATTATTTTTATCTCACTCATTGAGCAGTGTATTCTGATAACCTACCCATTATCAGCTTTTGTATTTGTAAGAGGGTGCGTATAACCCTTGTGTGTGTAGAAGGTGTTCTACACAGGAAATAGTTGAATCTCCAAGTGTGAGGTGATTGCAAGTGTAGAGAGTGTTCTACACGGATTCTTTGTAGCAGTGTTGCTCAAAGGTGTAATAGGTTTCTATCTCCACCTGAAAGAAATTGAATAGTGAATTTGGGATCCTTAAGGGGTAGCTTGAAGCGAGGACGTAGGCAGTGGGGCTGAATCTCGTTAAAATATCAGTTTGCTTCTTCTTGCCCTTACTCTTTATATTTCCTGCTGCTTCGTATTTTATTTATATTTTATATTGTATATTTGGTTTATAAGTGTTAATTTTTTTTATAACCCAATTCACCCCCCTCTTATGTTAGTCATCTAGGCAACACCTTCCAATACCAGTACCTTCCTCTCTGCAAACTACCTACCCACCGACTCAACAACCATGGAACCTAAGGAACAAATTGAATCCACGAAATAGGAGAATATCTCGGGGACAAATTTCCAAGAGCAATGCTAAAGGGAAACAAGTACAGACCAATCCTACATCAAAGTAGCAGCCAATTGGAGGAAAGTTGAAAAGGAAATCTTCCCCTTAAGGTAGCAGAAAGAAGCAACGACACTCTCCTTACCTGTGGGTCGGTGATGTTCATATGGGTAGCTATCATCAAACCCAAACTCTGAAATTTTTTTCTCTCTCTGAAGAGACTGACTCAGTGTCGAAACTGTCTCCCCCCAGTCATGAAGCTACTCTATTGGAATTGCAGGGGCATTGTCCGTCCCCATGCAATTTGTAACTTACGGGCAACTCTTAGGTCTCATAGACTTGATGCTCTTTTCTTATGTGAAACTCTTTTAAATTCTAGTAATGTTTCTACCATTATTAATATACTAGGGTTTGATTAGTACATTTGTAAACCACCTATTACTAAATGGGGTGGTCTTCTGTTTGTGTGGAAGTCTGATCTAGATTTAGAATTTCTTTATAGTGATGCAAATATTATAATTATGTTGGTATACTCGAGTCTTGTACATGTTCCTTGGATGCTTTGTCTTATATACTGTCTAGCTGCATATTGTTCAAAGTGAAGATTTTGGAATATGTTGGATAAATACATCAATCTATTTGGGGGTCCTACACTTGTTCTGGGTGATTTTAATGATATCCTACATCCTTCAGAAAAGAAAATGGGGTAAACCCTTTGCCTCTTCTTCTTGTAAGACTAGTCTTTCTAAATTCATGGAGGACAACGGGATAATTGGTTTGGGTTTTTGTGGGCCTAAATTCACTTGGACTAATAAACTTCATGGATTGGGGAATATATAGAAACAGTTTGATAGGGGGATTGCTAACACTCTTTGGTCCTTTCTTTTTCCAAATGCTACGGTGAGGCATTTTCCTATTTTGTCCTTGGATCATGCACCTATTCTTCTGGACACTATGGGTACCCAGACTCACTTTAAACCCTTTAGTTTTGAACAATTTTGGGTTTGTGACCCCACTTGTCAGTTGGTAATACAACAGGTTTGAAATATTCTTAAATTTGTTACTCCGACTTTCATTCTCACCAAGAAGTTGAAAGAGGCTAAGCGGGCTTTAAAGAAATGGCATAAGACTTGCTTTGGTCAAATTTAGACAAAAATCATAGAGTTGAAAAATTCTCTTTCTGCTCTTCAATCCCAATCTAATCATTCATCCCCGAGTGAGGTAGAGTTGTCTCTTCAAGCAAATATGCAAGAAGTGCTTAAAAAAGAAGAAATCCTTTGGAAGCAAAAGTCAAGACAACAATGGCTAGCTACCACTGACCTTAATACCAAATTCTCCATCTCAGCACTACTATTCGTAGGAGGAAGAAATCTATTGAATGTCTCCGTACCCGTCGTCTGCATTGGGTTACGAATCGTGAGGAAGTTGACACTGTTATCGTGTCTCATTTTTCTAGCATCTTCTCTTCCACTCATCTAATATTATCAGAGGAAATCAGGGATCTCTTTCCCCCCATAATTACAGACAAGATTTTTTTTTTCTTTGTAGTATCCCTCAAGAACAGGAAATTTGAAACATTCTTAAAAATACTTCCTCTTCTAAAGCTCATGGACTTGACGGCTTCACAGACTTGTTCAGACTTGTTCTATAAGCATTATTGGGAAATTGTGAAGACAGAGGTCATCTCCACCATTCAAACTTTCTTTCTCAAAGGAATTCTCCTTAAAGAGTTAAACCATACTCATATCACTCTGGTCCTGAAGACTCCAAACCCTCAAATGATGCATCAGTTTAGACTTATTAGTCTTTCAAATGTTTGCTATAAGCTTATCTCTAAGATTATGGCAAACCATTTAAAAACTATGCTTGGTAAGATCATTTCTCCACATCAAGTCGCTTTTGTTCCTAGCCAACAAATTTAGGAAAACTCCATCATTGTCCATGAGCTTTTCCATCACCTCAAGAGGAAGAAAGGTAACAGTTATTCAATGGTTGTCAAGATTGATATGGAGAAAGCCTTTGATTTTATGGAATGAGAGTTTCTTTTAAAAATCCTTACTAGCTTGGGTTTTTCATCCACTTGGGTAGGCCTGATTAAAGAATGTGTTACTACCCCTTCTTACTCCGTTATCATTAATGGGCAACCTAAAGGTTATATTCAGCCGTCGAGAGGTCTACGACAAGGGGATCCTCTCTCTCCTTTTTTGTTCATTCTTGGATTTGAATGTCTGTCTAGGTTTATTGCTAAAGTGAATCCTTGGCTGGTCTTAAAGGCATTAATATTAGCAGAGGAGGTCTTAGGCTTACACATCTGCTCTTTGCCGATGATCTTATCTTGTTTGGTCCTGCAAATATTAGGATGGTCAGTGCTTTCTTACATTGTTTAGAGAAAGACTCATCTTGGTTAGGTCAAAAAATTTATCTTGAGAACTCTGTGATTCAGTTCAACCAAAATACTCCTTCCACTGAAAAATGAAGAATTCGGGATTTGATAGGATACAAAATTGCCCCAAACCAACTTAAATATCTGGGTCTTTCGTTAATTTTCAATCGCTCAAAGTCTCCCATCTTCTATGACCTTTTTCATAAAATATCGAATAAAGTGGCAGTGTGGAAAGCTAAACTCCTCTCCCAAGCTAGGCGCACAACTCTAATCAAGTCTGTTGCAAATACTATTCCTTCTTATGTCATGTCTACTTTGTAAATTCCCAAAACATTTTGAAAAAAGACGGATCAACTGCTTATGAGATTTTGGTGGGGTTTCAATTCTCAACAGGCTCACAAGTTCACCCCTAAATCCTAGACTTCAATTTGTCAGCCTAAAAGCAATGGTGTGTTGGGTATTCGACTTACCTCTCAATCTAATCAAGCTCTGTTAAGCAAACTCACCTGGAATATGATGACCGAGAGGCAATCCATGTGGTATTCTGTCCTTTGGTCTCGTTATCTAAAGCATTCACCTCTTTTTGAAGTTCCTCCTAAGTCAACTGACTCATGGTTGTGGAAATGTATTCTAAAGCAGTGAGATCTTATCAGCAAGAATTCTTGTTTCTAGATTAATAATGGAGCCACATGTCGAGTTTGGTTTGACCCTTGGATCCCTAATATTCCATACCGTCTTCCCTCTCCTCATAATGAAAACATCTAGCCTTCTTTGGATTTAAAAGTGGCAGATCTTTCTCTGAAAAATCTAAGGTGTTGAAATCTTATGCTTCTTAAGTCTCTGTTTAATCAAACGACTGTTAACGCTATTCTTAACATTCCTTTGGCTAATAGTAATTTTTATTTGGTTGAAAATAAAATGGTTTGGAAGGTTAGTTCATCTAGGAAGTTTACAATCAAATCAGCTTATAGGGTGGTCCTAGACCTTGAAGGAACATTATCGAATAGTTTTGGCACCCAAGCCCTTTGGAAAATGCTTTGGAAACTTATGATCCAGGATAGACTTAAAATGTTTCCGTGGAAATTTTTGAACCAAGTCTTGCCTACTCATTCAATTCTTCACCAATTCATTGACTCTGGGCAACTAAATTGTCCTATGTGCAATCATCAAGAAGAATTTGATGTCCATTTGTGCTTGGATTGCCCTTTCTCTCGAATTCTTTGGCGGCAATCCCTCTGGCCTTTACAATTGCATACTTTTATGGAACAAGGGATAAAAACTTGGATTGAGTGCATTCTATCCCCCGACCAACTTTCCATTCCGGCTAGGGAACATCATTCCTTTCAAATATTTGCCATAATTTCCATGGATAGCATTTAGTTTTGTCGGAACAAGGTAGTGCATGAAAAATTATCCACAAACATTGATGTATTTACCCAATATGTTTAGAGGCTCTTCAATGATCATATAGTAGCTTGGGGCGAAAAGGAAATCATCCAACCTTCACTATAGCTAGCTCTTCTGAGAGGATACTATTATCTCACTTTTGATGTGGCAGTAAGAGCTTGCTCCAGTTCAACAACGACGGTTTCCTCTACAGATAGCGGAGAAATTATCTTTGTCTACACCAAAGAAGTCACTCATGTTAATCCAAATCAAGGAGAGACTTTAGCTTTACTCGAAGGCGTTAAAAAAGCTTTATCCAGATCCATTAAGAGTATCGTCCTAGCCGATGACTCCAAAATAACTATTGATGCAGCAAAAGACCCTGAGACAGCAATGAATTGGTCAATTCAACCTATTGCTAGAGATATCAATTTTTTATTGCAATCATTTAAAAATTGCCAGCTTAGAAAAATTCATAGAGACTTTAATTGATGTGTGCAATCTATTGCGTAATGGATTGTTTCTATCAAAATATATAGTTGACTACTGCTTATTTCCATACCGCCATACTTGTTGGAGTTTCACAATGGTAAAGATCTTCTTAGCAACCAAGAGTGAGCTGATGATGGTGTTCGTGTATGCTAGATTATGGTTTGGTTTAAGTCTTTTTACTCTCTGTTAAGCATGTTTGTACTAAACTCTATTTGGTTTATGATATGGTGATGAATTTCAGAGGAAAAAAAATACTATTTGACATTATTTGTTATATACAAGAAGTGATTGCTTTATAACAAGAGTATGAGAGAGAAGAAATTAATCAATTTATTTTAAAAAAAATTGATTAATTTATTTAAGCTATCTTATACAATAAACGCATTTGAATAGTGATTGCTCCTAAAATTTTTCTTAGTTACTCAATAGTCGCCTCTTTCGTATTTAAAAAGTCAAATGAGAAAATCTCCAAAGATTAATTCAGCAGAAAAATGTTTTGTTCACATGTGGCCATACATATGGGGGGCCCCCGCGGGGGGCGGGGTTTTGAAAATTCAACCAAAATTGGGATAGGCTATCACGGGATCCCGTAATTACTAATTACTCTTTGTACACTACAATGTTGTAATTGTTATGAAGATTGATATTTGACATTTTGCTGATACAAAATTGTTGATTTGTTTTTTGAAAAGCACAAACTGTGGACCTTGGCCCGTCGTCTCGATAAGATTGGATACATATAGTCTTATATATTAATGCACATTTTCTTTCTTTTAAATAGTGGTGAGGCTTTAATATTATAATGGACAATCAGAAAATTATAAATTATTATATAATAATAATCTTGAAAAAAAAAATAACACCTGGTTAAGGGTGTTTATATTGGAAATTTGAAATTCAGTTTCGAAATTTCTTTAAACTTATTTTTAAAAAAAATTCAAAAAAATTAAGAAATAAATAAATAAAATTTCAAATCGGGTCGAGTACAACCCGACCCGGATAAACATGCCTACACCCGATTGTAAGAAAGGAATAGCCACCCATTATCTCACGTAAAATGATTGAGATAAACCACACTCATTACACTCTATCTCACGAATTACTTTTCATATAAACAATAACATGTTAGAGCATTGATATTGAATTAGTCAAAAGTGTTTTTTAAAAAGTACAAGTTTTACACACAACTTAAATTTTTTTTTTATCATATTTGATCAATTGTGGCTAAAAAAATACATAAAGAGAATAAAAGTATCTTTCTTCTTCAAAATAAATTGTATCTTCAAATTTTTTTTTAAATTTCAAATATGATAAAAAAATTTTGAGTTGTGTGCAAAATTTATACTTTTTTTAAAAAATTTTTAGCTAATTCAATACTAATACTCTTAGATAGAATATAATAAATATGATTTATCTCTACCATAATTCTTGTCTCACAAATAAACATAAGACTTGGGAGTATAGTATGAGGTTTTTAATTTGACTATAAGGTATGGGCGGCTCCACTTGGATCTTACACGAGATTCCATTACTCGATCCCATCCAGGAAAATATAATAATAAATAACAAAATAATATATCTTGTTGGAATCCTCGTATTGTCCACTACAACTAAATTTCAATATTTTTCTTGCCCGGCCCGATTTTCAATTATTTAGTTATTGATAATTTGATCCTTATGGATTCGACCAACTCAATTTCAAATAGTTTAAATTATGCTAATTGTCTCGTTTGTATTATTATTATTATAGGAAGATAATTTATATAATTTTAAAATGTACAATTTATATATATATATTAAATCTATAGATTTTAGATATATAAAAATATATTTTTAATGATATATTCTACTTTTTTTTTTCCTTAAAACAAAAATGCAAAACTTACAACTTCAAGACTCATATGGTTATTTGAATGATAGAATCCCATGACAGTGGTTTCATAAGCAATTATTGGAAATGAAAAAAATTCAATTTTTGATCTTTATACCATATATCATACAAGTTTTTTTTAATTTTTAATTTATTTTTTTATCAAATGTGTGGCATATGAATGATGAATAGAATTTAAAAAAGTCAATTAATTTTTAAAAATAAAAATAAAAAGAAGTATAATATGTGACGTATTAAATGATAAATAACAAATTTTCTTATATAATATAATATGTCACCTCCATGTTATACCGATAAATATCTAGAAAATGTCCATCACATCACCTATTTTCGGTTCCTTTTTTAATAAATAGAAGATGAGATGCGTGATAAAAATAAAATCGAGAAATTATGATTTAGATCTGAGAGATGTTACATACAGTCTACTAAATTGAATTTTTTTTATAATTTATATATAAAAATAGATAAAATTATTTTTATTTTATCATTATCTTGATCAAAATACCTTTATTTCTAAATCAAATACTAACCCCAAATCTGAAAGCTAATTTCGATTTCTTCCCCTTTCTGTACTGTCTGGGTCCTTTCCTAACTGCAGCATCTACGATGATCTTCTCACCACTAAGATGATAATTGATAGCAGCAGTGATTCTCATTGCGCCCGCACTATTCCAAATGACTAATGACAGCATGCCACCAACTTGCAATTGATGCAGAACAAGTTGTTACATTGTAATATGCAAGTAATGGAATAATCATGAACAATTTATAAAAGGCATTTGGGTTCAGAAACAAACCATGGGGAATTCTTTTTTTTCTTCTCCACTGAATTCAAATATGATCTCCGGGCTTCAACTCATTCAAACAATAAGAGACATGAAGAACATGTGGAGGAGTATCAACCGTTGGTGCTCTTAGTCTATCACATTCTATATTATCCTCTTGTGTGCACTGCCCATGAGGTGAGTAGTTGCAATAAACATCCATTTTGAGTTACAAGGCTCTGCAACATTTTCCCCATATCTCCAAATACAAATACACATCTGAGTAAGGCATCATAACATGACAACATAAATTATTGCTATGCAGTAAAATGTACAGAGTATTCATGGAACTGTTCAGATTAATCATCAGAAAAACTTACCTCACGATTATAGACTTGAGTCGTAAACCAAATCTTGTCACTTTCAAGGGAGAGATACCAAAGAGGGAGAGAGAGAGAGAGAGAGAGAGAGAGAGGGGGGGGGGGGGGGGGGGGGGGGGGGTTGGCGGGGGGTGCTGGTGCGCAGATGGGGTGACGTCGCTATCCTATCGTTTCACATATGGGACGAAATGATGGCAGTTGCTAAAACGCAGCATTTCTTTATTTCATTAATAGTTTGTTACGTGGAGTGTAAGTAGAATTATTTTTTAATAATAAATAAATTTAAGATAAAATATGTTAAAATAAAATTAGTTAAAATAATTTATAAATAATAATAAAATAATTTATTAATAATAGTGAATTAACTTGAATTTAAATATTTTATGAAGTTTTGGAAAAGAAGAGAGAAAAAATTGAATAAAAAAATATTATAATTTGTGTTTTAAAATTTAAAATTTAAGAATTAAATTTCTTTTTATGTTTTGTTTAGAAATTTAAAAAAATTATAATAATTAGATAAAAAAGTAAAAAAAAATTAAAATTATTTATATTTATGATATTTGAATATTCGGATGATATGTAAATATCTCTATTTAATCGAAGCCTTAAATTTCTATAACAGCATTTTTTTTTTTTGAAAAAAAAAAACATTTGACTGAAACGTGTTACTTTACCCCCTCATTAAAA
Source organism: Platycarya longipes (assembly GCA_036559045.1). NCBI lineage: Eukaryota > Viridiplantae > Streptophyta > Magnoliopsida > Fagales > Juglandaceae > Platycarya > Platycarya longipes. Next base: position 9,039,834 of record CM071799.1, on the reverse strand, counting down.
CTTGACTTTAAATGGATGAAAAACATTTAACATGACAATATCTTAATGTTTTAATTAAAAAATATCAAATCCCTAAAATTCATGACTAAATATATATTAGACAATAGTAAGTTATTAATTAAGAAATTTGGTGAAAAATATGCTAAGCAGTGTTTTCCTGGGCAAAATTCACTTTGTTTTGCTTTTTAAAAACACTTCTGGTTTATTGCGTAGAAATAAAAATCCTAATTCTTTAAGTACAATGTTAGAAATCTTTATTTTTAGAATTTTTTATTTGTTTCAATTTTAACTTTTTTTTATTTGTTTTATATGATTTTGTTTAAGTATTTTTAAATAATATTATAATAATTTTGTTATAATTTCTAAAAATATTTATATAAAAATTATGTAAAAAAAAAATTAAAATCGAGACAAATAGAGATAAAAAAATAAGGATCCCTTTTCCATTCTTTAAACATTTCGTCAACACAAGGAAAAAAAATAAATGAATAAAAGATTCTTTTACTTTTGGATACCTCTGTTCTCACTCCACTGTTGGATGGTCTCTCTCCCTTTCTGGAATGTATATCCGTATAAAATCTGCAAGCTGGTCGTCCACAAATCCAATCATTCACTGCCTCACATAGTCACTGAGAGCTTCTCTACGCAGCCGTCAAGCTCGCTCCTTCTTCCGAGAGAGAGAGAGAGAGAGAGGAGAGAGAAATTGATAGGCCATGGAAGCCAGAAACGTCCTCCGCTTCTCGTTTCTTTTTATCAGTGTCTCCCTTGTCCTATTTTTCACCTTTCTTCACCTCCCCTACGCGCCGCCGCGCATGACTGACCTCCTTGATTGTGCCACCAACTCACCGTGGTGTACCGCCAAGAATCGCATCCAAACTAAACAACCCAACCTCCTCAAAGAGCCTTCGAACCTCAAGCGCCGCCATAACCATGAGTCGGACATACCCCACCACCCTCTAGACCCCCTGACCATTCAAGAACTCAAGAAGGTCCGCTCCATCGTCTCCTCCCACGAGCTCTTCGACTCTTCCAGATACTCACTCCACTCGATCGACCTCGAGGAGCCCGAGAAATCGCTCGTCCTGAAATGGAAAAAAGGCGACCCCTTGTTACCCAGAAAGGCCTCCGTTGTGGCACGTGTCCGCGGCAAGTCACACGTGTTGACCGTCGACCTCGGCACCGGCCAGGTGGTCGTTCGAGAAACCGGCTCGCACTCCGGCTACCCCACGATGACGATTGAGGACATGACCCTGTCTACGTTTGCCCCGCTCGCCAACGCGGACTTCAACCGCACGATTCTTCAGCGAGGAATTGATCTTGCGGACCTCGCGTGCCTGCCGATTTCGACGGGGTGGTACGGGACGACTGAGGAGAACCGGAGGTTGATTAAGGTACAGTGCTACTCCATGGAGGGCACTGCGAACTTCTACATGAGACCAATCGAAGGGTTGACCGTGCTCCTAGACCTGGACACCAAACAAGTGGTGGAGATATCGGATAAGGGCAGGGATATACCAATTCCAAAGGCCGCCAACACAGACTATCGTTATTCAGCTCAGGATAAACTCCGTCAGGCAATTAACCCATTGAACCCGATATCCATTGAGCAACCGAAGGGTCCGAGTTTTACCATCGAAGACGACCACCTAGTCAAATGGGCAAACTGGGAATTTCATCTGAAACCCGACGCGAGAGCCGGCATGATAGTTTCTCGGGCCAAGGTCGTGGACCCAGATACCGGGGATCTAAGGGACGTGATGTACAAAGGCTTTACTTCTGAATTGTTTGTGCCTTACATGGACCCCACCGATGCATGGTATTTCAAGACTTATATGGATGCAGGCGAATACGGGTTCGGGTTGCAAGCCATGCCGCTCGACCCGCTTAACGATTGTCCACGGAACGCGTATTACATGGACGGTGTGTTTGCGGCAGGCGATGGAACACCGTACGTTCGATCAAACATGATCTGCGTGTTCGAGAGCTATGCCGGCGACATCGGTTGGCGCCACTCCGAGAGTCCGATCACGGGTATGGAGGTAAGCAATACTTTAAGCGTACATAAGCAATTATGCATAGAAGATTCATTACAAGAATTATGTGGCTTCGATAAGTTTGTGTCTTTTGGCATGCGAATCCACGTGTTATGATGCCGAACTTGTTATATATGTTTGGCTTTTATTTCTTTTGGCAGATTAGAGAAGTGAGGCCAAAGGTGACATTAGTGGTTAGAATGGCAGCATCGGTCGCAAACTATGATTACATTGTTGATTGGGAGTTCCAAACAGATGGGCTAATCAGAGTTAAGGTATGTCACAAGTCATTTTAATTTCGTGCATATTTTTTTAAGATGGTAGTGTGGATAGTGTCTTAAAATTGTAAGGCTGAACTTGAAGAATAGATTTTCTATTTTTTTAAAGTGCAATTTTAGTAGATATTAAAAAAAAAAAAAAAATCAAAGCTTGTTTTAGAAGTTGTTTTAAGGTTTAAGCTGATATGGACCAGAGATGAAGATTTTTCCCTTACCAAATTTGTTAATTTTCATAAGGGCTTAAACTAATTGGAAGGTGATTAAATCATTTTCTGATACTATGTTCATTTTCAATATCATTTCAAAAGGCTGAAATTTCTGGGAAGACACAAATCTAATTATTTCATTATTGTTTAGAATAGAATGCCCCTACCTAAGAAACGAACGACCTCGAATGATGTCTATGATTTATCTAATCCTCTCAAGATCCTATCTTTGGTTCCTATATAACAAGTGGATATATGGTGCTGAGCTAAATGATGTTACTTCTTTTTGGCGGTATACTTGCAACTTTGATGTCTTTATCATGGGTAGTTTAATCAATCTCTTATTGCTATTAATTTTTTACCTCAGGTTGGACTTAGTGGCATTTTGATGGTGAAAGGTACCTCCTACAACCACATTAACCAAATTCCCAACCAAGAAAGTCTCTATGGCACTCTTTTGTCAGAAAATGTAATCGGGGTTATCCATGACCACTACGTCACATTCTATCTCGATATGGATGTCGATGGCTCAGACAATTCCTTTGTTAATGTAAATATTAAGAAGCAACAGACATCGCCGGGTGAATCACCGAGGAAAAGCTACTTGAAAGCCGTAAGAAATGTGGCTAAGACTGAGAAGGATGCTCAAATTAAGCTTAAACTCTATGACCCATCTGAATTCCACGTGATTAACCCTTCAAAGAAGACACGGGTCGGGAACCCTGTTGGATATAAGGTTGTTCCTGGTGGCACAGCTGCTAGTTTGCTTGATCTTGATGACCCTGCACAAAAAAGGGGTGCTTTTACAAACAATCAAATATGGGTCACTCCATACAATCAGAGTGAGGAATGGGCAGGTGGATTGTTTGTTTACCAGAGCCATGGTGAAGACACTCTAGCAACATGGTCTGAAAGGTGCGTTTTTCTATTTGAGAATCTATACCCTTATGTTTGAACTTTGGAAAGTATTTGATGTTTATAAGGAATATGTTTTGAAATATGAGCTTGTCGCATCAACTTCTTGCTACACATCAATATGGCATTCTTCTCTCTGTTTCAATGGCAGATTGTATCTAATGTGTTTGGAGTTTTGCCTAACTTGAAGATGCTGATATACCCAATTCGACTTGACATATTAATGGAGTTGATGTTGCAGGGATCGGGCAATTGAGAATAAGGACATTGTTGTATGGTACACACTAGGGTTCCATCACATTCCATGTCAGGAGGATTTCCCTATTATGCCTACTGTGTCATCAAGCTTTGATCTAAAGCCGGTAAATTTCTTTGAGAGCAACCCTATTCTTCGGTTCCCACCTAATGTTGAGAAGGATCTCCCTGTTTGCAAGCCTGCTGCTTCAGTCTGAACTTTGGAGGAAGTAATGTTGAGAAATGATCTCCCCGTTTGCAAGTCTGCTGCTTCAGTTTGAACTTAGAGGAAGTAGTTCTTGGTCTTTGTTATTAAATATGTAAATGTGAAGAGCTTAGCTATACAACTTGGTGTATCCATATGCTACTTATTTTCAGAACTCAATAAATACGAAGTAACATAGCAGGACTTTTTTTTTTTTAATCTCTGTTAAAGTAGGTGGCTACTGTTAATATCTATATGTATATGAGAGCTGCTAGGTACAAGCAGCTTTGCGTAACAAATCGCGTACCGAATGAAAATATTTACTTGTTTAATTATAACATAAAGGAGAGAAAAACAAAAGATGAAAATAAACGAAGAGCTTGACGTCTTCGTCTCCCCTTTGCTACTCATTTTCATCAGAGAAAACCTAGTTTTTCTTTTACATTTTACGTTTTTACCTTTGTTGTTAAAAAAAGGAAAGAGAGAAAAAACAAAAGATGAAAATGAACGAAGAGGCTTGATGATTTCGTCTCCACTCTGCTACTCATTCACAGAGAGCCATTTCTCGTTTACGTTTTAGATTTTGCTTCCCTCCAATCGAGTCCAGTTTCTTGTACTGCAGACTATACTACAAACCACTCTCATATAAATTTCATAGTCCCAATTAACTCCCCCAAATCCAATTATCTGATTGTTTACTCTTTTTTATTTTTCAATATTTGCCAAAAAACAATTGGGGATTATTGAACCAGGAGCTAAGGATTAGGATAAAAAAACAGATATTTGAAGGATTAGAAAAAAAAAAAGAGTCAGCGAGAATGAATTGAGAAATATTTTCCCACAACCAAAAACTAGCCACGTTCTACTTCATCTTCAGATCTGGAAAGACTTGGGCTAGGAAGAACGCGTGCGGGCTGTTGAGGGAGATTCATCAGATTGAGAAAGTTTCTTTATTTATCATCATAGATTTTAGGTAAGCTGAAAAAAACAAATATAATCCATAAAATTTCAATACCCAGCAAACACAATCCAAATATTATAGAAAGATGAAATCTTCAATACAAAATTTCAACTTTCTACCAGTGAGGGCTTGTGAATTTGAGAGAGAGAGAGAGAGAGAGGGAAAGAGATTTTGCTTTGCTTAGAAAATGGCGGACAAGGCAGTAACCATCAGAATTAAGAAGTGAAGAAGACAAAGAAAAGTCAACACTTTCAGAAGCGGAAGAAAGAATAAACAAGTTTGTTTTTATTTTATGAGTCCCACGATAGGTATGCAATGGTTACATAAATTTGCCTGCGTTTAGATTTTTCGTATGAATATATTTCCTAATTTCATAAATAAATCATGATTGCTATCTCCGACAAGAACCATTTCGGAATCTTTGATCAATATTCAAGTATTTTAAGGTCCAGTTTGATTATTAGATTACACTGAGTCACTTTAATTCAATAAAATTTTAAGCTGAGTAATATCTAAACACTCAATTTTTAAATTATTATATTCATCTCAACTTAAAATCTCTTTGAATGTGAGATATACAATTTTTTTTAATTTAACAAATAATTTACATGCAGGACCTGTAATTTTTTTTTCAAATTTTCATAAATATATCTAAACTTATTTTAATACCCAAACATATCTAAACTAATTTTAGTGGGCCGCCCTATAAAATTTATTCTATCATCTCAATTTAAAATTATTTATAAAAAAAAAAAATTCAATTCAATTCAACTCAACTCAACATTCAAATGCGGCTAAAACTAGGGGTGTTCATCCGGGCCGGGCGGTTTAAAATTTTATTTATTTCTTAATTTTTTGAATTTTTTTAAAAAAAATGTTTAAGGAAATTTCAAATCCGGGTTCCGGATTCCCAAAACCGAAATTCGGATGAACACCCTTAGCTAAAACATATAATTATTTATAAAAAAACACAATTTAATTCACTTCAATGTTCAAGTGCAGCCTAAAACTTCAAAAGTCTACGGTTCTGGCGTTAAGCATATGTATGGTATAAGAAGCCTATACATTCTTAATTAGAGTGGTGGAATCAGTCACACGTCTTGGCTCTCAAAGATCTTCAATCTCTCAAACAGAAATGAGGTTGAATATGCCGGAATGTTGTAAAAGAAGAAGTTGGCAACTAATTAAACAAACAAATCCCTTTTTACCAATTGCAAAGTAAAATATATAATTATAGGATGAAAAGAGAGCAGCCTGCTGAGTTGGAACTGAGGTTATGATCTGATAGTGAAGGTTTATTAATAGCCACGGTACTCTCTTCTCTAGCTCTCTCGCTTTATACCACTTAACCTGAGTTTTGACTCTTGTGCTTTATTGTAAAAAGAATTCCATTGATAATGGTGTATATCGCAGTGCGCATTCTGGCATAAGAAATGATAGACATATTACTATTTTATAATTATTTTATAATTTTTTTTTTATATTTAGTTTTTTTAATTTTTAATTTTACTTAGTGATTAAGAATGTGAATATTAATAAAATTATTAATTTTATTAATTTTTTTTCTAATGATTAAGAATATTAAAAAAATACTTAAAAAATAAAAAATAAAAAAAATCAAATACTCCATGGTTGCTCATGGGAAATTTCAACATAACACGATGTGATAATGAGAGGAAGGGTGGCAGACCTCGACAATTTTCAGCTATGGATGACTTTAATCAATTCATTGAGTTTAGTGGTTTAGTGGATATCCCTAGTATTGGTAACACCTTATCCTGGTGTAATGGGCAGGCTGGTAAAGCAAGAAGTTGGGCTCAGTTGGATGGTTGTCTTAGGAATATGGCTAGCCTAAATTTGTTTACTCAAGCTTCTCAAAAGTATTTATCTAGAAAGACCTCGGACCATTCTCCATTTATTTTAGAATTGGATCATGTTATCTCTAGGTATGGTCCAGTTCCTTTTAAATTTCAAAATATGTGGATTGATCATAGTGACTTCCAAAATTGTGTCAAGAATGTTTGGTTGAATAATGATGATGGTTAGGCCCCCAGTTTGTGGCATTTGGCTTTGAAGCTGAAACAGATGAAACATGTTCTCCGTATTTGGAATAAATAGGTTTTTGGGCATACTCAATTACAAATAAAAAATCTTGTAAGATCGGGTGGAACACCTAGAGCAGCAGTTGCAAAGATGAATTCTCTGAAGATACTGAAAGGGATCTTCTTATGACTCAAATTGAACTTAAATTGTGGTACCAAAGGGAGGAGACTCGGCTTTCTCAATATTTTAAATCTCAGTGGATTGAAAATGGGGGAAGTTTTTCAAAGCTATGTAGGCCAAAAAATTTAATGTAGTTAAAGAAATGCGTCTTCACAATGGGAGAATTCTCAATTCTCCGGAAGAAATTGATGGTGTGGTAATGTATTTTCAATAATTTCTAGGGAGTCCGGCTGTAATAGCCCTAAAAATCTCCATCTTAATTTAATTGGTTAATTAAAGGTTAATATACAAGATTAGTGGTAATTGGTGAAAGAACAAAATAGGCTTTGAAGAGATGGGCTTAGGAATGAGACTTTTGAGGAATGGATCAAGTAAATGGGCCAAAAGAGCAATGGTGAGTCCAAAAGCCCATAGAATGAGCCCATGGCCCATCAAGCCCATAGTAGAGACACTTGTCAATTGAAGAAAAATCCTAGAAAAATTATCCAAATACTTGTAGGAAAATCCTAGTTGGTGGAGGTTGACTAGTAGTTGGATACATGCCATGTAGGATTGAGTGTAGGATCTAATGGAATGATTTTCCTACCATGGAATCTTGGAGGTACAAGACACCATCCCTTGACTTGCCAATTGAGATTATGGTGTGTAGGGAAGTGACAAATGGCATGAGGAGAAGCATGGATGAAAGGAGCTAGGTGGTTTCGGTGGAAGGCAATCCGTGGGGTGCATTTGGAGAATCTCATGGGGTATGGCCACCAACAAGTGATAGGACAAAGGGGAAGAGTGTGTAAGTGAATAAAGTACATGTGTAAGAGAGTATGGTGATGTGAAGAGAGGTATGGTGTGGATGTAGGTGATTGAAATGACAAAAACTAGGAAAATGAACAAAGTGGATTTTCGGTGGAGCTTGGCTTGGCCGGATCATGCCTTGCTCAAATTCCAAAAAGCATGGCTTTAAGATCACTTGGATGGACACATGAGAGGATAGGGGAATGATGATTGAGTGAAAAGCAAGAAAATGGATGCTAGAAGCACCAAGAAGTCGCCGGCCATAGGAAGGGAGAAGGAGAAAAGAAAATCCACCAAGGCATGGCCAAGATTTGATCTTGGAGTGGCCTAGAGTTGTCAATCACCCAATCTATCATTAGCCATACCTAAATATGGTGGAAAGTGTACCAAAGACCCTAGGAAAGAGAGCTGGCCGTGTGACCCCTTAGGCAATTCCCTTAAGCTCATTTCACTTGGACACATGCAAACACTCCCATTTCCTCTCCACCTCTCGGCCAAACTCACTCAAGTCACTTCTACTTTTGCTTCCTCTCCTTTCACCACATAATTTGAAGAACCCTATAGTAGTGAAGCCAAAAAGCAAGAGTGTGGAGGTGATCAATTCATTAGAGAAGGTTAGTGACTAAATCCATACAAGTTTAGGAAGAACACACACACACATGTGACACTTTGTTTTGGTTAGAAGGAAATAGGGTTTCCTTTGAGTTTTATGTTCATGGCTAGCCTAATGGGAGATTTTATATGTGTAATTTCAGATTTTAAGCTAAAGTCTAATAGGAGTGTGGTAAGTATACTTTCACATTTTCCTTAACAATTCTCGTATATAGTAAGGTGATCATGCTTGTTGGATTAATGGTTGCCATTGCCATGTTTGGATTGAATTGATTCTACTTGTTTGTGATATGAATATTTTTGTGTAAATCTATATGATGAAATAAGCTTAGAATGTGAGTAGAGATGATGGATCAAGTGTTAGTTGCAAAAAGAAAGGAAAAGCATGATTATTTTATGAAATGATGAAATTGATGCATGAAGGATTTTAGTGTTAAATATTAAATTTGGTGTTGCTAAGGTAAAGTTTATTTGAGGAAACTAGTGATGAAATTGATTTATTCAAGGAGCATATTGTTTTGAGAAAATGAAAATGGACATGAGAATAAATTTTATGATTGATAGGAATGGAAATGGTATATACTTGCATATGGAAGAAGTGACCACTTGTGTATGATGTATAATAATGTTTAATTGGAATTTTATGATATTTAAGGTTGAGATTTGGAAGATTAAAATTATATTACTTTGTGGTGATTTTGTTTAGTTAAGCTCATAGAAGAAACTATTAGAAAAGGAAGTTTGAATAGACAAATGGGAGGAGTTCCCTAAGTTAGAAAGGTGAATGGAGGAAATAGAAATAACTAAGTTTGGAAGTGAAAATGGTTACTTGGGGAAACACTAAGGTTTTGGTTACCCCTTGCTAAGGAGGGTACATGATTTAATTTGACACTTTAAAATTGATTGGAGGATAATTAGAGTCAAATGATGAAGGAAAGCCCTAGAAACTCCCTAGGAATTCGGCCATGATAGGTTGGAGATGGGCCAAGTACCCCACTTCAATCCTAGGCCTATTTTGGGTATAGAACATGATGACTAAGTAGGAAAATTATGAAGTTATCCCAAAAGAGGGAGAAAAGAAAATGAAATGTGAATGCACTCGAGCTTGTCTCGGGTTTTGCATGAAATTAAGTGAGCATTGCATGTCCCATGCATAAGTCATGAAAAGAAGGTTTTTAAAGTCAAGCATGTTTTTAAGAAAAAGGAAAAGAAAAGAAAAGATTGAATTTTTGAAAGAAAAGAAAAGAAGTAAAGTTTTATAAGAACCCCAAAGGTTGGGACGGGGAAGTGTCTCAGTGGAACTCCCTGTCCACTCAGGAGTGTTTAAAGTCGAGTGGTAGCCCCTGGGTCGACGAAGAACAGTCGGCGGACCGTGTATGTCACCAAAAGGTGTCCGGAGCGCGGTAGCGCCTAATGCTGGTGGGTGCCAAGGACGTATATGGTGTAAGGACCTGCCGTTTTAAAGTTATAAGACGCACTCACATTAAGGTGATGCGGTAACCAGCAGGGAACACGCGGTGCTTAGGGGAGCCGTGTTGTGTCTCATACATGTTAAGTGAAAAGTCATGACAAGAAGGGCTTTCGAGCCATAAGAAAGATCTGTTCAAGATAAGTGGCGCCTAAGAAAGAATGAAAGACACGAAATGTTTTAAAGAAATGATTTGAAAAGTAATGATATGAAAAGAAGTTTGAAAGAAGAAATCTGTATGAAAGTTTTATGAAAAGAAGTCTGAAAGAAGCAAGTCTGTTTAAAAGTTTTCATGAGCATGTGCATGAGTCAGTCATTCATTGCATGTGCATTAGTTAAGAATGTTTTGTTCACTTATCAGTATATTTGAAATGTTCTGGTTTAAGTGCTAGTGTACTTGCTGAGATTTCTCCCGAAATCTCACCCCCTTTTTATTACCTCTACTATCGCTCCCTTGGGAACGATAGAAGTAATTGCAGGACATAATGGATCCCCGGATTACGACTCTCGAGAAGATGGGTCGGACCCTCATGGGCCTGACTAAGACTGAGACTGCCGGGCCAGTGACCCTAGACCTGTTGGGTCAGTGGGCGGTAGAGTCGCTTCCTATGGCGACGTATTTTTTTGACGATCTACGCCCTACGGGGTGCTGTCTGGTGCTAGGAGTTGACGGGCTTCTCCACATGGGACGCCTGTTTACGTCATCCTCTGGGATGATGTGTGACGTAGGCCCAGGACTGAGTCTGGACAGCCTTCGTTATGGCCCGACTTTTAAGAAGATAAAAGAAGAACCCGCCTATTAGTATGGTTGGCGGAGGGAGGAGTGGATTGGCAGCACCTTTATTTTGTATTCACTGATGTATTCTGTGGAAAATCTTCCCATTGTTTTGGGAAGTACTTTTGTATAAAACTGTTTACATTAGTGACTTAACCCGATATATATATATATATATATATGCATGTGATGTTTAATTTGGGTTTTATTTCGTTAACCATGTGATGTGCGACAAGCGTAACGTTTTGTCGTTTATTTATGGCTTGACCTTTTTCCGCTGCGATATATGAAAAAAAAAAAATATATTGTATATGACAAAAAAAAAAAAAATAAGGCTCTCACACGTAAAGATGAGGGATGACTTCCTTGTGACGTTCGTCCCCGGCGTCACAATTTGCGTACGAACCCAAGTGCAAGCTGGGGCGCTGACACCGGCTAGGGTTGATTTACCTGATTTGTCTTTTTTAAGTGACAAAGTCATAACCCTAGAGCATGATAATGAGTTGATGAAAGTTCCATCCAATATGGAAATTAAAGATATTATGTTTTCCATTCTTGCTGAAAGTAGCCCAGGACCTGATGAGTTTGGCTCAGGTTTTTCTGTGCCTGTTGGAATATTGTGGGTGAAGATATATGTGCTGTTGTGATGGATTTTTTTAGGGGTACTCCGCTTCCCTGATTTTATACGGCTTCAGCGGTGGCTTTGATACCTAAAGTTGTTAATCATTCAGGATTTGATAAATTCAGACCCATAAGTCTTTGTTTGGTGGTATATAAAGTTTGCTCCAAAATTCTGGTACGAAGAATGGAACTTTTATTGAATTTAATTATCTCTCCGGAACAATGTGCCTTTATTCCGGGAAGGAGTATCTTTGATAATGTCACTATTGCTCAGGAAATGGTTCACTCACTCAATAAGGCATCTAGAGGTGGCAATGTGTTGATTAAAGTTGATATTGCTAAGGCCTATGACACAGTGAGATGAGATTTTTTGCTTCATGTATTACAAGCTTATGGCTTCTCTCTTACCTTTTGTAACCTAATCAAACAGTGTGTAGAAAATCCTTGGTTCTCTATAGTGATGAATGGAACCAGTAAAAGTTTCTTTATAGGCGGCCGGAGTTTGAGACAAGGGGATCCTTTGTCCCCTTATCTTTTTATTATGGTGAAGAAGGTCCTTTCTCGCTTACTAAAAAAAAAGTTTTGCAAGAGGAAATATTAAACCTTTTATTCATCCTCGAGGGTCCTCTTTTATTTCTCATCTCTTGTATGCAGATGCCATCATTGTATTTGCTAATGGAGGAAGAGCTTCTATGTGGGGCATCACTGAGATTTTCAAGCTTTATGAGAAATGGTCGGGGCAAGTGGTGAACAAAGCGAAGTCGGGAATTTTTTTCTCAAAGTCTTGTTCTAGGCGTCGTAGGCGAAATTTGCTTAGATTAACTGGTTTCACTGAAGGTAAACTTTCTACTGTTTATCTAGGCGTGCCAATTATTTATGGTAAATTAAAAGTTGTGCATTTTGACGAGTTGATCATGAAATTAAGAGGCAAGATAGATGGGTGGATGCATAAATTATTGTCTTCAGGATCAAGATTGGTTCTTCTTAGACATGTTCTTAAGAATATCCTGTTGCACTTGTTGTCAACAGTTGTAGCCCCAAAACTAGTGTTTTCAACTATTAAATGCATATTCAGCTCCTTTTTTTGGGGGTCTTTTGATGATAAGAGTAAAAGAAAATGGGTTGCTTGGAGTAGTCTTTGCAAACCCATGTCTAAAGTTGGTATTAGTTTGAGGAGCTTAGAAGAGATTCAGGATTCTTTACATATGAAATTTGCCTGGAAGTTGCTTACTGATAACTCCTTATGGTCTAATTTTTTTAGAGCAAAATATGTTAAAAATATGCATATTTCTCTTGTGAATGGCCAAAAGGGTACTCGATTTTGGCATAGTATTATGCAGGTGACGCCTCATATTCTAAATCATTCTAAGTGGCATGTTCGAGACGGTAATATATCTTTCTGGAGGGATAATTGGTTAGATGATGGTCCTATAGTTGATAATTCTTTGGTGACAGATAGTCCATTACTCAAGATTCAAGAATGTAAACTTGACAATGGTTGGGATATTGAGAAAAATTTTTGACTAGTGGGTAGTGACAAATTGCAAGATATCCTTGAAAAGCTAGGTGAACAAAAAGAGGGCAATGATGTCTTAATTTGGAAGTCGACTGATGATGGGAAGTTTACTACTAAAAGTGCCTGGGATTGCATTCGTATAAAGGCCCCACGAGTGGGATGGTATGATTGGGTTTGGAATAATGCCTTACCTAAGAAGATTTCTGTGCTGATGTGGAAGGCAATGCACTATTGCTTATCTGTGGACGATCACATTAGAAGGATAGGCAATCCGATTGTTTCCAAATGTTAGTGTTGTGCGTTAGGTGCATATGAAGATTAGAATCATGTTTTGGCTAGTGGTAACATTGCCAAAGATATTTGGAAGAGGCTTTCACTGCAATTGAGAATTCCTTATTCCCGAGGTAGAAGTTGGAGAGAAAGAGTTGAACTTTGGTTTCGCCGTGATACTAAATCTTCTTCTAAAGGCAAGTTAGTTGGTTTGATACCCTCTATTGTTACTTGAAATTTGTGGATTTGGAGTTGTGATGCGAAAATGGAAGAGGAAAAACTTAGTTTGGAAGCTTTATGGTGAAATATTAAATATTGGATAGCTTGGACTGGTTTGAAGCTTAAAGAAGGATCTGCTCTTGAACTGGAAGATGTTTATACGTTAAGATGCTTAAATATCTAGGTAAAGCCCCGTAACCCAAAACCGGTACAAATTGTGAAATGGATTCGTCCAAATACAGATGGTTTTAAGCTAAATGTGGATGATAGTTCGATTGGGAACCCCTGGTATGTGTGGAGCCGGCGATATTCTCAAGAATTCCAATGGGGATCTTTGCTTGGCCTTTTCGACTTCTCTTGGAAATGGCACTAACAATTTTGCTGAACTATCGTCTATTTTATTTGGTATCCACCATTGCTTTGAGGCTGGTTTTCTTGCAATAGAGATCGAAATGGATTCTTTGACTGTTGTGAATTGGTTCAATCGAGGTGTGTGTGGAATTTGGTACCTTTATGATTTTTGGGAGGATATTCAACGTTACTTGGCTGGTATGCAAATCACAATTAGTCATGTGTTTCGAGATTGCAACTAGGCAGAAGATTTTCTTGCCCGACTTGGCGCGGGAGGTACTAATAATATTTGGCATTGGTATAGAGAACTCCCTCATAAACTAAAAGATATTCTTAAGGTTGATAAGGTGAGTTTGCCTACAATAAGATGCCAGATTTTTTTGTATAGGTGGTTTTATTTTCCACTTTTTGCCTTTTATCATTGTTTGGTTTTTTTTGATGGGTTTGTCTTTTGGATCACCTGGGTTTTGGTATCTTTTCTTGATTTTGTAAACCCTCAGGTGAAGGTTTGTAACCACGATTTTCCTCTGCCATAAGTGAGGGCTCTTTAATAAACTTGGGATAGGGGCTCCTACTAAACATGGTGCCTTGACTCTTTCCAAAAAAAAAAAAAAAATTGTAGAATAATAATAAAATAGTAGTATGTGTATCATTGCTCTTCTGGCATATTCACGGGATACAAAAATGATGGAGAATGCTTTATCTATTTCAGTGTTTAAGATTTGAGGAAGATGATGCAGACTTCCACTACATGATGCAAAATGCCCATATAAAACCACGTCATTTAGTGGCAAAAGATGAAGAAAAGGAAACGCAAAACTAAGGTTGTTATTCATAGGCCAAGAGCACCGGCATGATTTGGAAACCTTTATAAATTGTCTATACTACAGAAAGTGAAAAGCATCACAACCTCATTAGTTATTGTGCATATTAGTGATGAAGCCAGGATGTACTTGAGTGTCCTTTTCTATAACATCTCGATTCAAAAATAAGGATTTATTTTTAAAAAAATATTTTTCTTATTATTATTATTATTGTTGTTATTATAAGATATATTTTGAGGTAGTTTTTGTTATATGAGATGTCAAGATGTGATGATGACACTTGGCAAAGATAAAAACCAATGATGTAGCTTGAGGCAGATTGATCCAGTGGCTGATGTTTATTTTACTTTACCAGATGAATTAGGGTTAGTTAAGGGTATTTGTGTAATTTTTATATGGTCTGTATAAACAGGTAGCGATGCTACTGTGCACTTAACCTTTAATCCGTTTTTGTCGTTTCGAAGTCACAAAGAGAGAGAGAGAGAGGGATGTGAGAGCTTTGGCGATTAGGGTTAGGGTTTGCTATCTTCTCGGATTGATTTATAAGGAATCTCTTGTAAAGCACTGAGGTTTGATCTCTGTAATTGTTTACCATCATTAATATGATGCTTCAACTAAGTGTTCCTGCTGTGGACGTAGGCCATTAGGGCCGAACCACATTAAATCATATGTTTCTGCTTTCTTGTTTCGATCTTGATATTTCTTGTTTTATTTTCTTAGTTGTTGTTAGGTTTATCTTTCTGATCAAGTTTGGCAAAGGTTTTCGAAACCCTAATAAGGTTATCTTGAAATCTATTTTTCTAAAAGAAATTGTAATAAGATAACACAACAAGTGGTATCTAGAGTTAGGTTTCGATGGGGACAACCAAGTTTGAGCTGGAAAAATTTATTGGTAAAAAGGACTTTGGTTTATGGGAGATCAAGATGCGAGCCATCTTGTTCGAACAGGGGCTTCGGGATACCCTTCTTGGGGATAAGAGGGGGCTTCCACTTCTCAGGAGGGGAAACCAATTTCACAATCCATTGAGAAGGTGAAGTCCGAAATCCTCTAGAAGGCACTCATTGCCATTATCTTGTCCCTAGGAGACATAATGCTTAGGAAAGTTGCCAATGAGGATACGGTAGCAAGAGTCTAGCTAAAGCTAAAGAGTTTGTACATGACAAAGTTTCTAGCAAACAGACTCCATAAAAAGACCAGACTCTATACTTTTAAAATGAACCCTGGAACATCTATTGATGAACATTTGGATGAATTCAACAAAATTCTTTTGGATTTTGCTAATATTGATATTAGTATATATGATGAGGACCAAATAATTTTTTTTTTTATTAAGTTCTCTCGACTCTACCTATAATAATCTTAAAGAAACTATGATGTATGGGAGAGAAAGCCTAACTTTAGAAGAAGTGCAAGTTGTTTTGCACTAAAGGGAATTGTACACCAAGTCTGAGTCCAAAACAAAGCCAGGGGAATGTTTAAATGTGGGGGGTAGGTCTGAAAAAAGGGACAAGAAAGGAAAGGGTAACAAGTCTAGATCAAAGTCTAAGGGCAAACCTTTAAAGTGCTTTACCTGTCACAAGGAAGAGCACTTTATGAGGGATTGCCCTGAAAGAAAACAAGCTGCCAATACCACAACTATTGAATCAGAAGGTAGGGTAGCTGTAGTTTTAGATGGATATGATAGTGCTAAAGTATTGAACATCTCTGAGATAGATTCTGGTAAAGGGTGGATGTTAGATTCAGGGTGTTCTTTCTTTATGTGTCCATTGAAAAACTGGTTTGAGTCTTTTACATGTCAAGAGGGGGATCCTGTTATCCTAGGTAACAATAAGTCATGTAAAATACAAGGTATTGGGACAGTGAGGCATCTAATGCATGATGAGATAGAAAGGGTGCTGAGAGATGTGAGGTATATACTTGAGTTGAGGAGAAACTTGATTTCCCTTGACAGTTTAGATAAAACAGGGTATTCCTTAAGTCTGAAGGTGGTAGCCTTAAAGTATGCAAATGATCACTTGTAGTGATGAAATGAGTGCTAAAGAATGGGTTGTACACTTTGGTAGGAAAGACAGTGATAGGTGAGGCTTTACCTATCAATCACAGGGTGGAAGATCAAGTTTCCTTGTGGCATAAGAGGCTAGGGCATGTTAGCCAACAAGACCTTAAAGAACTGGAAAAACAGGAGCTGCTTGGGCATAGGAAACTTGAGGAATTTTCATTCTGTGAGGAGTGTGTCTTGGGTAAGTCTACCAAAGTTAGTTTTAAGAAGTCCACTTACACTACAAAACAGACTCTTGATTACATACATTCAGATTTATGGAGACCTGCTAAGGTAAATTCTCATGGTGGATCTAGATACTTTCTGTCAATAATAGATGACTTCTCTAGGAAAGTATGGGTTTATGTTTTAAAACATAAAAGTAATACAGAAGCTTAAGATTGGAAAACCGTAGTTGAAACTCAGGTTGGAAGAAAGGTTAAAACATTGAGAATAGACAATGGATTAGAATACTTGTCAAATGAACTTTCTGACTTTTGTAAAGTTGAGAGTATTGCTAGACATATGATTGTTAAGAAAATCCTCCAACATAATGAGTTAGCAAAAAGAATGAATATGACCATCATTGAAAGGGTAAAGATGCATGTTAACCACTTTAGGTCTGGTTAAGACTTTCTTGGTAGAGATTGTGGCCACTACTGTATACCTTATTAATAGGTGTCCATCCACAACTCTCAATTTTAAAACCCCTCAAGAAATCTGGTCTGGTAAATCCTCTAATTATCAGGATTTAAAAGTGTTTGGGTGTATAGTTTATGCACACATTAAAACTGATAAACTAGAACCCAGAGCTATTAAATGCATTTTTGTGGGATACCTAGAGGGGGTTAAAGGTTATAAACTCTGGGTTACAGAACCTGATAAATAAAAATGTATTATTTCATGAAACTGCCATCGGGATAAACCAGAAAATTCAAATGAACTTGTTAAGTGTTCTGACACTAGTGACATGCAGTTTGAGGTGGATCAACCCTCCACCTCCCACAGCTATCCAGAAACAGAGGTTGAAGATCCTGAGGTGCAAGACTCAGAAACTGGAACCTTTAGACCTAGTAAAACCTATCTTCTAGAAAGGGATAGAGTGAGGAGGGTGATAAGACCTCGTCAAAGGTATGGTGAAGCTGATATGATAGCTTTTGCACTTTTTGTTGTTGAAACAGAAATTGAGGTGGAGCTTAGGACTTTTAAAGAGACCATGGATAATAAAGAGGTTGAGAAATGGATTCTTGCATTACAAGAAGAAATTGAGTCTTTAAATAAAAATAAAACTTGGAAAATAGTGCCTAGACCTGAGAAACAAAAACTTGTAGGATTCAAATGAATCTTTAAAAGGAAAGATGGTGTTCTTAGAGTTGAACCACCTAAGTATAAAGTTAGATTAGTGGCTAAGAGATTCATACAAAGGGAAGGGGTTGATTATAATGAAATATTTTCCCCTGTAGTAAAGCATAGTTCAATCAAACTTTACTATCATTTGTTGCTGTTTATGACTTGCATTTAGAACAACTTGATATTAAAATTGCTTTCTTGCATGGTAACTTAGAGGAAACAATTTACATGCAACCTTTCGAGGGTTTTAATATAGAAATGGATAAAAATCATGTGTGCTTATTAAAGAAATCCTTATATGGACTGAAACAATCACCTAGACAATGGTATAAGAGATTTGATTCTTACATGATTAAAAATGATTTTTGTGGAAGCAGTTATGATAGTTGTGTTTATTATAAGCAATGTGATGATTGTCATATATATTTGTTATTATATGTTGATGACATGTTAATTGCTTGTGGAGACATAGATCTGTTAAATAAAATTAAATACATGCTTAAATCTGAATTTGAAATGAAAGAGTTAGGCCCTGGCAAAAGAACACTTGGCATGGAAATAACTAGAGAAAGGGATAAAAATCTTCTCTACTTATTTCAAAAGTCTTACATTTCAAAAGTGTTATATTATGAATGAGTCATGTTCAACCTATTTCAGTACCTGTTGCACAACATGTAAAATTGTCTAGTAAATAGTGTCCTGAAATTGAAGTTGAGACATTGTTTATGAACAAAATTCCTTATGCTAGTATGGTTGGGAGTATAATGTATGCTATGGTATGCTCTAGACCTGATTTATTTTATGCAGTTAGTCTCATAAGTAAATTTATGAGTAAACTTGAAAAACCACACTAGCATGTTTCAAAACAAGTTTTTCAATACCTATCTGGAACAAAACAATTAGGATTGGTTTTTGGAAAAAATGTGCACTATGAGATAGGGTTAAAGGGATATGTAGATTTCGACTATGTAGGAAATTTAGATACCAGGAAATCTTTATCTAGTATAGGCTTTTCCATTTTGGGTGGTACTATTAGTTGAAAGTCTCATATGCAGTCTGTAGTAGCCTTGTCTACCACAAAAGCTGAATATACAATTTTAACAGAAGCCTTTAAGGAGGTTATATGGTTAAAATGACTGTGTCAAGAATTAGGGGTGTATAGTGGGGTTGTCATAGTGTACTGTGACAATCAAAGTACTATTCATTTGACTAAAAATCATATTTATCATAAGAGGTCTAAACATATAAATGTTAAGTTAGATATGTTATTGATGGTGGTGAAATTGGAGTAAAGAAAATTCCAATAGAGGATAACCCCTCTGATATGATGACTAAGGCAGTACTAAAAGTCAAGTTTGAAAATTGTTTTAACTTGATTAATTTAAGAAATTGCTAGTACCTAGTAGGGGGAAGATGCAGGACGAACTCTAGGAGAAGATGTGTGAAGGAAGGATTACAAGCTTGCCAAGGTGGAGATTTGTTATATGAGATGTCGAGTTGTGATGATGACACCTGGCAGAGATCAAAACCAATGATGCAACTTGAAGCAACTTGATCCAATGTCTGAAGTTTATTTTACTTTATCGGATGAATTATGGTTACTTAAGGGTACTTGTGTAATTTTCATATGGTTTGTATAAATAGGTAGCGATGCTACTGTACACTAAACCTTTAATTCATTTTTGCCATTTCGAAATCAGAAAGAGAGAGAGAGAGAGAGATGCTGAGAGCTCTGGCGATTAGGGTTAGGGTTTACTCTTCTTGAACTGATTTATGAGGAATCTCTTGTAAAGCAATGAGGTTTGATCTCTATAATCGTTTACCATCATTAATAAGATGCTTCTCCTAGATGTTCCTGTTGTGGATGTAGGCCATTAAGACCGAACCACGTTAAATCGTGTGTTTCTGTTTTCTTGTTTGGATCTTGATATTTCTTGATTTATTTTCTTAGTTGTTGTTTGGTTTATCTTTCTGATCAAGTTTGGAAAAGGTTTTGAAACCCTAATAAGGTTATCTTGAAATCTGTTTTTCTAAAATAAATTGTAATAAGATAACACATTAGTTTTTATATTTGATTAAGTTTCTTCCCTAGTTAGCCGCATATACATCTTTCGAATTTCCTAATTTTTTTAGTAGTTTCCAAACTAATCTCTAATTCAAACTCAAATTTGTTATCCCAAATTTCCAACGATACAATATTCTAATTGAATTATCTACCACCCAACTCTCAACTCAAATTCAAAATCACTATCCAAAGCTTCCTAATTCAAACTCCCAACTCAAACCATTTGAAATTCTTCAGAAAACCCACTCCCACTCAAGTACAAACCTCCAATTTTGATCTCTTATTTTAGAATTAGAGCTCATCACAAATTCAAATTTCAATTTCCAATTGAATCACGTTATCACCCTCCCCTCATCTATATACTACCCCTCATGCATGAAATCAACCAAGCCGTCAGCCTCAATAGCAAATCAAACCAAGCTGCTCCCTTGTCGTGAACCGCCAACCTCTACGCACCCCAACTGCAAGCCGCTGCCCCTCTCCTCTCCCTCCACCACTAAAGTACCAAAAACCACCAAATGACACCCTATTCTCCTGCACCGAAAATCACTAAACAAACAGCCCCTGTTTTGTCGACAAGCATCACTCGGCCTCCCTCCTCCCAGCCAACCAACACAGAATCATCCCTTAGCAAAACCACTCTAGACAGCAACCCAAGACTTCCAGAAATAAAACTAGCCCACAAACGCCGACACCCTCTATTTTTGTTTTCCAATACAAAACACACCCACGCAGATAATAGAATCACCACCAAGCCTTGTTTTCAAACCAACATTCATGCAACCTAAGCCACCAAAAAAACCCCATAAAATCCCTTATTTCAGCCAACGAGAATAGAGCAATTTTCGCTCATGTTGCCCGTCAACCCACAGCCACCCAAGGTGTCGGACCTTCAGCCCTTTGGCTTCCATTCATCGTTGACCACTTTCAGCCCTGAGCTGCCGTCGTTCTTCACGCATCTTTTAGTGAGCATCGCACAAGACTCCCCTATTTTGGTTCTTCTCCTCGTGTTGTGAAATAGAAGTACACAATGTCTTTATTCATTTTATTTGTAATTTTCCAAAATGCCCTTTTATCACTTGTCAAGCCTTTATTCTCCCTTGTTTCCATGTGTTTCCTTTCACATAAGTTGTTTATCCCTTTGAATCATTTGGGCCTAGTTTGATTTTAATTCTAATGAACTACTTTTCTTAAATTGGGCTCAAGCCTCTTCCTATTTTTAAAGAGTTTTAATAAATATTTTTAAAGTATATCTTTAGTCTTTTAATAAATTATTCTATGGATGATTTTAACTAATTAAAATCATCGAGATATGTTTTTCTATAAATTTAATAACGGTTAGTGTCTCATATAGGTTACGAGTTATGACATAAGAATCAGAATGCAACGCTAAAGATGTAAGTAGCATGATCATACCCTTCACGCATGTACAATAAACATGTTTCTATAAAAATTATTACGTATGTATGACCATCATTGAAAGCCCATTTTTATGTATCACAGTCATGAAAAATCATGAAAATCCATGCCCGATTTATGAAAAAGTTTGCATTAAGATATTTATGAAATCTCATGATTTTATACACTGAAATCATTTATGAAAAAGTTATGATTTTATGTGAGAGCTATGCATAAAATTATTTATGAAATATTATGAACTCATGTGAGGAAGCATGCATCATGACATGTTATGAAAAAAAATGTGTTTCTTTTGAAATCTATGATATGACAAGTATGATATAAATAAATATGTAAGCGGCTTATGTATGATATGAATATGGTACCTATACATGGACATACTGCATTTTCAGGTCATACATGCTGGTAGTGCACCCAGTATGTCTTTTTTATATATAGATTCCACAACCCGCGGTCACGGACGAAATCAGATACTTTTTAAGTTCGCTAATCCTAACTCACGGGGGTCAACAGTGGGTAAAGGCCTATGATATGATATGATTATGAAAAACTCATATTTTCAGTATTTTTGAAAAAACTCATGTTCAGCATTTATGAAAAGACTATGTTTATGTTATTATGTATGTATTTATGAGTATGCATGAACTTCGATGAGTATGCATGACTCATTTTCTTTTTATTTCTATGTTTTTATATTTTCTTTTAAAAATCATTCTAGGTAATGAGGACGCAAAGTAAGCAAGATTTGACTTAGGGAGGCGATGTAGAGACCTAGACAATGTATTAGTTGTAATTTCATGATTTTCAGTGAATAAAGCATTTTTGTAAACAAATGTGATTTCAATATTTTAAACAAATGCTTCCGTTAACTCTCTTTAAATTTTATAAAAGTTGTTTCATTATTATAAAAACGTTCGTATATGATACGTTTTGTAAAGAAAAGTTTTAGTAGCACACTAACTTCTTAAAATATTTTATTTATTTAGGAGCGAGGTGTTACATTTCCCCTAGTACAAGGTCTGCACATATTCTTCTCCATGACCCAAATGGAAAGTACTTAAAATTGTTGCCAGAATAATCAAATCTGCCTTAAGGATCGTTTTGAAACGTCTCAAATTTAAATTCCAATGGAGTATGACATACTAGAAATGGAACAAGTGGTTACTAGAAATGGAACAAGTGGTTGCAAATGGAATGTCTCTTTAATCAAAACATCTAACATAATTTAATTTGAGCAAATGATATTCTTCAACTACGTTTTTCAATCCCAGGGTTTCTGTTAATTCTTCATTAACTATTTTCATAATCTCTGGATGCTTGACAGTCTTGCCATGCATCGCACATTTCGACATGGCCATTGTGGGTGTCGGCTGCAGCCACCACTATGTCCTATTTAAACAAGAGAAAGTTGATTAGTTGAACTGAAAATTGCAATAAACAAAATCAATATAAAGTTTGGACATCTATGAATTAGCTAATATTGTAAATGGCACCACTCTAGTTCGACTGTAAAATAATGAAACATATAAGTAGAGAAGTGACACATATATGCGTACCAAAATTAATTAGCACGGCCTTGAGTTGGGTCATGCTCATTGATGGCGCATTGTCGTCCGGCCCACTCCCTTGGTTCTGTTGGTTGTTTGCTCGTTTGCTCCTTTGGAGTCCCACATGGGAAAGATGTGGGAGAGGGGCAAGGCCAAAGAGGTTATAAAAGGAGGCCTAGTCTCTTTAGTTAATTACACCTGTCAGAAGTTTATCTAGTAACTTTTGACTTTAGTAAAATTTCTCTGTTGTCCTTTTTGTATGTAAAAGGAAAAGAGGTGAAAGTTAGAGTTTTACTAGTGGGAGAAGTTTTTGTGGGTGTCGTTGGAGTGAGGAGAAAAATTGTGTGATTATAACAATTTTTCACATAATGTATTTTCTTTTCTAGGTCTGGTGGTTTTTCTCTTGTTTTGGGAGTTTTCCACGTAAATTCTTGTGTTGTATTTATTTCTCTATTTTTCTTGATATTCTGTCAAAAGTAGATCCTAGTGGGGGGAATTGGAAAGTCCAGATTCCCAACAAGTGGTATCAGAGCTACTAGGTTCTTTTTGCTAGGTGGAGTTTTGGTGTGGTAGTGTGGATACGTATGGTCTAAGGAGGTTCTGTCTAGGAGATTAGAAATTTTAAGTATGTTCGTTGTGACCCTCCAATCTTTCCTGAGAACTTACTTAATGGGTACTATTCATTTCTACGGTAAAATTCATCAAGGCAATGTCAAGAATGGAGGTAGAGAAATTTGATAGGAGAATCAATTTTGACTTGTGGCAAGTGCAAGTCAGGGATATTTTGATTCCATCAGGATTACACAAGGCGTCGACCAACTCATGAAGTCAGCAATTTGCTGAAAGTGTGGATAACATGAGCACGTTAAGAAAAGTTTTCAACAAGAGGTGGAGCCGGTTCGACAAGTGATTCCAATTCAGTAAATGGAGATACTGGTATGGAGCTAACATTGTGTCTCTCTCTCCATGGAAGACAATGTCTGTTAAAAAGAGATATGTACATTCTTATGGCATGCTGTTAATCCCAAAGTTGCCATGATAGAGGATGTATTAATGTTAGTTATTCTACAAGTTTGCACACGAGCATTGGTTTGACATTGATGCAGGGTGTGTGGTGGAAATTCATGTCGATGGCTGATGAACTTCCAAGAAAGCCAAACGTGGAAGTTGCACCATAATTTTTTCAGCAAGGTTATTTTCGACATGGGCCGAAGTGAAATGCTTGGAATTTGTTTATTCTGAGTGGTTATGCTTTTATGGTGGAGCATGATAACGGAAGCTATGAAGATCCCCATTGCGGTGGAGCGTGGCTATGGGATCAGTCAAAGTCGCCAGGTAGAGATTGTTGGTTGTTTGCTCCTTTGGAGTCCCACATGGGAAAGATGTGGGAGAGGGGCAAGGCCAAAGAGGTTATAAAAGGAGGCCTAGTCTCCTTAGTTAATTACACCAATCAGAAACTTATCTAGTAACTTTTGACTTTAGTAAAATTCCTCTGTTGTCCTTTTTGTATGTAAAAGGAAAAGAGGTGAAAGTTAGAGTTTTACTAGTGGGAGAAGTTTTTGTGGGTGTCGATGGAGTGAGGAGAAAAATTGTGTGATTGTAACAATTTTTCATATAGTGTATTTTCTTCTCTGGGTCTAGTGGTTTTTCTCCTGTTTTAGGAATTTTTCACATAAATTCTTGTGTTGTGTTTATTTATCTATTTTTCTTGATATTCTGTCAAAAGTAGATCCTGATGGGAGGAATTGGAAAGTCCAGATTCCCAACAGGTTCTAAGAAGACTTGCGAAATTTCCTTTTTGTCCTATCTTTGTCCTTCTTTCTTTTTTGATTTTCACTAAACTCTTGATCATCTGTTTGTCAATGGCATAATAATGAAGTATTCCGGCAATGCTTTGGAAAATCCTCTTTGCTTTCCTTCCGATTCCTTGTAAATCAAAACTTGCTAATGTCTGAAAAAGGTCTGAAACATTTGGTTTTCCGACCAGGAACATTATTTCCGCAAACATATGCTTAAACTCAGCTCCAAACGTAGCCCCTTCCTCTTTCACAAACATCTTTGGCAACAACTTCCAATCAAGACCATTAGGGGCAAAAGCAATATGTGACAGCAAGTACAACTTTGTTAGCATCTCGTTTAGAAAATATTGCATCTTGAACAACTTCTTTAACTAGCGAAGGTTGAGCTAATCACAATGCGCAATTTATTTGCAAGCCATAAATTGATTCACGTTATTTTCTTAAAGATCTCCAACATTGATTATTCAGCTAATCAATGTTGGAGATTTTTAAGAAAATATCAACCACACAGAAGAACGTGTGGCATGTGTTACTAATATAGGAACTTTACAGAGTTCTATTAAGAGTTAGTTCCAATGGAAGCACTAGTGGAAAACATAAATTGTCTAATTGAGCATATCTTCTAAACTTGGATGACTTATCTGGATCAGGTTCTCTATCCTTAACATCCCCCGAAGTAGAAACTACATTGAGCTTAAATGGATTGTTGGTCTTTATGAGTTTCTTGACAACCATGTCCTGAACTGTAAGATGAATCCCAGGAAAAATACCATATGGCTCTATTACTACTCTTTCGTTGTATCTAATACCTATGACCACCGAAACCCATTTCACATGCACTAGTGTTTATTTCTGACAAGCTCACAAGATATACCGAAATATACCGAGCAGAAAATCTATTAGCTAGCTATAAGGTTGACCAGCAATTTTTTACACGTTTTGTTAACCGATATGAGAGTAAAGAATTAATAGTATTTATTGTAACAAAATTGGCTGAGATAGGCCAACTCTTAATTTATGAGTAATTCATAAAATATCAATTTCGTGTCAACTTTCTAACTGTACTCATAGTCTATATAATTAAAATATTCTTTTCATTATAAAATAAAGCTCTATGACCGTGTTAGTTTTCTTTTATTTTTTAATTCTCAGTAATTTAATGTTAATATATAACTAGTCAAGTTTGTTCATTTAGATAAATTATGGGATCACATGAATTCCATTTTGCTTGGATATATCATAAGTGTTGAGAAGTTGAAAATTTGTATTGATTTGGTTACGGGCATCAATCTTCAAATTGATTTGGTTCCTGACCTAGTTTTGAATATATATATATATATATATATATACGTTTATATATATATATATATTTATATAAATGGTTGGCCTAGAATAAATTGTGCAAGCCAATTCGGGAAGGAGGTGTGTGGGCTTCCGATGTTTGGAAGAAGTGCAAACTTTTATTTTTTATGAAATTATGATGGAAGTTTTTGACTAGAAAGTCTTTATGGGTGCAGTGTTTTTAGGCTAAATATCTTAAAAAGAATCACATTTCATTGGTGGGGACAGGAAAGGATCTTTGTTTTGGAAGAATATCATGAGATGTATGCCTTTAGTTCTTGATAATTCGAAATGGTGTATACGGGATGAGAATGTTTCTTTTTGGCATGACAATTGCTTGGACTCGGGTCCATTGGTGGCCGAGAATGCTATCTTAGGTAGTCCTTCTTTGCAGATTGGTGATTGCCGAGTTGATAATAATTGGGATGTACATAAGTTATAAATCTAGTTGGTGAGGACAAATTACAGAAATTTTGGATTGTCTTCATAATACTAAAGTAGGCCATGATGTATTAATTTGGACTTCTTCGTTGAGTGGTGAATTTTCTTCCAAAAGTGCTTGGGAGTGTATTCGATTGAAGGCCTCGCAAGTCAGATAGTCAGATTGGATATGACACTTGACTCTTCCAAAAAGGTACTCAGTTTTGATGTGAAAGGCTGTTTTTTGTTGCTTAAGTGTTGATAGTCGAATAGCTCAATTGGGTATTCCAATGGTATTCAAGTTAATGAGTGTTATGAGATAGGGCAGGAGAAGAATCAAGATCATGTCTTGGCTAAAGGTTTGGTAGCTAAAGAAATTTGGTGTAGAGCTTCCGTGAATGCCGGTATTCCATATGACCCGGAGAGATCTTGGAAACAAATGGTTGAGATATGGTTTCGACGTGCTTCTCAATCTTTTCAAAAGGGTTCCCTACTTGGGTGGGTACCTACGATTGTCACATAGTCTCTATGGACTTGGAGATGCAAGGTTTGTATGGAAGGTCGGTTGGCTTCGATAGAATCCCTTTGGCATTCAATCAAAGTTGCTATTGCTTGGGTGGGGATGCGTTTAAAGGCGGGAAAAAAGATTCAAAAGGGGGGGATGAACACATTCTACATGCCTTTTCCATTCCAATAAAAGGTATTAAGCATAAACGTGCATCTCCTGTTCAATGGCAAAAACCTATGCAGGGATGGCATAAATTAAATGTGGATGGTAATTGTTTAAGGAATCCAGGTATAATGGGGGCAGGAGGAATCATTCATGTAACGCCCCGGTCCCCCAGGGGTTCGAGAGTTACTACCTATCACATATACTCATATTCAACACTATAATTATAGACTCCAAATTTCCAAATATCATATAAACCTGGTCTTAAAATCCACTTTCTTAATATCATTAATTCCAAAAATGCTAAGTCACCAAAATACAATAATATTTTCTTACTAAACCTTATCAATGTTCATATAAATTCTCTATACTTAATCAACCATTCTTGAGTCATCTCATCCAATACTTCATAATCCAATCCTTAGCTGAAATATCCAAACTCATATGAAAAATATTCAGAGATAAGGGGTGAGTTTAACCACAACTCAGTAAGCAAGGAACATATACCAGAGTGCAAACATGAGCATTTTCAAAAGAAACTTCATATGCATGAATTAGAAACCTTTTATTTCCGTATACAGATTTTCAAAAATATATTATCAATAAAATAAAACGACTTTTCAATCATTTTACATATAGAAAATTACTATTTATTATCAAAAACGCTTTGGCATAGGTAACTGTACAATCTCATCTTATCCTCATATTCGAACATGTACCATGTTTAACCCCTGTGGTAGGGTTGTGCTATCCCCGGTGGCCAAACCAGGCGGTATCATATTGTGAGACTATTCCTTGTTCATTCTCGGAGCCCCGAGTGTGCACACAGGAAAGAAACACATACAGGACCACTTTGTTTCCAAAGTGGTTGCACTCCTATCATATCATATCATGGTAGTACCAATCATATCACGTGAATCCATATCATCATATCAGAACCATATTCTGAAGCAGATCAAACAGATAAGAATGCCAAAGGTTTTCATATCCATATCATATCATGTCATGTCATATCAAATCATGTACCAAACTTGTTCATATATTTTTTTTAAATACTTTAAATATTTCACATCACATAAATAAAACATTATTTTTTATACTCGCTCTTTTATGCATTTCAGAAACATGTCAATATTTGCTCATGTCTACACTATGTATAAAATAAACATTTTTTTTTCTCTTTTTCATATAGATTTCACGAGTAATGCAAATAATTGACCGATGTTGTTTTTCCCAAGTTCTCATTTATAACAAAAATATGCAAAGTTTTCAGAAAGTCAACCTCGGTTTCAGAGTTAGTGTAAAGCCAAGCATAGGAACCGCGCTTACCTGGACTCCTTAGCTTTTCAAAAATTTCCTCAATAATTTCGATCCACGATACTTGTCACCTATTAGTCACGTAACTTTTTGTCAATTTTCAATCGAACACATACTTCAATATTTAAGCTTAATATGCTAAAATAACCTATTGTTAATTCCTCACGAACCTAAAATTCTCCATCCTTAACAAATATCATCAATCTCCAAAATCCTCAACATCCGTTTAATTTCTGACTGAGGTATTAAAAGAAGAAAAGCAAAATCGACACAACTTTCATTGAAAACACTTTTTCTCAAATAAAATATAAAATAGATAAAAGCTACACACGTCCAAAATTCAATAAATAAAAGCAAAGAAATAAATAACTTATTTATATTAAAATCTTTTAAAGTGAAAAATTATAACTTTTGCTAACTCGGAAATAAGACTCAAAAGTCACTGTTAAAGGTTTCAAAAAGTAAATTTTGTGCTTGCTATGCACCTTTAAAATTTATACCTTAAAAATATTTATTGTTACGAAATTCACATCTTTATTTATTTAAAATAAAACAAACCTTCACAAAAAAATAAATCAGACTTAAAATAAAACCCAATTAAAAGGCAGGATATTCTTAGTAAATAGAACATTCGGTGCATGGGTCCTAGGTGACACACGAAAATGTAAAGGATCAACGAAAGTTTGAAAGTTTCATATCAAACCATGCAGCAGGGGTGTTCATACTCACCAAGAGAAGAACCGGTACGCCGTGCTGGGAAGTGGCAGAGGTTATATATATGTCGGCGACACAAGATGGATGAATACCGTGGCACAACGAGGGCAACGAGCCAATGACTGAAGTAACGGTCGTCGGAGATAGAGACTGTTGGATGGAGGGTACACGGCGGCACTGGACTTACACAGTGGCTATTGCCCGAGACACTCGTGTGGGGACAGCTCATGAATGGCCTATGTGCTTTATTTTGGTGAAGTAAAACAGGGGTGGTTTTCTAGCAAGAAACGGTGGCTGGTGGCTCACAGTAATAAGAAAAGGAGGCTCTCTATTTCGGGTGTAATAAACAGAGTATGTTTGGGGCTATGGCTGAGTTGTTCTCGTGGTGTTTTCCGAACGCAAGGCAAAAGCCTTTCGGGGTCATTGGCGGTACGTGGTGTCGTAGGGGTGGTTGGCTAACTCAGTTGTAGCGAGACGTGGAGACCGGTTGCTCTGTTTTGAGTTTGGAAAACAGGGGTGGATTTTCTTTGGTGTTAACCGAAAGGCATGAGGCTCACGATGGTGTTATCTGGGGTGGGTTCACGGTGCTTGGGAAAGGTTGTTAGGTGGTGGTGTTGATTGGCTGTGACGTGGTGCATGATGGTTCGTTCGCGCATGTGAGGCAGTGAACGGTGGGGGAAACGGAATGGCTGCGGTTGTTCTTGGTGCATGACAGTGGGAGAACGAGAGAAGCTTGGGTAGACAATTAGACCCGGCTTTGCTCTATTGTTAGGTGCATGAAATAGAGGCTTTTCGATTTTATTCACGGTGGTTGTGACTTGGTAGGTTAGTATGGAGTAGAATGAGGCCGTCTTCTTCCCATGAGGAACACTGTGACTAGTTGTCCGTGAGGTCTACTTTCATGGTTCCAAGAGTATAAGATGTTGTTGTTACGGTGAAATTCACAAGAGAATCTAATAGAGGTGTTGGGCGTAAAAATAAAGAGGATGGAGATGAAACCGTCTGGTGGGTAGAACAGAAAATAAAATAAGGCAATAAATACTGATACGATTTGAACGGGAGAGAGAGAGAGTCTGTGGAGAAGTGGACGAAGTTATCGAATATGTATAAAAGTATGGGGATTACTATGCACAGAGAATAGTTGCAACGAAAGAAAGATATTGTGCAGTTATGGGAGGATAGTTATAGGAGAGGTTAGAGAAACTGAAAAGTCATCTTTCCGTTCGGTTTGCTGTTGCGAGATGGGGGCTGGTTGTATGCTGCATGCTGCGAAACTTACATGCATGGAGGCCAGTGATTGCTGCTGATTCTGCTGGATGGGTGCTGAGTAGAATGGTGAGGGAAAGAAAGTAACGTGCATGTGTGGTGTAGAGCGCGAAAATAGAAATACTTTTTTTTTTAGAGGATCCACTATGATGCACGAGACCAAATAACATATATATATATAACAAAATAATAATAATAATAATAATAATTTACAAATAAAACAAACACAAGTTTAGCAGTGGGCTCGGGTATTACAATCTCTCCCTCTTAAAAAAAATTTCGTCCTCGAAATTTGTTACAGCTAAAATCATGTCTCAAATCCTTAATCCATGAGCCTTATACAAATAGAAAAATCAATCCTCAGATTATCACTCACTAATATCATGCTTTCTCTGTACACCATAATCAACTTGTAATCTTGTCAAAATCAAGTATTCCTGGAAAGAATCAACCTCTATAATGGATTTACAAGCTCAAAAAAAAAAAAATTCCACTTAGGCGTACATGTTTAGTTGTAACATTCACACACATGATAGCGATCATCATGCACCAAGGTGTGCAATCCCCATTCGATAGATAAACTTCCACAATGGTCCGATCAAATGCCTACTAAAATTTTTCACTCATCTTCTTATCCTGACTTTATCTGGAATAGTACATAGAACTATTAACCTCATATGGATTGTAAGATAAACTTTTCTAGTCTAGGATTCATAATCTCACACTCGATTTAAGATGAAAATCCAACGTAGCTCGAGACTCATAAATACTTTCTTATTCTTATAAGTCCCCAAACTTGAAATCTATAGTTATGATATTTTAAAACCTACATGATCTCACATAGCAACTCATTTTCCAATCATCCTCAAATGTACTCTCAAAACATAGTCTAAAAAAAATGTCACGCTTCTGTTACACACTGATAACTTCGCAAAACTAGAATCTATAAATACCACAACGCCTATTCTAACCCATTTTAGCTCTTACCAAGATAACTTTTACCAAGCTTTGATAATATAAACAATTTCTCATCTATCAAAATCATGCTCACTACTACTTTGAGATACCTCTTCCATTCTCAAGTGTAATTAATAACCACTAAAAAATACATTTATGCCTGATGACCACACAACTAATCACGACGTTCATACAGCTCGCCCCCTTTTTTATTTTTTATTTTTTTTAGGAGTGATCTGATAACTCAAAAACCCATATACTAAGTCGAAAAGTCATAATGGAATGATCAAAAGCAAAAGATGAAGCAATGTAAGTAGGAATTCTTCTTGCAAGCATCTGCTTGGTGAGAGAAACCGGTATAATAAAATAAAGTTGCAACTAGGCATCCAACTGTGCTTCGCCAAATGACTACGGAATGATTTCCAATTAAAAAGGGAAGGTAACAACAATGTAGTTAGGTCCAAGGTTGATTCTTCTATATCAAGAAAATTACAAATAAATAAATAAATTCTTAAGTTTTTATCAAAAACAAACCCCAGAAATATTCTTGTTGGAAATACTAACGAAATTGCCAAAGGATCTCATTAAACAGGACAAAAGATATTGGTTGTTGGCTTCTAAAATAATTAGAATAATGAAAGGAGACAAAACTATACATATATATATATATATATATATATTTTGTTAGAGGTGAAATGAATATGAGTAAAAGAGGGTCTGAACACTTAAAAAGGAGCAACTTGAAATTAGAAAGAAGGAAACTTTAAGGTAGCGATGATTAAAAAGAATCCACAATGAAGAGGTTTTGAAAATAGGTTCATCAATTCTATTTACCTGTTTTTTTTTTTTTTTTAAGCCCAAGTTTCATCCAAAACATCCTGTCTAAACCAAGCAACCATCTCCAAAGACTTGAGCTCATCCAATCAACAATTAAAAGCACTAATAAATTTCAACTCGAAAGCATATGTACACGACACAATACCTTAATTCCAATTAGCGTGTACTCAAGTGGCAGCCAACTCAATCTTAATGAACGCTTGGTCAATTTCTACATAAAAAAAAAAATTCTAATAACTGGCTTTGCTTACACTTTAGATCCAATAATAACCAT
Organism: Platycarya longipes; assembly: GCA_036559045.1. Lineage (NCBI taxonomy): Eukaryota > Viridiplantae > Streptophyta > Magnoliopsida > Fagales > Juglandaceae > Platycarya > Platycarya longipes. Next base: position 9,007,319 of record CM071799.1, on the reverse strand, counting down.
TGCCCAAAATTCTATGTAGTCTATATTGAAGTCTAAAGATAACTTGTGCTTAAGACCTGCACAAGCCATAACTTAAGATTTAATCAAATGTATGAATTAAAAATCCATAAAATCAAAAATCTTGAACTTGTTCAAAATCACGTATCAACATTTCTGATTTCTGTAACCTTAAATAATAACATAATCATTTCTTGATGTCTGCAAATTTCTAAACATTGAATCCAAAATTTACTACTAACACTTACAGATATTTAAACCTCACATTTTACAGTTAAGAGAATCTCAAACTTTAAATACCCACATAATCATCTCTTAGTCTTCAAATTTCAATACCTCAAATTTAAATTTACTTCCTAAACGCATCAATATCGGACACCTCAATATTATATTCTACAGATTTTCAACCTTGGATGTCCACACGAATCATCCTTCCAGTCCGAAAATTCCTAACCCTCCAATCAGAATGTTATCACCTAAAACTCACATATATCCAACTATATTATTTCTTATAGTCCCTTTCGCTATAACATCAAATCTGAAAATGATTTCCTAAGATCATTCTATATTCCAACATCTCATGTATTATAGTCTACAGAACCTCTAATCTGGCTTTTGGTCAATCCCATGATAACTTCAAAATCTAAACCTCAAATTTCCATACTCCAATTCATAAATTCTGCAGAATCTTAAACCTCAAATTTCGTATTCCACCTTCCACGAGTATGTAAATGTGACAACCTTACATCTTATTAAAAATTTATATCTCGGGCCTATAGAATTTTAAAACCTCAAGTCCCATCAAACTTCTCATATAGTATGCAGAATTTCAAACCTGGCTTTCTTTGAAACTCATGACAACTTAAAAAAAAACCTAAACCTAAAATCATATCTATCTCATGCCAACAGAATGCACCAATTGAATCTAAAACCTCAAATTCTTAAAACCTTACTGCCGGAAGTCTGCAGAACTTTAAACCTTTGCTCTGATACCATCTGTATCGATTGTGATACCCTATATGAAAAGGAATGATAGGTGGTGTATGGAATCCCACACTACTTAGGAAGGAGAAGTTCTTGCTCTTTATAAAGTTTCAATGGGGCTCCAATTACATCATTGACTAGTCCTTTTGGAGTATAGGCCATGTGGTTTGGGCCTTTCATTAGGGCGTTACAATTCAAGATGATAAAGGATGTATGACTTTGGGTTTCTCGGTGAGGTTGGGTCATGGAACTAATAATTCTGCAAAACTCATTGCTCTTCTTAAGGGTTTGAGGCATTGCAAAGTTCTCGGTATCAAGAATTTGGAAGTGGAATTGGATTCTTTACTGGTGGTAAATTGGCTTCAGAGGAACCGCTGCGGTATTTGGTACTTAGAGGATTTTTGGGAAGAGATTCACAATATTTTATCGTCTATGCAAGTGGTGATCTGACATGTATTCAGGGAGTGCAATAAAGGGGCAAATTTTTTAGCACGTGCTGCCGGGGAGTTTATTTCTAGAACATGGAATAATATGGAGGCAATTCCGTTGGAGTTAAAAGGTATTTTGAGAATTGATAGGATTGGTTTGCCACATATAAGAATTTGACTTGAAGGTTTTGGTTTGCTTATTTAGGCATGTTTAGTTATTGTTTATTCTTGGTTCATTTAGGCCTTTATGATTTAGTTTGAGTTATCTAGTTATGAGTCTGTTTGTTTCGGATTTGTTGGTTTTATGGATACTGTACTTAGTGGACCTTTGGGAGTTGATTTTTGGAGATGCAAGGAATGGTTTTTTATTGAATAATTTTTTGTAAATTCTTGCATCTTAGATGTAATCACGGTATTCTTCTACCATACGTGAGAGTTTATTAATAAATTTGGGATGAGGTCACCAATTGACATGTGATTACTAGCTCTTTATCAAAAAAAATTTATTTATGATTTTAAGATATAAAATTATGTTAATAACGTCAATTGCACTCATTTCAAGTAATTATTCAAAACATCTCTTCAAAATCTCCAACATTGATTGGCTGAATATTTGAGATTGATTTCGAAAAATAAGTTGTTTGCAACTAATGAAATAATCAAAGAAACAAATCCCTTTTTACCAATTGCAAAATAAAATATAATTAATGAATGAAAAGAGAGTGCAGCCTACTGATTTTGAACTGAGGTTCTAATAGTACAGAAGGTTTCTTAGTGGCCATGATACTTATCTCTACTCTTATTGTTCTCTCTCTTTATACCACTAACCAAAGCTTTGGCGGTTTTGCTTTATGGTAAAAACAATTCCATTGCTAATGGTGTATATCCTAACACATGATTGGTGGACTGTACTGCACATTTTGGCATACTCACGGAGACAAAGAATCATGGAGACGCTTTATCCATGCCAATGTTTTAGAATCGATGAAGATGATCACTACAATACAAAACGCTTAAAAAAACTTTGTCTATAAAACTACGTCAGAACGGGCAAAAGAAGACTAAAAGGAAACACCAAGTTAAAGTAAGATTCTATTGATCATAGGCCAATAATTGCGCAAATCTAGACAAGCCTCTTTGCAAACAAGCAAAATGGCATTAATTGGAAACCATCATTACATTATCTAGATGGTACTACAGGCCTAGCTAGGAAGTGAAAAGCATCAAAACTTCGTAGTTATTGTGCATGTATATGCTTTATACAAGGTTTTATTGTGAAAAACAACATAGTATATTCATTGCATTGTACTATTATTCTGTGTAGAGCTTAGACTTGGATAACCTTGGAGTTGGAATTGCAATGGTTGGATTCTTCTTCTTCATAATAGCACCAAAAATTTCAGAAAATTCTATCTCTGAACCTTCTAGCAATTTCCACTCATAGGAATGCACAAATGAAGCCACGATGTATTTGAGTGTCCTCTCCCCTAGTGTTATCCCTGCGCATATTCTTCTCCCTGTTCCAAATGGGAAAAACTTAAGATTGTTGCCCGAATAATCACACGTACTAGAAGCATTATTCAGAAACCTCTCAGGTTTGAATTCTAGTGGATTGTCCCAATAGTTTGGATCCTTTTGTATAACCCTAGCATTTAGAAAAATACTAGAACCTTTGGGTATATGGTACCCTCCAATGATACTGGATTCACTTGGAGTACGAATTATTAGGAAAGGAGCGGGTGGGTGAATACGAAACGTCTCTTTAATAACCGCATCTAAATAATGTAATTTGGGCAAATGAGATTCTTCAATTAAGTTGTCCAACCCCACGACTTCTGTTAATTCTTCAGTGACCTTTCTCATTATCTCTGGATGTTTCAACAACCTTGCCATCACATATTCCGACATAGTTGTTGTGGTGTCTGTTCCACCCACCACAATGTCCTATTTAAACAAAAACAAACAAATCAAAATAAAACTTGGATGTCAATGAATCATGAGTTAAAGTCATAAATGACAAAATAAAGGTATAATGAAACACAAAAGTAAAAAAGCGGCCCACATATATATATATATATATACACATACAAGAACCATAGCCTTGAGTTGGGTCATGCTCATTGAATGTTCACCATCATCCTGCTTCCTTAATTCCAAGAGAACTTGCAAAAAGTCCTTTTGTCCTGTCTTTGTCGTTCCCTCTTCTTTGGCTTTGGCCAAACTCTTGACTTTTTTGTCAATGGCATAATCAAGTACTTTATCAATGGTTTCAGAAATACTCTTTGCTTTCCTTCCGATCCCTTGTAAATCAAAACGTGCTAAAGCTAGGAAAAAGTCCGAAACATTTGGTTTTGCGATAAGCATCATTAATTCTGCGAAGATATTCTTAAACTCTACTCCAAATTGAATCCCTTCCTCTCCACGTAGCGTGCCACCCCACATCATGTTCAGGATGGTATTCATCACAGTTACAAATGCCATTTCTCCTAAATCTACGGGAGTGCCCTTTTTGTCATACACATTTCTAATGGTGTTCCTTACCTCTTCTCTTCTTAAAGCAAAGGTCATATTAAGATTTGCTGGACTTAACATCTCCCTCACAAACATCTTCCGCAACATCTTCCAGTCAGAACCATACGGGGAAAAAACAATATCGCTTCCTCCATATGAGACAGTACGTGCAACTACGTTATCATCACGGTTGGAAAATATTATGTCATGGTCACGAACAACTTCTTTCACTAGAGAGGGTGAGCTAATCACGACGCACAATTTATTTGCAAGCCAAACCTTATAGATGGGGCCATAGATTTCATATAGTTGCTCAAACTTGGTATGAAGTTCTGTTCCTATAAATGGAAGGTAGCCGACTATTGGCAAGCCACGGGGCCCTGGTGGCAATGGAGGTGTTGCAGCAGCCTTTCTTTGTTTCTTGATGGCCAGCCATAACACTGCAAATAAACCAATCAAAATAGTAGGAGCTGAGCCAGAAAATGATATCCCATCGCTAGCATAGGACCTCCACCAATATCCCATCGCAGAAGCTGTATTCAAGTGAAAAAAATGGTCAAAATTAGCTAGGAATATATATATATATGTGTGTGTGTGTGTTATGTGTGTTGGGTTGAACGTAGCCCGTAAGGCAAGGAAGAAGATAGAGCGAGACTTATCGGTGGGATTTGAGCATGCAGCATGTATAGATATTTTGTTACGGAGAGTTGAAGTGTTAGATTTATAAAAAGTTGCCACAAAATAAAGCTCAAATATTCCTGTGGTTACGCTTTACCAGTTATTACTGCGAAGGAAATTACAGGGCCACTTACAGTTTGAGTCACATGGGCTTAAAAGTCTTATGAACATGTTGACGTTTTACGGTAGTTCATTTTTTTTATGGAAAGGTTTTATTTCATTCCATAAGTAGAAGTTATAATTGTGATTGAAATACAAGAAATACCTAGATTACATCCAAACAATTAAATTGTTTGGGACATCTCTACCCACAAATTTTTTTTATGGCAAATATTGTCTTAATTTTTATACACTCTCATATAACAAAATCATTCAAAAATTTCAATGTCAATTTGTCTGAGAGTAAGATACTTTATAAATAGAGATAAATCAATCTCCACCCTTAAAGAAAGATACAATACTTCATTTATATTGTACAATGAAAGAGTAGTAATAAGAGAGCTATGTTATATTTTTCGATGGATGTTAATAAGTGATAATAAGTAATTTTTTTACTTTTCATATCTCCGTTCTCATATCTTTATGATTAGTGATTGCAAAAAGATATCGAATACCATGAAACCATACCATAACATACGAAAACAAAAAGATAATGAGATTTGAAGAAATCGTTTTGGAACTGATTAATGATCAAGAGACTTAATTACAAGTTGGAACTTTGGACGAAACTCACAACGTGATCTTTGAGATCGAACAAGAGTTTAATTACAAATATATATAGAGAAGTTTTTAGAATGGATATATGAAGACACTTACAATCAGTTGGAACGCTCTGGATGAATGTCGATCGCAGCTTCTTTAAGATCAAGAGTTTTACATGAGATGTAAAGAAGTATTTAGAGTTGTGTTGTACTCATGTTTGAGCACGCCTTTATATAGAGCCTGAAGTCTTGAACTATTTGCTTTGGATCAGTCTACTCTCTCCTCACGAACTCGGATGATGTAATTGGCGAGTTAAAATCCTTCCAAGCTTAGATGGTTTTTTTAATCAAAGATATATTTTATTATTCTTAAACATATATCTAAAAACACCTCAAGATTTTCAAAAACACCAGAAAAGCCATCTTCAAAATAATTTTTATGCAGAGCTCTAATTAATGCTACCCAATATCCCTTTATTTTTTAAATATTATTACCAAGGAAAATGATACTTTGAATTTTTCCCCTATGTGAAAATTATTGCGTGTACAGTACTTGATTTTATTTTTTATTTTTTTTAATGATTAAGAAATTTATTATTAATAAAATAATATTTTTTTTATTTTTTAAAACATTTTAAAATATGAAAAAAATACATTTACACTAATAATAAATTTAAATAGACAAAATCATAAAACTGAGTAGGCAGTCAAAATTCAAACTCGAAGTTCCAGTCCCGAAAATTCGGCCTCCAAGCCCCAAGGTCAAAATCCTACTTCATTCTTCCGCACGTGGACTGATTTTCGTGGAATATTTCACCTGAGGCCCGACTACATGAAATATGAAAAGGGCAATGCTATTCACCCCGGTGAATAGCATCCCGTTTGCCTCTCGTTGTATTATTTTATTTTATTTTTAAGTTTATTTTTATATAATTTTTAAATAAGTATTTTTAAATAATATTATGATTTTTTAGTATTTTTAAAAATATTTTAAGATGATAAAAAAATTATGTAAAAAAATATACTTAAAATATTTTTTAAAAATATAAAAAAATCACAACATTATTTAAAAACACTTATTTAAAAATTATATTAAATTTTTTTTTTAAAACATGTAACGGGAACTAAATGGAATGATTATCAACGGAAAATATAACATTTTCCATATGAAAAGGGCAATGCTATTCGCCTAGTGAATATCATCCCGTTTGCCTCCCGTTGTATTTTTTAATTTTATTTTTAATTTTTAATTTTATATAATTTTTAAATAAATATTTTTAAATAATATTAGAATTTTTTAGTAGGAGCATGTAACTCATGTACGTTACTACGTAGTTTGGCAGTACGTTTTGTCTGTGCTGGGAGTCGTTGCATAAATTCACGTGGTTTGAATATTCATGATGTGCTACATGTCCAGAAAAACAAAAAGAATATTTATCATGATTATTCATGATGTGCTGAGGCGAGAAAATGCATGCACCAAGGCGGCCGCCACGGGAAAAATAAAGTACGTACGCATAGCATTTTTTAACTTACTACTGCAAAGAGTACCATCACATCAACTGGATGGAAAAACAGTTGGGTCATAGCTTAATGGCAGTGGAGAAATCAAATGACGTGAAGGGAAAATATGTACAGATTCGTAGCACGTGCGAGGCAGATTGAAATGTTGGGTCCGGTACGTATTTTTGTAGACTGGAATAAATTGTGCGTTGGATTAATGGAATAGAGAGAAAATGAAATACATGACTTATGAGATCAAATATTCACGTGACCTTTTTCTTTATTTGATATATATATATATATATATTATTTTTATTATAATAAGTAATTATCTAACAATCACTTTACAAATTTTTTATTTTTATTTTTTTTATTAGATTTAACTTCATCTATTCATTTATTTGAATTCTAAATTAATATAATTTTTAAAATTTAATCTCTTGATTCAAATATTTAAATCAAATATTTCAAATTTAAATTTAGTCAAATTTAAAACTTTTATTCTCTATTTTTTTTTTATAACCAAAACTTCATTAATCAACAAATAAATGTCCTTACAAAATGTTAATCTTATCAAGCCAAACCGCTTGAGAGATAAAAGGACACCCATCCCACCACATTTTCAAATTGTTAACCCCCCAAGCATGTCTTGCAAGAAGATGAGCAACATCATTGCCCAATCTATTTACATGAGTAATCTGAACATCTTGGAAGCCATTCATCAACCGTTTAATATCTTGTAATAGAAAATCAAAAACAGTCAGACAAACCTCTCCATTTTTAAGTGCATTAACAAGAATTAAGCAATCCATCTCTATAATCAACTTCTGCACCCCCCATTGAATGCACATCTGAAGACCCCTCATATTGCAGTTGTTTCAATAAACTCTGATGCAAACACTTCATTCTCTGCTTTACTGCAAGCTGTGATTACTTTGCCGTGACTATCTCTGAGAACACAACCAATTCCTGCTTTATGATGATTATAAAAAATAACTCCATTTATATTCAACTTTAGATAATCAATTGGAGGAGAAGACCATCTAACCACCTTTTGAGTATGCTTACTGTTAATATCAAAACAGTGAACCTGCTTGTATTCCTTTTGCAAAGACAAAGCATAATTGGTCACATACTTGATATCTTGTAGCTTCTACTCATAAATGAACTGGTTTCTCTTGTATCAAATAGCCCATGCAATAGCAAAGAATTTAGAAAATCTTCAATTGAGCCCTTCTCTTTAACATACACTGCAAGATCATAAAAAGACAGTCCCGACTCCACACTAGCCAACATTGGTAAAATCCGAAACCAATATTGTAATATATCAGGACAATAAAACAATGCATGTGCTGTATCTTCACTCTTACTTTTGCAAAAGACATAAACATCATCTGTTAAAACTTTTCACTTTTTCAAAGTTTGAAAAGTAAGCAAATAATCCATAGAAGCTTTCCATGCAAACATCTTAATTTTCTTTGGAATTTTTAGATTCAAAGACTCTTCCAATAAGTATGAGCTGATCTCTGAATAGAACTTGTCCCTACATGCTGTCTACCCAATTGAGTAATCAATTTATAAGCACTCCTAACTGAAAAACACCCACTTCTTTTAGGGAACCAGAACACAGAATCTTCACTATGTAAGGATAGATTTAACTTTAAAACTTGAGACACAACTCTTGGATTGAATAGAGCTCTCAACATTTCATAGTTCCACCCACCTAAGTGCCCATCAATCAACTCAGAAACTTTCAAATTTTCATCTATGTTTTGTACCAAAATGTGACGCTCCCAAATTTTCTTTAAAATAACAAGGGAATCGAGATGTCGGAATGATGACAACACGGGTCACGAATCCCCAACGTCATGTGCTAAGTGTGTGAACACGTGACATACGTAAATAAAAGTAGCGGATAAATTAAGTCGACAACTAAGTACCAGAATTTTTAGAGTTATTTTACAAACCAGTTTAACATATATTCTCCAACAGGAGATTTAATACAGTCATCCGAAAGATAAATAATAAAAATACATATTTATAAAAAAGGAAAAATAATTTCCCAAGATAACAATTTATAATAAGAATACTTCAACAGCGGAGTCGCCTCCTCAGCCTCAGCCTCCACAAAACTCTGCATCCAAAAACTACGACGCCAAGATGGCATCGCAGGTAAGTACAATCCAACCAAACCCCAAGATATAAAATATACTCATGCACAACAACAACCTCACATATGAACAGGTCACCGTATGCATAAAGTTTAAGATCATCTTCCTCAAAATCAATAAAACAACCACACACGCTAAAATCTCATTTTAATCACAATAAAACTCCAATAAAAACTATCTATCATTTCCCAGAAAATAATATCCGTAAATCCAATCATACCGGGCGTTACGTATCGCCATCCCCGATATGATATACACACATCACCAATCATAATAGGCGTTACGTATCGCCATCCCTATTATGATTCCTACACTCATTTCATACCGAGCGTTACGTATCGCCGTCTCCGATATGAGATACACATCCAATGACCATAATGGGCGTTACGTATCGCCGTCCCCATTATGTCATCCACACACTATCAATCATAATGGGCGTTACGTATCGCCGACCCCATTATGTCATCCACACACTATCAATCATAATGGGCGTTACGTATCGCCGTACCCATTATGACTTACACACACAATGACCATAATGGGCGTTACGTATCACCGTCCCCATTATGTCATCCACACACTATCAATCATAATGGGCGTTACGTATCGCTGTCCCCATTATGACTTACACACACAATGACTATAATGGGCGTTACGTATCGCCGTTCCCATTATGTCATTCACACCCACTGATCATAACGGGCGTTACGTATCGCCATCCCTGATATGATTTAGTCAAAAACCATTAAAACCCATTAAAATCTATAAACCAAATAATACTGTTTCTCACTTATAAAACCCTTCAAAAAAATCATTTTAATATACCATAACTTAAATTTCACGTAAAAACTTCAAATATCCTATATACACATGAACGACCGTGCAATTTTACAATGCATATCACCATGTACAAAATATCCAATATTCAATAAACTCAATCAACCAACACATACCAATATCAATCAACACATAGATGTTAATGTAAAAATATATTTAAATCTTAAAAGTTCGTTTAGAAAGTACTTACAGCGGGTAAAAACGTAAATCTTTGAGCAAACGTCAATCCACAGCGTTCGTAGCGGTCACTTGTACGTTAGGCTAGAGTGCTCGGTTTGACACCAAAATTTAGAAAAATACTCATTGGAAGGTGGGGAATCTCATGGAGGTGGTGGTGTGGTGGTACAACCACCGGAAGGTGGCGGATTGGGCTCAAAATGGGTGGAAACCCATTTTCGAGTTTGGGGTTGTATAGGGAAGGTGGGGCCATGGATGGGGAAGCTGAGCTAGGGGGTTGGTCGGCTGAGTAAGGGGGACCTTTTGGTGGCGGCGATGAGACCTACGGTGGTCAAACGGCGGCGCGGTGAAGAACAACCCATTTTAAGACCCATTTCGGGTGGAGGAGCAAACGGCAGAGTTGGGTGGCTTTGGGTGGTGGGTTCTGCTCGCTGGAGTGAGGGGAGGTTGTTGGTAGGTTGCTGGCGCCATGGGTGGCTGGCAGTGGCCGGAAAATGTAGGAAAAGCCAAGAACTCATTTTCGGGTAAGGGGCTGTGTAGGGGCGGTAGGGTGGCCGGAGATGACACCACTGGTACCATTGGACTTGCCGATGTGGGGGTGAGGTTGGGCTGGGCGGTGTAGCCGGAAGGTGGCCGACGGCGGCACTGGGTGGAGATGGGAGAAACGGGCAGAAGAGAGGAAGTAGAAGAAAGGCTCGCACGGGTAGGGGGATGCTGGGGAGAAGGAGAAAAAGAAAAGAAGAAAAAAAGAAAGGAAAAGAAAAAGAAAAGAAAAAGAGAGAAAAAAGAAATAAAAACCAACTAGAAGAAAAACATAATAAATTAAATAAAAGTCAATTGAAAATACTACCATACAATATCAATAAAATAAGATATTTAAAATCCAACAATAAACTAATTTAATTTAAAAAACAATTTAAATATAAAACACTAATTAATATTAAGAAAGCACATCAAATAAAATCACATAATAAGATAAAGGAATTTAATTCCAATTATTAAAATAATTACCTCACATTAAAATTAATAAGAAAAGCAACATAACTCAATATTTAATCATAAAAATAACATAAAACTAATATTAACTAATCAATAAATCAAATAAATATCTTAAACAAATAAAATACGACTAATAATATTATTAAAATATATTAAAATAATCAACAACGAGAATAAAATAATATGTAAAAATACACATAAATTTGGGATCTCACACAAAAGCTATAACTTCCTCTAGGCTGATTTCTAGAACCCAATTATCCCTAAAAACACAAATATCCCTTCCACTACCCACCCTCCATCTAATTCCTAATTTTAGATATTTCAAAGCCTTATATATTCCTTGCTAGATATAAGAAGAATTACTTTTCAGCTTTGCCTCAAATAGAGAGGATGAAGGAAAGTATTTTGCCTTTAATCTCTTAAACATCAATGAGTTTTCATTTTTTAAGAGTCTCAAACCTTGTTTAGCAAGAAGGGCTAAATTAAAACTTTGGAGATCTTTATAACCCATACCTCCTTTAAACTTGGAATTACATAACTTCTCCCATCTTACCCAATGTATCTTCTTCCAATGGTCATTTTGTCCCCACCAAAAATTTGCCATCATCATTTCCAGCTCATGAAGTAAAGTAGAAGGAATTAAAAAACAACTCATTGCATAAATAGGGATTGAGATTGCAACAGCTTTAAGAAGCACCTCTCGACCCCCTTGGGAAAGAAGTTGACCCTTCCAAAGCTGTAATTTTTGCCACAACCTCTATTTAATACTTGCAAATGTCCGCTATCTGGACCTACCCACCATAGGTGGTCAACCAAGATATTTCTCATATTGTTGAGTATGGGAACCCTCCCATAGCTGCATAATTTTCTCTCTCATGGCCTCATTGACATTTTTACTAAAAACCATCTAAATATTTTCCCTATTAATGCATTGGCTTGAAACTTTCTCATATTTGCACAAAAGACTCCGAATTCTTTCATTAGTACACACTTCAGCTTTACACAAAATCACAGAATCGTCAGCAAATAACAAGTGATTCACTTTAGGAGCTCCCCTACATATTCTAATTCCCTCCACACCCCATGGCTAGCATCTATTTTCAATAAACTGATAAATCCTTCTATGCATAACAAGAAAAGAAAAGGAGACAAAGGATCTTCTTGTCTTATCCCTCTACTTGGTATTATAGGACCTTTTGGATTCCCATTTACAAGTATTGAAAATGACATCGTAGAAACACAATTCATAATTAAGCTAACCAAACCAGCATCAAATCCTAAAGCCCCCATCATCCTCTCCAAGAAACCCCACTCCACTCGGTTATATGCTTTACTCATATCTAACTTAATAAACATGAAACCATTTCTCCCATTCCATTTATTTCTAAGGAAATGAAGAAGCTCTTAAGCACTTAACACATTATCTGTAATCTGCCTATTGGGGACAAAAGCATATTGTCATTCAAAAATTATTTCAGTTAAGACCAACTTTAGTCTATTAGCAATGACTTTAGAGAGAATTATAAAGCACATTGCATAAACTAATTGGTATAAAATCAGCTACTTTAACAGGATCAGATTTCTTTGGGATTAAAGTGATGAACGTATGATTTAAATCTCTAGGAACCCCCCCCCCCAAGAAACCCCACTCCACTCGGTCATATGCTTTACTCATATCTAACTTAATAAACATGAAACCATTTCTCCCATTCCATTTATTTCTAAGGAAATGAAGAAGCTCTTAAGCAATTAACACATTATCTATAATCTGCCTATTGGGGACAAAAGCATATTGTGATTCAAAAATTATTTCAGTTAAGACCAACTTTAGTCTATTAGCAATGACTTTAGAGAGAATTATAAAGCACATTGCATAAACTAATTGGTATAAAATCAGCTACTTTAACAGGATTAGATTTCTTTGGGATTAAAGTGATGAACGTATGATTTAAATCCCTGGGAAACTCCCCCCCCCCCCCCCAAAAAAAATCAGAACAGATAAGATTGAATTAATAACAGAGTTACCTATCACATTCCAGTACTTTTGAAAGAAGATTGGAGACATTCTGTCAGGTCCAAGGGCTTTTGAAGAATGCATTTGATTGATGGCAACCACAACTTCTTCAACAACAAATCTTTTGGTCAACTCCTCATTCATTTGAGACGTCACTTTTGGCTCTATCCCCTCTAATAGCTCATCCATCTCGAGCTAATTTGCAATAGTAAACAAATTACTGAAGAAATTTGTAATAAGTTGTTCCATTTGTTCTCCCTGCTGCCATATACCATACTCATCTTGTAGCCTCAGAATGTTGTTCTTTTTTATTCTACCCAAGGCCTTAGAATGAAAGACGTTTGAGTTGCACTCCCCTTCTTTCAACCACAAAACTCTAGATCTATGCTTCCACATAATTTCATCATGTTCCAACCACTTTTGGACCTCTTCGCATGCCTCATTCATTATAACCTGTAATATTTTGACAGGTTGGATCATCTTCTTGAATCTCTTTGAACTTCCTCTTTGCATTGTTCAACTCTTTCTGGACATTACCAAAAGAGCTTTAATTGATTCCAAGTTTTCAAATCAGTAGCACAAGAGTTAATACACCCCATCAACTGAGACATAGAACTAGGATGGCTCATTGCTAGGCATTTCTTTTCAACTATATTTGCACACTCTGAGCTTCCTAACCACATTGCTTTAAATCTGAAAATTTTTTCTCGCTTTTGTGACAAAAGCATTCCTTCAGTCTCAAGCCATAGAGGCACATGATCCGAGTAAGAAGCTACTCCATGTTGAACTTTTAAATTGGGAAAATTATCACACCAGTAGAGGTTGGCCAAAAAGCAATCCAAACGTTCACAAATATTTCCATCTCCCTCTCTTTTGTTATTCCAAGTAAAAGGAGTTCCTGAGAATCCCACATCTCTTAGATTACAATTTGCTAAAACGGATTGAAACCCTTGTAACTGGGCTTCAGTTCTATCTCTCCCACCGCACTTTTTAGACTGAAAGAGAACTTCATTGAAGTCCCCAAATACTAACCAGGGTACTTTCCCACTTGGAACTAGACGACGGATTAAGTCCCACACTTCATACCTCTGCCCTGTCACTGGATGCCCATATACACCCGTAATATCAATCTTTCTTCCAACCACTGAACTCAGTTTGATCACAACATATATATGGTTTTTTGAAAAACTAATCACAGATAAATCAATCTCATCTCTCCAAAGCATAGCCAACCCCCCACTACGACCCGAACAATCAACCACAAAACAATTTCTAAAACCAAATTTAAACTTCAAAAAATCCCAACTACGAGCATTTAAATGAGTTTCTTGTAAGAAAGTTACCTCGGGAGCTTCCTTCGAGATCAAACCCCGAAAAGTACGAATACCTCGTGTTTTTCCAAGCTCACGAGGATTCCAATTGAGGAGTTTCATGGCGTCCGGCGGGGTTGGTCTTCAACCACCGCCGATATCTCCTCTATGTCTGATATTTTAATTTGAAGCTACTTTGAAATTCGATCTTCATCTTTTAGAACCAAACTGCCTTTTCGCTTTCGATCTTGCAGAGTAGACGAAACCCTTTCTGTGTTGGTCTTTGACACTCTTTGAGAAATGTTTGTAGAGAGGGCTATCTTCTTTAGCTTATTCTTGGAGTTAAATTCTGGCTTCACTAAGTCAGGCCTCATATCCAAGCCCATATGATCCATAATGGGTACATCAAGAAACAATCCATTATCTCCAAAACTGCCAAGCCCATCCTTCAAATCCATTGGCGTCAGTTTGAAACATCTCCCTCAGCCGCGATCTTCGTCTCTGATACTCCACGATCTCCCATTGTGACAACTCGAGATTTTCATTTCATATTATTTAATTGAATAATTATTTTGATCAAGTGATTAATTAATTAAATTAATAATATTGAGAGGTGAGGGTGAAGGCATGGGCTTAAGATTTGAGCCTTGAAAGTCTAGAATGAGTCATTGGGCCTAGAAAAGAGTAACAAGCCCATAAGCCCACAAGCCCATGAGATTGACTCATGACCCACCAAGCCCACACATGAGACACTTGTCACCCATAGAGAAACCCTAGTGAGTCACCTACGACTAGTAGGTGAAAATGAAAAATTACTAGTAGGTAGGAGTTTGACTAGTGGGTGGATGGTAGGGTAGATTGAAATAGGAAAGGAAGAGAAGAGAAGGAAGGGATTCGGTTGGGCATGTAGCCGAAACTTCTTAGGGGTTTTTCCTATGCAATCTTCCACAATCCAAGCCAATGATCACACATAGGATCATGTAAGAAAGAGATGATAAGGTGATTGACAAGTGATGAGAGGTGTCATGAGGAAGAGGAAAGGAAAAAAGAGAAGGAAAACTTGAGGGGTTTGGATGGAGATGCCGTGTGCTACCTTGGAGATTTTCCTAGATGTATTTTCAAATCTAGTTGAGGGAACACTTTAGACATGTGTAAGAGGATTAAGTACAAGGTGTAAGATGTGTAAGAGGTATGGTGGTGTAAGATGTGTAAGAGGTATGGTGGTGTAAGAAAATGATTGAGGATTGCTTGTAATGAAAGGAAACTAGGAAGGAGGAGGTGAAGTTTCGGATGACACTAAGAAAAAGGCATGGCCGAACCATGCATGCTCTCTTTCCCAAAAGCATGGTCTTAGGATCTTGTGGATTGATATGAGAGTGGTTAGACGAGTGTGTAATAGGATTGAAATGATAAGAGAATGATACAAGAGGGAAATGAATTTTGGTGGAGACAACTAGGAAGGCAATGAAACCGAATGCCTTAGGTCTTGTTGCTCTTTGAGGATTTCATTCTAAAATGAGAAGATCTTCTAGAGGAATGGCCTTGATGTGATGTTAAATCTTAGGAATATCCTTGGGATGGGATGGGACCTTGCCATTTTAGTCCATTTCCCATGAGGAATTCGGCTACCCTAAGGAAACACAAACTGATTTCTCACTTCCTCACACTTTAATCATTTGCTTTCTTTTCCCATGTAACCACCCTTGTCTAATCATGTGTCCTTCAACCCAAGGTATGGTGGAGTGTCCTTGAGCCTTAGAAAAAGGGGTATAGCCGAATGACCTTGAGAAGACTCACACCTCACTTGGTCATCTCACATTCTCACAAGCTCTCTCTTTCTCTCTACCTGTCATCCAACTCCATCTCCCTCTCTCAATTTTCTTTTGTTTCACTTTCTTCTAACCTCTAAATATCAAATTATCCTAAGTAGAAAAGAGCTAGAACAAATATTCTTGAAGAGGAGTTGCTCTTGAAAATGTAAATATATTCTTTTCTTACCCTTAGTAATTTTAGTATACTTCTGAATGAATTTGGTTGTATTGTTTGAATCTTTGTGTATGTATGTTAAAATGAAACCCTTTAGAGAGAAAAATTGCCATGCTTAGTTAAGCAGAAATTCATACTTAAGTTATGATATTTTCTAAGTTGAGGATCTAAAATGATATGTGATTTTAGTTAGTTTACTCAACATTAGGTGGAATGAAGGAAATGCATGCATGATTTTAGGTTAACTAGTATGATATTGGATGATGCCTTTAGTGTTGTTTATTTGGTGATAAAAATCCATGTCTAAGTTTAAATATCTTACTAAGAGTAAAGATTATTTCATGTTGTGAATTTGAATATTTGGTATAAAGGAAGAATAGGGTGTGATCAACATGATGAGTGAAGATGAAAATATACTTGTTAGATTTTGACTTGGAGATGAAAATGTTGGGTTTGTGTATGTATGTATTTCGGACTTAAAGGGTTTTTGGATTGAATTATTGATTCAATTATTGTGTTATGTTATGATTAAATACTTAAGTATTTGGAGAAATTAGAAGTATAAGAACTAAAAGATCACACTAGCATGGTTGGTGGTTTTCACCTAAATCATTAGGTGAGCTATCTTGGAAGAAAAAAAAAAGTGAATAAAATAATAACTTAAAGGACATAGGGTTTCAGCCAAACTATGTTTTAGGGTTAGAAAAATATATATTTAAGTTGTTGAAGTTAAATTGGAGTGCTTGGAGAAGAATAGGAGAAGAAAAGCTAGGAATCACTAAGGGAGGGTCTCGGCCCAACCCTAGTGGGAAGGGGCCAAGCACTCCTAGGTGTGTAAGAGGCCCATTAAGTATTTTTGGCTAGGAAAGAATTGGAATTATGGGGTGTGAAAATTGTGAAAGAGCTTGACGTAGAATACACGTTATGTTTGTTTCACATTTCACATGTTCAGTGATATGAGTCTCATGTCTCATGCATACAGCACGAAAATTATGTTTTAAACATGTTTGTAAAAGAAAAAAAATTAATTAAAGTTTTATAAGAACCCCAAAGGCTGGGACGGGGTAGTGCCCCAGTGGAACTCCGTGTTCACTTAGGAGTGTCTAAAGTCGAGTGAAAATCCCTGGGTCGACAAAGAACCGTCGGTAGACCATGTATGACTCTAGAATGTGTCCGGAGCGTGGTCGCACCTAAAGCTAGTGGGTGCATACAGGACGGTGTTGGCTTTTGCCTTCTCGCTACAGAAAATTTTGTAGTCGCTCGGTGAGTGATCAATCTCCGAGTGATGAAGAGCGCAAAAGGGCGCGAAACGTAGCCACTTAGGTTTGATACGGTCGCTAGGTGCTACAGTAATTAGTAGGAACACATGGTGTGTAGGGGAACCGTGAGGTGTCCAACAGAGGTCATGACAAAAAGATGGGCTTTCGGGCCATATATGATATGATAAGTGGCGCTTAAGATAAGAAAAATGAAAAGCATTTACGAAAAGATGAATTTTGAAAGAAAGCTCTAACGTTTTATTTTCTGAGATTATAAGCAAGCATATGAAGAGAATAAGAATAAGAATAAGGAATTGAAAAGAAATGGCATGAGCATAAGCATGTGCATAAAGTAAAGTCATGAGTCTCATAATGCAGTGACTCTTGACTACTTGAGCTGATGGGCGGAGGAGTCACTACCCTTAGCTGTTTACGTTTTGGGAAACATACGCCCTACTAGGTGTTGTCTAGTCTTTGGCATAGACGATTCCCTCCATATGGGTTGCCTGTTTGAGTCATCCTTTGGGATGAGTTGTGAGGTGGGACCGACCTTGGATTTGGATCGTCTTCGTTATGACCCAAATTTCAAGGAGATCAAGAAGGAACCGATGGTTTAGAAAGAGATGGCAGGGAATCTTCTATGCAGCTTTTGTATTTATTGCATATATTTTGGTCTTCCGTTGTTTTGGAAGAATGAACACTTAAAAATGATCTTTATGTTTATGTTAATGGTAATGCAATATTTTAGGATATTATTTTGTTAAGCCATGTGATGTACGCTTAGAAATGTTTGACATTTTTCTACTGCGAAAACCTTTATTATCTGTTTTAAAAAAAAAAAAAACATTGGACACGATAAGACGATGGGTGAACTTCCCTGTGATGCTCATCCCTGACGTCACAGTTTGCGTACGATCCTAAGCGCAAGCTGGGGTGCCGACACCCATACTCAAATGAAATCCTTTATTCAAGGGATCTCCACCTGAATTTGGGGAGTGTGTTGCTAAAATAATGCGATCCTCAAAGTGACTTAGGACTGAACGTTCCGCTTCCAATATCCCATTAAGAACTGTATCTCCATCCTTATCCAATATCGTTTTTTGAAAGCCGTCTTTTTCGGTGACCACTGGTTGACTTCCCTCCACCGTAGCTTGGTTCTTGACCATCATAAATGGTGGTTTACCTACTTGCTAATGACTGGAAGTAGGTATAGATGGGCTTGCCTTTCCTCCCTTGTGATCCATGAACAACCCTGCTCGAAGCCAGTCGTCGTAAGGAGAAATAGAGGAATCGCTTTGATTATGGTTTTCGAGCTTGCATACCTTTTGAGTATGCCCCAATACTCCACAATTAAAATAGAAATCAGGTAATCTTTCGTATGTAAATCGAACCATAAATGAGATACTTCACCAAGATTCATCTTCTTCCAGCACTGCAACGGTTTGGAGATATCTAAATTAACCCTCACCATCATATATTCACCCCACTCCATCTCTCATTTCTCTAGATCAACCTCCAATACTTCCCCTAGTGCTTCACCAATTTGTTTACCAATATACTGATTACGGGTCCCCAATGGCAAATCATGAATATGAACCCAAAAAGCGGATTGCTGAATGTCCAAATTATTAATTTGAATCATTCCATCAAATTCCTTCACCAACACCAATTGCTTTTCAAAATTCTAGGGTTCTTCTCGCACTACTTTTGCCTTATCACTCAGATTCTTAAACTCAACAAGACTGAAAACAAGGCTAAGATCCTTGAACTGCACATTTTTCACTGGCCTCCATATTTTCTTCATAGTTTGTTTAAACGCTAGCCTACTGTAATGTTTCCTTGTCAAAAGTTTCATAATCAAACAGTTTTTCCCCCTTGCAAAAACATCCTCCACCATAGAAGGATCCACAGTAACCTCCTCGCTTTCCTTCTCAATGAGAGAAAGGTTAGCATACAATTGATCTATCCCATCCGCCATGCTGCAAGACTCTAATCTTGCTTGTACCACACGCTTGTACCCACGATGGACTGGCCTCGAAGAGAGAGCCGGCTATCTTATCCTCCCAAAATTGAAACCAACACTTAATTTTAAATTTTTTTATGATGTTACCATCTCCCACCATGATCTATAAATCTTACTAAATACTGAGATTAAACAGTTCAAATTATATATAATTTATATGACATACAAATTATAAATTAGTACTAATATTTTATTACTAATATTTTATTAGTAATAAATTATATAACATGCATGCAAAATATAACATAACATTATAACATTAGCAAACCTATCTCATGTTACAAATTAAAATATAATATTATTTAATATAAATTATAATTTATATTATATATATGATTTAAAATTTTTATTCATTTTTATATAAAAAAGAAATGTAAAATAATTAAGTTTAAATTTGTCTGCCAACTATATTTGCAAATGCAATTATTTGAATAAAATATTATTTATTTGTCAATTTAAACTCATTATGAAATTATAATAATTATTAAAAAGTAATATTTTATAAATGAAATTATAATAATTATTAAATAGTTATCTTTCATCACTTCACATCAGTTTATAATTTACTTTCATATAATTATTTCGTTGCTAAGATATTTTTTTTAATACCCATCAAATATTTGTTAGAACTTAAATTTTTTTCCTCTATGTATTACATTATTTATTGAAATTTATTTCTTTATACAACCGTTTCACTAAACTAGATAAACGTATTTTTCTATATGCATTACATTATTTATTGAGTTTTTTTTCCTCCATACTAGGGGTGGGCAAAATTTCTGAATTCCGAATTCCGTCCGAACTCCGCTCCGATTCCGACTCCGATCGGTGTCGGAAATCGGAGTTCGGAATTCGGAGTCGGAAATTTCCGACTCCGGATTCGGAGTCGGAGTCAGGTTTTATACCGAACTCCGACTCCGAAACTCCGAAGTTTTAAAAAATAAAAATAAAGATGCAAAACGACGTCATTTTGCATCTTAATTTTTTTTTTAAAACTTAGCTAAACGACGCCGTTCCATTTAAATAGAAACGGCGTCGTTTAGGCTAGGGTATGTAAACGGCAACGCCCCACTGCCCCAGGCCCCCAGCTATTTCTTCTTCCTTCTTCTTCTTTCTTTCTTCTTCAGTTCTTCACTTCTTCTTCGGTCTCGAGTCGCCCTTCGCCCTCAGCCCTCAGCCCTCAGCCCTCAGCCCTCAGCCCTGAATCTGATCACTGCGTACTGCCGCACTGCGTCTCACGCCGTTGCACACAAACAGACCCTCACATCTAGCCGTCCCCCCTCAGCCTGAGTCCACTCCCTCTCACCGTCGCCCCTTCAGCAACACTGGTCCCTTGCTCTCGCCGTTGCACCTCCCCTCACGGCCTCACCTCTCGAGCCGTTTTCCTTGCACGCACAGCCCCTCTCACGCATTTCTCACGGACCCACTGCCCAAGGTATTTTCTTTTCCTCTCTCTCCGTCGCATTTATTTACCTCATCGGATTCACATGAGCCAGTAGCCACGATTTGTAAATTTATTTATGATTTGCAATTTCTCAGTAAACCCTATATTTGTTGTTGTTGTTGACTTGTTGTTGTTGTTGCAATTTACTATTTGGTATTTACATAGTCATTACTCATTAATTTTTGTTCATTTTAATTTTTGTTGTTGTAAATTTGTTGTATTTGTGAATATGGTATTAGTTTTCTGATTTAGTTCTTTTTCTAGCACAAGGTGTTGGCCGCAAGACTAAGTTTTCAAATGATAAAAACATTGGCATTGAATTAGTCAAATACTAATATAGCTGATCTTTATTTAACTAAGAATACTAGCATTAGATTAGTCAATATATATATATATATTTTTTAAAAATATAAGTTTGCATACATATCAAATTTTTTTTGTCATATTTAATCAAATACGAGAAAATAAAAATAGGAGAAGGAAATAAAAATACAAGTTGTCTTTAAAAATGAATAGTAAAACTTAAAAATTCTTTAAATTTGAAGAATTATTATTTATTTTTGAAGACAACTTGTACTTTTTGCATGTAGCAATTTTGATCCTCGGAAAAGGTCGATCTGTAGACGGTGGTAGCTAGATCTTGGGTTTGAAATTTTAGGAGAGATCACGAGTTGAGGTGCAGCATGGCTTTGAAAGTAATCTTAGGTGCAGTGTGCGACGTTTAAAATTTTAGTCACCGGCCCCAACGTCTTTTGTTAGAGAAAAAAATAAGATAAACTAAAGCGATGGAAAAACAAAAAAAAAAAGAATCATAATTGTGTTATATATGCATGAATACTGCCCCACAGCAATGCTTTTCCGAGAGAACACAATGATGAATAAAGAGATATATTATAGAATAATATTCCCTATATATTCTGCATGCATTTATGTAAGAAGAAATTAATATTGCAACCGTACGTTAAGCGTCCAAAATTAGTCATGATGAGAGTCACGGATAAGATTCAGTTATTGGTTTGATGCATTTATAATATGGATGCGTACGTTCTTAGCTTTGTTTAATTCTTCCAAGGAATGAATTTAAATAGAGTCAACAGAATCGCCGCAATATTATTAATTGTCGAAGTTATAAGATTAATTGATCATATTTCATTTTTTATCTAAAAACTCTTTTATTGCTCCATCGATCCATCTCATGAGCTATAAATTAAACTAACACTTTTTGCCAGTTTCTAGAACCCTGATCACAATATCATTCCAATAAATGTTTTCCCAATCCATGTATTCAATTTGTTACAGCGGTGGTAGTGCCAGTACTAATATATATCATGACTAGCCTTCTGATCATCTCTTGGCGCGGGACGTTATATATATATATATATATCTTTCTATATATAAAGAGCCTATCTACCAGAAATTCTTATTTTAACAATTTTCGTTTAATTCATTTGTATTTTTAACGGACGTTTGTTTGTATTGATAGCCGTGCTTTACAAAAACAAAATATCAATAATCGTGCAAGAAGATTTATGACAAAGTTACCGTCCGTCCGTCCGTATTACTCTGCATCTTCATCATTCTTATTTATGTCTCTTATTTAAGAAAAAGGTTAAGGTTAAAACTATCCATCCGTATTTCTCTATATCTTCATTTTCTCTCTTCTCTTCAAAGTTAACTTTTTCTCGGACTTTGGTCTCCAGAGGAAGATGAAAAGTTCATTAGAGATTCAAATATACATTTGCTTGGCCATGTCGTTCGTAGATAGAAAGCAGCAACAGAGGTCCTCCCCGTTTATATAGCAACCCTCTCTCTCTACTATATGCTAACCAAATGCAATCATATTTGTCTAGACCAATATTGGTCATGTGGTGTATATGTGCATGTATTGACAATGGGGTGGCCCAGGGCGGCTCATTCATTACGCGAATTAGGCAGTTGGCTAAGATGGTTGCCTAAGGCCTCTTAATGAAAAATTTTAAACAAATATTAAAAATTTCATTATTTAAAATAAAAAAATTATCTGAACTAAATAAATTAATCTTAAAGTTAAAGAAAAAATCAATTATGCATTTTAATTTTATATGTATTTTGTGTGGTTAAAAAACAGCCACATCGATATTATACTATTACTAACTTATTGTACTACACTGTGTCGCTGATCGCTGATGTTGAGAGTCTGAGACTTGACACTTGAGATTTTGTGTTTACGCTGGACAGATTACAATGATTCTTGTATTTACAAATTGTAATATACCTTGTATTGTTATATTTACAACTATTCTTGACAGCTTGTTTAAATGTTGTAAGATAAACTCTGCTTGACAGTTTGTTCATTTTAATTTCTTAGAGGAGAGTCTGCACTTCATGTTGTTAGAGTCTTTCATTTACTCGATTTTGTCTTTCACCTTGTAGGGATTTTTATCATTTCATTAAGAGTAGAGTGTTGTTGTTTGGACAGTCATAGGGTGTTGTAATTTTATTGCATATATATATATATAGATGCACTTCATGGCTCTTGCCTCTTCCTAATATTGTATTTTGCTACACTAATAACATTATAAATTTATAATTTTTAGGAATTTACTAATATTTTTTATATTATTATACTTGAATTCTAGGTCTACAATTACAAACAGATGGATCCCTCACGTAGTGCTAGTGGGACTCCGACTCCACATGAGGCTCCGAATCCGGATGGTGGGACTCCTTCGGCGCTCCACGCTGCAGCTTCGAGCCGTAGTCGGCTACCCTCCACTCGAGCACAAACCTCGTGTGCTAGCAGTGGATTTCCACTTCCAATCGACATAGAATTGGAAGTGGAAGATCCCGACCAGTTTATGGAGGAGGAGGAGGAGATGGGCCTTGGAGACGATCCGATTCAGGATCCGGATGTACCAGTACACCCTACAGCTGCGAGGCCACCCCGTCCACGGTCAAATAAAAAAAGATCGTGGACATGGGAACATTTTGAGAAGGTTGAGGGTGGGGATCCCCAGAACCCACGGGCTGAGTGCAATCATTGTGGCGCTCGAGTTGGGTGTCATTCAAAAAGGCAAGGCACTTCTTGCCTTTCAGCACATCTGAACGGTTGCAAGCGCTACCAAATAGCAAAGGGGATGGCATCAAGAGGTTAGTGTCTTGCTAGTTGCTTTATATGCTAATTAGTTTTGTGATTATAATCCCATTTAATTTTCATTTAAGACTAATATTGGTAAGAAATTATCAAATACAGACGCAGGTGGGTCTCAGACTAATCTTAGCTACGAGACTTCTACAGCCACTGATGGGACAGGGACACAGACAAGGAATCTAGTTGTCCCTCAATACAGTGAGAAGATGTTTCGTGAGGCGCTTGCGATGATGATTATAAAAGATGAGATGCCCTTTACCACGGTTGATAAGGATGGGTTCCGGTATTTTGTGAAGCTTCTTGAACCAAGATTTTCAATCCCATCCCATTATACAGTGATGCGAGATTGTATGAAGATGCATCTGAGGGAAAAGGCAGAAATGAAGAAGATGTTCTCCACCACTGGCCAGAGAGTGTCATTTACGACCGACACATGGACGTCGGTACAGAATACCTCGTACATGTGTATCACAGCACATTACATTGATAGTGAGTGGAATCTTAAAAAAAGGATTATTGGATTTAAAGAAATAGTTGACCATAAGGGTGCATCGATAGGAGCGGAGATGGATGATTGTTTGGTTGATTGGGGCATCCAAAAAATATTGTGCGTTACAGTTGACAATGCCGGTGCAAATGAGACCGCCATCGAATGGTTTATCCGAAATACGAGGGCGAGAGAAGATGTGATTAAAAATCACCAGTATATCCACATTCGATGCACTGCTCATATAATCAACCTTATTGTTGGTGAGTCTTTCTGGTTTTAATTTTGTATTTTGTATTTTAATATTTTTATGATTAAAGTCTTTGAAAATAGTACCATTTTTTTTATTATTATGATAATTAAATATTTTTCAATGATGAAACAGTTAAGGGGTTGGAAAATATAGACGACTCTATCAAGAGAGTTTGCAACATTGTGCGGTACGCGAGGGCTTCTCCCCAAAGGCTACAAAAGTTCAAGGCTATAGCAGAACAGGTTGAGATTGAGTCTTCAAAGATGTTGTGCCTGGATGGTCCCACTCGATGGAACTCCACATATCTGATGTTGGATGTGGCACTAAAGTACCAGAAGGCATTTGAGCGGCTAGAGATTGAGGATGGAGGTTTGAGGTATGCCTTACTGGAGCCTGATGGAAGGGGGCTCGGTCCGCCAGACAACATTGATTGGCAACATGTATCCGAGTTTGTCACATTTTTACAAATCTTTTATGACATCTCGATGCGGGTTTCTGGATCTGCATATGCGACGGCAAACATGTGGTTTAGCGAGATCTCCATGCTATACCACCACTTGAAAGAAGGTTGTGCTGACCCGAGTGGATTGTTATCTGGTATGGCATCACAGATGCAGTCCAAATATGATAAATATTGGGGGCAAGTTGAGAAGATAAATAGATTATTGTTCATAGCGTCGATCCTCGACCCTCGATTGAAGTTGGCAGTGGTAGAATGGTGGGCAACAGAGGTTCTCGGGTCAGTGAAGGCTATGTCGTTTATCACAGCACTCAAGGCAGATTTGAACGAGTTGTACACCCATTACAGTGCCAGTAGTCCTGCTTCATCCTCACGAGCCATGGGTACCTCACGTTCGAGTTCGAGCTCAGGACCAGCCACAGATGCTCGTTCGAGTCAGGCCAGTGTAGCCAGTCGATCCCGAGGCTTTAACGTCATGACGTCGTTTCATGCACGGTCATCGAGAAATCCATTGCAGTGTACAAATGAGGTTGAACGATATTTACTGGCAGAGGTTGAGGAGCCTAGCGAGGAGTTTCAGATCTTGATTTGGTGGAGAGCTAATTCACCCAAGTACCCGATTCTCTCTCGCATTGCTCGAGATGTACTAGTCGTTCCTATCACTACGGTTGCATCTGAATCGGCATTTAGCACTGGAGGTCGGGTGTTGGATGCCTACCGGAGTTCATTGTCACCGTCAACCGTGGAGGCCCTCGTTTGCACACAAAACTGGCTCAGAGATGTACCCACTGGACTAGAGAGTATTGGCATCGATGCCGTGAGCTACAGACTTGAGTCAGGTAAACTTAAATTAATTTATATAATTCTTTTTAAATGATTAAAGTAAAAAGTTTATATAATTATTAAATTATTTCAATAATCTTTTTTATAATTTCATTTTAATAAATCTATTTAAATTTTAATTTATACTGTTTATGATTTTACAGATTTAGTTATCAACCCTACCATACTTGCCGATGACTGATGGAGCAACTATCGATTACGTATATTTTTTCTCTAATTTATAATTACTTGTTTCATGTTTGGTTAATTTTAATTTTTTTCATATATAATAATACATTTTATTTTTATCTTAATCTCAGGTAGACAGGTACGATTCTGTATAAGTTCCAACAACAAAGTTCAAGGCTGCAGCAATTATTATTATTATTATTTTGTAACATCGATACGGGTCTCAACCGTCCCATTGAACCAGAGTCATCAGACTATCACTGAAAATTTAATTTATATTTTGTATTATTTTTTGTATTAATAGTTTAGAGTCCTGGACTTTTTTTTGTATTACTATTTTTTGTATTATGCTATAACGCTATTGGCTGGCATTAGCATTGTAATTACTACTTAGTACTTTGTATTTTTTATTTAATTGTTTAAGACTAATTAGTACTCAGTAGTGAAAACTGAAACTTGAATAGATCAATAGTTGTGGGCTTTGTGGCAACTCAATTGAATCTAGTATCTAAATAGTAAATACTCAATTCGCATATCAGTAAATTCATATGACTATGAGATTTTAATTAAATATTTCTTTATATACGAAATTCATAAATTTTTAAAATTTTATAACTATATCTAAATTTATTATAATATTAAAATATATTAAAATTCATTTGAGATAAATCTCATAAAACTTATTTTATTATCTTAATTTATTTTTTCATCATTAAAAAAAATTTATTCTATCTCAAATCAGCTTCAACCATTAAATGCAGTTACGCAAGTTAAAATAAAAAAAGTTACTTCCTAATATCCTATCCATGCGCGCCGCGCCGTAAACCCAAAGAGATTATGCGAGAAACTCAAATATTTGGCTCCATTATCATAGATCGTGCACGTCAGAAGCTGTATGACTGATGGATTAATTACTTGCCAGTTGCCAAGTGACAAGTCTAAGTGGTTAAGAATGAAAATAGAGGTGAGGAAAGTATATTATTTTAACAAATAATAAGACAAAAAATAATAAATAAAGAATAAAATAATATTATTTTAATAGATGTGAAAAAGTATAGCTGTATAGGCATTAGGCATACATGTTAATTGTTAAGTAAGCTACTAAGCACGGTTAACTTATTTCTTCACAAACTTTACATCTCAATTGAACAAATGAGTTCATATGGAATATGTATGGCCCAATTGGAAGAATTTAGTTTCGGAATGAGTGTAATTTGGCCCATATCGAACTCGCCGAAGGAAACTAAATTCGGAGTTCCGATCGGAACTCCGATCGGGGTTCGGAGTTCCGAACTTCCGATCGGAACTCCGATCGGAGTTCGGAGTTCCGAACTCCGATCGGTGTCGGCCTCCGAGAGTGTCTCGGAGTCGGAGTCGGAGTCCGCTTTTGACTCCGATGATTGTCGGAGTCGGAGTCGGAAACTCCGAACTCCGACAATTTCGGAGTCGGAGCACAGCTCTACTCCATACATTATATTATTTATTGAAATTTTTTTAAAATAACCATTTCATTCAACTAGATAAACGTGTTTTTGCATATTACTCCTCACTAGTATATATGTGTATATATATATATGTATATGAATGATCAATCTTAATTTGACTATTTTTAATTGGAGTCAAATAGATCATCAATCTTGAATTGAATCATTAATTATATATATCAAATTGGTGGTGTAATGTACGTAATTAATTGTATAATTTTTAATCAAAATAATTATCCACCTCAGAAAGAAATGATTATGTTGAATTAACATGAAAACAATTTATTATGACTTATGTCAAAATATATATAACTGGAGAACTAGCGCAGCGTACGTCGTTGAATGTCGCCCTCGAGATATCATCTCACGCATATTTTTACTTGCTTTATACATATACATATATATATATATATATATATATATATATTATTATATATTTATATCTTAGTGGTAAGGTCAATTGAGTATTATTGATTATTTTTCCCTTGATAAGGTATACTAATTTCAAAGAGGGAAAAATGTTAGAGAATATCATTTAATTTTATCTACGTTTCATTTATTAAGGTTTGATCGATAGTGGTTATCAAAATTTTGTCAAGTCATCTATTTTTATTTATTTTTATTATTGATATGAAAGTTTATCTCATCAATTTATATAAAAAATATAAAAAATATTTATTATTTTTATTAATATAATAGATCTCATACTAAACGGTACTGTGCTATGTAAAAAACTCTTATATATATAGCATATATAGCTCCACAAAAAATGTACATTTATTTCTTCTTACTAAATGATATAATATGTCCAGTTTTTAATGAAATAGAATAAATTGGGAAGTTAGGATTTTCCTACTCTTTGATATTATATTAAATTACAGCTTGTTTTAAAAGTATAAACTAATAAGATCGATGAGATAGATTCAGTTCGATCTCTCTCTCTCTCCCTCTCAAGATTTATTTCTTTTGTCTGCTAGGGTTTCACTAAGTTTACTAGCGTGAGGGGAAGCAAACCTCCGGCTTTGTCTCCTCCTTCTCTTTCTCCTTCTTTTCCCGACCACCATTTTTAGTTATGTTGGTGATGGTGGTTTTCGGTATTTAGGGTTTTTGGAGGCTTGGTTTGCAGGTATGAAGGCTTCAGACGTCCTAAGGCCACCACGCACAATGTCGTCGTTCTCCCAGTTCATCAATCGTGTCATCACTCGAAGTTTTTGCTAAATGGTGAAGTGCATGCTCCTCAGGCGCGAAGACCGAATGAGAGTGAGATTTCATTGTATCTTGCCTCTGGTGGATCCAGCTCGCCGACGATGGTTCAAGGTGGATCTAGGACACCGAAGCTCCCCAATCCTGCAGTGGATCACTCTTAGAGTGGTGCGTGGTGTCCATACGCCACCATAGACAGCCTTATGTAGAATTTTCCGTTTCTGTTTTTGTGTTTTAGTTTGGTTAGTTGGTTTTGTGTTTTTTTATTTTGTATGTACAGAGAAAATTGTAAAATGAAAAAATAGTATTCTGGACTGATGTCCGTAGAATCTAAGTGTGCTCTTCCTGTGGAGGTTGAGATAGTAGTTACGGTCGTTTGGGCAGTACTTAGTTTCCACAGATTTTTCACTACAACATATCTTAATATTTGCCGCAACATGTTTTGCAGTAATAGGCTTGAATTCTTGCGACAAGAGTGTAATATTGGCAAATATCTTTTGTTGCAGCTTTGTAGATAAAGAATGCCAATTATACCACATATTTCAACAAAACACAAGTTGGTGGATACTGTTAGTTTATTTTGGCAGGTTTTATTGTGGCTAATATACCAAATGTTTGTCACAAATACAACTGCCTATTCATCTGCAATTGAATAATATACGAAAATATGGCAATACATAGTTGCAGCAAATGATGTTAATCCTCAATTTATTATCTTGCTATTGACAATCTCCAACCAATATGCCTGTGGCAAATAAATGCCGCCAATTGCTCAAATTTGTAGCAAGTCTATATTGTGGATACTAGCATTTAACAATACTTTTTGTTGTGGAATCTACCTATTTCTTACAAGTAAAATTTGTACAGAAAAATGTTAACCTGCAAGCATAATTCTATAGAAATGTTCATTTCTTGCAACTTATATCCTTGCAAATACTTTTATTGTCGATTACCTATGGTCCTACACCAACCTATTTTGGCTATTGTAATTTGTCAATTCATTTTTGTATTGATGCAACACTTGTTCAGAAAATACTTGTGTTGGTGAACATTGTTTGCAATGAAAATGTAATTTCTACAAAGTTTTAGACCTATGTCTCGTGCTCATCAATTATGCTTTTCCTAGAAAATATCCAAAACTGATGACTTATTTTTGCCGCTATTCTTTTATTCTTGCAATTCATCTTCATCAATTTTGAAAACAATTCAATTAATCTTACACGATCAATGGCATAGAAAAAGAGTATTTGTTGCCACTTAACCATGCTTACTACATGGTCTTTTATTGCAATGTTAAATTGTGCGAAAAATGGTCACTTGTTCACCTACATGATGTGTTTTAGGTTCTATTGTTCTGATCATCCCTGTTTTAGTTCCACACACACATTTCTTTTATAGAAGTTCCACTCACGCACGCGCACACACACACACACACACACACACACACACACACACACACATATATATAGTAGTCATCTTGGATGACTTATTTAATTCCTACCTATTATGATCAGACAAGGACACAATATATATATAAAGCATGCATAGTTGGTGTTGCATACAAACCTGTTACATGTTATATAGGCTTGTAATTTATATTGTGTTCCAAACCAAAACACATACAACATCAATAATCATAAAACATCAATAATCACATATGTTATATATTACTTCTGTTCTCAACAAACATGGTTCAAATTTACTTGCTACATGAGCCCGGTGACAGCCAACATGCATAACATAGCAATACATAAATTTCCATTATGGAATATGGCAATTGACAAACACAATATTCAAACAAAATATACATGTCAATACTAAATCATGGAGATTGTCTACTTCCTTACTAATATACAACTATGGTCTTGCCTAAAAAACACACATCCTCCAATGCACTTTCACCTTTTAACTGGAGTCATTGTCATTTAGCACCAACATATCCCCTTATAATAAGTTCCCTTGTTGTTAGTTGTGGAAATCTACTGCATATATAGTGCAGGAAAACATTAAACACATCCCCCATTAATTGTTCAGTGGATACACACTACAAGACAATTCAATAACAAGTAATAATCACTAATAATAACACTTTTCAGCCTATATAGAGTCCCTAGCATCACTCATTTCATCACCCACCAATTGTATTTATCCAATGTAGATTTAAGAAAAATATCATAATTAAGGAAAACTATCTATTTTAAACAGTCCCACAAATGAAAATATGATTCACTTGCGTGCTAGTTGTGTGCACATTAACCTGCCGCATGCATATATATAGTGCAGGGAAACATTAAACAATTCTACCTAATTTATTGGTTCAATGGATACTCACTACATCACAACCACCAGGTTAATGCTGTCTAATAATCACTATCAAACATTTTTCACCTTATGTGTATGTTACTAGCATCACTCATTAAATAAATATCTTAATGGATGTATCCACTGCAATCTATGAAAAATAATTTCATAAAAAAACCATATCTAACATCTAGTCCACAATTATTGTCCCCTTAAGTGTCGTAGTGGAAATTAATATGATGCATGCATATATGTAGTGTAGGAAACCAAAAAAATCATCTCCTGTTATGTTCAGTGGATACTAACATCAAGACATCACAACCACCAGCATATATACTATCTACTAATCAGTAATAATTAGCAATCAACCTTCATGCATGGTCCCTATACTCATTACTACAAGAATCTTAGGTATGCAACCAATGCAGATACATAATTAAGAAATCACTTAATTTTATGGAAATCCTTAGCCAACAACCAGCCCACAAAATAATCTATATATCTGTTAGTTGTGAAAATTAATATGCTACATATATATAGTGCAGGAAAACATGTAAATCATCTCCCATGTGGATAGAAAATTAGGATACAAACTCACATGACATCATAGCCAACAACATATATTCTCTAATAATCACTAACCATACAACTTTCAGCTTGGTATGCATGTCATCTTAGACTCATATCAACACTCATCTTAGGTATGTATCCACTGCAGATTGCCATATAAGAAATCACCAAATTTTCAAGAAAACTATGTCCACCAACTAGTCTTAACATGTCACATGCTGCACAAATTCTATAGATATAAATAAAAAATAAAAAATCACTCCACAAATCCACATAGCAACTATAAAAATAGACCAACATACTAGCTTATAAGGTTTTCAAATAATAAACATGCTGATGCATCCAAAATTGTCAGTTGCTAAGCTATATAATATCCTTACTAGTTGCCAACAAGCCACTGAACAAGTTTCTCGTCAAAAGTGGTCAAAATAAGCATTGGTAATGATGTAATGAATGATATGAAATGAATGACTTACGTAGTCCTAAGGGCTACATCAATCGATATGAAATGAATGACTTACGTAGTTGTGTTTTGCCAGATCGGCAATAAATCAACCTTTCTTCTGTGACCAATGCACCGCTTTATAAAAATGTATCAAATTTGTTCCTTAATCATCCTTTAGAATAAAAAAATAGTGCTGTTAGTTTTTCCAATCACATTCAAAAGAAACAATTTATAGATTTGTTTCTTAGATGAATGGAAGAAAGTACATCTTACCATTTCCTTCATAATCCTAACGAAAAGTTTTCAGCCACCTGTATGGTTGATCCATTGTTTCTCTCTATTCTTTGTATTCCTCTCTAACATCCTCTGAGATTTCATGAATGCAAACACTAAACACATATTGACAATAGTAATAAGAAACAACATTCACTAGCGTGCAGAAGAATTATATCCTGATATGTTATATCAAATGGGGTATAACGTAATTTTCTCAGAGTGAGAGTTGCCTTGAAGCCTTCACTAGACCAAGTGGCACATAAGTGCTCCCAAACAGGCTTCCCCACCCAACTTGTCCCACCAGAAATTGTCGTTTCCTGGGTCTCATACTTCAGGTACTGCTTTCGTAGAAAATAGTGAAATGCATTGTATTTTCAAACAGCAGCATTCATCATGCACTCTCGGTGGGAACTTTGTGTCCAATCCAACACAAATAACCTATGAAAAAACAAGTTATAAATTGTTTGTTTCATAATGCATTAAATAGTGACATGCACAAAGTAGCTGAGGTCATGACCAAAATAGGTGTAATCTCTTACCCATACACGGTCCATCAACTATTCTTTCTCCTCTTTTGGTACAACTTTCTAGCTTGCATGTTGGATGTTTGAATGTAGTCAAACTATTGTGGTCACTCGACTAAAAATTATGTTGTAATTCTCGCATGAAGGACCTCTTTGTCCATTCTTGATAGTCAACGATATCTTACCAAATTTCTGTATGCATTTAAATAACGTATCTTTTGCTAGTCCCCGACCACGTTTTCGAGTGGGCTGATTTGTACCATCTGGGCCTACAATAGCATTATATCAATTAGACATTTATCAACCTCTTGGTTCAGTGAACAATGATTACGAAGAGGCATAAGGGTCAAAAATCATCTTACTTGCATCAGTTAAAGTCCCTGGTACCGCAATAGCTTCTCCCCTAGCCTCCTCCACAACCACATTTGGTGGTTGAGTTCAATCATTTGATGGTTGACTTTCTTCTGTGTCTTCTACATCACGCAGTCGTGGAGGCCCATGATGGGGCCTTGGGCCCCACCTACATGATGAAACATGACCACCGCGTCCACCTCTAACCCACCTCACCATTGTGTAAATTCTAAATGGAGTACTCTTACTAAATTGAACAAGACTTATTCACAATGCACGAGGCTAGTTATGATATGTATCAAACCAAACAAATTAAAATAAAAAATTGTAGCATTTTATATACAGCAAAATCTGCAGCATTTGTGATGTTTATCTGCTTGTTAACATTAGACATATGTCCACCAATCTATGATGAAAACGGCTAGCATAAAATGTTATTAACATGCACCTATATGGTTATTCAAACATTCACAACACAATGTACTTTAGGTTTTACTTTTCAGGATAGAAGTTTCTCACTTCACTACCCCATATGTGTAAATTCTAACATGTTCAGTCAATGCTCAAACACAAGTCCAGGCCATGTTATTGCCTCCATACATGTGTGATGTGGTAGAGCATGAATAAAAGAAGTTGTTTAAACTAATAAAAAAACCTAAAAAATTTTAGCAAATTTAAGTGAAATGAAGGGTCATATGCAACTGCACTAGCTTGCTAGCCAAGGCCTATGGTTAACTTGACAAACCATTTAATTAATTAATTATAGTTAGAAGAAAGCAACTAAGCACACCAAGACACTTCACACAATTGCATGCATTAGTTGCATGCAAGATCCATAGAAACAGTTCCATAAATTTTTGATAGATTGAGAAGGGACCTTGGTTGTAACTTTTCCAGCTTACCTACTACATGGACATTAGACTTAGCTCCAGATCTATAGTGCATTCGAAATGCTATTGTTGTTTAAAAGAGGCTTCAAACACAAGTTCTTAGATCATATTCAACCCTACATGGGTGTGTGAGTATGTAGAACTGAAAAAATATCAAGAAACCAACATAATTTTGACAATCCAGATTGGTCTAACTACACCAGCCTGTTA
The DNA here is from genome assembly GCA_036559045.1 of Platycarya longipes. Lineage (NCBI taxonomy): Eukaryota > Viridiplantae > Streptophyta > Magnoliopsida > Fagales > Juglandaceae > Platycarya > Platycarya longipes. Next base: position 8,972,699 of record CM071799.1, on the reverse strand, counting down.
GCCAAGCCCACTTGTCATTTAGCCAGGCCATTCCCAAAAAAAAAAAAGAACGCAAAACAGGCACAAGTCACAACTGGCAGATATGGATGCAATAACATGGATGGGTATCTCTCTTAGTTGAAGAAAGGAAACAAAAAAGCCAAAACTTTTCAGCCAAAACACACAAATGAGAGTAGAACAAGTCAAACAATAACAACATACACATATGTTCACAATGTCATACATTCACAGCACAATGCACTTCCACTTTTATATTTCAGACTAGTCCATATTTGCAAATTCAAATGTGTTCAGTCAATGCTCAAAACTCTAGTTTGATGAGAAAAAATTTAAATAATAATACTTACCTGTGTCCCTCTATAGAACAAAAACAAAAAAACTATTTCACACAAACTAATTAACCCAACTAGAATAGACTTAGCTGAGCATAATGACTAATCAGCCAGGCCATTCCATATAAACTAAATAAATCATGAGAGTGCAACTAAGACAAAGACATGCATGACCATCTCTAATAGAAAAAAAAAAAGAAACAAAAAAGCCAGAGTTTTTTAGAGAAAACAGAGTTAGAGTAGAACAAGTATCACAATAACAACATGCACATAGCTGAAAAGTTCCACTTTTCAACCAGACTACCCATATTTACAAATCCAGCAAAATAGTTTAGCAATGCTCAATTAAAACATAAGTTTGAGGGGAAAAAATTTAAATAATAATACTTACATGTGTCCCTCTGTAGAACAAAAACAAAAAAAAAAGTATATCACACAAACTAATTAACCCAACTAGAATAGACTGTTAGCTTAACTGAATGACTAATCGACTAGGCCATTCCATATAAAATAAATAAATCACGAGAGCATAGCTAATATAGAGAGATGCATGACCATCTCTAATAGGAAAAAAGAAACAAAAAAGCCAAAGCTTTTTAGAGAAAACAGAGTTATAGTAAAATAGGTATCACAATAACAATTTGATGATATAGCTGAAAAGTTCCACTTTTCAATTTCAAATTAACCCATATTTGCAAATCTAGCAAAATAATTTAGTTAATGCTCAGTTAAAACATAAGTTTGAGGGGAAAAAATTTAAACCCTACCTACATGTGTGATGTGTGATGTGTGATTATGTGAAGAAAAAAAAACTTGACACTTAATAGGCACAAATTCAGAAACCCAAGATAGCACGCAATAGAGAGACAAGTCAAACATGCATTACCATCTCTGTTAAGCAAATGGAAAAAAAAAAACAAAAAACAAAAACACCATTCTGCAGACAGAGAAACCAGAGTGAGAGTAGAAAATGTAAGATAGATGAGAGAGAAAGAGAGAGAGGGGAGGGAGGGAGGGAGAGAGGGAGAGAGAGGGTGAGGGCAGATAGTATATCACCTTGCTGGATGGTGAGGGCAGATACTTGCAACTCAAGCAACCCATTGAGGCGTTGATAGCTTGCTGGAGTTTCTTCCACCTTGCTAAGTATCTTCTTTGAGTGAGCAAAGTGGCCCTAGTAACTCTCTTCTTTTCCAGAATTATATGAGTGACTCCCTTTTGTTTTCAACCTTATATGGGGGTACAGGTAGTCTACTTGTTGGCAGACAAATGACATATTTTTTGCTTGATAATTAATCCCGCCTCTTTTGGGTGTTTTTCCCACCCATGGCTATCCACTTATCCAAATGTTTTTATTTCATTTTCTTCACACTTATAAACATCCCATTTTTTTATAATTGCATGCTTTGCCCCTCATTTTGTATATATCATTGACATATGTTAACACTTGTCAATTTTTTTTTATAGGTGTACCATAATTTTAATAAAATGTTATTGAATTATCATATATATGACATATTAGTAACTGCCTAGGTTGGTTATCAAGAAAAAAAATGAAGTTTCCCAAATTTATTTTTCTGGGAGAATAAATTAGACAGTCTTGGTTCACATGGAGCCAACGCCACTATCATGTGGAGAATGAATTATATTTGCAAATTATTATTAGAAACAGGTGGATATGATAAGCAAGGGGTTTTAGCAATTAGGAGGCAATACTCCCCTTTTGAACCGACAAATGCATGTATAATTTTCAGATTATCTTCAACTCATTATGCTTCATTATATAAATTTAGCACTCTATTTTATCCATCTAAATCCCCCCCCCCTTCCCATGGCCTGTAACATCAGCATTATCATTCAAAATATCATATACATTTTTACAATGTTTGACTGGTGGATATTGCATGCACTTGCAGTCAAATTGCACTACAAATTTGACTTGCAATCAGTGGGACTTTCTAAATTGGATTTAGCTGTATTAAACCTTTAAATAGGTGTAATCCTATCTAGTAAGCATTATATAATTAGTTCACATTGAGCAAAATTCCATTAACTTGGATTGAATTTATTTGCTTGATAATAATTCAAATTGACCCTATTGGTTTGGAAGTTGAAGACAACATCATGATAAGCACTCTTGCTAAAAATCTTCTATGCAATCAGCTGGGGTTTTTAGTTTCAATTAATTTGTATTAAGCAAATAAATGTATATGCAATCCTATCAAGTAATCATTATATATTTAGTCCACAATTCCAAATAGCTCATTTATTTGGATTAAATTTATTTGCTTGATAATAAATTGACATGCCCCAGCAATATTGATTTTATATTGAAGACAACAATATCAAGCTAAACACCCTTGCTATACATCTTATATGCAATCAACCGGGGCCTTGGAAGAGGATATAACCATGTATACCTAGAATAGTCATCAACAAGGATTACATGATATTTGCTTCCATTAATGGACTGAATGGGTAAATACCAGACATCACTATGGATTAACTCAAGGGGATTGGAAGTAACTCGAGTGGAATCAGAGAAAGGTAAACAAATTGCTTTGCCCAATTGGCAAGCATTGCAAGCATTTTTATTGATAGCTTTATTTGACAATGTGAGAGAATGATTCTTAATAACAGAACTTACAATTTTATTAGAACAATGACCTAGCCTAAAGTGCCAACCCGAGAGGTTGGTCTTTAATCCTAAGAAAGCAGTAAAGGAAGCTGGATTAGGACAAGGATCTCGGGCAACTTAATTTTTTCTTGGGAATTCAAGTTTCTCGCAGCTCCAATGGTCTGCACCTTACTCAATCTAAATATGTCTATGACCTATTACATAGAGCTCGAATGCTTGGCACCAAACCATCTAAATCTTTGGTAGCACTTGGTTCAAAATTATCCAAATTTGAGGGAGATGCACTAACAGACCCTACTGAATATAGACACATAGTTGGTGCATTACAAAATTGCACTTTAACTAGACCAGACATTGCATTCTCAATAAACCAACTCTGTCAACACATGCATGCTCCTACTTCCACTCACTGGATTGCAGCAAAACGAGTGCTAAGATATCTGAAAAATACTATTGATCATGGCCTATTCTACACCAAAGGAGATTTACATCTAACTGCCTACTGTGACTCAGATTGGGCAGGCAACCGGATGACAGACGATCCACTTTAGGTTTTGGCATTTTTCTTGGTGATTGCCTTGTGTCCTGGAGTGCAAAGAAACAATCTGTGGTCTCAAGGTCAAGCTGTGAGGTAGAATATAGGGCTTTAGCCATCACTACAATAGAGCTCTATTGGTTGAGGATGTTATTCCAGAACCTTGGTATTCCAATCACTAATGCACCTTTAATCTGGTGCGATAATGCTGGTGCTCTAGCCTTAGCCTTTAATCATGTGTTTCACGTTAGAACAAAACATATTGAAGTTGATTATCATTTTATTAGAGAGAAGGTACTTAATGGTGATGTTCAGCTCCATTCCATCTCGACAAAGGATCAAATTGTAGACATATTTACAAAGGGACTGACTTTAGTTCAATTTGGTGCATTAAAATCCAAGCTTCATGTGTATTCCTTCCCCATGAGCTTGCAAGGGGCTATTAGAGATACTCTTAAGATTGCCCAACCCGAAGATCAACCTCCTAAAGATCAGCAACTGACTTTATCTCCTAAAGATCAGCAACTGACTTGATGCAGTTCAGCAATAGAGCAGTTCAGCAATAGACTTGGTTCAAATATGTTGTTACGTCCATCTATCATGTGTTTAATGTAATCCTATCTTCATTTAAATTGTAATTCTTATCTTCTTTTGAATTTTGAATATTTTGTAATCTTTCACAAGCAACAAACAGATAGTTGCTATACGTTTGTACTCTATATATAGTTCATCAATAAATCTGGTTTGGTACGTTGCCAAAACTCATTTCTCTTTAAATTCTTTCAGCACCATCAATCCCCTTGGCAAATCTAGGTTAGTTGATGTTTCACTGTGATTGTGCCTTAATGAAACTATTGAAATATTATGATTTATGGTGAATGTTATGCATGGTATTTCATTTTTAAGCTATCGTTACTCAAATCAATCATGCAATTGGAGCTTGTGGACTTGTAAGCCAAGAATGCAAGGTTGTGGTCATGCAATATGGGAAGACCATACTAGATTTGCTGGTAGCTGACGTATAGATATCTTTTTTTGATTTTTTTGAGTATTTTGTTTCATGTCATCATTTTCCATTCTAGAATGGAATTTATGGGTAAAATATGATGCTATTATTCGATTCCTTCCAAATGAATTGGCTTCTGCTTATACTGGTGGCTTTTAAAGGCACGAAAAGAAAAAATCTACTCCCAGATGGGTTTTATGTTTGCTAGGACCCATAGTGTTAGGTAAGGTTGCTATATTCTCCAATGATTCAATTTAGGCATTAATTGCCTTTCATGTCAGTTATGCTATGCAAACACAACGCATCATATAGATAGCTAGATAAAAGGACTCATATATAAATATATATATATATATACACATATAATATATACATATATGAGTGATGTTCATATACAAGAGCAATGCCTAGGAGTGATGTTCATTCATGAAAATGCTTAAGATGCATTGGTAGTTGGTTTGTAATTGTAATAGCATTATAGGTCGGCTTGCAAGAATCCATATTTGGATTAAAACCTGCAAGACAGAAACTCACTGTGGAGAACACTGAAATTTCTGAGCTGATTAGTATGATAGTATTGGACTTAAGGGAATTAACTTGTAAAGAACATGGTGAAGATTTGAATGGACTACTACTTATAAAAGAAAAAAAAAACCACCTTTAGATCCCTTCATTTCTCTTGCATTCACAATATGAATTACCTAGTGAAGCTGGTGCGAAATGAAAACAACCTAATGTGGCTAGTTTGTATTATATTCTTTTGTATTATTTACTGACCGTCTTAAAAACTTTTTCTTCCTATATATAGCAATTGAAGTCGTAAAATTTGTGTTGTCACCATGTTTCAGCAAACGTACATTAATATACTTGTTAATGTTTCTTGTGTGGAGAATAATATGTCCAGCTATTTGACCAAGCACTTGTTGAAGTTTAATCTAAATTTTGAAAATAACCTTTCTGTTTTATGACAATTTCATCAATATAGTACCTCCTACTAAAATGAAAATTTCTAACATTCAAGGATGCCTATTTTTTTTTTTTTTTGATGAAAAAATAAAAGCACATGTGCCAAGCGGCCGACTAGCAGCACCCAATTCCGAGGTAAATCCGAGCACTTATTTATTTTTTAATTTTAACATTCATAATATTATCAAATCAAATTAAACATTCATAAAAAAGGATGCCTTTGTTCTTGTTGGAACAAAGCCCGCTCCATGAGGGCATGAACAAACAGTGAACTATGAGTGTCATGGGACCCCAAGTTGATAGCTATAGCCTATCTTAATTGATTAAATTAGTTAAGCAATTTACAAAGGGACAGACAACTCAACCATCCTTCTTTACAATTGATTAATATAATCACACATACAAGACTAAAGGATGGGAAAACTCTTAAAATCTCTTGCAAATTTGGTTAAATGAATGCAACTACACATTAAGAACCATGAACAAACATGTACTAATATTCTACACAATACTCAATATGGCTTTTGCACAAGACAAAACCCACAAAGACAGCTCTCTTTTTGAATACAAGTTTGCCTAATCAACTCATAAAATGGAGCAACACTGCAGTAAAAGATTATCAAATGACAACCATATACCTGATCAGGTTATGGTGATGTTAAACACTGTTCCATTTCCAGCATCTCAATCAATAGCATAAATTTAACAACAAAAGGAAAGACGAAATTAAACGCATTTAATAATGAAAGTAAAAATGTATTCGGTATAAATTTAACTAACTTGCAGGTTTAGAAACTCGTGTGTAGATCAGATCCTACTTGCATTTTTTCCAGATAAAGTTGACCTAATTATGCTACCAAGAGAGCTAAGAAAAAGCCAACCAATAGAACAAACAACCTAATTTTAAATTTTTAACTACCACCAAGTAATAGTGTGTGACAGGGTGATTGTGAAGATGAAACAAGAGTTGATGGATTGAAAAAGACTGTTGCAAGGTGGTAGTGCCAAGAACACTTTGTCAAGCTTGCCAACATGTTTCCCAGCTTTTCTTTGCATGCAATCACTATGCCAACAATAGACTTAAAGAAATTAAAAAAAGATTTTATTTTGTTTGCAAGATTATATTACTTTCCCTTTACAAAAATGAGGTTTGAGTAATAGAAGGCTTCGTTCTTCCAAGCAAGCTTTATTGGATAATTGGTTTGGGAGTGTAAGAAGGAACAATATTATCATCCTAGTTGGCAGGCGGGAGACTAAAGAATGGTGTGGGGATGGGACCATGGTGCTTGTTGAGAAATGGCTTGAATTATGGTCTTCCCTGTATTCTCGCTCAAGCAAGACACTTCCCACTCGAGCTCGACTCAACTAGAGAGTTCGCTTGACTCTCGCTCGACGTCCAGTTCGAGCGAGATTCAGGCAGAGATTTCGCGAGACCCTCGCTTAACATCCAGCTCGAGCGGGTCTGACCTAGAAGTGTTTGCTCGAGCGAAAGTTACTCTCGCTCGAGCGAGATTGCATTAATATAACTATCGCAGGCTTCATTTCATGCGAATGCCAAACGAAGAACACACACTCTGTTTTCGCCCCTGACGAACAGAGCACATGTCCAGCCTTGGTTCTTCTTCATTTCTTCTTCATCTCTTGAGTGATTGAGTGTAAACACGTGAGGATTGAGTGTATACACGTGAGATGAGTGATTTCTCTTGTAAAAATTTGTTGATTCTCTCTATGTACTCCATTTGTTTATAGTGAAGCTTTGAGACCAACTTTACAGTGGATGTAAGCTCAGTTGAGCTAAACTACTTAAATCTTGTGTTGTTTGATTATTTTTCTTCTCTTTGTTGCTACCGCTGCATTTGATTCTTCATATCTGTTGTTTGTTTTATTGGTTTATTCCCAACAAACTGGTATCAAAGCTTTGACTCTGTAATGATCAAAAGGGATGGCCACAACAAGATTTGAAGTAAAGAATTTTGACGGTCATAACAGTTTCAGTTTGTGGCGCTTGAAGATGAAGGCTTTGTTGCATCAGCAGGGGTTGTTCAAAGTTCTAGAAGAAAGGACTGCTAGTTCTCCTATACCATCTAAAGACAATGAAGAGAAGGTACACAGCACTATCCTATTATCATTATCTAATGAAGTTTTAAGAGAGGTAGCAGAGGAAGAGACCGCTGATGGTCTCTAGAACAAGCTTGAGAGCTTGTACAATAAGAAATCTCTCACTAACTGGTTGTATTTGAAACAATGGTTATACACTCTCAAAATGAGTGAAGTTCTTTGATTTCTAAACACTTAGATGAGTTTAACAAGATTGTTATGGATCTTAGAAATGTTGACATTAAGCTTTATGATGAAGATCAGACTTTAATTGTGTTGTGTTTATTACCTATATCATATGAGAATTTTGTGAATTTCATGCTATATGGAAGAGATACCATTTTCTTAGCAGATGTGAAGTTAGCTTTGAACTCTAAGGGGTTAAGGAGTAGGTACAGTGATAAGGGTAGTGAAAGTCAAGCCAGTGGTTTAATTGTCAAAAATTCCTCCAACCGAGGAAGATCTAGTGAAAAGGGTTTAGAGAAGAGCTGAGATAAGTCTCGCGGAAGGTCAAAGTCGAAGTCCAACAAGAAAAACGTCAAGTGTCATTACTGCCTGAAGTTTGGACATTACAAGAGTGAGTGTACTAAGCCATCATTGTTGCTGCAGTGATCTACAAGTTCCTCTAATGCCATCATTGTTGCTGATGAATCTGATGGCTCTGAAATTGTCCTGGCAATTACTGACTCCAGTAGTCGGTTTAGTGACAAGTGGGTCATGGACTCAGTTTGCACTTTTCACATGTGTCCCAAGAGGGATTGGTTCATGACTTATGAACTAGTCAACAGTGGTTCTGTGTTATTGGGAAATGACATGGCTTGTAAAATTGTAGGATTTGGCTCTGTAAAGATAAAGATGTTTGATGGGATTGTTAGGACATTGTCTAATGTCCAGCACATTCTAGACTTGAAGAAGAATCTTATTACCATGGGGGCTCTTGATTCTTTGGGTTACAGGTACACAGGTGAAGGTGGAGTACTGAAGGTCAACAAAGGCTCCATGATTGTTATGAAAGGAGATAAGACAGATGGTTTTTATTTCCTAAAGGGCTGTACAGTCAGCGGTGAAGCTGCAGTGTCTGTATCTGATGATCAAGATTCAGATGTCACTCGTTTATGGCATATGAGACTGGGTCATATGAGTGAAAAGAGGATGTCTATCCTTAGTAAGCAAGGGTTGTTAGAAGGCAAGAATACAGGTAAACTTAACTTGTGTGAGCATTGTGTGTTTGGAAACAGTGTAGGGTCCAGTTTGCTACAGGGATCTACAGGACTACAGGTACAGTGGATTACATTCATTCCGAACTTTGGGATCCATCCTCAGTTCCATCGAAAGGTGGAACAAACTACTTGCTTACTTTCATTGATGATTATTCACGGAAGGTGTGGGTTTATTTTCTAAAACAAAAAACTGATGTCTTCAAAAATTTTAAGCAGTGGAAAGTTCTGATTGAGAACCAGACAGGCAAGAAGATTAAGCTGCTTTGGACTAACAATGAAATGGAATTTTGCGGAGGCAACTTGGATGAGTTCTGCAAAAATGAATGGATTGTCAGACATCGTACAGTTAGACATACTCCACAACAAAATGGAATAGTTGAACGGATGAACCGAACCTTGCTAGAGAGAGCACGCGGTGTGCTCTCAAATGCCGGCTTGTCTAAGGACTTTTGAGCGGAAGCAGTCAACACAGCCTGCTTATTGGTCAACCGCTCTCCATCTACGCCTATTGGTTTGAAGACACCTAATCAGGTATGGTCTGATGCACCTAGTGATTATTCAAATTTGAAAATTTTCGATTGTCTTGCTTACTTTCATGTTAATGATGGTAATATAGAACCAAGGGTAAAGAAATGCATATTTATGGGATATGCTACTGGGGTGAAGGGATATAGGTTGTGGTGTACTAATCCCAAATCACCCAAATTTGTGATTAGCAGAGATATTATTTTTGATGAAAAATCTATACTTAACCCGAGAAAGGAACTTATTGTGTCTATAGGTGAGAAGGTGGAGTTATAGGGATCAAGCTCCACAGAGAATGCCACATAACTCTCAGGATCATGCTATAGCTGAAGAGCATGATTCTGATTCTGATACTGAAGTACCAGTTGAGTAGCAGTACAATATAGCTACTGGTAGATAGAGGAGGCATATCAGACCACCTCAGAAATATGCTCAAGCAAACATGGTAATGTATGCACTTGCTACAACAGAAGCAATTGTTGGGCAGGAGCCTTCCAGTTACTCAGAGGCTGTTAAGAGTACCGAGTCTGCGTAGTTGTGTTAAGTTATGAAGAGATTGAGTTTCTTCACAAGAACCAAACATGGGATTTGATTAAGTTACCAGCGAAGACGAAGGTTGTTTGCTGCAAATGGATCTTCAAGAGAAGAAATGGAATCTAGTCTGAGACAAATGCTAGATACAAGGCACCCCTAGTTGCTAAGGGCTATGGTCAGAGAGAGGGGATTGACTTCAATGAAGTGTTCTCCCCAGTTGTAAAACACAGTTCAATCAGAGTTTTACTTGCCATCACGACTTTATATGACTTGGAGCTACAGCAGCTTGATGTGAAGACAGCGTTTCTACATGGCGAGCTTGATGAGACTATCTATATGCATCAGCTAGAGGGATTCATTGTTGAAGGCAAAGAGGACCGAGTGTACAGATTGAAGAAGTCTTTGTATGGTTTGAAGCAGTTACCTAGGCAATGGTATAAACATTTTGATTTATTTGTGATTGATTATGGTTATTTGAGGAGTAGCTATGATTGTTGTGTTTATCATAAACAATTGCTTGATAAGTCCTTAATTCACTTATTGATTTATGTTGATGACATGCTTGTAGCTGCTAAAATCATGGTTAATGTTGATTTGATGAAAACTCAACTTAGAAATGAGTTTGAGATGAAAGACTTAGGTGCTGCTAGGAAGATTTTGGGAATGAAAATTCATAGAGCTAGGAAAGCTAGGAAGTTGTACTTGTCTTAGAGAAAGTACATTGAGAAGGTTTTTGACAAGTTTGGATGTCTACTTCCAAACCTATAAGTACGTCATTGGCGTTGCATTTCAGGCTTTCAGCTTCTCTATCTCCCCAAACAGATGAGGAGGAACAGTCCATGGCAAGAGTTCCTTACTCTAGTGCAGTTGGCAGTATTATGTATGCCATGGTTTGTACCCGTCCAGATATTTTACAGGCAGTGAGCGTTGTTAGTAGTTACATGGCTAAACCTAGTTGAGCTCACTAGTAGGCAGTGAACTGAATTCTGAGGTACTTGAAGGGAACCTCGCATGTTGGCTTAATATTTGATAGAGATGTTCATCTTAGTTCTAATGTTGTTGGATTTGTTGATTCTGATTTTGCTGGAGATTTAGATAAAAGAAAATCATTGACAAGTTATGTGTTCAGTTTATACGGTTCTGCTATTAGTTGGAAAATAACACTTCAATCAGCTATTGCTTTATCAACTATGGAGGCAGAATACATGGCAGCAGCTGAGGCTGTCAAGGAAGTCATTTGGGTAAAGGGCCTGATAAGTGACTTGGGTCTTCAGCAAAAGGGGATGACAGTATTTTGTGACAATCAGCGTGCAATACATTTGACCAAAAATCAAATGTAACATGAGAGAACAAAGCACATTGATGTCAGGTATCATTTCCTCAGAGAAGTAGTTGCAGATGATACTGTGGGCATTCAAACGAATGCTACTACAGAGAATCTAGCAGACATGATGACAAAGCCAGTTCCAGTACACAAGTTCAAACTTTGTTTGGACTTGGTTGGTGTTCGAGGTATCCATATCCCTTAGGGGATTTTTTGGAGGGGGTTGGTTTCTTTTGTTAACAAATGCTTTATTTCTATGAGGCTTATGACAATTCAAGCCAAGGTGGAGATTTGTTGAGAAATGACTTGAATTATGGTCTTTCCTGTATTCTTGCTCGAGCAAGATTCAACCCGAGAGTTCGTTTGACTTTCGCTCGACGTCTAACTCTAGCAAGATCCAAACAGAGATTTTGCGAGACTCTCGCTCGACATCCAACTTGAGCAAGTCTGACCTAGAAGTGTTCACTCGAGTGAAAGTTACTCTCGCTCAAACGAGATCACATTAATATAAATATCGCGGGCTTCATTTCATGCAAATGCCAGACGAAGAACACACACTCTGTGATTCAGCGTAAACACGTGAGGATTAAGTGTATACACGTGAGGTGAGTGATTTCTCTTGTAAGAATATGTTGATTCTCTCTCTATGTACTCCATTTATTTATAGTGAAACTTTGAGACCAACCCTATAGTGGATGTAAGCTCAGTTAAGCTGAACCACTTACATCTTGTGTTGTTTGATTGTTTTTCTTCTCTTTGTTGCTACCGCTGCATTTGATTCTTCATATCTGTCGTTTGTTTTATTGGTTTATTCCCAACAGTGCTCTACTTAACTTGTAGGCACTTATGGAGTGGGATATGGAAGAATAATAGTAGAGGATCGGGGATTCCTTGAAGAGATCGGAGAGGAGACACATGACTCCAGTAAGATTTTTCGCGATGTATTGTGTGGGGGAGGTTTTGGTAGAATGCATATTTTCTAGATTCTCAGGAGAAAGAAGATAAGGAAGCAATGGTTGTTGAAAATATGAGGATATTGGTAGGTATTTCTACTGCATTCCAATATCTTGTAGGGTAGGTCAAGCTTATATTTGTAGCCATTAGTTTCTTGATTTGATGCATGCTTCCAATATTTGTGGTCCTATGAGGTAAGGATGTCAAGCCTGTCATCAAGAACGATGAGGTTAGATTAATGTGATGGCTCTGAAATTGTCCTGGCAAAAACTATTCTTGTAGTGTACAGTTTCATTAGCCATCCTTTTCTAAATTTTCCTTTCTCCTATGGATCATATTGAATGGTCTTATTTGTCTGATGAAACTTTAGAAATTTGTTCTTTTGAGGGTTTTAGATAGCGTTATTAAACATGTACTCTAGCTAGTGCACGGTTAGAATGAAATACCTCTTTTGGGCACCAGTTTATCTTATGGACCTAATAAATATGGTCCAATATCAGATTGTTAAAGCTTGATGTGCGCCTCGGGATTTCTTCAAAATTACTTGATGGAAAATTAGGCTTAATTTGTTTTACATATGAGATGAAATAAGATAAAATACAAGTTAAAAAAAGAATAAAATATTGTTGTGATATATTTTTTTAATATTAGTTTTGTTTTAGGATTTGAAAAAGTTGAATTGTTTATTTTGTTTTATATAGAAATTTGAAAAAGTGTAATGATGAGTTTGAGATGAAATGAGATAGTTTGTAAAAACAAACCAGGCCTAAATTTCACCACTTGCATATTGTGAGGTCAAACCAAATATATGGTATTTACGTCAGATTCTTCTCTTATTCTTATGCGGGTGTGCCAAGTGCAAAACCTTAGTATCTAAAATTAAGTCATTAAAGCTAGACCAAGCATTTGACAAGTTATGCGTATAAGTATATAAGTTTAGTTTATCAATGTTTCAAGTTTGTCAAACCAAAAAAGTAGCTCAATAGTTTGGCGTTCATGTCAAGTTTCTTAATGAATAGTAGTTGATCAGTATTCTCAAAATACTCTTTCCATTTCCAAACCTGACTTCAACCATGTATTAATTAAAATCAGTAGTTTTGATTCCTTAGCTTTGTTGTGCAAAACACATACACATCAACTGTTAATGTCATATTCTGCAACCTAAGTTACTCGGCAATGATCTAGACAATTCGGGCCAATAAAAGAATTGAAGAGGTTGGAGGGGTCGTGGTGTGTGACCAGTCCGATGGTAAGTCAGGCGAGTTGGGGGAGATAAAAATGCAAGTGAGTTTGAGGGATTGAGAACTTAACTTGAATAACGAGGAGCTTCTCACTATTCTATTGGTGCGAACTTGCACCTTGTCTGTTCCCAAAGGAGGAGTGTGTGTTCTGCTCGTCCTTCTGGCCATCATTCACTTTGTGTGTTTAGGCGAGTAGCCATGCCAAGGATAGGGTCGGTGGCAAGTTGTCCCCTCTGAGCTGTGTCAGTTCCTACTTTATGTAGACGCATGCTTGAGATTCCTAACCTGCATTTAATGCGGTGCGGTGCAAGACACATTTCAATTTGCCTGCATTTAATGTGTTATGGCCTTGGCAGGTTTTAGCATTTCATACGGTGAGGGGCGTAGTGTGTTGCTTCCCGACCCAGCATGTTTGTCATTCAATGCAGTGGACGTGAGTTGTATCTTCCTACACGACTCAACACTTCTCTGCAGTGTTGTGTCAGGTTTCACCTTCTTCCCATGGCCTGAGTCACATAGTGGGCTATTGGGCTAGACATCTATCATATAGCCGGCTCGTCCTCTCGTGAGTTGAGCCAGTTCAAGTCTCGCCATGGGCCTAAGGCCCAATCCATCCCGAATGGGCCTTTCCTCACACCAACAATGGCAAACAAAACTAAAAAACAAGTATGATCAAGTACACGTCACACAATATACGTGGTTCGGCAAATTACTTACGTCCACAGAACTGAAAAAATCTTATTAAGCAAAGTAGATTACAATTACTCAATCTCAACTCACTCTCTCTAGAGTTTTTTGTTATTTCACACAATATGCACTCACTTGACAATTGTTCCCTTTCAAAAATATGTTAAAAGTCATATAAAATAAGTCAAATATAATATATTTATAGCAAAATGGTGCTAGAAAACCTAACTCCAAAATTCTTGTGATATAGCCTGAGCGAAATGTCAAGCAAGTATCGAGCGAACTTCCTGTTTGAATTTCGCTCAAGCGGGATGCCGAGTGAACTTTGCTCGAGCAAACATTTGGTTTCTTGATTTTCAGCTCTCAGCCCAATCTCCATGAGATGCAACCCTACAAGCTCTCTTTATAGACTTGGGTCGGTGCATATTGGGCCCTAAGGTTTTCTCCTTTTCCTGTTCACCATTGCCAAGGGAATTTGAAGGTGAGGAACACTCCATCAACCATAATTTTAACCTTGCTCCTTTTGCATATAGTGAATTGAGAGCATTGGTTGTTGGATGGATAACATGGACAACCTTTTGCAGGTCCTTCAACCTTGGATTCAGAGGAGGAAAATAGATTATGTGAAGCACAAGCGTGTTATATTAGGACTTCTAAGGTATCTAAGAGACCAGGCAGTGGGAAGGCTGCTCAAGGATAATGTTGAGCCTGATGAGGAAAGCATTAAAAATTTCGTTCTTTTTTTTTTTAATCTTGATTTTGTTAAAGTTTGTAACAGTTTTTTTTCCCATTACAAAGTTTTTCTTGGTATTTGCTTAATTCTGTTCAATATCATGATAGGTTATTTCTGTAGTAGACACAAATGGCGATGGAGAATTTCATATAGTCAATTAAAAGAATTGGTTGTTGGAATTCAGTTTGAAGAGATTGACCTGAATGGGGATGGTACTGTTGAGAAATTAATGAGAGATTTTGATACACCCCAAGATGGTCAGATTGACAAGACAGAGTTTGTCAAGTGCATTTCTAAAGGCTGAAGAGGGCGACACATTTCCCCTCTGGTGATCCTCGTTCTCACACACTTAGGTTTTTAAATGATTTTCACAAGGTAATTAAGTTGAGTTGTATTGTGTTCAATCATGATTTTCATATCAAACAAGATGCTTGACTTCTTTGGAAACTCATTTATTATATATAGGACACAGTTAGAGAGCATGATTTATTGTACGTGGGTGATGAAAGTAATGAAGTATTGGAGGATGCTGGGGTTTCAAAGTGGACAATTATCAAAGCAGTGCAATTGCATGTTGTTGGTGGGAACTCTATTTGCTGACCCCTTGGTAGATACTGATGATAACTTTGTTGATAACTCCGTACCCATTTCCCTCTCTGGACAGCTCTTGTAGCTTTGCTACTTTACCCATTCTCCCTTGCCCTGATCTATGTTCTCGACTATGTTTTGGGTTGGCCATGGATTCACAAATGAATTCCATTTCTTGAATATTCAAACTAACAAGCCCTAAATATAAACATCCAAGCGAGCCCTAATTAAAGGAATTACAAAATGTCCCAAATCATGTTCAAGCGAGCCCTAAATAAAATCAAAATGATTAGACTTGATACAAATCATTTCAGTTCGATCTAATTTTAAGTTGAATTTAATATTCAAATACATAATTATTCTCAAATTATTAAATTCATCTCAACTCAAAATCTCTTTATATGTGCGATTTATAATCTTTTTTAACTTAATATTTCTTTATACACGGAATTCATAATTTTTTCAATTGTTTTATAAATACATATAAAATCATTTTAATATCTAACTATATCTAAACTCATTTTAAATAATTCTCACAAAATTTATTCTATAATCTCAAATCACTATTATTCACAAAAAATTAAACTCATGATAGATAAAGAGTTGAATACTGATAGATAAAGAGTTGAATAAAAATATTAGAACGAAGATGTTTTATTGAGTTTTGAAAAATGATAGATAAAAATTTGAATAAGAATATTATATAGTTAAATAAAAATATTATAAGAATTGTAATCATTAGATAATGAAATAAAATCTTGAGCATATGCATTTACACTAGAAGGAGGCCACGTCATAGGTGCATGGTTGCAATAATAGCTTTGGTTTGAGGAGGGCTCCATCCGAAACTTTAGTACAGATGACGATGATGTACCACTGATCGGACATTCGCCTACAATCTTCATACACAAAAGTCCTCTTCAAATCCAAAACTAAAAGGAGTACTAGTAGCAGAAACAAAATGGAGTAATGAGGCCGGCTTCATATATATTGAAGGTTTAATATATATTGAAGTTTAAAGTAAAATTTAAAAAAATTTATTTATAATTATATATAATATAATAAAGTATAAATTATTATATAAAATAAAATGAAATTTTTTTAAAATTTTTAAATTTTTTTTTTGAGTTTATATTTAATATAATAATTTATATAAAATGAGGCCTTTAAGCAAATTTTGTACCCTCAATTTAGTATGATCTTAAAAAAGTTATCTACAAATATAATAATTTATTGTATTAAATATTAAATTTAGTATTATGAGACATTGCAAACAATGAGATATGTAAAAATTATTTAAATCTCATTTAATGAGATGGTTTTTTTTTATCTTTTTCAAAAAATTTAATTAAAATGAAAAATATCTAATAATCACTTTTATTTTTGGAAGACTTATATAGGGTGGAGCCTAATATAATAAAGTATAAATTATTATATAAAATAAAATGAAATGAAATTTAAATATAAAAATAATTTTTTTGAGTTTATATTTAATAAAATAATTTATAAAAAATGAGTCTTTTATGCAAATTTTGTGTCCTCAATTTAGTATGATCTTAAAAAAGTTATTTACAAATATAAATAATTCATTATATTAAATATTAAATTTAGTATTATAAAACCTTGCACACAATGAGATATGTAAAAATTATTTAAATCTCATTTAATGAGATGGGTTTTTATCTTTTTCAAAAAATTTAATTAAAAAGAAAAATACCTAATAATCACTTTTAATTTTTGAGGACTTATATAGGGTGGAGCGTTAGGCAACGGCTTACCACTAAGCCAGCCCCAGCCCCGGAGTAATAATACAATGATGAATGCACAACCCCCACCCCACCCCCCCACCCCAATGTCTGGTATTAGATTTTTTTAATTCAGATCTCTCCCTCTTTTTCTAATTAAGTCCTTGAGCCACATGCAGGAACATTGGGGTTTCATTGTCATGAAGAATTTTCTATTGCAAATTAGGACCCTGAAGTTCTCATGTGCAGCTAGCGAGCCTTCATACTAATTCGCTCGGTTAATTTCCTGTGAATCTTGAGTCCTGATTCACATTATATCAACGAAGGCTATGTTCCAACAATGGAGGAATACACGTCTAATGCCATGGCGACGTCATTTTCACCAATATATCAATCTTTTATTTTAGTACGACGTTTAGATTGAATATTTATGACTGAATATTTATGATTGTAATTTTTTATATTTTTTTTTTATACATATTACAAAAAAATAAATATTTATGACTGATTGATGTAAGCGTGCCAAGCTACGTAGTTATATACACGAGTTATAACACTCTCATTGCATTGATCAAAATTTTTTTTTTCAAAAAGTATTAGTTTACATGTATATCAAAAAACATTTATCATATTTAATTAAAATTGAGAAAAAGAAAACAAGAGAAGAGAATAAAAATACTTTTTGTCTTCAAAAATAAATCGTAATCTTTCAAAAATGTTCAAATTTGAAAGGTTATTATTCATTTTTAAAGATAAAAAGTATTTTTATTTTCTTCTCTTTTTTTTTTTCCTCAATTTTAATCAAATATGATAAAAAAAATTTGATGTATGTAAATTTGTACTTTTAAAAAAAAAAATTTGACCAAAACAATAAGAGTACTCTAACTCATGTATGTAACTACGTAGTTAGGCATGCTTACATCCATCATGTATGATGAATAAAAAAATTATTTATTCGTCATTTATTGATTGGAAATATATGTCATTTTCATCAATACATCAATCTTTTATTTTAGTATGACGTATAGATTGAATATTTATGACTGTAATTTTTTATATTTTATTTTTATACATATTACAAAATATATAAATATTAATAATTGATTATTTATGACAAAAATAATTATTATTAGTTAATAAGATTATTTTTAATGAGATAGAACGTAAAGATTATTTATTATTAGTTATAAATATTATTATTAACTAATAATAATTTCCAATTATTATTAGTTAATAATTGGAAATTAAAACACGTAATGTATTATATTCATTTTTTTTCCCTTTGAGTTTACGTCAACTAGCAAAAAGTATTTTCCTCAAGGAGACAAGGACCATAATTATATTATGCTTCTTCACCCTTTTTTTTTTTTTTTTTTTGTTGCTTTGGCTCTTGTGGCGGCCGATCCCCATCTCATGTTTTTATCAATTTCTCTGTTTGGAATAAGATATTAAAAAAGAAGGGAAAATACATTTCACCCTCTAATTAATAGTTGTAATTTACATTTTGCACCCTAAACTATCATTAATTAATATTGACATGCATTTTGTATCGTTGGGCTATAAAAGATCTATAATGCACATTGTTGAGGACGTATTCCACAGTCCAGCCCTTTGAGGTCTGAGTCGACTTCTTCATGTAGATACTGAAATAGGAGGGGGGGTCGGGGTTCAAGATCGTTTTGATGACTAAGTCAGTTTTAAATAAATGATTAATAAGGTTATGTAATGAAATATCAGGAAATGTATGTTTTGACCTAATTTTGGATTGAGTGGGTTCTATTTATAGATATCTGCCTGCTCTCTCTAAGGATGGAGATGAAGAAGAGGGTGTCTTGTAGTGACACTATCCAGTCGTCACTGGGTGAATCATGGTCTGGCCGTTTCTGTCCCATCCCTGATAACTTATCACTTCGATCAATGCTTGGTCAGACTGAATGATGGGCAGTAATCAATGTGGCACTCTTCCTATACAGTCCCACAATTAATGTGGCGTGCTTGAATCGACTTTGCATTAAATGAGGTGCTCTGTCAGATCGACAGAGGTTTTGTTATCATTAATACAAAGTCGGTCGCGGTATGGGAGGGGGAGATACGCTGTCTTCTTAGTTTGTATTTTTCTCTGACTTAGTGGGCGATCGGGATCGCTCCGGCCTCTCCTATTAGTATGGACGCTTGAGATTAGCCTTTCGCCTTATCTCTGTTCCTTCGATCGGGCATGGGCCTCGGTTGATCCAATCGGGTCGTGGGCTTTACCCTTCTTTCCTTTCGGGCTCAATCCCCTCAGGCCTAGCCCACTCGAGATTTCCCTTTTAGTACCTCACAAATCTTTATCGGAGGAACTCCAATGGGGATTCTAAAAAACTTCAAGGGATAGTGATTATCTTACTTTGCTCTTGTTCAGACTCAGTACTGAGCAGGTCAGCCCCTCAAGCCCGAGCGAGGGGATCTAGACAGACATATCCTAGGTTACAAATGCTTTACTTGACATTACTCTATCCAATTGGACTTCCGGAGACGATTCGACTTTCGAACCATAAATGCTGTCCGGCATTCGGGTCGTATCCCGAGTAATGGGCATTTAATACTTTTTGGTTAGAAACGCCTTGTCACCTCGACTTTTGAACCATTAATGCCGTCCGGCGTTCGGTTCGTATCCCGAGTAATGGGCATTTAATACTTTTTGGTTTGAAATGCCTTATCGCCTTGACTTCTTAACCATTAATGTCATCCTCGCGTGGTGCCATTAAATGGCAATTGGTTCATGACCTGCATGCGTAAGCCATTATTGCCTGGCCTATCATTACGGCGCACGATCATCGCTTCTAATTGGCTTATCCCGAGCACGCTCTCCTTATACCTACCTCATCATCTCTACTCCAATCTTGGTCTTCTTCTTTCTCGTTGCTTTCCAATTACGTCCCTACTTTTTTTTTTTTTTGTGAGCCCCTAAACTTCTGATTCCATGGCCTCCATTAATCCATGCCCTTTCTTCTCGGGCAATGGTTGGACTTCTTCCATGCAGACTTCCGATATCGATTCTTTGAGGATGAAGCACCAGATTCTATGGCGGCATACCCTTGAAGTGCCTGGGGATGGCGTTAGGGCTTGCGACCGCAAAGGGAGAGCTCAGAAAGTCGTTATCTTTTCGATAATGTTCTCAAAGGGTTTTTGTCTTCCCTTCATCTGTCCTGTTCGAGAAATCCTCCACATCCTAGGCTTGGCTCCCGCCCAGATCTTATCGAATGGATGGCGCATTCTGTTGGCCACCTGCGTGGCGTTTTAGATCGTTCCCTCTAGGAGGAATGATTCTTATCCCGATTTGACAACTCCGGAGTTTTTTTGGATGTATCTACTCCTTCGTCGGGATGGAAATATCGCGAGCTTCCAAATAAAGCCCAAGTGCCGATTGATTCGGATGGAAGAGAGGCACTCGAGTGCCAGAGATTACTACCAAAGGTTTTTCTTCGTATCGGGCAGGGATTGGGAATTTCCCGAGGGAGAGGGAGTGAATTCCCAATCCAAAAAGACTAGGGTTTTCTCCCTTCCCTAACGCACATGGAAATTGCCCTTGCCCCCTTGGAGACTGTAAGAGTAAAGGTCGTTCTTGCCTAGGGAGCAGAGGATCCTGATCAGCTATGGTTAGATGCTATCCTGACCGAAGAGAACATCGAAGAGCATCTAACTCGACCGAACCGGTCTTATGCCAAAGGTCAGAACATCGTCCAGATTCTCGAGAGCCTCCCCGTATGTCTCGCAAGCGTGCCCCTAATCACGACGCTTAAAAGGAGAGGCGGACAAAGAGTAGTTACGGTGAGGGGTCGTCGAGCCTAGGTGCCCAACAAAAGAAAAAGAAGGGGAAGGTTCTTCATGATGAGGATCCTGTTCATGCCTCCTCGTAGACTTCCTCGAACGAGCTCCGATTTTTGGAAGCCGAGTGGATCAGATCCAAGGCCAGGAGGATTGTCCTCGAGGCTTAGGCAGAAGCGACACAAGCGGCAGGGTTGGAGTCTTTGAATGGAGAGGACATTGATCAGGCCTTTATAGAGGCTTTAGAGCATGGCACTGATCTCTCATGGGTGCCATGCTATTTGAGCAAATCTTCCGACAAGAGTCGGAGGAGCAAGCCGTCAGGGTAGGTGAACTGCCCCACCTTCTTCCCTTGAGCATCATACTGATGCTTCGAAGAGTAAGGATGACAACGAGGATGAGTCTAATCCTGTGGAAGATCAGGGAGATGACGACCAAGGAGATAAGCAGGGAGGTGGGGATGGAAAGGGTCATTGAGGCGAGGCGGAGGTCGAGAGGATGGATGAGGAAGACAGGGTCATCCCGGAGGAGGAGACGTGTGCTGATGCCTCTAGTGGGGGCAAGGTCCCCTTTGTTGTTGTCGACGAGTCCCACGAGGGCCCTCCCTCAATTTTTGAGATGGGGTCGATCTCGGGGATTCAAACTGAACCACGTCCAATTTTTGAGATGGGATCGGGTTCAGAGACTCAACCTGGACCACCTCCAATTTTTTAGATGGGATTGGGTTTGAGGACTCAGCCCGAGTGTCAACAGCCACCTCCAAGTTCGGAAGCTTGCATACCCCCCCTCCTTTCTGGTTACGCAATGGAGTTACCGCACTTGGGCAATTTTTTTAGTCGGAATCGGGTAGGCTAGAAGAGGGAGACGAGGGCGAATGAAGTGAAGGGGGAACCTCGAGTGCCCCTTCTTGCTTTGATCAAGCTAAGGCGGATGCTACTGTACGGGTGTCAAGGATGTTGAAGCCTCTGTTGGCCCAGGTATATATTTATATATATGTTTGTTTTTTTTTTTTTTTAGCCTTACTGACAGTCCTTTTTCTTTGCGTTCAGGTTGTCAAGCAAATATCTCAGGCTGTTGGTTTCGAGCTAGCGAAACTTGGGGAGTCTAGTAGTGAGCTCGGGACGGTCTGTAGGTTTAGTTCTTACAAACTTAAATAGACAAAGGACCAGCTTGATTCTTCTCAGTGAACCTGTGGGGTTCTAATCAAGACTGTTGAGGAGCTAAAGACCGATAAAGAGAACCTGGAGAAGGCCAATGTCTCACTCCAGACCGAGCTGAAAATGGTTCTGTCTTCCTTGGCGACTGCTCACCGAAGGAATGCGCATATTCTCAATGCCAAGTCAGCCACCGAGTAAGACAAGGCAATTCTCCAGGCATAGCTGACTACTCGATCGTCGGAGTTGGCTGCCCCTGCTCAAGCCCTTTCTTTGAGGGAAGAAGAGTTGGCAGCTTCAGAGCGTGCTCGAGTAGCACGGGTGGAGGAGCTGGCTAACTCAGAGCGTGCCAAGGAAGCTCTGGGGGAGGAGTTGGCTAGGACGGAGACTATCCGAGCGGCCCAAGACGCCGAGCTGGGGGAAGTTCGTAATGCCTTAGAGGATACACACAGGAAGATAGCTGACCTCGAGCTCCAAACGTCCTGTGTCGTAGGCATTCGCAACTCAACCTGGGGATATGGCTATGCCAAGGGTCTGCGTTGGATAGGGGCCGAGTTGTTGGTGGATCCTCAGCTCAACATTAGCACTATTAGCCCGAGGTCCCTTCGACCTGATCGAATTGCAAAGAAGTTTGCGAAGAAGATCGAGAAGCGCATCTATCCTCCCTTCGATGATTTGAACCCTCCTCCACCTCCAAAGGCCTAACCATTTGTATATACATTTCTATATATATATATATATATATATATATTATTTTTATAAATGACAGTTTGAAATGAATGAAACTTAATTTTGGCCTTTCTTCAAATTTAATTCTGCACTTTCTTCTTTGTAATTGCTGGCTTGGTCCTTTGATTTTGTATTGCTCTGCCTGGTTGTACCCCATGAATTCTTGACAAGTTCAACTTGACTGGGAATTATAAAAGATTATGCGTTTCGATCAGGACCTAATACCTTCTTTACTTAAGTGTTGGTGAGTAACTTTCGCGTAGGTGGGTAGACAGACCTCGCAAGATTCGATCAACTTCGCTGGGTGGGTACACCAACCCCGCAGGATTCGATGTTTGATGGATTTCGCGTGGGTGGATTGTCCGACCCCAGGGGATTCGATCGACTTCGCATGGGTGGGTAGACCAACCTCGCGGGATTCGATGTTCGATAGACTTCGTGTGAGTGGGTAGTCCGACCCCACGGGATTCGATCGATTTCGCGTGGGTGGGTAACCAACCCCGCAGGATTTGATATTCATTGGACTTCGCGTGGGTGGGTAGTCCGACCCTGCGGAATTCGATCGACTTCACATGGGTCGGTAGACCAACCCCACGGGATTCGATGTTTGATGGACTTCGTGTGGGTGGGTAGTCTGATCTCGTGTAGGTGGGTAGACCAACCCTGCGGGATTCGATAGACTTCATTTTTCGAATACCTGATCTCATGGATAATATTCAAAGTTTAACAATTTTCAAAAAATAAAATACATAAGATGGAATGTTATACATAATACCTCTTTAGTCATTCAACATTCCATAGGTGGGGTAGGTCAGTTCCTAGGCTATCCTTGAATCGGTACGACCTAGGTTTGTTGGTTGTCGTTACCACGTATGGCCCCTCCCATTTTGGCCCTAGCTTTCCTTGTGTCGGGGTTGTGATGCCTATCTGTCTTAGCACTAAGTCCCTGACCCTGAAGTTGTGCGACTTTACTCGTCTATTGAAGTACTGCTCTGTCTTGCGTTTGTTGTTGGCGATCTGGGTGAGGGCTTCTTCTCTTCGATCCTCTAGTAAGTCCAACCGTTCCATCATTTTAGGGTCATTAGTGGCTACATCGTAGTGCTGAACATGTAGTGTGGGTATCCCGATTTCGGCGGGGATCACTGCTTCACAGTCGTAGGTAAGGACGAATGGTGTCTCGCCCGTGGGAGTACGGACCGTAGTTCGGTAGGCCCAAAGTATGCCAGGTAGCTCATCAGCCCATGCCACTTTGTGGATTCCGAGTCTTTTCTTCAGTGTGGAGAGGAATGTCTTGTTAGTTGCCTTGGCCTACCCGTTGGCTTATGGGTTTCTGGGCGATGAGTATTTTACTTTGATTTTCAGCTCGGAGCACCACTCTCGGTAATGGCTGCAATCGAACTATTTCTCATTGTCGTATATGAAACTTTGAGGTATCCCGAATCGACAAAAAATAGACTTCCATAGGAATTTAGTGAGCTTGGGAGGTAATGCTGGCGAGGGCGTCCGCTTCCACCCACTTCGTGAAGTAGTCTACTGCTATCATGATGAATTTGGTCTTGTCTCTTCCGACTGGAAATGGCTCGATCAGATCCAATCCCCATTGGGCAAAGGATTAGGGAGAGGACATTGATGTGAGCTCCTCCGGTGAGGAGTGCAATATTGGACTGTGCTCTTGACACTTCGGGCATTTCTTGGCAAATTATTTTGCCTCTTTAAGTGAACACGGCCAATAGTACCCTGCACGAGTCACGTAGACAGTTAGGGCTTTTCCTCCCGTGTGGGCCCCACAAATCCCTTCATGGATTTCTGTAATGACATATCACTCTTCTTCATTTGTAACACATTTGGGTAAGGGTTTGGAAAAGCTCTTCCTTTACAACACTCCCTCAATTAGGACAAACTTGGCCGACCTATTCCTAATCTTGCGTGCTTGCTCTGGGTTAGGGGGAAGTCTACTTTCTCTGAGGTACGCGACAATGTTTGTTGCCTAGTCGGGGATTGTGGCGGCTATAGTTACAACTTCGCTGCCGATGGAGGGTGTGTCTATCGACCTGACTTTAGTGTGTTGTAGAGGTGGGTGTTCATCCTTCCTTGACGCTATTTTTGCTAATCGATCTGCCAATTGATTCTCTTCCCTTGGGATCTGTTGCAGTTGGAAGTATGTGAATCGGTCATTTTTGGTGCATACAAGTTGTAGATACTTCTTCAGCCTCTCACTTTTTGTAATGTACTGACTGAGCACCTGGTTGACTACTATCTGGGTGTCAGTTCGAGCCTCCACCTCAGTCGCCCCTAGAATCCTGGTGATTGTCATTCCGGCTATGAGTGCCTCATATTCCGCCTCATTGTTAGTTACTTTGAAGTATGGGCCTATAACATAATTGTGTTCGGAATCCTAGGCAGTAGTGATATGTACTCCCACACCACCTCCTGTCCGACACGAGGACCCATCAACGTATAATTGCCACGGCTGACCCCGAGGTTCGTAGGGGACCTTCTCAAGAAATCCTGTGTATTCTGTTATGAAATCTGCTAGAACTTGAGCTTTTATTACCGTCCTTGGCTAGAATATTAGATCGACCTCACTTAGCTCAATTGCCCATTTGGCCAACCAACCAGAGGTCTTGGGGTTCTGGAGAATAGTACTGAGGGGTTGGTCGATCAGGACCTTGACTGAGTGAGCTTGGAAGTAAGGGCATAGTCGGCGAGCCAGTGCCAGTAGAGCAAACACCAGCATCTCGGTTTGAGGGTACCTAGCTTCGGCACCTTGAAATGCTCGACTAACATAGTAAACGGGCCTCTGTCCTTGGTCCGTTTCTCTCGCCAGAACCACGAACGTTGCATGAGGTGAGACTACCAAGTAAGCCATAAGAACTTCTCCCAGGATGGTTTGGCTAAGTAGAGGAGGGCAAGTCAGGTAGTCTTTCAGCTAGTTGAACACTTGTTCACATGATGCGTACCACTCATGTGCTTTCCGGAGGACTTGAAAGAAAGGGAGACACTGATCTGTTGACCTTTCTATAAATCGACTAACGGCAACGACTCGACTAGCCAAGCGTTGAACTTTCTATAGGTTCTGAGGGGAAAGCATACCAAGGATAGCTTGGATCTTCTCTGGGTTGTCTTCAATTCCTCGCTCAGAGACCATGTAGCCTAAAATTTTCCGGATTCGACCCTGAATGTACATTTGGCGGGATTGAGTTTCATCTAGTAATGTCGCAGAATAGAGAACGCTTCTCTGAGGTCTACCAAATGGCCCTTGGGACTTCGGCTTTTGACGAGGAGGTCATCGACATAAACCTCTATGTTCATTCCAATCTAATTTTTGAATATGCGATTGACTAGATGTTGGTAGGTTGCTCCAGAGTTTTTGAGTCTGAAAGGCATGGCGGTGTAACAATAGAACTCTCGGTCCGTGATGAACGCCTTTTTTTCCTCATCAACTGAGCTCATCTTAATATGGTTGTAGTCTGAATATGCATCCATGAAACTGAGGAGGGAATGTCCAGCGGTTGAGTCCATAATGAGGTCGATGCGTGGCAGAGGGAAGCTATCATTCGAGTAAGCTTTGTTCAAATCAATGAAGTCCACACACATTCGCCACTTTCCACTCGTCTTCTTCACAAATACTACGTTGGACAACCATTCTGGGTAATGAACTTTCCGAATGAACCCTGCTACTAACAGCTTGTCCACTTCCTCTGCTATGGCCGCATATTTCTTGGCACAGAAACTTCTTTGTTTCTGCTTAATTCTCCAAGTTGTTGGGTCAATGCACAATTGGTGTTCTATAACTGATTTGTCGATTCTGGGCATGTCGGTGTGCGTCCAGGCAAACACGTCTTTGTGTTCGATGAGGAGATTCTTGAGCTCTGTGTTCATTTTGGGATCCATTTTGGTTCCCATTCGTACGGTCCATTCTGTGTTTGCTTGGTCAAATGGGGTTAGCTCCAATGGTTCGTTGGCCTCTGCCTGACGCAAGGTTCCTTCATCTTTGACTTCGTTGTCCTAGTCTGCTCTGAGGGGAGGTAGCAGTAGCTTGATACTTTCGGGCTCGAGGGACATCGTGGTGACTAATTTGGTGTTGTACCTCAGTTCTTGTGCGTAACATTCTCTAGACGTGACTTGCTCTCGCTTGACTTCGCCCACTCCTCTGTTGTTCGGGAACTTGATTTTAAGGTGGTAGGTTGAAGTGACCGCTTTCAAATTATTCGGGGTCGGCCTCCCCAAGATGGCATTATAAAAGGAGGGTTCCTTTAACATCAGGAAGTTGGTCATGACCAACGTAGTTCTGGGTGCTGAATCTATCAAGACCGAAAGAGTTATGACTCCTTTGGGATGTACTAGTTCACATGTGAAGCCTTTAAGGGGTGTCTGGATGTGCTGGAGTTGGTTGTGATCAATCCCCATTTGTGTAAAGGCTTCCCAAAACAAATTATTGCCCGAGCTCCCATTGTCAACCAGTATTCTTTTGATTGTGAAATTAGCCACTAGCATGGATACAACCAACGCGTCATCGTGTGGATGGATGATGTCTTCTTCATCCCGCTCGTAAAAAATGATCAGCACTCCCTTAGGGATTTGGTCTCCTTGCCCTTAGGTATTTCTCAGGGTGTAAACTTCCTCCGACCCGGGGGGGGGGGGGATCTGGATCGGATTTTTCCTCTTCGATTGGGCCACTGATCGTCGTCTTGCCTATTCTTGACAGCCTAGCAGCCTTCTGTGTTGTGCCCAGTTATCATGTGATACTCGCAGTACATATTTGCTCGTCTTTTCCTAATGGACTCCCGTCTTGACTCTGGCGGGTTACGATCTTTAACTGCCAAACTGGAATGCGATCACGGTGGGGGTCTGTACTCTCTTGGGGGACCTCGTCTCCTTGTTTCATCAGGGAGTTTCCTCCTAGTTTGGCTGTTGATCAAAGTTCTCTTTGTCGCTGATCATTGCTCGGTCGTGCTATCGAAGTTCCCCGCATCGCGGGGCTATCAAGACTTCTGGGGTATCTTTGGCATTAATGAATCCATCGGCTTGATCCATGAACCCATTTAAGGTCGTGGGAGTCTTCTGGGCTATCTCTACCATGAAAGGGCTCTTGAGCCATATGCTGCCCAAGAGGGGCTGCTAATGTGATCTTCTGATCCTGATCGTCAGTCATCATTCATTCTCTGTTGAACCTGGCCAGGTATCCCTTTAGGTTTTCCCTCTCTCCTTGCTTAACAGTCAAGAGATATGCTGTTGGGTGCCTCTTCTTCCTACTGGCCATGAATTGGGTAGTGAATAGCTGGGTCAATCCTTCAAAACCGTCGATCGATCCTGGGGGAATGGTTCCGAACCATGTTCGGGTCGTTCCCTTTAGTGTTAGGTGGAATGTTCGGCACACCACTTCACCGGGATAGTCGTGCAAACTAACATGCACCGTAAAGGCTTACAAGTGCTCCACAGGATCCTGGGACCCATCATACAGCTCCACCTGAGGGACTTTGAACCTTGATGGGAGAAGGATTGCCATGACGCCAGAACTGTAAGGTGTTCCTGCGCTTCCC
Organism: Platycarya longipes; assembly: GCA_036559045.1. Lineage (NCBI taxonomy): Eukaryota > Viridiplantae > Streptophyta > Magnoliopsida > Fagales > Juglandaceae > Platycarya > Platycarya longipes. The sequence continues at coordinate 8,944,344 of CM071799.1, read as the reverse complement.
CGTGATGAGCCAGGTCTCTTGGGCGGGTCGATCAACTTAGCCATTTCATCATACTTGTCTCCCAATTCCTTGAGTTAGTATGCATCTGGCGTCGTTCTTCCTTAGATGCATCATTTTTGCCACGGTGTTGTGAGTTTACATTCTCACTGAGGCTGACCTCGTTGTGCGCCGAGAGTCCTTCGTTGAGTTGTCGCAAGGCAGCATTCTCCTCGATTAACTTCTTCATGGAGACGAAGAAAAGGGTGTCTTGTAGTGACACTATCCAGTCGTCACTAGGTGAATGATGGTTTGGCCTTTTTTGTCCCAATTCTGGTAACTTATCCCTTCGATCGATGCTTGGTCAAACTGAATGATGGACAGTAATCAATGCGGCACTTTTCCTGTCCAATCCGACAATTAATATGGCGTGCTTGAACCAACTTTGCATTAAATGAGGTGCTCTGTCAAATCGACAAAGGTCTTGTTATCATTAATGCAAAGTCGGTCGCGGCATGGGAGGGGAAGATACACTGTCTTCTCAGTCTGTAACTTTCTCTGACTTAATGGACGGTCGGGATCGCCCCGGCCTCTTCTATTAGTATGGACGCTCGAGATTAGCCTTTCGCCTTATCTCTGTTCCTCTGGCCGAGCCTGGGCTTGGGTTGATCTAGTCGGGCCGTGGGCTTTACCCTCCTTTCCTTTCGGGCTCAATAACTTCAGGCCTAGCCCACTCCGGATTTCCCTTTCACACATATAAAACTTATTTGGTTTGGTGATAAACATTGTGTCATATATATAATCTATTTTTACTTTTTTATATATCCTAATTATTATAATTGACAATATATTATTTGTGATTTCTTTCCGTTTAAGTATACTGTATAATATTTTAGTTTCGATAACTTGGATTTTGATGATGCAAACCTTATTTTGAAAGGAGAAAAAAAAAATGTTAGAGAATATCATTTAATTTGATCTCTTTTTCATTTATTAAGATTTGATTAATGATTATTAAAATTGTGTCAAGTCATCTATTTTTATAATTTACTTATATATCTATCTAGCTCAAATTAGAATATAAAATATAATAAAAATATTATTATCATTTTTAATGAAATAAAAATTTTTCAGTAGAATATAAATGCCACACTAAAAAAAAGTTATATATAATCAATTAATTTTAATTATAAAAATTGTTTTTGTAATAAATAGTCTATTTTTATTATAAATGATCTTTTTAATTATAATTAAATAATTATATATACATAATTTTTTTATATAGTGCCGGGTGAAATAAATTGATGAAAACAACGTTATTTTCGAAAGGAAAAAATCTTGAGAGACCGTACGTCATGGTTTGAATTATATGGTCGTTTCTATGCTGGGAGCAGTTGCATAAAGTTACGTGGCTTGAATATTCATCCCTGATGTGCTGAGGCGAGGAAAATATCACATCATGGATGGAGAAATAAAGTACGGATAGCATTTTTCATTGTTATTGCTGCATAGAGTACTATCACATCAACTGGATGGAAAAATAGTTGGATCATAGCTTAATGACGGTGGAGAAATCAACTGGCGTGAAGGGAAAATGTGTACAGATTCGGAGCATGTGCGAGACCGTTTGAAATGTTGGGTCCGATACGTATTTTTGTAGACTGGAATAAATTGTGCGTTGGACTATAATGGAATACAGACAAAATTAAATATATGACTCATGAGATCAAATATCCACGTAACATTTTTTTTTATTTCATACATATATATTATATCTTCTTATTATAATAAGTAATTATTTATTAATCAGTTAATAATTTTTTTTTGTTTTTGGTTAAATTTATTTATTTTTATTAAATTTAATTTCATCCATCCTTCTATTTAAATTCTTAAATAATATGATTATTAGAATTTAATCTATTGATTCAAACATTTAAATCAAACATTTTAAATTTTAGTCTAATTTAAAATTCTTATCTTTCTTAAATTGAAATCAACATCCAATTTTAAATTTTTTTATGATCGACATTACCATTCTCCCATCATGATCTATAAATTTTACCAATGATCGAGATTAAACAATACAAATTATATATAATTTATATAAAATATAAATTAAAAATTAGTACTAATCTTTTATTACTAATATTTTATTACTAATAAATTATATAACATGCATGCAAAATATAACATAACATTATAACATTACCAAACCTACTTTATGTTACAAATTAAAATATAAAATTATTTTATATAAATTATAATTTATATTATATAAAAATTTATATATAATTTAAAATTTCTATTCATTATTTATATAAAAAAGAAATGTAAAATAATTAAGGTTAAATTTGTTTGTTAACTATATTTGCAAATATAATTATTTGAATAAAACATTATTTATTTCTCAGTTTAAATTCATTATGAAATTATAATAATTATTAAATAATAATATTTTATAAATGAAATTATAATAATTATTAAATAGTTATCTCTCATCACTTCACGTCAATTTATGATTACTTCTATATAATTTTTTCGTTGCTAAGATATTTTCTTTTTAATACCCATCAAATATTTGTTAGAATTTAAATATTTTTCCTCTATGCACTACATTATTTATTGAAATTTATTTCTTTATACAAATGATATCATTTCTTAAAAATAACCGTTTTAATTTATTAAACTAGAAAAACGTGTTTTTACATATTACTCCTCTCTAGTATGTATATATATATATATATGAATGATCAATCTTAATTTGACTATTTTAATTGGAGTCAAATAGATCATCAATCTTAAATTGAATAATTAATTATATATATCAAATTGGTGGTGCAATGTACATAATTAATTGTATAATTTTTAAACAAAATAATTATGCACCTCAAAAAGAAATCACTACAACAAATTTGAGATTTTGTGACAGACAAAAAGGTCATAAAAAATGGCCAAAACGTCAACAAAGATTTTTGGTGACAGTTTGAAAGCGTCACGACAACTGTCATAGTAAGTGCATCACAGATAAGTATTCGTGACACTTTACTTTTCAACTGTTACAAAAAATAATTTTTATGACGGTTGGTGTCTTTCCGCTCGATGCAACGTTCGAACGTTAGAACTTTTAGTGACGATTAGAATGTGTCACCAAAAGTCACGTTCAAACGTTTGAAAAACGTTCGAATGATAGAATACTTCGTTAGACATTCGAACGTTAATATTTTCATTCGAACGTTGTTCACATTCGAACGTAATGTTGACGTTTGAATGTTTAACGTTCGAACGTTAATATTTTCATTCGAATGTAGTTCATATTTAAACGTAATGTTGACTTTAGAACATTTGTTACACAACTTTCGAACGTGGCGTAGGAACTTGGAACATTAATTTGATGAACATTCGAACGTTTGTTCAGTTAGTTCGAACGTTTTCTCATTAATTCAAACGTTTACTTTGTACATTCGAACTTGTTTGTAATATGAACGTTTGAGGTATACATTCGAACGTACTAGTCAGAAATGGTAAATTTTAATAAAATTAAAAACCATATAAATTGTATCATGTTACAAATAATAAAACAACAAAAAACATATAAAATTATACAATGTTACATATTAAAAAGCATACAATGTCTTAGCATATCTGTAATATTCTGAAAATTCTAAGATAAAGTTTTATTTAAAATTATTTTTAGAAAGATTATATATTGGATATATTTATAGGGAAAATAGAGATGGAGACTTGAATGAGAATATTGTGTTTAGAATAAGTGAAATCATGCATTAGAGAAAATATTATGGAGAAATCTTTGAAATTTGGAACAATGTATCAACTAGAGAAATTCATTTTAAACTTAGCAAGAGTTGAATTCTCAAAAATTTGGGTGTAAATTCAAGAGGAAGTGATTGAACCAAAGATCAAACACTTGGTGCTCATTCTCAAATTAAACTATCGAGTTTTAGTGAAATGGGAATAAGTTATTCATATGATATCAACATGAGGTGATTCTAATTTGTATAGAATTCTAAGAGATATATCTAAAACTTTCATGTTATGAGTTTTTGAATATTTAGACAGTATCAATGACTTATTTCGGAAGCAAGTGGACAATTCTGGACTGAGCTTAAACAAAACTCGAGTTGGAGAATATGGATCCAAATGGGATTCTATCCTAACTAAATCAAGAAGGGGCCTTCTAGAACTTGTTAAGTAGAGTCTTAAGGTGGTTAGCAAGTAACCAAATGGATTAGAGGAAGGCTAAGGGGCGCGGCTAACTAGATGAAGGCTGGAAAAGGTGATGCATGCATGGTTAGGTCAGATGCCACCTCATCCCTTATCCCATAAGCTTCCACCTTAACCCTTGATCAAATGGGCTACAAAAATATCTCAAATGCTGACCATTGGATGCTCATTTCAGTTGCAACGCCTAAGATTTTTTGGAGATTTAGTTTAATCATAAAAAAGGTTTTGGAGGGACACCTCATCCTGTGCAAACCAGAAGCATATGGTCTTTACCAAGCTGCCCCTCTTCTTTCCTTCATATGGGTCAACCACCACTCATATAAATAGACATTTGAGAGTCTTCTAACTCTCTTTGGGAAGCATAGCACATAATCCCTTTAAAAGAAACCAAAGAAACCCTCATCAAGTTCCTTAACCTCCATATACATTCTAAGTGAGCTAAGTGAGTGATCTTGAGGAGAAATCTTGCAAGGATTGGTTTGATCACTTCTAACAAGTCTTGGAGAAATATTAAGTGCATATATTAACTTAATCTTGACATAGAATAAATGGTTTGGTGATTAGATCATATTTGATATTTATTTGAGCTTAATCTGAATTTGCTTGTTAAATTAAAGCCTATTGAGTTTTGGTGTGGTTTTTACTATGATAAAATGCTAGGAAAATTATGAGACCTTAGAAATATATTCTATGATGTTATATAAAGAAGATTATGTGAAAACATGAGGTCTTGATTTGGAAAAAAATGATAGATCAACCTTAGTTAGTGTGATGTCAGAATTGAATGATTCAAGCGGATATAGAAAAATAAGACAGAGATCTACAACTTTTATATTTTAAGGTTTGAGAGATAAAAACTTTATAAAGGTCGAAATTGGACTTGAAGAGGCAGAATCGAGATTTAGGCAGAGACTTCGCTCGACTCTCGCTTGACATCTGGCTCAAGCGAGATACAGGAAGAGATTTGACGTCTTTTGGTAAAATAGCCATAACTTGCTCATTTGATATCGGATTTAAGTGATTCAAAGGATATAGAAAGTTAAGAGAAATATCTACAACTTTTATATTTTAACTTTTAAGAGATAAGGACTTAATAAAGGAATAAATTGGGATTGAAATCAAAACCAAGTTTATCATAGTATGCATTGATTTTCTGAGTTGATATGATGTAAATGCATGTGTATGTGATGTGTAATGTTCTCACGGTTTATAAGGTTCATATGGATATACAATATGCATATTATAAGTCTAAGTTTATGCGTATGTTACATTTTGTCTCATACGTGTCATCATAAGTCATGATGTCCGTTTTAAGAAAAGTCCATATTACATGTCGTCGTATAAGTGTCGTCACAAGTCATATCAAGCATTAGAGAAATAAGAAAAGTTATGGCATGGTCCGACCACGGGTAAAAATAGTGACATGGCCCGACCACGGGTAATAATAGTGGCATAGCCCAACCACGTGTAATAATAGTGGTATGGCCCAACCACGGGTAATGTAATACCTCGTATTTACGTGTATTTTTATTGGAGGACTATTTAAATTATTATAATTAATGGTTCTATTGTTTTAGTTATATTTTATTTTAAGTTATGGAATTTAATTTGATGTGCTTTCTTAATATTAATTAATGTTTTGTATTTAAATTACTCTTTAATTTAAATTAGTTCATTATTGGGTTTTAATGTTTTAAATATTTTATTTTATTAATATTGAATTGTTGTGTTTACATTTAGCTTTTATTTATTTTACTGTACTTGTGATGCATTTAATTATATTCTTGGAATTTGATCTCACTATTTTATTATGTTGGTATTTAAAGTAAAGAAATGTAATTTATTTTATTTTATGTAAATGATTTTTGGTTTGGGCATATATAAATATACTAGTAGTGGTGCAACGTGCGAGGCACGTTGTCCTGTATCATTATAAAATAAATTAAAATAATATAAACATCTAGCATAGAGAAACTTTGAATGAATTGAAACAACATAATTCAATCAAGTTGCAAGCTAATAATTCAACATTTTGTAGGTAGTGATTGTCTAGTGAAAGAACTTCTTACAAATATCATGAATTGCATTAAAAAGTAAAAAAGACACAATCATTAAAAGAACTTTAAAATTGTGAACCATATAATCTAAATCATGGATTGCATCCTCTGCATCTTTATGGTGGTCTTCATCCAACCCAAAGACTGTATAGAAAAGTATACCTTAAGAGTAAAATAAAAGAGATGATTAATGATTTTTAGAACAAAGAGAAGTAAGAAAGATAGGGGAAAAAATAAGAAAGATATGGGAAAGAATATAGGAAAAACAAAGAGATGAGATAGAAAAAGTGGGGCAAAAATTATTGTTTTATCAAAAGCTGCTAAGAACAATACAAAAAAATGTTTAAAGAGAACATAATATAACCCTCACAGTAAAAGAATCTCATGATATATGAGCTTATCGACATAAAAAATAAAAATAAGCCCAAATGATACATAGAAACCAAAGTGTAGTGATAGTTACAAAGACAAAATAAATAAATAAATGCAAAATAATGAATAATAATTTATCTTCATCAGGTTTAGGATCTGGATCAAAAGTTAGCTATTTGTATCTTCAAGTAATATAAGATTTTTATATTTCCAAATTCTCCAAAATATAGTGAGAAATATAAGAACTATATAAGAAATATCCAACTCTATCAATTCCGACAATAATGCATTATATTAAATTTGTCTCCACAAGTATTGAATCACATAAACGATTTAGTAATGCATACTGAAAAATATTTTGAGAACATAAAGCATGATTAGAAATATTTATCACAATGGTGAATAAAATCCACATTCCAAATATTTATCATCAGATATGGATATAGATTATAAAAGTGCCAAAAATACTAAATTATCTAAGTTTTCTAAAATACTAAGTGGCGCAAAATATGAAAAGTAAATGATGTGTCTAGAAGAAGAAAAAAGGAGATTATTAATTTGTCTAGATTAAAAAGAAAGTCACTTGAAACTGAAAGGAAAAAACTTACCAAAAAAAATTTCATGTATAGTCAACTACGCAAAACAAATAGACTTTCAGCACAATAGGCTTCCTTTTGATGAGCTCAAAAATAAAAGCAACTCCTTCCTTCAAATTATTTTCTCTTACAAATACATTCCATCCTTTTATCATTCTCATTGATGAATAATCGCTGTTATTGTAAGAGCAAACAATATGTCATTCTCTTGTATCATCAAATGTTTGAACTTTGACTTTTTGGTTATTCGATAGATATTTTGCAGTAAATTCAGTAGGTACATACTATACAATAAAGAAAAAGTTCAAATCAAGTACATATTTCTGGAAAGTAATTAAATTTGAACAATAGAATGCATTAATTATAAGTTTAGACTGTGAAGACCCGTAATTTTATCCCCTTGATATTTTAATACTTTAATATTTTAATATTTTAATTTATTGGATGTTATGAGTTAGTTGCTATTAATATTAGTTTGTTGTGCTTGTGTTTAAATATTTGGATATTTCATCTTCAGTTAAAATTTATTTTCCGATATTATTTATTGTGATGCTTTTATTTTAATGCTTGGATTTAATCTCTTTGTTTTATTATGTTAGTATTTGATTTAATGTATCTGATTTGATTTGATTTTAATTGATTTTCAGATGGGCCTATTTATGTTTAATTGTGTTGAGTTTAGGTTTTATTATGTTTTGGGCCATGTTTAAGTTTGTTTTGCAGCCAGCCCGTAGCCCATAACCTAGGCCTTTTATTTTGTTTCAAACGAAAACGTTTGATTTAGTGAAGTAGTGGAATTTTAAGCCTTCTCCATTACGTGTTCAACCAACGTTCTCTTCTTCCTTTCTTCTTCTTCTTCTTCTTCCGTTTCTTTTCATTTTTGTTCCCCTGTTTGTTTGCTGCAAGCCGTGAGCAAAGATCGAATCTTTGTAGCCTTTTTCATCTTCATTTCATCCACGCATTACATTATCAGAGACCTGGTATCTCATTATTCATTTCCCTTCTGTTTTCATCTCGAATTCGTAAGTCACGTGCCCGAATTTCCAGCAAAATCGTGAGTTTCAACCCATGTTTTTGCCTTTATTTCTCATCTAAAAAGCTGAAGAATCTTTCCTTTTACAACTTGTTGTCTTGGCTCGGGTTTGGTTGTGTTTCATGTGATTTATCCCACCCAAAAAATCATTGTGTTGTGCTAGTTTCACGCCTATAAAATGGGTGGTCGGCCCTTGCTTCAAACTATTCCGAAAATGCTCTCTTTTCCCCCTCGAAAGTTGTGTGTTTAGTCATCTTTTTAGAGCTTTTTTCCTTCTCAACTCAAGTTTGAGTTTTCTTTTCAAATCCCCTTTGAATTCAAAAACTGGAAGGGCCCGGCAAGGACATTCGACGATGGGGACTTGTTCGTCAGAGCATGGTGGAGATGCTGGAGTCAGCGGTGAGGCTAGATGGCCAGCAGTGAAGCCTAGCTCTGGCTGGTTGTGTGCGCGATGTGGATGAATCCATTCGTATAGAACCCGTTTCAGGTTCTGCTTACGTGCGGTTGAGGAAAGGCCTGACAAGGGCATTCGACGGTGAGGACTTGTTCGTCGGGGCATGGGGGAGATGCCGAAGACTGCGGTGAGGCCAGATGGCCAACGGTGAAGCCTAGCTCTGGTTGGTTGTGTGCATAGCCGAAGGAGGTCCAAAGAACATTTGTGTGATAAATGGGTGCTCTTGTGTGAAATTCAAGGGGCAATTTTGGGTTTATGAAAGTTAAACAATAATTACTATTTGTTACTATTTAAATTGGGATAGATGCTTTTTAAGTATAAAGATATATATGTATATATTTTTAAATCTTATTTTTCTTAAACTAATAGAATTCTTCGTATCATCATCATTCATACCCGACATTTATTTAGAATCTGTCAAAATTATATGCATCATCAGATCTAGATTTAGGATAATTACTTTTGAATTGTCCAAGGTACATATACAACTCCTTGTCAAGAGGCTATTGGACGTTCGATGCCTTCATGAGTAAAAAAAGAAAATGATAAAAACAAAAAAGTTAAAATACATATTCGAAATACTATTCAAAAAAATAAACACGGGTTGTGATCGAAATTAAAAAGAAAACCTTAAAATTGAATAATTTTTCTGTCGAATGTTGATTTTTAACAATTTTGGGGTGAAGATCAGGGGATCCGATTCATCAAGATCATCCTCCAATTTATTTTTCTCCTTTTTCTTTTATATATATATATTATATTTTTTTTTTCTAAAAAATAAAGTAGCCATAAATTGATTATATAAAATAATTGTTCAAATTAATATAAAAAAAAATTATTTTTATTATAAAATAAAATTAAAGAGTTGTCAATAGCAGTATTCTTTTTTTATATTATTATGTTTTGTGCCTTATTTTTTTTTTAAATGTTGTTGTCTTTTTCATGACTCTCTTTCTCGATACCCAACGCGTCAGCTCAATCGCCAATAAAAATCAATATCCAAACATTTATTAGCCCTTATTCTAAAGCCCATGAGGGAACATCCTTCACACACGACTAATCATTGAGGAACATTATTTAGGACGTCAGATTTATTTTTTTTTAAAGAAATTAAGTTTAAATACGTATTACACATTTTATTCTCTGGCCACGTGATAGACACATAGACTGGTGGTATTTTTTAAATTAAAAAAGTTATAGTGTGAAATTTAAGGGTAATTTTGAGAATATGAATGTTAAACAAGTGTTACTGTTCATTACTGTTTATTTAAGGATAGAATCTTTAAGTATAAAGATATATATATATTGTTGTGTAGAGTTGGGTTTTAATTTAAGTTGTTTAGATTCTTGCAGCCCAGCCTGTAGCCCATAGAAACCCAGCCCTTTTTCATGCCAAATGTGACGTTGTATGGCACTTGGATTAATGAAATCAGACTTCTTCCTTCTCTTTACGCGTCAGCCCCTTTAATTGCCAAAAAACGATGCCGTTTGAGCCCTTGATTTAATGAATATCAAGTTTTCTTCTTCACGCGAAATCAACGCTGCATCTCCATTTCTTCTTCTTCTTCTTCTTCTTCTTCTTACGTCACTTTCGTTCATTTGTTCTACTGTTTACCCGTGAGCAAAAATCGAATCTTTACAATCTTTTTCTTCTTCTTTTCATCCACGCGTTAGCCCATTAAATACCTAGTATATAGATGATTGTTTTTATTCCATTTACGCAGCCGATCGATGCTTCACGTGCCCAGAAAGTAGTCTGAAACGTGCACTTCTAGCCACGTTTTGCCAACATGTTTTCATATGAAAAGCTAAAAGATTATTCTTCTTTTCAGCTTGGTTGTTTTGGCTTAATGTTGGTAAGCTTTCAAGTGATTTTTCCACCCAAAAACCAGCGTTCTCCAGCCTATATATGGTCATCGAACTATGCGGAAAACTATTCCGAAAATCAACTCTTATTACCTTGCTCTGTTTTGGATCTAAAACCGTGTGTTTAACTACTTTGTTTTGTTAGTTTCATCTTCTCAACTCAAACTAGAATGTCTCCTCTTCAAAACCCATCTAAATCCAAAAATTATAGTTGGGTTTTCATTGGGTATTTTCTCGTCGCAAAATTACTGTTTTACATCGCTTACGATACTCTCGGAAAGTATTTCTTTTTCTAATTTTAATGATTAATTTATTTATGTGCTAATCTTAATGTATTTTTGCAGTATGCTTTTATTTATGATCAAGTGTTCAGTTTAGTCAAATAATAATTGCATTTTATTTATATACATTGGCACATTGGGCGTGGCTATAGCAGCGGGTACGCCGTTGGAAGTCCAACGCGGAATCGCCATTCGGCATTTTCGGTGACTTCAGGGATTTATTAACGAGTGTATTGTAAGTATTTTCCAAATAAATTTTAAGAATTAAATATATTTTGCATTAACAATTGTGTGTTTGGTTGATGATTGAACTTGCTGATTGTTTGATAATTGTTTATGATGGTAGCCATTGTGTAATTAGACACTAGTTCATGTGTATAATTAGTGTTTTGAGGTTTCTATGTGAGATGTGATTTTTGAGTTATTGAATTGATTTGATTGATCAATTTTTGAAGGAAACGTACTGTAGGGATGGTGGTAAGCATGGATGGTGGTTTAGTCCCGCTTGTGATTCCCGCTTACAGTATTACTGGGAATATGGATCTTAACAGTTTTGACGGAGTTATAACGGGGATGGTAATACGTAACGCCCGTTATAGTCTGTGTGTGAGTATTTCATATCGAGGACGGCGATACGTAACACCCGCTATGAAAAAAATGTGTGTAGGTCATAATGGGGACGGCAATACGTAACGCCCGTTATGATTACTGATGTTTGTATGTCATATCAGGGACGGCGATATGTAACGCCCGCTATGATTGAAGTGTTTAGGTCATTACAGGGACGACGATACATAACGCCCGTATGACTGGCATGAATGTGAGGGTAAGCAGGGATGGTGGTAGAGTCTCACCTGCGATTCCCGCCTTCAGTATTAATTGATTTGTGAGCCATTTTTTTGGAAAAATGACGGGTTTTGATAAATTGTTTTGAGTACCATTTTCAGGGAAAATGGTAGTTATTTTTAAATATATTTGTTTTGGTCCAAATGAGGTTTTGGCATGTGTGGAAAACTATTCCTTTTTGAGAAAGATAGTTTTTGAGATTCATGCATACAGTGTCATGTTCATGTGTTTTGTTGCTGCATAAATATGTTTATATCTTGTGACTTGTTTGGATTATACTTACCTGCGATGCCATCTTTGGCATCGTAGAGTTTGGATGCAAATGACAAAAAGACTGTGCTTGAGAAGGCAGTTCTGCTGTCGAATTGATTCGCTATAATTTATTATTTTGGGAAGTGCTTTCCCCTTTGGAGAAATATGTATTTTTATGATTTGTCTTTAAGATGTCTGTATTAAATTTCCTGTTGGAGAATTTGTGTTTAATTGGTTTGTAAAATATTTCTAAAAATTCTGGTACTTAGATAATGACTTCAGTTATCCGCTGTTTTTATTTTAATCATATCATGTGTGCACACACTTGGCACTTGATTTTTGGGATGCGTAACCCGTGTTGTCAGCATTCTGACGTCTCGATTTCTATGTTTCTATACGTGGGAGTTGGGGGCGTCACAGGTAACAATAGTAGCATGGCCCAACCACAGGTAATAATAGTGGATATAAGTAAAGACTTGTAAGAATAAAGATTTTAAGATAAGAATGAAAAGTACATGCATGATACAAATTAATATATAAGTCCAAGTCATGCATGAGTCAGATAAAGCATGCCATAAATGTATACTCTGGTTGTCGGGCTTGTATATGATTATTTTATAATGTATATGCTTTTATTAAGTTACGGGTATACTTACTGAGATTTCCCTGAAAATCTCATTCTTGTATGTTTCTTTTCTTTCGGAAATTGATTTTTGCTGCAAGATTGATTATGGATATGGACAAGGCCCTAGTTACTCGAGAGACTCGGAGGAATCCTAAAGGGCTCTCGGAGTACTCTCCTTAAAAATTTTGACCAATTAATAGTAGTAAGGATCGGTGTGGATACGGAAAGAAATTTCAGTAAAGGAAGAAGGAGCCGAGGTGGCCTTATGAAAATATTTGATAAATCTTGTAATTTTGTATATAAGAAAACTAAATAAGTTATGCATGTAAGGAGATGATGTTATGATATGAATAATTGTGATTTTTTATGCTACTATGTGATCACTAGAATTTTTTTTTTTTTCTCAAAATTTTTTCGCTGCGATTTGCATTAAATTTCGATAAGTACGGGGGTGAGTAGTCAAGTATTACTTACTCTGATACTCCGGTTTATATTAAATCTGAGACGTAGATTGGGGGTATCACAATATCAAATTTGGATACTAAAAATTATAAATAGTAAAACATGATTAAATTTATCTATTTTTTTTCCTCATCGACTACGATTCTCCTGCAGTGACATAACACACTCCATTTTGGCCGCCATCTCTCTCTGCACTTGGTCTGAGACTGCAGTACGCATTTTCTCCTCATGCTCTCTCTGTTGTTCCTACATGCGCGTCTTTAGATCAGTGTGCCGCTTCAAAAGAGACTCCAACTCCTGTTGCATCAACCTCATAATATTGTTTTCTCGTCGTGCTGTTTCTAAATCTCTGATGAGATTATTAACCCTTAAAGTTGAGGAGCTTGTGGAGGATGAACCAACTGAATTTTTGAATGAACGTCCCAATCCTCTGACCATGCTAAACTTGGACCCGAGCACGTCCGTGAAAATGTTGATATCACTAGGTGAGGATTCCCCATAAGCTGAATGCATCTCCAACATTTTGTCATGCAATTAGAAAAAAAAAACATACATTAGGTAACAAAATTAATTAAAAAATGAACAAAAATAAATTATTATTTTGATATTACATAATTTATTTAACACAATTAAAATTGCTTACATAATTTTCTTGAGCAGCAGGATCCATCCACTCACTATGTTCATTAGTGTGAGTAGCAGCATAGAAATGAATAAAGGAAAAATTTTCAAGATCGTCACGTTTCTAACAAAGACACATTAGCAATTGAAAATTTTAATGTTAGTAATTAAATAACATTAAATATCATAAAAATAGTAGAATTTTTAAAATTTATTAATTGCCATCTTATCAGCAAGACGATGGAACGACCTTGAACCAGCACGATGGTGAACAATGAGAACGAATCTATTAAGTACATTCGGCCAACTTAAGCTCTACAAAATTAATTAATAATGTTATTGTTAATTAAGAACGAATACAAATGTAAGTAACTAAGTAATTTAAAATACCTGATAATCAACGGATGTAAAAAGATCACAACAGTTCACCCAATCATATAACTTCATCTTTTGGAAAGGGAATTTTGTAGTCTCTTCCCACGTTTGAAACTTCTTGAAGTGCTCATGACACTAAACCTTGTGGCGTCAGAATAATGTAGCCATCAGTTCGTTCACAGTTCTTACATCTTCAGTCCGAGTAAAATCAAGGTCAAACTCATCCTAAGGGATGAATTAAGTAAGTAATACGATATGCTTATTGAGAATGAAACAATATAGTTGTAAAGTTATCTTACCAGCACACGGCTCTGTATGTGATCCTTAACTTCAATATGAATATCTTGCTATGATCGCACATAAAAAGGAGTATAAGCTCAAACTACTGTACTGATATAATAGGAAAGTGTTGCCACATTATCATTAACTCCTCTAGAGGAATTTTCAAGAATCGTGACCTTAATTTTTCCTTGATGTCTACTTCTCTCTAAAGAGATACCACGAGTACAGCCACAACCACGTTGAGAGGACGATGCATCAGCTAACATATACAATAACATGATATTAGTTATATATGTTATTGAGTATTAAAGATAGCTAATTAATTACCAACGACATTTCATTACTATTAGGTGTCGACTGGTTATCCATCTCCTGTTTGTCAATTTCTTCAAGTGCGTATTCCTCCGGGGGTGAGTCTGGAGCGGGTTCGAGACTTGGAAGACGTGCTACATTTCTTTGTGATCTCTTTGGTGGCATCCTTGGAAATGAATAAACAAATAAAAAATTGTAATTATAACGTTATTTTTAATAATATAATATTGACAATTTAACTTATATGATTTTGTACTTTTATTCTTCTTCTTTGGATAAAGTTTCCATGGTTGTTTTAGAATTTCTCTTAATGGACCCCTCAATGTAATCTTGCATGTCTTCTTCTTCTTCGTCTTCTTCATCTTCTTATTTGTCTTCTTCATCATCATCATCTTCTTTTTCTTCTTCTTCTTCAAACTCTTTTTCTTCCTCCTCACTCACTTCAAATGGATGAGCGTCTAGTTCGGATGGGTCGAGGTGGACAGGTGCCAAATCATCTCTAGATAAGGGGAGCATTTTGAGTGTACCTAGATCAACAAACAAGTTAATTCCTTGATCTCCATCTTCCTGGTAAGCCTCTACAATTGGAGTGTCATCTTCATCTCTATTGGACTAATGATCCACACTCGTTCCTGCCTCATATGTATTCCTAGGAACAAATTTTTGCACGACTTGCCAAGTTATCTCTCCACTATCTGGATCAATGCCTTTTAGTGGATCATCTAAGTAATAGACTTGCATAGCTTGACAAGCCAATACGATTGGATCATCTTCATACCATTTTGATGCAGTATTGACGCTTATGAAGTGATTATTCTTATACATTGAAACCCAACCACTATCTAGGGGTGGCAATATGTGACACGACCTGTTAATCCGAAACGAACACGACACGATAAAAGCGGGTTAGGGTTAACCCTTAACGGGTTTCGGGTCAAAGCGGGTCAACCCGTTAAGACACGATTGCTTAACGGGTCATAACGGGTCAAACCCGTTATGACCCGTTAAGACCCGTTAAAAAATATAAAATTACATGTATACCTTCAACTTAAATGGAAAAAACCCTAACGAATTGCTAACTCATTTGATTTCCAATTTTCTACTGCACAGCCGCAACCCCGGTCCCCTGCATCCCCTTTCCATTTTCATTTCGGATTCGAGCTCCCGTCTCACGCGTCACACTCTCACTCTCGTCTCTCAAGTCTTAGCCTCGAACCAGTCTCACACTCATTCTGTCTCACGGAGTCATGGTCTCACCTCACGTTTTTCATTTCGGATTCTCCCTCTCGTCTCACATTCTCACTCTATTTTCCAAGTCTCAGACTCTCACCTCACACTCACAGCTCACGATCTCTCAAGTCTCAACCCTAGAAGTCGAAATCAGGAACTCACAGCCCACATGTACTTGTCTTCAACCTTCGGTCCTTCAAGTTCAACCCCTTTCATTTATAATCGCAAACCCTAGATTCTAGAAGCCGAAAATCGAAATAGGGAACTCTTGAGAAATCGTGAAATCACGGTCTCTCCCTAGTGTCGTTGTGCAGCTTGTGCTTCTTCAGATCTTTTTATGCAGTGCCCTCCATCGCCGTCGTCAGCACCCATGTAGCGGCTCAGCTCTCCTCTTCTCAGTTCTCACGCCGCCCCCTCTTCTAGCTTCATTTGTTGATATGAAAACTCAAAGTTAGGGTTTGTTTTTTTAGGAGAAATTTTTACTATTAAATATTTATATTTTAGTTTTCCATTACTTGTTTGAGTTGTTCTTCTAGATCTGCAGTTTTGTTAGTTTTGATTCTTATATGCTTTTGTAATTCTAGGTCTTGGTTGATTTGCTACTTTAATGGCCGTGAGGACCAATTGTTGCATATCATGTTTTATGGTCGGGCTTTTGGGCAAAACGTTGTGGTTGTGAAATTGATAACTGGTAATTGATAATTGATAATGATAATTGATACGTTCTGTGAATTGATTCTCAGTAAGTTTGTGAAATTTAAAATGGCCCAAATTCTGTGAATTGAAATCTGTAATTGTAATATTAACATGGAATGGAAAGGTCAACCAAATAATACATAGGTTTCCCACTATGTTCAATTATTTGTGGCAAATAGTGTTGCTATTAATTCAGTATATTAAGCGCTTCCATATTTGAATTGATACGTTCCCCAATATTGCTTCTTAGTAATATGTGAAATTTACATCTAAAAGCGATGACGATTTTGTCTCAAGTTGAATATTTATTTGGCTGCAGATGAACTTTCTGATACTTCTGGCATATACAAATGGACATGTAAATGTTCTTATACCTATCAAGGAAATCATAGTTATTCTGTTAAATCCAACTGTTCCACTCCTTCATATTAGTGAATGTCCAATCTTTATTTTTGCAATTAACATATCACCTTGCTTGAAACATTTGTTCTTCATAACTTTTGCAACCAAGGATTAAGGTCGTTTTAACATTCTCCAATATTACTTTGTAAGCATAGCCTTATTGAAGTATTCAATATTGCTGAAACTCAATCCTCCTATTTTTTTTATTCTCTCATTTTATCTCAACTCTTTTATTATACTCTATTCACACTATATTATATGCATATTCATATTTGTTCTCTTCTTTGTATTCATATGATAATTCCCGTGGTTCTCTTTTGATAAGTTGTTTATAAAATAATATATGAAACAGATTTTGGGTCTTCTTTTTCTACTAATGTTATAGATGTTGCAAATTATATACTACATAATCTGTTAGATGGGTTATATTAAATTATTTTCTTCAATTTATTATATGTAAAGTTTTACAATATAATACATTGGTAATGCTGATCTAAACATTTCCATGAATGATCAGATATTTGTGA
Source organism: Platycarya longipes (assembly GCA_036559045.1). Taxonomy (NCBI): domain Eukaryota; kingdom Viridiplantae; phylum Streptophyta; class Magnoliopsida; order Fagales; family Juglandaceae; genus Platycarya; species Platycarya longipes. Next base: position 8,926,837 of record CM071799.1, on the reverse strand, counting down.
TTGACATGGGGCACCTTTGTTTATAATTTGCAGAAAGCAAAAGCAACACATCTTGGATTGTCATCATTATAGTTGTGCCAACTTTTGCTTTTGTGGTACCAATCATCTCTGTCTAAGGGAGGAAATTGATAGTAAGTACTAGCATGATTCAGTTTTGTTATTTTATTCTTGAAAGCTTAGGCTTTATCTGTGATTCAATTTTGTTATTTTATTTGTTTAAACGATCGAATTGGTACTGTTCAACAATGTAGGCGTATATTATTATTATTATTTTTTTGTTGCTCTTAAAGAATTGATGGTAGCTAGCCGATAAAGAATAACTCTATGACCCTTTGTTCTGCATTATAAACTTGTAATTCATATGACTCTTTGTTCTTATTTGTTGTCAGATGACTAAGGCAGAAGGTGAAAATAATGAGTTTATTGATTTGGATTAGTTTGAAAATGAAGAAAAAAGTTTTCAAACTGAAGAGGCTAAATCAAAACGAAGGAAGCGGTCATATGTGTGGAATGTTTTTGAAATAGTTCCTGATTATGAGAAACAAGGTGATAAGAAGCCACGAGCCAGGTGAAAGCTGTGTGGAGCTACTTACCTTGTATCGAGCAAAAATGGAACTGGAAATTTGAGGCATCACATCGAGGTGTGCCCTAGGAGAAGTTCACGAGATATTGGTCAGTTGATTTTGGGACAAAAAAGTGAATCTATTTCGGTAAGCAATTCTAAATTTAGCCCTGAAGAATATAGACAAATATTGGTAGCTGCTATTGTTAAGCATGACCTGCCCTTTCGGTTTGTTGAATATTCAGGGGTGAGATCTTTATTACAATATTTGCATCCAGACATTCCAATTATTTCTAGGAATACTACCAAGGCAGATTTGGTTAAGATGCATCAGAGGGAAAAAAAAAATAGGATTAAATGCATGTTAAATGAAATTCCTGATAGAATTAGTTTGACATCTGACTTGTGGACTTCTATAACCACTGATGGTTATATGTGTATTACAACACATTTTTTAGATAAGAGATGGACTTTATAGAAAAGGGTTTTGAATTTTTCTTACATGCCACCACCACATAACGGCATATCTTTGTCTGAAAAAATTTATAATTTGCTATGTGAATGGGGAATTGAACACAAGATTTTCTCATTGAATTTAGACAATGCTTCTTCTAATGATGTTTCGGTAGAGTTGTTAAAAACTCAATTGAACATTAAGAAAGCTCTTGTTTGTGATGGTAAGTTCTTTCATCTTCGTTGTTGTGCTCACATTCTGAATTTAGTAGTATAAGATGGGTTAAAAGAGATTGAGGATGCTATCCATAAAGTTTTTGAAAGTGTCAAGTATGTCAAAGGATCACAATCAAGAAAACTAAAATTTTTAGATTCATTAAATCAAATGTCTTTAGATAGCAAGAAAGGGTTGAGACAGGATGTCCCCACTAGATGAAATTCTACTTATGTTGGAGAGTGCTATTTTCTATCGTCGTGCCTTTGGACATTTGACATTGACTAATTCCAATTTTAAGCATTGTCTATCTGAGTCTGAGTGGGAAAAAGTGGTGAAAATTAAAAGTTTATTGAGTGTTTTTTATGTAGCCACTTGTGACTTTTCTGAGACCAAATACCCTACAGCCAATCTTTACTTTCCGGCAGTGTTTTTGATTTATTTTAAATTAAAGCAGCATTCTATGGGTGATGACGACTACATGAAGAAGATGTCTAAGAAAATGCTTACTAGTTTGAGAAATATTGGTCTGAGTTCAATGTGTTGTTGGCTATAGTAGTTATATTGGATCCCCGATACAAGTTGGTTTTTGTTAATTTCTCTTATAAGACGCTTTGCGGGAATTGTTCCTTAGAGTATATGAATGTTTAGACCAAATTAGCATCTCTTTTTATGGAATATAGTTCTTCTAGTGCTCACACTTTTTCTACCATGAGTTCTGATAACACTGTTAGTGGAGTAACAAGTGAGTTAACCGAAAATAAAGAAGTATTTCAGGTAATATCAAATAATATTTTTGTTTAATGATTTAAATTATATTGTTGTTTCATATCGCATATCATGAAGAAATAGTTTTATTTTATTTTATTTTTTTTGTAGGAATTTGATATATTTGAACATGATGATCGTAGTCTCCATTTGCAAAAAAGTCAATTGGATCTTTACTTGGATGAACCTAAGGCAGATAGAAATGCAAAGATCGACATTCTTTCCTTTTGGAAAGGAAATGAATTTCGTTATCCCTATCTTGCCAAAATGGCTCGTGATATTTTGAGTGTACCAATCTCTACTGTCGCATCTGAATCTACTTTAGTGTTGGTGGGCGTATCATTGATCAGTTTAGAAGTGCACTAAAACCAGATGTTGTTGAAGCATTGGTCTGTACAAGAGATTGGTTATATGGCGACGAGAAAGGTAAAACTTTGAAATTATATGGTTATTGGTTTTTTTATATATAGTTGTTTATATGATAGACTGTCTACTAAATATTGAGGCTTTTTTTTAATAGAAATAAAAGAATATCTTAATTTCGATGAGTTAATGGAAGATGTGATCGAGATGAACATCAACAACGGCAGTGATAACGCTATACCTATTTCCACAAGTTCTAAGTTTGTTTAGATATGTGATTTTATTATTGTAACATTAACATGTTTACAATGTATCATTTATTATATTTGAGGTGTAATTTTAATACTTTACAATGCAGTCATGAGTTTGCATTATGGTGGTGTTATGGTGTATTATCATAAATTGTAATGTATTACTTGTTAGATTGTGAATTTGTGATTTTAAGATTGTAATTTGTAAATAGTTATTTATATTTTCCAGTTAGAAATATAATTTGTAATAGAAACTGATGTAAAAGCAAGAAAGTGGGCTATTTGATTTCAGGCGAACAGAAGTTTCTGCATTGTATTTGCTGGTAGTTAATAGGGTGAAACGTGTCGGGTTGAGTCGGGTCACTAATGGGTTCACTGGGCGAAACGTGTCGTGTCAGGTTTGCGGGTTGAAATGTGTCGTGTCAGGTCGTTTCATTTTCGTGTATATGCTTAACAGGTCTTAACGGGTCGTGTCGTATTGACACGATATTTTATAGGGTTGTGTTAAGGTTGAGATTTTTGACACGAAATCCTTGACGGGTCATGTTTGTGTTGACCCTTTAGACGTAATGTATATGCCTTGACACGACACGAACACGACCACGACCCATTGACACGTTTTGACACCCCTACCACCACCTAGATCCCACCAATCATATTTAAAAATATATGTTATAGACCCACCCAAATATTTCAATCCAATTATATCATGTATGACACCATAATAGTCGTTATCGTTTGTCTCATGACTTTCCTCGACCAACACACCACAGTTCTGTGTTTTTCTATTTCGTTCACGGTCCAAAATATAAAATCTATAACCTCGAATAGTGCATGCCGTGTATCGCATCCCTCTGTTTGAGGGACCACGGCCCAATGCATGTATTTCAGAAGTAATTGACCTGGGATCACGAACACGCTGTTCCAAGATCTAACAATGGAAGACAATAATAGCTAATAATTAATATGTTATGAAAAATATTTAAAAGTTTCAAAATCAAACATGTTTGAAGTTAGAGTTCATACACGTTGTTCAAACCAATTTGGAAATTCTTTTTCATGTCTTGCCTCCACATTATCTACACCTTCTGCGGTAAGTTTGTCCAAGTGCTCACTGTATATTAACGTGAAAACAAAATATTTTTAATACATCCAGTGTGTCAAGATCTAATAATTTTAGGAGAATTGGATGAGTTACCCTACCTAACATAGTCGTCAATCTCTCGGCAATTATTCAACACGTACTATCAAACTTTTCCAACTCTCTATCAATGAGATCATAACTAGTTTGTGCACCCAAGGGTTGTACATTTTGGGAGAACATTGATAGCACATGAGGAAGCGCAGCAGCAAGATCAGAATTTTACTATTCATGATTAAATCGTGTCTCAACACTGCGAAGGTATAATGAGAAAAATGTTAACCATTCATCGTGTATATAGGCTTCTGCTATCGAACCCTCAGCTTTGGCCTTATTCCCAACTGTGCACTTTAGTCGACCCAAATATCTTTCAACTGGATACATCCAATAAAACTATACCGGTCCACCTAACAATACCTTTTGGGGTAAATGTATTGCTAAATGGACCATCACATTGAAAAATGAGGGAGGATATATCTGCTCAAACTTACATAACATAATGGCAATGTCGTCTTCCATCTTCTGCAGTATATCACGATTTACAACCCTAGTGCACAAGTCCCTAAAAAATATACAAAGCTCAGTAATGGCCACACGTACACTAGACATCAATTTTCCATGGATTCCAATTGGCAACAACTTCTGCATAAATACGTGACAATCATGACTTTTCATTCCACTGATTTTCTATTCATCTGGGTTAATGCACTTGCCGACGTTTGAAGCATAACCATCTGGCAGTTTTACGCCTTGCAACCATTTGCAAAATTCCATTCTCTTATCTTTTGTCATCGTAAAACAGGCACGTGGCATGGCCACCGAGTTGCCATCCACACGCAGATGTAGATTGTGTTTAAAACCCATTATCTCAAGATCTTTTTTCGTCATGATAGTATCATTTGTCTTGTTGTTAATCCAACTATATTGTCGCATATGTTCTTCTCTATGTGCATAACATCTAAACTGTGTCGCAACATGTAGGATGACCAATAAGGTAAGTAAAAAAAAAATACTGCACTTTGTCCAATTCAATTCTGCTGCGCCTCGTCTTCTCTTGTTCTTTCCTCGACCTTTGTCAAAATTGTTCTCTCTTACATGTTGCAGTTGTTCCAATATATCGTACCCCGACAACTCTTTCGGTGCAGATCTTTCCTCTACTCTCCCATCAAATTTAAGACCTTCTCTTCTCCATGCATGATTTCCTGTGAGGTAACGGCGGTGGCCCATAAAACACATTTTCTACGAATATTTTAACCATTGACTTGAAGTGTCTTCATTACATGTTGGGCACGCCAACTTCCCTTTAGTGCTCCAACCAGACAGATTTTCATATGCAGGAAAATCATTTATCGTCCACATCACCGCAGCATGCATCTGAAAAGACATCTCGGTTGATGCATCGTACGTTCTAGCACCCGTTTCCCATAGCTCTTTTAGCTCTTCTATTATCGGCTGTATGAATACATCAATGTCATTCCCCCATGATCTCGGTCCAAGGATTAGAAGAGTTAATAAAAAGTTTGGAGCTTTCATGCACCTCCATGGGGGAAGATTGTACGGTATCAACACAAAGGGCCAGGTGCTATAACTTGTACTCATGTTGCCAAAGGGATTGAATCCATCAGTTGTGAGTCACAAGCGCACGTTCTGAGATTCGTTCCCAAAATCAAGTTAGTGTTCATCAAACGACTGCCAGGCCAATGAATCTGTTGGGTGCCTCATATATATGCTATTTTTGACTCTTTTCTCTTCGTGCCACCTCATATATTCAGTTGTTTTCTTACACATGTATAGTCTTTGTAGTCGAGGTAACAATGGAAAATAACGCAACACCTCGACAGACACGTTCTTCTTAGTTTTCCACCTCGACTCTCTGCATATGGGACACTCTTGTTTTTCCTCATTTTCCTTCAAGAACAAGACACAATCATTCTTGCATGTGTGTATTGTGACGCCCCCAACTTACGTCTGGGATTTAACGTAAATTAAGGTGTCTGGATGAGCAACACTTGGCTACTCACCCTCGTACTTAACAAGGATAAAAGCATAAATTACTAAATTCGCAGCGGATTAGGTTTTTCAATATAAGACTTTCTAAAGATCACACGGAAATTATATATACAACATTCATTAAACTTAAACATTGTACTTTATACATATACACAACCCAACTGTAGCAAAACATAATACATTTATCCCAAAAGAAACTTTCCTTCACCTCACTCTTTCTCCCTCTTAACCTCGGGATATTCCCTCCCATAGCGAAACCTATCCATACTAATACTAAAGTCTCGCTGGAGCTGTTGTCCCTGTGGAGTCACACAAACTCCACACATGGACAACGAGCCGTCTACTCCTAAGGTTAAGCAGCATCCAGTACGTCTCCTCTCCTCAACAAAAGTGGATGCATCAAGACTCCCAGCTCCGGTGGGTCTGATAGGAGGTCCGAAGGAAACAAAAGAGATGTCCAAAAAGGGACTGTAATCGGAAAGTCCCTCAGGACTCCCCGAAGTCTCCTGTCTCATCGGGGCTGTCCCCCTGCTGGTCATCGAAACCTGTATGAAATAATATACACAAAATATATGGAGCCACAAAAGAGTGAGATTTCGAATGAAATCTCAGTAAGTACATAAATAGCTTAAAGGAAACAGGGAAAACACTCACAAAGTTACTACCACAACTGACAAGGGAAATTACCCTAACATACCCCTCACAGACTACTGTCTAACTGACACATTTCTTAACTCACCCATTGTCTTATATAAATTACATTATTTTCCCCTTTAAAAATTCTTATTCTTTCATATCACTGATGGGCGTTACGTATCGCCGTCCCCATCACATACACTCATCAATCATCCGGGCGTTACGTATCGCCGTCCCCGTTATGATGAGTCTGGTGTCAATCATCCGGGCGTTACGTCTCGCCGTCCCCGTTATGACACGAAATATATACACATAGTACTGCGGGCGTTACGTCTCGCCGTCCCCGCAAGGATCAATGACACGGGCGTTACGTCTCGCCGTCCCCGTGGAGATCACAATTTCATATCACGACAGGCGTTACGTATCGCCGTCCCTGCCGGCACGTCAGTCATACGGGCGTTACGCATCGCCGTCCCCGTCATGACGTGACTAACTCATCTTTTATATATTCATTTTCTTTCTTTATATTCTTCTCTTATACACATGAGTCATCTCACTCATAACCCTTCCCATTTTAAACACCACTTCCATTCCAAGAAAACCCTAAGTCTAGGCAAAACAGGGTATCTCGCTCGAGCGGGTGTCGAGCGAGTATCGAGCGAAGTCTCGGGTTGGGACTCGCTCGAGCGGGTGTCGAGCGAAACTCTAGCGAGGGTTCAGATTTTGCCTTCGCTCGACTCACATGTCGAGCGAGGGTCGAGCGAACTTACGGGTCTAAGGGTTTTTCCACTCAAAACACACCAATCTTTTTCATACACTCCACTTATCTTCTTAAAAACCTAAATCTAAGTTTCCACAATTTTATTGAACATAAAAACAAGACAAATACAATCAACCCTACTCATGTATTCAATTTACACTTAAACATGTTCTCATGTGTTCACTACTATGAAACCTAACTCAAACATGCCAATAAACCAGTTCCATGCTTAATTTAAGCTAGAATATGGACTTACAAGTTCTTCCAAGCTTTAGGGAATTGATCCAACCCACTTTCTCCAAGTTTGTTCCCACACACACTCACTTCACTCACAAGTGATCACTTTGAGGGTTTGGGGAGGGATTTCTGGTTTGGCTTCACAAGGCAAGTGCTCTCTCCTTCTAAAGGAGCTTAGGAAGCTCTCAAGGTCCTATATATATGGTGGTGGTCGACCAACATGAGGGAGAGAAAAGGAATTGCACCCAAGGTGCCCTAGTTGGCAGATTTGCATGTGATGAGGTGTCCATCTAGGCCAAATCTAATGATGAGGATTAAGCCTCCCAAATCCTAGGCTTTGCAGCTGGATTAGTCATCCAAGGGCTCACAATTGAGGTGGTTTGGCTGCCCATTTTGATCCATGGCTGAGAAGCAAGCTTAAGGGATAAGAGGTGAGGTGGCACTTCACCTAACCATGCATGCATCTTACATCTCCAGCTCTCCCCCTTGTGTCACACGCCCCTCATCAGGTTTTCCCCTCCCTTTGGTTCCTTCCCAACTCCCTTAGGTCTTCCCTCAACAAGTCCTAGAAGGTCACTTCATAGTTTAGTTAAGGTAGAGCCAATTTTGATCCAATTAGTCACCATTCAACCAGATTTTGGCTCCCTTGAGTTCCCATCACCCCAACTATTCAATTGACTTCCAAATCAACTTTCCATTCATTCCTAACTATCCCTACACATGTCCTAATCCCAGAGAATCCTAAAACCAGCTGCCTATTTGGTTACATGCCCCAACCTAGTTCAATTACCCAACTCGGGTTCCATTTAAGTCCATTCCAAAGCTGCTTATTTGATCTCCAAATAAGTTATTGATTCCTTCCGAATCTCAGGAAACTTCCAACATAAAAGTTTTAGATCTATCTCTTATGGTTCTATACCAATTGGAATCACCTCATTTAGACATCATATGGCTGACTTATGATCATTTTCCTAAAACTCGACAGATTGATCCGAAAGTGCATAATTCTCAATACTAAGTAAAATCTCACATTTCCTCAACCAAATCTCCCATTCTAATTTCCTAATAAATAAATGCATTAAATAAATCTCCTAAAAATAATTTCTATAAAATAATTTACCTTAGAAAAATTTGGGCTATTACATCCTCCCCCCCTTAAAAAGGATTTCGTCCCGAAATCGCTAAGATATAATTAATTAAGGGTTTAAGGAATTTATACCTCGGTGACTAGCGGTAGATTCTTCTGAAGAGGTGGGTACTTTCTCCTCATTAATTAGTGAATCCTGAGAGTGATAAAATATCATGTCAACATCGGGGTCATAGTACATGTTCACACTTATCTCTTGCAACATATGGAATCTCTCTTCCTCCGTCCTTTCTATTATAGGTCCCTCTTCACACTGGCGTTTACGCTCTTCCGATCCATCAGATGACTCTATCATGACAGCTTTTCCTTTGTCCTCTCTTCTCAAAAATCTTTTCTCTGCTCTCAACCATTTTCTGGCGGGTTGTCTTTCCTCACCTGATAACGCTCTTCTACTTATGGGGTTACCTTTTTCATCTATATCCATAATGTGGGTTCTGTGCTTCTCACTTTTATTTAACCAGTTCAATCTCTCAGCTTTCCACTGTTTCAATTTTTCTCTACGAAATCTCTCTCTAACTCTTTCAGATCTTTTCTTTAATTGATCTACTGGGGTAACCGACATACGTGCGGTTCTTTTAGGAGCCATATTCCTGTATAAGGTTAAATATTAATGAATATAAATATAAAAGAAAACACAAATATCATACAAATGCAAGGCAGTTAATTCAATTTATAATATAATTTATTACAACTATGTTTCAAACAAGTGGGGATAGTTATCTCTCATTACATCCTCACGTTCCCAAGTGGCTTCTTGAAAAACAGGATTGTTCCAAAGTACTTTCACTAACATTATGGTACGATTCCGAAGGGTTTGTTCTTTCTGATCTTCAATTCGTACAGGCCACTCTTCATAAGTTAAATTGGAACGTAAATTACTAGGACGCGGATCCATTACCGCCACTGGTTGATCATTCAAACACTTTTTCAGAGAAGATACATGGAAGACGTTATGAACTCCTTGTAAATCATCAGGTAGAGCTAAACGGTAAGCCACTGGACCTACTTTTTCCAGAATTTCATAAGGTCCAATATAACGAGGACTCAACTTCCCCTTCTTACCAAATCGCATGACTCCCTTTAGTGGCGAAATCTTCAAGTATACCCAGTCTCCCACCATAAAATCTAAAGCCCTTCTACGATTATCTGCATAACTCTTTTGTCTACTTTGCGCCGTCTTTATCTGATTTCTAATCTTGATGATCTGCTCTTTAACTTCTTGTAAATACTCGGGTCCCAAAACACTACTCTCACCCACTTCATCCCAATAAATAGGGGACCTACATTTCCTTCCATAAAGTGCTTCATATGGCGCCATCTGTATAGTAGCTTGAAAACTGTTATTATATGCAAATTCAATTAATGGTAACAGACTTTCCCAATCTTTGTCAAAATCTAACACACAAGCTCGCAACATATCCTCCAAGGTCTGAATGGTTCTTTCTGTTTGCCCGTCCGTCTGAGGATGGTATGCGCTGCTGAAATTTAAATTGGTACCCATCATCTTCTGTAGACTTTGCCAAAATCGAGACGTGAATCTAGGATCTCTGTCTGATACTATAGTATTGGGTATTCCATGTAAACGAACTATTTCCTTCACATAAATTCTTGCTAACTTTTCCATGGAATCCGTGTTGGAGATAGGTAAAAAGTGAGCACTCTTCGTCAGTCGATCCACTATCACCCAAACCGAATTCTTTCCCGTAGATGTTCTTGGAAATCCTACCACAAAATCCATAGATAAATCCTCCCATTTCCATTCGGGGATTGGTAAAGGTTGCAACTTACCGGCTGGTCTTTGGTGTTCAGCTTTTACTAACTGACACACTGGACACTTCGCTACAAAGGTCGCAATGTCCTTCTTCATTCCTTCCCACCAAAACTTTTCCTTTAAATCTTGATACATCTTAGTACTTCCAGGATGAGCAGTATATGGTGTACTATGAGCTTCTTTCATCAACCTTTCTTTCAATTCTGGGGCATCCGGAATGATTTTCCTTCTTCCAAAGTACAACATTCCATCGCCTGAAATCATAAAGTGTGGAGACCCTTTTCCTTCCAGTATTTGCCGTTTTATCTTCTCCAGCTTAACATCCTTTTGTTGTTCTTCCTTAATTTCTTTGTCTGTTAACGGAATAATTTCTTGAATCTCCATTAACCTGAGGTCCTGTGATAATCGGTTTACCAGAATTTCTCGTATCGCTGCCAGCACTGAAAATTCTTCTGTTTGAACCTTCCTACTCAAGGCATCGGCTACTACATTAGCCTTTCCAGGGTGGTATTTGATTTCACATTGAAAATCACTTATAGTCTCTATCCACCTTCTTTGTCTCATATTCAAGGTCTTCTGGCTAAAAAGATACTTGAGACTCTTATGGTCCGTAAATATTTCACACTTTTCTCCATACAAGTAATGCCGCCAAATCTTTAGAGCAAACACTACAGCTGCTAACTCTAAATCATGCGTGGGATAATTCTGTTCATGATCCTTAAGTTGTCGGGATGCATACGCAACTACTCTTCCTTCTTGCATTAGCACACACCCCAATCCCATTTTTGAGGCATCACTATATATCACATAAGGTTTGTGAGGTTCCGGCAAAGCTAAAACCGGTGCTGTAGTCAATCTCTTCTTTAGCTCTTGGAAACTCTTTTCGCATTGCTCACTCCAAACGTACTTAGCATTCTTTCTAGTCAATGCTGTCAGAGGTGCGGACAGTTTGGAAAATCCTTCCACAAATCTTCTATAGTATCCAGCTAATCCCAAGAAGCTTCGTATTTCATGTGCATTGGTTGGTTGCTGCCATTCCATCACTGCTTCTACCTTCGCTGGATCCACAGAGACTCCTTCACTTGAAATAACATGACCCAGAAATTTAACTTCTTGTAGCCAAAATTCACACTTACTAAGTTTGGCATACAGTTGGTGTTTCTGCAAAATTTCCATTACTATTTTCAAATGTTCTTTATGATCCTCGTCAGTCTGAGAGTAGATCAAGATGTCATCAATAAAAACCACCACAAACTTATCCAAATATGGTCTGAATATTCGGTTCATCAAATCCATGAATACTGCTGGTGCATTCGTCACTCCGAATGGCATAACCAAAAATTCAAAGTGCCCATAGCGGGTTCGGAAAGCCGTCTTAGGTACATCTTGCTCCCTGATCTTCAACTGATGATAGCCAGACCGAAGGTCTATTTTTGAAAACACAGTTGCTCCTCTTAATTGATCCAACAGATCATCTATCCGTGGTAACGGATATTTATTCTTAATGGTAACTTTATTCAATTCCCGGTAGTCTATGCACATCCGCATTGTCCCATCCTTCTTCTTTACAAACAACACTGGTGCTCCCCATGGGGACGAACTAGGCCTGATAAATCCTTTTCTCAAAAGTTCCTCAATCTGCACTTTCAATTCCTCTAATTCCACCGGTGCCATCCTATACGGAGCTCTATGAACTGGAGTTGTGGCCGGTTCCAATTCAATAACAAATTCTGCTTCTCGGTCGGGAGGTAATCCCGGTAGATCATCAGAAAAGACTTGAGGAAAGTCTTCCACCACGGGAATTCCTTGAATACCTTTAATAACTTCTGAGGAGTTTAACATGATTACCCAGTAGCCCTTAGTTTCTTTGTTAATACTTTTCATTATTCGTTTAGCAGTTACTATGGAGGAAACTGCCTTCAACATTTCCCCCTTGTAACAAAATTTCCCTTCCTTGGGTAAGTCAAAAACTATTTCCTTCCTGCGACAGTCCAGTTTAGCATAATACTTGGCCAACCAATCCATACCCAAAATTAAATCGAACTCCATCAAATGGAATAGTATCAGATCAGCGACTAGCTGAGAACCTCCAATCTCCAAGGGGCAATTTCTCACCACTCGATGGCATCCTGCTACCTTTCCATTGGGCATGACTACTATAACTTTTTGGGTCAACAATTCCGTTTCTAAACCACACTTTTGGACACAATCATAGGAAATAAAAGATCTGGTTGCTCCCGAATCAAACAAGGTATAGACCATGCATTGCTTCAGCTTAAGCTTACCTAAAGAAAATTTTATTCTACTATTATTATATTACCACTCCCAAAGAATCCATTTATTAACTAAAAGAGGGGACTTGGAAATTTACCAGTAATGACATTTGCATCTATTGTCTCGTCCGCCTCCATATCTACTTCTCCAGGCGTGATAGCATACACTTTCGCTTTCGCAGGAGCTTTGGCTTTTCCTCCGGGTAGAGCTACTCCTTGAGAGGTATTCTGAGGGCAGTCTCTGATCAGATGTCCTGGCCGACCACATCTATAACAAATCCTATTATCCACTCGACAATCTCCCTGGTGTCGACGTCCACATTTTGCACATTGCGGAAATAAAGTTGGCGTATTTGGATTAATTGCAACTCCTTTTCCTTTATTCGTGGATCTAAAATTTGGTTTCCTCCTAGCATCATTTCCTCCAGAAAATTGAAATCTTCTTTTTCCATATGTTTGAGTTTGCGCCATAACACTCCTCTGTTCAGCCTCCGCTATGGCTGCTACATTCACTAGTTCTTGAAAATTCTCAATTTGTAAACATGCCACCTGCATACGAATTCGTGGCTGCAGTCCTTCCTGAAACTTCTGGGCTCTCATCTTTTCAGTAGCCACCAGATGCGGAGCAAATCTCGCCAATTCCATAAATCGCGCCGAGTACTGTTCTACCGACATATTGCCTTGTATTAACATAGTAAACTCCAAAGCTTTTTGCCGCTTCATAGATTCCGGAAAGAATCGATCGTCGAACTCTTTCTTGAACCTTTCCCATGTAGGCACTACATTTTCTCCCAACTCTAACTTTAGTAGCTTCCGTTTTGTGTCCCACCACAGTCCTGCTTCTCCTTGTAACAGATGTCCTGCATACTGTACTTTCTGGACTTCAGTGCAACTACTAATTTCGAAAGTGCGCTCTAGGTCTACAATCCATTTATCTGCCTTTAATGCTCCTTCCGTTCCCATAAAAGACGGGTATCGATACGCTAGAAACTTCTCATACGAACACCCTTGAATTTCTCTCCTATTTTCATTCTGCTGATGATAACGGCTCTGTTCTATTTGATTCTTCACCACTTCAGTCATTTGCCGAATAGCTTTAGCTATTGCCTGGCCTCCTTCCAATGGGGGGTTTTGTGCCATCGGTCCCCCTTCCAGGGGTGGATTCTATGTCCTCTGCTCTTCTCCCGATAATGGGTTCGGTGCCGTCTGTCCTTCGCCTAACGGTGGGTTCAATGGTGTCTGTACTTCTCTCAACGGTGAGCTTGGTGCCGTTTGCTCTTCAGTACGTGGAGGGGTAACCAGGGAAGGATTCTGGCTTACCACTTCTACTCGTTTCAAGGGAGGACGACCTCTCGGCATATTGTTTTCCTGAAATATACCCAACTTCACCATAAGCCATACTCACTTTAGAAACTTCCAAATTTCAAAAATCCAAACATTCATCCATATTACTCCAAACTCCAATCTGATAAAGATTCAAGCCTATACTAGTACCGTGTGATCCATTTTTCCTAGGACACGTAGGTTTTACCCAGAGACGTAATCGCTCTGATACCAATCTGTGACGCCCCCAACTTACGTCTGGGATTTAACGTAAATTAAGGTGTCTGGATGAGCAACACTTGGCTACTCACCCTCGTACTTAACAAGGATAAAAGCATAAATTACTAAATTCGCAGCGGATTAGGTTTTTCAATATAAGACTTTCTAAAGATCACACGGAAATTATATATACAACATTCATTAAACTTAAACATTGTACTTTATACATATACACAACCCAACTGTAGCAAAACATAATACATTTATCCCAAAAGAAACTTTCCTTCACCTCACTCTTTCTCCCTCTTAACCTCGGGATATTCCCTCCCATAGCGAAACCTATCCATACTAATACTAAAGTCTCGCTGGAGCTGTTGTTCCTGTGGAGTCACACAAACTCCACACATGGACAACGAGCCGTCTACTCCTAAGGTTAAGCAGCATCCAGTACGTCTCCTCTCCTCAACAAAAGTGGATGCATCAAGACTCCCAGCTCCGGTGGGTCTGATAGGAGGTCCGAAGGAAACAAAAGAGATGTCCAAAAAGGGACTGTAATCGGAAAGTCCCTCAGGACTCCCCGAAGTCTCCTGTCTCATCGGGGCTGTCCCCCTGCTGGTCATCGAAACCTGTATGAAATAATATACACAAAATATATGGAGCCACAAAAGAGTGAGATTTCGAATGAAATCTCAGTAAGTACATAAATAGCTTAAAGGAAACAGGGAAAACACTCACAAAGTTACTACCACAACTGACAAGGGAAATTACCCTAACATACCCCTCACAGACTACTGTCTAACTGACACATTTCTTAACTCACCCATTGCCTTATATAAATTACATTATTTTCCCCTTTAAAAATTCTTATTCTTTCATATCACTGATGGGCGTTACGTATCACCGTCCCCATCACATACACTCATCAATCATCCGGGCGTTACGTATCGCCGTCCCCGTTATGATGAGTCTGGTGTCAATCATCCGGGCGTTACGTCTCGCCGTCCCCATTATGACACGAAATATATACACATAGTACTGCGGGCGTTACGTCTCGCCGTCCCCGCAAGGATCAATCACACGGGCGTTACGTCTCGCCGTCCCCGTGGAGATCACAATTTCATATCACGACAGGCGTTACGTATCGCCGTCCCTGCCGGCACGTCAGTCATACGGGCGTTACGCATCGCCGTCCCCGTCATGACGTGACTAACTCATCTTTTATATATTCATTTTCTTTCTTTATATTCTTCTCTTATACACATGAGTCATCTCACTCATAACCCTTCCCATTTTAAACACCACTTCCATTCCAAGAAAACCCTAAGTCTAGGCAAAACAGGGTATCTCGCTCGAGCGGGTGTCGAGCGAGTATCGAGCGAAGTCTCGGGTTGGGACTCGCTCGAGCGGGTGTCGAGCGAAACTCTAGCGAGGGTTCAGATTTTGCCTTCGCTCGACTCACATGTCGAGCGAGGGTCGAGCGAACTTACGGGTCTAAGGGTTTTTCCACTCAAAACACACCAATCTTTTTCATACACTCCACTTATCTTCTTAAAAACCTAAATCTAAGTTTCCACAATTTTATTGAACATAAAAACAAGACAAATACAATCAACCCTACTCATGTATTCAATTTACACTTAAACATGTTCTCATGTGTTCACTACTATGAAACCTAACTCAAACATGCCAATAAACCAGTTCCATGCTTAATTTAAGCTAGAATATGGACTTACAAGTTCTTCCAAGCTTTAGGGAATTGATCCAACCCACTTTCTCCAAGTTTGTTCCCACACACACTCACTTCACTCACAAGTGATCACTTTGAGGGTTTGGGGAGGGATTTCTGGTTTGGCTTCACAAGGCAAGTGCTCTCTCCTTCTAAAGGAGCTTAGGAAGCTCTCAAGGTCCTATATATATGGTGGTGGTCGACCAACATGAGGGAGAGAAAAGGAATTGCACCCAAGGTGCCCTAGTTGGCAGATTTGCATGTGATGAGGTGTCCATCTAGGCCAAATCTAATGATGAGGATTAAGCCTCCCAAATCCTAGGCTTTGCAGCTGGATTAGTCATCCAAGGGCTCACAATTGAGGTGGTTTGGCTGCCCATTTTGATCCATGGCTGAGAAGCAAGCTTAAGGGATAAGAGGTGAGGTGGCACTTCACCTAACCATGCATGCATCTCACATCTCCAGCTCTCCCCCTTGTGTCACACGCCCCTCATCAGGTTTTCCCCTCCCTTTGGTTCCTTCCCAACTCCCTTAGGTCTTCCCTCAACAAGTCCTAGAAGGTCACTTCATAGTTTAGTTAAGGTAGAGCCAATTTTGATCCAATTAGTCACCATTCAACCAGATTTTGGCTCCCTTGAGTTCCCATCACCCCAACTATTCAATTGACTTCCAAATCAACTTTCCATTCATTCCTAACTATCCCTACACATGTCCTAATCCCAGAGAATCCTAAAACCAGCTGCCTATTTGGTTACATGCCCCAACCTAGTTCAATTACCCAACTCGGGTTCCATTTAAGTCCATTCCAAAGCTGCTTATTTGATCTCCAAATAAGTTATTGATTCCTTCCGAATCTCAGGAAACTTCCAACATAAAATTTTTAGATCTATCTCTTATGGTTCTATACCAATTGGAATCACCTCATTTAGACATCATATGGCTGACTTATGATCATTTTCCTAAAACTCGACAGATTGATCCGAAAGTGCATAATTCTCAATACTAAGTAAAATCTCACATTTCCTCAACCAAATCTCCCATTCTAATTTCCTAATAAATAAATGCATTAAATAAATCTCCTAAAAATAATTTCTATAAAATAATTTACCTTAGAAAAATTTGGGCTATTACATGTATGGACTTATATTCAAATCCTAATCCTTTTCTCAATTGTTTATCTTCATAAAAGTTCTTTGGCAATGCAGACCTTTCAGGAAGTACCTTGTTAAATAAGTCCAATATCATGTTTATTGCTTTCGTTGACATTTCACATAATGACTTAATGTGAAGTAATCACAAAATAAAAGACATTTTGATGTACTTTGTACAGCCAGGATAAAGCTTGCGCTTTGCATCTTCCCACATTGTAGCAAAATTGTTTGAATCACGCCCTCGAATGCTTAGGTCATCATTTTCAGGTTCATCCACAAACATCCCAGCACTAATGTCACCCAACATCTCTTCCATCTCATCTATCTCATCCTGTTCATACTGTTCATCTCCTTCATTCTCATTATCAATGTCTTGCATATAATCTAAATGACTGAATGATATATTCGATATCGGTTTATATGGCTCACCATGGAGTACTCATCGTGTATAACCCAGATCCATCCCATTAACAAAGATATGATGTTCGACTTCATCTAATCCTATAGCACACGGATCTTTACAATCTTAACATGGACACTTGATGTAACGACGACTGTCAGCAGAGGCCCGAGCAAATTCTATGAAAGCCCTAACTCCACGTGCATAGGAAATATAGTCCTTCCGAATTCTATTGACCAGACGCATCCGACTTTTATCCATTTCTAAAAAATCTATCTATTAGTGTAAAACATTAGAATTCACATGCAAATTATGGTCCAAGTAATTCACTTCATCTTTGATAAGGTAGTTGGTCATATCTTGTTCGAGATTGTATTATCCATATTGCACAACTTTTGTTACTTCTACTTCTCACATTAGTAGAAATTTCAGCAGCACCTCCTCATAGTTCTCCAAGTATACGTGTTCGTAAAAAGGGTTTGTCACCCTACAAACAGTAGACCCGAAGAACGAATGAGGAAGACACCGAAACTTCATACGCAACGTGAAAATTAGTAGAAGTAACAAAAATGTGCAATACAGATAATATAATCTGAAGTTGTTTGCACTGGACAATTCAGGAATCAGTGGACACCTAAGTGTACACTGATTCCCAAACGGGTCTAGACTTATTCATGTATGCAATGTCACATAGACTACTAAACTAATATTAATTTGTTATTTTCTAACTATTATATCAACTATATAGGGTTTGGGTTTTGGGATTTAGGGTTTGGAATTTAGGGTTTGGGATCTAGGATCTAGAAACTAGGGTCTAGGGTCTAGGGTCTAGGGTTTAAGGTTGGGTTTGGGGTTTAAGATTGGGGGTTTAGGATTTGGGATTTTGGATTTGAGGTTTGGGGTTTGGATTTAGGGTTTAGAGTTTAAGGTTTAGGGTTTAGGGTTTAGAGTTTAGGGTTTAGGTTTTTGGTTTTAGGGTTTAGGATTTAATTAATACATGGTTGCAAAAAATGCACAATTCGAGGGCTTAGGGTTTAGGATTTAGGGTTTGAGGTTTGATATTTTTTGAGATTCCGAGATCTAGGGTTTAATTAATACATGTTTGTAAAAGATTCTCAATTTTACAAAATTATAGAACCCAACATAATTATGCAAAAAATACACAAATTGTCACACTCAATATGCAAATATACTCACATTGAATTATATCATAAAACACATTCAAATAATCATCCAATATGTTTGCAAAGTTTCATTTTATAGAAATAAACTTTATTGCTACTTAAAAATAGAAATATTTAATGCTACTAATATGTACAATGACTAACTATGTACAATCACCCAATATTTTTAATCACTCAATAATTAAAAATATTCACAAATATAACATACCCAACAATAATATTATACCCAAAATTCATGAATAATATTGTACACAATTTTTCACTATATATATACTTGGAAAAATCATTAAACACTTGAAAAAAAAAATCACTAAACAATGTATACCCCTCACATTGTAAAATAATACGAACGTCATAATATGCTTAAATCCTATCATAGAAAAACACTAAAAGATATACAAATACAAGACTTTATGCTTCTAAAATTAAAGAGTAAATGAGAAATATACCTAGCAAAGTCACTAGACTTTCTTCACAACACCTCAAATACATCACCAAACTCTACAAAATAATACACAATGACCCATTTAAATTCACCATTAAATTTCTACAAATTTGGATATTATAATAAAAAAATTTCTACAAAATTCACAAGTAAAATTACCTTTGAGAAGAATCTCTCAACTTCTCTCTCTCTCTAGCTCTCCTTCTCTCTCTTTCTCTAACGCATGTAATGAATCAGAAATGAAAATTATGCTTCATCTTGTGCCTCCATTTGAATCTGTCTGAGTTTTAAGTACGTTCGAACGTTCCAACCTAGTTCGAACGTTCCAACCTAACGTTTGAACGTACTTAAAAACCATGATCACGTTCGAACGTTAAGTTGTGACATTTGAACGTCAAGTATTTACATTCGAATGTGAGTTAAAATGCTCAAATTATCCTAAATTGAGGCACAAATATTTGAACGTTATAAAGTTAAGTTCGAACGTTCTAAAAAGTGCGGGAAATTTCTCGCACCTTTTTTTGATAGTTCGAACGTAAAAACCTAACATTCAAACGTTATTTGTGAAATAATTTCTTTTCGTTAACATCCACAGATTGCTTTATTTATTAAACCAAAATATATAAAAAAAATTTAACAAAATTATAGATATTATAATAAATTATTATATATTTAATAATATAATATTTTTTTTTATATTTTAAGAAGTTTATGCACAAAAGTAATTATACAGTCAACATTATATAAAACTATGTTATTAAGTATTATATAGTGTTACATATATATGTGTTATTTAGTGTTACAACAAAATAGATAACACAATATAATACTAAACAACATAGTATTATATAGTGTTAACTAATCATATTTTAGACGTTGGAACGTAATTAGAAGACGTTCGAACGTTTTTTAATTGTTTTTTTATTGTTAAATCCCTAGATTGGTTTATTTATTAAAATAAAATATATTAAAAATATTTTATAAAATTATAGTAAATATAATAAATTATAATATATTTAATAATTTAGCTATGTTTTTTTTAAGGAATTTTATGAAGGAAAAAAATTATATAGTGAACACAATGATACTAGTTAGGTATTATATAATGTTGACTATATGTGTGTTACTTAATGTTATAACATAATATAACACTAAACAACATAGCACTATATAATTTTAATTAATCATATTTTAATATTACTTTATAAATTTTATCTACTATAGTAACATCATACAATACTAAGTGTTGATTATAAATAGTAGACTATTGTACTACTATATAATACATTATATAATAATTAATACTATAATATTATTTAGTATTGGTACTAGAGAATTTTAGTAATGTCTTAGAGTATATAATATATTTAAGTGTATTATTTTAGCATGTCATTTTATATTTGAAGGTAATTTTAATTTTAATTCATAAATTCAAACTACGTTCGAACATTCCAAGCTAACATTTGAATGTTTTCATGAAACGTTAGAACATTCATAAATAACATTCGAATGTAGAGAATACTTGGGCAACAAATTATTCAACTCTACGTTTGAACTATATGTACATAACGTTTGAACTATATGTATTCAACGTTTGAACGTTCATTAAGAGCGTTCGCACATATATCTTATGATACGTTCGAACGTTCATTAATGAACATTCGAACGTTCATTGTATAAATACAGTAAACCCGACGGCAGTCGGCATTTTCACCAAAACTCTCCCATTTCTCTCAAATCTCTCCGTATTGCATGCCGCCACAACTGTCACCAAAGCCACTGCAACCACCACCAATAGATAGGGAACTCTAAACCCACTTTTTTCATGTAATTTGTATTCAATTTAGTTATTTTTTTCAGGTTTTAAAAAATTGGTGGTCGGAACTTCACTTTGATTTTCTGGCCACCACGGGTCTCCATTGGCCAAAAGGATTCCGTAGAAAGATTTTTTGAAGTGTTTACTTCATTTCTACAGAGTGTTTTGGCCCTAAAACTCTATGAAATGGAGTTTTGGCCCTAAAACTCTATGAAAGAATGACCGAGTCGACTTAGTCATTCCCGATTTGATGTTCGAACGTTCTAATAAACGTTCGAACGTCAAAGTAAGGTTACGTTCGAACGTTTTATATGTACGTGTGAACATAACTTTTGCAACGTTGGAAGCCCAACAGTCACGTCCTAACGTACACTCCATACGTTGAAACGTGACTTCCAGAACATTGGAATACTAACGGTTACATTCCAATGTAGGTTTTCCAACGTTGGAACGTTTGAACGTATGGTTGGTACGTTCTTACATGACTATTAGAACGTTTGAAGAAAACCCCACGTTCGAACGTGAGTTTCCTTACATTTGAACGTTTACTCAGAATTGCATTTTTTTGCCTAACGTTCTATGCCAAATTTAATTTTTCTTTTCGCTCATTTTTATCTTATTTATGCAAATATATAATAGCTCAGCAACCTCGGACACAAGAAAAAGGGGTTGGGAAGGAGCCTTACGGGAGGCGTATCGTATCGAGGCCCGTATGGTTACACCAAAGCGAGAGATCCAGATTAACGAGTTCAACTCGTTATTCTGGCAGCAGAGGAGCCTCCAATCCGTGTTCGTGGATAGGGGTTGGGTATCGATCTGTGCATTGAGGGGGATCGTGTACACCAGCATGGTCTGGTCCACGAGTTCTACGCGGCGATGTACACGTTGCCGCAAGACGCAGACTCCCATGTCATTAAGATCCGTGGGCAACAGATCTCTATCTCGGCTGATGTCATCGCCGACCTGATGCAGATTTGGCATTTGCCACCACAGCCAGCAGCTGCATAGCAGGTGGAGGACACAACTGTTGTACCGGCTTCGTCGCCAGATGCTGATGCTGGCATGGCGAAGTCCCAGACTGACCCAGTTCTCTCTACGGGCAATCATCACCTCAACGACAACATGATGACTGACGATGCTGGATCTGTGCAAAATGGTCCACAGCGGGATAAGGATTTCTATATCCTCACGGGCAGAGACTGAGAGGCGCATGAGACATCAGACTCATTCTCCTAGAATGCGCTCCTCGATTTCTTCCGTATGTTGCATCTTATTGTTGCAGCAAACATGGATCCCCTGGCACACACGACAATATTCAGCTAGACCCGCTTCCGATTTCTGATTAGGTTGGCGCGTGGAGACCCGATCGACCTACCATGGCTGATCTTTGAGAGGATCTAGTACGAGACATGCACTGTCTCAATGGACAACCTCCCATATGGAGTTATCATCATCCGGCTACTCATGGCACATGGAGTGGAGCCAAGGGTCTCCGAGACAGTGCGACCGCAGATCGGCCCTATTGACTTCAGCATGTACAATCGGAGTAAGGGGCAGAGGAGGCGCATTCCTCCTCCTGTAGCTGATCTGGTGCCACCTCCCCAGCGTCAGACCTTCAAGCCTGATCCTGTTGACGTTGCTGGCACAAATCGACAGACTCAGATGAGACAGACTGCGGGTGAAGACGTGCCACCTACTTGGATCTCATCGATGTTTAGAGAGCTACAGGGACACATCGACTGGCAGTTCGCTGCACAAACTGCGGCGATCAGCGCGCTCACTGAGCATGTGGATGCTTGTTTGGACCATCTGTCGACTGATATAGACACCTTGCATGTTAAGGTCGAGACTTTGACTGATGAGTTCATATCAGTTAAAAACCTCATCTAGTCAGCGATTTTATTTATTTTTTTAGGTCTTTTTGTATTTATTTTTTATTTATGTACTAGATCAACTTCTCATCAACTTCTCATGTAATGTATATATTGTTTTTTTTTTAAATTCTCAATCTTCTTTAATATTAGCTTATCTAAATTTAATTTTAAATCATTTCACTTCATTTCTTTCACAAATTAAATTATTTTATAATTAAATAGAGTACAAAATTGTATAATATTAAGAGGGTCTAGCTCGAGTAAAATCTTATTTTAATTTCTTTCCATATCTTTTTTATTCATGTTTGAATCATTTTAAAATATTTAAAAAAAATAAATATCAATACACCAATAATCAAATCCTACAATATTAAATAAAAAAAAGTATTAAAATACTAAGAGCGTCAAAATAAGGTGTCAAAGTATATATATATATATTTTAAAATTTAATCTAAACGTTCGAATGTTGGTGCCAGAAACATAAACGTTCCAACGTCAGTGATCTCATAGTTCGAACGTAAACTCAAAATTCCAACGAAATATTATTTTAGTTCGAACGTAAAAAAATTCAGCAGTTATCTTTAGTGACGGTTCCAAAAATTCGTCACAAAAAATAGGTTTTGGTACAATTTGAAGACCATTACAAATTCCAAACTGTCACTAAAGTCCAAATATATTGTAGTGAATGATTATGTTGAATTAACACGAAAACAATTTATTATGACTTATGTCAAAATATATATAGCTGGAGAACTAGCGACGCGTACGTTGTTGAATGTCACCCTCGATATATCATCTCATGCATATTTTTACTTGGTTTATATATATATATATTATATATATATATATATTATATATATATATATTATGAGCAGTGATATATGTACTACTAATTCAGAACTATTTTACAATTTTGAATAAAATAATAATTTTTTAAATCTTTGAAAACATCAAATCAAAATAAAAGTTAAATTTAAATTTAGAAAATATATTATTTTAATTGATAGTTGTAAATAAATTGTAATTCAGTTGTACACTATCATTTTTGCATATATATATATTTATATATCTTAGGGCCCGTTTGGATTCAGAGATAAGATGAGTTATGAATAGTAATAAAATGAGTGATTGAAATAAATTGAAATTTAAAATGAGTGGCTGAGATGAATTGAAAGTATGAAATAGGTTGTGAATAGTAAAACCCAATTTGTAAAACAAACCGGGCCTTAATGATTAGGTCAATTGAGTATTATTGATTATTTTTCCCTTGATAAGGTATACTAATTTCAAAAAGGGAAAAATGTTAGAGAACATCATTTAATTTAATCTACGTTTCATTTATTAAGGTTTGATCGATAGTGGTTATCAAAATTTTGTCAAGTCATCTATTTTTATTTATTTTTATTATTGATATGAAAGTTTATAACATCAATTTATATAAAAAATATAAAAAATATTTTAATATTTTTTTTATGAATATAATAGATCTCATACTAAACGGTACTGTGCTATGTAAAAAAACTCTTATATATATATATATATAGCATATATAGCTCCGCAAAAAATATACATTTATTTCTTCTTACTAAATTATCTAATATGTCCAGTTTTTAATGAAATAGAATAAATTGGGAAGTTGGGATTTTCCTATTCTTGATATTATATTAAATTACAGCTTGTTTTAAAAGTATAAACTAATAAGATGAGATAAAGTGCTTTAGTATTTAATTTATATTCTAATAGTTCATGACGGAGGGTTTATTTCGACATGAGATTTGTTTCCTCGAGATTTCTAGTAACTATATTCTACAATATTTGGCTAATTTAAGATTTTTCTATAATCATTTATAAATTCTTGTTTCACCTAATAAATAGTCAGTTGTATCGACTTTACGCGATTAATACTCATTTGAATTATGCCCCTTGCAAGTGGCTTAGGGTGTGTAAATACAGTTGAAATATGCTAGCTAAAAGAAATTTTGTAGTGCCGATGATATAAAACTTATTTCGGTTGATGATCATGAAAATTCATGTGCCCATTATATATATATTTGTAATAAATTATTTATGATGAAAATAATTATTTATTGTGAAAACAGACTCATTTTGACAGGAAATAATTATTTTAACAAGAAATAACTGGCCACAGATAAACAAATTTTTTGTAGTAGCCATATCATCTATTTTTATCTATTTTTTTTTTTTATATATCGTAATTAGTTATCTGATCAATTGAGTATTATTTATTATTTTTTCCTAATAAGATATTGACACAATCAAATCACAAAAAAATAGCTTATTCTCATTCACAGGATTCGAAATTGCACAAAATCAGCCAAGGAATCATCACCATATTTTTAGGAATATTTATTGATTTGTAAATATCAATTATTTCCATACATTTGTTTATTTCCATACTTAGCCTAGCTTCTTGTATCTATTTAACCAACAATGTATCATTGTAATCGATAAGTTGTTGCAGAAATAAAGTTATTCAGTTTTTCATATTCTTAACATGGTATTAGCCTAAATACGTTCCTACCCGAGACCTCCATGGCTTCCTCTTCCTCCCCTTCCTCCTCCAATGTTCCCTCTCCTTATCTTCTCCATCCCCCTGATTCCCCTAGCCTAATTCTTGTTTCTGGTCTACTTGCAGGAGATAATTTTTCGAAATGGCAAAAAGTCATGACCCGAGCACTCGATGCCAAGAACAAACTCAATTTTGTGAATGGTTCTCTCCCAACCCCTAATCCTAACTCTCCTGAATACACACAATGAAACCAAATCAAGGACATGGTCCTTACTTGGATTTTAAACTCCATCAGTCCATCGCTAGCCAATTCCCTTGAATACTACACAGACCCACGAGATGTTTGGATTGATCAGATCAATCTCATTTCTGCCACGGCAATAATGCCTGTCTCTACCATCTCAAGCGTGAGTTTTCCTCTCTGCAAAAAAACACTGACTCTATCCATGAATATTACAACCATATCAAATAAATATGGGATGAATTAAGCCATCTACAAAACAACAATGACCTCAAGGATTTGCAAAAACAAGCAGACAACGAATGCGTCTTCCAGTTTCTTCTCGGCCTCAATGAGTCCTTTGCCCAACTCAGAACCCAAATCCTAGCTATGGAATCCCTCCCTCCCATCACAAAAGTTTTTTCTATCTTGTTTCAGGAAGAGCAGCAGCGTCTCCTCCACATACAACCACCGCCGGCGGAATCTATGGCCTTCGCAGCAGCCCAATCCGGCAACACCAAAAGCACCTTTTGTTGCACTGGATGTGGCAAAACAGCACACACCCGTGACCGATGCTGGAGGGGTTATCGGATACCCACCTGGTTGCGATCCCCGTTCCAAGCCGCGCCCCTCCCTTCTCGACAAACCACCGCCTGGGTTGGCTCCGGTAGCAAATCAGGCCTCTTTCCCCTCAAACTCGTCGCCGATTCTAGGATTGACGCCAGAGCTCTATAAAAAATTACTAGACTTGCTCAACCTGACACCCACTCCCTCCAATTTCATCGGTAATGCCACTTCTTCTCCCTCCTCCTTCGATAGTCACCACGACTGGGTTGTGGATAGTGGTGCTAGCACCCACGTGTGCCACAATCGGTGTGCCTTTTCCGACCTAAAACCCCCTCCCCCTTCTCTCTCGGTGAGATTACCGAATGGCCATACTCTCTCTATTGAGGATATTGGCACTTGCAAATTATACCCCTCCCTTACCCTTTTTAATGTCTATTTTATCCCTGCCTTTCATTTTAATCTCTTATCTATCCCTTAGCTTACCACTAATACAAATTATTCTGTTTATTTTTCCTCTAAAAACTTTTTGTTTCAGGACCCACAGTCGATGAGGATGATTGGAGCGGGTGATTTACGTAATGGACTTTATGTGTACCGGCCCAACAATATTCTGGCTCTCTCTGTGCAAACAAATGCTAAAAAAGACTTATGGCACCGACGCCTAGGTCATCCTTCCCGTCTTCATATTCCCCACTTATCTAATAATCCTCATGTTGTTATGGATTGTGATATTTGTGCTCGATCTAAGCACACATGTTTGCCATTTCCCTCTCATAATAATAAAAGTTCTTCTGCCTTTCATCGAATATTTTGTGACATTTGGGGTGGTTACCATAACCCTTCCATCTGTGGCCCTCACTATTTTCTCACTATAGTTGATGATTTTTCACACACCACTTGGATTTATCTTATGCGTTATAAATCTGAAGCATATACAAACCTCCTGCATTTCTTTGCTCTTGTCCAAAATCAGTTCCACACCACCGTTAAAAAAATTCGCATTGATAATGGACAAGAATTTCTTTCGCAAAAATTTCAAACCTACCTTCATAATCATGATATTATTCATGAACGTATCTGTGTTGAAACTCCACAACAAAACGGCATTGCGGTGCAAAGACACAGGCACCTCCTGAACATTGCTCGTAGCCTTCGCTTTCAAGCACACTTACCCCTAATATTTTGGGGAGAATGTGTACTCACTGCAGCGTACCTCATTAATCGTACACCAAGTCGCATTCTTCAAAATAAATCTCCTTTTGAAATTCTCTTCAACATCATTCCCAACTGTAATCAATTTCTTGTGTTTGGTTGTCTATGTTATGCTCAAACCCTCTGTGCTCATAGAGATAAATTCTCTCCCCGTGCTTCAAAATGTATATTTATTGGCTATCCTAGTAACCATAAAGCATACAAACTCTACAATCTTGACACCTAAACAATCTTCTTTTCTCGAGATGTCACCTTCCAGGAAGACACATTTCCCTTTCAAGATGTTCCAGATATTTCTAACACATCTCTTCCTACACTCCCTTACCTGTTCTTGAACCTATTTTACCCGTTCCCGAACCTATCCTACCAACTCCTTCCCCCCTTCCTTCTGCTCCCACCACCGATGCTCCCTCTTCCTCTACTTCTCTTCATCCTCGTTGCACTACTACTCGACCCGCTTAGCTCCAGGATTATGTTTGTCTGACTATACACGCAGAGCCCACGACATCATCACTCACTACATCAACCTCAGGTACTGCTCACCCTTTATCTGCTTTTCCATCATATTTTCGTTTCTGACCTTCTCATCTTCAATTTTTACATGCTCTCACCACTTCTGTTGAACCTTCTTGCTATTCCGCTGCCCTTCGCCATTCCCATTGGTGTGAAGCAATGTCTAATGAGCTCCGTGCCCTTGAAGCTAATTCCACCTGGACACTTGAACCACTCCCTCCTGATAAAAAACCCATTGATTGCAAATGGGTCTTCAAAACCAAGCTCAAAGTAGATGGTTCAATTGAAAGATATAATGCTCGTCTGGTTGCAAAAGGCTATACTCAAGTTGAAGGCCTCAATTATCATGAGACTTTTGCACTTGTTGCAAAAATGACTACTGTCCGGTGTTTGTTAGCTGTCGCTGCCACTCAGCAATGGATCATTTACCAACTTGACGTCAACAATGCCTTCTTACACGGTGACCTTGATGAAGAAGTGTATATGACACCACCTCCCGGGTATTGCCCTAAGGGGGAGATACGTGTTTGCCGTCTCCGCAAATCCCTCTACTACCTTAAACAAGCATCTTGCAACTGGTTTTTTAAACTAACCACTGTGCTTCTTGATGCAGGTTTTACTCAATCTCAAGCAGTCACCATTGTGCTTGTTTACGTTGATGATATTTTGGTTGCTGGAAATGACCTTTCCCAAATTGAAGTCTTCAAAAGTGCTCGCTCCACAAAATTCGAAACCAAGGATCTCGGCCCCCTCAAATATTTTCTTGGTCCTGAAGTTGCTCGCTCACAAAAAGGCATATTCCTTAATCAATGAAAATATGCTCTTGATATTCTGAATGACAGTTCCTTAATCAACGAAAATATGCTCTTGATATTCTGAATGACAGTGGCCAACTTGGTGCCTAGATCGCTTCCTTTCTCATGGAGCAAAACTTAAAACTCACAAATCAAGATGGTGCACTTCTTCATAACCCTAGCGCCTATCGATGACTCGTGGGACAACTTATCTACCTGACCATTACTTGTCCTGATATTGTTTTCACAGTAAACATTCTTAGTCAGTTTATGCATGCTCCTCGTCTTCCTCACATGCAAGCCGCCACTTATGTTCTTCGATACATCAAAGGCAAGCCCAGGCCAAGGCATCTTCTTCCCATCCTCCAATACTTTACATGTTACTGCCTATATTGATTCAGATTGGGCCAGCTGTCCTACTACCCTCTGTTCTACCACTGGCTATTTCATCCAGCTTGGCACGAGTCCTATTTCATGGTGCACAAAAAAACAAACGACAGTAGCTCGTTCTTCCGCTGAAGCTGAATATCATGCCATGGCCGTCACCACCTGTGAACTTACCTGGTTGAAACAACTCCTCACTGATTTTGGTATTCCTCACCTTGCACCTTTCAGCTTACATTATGATAATCAGTCGGCTCTACATATTGCTCATAATCCTGTGTTCCATGAATGCACCAAGCACATTGAGATTGATTGTCATATTATTCGAGATAAGATCCGATCTGGTCTCCTCACTGCAGTACATACGTCATCACATGAGCAAATTGCGGACATTTTCACTAAAGCCTTAGGCCGAGAACTTTTTCATCATTTTTTATGCAAGTTGAGCATTACGAATCTTCATGCGCCAACTTGAGGGGGAGTATTGACACAATCAAATCACAAAAAAATAGGTCATTCACAGGATTCCAAATTGCACAAAATTAGCCAAGGAATCATCACCACATTTTTTGGAATATTCATTGATTTGTAAATATCAATTATTTCCATACATTTGTCTATTTCCGTACTTAGCCTAGCTTCTTGTATCTATTTAACCAACAGTGTATCATTGTAATCGATAAGTTGTTGCAGAAATAAAGTTGTTCAGTTTTTCATATTTTTAACATAAGATATAATATTTTAGTTTCAAACAGAAAAAAAAATAGAGTATATGATTTAATGTGATCTGTTTTTCATTTATTAAGATTTGATCAATGAGTATCTAAATTGTGTCAAGTCGTCTGTTTTTATTTATTTTCATATATATATCCATATAATTATAATACAATAAAATATTGTAATTATATGCCAAGGTTTAGATGGCATAAAGTCTGATTCTTAAATCGAAGAATTAGATTATTTGAATCTTATATATATTAATATCATATAAAAAGAATATTACTATAATTTTTTAATAAAATTTATGAGAGGTTTGGATAGTGAGTTAAATTGAGATGAGATAAAAAATTAAAAAATTAAACAAAATATTATTAGAATATAGTTTTTTAATATATATATATTTTTTAAATTGGAAAAATAAATAAATTATTAATTATATAATTTCATTTAAAATTTTAAGAAAATCATAATAATTAAATAAAATGAAATAAGAGTGGTTTTCGATTCAAAGATACAAACGACATTTTTGAGAAAAAATGTTAAAAGAACGTCGTTCTTTTCTTTCAATATCGATACAAGAAATTTGGTCTTTTGGAACGAAATTATTTTGGGACAAAATAAAAATCATCTGAAAATATGACTTTGGGGCGAAAATTAGTTTTTATCCCTAAAAGTTCGTGGATGTCATTATCCGTTCGAACCAATAATGCACTGTTCGAACAAATGATATTCTGACAAGAAAAATCATCCCCAATACAAAAAACCGTTCAAACAAAAAATTAACTGTTCGACGATAGAGAATGTAACATTCGAACTGTGATTTTAAACATTCGAACGTTAAATGCACGGGTTAGGCAAAAATTTATGACAAAAATTTGAGTAACCATTCAAATGGTAACTTTGGGTATTTGAAGTTACCGTTCCAATGTGTTCAAATGGTTTGAAACGATTATTTTGACAGATGAGATGAATAAAACATTGGCGACAGTAGAAATTGGCATTCGAAGGCTTATATATCCATTCAAATGGTTAATTATTTTTTTCTATTTTTAATTGTCAAAAATTGTACTTATTAATTTAAGCATATATTTATTTAGTCTATAGAATAAATATAGCATTTAACGTCGGTGCTAGTTTGGGCTGGGAGGAAGAACATTTATATTTATAAACATATCATTCGTACGCATTATTTAGCCATTCGAACGTTTATACAATAATTAAATTCGTTTGAACGTTATTTGAGTACCATTTAAACGGCTATATATATGCATCTTATATTATATGTAATATATAATATGTGTTATAAAACTAAAGAAGAAAATATTTATTACAAGAAATTTTATAAGAGAAAATATTTAGAACTCTTATTATTCAAGCACTGAATTTCCTCTCTTCCTTTTTTTCTTCCTTTCTCTTCTCTTTCTTTCTTTTCTTTTGTTCTTAATACATAACAGATCAATAGAGGCTCGTATTTATAGGCCTTGATTACTATGCAAATTACTATGTAACAATGTATTTTTCAAAATAATTGTGTCCCACCCTCCCTCAAAAGTCGTTAAGGGAGGCAGGTAGGTGAGGGGGGTCATTCATTGTTCCCTTGCATTATTACAATACTCCTCCTTGAATGGCCATCCATAAAGAATCTGCCTCATTAAAACCTTGCCAAGGAAAAATTCAGTGGTAAGAAAAACCAATGGTGAAGGAAAAAGAGTACAATATTCTTATGTACTTCCAAGTACTTTAAGATTGTCTCATTAAAACCTTACAAAGGAAAACCCAATAGGACAAAACCTCGGCAAAAGAAAAACAGTACAATTAGTACAAGTCTTCAAGACATTTACTCCCCTTGAAAAATGCATGACGATAGATCTTTGAGGTTTCGTATTCCAATGTTCTGCACAATTTTCTTGAATGTCACAGTTGGTAATGTCTTTGTAAATAAATCTGTAAGATTATCTGTAATAACCCAAAATTTTTTAGATAAAGCATTTACTTGAGAATATTTTAAAAGAATTTATTGGAAGGATATTTTTCCATGAAAATAGGATCTGAGGCTTAGATGCATTCGAAGAAACATTTTGGATTGACCTTTGGGAATTTTAGCAAAGTGTCAACTAAAGAAATTCTATTTGGACTTAGAAAGAGACAAATTTTCAAAGTTTGAGGAAGAAATTCAAAGGGAAGTGATAGAACAAAACATCAAACACTTGGTGTGCCAAAACGAGTTCTCGGACTGGTTCGTCAAGTTTTGGTGTAATGAGCATAACTCCTTCATATGGGGTCCAAATGAGGTAATTTCAATTCGTATAGAACACTAAGAGGCAGATCTTTGAGTTTTTGAAGAATCGAATTTTATCTAAGAATTATTTGGGCTGGAACGTGGTTGACCCCCAGGAGAGGCCAAGTGGCCAGATACACCCATTGGAAGATTTCTTATGATGTTATTTTGTCTTTACCCTCATGTGTTGGAACTCTTTGAGCTCTTGATCAAGATCATTTTATAGGTGGATTAATCTCAACCGTGGGATTAAAATATAAGCAAATCCCCATAGGAATAAGGGTGATCATGAGACTATAAGTGTAGGAGACACCTCACCTATGCAGCCAAATCGAGTTGCTGAAATGCCGTAATATTTCTCCTTACATCTCACGCCTCCTATGCCTATAAATAGATGAATGGGCTTCTCTTCTTTCCCCATGAGAGATACCAGTTAGCCATAGTGAGAATGAGAAATACTCAAGAGAAATACACAAAAACTCACTCATATCACTTAAGTGCCAAGATAGCTAATTGAGAGCATTGGAGAAGAAGTTGTGCAAGACCAACCATAGACATCCAATTTAGTTTTGGAAAAATTTGAAAGTGAATATTTTAACTTAATCTTGGCATATAATAAGTGGTTTGATGATTGGATTATGTTTGATATTTATTTGAGCTTAATCTTTGTTTATGTGTTAAGTTGAAACATATTGGATTTTGGAGTGATTTTTGCTATGGAAAAATGCTAAAAAAATTACGAGACCTTAGAATATATTCTATAATGTTATATGAAGAGAATTATGTGAAAATATGAAGTCATGATTTGGAAAAAAAAAATGATTGAACAACCCTAACAACTTTCGGACTCCAAAGGGGTTTAGTTGGCAGATTTAACATCTTTTAGTAAAATGATCATAACTTGTTAGTGTGATGTCGAAATTTAGAGTTATTCAAAAGGCTATAGAAATCTAAGATAGAGATCTAAAACGTTTCTTAAGAAATAAGAATTATATAAAGGATGAAATTAGGAATAAGTGACAAAATAGAGTATGAATATTTCAAAAAAGGACGTTTTTCCTTCATTTTAAAACTTTACCTAATTTAGTGAATTACTCAAATGAGATTTTTAACAAGTATAATAAGTTTAAAAACATTAATATATTAGGAGGATTTTTAAGAATTATTATGATAAAAAGATATAATAGAATAATAAATAAAATTTTATATATAAGAAAAGTTCAAGAAAAACTTAAAAATATTTAAGTTATGAAATTATGCAAACTTGTGGGCTTGAGTTGAATAAGTTAAAAGGAACAAATAATTAAGGATATTTTCCCATGAAGATTCGGCCAGCCCTTGATTAAATAAAATTTTAATATTTTATTTAATTGCATACGTATTATTTATTAAGTTTTGACGTTATGAATTTATGTGACGTATGTGCATGTGATGTATGCTATTATGAAATGTTCTCACATGTTATAAGGCTCATGTGGACATAAAATACATGTCACAAGTCTAAGTTTATGCGTATATTGCATTACGTCACATATATGTGTCATGAAGTTAGTTTTAAGAAAATACGTTAAGAAAACCTAATAAGTGGAAAGATTAATAAGTCAATCACGAAATTACGAGCGATACGTCCATATGACTGATATGCCGGCAGAAACGTAAGCCTGTCGAGTATTTGAAAACCGGCAATAACCTAAGCCTGTCGAGTATTTGAAAACCGGTAGGGACCTAAACCTATCGAGAATTTGAAAACCAACAAGGACCTAAGCCTGTCGAGAATTTGAAAACCGACAAGGACCTAAACCTGTCGAGTATTTGAAAACTGGCAGGGACCTAAGCCTGTCGAGGATATGAAAGCCGGTAGGGATCTAAGCTTGTCGATGATACGAAATAAGTAATATTCGATGGGGACGTCTGTCAATAATATGAAACAAGTAAGACCCACAATGTTACAAAAGAAAAGAAATAAGAGTTTAAGTATGATAGAGTGGGTCCATGAAGAACATACGTCTAAGTCATGCATGAGTCACATGAAGTATATTATAAGGTGTATGTTCTTCCCGTTTATTGATATGTTATTACTCTATGACTTTATTAAGTTGAATGTGTACTTACTGAGGTTTCCCTGGAAATCTCATTCTTGTATATTTCTTTTTTCTTTTGGGAATTTAAATTTAACTACAGGGTATCGATATCGAGCATGAGCATGGCTCTAGTTACTCAAGAGATTCGGAGGAATCCTGAAGGGCTCTCGGAGTACTCTCTCTCTAGTTATAAGTTTTTAATTAGTTGATAGTAGTAGAGTCAGGCATCAGCACGGAGAAAAGATTCCCGAAGTGAAGAAGAAGCCTAGGTAATTCTAAGTCAAAGTTCTGATAGGTTTGTATATGTATATTGGCTAAGAAAACTAACCGGAATATGCATGTAAAGATAAATGTTATTTTTAAGAATGGATGATGTAGATATTGTGGTTTTATTTCACCATGTGATCATTAGTAATATTTTAGTCAGAATTTTCCCCTGCAATTTGCATTAAATTTTGATAAGTACGGGGGTGAGTAGCCAAGTGTTACTTATCCCGATACTCCGGTTTACTTTAAATTCCAGACGTAAATTGGAAGCGTCACACTATCACTTGATCGTATCTACTTAACATCAATTTCACATTTCTCTTAAAGTTCGTGAGTATAAAAGAATTTAGGTGAAATATGTTTAGTTCTGTCACCTTTGATACATCCTCATCTGATTTGAGTGATACAAGTAGTATTATCTTCGTATAAAATTGTTGGGCTATCATTGATCATGGGAAGATCACACTTTTCTTGGATATGTTGAATCACTGATCTCAGAAAAATACACTCTCGACTTACTCGATAAAGTGCAATGATCTCTGAGTGATTTGAAGATGTGACAGATAATGTCTGCTTGAGACCTACCTCTGTGTGGATATGAAAGATAAATTCCAGTTTGAGATCTACCTCTGTGTGGATCCGAAAGATAATCTGCGTACCCAATCAATTGTGGACTTGATCCACGTTGATAAAATAATCTCATATCAACCGTACCATGAAGGTAACGAAAGATATGTTTAATACCATTTTAATACCTTCAAGTTGGTGCAGAACTATATCTTGTAAGTAGATTAACAGAGAATGTAATATAAGGCCGAGTGCAATTTGCAAGATACATCAAAACTCCAATTACATTAAGATATGATATTTCAGGACCAAGAATTTCTTCATTGTCTTCACAAAGATGGAATGGGTTATTCTTCACATCAAGTGATCGAACAACTATTGGAGTACTCAGGGGATGGGCTTTGTCCATATAAAAGTTCTTCAAGACTTTCTCTATATATATGGACTGATGAATAAAATTCCATTTAGCAAGTGCTAGAGCTGCAGGCCAAGACAAAATTTTGTTTTGCCAAGATCTTTCATTTCAAATCTATTCTTTAAATATATAGCGGTTCTTGTGATCTCTTCAAGAGTTCTCACTATATTTAAATCATCAACATAAACTGCAATAATAGAAAATTCTGATCTTTATTTTTTAATAAAAACTCATGGGCATATAGGATTATTATCAAATTCTTCTTTTAATAGATATTCGCTTAGGCAATTATACCACATGCGTCTGGATTGTTTTAACTCATATAAAGATTTTTGAAATTTGATAGAGTACATACTTCTAGATGTACTTGTAGATGCTTCAGTCATTTTATATCCTTCAAGGATTCTCATATATATGTCATGATCTAAAGGATCCATATAAATATGCAGTGACCAGATCCATCAACCACATATCTAATCCTTTTGTAATAACCAGACTAATCAAAAATCTGAATGTGATTACATCCATAACGGAAGAATATGTTTCCTCATAATCAATCCCAAGTTTCTGTAGAAAATCTTGTGTGACAAGTCGTGCTTTGTACCGCACAATTTCATTTTTCTCATTGCATTTTCGTACAAATACCCACCTATATCCAACAGGCATTACACCATTTGGTGTTTGAACTACAGGTCCAAATAGCTCTTCTTTTGCTAGAGAATTTAATTCAGCTTCAATAGCTACTTTCCATTTTGGCCAATTATTTCTACGTTAACATTCTTCGATAATTTTTTACTCACTTTCTTCATTACTTCTGGTAATGTCAAGGGCCAACTTATATGAAAATATTTTGTCGACAACAGTTTTATTTCTATCCAGAATTTCTCCAGTACTCATGAAATGTATTG
The DNA here is from genome assembly GCA_036559045.1 of Platycarya longipes. Lineage (NCBI taxonomy): Eukaryota > Viridiplantae > Streptophyta > Magnoliopsida > Fagales > Juglandaceae > Platycarya > Platycarya longipes. The sequence goes on along the minus strand of CM071799.1, from coordinate 8,890,657 downwards.
AGATCTCATTATTTTCAGGTACCTGTTCCTCTTCAGAAGGTCCATTTTCAGGAGATTTTGGAATAGAAGATTTGACCTCTTCCGGAGCATCAACTATACTTGTAGCCTGTATTGTGGGTATTGGTTTTTTAGGAACACCAAATTCATTTTGTATCGTTTTTCTTCGGGGAATTTTGTCTTTTGCACCAATAGGTCTTCCGCACTTCAAGCGTTTTGTAGACTCACCTATTGTTTTTTTGACAACTTGTCCTTCAGGGATTTCTATCCTTGCTGGAGTATTAACAGCAGGAATATATGATTTTACTATATTTTTAGTATCAGTAAATATACCCGGTAATTGATTTGCAACACTTTGCAAATGAATAATCATTTGAACTTCTAGTTTACATTCATTTGTAAGAGGATCAAATTGAGACATCGCTTTATTATCCCAAGTAATTTATTGTCGTGCTTCAGACACTGACTTTTTGTTACCCAGTAATAGAAAAATGGATTCGTCAAAGTGACAATACTTAAAAAGTGCGTTAAACATATCCCCTATAAGAGGCTCAAGATATCTAATAATAGATGGAGAATCAAAACCAACATATATCCCAAGTCTGCGTTGAGGGCCCATTTTTGTACGTTGTGGAGGTATAATTGGAACATATACAGCACATTTAAAAGTACGAAGATGAGAAATATTTGGTTCCTGACCAAATGCAAGCTGTAATGAAGAATATTTATGATATGCAGATAGTCTAATTCAAATTAATGATGCTGCATGAAGTATAGCATGTCCCCAAATAGAAATAGGTAGTTTTGATTTCATAAGTAATGGTCTAGCGATTAGCTGAAGCCTTTTGATTAAAAATTCAGCTAAACCGTTTTGAGTATGTGTATAGGCAACAGGATGTTCAACATCTATTCCTATTGACATACAATAGTTATCAAAAACTTGAGATGAAAATTCGACTGCATTATCCAATCGAATGGTTTTAATTGGATACTCAGGAAATTGTACTCGTAGTTTGATTATCTGAACAACAAGTCTAGCAAATGCAACATTTCTGGTAGAAAGTAGACAAACATGTGACCATCGACTTGATGTATCAATCAAAACCATAAAGCATCTAAATGGTCCACTTGATGGATGAATAGGCCCACATATATCCCCATGAATCCTTTGTAAAAAGGATATAGATTCAATAATGATTTTTGAGGAAGATGGTCTGATAATCAACTTACCTTAGGAACATGTAAAGCACGAATATTTATTGGGTAAAAGGATCTTTTGATTCTTTAAGGGATGCCCATGCGAATTATCAATAATTTGTCTCATCATTATTGATCTCGGATGTCCAAGGCAATAACGAAAAAAGAGAGCAGACAATCTTTCTAATACAAGCTTCTGGCCCGATATTATTTTAGTAATGAGAAGATGCTCTTTACTGCCTTCATTGGTCGTTTCAATATGGTAATTATTACGACGTATATTTTCGAAACTCAATAAATTTCTTCTAGATTGTGAAAAAAATAGAGCATCATTAATACAAAATTTGGTGCCATTAGGCAACACAATATAAGCTCTTCGGGAGCCCTTAATTAAATTTGATGAACCTGATATGGTATGGATATAGACTTTGCTTAGTGTTAGATTTTGAAAATCTTTCTTATCTTTGATCATTGTGTGAGTTGTAGCACTGTCAACCAAACATACATCTTTATCATTCAACTCAGAGATAAAAAGTTCATCCGTGTGATCCATGATTTCAAAAAATATATAAAATTTTCATTACAAATATTAAAGAATAAAGAAAATACATTAATTGGGAGGAACATTTGCATCTCCAATCAAGTAATCAATTCTACCATCAAGATCTTTAAAGAAATCAGAAACATCAAGATGAGTGATATCTATATTTAATGAATTATCTGATGGTTCTACTAAATTTGTTTCAAACATTTTATTCTTTCCTTTTATAGATGTTTGATATAAATCAATCAAATGCCTAGTCGTACGATAGGTACGTGACCAATGTCTAGTCATACCACATCTATAGCACACATTTTCACATTTCTTTGAACAATTATTTTGGGGGTTTTTACTCCTTTCTGAGTTATACCACTTCTGGTGATATGGTGTATTATTATCTCTTTTAATGTTGCCACTTCTGGGACCAACAATTCTATAGTTTCTCCTATCAAGTGTATGCCACCGATTTCTTCGAAATGATGTACCATTCGCTTCTGGGAATGATGCAAATCTAGTACCATTCACTTCAGAGAATGATGTTGAACCAGTAGGGCGTGACTGGTGGTTTCTTAATAAAAGCTCATTGTTTTGCTCAACTACTAGAATACAAGATATAAGCTCAGAATATTTTTTAAACTTTTGCTCTCGATACTGCTGTTGTAGGAGCACATTTGAGACATGAAAAGTAGTATATGTTTTCTCTAACATATCATCATCAGTGATTTTCTCACTGCATAATTTTAGTGTTGAGCTGATTTTAAAAAGTACGGAGTTATATTCACTAGGACTTTTAAAATCTTGCAACTTCAGGTACGACTATTCATAACGAGCATTTGGGAGGACAACAGTTTTCTGGTCTTCATATCTCTCCCTTAAATTATTCCACAAAATAAAGGGATCTTTTACTGTAAGATACTCAGTTTTTAATTCTTCGTGAAGATGGTGGCGAAGCAAAATTATTGCTTTAGCACGGTCCTGTATGGACGCTTGACTTTCTTCTTTTATTTTTTTCTCTCAAGTTCATTACATTCAAATGGATTTCAACATCAAGAATTCAGGATAAATAATTTTTCCCAGAAATGTCAAGAGCAACGAACTCCAACTTTGTAAGGTTTGACATTTTTTGAAGAAGATAACCACTAGCTTTAGTATTGGTAGAGGTTCGTGCTGTTAATGTGTTATAAAACTAAAGAAGAAAATATTTATTGCAAGAGATTTTATAAGAGAAAATATTTTGAATTCTTATTATTCAAGCACTGAATTTTCTCTTCTTTTTTTTTTCTTCCTTTCCCTTATCTTTTTTTCTTTTCTTTTCTTTTGTTCTTAATACATAACAAATCGATAGAGACTCATATTTATAGGCATTAATTATTGTGCAAATTACTATGCAACAATATATTTTTCAAAATAATTGTGTCCCACCCTCCCTCAAAAGTCGTTGAGGGAGGTTGGCAGGTGAGGGGGGTCATTCATTGCCCCCTGTATTATTACAACAATAAAAATATTATATGGGTCTTACATTATAATATAATATATTTGTGTATCTTATGTGATGTGTATCTTATATTATTATATAAATGAGTACTACTTATATATATGCAATAAACTATATACTAGTGCTATACTTATCTAATATACTTATATATCATATAACTTGGTACTACTTATATATTAACTTACATATCATAATATAATATATTATATACTATTCTGATATACTACAAGTATTATATACTATATACTACCACTATATTTATATAAGTACGTAGTTATATATCATATAATATAGTTACTATATGATTAACTTATAATCGTATAATATAATTATAAGTAGTTAATACTCGTATAATTATATAATATATATATAAGTTATTATATTATAATTATTAACTTAGATTATATATATATACACACTTACATATATATAAATAATAAATACTAAAACACCATGTGTGCATAAATAATAAGTTAATAACCAAAAGAATAAATTTATCAAGAGAGATGAGATGAGTTGAGATAAGTTTAGTTTATTTTTTAATATTATTATTATTTTAGAATTTGAAAAATGTATATTAGGATTTAAAAAATATATATTGAGATTTGAAGAAAGTATATAAAAATTTGTGTTTTGTATGAATCCAAACGGGGCCAATCAGGTTGAAAGTTTTAAATTGGCGCCCTCCTACCTCTCAAACTTTCAATAAAATTTTAAATTTCCCCCTTAAACTGCACATCATAAGAAAGGCAGCCTCTCTTTTTCATTCATTAACGGAGAAGGATGGGGTGTCTAGGATCTCCCGAAAACCCCCATCTCACACTTGTCTTGCCTTTCCCCAATCCCCCATCTTCTCTCACCTCATTGGGTTTCGGATTCACCAAACTTAGCCATGGCGAGTTGTGGACTTGAGGACGGGGCTGCTTAGAAGATCTCAGCTGGAGTGGCAAGTCAGTGCTCCAGGAGGCAGCAGATAATCAATTAGTGGGACTACACGTTGAAGGTGTAGAATTGGGATGATATTAGAGAGATTAGAGGTGACAGAGATTAGAGAGAGAACGAGACTCGTGACTGGCTATGCAAGCGAGCATGGGATTATCTCGGATCCTGATCTTAGTTGGGGCAGGATACACTGGCACGATTATGCTTAAGAGCGGTAAATTATTTCACTTGATTGGCTAACTTCAATAATTGCTAAAGGGAATGGAAAAATTAATTAGAAAATTATTGCTTTTTCAGATAGCCTGATTGCAACTTAATTGTAGCAGTACTACTTTAATTAATCAATCTCTTTTTTTTTCTTTTTTTTTTTATAACCAATCAATCTCTTAATTATGCTGCCATGACATATACATAGGTCCACTCCCTAGATATCTGCAATTACATTGGCACTTTCAACCATAATGACTTGGTCAATTTCATCTTTCTTTCATTATCAATTGGGGGAAACTATGGCCAGTGCGATGTTGGGTTCTGAACTTAATTTCAAGAGCTAATGTATTTTTTCTTTAATTGTTTTTAGCCCGACTGGTTAGTATTAACTATAAAGTGGTCAACTTTTCACAAAATATGATTTAATCATATAGATTGAATAAAAATAAAAATATATTGAGAATGATCCCACTATTTAATATCTTCTAAAATATATTTAGAATATAATAATAAAAGAATATACTAATTAGGACATTATGCTCCACAACTTTCTAATCAAATTGTTTTCGAGGGAAATAAAAAACCATCAAAGCAGCAACATCATAAGGCAGTAGTATCCTTACTTTGTTTTTGCAGTTTGTGCATTTGCTGAAGGGATTTATCTGGTGCTAAGGTATTGGTCTTGGTAACTATTGAAGATAATATCAAATCAATATTATCTTGATTTAATTTTCATATTTCTCAAACAATTTGATTTGATTTGATCTTAATTTGATTCTTATAACATTTCAGATCTTTACATTTCCTATCTCAATATAATTTTTGTATAAATAGGGATGCATGCCTTGTATTCAGTATCAATTCAGAAAGTAAAGATGTAGTACTAAAAAGTTTCTTACCCTCTTTCTCTCTTTTCCATCTTCTTTTATATTATATTTTATTTTTCTAACATGGTATCGAGCCAAACCCGATCCCTCCTCTAATGTTTCCATGGTTTCCTTATCAAACCCCCCTCCCTCCCCATACCCAACAGCCAACTTCGTGGGTAATGTTTCCACCTTATGACCTCTCTTTGACAACTGCCATGATTGGGTGGCTTATAGTGGCACCATCGACTACTTCTACCAAAACTCGTTCCTAACATACCTTTGTTGCCTCCTATGGCTTCTTCTTCCAAACTTTTTTTCTCTATATCTCTTATATCTCTCTGATTTTTCTAGCCTTATTCTTGACTCCAACTATCTTACTGGAGATAATTTTCACAAATAGTAACATGCACTTCACTGAGCCCTCAATACCAAGCATAAACTCTACTTTGTTGATGGCACTCTCAAAGTCATCATTGATTTATCTTCTCCATACTATCTTTACTCGGCTGATAACCCAAAATCCTCTTTAGTCGAACCTCTTCTCATGGCAATAACTATCTCTCCTGGCGACGCTCCATGCACATGGCTATTATCTTCGGCCTCTTTGCTTCCATTGAACCCTCTCTCAAGCAGTTTGCTATATTGCAACATTCTATAATCTCTCATAATGAAGGCTACTATCAAATTTCAAACTCAAGCTTCCGATATTCTCCACCTTGAGTTTGTGGGAGAGAATTGAAGATAATATCAAATCAATCTTATCTTTATTTTATACTATCTTGATTTGATTTTCATATTTCTCAAATCAATTTGATTTGATTTGATTTTAATTTGATTCTTATAATTTTTAAGATATTTACCTTTCTTATCTCAATATACTTTTTCTATAAATAGGGATGTATGCCTTGTATTCAATATCAATTCAGAAAGTAAAGATGTAGTACTCAAAAGTTCCTTACCCTCTTTCTCTCTTCTCTATTTTCTTTTATATTATATTTTATTTTTCTAACAGTAACCCCTTCCACACTCAAGGTCTACACTCCATTCTAATGATTTAAGAAGCTTTTGTGTTAAATTGCAATTAATTTGCAGTACTGCTAAAGTTTCAATATTCGAAGGTTATATAATCATTAACCCAAATGCTTTAAATCAATCATAAAGATATAACTCATTAAGTTTATTTTAGGCCTATTCATCTGGGCTGGGTTGCATCCGGCCTGGTTTAAAATTTTATTTATTTCTTAACACTTTTAGAATTTTTTTTAAAAATGTTTAAGGAAATTTTGAATCCGGATCCCGAATTTGGAAATCCGAAACGCTGATGAACTCCCTTAGTTTATTTGTTTCGTTACTCTATGATCTCTCTTTCTCTCTCTCTCTCTCTCTCTCTCTCTTTTGTTCTGATGTGTTTTACCTTGTTTTTGGCTGTTGAGAAAAAATCATATGATTATAGCTTGTATCAAAGTTATTTGAAGGGTTGCTGCTTGCATGAAGGTGGCTGTGAAATTTTTACAAAAGGTACATAATCTAGCATTGCTATTTTATAATAGCGTTGGTGAAAATTTTTGTGTTCATAATATTTTTTTTGTATTTTTTATTCTCCATCAAGAGTGAGAACTCAAATAAAGAATTCAAAGATGGACAATCTCTTGTATTTTTTATAAGATATATCTTCAACTTGATATGGCTATTTTTTCTTCTCTATCCAGAGCTCAAAGTCATTTATTGGAGATGAAAAACAAAAGGTAAGAACCTTCCTACGATAATCTATTGAGTTAGCATTAATGAGTTGAAGATATTGAAGATATAGGGAATGTAGGCTTAAGATTGCGATTTTGAAGATATTGAAGTTCTTAGCGAAAAATCAAGTTACTCTAGACATCAACAGGAATTAAAGTAGCTGTTCAAATGTAATAATATTATATATAGTAGTTTTGAAATCACTTTAATGTGATTTGATTTGTAATTTTTTTTTCTCCTATTACATCAATAATTACCCATTATATTGTATTTATTATTAACTTGTGAATTTTGGCAAACGTTGGTAATTCTAGATTTTTTTGTAGTATAGCAAGTACAGGAATCATTCGAACAATAATCTACTCGTTCGAATAGTGGTTTATTTGTTCTATACACTGTTTGAACAGTTAAGAGATGTTCGAACAACAATTATAGGCAACAATTCGAACAATAGTCTATTCGAACAGTAGTTTACCCATTCGAACAAAAACTATAGCAACATTCGATCAACAAAATCAAAACATTCAAACATTAGTCTATCCATTTGAATGATAGTTTGCCCATTCGAACAACACTATAACAACCATACGAATTGCAAAATAAAACATTTGAATGGTAGTTTACCCGTTCGAACAGTGGTCCACACGTTCGAACGCTTTATATTTCTAAGATAAAAAAAATTGTTTGAACGGTTAAGCACTATCGTTCGAATAGTAAAATTGACGTCATTCGAATTAACAAATGGAGGCGTTCGAACAGCTCATCGTTTGAACATCAATTTGACTCATTGTTGTTTAAATGTGAAAATGTACTATTCGAATGGCTCATCGTTCAAATATCAATTGGACTAGTCGTTGTTCGAAAGTGAAAATGTATTGTTCACTTTCGAACAGTAGTCTAAGACAAAAACCATTCGTCCCAAAAATATAAACCGTTCGAACGGTATTCAAACGATCACCTCTCATTTCGTCCCAAAAAATTTTTTTGAGACGAAAATCAATTTTTCATCCCCAAGACCATCTTGGGACAAGGATGATTTTGTGACAATTTTTTTCATCCCAAAAACTACTTTGGGACTTAATGTTCACTTTCTGGGACGAACAAGTTCGTCCCAAAAAGTGATTTTGTTGTAGAATTAATATATATATATCGATGTAATAGTTTTTGTCCGTGCTGAGAGTTGTTGGCCAATAAATTCTTTGCTCGTGGTTTGATTAATGTTCATGAGGTGTTTTGTCCAAGTACTACTAATATGCTCAGCCGAGACTACAACCGCCACGTGATAATTTCACTAACATCTTAATTCCTAATGAAATAATTGAGTTTGTCTACTTATCATGATCCATGCCCAAAGCTATTGGCTGGCCGAGGGAGCTACAAATTCTCCAATATATGTATCTTCTTTGGATATACTAGTAATGAGATGAAAGAATTAAAAATTGAATAAAATATTATTAGTATATTATTCTTTAATATTATTATTGTTTTAAAATTTGAAAAAGTTGAATTATTTATTATATTTTGTGTAAAAACTTGAAAAAATTATAATAATGAGACGAGTTGAGAAAAGTTTTGAATACAAACGATGGCTAAATCTTTTATAAAAAGTAAATCTCACTAGATAGAAAACTGTTTCTTTGATCATTGATGCGACTTACATTCAAAATACTGTTTCTTCCAGCTTGATTTTTTTTTTTTTACATAATTTCTTCAAGTTCATGATTGCTTGCAAATTATGTGATCAAAAGGATGTTGATCAAGATTGATGAAGCTATTCAATCAATGTTCAATACAACGAATCAGCTGTAGTTCTAATGAAGGGGTACACAAGTTTGTTAGATATGCAAAATTTATAGATCTATGATTTATATATTTGGGAGGGTTCTTTCCCTTAGTACATTGATTCTATTGTCATGGATGGTTAGGTTCTTCTCTCTCTCCCCGTGAGATAGAGTTAGGTTTAGTTTCTTTTGTTTCCAAAGGAACTCTAGTCTGGCGAAATCGTAGAGTGATTCGATCCTATGGAGGAGGAACTAGCGCGAAGTTGGGAGAAATTGAAGTTATCGGCTAAGGAGACCAAATTCTTTGTCATCCAAGGGAAGGATCTGAAGGATAGAGGTCTCCGAGGCAGCTTCTGTCTCATCGGAGGAGTGATTTCGGGGAAGAGCATCAACAACAAGGCATTTAGAACGACGATGACCCAGGTATGGATCTAGCGGGCTAGGTTAAATTCAAAGAAATGGGGGACCAAAAATTTATAATAGAATTTCAATTATTGGTAGATAATGAGAGGGTTATGAGTGGTCGCCCATGGTTTTTTGATAGAAATCTTATTTCGTTGCAAGAAGTAAACGAATCAGTCCCCTTAAGAGATATTGCTTTTCAGTTTGAACCCTTCTATGTTCAATTGTATGGGTTGCCCTTAGCGATAATGAACGAAGATATAGGTAAGGATTTAGTGGCTTCTCTTGGCCATGTAATCAAAGTTGAATCTGATGTGGATGGACTATCTTGGGGGAACTGCTTGCATGTTAGGATTGCAGTGGACATGACCAAGCCTTTGTTAAAGGGTAAATTGGTTCAGCTAGAAAACAAGCATTATTGGATGGTTGTGAAGTATGCGAGGCTACAAGCTTTTTGCTTTAAGTGTGGAGTCTTAGCACATAAAGGCAAAAACTATAGTAGCTAGAAAGAGGTGGATTCTGATGATGAAGAAACCACAAACCAGTTTGGGGCGTGGTTAAGAGCTCAACCAAGAAATGCCAGGGTCTTTGTGATAAAGAAATATGGGGGAAAGGAGGACACTAGAAAAGAAAATACTAAGAAGAAAGCAGAAGTTCATGGGGAGAAACATAAATGCCAATTCTCACCTAGAACTCCAAATGACAGTATGGTTACTAAGCAGAAAAGTATTGCTATTAGACCAGAGATAGTAATTGAGAAAAGCAATGGAATGCAAAGAGATAATAGGGAGATGCAGATGGAAACTAGTCAAATGAAGGAGTGTGGAGAAACCAAGAAAATGCTAGCCAGCTAAACAATTGAAGAAGTGGAAGAAATTAGTAGGAAAATGGCCACCTGGAAGAGGAGGACTAGGGGTGTGGGAACTTCAACTAGTGTAAGTTAGGAGTAGGGAGGCAAATTTATAGGTAAAAGAATCTTGGAAGATATAGAATGGACCTTTGATAGTATGAAGCGAATAACACTGATGAAATTGAACTGGTGGAGGCTGCCTGGCAGCCCCACTAGAGCAATGATGGGCGTTTTTTGGAATTGTTGGGGGCTTGTGAATCCCCTTACAGTTATGGAGCTCAGAATGCTTATCAAATGTACTAGTACATCTGAGAATTCTTAATTGGCTAGTTGTAAATAGCCCCAGACTGCGGAACAAAGGATTATCCCGGACCTACACCGAGGTATTGACGGTGATTCCCAAATATCGCAGAACAGAATGTGATACGATGAGATAGAATGCAATAGAAACAAAGACAGAGGGAACGGGTTACCTACTCTTAACGGTCAAAGCGAACCCTTTCATTCCGAATTCTTTAATTCGGAATGAATCAAATCTCCCCAAGTAGGATTTGAACCTACGACCAGTCAGTTAACAGCCGACCGCTCTACCACTGAGCTACTGAGGAACAACGGGAGATTAGATCTCATAGAGTTCAATTCCCGTTCTTAACCCATGACCAATATGAGCTCGAAGTTTCCTTCGTAACTCCGGGAATCTCCCGCTTTTGTATTTCTAATAGAAATAAAGTATGGTCGTTCTAAAGTAGAGAAATTTAGGAGCAAAATGGGTTTTGATGTGCATTGGCCTAAGTGGTGGGATTGCTTTTTTTTGTGGGATAGTAAGTATGATTTTGTTTTGGACACTTACTGCCAACACCACATTTCTATGAAATATTTTGATGAAGATCAGAAAATCGAGATTTTAATTTCTAGTTTCTATGGTTTCTCGGAGACCAGTTTAAAAAACCTTAGCTGGAACCTTTTGAGAAAGATGAGGCCTACTGATAAGATGCCTTGGATTTGCTTTGGTGATTTCAATGAGATATTAAGTCAAGATGAGAAAGTTGGTGCTGCTGAAATTATATAGGCAGATGGAGCAATTTAGACAGTGCATTGACCATTGTGGGCTAAATGACCTTGGCTTTGAAGGCCTTAAGTTTACTTAGAAAAATAAAAAGGAAGGCCAGCAATTTACAAAAGAGAGACTTGATAGAGTGCTAGGGAACTTGGAATGGTTGGACGTTTATGAAGATTACATTTTTTACAATGGGATAGTGCTTTCTTCAGACCATAGCCCAATTATCATGAGCTGGAACAAAAAGAGAGGTCCAGAGAAGTTATTTAGATTTGAAGCAAACTGGAACTACCGAGAGAACTATAAATACATTATTAGGTCAAGTTGGAACAATCAGGTTGTGAGACAAGGCAGTCGAATCCAGTTGATTTAAGGAAAGCTGAAAAATTGCAGAAAATTCGTTAATCACTGGAATCAACAATCTTTAAAGAAATAAGCAAAAGAAATACAGAAGAAGATGGTGAGACTGGAAGAGATTTAGAAAAATGATTGTGGGAGCAGCAAGGAAGATGAGTTGAGCTTAAAGAGGGACATTAATAGCTCCCTAGCAAAAGAAAATACCAAATGGAAACAAAGAGCTAAGCAGACTTAGCTGAATGTGGGGATAGGAATACAAGATTCTTCCATAGCTATGCGAGCCAAAGAAAGAAGCATAATGCAATAAAGAAAATCACAAAGGATGATTGGACAAAAGTGTCAAGCCCACAAGCTGTGATTGAGGTATTTAATCAATTCTACCTTGATCTTTTTTCTTCTCAGCTCCCGAGTAATATTAATGAATGCTTGTGTAATATTAGTCCTAAAGTTAATGAGGATATGAATACCTTTCTTATGAGTTATTAATCTGATGAAGAAATTAAGAATGCTTTATTCCAAATGAAACCAATGGGTTTTTCGGGACCTGTTGGTTTTCCTCCTAGTTGCTATCAAACTCATTGGGAAATTGTGGGTAAATGTATTATTAAAGCTGTGTCTGATGTTTTTAAATATGGTGGTAGTGTGGAAGATCTTAATGAGACTTTTCTGGTCCTTATCCCTAAGGTGAAGAAGCCTAGTAAGGTCTTGGATTATAGACCTATCTCTTTATGCAATGTTATTTATAAAGTTGTTTTAAGGCCATTGCTAATAGACTAAAACAGATCCTTCCTCAGATTATTTTCCCTAATCAGTGTGCATTTGTACCCAAGAGACTAATTTAGGATAATATGATCATTGATTTTGAAGCTCTTCACTAAATGACTATTAGGAGAAGAGGTAAGTAAGGTCATATGGCCATTAAACTTGATATGAGTAAGGCTTATGATCGAATTGATTGGTTATTTCTTAGAAAAGTTTTGGAGAAAATGGGTTTTAGCTTGAGATGGATTGAAATGGTGATGAATTGTGTGACCACTGTAATAACCCGGATTTTTAGACATCCGCTTAATTTTCATATGTGGGATGATTATTTCTCTCCAAGACTATTTTTAGGAATTTTTGGGATATATGTATAGGATTCTTATATTGAAAGGTGGGGAATAAGGTTGGATATAAATGTGACTTGTGTTAAGATGAAAAAGTGCCTAGACTCGAGATCTCGCTCAACTCTCGCTTGATGTCTGGCTCGAGCGAAATACAGGGACAGACATACGTCTTTTAGTAGAATGGTCATAACTTGCTCATTTGATGTCGGATTTGAGTGATTCAAGAGGCTGTGGAAAGCTAAGAGGAATATCTACAACTTTTATGTTTTGAGGTTTAAGAGATATGGACTTAATCAAATGAGAAATAGAGATTGAAGTACCAGGTCTGAATTGGAGATAGAGGAGTATTGACTTGAAGTTGACTAAGAACATTGGATAAGATTAAGCCATTGGATTATTTTCTTAATTATCCTAAGATCTGGAAAAGTGTGTAGAGAGGTGGAAAATGAGGAGATTTTATTTAGTGAATTTCGTGTGAAATAAGATGAATCATCTATCCAACATTTGGTGTACCCGGATTGGTGTTCTCGGGCTTATCTGTCGAGTTTTATTAGAAAAATCATAACTTGGTCATATGAACTCCAAATTAAGTGATTCCAGTTCCTATAGAACCCTAAGACATATATCTATAACTTTTATGATTGGAGGTTTTAGAGAATCGAAGTTTATAAATGGATTAATTGGGCTGGAATGGGACTGATCTGTTTTAAGTGTAAACTGGAGCTCGAAAATAAATCACTTCACCACCTCACCTTAGATGTTCGAATTTGATTGGTTCTCCTCATGGTTATCTGCTAGATACATGTATGAGAGCATGTGTTAGGTGGAGAAAGAGCTTCTAGAAGAATAATTAGTTTAGAACCAAGCAAGAGTGAAGGACTAATCTGATTGGCCAAAACAGCCAACTATCCCCTTTGTTTCCAACCAATTGGTAACCAAACCTTGGGAATTAGGTGATGAGATATTTTCCAGCCACTCTAAGGGTGCTAAGGAGGTCTTGGACGTGTGGCCAAAGAGGGAGAAAATGTTCTAGAAGCCTTGAGGATGCAAGGAAGGCCAATGGCCAGCTAAGCTTATCTTGGGTATTTTAGACTTTTTGGAAGTTTACTTTTATATCCATATTTGGTAATTATTTGGGGCCATTGATCTAAGATAATTTTAGATGAGGAAGAAGCTTAGCCATAGGATGGAAATCTTTGGAGATCATGGGAGATTTGGATGAGGATTAGACTAACCAAGGTTGGACAACACACCACACCTCACACGGTTTGAGATTAACCCATTGCTTTGGTTTGTTTCCTTCTCTTCTTCTCCAAGCCACCTATTTCTATATATATATAACCATCTTCAGATCATAGGAGACCTTTTGGGAGGAGGAAGTCACGTTCACTTGGAGAGGAAGCCAAAGAAGAAGCCTCCCTAACCCTTGAACCTCCAAACATCTCCTAAGTGAGCTAAGTGAGTGCTTTGAGGAGAAAGGTTGCAAGGACTAGTTGGATCATTCAACCAAGCTTTGGAGAAACTTGTAAGTATACAATTTAACTTAATCTTAGCATAGAATAAGTAGATTATTGATGGAATTTAGTTTGTTGTTGGTTGGAGCTTGAATTAGGCTTATATGATGTGTTTGGAATCTATGGTGTTTTGGATATGATTTGGTGATTGTAAAATGCTAGGAAAATTATAAGGACCTAGATTTATGTTTTAATAAGTAAAAATAAGGTTTATGTGAGAAGATTACTTGGTTTAGGTTGAAAAACCCCATGAGCCGTGATCTCGCTTGACTGTCGCTTGATACCCCACTCGAGCGAGTTCCAACCCGTCTCGACACTCGCTCGACACCCGCTCGAGCGAGATACCCTGTTTTGCTTAGATTTAGGGTTTTCTTAGAATAGCAGTGGTGTTTCAAATGGGTAGAGTTATAGGTGAAAATAACTCATATGAATAAGAGAGAAACAAAAAGAAAGAAAACAATTTATATAAAGAATATGTTCCGTGTCATGACGGGGACGGCGATACGTAACGCCCGGACGATTGACACGAGACTCATCATAACGGGGACGGCGATACGTAATGCCCGGATGATTGATGAGTGTATGATTGATAAGTTAGTCACGTCATGACGGGGACGGCGATACGTAACGCCCGTATGACTGACGTGCCGGCAGGGACGGCGATACGTAACGCCTGTCGAGATTAAGTTAGTCACGTCATGACGGGGACGGCGATACGTAACGCCCGTATGACTGACGTGCCGGTAGGGACGGCGATACGTAACGCCTGTCGTGATATAATAATATGTTTTGTGTCATAACGGGGACGGCGAGACGTAACGCCCGGATGATTGACACTAGACTCATCATAACGGGGACGGCGATACGTAACGCCCGGATGATTGATGAGTATGATTGATGAGTTAGTCACGTCATGACGGGGACGGCGATACGTAACGCCCGTATGACTGACGTGCCGATGGGGACGGCGATACGTAACGCCCATCGAGGATAAGAAATAAAAGAAACTTATGAGGTTAAGAAGTAAAGTGAAAAGTATAAGTATAAGTGAGAAGTAGAAGTTTGTATGTGATGTTGGGTCTAGCTAGATCTAAGGTTGTATGTGATGATGGGTCTAGCTAAGATCTAAGGTTGTATGTGATGATGGGTCTAGCTAAGATTTAAGTTTGTATGGTAAGATGAATAATTGATGTGTATGAGTTCCATAAGGTATGCTTATAAGTGATATGTTGGTGAGTATGATTATTTATGGTGATAGTTGAGGTTATCTATGCTTTATTTCGTTAACTGTGTACTTACTGAGATTTCTTGTAAATCTCACTCTTTTATGTTTTATCTATTTTATCTATCATTCCTTATGGAATGATAGATGTTGTTGCAGGGATAGATAAATTGTATTGAGACTCGGTCAGCACGGGAGATTCTGAGGTACCCTGAGGGTCCTATGGAATGCTCCTCTCCGGTTGAGATGACCCCGCGTACGTGATCAAGTGAAGAAGTAAGAGTATTGGATGATGGTAGGATATGAGTTTTTGTTTAGAGAAAACTAACTGGGTTATGTAAGAGTAAATACAGAATATTGTTGTAAATATAATGTTATGAGAAGTGTAATTATAGTATGCCATGTGATCTATTGATGCGAGAGTTAGATCTCTTTGCTCATATTGGGAATTTACTTCTTCCAGCTGCGTTCAGCATTGCATTTCATTAGTAAGCTTAGATGCATGCATGCTGCTTTTTATATTTACGTAGGATGAGTAGCCTTGTGTTACTTGTCCGGATGCGTCGTTTTACGTTGTAATCGATGCGAAAAATCGGGGCGTGACAACCACTGTTAAATACTCATTACTTATTAATAGTTCTCCTCAAGCTCATTTAATTCCTTTAAGGGGGATTCGTTAAGGAGATCCAATTTTCCCCTACTTATTCATTTTGGTAGCTGAGGTGCTAACCTCTTTAATTAAAAAAGCTAAGTTGCTAGGAGACATTCATGGCTATCAATTAGTAGAGGCTGCCCTAGTGTGAACCATTTATTTTTTTGCAGAAGATAGTCTAATTTTCTGCAGAGCCAATGCTTATGATCAATGGGCTGCTATTAATAAGCTATTGAGTTTATATGAATCAGCTTCTGGCCATAAAGTTAATAGAGAGAAATCTTCCATCTTTTTTAGTGCCAACATTAAGAAAGAATCCAGATACTATATTTTAAGTATTGCTTGAGCTCGGACAACTGTTTCCTATGAGAATTGCCTAGGCCTACTTGCCTTAGTTGGTAGAGCAAAGGGGAAGGCTCAATAATTGGAGAAAAAAATTCCTCTCATATGCTGGCAAAGAAATCCTGTTAAAAGCAGTGGTCCAGTCAATCTTCACTTATTGTATAGGGGTTTTTAAGCTACCAAAAAACTTAGTGAATGAGATTAACAGACTTATGAATGATTTCTGGTGGAATTTCATGAAAAAAGAGAAGAAAATGCACTGGGTGAGCTGGAAAAAAATGACGAAAGCTAAAGGGGAAGGGGGTCTCAGGTTCAGGGATGTGGAGAGCTTTATTTTCGCTCTTTTAGCTAAATAGGGATGGAGAATCCTTCAAAATTCAGACTCTTTAGTGGTTAAAATTTTGAAACATAAATACTTCCCCTCAACAGATTTCCTTTTGGCTAAAATAGGCTCAAGGCCCTCAATGATATGGAGAGGAATCTGTGCTATCAGGAAACTCATTGAGGAAGGGTCTATGTGGAGGGTTGGGAATGGGGAGAGCATCAATGTGTGGAGTAGCAAATGGATCCCAAAATCGTCCCCTTACAAAATTCAGTCACCCATGAGGATTTTACCAAAAAACTCTTGGGTACATATGTTAATTAATAGGGAAACAAAACAGTGGAAGTATGACTTGCTACAAGCAATTTTTAATGAGGATGAAAGTAGTTTGATTTCCAGAATCCCTACTAGCCTGCATGGAAAACAAGGTAGATTGATTTGGATTGGAAACAAAAATGGCAACTTTTTTGTGAAATCAGATTATCATAAATAGTTAGAAACTATTGAGAATCATAAGGGCCAGTCCTCTACTATTAGCCAAGAAAAGATGATGTAGAAAAAACTATGGAGCCTCAACATCCCGAGTGTAACAAAAGTTTTTGTATGGAGAGCTTGTCCACAAAGCTTAATCTATTTAGAAGGAAAGTAATAGACTCTCCTTTATGCCCCATTTGTGGAATTTATGAGGAAACAGTTAAACATATTTTATGGAGTTGTAATTTGGCAAGCGATGCGTGGTGTCAAAGCTCTCTCAAACTCCAGAAAATGGCCAGCTCAGAGGGTAATTCCAGGGACTTGTTAGATAAAATATTTTCTTGAGAATTTATTTTAAGGGGCTTGAAATATTTTTCATGAAAATAGGATTTGAGGTTTAGATGCATTCTAAGATAAATTTTGGATTGACTTTTGAGATTTGTGAGAATGTATCAGCTAGAGAAATTCTATTTGGATCTAGAAAGAAGTAAATTTTCAAAATTTGAGGAAGAAATTCAAGAGGAAGTGATAGAACAAAACATCAAACACTTGGTGTGCCAAAATGAGTTCTCGGGCTGGTTTGTCAAGTTTTGGTGTAATAATCATAACTCTTTCGTATGGAATCCAAATTAGTTCATTCTAATTTGCATATAACCTTAAGAGGCAGATATAAAATTTTCATGTTTTGAGCTTTTGAAGATAAAGATTGGATAAAGGACTAAATTTGGTGTGAAGTGGAATGGGAATGGAAGTCAACTGGTAACCGACTTAGATGAGTTGGCTTATGTTCGGCCATGTGACGAAAATTATGATTGGCTATCAAATTTTTTGAAGTCTTGACATGTGTGGGAACATGTGACAAGTTGATAAGAATTCATCTAGAAGCCTTGGTGAGTAAGAAAACAAAGGAAAACAAATGGAAAACTCGGATTGGGTGTTCTCGGGTAAGTTTTGACATGTTTTGGTTAAATAATCATATCTCTCTCATCTTATTTTGTAATGAAGTGATTCAAAATCCTACGAATCACTAAGAGGATTATCTAAAACTTTTATGTTTTGAGTTTTCAGAGAATCGAAGTGGATCAATGGGTTACTTGGGTTGGAATTGGACGGATTTGTGTTGAGCGTAAACTGAAACCCGAAAATAAATCAAACCACCGACCTACTTTAGGAGCCTCAACTTGATTGGTTCTCTAAATTTTTATCTTCTAGATATATGTGAAAAGGTTTGTATATGGTGGTGGAAGAGTTAATGGAAGAAATTTCTTTATATAATCATGGAAGAAGTGGGAACAAAATCTGATTGGAGGAAAACCAACCAAACCAGCCAACTATCCCCTCCATTCTTAACCAATTGTCAACCAAACCTTAAGGAGATTCTTCCAAGAGGTCCTAATGGTGTCAAGTAGGTCTGAAACATGTGGCAAAAGGTATAGAAAAGAGGTACAAATCGTGGGAGCCAGCCAAAGGGCAAGTGGCTGGACTGATTTCATCCAAGATATATCCAGATTTTGTTTTATTTTTTCATCTATGTGTTGTAATTTTTTTAACCATTGATCTGAGATAATTTTAGGTATGGAAGAAGCTTAACCATAAGATGAAAACCTTAGGAAATCATGAGATTTAGATGTGATTATAAGGCCTAATGTTTAGGGGTACAAGTCACCCAATTCAGCCAAGGGGTTGCTGAGACACCCCTGCTTTTTCCAGCCCTCAAGCAACTTTTTCCCTCCTATAAATAGACCATTAAGCTTCCCTTTGCTTCCTTTTAGAGAAGTCACACGAGTTCCTTGAGAGAAAACTAAGAAAAATAGAAGAAATTGCACTCACAACACACACACATAAAAAAGAAGCTAAGTGAGAGTCTTGGAGAGAAGTGTGGTGCAAAATCAACTCAAAACAACTCTTTTAGCCTTGAAAAAAACTTGTAAGTGCATTTCTTGACATACTCTTGGTGTGGTATAAGTGGCTTAATTTTTAGATTTATTTGATGCCTATTTGATGCTTGTTTAAGCCTATGCATCATGTATGAGGTAGCTTAAATGTTTTTGATTTATGAAGTAATTTTTGTTGTGGAAAAATACTAGGAAAAATTTTAGTAACTTATGAATATGTTTTATGATCATATAATAAAATAAATATGTGAAAATATGAGGCCATGATTTAGAAAAGAAAAAAAATTGATAGAACAACCTTAGAAACTTTTGGACCTCAAGGAAGTTGAGTTAACAGATTTACTCTCTTATAGTAAAACAGTCATAACTTTCTAGTGAGAAGTCAAAAATTGAGTGATTCAAAAGGCTATGGAAAGCTAAGATGGATATCTAAAATATTTATGTTTTAAGTTTTAAGAGATAAGAACTCTATGAAAGACGAAATTGAGAATAAGTGACAGAACAAAATCGGAAACCCTTGAAAAATGAAGATTTTCTTCACTTTTAAAACTTCTAGTGAATTAATTGAATAATAATTTCAACAAGTATGAAAAGAATCTTAATATATTAGGAGGATATTTTTAAGAATTATGATCATAAATAGATAAAATAAAATAATAATAACATTTTATATATAAGAATAGTTCAAGAAACACTTAAAAATATTGAAGTCATGAAATTATGCAAACTTGTAGGCTTGAAATTGAATTAGTTAAAAAGAATAAATAATTAAGAATGTTTTCCATTCTCCCATCCCTTGATTAAATAAAAATTTAATATTTTATTAGGTTTGACGTTATGAAATTAGGCGACGTATGTGTATGTAGGTTTTGTGTTTGCTTTTCTATGTTATATGCTTTATGAAAACATGAAACATGCATGTCACCAGTCTAAGTTTGCATGTACGTTGCATTCTATCACATACGTGTCGTCATAAGTCATGACGTCCATTTTTTAAGAAAAGTTCATGTCACATGTCGTCATGTAAGTATTGTTACGAGTCATGACGAACATTTAAGAAATAAGATAAGAAAACTTTATATGATATGGCTCAACCACGGGTAATAATAGTGGCATGGCTCGGCCACGGATAATAATAGTGGCATGGCTCAACCTCAAGTAATAATAATGACATGGTTCGACCACGGGTAATAATAGTGGCATAGCCCAACCACGGGTAATAATAGTGGATACAAATAAAGACTTATAAGAACAAGAATCTTAAGATAAAAATGAAAAAATCCATGTATGAAATAAGTTTGTCAGTGTAAGTCCATATAAGAGATAAGTCTAAGTCACGCATGAGTCACATGAAGCACACTCCAGTTGTCTGGCCTGTATATGATTATTTTATGATATCTGTAATTTTATTAAGTTACGTGTGTACTTACTGAGATTTTCCTGAAAATCTCATTTTTGTATGTTTCTTTTCTTTTGGAAATTGATTTTACTGCAGGGTTGGATAACAGTCATGGGCTAAGTCCCAGTTGCTCGAGAGATCCGGAGAAACCCTGAGGGGTCCCCGGAGTACTCTCTTTCTGTAAAAGTGTTTGACCAGTTGATAGTAGTAGAGACCAACATTGGCATGAAGAAAGGGTTTCCTAAAGTGAACAAGGAGTCTAGGCGGCCCTAAATTAAAGTTTTAATAAGTTTGTATATGTATTGACAGAGAAAACTAACTGGGTTATGCATGTAAAGATATAATAATATTTTTAAGAATAGATAATGTGAATATTGTGGTTTTATTTCACCATGTGATCATTAAAAAATTTTTATTCAGAACTTTTTCGCTACGATTTCTATTAAATTTCGATAAGTACGAGGGTGAGTAGTCTAGCATTACTTATCCTAACATTTCAATTTACGTTGAATTATGGGCGTAAATTGGGGGCGTCACAGATAGGTATCAGAGCAATACGACTCTGGGTAAATCCGCATTGTCCTAGGAAAAGATCACATGGTATTAGAATATGCTTGAATCTTTATGAAGTAAGGTGGTTTGATGAATGATTAGGATGCCAAAAGTATGGAGTTATTAAGGAGAAAGGTAACTTATGTTGGAGATTGGTATGTTTCAGGAAAATAGGATGGCACGAGGAAGAGGTCGTCCTCCTACGAGACGGCAACTCAGAGTCCCCCTCTAGTTACTCCTCCCAGGATGGGGAAGCAGGCGCCTCCAAGGACAGAGGAGCAGACAATACAAAACCCTCCTTTGGAAAGAGGGCAAGCTATAACTGAAGATATTCGGTAGATGACGGAAGTGGTGAGAAACCAAATGGAGCAGAGTCACTATCGACAACATGATGAAAGTAGAGGAGAAACTCATGGGTGCTCGTATGAAAGATTTTTGGTGTATCGATATCCGCATTTCTTGGGAAATGAAGGAGCTTTGAAAGCAGATAAATGGATTATAGATTTGGAGTGTACGTTCGAAATCAATGGGTGTACTGAGGTTCAAAAGGTGCTGTATGCGGGAAACCTGCTTCAAGGTGAAGCCGGGTTATGGTGGGACATGAAGAGGAAATTGTTAAAATTAGAGTTGGGTGAGAATGTAGTACCCACCTGGGAACGATTTAAGAAAGAGTTTGATGACCAATTTTTCTCAGAATCGGTAAAGCGGCAAAAATATCTGGAATTTGCTACATTGGTACAAGGTGATATGATAGTAGAACGGTATGCAGCCCGATTTATGGAATTGACAAGATTTGCCCCACACTTGGTAGCTACGGAAAAGATGAGAGTGCAAAAATTCCAAGAAGGATTACAGCCACGTATTCGGGTTCAAGTGGCATGTCTACGAATTGAAAATTTTCAAGAATTAGTTAATGTGGCATCCATTGCAGAAGCTGAACAGAAGAGTTTAATGGTACAAATGCAAGTATCTGAAAAAAAGAGACTTCCCGAGTCCTCTAAAAAGAATGACAAAAAGAAAAGAAGTTTTCATTTTATGAATGGGGAAAAAGAAAAGATGATCAGTCAATGAGCATTTATTATGCCGCAACCATGTAGAAAATGTGGAAAGAAACATACTGGTGAATATCAATTAGCCACAGGAGCTTGTTTTAAGTGTGGACAATGGGGCCATATGATTCAGGACTTTCCACAGAATACTTCTAAAGTAATTACAACACTAGAAGGAAAAACAAAAGCGCCCACAAAGGCTAAAGTCTATGCGATCACACCAGGGGAAATGGACGCGGAAGCAGATGAGGCGAACGATGTCGGGATTGGTATTAATAAATTGTTATACCCACTTATGGTCAATATGTGAACTTTTTGTGGTTATGTAAGTAATGGTAGGAAAACTTTTGGACAATTTTAAGATGAAGTAATGTATGACTGTTGTCATGAAATCTTATATTTCATATCACAGTGTCTACAGGTGTGTGTTTGACAATTATAATGCTTTAGTGATTTTGAGTACGAAATCTTTATTTTAGGGGGGGAGGATGTAATAGCCCATTTTTTTAGATAAAATATTCTCTTGAGAATTTATTTTAAGGGGCTTAATGGAAATATTTTTCATGAAAATAGGACTTGAGGTTTAGATGCATTCTAAGATAAATTTTGGATTGACCTTTGAGATTTGTGAGAAGGTATCAACTAGAGAAATTTTATTTGGACCTAGAAAGAAGTAAATTTTCAAAATTTGAGGAAGAAATTCAAGAGGAAGTGATAGAACAAAATATCAAACACTTGGTGTGCCAAAACAAGTTCTCGGGCTGGTTCGTCGAGTTTTGGTGTAATAATCATAACTCTTTCGTATGGAATCCAAATGAGTTAATTTTAATTTTTATATAACTTTAAGAGGTATATATAAAACTTTCATGTTTTGAGTTTTGGAAGATAAGGATCGGTTAAAGGACTAAATCTGGTGTGAAGTGGACGGACGGGAATGGAAGTCAACTGATAACTGACTTAGATGAGTTGGCTTATGTTCAGCCATGTGACGAAAATTATGATTGGATATCAAATTTTTTGAAGTCTTGACATGTGTGGGAACATGTGACAAGTTGATAAGAATTCATTTAGAAGCCTTGGTGAGTAAGAAAACAAAGGAAAACAAATGGAAAACTCAGATTGGGTGTTCTCGGGGTGAGTTTTGACGTATTTTGGTTAAATAATCATATCTCTCTCATCTTATTTTGTAATGAAGTGATTTAAAATCCTACGAATCACTAAGAGGATTATCTAAAACTTTTATGTTTTGATTTTTCGGAAAATCGAAGTGGATCAATGGGTTTATTTGGGCTGGAATTGGACTGATCTGTGTTGAGTGTAAACTGAAGCCCGAAAATAAATCAAACCACCGACCTACTTTAGGAGCCTCAATTTGATTGGTTCTCTACATTTTTATCTTCTAGATATGTGTGAAAAGGTTTGTATACGGTGGTGGAAGAGTTAATGAAAGATTTTTTTTTTTTATAATCATGAAAGAAGTGGGAACAAAATCTGATTGGAGGAAAACCAACCAAACCAGCCAACTATCCCCTCCATTCTTAACCAATTGTCGACCAAACCATAAGGGAATTCTTCCAAGAGGTCCTAAGGGTGTCAAGGAGGTCTGAAATATGTGGCAAAAGGTGAATAAAAGAGGTAGAAATCGTGGGAGCCAGCCAAAGGCCAAGTTGCTGGACTGATTTCATCCAAGATATATCCAGATTTTGTTAGATTTTTTTTTTTATCTATGTGTTGTAATTTTTTTAACCATTGATCTGAGATAATTTTAGATATGGAAGAAGCTTAACCATAAGATGAAAACCTTAGGAAATGATGAGATTTAGATGTGATTATAAGGCCTAATGTCTAGGGGTACAAGTCACCCCATTCAGCCAAAGGGGTTGCAGGGACACCCCTGCTTTCTCTAGCCCTCAAGCAACTTTTTCCCTCCTATAAATAGACCATTAAGCTTCCCTTTGCTTCCTTTTAGAGAAGTCACATGAGTTTCTTGAGAGAAAGCTAATAAAAATTGAAGAAATTGCACTCACAACATACACACATAAAAAAGAAGCTAAGTGAGAGTCTTGGAGAGAAGTGTGGTGCAAAATCAACTCAAAACTACTCTTTTAGTCTTGAAAAAACTTTTTAAGTGCATTTATTAACATACTCTTGGTGTGGTATAAGTGGCTTAATTTTTAGATTTATTTTGATGCCTATTTGATGCTTGTTAAAGCCTATGCATCATGTATGAGGTAGCTTAAATGTTTTTGATTTATGAAGTAATTTTTGTTGTGGAAAAATACTAGGAAAAATTTTAGTAACTTATGAATATGTTTTATGATCATATAATAAAAGGAATATGTGAAAATATGAGGCCATGATTTAGAAAAAAAAAAATGATAGAACAACCTTAGAAACTTTCGGACCTCAAGGAGGTTGAGTTAACAAATTTACTTTTTTATAGTAAAGTAGTCATAACTTTCTAGTGAGAAGTCAAAATTGAGTGATTCAAAAGGCTATGGAAAGCTAAGACATATATCTACAATATTTATGTTTTAAGTTTTAAGAGATAAGAACTCTATGAAAAATGAAATTGAGAATAAGTGACAGAACAGAATAGGAAACCCTTGAAAAAGGAAGATTTTCTTCACTTTTAAAACTTCTAGTGAATTAATTGAATAATATTTTCAACAAGTATAAAAAGAATCTTAATATATTAGGAGGATAGTTTTAAGAATTATTATCATAAAAAGATAAAATAAAATAATAATAAAAATTATATATATAAGAATAGTTCAAGAAACACTAAAAAATATTGAAGTCATGAAATTATGCAAACTTGTGGGCTTGAGATTGAATTAGTTAAAAAGAATAAATAATTAAGAATGTTTTCCATTCTGCCATCCCTTGATTAAATAAAAATTTAATATTTTATTTAGTTTCATACGTATTATTTGTTAAGTTTAACGTTATGAAATTAGGCGACATATGTTTATGTAGGTTTTGTGTTTGCTTTTCTATGTCATATGCTTTATGAAAACATGAAACATGCATGTCACCAGTCTAAGTTTGCATGTACTTTGCATTCTGTCACATACGTATCTTTATAAGTCATGACGTCCATTTTTTTAAGAAAAGTTCATATCACATGTCGTCATGTAAGTATTGTTACGAGTCATGACGAACATTTAAGAAACAAGATAAGAAAACTTTATATGATATGGCCCAACCACGAGTGATAATAGTGGCATGGCTTGACCACGGTAATAATAGTGGATATAAATAAAGACTTATAAGAACAATAATCTTAAGATAAGAATGAAAAAGTCCATATATGAAATAAGTTTGTCAGTGTAAGTTCACATAAGAGATAAGTCTAAGTCACGCATGAGTCACATGAAGCACATTCCGGTTGTCTGGCCTGTATATGATTATTTTATGATATCTGTGTTTTTATTAAGTTACGTGTGTACATACTGACATTTCCCTGAAAATCTCATTCTTGTATGTTTATTTTTTTTTGGAAATTGATTTTACTGCATGGTTGGATAACAGTCATGAGCTAAGTCCCAGTTGCTCGAGAGACCCGGAGAAACCCTGAGGGGTCCCCAGAGTATTCTCTCTCTGTAAAAGTGTTTGACCAGTTGGCATAAAGTAGAGACCAACATTGGCATAAAGAAAGGGTTTCCAGAAGTGAAGAAGGAGTCTAGGCAGCCTTAAATTAAAGTTTTAATAAGTTTGTATATGTATTGACAGAGAAAACTAACTGGGTTATGCATGTAAAGATATAATGATATTTTTAAGAATGGATAATGTGGATATCGTGGTTTTATTTCACCATGTGATCATTAGAAAATTTTTATTCAGAACTTTTTCGTTGAGATTTCCATTAAATTTCGATAAGTACGAGGGTGAGTAGCCTAGCGTTACTTATCTTGACACTTCAATTTACGTTAAATTATGGACGTAAATTGGGGGCGTCACAAGCGGAATGAGAGTCTGAACTAGTTTCCACACCAGTGTTGTAGCCTCCCTTCATGTCTTCTTTCTAATGAAAGTTTCCGATTTCCCTTTTCAAAAAAAAAAATTGATTCTATTGTATGGTTTGAAAAACATGACTTGAATTGAGTCTGTGGTTGAATGAATGAAATGTTTGTTATTAAAAAGAAAAAAAGTAAATCTCCCTTATAATAAAAATTAGGTTAATTTATATAAATTTTTTAAGTAGAGTACTCCTAAGGACTTATTTAAATTTGTTTATTTGAAACTTCTATAAATCATTTCTCTTGATATATAGACGTGCACAAATGAGTTAGAAGAATGTCACTAAAAGGAAAACAGATATTTATAATATTTTAATTACAACTAAACAACCTATTTGCTATGAAAATAACGGCCGATCTGCAGATTAAAGCATGGAGCTCTATTAATATCAGTTCAAGCCTAATAGGCCGGCCATTTCATGCAACTTCAACCTAATCAGGAACGGCCACCTTGTTGAATCAGCAAATTAAAGTCATGTTTTTCCGGAGAGTACTTATTAATAACTGTCAATGGGATAAGCTGGTAGCTAGCTAGGCTGAAGAAATTGTGCTTTCATTATTATTATTATTATTATTATTATTATATCAGGGCGTGACACTTATCAGTAAGTTCCCGTTTGTGCAGTGGCTGCACCAAATTGATAAATCAAAATAAATTAAAATAAATATTTACTTAATATAATATAATTTTGTAGTTTTTCGTATTAAGTGGGTTTTATTATTGTTAGAGGTGGACCCCCGCTGAAAGGAGCACACATGCAAATATATCTGGGAAAAAGAGTGCCGGATTCAATATTATCAGGCCATATCCAAAATTAACCCATCTAAAAATTAAGTAATTTGTGGAGTGTCCTGTAAATATTGCATAACTATTTTAAAAATGAGTAAAATTTAATATTAAAAATCACTTTTTTCGAAACGATACTTAGGCTTTTTCAATCCATGATTATATAAATATTTTCTCCTAAATTTTTTTTATAACAAATGACCTATAATATATTTTTCTAATTTAGTACTACTTGTTCGAGAAATTAACTTTGACATGTTAGATTATAGTTTATATTATAAATTTAATAAATAAATAAATTATAAAATCTTCTTATTCTAAATATATATTATATATCATTATTAGTATTTTACTTTTAGAAGTATATCATGTCTAAACTAAAAAGTTTCTAATATTTTAGAGCCTTAAATAAATCCTACAAATCTAACAAAAATTATTTCAAAGAGAGGGAAAGAGAAACGAGGAAGAGAGAACAATCATGATTATTCCTATCTCACTAATTAGATCTTGATCTATTAGTCGCTCATATAATATTTTATTTTTATTTTTTTATTTATATAATAAGATTGAATTGTTTATGATCATTTTATATTTTTTAAAATATGAGCATTCATATAATTAAACGAAAACGAAATAACGGTATTGTTAGGTTTCAGCAAACCCTAAATTTGCTCCGAACAAAT
The DNA here is from genome assembly GCA_036559045.1 of Platycarya longipes. NCBI lineage: Eukaryota > Viridiplantae > Streptophyta > Magnoliopsida > Fagales > Juglandaceae > Platycarya > Platycarya longipes. Next base: position 8,863,200 of record CM071799.1, on the reverse strand, counting down.
CTCAACCAAGATGAGTGTAGAAGAAAATTGAACAAAGATCAAGATCAACAGAAAAATAACGGTAAGAAAGAAAACAAGAAAGATACACAAGTATTTACGTGGTTCGATCCCTATTGGATCTACATCCACAGTGGGAACTAGCTCAGGGTATTCTTTATTGATCCACCAAAGATTTACACAGCATCACTACAAGAATTTTCATCAACTCTGATAGATTTTTTACTCGGATTTCACTCCTTGTATTTGTGCCCTAAAGAAGATGAATAATCGCCCATTCTGTCTGCTTCAGTTTCTCTCTCTCTTATCTCTTTCAGCCGAGATAATGATCCTTTTATATGAGCGTCAAATACAAATCTAGAGTTTCATCAGATGTCAACACGTGGCTTCTTCTTAAGCCATTAGATTACAGATATTTGAAATAACAAATTACAAATATAGACATGCTGCTTCTAATTATTTACACAAATACATTACAATCTCCACCTTGTAATTAATTAGATCTTCTTAACAGCTTCTCTCTAAATTAGGTAGCATCCTCCCTAACCAGGCAGCTTCCTTACTCAGTAGAGTAGCCTCTTCCTTGAGCTAGTTCTTACTTCTAGTTCCCTGAATCAACCTCCCTTCATGTTGATGATGTCCAGGCAGTGTCTAAATTTCTGATTAGGCAATGACTTGGTCATCATGTCAGATGGATTTTTTTCAGTAGGTATTTTCTCCACCTTGATATCTCCACTAGCTATGACATCTATAACAAAATGGAGTCTTATATTTATATGCTTAGACCTTTCATGAATTACTTGGTTTTTAGCTAAATGAATGGTACTTTGGTTATCACATTAAACTGTGAGATTTCCCTCAAAAATACCTAACTCATTTGACATACCCTTTAGCCATATAGCTTCCTTTATAGCCTCGATCATAGCAATATATTTGGCCTCAGTTGTAGACAAAGCTACAACTGATTGTAAGTTGGCTTTCCAACTTATGGCCCCCCCAAATGCTGTAAAGACATAACCAGTTAAAGATTTTCTGGTGTCCAAATTCCCAGCAAAATCAGAATCCACATACCCACAAATTTCATGACTCTTCTCAACATTTTTTCCATAACTCAAACCTAAATGAGAAAAACCCTTAAGATATTGAAAAACCCACTTTAAGGCATGCCAATGAGACTTGCCTGGGTTTGCCATGAATCTGCTTACTATACTAATAGCATAGGACAAATCTGGCCTAGTACATACCATGGCATACATGACACATCCTACCATACTAGCATAAGGTATTTTTATCATATAATTTTCTTCCTCCTCAGTTTTAGGAATTTGAGTAACATAAAGTTTTGCATGCTGTCCTAGAGGTGTACAGATTGATTTTACAGAATTCATACCAAACCTTTTAAGGACTTTTAAAATGTATGATTGTTGTGACAAGTAGAGAAAACTTTTATTCATATCCCTAGTTATCTCCATACCCAAAATCCTCCTTGCAGGTCCAAGGTCTTTCATTTCAAACTCAGATTTAAGAATTCCTTTGACATGTTCAATTAAACATTTATCTTTGCATGCAATTAGCATATCATATACATACAGCAGTAAGTAAACAGTAAATGTGCCAGAATTCTTAAAATATACACAGCTATCAAAACTACTTCTTTTGAAACCATTTTCTATCATGTGAGTATCAAACCTTTTATACCATTGTCTAGGAGATTGTTTTAAACCATATAGAGATTTCTTAAGCAAACACACATAATTTTCATTTGAATTTTTCACAAAACCATCAAGTGGCTGCATATACAAAGTTTCTTCTAACTCACAATGTAGAAATGCAGTTTTCACATCTAATTGTTCCAAAAACAAATTATGATATGCTGTGTATGCAAGAATGAGTCTGATTGACCTATGTTTTACTACAGGAGAAAAAATCTCATTAAAATCAACTCCCTCCCTTTGAGTAAAACCCTTAGCAACTAACCTAGCTTTGTACCTAGGTTCTTCTACCCCGGGAATACCTTCCTTCTTCTTATAGATCCATTTTGAGCTTATAAGTTTGGCCTTTTTTGATTTAATCACCCAGTCCCAAGTCTTGTTCTTATTAAGAGATTCCATTTTTTCTTCCATAGCAAGAAACCATTTGTGAGATTCCTTGTTATTCATGGCCTCCTTATAAGACCTTGGTTCAAGTTCAACTACATCTTGAGCTACAGAAAAAGCATAGGCAGTAAGGTTAGCTTGTCCATATCTGAGTGGTGGTTTGATAGTCCTTCTAAGTCTATCCCTCACCAAGTTATAGGACCTAGGGCTGCACTACCCTGTACTTTCCAGGTTGTTATTTCCCTCAATGTTGTGGTCTGTCTCCTCATTAGGTATGCTTGATGGCTCCACCTCAATCTGAGTTCTCTCTAAAACAGGTTTGTCTGCAGAATTGTCACTGTTCAGAGATGTCATAGCCATCTGTGACTCATTAAAAGTCACATCCCTACTTAAAATGCACTTTTGTTTTCCTGGTTCTAGAACCCATAATTTGTAACCTTTAACTCCTTTAGGGTACCCTACAAATACACATTTTATTATCCTGGGTTCTAATTTGTCAGTATTTGTATGTGCATAAGCAGTTCAACCAAATACCCTCAGATTACTGTAATCAGAGGGTTTTCCAGTCCACAGTTCTTGAGGTGTTTTGAAGTTAATAGTTGATGATGGGCTTCTGTTAATCAGGTATACAGCAGTACTAACTGCTTCTGCCCAAAAACTCTTTTGCAGCTTGGCATTTGATAGCATACATCTAACACTTTCTAAAATTGTCCTATTCATTCTTTCAGCTAGGCCATTCTGTGGAGGGGTTTCTCTTACTGTCTTATGACGTGCTATCCCTTCCTTTCGGCAAAAGTCATTGAACTCATTAATCAGATACTCCAGCCCATTATCAGTCCTAAGTTTTTTTACCTTTTTCCCAACCTGATTTTCAACTAAGGTTTTCCACTCCTTGAACTTGTCAAGTGTGTCACTCTTATGTTTAATTATGTACACCCAAACTTTCCTAGAGAAATCATCAATTATTGACAAAAAATAATTTCCCCCACCATGTGAGCTTACCCTTGCAGGCCCCCACAAATCAGAGTGCACATACTCAAGACACTTTTTAGTATTATGATTTCCAGGTTTGAAACTAGCCCTAGTTAATTTTCCCAAAATGCAATCTTCACAAAAGGGAAATTCTCCCAGGTTAATATTACCAAGAAGTCCCTGTTTATGGAGTTCTTGTAACCCTTTCATACTAACATGTGCAAGTCTTCTATGCCAGAGCACAGATTTACACTCATCATTAGCCTTCTGTGTAACAGAGGTTTCCCATATAACAGTCTTGCCATCAAGGGTATAAAGACCATTCTTTATGAACCCTCTCATCACTGTTGTAGACCCCTTCTTTATTGACAAAGTTCTAGACTCAAAAATAAACATACAGCCAGATTTATCAAGCATGCCAAGAGAAATCAAATTCCTTTTTAATTCAGGTATGTATCTAACATCCTTAAGAATTCTTTCTTTACCATCATGCAATTTTAATCTAATTGTACCAATTCAAAGAACTTTGCAAGATTTGTTATTTCCTAACATTACATGTGCTCCATCTAGGTCCCTAAATGCTTCAAACCAGGACTTAGAAGGACACATATGGAAGGAACAACCAGAATCTAAGATCCACTCTTTCCAAGATTCTGTCTCAGAGATACTAAGGATTTCAGCACTCTCATAGTCCTCATAAGCAACAGACACATTCCCTTCCCTTTTTAGCTTGTTTTCAGTGTTTGGTTTTCTTTCAGGACAATTTTTATTAAAGTGTCCTTCTTTGTGACAGAGAAAACATTTCAACTGTTTCCCTTTTGATTTTGATTTCCCTTTGTTTTTCTTTCCCTTATTGGAAGTTTTCTTAGGTTTAACCCGAGCCACTAGACCCTCTTCACCTTCTGGTTTGGACTCTCCTTTTCCTTATAATTCTCTAGCATGTAAAATAGACTGGACATCATCCAGTGTTAAACTCTCTTGACCATACATGATGGTTTCCTTGAGATTAGTATATGAATTATCCAAAGAACTGAGTAACAAAATAGCTTGGTCCTCATCCTCAATAGTGATGTCTATATTGGCAAGATCTAAAATGATTTTATTAAAATCATCGAGGTGATCTTCCAATGACACCCCTGGATTCATTTTGAAGGTGTATAATTTGGTCTTTTTTGTGGAGACGGTTTGCCAAGGACTTGGTCATATAGAGGGACTCTAATTTTAACCAAACCACTGCGACTGTCTCCTCGCTAGCTACTTCTCTAAGAACCTTATCACCCAAGGATAATATAATGGCACTATGTGCCTTTTGTAAGATTTCAGGTTTTACCTTCTTAGAGGAACTAGCCTTTTCATCCGTGAGTGTCGCGATGGCCTTCTTGTCTCCAAAAAGTGCATCTTGGAGACCATTCTGCACGAGCAAGGCCTTCATTTTTATTCGCCAAAGACCGAAGTCATTTTTTCTAGTGAACTTCTCCACATCGAACCTGGTTGACCCCATCTCGACCTTGCTCTGATACCACTTGTTAGGTTTCAGCAAACCCTAAATTTGCTCCGAACAAATCTCAACCAAGATCAGTGTAGAAGAAAATTGAACAAAGATAAAGATCAATAGAAAAATAACAGCAAGAAAGAAAACAAGAAAGATACACAAGTATTTACGTGGTTCGATCCCTATTGGATCTACATCCACGGTGGGAACTAGCTCAGGGTATTCTTTATTGATCCACCAAAGATTTACACAGCATCTGTAATAGCCCAAATTTTCTAAGGTAAATTATTTTATGGATATTATTTTAAGGAGATTTATTTGATGCATTTATTTATTAGGAAATTAGAGTGGGAGATTTAATTGAGGAATGTGAGATAATACTTAGTATTGGGAATTAAGCATTTTCGGATTAATCTGTCGAGGTTTAGAAAAATGGGCATAAGTTATTCATATGAGGTTCAAATGAGGTGATTCCAATTGGTATAGAACCTTAAGAAATAGATCTAAAACTTTTATGTTTTAAGTCTCCTGAAATTCAGAAGGAATCAATAACTTATTTGGGAATCAAGTAGGCAGCTTTGGAATGGGCTTAAATGGAACCCGAGTTGGATAAATTGAACTAGATTGGGGCATGTAACTAATTAGGCAATTGGTTTTAAGATTTTCTGGGATTATAACATGTGTAGGGATAGTTAGAAATGGATGGAAAGTTGATTTGGAAGTCAATTGAATAGTTAGTGTGATGGGAACTCAAGGGGAGCCAAAATCTGGTTGATAGGTGACTAAGTGGATCAAATTTGGCTCTACCTTAACTAAACTAAGTAATGGCCTTCTAGAACTTGTTGAAGGGAGACCTAAGGGAGTTAGAAAGGAATCAAATGGGTAGGAAAATCTGGAGGGGGGGCGTGTGACACAAGGAGAGGGCTGGAGATGAGAGATGCATGCATGGTTAGGTGAAATGCCACCTCACCTCTTATCCCTTTAGCTCACTTCTCAGCCATGGATCAAAATGGGCAGCCAAACCATCTCAAATGTGATCCCTTGGATGACTAATTTAGCTGCAAAGCCTAGGATTTGGGAGGCTTAATCCTCATCATGAGATTTGCTTAGATGGACACCTCATCACCCATGCAAATCTGGCAACTAGTGCACCTTAGGTGCATTTCCTTTTCTCTCCCTCATGTTGGTCGACCACCACCCTATAAATAGAGCCTTGAGAGCTTTCTAAGCTCCTTTAGAAGGAGAGAACACTTCCTCTTTGGAAGCCATACCAGAAAAATCCATCCAAACCCTTAAAGAGTACACTTGTGAGCTAAGTGAGTGAGTGTGAGAGAAAACTTGCAAGAAGTTGGTTGGATCAATTCTCTTGAGCTTGGAAGAAATTGTAAGTCCATATTCTAGCTTAATTTAAGCATGGAAATTATTTATTGAGATGATTGAGCTATGTTTACTAGTAGTGAACACTTAAGAACATGATTAAGTGGCAATGTGACATATGAGTAGGGTTGATTGTAATTTGTCTTATTAATATGTTCAATAAAATTGTAAGAACTTAGATTTAAGTTTTTAAGAAACTAAATAGGGTGTATTGAAAAGATTGGCATGTTTTGAGTAGAAAAACTCTTAGAGCCGTGACTTCGCTCGACCCTCGCTCGACATGTGAGTCAAGCGAAGGCAAAATATGAACCCTCGCTAGAGTTTCGCTCGATACCCTGTTCGAGCGAGTTCCAACCCGAGACTTCGCTCGATACTCGCTCGACAAGCCGCTCGAGCGAGATGCCCTGTTTTGCTTAGGCTTAGGGTTTCCTAGAATAGAAATGGGTGTTTCAAATGAAAAGGGTTATAAGTGAATATAACTCGTATGATTAAGAGAGAAATAAAAAGGAAGAAAACAATATATGTAAGATTAAGTTAGTCACGTCGTGACGGGGACGGCGAGACGTAACGCCCGTGAGATTGACACCAGGCTCATCACAACGGGGACGGCGAGACGTAACGCCCGGATGGTGGATGAGTGTATGTGATGGGGACGGCGATACGTAACGCCCATCAGTGATAAGAAAGAATAAGAATCTTAAGGGAAAACGGTGTAATTTAGTATAAGATTTTGGTTGAGTTAAGAAAAGTATCAGTTAGACAGTGGTATTATGAGGGGGATATTAGGGTAAATTTCCCTTGTCATCAGTGGTAATAATATTATTGTTGTTTTCCCTGTTTCCTTTAAGCTGTTTATGTACTTACTGAGATTTCATTCGAAATCTCACTCCTTTGTGGCTCCATATATTTTGTGCATATCACTTTATACAGGATTCGATGACCAGCAGGGGGACAGCCCCGACGAGGCAGGAGACTTCGGGGAGTCCTGAGGGACTTTCCGACTATAGTCCTTATATGGACATTTCTTTTGTTTCCTTCGGACCTCCTATCAGTAATCAACCCACCGGAATTTGGAGTCTGGACGCATCCACTTTTGCTGAGGAGAGGCAACGTACAGGATGCTGTTTAACCTTAGGAATAGATGGCTCATTGTCTATGTGTGGGGTTTGTGTGACTCCACAGGGACAACAGCTCCAGCGAGACTTTAGTATTAGTATGGATAGGTTTCGCTATGGGAGAGAATACCCCGAGGTTAAGAGGGAAAAAGAGTGAGGTGAAGGAAAGTTCTTTTGGACGAATGTAAAATATATTACTACAGTTTGGGGTATTGTATATGTAAAAAGTACAATGTTAAGTTTTAATGAATGTTGTATATATATTTCCATGTGATCTTTAGAAAGTTTTATATCTAAAACCTAACCCGCTGCGAATTAAGTGATCTATGCTTTTTATTCTTGTTAAGTACGAGGGTGAGTAGCCAAGTGTTGCTCATCCAGACACCTTAATTTACGTTAAATCCCAGACGTAAGTTGGGGGCGTCACAGCATCACTACAAGAGTTTTCATCTAACTCTGATAGATTTTCACTCGGATTTCACTCCTTGTATTTGTGCCCTAAAGAAGATGAATAATCGCCCATTCCGCCTGCTTCAGTTTCTCTCTCTCTTATCTCTTTCAGCCGAGATAATGATCCTTTTATATGAGCGTCAAATACAAATCTAGGGTTTCATCAGATGTCAACACGTGGCTTCTTCTTAAGCCATTAGATTACAGACATTTAAAATAATAAATTACAAATATAGACATGCTATTTCTAATTATTTACACAAATACATTACAGGTATAATATAATATAGTATAACATGTTACGAGATTCACTCCAAATGATATGAATAAATTATAATATTAGTATATCTTTACAATGTGCTAAACTTTGACATTAATAATTAATATGCTCCCATAAATATGTTTAAGGAATGAACTTGTAACTATATTTGTTTTCATTAATTTCTCATAGACGTACAGTCTTGCAAGCAAATGATCGTCAGTCTATAGTATACTTGATATTTGTAACAAATAATGTTTCCCGACTGGGACCCAAGGTGGTGCAGGTAGATCACGCTTTTTAATGAGTTTGTTCCAAGAATCCGTATCATCATCTTCATGAATTGAATTGGGTAGAGTTTTCTCAATTGATGACAATTTGAGCAACCATTGTTGACTAAAATGAAAATAATACAATTGGTATTAGATTAGTCAAATATCAGTAATTTTATATTTTGAAAAATATTTATCCAATTGAGTCCATATTAGCATAGCTAAATACTTTTCAAATTAAATTTTAACTACAATAAATTTATTTTATATTTCATATATGAAAAAAACTATAGCAAGACAAAACTATCTCGCACCTAAATAAAGATAAGGAAGTGCATGGGGTATTTTCGCATTGGCTATGCTCCAAATTTCCAATCAAACCCTTTTTTTAAGAACAAAGAAAAAGAAAATTGCAACTAGTTAGTGGCCGGCAATATTCAGGTTTTGATTGGGTTATGCTATTATATTAATATATTGTTGGAACTTGGCCCAATAAGGGTTGCCTCCTATTTTTCAAACACGTCAATAAATGAATAAATGAAAGTAATGGGGTGTTTTTTTCTTTTCCTTTTTGGCGACTTGAACCTTCACTCTTATAGCAAAATGATCAGATTGTAGTAGATACGTATTGTTATCGTCATATTCCGCAACTTGAACTACTCGGCGATATTCAAACAATTCATGCCTATGAATAGGATGGATGGATCAAACGTTGGTGCTCTGAAACCACTCTGATGCCAAAGTTAGTGAGATGATTAAGTGTATGGGAGTAAAGTGAGAGAGTAGAGATAGATTCGTTCACCTGCAAATTGCAGAGCCGTGGGCTATTTATAGGGGCTTGGAATGCCCTGACATGCTGTTTGAGTGGCATGGTCGTTGTCCTGCAAATTTGTTAGGTCATTATTTTCTTTGCCGTGTCGGAACTGACTTCCCTATCATCCTTGCCTCAAACTGGTAGACAATTCCTTCCTCCATATTGTTCCAACCTCTACTCTACCATAAGGGTATGCCTGAGCCCCTTGATAAGTGCACGAAAGTGCATTTTAAATATCCTAATATTGAATTAAAATGTTAGAATGAAAATAAAAATAATGAGATTTTACTTATTTTATTAGATTAAATTTTTATTTATATTGTAAAGTCTTTAAGTATTATTTATCTTTATTTATTTTATTTTTATTATTTTTATTTCTTCGTTGGTGCTTGAAGAGTGAAAAAAAAATCCCATGAGCTTTGGACTTCATTCGGATTTCACTTTGGACCGGCCTCACATGGCAATGCACTTCACCCACTAGACTATTGCACATTTATTTCAAGTGGGCTTCAATAGCAAGCAACCTTTGGACTCCAAGAATGGGCCGCATGGCCTTAACTTTCACATAGAAGCATGTTTGCATGGAGACTTGCACTTCAACAGGCAGCACGTTTACTTCATGGGCTTTAACTCAACATCACACGGCTTAGTCTCAATTCGGATGGATTTACTTCACTTGGGCCCCACAATCCACTAGGTTTTTGGGATAGCAATTCAACTTGGAGAGGGAATTAAAGTTTCGGGCTTCACACGTATATATATATATATACATATATATCTTTATACTTAAAAAGAGCCTATCTCTTAATGAATAGTAAATCTTGTTTAACATTCATATTTTCACATTGACCCTTCAGCTTCATACGGCAGCCCCTCATTTGTCCCTAGAATGCCCTTTCAAGATGCTACAGTAAAATGACCCTCTTGATTTCAGGCCACAGCACAAAACTTACCCACTTGGAATTCTCTCTCAAAATATACAAATCCTAACATCTTTCCTCTCCCTCTCCCTCTCCCTCTCGATCTTCTCAGCCACGCCCGCACCATCTACGCCTCACTATTGGAGCAGCAACTATGACAAGGCAGCAGGAAGACCAGAATCTAGAACTTTTAAAGAACCTCACACCGATCTTCAACCCAAAGCCTAACTTCTCCCTCTCCCAGTCGATCTTCGCGCCGATCTTCAACCCAAACCCTCATATCACACCACCGATCTTCCTTCTCCCAGTCAATCTTGCGGTGAACAACATTTCACCATCCGGCAAAAACCCCATTCTATACGGCGTCAACCTCAAATCCTTTCCACGTTTGTTATTTACTTTATTTTTTTTTTAGACATTTGAATCTATAGCTTTCTATCTTTTGTTTCTCATTTGTATTATTTGGTTTAAGTGTCAATTGTTTTTTCTTAGTTGTGTTTTCTGCTTCCGGTTGTTTTTATTGTTTCACGGTGTGATATTTGTCTCCATGAGGGTTGTTTTTGTCTCGCCCTGCACATCCTGGTGATATATTATTTTCTGGTTATATATTGTTTTATCTTTGTAAATGGTTTTGTTTATTTAATTTCAGAAATGGTTAGGACATGTAATTTTCTTTATATTTTATACTGTTTTTGTTCTTTGAAGCATTAATTTGAGTAGCATTGCGTTGTGGGTATAGTGTTTGTAGATCTCCTTTCTCTTCTTTCTGTGGGTTGTAAAAAATAGAGAATGCTGGCATGAAAATGCCTAATGACTGAGAGCTATAATTATTTAATAGTAGATTGTAGTGCTATATGTCTAATGCTCAATGTTTCAAACAAGAAGCACGCTTGGAAAGTTTGATATGTAGGAGGTCAATAGCTTGTAGGAGCATTTTATGTGTGGCTTTAAATAGGAGCTCAATAGCTTATAGGAGTGTTTTATATGTGGCTTTCAAGTTAAAAATAAAGAAGTGGCTTTGTTCAGATTGATCATTATCAATGAGAATGGTAATTCATGAGGTTTTGTTTCTTATGTCACTAACTAGTGATTATTTTTTCATTGATCCTTTTTTGATGCAGGAATCTGAAATGAGAATGGTAATTCATGAGCTTTTGTTTATAATGTTACTAACTAATGATTATTTTATACTGTTTTTATTCTTTGAAACATTAATTTGAGTAGCATTGCGTTGTGGGTACAATGTTTGCAGATCTCCTTTCTCATCTTTTTGTGGGTTGTGAAAACAGAATGCTGGCATGAAAATGTTTGTAGATCTCCTTTCTCATCTCTCTATGGGTTGTGAAAACAGGATGCTGGCATGAAAATGCCTAGATCTCCTTTCTCATCCCTCTATGGGTTGTGAAAACAGAATGCTGGCATGAAAATGCCTAATGATTTAGAGCTATAATTATTTAATAGTAGACTGTAGTGCTATACGTCTAATGCTCAATGTTTCAAACAAGAAGCACGCTTGGAAAGTTTGATATGTAAGAGGTCAATAGCTTATATGAGCATTTTATTTGTGGCTTTAAATAGGAGCTCAATAGCTTATAGGAGCATTTTATATGTGGCTTTAAAGTTAATTATAAAGAAGTGGCTTTGTTCAAATTGATCATTATCAATGAGAATGGTAATTCATGAGCTTTTGTTTCTTATGTTACTAACTAATGATTAATTTTTTACTGATCCTTTATTGATGCAGAAATCTGAAATGAGAATGGTAATTCATGAGCAGGAATTTGAATCCATAGATTGGGAGTATTATAGAAAGGAATTAGGTCTCACTTGGTGGCTATGTACAAAGAGGCTTATGACAGTAAGTTTTCTAATTCACATTTGAATGCACCTAATATGTATGTTAGTTTTATGAGGATACTTTCTTTTATTAGAGCTGCATAATCCTTAGAGTTACTGTTCAATAAATGTGCACCACATATTGATTTCTGCTTGTAGTATAACTATTCTAGTTTTTTTTTTTCACTTATAAAAAAGTTTTAACTATTTGCATGTCTCTTAAAAAAACAAAGAAAGAAAGTGAATGAGGATCTTTGTAACTGGAGTTCAAATTAGCTGTAAAAGCAGCTTATGCTTGTTAATAGATAGGCGATGTAAAGGAATATGCATGAGGCCCCTGTTTTTCATTCACAAAGCAAGTCTGTTATGATGCTAATTATTACTGCCAAATTATCAGAGAAACCTCATTGAACCCAATTAAAATTCAGATTAGTGAGATTAATTAGTAGTGATGATTGCTGCACTTACTGTGCTAAGTAAACGATTAGCTTCTACTTTTTTTTCGCTTATAAAAAAAGTTTAACTATTTGCACATCTCTTCAAAAAAGAAAGAAAGAAAGAAAGTGAATGAGGATCTTTGTAACTGAAGTTCAAATTGGCTGTAAAAAGAGCTTATGCTTGTTAATAGATAGGCTATGTAAGGGAATTTGCATGAGGCCCTATTTTTCATTTACCAAGCAAGTCTGTTATGATGCTGATTATTGCTGCCATATTATCAAATAAATCTTATTAAACTCAATTAAAATTCAGAGTAGTGAGATTAATTAGTAGTGATGATTGCTGCACTTACTGTGCTGAGTAAACGATTAGAGACATCAAACTTCAAAGGGACTTATAGGTTTACCATGAGTCAAGAAGGTTTGCTTAACAGTGGTTTCTTAACCTCCTTTCAGCGGAACTTGCACTAAAGAAACCTTTATAAGTGAATTACCCCGCCAAGTATAATTCCTTTGACAGAAATATGATGTTTAACAACAAAACAAAAAGTCAAATTAGGATATAGCTTCTCCAGGCCAAACAAAGGTTACAAAGTATTTTATTATACCCCCAAATTGTCAACTAACTAAAAGAAAACATACACTAATTTCAAATATAGACATAATATATATACAATATTTAAGTGCAGCTAACAAAATAAAATAAAGAATATAAAAAGTAATACCACCACCTTGATAGCAAAACTTAATAGACACACAATAGGGTGAAAAAGAAACGGAAGGATCCTTCACTCTCACTAAAAGAAATTACATATTGATTCGATAGCTTTAAAATTGTTGTCATGTTTATTTGAAGTGAGGTTCAATGATTATCACATGGTTATATTAGAAAAGGCCAATAAATGTATTTATTCGATGATGTACTGATGTTACTTTGCTTGGCCTTCAGTATATTTGGAACCACAAATGCCCAGATTGGTCTATTGAGAAAAGCATTATGGAAAGGAAATTAAGAGTGGATTTTATGGTTTTCATTTAAAGGCAGAAGAAACATACACGAACTTGTTTTAAATACAAAACCTTTAAAGTTGAAGAAAAAAAGGATGTCCAGAAAAGGTGTCTGCTGCTTACTTTAATAATTATATTAATTGATGCTTATCGAAATGATCCTACATCACTTTTGTTGTTATAAAGGTGCTCAAACTGTATTTGTGAAACTCCTGCAGCACCGTCTGGAGTAGATCTACCTGCGATTCCACCTCAGATCATTGCGGAATGTGCTGGTATCACCCACACAGCAAGATCCACCAAAATAATTGAGCTCCAACACCCTATTTTGCAATCGTTAAAGCTGTGCTTTTTTTTGCTCAATATGTATATATATTTTTGTCAGATTTATGTAAGTTTCTTATCATGTTCTCTCCTATTTCTATCCAATACATCTTCTGATACATCTTATCATGTTTTTAGCAGAATGATTTGCTTAAACTATTCTAGCCATTTGGGGTCATTACTAAGCTTGCGATGCTTCATGCAAAAAATTAGGTTGTGAAATAGCCACTATGATAGAAGCATTTGTTCTTTCTTTTTTTTTTTTTGCTTTTTCTGTTTGATAATTTTAGATAACTCTTGAATCTGATACATTTTTCTGCCTTCCATGATTGTAGGCTCTTATACATGCAAGATATTCCTTTAGCAAGCTGGCTAAAGTGAAAGCTTAGATTTCGAAAGTCAAATATAGAGAAGGTAAGGCAGTGTTGATTTCTCTTTGATGTGTTAGCACCAAAGACTTGTAAAAAATGTCAATTTTAAATATTATATTTATATTCTCTTTGTGTGGAATATTTTAGTCTGGACCCTTAGTGTTCATTAAAAAAATAGTGAAGAAAAGAGAACTAAGATAGGTTAAATTATTATGCCTCTAAACAAAAATTGGTTTTAATTCTTACTTAGCTTGGGATTTGATTCATGTTTTAAGCATGTACAAATAGGTTTTCATTCTTAACACACGTCCTAATTCATTGCTTAAAACCCATTTTTATTAAAAGTCTAAAACCTGTTTCTATTTACACAAGAAGACTATTTTATGTACACATATGCTTGCATTATAACAAGTATAAATCACATATCCTTTTTCATACACAACCATTAATAATATCCGTAAGTAATGGAGGTGTTGCTTCTCTGCCTTTCTTATCTTTTGAAGAACTTATTCTCTGCTTTTCTATTTCATTTGGTACTGTTGAACCCAAGGTTTCAAGTCTCGTATCTACGTATGGATTTTGATGATAACAAATAAATTCAAGACTACACATGAATGAAACTCAAGTTGTCTACGCATGAATGAAGCTAAGCACATCAAAAAATCAAGCATAAGTTAGAAAAAGAACAAGTCTACAAATGAGACTTATAGAGTAATTTTGTACATCTCTTGATAAAATTCAAAATTGGATTAAGGCTCAAAATTAATCTTCTCTTACAAAGTATCAAATTTCCTTTTTCACATGTGCATAATATACGCATGATATCATTAAAAGTTTTAATTTTGAAAATTATATTTTACATGTGCATGACATATGCAATGACATCATTAAAAAGATTTAATTTCGAAAATTATTTTTTTCATATGTGCATGACATCATTAAAATATTTAATTTCAAAAATTACATTTTTTACATGTACATGATATCATCAAAAGATTTAATTTCGAAAATTATATTTTCCACATATGCATTACATCATTAAATATTTGAATTTGTAAGATGATTGATTGTCATCTTTAACATGTGCATTTTTGTTTGAAAATCTTGAAGGGTGATTATACTTCTTTTGACAAATATAAAAGATAAATGATTTTATTTGAAAATCTTGAAGGGTGGTTGTGTGTTTTTTTTACATATACAAAAAGAAGATAAATTGGTTTGAAAAATAAATCATGCTCATTTTATCATGTATGAAAAGTAAAATATTAGGCTTGATCTTTTTAAAAAATAAAAGGAGTTGTTTTTGGCAAATGCAAAAAGGAGATGTTTTTATTTGAATATTTTGAAAAGTGAATAGTACTCTTATTTAACATGTGGATCTTTTCAAATTTGAAATTGAAGACTCATTTGCCTATAAATAACTCACTTATGTTATGCAAAAATCACAACAAGAGTTTACACATGAATTCCTAAATTTTGCATTATTCATTCAAAATCCCTCATTCTCCCTTCTCTATGTTTTGAGCCTCAATCCTTGTTCATTTTGAAAGAGATATAGGTTGCGTTGTATTGTTCTTATTCTATTCATTAAGGAGTGTATTATGATATTCTAGCCACTATCAACTCTTGTGTCAGTAAGAGGGTGCGTATAACCCTTGTATGTAGAAGGAGTTCTACCTAGGGAATAGTTGAATTACCAAGTGAGAGGTGATTGCAAGTGTAGAGGGTGTTCTACACGGATTCTTTATAGCGGTGTTGCTAAAATGTGTAATAGGTTTCTATCTCCACCTGAAGAAGATTGAATAGTGAATTTGGGATCCTCAAGGGATAGCTTGAGGCGAGGACTGATGAGAATATAAAATGTCATATTTTTCTCTTAATGTTTAATATTTTATTCGTATTTGATGCCTAAATATACTCATTATTCTTATATTTTGATTTAGGATACAAATAAGGGCATTAGGAGCAAATGAAGATAATTACGGAATTTTAGACAGTTTTGACGTCTCTTCATAAAATGGACATAATTCTCTCATCCAATCTCCGATTGAGCTGATTCAATATAATATAGAACCACAGAAGAAAGATATATAACTTTTATGTTTTATGTTTTGAGAGATATCAGCTCAATCTAAGACGAAATCGACCATAAAGTGGACGCACCTGCACTTTGACATTCCTGAACATTCTTCAGCCACAATTCATCTATAAAAAGAATTCACTTCACAAAGCTTGGTCCCAGACGATACTTCTTTCACAAGGACCAATTGTGTTAAATCCAACTCACTAATCATCAAGAGATGGCCACCTAATTCAACCACTTGGCGCCAACTCAATTCATGCATGCAGCCAATCAACAATTGAAAAACTCAAGAGACCCAACACGTTGCATGTAGATGTGGCAAATCCTTTGAATTCAAGACAAGACTCTAATCATCACATGAGCTTCACTTGAAATCATGGCTCCACTTGCAATAATGTCTCAACTTGCATGTTTATTCAAGGGAACAACACATGGCACCTACATCTATATTCAAGTTGGCACACTTGAAGACATATGCAACTTAATCATCACAAGGGACACGCATGCTATTGCTAGAAATCAAGTTCTACACCGCAACTTATTGCTTCTCCTCTCTACTTCAAGATGAAGTAAGTCAAAGGCATCATCACATGGGTCCCAAGCATCAACTCCACTTTATTCAAATTATTTGGTGGGACTTAGTGCACAATTCGGCCAAGATAAATAAGACAACCAATGAAAGGCTTAGTGGTCATTCAAAGCTGAAATCGTTGACCACTTCATCTTTAAAAACCGGCGCCAACATCCACTTACATCCAATGCATGATCATTTCATCCACAAGTTGATGGAGAAGTCATTGAACATAACCACACAAAGAAACACAAGTTGCATTCGGATCCAAGCTCCTCATGATGATTTTCCATATCAAATTGCATAAGAAAAGCTCTATAAATAGATGGGGTGGGGCGTGTATCAAAGGATGCTTGGTATGTTTTTGGATGCTTAGTTGAGCCATTGTGTTAGCTTGAAAGGAAAATCGATTACCTCTCTTTTCTTCCTTTCTTTTGATTAATATTTTTGTTATGACTCTGAGTGGCTAAACTTTTGTAATTGGTCAAAGGAAACGAAAGCCTCAGAATTTATATAGCTGTGGGATCTAATTTGTTCTTATCATTCAATTTGTGTTTTGAGTATCAAATGTTCTTCTGTGTCTATTTTCATGATTATTTCGTTTAATTACTAGAAGGCCTGCTAGTTTATTATTCGTTGTAATCTATTGCTAGGTTAGATATCAAATCCGTAATTGTTTGATCTCTCTAATCTATGAAGCAATTAAATTTTAATGATTTGCTGCATCAGAAATTATTAGAACTTAAGAAGAATGCTCGACTAAATTAAATGCAACCATTTGTGTTTGTATTGTTTATTTTCATTGATCTCTATAATTCTTAAAACTACTACTAGATTAAATCCTTAGCGCTTGTCTTGGGTTGTTTAGTAGTTAGGATTAATTAGATCGCTTGTTTTCTAATTAATTACAACTAAGGAGAGATAAGAAAATGGTTATAACGGTGAATATTCAAAGTGTTAATTGATTTATATTGCATCAATGATCAGTTATAAAATTTTGATGGTGGACGTTGACTTCGACCAATGCTTGTTACTTTGATTGATATTTTGAAATTAAATTACTCTTTAGTTGTTTTTATTTCCTTTGAAGATATTTTCGTTACAATAAAAAAACCCCCTCTTCCTTGCTTAACAACATAAAAATAAGCTAATCATTCTCTCTGGGATCGACCCTTACTCACACTACTGCATATATTTTTTGGAAGTACAAGATTTTATTTTTGGGTGCATGCGACAACACGCCAAGGACATAGGCAGTGGGCTGAACCTCATTAAAATACTGAGTTTGCTTCTTCTTGCCCTTACTCTTTATATTTCTTGCTGTTTCATTTTTTGTTTATATTTTATGTTGTGTATTTGGTTTATAAGTATTAATTTTTTTAGTATAACCTAATTCACCCCTTCTTGTGTTAGTCATTTGGGCAACAATTGGTATCAGAGCAATGGCTCTGTTATAAGATTAATTATCTGTTGAGTTAAAGACCATATAACTAACATTGCAGCTACGTTCGCTGAAGGTCAATCCAGTAGTCGGCCTTCGCTATTTTGTGGAGATAATTATACTTTCTGGAAAGCTAAAATAAGAATATTTTTTCAGTCTTAAAGTCGAAAAATCTGGAAATGCTTTGTAAATGGGCCTTATATTCCAACAAAAATTGTTGATAGAGTAAAGGTCAACAAGGAAGAAGAAGAGTTTGATCGTGAAGATAATAGACTTTATACAGTGAATGTAATGGTTATAAATTTTCTGTATAATGCTCTCAATGGCAATAAATTTAACAGAATAATGACTTGTAGGACAGCAAAGGAAATTTGGAACAACTTGGAAGTAACTTATGAAGGAACTTCGCAAGTAAAATAATCAAAAATTTATATTCTTATGCATGAATATAAAATGTTCAAAATTAATGATAATGAATATATTTTCTCTATGTATATTCATTTTACTAATATTATAAATAGCTTGACAGCTCTTGAAAAAGTTTATTCTAACTTAGAGATAATAAGAAAAATTCTCAACTCTCTGCCAAAACACTGGGAATCAAAATTCACGACGATTCTTGAAGATAAAGGTCTCAAAAAACTCGAAGTAAATGAACTCATCGGGTCACTTATTATCTATGAGTACACATTGAAAAGAGGAGAAGAAAAGGAAGGAAAGCAAGAAGAGCTTGGCACTCAAAGTTATTCCCTATGAAAGTGAAAGCGATGAAGACGAGGAAAGTGATAACAAAGATGAAAAAATTGCAATGATCATAAGAAGATTTCAGACATTCTTAAAGAAAAATAAAGCTCCTCCAAGGAAATATTTCAACAAATATTTCAACAAAGATACACGTAACAATGACTCCTTAACTTGTTATTAATACAAAAAGCCAGGACATATCAAGGCAGATTATCTCCTACTAAAGAAAGATCGATACAAGGAAATAAAGCAATGAAAGCTACATGGGATGATGATTCAAGTATCTCAGACAGCGACACAAGCAATGAAGAATCTACAAATATTTGTCTTATAGCTAAAGATGATCTTAAGGTAACAAATTTGAAAATATTGAAAATCATTCTAATAAAAAATTGTAAAATGTTTTGGAAGAGGTATATGAGGAATTTGAAAACTTGGGTATCAAGTATACCACTTTATAAAAGAAAAATCATTCTTTAATAAATGAAAATGATATTTTAAGAAAGGAAAATGTTGTTTTGAAAGATGAAAATCATGAGTTGAAAAAGAAAGTGATTGATTTAGAAAAGATTGTTGAAAACTTTATAAATGGAAAAAGAAATTTTGAAAAACTTTTTGGTAGTCAAATATGTATTTTTGATAAGGTAAGCTTGGGATACATGCCAAAAGAAAAACTCAAACCCTATAAAAATTTCTTTGATAAACTGACTAAATCAAAATCAGATTTTCAAAATCCTTTTCATAAAAATAAATTTTTTAAAGAAAAACGTTATTACAATCATTCAAGTTTGTCAACTATGTCACATTTTATTTGTAATTTTTGCAATAGAAATGGTCATAACTATCATCCTTGTCCTATTAGAAGAAAACATACAATGACTATTAGGGCCATATGGGTACTAAAGAATCTTATTTCTTCTAATACTAATAAATAAAGGACCCAAAGAACTTGAAGATGTTCTACTTGTTAATGGTCTAAAGCATAATATTTTGAGTATAAGTCAATTATGTAATGAAAGATTTACAATTACTTTCAAAAAGGATAAGTACATTATTTTGAATAATCATGATTGCAATGTTTGTTTTATTACTCTTAGAAACAATAATGTTTATACAATTGAATTTGAAAAAATTGCCTCACAAGATGTTATTTGTTTATCAGCTCAACATGAAAATAGTTGGTTATGGCATAAAAGATTAGGTCATGCAAACATGGAACTTATTTCCAAGCTTTCAAAAAATGATCTTGTGAGAGGTTTGCCAAAAGCGAACTTTCTTAAAGACAAAATTTGTGATGCATGCCAGTTTAGTAAACAAACAAAAATTTCTTTCAAAACTAAGAAATATATTTCCACTTCTAGGCCATTGCAACTAATACACATGGACATTTTTGGACCAAACAAAGTTGCAAGTCTGGGAGGAAAATATTATGCATTTGTTATTGTTAATGATTTCTCTAGATATACTTGGGTCATCTTTCTTACTCATAAAGATGAGATATATAATGCATTTACTAAGTTATGCAAGAGAATTCAAAATGAAAAGGGCTATACTATCTCAAACATCTGAAGCGATAGGGCAAAAGAATTTGTCAATATAGATATTGAATCTTTTTGTGATGAAAATGGTTTTCTGTATAATTTTTCTACTCCTCGAACTCCTCAACAAATAAGGTAGTAAAAATGAAGAATAGATCTCTTCAAGAAATAACAAGAATAATGCTTAATAAGAATAATTTACCTAGTTACTTTTGGACTGAAGCGGTAAATATTGCATGTTATGTTATAAATAGAGTTATGTTAAAGTCTAAATTAGATAAAACCCCTTATGAGCTTTGGAATGAGAAAAAGCCCAACATTAGTTACTTTCATATATTTGGATGCAAGTGTTTATTCTCAATGACAGGGATAATTTAGGAAAGTTTGATGCAAAATCTGATGAATGTATCTTTCTTGGGTATTCTACAAATAGTAAAACTTATAGAGTTTTCAATAAAAAGACTTTGGCTATACAAGAATCTATGCATGTAGTTTTTGATTAATCAAACTCTCTACTCTCTAAAAAATCTATTGATGAAGAGACAGAAGATATAAATAACACAAATAGTCTCAATCTCAACAAAGAGAATACAATGGAGGAAGTCCAACATGGAGATATCAGAAAAGATTATCAAGACTTAGTACAAGATGCAACCAAATAGTGGAAACATGTAAAAGATCATCTAATGGAACAAATTCTAGGAGAACCTTCACGAGGTGTAAGTACTCGATCATCTCTTAGAAATATTTGCAATCACACTACTTTTCTATCTCAAATTGAACCCAAAAATATTGATGAAATACTTATTGGTGAATTATGGATTCTAGCTATGCAAAAAGAGCTAAATCAATTTGAAAGAAATAATGTTTGGACACTTGTTCCTAGACCCAAGAATCATGCTCTTGTTGGAACAAAATGAGTTTTTAGAAATAAGAAATAAGAGTCTGGAATCATCACTAGAAACAAGGCTCGACTTGTAGCCCAAGGTTTCAACCAAGATGAAGAAATCGATTATGATGAGACATATGCACTTGTCGCAAGACTAGAAGCTATTCAAATGTAACTTGCATATGCATGTTATAAAGATTTCAAACTTTTTCAAATGGATGTTAAAAGTACTTTCTTAAATAGTTTTATAAATGAAGAGGTATATGTTGAGCAACCTCCAGGTTTTGAAAATCATATTTCTCCTAATCACGTTTTCAAACTCACAAAAACATTATATGGACTCAAACAAGCTCCTAGAGTTTGGTATGAAAGGTTTAATGGTTTCTTGATTGAAAAATGTTTTTCAAGAGGAAAAATCGATACAACTCTTTTCATTAAATATGAACAGGATGATATTCTACTAGTTCAAATTTATGTGGATGATATAATATTTAGTGCTACTAATGAAAATATATGCCAAGATTTTGCTAAAAGTATGCAGGAAGAATTTGAAATAAGCATGATGGTAAAACTTAACTTCTTTCTTGGATTGTGAATCAAGCAAGCAAAAAGTGGAACATTCATTAATCAGTCAAAATATATCAAAGAGTTACTCAAAAAGTTTGAGATGGAATGTGCAAAGGTAATTAGAACACCAATGAATCCAACCACCAAACTTGATAAAAATGAAAGCGGTAAGCAAATTGACTCAAAGATATATCGAGGTATGATTAGTAGTTTATTATATTTGACAGCTAGTAAACCTGATATTATGTTCAGTGTATGTTCATGTACACATTTTCAATCATCTCCAAAACAATCTCATCGGATTACAGTCAAACGCATTTTTAGATATCTTGCCGGTACAATTGACCTAGGATTATGGTATCCTAAGCACACTTCTTTCGATCTTATTAGTTATTCAGATACAGATTATGCTGGTTGCAAAGTTGATCGAAAAATTACTAGTGGAACATGTTATTTTTTAGGTCATGCACTTGTTTCATAAATTAGTAAAATGCAAAATTATGTTGCATTATCTACTGCTGAGGCAGAATATGTTGCTGCATGCAGTTGTTGTGCTCAAATTCTTTATATGAAGCAACAACTTGAGGATTTTAAGCTTATGTACAGTCATATTCCTATTAAATGTAATAATACTAGTGCTATAAATCTTTCAAAGAACCCTATACAACATTCTAGAACTAAGCATATTGAAATTAGATATCATTTTCTTAGAGATCATGTGCAGAAGGGCGATATTGTATTAGAATTCACAAGCACACACGATCAATTAGCAGACATTTTCACACCTACCAGAAGATAGATTATGCATGATTAGAAGAGAAATAGAAATGATGCATGCCATGAATATCTGCTGAATATATTTTTTATTCCATCATCCCAATGACTTACAAAAACTTGAGGCTTCTAGCCTCATCATTCAAATGCATTTACTTTTCATAGATTATAATACCATCCTTGTCTAAAGGATTAGGCAATCGAAATGAAGATGTAAGCAAGAATTTTAAATCTTTACTGTTGCTTTAACTTTACTACTTTTTTGTTTGAATCGTAAACAAGTCGTTGAAATATAGAGACTACTTTGCTAAGTTTCTCAATTTCATGAGTTTTGGACTGCAACTGAGCGGAAAAAGTGACAATGGACTATGAGTATCGAGTTTCGAGACTCACAAGCTCGTAAATGGCATCATGATTTGATTTATTAGCCAAATCAGTGTTTTGTTGCTTCATAACACCTACAACAGATGCAAAAATAGTTTAAGACTGAGGTGAAGAATACCTCATATCTTGATCATGAGAAGTACTGAAGGAAAATTGATGAGCCATTGAAAACTTGTAGAATAAGAATGAAGATGAACTACAGAGATGAGAAGAAAATTTGATACGAATTAGATAAAACTAATGATTACTTTTATTGAGATGGACATAAGTACAAGACAAATTGTCATCTCTTCAAATCTTACTTAGTCAAGCTTACAAGATATGCTGAATGCATATTGTCAAAAGTTACTGAGCTAAGCCAGCGAGATTAATTACAATTGTCCCTGTTTCTCTCGTGAGACGCTGCCATTATCTGCTGATGTTGACTTTGTGTTTGAGCTCTCACTCTTTCCGACTCCTCTATTTGAAGTTTCAGAACACAAGCTAATTTCGTCAAATCTTTATTTTCTTGCTTTAACCTCTTATTCTTTCTACCTTTATTTGCAAGTTTTTTATGCAGTACAGATATTTGATTGTTAAGAAGATCAACCTCATTTGTCCTAGCCAATAATCTCCGAGACATGGTCGTAACAGAGGCAGCATATTGAGCACTGAGAGTTTTTGATCCTGCAACAACATCAAAATCAGTCCTACCAAAAAAATGCATCTCTGCTTCTATCATGGTATTGACAGTATCAGGAGACAAAATGACTGGTTGAGACAGTTTTTGGTTCAAATCTAGAAGATTACCGAAAGAAATTTTTCCATCATTCTGTTGTTTTGGATAAACAGATACTTGATCAATGAGTAATGTGAGATTTTTCTTGTGAGTATTCGATAGGTGAAAAGGGTCTTTTAAACAACAACTCAAAACTTTCAAATCTCGATAATATCTCATTTGTTAACAACATCAAACGGATTTCAAATCTCTACACCGAGACGATAGAGCTAGGCCTCCAGTCTTTGCAACTTCTGTTGGACACGGGTGACTCCAATTATTCAACTCTCCACAATTTCTACTAATGCATCGTTTTATTTGTTTATTGGTTATTGCAGAAAGAAATCATACTGAAGCCAATTGCGGTTCCCTTTTAATGATGCCAAAAAGGAGAGAAGTCTTACTAGTCTCATACTACCCTGTTATATATGCTAAAATTATGTTTATATTTTACTTAAAAAACTAACGCATATTTTCAGGGGGAGCTTAAGTATTACTGCAGGTCGCAGATTTCTATAATGTATTTGTCATCATCAAAAAGGGAGAGATTATTGAACCCAAGGTTTCAAGTCTCGTATCTACATATAGATTTTGATGATAACAAATAAATTCAAGACTCAAACTCAAGTATTCTACGCATGAATGGAGCTAAGCACATCAAAAAATCAAGCATGAGCAAGAAAGAGAATGAGTCTACAAGTAAAGCTCATAGAGTAATTTTATACATTTCTTGATAAAATTCAAAATTGGATTAAGGCTCAAAACTAATATTCTCTTACAAAGCATTATATTTCATTTTTCACATGTGCATGACATATGAAATGTCATCATTAAATAATTTAATTTTAAAAATTATTTTTTTCACATGTGCATAACATCATTAAAATGTTTAATTTCAAAAATTGTATTTTTTTACATGTGCATGACATCATCAAAAGATTTAATTCCGAAAATTATATTTTCCACATATGCATGACATCATTAAATATTTGAATTGGTAAGATAATTGATTGTCATCTTTAACATGTGCATGTTTTGTTTGAAAATCTTTAAGGGTGGTTATGCTTCTTTTGACAAATATAAAAAATAGATAATTTTGTTTGCAAATCTTGAAGGATGGTTGTATATTTTTTTGACATATGCATAAAGAAGATGATTTAGTTTGAAAAATAAATCATGCTTTGTCATGTATGAAAAGTAAAAGATTAGGCTTGATCTTTTTGAAAAATAAAGAGAGTTGTCTTTGACAAATGCAAAAATGAGATGTTTTTATTTGAATATTTTGAAAAGTGAATAGTACTTATTTGACATGTAGATCTTTTCAAATTTGAAATTGAAGGCTCATTTGCCTATAAATATCACACTTGAGTTTTGCAAAATCACAACAATAGCTTACACATCAATTGCTAAGTTTTGCATCATTAATTCAAATCCCTCATTCTCTCTTCTCTATGTTTTGAGTCTCAATCCTTGTTCATTTTGAGAGAGATATAGGTTGCGTTGTATTGTTCTTATTCCACTCATTAATGAGTGTACTTTGATTTTCTACCCACTACCAGCTCTTGTATCAGTAAGAGGGTGCGTATAACCTTTATGTGTGTAAAAGGTATTCTATATAGGGAATAGTTGAATCACCAAGTGTGAGGTGATTGCAAGTATAGAGGGTGTTCTATATAGATTCTTCATAGTGGTGTTGCTCAAAAGTGTAATAGGTTTCTATCTCCACCTGAAAGAGATTGAATAGTGAATTTGGGATTCTCAAGGGGTAACTTGAGGCGAGAACGTAGGCAGTAGGGCTGAATCTCGTTAAAATACTTACTTTGCTTCTTCTTGCCCTTACTCTTTATATTTCTTGTTGTTTCGTATTTTTTTTATATTTTATATTGTGTATTTGGTTTATAAGTATTAATTTTTTAATATAACCTAATTCACCCCCCTCTTGTATTAGTCATCTGGGCAATAAGTACTAAGTCATAAATCACATTCTCTTACAACCCATATATGTAAGAGTTTTTTTTTTTTGGCTAATTCTTCCACCCCTTTTGTTTCTTGTTTGTGTTATTTGGTTCCTCACTACCAGCCACAACCCCGCGAGCAGCAACAACCGCAATGTGAGTTTTTTTTCTCTTGTTATTGCCTATATATTTTTATTCTTGGATCTGAAATGTGAATTTTTTGCTGTGGGTTTTTGTTGGTTGTAAGGTCTAGAAGAATAAATGCTAAATGACTTGCTTCAGCTATTCCAACCATTTGGAATCATTACTAAGTTTGTGATGCTTCGTGCAAAAAATCAAGTTGTTGATTAGCCACTACAATAGAGGCATTTGTTTTTTTTTTTTTTTAGTCTTTGTTTGGTTTTCCTGTTTGATAACTTCAGATATTGGGTCTAATACATTTTGATGCCTTCCATGCTTGTAGCCTCTTACCCATACTAGATACTCCTTCAGCAGTCAATGCTTTGCAATTGTATGTCAATGTTCAGCCAAACTTAAGGTATACATGAATTGTTTGCTTTTGTTTATGCAAATCTTGTGGGAAGACATTACATTTTTAAATTTCAATATCGTCTATAAGACATCTCTTTTGATGTTTTGCTCAAGGGGGAGGAATGTTTATATCCACTTTTCATGACATCAGGAACTAAAAACAATGGATCAAAATACTCAAAGGATGAGGAGATGAGGTTGGTATATTCTTAAATGATATTGACTATTGAGAAGTCTAATTCATTTGACTTGTTGATTTCTAACAAAATAACTTTGAACTAATCCCGAATTTTCTAAAATAAATTTTAATACGTCGATTTCTTGGCTGGTTCTATTTTATAGGTCCGCTATACTTGGGCTATGTCTTTTGAGTTATTCAATAAAATTTCTGATTATTGATAGAAAAATATTAAGGAAAAATTTATGTCTGCTCTTTCCACCATGATAGTGAGAAAACTGGTTCTTGAATGTTGACTGCATTTGATATTGTTTTCTCCTTTTTGAAGTATATCATATTTTTTCCTGTAAAATAGCATATATTCATTTTAAATTTTATAAGTTACCTCAATGCCAAAATCATCTTTCTTTATTTTCTTGTGTGGCTAATTTGGACAAACTTCTTTCAGGTTTAATATATCTAAGGAGTTCAGAATTTTTCTTAGGTGATCATGGTTATTGGTTATGAATGCTTGTAATTCTATTACTTTCTTTTGTTTGTGAAACAAGCTAGAGCCATTTTGCATGGTTCACTATAGTTGTGGTGAACGCAAATTCCAAAAAAACATAAATATTGGTTGTTTGGTTAATTTTTGGTTTAGTTTTATGGAGTTTTTAACATTATTTGTATCACAGCCATTTGGAGGATGATTCCTACTTGCTTTTGTAGGATGTCAATTTTGTTTTGGAGATCTTTTGTAGATGAAAATCTGTTTTGCTAAAATCTGGTATTTTATATGAATGATTTGCAAGTTAAAAATTTGTATGTATGTTATACTTGCAGAAGGAAAATCAATTGAATTTGCTTGGAAAATACAAGCCTGGTTTGTTGGGAATGTATTTAGTATTGATTTTCTAAGCTTTACAGCTTTTATTCATAATAAATAAATGCTCTTGATCTACTTATAAATAAAAACAAAAATTCAATGGATTTCAGCTGATTGTATTAAAATAGGTGCTCAACCAACCAAACCTATTACTATTTTCACCCTTTGTGATTCTAAAGGGTAGGCCTTGAAACTCAATGCATTTCACAGTTTCCTTGAAATTCTCTTTCTATGATTATTTTTAGAAATGCTTTATAACTTGGATTAGTTAAATCTAGTTCATGTTAGAGAAAAGGAATACTTGGACCAGTTTTAAGATATTCAAGTGGATGTGTTGTTGTATGCTTTGTTTAAATAGTAGAATTGGGTGGGTGACCTCCCCTTTTGGAGTTTTGTTATGATATGCTTTGATTGTTAGGTTGTTGCTGTGAAGGTGAGGAGAGGTTGCTTGTCGCCGAGTTTATGCCTAATGAGATGGTCTAAACATTTTTTCCACTATAAGTATACCTCTTTGGTTCGTCATGTACTGTATTCGACTTTTTTATTTAGTTTGAGTAGATTACTATGCTACATTTGTATGTTTCTAATATGGATGAGTTTTATCCTCTATCTGGTTTCTATGCTACATTTGCAAATTTTAAAAATTATTATATGATGAATTTGGTCGGACATCATATATTTATTTCCTGATATTGTCACTTGTTTCTTTTTTAGCCATTAGTTGATCCATATTTGAATGGATTGGCTGGCGAATCTAGACAATGAACCATATATGCGACCCATCTCAAAACTTGAGTTTGAGTTTGAATGGAGGAAATTGACAAAAGATCATGCAAAGGAGCTAATCTATAGAGGTATGACCATGGAGATTATAGGGGCCTCAGTTCTACTATTCTTTATATTTTGATTTGCATTGTTCTCTTTCCCTTTCCATCTGTTATGGTGTAAATCTCAATTCATGCAGATCTCAGAGTATAATCCACAAATGTTGCAATAGTACCTATGTCGGCGCCCCAGCTTGCGCTTGGGTTCGTACGCAAATTGCGACGCCGGGGACGAACGTCACAAGGAAGTCATCCCTCATCTTTACGTGTGAGAGCCTTATTTTATTACATACATAGATATATATATATATATATATTTTTTTTTTATATATCGCAGCGGAAAAAGGTCAAGCCATAAATAAACGACAAAACGTTACGCTTGTCGCACATCACATGGTTAACGAAATAAAATCCAAATTAAACGTCACATGCATATATATATATATATATATATATCAGAATAAAGTCACCAATGTAAACAGTTTTATACAAAAGTACTTCCCAAAACAGCGGGAAGATTTTTCCACAAAATACATCAGTGAATACAAAATAAAGGTGCTGCTGATCCACTCCTCCCTTCGCCAACCATACTAATAGGCGGGTTCTTCTTTTATCTTCTTAAAGTTCGGGCCATAACGAAGGCTGTCCAGACTCAATCCTGGACCTACGTCACACATCATCCCAGAGGATGACGTAAACAGGCGTCCCATGTAGAGGAGCCCGTCAACTCCTAGCACCAAACAGCACCCCGTAGGGCGTAGGGCGTAGGTCGTCAAAAAAATACGTCGCCATAGGAAGCGACTCTGCCGCCCACTGACCCAACAGGTCTAGGGTCACTGGCCAGGCAGTCTCAGCCTTAGTCGGGCCCATGAGGGTCTGACCCATCTTCTCGAGAGTCGTAATCCGTGGATCCATCTTGTCCTGCAATGACTTCTATCGTTCCCAAGGCAGCGATAGTAGAGATAATAAAAGGGGGTGAGATTTCGGGAGAAATCTCAGCAAGTACACTAGTACTTAAACCAGAACATTTCAAATATACAGATAAGTGAACAAAACATTCTTAACTAATGCACATGCAATGAATGACTGACTCATGCACATGCTCATGAAAACTTTTAAACAGACGTGCTTCTTTCGGACTTCTTTTCATAAAACTTTCATGCAGATTTCTTCTTTCAAACTTCTTTTCATATCATTACTTTTCAAATCATTTCTTTAAAACATTTTGTATCTTTCATTCTTTCTTAGGCGCCATTTATCTTGAACAGATCTTTCTTATGGCTCGAAAGCTTCTTGTCATGACTTTTCACTTAACATGTATGAGACACAACACGGTTCCCCTAGCACCGCGTGTTCCCTGCTGGTTACCGCATCACCTTATTGTGAGTGCGTCTTATAACTTTAAAACGGCAGGTCCTTACACCATATCCGTCCTTGGCACCCACCAGCGTTAGGTGCTACCGCGCTCCGGACACCTTTTGGTGTCATACACGGTCCGCCGACTGTTCTTCGTCGACCCAGGGGCTACCACTCGACTTTAGACACTCCTGAGTGGACAGGGAGTTCCACTGGGGCACTTCCCCGTCCCAGCCTTTGGGGTTCTTATAAAACTTTATTTCTTTTCTTTTCTTTCAAAAATTCAATCTTTTCTTTTCTTTTCCTTTTTCTTAAAAACATGCTTGACTTTAAAAACCTTCTTTTCATGACTTATGCATGGGACATGCAATGCTCACTTAATTTCATACAGAACCCGAGACAAGCTCGAGTGCATTCACATTTCATTTTCTTTTCTCCCTTTTTTTTTTTTTTTTTGGAATAACTTCATAATTTTCCTACTTATTCATCATGTTCTATACCCAAAATGGGCCTAGGATTGAAGTGAGGTATTGGGCCCATCTCCAACCCATCATGGCCGAATCTTCCTAGGGAGTTCCTAGGGCTTTCCTTCATCATTTGACTCCAATTATCCTCCAATTAATTTTAAAGTGTCAATTTAAATCATGTACCCTCCTTAGCAAGGGGTAACCGAAACCTTAGAGTTTCTCCAACTAACCATTTTCACCTCCAAACTTAGTTATTTCTATTTCCTCCATTCACCTTTCTAACTTAGGGAACTCCTCCCCTTAGTCTATTCAAACTTCCTTTTCTAATAGTCTCTTCTATGAGCTCAACTAAACAAAATCACCACAAAGCAATATAATTTTAATCTTCCAAATCTCAACCTTAAATATCATAAAATTCCAAATACACATTTCTATACATCATACACAAGTGATCATTTCTTCCATATGCAAGTGTATACCATTTCCATTCATATCAATCATATAGATTATTCTCATGTCCATTTTCATTTTCTCAACACAATATGCTCTTTGAATAAATCAATTTCATCACTAGTTTCCTCAAATAAAATCTTTACCTTAGCAACACCAAATTTAATATTTAACACTAAAATCCTTCATGCATCAATTTCATCATTTCATCAAATAATCATGCTTTTCCTTTCTTTTTGCAACTAACACTTGATTCATCATTTCCACTCACATTCTAAGCTTATTTCATCACATAGATTTACACCAAAATATTCATATCACAAACAAGTAAAATCAATTCAATCCAAACATGGCAATGGCAACCATTAATCCAACAAACATGATCACCTCACTATATATAAGAATTGTTAAGGAAAAAGTGAGAGTATACTTACCACACTCCTATTAGACTTTAGCTTAAATCTGAAATTACACATATAAAATCTCCCATTAGGCTAGCCATGAACATAAAACTCAAAGGAAACCCTATTTCCTTCTAACCAAAACAAAGTGTCACATGTGTGTGTGTGTTCTTCCTAAACTTGTATGGATTTAGTCACTAACCTTCTCCAATGGATTGATCACCTCCACACTCTTGCTTTTTGGCTTCACTACTATAGGGTTCTTCAAATTATGTGGTGAAAAGAGAAGAAGCAAAAGTAGAAGTGGCTTGAGTGAGTTTGGCCGAGAGGTGGAAAGGAAATGGGAGTGTTTGCATGTGTCCAAGTGAAATGAGCTTAAGGGATTTGCCTAAGGGGTCACACGGCCAGCTCTCTTCCCTAGGGTCTTTGGTACATTTCTCATCATATTTAGGTATGGCTAAGGATAGATGGAGTGATTGACAACTCTAGGCCACTCCAAGATCAAATCTTGGCCATACCTTGGTGATTTCCCTTTCTCCTTCTCCTTCCTATGGCCGGCGGCTTCTTGGTGCTTCTTTTGAGCAAGGCATGACTGGCCAAGCTAAGCTCCACCGAAAATCATCTTTGTTCTTCTTCCTAGTTTTTGTCATTTCAATCACCTACACCCACACCATACCTCTCTTCACATCACCATACTTCCTTACACATGTACTTTATTCACTTACACACTCTTCCCCTTTGTCCTATCACTTGTTGGTGGCCATACCCCATGAGATTCTCCAATGCACCCCACGGATTGCCTTCCACCGAACCCTCCTAGTTCCTTTCATCCATGCTTCTCTTCATGCCATTTGTCACTTCCCTACACACCATGTTCTCAATTGGCAAGTCAAGGGATGGTGTCTTGTACCTCCAAGATTCCATGGTAGGAAAATCATTCCATTAGATCCTACACTCAATCCTACATGGCATGTATCCAACTACTAGTCAACCTCCACCAACTTGGATTTTCCTATAAGTGTTTGGATAATTTTCTAGGATTTTTCTTCAATTGACAAGTGTCTCCACTATGGGCTTGATGGGCCATGGGCTCATTCTATGGGCTTTTGGACTCACCATTGCTCTCTTGGCCCACTCACTTGATCCATTCTCCAAAGGTCTCATTCCTAAGCCCATCTCTTCAAAGCCTATTTTGTTCTTTCACCAATTACCACTAATCTTGTGTATTAACCTTTAATTAACTAATTAAATTAAGATGAAGATTTTTAAGGCTATTACAACCTAAAAGGTGTAGATCAGAGTATTTTAGAGTGCAAATCAGAGTAGTTTAAGGCCGTTATGGTCAAGAAGTAGTTTACGGTCAAAGGTTAGATTCTGATCCTATAGTATTTGGTTTCTAAATTTACTTTTAAAATTTGCATGCACTTTCCTAGCCATGGAAAAACTATTAAAATGATTTTTAAAAATAGTGGTAGACTTGGCATTTTAAAACTTTCTGTTGCAGGATTTTTCTTATGTAAAAGGATTGTATCATTATTTCTTGTGACATGTGGTGGCTATTGAATTATAGGTCAATGGTTTTAGCAATCATAACTTGCTGGCAATGCAAGTTGATATTGAGCAAAGGCATAATGTGGATGCTATTGTACTAAGGTAATTCATTTTTTCTTTTTTCTTTTGTCTTTTCTCTATTGTTCTAAGATAATACATTTTTTCAAAACTTTATGTTAGATGATTTTTCTTATTGGTAATGCATTTATCTAATTTCATTGAATTTAGTTTCTTCCAGAGAAATTTATGATTATGCTATTCCATTATTATGGCAATATGGATTGGTGGTGGGATCTTGACTGCAGTAACAAGGCCATACACATAGTTGCTCAGAACCAAACAAAGCGGTAAGATTTAACCACCAGCAATTGGAGTTTTTTTTTTATTTTTTATATAGGTACTTGGAATTTTAGCGTAAATGGTAGATTGATGGTTATAGTTAGGGAGTAACATATTTTGTTAGAGCTGCTTTCATAGCATATGAATTTAATTGTATATCGTCTGATAAGTTTAAATTTTTTTAGATTATAATACATGGGACTTGAAACAATGAGCCTTTTAGGTTATGAGAGTATTGTAGGAGTTTAACAAAAGGTTTTGTACTGTTAGCTTTCTACATAATGCCACCCTCAGTCTTCAAATCTAGGGTCAGTTCTAAAAAAATCCATTAGGCAACCATTTTTTTTTTAATTTTTTCAAATTATATTCTTTATTTCATACCTTAGTTAATGGTTGTCTAAGTTCTGAGGTCAGATTATGACTTCTTGTCTAAGTTCTTTTGGTTGATTATAATTATAGATATTTCCTATTTCCACATATTAGTGAGAAATTATATTATTTGGTCTCTTTTAAGCTATGAAGGTCTCTTCTAGTTGTACAATACAAAAAACTCAATTGTTAGAAGAATTTTTTTAATTGTCGCATCTGGTATGTTCTTTTTTTTTTTTTTAATATGATCTTATACTCTTGCTAATGTATTAGCTGGAAGATCAAAATAAGTGGTAGATGTCTTTTGTCTTGCCATTTTAAAGTTTGTAAACTACTTAGAACTTCTTAAGTTGGCTTGTTACAAGGCTTATCCAAATCACATATGCCTTCTTAAGTTGGCTTGTTACAATGCAGGTTTATTTTTGGCTGCTAAAATATATAAGATTGATTGAATTTGGTGACTGGGCATGAAGGTACTTATTGAAAAAACAAACATTTTGACCATGAAGTTTAATGATAAGTCACTGATACTCTGCTTTTATTTTGTTGCGTTTCATGTGTCTCTTGCCACAAATTCTAGATTCTAGGCATGAAGTTACGCATTGAAAAAACAAGGGTCATAAAATTTTTATTCTTGTTGGTAGTCCATTTCTAATTTTCATTCTCAATTCTTTTCAGCTCGATTGAGTTTGCTTAGTCGGTTGGACTTCTTTCTTCTACAACCAGTAGCCCTAAGGCAACTAACGATGCACTCAATGTATATATCTATTTTAATTGTTGGTTTTGGCCTGTTGGAACATATATTTGGATTGAAAAGATTTTTTAAGGAGTCTAACTTGAAGTGATGTCATGATTTATGTTGGAAATATTGATATTTATGATGTCTTTAAGATATTTCTAGATTTTCAACTTCCTTGAATATATTATTCATTTTCCATCAATGTTTCCTGGATATTGGCACTATCATATTTACTCTCATTCACTTTAAGTTTTTTTTATACTAAATGTTTATATATTTTTTAATTTATTTTATAGTGATACAAAGGCAACGTGCCTCGCACTTTGCATTATTCCTAGAATATATATATTCAAGGAAAGGGGGTGCTGTGATGCTCCCAATTTACGTCTGGGATTTAACGTAAATTAAGCTGTCTGGATAAGTAACACTTGGATACTCACCCTCGTACTTAACAAGAATAAAATGCATATATCATGTAATTCGCAGCGGATCTAGTTTTAGATATAAAACTTTCTAAAAATCACATGGAAAATATACTCACAACATTCACGTCATCTATTAATAACTTAACATTGTACCTTTTTACATATACAAGGCCCAAATGGTAGCAAGTTAGCTAAAATATATTAGATTCTTCCAAAAAACTCTCCTTCACCTTACTCATTTTCTTTCTTGACCTCGGGGAATTCTCTCCCATAGCGAAACCAATCCATACTAATACTAAAGTCTCGCTAAAGCTGTTGTCCCTGCGGAGTCACGTAAACCCACACATGGACAACGAGCCATCTAATTCTAATGTTAAACAGCATCCTGTGCGTCGTCTCTCCTCAGCAAAAGTGGATGCGTCAAGGCTCCAAACTCCTGTAGGTTGATTACTGATAGGAGGTCCAAAGGAAACAAAAGAAATATTCATATAAGGACTATAGTCGGAGAGTCTTAAAAGTCCCTTAAGACTCTCTGAAGTCTCCTGCTTCATCGGGGCTTTCCCCTTGCTGGTCATTGAATCCTGTATATAGTTGATATGCACAAAAAAATATAGAACCACAAAAGAGTGAGATTTCCTTTGAAATCTCAGAAAGTACATAAGCAGCTTAAAAGAAACAGGGAAAAAGCAACCATGATATTATCACCACTGAATGACTAGGGAAATTTATCCTAAGATATACATCATAAGATCACTATCTAACTGGTACTTTTCTTGGCTCAACCAAATATGTAATCTTATATGGAATTACACCGTTTCCTTAAAAGTTTTTATTCTTTCTTATCACTGATGGGCATTACGTCTCGCCGTCCCCATCACATATACTCATCAATCATCCGGGCGTTACGTCTCACCGTCCCCGTCGTGACACAAAACATATACATATATCACTGCGGGAGTTACGTATTGCCGTCCCCGCTATTCAGATCAGTCTCACGGGCGTTACGTATTGCCGTCCCCGCTATTCAGATCAATCTCACGGGCGTTACGTATTGCTGTCCCCGTGAAGACCACACACTCTTATAACACGACAGGCGTTATGTATCGCCATCTCCGTCACGACGTGACTAGCTTATTCTTATACATCGTTTTCTTTTTAGTAGTTCCTTTCTTATTCATACAAGTTTTTCACTTATAACCCTTTCCATTTGGAACACCAATTTTATTCTAGGAAAATCCTGAGTCTAAGCAAAACAGGGCATCTCGCTTGAGTTAGTGTCGAGCGATCATCAAGCGAAGTCACGGATTGGAACTCGCTCGAGCGGGTATCGAGCGAATATTGAGCGAAGTCACGGATTCGAACTCGCTCGAGCGGAGTATCAAGCGATCCTCTAGCGAGGGGTCATATTTTGCCTTCGCTCGACCCACAGATCGAGCGATGGTCGAGCAAAATCACGGTTCTAAGAGTTTTTCTACTCAAAACATGCCAATCTTTTTACTATACTTTATTTGGCTTCTTAAAAACTTAAATCTAAGTTCTTAAAATTTTATTTAACATTTTTACAAGACAATTTAAATCCAACCTTACTCATATGTCACTTAATCATGTTCTTAAGAGTTCAATACCAGTAAACATAGTTCAATCACTTCAATAAACAATTTCCATGCTTAAGTTAAGCTAGAATATGGACTTACAAATTCTTCAAAATTCAAGAGAATGGATCCAATCAACTTCTTGCAAGTTTCTCCCCAAATTCAATCACTTAGCTCACAAAGGAAATCTTTTAGGGTTTTGGGAGGGTTTTTCTGGAGTTATCTTCCAAAGGGAATGTGTTCTCTCCTTCTAAATGAGCTTAGAAAGCTCTCAAGGGTCTATTTATAGGGTGGTGGTCGACCAACATGAGGGAGAGAAGAGGGAAAAACCCTAAGGTGCACTAGTTGTCTGTTTGCATGGGTGATAAGGTATCCATCTAAGCATATCTTATGATGAGGCTTAAGCCTCCCAAATCCTAGGCTTTGCAGCTAGATTATTCATCCAAGGGCTCACATTTGAGATATTTTTGTTGCCAATTTTGATCCATGGCTGAGGAGTGAGCTAAAGGGATAAGAGGTGAGGTGGCATTTCACCTAACCATGCATGCACCTCCCACCTCCAGCCCTCTCCTTGTGTCACACGCGCCGCTCCAGATTTTCCCACTCATTTGGTTACTTCCTAACTCCCTTAAGTCTCCATTTAACAAGTTCTAGAAGGCCACTTCTTAGTTTAGTTAGGGTAGAGCTAAATCTGACCCACTTAGTCACCTATCAACTAGATTTTGGCTCCCCTTGTGTTTCCATCACACTAACTAACCAATTAGCTTCCAAATCAACTTTCCATCCATTTTCAACTATCCTTACACATGTCCTAATCCCAGAAAATCTCAAAACCAATTGCCTAATTAGTTACATGCCTCATTCAGTTCAATTCATCCAACTCGTTCCATTTAAGCCCATTCCAGAACTGCCCACTTGCTTCCCAAATAAGTTATTGATCCCTTCCGAATCTTGGAAAACTTAAAACATATAAGTTTTAGATCTATCTCTCAAGGTTATATACCAATTAGAATCACCTCATTTGGACTTCATATGAATAAGATAGGTCCATTTCATTAAAACTCGACAGATAAATCCGAGAATGTATAATTCCCAATACCAAGTGTTATCTCACATTCTTCAATTAAATCTCCCACTCTAATTTCCTAGAAAATGAATACATCAAATAAGTTTCCTTAAAGTAATTTCCATAAAATATTTACCTTAGAAAATTTGGGCTATTACATCCTGCCCCCCTTAAAAAGGATTTCGTCCCCAAAATCGCTAAGATATAAATAATTAAGAGTTTAAGGAATCTATACCTCGGATGCTAGCAGCAGTAGATTCTTCTGAAGAGGTAGGTACTCTTTCCTCATTAAGCAGCGAATCTTGAGAGTAGTAAAATATCATGTCTACATCTGGATCATAATACATATTTACACTTATTTCTTACAATGCACGTAATCTCTCTACCTCTGTCTCTTCTATTATGGGTCCCTCTTCACATTGACGTTTCCGATCTACAGATCTATCAGATGACTCTACTATGACCGATTTTCCTTTATCCTCTCTTCTCAAAAATCTTTTTTCTGCTTTTAACCATTTTCGAGCGGGTTATCTTTCCTCACCTGGTAACGCTCTTCTACTTACAGGGTTACCCTTTTCGTCTATGTCCATAATATGGGTTCTGTGTCTCTCACTTTTATTTAACCAGCTCAATCTCTCAGCTTTCCATTGCTTCAGTTTTTCCCTACGAAATCTCTCTCTAATTCTTTCAGATCTTTTCCTTAACTGATCTACAAGGGTGACTGACATACGTGCATTTCTTTTTGGAGCCATAATCCTCTGTAAGGTCAAATATTAATGAATATTAACATAAAAGAAAATACAAATATCATACAAATGTCATACAGCTGATTCAATTTATGACGCATATTATTACAACTACGTTTCAAACAAGTAGGGATAATTAACTCTCATTACATCCTCACGTTCCCAGGTGGCTTCTCGAAAAACATGATTGTTCCAGAGTACTTTTACTAACACTATGGTATGATTCCGAAGGGTGTGTTCTTTCTGATTTTCAATTCGTACGGGCCACTCTTCATAAGTTAAATTGGGACGCAAATTATTAGGACGCGGATCCATTACTGCCACTGGCTAATCATTCAAACACTTTTTCAGAGAAGATACATGGAAGACGTTATGAACTCCTTGCAAATCATCAGGTAGGGCTAGGCGGTAAACCACTGGACCTACTTTTTCCAGAATTTCATAAGGTCTGATATAACGAGGACTCAACTTCCCTTTCTTACCAAATCACATAACTCCCTTCAGAGGCAAAATCTTCAAGTACACCCAGTTTCCCACCATAAAATCTAAAGCCCTTTTACGATTATCTGCAGAACTCTTTTGTCTACTTTGCGCCGTCTTTATCTGATTTCTAATCCTTGTAATCTACTCTTTGACTTCTTGTAAATACTTAGGTCCCAAAACGCTACTTTCACCCACTTCATCCCAATAAATAGGGGACCTACATTTCCTCCCATAAAGTGCTTCATATGGCGCCATCTATAGAGTAGCTTGGAAACTGTTATTATAGGCAAATTCAATTAACGGTAGCAGACTTTCCCAATCTTTGTCAAAATCCAATACACAGGCTCGCAACATATCCTCCAAAGTCTGAATAGTTCTTTCTGTTTGTCCGTCCATTTGAGGATGGTATGCGCTGCTGAAATTTAAATTGGTACCCATCATCTTCTGTAAACTTTGCCAAAATCGAGATGTAAATCTAGGATCTCTGTCCGATACTATAGTCTTGGGTACTCCATGCAAACGAACTATTTCCTTCACATAAATTTTTGCCAACCTTTCTATAGAATCTATGTTGGAGATAGGTAAAAAGTGAGCACTCTTCGTCAACCAATCCACTTTTACCCAAATCGAATTTTTCCCCGCAGATGTTCTTGGAAATCCTACCGCAAAATCCATAGATAGATCCTCCCATTTCCATTCGGGAATTGGTAGAGGTTGCAACTTACCAGCTGGTCTTTGGTGTTAAGCTTTTACTAACTGACACACTGGACACTTGGCTACAAAGGTCGCGATATCCTTCTTCATTCCTTCCCACCAAAACTTTTCTTTTAAATCTTGATACATCTTAGTACTTCCAGGATGAGCAGTATATGGTGTACCATGAGCTTCTTTCATCAACCTTTCTTTCAATTTTGGGGTATCCGGAATGATTTTCCTTCTCCCAAAGTATAGCATCCCATCGCCTGAAATCATAAAGTGCGAAGACCCTTTTCCTTCCAGTATTTGCTGTTTCATCTTCTCCAGCTTAGCATCCTTTTGTTATTCTTCCTTAATTTCCTTGTCCGTTAAAGGAACAATTTCTTGAATCTCCATTAGCTTGAGGTCCTGTGATAATCTGTCTACCAGAATTTCTCGCATTACTGCCAGCACTGATAATTCTTCCGTTTGAACTTTCCTACTCAAGGCATCGGCTACCACATTAGCCTTTCCAGGGTGATATTTGATTTCGCATTGGAAATCACTTATAGTCTCTATCCACCTTCTTTGTCTCATATTCAAGGTTTTCTGACTAAAAAGATACTTGAGACTCTTATGGTCCGTAAATATTTCACATCTTTCTCCATATAAGTAATGCCTCCAAATCTTTAGAGCAAACACTACAGCTGCTAACTCCAAGTCGTGTCTGGGATAGTTCTGTTCATGGTCCTTAAGCTGTCAGGATGCATACGCGACTACTCTTCCTTCTTGCATTAATACAAACCCCAATCCCATTTTTGAGGCATCACTATATATCACGTAAGGTTTATGAGGTTCTGGCAAGTCTAAAATTGGTGCTGTAGTCAATCTCTTCTTTAGCTCTTGAAAACTCCTTTCACATTGTTCACTCCAAACGTACTTAGCATTCTTCCTAGTCAATGTGTCAGAGGTGCAGACAGTTTGGAAAATCCTTCCACAAATCTTCTATAATATCCAGCTAATCCCAAGAAGCTTCGTATTTCATTTGCATTGGTTGGTTGCTGCCATTCTATCACTGCTTCTACCTTTGCTGGGTCCACGGAAACTCCTTCACTTGAGATAACATGACCCAAAAATTTAACTTCTCGTAGCCAAAATTCACACTTACTAAGTTTGGCGTACAGTTGATGTTTCTGCAAAATCTCCATTACTACTTTTAAATGTTCTTTATGATCCTCGTCAGTCTGACAGTAGATCAAAATATCATCAATAAAAACCACCACAAACTTGTCTAAATATGGTCTAAATATCCGGCTCATCAAGTCCATGAATACCGCTGGTTCATTCATCACTCCGAATGGCATAACCAAAAATTCAAAGTGCCCATATCGAGTTCGGAAAGCCATCTTATGTACGTCTTGCTCCCTGATCTTCAACTGATGATAGCCAGACCGAAGGTCTATTTTTGAAAATAGAGTTGCTCCTCTTAATTGATCCAATGGGTCATCTATCCGTGGCAACGGATATTTATTCTTAATCGTGACCTTATTCAATTCTCGGTAGTCTATGCACATCCGCATTGTCCCATCTTTTTTTTTCACAAACAGTATTGGTGCTCCCCATGGGGATGAACTGGGCCTGATAAATCCTTTCCTTAAAAGTTCCTCAATCTGAGTTTTCAATTATTCTAATTCCATTGGTGCCATTCTATACGAAGCCTTATGAACTAGAGTCGTGGCTAGTTCCAATTCAATAACAAATTCCGTTTCTCGATCAAGAGGCAGTCCCTACAGATCCTCAGAAAAGACTTGAGGAAAGTCTTCCACAACGGGAATTCCTTGAATACTCTTAACAACTTCTGAGGAATTTAACATAATTACCCAGTAGCTCTTTGTCTCTTTGTTAATACTTTTCTTTATTCGCTTAGCAGTTACTATGGAGGAAACTGCCTTGAATATTTCCCCCTTGTAACAAAATTTCTCCTCCATGGGTAAGCCAAAAACTATTTC
This sequence comes from Platycarya longipes, assembly GCA_036559045.1. Taxonomy (NCBI): domain Eukaryota; kingdom Viridiplantae; phylum Streptophyta; class Magnoliopsida; order Fagales; family Juglandaceae; genus Platycarya; species Platycarya longipes. The sequence continues at coordinate 8,822,691 of CM071799.1, read as the reverse complement.
CTTTTTGCGACAGTCAAGTTTAGCATAATACTTGGCCAACCAATCCATACCTAAAATTAAATCAAATTCCATCAACTGGAATAGTACCAAGTCAGCAACTAGCTGTGAACCTCTAATTTCCAAGGGGCAACTTCTTACCATCCAGTGGCATCCTGCTACCTTTCCATTGGACATGACTACCATAACCTTTTGGGCCAAGAATTCTGTTTCTAATTCACACCTTTGGACACAATCATATGAAATAAAGGATCTTGTCGCTCCCGAATCAAACAAGGCATAGACCATGCATTGCTTCAGCTTAACCTTACCTAAAGAAAATTTTATTCTACTATTATTATTATTACCACTCCCAAAGAATCCATTCATTGACTAAAAGAGGGGACTTAGAAATTTACCAGTAATAACATTAGCATCTATAGTCTCGTCTGCCTCCATGTCCATTTCTCCAGGCGTGATAGCATAAACTTTAGCTTTCGTGGGAGCTTTTGCTTTTCTTCCGGGTAGAGCTACTCCTTGAGGGGTATTCTGAGGGCAATCCTTGATCAAATGTCCTGGCCGGCCGCATCTGAAACAAACTCTAGTATCCACTTGACATTCTCCCTAGTGTCGGCGCCCACATTTTGCACATTGCGGAAATAAAATCGGCACATTTGGATTAATTGCTATTCATTTTCCTCTATCCATGGATCTAAAACTTGGTTTCCTCCTAGCATCTTTTCCCCCAGAAAATTGAAATCTTCTTTTTCCATATGCTTGAGTTTGCGCCATAACACTCCTCTGTTCAGCTTCTGCTATGGCTGCTATATTCACCAGTTCTTGAAAGTTCTCAATTTGCAAACATGCCACCTGCATACGAATTCGTGGCTGTAGTCCTTCCTGAAATTTCTGGGCTCTCATCTTTTCAGTAGCTACCAAATGCGAGGCAAATCTTGCCAATTCCATAAATCGCGCTGCGTACTGTTCACCGTCATGCTGCCTTGTATTAATGTAATAAATTCCAAAACTTTCTGCCGCTTCACAGATTCTAGAAAGAATCGATCGTCGAATTCTTTCTTGAACCTTTCCCATGTGGACACTACATTTTCTCCAAATTCTAACTTTAGCAGCTTTCGCTTCGTGTCCCACCACAGTCCTACTTCTCCCTATAGCAAATGTCCCGCATACTGCACTTTCTGAACTTCGGTGCAACTACTAACTTCGAAGGTACATTCCAGGTCTACAATCCATTTGTCTGCCTTTAATGCTCCTTCTGTTCCGGTAAAGGGCGGGTATCGGTATGCCAGAAATTTCTCATACGGACACCCTTGAGCTTCTCTTCTATTTTCATCCTGCTAATGACGACGGCTTTGTTCTATTTGATTTCTCACTACTTCCGTCATTTGCCGAATAGCTTCAGCTATTGCCTGACCTCCTTCTAATGGGGGGTTTTGCGCCACTTGTCTCTCTTCCAAGGGTGGATTCCGTGCCGTCTGCCTTCTCCCAGCGATGGGTTCGGTGTCGTCTGTCTAGCTCCCAACGGTGGGTTCGGTGCCTTCTGTCCTTCTCCCAACGGTGGGTTCGGTGCCATCTGCTCTTCTGTACGTGGAGGGGTAACCAGAGAAAGATTTTGGGCTACCACATCTACTCATTTCAAAGGAGGACGACCTCTTGGCATATTGTTTTCCTGAAACATACCCAACTTTACCATAACCTATACTTGCTTTAGAAACTTCCAAATTCCTAAAGTCCAAAACATTCATTCATATTACTCCAAATTCCAATCTGATAAAGATTCAAGCCATGTGATCCATTTCTCCTAGGACACTGTGGATTTTACCCAGAGACGTTATAGCTCTGATATCACTCTGAGATGCCCCCAATTTACGTCTGGGATTTAACGTAAATTAAGGTGTCTGGATAAGTAACACTTGGCTACTCACTCTCGTACTTTACAAAAATAAAATGCATATATCATGTAATTCGCAGCGGATCTGGTTTTAGATATAAAACTTTCTAAAGATCACATGAAAAATATACTCACAACATTCGCGTCATCTATTAATAGCTTAACATTGTACCTTTTTACATATACAAGGCTTAAATGGTAGCAAGTTAGCTAAAATATATTACATTCTTCCAAAAGACTCTCCTTCACCTCACTCATATTCTTACTTGACCTCGAGGAATTCTCTCCCATAGCGAAACCTATCCATACTAATACTAAAGTCTCGCTGAAGCTGTTGTCCCTGTGGAGTCACGTAAACCCGACACATGGACAACGAGCCATCTAGTTCTAATGTTAAACAGCATCCTGTGCATTGCCTCTCCTCAGCAAAAGTGGATGCGTCAAGGCTCCAAACTCCTGTAGGTTGATTACTGATAGGAGGTCCGAAGGAAACAAAAGAAATATTCATATAAGGACTATAGTCGGAGAGTCCCTCAAGACTCTCCGAAGTCTCCTGCTTCATCGGGGCTTTTTCCTTACTGGTCATTGAATATTGTATATAGCTGATATACACAAAAAAATATAGAACCACAAAAGAGTAAGATTTCCTTTGAAATCTCAGTAAGTACATAAGCAGCTTAAAAGAAACTGAGAAAAAGCAACCATGATATTATCACCACTGAATGACTAGGGAAATTTACCCTAAGATATACATCATAAGATCACTGTCTAACTGGTACTTTTTTTGGCTCAACCAAATATGTAATCTTATATGGAATTACACCGTTTCCTTAAAAGTTTTTATTCTTTCTTATCATTGATGGGTGTTACGTCTCGCCGTCCCCATCACATATACTTATCAATCATCCGGGTGTTACGTCTCACTGTCCCCGTCGTGACACAAAACATATACATATATCACTGCAGGCTTTACGTATCGCCGTCCCCACTATTCAGATCAGTCTCATGGGCGTTACGTATCGCCGGCCCCGCTATTCAGATCAATCTCATGAGCGTTACGTATCGCCATCCCCGTGAAGACCACACACTCTTATAACACGACAGGCGTTACGTATCACTGTCCCTGTCGGCACATCAGTCATCCGGGCATTACGTCTCGCCGTTCCCGTCACGACGTGACTAACTTATTCTTATACATCGTTTTCTTTTTAGTAGTTCCTTTCTTATTCATACGAGTTTTTAACTTATAACCCTTTCCATTTGGAACACCGATTTTATTCCAGGAAAACCCTGAGTCTAAGCAAAACAGGGCATCTCGCTCGAGCGGGTGTCGAGTGATCATCAAGTGAAGTCACGGGTTGGAACTCGCTCGAGCGGGTGTCGAGCGAATATCGAGCGAAGTCACGGGTTCGAACTCGCTCGAGCGGAGTATCAAGCAATCCTCTAGTGAGGGGTCATATTTTGCCTTCACTCGACCCACAGATCGAGCGATGGTCGAGCGAAATCACGGCTTTAGGAGTTTTTCTACTCAAAACATGCCAATCTTTTTACTATACTTTATTTGGCTTCTTAAAAACTTAAATCGAAGTTCTTAAAATTTTATTGAACATTTTTACAAGACAATTTAAATCCAACCTTACTCATATGTCACTTAATCATGTTCTTAAGAGTTCAATACTAGTAAACATAGTTCAATCACTTCAATAAACCATTTCCATGCTTAAGTTAAGCTAGAATATGGACTTGCAAATTCTTCAAAGTTCAAGAGAATGGATCCAACCAACTTCTTGTAAGCTTTTCCCCAAACTCAATCACTTAGCTCACAAAGGAAATCTTTTAGGGTTTTGGGAGGGTTTTTCTGGAGTTATCTTCCAAAGGGAATGTGTTCTCTCCTTCTAAAGGAGCCTAGAAAGCTCTCAAGGGTCTATTTATAGGGTGGTGGTCGACCAACATGAGGGAGAGAAGAGGGAAAAACCCTAAGGTGCACTAGTTGTCTGTTTGCATGGGTGATGAGCTATCCATCTAAGCATATCTTATGATGAGGCTTAAGCCTCCCAAATCCTAGGCTTTGCAGCTGGATTAGTCATCCAAGGGCTCAGATTTGATATATTTTTGTTGCCAATTTTGATCCATGGTTGAGGAGTGAGCTAAAGGGATAAGAGGTGAGGTGGCATTTCACCTAACCATGCATGCACCTCCCATCTCCAGCCCTCTCCTTGTGTCACACACCCCTCTCCAGATTTTCCCACTCATTTGGTTACTTTCGAACTCCCTTAAGTCTCCATTTAACAAGTTCTAGAAGGCCACTTCTTAGTTTAGTTAGGGTAGAGCCAAATCTGACCCACTTAGGCACCTATCAACTAGATTTTGGCTCCCCTTGTGTTTCCATCACACTAACTAACCAATTAGCTTCCAAATCAACTTTCCATCCATTTCCAACTATCCCTACACGTCCTAATCCCAGAAAATCTCAAAACCAATTGCCTAATTAGTTACATGCCTCAAATTAGTTCAATATATCCAACTCAGGTTCCATTTAAGCCCATTCCAAAACTGCCCACTTGCTTCCGAAATAAGTTATTGATCCCTTCCGAATCTCTAAAAACTTAAAACAAATAAGTTTTAGATCTATCTCTCAAAGTTATATACCAATTTAAATCACCTCATTTAGACTTCATATGAATAACTTATGTCTATTTCACTAAAACTCGACAGATAAATCCGAGAATGCATAATTCCCAATACCAAGTGTTATCTCACATTCTTCAATTAAATCTCCCACTCTAATTTCCTAGAAAATAAATACATCAAATAAATTTCCTTAAAGTAATTTCCATAAAATAATTTACCTTAGAAAATTTGGGCTATTACAGGTGCCTTGGGAGAGGTCAAGGGGAAGCTACAAACGAGAGCCACACGAACGCAGACGTACAAAGAACGAAACTTTATGGCCAACTGTTGCATGATTTTTCTCTTGGGATTTTTGTTTTTCATAATGTTTATGGGTAATTAAATTTTCAAGTAGGGTTAAGGATGAATTTGCACACTAGATGATATTTTTAATTTTTTTTAATTCATGTATTTGATTTTTAATTTATTAAAACTCTTTGTTTCATCATTCTCAATATATTGTTGATGTTTTCTTTTCCAAATAATTTAGAGTTTATTCCATTTATGGATTCAGTCATACTTCTTCTATTGAATGGATTGGTTCTTTGATAAAGTTTGGATCAATTGATTATCTATATTAATTTAATTCTCTGCTGCAATACTGTTCCTTGGGTATATTGTCGCCATTGATTTTTCTCAATGTGGATAACAATTTGGATAATTTAAAAGTAATGAATGATTTTTCAAATGGTTATATTTGGTTTAATTATGGGTTTATAATTCTATATCGTCTGATTGAGAATTATAGAATTGAATTCTCAATTGAGTTATCACTAAATTAAGAATAATTAAAATATCAAATATGTGCAAGGGATTCTCTACACTCTACTGTTTGTCAATTTTGATTACTTTTTCCGTTAATTATTTTGTTTAATTTTAATTTGCATTTAAAATCAATCTTTGTTTTCTTATTAATCATTTAATATTTTCTCTTAGTTTCTTTATTCTTTCTACTATTCTTTTAATTTGTTTCCCTGTGAAATTGACACCCAAAAGCTGCACTGCAATTGCCTCGTTATTCTTTAGACGTTATCAAATTTTGGCGCCATTGCTTGGGAGACAGTAGAAGAATTGTTAGATAGTTTTTTTTCAGCAGTTTGTAAAGGCGGTAACTTTGTTCCCTCTTTTTACTTTTGGTGTTATTTTTTTTCTCTCTCTTTCTTAGTTTTTTTTAAGTGTTGCATTTTTTTTATTCTTTTTTTTTTTTACTTTTTATTGTTATCTTGCATGCATAATAGATATAGGGACGCATTAGATCGATTTGCTTGTAGGCCTATGTTAGAGTCAGATTCAAAGTCTAATTTCTCTAATCATCCATTTGATAGTCCTTCTGCTTCTGAAAATATGAGTGAACACGAGGATCAACCCACTAGGACTCTTTAGGATTACCTCCACCCTACCCGCACAGCCACACCATCATGCATCATGTTTCTACTCAATACTTGTCAACTTGATGTTAAAACGGGGGTGATACAGTTACTCCTCACTTTTCATGGGTTGGAAAATGAAAATCCATATATGCACATTAGGGAGTTTGAGGAGGTAGTTGCGATTTTCATAGTCAAAATGCAACTGATGACATTGTGAGATTTAAGTTATTTCTTTTCTCTTTGAAGGATAGAGCTAAGAGTTGGCTATTCTCACTGAGACCACGATCTATCGGGTCGTGGAATGAGATGACTCTGACTTTCTTTAATAAATACTTTCTCCAACATAAGACCAATGCTTTAAAAAGACAGATCTTCACCTTTGTACAAAAGGACAATGAGACTTATATATGTCTTAGGAGAAATTTAAAGAGTTGTTGAGTATGTGCCCTCACCATAGGTATCAGAGTTAGCGTCTAGTGAGTTACTTTTATGAGGGACTTACACCTAGAGAGCATCAATTTGTGGAGATAATGTGTAATGGTGAGTTCTTATAGAAAAATCCTAATGAGGCCATAGAGTACCTTAATGAGCTTGCTGAAAAAACTCACACTTGGACTAGACCTAGTGCTACTGAGAGCACAAATAGGTCACGACCTATAGGGAACCAAAATGGTGGTGGAATTTACCATCTCGGAAAGGAAGACAACTTGAAGGCTAAGGTTAAGGTGCTAACTAGGGAGTTAGAGTTGCTAAAGGCCAAAGACTTAAAGCCAACACACTTGGTTAATCATGCAGAGTCTTCTGGACCATGTTTTATATGTGGCAGGGTAAATCACCTTGCCCAAGAGTATCCCATATTTTCAAAGATGAGAGGGTTGTATGAGGAACAATGTAATGCCTTAGGTATGTACAAGAAGTCTTTTGCACCATTCTCTGAGACATATAATCTCGGGTGGCGTAATCACCCAAATTTTAGCTGGAAGTCTGAAAACTAGCCACCTGCACAACCTACACAGCCCATTAGATCATATCTTGCACCATATCATACACCTTCATCCTCTAAGAGTCCTTTAGAAAACACTTTGCATACTTTTATTGAGGCACAGTGCGAGACTAACTAAAAGTTTGAATATTTGATTACGCAAGTTGAGGAAGAAAACAAGGAGATAAAGAGTCAAGTGACCAAACTGATGAGCTCCTTGAGTGTGACTGAGCGAGGTAAGTTTCCTTCTCAAGCTCAGTCCACACCCCATGGTCAACATATGGCGCAAGAGAACTTGAAGGATGTGAACATCATTGTGACTCATAGTGGTAAGTCATCACACATTCCAACAATGGACAAATCAAAGGATGTGGATAAGGATCAAGATAGTAGTGATGTCGAGCTACCCAAGGAACTAGAGACGACAAAGAGCCCTATTAAGGTACTGTTCCCTCAAGCTCTAAAATCAAGCAAGCTAATTTTGGATCCTAACAATGAGATCCTTGAGAATCTCAAGCAGGTAAAAATCAATCTTCCTCTTTTGCATCTAATTAAACAAGTTTCTACTTACGCAAAAGTTCTCAAAGATTTGTGTACAGTTAAGAGGAAGCATCACTTGAAGAAGACAGTGTTCCTAACAGAGCAAGTTAGTGCTCTAATTGACCACTAGATTCCTCCCAAATACAAGGATCCTGGGTGCCCAACCATCGCATGCAACATTGAAAATCAAGAATTTGGGCAAACTTTGCTAGATTTAGAAGCTAGAGTGAATTTAATGCCTTATTCTATTTATTTGTAGCTGGGGTTGGGGGAAATCAAACCAACCTTTGTGTTATTGCAATTGGCTGACCATTCAGTCAAAGTACCTCGGGGTGTGGTAAAGGATATTTTAATTCAAATTGATAAATTTTATTATCCTGTTGATTTCCTAATTCTGGATACGAGCTTTGTTGTTGATATCACATCTAAAATCCCTTTGATTTTAGGGAGGCCTTTTCTTGGCACTGCTAATGTACTTATTAATTGCAGGAATGTGCTATTGAAACTGTCTTTGGGAAGCATGACTCTCGAGGTGAACATCTTCCATATTGCAAAACAACCAGAAGAGGATGATGAGTGTTACCAGACATATATGATTGACTCACTCATAGACAGGGAAGTTTTCACAACTCATGATTCTGATCCTCTTGAGTATTTCATTGTTAATTCTGAGTTCAATCCTATGAGTGATTCATCTGATTTGACTGATATTTGTGCAATTTTTTATACAACTCAGGATCATGGCACACAGGCTTGGCAACCGAAATTTGAGAAGTTGCCTGAGAAAAGTGAAGAACAGGTTTAGGATACCTGTTCTTTCAAGGGGAGAAGCACCAAGAGTTGACTTGAAACCTTGCCACATACCTATTGTCGACGCCCCCAACCCACGCTTGGGATCGCACGTGAATAGAAGCGTCGAGGACAAACAACACAAGGAAGTTCACCCCTCGTCATATCATACATTTACGTTTGAGTATGCATTTAAAACTAAACGCAATGAATAGGAAGTTTTCGCAGCGGAAAAGGTCAAGCCATTTTATAATCAGGCAAGAACTTAAAATTTTGCCTTACGTCACATGATATAACAAATTTAAGATCCCAAAATAAACTTCATATTACTAAACATCATTAAGTGTATCAGTCTCCAAAAATATATATATCTCCCAAAACATCGGGAACCTCTAAGATCTAAATAAAACGTAAATAAACATCCTCATCCAAATGCTGACCCCTCGACCACGTTAACAGGTGGGGAGATCACCAGACCATCAGTGGTCTAGAGAGTCTCTCCGAGTCTCATAATCGTCGACATCATCTTTTCCTGCAACAACTTCTATCGTCCCCACAAGGAACGATAGTGGAAATATAAAGGGGTGAGATTTCGAGAAATCTCAGTAAGTACACAACTATCTCAACAAAATCATTTCAAGCATACATATCAGTGAATACCAAACAGAACATGTGTCATGCATATGCAACTAAGGACTTAGCAAATGCATATGCTCATGAAAACTTTCATAAAAACTTGACTTTCTTTCAATCTTCGTTCATATACTTGCTTTTCATAAAAAGGGTTCATCATTTACGAAATTCTTGACTCATGCTTTAACAACCCTTTTTCGTAAAAACTTTTCGTTTCTTTCATCATTTCTTATCTTAGGCGCCACTTATCATATTCATATCATTCTTTAACCTCGACGGCAGTTACGTATCGCCTTCACCGTCGTCACGTCAGTCATACGGGAGTTACATATCGCCTTCCCCGTCATGTCGTGAAAGTCCTTATTAGTGATACGGGAGTTACGTATCGCCTTCCCCATCACTGTTCATTTTGGACACCTCACGGTTCCCCTATGCACTGTGTGCTCTCCGCTAGTTACCATCACACCCGGTGACCATGTCAACCTAGGTGAATACGTTTCGCGCCCTTTCGCGCTTTTCATCACTCGGGGATTTCTCTCCAAGCAACTACAAACTTTTCACATGGTGAGGTCGAGACCAACACCGCTTTTATGGCACCCACTAGCATTAGGTGCGACCACGCTCCGGACACCTTTTGGAGCCATACATGGTCCGCCGACTGTTTTTCGTCGACCCAGGGGCTTTCACTCAACTTTAATCACTCCTGAGTGAACAGGGAGTTCCACTGGGGCACTACCCCATCCCAGCCTTTGGGGTTCTTATAAAAACTTTAATTCTTTTCTTTTGCTTTGAAAACATGTTTGACTCCAAAAACATGATTTTCGTGCTTCATGCATGTGACATGCAAACCTTTAATGCTAATCATGCAAAAACCCGAGACGAACCCGAGTGCACACTCAGCCATCTTCTCTCATAAGTCAAACATCACATCATTTAACTTACCATTCATTTATACACACAAAATTGGGCCTAATGAGTTGAGTGGGGTGCTCGGCCTCCACCCCTATGGTTGGGCCGAGACCCTCTTTAGTTACTACCTAGGGTTTCTTCCTTCTATTTCCTTCCACATACTCACTAAATCTTAGTAAAATTAACTAAACCATTTTTGCCTCACTAAGAGAGGTTAACCGAACCCTATTGTCCTTAGGATTAGCATTTTCATCACTTTTCCTTTCACCAAAATAGCACACTAAATCATACATGTGAAACCGAAACATCATGTTACGGAATCTTCCAAAATTTTCATGCTTCTAACTCTCTCCAAGTATTCAAGGCTCAATCATCATATAGAAGAATAGTTAATCAATTAAAAACTTAACCCTAAAACCTTTAAAACCGAAACCCATATATGCACCAATTTAAATTCTTTTCAACTCCAAACATCATTTTAACATGCATGCATTTCGTCACCATTTTTCATACTAATCATGCTCTCTTTTTCCTTTATACCAAAGTAACCAAATCCACCAATAAAAATGTAAATCTCAAACCTAGAATCATACACCTTGCTAAGCATGGATTTATCACTAAGCATACAATACATTTCTTTAAGCATTCATCCTAGCATTCCAATCATCCAACAAATATTATCTTAGTCACACATACATTTTCTTATCATATCAATATGCTTCTTTTTCCATTGCATCATTTTAGCTAAAACCATCAACATAATGTAGATTCAAGCCTACAATAACATATGGACTAAGCATAGATTTTTAACTAAATAAACAAAACATTTCTTTCAAGAGAACCTAGCCTAGCATCTCTAAGCACTTAACAAACTTAATCTTAGTCATGCATGCATTTCTACCATCATCATATATCATATCATCATGCTTCATTTCCTTTGCAACAACTTAGCTAGATCCACCAACATATTCAAATTTCAAGCCTAAGGAATCATATGGATCAAGCATGGATTTTCTACTATAGCAACAAAGCATTTCCTTTAGAAAAACCTAATCTAGAATTTCCATACATCCAACAACCAATACAAACACATTCACTCATATATATATAAGAAATGGTAAGATCAAGATAAAAGTGCACTTACAATACTCCAAGTAGCAAATATTTGCTCTGAAAATATATAAAAATAATCCATTAAAATAGTTTATAAGCATATGGTTCAAAAAAATATTAAGGATATAGGCCTTGGTGTGTGTGCGTGTGATTTAACCTAGCTTTCTATTCTTGAAATAGCTTAGGCTTTTGTATTACCTCTTCAAGTAGTCTTCCACTCAAGAATGCTTGCTTGATTCTATTGAACTTATGGTATTTTGGTGCTTAGGAGATAGAAGAATAGGAAGCAAAGTGAGAGTGAGATGGGAGGACTTGTTGCAGTGTGTAGGATGGAGGTGTGTGTGGGTGAACTAGTGAAACAAACAAGTGGGAAACAACAAAGGCATAAGGTCATTCGGCCAAGTGAGCTCCTAGGCTCTTAGGCCACTCATTCCCTACTTTTTAGGGTTGACATTTGATGGGTTTTGAAAGACACTTGAGTGACTTCTATCACTAGATCACATCATGCCTAAATCTAGATCACTTTTAGGTTGGTTTCTTCCTCACTTTTTCATCCATGTCCGGTGCCTCACATGGGCTTAGCCCCTCAATTTCTTTCACATCATCTCTTCCACACTCATCCATCATCTCATATGTCCCTTACCAAGATCTCAAGATCAATTTTGGGGAAATGGACTTGCACCAATTCGGCTACACCATTTTCGTTGTGTCATCCGAATCTTCTCATCTCATCCATGGTTTCCTTTCTTCTCTCATGCATCCCATCAACTACCACTCAACCTTACACTCTTACACACAAGTACAAGCTATTCCTACACAATCTCATATGTCCTTTCACTTAGATTTGTCAAAATTCTAGGAAAACCAAAAACAAGGCCTACAGTTTTGCTCACCCAAATCCTCTTGTTTTCTTTTCATCTTCTTTTCCTCTCTCATATGATACCACATCCTTCTATCACTTGTCAATCACCTTGTCACTCCTACTTACAAGATCTATCAATGGTCATTCATCTAGATTTAGATGAGATTGCATGGGAAAACCCAATGAAGGGTTCGGCACTCCCATTTCCAAATCACCCAAAACCTTTCTTCCTCACATTTTCCTCTCAATTACTTCCTCTTCCACCAAATCTAGCATATGTCACTCAACTAGATTTGGTATGCTCCTAGGGAAACTAAATTGGAAGACTTCTTCCTCTCCAAAAGTAGTCATCTCCTTGTGACCATCACATCCTTACAAGTCAACACATATCTCCAAGGATTTTCTTACACAAAACTATCTTTGTCACATCAAAAGTGAGGCTTGCATGGGGAGACTCAAAGTGAAGCAAGGTTAGCTTCCCTTCTCCATTTCCTACGTAAACTCCATGTTCTCCAACCGAGGTTTCTCTTCCCAATGACACAACCACTCCACTTGTCACTTGTCACACATATCTTCCAAGTGATCTTCCTACACACAAATCTTCTACACTTACAAGATCTAGTACAAGTCAACCTCCTAGATTTGACATCCACCTAGGGAAACTCAATTGGAAGACTCCTCCTTGCCTTACATGCCTACCTAGTTAGCCAATGTTGAGAAAATCTCATCTTGGATTTTCACACTTCTTCCTCCTATAAACAACTAGTCAAACCCTCCAACTACTAGTATTTTCTTTCCTCCCACCTACTAGTCTTTGGAGACATCCTAAAGCTTTCCTAGGGTGACATGTGTCTCCATGCATGGGTTTAGTTTACTCATGGATCATTTTCATGGGCTTATGGGCTTTGATATACTAATTGGGCCAATATCCCAAGTCATGCTTCCAAGGCTCAATTTTAAGCCCAACTTCAAGTGCTTAAATAAATAAAATACCTCCACCACCCTTATAATAATTAATTAAGTTAAATGAAATAAAGCACGAAATTCTGGGTCGTCACACCTATGGACCTCGAGCATCAAGTTTATTGGGCCAACAAGCATTTCAATTTTGACCCAGGAGAGGCAACTCCAGAAGTGGAAGGGATTCCACCTGCAAACTCAGTCTATCCACCTTGATCACACCAGGCAGTCATTTTTTTTTTTTTTTTCGTTTATTTTTTTTTTATAATTATTTTTGGTCCTTTTCTTTTTATTTGATGTTGCTTTCTTTGTTTTGCTTGCAGGTTAGTATCACTTTGTCATTTCAGTTTGCTATCTCTGGTGCTTAGCGAGCTACCCACGTCACTCATCAGGTGTATTCTACCCTTTTTAGTATCGTCCATGTAGTTTTGATTGTTAAACATTGAGAATAATGTTTCATTTAAATTAGGAGATGGGAATGCAAATTTAGCATTTAAAATGCATATTGGAACTCTGTAGCATATTTTCATGTGCCAATTTTTTTAAAAAAAATTTGCATCGCACAAGCACCATTTCATATGTGTACTCATGTTCGTTCATGGCCATCTTAATGAATTCATCAAACCCATCTTAATTATTTTGCTGAGGCATTCACAGAACTTTTAATGCATTTATCCAAACTTTGTGGTAAGATGGTAGTTTGACACATGTAACTAGATAAGTCTTTTACTTAAGTATTTATGTGAATTTTGGTAGAGGATTGAGAGTCTACAATTGCAGAAATTGTGATAAGCGTTCATTGATCTATTGAATTGGGCACTTTTTTTTAGAATATCATTACATGGTTCGTGGTAAGATGGTGCATATACTTGGGATATGACGAAGGTCAACTTACGATTAACGTATGAGCCTTTCAAGCTAACACTTCTTATCATAGACCCTTAATAGCCAATTTTGAGCCCACAAACACATATAGCATTTTTCTTTTCATATGCCCACATCATACATACCTCTCCACATTGGAGTATAGCTTATGTATTAATTTTTCCTACCCTTATTGCTTCCAAGTGTGCACTAGATGTGAAATTTGCATCTTTTCTTTTGATCGTTCTGACCCTAAGTAAACTTATGGAATGAGTGGTGTAAGTTCTCATTTGTTAGTATTTCTATCATAAGATCAATGTTTGATTGTTACTTGTACATAATTGTCTAATTCTCTATTGAGCGTGTACAACCCTTGTCAACTCCATAGAGATAACCCTTACATGAAACACTTTTATACTCGTGAGATATGAAGTTGAACATTTTGTTTGAGATGTTCTTGACATGTATGTGTCATGATTTGTGGTTAGATGGATATGATTTGGAGCACACACACACTCTGTGGAATGCTAGAGGTGGGTTGATTGTGATTGCTAGAGGTGGATTGATTGTGATTAGGTTATTGGATTTCTAAGATTGCTTTGATATGTGACTCTGGAAGTGTAACTTGGTGACTTATGTATGTGATTTTCTTTGGTCTCTTTCGTCATTTTTGCATGGGGATTGGCAGGGACTAGCAATGAGTAAGTTCGGGAGTGTGATAAGTACACAAAAATGCACTCTAAATACCCTAATATTGGATTAAAATGTTAGAATAAAAATAGAAATAATTAGATTTCACTTATTTTATTGAATTAGATTTTTATTGACATTGAGACGTCTTTAAATATTATTTCTCTTCTTTTATTTTTATTCTTTATTTTCTTTATGTTTATTTTATTTTATTTTCTTCTCTTTTCTTTCATCTTATTTTATTTTCATTATTTTTATTTCTTCGTTGGTGCTTGAAGGAGTGAAAAAAAAATCACATGAGCTTTGGACTTCATTCGGATTTCACCTTGGACTAGCCTCACATGGCAATGCACTTCACCCACTAGACCATTGCACATTTATTTCAAGTCAGCTTCAATAGCAAGCAACCTTTGAACTCCAAGAATGGGCTGCATGGCCTTAACTTCCACATAGAAGCACGTTTGCATGGAGACTTGCACATCAACAGGTAGCACGTTCACTTCATGGGCTTTAACTCAACATCACCCGACTTAGTCTCAATTCGGTTGGATTTACTTCACTTGGGCCCCACAATCCACTAGGTTTTTGGGATAGCAATTCAACTTGGAGAGGGAATCAAAGTTTCAGGCTGCACACGTGTATATATAATATATATATATATATATATATGTTCAAGAAAAGGGGGCATCGTGGGAGAGGTCAAGGGGAACCTACGAACGAGAGCCGCACGTACCCAGATGTACAGCGAATGAAAATTTATGGCCGACTATTACATGATTTTTCTCTTGAGATTTTTGTTGTCCATCATGTTTATAGGTAATTAAATTCTCAATTAGGGTTAGAAATGAACTTGTACACTAAATAATATTTTTAATTTATTTTTAATTCATGTATTTGATTTTTAATTTATTAAAACTGTTTGTTTCATCATTCTCAATTTATTATTAATGTTTTCTTCTCCGAATAATCTTAGAGTTTATTCCATTTATGGATTCAGTCATGCTTTTTTCTATTGAAGGGATTGGTTCTTTGATTATGTTTGGATCAATTTATTATCTATATTGATTTAATTCTCTCCTGTAATATTGCTCCCTATGCATATTATCGTCATTGGATTTTCTCAATGTGAATAACAATTTCTATAATTTAAAAGTGATGAATGATTTTTCAATGGTTATATTTGGTTTAATTTTGGGTTTATAATTATGTATCTTCCAATTCAGAATTACAGAATTTAATTCTCAATTGAGTTATTACTGAATTAAGAATAATTAAAATATCGGATATGTGCAAGGGATTCTCGACACTCTACTATTCGTCAACTTTGATTACTTTTTCCGTTAATTACTTTGTTTAGTTTTAATAATTACTTTGTTTAGTTTTAATTTTAATTTTAATTTAAAATCAATTTTTGTTTTCTCATTAATCATTTAATATTTTTTCTTAGTTTCTTTGTTCTTTCTACTATTCTTTTAATTTATTTTCCTGTGGAATCGACACCCCAAAGTTGCACTACAATTACCGTGTTATTCTATTTTATCATCTTTGTTACCACATTTAATGCGATGAGGGGGACTTGCCTGGGTTCGACGTGGCAGATTTAGCATTTAATGTGGCGTGGCCATGGCAGGCTTCAACATTAAATGTGGCGTGATTGTGGTAGGCATCCTGCATTTAATGTGGTATGGGCATGTTTACCTTCCTCCTGCTCAGTTCTCACCAGCGCTTGTCTTGTCGTATGGGTGACATCTCACCCGACCTCTCATGAACTCGCCTCCCGTTCTAAGTCTAGTGTCACTTGTCATCTCGAAGGTCAGGTGATTGAGTAGGTCACTTGCCAATCCTGACTCAGGTTGTGCTTACTTTCCCCTTCAACTCCCACAATGTGAAATTACTGTCGATTGGGCTACTTAACATTCGATCCACCTGCTTGGCACTTGGTCTTCCTGCCAATTGATGGGACAGCTGGCCATTAATGAGCGGACTGCGCATGCACGTCCTTCGGGTTCCCTACTGTGTGCTTCTGTCGATTGATTGGACAGCTGCCATTAATGTACAACCTACGCATGCACGTCTCTTCAACTTCCCGACTGAGCCCCCCACATCCTTGGACTTTGATTGGTCATGTCCACGATGCCCCTGGCCATGATTACTTTTCCCGGAATCCTCACCCACGGTCCTAGGTTGCCATTTTCCCATGTCATTCATGCGCCTATCACCTTACCTTCTCGACGGTTACCGGTTATGTCGTGGGCTGTCACGTCGCTTCATTTCCTATGGGCATTAATTCCCTTTCGAGTAAAAAGAGAGGGGGGGGGGATTCCTTCAAAACTATTTCCTCACTTTGCCCTGTTACCCTACCTTTCTTCTTCCTCACTCGATTCTTCCTCTAGCTCTTTGAACCCTTATTCTTCTCACTTCTTCTCTATTTTCATCAATGATGGCAACTTCTACTTCTTTTCTTTTTGCTGGGCATACTTAGGTAGCAGGATTTCCAGCAAGTGCTATCCAAGAGCTTCGTGACCTCTACCAAATTCCCTATAATGTTGCGCTGAAGCCTATTCGAGACTTCCCTTGTGAGCTCGAGGGGAAGGCTGAGCACGTTCTGCTATTCAAGCACATGTTCGACAATGATCTATGCCTCCCGTTCATCCGTCCGGTGTGGGAGGTTTTTCACTATCTCGAGTTGGCGCCTACTCAGTTACTTCCGAATGCTTAGCGCCTACTACTGGCTAACTGCATAGTATTTCGCATCACCCTTCTAGAGTCAAGCGATGTTTACCTGATATTACGGTTTGGGAATTTTTGTCTCTATACCACATCCTTCAACGGTCGAAAAACCAGATAGCTTCTAGGCCAAAGATGGCCAGGAGAGACTTTGCCCCTTAGAAGGTTGGCACTCCCATGCCAAGAACTACGAGAAGAGACTTTTCTGTCTCAGGGGAAGATTGACAATTTTTTGAGGATGAAACCTAAAGGGAGCTTCCAGTACATGCCAACTAGGAGTAGCTCCCACCCGCCTCCGTCCTAGACATCTATCTCAACCCCAGGGAGCGCGCTCGACATGTGACAGTCCTTGCCTAGGCGCACCGCAATTCCCACCGCAATTCCCAGACTCGACAAGGCGGGGATGATACTAGGGTGGTGATCAGTGAGGAAGCAAGAAGTGCTTGCCAGGGGATGGGATTGGAGCCCTCTTCGCTCCTACCCAGCTCGTCTGGGAGTGAGAGGATGAGGCCGGATGATGAGGCTGAGGCAGTCCTCAACGAATTTCTGTTGCAGCCACCCCCCATCGTGCCTGGGATCCAACACGAGTCAATGGAGGTAGATGACGGTGAGGTCGACGAGGTGGAATTCACTTTTCATGCAGCTCTAGCGATTCCCCCGCCCTTCACTGCTGAGACTTCATATTTTGCCCCCCTCGCTTGGGGTTTTGCCCAAGGTCAAGAGGACGGGGATGCTGCCATTGATCAACTCCCGCATACCCCTGAGGACTTCTTTTTTGCCCTCGACCAGGGGGCTTGCTCCGACTCCCAAGGTAGGTCTAGGTTGCCTCATGTTTACGACGATGCCCGTTCGGGGGCGAGGTCCCTTCTAATAGGGAGGCCGTGAGGCCTGAAAGGAAAGGTCCAGAGGACCAGGTCGAGGTCCCTCCTAATGGGGAAGTCAAAGTTGGGGGCTTGATTAGTGGCAAGGTCGTAAGAAATCAAGCCAGGATTTCCTCCGATGATGAGGCCGAGGCAGGGGGCTGGGGCGAGGCCCTTTCTAATGATGAGGCCTAGGCAGACAGCTCTTCAAGTGTGAGATCAGTGATGACGACTCTCCATATCCCCGGGCGACTTGGGAGATGGGGTATGATTCGAGAGTTCACCATGAGAGTCCTTCCCACACTCCAGTTCATCTGCCACCATGGACTCCCTCGCCTCCTCACTCCCCAAGCAAGTGGGGCTCCTATGCTAGGCCCAGTCTTCTTAGATGGGCAGTTGTCCTCCAGCTATGAGTAGTCTCGGGCTACGGCAACCAAGAGTGCAACTCACCTGCTTCAACCTCTTCTTGTTCACGTGAGTCATTCGTTCCCTTTTTACTCGCCTCTTTCTATTTTTTTTAACTTCTTTGCTATGCGCAAGTTGTCAACCAAATTGCAAAGGCGATTGTATCTAAGATGATCGAGCTCATTGAGTACAATCAGGAGGTTAGCTCAGTGTGCTGCTTCAACCTCTTTTTGTTGAAGAAGGCTAAGGCGATGCATAAAGACCTCAAGAAGAAGCATTAGGAGCTGGGCAAAATTTTTGTCAACTTGTTGAAGGAAAAGGAGACCCTAGAAGGGAAAAGGCGGGCCTAGAGGTTGAGAAAGTTGCCCTCGAGGAGGAGCTCATTGCCCGTGAAGATGAGCTTGCTGCTGCAGCTCAGAAGGTCAGATCCCTATAGGCCAACTTGGAGGTCTCTGAGCACGAGCGAGCCGCCCAGGAGGCTGAGCTCGAGACCTTCCAAATCAATCTGGAGTTGACCGAAAAAGGCACGAGGTTCTTGATGCTGAGTTAAATGACGCTCGGGTTGCCCTGGGCGAGACCAACGCTCAACTAGAGGCTCTTAGGCCCCAAGTAGTCCAGTCCCATGCCATTAGCATCTCGGCATGGGGTTACAGCTATACAGAGGGTTTGAGAAGGCTAAGGGAGGAGGTCTTGGGCGATCCTTTCTTTGACCTGGAGGGTTTGGATCCCCACGATCTCGCTCCCGACTCTGTTGCCAGGTCTTTTGCTGAGAAGATCAGGACCTCGGGTTATCCTCCTTTCAAGGCTAGTGACCTTCGTGAATCCCCGCCTCCCGAGTGATGATCCCTCCCTGTTTTTTGTTTTGTTTTTTTGTAATGGTCTTCAATGGCTCTTCATTAATGAAATGTTTGTTTTTTTATCTGTGTTGTCTCCTCTCTTTTTTTGCCTTCCTTGCTCTTCTAATGTACCCTTAGTATAATGCGAATCTCTATTGAAGTTACTTTGATAAGGGTTTTAACAAGGGTCTGAATTTTGTCAACTTCTGCCCGGTCGACCAGCAAGAATAGGTTGCCAGCGACTGTTCTCGCTGGCCGACCATTGATAGGTTTCGTGAGCGGAGAAGGGCGAGTTCACATGCGAGGGTTTAGTTGTGGGCGAGAGTCTAGGACTCAACCCCGTGGTGAATCAGCTTCTAGGGATTTTAGGAGTGGGCAAGAGTCCAGGATTTGACCCTATGGTTTGTTATCATTTTGCTAATGGAGGGGAGAGAGGGTTTATGAGTGTACTCGGGCTAGGGCCTTAGCCTCGAGCCTCAACCTCGTGGTGAATCATGGTGCAAGAGTTTAGAAGTGGGAAGGAGCCTAGGACTCAACCCCGTGATTCGCGATAGTTTCATTGATGGAGATGTGGAGAGGGTTTATGAGTATGCTCGGGTTGGGACCTTAGCCTCGAGTCTCGACCTCGTGGCGAATCGTGGTGCAAGAGTTTAGGAGTGGGCGAGAGCCTAGGACTCGACCCTGCGATTTACGATTGTTTCTTTGATGTAGATAAGGAGAGGGTTTATGAGTATGCTCGAGCTGGGGCCCTAGCCTCGAGTCTTGACCTCATGGCGAATCGTTGTGCGAGGTTTTAGATGTGGGCTAGAGCCTAAGACTCGACCCCATGATTCGAGATCGTTTCGTTGATGGAGATGGGGAGAGGGTTTATGAGTATGCTCGAGCTAGGGCCCTAACCTCGAGCCTTGACCTCGTGGTAAATCGTGGTGTGGGGATTTAGGTGTGGGCGAGAGCCTAGGACTTGACCCCGCGATTCGCCATCATTTTGCAAGTCGAGGTAGAAGAGAGGTTGGAGATTTGTAAAACTCCTCATTCTGGGTTCATTGATAGAGCAACGGGGTTACATATAAAATGAAATCACTCTATTACACATAGTACCTCTTTAGGTGCTCTATGTTTCACGAGTGAGGGAATTCATTCCATTGGCTATCTCGGAGTCAATATGAGCTTGGCCAGTTGCTGGTAGTTATGGCGTAGGGGCCTTCTCATCGTGGTCCCAGCTTTCATTCCTTGATCATGGTTACTCACGTCTATCTTAAAACTAAGTCACCAGGTTTGAACACTTGTGGCCTAACTCGTTTGTTGAAATACAGCTCAGTCTTCTGCTTGTGGTATGTTGTTCGTATTGTTGTGTCCGCTCTCTTTTTGTCGAGAAGGTCAAGTTGCTCTACCAGCTTGTCGTTGTTAACCATTGGCTCGAAGTGTTGGATCTGGAAGGTGGGCACCCCTACCTCCGCAGGTATCACTGCCTCGCTTCCGTAGATAAGAGCAATTGGTGTTTCTTCGATCGGGGTTCGGACTGAGGTCCTGTACGCCCATAGGATGCCTAGGTGTTCGTCTACCCACACCCTTTTGTGTGTCCTTAACCTCTTTTTGAGTATGGATATGATGGTTTTGCTTGTTGCTTATACTTGTCCATTGACTTGGGGGTGACCCGGCAAGGAGTACTTTGCCTTGATCTTGAGCTCCACACATCACTCTCGATAGTAGAAGCAGTCAAACTATTTTCCATTGTCCAATATGAAGCTTTGGAAAATTCTGAATCATCACATGATCGACTTTCATAGGATCTTGGTGATTGCCTGGACAGTGATGCTTGCCAAGGCTTCAGCTTTGACTCATTTGGTGAAGTAGTTGACTGCAACCATGATGAACTCAGCCTTTCCTCGGGCGGTTGGAAATGGACCTATAAGGTCTAGCCCCCACTGGGTAAAGAGCCACGACGCCGTAAGGAAGGTCATCTTCTGGTGGGTAGTGGGGCATGGGGGCGTGCTCCAGGCACTGAGGACACTTTCAAGCGAACTCCTCTGCATCTTTGAGGGTGCCCGACCAGTAATAACCCGTCCGAGTCACCTTTTTGGCCAAGGCTCGTCCCCCTGAGTGAATGCCTTTGTGTATCCCGGCCAACACATATTAGGACTCCTCGGTGGACAAACATCTGAGGAGGGGTTCAAAGAAGCCTCTTCTGTACAACACTCATTCAAACAGTGTGAACCTTGCAGCCCTATTTCTGATCTTTCGCTCCTCATCTGAGTTTGAAGGGAGCTCTCCATCTTATAGGTATTCCACAATGTCTCATGCCCATTTGGGAAAAGAGACCGCCACATTTGACACTTCCACCTCGATGGATGTGGTATCGACTATCTTCGCTTTGGCCTACTTCGGGAGGGGAAAACCTTCTTTTCCCAAGGCAGCCCTTGCCAACTGGTCGACTTGTTGGTTGTCCGTCCTCAGGACCTACTAGATGTTGAAGTATTGTAAGTGGTCGCGGGCCTCACACACCAGTTAGACAACGACAGCTTCCCGTAAGTCATCCAAATGCTGGTTGGGCAGCTTGTTTTTGACCAAGAGGTCGTCGAAGTAGACTTCCACGTTTCACCTGATTTGGCGTCTGAACATGCGGTTTACCAACTGTTGGTAGGTAGCCCCCGCATTCTTGGGCATTACCTTGTAGTAGTAGGGTCCCCTATCGGTCATTTGGTTGTACTCTGAGTAGACATCCATGAAGCTAAAAAGAGGGTGGCCCGTGGTTGAGTCGATGATCAGGTCGATGCGGGGGAGAGGGAATCTATCTTTTGGGCATGCTTTGTTGAGTTTGGTGAAGTCGACGCATATCCACCACTTGCCATTTTCCTTCTTCAGAAGTACCACATTGGAGAGCCACTCAGTGTAGTGGACTTCCCTGATGAACTCGACTGCTAAGAGGCAGTCGACTTCTTTCGCTATTACTGCATTTTCTACTTGATCCTTCAGGCGTTGGGGTCGACATTCAACTGGTGTTCTACTACAGAGTTCTTTATGCTAGGCATGTCCTCATAGGTCCAGATGAAGACATCTCAGTACTCGGGCAAGAGCTGTTTTAGGCCCATATTCAGGTCAGGAGGCAATTTGGTGCCTATTTGCACATTTTTCTCGGGCCTTGCCGAGTCGAGAACGACCAGCTCCAACGGTTCGTTGGGCTCGCTCTACTTGAGGGCCTGTTCATCCCGTATCTCATCGTCCCACTCGGTCAAAGGCAGGGCAGCAAGTAGTTCGATCGCCCCTTCGCTGCCTTCGGTGACCGTTATCATCTGGCATTTATGCCTTAACTCGCGGGCATATCATTTTTGTGTCAAGACTTGCTCGCCCTTGACCTTGCCCGTTCCCTTGACAATTGGAAACTTCACCTTTAAGTGAAACGTCGAGGTGACCGCTTTCAGAAGGTTCAACGTGGGGTGTCCTAGTATTACGTTATACGAGGATGGGGCGTTGACTACCATGAAGTCGGTCATGGTCATCACCATCCTTAGGGCCGTCCTAGCTAGGACCAAGAGGGTGATCAGCCCTGCTGGTTAGATCACGTCTGTGGTGAAGCCCTTGAGAGGGGTTGGCGTTCGTCATAGCTTGTCGCACCCAATGCCCATTCTAGTGAAGGTCTACTAGTATAAGATGTCCACGGAGCTTCCGTTGTTGATCAGGATCCTTCTGGTGGTAAAATTAGTGGTCACCACCAGGGTGTCATCATGAGGGTGGAGTATCCCTTCTTCATCTCATTCGTCAAAGGTGATTGGGGGGTTCGTGGGGTCTGGCCCCCCGCGCAGGCATTCTGTGTGGTGAACATTTCCCTGTAGTGAGCCTCTTCGCATATGCTTTTCTCGACACGGAGGTCGTCCCGCCTCTTAGGACCCCCCGGTAATTGTCCGGATCTCGCCCAAGGGTTCTCTTCCCCTGGGTGGGCTTTGGCAGTCTTCATGCCTTGGTTGGTGTTCACGGGGCTCGTGTTACAATGAGCTGGCGAGCGCCCCCTCTTGACTGATGGTACTTGCAGTACGCCCTCGCGGGCGGTCGTCGTGCATGTTCTCTACTGGACCTGGGTTCCCGACCTACTTCGACTGCTAGGCTAGCGTGGAGGCGTGGTTAAGTCCGTTGATTGATTTGATCTCGTCGCCCCTTGGGATCGAGACCTCCTCTCTTCTTGTTGTCCCAAGAGGAGCTCTCTTGTTGGTTCGTTGTCCTTATTTCTGCCCATTCGACCTCTTTGCGTTAGGGCGCGGTGAAGGCCTAGAGGGTGTCCTTGGCATTTATGTACTCGTCAACCCTATCTATGAACTCCGCCAAGGTTGCCATGGTTTTTTGTGTGATTTCCACTATGAACGGGCTTTTGGGCCATATCTCACCCATGAGGACAGCAAGGGTTGCCAAGGTTTTTTGTGTGATTTCCACTATGAACGGGCTTCTAGGTGTAGTTTGTATCTTTCTTCCTCTGCCTGGTCGGGAGCTTCTTCTTCCTAATGGGAGCTTGCATGCTCACTGGCGGATGGCTCGTGGTGGGCTGTACATTCCTCATTGTCCCTTCGCAACTTTTCATTTTCTTCTACTAGCTTCCTAATTGTCTCCTCCATTGCTGCAAGTCTAGCCTCCATGATGTTGTCGTTGGGTTCTTCTCGACGGATTGTTTGGGATCGCGTTGTCTTCTGATATAGTAGGTTCAGTCCCAGTTTCCTTAAGTTATTTGGGTGTGGAAAGGCAGAGGAGACACTTGTGGAAAGGCCAGTTGAGTTTGATAGATCTAGTTGAGTCGTTTGTTTATCCACTACTCTGCTAGTCGGCCTTGGTCAGGCTTCCCCGCTTGTGGTTGACTTTCATGAATTTCATCTCCCCAGGATTCTGATGCGTTGTCGGCATAGAGAGTACACATTAATCGAATCTCAAAGATGGTGCCACTGTTGTTGTTGTGTTCAGCGACATGGGCTACTTGGCGTTGTCCAAACAATCTGTGCTTGTGAATAGGATGGACAAGTCGAGCGTTGATGCCTTGAAAACACTCGATGCCAAAGTTAGTGAGAGGATTGAGTGAATAGGGGTAAAGTGGGAGAGTAGAGATAAATTCGTTCACCTACAAACTGTGGAGCCATGGGCTATTTATAGAGCTTGGAATTCCTTGGCATGTTGTTTGAGTGGCATGGTCGTTGTCTTACTAATTTGTTAGGTCATCATTTCCTTTGCCGTATCTAAACTGACTTCCCTGTCATCCTCGCCTTGGACTGGTGGACTATCCCTTCCTCCGTACTATTACAACCTCTACTCTACCATAGGGGCGTGCCTGAGCGCCCCTTACCATATTTAATGTGATGAGGGGAACTTTGCTTGGGTTTGACGTGCCAGATATTCCATACGCCCCCTTGCGGCTTTGGCATTAATGCGGCGTGGTCATGACAAGCTTCAGCATTAAATGAGGCATGGTTGCAGCAGGCACCTTGCATTTAATTCGGTATGGGCATGTTTACCTTCCTCCTGCTCAGTTCTGACCACCGCTTGTCTTGTTGTATGGGTGACCTCTCACCCGGCCTATCATGGACTCGCCTCTTGTTTTGAGTCTAGTGTCGCTCGTCTAGCCCGAGAGGTCAGGACGGCCCTCCTTAGGTCTGGGCCCAGTTTGGCCCCGAAGCTTGTTCTTCCCTGGGCGGGCGAGCCTCCTATCACGGTACTGGGCCCGAGGCCCAATCCTCCCTAAGCGGGCCTCCCTTCACACATACTCTTATGAGTTATTGACTTTGTTGTCTTTGAATGATGCGATCCATGAAAATGATTGCCAACTACCTAACGTTTGGATTAATAATCTTTAATTACATTAATTGATATGGTACATTGAATTCATTTTAGAGTCTGATCACTTATAAATCTAACATATATAAACGATTCTTCAACAATAATTGTTGGATGCAGTTTGAGCAAAAAAAAGGGCATGTTACTTCGGCTGTTGAATGCTACATGACAGCACACGGTGTTATAGAAGAAGACGCAATCCATAAATTGAGGAAATAAGTAATAGAAGCATGGAAGGATGGATATAAACAAAGAGTGCCTCTACCTAACAGAAGTCCCCATGCCAATTCTCATCCGAGTTCTCAACCTTGCCCGTGTCATTGATATCGTGTCATTGATGTCGTGTACAATTAGAGCACTGGTATTGGATTAGCTAAATGTCAGTACTCTTCAAAATTTGAAGAAAACTAATAAAATGTCTTTAGAATATTAGCGTTGGATTGGCTAAATTTTTTTTTTAAAAAGTATAATTTGTACACATATCAAAATTTTAATATGTGTACAAATTTACTATTCACTTTTGAAGAGTAAAAGTACTTTTATTTCCTTTTTGCACTTTCTTCTTTCCACTTTTGATCAAATATGACAAGATTTTTTTGATGTGTACAAATTTATATTTTTTAAAGAAAACTTTTAGTCAATCTAATATTAATACTCTTATATTAAATTGGTCATCCACTTTTCAAATTTTGAAAAGTCTACAATTCATTCATTTTACTTTTCATATATGAAAAGAATTATTCACATATCCATCCATTGAAAATAATTATATAAGTAATTATTTGGTTGAAAAAAATAATTTTTAACAAAAAATAATTATTTAAGTATCAAATTAAATTATTAAAATACATATGGTTAGTATAATTAAAAAATATGAAAAAATATTTAAATATATTCTTATTAAAAAAATGAATATGAATATGATTCTCGAAAATTGTTAAAAATTATGAAAATAAAATAAAAAATAATTAAATAAATATAATAAAAAAAATATTAATATTTTATTATTATAAAGAATGTGATAGTTAATCTAATGTAGACTTCATGTTTTGAGTACTTAATTAAAAATTAAAAATTAAAAAATTATATATTTTTAAATTTTGAAGATAAAAATAATCAATGGAATACTAATATTCTTACACTAATAATAAATCTAAATAGACGAAATCAAAAAACTGAGTAGGCAGTCAAAATTCAAACTCGAAGTTTGAAAATTCGGCCTACAAGATCAAAATCCTGACTTCATTTTTCCGCACGTGGACTGGTTTTCATGGAATAGTTCACCCTGAGGTTGGGATCCGACTGAGAAAATAACTCATGTACGTAGTTTGGGACGCTCACATCCATCGCGGATGATGTCATTACAAAATATAAAAGATTAAGTATTGTTTGGAGGTAAAATTTTGTATGACACTATAAAAAAAATTAGTTATATATAATTAATTATTCTTTATTAAAATAATTATTTTATACTAATTTTTATAATAAATAGTCATATTTATAATAAATAATCCATCAAAAATATTGATTTTTTTTATAGTATGAATAGTGTAAACTTTTATATATATAAGAAAACAATTATATAAGAGATCGAGTGCTGCTACTTGATCCATGAGTTTGTCCTCTCAATCTCATTATTAATACAATTATATTTTTTAAAATATTATTTTCCCTTATTAAATAATCAAATTGGATTTATCAAATATCTAAACGTTGTACTAAAATAAAAGATTGATATATTGATGAAAATGACAGATATTTCCAATCAGTAAATGATGTGCGGGGAAAATGTGTACAGATTCGTAGCATGTGCGAGACCGATTGAAATGTTGGGTCTGGTACGTATTTTTGTAGACTGGAATAAATTGTGCGTTGGACTATAAGGAAATGCAGACAAAATTAAATATATGACTCATGAGATCAAATATCCACGTGACATTTTTCTTTATTTCATACATATATAGTATATATATTTTTATTATGATAAATAACTATCTAATTATCACTTAATAAATTTTTTTTTTTTATTAAATTTTTTTTTTTTTTTATTAAATTTAACTCCATCTATTCGTCTATATGAATTATAAAATAATATAATTCTTAAAATTTAATCTCTTAATTCAAACTTTGAAATCAAATATTTCAAATTTAAATTTAGTTAAATTTAAAATTCTTATTCTCCCATCATGATCTATAAAACTTACCAAACATTGAGATTAAACAATACAAATTATATATAATTTATATAACATGTAAATTATAAATTAGTACTAATCTTTTATTACTAATATTTTATAGTAAGAAATTATATAACCAAATTATAATATAATATTATAACATTATAACATTAGTAAACTTACCACACGTTATAAATAAAAATATAACATTATTTCATATAAATTATAATTTATATTATATATAAATTTATATATATGATTTAAAATTTTTATTCATTCTTTATATATAAAAAAAAGAGAAATATAAAATAATTAAGTTTAAATTGGTTTGCCAACTACATTTGTAAATACAATTTTTTAAATAAAATATTATTTATTTCTCAATTTAAATTTATTATTAAATTATAATAATTATTAAATATTAATATTTTATAAATAAAATTATAATAATTATTGAATAGTTATCTTTCATCATTTCGTATCAGTTTATGATTTACTTTTTTATTAATTTTTCGTTATTAAGATATTTTTCTTTTATTAGCCATCAAATATTTGTTAGAACTCACATTTTTTTCTTCTGTATACATTATATTATTTATTGAAATTTATTTATTTTATAAAAACTATATCATTTATTAAAAATAATCACTTCACTAAATTAGAAAAACATACTTTTGTATATTACTTCTTTCTAGTATGAATATATATTAATATATATATATATGAATGATCAATTTTGATTTGACTATTTTAATTGAAGGAGTCAAATATATCTATCTTAAATTGAATTATTAATAATATATATAATCAAATTGGTGGTGTAATGTACGTAATTAATTGTATAATTTTTAAACAAAATAATTATCCACCTCAAAAAGTAATGATTTTGTTAAATTAACATGAACACAATTTATTACGACTTATGTCAAATATATATAACTGGAGAACTAGCGACGCGTCGTTGATGTCGCCGTCGATATCATTTCATGCATATTTTTACTTGCTATATATATCTTAATGATTAGGTCAATTGAGTATTATTGATTATTTTTCTCCTGATAAGGTATACTAATTTCAAAAAGGGAAAAATGTTAGAGAATATGATCATCAATTAATTTTATCTACGTTTCATTTATTAAGGTTAATTTGGTCGACAGTGGTTATCAAAATTTTGTCAAGTCATCTATTTTGATTTATTTTATTATTGATATGAAAGTTTATCACATCAATTTATATAAATTTAAAATTTTTAAAATATTTAAATATTTTTTATGAATATAATAGATCTCATACTAAACGGTACTGTGCTACGTAAAAAACTCATATATATAGCATATATAGCTCCTCAAAAAATTAATATATACATTTATTTCTTCATAATAAATGATCTAGTATGTATAGTTTTTAATGAAATAAAATAAATTGGGAAGTTAGGAATTTTCTACTCTTGATATTATATTAAATTACAACTTGTTTCAAAAGTATGCACTAATAAGATGAGATAAAGTACTTTAGTATTTAATTTATTTTCTAATAGCTCATGACGGAGGGTATATTTTGACATGAGATTTGTTTCCTCGAGATTTATAGTAACTATATTCTACAATATTTGGCTAACTTAAGATTTTTCTATAATCATTTATAAATTCTTGTTTCACCTAATAAATAGTCAGCTGTATCGACTTTACGTGATTGATAATTTAATACTCATTCTCGTTGGAAATGACTTTTTATAATATTTTTTCTCTTTTGCGACGAAATCTGACATCGCAAAAGATCATTTTTCTTGTAGTGGAGTAGCCTAGGGTGTGTAAATACAGTTGAAATACGCTAGCTAAAAGAAATTTTGTAATGCCCATGATTTAAAACTTATTTCGGTTGATGATCATTCAAATTCATGTGCCGGCTTATCTTCTATTTTTACCTATTTTTTATATATCTTAGTTATCTGGTCAATTGAGTATTATTTATTATTTTTTGCTAATGAGATAAAATATTTTAGTTTCGAACAGAGAAAAAAAAAATTAGAGTATATAATTTAATGTGAGCTATTTTTCATTTATTAAGATTTGATCAATGAGTATCAAAATTGTGCAAGTCATCTGTTTTTATTTATTTTCATATATATATATATATATATATATCCCTATAATCATAATAGGGGTGGTAAGCGGGGCCCCACGCCCCACATTTCCCCCACTTATATATTTATATATATCTAACATATATAAATATATATATATATATATATGTAAACATAAGGGTTTTGAGATGGAAAGCCATTTAAGATCGAAATGGAGGAGACAAAACAGCTTGTTTAGCCGCTTAGCCACGAGAGAGGTGTGGGTTTGTGTTGTGTACCATTCACGTGAGAGAGAAGAGATTGCCAAAATCGAAGGCGGTTGGAGGCGGTATGAGAGTCTGCCGTCTTCAAAGGAATAGGACATTGCACAGTCGAGATTTGTACTTTGAAGCTTTAGACTTGCAACAGAGAGAGATTTCAGTTGATCATGTGGGTCTGCTGTCGTCGGAGGGTCTGCCGTTGTCGAAGAAAACTCTATTCCAAGAGTTGCTGTATTAGAACAAGTCTAAAAAAAGAAATTCATTTGTATAGTTTGTGGAGATGATGTTAAGAAAAAGTGCAAATACAAACCATTTGGAAAATATATGCTCAGTTGAATGGAATGTTAGATATTTGCTTTAAAACAGGGCACACATCATTTGGCAAATGATGTGTGTAATGTTAGTCTTCCTCATAAAACACAATATAGAGCAAGACAAAGTAACTGATTGATGAATAGCTTAGCAAAAACACTGAAAAAGATGTAGAAGATCAAGGGATGAACTATAAGCTTGAAACCAACATGGACTAAAATGCAATATTCTTTGAACAGTAAACTGAAAAGCTTAAACTTTATGCACTGCTTTTAGATTAAAAAAAATGGGTGTGGCCAGATTCGTTTAACACGAAGCTGGTAACTATATTAAATTAATGGGAAACAAAGTGTACTCAATGATAGACATAAATCATTGTCCAACAGCAAAAAAGGAATGGAAGATGGTCTAGCTAAGTAGCACAAAACGATATACAATACCTTCGAAAAACACTCAAAACCTCCTCCTGTTACATTAAGTAAAGCCAATGACAACACTCTTTCAGGCACCACTGTTGCTAACTTGCAAGCTATTATAGCTCCTGTTTTGATGGTACAATGAGAGAACTTCAAAATGAATTTGATTAAAAACTATCAAAGAAATTAGTTTTCATGTATGTAAATCTGGTTGATGTTACTAAAGCATCAAGTGAATAAACTATTTTCCCAATTTTGAAAGTCCATCAGGTTGATGTTACTGAATGCAAGTGTTCAACAAAGCTTAAATTACTAAATTAGCAAGCTTTTTATCTCTTGTATTACATCGAAATCATCAAGGTTAAGATAAACATTTCTCATTTGTATTTGTGATGTTTGATGCAGGGTAAAATGGATTTTTACATTATTGCATAAACACTCTCAACATGGAAAAAGAGGAAGAACATCTATCTTCAGTAACACCATCTACCTCAAATACCCCAACCGTGATATGTTAATTTCTTAAACAATTTATATGGTTGTTGAGTTCATATTTTTGAATGTTGTAATGAATAACTTGTGTAATCACATGATAGGACATACCAATCCACTTCTCCAAACTTCAGAAATTACATTGATACAGATAGTTATTTTGGAGAACTTCCTTGATGGTCACTCGATTGTACGATACCGGATATTCCATCTACCTCCGCCATAGTTGAGGAAAGCAACGAAGATAGAGATGGTGAAATGGGAACCGATGATTACACTGTCGGGACACCTGAGTTAGAGGATGAGTTTGAGAATTTAATTATGGTAGAGGATCCATCATCAAGTATGAGGTTTAATATGTTTGAGGAAGTAATCAATTATTATAAACAGTATGCTAAAGGATGTGGGTTTGGGGTGATGGGTTGGTTAGATATGCCACCAATTTTTGTTCGCATGGTGGGAAGGCCCGTAATTGGACAACCAATGTTGTTTGACCATGTTCGATAGGAAAGACCGAATGTAAGGAAAGAATTAATGTCTTAAAAGTTGATAGAAAGTTTGAGTTGACAAAAGTCTATAATATACATAACCATGATCTCAGCCCAACCAAATCCCGCTTTTTCCGATGTAATAGATATGTGAGTGAGTCTGTACAAAGAATCCTAGATACAAATGATTTAGCTGGCATAAATCAGAATAAGAGGAACGGATCTCTTGTCGTTGGTGCGGGTGGTTTTGAGAAACTCTCATTTACAAAGAAGGATTGTCGTAATTACATCAATAAGGCAAGATATCTTAGACTTGGCATAGGTGGTGCACGAGCACTTAAAAGAGTATTTTTTATGGATGCAGAAGAATCTTGGGTTCCTTGCGTTGATGGATATAAATGATGACAGCCGGTTGAAAAATGTCTTCTAGGCAGACCCTTGTAGTAGGGCAGCATACCAATATCTCGGCGATGTGGTCACATTCGACACCACATATCTAACAAATCAGTATAACTTGCTCTTTGCACCATTTGTTGGTGTAAACCACCATGGACAATCAATTCTGTTGGAAGCGGGATTGATTTTCGATATAGAGACATTTGTCTGGCTATTCCAGACCTGGTTACATTGTATGGATGGCATCGCTTTGAAAGCTATTATCATAGATCAGGACAGAGTGATGAAAAATTCAATTGGTGAAGTCTTCCCACTTACCAAAGATCGATTTTGTTTGTGGCATATATTTAAGAAAGTCCCCGAAAAGCTTTCCTCCTATGGTTCATACAAAAATGACATGAAGAATGACCTGATGAAATGTGTATATGACACCCAGTCTGTTAAGATGTTTGAGAAATGCTGGGAACAATTACTCACCACGTACCACTTGCATGAGAACTCATGACTACAAAGTCTATACACTGATCGTAAGCATCGAGTACCGACACTTCAGAAAGAGTTTTTTTGGGCTGGTATGAGTACAATGCAGTGGAGCAAGAGCATAAATGCCTTATTTGATGGGTATGTTTATTCTAAAACCAACTTGATAGAGGTAGATACGTTCGGTATTGGGCACGTACAGGTATATTGATTATATAACATCTATAGAAGTATTTGTTATTTTATTCTGATTTACAGCTCAGCTTAACACCCTAGTGGAATCCAAAAGCTAGAAGCAATGATTTCTACTCAAGAAAGTGTGATATTCAGCTTAGTTTTTTTTGAGTTTAATAGTGACATGACATTAAGATTTGTAAATTGATCTTACATATTAATTTTTACAGATGTAATTTCCTTTGGATGGATCACAACTGATTGATATTGAGTTGGATGGATCACAATCGGTTGATATTGGGTTTCAAATCAATATGTGAAGCTGCCCTTAATTTCTTAATTCAAGATTAGATTATTCCTCAATTCAGAGTTACAGTAATCTTGTTGGTTTGAGCATTGATGATGATGAAACAGAAGCTTTTGATGCTGATATGCCCCCACTGAAGGAAGCTGAAGCTGATGTTGAGGGTAGCAAGATGGAGGAAGTTGATTAAACTAATCATTTTGGATTTTAATATTAGCCTTTTTGAAACAAAAAAATTATATATTTTCTTTGAGATGATTAGAAGTCTTTGATGTTGTTAACTTGGTAGGAGGTACAATGATCTTATGATTCTTGGGTTTGGTTTTGCCAGTGGCAACGTTTGGTTAATTCGGTATCAATTGACTTTTAAGCATTCCCGCATGTTTAAAATGTAGCTGTTATTTATCTTTGTTGGTTGGTTAATTTATGAAATTTCGTATTATCTTTGTTGTAAATGTGAATGAATTGGGCCATAAATTGAATTTCATGTTAATTGGCTAAGTTCACAGCTATGACTGATGTGAGATGCAATTTTCTATAGTAAAATCGAAGAATGCATTGAATTGGGGTCAATAATGAAAAGAATATTGGCAGTTAGAAGATTAAGAAACTATGTAGTTTGAGCATTGGCATTTTATGCTACAGAGCAAAGTAGTTACCTAGTTTTTATCTATGCTAGAGTGAATGAGATGGTAATATATGTGGTTACCTATTTTCTATATGTAAGTATCACAAATTCTGAATAGTTAGTGAAGGTTATCAAAAAAAGGATAGTTAGTGAAAAGTCACTCTAATATGCAAATGCCTGAGACATAAGAGGTTACTAACTTGACATCAAGAAATTACCATTTCCTAACCTATTTAGTTGCACACGAACAAATCCACCATTGGCACAAGTTGAAACCAAATATAATTTGTTCTAAACTCAAAAGAATCTTGAAATCAATCTCGATCATAAAATGGAAATACTGAGTAGTCAAATTCAATTCAGAATTGTAAAATATAATTTTCAAGTATTTCCAAATACAGATACATATAGCAACTATTTGTCTTGCATAAAATATAGACACATTCGTCAAGGTACATTTGTCTAGCATAGCAACTATTCAGACACACATTGCAACTAACTTCTAACACTAATTTGAAATCATTTATAGACTACCAAGTAACATGCTACAACAAATGTAAGAGCCCAATAAAGTTGTCGATATTGTGTGCGTGCTTTTTCAGCTCCACGTACAATATGCAGAAACTCCACATCTCTATTGGATAGCACCAACTCGATATTAGCCACTCTCTTTTCGATATCATTGAGTATCTTCTTTAGCTCCCTAATATATCTTAACAATTCATTATCAGTTTCTTAAAGATTCGACATCTTGTATTGATCCCCCTCTACCCATATGAAATATTTGCAATATGGTAATCCCTGGGATAGAATACATATTTTGGAAAAAGACTAGATGCACATAAAATTAATAATTTCATAGGACATGAATTTAGTTACCTCAATGTTGTACTTTGGACAACCTAAGAAAGGTCGTCGTTGATTTTTTGGAGTATTTGCGTATCTCACTTGAGCTTTAACCTCACAGTAGCATAAATGTTGACCCAAAGTTTGTTTAGCAAATGTGAGGAAGACGTCGTCATGGATGATGACATGTTCTTATCAGATGGAAGTAACTTGTAATCAAAAGTCTTGTAATCAAACAATAAGATGAAAGATGGCAGTAACTAATACAATATAATGAATTTCACAGCTTCTATCAAATGCACATATATCTTAGTTGAAAAAGAAAACATTCTTATTTTCAATTGTGGAGCCTCAACTTTACACTATCTATCTCAATCCAACAAATTTGGGAAGAAGAGAAGAGAAGAGCCTCAACTTCTCGTCAACAGAACCAACAGAATACAATGAATATTTAGCTATCTATCTTCTCTAGCTGGACAAAAACTAGGAAGATGAGAAGAGAATGAAGTATATATATACATATATATATACAGAACCAACCTTATGAATTTTGGACAGAGAAGAAATTAATAGTATCTACAAAGCATGCATCTAAATTGGAAACAAAAAAAAAAAAGACACCAACTGAACGAGCCCATCTTGTCCAAAAAATAATGAAATGGAACAAATAGACTCAAAATTAGATGCTCGTGCCTTCTATCTTCCTCCCACTAATTATACCCATAAGTGAATCATAACTATAAGTTCCTTTGAGACAACTATGGACTGATTATAGACACAACTGAATAATAACTTTTAATTTTGTTAGAATAATCTATTGTATATATTGTCAACTTCTAGATTGATGAATATTTATCAATAAACTTGAGGCTGATATTTAGCGATTTCATAATACACGAAAACGAGATGGATGGAAGTTATACCAATTCAAGATTTATACCCTACTTACCCTAATTAGTCCTGGTATCCCAATGAAATCCCACCAAAGCGCCAAACTCCCAACAAAGTCCTAACAACACTTGCGAAATCGAGGCATATTTAACACAAACGAAATGTCAGCTTTGCAAAATCAAGGCATATTTGTTCTTCGAATCTCTCATCTCAAAATACAGACAAAAAAGGCATTAAAAATGAAATCCCATTTCTATAGAGAGTGGACATGAAAAAGGCACTCACCAAAGTTTCTACTTGGTGCTAGGGTTTTGATCAACTTGTCTCGTCTTCTTCTAGGGTCTCAAAATGCTAGAGAAGAACCAAGGACTTGAATATGCGTGAGAAGAAAAAGAGGAGAAATAGATGGGAAGAGGATGCGAAGAAGAAAACGAGGAGAAGAAGATCGATCGCTTACCTATTTCATCTTCGTGCTAGGGTTTCGAAATGGTTGAGAGGAACCCTAGAGGATAAAAGAGGAGAAATAGATGGGAAGAGGATGCAAAGAAGAAAACAAGGAGAAGAAAGAGATCACTTACCTGTTTCGTCTTCGTGCTAGGGTTCCGAAATGTTGAGAGGAACTCTGGAGGAACACGAGGATGTAGAGCAATTCAATCCTGGATGTGCACCAGGAACGCGAAATGGGGTTAGCAAAATGAAACATGGCGTTTCATTTAGTTGGCCACGTGGACCGCGTATACCCTGCGTGTCCCCAACATCGTGTACAACAAGCATTTTTTGTAAACATAAATATATATGTAAACATATATATATATATATATATATTTATATATCTAAATTTATATTTTACAAATTGTGTATATATAAATATATATTACAATTTGTTAGACTTCTTTATAAAGTATGTACTAACAAATTTAAAAACTATATAGTTTAAAAACTACTACACTACAACTTATACAAAATATGCATAGCAAATTCAAAAGCTATATAATTTTTGAATTATAGTCATATTTTATCAATTTTAAAATTTAAATTTATAGTCATATTTATCAATTTTAAATTTACAATTTCAAATGGAAGAATTATAATTTGAATCTTATATATAATAATATCAGATAAAAAAATATTACTATAATTTTCTAATAGAATTTATGAGAGATTTGGATAGTGAATTGAATTGAGATGAGATGAAAATTAAAAATTGAACAAACTATTCTTAAAATATAAATTTTTAATATAAATTTTATTTTAAAATTTGGAAAAATTAATTATTCATTATATAGTTTTTTTTTTAAATTTTAAAATATGATAATGATTAAAAAAAAAAGAGTGGTTTTCAATTCAATGAAGCCATTTCAGTTTTTTAACTCAAAAGATGTAAACCACATTTTAGAGAAAAGAAATGTCAAAAATTGTAATAGTTTTTATCCGTACTGGGAGTTGTTGGCCAATAAATTCTTTGCTCGTGGTTTGATTAATGTTCAAGTATTTTGTCCAGGTGCTGCTGATGTCCTCAGCTGAGACGGCATGCAGATGCACAACTGGCCAAGTGATAATTTCTCTAACATCTTAATTCCTCGTGAAATAATTTAGAGAAATGATAGAAATATAACTTTTTTTATAATATTTTACAAAATTTGTTGATGCCATAAAAACCGGCCAAAAGATTGGGGTGAGAGAATGAATCATTTACGGCCCACTAGTGTGAGTTAGACTCCGTTCGAGGTCGTTTGGGGCTCCCAGCGAGGCTCCGGCACGACTGGCGCGTACGTTGATAGTAGATAAAATAAATAAAGAGTGACACAAAAATTACGTGGTTCGGCAAACACCTACCTCCATGGGTATTTGAGGATGAGAATCCATTATATTAAGTATCTTTATAATCTCTCATAGTCTTACTGTACAAGAAAAAGTATAGATAATTGTAAAGGAAATCTATCTGTAGAACATCTGCCGGAAGAAAAGTCGTCCTAGGAAGAAGGGGTTGAAGCCTTTTTATACAGGATCCTTGGTCTGTGTGATTCGAATATTTTCTTGCATGTGTCAGTCTACTTTCCTTCATGCTTTCGATCGTTTGCTTCTTACCCACTCCTTCTTGCCTGCACATTGCCCTATGGCCCTGCTCCTGCCAGCCCTCTCATTTGTCCCATCAAGCCTCCTTTCTTGTCCCCTAGTCAAATCTGGTCTGCTTTTGTCTTTAGGTGTAATAGATATTTAGCTTGGGTTGTTGGCTACTAATTTTATCCCTTCCAATACCCCGCGAATTCTTAGCAAAAGTATTTTGATGAGAATTCTTATGAAGTGCTTTCTTTCTAGACTCTAAGAAGGCGATGACTTCAACTCCTGATCTCAAGGTAAAAAAGAGCTAAAACATGCAACAAATAAGTATCAAGTAAATGTTGTAATGTGTTGATATTACAAAACTTATGATTGTGTAGAGCACAAGTGTAGGGCTAGGTTAAGGTGGAAGATGGACTTGACCGCTAAAATGGGAGCGCAAAGCTCAAAGGTGGCGGGGGATGGACTCGATTGCCGACGTGAGAGCATGGAGCTCAAAGGTAGCAGGAGATCGCTTTATCGCTTGTGATGAGAGCGCTGAGCCTGTTCTATAGAGAGAGGTGTCATCTTGTGGACCCGGCGGGAGTGCATCGCCTGGGACCTCACGGGAGGAGTCGTTGCATAAGTGAGCTGAGGCACGAGGCTGGAGCTGGGCCGTCACCCTGCGGGAGGTGTCATCACGAAAGTGAGCTGAGGCGCGAGGTTGGAGCTGGGCCATCACCCCGTGCGACTTTAGTAACCTTTGCACAGGTGGGTAGACCGACCTCGCAGGAATTAGTAACCTTCGCGCAGGCAGGTAGACCGACCTCGTAGGAATTAGTAACCTTTGCGCAGGTGGGTAGACCGACCAGGTGGGATTTAGTAATCTTTGCACAGGTGGGTAGACCGACCTCGCGGGAATTAGTAACCTTCGCGCAGGTGGGTAGACCGACCTGGCGGGATTTAGAAACTTTCACGCAAATCGGTAGACCGAGTTCGCAGAAATTAGTAACCTTTGCGCAGGTGGCTAGACCGACCAGGCAGGATTTAGTAACCTTTGCGCAGGTGGGTAGACCGACCTCGCGGGAATTAGTATCCTTCGCGCAGGTGGGTAGACCGATCTGGCAGGATTTAGTAGCCTTCGCATAGATGGGTAGACTGACCTGTCGGGATTTAGTAACCTTCACGCAGGTGGGTAGACCGACCTCTCGGGAATTAGTAAACTTTGCGCAAGTGGGTAGACCAACCTCGCGGGATTTAGTAACCTTCAAGCAGGTGGCTAGACCGACCTGGCGGTAATTAGTAACCTTCGCGCAGGTGGCTAGACCGACCTGGCGGGATTTAGTAACCTTCACACAGGTGGGTAGACCGACCTGGCGGGAATTGGTAACCTTCATGCAGGTGGGTAGATCAACCTCGTAGGATTTAATTGACTTAATGTGGGTGGGTGGTTTGACGTCGTGGGATTTGATTGACTTTGCATGGGTGGGTGGTCCGACCTCGCGAGATTCGATTGACTTCGCATGGGTAGGTTGTCCGATCTCGCAAGATTCAATTGACTTCGCATGAGTGGGTGGTCTGATCCCGCAAGATTCGATAACACACCAAAGTCCCATGCTACATACAAGAACTTCGCCAGTAAAAATAAATTCACATATTGCAAGAGAGACAAACTGATGTGTTTTTTGTTTGTGGCGAACGATCAGGACTGCGTGGGATAAGTGCCGTCCGGGTTGGTGCTAGGTCCAATTTGAATTTTCAGGTTAAATGATGGTGCGGCGCTATATCTGATCCAATCACAGTGGTAATATGGTTTGCGTGCTTCTGAGCGCCGAAAAATTTTCGAGCGTCAACTGTCGAGTGTCGTTCCTGAGTGAGGAGTTGTGAGATCCTTGAGTATCGGATCTCGAGCCCACACTACGAATGGTGATTGCCTGTTTCCTGCAAACAAGAGAGAAAGAAGGCTCTTATAGAGCATGAGTGTTTTGAGCATGCGAGGTTTCCATGAGCCGGGTGAGCCCCGAGTATATGAACAATGAGATCCCAAGCTACTTAGTGTGGTTCCAGATGACGTTCTGAGGCTTGTGTGCCTGTGAGGAGGGCATGATTGGTCCCAAGCGGGTGGAAAAATCCCAAGTCCTGAGGAATGGATTCACATGAATGGGTCCAGGCGAGTCCCGGGAGCACAGAGACTAAGAGTGGTTCTCGAATGAATAAATCCCGAGTGTGATGCAGGGGAAATGGGTTCACGTGTGAGGCGAGTCCGTGATTAATTAGGCGAGTTACTGAATGTGTGTAAGGTGTTTGGCCTAAACATGCATGGGTGATGTGAGTCCCGAGCATAGGGCCATGTGACAAGTCTCGAGAGAGATGGAGGGAGCTCGGTGGACCTCTGAGCTGGTGGAGCTTGAGCATGGGGAATCCCAGCTGGACCCCGAGCTGGTGGAGCCCGAGCTGGGAAATCACATGAAGGTGAGTCGTGCATGTGGTCCATTATAGCGTGAGTGCCATGGAGGGTCTTGAGTGTGGTTGCAAGGTGTGTCCCAAGCTGGGATTCCGAGTGTGGTGGTGTCCCGAATGGAGGTGAAAGGTTCCTAAGCTAGGCTTCCCGTACTGGGCTCCCCGAGCCCATGGTCGGAAGCAGTGACTCCTGAGTGGGACCCTTGTGTGGTGTAGTCCTGAGATGGCTTTCCTGGGAGATAGGGATGGAGTTTGAGTGAGGAACCCCGAGCTGGACCATCCGAGGTGGGCATGGAGTTCCCCCGAGTGCACACCATGTCCGTGGAGTGTGCCTTGCTAACTGGTGGACCAGCCAACATCAGGGAGTCGAAAACCACCCTAAAGGTGGTAGACGGCACCGATGTCTTGGCTGGTGGCAATGAGCACCCCGGTGAGCAATGGAGGGGCCCGAACGCGAGCTTGTCGTTCAGGAGACCCCCTTGCGATGGACTCGCCATTCTTGGCGAGACCTCCGATCGGGGGTGGTCTTGCTGGAGACAGAAGATGCCGGTGACCTTGGTAGGGGGTGCCGGCGTCCCCCTCCCTGCTCCTGTGTGATGGGCTAAATTGCCTAACTAATGTCGGAGGCTAAGTGCTCCCAGAGCACTATTCACGGCCTCTTTTGCCGGAGACGTGGGTTTCCAGCAGGACAGAGACCGCCGATGATCATGAAGGTGACCGCCGGCAATTGTCTAGGTGCCTGAGACGATCATGCAAGGGGCCTTGAAAGCCCTTCGGGTCAGCCCTCAAGCAATGTGCATGCACAGTAGACGCGTACGCACTCAGGCATGCATAGTGAAGGCATGCCCAAAGTACTGTGCATGCATGCACAGTACACACCTGAGTTATTGTGCATTTTTAAGTAAACAGTACACTATACTTCTGAGTTGTGTTCAAGGCATTACGTGTTAGTGCATGTGTTTATGACTCTTGTGAACACCTCGGGTTGGGAAGATAAAATAAATGGTCTAGAAATAAAATCCTTCAAGCTCTCATGAACCGAGCCTCATTCTTGCGATATTAGTAATAAAAATACGAGAGACAGTCGGATGTACTTATATGAAAGTATTTTTTGTCAATCCGATCATATATTTAGCCAGTGCACCAAATAGTCATCCTTCTATCACTCCGGACTTAAAGATCCCACAGACAGCGTCACTGTTGATGCCATAAAAATCAGCTAATAGGTCGAGGCGAGAGAAAGAATCATTTTTGGCCCACTGGTGCAAGTTGGACTCCGTTCGAGGTCGATTAGGGCTCCCGGTGAGGCTTCATCACGGCCGGCGCATATGTTAATAGCAGATAAAATAAATAAAGAGTGACAAAAAAATTATGTAGTTCGGCAAACGCCTACGTCCACTAGTGTTTGAGGATGAAAATCCACCATGTTAAGTATTTTTACAGTCCCTCATAGTTTCACTGTACAAGAAAAAGTATAAATAATTGTAGAGAAAATATATCTGTAGAACATCTGCTGGAAGAGAAGTCGTCCCAGGAAGAGGGGGTCGAAGCCTTTTTATACAGGAGCCTTGATCTGTGTGATTTGGATATTTTATTACGTGTGTCAATCTACTTTCCTTCATGCTTTCCGTCGTTTGCTCCTTATCCACCTCTTCTTGGTCGCACACTGCTCTATACCCCTGCTCCTGCTAGCCTTCTCATTTCTCCCATCAAGCCTTCCTTCTTGTCCCCTAGTCAAATCTGGTATGCTTTTGTCTTTAGGTGTAATAGATATTTAGCTTGGGTTGTTGGCTTCCAATTTCATCCCTTCCATAATTATATTTAAAATGATGGCATTTTTATAAATTATTTATAAAAATAATATCATTTTACACAAATACTTTAATTTTAGAACATGACAATAATCTAATTATTTGCCATCCTTCTCTTCCAAATAATTTTAAAATTAAGTAATATTTTAATAATAAATTGTGTAGAAATGTTGATTCGATTGATGAAATGTTGGGGTACCTATTTTTGTAGACTGGTATAAATTGTTCTACTGTGGATGTATTTCACATCTATTACTATCAATCGCATGCAACCAAAAGGCAAAGACTTTGGAGTTTGAGGTAACATCTCTGATGTCTAAGTCAATATTGTAACTGTAAAGTCACTACAAGAAAAATAGGTAATAGTAACTAAACATTTGCGATCAAAAGGACTATTAGCGACTAAAATAGACTATTTACGACTAATAAATGATAATAAATAAGCAATTTTCTTATATTAAGTATCCAAAATCATAAACTGAGATAGTAATTAATGTACCTGAATTCCTCTAAATAGATCTTCTATAGCCTCATCGCCTAATCAATATTCAAATTTTGAGTTTTTGAATATTTGGGGATAACCGCTCCACTCATTTTAAAGTGAGTTGGGTGATTATCTCTTTTATCTCATAGTATTAGGGCAGTTAAACCAAGTTATTAGTGAGTAGACATAAGTCTGAAAGGAGTATGAGCCTTATATTATAAGGCTAGCTGGCTTAATGGCTTGTATTAGTACCCTGCGGGCCTATAAGGAGATATTTGAGTGCTTCCATATTGGATCCGAATTATAGGGAAAAATGTGAACAAACCGAACAAAAGATTAAACTCATAAGATATATTTATATGATTGAATCGTTTTTTTTCTTTATATATATATATATATATGTGATTCAATCTTAATTTGACTATTTTAATTGAAAGAGCCAAATAGATTAATCTTAATACAAATCATTATATCAAATTGGAGGTGTGCTATAATCAACTATATAATTTGTTAAATAAAATAATCATGAACACAATAAGATATGATTGTCATGTTGAATTAACTTGAACACAACTTATATAAACCCATTGTGACCTATGCCAAAATATATTAGGAGAATTGATGCATTCATGTTGTTGTTGCCCTTGCCAATGAATAATACCGCGCTTAAGGTTGGGATCGTAGTATTGATTGATATTGTCAATGTCAAGCACATCACCATGACACTTGAGCGCAACAAAGATGATCTCAACGAAACCGGCTGCACTAGCATCTAGGGTGGTGATGTTGGAGTCGAACCTCTTGCAAGTCAATTGTTGTGAAAAATGATGAAAGTAAAACAAAATAAAAAATTAATCATGATACAAAGATTTACGTGATGTGGCAATATGTATACATCGACAAAATTGCGTAGGATTATATTATCTTGAGGAATTGCACCCATACTATTCTTTTTAGCCCAAGCCCGCGCTCAATGGCCCAAGCTCCATTGAAATTCACTGAAAAATAATAGTAAATCCTTGTCGCCTGTCAAGCAGGGCCATCATATCATACTGCCACAAAAATAATATTGCACAAGCTTTTTTTCTTTTTCGCTAATCAAGCATTGTGTAGATAAACTAAATGGTTACCAACATACAATATTTAGTGGGGTTAGAGTCCCCTATAATCATCCCAAAACAAGTAAAAGCAGCACTAGAAATAAAAACATTAAAATGGCTTATCTTACCAAAAGATTGACTCTAACACATTCTCACAAGGGAAAGTCACTAAAAAATGGTTTTGACATAGTCTGATAAACAAACTGCAAATCTATGACTAAAAGGGGTGCGCTACATTTTACTGATCTGGTTCAATCGTTAAAGACTATCATGATCGTATTGTCTTGATCCTAAATTAGAAAAAACAGAAACATAAGCGAATAGCAATCTGGGATGACCCGATATACCGGCAAAGGACCACCACCCAAGTGGTGGTGCGTGTGACACGCGTCACACTAAGGATAAAAGTGAGCACGCGGATCTGAAAGATTTGAAGTTGCTGGCCTTGATGGTGCTGTGCGTGGCAAAAGGAAACTCCTATATGCAAGGCAGTGCGTAAGGCCCATGTGCACTGTAAACACATTTGGGAAGATCTCTTCCACCATCCAACATATTGACGTTTAGAGATTTTGAAGAAGGGGTGTGTGGCGGTTGGAGATGGCCAGCAAGTAGTAGATCGAAACATGTAGGTACTATTGCTGGAAAACTAAAATGGAAAAAAAAAACCCTAAAAATAGGGACTGGGCAAGTTGATGGGGGGAGGAAACGAAACTCCAGTCGTCTTGGATAGAGATAGCTAGGAGAAAACAAGAGATGGTACTGAGAAAACCTAAAAGAAATTTTGTAATGCCCATGATATAAAACTTATTTCGGTTGATGATCATTAAAATTCATGTGCCGGCATATCATCTATTTTTACCTATTTTTTTTTTTATATATCTTAGTTATCTAGTAATTTAAGTATTATTTATTATTTTTTCCTAATAAGATATAATATTTTAGTATCGATCAGAGAAAAAACAAATAGAGTATATGATTTAATGTGATCTATTTTTCATTTATTAAGATTTGATAAATGAGTATCAAAATTGTGTCAAGTCATCTGTTTTTATTTATTTCATATATATCCTTATAATTATAATACAATAAAATATTGTAATTATATGCCACGGTCCAGATGGCATAAAGTCTAATTCTCAAATGGAAGAATTAGATTACTTGAATCTTATATTTATATAATAGTATCAGATAAAAAACATTACTATAATTTTTTAATAAAATTTATGAG
Organism: Platycarya longipes; assembly: GCA_036559045.1. NCBI lineage: Eukaryota > Viridiplantae > Streptophyta > Magnoliopsida > Fagales > Juglandaceae > Platycarya > Platycarya longipes. The sequence continues at coordinate 8,778,721 of CM071799.1, read as the reverse complement.
AGGTTTGGATAGTGAGTTAAATTGAGATGAGATGAGATTAGATGAAAATTAAAAATTAAATAAAATATTATTAGAATATAATTTTTAATATAATCTTTATTTTAAAATTTAAAATTTAAAATAAATGAATTATTTATTATATAATTTCATTTGAAATTTTAGAAAATTATAATAATTAAATTAAATGAAATAAGAGTGGTTTTCAATTCAAAGAAGCCGTTTCAATTTTTTAATTCAAAGAGGTAAACCATAATTTGGAGAAAAAACTGTTAAAAGAACATCATTCTTTTCTTTCAATGTAATAGTTTTTGTCCGTGCTCGGAGTTGTTGGCCAATAAATTCTTTGATCGTGGTTTGATTAATGTTGATGAGGTGTTTTGTCCAGGTACTGCTGATGTGCTCAGCTAAGACTACAACCGCTACATGATAATTTCACTAACATCTTAATTCCTCATGAAATAATTTAGAGAAATGATAGAAATATATATTTTTTTGTAATCTTTTATATAATTATATTTAAAATGATGGAATTTTTATAATTATTTGTAAAAATAGCATCATTTTACATATACTTTAAATTGTTATATTTCTACAACGGAATGTAAAATAAAGTTAAAATGTATATGAATGTCATTTCCCCTAGTGTAAGCCCCGCATATATTCTTCTCCATGACTCAAATGAAAAGTACTTAAAAATGTTGCCATATATTTGAATGTTATATTTCTGATTGTACAAATGATGAATTACATAAAAGATTTAATAGAGAGGCAAAATATGAGAATGCAGCTCAATGATACTATTGTTGTATTGATCAATATATATAGAGTTACATGAAACAAACGACAGTTACATGAGATCAGAAATGACTACAAAAATCTTATCTATATAATTCAAATACAGAGTATAATAACAGAGTAATCGGACTAGGAGCTGTTGATAATAGCTTGCTCTAATTGATCTGCCTTATCACATGTTTGAATTTGAATGTCATCTTTATCCTTAACATCCCCCTTCAAGTTGATAGGGAGTTGACGAGCTGAAAGCTTGTCTCGAAGATAAAGGAAACATGAAGAGATAAGACCCTTAGTAAATATATCAGCCAATTGAACATAGGTGGATAGGTATCGAAGAATTAGATATTTTTGAGCAACCTTCTCACGTATGAAATGATGATCAACTTCAATATGTTTGGTTCTAGCATGAAATATTGAATTAGTAGCAAGTGATAAAACTCCAATGTTATCACACCAAAGGGTAGGAGGAGAAGTGAATGAAACTCGTAAGTCAGCAAGAAGCATTCGAAGCGAGGATAATTCTGCAGTGGCAAAGGCCATGGCTTTGTATTCAGATTCAATACTAGACCTAGAGACAACTGGTTGCTTTTTGGCACTCCATGAAATCAAGTAGGGACCAAGGAACACGGCATAGCCAGTTCTAGATCGACGATCCATGGCATCACCTGCCCAGTTAGAGTCACTAAATGCTTGAAGTTGTAAGGAACCTTTGGTGAAATAAAGGCTATGATGAAGTGTCCCTTTTAAATATTGCAGGACACGTTTAGCTGTAGACCAATGTAAGGAAGTAGGAGCATGCATAAATTGACAAAGCTCATTGACCACAAAGGCAGGTTCAGGTCTGGTGAGAGTGCAATATTGGATAGCACCAACCATTTGTCTATAAGTGGTAACATCTTGAATTGGATCACCATCATCGCGGGACAGCTTTGTACCTGCAGCTAAAGGTGTGGAGCAAGGTTTAGCTTCTACCATGTGTGTTCTGTGAAGCACATCTGTAATATATTTTGATTGAGATAGATAGAGTCCAGCCTGATCTCTAACAACTTGAATGACGAGAAAGTAATTTAGGGGACCTAAATCCTTCATAGCAAAATTTTTCTTCAAGTTTGTAATGAGAGTCATGATAAGAGATAAATGAGTGCCTGTAACAATCAGATCATCGACATATACAAGGATAAAAATATGAACTCCAGATCTGTGATAGGTAAATAGAGAGTAATCAACATGTGATTCATAAAATCCAAGTTGGAGTAAAGTTTGAGATAGTCGATGGAACCAGGCTCTATGTGCCTGTTTTAGGCCATAGAGTGACTTATGTAATCTGCATACATGATTGGGAAATGATGCATCAATGAACTCAGGGGGTTGCTCCATAAATACTTCCTCCTCAAGCTGACCATGTAAGAAAGCATTGGAGACATCCAATTGTCTTAGAGACCAGTTGAAGTGAACTGCTAGAGCTAAAATAATTCAGACTGTAGATGGTTTAATAACAGTACTAAAGGTTTCAAAGTAGTCCAAACCATCCAACTGTTGAAATCCTTTTGCTACCAATCGGGCTTTAAACCTGTCAATGGAACCACCAACTTTCTGTTTGACCTTATAGACCCATTTATTTCGAATAACATTACCATGAGGTGGTCTGGGACATAAGGACCAGGTCCCATTAACCTATAATGCTCGAAATTCTTCCCTCATTGCTACACACCAGGCAGGATCCTTAGCAGCTTAGTGAAATGTTGAAGGAGCAGTAGGAATGACCTATGAGGTAAGTGCACATAAAGGGTATTTGGTGGAGTAATAGAGATGAAATTCAGGGAAGGTTTTGGGTTGAGAGGAACCTGTTTTGGAGTGGGTAAGCATGGGGTGGCTGTTTGATGGTTTTGTTATGGGTGGTGGAAAATGAGGGTGATCAGGAATATCAGGAACTAGATTTTGAGGTGTAGAGAGAGGTGTGCTATTGCTGATGGGTGAGGTATCAGCTCCAAGGGGTGGGCTATTGATGATGGGTGAGGTATTAGCTCCAAGAGGGGTGCTATGGCTGATGGGTGAGGTATCAGCTTCAAGAGTTGTGCTAGTGTTGATGAGTGAGGTATCAGCTTCAAGAGATGGAGGGTCATGTGTTGATAATTTAGGAAGGGTATAGGGAAGGGAAGATGAAGAAGAAAAGGAAGGAAAAGTAGTTACCTGGACAACTGATGATGACTTGTGTGAAGGAATTTCCTGCATCGAGCCTTGATTCTTTGCTGGAGGCTGAGTAGAAGATGAATTTGCAGAGTGGGCTGGAAAATGAGTCTCATCAAAAACAACATGTCGGTTGAGATAGACACGATTGGTGATGGGATCAAGGCACCTATATCCCTTGTGATTAGAACTATATCCTAGGAAAATGCATTTTTTGGATCGATAGAGGAGTTTGTGGGAATTGTATGGTCTAAGTAGTGGGTAACAGGTGCAGCTAAAGACTTTGATGAAGGAGTAGTCTGGAGTTTTATTAAGTAGAAGTTGAAATAGAGTCATGTGATTGAGCACAGCAGTTGGGAGTCGATTAATGAGAAAAATGGTTGTATTGAAGGCTTCTACCGAATAATTGAGAGGAAGATGAGCATGAGCCAACATAGCTAAACCAGTTTCAGTCACATGTCTATGTTTCCTCTCGGCAACCCCATTTTTTTGGGGAGTATGAGGGCATGACATGTGATGAAGAATACCATTAGATTGAAGAAAATCCTTAAACTGATGTGAGGTGAATTCACCACCTCCATCAGATTGTAAGCATTTGATTTTTGTGTTGAGTAGATTTTCAGCATAGCCTTTAAATTTAAAGTAACAATTGAAAGCCTCTGATTTAGTATGCAGTGGATGTAGCCAAGAGAAACGAGAAAAGTAATCAATGAATATTATATAATATCGATGTCCACTTATTGAAGAAATAGGAGAACACCACAAGTCAGTGTATATTATTTCAAGAGGACACTTGGACACTCGACTAGATATAGGAAAAGCTAATTTTTTGCTTTTAGCCACTTGACAAGGTTCACAAAGTGAATCACTGTGTGCATGACCTTTTACATAGATATGACCCCTAGACTCTAAGACTTTGACTACTTGAGAAGCTGGGTGCCCCAAATGCAGATGCCAAATGGAGAAGTCTGCTACAACTCCAAGTTGGGCAGTGAAGGCATAGATTTCATTGTGAACAGATTTATTAAGAGAGGTGGCAAGGGAAATGGGATAGAGTCCATTTCTACTTGGCTCTTGTAAAAGAATTTGGCCCATGAGGTTGTCCTTCACAACAAATGAATAAGTAGTTAGTTTAAATCAGCAGTTGCTATCATGGCAAAACTGTTGAATAGAAAGTAAGTTAGTGGCAGCAGCGGGGCAGTGTAAAATATTCTTTAAACATAGAGGCTTGGAAGAGGTTTGAGGTTTAGTGAAACCAGTATGAGAAATGTGCAAACCTGAGCCATTACCAACTGCTACTTCAGTTTCACCTTGATAAGGTTCACTGATGTGCAGGTCGTTGAGATCAGAAGTTATGTGACTGTTGGCACTACTATCAGCTAACCAAGTTTGATTTTCAGAGCTGAGATTGTTGGAAGATGCAGCCATGGCAACAAGTTGAGCTGGAGGATGACGACCCTTATATGCAAAGTCCATTCTATGGTAGCAATCAATAGCCAAGTGGCCAAGTTTGCCACAAATTTGACACTGAGGTCGAGTAGAATTTGCTGCAGAAGAAGTATCAGATTAAGTTTCCTTTGCTGTCTCAGGTTTCTTGGAAGGGAAATTCTGATTGGGCTTAAAGATCCTCTAGAGAACTGCTTCTTATCAAAGTTGGGATTGTGTTTCTTCTGGTGAGAGAATAAGGTAAATCCTCGTGATTCTATAGTAGAATTATGACTCTGCACCATGAGATCATAGTTGACTAGTTCTGTCTGAAATTCATCAAATGAAAGTGAGGTTTGTCGTGTTGCAAAATAATAGGATGTAACAAAGGCATGAAATGAGGGGTTTAAACCACTAATCAAATAGGATATGAGATCATCATCATCAACAGGCTTTCCAACAATAGCCAATTGATTAGGTAATGATTTAGCAGTCTAAAGGAATTCACTACAGGTTTTGGAACCTTGACGCAGGGATTGTAATTGCCTTTTGAGGTGAGCTACTCGGGATTTTAATTGAGAAGCAAAACGTGAGGCAAGTTGATTCTAGACCTGGTTAGAAGTAGAGAGACCATAGACAGAGGACATGACTGTCTCAGATAAGGCTGCATTCAACCAACTGAGGAGATAGTGATCCTTCCCTTGCCGGATAGCAAAGGATGGATTAATAGTAGTGGTTTCCTTGCCCTCAGAGTCAAGTAAATACTTGGAAGGACAAGGTTCCGAGTCATCAACAATACCAAACAAATCAAGGCTGTGGAGAATAAGTGTTAGTTGAGATACCAGAGTAGATAATTGGTGTGATCTAGTTTGATGAAAATGAGAGGGGCTAAGTTCTGTGTAGTGAATGGAATGGTAATAGGAATAGTATTTGTGGAAGACATGGTTGGATCGAGAAAGGTGTGTACAAAAAAAAAAGCTCTTGATACCATAAAAGATTTAATAGAGAGGCAAAATATGAGAATGCAGCTCAATAACGCTGTTGTTGTATTGATCAATACATATAGAGTCACATGAAACAAATGACAATTACATAAAATTAGAAATGATTACAGAAATTTTATCTATATAATTCAAATACAGAGTATAATAACAGAGTAATCGAACTAGGAGTTGTTGATAACAGCTTGTTCTAACTGATCCACCTTATCACAAGTTTGAATTTGAATGCCATCTTTATCCTTATATATATATAGACAATTGGAGACAGCTTATGTGTCGAATTTAAATTCAGCTTGATTGCCAGAAGTCAATTCGGTCAATAAAGGCGGCTTAAGTGCCGAAATTCAATTCGGCTAGGCGGTGGGACATTCACCGCTATTTACCTTTACAACATATTAGTTGTTGTTTGTATTATTGTCAAATACTTTTTTAAATATTTAAAAATATATATACTATTTCACTAATAGTAACTTTTTTAACTGTTAAAAAAATTAAAATATACGAATATAACTTTGAGAGGATAAAATCAAAGTATCATTTTCGATCCTTTTCTATCGTAGTTGAGATACTTCAGAAAAAAAAAAAAAACTAGTACTTACAAATCAGTAGTACAATGGAGAGGACTTTTTTCAGCATAATTTTTTATTGGGAAAAGTGGTAAACCGAGCTAGAAGCTCACGATAGAGGAGTTGAAGCTAGAGCTGTGCTCCGACTCCGAAATTGTCGGAGTTCGGAGTTTCCGACTCCAACTCCGACAATCATCGGAGTCAAAAACGTACTCCGACTCCGACTCCGAGACACTCTCGGAGGCCGACACCGATCGGAGTTCCGATCGGAAGTTCGGAACTCCGAATTTAGTTTCCTTCGGCGAGTTCGATATGGGCCAAATTACACTCATTCCGAAACTAAATTCTTCCAATTGGGCCATACATATTCCATATGAACTCATTTGTTCAATTGAGATGTAAAGTTTGTGAAGAAATAAGTTAACCGTGCTTAGTAGCTTACTTAACAATTAACATGTATGCCTATACTGCTATACAGCTATACTTTTTCACATATATTAAAATAATATTATTTTATTCTTTATTTATTATTTTTTGTCTTATTATTTGTTAAAATAATATACTTTCCTCACCTCTATTTTCATTCTTAACCACTTAGACTTGTCACTTGGCAACTGGCAAGTAATTAATCCATCAGTCATACAGCTTCTGACGTGCACGATCTTTGATAATGGAGCCAAATATTTGAGTTTCCCGCATAATCTCTTTGGGTTTACGGCGCGGCGCGCATGGATAGGATATTAGGAAGTAACTTTTTTTATTTTAACTTGCGTAACTGCATTTAATGGTTGAAGCTGATTTGAGATAGAATAATTTTTTATTAATGATGAAAAAATAAATTAAGATAATAAAATAAGTTTTATGAGATTTATCTCAAATGAATTTTAATATATTTTAATATTATAATAAATTTAGATATAGTTATAAAATTTTAAAAATTTATGAATTTCGTATATAAAGAAATATTTAATTAAAATCTCATAGTCATATGAATTTACTGATATGCGAATTGAGTATTTACTATTTAGATACTAGATTCAATTGAGTTGCCACAAAGCCCACAACTATTGATCTATTCAAGTTTCAGTTTTCACTACTAAGTACTAATTAGTCTTAAACAATTAAACAAAAAATACAAAGTACTAAGTAGTAATTACAATGCTAATGCCAGCCAATAGCGTTATAGCATAATACAAAAAATAGTAATACAAAAAAAAGTCCAGGACTCTAGACTATTAATACAAAAAATAATACAAAATATAAATTAAATTTTCAGTGATAGTCTGATGACTCTGGTTCAATGGGACGGTTGAGACCCGTATCGATGTTACAAAATAATAATAATAATAATTGCTGCAGCCTTGAACTTTGTTGTTGGAACTTATACAGAATCGTACCTGAGATTAAGATAAAAATAAAATGTATTATTATATATGAAAAAAATTAAAATTAACCAAACATGAAACAAGTAATTATAAATTAGAGAAAAAATATACGTAATCGATAGTTGCTCCATCAGTCATCGGCAAGTATGGTAGGGTTGATAACTAAATCTGTAAAATCATAAACAGTATAAATTAAAATTTAAATAGATTTATTAAAATGAAATTATAAAAAAGATTATTGAAATAATTTAATAATTATATAAACTTTTTACTTTAATCATTTAAAAAGAATTATATAAATTAATTTAAGTTTACCTGACTCAAGTCTGTAGCTCACGGCATCGATGCCAATACTCTCTAGTCCAGTAGGTACATCTCTGAGCCAGTTTTGTGTGCAAACGAGGGCCTCCACGGTTGACGGTGACAATGAACTCCGGTAGGCATCCAACACCCGACCTCCAGTGCTAAATGCCGATTCAGATGCAACCGTAGTGATAGGAACGACTAGTACATCTCGAGCAATGCGAGAGAGAATCGGGTACTTGGGTGAATTAGCTCTCCACCAAATCAAGATCTGAAACTCCTCACTAGGCTCCTCAACCTCTGCCAGTAAATATCGTTCAACCTCATCTGTACACTGCAATGGATTTCTCGATGACCGTGCATGAAACGACGTCATGACGTTGAAGCCTCGGGATCGACTGGCTACACTGGCCTGACTCGAACGAGCATCTGTGGCTGGTCCTGAGCTCGAACTCGAACGTGAGGTACCCATGGCTCGTGAGGATGAAGCAGGACTACTGGCACTGTAATGGGTGTACAACTCGTTCAAATCTGCCTTGAGTGCTGTGATAAACGACATAGCCTTCACTGACCCGAGAACCTCTGTTGCCCACCATTCTACCACTGCCAACTTCAATCGAGGGTCGAGGATCGACGCTATGAACAATAATCTATTTATCTTCTCAACTTGCCCCCAATATTTATCATATTTGGACTGCATCTGTGATGCCATACCAGATAACAATCCACTCGGGTCAGCACAACCTTCTTTCAAGTGGTGGTGTAGCATGGAGATCTCGCTAAACCACATGTTTGCCGTCGCATATGCAGATCCAGAAACCCGCATCGTGATGTCATAAAAGATTTGTAAAAATGTGACAAACTCGGATACATGTTGCCAATCAATGTTGTCTGGCGGACCGAGCCCCCTTCCATCAGGCTCCAGTAAGGCATACCTCAAACCTCCATCCTCAATCTCTAGCCGCTCAAATGCCTTCTGGTACTTTAGTGCCACATCCAACATCAGATATGTGGAGTTCCATCGAGTGGGAACATCCATGCACAACATCGTTGAAGACTCAATCCCAACCTGTTCTGCTATAGCCTTGAACTTTTGTAGCCTTTTGGGAGAAGCCCTCGCGTACCGCACAATGTTGCGGACTCTCTTGATAGAGTCGTCTATATTTTCCAACCCCTTAACTGTTTCATCATTGAAAAATATCTAATTATCATAATCATAAAAAAAATGGTACTATTTTCAAAGACTTTAATCATAAAAATATTAAAATACAAAATACAAAATACAAAATTAAAACCAGAAAGACTCACCAACAATAAGGTTGATTATATGAGCAGTGCATCGAATGTGGATATACTGGTGATTTTTAATCACATCTTCTCTCGCCCTCGTATTTCGGATAAACCATTCGATGGCGGTCTCATTTGCACCGGCATTGTCAACTGTAACGCACAATATTTTTTGGATGCCCCAATCAACCAAACAATCATCCATCTCCGCTCCTATCGATGCACCCTTATGGTCAACTATTTCTTTAAATCCAATAATCCTTTTTTTAAGATTCCACTCACTATCAATGTAATGTGCTGTGATACACATGTACGAGGTATTCTGTACCGACGTCCATGTGTCGGTCGTAAATGACACTCTCTAGCCAATGGTGGAGAACATCTTCTTCATTTCTGCCTTTTCCCTCAGATGCATCTTCATACAATCTCGCATCACTGTATAACGGGATGGGATTGGAAATCTTGGTTCAAGAAGCTTCACAAAATACCGGAACCCATCCTTATCAACCGTGGTAAAGGGCATCTCATCTTTTATAATCATCATCGCAAGCGCCTCACGAAACATCTTCTCACTGTATTGAGGGACAACTAGATTCCTTGTCTGTGTCCCTGTCCCATCAATGGCTGTAGAAGTCTCGTAGCTAAGATTAGTCTGAGACCCACCTGCGTCTGTATTTGATAATTTATTACCAATATTAGTCTTAAATGAAAATTAAATGGGATTATAATCACAAAACTAATTAGCATATAAAGCAACTAGCAAGACACTAACCTCTTGATGCCATCCCCTTCGCTATTTGGTAGCGCTTGCAACCGTTCAGATGTGTTGAAAGGCAAGAAGTGCCTTGCCTTTTTGAATGACACCCAACTCGAGCGCCACAATGATTGCACTCAGCCCGTGGGTTCTGGGGATCCCCACCCTCAACCTTCTCAAAATGTTCCCATGTCTACGATTTTTTTTTATTTGACCGTGGACGGGGTGGCCTTGCAGCTGTAGGGTGTACTGGTACATCCAGATCCTGAATTGGATCGTCTCCAAGGCCCATCTCCTCCTCCTCCATAAACTGGTTGGGATCTTCCACTTCTAATTCTATGTCGATTGGAAGTGGAAATCCACTGCTAGCACACGAGGTTTGTGCTCGAGTGGAGGGTAGCCGACTACGGCTCGAAGCTGCAGCGTGGAGCGCTGAAGGAGTCCCACCATCCCGATTCGGAGCCTCATGTGGAGTCGGAGTCCCACTAGCACTACGTGAGGGATCCATCTGTTTGTAATTGTAGACCTAGAATTCAAGTATAATAATATAAAAAATATTAGTAAATTCCTAAAAATTATAAATTTATAATGTTATTAGTGTAGCAAAATACAATATTAGGAAACTGTTATTAGGTGAAAGTTCATGACTTGTACTGAATAAATATTTAATTTTTTAATATAATAAATATTTAATAAAAAAATTAAATTCATCTCAATCTATTACATACATTCCAACAAATATTTCAATATATTTATATTCAAACAAATGATCTCAATAATAAATATAACCTACAAAGTACAAACATTAGTATTTACCTACAATATATATATTAATTTTTTTAATAAAAATAGTCCAAGTTTGAGTAAGCCTTCTTGCTAAGTTTTACATTTAAATAAAATACACAATAACACAACGACATTTAATTAGGCCAAATTAGTTATTTTTTTTTCTCAATGGCATTTCATCGAACAGTTTACACACATTTTCAAAACATACAATATAAACTCGAAATTATTTTATTTTATTTTATTATTTATATAATAAATATTTAATAAAAAAATTAAATTCATCTCAATCTATTTCATACATTCGAACAAATATTTCAATATATTTATATTCAAACAAATGATCTCAATAATAAATATAACCTACAAAGTACAAACATTAGTATTTACCTACAATATATATTATTTTTTTTAATAAAAATAGTCCAAGTTTGAGTAAGCCTTCTTGCTAAGTTTTACATTTAAATAAAATACACAGTAACACAACGACATTTAATTAGGCCAAATTAGTTATTTTTTTTTCTCAATGGCATTTCATCGAACAGTTTACACACATTGTCAAAACATACAATATAAACTCGAAATTATTTTATTTTATTTTATATAATAAATATTTAATAAAAAAATTAAATTCATCTAAATCTATTTCATACATTCGAACAAATATTTCAATATATTTATATTCAAACAAATGATCTCAATAATAAATATAACCTACAAAGTACAAACATTAGTATTTATCTACAATATATATATTAATTTTTTTAATAAAAATAGTCCAAGTTTGAGTAAGCCTTCTTGCTAAGTTTTACATTTAAATAAAATACACAGTAACACAACGACATTTAATTAGGCCAAATTCGTTTTTTTTTTCCTCAATGGCATTTCATCGAACAGTTTACACACACTGTCAAAACATACAATATAAACTCGAAATTATTTTATTTCATTTTATATAATAAATATTTAATAAAAAAATTAAATTCATCTCAATCTATTACATACATTCCAACAAATATTTCAATATATTTATATTCAAACAAATGATCTCAATAATAAATATAACCTACAAAGTACAAACATTAGTATTTACCTACAATATATATATTATTTTTTTTAATAAAAATGGTCCAAGTTTAAGTAAGTCTTCTTGCTAAGTTGTATATTTAAATAGAATACACAATGACATTTAATTAGGCCAATTTCAAATTTTTTTTCTCAATGACATTTCATCAAACAGTTTATACACACTGTCAAAATACACAATATAAAATCAAATTTTTCACAATATAATAACATAGACAACTCACAAGCCAACCAACTCAAATAATCACATTAAAATAATACATTTAATTAGTTTTAATTAGTTTTAATTAGTAATTACCGAGAATATTCCGAAATGGGCGATTTGGAATCTCGGATGGCTGACTCAGCGTGACAGCGAGCGTCGGGCGACGCCGTGGAGCACCGGCGGTGTGAGAGAATCGCCGTCGAAGACTAGCAGTGGCAGCGCAGCACTTGGCCCCTGGGGATGACTTCGCGTTCGGAGTATCAGCGGCGGAAGAAGAAGGAAGAAGAACTGAAGAAGAAAGAAGAAGAAGAAGGAAGAAGAAATAGCTGGGGCAGTGGGGCCTGGGGCCCTGGGCGTTGCCGTTTACATACCCTAGCCTAAACGACGCTGTTTCTATTTAAATGGAACGGCGTCGTTTAGCTAAATTAAAAAAAAAAAAATAAAGATGCAAAACAACGTCGTTTTGCATCTTTAATTTTTTTTTTTTAAACTTCGGAGTTTCGGAGTCGGAGTTCGGTATAAAACCTGACTCCGACTCCGAAATCCGACTCCGAATCCAGAGTTGGAAATTTTCGACTCCGAATTCCGAACTCCGATTTCCGACACCGATCGGAGTCGGAATCGGAGCGGAGTTCGGACGGAATTCGGAATTCGGAAATTTTGCCCACCCCTAGTTGAAGCCGTGAAAGGACACTGGAAATGGTGGACGTTGCAAGGATTTAAAGATGGAGTGTGATGGGTTGTTGGATCGAAGGGTAGCTGTGTGCAAACTAGGGGGGAAATATCCAACGGGGAAATTAAAGGTATTTAATGACTTTTGACGCCCATGATAAAATCCCAATGAAAATCACTTCGTCGAGAAGATTAATATTTTTGTGACACACATATCGTCGTAACAGCAACATAAAATCGTCGCAAAATACAATAAAATGAAAAAAACGAGCGTGCATATTTTAAACACCCACAGCTAGTTTGAAATTGTCGAAAAAAAGCTCTTTTCACAACAATTTTCTTTACAACGGTTTTATAGTTGTTATAAAAATTAATTTTCTTGTAGTGAATTAATCCTTTTTTCTAAATTACATGAATTTAAAATGGCACGTAGTCAATTTAGTGACAAATTTTTTTTTAATAAATTATCCACCTGTTTAAGTACGACAACGTTTAGATTGATATATTGGTGATTAAAACAAAAGATTGATGTATTGGTGAAAAAAAATGATATCTTTCCAACCAGTTAACGACATGTACGAAAATTAGATTAATGACATTTACAAGAAAAAATTATAACCAAAAGATGATAAATCCTATTTCTATTATTTAATAATATCTTTTTAATGAGATATAACGTAAAGGCCAGGGTTGGCCCCTTGAAAAAACATGTATAGTATATAGATAATGATCAGTTGATCAACTACAAAAAGACCTAAAATTGTCGGCGTTTATATTAGCGACATTGATTTATATGTTCGTAAAAATGAGTTATTGTTAGTGCTTAATTTTTACGCTGGTAAATAAAAAAATTTACCTGCGTATATACTATTACATCAGTAATGATATATGGATGTACCGGCATTTATGAAAATGCTACAAATTTATCATTTATGTGCAAGTAAATATTAAATTTTTTGGCGTTTATACTCTTGCGCCAATAATAATATATACGAATGTCAGCATTTATAAAAACGCCGCCAAATTATTATTTTTCTTTATTTTTTGTTTTTTTTTACCAATTTATTAATTCTCAACTTTAAATTTTAGTTTAATTTTATATATTTTTATTTATTTTTATAACGCATCCAATGATTGTCCATTTTCTAATCAGTGTTTTATTTTTTTGTAAGTTTATATACACTGAATGGCAGTGGGTTTTCAAAATAAAATTCCCAGTAATCCAGGTTTTAAAATAGTGACATAGTGATAAATTATTCTACCAAAAAAATATATTTTTCACATCCAGTTTTCACATATAGAAACTAGATAGATTTTTCAATTTTCAATTTTCACAACTTGGCGCCAACTCAATGTACGTTGCCTTCAAATTTTCAGAAGAATTTAAATCTCTCTCTCTTTTATTTCTATTTATTCCCTCTCCCCCGAGAAAAATAGAGTTCGTATTGGCATTTTACTTCTATAGAAGTAAAAGAGAGGGAATACCCCTTCGATCACACCGTAATTGGCCGGCCTTTCCATTCAAAGCCGCAGCAGATCACCAATTGACTAGATCAGATTTGAAAGTTAAAGAAGGAGGCTGCGAGTGGGATTACGCACTTGCTCTCCTCCACCTTGGTGCGAGGCCAAACGTTCCAACTCATCTGCATACCATCAAGACCCTCCAGATCTGTGTTGGCCTTCTCCGTCATCTCTCTGTTAGGAAGATCTGGTGAAAATCGGCAACAAGCTGAGGTAGGATAAAGGAGGAAGCTTGATTCGGGAAGAAGAGAGGATGAAAGAAGATGGAACAATCGGCAAAGTGAGAAGTCGAGAGGAAATTGGGGCAATTCAAGGGCTGGACAGAACGGTGCGTTCGGGAAAAGTGGAGGCATGCGTGTCGTTCAAGCATCTGGACTTTATACGGACAGCTATCATTCATGCAGAAAATATCACAATCCGACACCTTGATTGTCTTTGATCAGCTAGTTTAGAAAATCTGTACAGCTCATACCTTATTTTTTCATATACGTTGTTATACGTTAGCATAAGTTTAGGAGTAATTTAAGTTTCTCAAATCTGTATTTATACATCCTATTCTAATATATAAACGTCTGTGAATCATTTTCTCCATTCCTGTCTAAACTTCTATAGACTTACCTTTGGCTTTAATTGCCTTTTTTTTTTCTTTTATTTGTTACCTTTAATTGCTTTTAGTAGGAAATAAGTGTGAATGTCATAGAGATGAGCAGCTAGTTCCTTTTGTAACATCAATAGAGTCAAAGTGATTAGATTTGTATTTTTTATTATATTAATAATAATCTATTATATTATATTTATTATTAATTTATGTATTATATTTTTTTATTGTGATATATCATATTATTAAATCTTAGATAAATGTCGTTAATTTATATAATCTTTGTCAAAATACTAATGGTAGTGTTTATCTAATTAAAATACTGTTAATTTATACAAGGCGATGGTAATTCACTAGTGGTGACATTTAGATAAACGTCATTAATTTATTAACTGTACCACCAACGTATTATTAACGGCATTTAAATTATGCGCCAACAATATATTAGTAGCGGTAGAATTTATTGTAATGCCACTATTTTAAGCAATAGAATGACAGCAACCTAGTGGCAATGTTTAGATAAATGCCAGTAATTTAAGGAATATGGTGGCGTTTAGATAAACGTCATTAATTTGTATAAAAACGTCACAAATGAGATTTTCAAGTCTTGGCGTTTGAACAAACGTTATGTGTAAATAGCGACCACATTGTTTCGGCATTTGTTTGCACCGGCAAATAAACGCCGCTAATTGATTAGTGGTGTTTATTTTGACAGTTACCGACGCTTAGTAAACACCGGTAATTCTAGATTTTTTTGTAGAATTCAATTAGTTTAAAAAGAATATAATAAAAAAATAAAAAATGTGTAGTAGTGTGTGGGACATGAGATAACAAAACCCATATATTATTATGAAAAATTCTATTCATGATTATTCTCATACAACTACATACCACATTTTTTTTCTCTTGTTAAATATGTGGTATATGGATGATCAGTAGAAGAGATCAATTAGTTTAAGAAGAATATAATTTTTTTTTTAAAATACAAATAAAAAAGGTGTGGTGTGTGGCGATGATGAGTAGTAAAGCTCTCTATTATTATCGATTATTTTTTTCCCTTTGATTAATTATGTCGACTACCAAAAAGTATTTCTCTCAAGCTCCATTATTATATGCTAATTCATCACCCAAATCTTTTGATATTTTGAGAATTACGCTAATCTTATGGATCCTTATCTCATATTTTTATCAATTCCTCTGTTTGGAATAAGGTAATAAGCAAGTGAATTATCCTCCATTTCATAAAGATCAAAAAAGAAGGGAAAATATACACTACAACAAATTTGGACTTTTGTGACAGACAAAAAGTGTCACAAAAAATGGCTAAAACGTCACAAAAAATTTTTGGTGACAATTTGAAACCATCATGGAAACCATCACAATAAGTGCGTCACAAATAAGTATTTGTGACACTTTACTGTTCAACCGTCACAAAAAGTTTTTTTTGTAACGTTTAGTGTCTTTCCGTTCGATGCAACATTTGAACATTAGAACCCTTAGTGACGGTCAAAATGTGTCACCAAAAGTCACATTCGAATGTATGAAATGACATTCAAATGACAAAATACTTCGTTAGAAGTTCGAACGTAATGTTGACGTTCAAATTTTTAACGTTCAAATGTTTAACGTTTAAACGTTAATATTTTCATTCGAACATTGTTCACATTCGAACGTAATGTTGACATTTGAATGTTTAACGTTTGAACGTTAATATTTTCATTCGAACGTAGTTCATATTTGAACGTAATGTTGACGATTGAACATTTGTTACACAACATTCGAACGTGGCATAAGAACTTGGAACGTTAATTTGATGAACACTCAAACGTTTATTCAGTTAGTTCGAACGTTTTGTCATTCATTTTTAATATCTACTTTGTACATTCGAACTTGCTTGTAATAAGGGTTCAAACGTTGACTATATACATTCGAACGTACTAGTTAGAAATGATACATTTTAAAAAAATTAAAAAGTATACAAATTGTATTATGTTACAAATAATAAAACAACAAAAAACATACATATTTTATAATGTTACGTATTAAAAAGCATACAATGTGTTAGCATATCAAAGTTGGATACTAAAAATTATAAATAGTAAAAAAAGGATAAAATTTATATCTTTTTTTTCCTCGTCGACTACGATCCTGCTGCAGTGACATAACACACTCCATTTGGTTCGCCATCTCCCTTTGCACTTGGTATTCGACTGCAGTGCGCATTCTTTTCTCATGCTTTCTCTGTTGCTCCTGCATGCGCTTCTCTAGATCAGTATTTCGCTCCAAGAGAGACTCCAACTCCTGCTGCCTCAACCTCATAATATCGTTTTCTCGTTGTGTTGCTTCTAAATCTCTGGTGAGATTATTAATCCTTGAAGTCGAGGAGCCCATGAAAGATGAACCAACTAAATGCTTGAGTGAATGTCCCAATCCTCTGACCATGCTAGACTTGGGCCCAAGCACTTCTGTGAAAATGTTGATATCACTAGGTGAGGATTCCCCAGAAGCTGAATACATCTCCAATATTTTGTCCTGCAATTAGAAAGAAAACACACATTAAGTAACAAAATTAATTAAAATACGAACAAAAATAAATTACTATTTTGATATTGCATAATTTGTTTAACATAATTAAAATTGCTTACATAATTTTCTTTAGCAACAGGATCTATCCACTCACTATGTTCATTAGTGTGAGTAGTAGCACAAACCTGAATAAGGAAAAAATTTTCAGGATTGTCACGTTTCTAACAAAGACACATTAGTAATTGAAAATTTTAATGTTAGTAAATAAATAACATTAAATATCATAAAAAGGGTAGAATTTTTAAAAGTTATTAATTACCATCTTATCAGCAAGACAGTGGAACGACCTTGAACCAGCACGATGGTGGATAGTGAGAGCGGATCTATTACGCGCATTCGTCGAACTTAAGCTCTACAAAATTAATTAATAATGTTATTGTTAATTAATAATGAATACAAATGAAGTAATTAAGTAATTGAAAATACCTGATAATCAACGGATGCAAAAAGATCACAACATTTCACCCAATCATCTAACTTCATCTTCTGGAAAGGGAATTTCGTTGCCTCTTCGAATGTTTGAAACTTCTTGAAGTGATCATGACACCGGTCCTTGTGACGTTGGAATAATGTATCCATCAGTCCGTTCACAATTCTTACATCTTCGGTCTGAGTAAAATCAAGGTCAAACTCATCCTAAGGGGTGAATTAAGTAATACGATATGCTTATTGAGAATGAAACAATATAGTTGTAAATTATCTCACCAGCACACAGTATGTGATCCTTAACTTCAATAGGAACATCTCACCATGAATGCACAAAAAGGAGCATAAGCTCGAACTACTGTATCGATATAAGAGGAAAGTGCTGCCGCATTAACATAAACTCCTCCAAACGAATTTTCAGAAATCGCGACCTTGATTTTTCCTTGATGTCTACTTCTCTCTAAAGAGATACCACGAGTACAGCCACGACCATGTTAAGAGGACGACGCATCAGCTAACATATACAATAGAATGATATTAGTTATATATGTTATTGAGTATTAAAATATTAGTTGTATATGTTACATTGATGGTTCAATTGGAGAATAAGAGTTAGAAGTTTTTGGAAAAGTTTCATGATCTTAGATGGATGAGTGCTAAGTATATAGTCATTTGTGGAGGATCTTATTTAGTGATTTTATAGTTGATGGTTATTCTTGGTACATTGAGATATGGATAATTCGAGTACTTATGGAGATGATATTTTACCTTTTAATCCCTGGACCGAGATCATCGGGGAATGACATTGATGTAGTGATACAGCCGCTGATTGAAGAGCTGAAGAGCTATGGGAAACGGGTGCTAGAACGTATGATGCATCAACCAGATTTCTTTTCAGATGCATGCTGCGGTGATGTTCACAATAAATGACTTTCCTGCATATGAAAATCTGTCCGGTTGGAGCACTAAAGGGAAGTTGGTGTGCCCGATATGTAATGAATACACTTCCAGTCAATGGTTAAAATATTTGCAAAAGATGTGTTTTATGGGCCACCGCCGTTACCTCGCAGGAAATCATGCATGGAGAAGAGAAGGTCTTAAATTTGATGGGAGAGTAGAGGAAAGATCTGCACTGAAAGAGTTGTTGAGGAACAATATATTGGAATAACTGCAACATGTAAGAGAGAACAATTTTGGCAAAGATCAAGGAAAGAATAAGAGAAAAAGAGGCGTAGTATTTTTTTTTACTTGTCGTATTGGTCGTCTTACATGTTGCGATACAGTTTGGATGTTATGCACATAGAGAAAAACATTTGCGACAATATAGTTGGAACAATGATGAGCATTAACAATAGGACAAAGGATACTGTCAAGACGAAAAAAGATCTTGAGATAATGGGTATTAAACACAATCTACATTTGCATGTGGATGGCAACTGGGTGGCCATGCCACATGCCTGTTTTACGATGATGAAAGATGAGAGAATGAAATTTTGTAAATGGTTGCAAGGCATAAAACTGCCAGATGGTTATGATTCAAACGTCAACAGGTGCATTAACCCGGATGACTGGAAAATCAGTGGAATGAAAAGTCATGATTGTCACATATTTATGCAGAAGTTGTTGCCGGTTGGAATCCGTGGCAAATTAACGTCTAGTGTACGTGTGGCCATTACTGTGCTCTGTATATTTTTCAGGGACTTGTGCGCTAGGGTTGTAAATCATGATATGCTGTAGAAGATGGAAAATGACATTGCCATTATCTTATGTAAGTTCGAGTAGATATATCCTCCGTCATTTTTTGATGTGATGGTCCATTTAGCAATACATTTATCCCGAGAGATATTGTTAGGTGGACCAGTACAGTTTCATTGGATGTATCCAGTCAAAAGATATTTGGGTCGACTAAAGCGCACAGTTGGGAATAAGGCGCATGATAAAGACATCAAAGTTGCAAGTATACCACCAAAAAGAAGGTAACATCATTTAGCTCAACACCATATATCCACTTGTGGCACCATAAAAGAACACTTGTAGAGGATCCCATAAAAATCCCTTTGGCATAGCATAACTGAAACATCTTATCAGAATAGAAATACCATTTTTAACTCTTGTGGTAGGGTTGTGCAAATCCCGGCGGTCAACCAAGCAGAAACAGAATGTGAATCTTCTCCTTATTATTCTCAAAGCCCCGAGTGTGCACACCAGAAAGACCACGCACAAAATCACTTCGCAACCAAAGTGGGTGCACCGGAAACAAAATAGTTGGTACCAACCCAGAACATAACAGAGTGGAACAGAACCAGAATGTCATGCCAGAGGTTTCAGAAATCATATCATATCATATCAAAGTACAGAACTTTTCCAAAACAGAATAGAATCAGATCAGAAAAATCAGTTATGCAGAAACTTTCATATTCGCTCTTTTTCAATTCAGAAAACAAAATATAGCAAAATTAGCTCATGTCTACACCAGTTCATTCCAGAAACACTTTATTCTTATACAAAATTTTATACATATGCAAAACAAATAACTGAGTTAATTTCAAAGTTTCTTTTCATAATTAAAACATGCATATTTTCCAAAATAAATCTTAGTTCATATTTTTAATGTAAAGTATAGCATAGGAACCCCGCTTACCTGAACTTCTTAATTTTTTACAAAAAAATCCACGATGCTGAATGAAACATCAATCATCAGGTATAAATAATCACGTAATCCCCATAAATCCCAACTAACCACAACCTTCGTAAATAGAACCTGAGATAGAAAAATCAGTATATTTCCTTAACATCTAAATATCTTCGAAACTTTAAAAATTCAAATCTCCCAAAATGCTATGAATTTATCTCAAAAGTCTCGATTTTCACTTAGTACTCATTTAACCCGATATCCAACTTCAAAAAAATCCTTTTCGGAGATCCAAAATCAACCCACTTAAGTAATATAACACCCATGATCCGATCAAATATATATATATATATATATATATATAAAACTCAAGCCCAAAATAATTAAAATTGGATCCCAACTTAAAAGTGTTTAATTCAAAATAATTTGAAAGACACCTCAAAACAAAAGGAATTCCAAGCGGCCCAAATTAAATTCATCCACTGGAAGATATATCTTTAAAATACATGCTTTATAACTGGGGGCAAAAATAAATATATAAAAGAGTATGAGGTTAAAATCGTAAAGGCATGAAACTCAACCACCTAACTTCACATAAAGAGTAAAACCAAAATTTTCTTTGTCTGCAGACAACAGCAATGCAAAACTCAGAGCCATGGAACTCACTGAGAAGAAAGAATCGCGACAGAGCTAGAGAACTGTGGCAGTTATCGACAAGAAGCATGACTGAGCACCGATGAGAGAAAGCGAGAGAGACACGATAAGAACGAGAGAGATAAGAACACAGTGAGAGAAAGTGGTCTGTGAAACAAAAGAGACATAAGTGTAGATTATCGAGAGATTAAACTAGAACAAACTATAACCTTGGGTGACCGGGGGGGGGGGGTGCCCGGTCCCCAAGTCTATGCAGGTGGCGTTAAAGTGGAAGATGTTTGATGCCAAGGGGTGGTTAAGTTGTGTCACACGGTAGGGGGAAAAGAAAACTCTGCTTTTGGGATGCTAAAGCAGGGGACTTTAGTGAGTTTCGGTGGTTGGCCGACGGTGGTGCTCGGCTGTGATGGGTGCAGAAGAAAAGTGGCTCATGATGGTGCATGGTTGTGTTGAAAATGGCCACCTAACTATGAATGCATAAGATCAACGTTGGCTGCTCTGCACCATCCACCATCACTGCACCGTCCTCTTGCACATAGTCCTATATAGTTGCTATACTCTAATCAATGCTTGTAGAAATTTTTTAAAGCTTCTCCTATAAAATGAAAGCTCTAATATGTGAAGGAAGTAGGGTGCAATATGTGGGTGAAAAACTAAGAGAGTTTACGTGAGATATTTTGAGTGTTTGAATCTCATACAAACATATTGATATTGGCTCCAGTAGACGTAGGCAAATTGTTGAACCACTTAAATATCGTCTTGTGTGATTTTGGACAGTATTGTTTTGTGCACAACAATTGATATCAGATTCGTTGGTTCGCATTGTCTAAAAATCAAGTTGATCGAAATTAACTTTTGACAACTCCAGGCTGTTCCTTGAGTTAAGACGAATCCGTTGCCATAAACGGAATAAAAAATGGACGTCGGAGGAGCCCGCACGTGCCGTTAGAAGGTTGGAGCGTGTACCCACATGCCTCACTCGCAGCTGGAGGTTGAAGACGACTGAAAAACACGTTCCACACCCCCTACGTGCAGCTCAGGTTGAAGACGTGTGATTTGCACGCGCTCAAGCGCTCCCACACACCCTACGCAATCTCTACGCATGTAACGCACGCACCTTGCTCACTCTCTGCGCATGACGTACACGTGTCTCACGTGTCCCCAGTCGCCCTACCCCTGCCCGTGTATCACACGCACTTGACCATCTGGACTGTTCAAATTTCATATCTGTTTTGGGCTTGATCTAAGCCATTTAGAGTCCAATTTCAACAATCAAATAGTGCTTTCCAACTAGTTGGATCATTCTGGACTCATCCGTACTTTTATAATTTTGAAATTTGTCTTCTAAATTTTTTAAATTCATCTGGAAGGTTTTGGGGGAGATAGGAGCTCTGGAAATGCTAGCAGCTCTGGGCGTAGGTGCACAAATTCAAATGCCAAGTTGGAAGTTGAGAAGTTTGATGGAACTTGCAACTTTGGCATGTGGCAATGTGAAGTGATGAACGTTTTGATTCAACAAGAGTTGGATATAGCATTGGATGAAAAACCCATTGAAATGACGGAAAAGGATTGGAGGAAACTTAATACCCAAGCTCGTAGTACAATCCGTTTGTACTTTACCAAAAATCAGAATTATTTTGTCATGAAAGAGATAAATGCAAGAGAACTTTGACAGAAATTGGAAGATAAG
Source organism: Platycarya longipes (assembly GCA_036559045.1). Lineage (NCBI taxonomy): Eukaryota > Viridiplantae > Streptophyta > Magnoliopsida > Fagales > Juglandaceae > Platycarya > Platycarya longipes. The sequence goes on along the minus strand of CM071799.1, from coordinate 8,756,165 downwards.
TTCATGAAGAAGAGCATTGAGAGCCACTTGCACTTGAAGAAAAAGCTCTTCAGATTCCAATTTTGTGAAGGTATTTCTATATTCGAACACCTCGATAGTTACAATCAGATACTTGTTGATCTAGTAAACTTGAATGTTGAAATCCAAGATGAAGATAAGGCTTTACTGTTATTAAATTCATTGCCCAATACATATGAACATTTAGTTACCGCACTATTGTATGGGAAGGAAAAAATCAGTTTTGACGATGTATCAAGTTCTTTGATTAGCAATAAGTACCGTAGAAAAGATAAACAGGTACAGCTAGACATATCAAGTGAAGCATTGACAGCAAGAAGGAAACCACATTCAAGGTATCTAGGAAAGAAGAAAGGTTTTCAATCGAAAACTCAGGCCACATCATGTGGTTCATCAGTCGGCAGAAAACTCGTCAAAGACGAGTGTTCCTTTTGTTACAACTAAGAACATTGGAAAAAAGATTGTCCCAAACTGAGGGGACAACAGAACGCAGACAGAGATGAAGATCTAGACATTGCCTTGACAAGTTCATCATTCATTTGTCATTCCAATGAATGGATTATGGATTCCAGATGTACCTATCACATATGTCTCAATTGGAACTGGTTTATTGACTTCACAAAGATTGATGGTGGAGCAATACTTATGGGCAACGATAGTGCCTATAAGACTCGGGGAATAGGGTGCATTCGGTTGAAGCTACATGATGGAACCGTCAAGACTTTGACAGAAGTTTGTTTTGTTCTAGACTTGAGGAAAAATCTCATCTCACTTGGATCTCTGGATTCAAAGGAATTCAGAATCACTATTGAAGATGGAACTCTCAAAGTAGTAAGGGGATTTCAGGTGGCTATGAAGGGTTTTAGGCGAGGAAAACAAGGAAGTATTGTTGATGGAAGAGCTTCTACAAGCTGTGAGAAGCTAGATGAGACTGGTGCTGATACCACTAGTCTTCGGCATATGCGTATGGGACATGCTGGAGAAAAAGCTTTGCAAACAATAATAAAGCAAGGCTTACTCAAAGGTGCCAAGAATGGTTAATTGTCTTTCTGTGAACACTGTGTATTGGGGAAGTAGACGCAGATCAAGTTCGGAATCGCTATAGACAATATACAAGGGATACTTGACTATGTTGACTCCAATGTTTGGGAACCTACCAAAGTTGCATGTTTGGGAGGTAAACATTGATTTGTAACTTTTGCAGATGATTATTCTCGTCGTGTGTGAGTGTATACGATGAAGAATAAAGATGAAGTGTTGAAAATCGTCTTTGTTTGGAAGAAAATAATTGAGACTCAGACCTGCAGAAAAATCAAGTGGCTCAGATCAGATAATGGAGGGAAGTGCACTTTAAACCCTTTCATGGAAGTATGTCGAAAAGAGAGAATTGTCAAACATTTCATGGTACAAGGAACACCACTGCAAAATAGTGTAGCAGAACGGATGAATCGTACTTTGTTAGAGAAAGTACGGTGTATATTACTGGATACTGGATTTAGTAAATAATTTTGGGCTGAAACTGTGACATATGCCTACTGGCATGCTGTCGCAAGCACCCAAAAATAAAATCTTGCACTCAAAAAAATATATGTAGTAATGTGAGTAAGGGTCGATCCCACAGAGAATGATTAGCATATTTTTATGCTGTTAAATAAGAAAGAGGGGGTTTTTTATTGTAACGAGAATATCTTCAAAGGAAATAAAAACAACTACAGAGTAATTTAATTTTAAAATATCAATTAAATGAACAAGCATTGGTCGAAGTCAACGTCCACCATCGAAATTTTATAACTGATCATTGATGTATATAAATCAACTAATACTTTGAATATTCATCGTTAGAACCATTTTCTTATCTCTCCTTAGTTGTAATTAATTAAAAAACAAGTGATCTAATTAATCCTAACTACTAAACAACCCAAGACAAACGCTAAGGATTTAATCTAGTAGTAGTTTTAAGAATTTAGAGAGATCGATGAAACTAAACAATACAAACACAAGCGGTTGTATTTAATTTAGTCGAGCATTCTTCTTAAGTTCTAATAAATTTTGACGCATCAAATCATTAAAAATTAATTATTTCACAGATTAGAGAGATCAAACAATTACAGATTTGATATCTAACCTAGCAATATATTACAACAAATATTAGACTAGCAGGTCTTCAAGTAATTAAATGAAATAATCATGAAAATAAGCATAGAAGAATATTCGATACTCAAAACACAAATTGAATGATAAGAACAAATTAGATTTCCCAGTTATATAAATTCTGAGGCTTTCATTTCCTTTGACCAATTACAAAAGTTTAGTCACTCAGAGCCATAACAAAAATATCAATCAAAAGAAAAAGAAGAGAAGGAAAATATTTGGTTTTTCTTTCAAGCTAACACAATGGCTCAGTAAGCACCCAAAACATCATATTTAGAACGCACACCCCCCCTTCTATTTTTAAGCATCATTCATGCAAGTTATCATGACAAAATTATCACAATTTCAAGTTGCTTTGCCATGTGTCATTTTTTAATCCAAGTGGTTTATAAGTTGGCATTTAATCATTTGTTTTTCCACCATTCTTAGCTGAAATTTTCTTATAGATTGAGTGTTCAATTTTGTTTCTTTTTCATTAGTTGCCTTGTATGACTTTATATCTTGTGTTCAAACAATTTGTCTTGAAGAAAGTTGAGTGCACCTAATCTTGCATGTAAGTTGATCATTGAATTTCCAAGTTGGTGCAGGGATGCTTGCTGGAAAATATTGTGATGATATGTGGATTTGATGCAATTGGTTGGAATTATGGCTGAAGAATATTCAGAAACGTCAAGTGCAGGTGCGTCCACTTCATGGTCGATTTTGTCTTGGATTGAGCCGATATATCTCAAAATATAAAACACAAAAGTTATAGATCTTTCTCCCGGAGTTCTCTATCATCTTGAATCAGCTCAATCAGAGATTGAATGAGAGAGTTATGCCCATATTATGAAGAGACGTCAAAACTGTCTAAAATTTCGCAATTATCTTCATTTGCTCATAATGCCTCTATTTGTGTCCTAAATCAAAATATAAGAATAATGAGTATGTTTAGACATTAAATAAGAATAAAATATTAAACATTAAGAGAGAAAAATATGGCATTTTATAATCTCATCACCTACCACCTCATCAACAGACTACCCGCAGCTGCCAATGACGGGAAGACACCCATTGAAATGTGAAAAGGTATACAAGCTAATGATTACGACTCTTTACATGTTTTTGGATGTTCTGCTTACTATCATGTTAAAGAAAGTAAGCTTGATCCTAGAGCCAAGAAAGCAAAATTCTTAGGCTTTAGTACTGGTGTAAAAGGGTATCGACTCTGGTGCATAGAGTCAAAGAAGGTAATCATTAGTAGAGATATTACATTCAACGAATCTGAGATGCTTAAGTCACATAAGCATAAAGATTTCAATGAAGGAAGCTATGATGGCGAAACATCCAGTGATTCACAGAAGGTGGATTTTACTACTCCAAATGATTCAAGAGAAGACAGATAAGAGGAGGTTGATAGTCCAATCACAGTACCTCAAAATCAAACTGAATCAATAGAAACCAATAGGCTGAGACGAGAGAAACGTGCACCGACACGTTATGCAGACTACGTGACATATGCACTACCAGTTGAAAATGGTGAGATCCCAACTATTTACAGAAAAGCTATACAATCTAGTGAAAATGATGAATGGATAAAGGCGATGAAGAAGGAGATGCAGTCTCTTCATAAGAACCAGACTTGGGAACTTGTGCCACTTCCACAAGGAAAGAAGTCAATTGGCTGTAAGTGGATATTTAATTAGAAAGATGATCAAGTTACTATAAATAGAATACGATACAAATCTAGATTGGTAGCTAAGGGCTACACTCAGACAGAGGGAATTGACTACAATGAAGTATTATCTCCTATTGTGAAGCATTCATCCATTCGAATATTGCTAGTTTTGGTTGCAAAAATTGATCTTGAGTTAGCACAACTTGACGTGAAGACAACTTTCTTACATGGTGATTTGGAAGAGGAGATCTATCTGTCTCAACCAGAAGGTTTTAAAGAAATTGGTAAAGAAAAATGGGTCTGCAGCCTGAAAAATTCTATCTATGGATTGAAGCAGTCACCTCGGCAATGGTACAAGTGGTTTGACCACTTTATGATGGACCTAAAATACACTCGTTGCCAATATGATCATTGTGTGTATTTCAGAAAACTTGCAAATGGATATTTCATTTATTTACTTTTATATGTAGATGATATGTTGATTGCATGTAAAAGCAAGGTGGAGATTGTTGATGTACAATGTGTGGTTGGCATTATCTTGTGAAAAACCTGTGTAATAAAGTTGTAATCAATGGTGGAAGTGGCCAACATGAAGAGGATAAAAAAGGATCGAGCAAAGACTCACAAGGTGATCTCGCTCGACCCTCACTCAACCTAGCGCTCGAGCGAAGTTTAGGCAGAGATTTTGGTCGACCCTCGCTCGATATGTCGCTCGAGCGAAGTTTGTGCAGAGACTTCGCTCGATCCTTGCTCGACATGTCGCTCAAGCGAAGTTCAGGCAGAGATTTTGTTCGACCCTCGCTTGACATCTTGCTCAAGCGAGTATCGTGACAGATCAAATTTTCTAGGGTTTGAGCGCCGTTTTAGCTGGAGGCCTGTAAAAGCATCATTAAGTTCTCTGCTAAGTGTGAAGAAAATTAAAGCAAAAACAAAAGATCCTCCCTCAAGAACCCTTGAGAGAAACTCATCCCCATTGGAGTGGATGTGTTCATCAAGTTGGAAGAGTTCTTTAAGTTGTTTTTGATGAAGAAATCAAGATGTTCTTGTGAGAAGCTATAGAAAGGTCGGAGTTTTGGCACTACATGCGTGTAGTGATTGAGTGAGTCACTCGTGGTGTTGCAAGCCAAGTTTAGCTGCTACAATGGGTTTGTGAGTGTTTCTAAAGTGGTTGTAACAAACTAAAGTTTCTATAGTAGATTTGAGGTGGTGTCTTACACTCGGAGTGGTTTCAGATTTTGAAAAGGTTCTTCAAATGAGTTTCCACTTCATAACCAACCAGTGTGTTGATTTATGTTGTTATGTTTCATTGATTGGTTGCTTGGATTGAATCATTTTTAAATTGTCATAGTTTTTGAACTACACCTATTCACCCCCTTCTAGGTTTTGTACAGTGTTTGACCACTGCTTTCTCAGAGATAAATCGTTTGAAAACTTAGTTGAGTCATGAGTTTGAAATGAAATATCTAGGAGAGGCACGGAAAATATTGGGGATGGAGATTAACAGAGATAGGGTGAAATGTACACTTCACCTTACTTAGAAGCAGTATCTGAAAAGAGTATTGCAACGCTTCAACATGGACTCAAAGACGAATTCAGTGAGTACTCCAATGGCCCCATATTTTAAGTTCAGTGCATTATAGTCTCCTAAAGATGATGAAGAGCAGGACTACATGAAGAGTGTCCTGTATGCAAGTGTTGTTGGAGCCTAATGTATGTCATGGTGTGTACATGACCTGATATCTTCTAGGCCGTCAGCGTAGTCAGTCGTTATATGCATAATCTTGGAAAGAAACATTGGCATGTGGCTAAATGAATTCTACAGTATATTCTAGGGACCGTAGATATTGGTTTGAGATTCGAGAAGTGTGAAGATAGTCTAGTAACTGGATATGTTGACTCAGACTATGCAAGTGATCTTGACAAACGCCAATCGACAACTGGAAATGTGTTTACTATGTCTAAAGCACTAGTTAGTTGGCGATCAAATTTGTAGTCTATGATTACACTGTCATCCATGGAGGTTGAATATATGGCTGTAATAGAAGTTGTAAAAGAAGCCATTTGGTTACAGGGACTGGTAACAGATTTAGGCTTTAAGCAATAAGAAGTTACCGTTTACTGTGACAGTCAATGTGCAATTCATTTGGCCAAGAATCAAGTGTATCACTCTCGAACAAAACATATAGATGTCTGATTTCACTTTGTACGTGAAATATTAGAAGAAGGGGATATCATACTTCAGAAGATTGGCACTGAAGATAATCCTATAGACATGTTGACGAAAGTCGTCACAGGGATCAAGTTCCAACATTGCGACTTGATCAATATTGCACACTGCTGAGCACCTTCGGGTGCATTGGAGCCTTATGGTGCATTTGATAGCGAAAATCTCTTATGTCAAAGAAGGAGGTGCATTCATTTGAAGAATGAATAAGTTTGATAGCAGCCTGGTATGGCACACTTCGGTGGTGGGGTTGATTGTTGAAAATGGACACCTAAGTGTGAATGCCTAAGTGTGAATGCATAAGATCAACGTTGGCTGCTCTGCACTGTCCACTTGCACATAGTCCTATATAGCTGCTGCACTCTAATCAATGCTTGTAGAAATTTTGTAAAGCTTCTCCTATAAAAGGAGAGCTCTGATATGTGAAGGAAGTGAAGTGCAAAACGTGGGTGAAAAACTAAGAGAGTTAACGTGAGATATTTGAAGTGTTTGTAATCTCATACAAACATATTGAATATTGGCTCCAGTGGATATAGGCAAATTGCTGAACCACTTAAATATCGTCTTGTGTGATTTTGGACAGTATTGTTTTGTGCACAACAGGCTGCAACAATGGTGAACTCTTGGATGGTGGTATGGGGCCTCTCGTGGCTGGGCAGTTGCTCTGTTTTGGGTGTTCTACAATGGGGGAGTAAAAAGTAGTGGCGCCAAGAAGGTTTTCTGGTACATAACGACGACGGGAAGGGGCTGCAAGTCTAGGAGAGGAAAAACTTGAGTGGGCAAAGCGTGCGTGGCAGCAGAAAAAAATGCTTTGGTTGGTTCTAAGTATTGTGGTGAGGAGAGGGAGCGTTTGATTGATTGCATTTATTGAGAAAGATTTTTAGGTGAGAAATCGAAAGGGAAACCGCAAAAATCATGGCGAGATTTAAAATCAGAAGAGAGAAAAACCCAAAGGTAGTTGTCGAGGGATCGACATCAAGATGGGAGACGTATAAGATGGAGATCAGTTTGTAACTATAAAAGGAAAAGAAGCCTAAATATAAGGGCTAAGATGTGCTTGGTGCAAATAAACAAGACAATAAGTGGAATAATGAATTTTAAGAAAACAGTCGGGAGAAAGGACTAGAAGAAAAAAAAAATGAAACATGAGTTGTAGAAATAATATAAAAGGGAGCAATAGAGTACGATTGAAAAAAGTTAACAACCATAATCTGTTTTAAAATAATTAATCCTTTAGAGAAAACAAGTAATGAGGTGAAATCTCAAAAATAAAAAATAAAAAATAAAAAATAAAAATATATTTTCATTAACAAAATATCAAACTCAAAAAAATTTATTGTCAAACAAAATAGAGAATTTAGGCTTGTAAGTCTATTTTTAAATAAATAAAAAAATCGTAAACTTAAATGGCCTTCTCGCATAAATAAATCCAAAAATTTTGAATGTGAGTAGCGTCGAACCGGGTGTTACAGATTGAACTTTGAGGAAGTAGTTCTTGGTCTTTGTTATTAAATATGTAAATGTGAAGTAGCGTAGTAGTACACCTTGTTGTAGGGCTGTTCACCCGAACCGAACCGACCCGCTAAGACAGATTCCGATTCGACCCGTTATCATGTTGTTTCGTTTGGCCAATACCGATAGCTCGATAACCCACCCGATAACATTTTCATAGGAATTCCAATACCGTTTTGGCCATTCTGTCTTGGCCGATACCATTTTGTTCGTGAAGATTCGAACATACGAGTCAATTGATTTAGGCGAAAAGATCCGTCTAGGGCGCAGATCCTTGATCAAGACATAGAGATTTGAGTTTTTGAGCGAATCGTGGTTGTGCAATGTGCGTTGGAGTTGGATCTGATATTTCCTATGGGTCGACATGCCTATCAAGGGATGGGATGGGGTAGACGGAAGCTTTCACTTCTTGGAGCTCTGATTTGCGTCCATCTTAATAGTTGTGTTGCGGAAGTAGAACCAGAGAGAAAGAGGGAGATCCAACCGACCTCAGAAACCAATCAAAACCCAAATCTTTTCCCAAAACATCAAATATTAATTAACTTCTCTCACCTTTGTAAGAAAATATCTTAAGCAACTTTTCGATGACCATCCGATCCATGATGCTGCCATCCACCACGAGAACATGCAGCTCTAGCAAACCCAAAGGTGAAAAATTGAAAATCTTAACATTCTGTGGCAAGTTTTGCTGCAAAACCTGGCTAACAATCGCTAATTGCCGAAAAATCCTCTAAAAATGTCAAAAAGAGTTGTTTAGCCTCATTGAAATGGGTCTGAATAAAAAGGTGGAAATAAATGAAGAAAAAACGCAGAGGCGAATCGATGGAGGAGATAACGGGTAATTGAGTAATCGGGTAATACGTGTTACCGAAAGCGGGTCAGAATAACGGTTCGGTATGTAACAGAATAGCGGGTCGGGTCGGGTCTCGGGTTATTTGTACAGCCCTACCTTGGTGTATCCATATGCTTCTTATTTCCAGAACTCAATAAATACGAAGTAGCATAGCTGTAAAAGTCGGTGGCTACTGTTAATATCTATATGTATATATTTTCCTAATTTTATAAATAATTTATGATTGCTATCTCCGACAAGAACCATTTCGAAATCTTTAATCAAGATTCAAGTTTTTTAAGATCCCGCTTGAGTGTTAGACTACATTGAGATTAATTTAGTTCATTTTAATTTTAAGTAGAGTTTAACATCTAAACACCTAAATTTTAAACTATCATACTCATCTCAACTCAAAATATCTTTAAATATGGAGTACACATCTTTTTTCAATTTAACAACTATTTACACGCTGAATCCGCTATCTTTTTCAAATTTTCATAAATATATTTAAATTTATTTTAATATTTAAACATATCTAAACTAATTTTAGTAGACCTCATAAAGTTTATTCTACCATCTCAACTTATAATTTATAATTATTTATGAAAAAAGCTCAACTCAATTAAGCTCAACATTCAAATGCAGCCTAAACTTCAAAAGTCTATAGTTCGGGCGTTAAGCATATATATGGTATAATAGCTAAGAAGCCTATACATTCTTAAGAGTGGTCCAATCAGTCACACGTCTTGGCTCTGAAAGATCATCAATCTCTCAAATAGAAATGAGGTTGGATATGCAGGAATGGTGTAAAAGAAGAAGCTGGCAACTAATTAAACAAAAAAAAAAAAAAAAAAATCCCTTTTTACCAGTTGCAAAGTAAAATATATAATTAAAGGATGAAAAGAGAGCAGGCTGCTGAGTTGGAACTGAGGTTATGATCTGATAGTGAAGGTTTCCTAATAGCCACGATACTCTCTACTCTTATTGCAACAAAAGAACCATCTCCAATTTTTGCTTATTCTATTTTGATTCAAACAATAGAACAAGGTTAGCTGTAAAATATATTTTGTACTCCTTAATTTTCTATAGTTTGTTATTTGTAATCTGCGATAAATACAACGGAATGAAATACAAATGGCAAGCAATCTAATCAGTTCAAACTCTCTCGTCTCTGTTTTACTTCATCTGTTTATAACTCTTACATGGTATCAACTAGTACAAAGGCACACGCCTGATCTTGATATAGCTTTTGCAATCAACACAATGGCTTCCAACTCAAATGACAATACCCCACTTCCTCAACCCAACATCCAAGCCAATGCTCACCTATGTCCCAAAAATTGGTTAGTCCCAACTATTTGCCATGGAGTCTCCAATTTATGGTCTTTCTAGAAAGTCATGATCTTGCTGATCTTGTGGATGGAGATGTTCCTCCTCCATCCAAAACTCTCTTAGATGGAACCACTAACACAACTTATAGTGTGGTTAAAGAAAGACATTTGTGTTCTAAGTTGGCTATTAGCTTCTATTACTAAGAAGCTAGTCTCTACTGTTTATGGAATGAAGACTTCCAAACAAGTGTGGAATGCACTTCACACTTAGTTTTCATCTACTTCTCAATTGAGGATTGCTCTTTTAAAAAGACAACTTCAGACCATTACTCAAGGCAATCAGCCTTGTAGTGAATTTGTGGAGGAAGCCAAGAATCTCGTTGGTCAACTTGCAGCTGCGGAGAAGGCTACAAATGATCAAGATCTGATTAGCTTTCTCTTGGGAGGACTTCGGCCAGCATTTACTCCCTTCATCACTACGTTCAACTTTGCATGCCGAGACAAAGATATTTCCTTCGATGACTTCCAAGCTGAACTCCTTAGCTTTGAAACTCTCATTTGAAGCACGACACAACTCGACACTTGATTAACACTATGCATTTGCAGCAAACCAAAAAGGAAAAGCACCCTTCTTCCCAAGGAAGTCGAAACAGCAAAATACAACTCCAAAGCCACAACTGCTGAACAAAGGCAATCAAATTCCTCCTATAACTCGAACCAATCAGCAAGCAAATGAGAGGCCAACTTGTCAAATTTGTGGTTAGAGAGGACATGTTACCCTTATTATGTAAGGCCCGCAGCCCAGGCCCTTTCCGGAGTAGCAAAACCCGGCCCAGCACACCTAAACGACGCCGTTTTCACCCCGGTATTTGATTTCCGCCCTTCTTCTTTCTTTTCTTTCCTTTCTTCTCTTCTGCACCCGACGGTTCTAACCTCCCCTGTTTTCCGCGTTGCTCCCGATTTTCGTTCGCCAGTTGCCACACCCAGCGGTTTACATCAAATGGGTTTCACTTCCTCGCAATTTAGTTTTCACATTCACCGGTCTTTCTTTCTCTCTCTCTCTCTCTACGGCAGTTACCCCTGTTTTTGGGTCTTCTCTCTTCTACCGATCTCCTCTGTTGCGGCCATCCACTCATCTCCCCAGTAAGTTGATCTAAACCTCTCAACTTTTCATGAATTTCATCTATATTAAAGGGTTCGGTTTGGGGCTTTAGTCACTGATAATCTAGCTAATTCCTGTTGGTGGCAGCCGAGCATTTGGGGAAGCGAGAATCTCATCTTCTAAGCTTCGGTTTCTTGCGGTTTGTTCTTCATATTTAGGTAAGGTTTAAGACTCTTTGGATAGATGTTCTGTTAAGGGAATTATCTAGTATAAACCGTTAATTACCGAACCTATTTTCATAGTGAATACTGAGGGATGTTTTTAAGTTTTCAGTGACACATTGGTTGTTGTTTTCCTTTGTACTACTCCAGTTATTGATTGAGAATGTTTTAAGTTAATACATGATAGTTGGGGTTGATGAATAATGGCTGATTATTGTTGGGAAATTCTTGATCCTTGTGGCTGTGTTGTTTGGCTGGTTGGTTTTAATCAAGTAAAATGTTGTTTGGCTGGTTGGTTTTAATCGAGTAAAATGTTGTTTGGCTGGTTGGTCTTAATGCTTTGTAGTGGGCTGGTATAAAAGTTTTATTAGACGCAAATGGTCGTTCGGTCGTGTTCTTGTTAGGAGACTTATGCCGGCAGTTAAATAGATATTGGTGGCAGTTAGAATTGAGATTTTTTTAGTTCCAAAATTTTATCGTATGTTTTTATATCAGGTTGTGGTTATCTGAAGAGGCTTGGGTCCTTTGTTGAGAAAATTCTTACAAGTCCTTGGTGGTGTTATTTAAATTTTATCACTAGGATGTTGCAAGTTTATAAGTGGTGGAATAGAGAAAATTTTTTATGGCTGGAGGTGTAATAAGGGGTTGATTACGTTGAAAGAATGAAACATGCTAAAACTTATTTTTGGAACATTAATTTTTAATAATATTCTTGGAGTGTTGTATAGCTGGTCATTGATATTTAGTGAAAATGTTATGTGTAGGTGACGAGAATCTTAGAGATTGGACTCAAAACTTTGAATTTACACCTCAGGAGTCAGGTAAGCGGGGCTTCTATCCTAGATTTACAGAAAAAGAAAATTTGCTTTAGGTTGGTTTTATAAAATGTGCATGTTCTTTTTTCTTAAGAAAAATGTGAAAAACAACCTCAGTATATGTTTTATGCATTCGCTCATGAAAATTTATACGATAGAGAAAATTTTCTTTTGACATGAAATGTGTAGACATGAGCAATATTTGACATGTTTTTGAGCTATGCATAAGAGCGAACATTAATTTTGATGCTATCTTATGTTTTTGGCTTATATGGATATGCATGTTTCTGAGCTATGCATATGTTTTGTTGTGTTTTTGGCTTATATGGAAATGGATAAGAAAGTGAAAAACAAGTGGCTTAATATGATATGTTTACGGAAAAATCTTTGGCATATTTATCTGTTTGCCTTTATTTCTGAATATGGTTCTGATATGATTATATGGATTCACGTGATATGGTTGGTACCACCATGATATGATATGATAGGAGTGCAATCACTTTGGAAACAAAGTGATCCTTTTTCGTGTTTCTTTCCTATGTGCACACTCGGGGCTCCGAGAACGAATGAGGGAAAGTCTCACAATATGATACCGCCTGGTTTGGCCACCGGGGATAGCACAACCCTACCACGGGGGTTAAACATGGTATATGTTTTGGAAACGTTGATGAGATGTTACAGTTATTTTTGCCAAAGTATTTTAGGTATAAAAAGTTGGTTTTATGTATACTTTATAAAAAAAAAAAAAAAAAAAAAGTTCGCTCAGCTTTTGGTTGGTTTATAAGTTTTGGAGTTGTTTCCTTTGAATAAAAGTTTTTCCGTTACATGCTTAAGAGTTTCATTAAAAATGCTCATGATTTACATACTAGTATCGGTGTTTTGCTTACTGAGTTGTAGATGAATTCACCCCCTTATCTATATACATTTCAGATGAAGTGGAGGTCTCGACTGAGGACCAAGGTTAATATGTTGGGACTAGGATAAGCGGTTACCTTTTGGGTTGAAGTGAAGACGACACTTATTATTTTGCTGTTACGTTTTTTTTTAGCATGAATAGATCAAAGTGTTAGTAGGATATTTTTATGGGGAGTTTGTGGACCCTGTGTGATGGCATTATTTTGTTTAATGTATGAACTTTGTGGATATTTAGGATTTAATTGTTTTAAGATTTGGAGATGAGGAATTATTTGTGGATTATTGGTTAAATATTTTAGATAGTATTTGTAGATGAAAACAGGTCAAAGTCAAACAGGTTGATTTTCAGGACTCCCTACGAGTACGGGGTGTCACATATTGCTATCATCGCTTTGACTTCTCTTTTCAAGGACACTTGCCATCTGCTGATCTTGCTGTAATGGCTGCTGAAGCCAATAATTCCTATGACCAGAATGTCTCGTATGTGAATAGTGGCACCAATGTCATATCACCATCAATGCAGCAAATTTAACGAACTAAGCTTCCTACGAGGGTGATGATGCTGTCCAAGTTGGCAATGGCTCAGGTTTGGTTATTAAAATACTGAAAATACAACTCTAAAATTTGATCATAGTTCTTTCAAACTTAACAATATTCTTTATTGCCCCAACGCCTCAGCCAATCTTTTATCCATCAATTAGCTATGCTTAGACAATGATTGTTATTTTGTACTAATTGGAACTGATTTTTGTGTGAAGGACAACAAGACGGATCGCATCCTGCTTTAAGGACTAGTTGAAAACGGACTTTATCCTTTTGCTCGCCATAAGCTCCCCAAATAAAATGCATTGTTTCATTGCAAATATAGGAATAAAAACATCCTTGGAACATTGGCATAATCGCCTAGGGCACCCTGCCAAGTCCACCTTAGATTGTTTGCGCAATTATTTGCCTCTCTTTGAGTCCTTAAATAAGTTAGATTTTTGCAATTCTTGTCAATTATGAAAAGCCACCAAATTGCCTTTTGTTGATTCTACCCAAGTTTCTACCAAGCCTTTACAACTCGTTCATACCGATGTATGGGTATCTCCAATAACTTCAATTGGTGGTTGTTGCTATTATGTTTTTTTTTCTTGTCGATGATTTTAGTAGGTTTGCATGGATGTATCTCATGCATTTTAAGCCTGTTGTACTTATTATTTTTCATCAATATAAAGCTCTTGTGAAAATTTTATTCTCTTCAAAAATTCAACAACTACAATTCGATAATGGAGGAGAATATATTTCCAATGATTTCAATTTCTTTTAACAAAATATGGGATATACCATAGATTAACCTGCCCTTACACTTCACAGCAAAATGGAATTGTCGAAAGAAAACATCGACGCATTCAAGAAACTGGTTTAACATTATTAGCGAAAGCACGACTACCAAATAAATATTGGACTAATGCCTTTCTTACAATGGTTTTTCTTATAAACCGGCTTCCCACAAAAGTCCTCAAAAATCTATCCCCTTACTTCATGCTCCATAAAAAAATGCCCTCCTATACTTCACTAAGAATATTCGGATGTGCATGCTGCCCATATCTAAGACCATATGAGAACAACAAGCTTTCCTTTAGAATCAAAAAATGTCTCTTTCTCGGATATGCAGCTTAACACAAGGGATATAGATGCTTAGATTTGGACTCAAGAAAAATATATATTTCTAGGCATGTAGTATTTGATGAGAACTCATTTCCAGCAAGGGATAAAAGCTGCATTTCACTAGACTACGAAAGCATGATGTCGACAGGTTTGTTTCCTATCTCACATTCAATTCCACTCACTGAAATCCCAAGATCAAACACCTCCAACACTGCTTGTGAAAACAATGCAGTACCCGAAACTCAAAATGAGACCATCTTGCTAAATAATGAGTCCTCAGCATTACTCATGTCTGAGAACCCAGCTGACTTATGTATATAACCACTCTCTTCGCATGAGCAGACCAATCTTGAACCTCAACCGGCACAAACAACTCCTCAAGACCCACCATAAAATATTATCATCACTTGGTCCAAAACAATAAATTCGAAACCAAAAGAATTTCCTTGCTTCAAAATGTTTTATTCCACTCGTCATCCTTTCCGTTATTTATCTAGTATTTTAATTGAATCTGAGCCAACTTGTTAAACACAAGCAGTAACAAAACCCGAGTAGAGACAAGCTAGGGGACGTGAATTTGATGCTTTCATGGAAAATGGGACATGATCTCTCTGGCCAAGGCCACACGGCAAACATATAGTGAGAAATAAATGGGTATTAAAAATTAAAAGAAGCTCGGATGGTAGAATCAAAGGCTACAAAGCAAGGCTTGTGGCAAAGAGTTTAAATTAAAAATCTGGAATTGATTACTTTGATACCTTCTCTTCAGTAGTTAAACCGGCTATGGTTAGAATTGTTTTATCTATTGCCATTCAATTTAATTGCCCGATAAAACAATTGGATGTGTCCAATGCATTCTTACATGGAATTCTTGATGAATAGGTGTATATGGAACAACCTCAAGACTTCATTGATGAGAGCCAACCAGATTTCGTGTGTCAACTACATAAATCTCTCTATGGACTTAAACAAACTCCAAGATCTTGGTTTCAAAGGCTATCTCAACAATTGCTAGAACTTGGATTTGAGGAATCAAAAGTTGATTATTCATTGTTCACTCCTTGTACGAACACATTAAAATTTGTTTTGTTGGTCTATGTAGATGAAATTATCATAACTGGATCAAGCAATTCGGCTATTACATCTTTCATTGACAGCTTGAAAGAAAATTTCCATATTAGAGATCTTGGACGGCTAAGTTATTTCCTTGGGATTGAACCAAATTTACAATGAAGGTCTTCATCTTCGGCAAGCAAACTATTTATCTAACCTTCTTGAAAGCACCAAAACACAAGGAGCAAAGCCACTAGCCTGTCCAACCACTTTAGGTATGAAACTGTCTTCTAACACTGACACCCTACTATCAGACCCGACGAAATGCAGGCACATAGTGGGAGCTCTACAATATTGCACCATTACACGTCCTGATATTTCATATGCAATAAATCAGTTATGCCAATTTATGCATAACCTAAGAGACTCATATTGGAGAGCGGCGAAAAGGGTGCTTTGATATTTAAAAGGATGGACTATGGACTTTTTTATTTACCTTCAACAATTAAAATTCATGTTTACTGTGACTCGGATTGGGCTGGTAACCAGGGGCGGAACCATTTATGCCTTTGGGGGGGCTACTGCCCCCCCCCCCCCCAAACTTTAAAAAAAAAATAATTTAATAAGTAAAAAAATAATTTTTTTAAATATATTTAAAGTTGTCCCCCCCAATACTCAAATTTTGAAAATTTTTATTAAAATTATTCTGTCAATATATTTTTTCCTTTACTTGTTTTTAATTTTCTCATACCCCATCGAAAACAAGAACAATAATTTCATTTTTTTTTATTTGTAATGGTCTATAGTTAGCAGACAACAAAAATCTTAAGAAAAATTATCTTATATGATGATTTATAAACATATACTTTATTTATATAATTTTACGCTCACACATCGCCCCCTCAAACACTAAATTCTAATTCCGCCCCTGCTAGTAACCTAGATGACAGAAGAAACACAGGTGGATTTAGTATATTTCTTGGGAAAAATTTAATATCATGTGTGCCAAGAAACAAGGAGTTGTCTCACGTTCAAGCACGGAAACGGAACACCGAAGCATGGCTTTGGCTACAGATGAAGCTTATTGGACCCGAATGTTGATAAAGGAATTCCATTTATATCTTTCATTACCTCCAAGTATCTAGTGTGACAACATAGGAGCATTGGCATTAGCTTCAAATCCCGTCTTTCATGCTAGGGCAAAACATGTGGAGATTGACTATCATTTCATTAAAGAAAAAGTGGTTAACAAAGATATCTTGGTGAAACATATATCTACAAAAGATCAAATAGCCGACATGTTTACAAAAGGCCAAACAGCAACTCGATTCCAATTTCTAAGGACCAAACTCATGATTCACCAACTTCCCATGAGTTTGCAGGGGGTGTTAGAACATTCAATGATCAGTTGAGAGAATCAAGGAAATCAGATCAATCAAGCAATTGTGTTGTAGCCAAAGTATAGTTAAGAGAATCAAGGAAGAAGTTGAAGACGTCGGATCAAATCAGAAGTGGTGCAACAAACAAACCATCTCCAGACTTTTCTCATTATGTTTTGATTCAAACAATAGAACAAAGTTAGCTATAAAATATATTTTGTACTCCTTAATTTTCTATAGTTTGTTATTTGTAATTTGCTATAAATACAACGGAATGAAATTCAAACAGCAAGCAAGCCAACCAGTTCAAACTCGTCTCTGTTTTACTTCTTGATCTATTTATAACTCTTACAAATACCACTAACCAGAGTTTTGGCTCTTGTGCTTTATTGTAAAAAGAATTCCATTGATAATGGTGCATATTGCAATGCGCATTTTGGCATATTCACGGGAAACAAAAATATGGAGAATGCTTTATCTGTTTTAGAGTTTAAGAATTGATGAAGATGATGCAGACTTCCACTACATGATGCAAAATGCCCATAAAATTGGAAAATGCAACATCAAAATGAAGTTTTGATGTCTATGAATTAGCTACTACTGTAAATGGCACCACTCCAGTTCGGCTTTAACATAATGAAACATCTAAGTAGATAAGTGACACATGTATACATACCAAAATTAATTAGCACGGCCTTGAGTTGGGCAGGCTCATTGATGGTGCATTGTCGTCCCACTACTCCCTTAGTTCTAAGAAGACTTGCAAAAATTCCTCTTTGTCCTTCTCTCTTCTTTGGTTTTCGCCAAACTCTTGATCTGTTTGTCAATGGCATAATAATGAACTATTCGGTCAATGCTTTGGAAAATCCTCTTTGCTTTCCTTTCGAGCCGTCCTTAATGTAAATCAAAACTTGCTAACGTCGAAAAAAGGTCTAAAACATTTGGTTTTCCGACCAGGAACATTACATCTGCAAACATATGCTTACACTCCACTCCAAACTTAGCCCCTTTCTCTCTAACAAACATCTTTGGCAACATCTTCCAGTCAGGACCATTAGGGGCAAAAGCAATATGTGACAGCAAGTACAACTTTGTTAGGCGCATCATGTTGGAAAAATCAACACCAACCAAACCAACTAAGTTGTGTTGGCTGTGTAGGAAGTCAGCAAAAATTGCTGAACGTGAATGCAGGCACCAACTAAAAAATTTGGAGGCTGCATACTCCTATTTTCAAGAATGAAGGTTGTACGTTCTTCTATAAAAGGAGATAGAGTCTTGAGTAAAAATATATACAAATGGTGCAAAAGCTCTAAACGTAAAGAGCTGTGAAAGAGAAAGAGAGCCTGTGTGAGCTCTGAGAGAAGAGAGAGTTGAGTTGAGTAGAGTGTTATCCTCTTCTGTAATATTCTCTGTGTTCTACTATTTAGTAGTAAAGTTCTTTCTTTGTGGACGTAGGCATTTGCTGAACTACGTTAAACCCTTGTTTTCATTTTGCGTACGTGTGTCGATTGTTACTTAATCCCAACAAGGGGTATTAGAGCCGGCAGGAGGCTGAGATTATGAATTTTCGAGAGAGACCCATTTTTCAACTTGTTCGAAATCAAGTTTGGAGGATACCATTGGATTCCTCACATCGAGATGAAAATTTGGGTGAAAATTTCGTCTTAAACAGACCCTAAAATATACCTGACGCGCCCCACGCGCTGTTGAGACTGCGGCTGCTTTTCCACACACGACGGCCACTCTCGACCCGTGCTCCACGTGCGTTATAGAGGAAGAAGAAGACTCCGACCCGTTAAAGCCGGGTAACCCAACCCACAACCACAACCGACCCAGCACGTGACCTGCCCACCAGCACACTGGACATGAATATTTCGGCAGGCATATTCCAACGACGACGAAGAATATTCCGGTGATTGTAGAAATATTCTGGAGACAGTAAGGAATATTCTGGTGGAATATTTCAGCGACGATGAGGAATATTCCGGTAGCATATTCTAGCATGGCAAGGAATATTTCGTTTTTGACAAGGAATATTCTGATTTGGTTTTTGTGCATATTTGATGCAATTTTGATCATTTTGGAACGAGACCAAAGTCGTTTCTAAGGTTTTCCACCATTCCGGACTCAACGGTGAGCTCCGTTTGTTGAGATTCAACTCCAAACATTGAGAAAAAGCCATTCAAGGCAAAAGTCAAGGTTGAATCAATGGAGGATTCTGGAACAGGTGCAATGATCAAGCTAATAGCTACAAACTATGCACTATGGAGACCTCAGATGGAAGATCTCTTGAATTGTAAAAATCTGTTGGATCCAATTGAAGAAAAATGCATAAAACCAGTCGATGTGATAGAAAAAGACTAGCAGAAGATGAACAAGAAAACTATTGGTCAAATCCGACAGTGGATTGACCATAGTGTTTTTCATCATGTTACATAGGAAACAGATGGTTACCAACTGTGGAAAAAGTTGGAAAACATGTACCAAGCAAAAACCACTTAGAACAAGGCACTGTTGATGAGATGTCTTGTCAACCTAAAGCTTAAAAACGGCATCTTAATGGCCGAACACACAAATGAGTTCCAGAATCTCGTAAATCAGCTTACGACTGTTGATCTCAGGATTGGAGACGAAGAACGGGCTTTACTACTTCTCAATTCCTTGCCAGATAGTTGGAAAATGCAAGTGGTCACACTCAGCAATTCAGCTCTAGATGGAAAACTCACCACATAAATGGTGATAGATGCCTTGTTTAATGAAGAGAACAGAAGAAAAGAGGCAGGGGGAGATCAGTCAAATGCCTTGGTAACTGAAGGAAGGCAACAAAGACATAATAGAGGAAAAAATCGAGAAAGGAACCGGAGTAAAAGCAGAGGTAGATCCCGGAGTCGTGGTGATCAGTGAAAGAAGATGGGAAAGTGCTTTCATTGTGGTATAGAGGGCCACTTTAGAAAAGAATGCCGAAAGCTGCAACGGGAGTAGAACCAATCCAGCGGTCAGGCAAAGCAAGAAGTACGTGAAATCTCAGTGACACTTTCTGGAGATTGTGCATTTTTTTCCTCCAATAAAGAATCTTGCTTGCATGTTGCAAGTCAAAAGACAAAGTGGGTACTAGATACTGCAGCTTCTTACCACGTCACTTCTTGTAAAGATTTCTTTATCACTTACAAAGTAGGAGACTTCGGTACAGTCATGATGGGAAATTCAAGTTTCTCAATGATTATGGGTATAGGAGATGTCAAAATAAAGACTGACGTTGGTTGTACCTTGGTGTTAAAGGACGTCGGACACGTATATGATATCCGAGAGAGTCCTTGATCAACAGGTTTATGAAAGTATCTTCAGCAACAGTTCTTGGAAACTGAAGAAGGGAGTAATGGTTTTTGCTCACGGACATATTTATGGCACTTTGTACAAAACTAGTGCTAGGATATGTGCTAATAGTCTCAATATTGTTGAAGATGAGTATCACCAAATTTGTGGTACCAAAGACTTGGCCACATGGGGGAGAAAGGGTTGCTCACGCTGGCTAAGAAAACGTTTATTGCAATAAACAAAGATATTGCACTCAACCCTTCTGAATTCTATTTATTTGGTAAACAACACAGAGTTTCGTTCCAGACATCTGCTGGAAAAAGATCAGAGCTGTTGAGGTTAGTACACTCTGATGTTTGCGGTCCTTTTGAAGTCGAATCGCTAGGAGGTAACAAATATTTTGTTACTTTTATTGATAATGCTTCACGGAAGGTGTGGGTATTTCTCTTGAAGATGAAGGATCAAATTTTTGATCAGTTCAAAAACTTCCATGCCATGGTAGAAAGAGAAACAGGTAAGAAGCTAAAATGCCTGAGGACAGATAATGGATGAGAATATACTTCTCGAGAGTTCAGAGAATATTGCTCCAGTCATGGCATCAGACATGAGAAAACTATCCCATATACCCCACAACACAATGGTGTAGCTGAACAAATGAACCGGAACATTGTGGAAAGAACCAGATGCATGATGAGTATGGCTAAGTTGTCTAAGCCTTTCTGGGGTGAAGCAGTTAAAGCAGCCTGTTACCTGATTAACTAAACACCATCAGTTCCGCTGCAATTTGAAGTTCCAGAGATCGTGTGGTCAGGCCTCAAGATTTCATACTCTCATCTAAGAGTATTTGGGTGCAAAGCTTTTGCACATGTATCCAAGGGGGAAAGACAGAAGCTTGATGAAAAGTCTACTCCGTATATCTTCATAGGCTATGAAGATAAGGAATTTGGATACAGATTGTGGGATCCTAAAACAAAGAAGGTTATCAGAAGCAGGGACGTTGTATTTCATGAAAATCAGTTGCATGACAACGTTACAGGATCAGAAGAAACAACAACAAGTGCTCGAGAACCAGTCTCTAGTTCACCACTACTTCAGTCTGCCTCAAATATTGAAGACAGGAAGGAAGGTTCCCCAGAAGAAGAAGAGGAAGCTGACCATGAAGGAACAAGCATTGAGCATGGGGAGCAGTTACCTCCTTCATCAGAACCTGCACAGTTAGGAAGTGATTTTTCAGTAAATGAGCTTCAACCGGATAGATCATCTAGAGGACGGTTGTTGATTCCGTCTCGAAGATAATCCAGAATCAGATTATATTCTTCTTACTGATGAGGGGGAGCCAAAGAACTTCCAAAAGGAAATTTCTCATCCAGATAGCGACAGATGGATGTAGGCTATACAGGATGAGATGAATTCATTACAAAAGAATCAAACTTATGAGCTGGTGAAACTTCCAAAGGATAAAAGAGCACTGAAAAATAAATGGTTGTTCAAGCTGAAGAATGATGGCAAGCAGGTGAAGTACCAAGCTCGCCTAGTCGTCAAAGGATTCCAACAGAAGAAAGAGATTAACTTTGATGAGGTATTCTTACCTGTTGTAAAGATGACTTCAATTCGAGTGGTACTCGGATTGCTTGCAAGTCTTGATTTAAAGCTTGAACATATGGATGTGAACACAGCATTTCTTCACGGAAACCTTGATGAGGAGATTTACATAGAGCAGCCAGAAGGCTTCTGAGTTCCTGAAAAAGAATATTTGGTCTACAAGTTGGAAAAGAGCCTTTACGGTTTGAAGCAGGCTCCCAGACAAGAAGTTTGACTCATTCATGGTGAGTCATGGCTACAAGAGAACTGATGCAGATCAATGTGTTTACATCCGAAAACTTTCAGAAGGTGACTTCGTGATGTTACTGCTCTATGTTGATGACATGTTGATTATTGAAAAAGATCCGTCCATCATCAGCAAGTTAAAAGTGGATCTCTTCAAAGTCTTTGATATAAAAGACTTAGGAGCTGCCCAGCAGATTTTGGGCATGAGGATCACTCATGACAGAAAAAAGAAGAAGCTATGGCTGTCACAGGAAAAGTATGTTGAACAGATACTGAAAATGTTCAACATGGATAAAGCAAGGCCAGTTAGTACTCCACTGGCTAGTCACTTTAAGCTGAGCAAAAGTTCGTGTCCTTCAACAGCAGAAAAGGCTCAAGAAATAGCTGCAGTACCCTACTCTTCAGCAGTAGGAAGTCTAATGTACGCTATGGTGTGTACAAGACCTGACATCGCTCACGCTGTAAGAGTTATGAGCCGTTTTCTTTCCAATCCAGGCAAAGAAAATTGGAAAGCAGTAAAATGGATTCTCAAGTACCTTATGGGTACATCAAAACTATGCTTGTGCTACAGGAGAGTTGACCCAGTCTTGGATGATTATATAGATACTGATATGGCTGGTGATCTTGACGAGAGAAAATCTATATCAAGATTCATTTACACATTTGCAGGAGGAGCTGTATCATGGCAGTCCAAATTGCAGAAATGTGTAGCTTTATCCACAATGAAAGCAGAGTACATTGCTATAGCGAAAGCAGGCAAGGAAATGTTATGGTTAAAATGGTTTCTCCAATAAATGGGAATCAATAAAAAAGAGTACAAAATCTACTGTGATAGTCAGAGTGCTCTTAACTTGAGCAAAAATTCAATGTATCGTTCCCGCATAAAACACATTGATATTCGCTATCACTGGATACGTGAGGTAATGGAGCAGCAACTGTTGAAGCTTGTAAAGATCTATACAAAAGAGAATCTAGCGGACATGCTAACGAAGGTAGTCACACACGAAAAACTTGAGCTATGTAGAGACATAGCTAGGTTATGTACCTTGAACTAAAAGATGTCAGGATATCCTTCGTTTGGTGTTGATGGGGAGATTGTTGGAAAAATCAACACCAACCAAACCAACCAAGATGTGTTGGCTGTGTAGGAAGTCAACAAAAATTGCTGAACGTGAATGCAGGCACCGACGAAAGAATTTGGAGGTTGCATACTCCTATTGTCAAGAATGAAGGCTGTATGTTCTCCTATAAAAGGAGATGGAGTCTTGAGTAAAAATATATGCAAAGGGTGCAAAAGCTCTAAATGTAAAGAGCTGTGAAAGAGAAAGAGAGAGCTTGTGTGAGCTCCGAGAGAAGAGAGAGTTGAGTTGAGTAAAGTGTTATTCTCCTCTGTAACATTCTTTGTGTTCTACTATTTAATAATAAAGTTCTTTCTCTGTGGACGTAGGCATTTGCTGAACCACGTTAAACCCTTGTTTTCATTTTTGCGTACGTGTGTCAATTGTTACTTGATCCCAACACATCATGCTTAGAAAATATTGTGTCTTGAACAACTTCTTTTACTAGTGAGGGTTGAGCTAATTCACAATGCGCAATTTATTTGTGAGCCACAAATTGATTCACGTTATTTTCTTAAAGATCTCCAACATTGATTATTCAGCTAATCAATGTTGGAGATTTTTAAGAAAATATCAACCACATAGAAGAATGTGTGGCATGTGTTACTAATATAGGAACTTTACAGAGTTCTATTAAGATCTGTTACATTAATGGAAGCACTAGTGGAAAACATAAAGTCTAATTGAGCGTATCTTCTAAACTTGGATGACTTATCAGGATCGAATTCTCTATCCTTAACATTGATCCCCTGAAGTAGAAACTACATTGAGCTTTTATGGATTGTTGGCCATGAGGTTCTTGGCAACCATGTCCCGGACTGTAAAACGAATCCCAGGAAAAATACCACATGGCTCTATTACTACTAGTCTTTCGTTGTATCTAATATCTATGGCCACCGAAACCCATTTCACATGCACTAGTGTTTCTTTCTTATAACAAGCTCACAAGATATACCGAAATATACCAACTAGCAGAAAATCTAGTAGCTAGCTATAAGGTTGGCCAGCAATTTTTGACACATTTTGTTAACCGATACGAGAGTAAAGAATTAATAGTACTTATTGTAACAAAATTGGCTTATATAGGCCAACTCTTAATTTATAAATGATTCATAAACATATCAATTTCGTGTCAACTTTCTAACTGTCATAATCTATATAATTATAATTTCTTTTTAATTATAAAATAAAGCTCTAAGACCATGTTAGTTTTATTTTCTTTTTTAATTCTCGGTAATTTAATGTTAATATATAACTAGTCATGTTTGTTCATTTAGATAAAGTGTTGAGAAGTTGAAAATTTGTATTGATTTTGGTTATGGGCATCAATTTTCAATATGATTTGGTTCCTGATCTAGTTTTGAATACATATACGTTTATATATATATATATATATATATACAAGTTATGATTTTAAGATATAAAATTATGTTAATAACGCCAATTCAACCCATTTTAAGTAAATATTCAAAACATGATCTCTACAAAGTCTCCAACATTGATTGGCTAAATATTTGGGATTGATGTCGTAAAAGAAGTTGTTGGCAACTAGCTAATGAAATAATCAAATAAACAAATCCCTTTTTACCAATCGCAAAATAAAATATTATTAATAAATGAAAAGAGAGCGCAGCCTGCTGATTTTGAATTGAGGTTTTGATAGTACATAAGGTTTCTTAGTAGCTATGATACTGATCTCTACTCTTATTGCTCTCTCTTTATACCACTAACCAAAGCTTTGGTTGTTTAGCTTTATGGTAAAAATAATTTCATTGCTATGATACTTATCCTAACACATGATTGGTGGACTGCACTGCACATTTTGGCATACCCACGGAAAAAAAGAACTATGGAGATGCTTTATCTTTGTCAATGTTTCAAAATCGACGGAGATGATCATTACAATACAAAACGCTTAAAAAAAACTTTGTTTACTGTAAAATCACTTCAGAACGGGCAAAAGAAGAAGAAATGAAATGCCAAATTAAAGTAAGATTCTATTGATCATAGGTCAATAATTGTGCAAATCTAGATAAGCCTCTTTGCAAACAAGCAAAATGGCATTATTTGGAAACCATCATTACATTGTCTATATAGTACTATGAGCCTAAGTAGGAAGTGAAAAGCATCAAAACCTCCTAGTTATTGTGCATGTATATGCTTTATACATAAGAGTATATTCATTGCACTGTACTATTATTTTGTGTATAACTCAGACTTGGATAACCTTGGAGTTGGAATTGCAATGGTTGGATTCTTCTTCTTCATAATAGCACCGAAAATGTTAGAAAATTCCATCTCTGAACCTTGTGGCAATTTCCATTCATAGGAATGCAAAAATGAAGCCAGAATGTATTTGAGTGTCCTCTCCCCCAGTGTAAACCCTGCACATGCTCTTCTCCCTGACCCAAATGGAAAAAACTTAAAATTGTTGCCAGAATAATCGCATGTACCAGAAGCATTATTCAAAAACCTCTCAGGTTTGAATTCCAATGGATTGTCCCAATACTTTGGATCCTTTTGTATAACCCAGACATTTAGAAAAATACTAGAACCTTTGGGTACATGGTACCCACCAATGATGCTTGATTCACTTGGAGTACGAGGTAATAGGAAAGCTATAGGTGGGTGGATACGAAACGTCTCTTTAATAACTGCATCTAAATAATGTAATTTGGGCAAATGAGATTCTTCAATTAAGTTGTCCAACCCTACGACTTCTGTTAATTCTTTAGTGACCTTTCTCATTATCTCTGGATGTTTCAACAACCTTGCCATCACATATTCCGACATAGCTGTTGTGGTGTCAGATCCACCCACCACTACGTCCTATTTAAACAAAAACAAGCAAACCAAAATAAAGTTTGGATGTCAATGAATCATGATTTAAAGTTATAAATGACAAATAAAGGTATAATGAAACACAAAAGTAAAAAAGCGGCACACACACATATATATATATATATATATATATATATATTTATACATACAAAAATCACGGCCTTGAGTTGGGTCATGCTCATTGAATGTTCACCGTCGTCCTTCTCCCTTAGTTCTAAGAGAACTTGCAATAAGTCCTTTTGTCCTGTCTTTGTCGTTCCCTCTTCTTTGGCTTTGGCCAAACTCTTGGCCTTTTTGTCAATGGCATAATCAAGTACTCTATCAATGGTTTCAGAAATACTCTTTGCTTTCCTTCCGAGCCCTTGTAAATCAAAACTTGCTAAAGTAGGGAAAAAGTCTGAAACATTTGGTTTTCCGACAAGCATTGCTAATTCTGCAAAGACATCCTTAAACTCTGCTCCAAACTTAGCCCCTTGCTCTCCACATAATATGCCACCCCACAACATGTTCATGAGGGTATTCATCACCGTTACAAATGCCAGTTCCCCTAAATCTACGGGAGTGTCTTTTTTGTCATACACATTTCTGATGGTGTTCCTTACCTCTTCTCTTCTTAAAGCGAATGTCATATCAAGATTTGCTGGACTTAACATCTCCCTCACAAACATCTTCCGCAACATCTTCCAATCAGAACCATACGGGGAAAAAACAATATCGCTTCCTCCATATGTGACAATATGCCCAACTACATTTTCATCACGATTGGAAAATATTACGTCTTGGTCACGAACAACTTCTTTAACTAGAGAGGGTGAGCTAATCACAACGCATAATTTATTTGCAAGCCAAACCTTATAGATGGGGCCATAGATCCCATATAGTTGCTCAAACTTGGTATGAAGTTCTGTTCCTACAAATGGAAGGTAGCCGACTATTGGCAAGCCACGGGGGCCTGGTGGCAATGGAGGTACTATTGCAGCAGCCTTTCTTTGTTTCTTGATGGCCAGCCATAACACCGCAAATAAACCAATCAAAATAGTGAGAGCTAAGCTAGAAAATGATCCCTCGTCGCGAGCAGAGGACCTCCACCAATATCCCATCGCAAAAGCTGTATTCAAGTAAAAAAAAAATGGTCAAAATTAGCTAGGAATATATATATATACATATATATATGTATGTATGTATGTTATGTATATTGGGTTGGAGCATGGCCGGTAAGGCAAGGAAGAAGATAGAATGAGACTTATTGGTGGGATTTGAGCATGCATGTATAGATATTTCGTTACGGAGAATCGACGTGCTAGATTTATAAAAAGTTGTCACAGAATAATGCTCACATATTACTGTGGTTACACTTTACCATTGATTAGTGCGAAGGAAATTGCATGGGCACTTACAGTTTGAGTAACATGGGCTTAAAAGTCTTATCAACATGTGGTCATTTTACAATACTTCATTTTCTTTATGGAAAAATTTTATTTTATTTAATAAGTTAAAGTTACAGCTGTAATTGAAATATAGGGAATACCTAGATTATAACTAGACAACTAAACTGTTTGGGACACTCCCGCCTACTAATTTCTTTGTGGCTGGTAGACATTGTCTTAACTTCTATGCACTTTTATGTAACAAAATCATTTAGATATTTCAATTTCAATTTATCTGAGAGTAAAGCACTATGTAAACAGAGATAAACCAATCCCACCCCTTGAAGGAGGGTACAGTACATCATTTATATTATACAATGAAAGAGCAATAATAATATAGCTGTGTCGTATTTTTCGATGGGTATTAATAAGTGATAAGTACTTTTTTACTGTCCATCTTCGGTTCACATATCTTTATGATTAGTGATTGTAAAAAGATATCAAATACCATGAAACCATACCATATAACATAAGACAACAAGCAAAAAGATAATGAGATTTGAGGAAATCGTTTTGGAACTGATAAATGATCAAGTGACTTAATTACAAGTTGGAACTTTGGACGAAAGTGACAGCTTGATCTTTGAGATCGAACAAGAGTTTAAGTACAAATATATAGAAGTTTTTAGAATGGATAAATGAAGACACTTACAATAAGTTGGAACGCTTTGGATGTATGTGGATCGCAGCAGCTTCTTTGAGATCAAGAGTACTTTTACATGAGATGTAAAGAAGTGTTTAGAGTTGTGCTGTACTCATGTTTGAGCAAGCCTTTATATAGAGTCTGAAGTCTTGAACTATTTGCTTCGGATCAGTCTACTCTCTCCTCATGAACTTATAGGGTGATGTAATTGGAGTTAAAATCCCTCCAAGGTTAGATGATTTTTTTAATCAAAGATATATCTTATTATTCCTAAACATATATCTAAAAACACCTCAAGATTTTCTAAAACACAACGAAAGCCATCTTCAAAATAATTTTATAAAGAGCTCTAATTAACGCTAACCCAATATCCCTTTATTTTTTAAATATTATTACGAAAGAAAATGATATTTAAACTCTTGAATTTTTCCTGTATGTCAAAATTATTGTGTGGATAGTATTTTATTTTATTTTTTATTTTTCTTAACGATTAAAAAAACTAATTATTAATAAAATAAAATATTTTAATTTTTTAAAACATTTTAAAATACGAAAAAAATAAAATTACACTAATAATAAATTTAAATAGACAAAATCTTAAAACTGAGTAGGCAGTCAAAATTCAAACTCGAAGTGTCAGTCCCGAAAATTCGGCCTCCAATGTCAAAATCCAGACTCATTCTTCCGCACGTGGACTGACTTTCGTGGAATATTTGACCTGAGGCCCGACAACATGAAATACGAAAAATGAGAATGTAACTCATGTCCGTTACTACGAAGTTTGGCACGCTTACATCCATCTTTGGTGATGAATAAGAAAATTGTTTATATATAATTAATTATTTTTAATAAAATAATTTTTAATAAAAATAAGTTTAATCAATCATAAATATTCATTTTTTTGTAATGGGTATAAAAATAAAATATAAAAAATTAGGTGTCGTTTGGAGGTAAAATTTTTTATGAATGGCGTAAACTTATTAGTTTGTCCTCTCAAACTCATTATTAGTGCAATTATATTTTTTTAAATATTCTTTCCCCTTATTAAATAATCAAATAGGATTTATCAATCTAAACATCGTACTAAAATAAAATATTGATATATTTGTGAAAATGACAGAGATATTTCCAATCAATAAATGACGTCATGTCCAGATAAATTATAACAATGATGATAAATCCAATTTTTATTAGTTAATAAGATTATTTTTAATGAGATAGAACGTAAAGGGTTGGCCCCTAGCCTGGAAATTAAAACACGTAATATATTATATTCATTTATTCTCCTTTGAGTGTACATCGACTAGCAAAAAAGAAGGGAAAATACATTTCACCCTCTAATTAACAGATGTAATTTACATTTTGCACCCTAAACTATTATTAATTAATGTTGACATGCATTTTATAATATCTTCGGGCTATAAAAAATCTGTAATGCACACATAAAATTTATTTGGTTTGATGATTAAGATTATGTCATATATATATATAATCTATTTTTACTTTTTTATATATCCTAATATTCTAATTGACAATATATTATTTATTATTTTTCCCCCTTAATTATACGGTATAATATTTTAGTTTCGATAATTTGGAGATTAATGATGCAAGGAGAAAAAAAATGTTAGAGAATATCATTTAATTTGATCTATTTTTCATTTATTAAGTTTTGATTAATGATTATCAAAATTGTGTCAAGTCATCTATTTTTGTAATTTACTTTTATATCTATATATCTCTAATTAGAACATAAAATATAATAAAAATATTATTATCATTTTTAATCGAAGTCAAAATATTTCAGTAGAATATAATTGCCGGGTGAAGAAAATTAAGATGAAAACGACATTTTCGAAAGGAAAAAAATGTTTGAATTATGTGGTCGTTTTGTCTGTGCATGCTGGGAGTTGTTGCATAAGTTTACGTGGTTTGAATATTCATCCAGGTAGAAGATCAAGTAAATCCAAATCAAATTATTGAAGATCAGGAAAATGATCTTGCCGAAAATCAAGCCAAGTAATCCTGCTGCTGCTATAACAGATTTCTGATATTCATCCAAATCGAAACTCAAGCTATTATACCAAATGAGGAAGATACGATTCGGAGGCTTTATTTTTGTATATCTACTTAGCTTAAATTACTCATTTAAATGTTGCTGATATTTAGCAAATCAATTGTAAATACCTTTATATATACTGCATATATACCGTGAGCAACAATAAGAACAACAGAGCATTCTCTCAAAACATCTGTCTTACATTTCTTTACAATCCATGATGTGCTGAGGCGACAAAATATTGCATGCACCAGGCGGCCGCCACGGGATATTTTCATTAACATTTTAATTACTCTGGAAATAATTATTTCTCTGCCATTCTTCTCTTTCAAATAAACTTTAAAATAAAGTAGTATTTTAATACAAATTGTGGAGAAATTGTATAATGAGTACGTATAGCATTTTTCATTGTTATTACAGAATACTATCACATCAACTGGATGGAAAAATAGTTGGATCATAGCTTAATGACAGTGGAGAAATCAAATGACGTGAAGGGAAAATGTGTACAGATTCGTAGCATGTGCGAGACTGATTGAAATGTTGGGTCCGGTACGTATTTTTGTAGACTAGAATATAATGGAATATAGACAAAATTAAATATATGAGTCATGAGATCAAATATCCACGTGACATTATTCTTTATTTCATACATATATATATATATATATTATATCTTTTTATTATAATAAGTCATTAACAAATTTCTTTATTTTCGCTTTAATTTCTTTTTTATTTTTCGTTATATTTAATTTCATCCATCCATTTATTAGAGTTCTAAAATAATGTGATTTTTAAAATTTAATCTTCTAATTCAAACTTTTAAATTAAATATTTATTTATTAATGAGTGTCAATGAGTATCAAAACTGTGTCAAGTCATTGTTTCTATTTATGTTCATATATATATATACTAGATAGAAATAATGTGTAAAGCACGTTTATTTAATTTAATTTTTAATAAAAATTTAATGATTATTCATAATTAAGTAGATAATAAATAATTATACGTTTTCATATATTATAAAAAAAATTAATAAAAATAATAAGATAGTCTTATAAATAAACATAACATATAGCTTTATCAAACTTGTTTGAGATAATTTTGATTAAAATTTTAATAAATTGTTAGTTCAAGATATGATACTTTTTTAATTCCAAGATGATAATTTAACATTTGTATTATTTTGTACGGCCTAAAAACAGAGGACATTAAAATATCTATATTTTTTTTAGTTATGTGAGTATTTTTAAGAAATAATATGAGTTTTTAAAAATAAATTATATAGTTGATAATTTATATAAGAATGTTATATTATAATTTATAATTTATAATTTATATAAATTTATTTAATCATATATATTTCAATTAAATATCAAACATATAATATTAATTATATTTATTACTTATTATTACCAATTTAATATAATTATAATAAATTGTATATACCGTATATTAACTATATATACCATATATATAGTTAATTTAATAAATAATGCATTCATTTTAAAATTATAAATTATTTAAAAAAAAAATTATTAATTATATAATAAGAACAAAATTTTCATGAATAAAATTATACTCTCTAACGTATAAATTGTTATGAATGGTTTATTTATATATATATATATATATATATATTGTTATATTTAAATATTCTATACTATTATGTGTCATTCTATATTATTATTATTATTATTCTATATTTATTTTACATAAAATAAAATTAAAAAATATATCCTAAGTAGAAATTCTAAAATATAAATTTCTAACATTATTTATGGATTTAATGAATTGTGTTTAAAGTATTAAGTGGTATTAAATAGATGTTAAATGAGTTTTAAATGGAAAGTTTACTATTGTAGAAAGTTGAAGAGATGGAATTAATTTTAATGCCAAGAACATTATTTCAGTGAATAAATTTAATAAATTGTATTTAAAACGGTAATTCTCATTAGATGCAGTATTAATTTTAACAGAAACTGACGGAAAGTGTTAACTTTAACTGAGAAACAAGAATTTCCGTTAAAACAAGAATTTCTGTTAGATAGCCACTTTATATATATATAAAGATATATATATATATATATCCATATAATTATAATACAATAAAATATTGTAGTTACATGCCAAGGTCCAGATGGCATAAAGTCAGACTCTCAAATAGACGAATTAGATTATTTGAATATTATATATAATAATATCAGATAAAAAACTATTATTATAATTTTTAAATAAAATTTATGATAGATTTGAATAGTGAGTTAAATTGAAATGAGATGAGATAAAAATTTAAAATTAAATAAAATATTATTAGAATATATTTTTTTAATATATTTTTTATTTTAAAATTTGAAAAAAAAATGAATTATTTATTATATAATTTCATTCAAAATTTTAAGAAAATGATAATAATTACATAAAATGAAATAAGAGTGGTTTTCAATTCAAAGAAGCCGTTTCAATTTTTAAATTCAAAGATGTAAACCACATTTTCGAGAAAAAATGTTATAAGAAAGTCATTCTTTTCTTTCGATGTAATAGTTTTTGTCCGTGCTGGGAGTTGTTGGCCAATAAATTCTTTGCTCGTGGTTTGATTAATGTTCATGATAAGGTGTTTTGTCCAGGTACAACTGATGCGCTCAGCTGAGACTACAACCGCCACGTGATAATTTCACTGACATCTTAATTCCTCACGAAATAATTGAGTTTTTCTACTTATTATGATCCACGCCCAACGCTATCGGCCGGTCGAGGGAGCTACGAATTCTCCAATATATGTACCTTCTCCGAATATACTAGCAATGTTGACTATATATGAGATGAGATGAGATGAGAGATGAGATGATTAGATGAGTTGAGATAGTATTGTTTGAATTGAGAAATGAGACGAAATCAAAGAATTAAAAATCGAATAAAATATTATTAGTATATTATTTTTTAATATTATTATTATTTTGATATTTGAAAAAAATTAAATTATTTATTATATTTTGTATAAAAATTTGAAAAAATTATAATAATGAGACGAATTGAGATAAATTTTGAATTCAAACAAGGGTTAAATCTTTTATAAAAAGATCTTTCTAGATAGAAAACTGCATATTCTTTGATCATTGATGCAACTTACATTCAAAATACTGTTGTTTCTTCCAGTTCATTTTTTTGGGATAATTTCTTCTAGTTCATGATTGCTTGCAAATTATGTGACCAAGGATGTTGATCAGGATTGATGAAGCTATTCAGTCAATGTTCAATACAACGCATCAGATGTAGTTCTAATGAAGGGGCGCACAAATTTGTTAGATATGCAAAATTTATAGATTTATGATTTATATATTTGGGAGGGTTTTTTTCCTTAGTACATTGATTCTATTGTCATGGATGGTTAGGTCCTTCTCTTTCTTCCCGTGAGATAGAGTTAAGTTTAGTTTTCTTTGTTTCCAAAGGAACCCTAATCTCGCAAAATCGTATAGTGAATCGATCCTATGGAGGAGGAACTAGCGCGAAATTGGGAGAAATTGAAGCTATCCGTTGAGGAGACCGAAGTCTTTGTCATTCTAGGGAAGGATCTAAAGGATAGAGGTTTGCGAGGCAACTTACGTCTCATCGGAGGAGTGATGTTGGGGAAGAACATCACTAACGAGGCATTTAGAACGACGATAACCCAAGTATGAAATCTAGTGGGTTGGGTTAAATTCAATGAAATGGGGAACCATAAATTTCTAATAGAATTTCAATTCTTGATAGATAAGGAGAGGGCTATGAGAGGTCGCCCATGATTTTTTGATAGAAATCTTATTTCGTTGCAAGTAAACGAATCGGTCCCTTTAAGAGATATGCTTTTTAGTTTGAACCCTTTTGGGTTCAATTGTATGGATTGCCCTTAGCGATAATTAACAAAGACATAGGTAAGGATTTAGCAACTTCTGTTGGCTATGTAATCAGAGTTGAATCTGATGCGGATGGACTGGCTTGGAAGAATTGCCTGCATGTTAGGGTTGCAGTGGACATGACCAAGTCTCTGTTAAGGGGTAAATGGGTTCAACTAGACAAAAAACGTTATTGAATGGTTGTGAAGTATGAGAGGCTACAAGCTTTTTGCTTTAAATGTGGAGTCTTAGCACATAAAGGCAAAAACTGTAGTAGCCAGAAAGAGGTGGACTTTGATGATAAAGAAACCACAAACTAGTTTGGTGCGTGGTTAAGAGCTCAACCAAGAAATGCCAGGGTTTTTGAGACAAAGAAATATAGGGAAATGAGGACATTAGAAAAGAAAATACTAAGAAGAAAGCAGAAGTTCATGGGGAGAAACAGGAATGCCAGTTCTCACCTAGAACTCCAAATGATAGTAAGGTGACTACATAGAAAAGTATTGCAATTAGACCTAAGATAGTAGAGATGATAAAAGGGGAAAAGTTAGTAATTGAGAAGAGCAATGAAATACAAAGAGATAACAAGGAGATGCAGATGGAAACTAGTCAAATGAAGGAGTATGGAGAAATTGAGAAAATGCTAGCCAGCCAAACGATTGAAGAAGTGGAAGAAATTAGTAGGAATATGGCCACCTAGAAAAGGAAGGCTAGGAGTGTAGGAACTTCAGCTAATGTAAGTTTGGAGTAGGAGGCAAATTGACAAGTAAAAGAATCTTGGAAGATATAGAAGGGACCTTTCACAATATGAAGCGAATAAAAGAAGATGTAGTGGTAGGTCACAACACTTATGGTGCCCATGACTCCTCCTGGAATTTAGAGGGACTCGCGACACTGGAATGATCATCACACGTATCAATCATCCTATCGTTTAGTGCTCCAAGAGTGTGTAACAAGCATATGGTATACAATTAAAATTAATCACAACGGAAAATAAAGAAAGTCATACATTCTAGTACCAGAAATTTAATATCTTACAAATCCATCTGAAAAATATAATTCTCCAAGAAGAAATTAATACAATCATCCGTAAGAAAAGCGACAACAGATAAATAGTAATAACATTTGGGATCTTAATCCCTCATCATCAAACCATATCACTCCTCCGGTAGAGTCTGCCTCTCCCGCTCATCCTCATCCTCTGCATCACAGATTACGATTCTATAAAATAGAATCGTAAGTGAACCAGATACACTACGTGAGATCTGAATCTCAGTAATTAGCAATCATTCACACAATAATTAATCGCAATCAACAATATGCCCAAATATTCTCCAAACAAATATATAAAACTACACACCAACTTCCTTTCCCAGAAAGGAAGTCCACAAGTACACCCAATTGTCCTTTCTTAAAAAGGAGCGAAACCCAATACAACAACGTCATTTTTCATAATCGTCCTTTCCCAGAAAGGACCACAACACACTAACTCGTCAAAAGCCTAGTTTCTGGCTTATCATACATTTTCATTTTATTAACACATGTATACCATGGTCTCCCCTAGGGACCATCCATACACCCTGTCTCTCTTTGTCATACCATAGATAATGATCATGTGTGTGATTTCGTAACGGGCGATACCCAGCTATCCGTATCCAGCATGTATCATGACTAGGCATCCCCTAGCCCCCACTAGCAAAGGAGCCACGTAATCGACACGAAAGCGTTATCATCTCGTCTGATTCCGTTGTCATCCAACGGCAACCCAAGGAAGGTCATGTTAGTATATTCCACTCCTCAGTGACTAGAGAAGCTCCACTGAGATAATGCCTCATCTTGGCATTGGGTCGTGATACACACGCACCCACAAGCTATAACCACCAACACCCACAACTCTCCTCACCATATCCCAACATAGAAGAACTCATATTATAAGCAAGGAATAATTCATGCATGATAAATAGATATTGGATGACATGACAACAACACACAACAATCCAAAACAGTCCACAAAACATTTATAAATCCAACAAATAAATCTCCACAATTTCTAACACAACCAAAATCAACTACTGGATGATCTCATCTTCCATTAACGGTCTTGGGTCCAACCAACTTACTTCCAAATTTTATTATTATTATTGATCAATTACCCAACACTTCAAAGCTGCCAAGAGAGTTAGCACAAATAAAAAATAATAATAACAAACTAGCAAATCACAATTTAATTCAACTACTACTTACTGCACACTTGTTCAGAACTTTGGATGATCGGGAACAAGTCGAAATGTACACCCGTTCCACTAACCGTGAGTACGTCGCTAAGACACGCCTATCGCACCAACGTAAATAAAACAACACAATTAATAATAATAAATATTACTAACAAAACAGTTAAAACAAATAAACGAAAATATGATAAAATGAAAATATTATTCAACTAAACCAAAAAGTCTTGTAAGTTATAATCTCAACTAATAAATGTTAAAAACACCTAAAACTAATCCAATAAAACTCATGGCATTATTTTTGAAATACAATTTATAGCAATAATAAAATGATCCTTCAAACATGGTTTAGGATATTAAAACTATAGCATTTTCGGACTTATATTATATAAGAATTTTAACACACTCAGAGCATTTACATTGCCTCATCAAAATAAATCAACACATTTTGATGAAAATTACAAATTTGCACACATATCAAAAAAATTTCAAATGCACACTTTTATGTTATTCTCCACACTTTTTTTTAGTCATATTTGATCAAATATGACGAAAAGTTTTTGATATGTATGCAAATTTATACTTTTCATCAATTTAATGATTTATTTTAATGAAATCAATGGGATACTCTCAAGCCAATGAACTCATTTATTTACTTCCAAAAATCAACCAAACTGAAATAGTAATATCTAGGGTCTTACCTCAAGTTTCAAAAGCCTCCGAAGGAAAGGTGGATGACACAAAGAAAGTTATGGCCCAAATCACAACAGCCCACAGCTTGATTAAGTTAAAACCGAAATATACACAAATGAGGAAACAACTAGGAACCGAAACCCATAAGCAAGGGCAATAGAAATGAAATTTATATTTCATTACCTTCAATGACCCCTTTTTGAACAAGATTCAAATTTGCTTTCAAAGCTTTGAGTGAAATCCCAAAATGTGTTCCAAATGTAGTGAACCCGTGGGCCGTGTGCTTGAGGGGTAAAATGAGCTTCATTTCTTAGGATTTTCGCATGGCTTAGAGAGGTGAATATGAGCTCTTGATTTCTTGAGGAGGAAACAAGAAGAGAAGGTGAATGGTGCAGTTGGGAAGAGAAACCAGAGGAAATAAAATGAAAATGAAGAAGAAAGGGATGAGATGCAGGGAGGGGCTACGGCACAGCAAGGGGAAGAAGAAATGAAGAAGAAGAAGAAAAGGAGAAGAAAATAGGGAGTGAGGCACTGGGAGAAAAACCAGAGAAAGGAAAGAGGAAGAAAGAAGATATGGGAAGAAGAGAAAGGTCAGCACATGAAGGAAGAAGATAAAACCTTAAGGGTTTCTCCCCACCAGTCAAAACGCACAGCTTCATACAAGGGGATGGGCTAATTCGAGCATGGGCTGGGCTAGCTCCACAACTCACACATGGCCCAAAAGAAAATAAACCCCATACAAATATAACCCAATAACAGACAATTACACAATCGCCTATTTCGAAAATAAACAAGTGAAATTAAAATCAAATAAAATCAACCCAAAATAAATGCACAACATAATAAAATAAAATAACCCTCAACAAAATAATAAAATTTAATATAATAAATCCAATAATAAAATTATTTAAAATAAAGAATTCAATAAAATAATAATTGTCGACGCCTCTGCCCACGTTTGAGATCGGACGCAAACCAAAGCGTCGAGGATAAACATCGCAAGGAAGTTCACCCATCGTCATATCGTATTCGTACATTTATATTATCTATATTTATAAATTGTTTATTAGATTTTTATCTTTTTTTTTTTTTTTTACGTCAAAGAAAAATTCTCGCAGCGAAAGGAAAAGGTCAAGCCTTCTATAATATACATCACATGGTTATGCTATGGATTCCAAACATAATATCATACATAGCCAAATTTCAAAATTTACTAAAACACCTTATCCAGAAAATCAAAATAGTACTTCCCACAAGCGGGAAGACTTTTACCAAATACATAAATAAGGGGCGTAACAAAACAAAATGGGTCTTAACACTGCCCATAAAGTTCAATAGACGGGCTCCTTCTTTATCTTCTTAAGGTTCGGGCCCCAGCGAAGCCGATCCAAGTCTAGGCTAGGCCTACCTTACATATTGCCCTAGAGGGCGGTCCAAAAATACGTCCCAAGTGAAGGGACTCGTCTACCCCTAATACTAAACAACACCCCACAGGGTTTAGACCGACGGAACTGTACATTGTCATTTTTAGTGACTCCACCTCCCACTGACCCGGGAGGTTCAGAGTCACTGGCCCCCTAAGGGCGGCCTCAATCGGGTCCCTGAGGATCCAAGGTGTCATCATGGGGGTCGTACTCGGTTGAGCCATCCTCACCTGCAATTACTTCTATCGTTCCCGAGGGGAAGGATAGAAAGGACATAAAAAGGGGTGAGATTTCGGGGGAAATCTCAGCAAGTAAACAAACATTTCAACTAAAAACATCTCAGGCATATAAATAAATGAACCATAAACATCCATATGCATCTACAGATGACACTTGACTCATGCTCATGCTCATGAAATCCTTCTTTAAAAATTCCAATTGTCATTTTGTTTCTGTTCGCATGTTCATATTTGGAAAACGTCGTTTCCGACACAATTCATAAAAATACTTTTCTTCTTTTATTTATATCTTTTATGTCTTTTATCTTAGGCGCCATTATCCATATACTGTTCTGTTCCGTGTTGACTCGAAAGCCCCTCTTGTCATAACTTTTCATATTTGGACACCTTACGGTTTCCCTACGCACCGTGTGTTCCCCGCTAGTTACCGTAGCGCCCGGTGACCGTATCAACCCAAGCCGCTACGTTACACGTTTTGGCTCTTCGTCGCTTGGAGACCCTTAGTCCACCGAGTGACTACAATCCATATTCTTTTACCGGTAAGGCCGAGACCTATACCGCTCATATGCACCCACTAGCTTTAGGTGCGACCACGCTCCGGAATCCCTAAGGGAGCTATATATAGTCTGCCGACAGTTCTTCGTCGACCTAGGGGTTTCACTCGACTTTACTCACTCCTGAGTAAACAGGGAGTTTTACTGGGACACTACCCTGTCCTAGCCTTTGGGGTTCTTTTAAACTTATTCTCTTTTCTTTTAAAAATATTTTGACTCAAATTAGAGTTTTCATGACGTATGCATGATTATGCAACTTTAATGCCATTTCATGCCCAATACCCGAGACGAACTCGAGTGCACATCCAAACACTTCCGCTCACTAACCCAAAGATCTCGATTTCTAGTCCCTTCCCACATGCCTTTACCCATGATGGGCTTGCATGTAGGGTAGGGTATTCGGCCCCTCCCATTTAGGGTTTGGGCCGAGCCCTATTCCTCTCCTTCCTTTGTTTTTGTTTTTCCTAGTTAAACCCAATGATGTCTTCTTTCCTTTAGGTAAAAACCGAACCTTCCACCCTACTAGTCAATTCCATTTTCCTTTCTTCAAATTAATCTCTTATATTTAACATTATATAATAATTTATTTAACCTTCTAAATTCCATAGCACCAATCCTATCTAAATCGGATCATCATCTATCTAGACTTAATAATAACACTCAAACATTATGCTTTTGATCTATTGATTCAAAAAGAATGTCCATAAATTTGATATCACAAAATAACACATTTCCTTAACATCATGTTATTTCCACCAAACACACAAGTATCACTTCTTTATTCCATATTGCCTTTCTATATTTCATACTTATCTATCTGAGTTAAATCAAATCCTTAATGTGACATAAAATTAGACCTACAGAATATAATCTTTCAAGCAAATCACCACATGCTCAAGCTTTAACAACTTAAAAGAGAAAACCTTTCCACCATCACAACCTACCTTAGTGATCATACATACAATACTACATCTTTGATTATATATTTTTTTTTCTCTATTATGCTCTCCACTCTTCAATTTCTAATATCTTGTTTACTAAATCATCCATTCCAAACTTTAACAAGTCTACATGCTATATTACTAAGTTTATTTACACAATCTTTTCATGCCAAATAATCTCTATCAAATCAATGCATCATGATATAACAACACAAGTAGCAACCAAACAACCATGATCATCCATTTATATCCAAGAGATGTAAGAGTAAAATGAAGGTACACTTACCACTTTCTTTTAGTAGTTTTAGAAATCTGAAAATGTAAGTAAAATATCATATTAGGCTTGTTATAGTATTGAGATTAAAAGAAAATATTTGCTAAGTTTCAAATCCTAAGTTAAGTGGTGTGTGTTCTCTTTGAGTGTTCTTAACTTTGGATTGAATCAAAGAATGCCTTACCTTTTTCTAAGAAATTTTCCTTCAAAGTTTGCTTGATCCTATCTCCAAAAGGCTTGATATTCTTTGGTGTTAGGGTTAAGAAGAAGTGAAGCAAAGATGAGAGTGGTGAGAGCTTGAGAGTGTCGAGAGGTGCAAGTGTGGTGGGGTGTGTGTGTGCAAAATGGAAAGGAAGAGCAAGAGGCCATTCGGCCATGGGGCTTTCCCTAAGCCTTGTCACCCTATTCCCTATGCAATGGTGTGACTTTTGAGGGATTGAAAGATGTGATTTGGACTTCCATCTCTAGGGCATGAGTAGACCCTAATCTAGGCAACACTTGAGTGAGATTTTCTTTCCCCTTTCTCCTTGGATGGCCGGCGCCCCCCTTGGTGTCTAAGTCCACTCATCACCTCACCTCGCACTTCACACACTCTCACATCACCTCACATGTCACTCAATGGATCTAATGATCCAATTCTTGGAGGAAGATCATGGGGGGTTCGGATATGCCCTCCCATTACAATCCGAGACCTACCCTCCAAAGCATGCATCCTTTCCTTCCTCCTATCCTCCAATCAATCATTTCATTACTTGTCTCAATTTACCTTACACTTGTACTTGTTCTCAAGTGAGAT
Organism: Platycarya longipes; assembly: GCA_036559045.1. NCBI lineage: Eukaryota > Viridiplantae > Streptophyta > Magnoliopsida > Fagales > Juglandaceae > Platycarya > Platycarya longipes. The sequence goes on along the minus strand of CM071799.1, from coordinate 8,715,054 downwards.
CTCCTAGAGCCTTGAGCTTGGATTTGCCACAATCTCAAGAAATCTCCAAATGAAGCCCACGGCTTCTTCCTTAGCCGTATGCCCCATTTGTTTGTTCTCTTCTTCTTCCTCTTCCCAATGCTTCCACTTCCATCTATCAATTGTCCATCAACATGCCACTCATCACACTTGATCTATTCACCTAGATCTTGAGAAGATCTCCTAGGATTCCTCCACAAAGTGCACGGCACCCCTCCAAAACCGCCCACCCCTTTGTTTCTTTTCTTTCCTTTTTCTTCTTCTTCTTCTCCTTTGACTCGACCTTGTTGTGATCAAGTGAAGACTTCTTTGAGAAGTCCCCTTAGTCTTACACGCCTACTTGCTCCTCAATGATGAGGAAATCCCATCCTAGATCCTTACTTCTTCTCTTTTCAAGAAACTACTAGTCAAGGTCTCAACTACTAGCAAATTTCCAACTTTCTAACTACTAGTCTTGGAAGACTTCTTGAAACTCTCCTAGCTTGACAAGTGTCCACAAGTATGGGCTTGTTGACTTGTGGGCTCTATCTATGGGCCTTTGGGGGCTTTCCTAGTGTGCCCTTGGGCCTCTCAACCAATCCTAAGTTGAACTTTCTAAGCCCAAACCTTCCTTTACCCATTTGATTTATCCATTTTATTATTATCACTATTATTACCACATAATTCAATCTAATATTAAGGACTCAAAATTTTGGGTTGTTAGAATAATCTAATCCAAAAAGACCCAAACTCAAAATAAACAAAAGCATATAAAAATAAATGCTCATCAACTTAGCTAAATAAAATCAATTAAGTAAAACCCTAAATAATACTCAAAGAATTACATTAGAAAAAAATTATTACAATAAAATAAAGTAAAGCAAACTAGCCAAATAATAATATAATTAAAATACATCACACAAAAAGTCTAAACTCAATTATAAAATAAAGAAAAAAGATTCAATAATTAAATTAAAATACCACAATATGAAAAAGAATAAAATAATAATACTCAACAATTTAGTAAGCTAAAACAAAGGAATCAATCTGGAAATGTCCAATAAAATAAAATGCGTATTGAAACAAAATGAAGCACGACAAATTGAATATCAATAAAATATAATAATTAAAACCACCAACAAGAAAGATAACAATTTGAATGAAAGGACCAATATTAACGATTAAATAAAATAACTAGAACGCTATAATTAAGGAATCTCTTAAAAGCTTGTAACGATAATAAAAATAAAATCACTAAACCAAAAATGATAATAATAACAACCCAAACTAAAAGAATAAAAAATAATACTTAATAAACAACATAACCCGAAATAAAATAAGTAAGACAAACCACTAATTAAAATTTATTAAAATGAATTAAAATAACCAATGATAAAATAAAAGCAATACGTAAAGATATATAATACCTGAGATCTCACAACACTGATGACATTGAGCTGGTGAAGGCTACCTGGCAGTCCCACCAAGAGTAATGATGGGCATTTCCTTGAATTGTAGAGGACTTGAGAATCCCCTTGCAGCTATGGAGCTGAAAATGCTTAACAAATCAAAATCTCCTACTTTTATATTTCTAATAGAAACAAAGTGTGGCCGTTCTTAAGTAGAGAAATTTAAGAAGAAGATGAGTTTTGATGACAACTTTGTTGTGGATAGCATTGGCCTAAGTGGTGGGATTGCATTTTTGTGGGATAATAAGTATGATTTTGTTTTGGACACTTACTCCCAACACCATAATTCTATGAAATATTCTGATGAAGATCAGAAAATGGAGATTTTAATTTCTGGTTTCTATGTTTTCTCAAAGGCCAGTTTAAAAAACCTTAGCTGGAACCTTTTGAGAAAGATGAGGCCTATTGATAAGATGTCTTGGATTTGCTTTGGTGATTTCAATGAGATATTGAGTCAGGATGAAAAAGCTGGTGCTGCTGAAAAATCATATAGGCAGATGGGGCAATTTAGACAGTGCATTGACCATTGTGGGTTAAATGACCTTGGCTTTGAGGGCCTTAAGTTTACGTGGAAAAATAAAAAAGAGGGCCAACAATTTACAAAAGAGAGACTTGATAGAGTGCTAGGGAACCTAGAATGGCTGGAAATTTATGAAGATTACAGTTTTTACAATCGGACAGTACTTTCTTCAGACCATAGCCCAATTACCATGAGCTGGAACAAAAAGAGAAACATGAACCATAGGGAACCCGGTTCTAGAGGTCCAGATAAGTTATTTAAGTTTAGACAAACTGGAACTACCAAGAGAACTATAAAGAAATAATTAGGTCAAGCTGGAATAGTCAGGTTTTGAGACAAGGAAGTCGAATCCAATTGATTAAAGGAAAGCTGAAAAATTGCAGAAAATTCATCAATCATTGGAATCAACATTCTTTAAAGAAAGAAGCAAAAGAAATATAGAAGAATATGGTGAGACTAGAAGAGATTCAGAAATATGATTATGGGGGCAGCAAGGAAGAAGTGTTGAGCTTAAAGAGGGGCATTAACAGCTCCCTAGCAAAAGAAAATACCAAATAGGAACAGAGAGCTAAACAAACCTAGCTGAAATGTGGGGACAGGAATACAAGATTCCTCCATAGCTATGCGAGCCAAAGAAAGAATCAGAATGCAATAAAGAAAATACAAAGGATGATGGGATAGAAGTGTCAAGCCCACAAGCAGTGATTGAGGTATTTAATCAATTCTACCTTGATATTTTTTCTTCTTAGTTCCTGAGTAATATTAATGAATGCTTGTGTATATTAGTCCTAAAGTTTCTAAGGATATGAATACTTTTCTTATGAGTTATTACTCTAATGATGAAATTAAGAATGCTTTATTCCAAATGAAACTACTGGGTTCTCCGGGACCTGATGGTTTTCCTCCTATTTTCTATCAAACTCATTGGGAAACTATGGGAAAATATATTATAAAAGTTGTGTCTGATATTCTTAATTATGGTGCTAGTGTGGAAGATCTTAATGAGACTTTTCTAGTCTTTATCCCTAAGGTGAAGAAGCCTAGTAAGGTCTCAGATTATAGACCTATCTCTTTTAGCAATGTTATTTATAAAGTTGTATCCAAGGCCATTGTTAAGAGACTAAAACATATACTTCCTCATATTATTTTTCTAAATTAGTGTGCCTTCGTACCCAAGAGACTGATTTAGAATAATATGATAATTGCTTTCGAAGCTCTTCACTCAATGACTGTTAGGAGAAGAGGTAAGCAAGGTCATGTGGCCATTAAACTCAATATGAATAAGGCTTATGATCGACTTGGATGGTTATTTCTTAGAAAAGTTTTGGAGAAAATGGGTTTCAGCTTGAGATGGATTGAAATGGTGATGAATTGTGTGACCACTGTTAAATACTCCTTACTTATTAATGGTTCTCCTCAAGCTCATTGGTCAAGGAGATCTCATTTCCCCCTACTTATTCATTTTGGTAGCTGAGGTGCTAACCTCTTTAATTAACAAATCTGAGTTGTTATGAAACATTCATGGCTATCGGATTAGTAGAGACTGCCCTAGTGTGAACCATTTATTTTTTGTAGACAATGTTTATATGAATTAGCTTATGAGTGGGCTGCTATTAGTAAGCTATTGAGTTTATAAGAATCAGCTTTTGGCCAGAAAGTTAATAGAGAGAAATCTTCCATATTTTTTAGTGCAACACTAACAAAGAATCTAGAGAGTATATTTGGAGTATTGCTAGAACCTGGGCAACAGTTTCCTATGATAATTATCTAGGCCTACCTACCTTAGTTGGTAGAGCAAAGTTTAGTGCTTTTAAGAAATTTTAGATAGGATAAGGAGAAGGCTCAATAATTGGAAAACAAAATTCATCTCTCATGCTGGCAAAGAAATTCTGTTGAAAGTAGTGGTCCAGTCAATCTCCACTTATTGTATGGGAGTTTTTAAGCTACCAAAAAATTTAGTTAAGGAGATTAATAGACTTATGAAAGTTTCTGGTGGAATTTCATGGAAAGTGAGAAGAAAATGCATTGGGTGAGCTGGAAAAAAATGTGGAAAGCTAAAGGAGAAAGGGGTCTCGGGTTCAGGGATGTGGAGAGCTTTAATTTTGCTCTTTTAGCTAAATAGAGATGAAGAATCCTTCAAAATCTAGACTCTTTAGTGGCTAAAATTCTGAAACATAAATACTTCCCCTTAACTGATTTCTTTTTGGCTAAAATAGGCTCAAGGCCCTCAATAATATGGAGAGGAATTTGGGCTACCAGGAAATTATATAAAGAAGGGTCTATGTGGAGGGATGGGAATGGGGAGAGCATCAAGTGTGGAGTAGCAAATGGATCCCAAAACCTCTCTCTTACAAAATTTAGTCACCCATGAGCATTTTACTAGAAAACTCTCAGGTACATATGTTAATTAATGGGAAAACAAAACAGTGAAAGTATGACCTGCTACAAGCAAATTTTAATGAGGATGAAAGTAGTTTGATTTCCAGAAACCCTACTAGCCTGCATCGAGAACAAGATAGATTTATTTGGATTGAAAACAAAAATGGAAACTTTTCTGTGAAATCAGTTTATCATAAACAGTTAGAAATTGTTGAGAATCATAAGGGTCAGTCCTCTACTATTAGCTAAGAAAAGATGATGTGGAACAAACTATGGAGCCTCAACATCTCGAGTGTAACAAAAGTTTTTGTCTAGAGAGCTTGTTTAGAATCCCTCCCTGCAAAGCTTAATCTGTTTAAAAGGAAAGTGATAGACTCTCCTTTACGCCCCATTTGTGGAATTGTTGAGGAAATAGTTAACCATATTTTATGGAGTTGTAATTCGGCAAGGGATGTGTGGTGTCAAAGCTCTCTCAAACTCCAGAAAATGGCCAGTTCAGCGAGTAATTTCAAGGATTTGTTTGACAAAATCAGCTTGAACTGTAGTACCGAAGTTGCGAAATGTTTTTGTCTTATGCATCCTAACCAGGTGGTAAAGTCTGTCATTGCCTCCCTTGAAGAGTTTAATTTAGTTCAAACAGATTACAGGCAAAGAACCACACAGCAACAAGAACTTAACAATCACTGGTGTCCCCCTCCAAGAGATTTTGTGAAAATTAATTGGGACTCAGCTATTTTCAGAGACAAGAACAAAATTGGTTCATGATTAATTGTTAGAAATCATGATGGTCTGGTCTTGGCTACCAAAAAGATCTCCAAAGTATCCTTGATGGATCATCTCCTTATAGAAGCCATAGGAGCACTTGAAGTGGCAAAGCTGTCCAAACAAATGAACTTGTCCAATGTGATTATCTAGGGAGACAGCCTACAAGTCATCAAGGAACTCCAGGAGAATTCAGACTGTGCGGATGGTGTGGGTCTTGTAATTAAAGATACTAAGCTTATTCTTTCTTGTTGTAACTGGAAAGCTGAATTTATTAGGAGAAATTGCAACTATGAATCTCATTGTCTAGCAAATTTGTCAAAATCGCTAGCGAAAGGAGAGTCTGAACTAGTTTCCACACCAGTGTTATAGCCTCCCTTCGTCTTCTTTCTAATGAAAGTTTGGGATTTCCCCTTTAAAAAAAAAAAAATTGATTCTATTGGTTGGTGTGAAAAACATGACTTGTAATGAGTTTGTGGTTAAATGAATGAAATGTTTGTTATTAAAAAAAATTAGTAAATCTCACTTATAAAAAAAACGGTTAATTTATATACATTTTTAAAGTGAAGTACTCCTACGGACTTATTTAAATTTTGTCTGTTTAAAACTCCTATAAATCATTTCTCTCTCTCTCTCTCTCTCTCTATATATATATATATATACACATGCACAAATGAGCTAGATGGACGTTACTAAAAGAAAAAGAATATTTGTAACATTTTAATAGCAACTAAATAAGCTATTTGCGATGAAAATAACGTCCGATCTGCAGATTAAAGCATGGAAAACTCCATTAATACAAGTTCAAGCCTAATAGGCCAGCCATTTCATGCAACTTAAACCTAATTAGGAACGGCCACCTTATTGAATCAGCAAATTAAAGTCGTGTTTTTCCTGAGGAAAAATGTTAGGGATCCTTATTTTGGAATTCCTATTTTGGGATCTCTATTTATCTTAAATATGTGACATATTTTTTTGTTTTTTATTTTAAATAAATTTTATATAAGTGTTTTAAAACAATATTATATTTTTTTATATTTTTAAAAAATATTTTAAGATGTTAAACAAATCATGTAAATAAAATATACATTTTAAAACACTTATTTTTTTATTTACATAATTTTTTTAACATCTTAAAAGATTTTTAAAAAATAAAAAAAATTACAATATTGTTTTAAAATACTTATATAAAAATCATGTAAAAAAAAAACAAAAAAGCAATATGTCCCATAATTAAGATAAATAAGAATCTCAAAATAAAAATTCCTAACATTGCTCTTTTTTCTGAGAGTAATTATTTATAATACATCAATGAGATAAGCTGGTAGCTAGGCTGAAGAAATTGTGCTTTTATTATTATTATTATTATTATTACATCAGGGCGGGACACTTTGTCAGTAAGTTCCCATTTATGCAAGTTGCAACAGCTGCACCAAATTGCTAAATCAAAATAAATTAAAATAAATATGTATATAATATATAATTTTGTAGTTTAATTTTTGTTTTACATGGGCTTTATTATTGTTAGAGGTGGACCCCTGCTGAAAGGAGCACACATGCAAATATATCTTGACAAAAGAGTGGGCCGGATTTAATATCATCAGACCATTTCCAAAATTAATCTATCTAAAAATGGACTAATTTTACATATAATCACAAAGTGTCTAATTATTGTATAACTATTCTAAAAAAGAGTAAAATCTATTATTAAAAAATTAGTTTTTCATACAAATTCTATATTTCATTTACTTTTTTCAAAATGGTTATATGACGATTTCTCAATCCACGATTATATAAATATTTTCTCCTAAATTTTTTTATAACAAATGACCTATAATTTTTTTTCTAATTTAGTACTACTTGTTCGAGAAATTAACTTTGACATGTTAGATTATAGTTTACATTATAAATTTTTCATTGTTATTACATAGAGTACTATCACATCAATTGGATGGAAAAATAGTTAGATAATTGTTGGAAGATTAGCTGTTAAAACCTTCCTAATAATCTCGTGCGATTGCTAGGGTTTGAGGTTGAGCGACTTGCGATGGCTGCCGCCGGTGATCTTGATAGGGACCTCGGTCGTGTCCCCACTCAACTAAGCGGGTCCTCCTCGCCTTGTTGCTCCTCAATGACCGAGTTAGGCTCCTTTTGCTTATGATGGTTCACGTACACCAACAATGGATGAAAGGGTGATATGAGGTTGAGGTGGTTAAGAAAAATTGATTGAGTTCTTCGTGGCTAAGGTAGGGTAGAGTGGTGTACGACAATGTGGTTGGATGGCTAAGTGTATGGAGCAATAAGGTGGTATTTAGGCTATGGTAGTCTTGGTTATGGTACTGGGAAGGGAGATATGGTGGGTTGAGTGGTAGATTAGGGTAGAAAAGGTTTAGGAGAATGTCCTTTGGGTAGGCTTATGTATTTGGGTCTCTTTGGTAAGGAATATGGGTCATATAGTATAGTAGGGTTCGGGTTTTAGTGGAGGCTAAGGGGAATTTCGAGATTGAGATTAGGTTAGGGTTTGAAAGTCAATTGGCTAGGGTTTGGAAGAAGGGTTTCGGCCAAGGTGGTTAGAGTTAAGTGGGATAGGGTTTTGAGATGTTTTGGATAATTCCTAAAATGTAGGAATTAGGATTTTAGCAAGATAAGTGGGCGGCAATGAGGTAGGGTTGTTGGCCGAGTATTGCTTCTATTTTGGCATAAGATTTGATTGATTCAATCAATTGGATAATTAATTAATCATTTGAGAGAATTAAGGTTAATTTGGTGATGTGGCAAGTGGAGAATTTCGGCAATAGCTAGGGATGGAATGGCCGAGTGAGATATTTATGGAAAGTGGAAAGATTTGATTTTGAATGATTTGAGTTTGGGATAGAGTTGAATGGCCGGTTTATTGTTGTTGGAGATTTGGTTGGAATTTTGATTTAAATTTTGAAATGATTTGAAATGGGGGAATGTATGTGGCCGGATATAGGGATTATTGTAGTGACCGGTTATGGAATGGATTTGGTCGGTAGAATAGGTTTTGAATTTGAATTGACTTGGTTGAGAGAAATATGTGAAGTTATGATGGATAAGGTGGCAAGTGAGGGGTTCGGTTAGGCTTGATTGTGTTTAGGCTTGATTGTGTTTAGGCTAGATGGGGTTTGTTTAGGGTTTGATGTGGCCGAACATGGCTTAGCGTTTCTCTAGGGTTTTCGGTCAAGTCAATTAGGGTTAGGGATCTAGGATTTTGAGTGGTTTTGGATAATTCCTAAAAAATAGGAGTATGGCTTATAGGCATTTAGAGTGGACGGCAAGGCTAGGGCTTATGTGGCCGGTTGGGTGCTTGATGATGGGGCTGTTTTGATTGGTTCTCTTCTTCAATTGATGACCAATTAAATAAGAGAATGATGTGGCAATTTAATGATATGGCAAAGGAGTTTCGGCTAGGGTAAAAGGGTGATAGCCGAATGAGATTTTGTAGGGATTTTGGTGTGATTTGAATTTGAATCAATTTGAATTCAAATCCAATTGGTGGCTGGTCTTGCTAGGGTTTGAGGGGCACGAAATTGGTTGTTTTTGGATGAAGGATGAGGTGGATTTAAGTGAGGAAATATAGGAGAGGATGGGGTTAGGTGGCCGGCTAAGGTAAAGGGCAAAATGGACAAGTGTTTAGGCTAGGGTTTCATGCATTATGCCGTTGGTGTGGGTAGGGTTTTGAGGGCTTGATGCCGTGGCTGCTAGGGGGCAAAAGGAACACCAAATTGATGAATTGAACAACCAAATGATGATTGAACAAAAGACCCTAGATGAACAAGTCAACTCCTTCAAGGCACTAAGGGGTTTCGGCACACACACAATGCTCCAAGTCTTCACACTTCCTTCAATCAATCACACACTCACTCTCACTCACATGAGCAATCCGAATCTCCCAATGGAGGAGGATTTCAAATTCCTCTATGGACACACACACAATTTCTCAAATCCACAAGTGGTGTGGATTTGGCCTCACAAACACAAAATCACTCAACAATCAACAAACCCTTCAAGAACACAAAAAAACATGAAAATCACTCAACACAACTCACTCCAAAACCGAAACTCTTTTTATGAATTACCTCAAGATTTTTATAAATAAAAATGAAAACAAATAAAAGGATAGATGTGGATCATCGATTCACGAATTGCACAATGATCCTCTTCCAAAAGGATTCACGAATTGCACCCTAGGGAAGCCCAAGTACTAAGCACCGAAAATCCAAACCACAATAGTGTGGCCGGCCTAACTCTTTTTCAAGAGCAAAAGTCTAATTTTCAAATTGTCCAAAGATGTGAAATGAAAACCTAGCGGTCCTATTTATAGAGTCTAACAAATTGGAAACCCCTTAAAGGTCCCTAGCAAAATAAGATAATTACTAAAATAACCAAATGCATAAATAAATAAAACAAATACATAAATAAACAAAGGTGGCGCCAATGATGATGGGGTCGTGACATGTTGTGGCCTAGGCATGGCCTGTGGCATGGCATGGCCCACGGATGGTTGTCTGCATGGCACCTGACTGCGTGGCATCTGATAGTGTGCGTGGCATCTGATAGTGTGCATGGCATGGTGACATGCCTAAGCTTGATGATGTGTCTCGGGTGATGCCGTGTTGTGGTAGTGTGGCCCAGTCAGGTGGCTTGGGCGGTGGTCTTGTATGGCTCAGGCTGAGTGCCGAGTTGATGGTCATGCATGGCCCAAGCTGGCGGTCTGTGTGCATGGGCTGCGCGTGGCCAGTAGCCTCCATGGTTGCTTGCTGCATGTCAAGGCTTGAGCTAAGGCATGCATGCAGGCTAGCCAAGTGACTGTGCTGACCCTCCACTAGCGGTGTCAAGGTATGATCTAGGGCGGTTTTTAATGGGGTACTATCAGATCTCTCGAGATCGTCGACGCCGGTGGGACAACAGAGGACTTTTGAGGATATGGTGGCCCAGTCTCCTCAATCACTTCCTATGATTGAGGTTCCCCTGCGCGCACCCAAGATGATCGACGGGGAGTTTTGTGTGTTGTTTTCTAAGGATGAGATTGAGAGATCCGTTGCCCTGTTCAGATTCTCTCTGGTACTGAAATTCCTCAGACAACGACCTTCTTTGGATGGGATTAGATCGTTTATCCATCATCGGTGGGGTTTGAATGTTCAGCTGGTGGTCTCTGCTATGCGAAGGCCTCGTAACGTGTTTGTTCGTTTCTCCAATGAATCAAATTTTCTTAATGCCCTCTCAAGAGAAAATACTGATGTTGATGGTGTCCCTTATCGATGCTTTCAGTGGTCTCCAGGTTTTAATGAGGATCAAGAACCTTCAATGATCCCGGTTTGGATTATGCTGCATGGGTTACCACCGAATCTCTATCAGGAATCGTTCCTTACAAACATTACCGCAACGATTGGAGTTTACCTGCGATGTGATAATGCTACACGGTGTGCAACCAGAAAAGATAGAGCAAGAGTTTGTCTCTTGATTGATGCTGCTCGTGAGCCAATTCCAGGTATTTGGATTGGTATCCCTCATCAGGAGATAAGTTTTTATATTGAAATTGTGTATGAAACGTTGCCAGCCTTTTGTGGTATATGTTGTACTCAAGGCCATAATAGGAAGACATGTAAATGGAAGGATGATGGCAATGGTGATGGACATTTTTCTAAGAAAATAGGGGAGATGAATCGGAAGGTTTGGATTCCTAAGATAAATGCAAAAGAAAATCAGGATGGGAATGTTCTAATTGAGGGTCTTCAGGATGTATCTAGTTTGGAGAAGAAGAATCAAAATGTGGTGCTGAATGAACCAATTCTGGAAAATGATGGTGCTGGTCCTAGTTTTTCAAAAGTGGCGGATCACATTGAGGATGCAAGTACGCCGGTTATTGATGTTGGTAAAGAGTTTGTTTCGGAATAAGGGGCAATGGTGGAGGATGTTGCCCAAATGAAGAGTAATCTCGGTGATAAAGATCTAGTTTTTAATGATCTAGCTTTGGTTTCTGTGGATTATCAAGAGACTGGACCAAAATTACAAGTGCAGGTGGAGGACATTGCAAATGATGATAAAGAAGTGGATTGGGGAGATGATGATATGCAGGGGCATGCACAATTAGAGGTTGTTGTTCTTTAGGAGGGTTACACCTCGGCAACTGAAGGTATGGTATCTGCTCATTTTTGTAAAGAAAATGTTTGTTTATTGGACCTTGAGTCCCCTGCGAAATAGAATGAGAGTAAAGAAGGTGATTTTGACTCGTAGTTCCACTCGAGTTTCAAGTAAACCCACTCGTTTTCTTTGATGATGTGTGTTCCTTTATTTTGGAATATCTGAGGTCTTTGTACGTCTTGGAGAAGGCTAAGGAAGTTAGTAACAAAGTTTAAAATTAATTTGATTATGTTGGCGGAACCTTTTGCTAATGAGTCAAGGATGGTAGTATTGAAAAATAGTTTGAAATTTGATGGTTGTTTTTCAAATCAAAGCATGGGAGGTAAAATCTGGTTGTTATGGGAGCAGGGTCTCCAGGTTCATGTACTGAGATTTTCTGATCAACACGTTACTATTTCTTTGTTGATTAAGGGCAAAGTTTATAGGATTTCCACGATTTATGTAAAATGTAATTATTTGGCTAGACGTGAATTGTGGAGTAATTTGATTCAGGACATGCTGACTAATGAGCCTTGGTGTTGTCTTGGGGATTTTAATGTGATTCGAAGTAATGAAGAAAGGTGTGGCGGGAGGCCACGGTTGAGGTTGGCTATGGATGAGTTCAATTCCGTCATAGATTCTTGTGGTTTATGTGAAATGAATTCGTCCGGTAGCAAGTTTTCTTGGTGTAATGGCCAGCAAGGAAAAGCTCGAAGTTGGTCTAGAATTGATCGTTATTTGTGGAATTTGGTGGCTGCATCTTTATTACCTAAAGCCTTCTATAAGTTGTTGCCAAGGACTAGTTCAGATCATGCACCTTTGCTTTTTACCTTGCAATCCAATGTTTTCAGATATGGACCGACGTCGTTTAAATTTCAGCAAATGTGGGTGTCTCATGCTGGTTTTAAAAAGGTGGTTTAAGCCTCATGGAAGGAACCTGTTGCTGAATTGGGGTTGTTTGGTTTAGCTACAAAACTTAAATAGCTGAGGGTTGTCTTGAAGGACTGGAATAAGAGAGTCTTTGGTCGTACGGATGTGAATATTCGTTTAATGGAGGAAAGAATTGAGGATATTGAATTGAAATTACAAGCTGGTTTTTCTGCAATGTTAGAAACAGAGTTGCTTAGCGCCAATGAGAATTTGGAGGTTTGGCAGCAAAGAGAATATACCCATTTATTGTAACAGTCTAAATTACAATGGCTAGATAAAGGGGAGGCGACGAGCTATTTTTTTAAATATTTTGCTGTTGTTTCAAAGTCATTAGTGAAAGACATGACTTTAGGGGATGGTTTTGTGTTGGATTCCCCGGAAGCTGTTCATAATGGTGCAGTGGAGCATTTTAGGTCCTTTCTATGTGCGAGAGCACCTAGAAGTCTTCTGGACATTTCTTTATTTACTGAAACAATTGTTTTCGTTAAGGAAAATGAAGAGTTTATGCAGCTCCCTTCGATCCAATAAGTGAAGAGTTCGATGTTTTCTATTTCGATTGATAGTAGTCCGGGATCGGATGGATTTGGGTTAGGTTTCTACCAATCTTGTTAGGATATAGTTGAAAAGGATGTGGTGGAGGCAGTTAGGGAGTTTTGTCGTGGTAGTCCAATGCCACGATTCTACTCGGTGTCTTATATTGTTCTTCTTCCGAAGGTGTCAAATCCTTCAGGTCTTGATAAATTTTGCCCAATTAGCTTGTGCTCGGTGATTTATAAAGTCTTTTCAAAGATTCTTGTCAAAAGACTTTCTCTAGTCTTGAGCGAAATTATTTCACCGGAACAAGGCACATTTCTTCTTGGGAGGTGTATATTTGATAATATCGTCCTAGCTCAAGGCATGATTCATATGATTAATCACCCGTCTCGTGGGGGGAATGTTTTTATTAAAGTTGATATAGCTAAAGCTTATGATAGCGTAGATTGGGATTTCCTGATTCATGTGATGAAGTCATTTAATTTTTTGGGGGGTGTCTATGAGATGATTAAGAAGTGCATTTCCACACCTTGGTTCTTAGATGTGATGAATGGAACAGTTAAAGGTATTTTTCCGAGTGGTCGAGGATTGTGTCAAGGGGACCCGTTATCGCCATATCTCTTTATTCTCATTGAGGAGATTTTATCTCGAATTCTGAAATTTGGTTGTCAAAGTGGAAAAATTGCTCCTTTCTCACGTCCTCGAGGTGCGCCTCTCAGATCTCATTTGTTATATGCTGATGATATTGTTATTTTTTCTAATGGTGGCAGGGCGTCTATCAAAGCAATATCGGATATTTTTTAGCTATATGAGTGGTCTGGGCAGTGTGTTAGTAAAGAGAAATATGCAACTTTCTTCCCCAAAAATATGCCATTGAATAGGAGAAGATGTCATTTAAGGCTTACATCTTTTTCAGATTGGAGTTTTCCTGCTAAATATTTAGGGGTTCCTCTGATTTCAGGTCATCTCAAAGCTGAGCATTTTGATGAGTTGTTGAGTAAGATTAAATCCCGACTAAGTGGCTGGATGTCAAAAATCCTATCAAATGGAGCACGTGTGCTTTTATGAAATGTCCTTGGAAGTATTCTTATCCATTTACTCTCTGTCTTGCGAGCCCATTTTTATTTTTATTTTTATTTTTACTGAAGAGCCGGTAGCCACATGTCCAATAGTGGCCCCGTCCCAAATTTATTAAAAAGTCCTCATTTATGACGGAGGAATACAGTGGTTACAAACCAAACATTTGGGAGTTACAAATCTGGAATGAAAAACTCCCAAACACAAAACAAACAAAACCCAACAGAAATCAATAACACTAAACAAGCCTAAGGAATAAAACTAAAAAGAAATCTAAACAAGCCTAATAAAACAAACCAAGACCAAACATAACCTTAGTTATGTATAGTAGGTATCCCTACCTTATTGATCCGAATAACACCCTTTAGAAATCTCGGCACCTGTTGAAGATCATCATAAATAATGTTACTTCCTTGCTCTCTTTGTTTTGCCAAAAAATCAGCCTCTTGATTCCTTTCTCAAAACTGATGTAAAACACGAATATCCATTCCTTGCATTTCAGAGAGAACCTCATCCCAATAGTCCCATAAATACCATAGAGTGCATTTACCTGTCCGGAACCAATCCACAACCAGCTTGGAGTTGTTTTCAATAATCACTTTAGTGAAATATAGCCTTTGACAAAGTCGAATCCCTTCTAAAATAGCACTCAATTCAGCTCCATTATTGGTTCCAAAACCAAAATTCCCCCACCTCTTGAGGACCTTGGGTTATTGCGGCAACTTCCATCACAATTTAGCTTGATCCATCCCAGCGGCGGCTTTGACCACTTTACTAAACGACATGTCCGGCCAATGATCTTTGGTGTTTCCAGATTTAAAGCTTTTAATAATTCCAAATCCTGCTTTTGTAATCACCTCAGCACTTTCAAATCAGCCGCCATATTTTTTATCCACATTTTCACTGATATCCACACTTGCATAGAATCCATTTTGATCCCCTCCATATGTACCTTACATCACCTGTTCCATAAACACCAAGTGACAATACAACAAATCATACCAATAAGATTACCCATCAGAGAAGACTTTTTAGCACAGGTCATCCATGCCGATATTCTTGCTTTCCATGTATTAAATGTCAGACATGGCACTTTGAGGAGTCTGCTAGCTAGCTCCCAAACCCGAGTAGCAATCTGGTCTGTGGCTAACACATGATCGACACTCTCTATAGTTTGCGGTAAACAACAATCACATGCCGATGCTAATGATATCCCCTTACTTTGAACTCTCTCATCCACAGCCAAGCTGTGGAACCACGCTCTCCAATTACACATGGAGACTTTTTTTGGCAAATGTTTATTCCAAAACCACTCATGCCAAGGCAACTGATCCCCTCGTGCCTGAGTGAAATCCCAAGCAGTTGCAGTAAAAAAAATTCCATCAGAAGCTGGTTTCCACACACAAATGTCCGGCCCATGACTCCCTCTAATTTTTGTTTGCACAATTTCTGCCGTGATCGCCTCACCTACTAGCTCTTTCAGAAGTTGAACATTCCAAGCCTGATCCATCCAGCAATCTCTGATGCTGAGCCTCTTATTAGTAATATCAGTAAGTCTAGCTAATAAAGGACCGAAGATAACCACCTATCATACCAAAAAAAGGAATTTCCATCGCGCAACAATATTTGTACGTTCTCCATAACTTTTGGTACATGCTTCATGATAGATCTCCACATTCTTGAATTTGAAGCCTTCAGATTATAGGACAAAGGATGGCCATTCCTTAAGTATTTTGCTTTAAAAAAACCAGCCCACAAACCATCCGAAGTCAATAGGCGATAAGCAAACTTCATGTGTAGAGATTTATGTACCTCATGTAAATCCCTCAACCCCAAACCCCCTTCATCAGTGGGTTTGCAAATTTTAGACCACGACCTCTAGTGCAACTTCCTCCTTCCCTCCACTTCTCCCCAAAGAAAGTTAGCCAATATAGAATTTATTCTATCAAGAGTCACCTTTGGAACATTAATCACCGAGAGGATATGAAGCAGTAAGCTAGAAAGCACATGTCGCAATAAAATTAAACGACCACCTTGTGAAAGCAATTGAAATTCCCAGCCTGCCACTTTTTTCCTGATTTTCTCAATAAGTGGCTCAATGACTCGAGAAGTCAGTCTACCAATAACTAGCGGTGCACCCAAATAAGTCACAGGGAAATGTCCTTCTTTAAATCCCGTGACTCTTAACAAATCATGCTTTCAAGATGAGTTTATAAATTTAGAAGGAAAAATCATCGATTTCTCACGACTCATCTTTTGAACCGACCATTTTTCATAGGTAGTCAAAATGTCAACAAGTCTCTTAATATACTTTTTGCTCCCATTGGAAAAAATCAACAAATCGTCAGCATATAATAAGTGAGAAATTAATGGTGCCCGCATCGGCTGAGTGAATCTTCCATTCCGACCACTCTCAAAATTCTTTTTAAGTAGCCTAGTTAACACCTCCTCCATAATGATAAATAAATACGGGGATAGCGGATCCCCTTGTCTGAGCCCTCGAGTAGGCTAAAAAAAATCTTTAAATGTCTCATTCATCATTACAGAAAACCATGGGGATTTAATACAATCACCAATCAGACTACAAAACATATGAGAGAAGCCGAAAGCCTTTAGCACTATCAAAAGAAAATTCCAATCAACCCTGTCATAAGCCTTAGCCATATCAATTTTTAACATGACATTACCTCCCAAACATTTTCTGTGAAGCGATTGCAGCATCTCTTGGGCAAGCGTAATGTTTTCAAAGATACTACAACTCAGAACAAAAGCTCCTTGTTCATGAGAAACCAAGCTCTGAATAATACTAGTTAAGCGAGCTACAATAATTTTTGAAAAAATCTTGTAGGCTACAAAACACAACTTATAGGCCTAAATTTATCAAAACTGGATGGATCAGGCACTTTCAGAATCAGCACAATAAAAGATGAAGTATAGAACTTGTTTAATGGACTACCCCTAAAAAAATCCCTTGCAGCTTCAATTATGTCATCTTTAATAATCTCCCAACCTGTAATGAAGAAACCCGATCTGAACCCATCTGGTCTTGGACTGCTTTGCTAAGGAATGGAACAAATAGCTTCTTTCACTTCCCTCTCTGTCGGCTTGGTTACGCCTAAAGAATAACGCGGTCGTTTGTAGTATAGCTTTGGGGTGTTGATTCCACAGGGAGATGAAATAAAAGAATAACAGAAATGACAGTAGAATTAAAAGCAAATGTTTAATGAACAAAGACTAAATTTAAAACTGAAATGAAATGATTACTAAGAAAAAGTATTCGAATATGATGAAAAGTAGAGCATTGGGAATCCTTTGTATATAATTGGTAATTTAATTATTTTTGATTCATTAATAACACAATTGAAAATTCTATGTCCAAATTTTCAATCGGAAGATAAAACATTAATAACTAGATTTAAATCAAAAGTAATCTTTCGAAAAATCATTCGTCGCAATATAAGAACGGGAATTGTTATCGATATTAAGGAAATTCAACGTCGACAATATACTCGTAGAGCAATATTGCAGCAGAGAATTAAATTAATATAGATAACCAATTAAACCAAACATAATCAAAGGATTATTCCATTCAATAGAAAAAGCATGACTGAATCTATAAATGAAATAAATTCTAAGATTATTTGGTGACGAAAATATATATGATAAATTTCGAATAACTAAACAAAAGAGTTTAATATTTGAAACTCACATGTATGAATAAATAAAAAACCAATTACAAATACCATCACATATATAATTTCATCCCTACCTCTACTACAGAATTAGTTACTCATATTGAAAATGTGTAACAAAAATTCTCCAAAGAAAAATATGGAAGAGCCGACCATTTTTTTTTTCTCTCTTCTTTTGTTTTTCATTTCTTTTCTTAAGCTCTCAAAAAATAGCTCTTCCAAGGCATCCCCCTCTCCTCTAAGTTGGATCCATATATATAAACATTTCCATCCAAGTTGCATTGCCGTGTATCAATTGATGTCCAATATGCGGCTTCAAGAAATAATCTAAATTCATGTAATTTTATGATTGAGCCATAGGCCATGTGGGTACTTCTTTGATTGTGTGGTCTTGTGAATAAGTCAAATAAAGTGGCTTTGACTTGAAGTAGAGGGGACTTGCCGTATATCAATTTTCTTCTAATTTCAACTTGTGGCTTGAAATTATCCGTGCATGGAATATCTTTGGTCGACTAAAATGAGGTGGAATGAGGTGTATGCATTGTGTGGCTCTTCTCTCATTAATTGATGTAAGTTGAATTCCATGATAAAGTGCCATATGTTACTTTGCATGCATGTGAAACAATTTCAATTTTGAAAAGGTGGAGTGTCGTATACCACTTTGTTTCCTCCCCATTTGTTGCCGTGTATGTGTCCAGCTATCAATCATTCATTTTACTTCATATGGCACATATGGCTGCTTTGTATCTTCACTTCATCATGTCGGTTTGGAGAGAATTGAGAGCACCGAAGCTTATCTTTGCATGTGATTGAGTGTGGTGGCTGCTTTGCTTCTCTATTTGTTTGGTCAATAATTTCAACTTGAATTCAAATGAGCCGTGTATGACTTTGCTTTCTCTTCATTTATTTCGACTGAAATGCTTCCACTTGCAAGTATGATTTTATTTGTCTTCAAGTGAGCTAATCGAATATGCATGTATCAAATTTGAATGGAGCTCTCCTTGATTTCAACTGAATAACTTGTGGCTGGTTGCTTTGCTTCAATCCTTCATGTGGCTTGTAATTCTCTTGAATTGTTGACTTTGTGCTCTACTTGCTTTTTCTTCCCAAGTCTTGCCGTGCACTAGGTCCAATTAAGAAGTGTATAAGGTGAAATGCTCCATGAAAATGTGGCAAATTAATTGAGTTGTCGCCTACCTCATATAGCCAACTAGAAAATAAAATAAAATAATTAATAAACTTAGCTCTTTAAAATGTAAGGAAATTCAAGTGGCCTCAATTAAAATGTAAGGCAATTAGTGAAAATTCATAGGACTTTATTTAATAGATTTAACTCATGTATTTCTTTTTATATTTATTTGGGACTTAAATATATTAAATCATGCTCATATCCATCTCAAGATAAATAGCCATTAAATTAAATAAAATGAGTTATATCATTATTTTCTCTTTTCTTTTAGAATTTAAATAGGGTATTTAGAGTGCATTTTTGTGCACTCATCACGGCTCAGCACACAACATAGTGTTATCAGCTTCCAAAATAACAGGATGAATCAAAGTGGATAGATCAGCTTGCATTACTTCATTCAGCGTGGACAGGAATTGTCGAAAATACTGTGCAGCACCCAAGTGGACTGACTCGGCATTATCAAAGGTGGTACCATCCTTTATTACCATCCGAGAAATATGTGCCTTTTTACGTCGTTGATTAATCACATAATGGAAGAATTTGGTGTTTTGATCCCCTTCTACCAACCACTTCTTTTTTGCAATTTGTCCCAACTGGATTGCCTCTCTCTTTTCCAGAATATCAATCTCCATCTTAGTAACAAGATAATCCGTTTCCACATCTTCCGAATATCTCAACTGCATTTGATTCTCTAGCATTTTCTGCCTCTTTGTAAGAATTTTCAAATTGTCATGAACCTTGCCAAAAACCTTTTTATTCCATGCTCTTAAAGCAATCTTAGTTCTCTTGAGTTTTGCGGCCAATTGTTGTAAGCTTGAGCCAGAATCATGTATTTTCCATGCTTCCTGCACACAATCTAAAAAAGATTCATGTGAACACCACATATTTTGAAAACGGAAAGGAGCCGAACCATATAAAGAAAAAGGCCTCTCCAAATTTACCACCATAGGACAATGATCCGAAGTTTTCCTCGCCAAATAGACTAGTTGAGCTTACATAAAAAGGTTAGAGAAAGCATTATTGATAACCGCTCTATCAAGTTTCACCCAACTTCTATTGCCTCCCAAGTGGCCATTACACCAAGACATGGTACGCCCACAACTATCCAGCTCAAACAAACAACATTTATCTAAGCAATCATTAAACTCTAACATAGAAATTAATGGTCGAGGGTGACCACCAATTCTTTCAGAGTCCATCTGAATTGCATTGAAATCACCCATCGCCATCCAAGGCATATTATTCACATAATGACTCTAGTTCATCCCATAAACCTCTTATATCTGTTTAAGTGCATTTGGCATAAACAAAGGTTTTGAAAGCTCTTTGACTCGCCAAAAATAACCAGCCTGAAACCGATTGAGAAGTGTAGGAAACCATCTAAAACTCATTTGACTCTTTCCAAAAAATCCACAATTTGCCACCCACTACCTCATTAGAACAAAAATAATTAAACTGCAAAAGGGAACCTATATCAGCCATACGATTATCATTAAGAAAATGTTTCGCAATCGCGCATATATGAATATCTTTTCCGTTAATAATCGACTTTAATCTTCGCTTCGAACTCCCCAGCCCTCTAACATTCCAAAACAATATGTTTCCAATCATAAATTCAACTTTTGTGCTCGAGTATGAACCCTTTGGGATTTCCTCACTGTCTTGTCTAAAATATTATTCGGTTGGTCCATGACTGGTCTACCAGTTCCATCATAATCATACGCCTTCTCTTTACCCTTTAATCCAGTTATTTCTCCTTCTTCCCGTTTCGAAGAATAACCCATGGCTTGTTCTCCTTGTAAACAGTTATTAAAAGTCACGTTCTCCCCCTTAGAAACCAGGTTCTCCTGCACATTCGAACATACCATGTCTTGCAGCTGCATAGTCTCAGGTCCACTTCATTTTTTGTATCACACCAAACCTCTTCACATTCATCCTCACTATCACCTTTATGTTTGTCCCATGTATTCACTGCATCATTTAAAGGATCTTTCGGCATCTCTGCATGCAGATGGCTCAACATCAACCTAGACCGATCATTTTTTACAAATGAACCCGCACAATTTAAAGACAATCCTACAGTTATAATATTGGGCGCTTCATCAATATTCTCCACTTGCACCACATGTTCATTCATGTCCTTTTGTTTACCCTGCAATTTATCAGCCTATAATTCAAGATTAGTTTCCATCTCCTTATTCTTATTAGTCTCCGAGGAAGTCGCACCAGAATTAACATTTTTCTTCTGCCACATTTTTTTCTCTTTTGTCTTCCCCTCTTCCTTACGTCTCTCCCCAACCCTACAAACCACATCCGTATGCCCCTGTCTATGACATTTCATACAATAATATCCTGTTTTTTTGTATCTTACCTCATGCCATATACATTGCGTCTGCGAGACCATAATCGGAAATCCTTTCATTGGTTCCATAGTCAGATCAACTTCCACACAAATTCTCGCACCCATAGCTCTCTATCGGGTCAAAGTCGCATTATCTGTCCCAAGGTAGTGGCCAAAACGTGTTGCAAAAATTTGAAGACAATCATGATGATCTTCCTTATGATGATCTTCCTGGATTGCCGATGCATCTTTATCATTGTGATTGTCTTGCGAGCCCCTAAGAAGGTGTTTAAATCTCTGAATACAATGATGAGTAATTTTTTTTTTTTGGGAGCATTGGAAGGGAAACAGAAACGTCATTGGAAAGCTTGGCAACACTTATGTAAACCTACGCAAGAAGGCGGGATTGGCATGAGAAATTTAGAGGAAGTTCAAACCTCTGTATTTATGAAATTTGGCTGGAATTTGCTTACTCAAAATTCCTTATGGCCAAATTTTGTAAAGGCTAAATATCTTAAGAACCAACATATTTCTGTAGTGGATCTGAATAAGGGATCTATTTTTTGGCATGGGATTATGGCAGTAATTCCTAAGGTTATGAACCACTCTATTTGGCGTGTAGGTGATGGAAATGTGTCCTTTTGGAGGAATAAATGGTTGAAAACTGGTGCTTTGGCAGACATGGTTCTAGTTTCGAATCTCCCGATTTTGAGAGTTAAAGAGTGCAGATTATCAGAAGGTTGAGATACTGTTTTATTGAGGAATTTAGTGGGAAATGATAAGCTAGAAGAGGTTTTGGAAGGGCTTGGTAAACATAGGGATGGTGCTGATATGTTGCTTTGGCAAGCCAATAATGATAGGGCTTTTACGTTGAAGTCGGCATGGGATTGCATTAGGATCAGAGGGCCTCGTATGACTTGGAATGATTGGTTGTGGAATACTAATTTACCCAAAAAGTATTCTATCACCTATTGGAAAGTTTTAAACAATAGTTTGAGTGTGGATAGTCGAATTGCTAAATTGGGGATCCCACTTGCTTCTAGATGTGAATGTTGTGTAGAGGGGTGTATTGAAGATTTAGACCATGTTCTAGCTACTGGGTATCTTGCTAATAATATTTGGTGCCGTGTGTCTTGTATATTTGGTATTCCTTTTGATCATCGTCATTTATGGAGAGAAAGGATGGAGGTATGGATCAGGGGAGCCAAAAAATCATCTCAAGCTGGTACTTTACTTGGCCTTATCCCAGTTATTATCACTTGGACTTTGTGGGTTTGGCAGTGTAAATCTCGTTTGGAAGGAAGAAGAAATTCTTTAGCATCACTCTGGTTATCGATTAAGTCTGCCATTGCTTGGGTGGGGAGTCGTATTCGTGCTGGTAATAGAATCAATAGTGGAGATGAGGCTGTTATGCAAGCTTTGATGATCCCATTAAGACCGTTGAAGAGAAAAAAATGCAGGATTATCAAATGGGAGAAACCAACTTCTGGACGGGTTAAATTAAATGTGGATGGAAGTTGTTTGGGCAACCCGGGCATTACGGGTGCTGGTGGTACCATAAGGGATGAGCAGGGGAATTTGAAGTTGGCTTTTGCTAAGGGTTTAGGTAATGGTACGAATAATTCAGCTGAGTTTATGACTCTTTATCATGGTCTGAATTTTTGCAAAGATTTGGGTTTCCTTATTGTTGAAGTTGAAATGGATTCTCAGATTATTATCTCTTGGTTTCAGAAAGGTAGATGTGGTATCTGATACTTAGAAGATTTTTGGGAACAGATTAGGGGGATGATGGAAGATATGCATGTCAGACTGAAACATATTTACAGGAAAATTAATTCTAGAACTGACTGTCTAGCTTGTATGGCCTCTAGAAGTGTTACAGGAATATGGAGGCAGGTTAATGAAGTTCCTTCAAAGCTTAAAGGAATTTTGAGATTGGATAAATTGGGACTTCCATATTTAAGACTTTAACATTTATGGGAGGTTTTGGTTTTGGTAATTTGTATTTTATGGTTTTCAGAATATCTTTGCTTCCTGTTTACCTTTGGCTGTTCATAGGTGTTATTCTTCCACTCTGGCTGATTTTGGGTTGTGTACAGAAATGTTGGGTTGTGTTTATTGAGTGCAGGTTTGTATTAATAAGGTTTGCCATGAGTTTTGATGTTGTTTTGTATGTGGGAGTACCAGTTTGGTTTAATAAGGTTTTGCCATGAGTTTTGCTTTTGTCTGGTTTGGTATAGGCATGTTTAGAGATGTTTTTATTTTGATGGTTTTGGTATAGGCATGTTTAAAGTTTGATTATTTTGGTGGTTTTTGGTATAGGCATGTTTAGAGTTGTTTATTTATGTTGGTTGAGTTTTTGCCTGTGTTTGGGTATTTATTGTAAACCTTCAGGCGAGTTTTTTTTTGCACGGTTTTCCTCTGCCACAAGTGAGGTTCTTTTAATAAATTTAGGACAGGATCACTATGAGGGTGGCTATTGACTCTGAAAAAAAAAAATTTTGGATGGAAAAATAGTTGGATCATAGCTTAATGACAGTGGAGAAATGAAATGACTTGAAGGGAAAATGTGTACAGATTCGTAGCATGTGCGAGGTCGATTGAAATGTTGGGTCCGGTACGTATTTTTGTAGACTAGAATAAATTGTGCGTTGGATTAGTGGAATATAAAGAAAATGAAATATATGACTCATGAGATCAAATATTCACGTGACATTTTTCTTTATTTGATACATATATATTGTATCTTTTTATTATAATAAGGGGCTATATTGTAATAGTTATTTAACAAATTTTCTTATTTTTTGTTACTTTTTTTAAAATTTTTTCGTTAAATTTAATTTCATCCATCCGTCTATTTATATTCTAAAATAATGTGATTCTTGAAGTTTAATCTCCTTATTCAAACTTTTATATCAAATATTTCAAATTCAAATCTAGTCAAATTCAAAATTCTTATCCTTCCTAAATTGAAATCAATATCCAATTTTAAATTTATTTATGATTGATGTTATCCTTCTCCCATCATGATCTATAAATCTTATCAAATATTGAGATTAAACAGTATAAATTATATATAATTTATATAACATATAAATTATATATAATTTATATAACATATAAATTATAAATTAGTACTAATCTGTTATTACTAATATTTTATTAGTAATAACTTATATAACATGTATGCAAAATATAACATAATATTACAACATTAACAAACCTACTTCACGTTAGAAATTAAAATATAACGTTATTTTATATAAATTATAATTTATATTATATTTAATATATATATATATGATTTAAAATTTCTATTCATTTTTTTATATAAAAAAGAAATGTAAAATAATTAAGTTTAAATTTGTTTGTAAACCATATTTACAAATACAATTATTTGAATAAATATTATTTATTTCTCAATTTAAATTCCTTATGAAATTATAATAATTATTAAATAGTAATACTTTTATAAATAAAATTATAATAATTATTAAATAGTTATCTTTCACTACTTCACATTAGTTTATGATTTACTTTTAGGGCAATGCTACATACAGTCCAAAAAGTTGGACTCCTCTACAGTCCAAGCAATAAACAAATAAAAAAAATCTCTATTTTAGAATAAAATTGATTAAAACACCACCCTTATTTACAAATAAGAAACTTTAAAATTTTGAAAATTTTCATTTCATTTAGTTATAAAAATGGAGCGTTTTCATGTAGACTGCAATACAGTCCATATTTGCAAAAAGAATTATCCTTACTTTTATATAATTCTTTCATTGCTAAGATATTTTTGTTTTAATACCCGTCAAATATTTGTTAGAACTTACATTTTCTTCCTCCATGCATTACATTATTTATTGAAATTTATTTCTTTATACAAATTATATCATTTTTAAAAAATAACCGCTTCACTAAACTAGATAAACGTTTTTTTGCATATTACTCTCTCTAATATATATATATATATATATATATATATATATATATGAATGATCAATCTTAACTTGACTATTTTAATTCAAGGAGTCAAATAGATCATCAATCTTAAATTGAATCATTAATTATATATATCAAATTGGTGGCGTAATGTACGTAATTAATTGTATACTTTTTAAACAAAATAATTATCCACCTCAAAAAGAAATGATTATGTTGAATTAACATGAAAACAATATATTATGACTTATGTCAAAATATATATAACTAGAGAACTAGCGACGCGTACATCGTTCAATGTCGCCCTTGATATATCATCTCATGCAATATATATATATATATATATATATATATATAAGATGAAGTTTTATTTGAATTTGTTTTTGAAAGGAAAATATATATATTGAATATATTTTCTAGGAAAATACAGTTGGAGACTTAAATGAAAATATTGAGTTGAGAATAAGTGAAATTATGTATTATAGATAATATTATGGAGGAATCCTTGAGATTTAGAACAAGGTATAAACTAGAGAATTTCAAGTCGAACTTAGAAGGAGTTGTATTATCAAAAATTAGGGTGTAAATGCAAGAGGAAGTAAAAGAATCAAAGATTAAACACTTGGTGTCCGGAATATGCATTCTCGGATTAGTCTGTCGAGTTTTAGCATAATGAGCATAAATTCTTTATATGATGTTCAAATGAGGTGATTCTAATTAGTATAGAATTCTAAGATATATATCTAAAACTTTTATGTTTTAGGTTTTGGAAGATTTAGACTGGATCGATGACTTATATGGGGAAAAAAGTAGACTGTTTTGGATTGAGCTTAAGTGGAACTCGAGTAAGATGAAATTGACTAAATTGGGGCATGTGACAAATTATGTAATTCGTTTTTAGGTTTCTAGGTATTTTGACATGTGTAAAAATAGTTGGCAAGTGATGAGAAGTTGATTTAGAAGTTTTGTTAGTTTAATTGTAATGGAAACACAAGAGAAACCAAATTCTGCTGATAGGTAACTAAGTGGATCAAAATGGGACTCAATCCTAATTAAACCAAGAAGGGGCCTTCTAAAACTTGTCAAGTAGAGTCTTAGGAAGGTTAACAAGTAACCAAATGGATTAGGAGAAGGCTAAGGGATGTGGCATAGCAGAAGAAGGCTGGAAAGGAGGGTTCATGCATGGTTAGGTGAGATGCCACCTCATCCCTTATCCCATTAGCTTCTACCTCAACCATTGATCAAATGGGCTGCAAAAATATCTCAAATATTAGTCATTGGATAATCATTTTAACTGCAAAGCCTAAGATCTTGGAGGCTTAAGTGAAATCATGAGATTTGTATAAGATGACACCTCATCTCCCATGCAAACCAGTAGCCAGTTACCCTTAGCAGATTTCCCTCTTCTTTCCTTCATATGGGTCGACCACCACCCCTATAAATAAACATTTGAGAGTCTTCTAACTCTCTTTGGAAGCATAGCACATGTCGCCTTTGAAGAACATCAAAGAAAAACCCTTCTCAAGTCCCTAAAACTCCACATATACCTTAAGTGAGCTAAGTGAGTGTTGTTGGGGAGAAAGCTTGCAAATGTTGGATTGATCATCTCCAACAAGATTTAGAGAGTTAGTAAGTACACATTCTAGCTTAATTTTACCATGGAGATGGTTTATTTAAGTGGTTGAATTATACATGCTAGTATTGAACTCTTAAATTCTTATGTAAGTGATATAATGAATCGAAGTATTATTTGAATTGGTTTTGGTCATGGAAATGTGTTAAATAAAGTTAGAAGAACCTAAACTTATGTTATAATAAGTAAAAATTAGGTTTATGTGAAAAGATTGCAAGTTTGGTTTGAAAAATCCCATGATCTGTAACCTCGCTCGACCGAAAGATCGAGCGAAGAACAACTATGAACCATCGCTTGACTCTCGCTAGATGTCTAGCTCGAGCGAAGTGCAACCCGAGACTTCGCTCAACACTCGCTCGATATTTTGCTCGAGCGAGTTCTAATCTGAGACCTCGCTTGAATCTCACTTGATACGTTGCTCGAGTGAGATACCCAGTTTGCTTGATGCTCGCTCGATATTCTACGCAATCGAGTTCCAACCTGAGATTTTGCTTGATCCTCGCTCGATATCTCACTCAAGCGAGATACCCTGTTTTGCTAAAATTCAGGGATCTGACTTGAATAAAAGTTGAAGTTGCAATATGGGAGAATTATATGTGTTATCTAAGTTTATAGCTTGTGTAAAGATACGTTGCAGGATTTATGATACATACATGTGTAATTATGTAATAAGTTTAAGGGTACATGCATTTTCTAGTATGTGATGAATTTTAAGAAAAAGTGGCATGGCATGTACTTGAGAAACATTCATAAGAATAAGAAAGGAACAACTATGAATAAGAACTATGAATAAGTTAGACACGTCATGATGGGGACGGCAAGACGTAACGCCCGGATGACAGACGTGCCGATAGGGACAGCGATACGTAACGCTCGTGGAAGTGACAGGATTAGTAGGGACAGCGATACGTAACGTCCGCTCATGCTAAGTATGTTCTGTGTCAAGACGGAGATGGCGAGACGTAACACCCAAAAAATGGACACAAGACTCATCATAACGAGGTCGGTGATACGTAACGCCCGAGTGACTGATGAGTTATATGCGATGGGGACGACGATACGTAACGCCCATTGAGGATAAGAAATAAATAAGTTTTAAAAGGTGTAAATTTTGTTTAGAAAAAGAATATAAGTTATCATATGAGTACATACCTGTGTAAGTTAATGATAAGTCACATGATATATATTTTACACTATGTTTTCTGTTAGATTTTCTAAAAATGTTAGTGATGGCCTTGTCTATGCTTTATTAAGCTAATTGTGTACTTACTGAGATTTCTAAGGAAATATCACTCTTTTGTGGTTTTATATTTCTTCCTTATACATATAAATTATACACAGGATGTGATGGTCGACAAGGGAAAAGCCTTAATGTTGCAGGAGACTCAGGAGAGTCCTGAGGGACTCTCTAGTTAATAGTCCCTATATAGATTTCACTTTCACGTCTTTGGGACTTTCTATATATGATCAGCCAATGGAGTTTTGGTACCACAGTTCACCTGCTTTTGTGGAAGAGGAGCAGCGTACAGGATGCTGCTTGACTTTGGGATTGGATGGTTCCCGGTCCATATGTGGGGTCTATTCGACATCACATGGACAATATCTTCAGTGAGACCGTTGTATTAGCTTGGATATATTCCGTTATGGGAGGGAATTTCTCGAAGTTAAGAAGGAACCCAAGTGACCATAAGGATGGTCTTTTTATATGTAATAGTATTTTGTTAACTTCGATAACTACTTTGGGCATGTATATATAACAGTACAATATTCTTTGAATGAATGAATGATGTGGAAGTTGAAAGCTAAATTTTGCCATATGTGATCTTTATAAGTTTTTATATTTAAGACCTAATCCGCTGCGAATTATATGGCATATGTTAGTAGGTCTTAATGTATGCATTAAGCTCTTGATACGTACGAGGGTGAGTAGCTTAATGTTACTTATCCTAACACCTTAATTTACGTTAAATCCCAGACTTAAATTGAGGGCGTCACATAGTGGTATCAGAACGATTACGTCTCTGGGTAAAATCCACATTGTCCTAGGAAAGAAGGATCACATGGCACAAGAATAGGCTTGAATCTTTACAAGATTGGAATTGGAGTGATATGGATGAATACTTTGGACTTTAGAAATTTGGAGGTTTCTAAAGCAAATGTAGCTCATGATGGAGTTTGGTATGTTTCAGGTAAGGTAAGATGGCAAGAGGTCGTCCCCCTATAAGACGAGTAGAAACAGCAGCACAGAATCTTCCTATAGTTACTCCTCCAAGGATGGCGGAGCAGATGGCACCAAACCCACCTTTGGAAGGGGAACCTAGGGCACAAAATCCACCTTTGGAAGGGAGATAGGAGGCGCAATGTAATAGCCCAAATTTTCTAAGGTAGATTATTTTATGGAAATTATTTTAAGAAAATTTATTTGATGTAATTATTTATTAGGAAATTAGGGTGGGCGATTTAATTGAGGAATGTGAGATAACACTTGGTATTGGGAATTATGCATTCTCGATTAATTTGTCGAGTTTTAGTGAAATGGGCATAAGTTATTCATATGAGGTCCAAATGAGGTGATTTTGATTGGAATATAACCTTGAGAGATATATCTAAAACTTTTATGTTTTAAGTTTTCTGAGATTCGGAAGGGATCAATAACTTATTTGGAAATCAAGTAGGCAGCTCTGGAATGGGCTTAAATGGAACCCGAGTTGGATGAATTGAACTAATTTGGGGCATGTAACTAATTAGGCAATTGGTTTTGAGATTTTCTAGGACTAGGACATGTGTAGGGATAGTTGGAAATGGATGGAAAGTTGATTTGGAAGCCAATTGAATAGTTAGTGTGATGGAAACTCAAGGGGAGCCAAAATCTAGTTGATAGGTGACTAAATGGGTCAAATTTGACTCTACCTTAACTAAACTATGAAGTGGCCTTCTAGAACTTGTTAAATGGAGACTTAAGAGAGTTAGGAAGTAACCAAATGGGTGGAAAAATCTGGAGGGTGGCGTGTGACACAAGGAGAGGGCTGGAGATGAGTGGTGCATGCATGGTTAGGTGAAATGCCACCTCACCTCTTATCCCTTTAGCTCACTCCTCAGTCATGGATTCAAATCGGCAACAAAATATCTCAAATGTGAGCCTTTCGATGACTAATCCAGCTACAAAGCCTAGGATTTGGGAGGCTTAATCCTCATCATGAGATTTGCTTAGATGGACACCCCATCATCCATGCAAATCTGGCAACTAGTGCACCTTAGGTGCTTTTCCTTTTCTCTCCCTCATGTTGGTTGACCACCACCCTATAAATAGAGCCTTGAGAGCTTTCTAAGCTCCTTTAGAAGGAGAGAACACTTTCCCTTTGGAAGACATACTAGAAGAACCCCCCAAAACCCTTAAAGAGTTCCTTTGTGAGCTAAGTGAGTGAGTTTGGAAGAAAGCTTGCAAGAAGTTGGTTGGATTCATTCTCTTGAGCTTTGAAGAATTTGTAAGTCCATATTCTAGCTTAACTTAAGCATGGAAATGGTTTA
Source organism: Platycarya longipes (assembly GCA_036559045.1). Taxonomy (NCBI): domain Eukaryota; kingdom Viridiplantae; phylum Streptophyta; class Magnoliopsida; order Fagales; family Juglandaceae; genus Platycarya; species Platycarya longipes. The sequence continues at coordinate 8,684,914 of CM071799.1, read as the reverse complement.
TTGAGATGATTGAACTATGTTTACTAGTATTGAACTCTTAAGAACATGATTAAGTGACAAAGTGACATATGAGTAGGGTTGGTTTTAATTTGTCTTGTAAATATGTTCAATAAAATTGTAAGAACTTAGATTTAAGTTTTTAAGAAGCTAAATAGAGTATAGTAAAAATATTGGCATGTTTTGAGTAGAAAAACTCCTAGAGCCATGATCTCACTCGACCCTCGCTCGACATGCGAGTCGAGCGAAGGTAAAATATGACCTCTCGCTAGAGTTTCGCTCGATACTCGCTCGACAACCCGCTCGAGCGAGATACCCTGTTTTGCTTAGACTCAGGGTTTTCCTAGAATAAAATTTATGTTTCAAATGGAAAGGGTTATAAGTGAAAAACTCGTATGAATAAGAGAGGAATCACTAAAAAGAAAACAATGTATAAGATTAAGTTAGTCACGTCGTGATGGGGACAGCGAGACGTAACGCCTGGATGACTGACATGCCGACAGGGACGGCAACACGTAACGCCTGTCGTGTTATAAGAATGTGTGATCTTCACGGGGACGGCGATATGTAACGCCCGTGAGACTAATCTCCACGAGGACGGCGATACGTAACGCCCGTGAGATTGATCTGAATAGCGGAGACGGCGATACGTAATGCCTGCAGTGATATATGTATATGTTTTGTGTCAAGACGGGGACGGCAATACGTAACGCCCGTAAGATTGACACCAGGCTCATCACAATGGGGACGGCGAGACATAACGCCCGGATGATTGATGAGTGTATGTGATAGGGACGACGATACGTAACGCCCATTACTGATAAAAGAGAATAAGAATCTTTAAGAAAACGGTGTAATTTCGCATAAGAGTATGTATTCGGTTGAGTTAAGAAAAGTACCAGTTAGACATTGGTTTTATGATGTATATCTTAGGGTAAATTTCCCTAGTCATTCAATGGTGATAATATTATGGTTGCTTTTTCCCTGTTTCCTTTAAGTTGTTTATGTACTTACTGAGATTTCAAATGAAATCTCACTCTTTTGTGGCTCCATATTTTTGTGTGTATCAACTGTATACAGGATTTAATGACCAGCAAGGGGACAGCCCCGATGAGACAGGAGACTTCGGGGAGTCCTGAGGGACTCTCCGACTATAGTCCTTATATGGACCTTTTCTTTGTTTCCTTCGGACTTCCTATCAGTAATCAACCTACAGGAGTTTGGAGCCTTGACGCATCCACTTTTGCTGAGGAGAGGCAATGCACAGGATGCTGTTTAACTTTAGGACTAGATGGCTCATTGTCCATGTGTAGAGTTTGTGTGACTCCACAGGGACAACTGCTCCAGCGAGACTTTAGTGTTAGTATGGATAGGTTTCGCTATGGGAGAGAATACCCTGAGGTTAAGAAAGAAAAGGAGTGAGGTGAAGGAAAGTCCTTTGGATGAATGTAAAATATTTTGCTGCTAACTTGCTACAATGTGGGCCTTGTATATGTAAAAAGTACAATGCTAAGTTATAAATGAATGATGTGAATGTTGTAAGTTTATTTTTCATGTGATCTTTAGAAAGTTTTATATCTATAAACCAGATCCGCTGCGAATTACGTGATATATGCTTTTTATTCTTGTTAAGTACGAGGGTGAGTAGCCAAGTGTTACTTATCGAGACACCTTAATTTACGTTAAATCCCAGACGTAAATAAGGGGCGTCACAAAGTGGTATCAGAGCTATTACGTCTCTGGGTAAAATCCACAATGTCCTAGGAAAAAATGGATCGCATGGCATAAGTTTAGGCTTGAATCTTTATCAGATTGGAGTTTGGAGTGATATGAATGAATGTGTTGGACTTTAGGAATTTGTAAGTTTCTAAAGCAAGTATAGATTATGGTAAAGTTGGGTATGTTTCAGGAAAACAATATGCCAAGAGGTTGTCCTCCCTTGAAACGAGTAGACGTGGTAGCCCAAAATCTTTCTCTGGTTACCCCTCCACGTACCGAAGAGCAGATGGCACCAAACCCACCGTTGGGAGAAGGACAGATGCCACCGAACCCACCATTGGGAGAAGGGCAGATGGCACCGAACCCATTGCTGGGAGAAGAGCAAAGGGCACGGAATCCACCCTTGGAAGAGGGATGAGTGGCGCAAAACCCCCCGTTAGAAGGAGGCCAGGCAATAGCTGAAGCTATTCGGCAAATGACGGAAGTGGTGAGAAATCAAATAGAACAGAGCCGTCATCATCAGTAGAATGAAAATAGAAGAGAAGCTCAAGGGTGTCCGTATGAGAAATTTCTGGCGTACCGATACCCGCCCTTTACCGGAACGGAAGGAGCATTAAAGGCAGACAAATGGATTGTAGACTCGGAACGTACCTTCGAAGTCAGTAGTTGCACCGAAGTTCAGAAAGTGCAGTATGCGGGACATTTGTTACAAGGAGAAGCAGGACTGTGGTGGGACACGAAGTGAAAGCTGTTAAAGTTAGAATTGGGAGAAAATGTAGTGCCCATATGGGAAAGGTTCAAGAAAGAATTCGACGATCGATTCTTTCCGGAATCTATGAAGCGGTAGAAAGCTTTGGAATTTACTATGTTAATACAATGCAGTATAACGATGGAACAGTACTCAGCGTGATTTATGGAATTGGCAAGATTTGCTTCGCATTTGGTAGCTACTGAAAAGATGAGAGCCCAAAAGTTTCAAGAAGGACTACAACCACGAATTTGTATGCAGGTGGCATGTTTGCGAATTGAGAACTTTCAAGAACTAGTGAATGTAGCAGCCATAGCGGAAGCTGAACAGAGGAGTGTTATGGCGCAAGCTCAAGCATATGGAAAAAGAAGATTTCAATTTTCTGGGGGAAAAGATGCTAGGAGGAAACCAAATTTTAGATCCATGGATAGAGGAAAAGGAATAGCAATTAATCCAAATGTGCCGATTTTATTTCCGCAATGTGCAAAATGTGGACGTCGACACCAGGGAGATTATCGAGTGGATACTAGAGTTTGTTTTAGATGCGGTTGGCCAAGACATCTGATCAAAGATTGCCCTCAGAATACCTCTCAAGGAGTAGCTCTACCCGGAGGAAAAGCCAAAGCTCCCACGAAAGCTAAAGTTTATGCTATCACGCCAGGAAGTGGACATGGAGGCAGAAGAGACTATAGATGCTAATGTTATTACTGGTAAATTTCTAAGTCCTCTCTTTTAGTTAATGAATGGATTCTTTGGGAGTGGTAATAATAATAATAGTAGAATAAAATTTTCTTTTGGTAAGGTTAAGCTGAAGCAATGCATGGTCTATGCCTTGTTTGATTCGGAAGAGACAAGATCCTTTATTTCATATGATTGTGTCCAAAGGTGTGACTTAGAAACAGAATTTTTGGCCCAAAAGGTTATGGTAGTCATGCCCAATGGAAAGGTAGCAGGATGCCACCGGATGGTAAGAACTTGCCCCTTGGAAATTGGAGGTTCATAGCTAGTCGCTGACCTAATACTATTCCATTTGATGGAATTTGATTTAATTTTAGGTATGGATTGGTTGGCCAAGTATTATGCTAAACTTGACTGTCGCAGAAAGGAAATAGTTTTTGGCTTACCCAAGGAAGAGAAATTTTGTTACAAGGAGGAAATATTAAAGGCAGTTTCCTCCATAGTAACTGCTAAGCGAATCAAGAAAAGTATTAACAAAGAAACAAAGGGCTACTAAGTAATTATGTTAAATTCCTCAGAAGTTGTTAAAAGTATTCACGGAATTCCCGTGGTGGAAGACTTTCCTCAAGTCTTTTCTGATGATCTGCCGGGACTGCCTCCTGATCGAGAAACGAAATTTGTTATTGAATTGGAACCGGCCACAACTCCAGTTCATACGGCTCCGTATAGAATGGCACCAGTGGAATTAGAAGAATTGAAAGCTCAGATTGAGGAACTATTAAGGATAGGATTTATCAGGCCCAGTTCATCCCCATGGGGAGCACCAGTACTATTTGTGAAAAATAAAGATGGGACAATGCGGATGTGCATAGACTACCGAGAATTGAATAAAGTCATGATTAAGAAAAAATATCCATTGCCACGGATAGATGATCTGTTGGATCAATTAAGAGGAGCAACTGTATTTTCAAAAATAGACCTTCGGTCTGGCTATCATCAGTTGAAGATCAAGGAGCAAGACGTACATAAGACGGCTTTCTGAACTCGATATGGGCACTTTGAATTTTTGGTTATGCCATTCGGAGTGACGAATGCACTAGGAGTATTCATGGACTTGATGAACCGGATATTTAGACCATATTTGGACAAGTTTGTGGTGGTTTTTATTGATAATATTTTGATCTACTCTCAGACTGACGAAGATCATACAGAACATTTAAAAATAGTAATGGAGACTTTGCAGAAACATCAATTGCACGCCAAACTTAGTAAGTGTGAATTTTGGCTACAAGAAGTTAAATTTTTGGGTCATGTTATCTCAAGTGAAGGAGTTTCTGTGGACCCAGCAAAGGTAGAAGCAGTGATAGAGTGGCAGCAACCAACCAATGCATATGAAATACGAAGCTTCTTGGGATTAGCTGGATATTATAGAAGATTTGTGGAAGGATTTTCCAAACTGTCTGCACCTCTGACAGCATTAACCAGGAAGAATGCTAAGTACGTTTGGAGTGAACAATGTGAAAGGAGTTTTCAAGAGCTAAAGAAGAGATTGACTACAGCACCAATTTTAGCCTTGCCAGAACCTCATAAACCTTATGTGATATATAGTGATGCCTCAAAAATGGGACTGGTTAGCAGCTGTAGTGTTTGCTCTAAAGATTTGGAGGTATTACTTATATGGAGAAAGATGTGAAATATTTACGGACCATAAGAGTCTCAAGTATCTTTTTAGCCAGAAAACCTTATATATGAGACAAAGAAGGTGGATAGAAACTATAAGTGATTTCCAATGCGAAATCAAATATCACCCTGGGAAGGCTAATGTGGTAGCCGATGCATTGAGTAGGAAAGTTCAAACGGAAGAATTATCAGTGCTGGCAGTAATGCGAGAAATTCTGGTAGACAGATTATCACAAGACCTCAAGCTAATGGAGATTCAAGAAATTGTTCCTTTAACGGACAAGGAAATTAAGGAAGAACAACAAAAGGATGCTAAGCTAGAAAAGATAAAACAGCAAATACTGGAAGGAAAAAGGTCTTCGCACTTTATGATTTCAGGCGAGGGAATGCTATACTTTGGGAGAAGGAAGATCAATCCGGATACCCCAGAATTGAAAGAAAGGTTGATGAAAGAAGCTCATGGTACACCATATACTGCTCATCCTGGAAGTATTAAGATGTATCAAGATTTAAAAGAAAAGTTTTGGTGGGAATGAACGAAGAAGGATATCGCGACCTTTGTAGCCAAGTGTCCAGTATGTCAGTTAGTAAAAGCTGAACACCAAAGACCAGCCGGTAAGTTACAACCTCTACCAATTCCCAAATGGAAATGGGAGGATCTATCTATGGATTTTGTGGTAGGATTTCCAAGAACATCTGCGGGAAAAAATTCAATTTGGGTAATAGTGGATCGGTTGATGAAGAGTGCTCACTTTTTACCTATCTCCAACACGGATTCTATGGAAAGGTTGGCAAAAATTTATGTGAAGGAAATAGTTCGTTTGCATGAAGTACCCAAGACTATAGTATCGGACAGAGACCCTAGATTTACATCTCGATTTTGGCAAAGTTTACAGAAGATGATGGGTACCAATTTAAATTTCAGCAGCGCATACCATCCTCAAACGGACGGACAAACAGAAAGAACTATTCAAACTTTGGAAGATATGTTGCGAGCCTATGTATTAGATTTTGAAAAAGATTGGAAAAGTTTGCTACCGTTAATTGAATTTGCTTATAATAACAGTTTCCAAGCTACTATACAGATGGCGCCATATGAAGCACTTTATGGGAGAAAATGTAGGTCTCCTATTTATTGGGATGAAGTGGGTGAAAGTAGTGTTTTGGGACCCGAATATTTACAAGAAGTCAAAGAGTAGATTACAAGGATTAGAAATCAGATAAAGAAAATGCAAAGTAGACAAAAGAGTTATGCAGATAATCGTAGAAGGGCTTTAGATTTTAAGGTAGGAGATTGGGTATACTTGAAGATTTCGCCTCTGAAGGGAGTTATGCGATTTGGTAAGAAAGGGAAATTGAGTCCTCGTTATATTGGACCTTATGAAATTCTGGAAAAGGTAGGTCCAGTGGCTTACTGCCTAGCTCTACCTGATGATTTGCAAGGAGTTCATAACGTCTTCCATGTATCTTCTCTGAAAAAGTGTTTGAATGATCAGCCAGTGGCAGTAATGGATCGGCGTCCTAATAATTTACGTTCTAATTTAACTTATGAAGAATGGCCTATATGAATTGAAGATCAGAAAGAATAGACCCTTCGGAATCGTACCATAGTGTTAGTAAAAGTACTCTGGAACAGAAAGAATAGACCCTTCGGAATCGTACCATAGTGTTAGTAAAAGTACTCTGGAACAATCCTGTTTTTCAGGAAGCCACCTAGGAACGTGAGGATGTAATGAGAGTTAATTACCCCCACTTGTTTGAAACATAGTTGTAATAATATGCGTTATAAATTGAATCAGCTATATGACATTTGTATGGTAATTTTATTTTCTTTTATGTTAATGTATATTAATATTTAACCTTACACAGGATTATGGCTCCAAAAAGAAACGCACGTATGTCAGTCACCCCTGTAGATCAGTTAAAGAAAAGATCTGAAAGAATTAGAGAGAGATTTCGTAGGGAAAAACTAAAGCAATGGAAAGCTGAGAGATTGAGCTGGTTAAATAATAGTGAGAAGCATAGAACCCATATTATGGAGATAGACGAAAAAGGTAACCCTGTAAGTAGAAGAGCGTTACCAGGTGAGGAAAGACAACCCGCTCAAAAATGGTTAAAAGCAGAGAAAAGATTTTTGAGAAGAGAGGATAAAGGAAAATCTGTCATAGTAGAGTCATCTGATAGATCTGAAGATCGGAAACGTCAATGTGAAGAGGGACCCATAATAGAAGAAACAGAGGAAGAGAGATTACGTATATTGCAAGAAATAAGTGTGAATATGTATTATGATCCTGATGTGGACATGATATTTTACTACTCTCAAAATTCGCTGCTTAATGAGGAAAGAGTACCTACCTCTTCAGAAGAATCTACTGCTGCTAGCAACCGAAGTAAAGATTCCTTAAACCCTTAATTATTTACATCTTAGCGATTTTGGGGACGAAATCCTTTTTAAGGGGGGAGGATGTAATAGCCCAAATTTTCTAAGGTAGATTATTTTATGGAAATTATTTTAAGAAAATTTATTTGATGTATTTATTTATTAGGAAATTAGGGTGGGAGATTTAATTGAGGAATGTGAGATAACACTTGGTATTGGGAATTATGCATTCTCGGATTAATCTGTCGAGTTTTAGTGAAATGGGCATAAGTTATTCATATGAGGTCCAAATGAGGTGATTTTGATTGGAATATAACCTTGAGATATAGATATAAAACTTTTATGTTTTAAGTTTTCTGAGATTCGGAAGGGATCAATAACTTATTTGGGAATCAAGTAGGCAGCTCTGGAATGGGCTTAAATGGAACCCGAGTTGGATGAATTGAACTAATTTGAGGCATGTAACTAATTAGGAAATTGGTTTTGAGATTTTCTGGGATTAGGACATGTGTAGGGATAGTTGGAAATGGATGGAAAGTTGATTTGGAAGCCAATTGAATAGTTAGTGTGATGGAAACTCAAGGGGAGCCAAAATCTAGTTGATAGGTGACTAAATGGGTCAAATTTGACTCTACCTTAACTAAACTAAGAAGTGGCCTTCTAGAACTTGTTAAATGGAGACTTAAGGGAGTTAGGAAGTAACCAAATGGGTGGAAAAATCTGGAGGGGGGCGTGTGACACAAGGAGAGGGCTGGAGATGAGAGGTGCATGCATGGTTAGGTGAAATGCCACCTCACCTCTTATCCCTTTAGCTCACTCCTCAGCCATGGATTAAAATGGGAAACAAAATATCTCAAATGTGAGCCCTTGGATGACTAATCCAGCTGCAAAGCTTAGAATTTGGAAGGCTTAATCCTCATCATGAGCTAAGTGCTTTTCCTTTTCTCTCCCTCATGTTGGTCGACCACCACCCTATAAATAGAGCCTTGAGAGCTTTCTAAGCTCCTTTAGAAGGAGAGAACACTTTCCCTTTGGAAGACATACCAGAAGAACCACCCAAAACCCTTAAAGAGTTCATTTGTGAGCTAAGTGAGTGAGTTTGGAAGAAAGCTTGCAAGAAGTTGGTTGGATTCATTCTCTTGAGCTTTGAAGAATTTGTAAGTCCATATTCTAGCTTAACTTAAGCATGGAAATGGTTTATTGAGATGATTGAACTATGTTTACTAGTATTGAACTCTTAAGAACATGATTAAGTGACAAAGTGACATATAAGTAGGGTTGGTTTTAATATGTCTTGTAAATATGTTCAATAAAATTGTAAGAACTTAGATTTAAGTTTTTAAGAAGCTAAATAGAGTATAGTAAAAAGATTGGCATGTTTTGAGTAGAAAAACTCCTAGAGCCATGATCTCACTCGACCCTCGCTCGACATGCGAGTCGAGCGAAGGTAAAATATGACCCCTCGCTAGAGTTTCGCTCGATACTCGCTCGACAACCCGCTCGAGCGAGATGCCCTGTTTTGCTTAGACTCAGGGTTTTCCTAGAATAAAATTTATGTTTCAAATGGAAAGGGTTATAAGTGAAAAACTCGTATGAATAAGAGAGGAACCACTAAAAAGAAAACAATGTATAAGATTAAGTTAGTCACGTCGTGACGGGAACAGCGAGACGTAACGCCCGGATGACTGACGTGCCGACAGGGACGGCGACACGTAATGCCTGTCGTGTTATAAGAATGTGTAATCTTCACGGGGATGGCGATACGTAACGCCCGTGAGACTAATCTTCACGAGGACGGCAATACGTAACTCCCGTGAGATTGATCTGAATAGCGGGGACGGCGATACGTAATGCCCGCAGTGATATATGTATATGTTTTGTGTCAAGACGGGGACGGCAATACGTAACGCCCGTGAGATTGACACCAGGCTCATCACAATGGGGACGGCGAGACGTAATGCCCGGATGATTGATGAGTGTATGTGATGGGGACGATGATATGTAACACCCATTAGTGATAAAAGAGAATAAGAATCTTTAAGAAAACGGTGTAATTTCGCATTAAAGTATGTATTCGGTTGAGTTAAGAAAAGTACCAGTTAGACAGTGGTTTTATGATGTGTATCTTAGGGTAAATTTCCCTAGTCATTTAATGGTGATAATATTATGGTTGCTTTTTCCCTGTTTCCTTTAAGCTGTTTATGTACTTACTGAGATTTCAAATGAAATCTCACTCTTTTGTGGCTCCATATTTTTGTGTGTATCAACTGTATACAGGATTTAATGACCAGCAAGGGGACAGCCCCGATGAGACAGGAGACTTCGGGGAGTCCTGAGGGACTCTCCGACTATAGTCCTTATATGGACCTTTTTTTTGTTTCCTTCGGACCTCCTATCAGTAATCAACCTACAGAAGTTTGGAGCCTTGACGCATCCACTTTTGCTGTGGAGAGGCGACGCACAGGATGCTGTTTAACTTTAGGACTAGATGGCTCATTGTCCATGTGTGGAGTTTGTGTGACTCCACAGGGACAACTGCTCCAGTGAGACTTTAGTGTTAGTATGGATAGGTTTCGCTATGGGAGAGAATACCCTGAGGTTAAGAAAGAAAAGGAGTGAGGTGAAGGAAAGTCCTTTGGATGAATGTAAAATATTTTGCTGCTAACTTGCTACAATGTGGGCCTTGTATATGTAAAAAGTACAATGCTAAGTTATAAATGAATGATGTGAATGTTGTAAGTTTATTTTCCATGTGATCTTTAGAAAGTTTTATATCTATAAACCAGATTCGCTGCGAATTACGTGATATATGCTTTTTATTCTAGTACGAGGGTGAGTAGCCAAGTGTTACTTATCCAGACACCTTAATTTACATTAAATCCCAGACGTAAATTGGGGGCGTCACACGCAAAACCCTCTATTAGAAGGAGGCCAGGCGATGGCCGAAGCCATTTAGTAGACGACTAAAGTGGTAAGAAATCAAATAGAGCAAAGTCGTTATCACCAGTAGGATGAGAATAGAGGAGAAACCCAAGGATGTCTGTATGAAAAAATTTTAGTTTACCGATACCCGCATTTTATAGGGATGGAAGGAACATTAAAGGCTGATAAATGGATTATCGACTTGAAATGTATTTTCGAAGTTAGTGGTTGCACTGAGATTCAGAAGGTGCAGTATGCGGGACATTTGCTGCAAGGAGAAGCAGGATTATGGTGGGACACGAAGTGAAGACTGCTGAAGCTAGAATTAGGAGAAAATGTAGTGCCCTCGTGGGAACAGTTCAAGAAAGAATTTGATGATCGATTTTTTCCGGAATCTATGAAGTGGCAGAAAGCTTTAGAATTTGCCACGTTGGTACAGGGCAGCATGACAGTGGAGCAGTATGCAGCTCGGTTTATGGAATTGGCTAGGTTTGCCCCACACTTAGTAGCCACCGAGAAGATGAGAGCACAGAAATTTCAAGAATGATTGCAACCACGGATTCGTATGTAGGTGGTGTGCCAACGAATGGAGAATTTTTAGGAACTGGTGAATATAGCAGCGATAGCAGAAGCTGAACAGATGAGTGTAATGGCGCAAACTCAAGTAACTGGGAAAAGGAGATTTCTGTATTATGGGAGAAAAGAGGCTGGGAGGAAACGAAATTTTAGACCCATAGATGGAGGAAAAGGAATAGCAAGTAATTCAAATGTACTGGTTCTGTTTCCAATATGTTCTAAATGTGGGCGTCGACACAAGGGAGAATGTAGAGTGGATACTAGGGCTTGCTTCAGGTGCGGCTGGCCAGAACATTTGATCAAGGATTGCCCTCAAAATGTCTCGCAAGGAGTAGCTCTATAGAAGGAAAACCCAAGGCTCCCATGAAAGCTAAAGTTTATGCGATCACACCAGGAAAAGTGGACATGGAGGCTGATGAGACAATAGATGCTAATGTTATTACTTGTAACTTTCTAATTTTTCCCCCTTTTAGTTAATGAATGTATTCTTGGATCAGTAATAATAATGATAGTAGGATAATTTTTCTAGGTAAAGTTAAGTTGAAGCAATGCATGGTCTATGCTTTGTTTGATTCGGGAGCAACAAGATATTTTATTTCATATGATTGTGTCCATTGATGTGAATTAGAAGTGGAATCATTGGCCCAAGAAAATATAGTAGTCATGCCTGATAGGAAGGTAGCAAGATGTCACCGAATCGTAAAAAATTGTTCTTTGGAAGTGGGATGTCTACAGCTAGTTGCTAATTTGATAGTATTCCATTTAATGGAATTCGACCTAATTTTAGGTATGGACTGGCTAGGCAAGTATTATGCTAAACTTGACTGTCGTAGAAAGGAGACAGTTTTTGATTTACCAATGAAGGAGAAGTTCTGTTACAATGGGGAAATAATTGATTCAGTTTCCTCTATAGTAACTACCAAGCGAATGAAGAAAAGTATTGAGGAAGAGGCAAAGGTGTACGTGATAATAATGTTAAATTCCTCAGAATTTGTTAAGAGTATCAAAGGAATTCCAGTTGTGGAAGACTTTTCCCAAGTCTTTTCTGATGATCTGCCGGGATTACCTCCTGACCAAGAAACAGAGTTCGCTATCAAATTGGAACTAGCTACGGTTCCAGTTCAGAAAGCACCCTATAGAATGGCACCGGTAAAGTTAGGAGAGTTAAAAGTTCAAATTGAGAAACTTTTGAAGAAATGATTTATCAGACCAAGTTCGTCCCCATGGGGAGCACCAGTGTTATTCATGAAGAAGAAAGATGGAATAATGCGGATGTGTATAAATTATCGAGATCTGAATAAGGTCACAATCAATTATAAGTATCCGTTACCACGGATAGATGATCTGTTGGATCAACTAAGAGGAGCTTCAGTATTCTCTAAAATAAACCATCAGTCTAGTTATCATTAATTGAAGATCAGAGAGCAAGATGTATCTAAGACAGCCTTTCAAACGCGATATGGGAATTTCGAATTTTTGGTTATGCCATTCGGACTGACAAATGTACCAGCGATATTCATGGATTTGATGAACCGGACATTTAGACCTTATTTGGATAAGTTTGTGGTAGTTTTTATTGATGATATTCTGGTTTACTCCCAGACTGATGAGGATCATAAAGAACATCTGAGAATTATAATGGAGATCTTGCAGAAACATCAATTGTATGCCAAACTTAGTAAGTGTGAGTTTTGGCTACGAGAAGTTAAATTTTTCGGTCATGTGATCTTGAGTGAAGAAGTTTCTGTGGATCCAACAAAAATAGAAGCAGTAATGGATTGGCAGCAACCAACCAATGCACATGAAGTACGAAGTTTTCTGGGGTTAGCTGGTTATTATAAAAGATTTGTGGAAAGATTTTCCAAACTTTCTGCATCTTTGACAGCACTGACCAAGGAAAATGCTAAGTATGTTTGGAGTGAACAATGTGAGAAGAGTTTCCTAGAGCTAAAAAGTAGATTAACTACGGCACCAATTTTAACTTTACCAGAACCTCACAAACCCTATGTGATATATATTGATGCCTTAAAAATGGGACTGGGGTGTGTATTAATGCAAGAATGAAGAGTAGTTGCGTACGCATCCCGATAGCTTAAGGATCATGAACAGAATTATCTCACTCACAATTTGGAATTGGCAATTGTGGTATTTGTACTAAAGATCTGGAGGCACTACTTATATGGAGAGAAATGTGAGATATTACATATCATAAAAGTCTCAAGTATCTTTTTAGTTAGAAAACTCTGAATATGAGGCAAAGAAGATAGATAGAGACTATAAGTGACTTTCAATGTGAAAAAAAATATCATCCTGGAAAGGCTAATGTGGTAACCGATGCTTTAAGCAGGAAAACTCAAATTGAAGAATTATCGGTGCTAGCAGCAATGCGAGAGATTCTTGTAGACAAGTTATCACAAGAACTTAAGTAATGGTGGTTCAAGAAATTGTTCCTTTAACAAATGATGAGATCAAGGAAGGCAACGGAAGGATGCTAAACTGGAGAAGATGAAACAGCAAATGCTGGAAGGAAAATGGTCTTCACACTACCTGATTTCAGGTGATGGGATGCTATACTTTGGAAAAAGGAAAATAGTTCCTGATAATCCATATACTACTCATCCTAGAAGTACTAAGATGTATAAGGATTTAAAAGAAAAGTTTTGGTGGGAAGGAATGGAGAAAGATATTGCAACCTTTGTAGCCAAATGCCCAGTATGTCAGTTAGTAAAAGCTGAACACCAAAGACCAACCGACAAATTACAACCCCTACCAATTCCTGAATGGAAATGGGAGGATATATCTATGGATTTTGTGGTAGGATTACCAAGAACATCGGCGGGAAAAAATTCGATTTGGGTAATAGTTGATCAGTTGACAAAGAGTGCCCACTTTTTGCCTATTTCAAATACGGATTCTACGAAAAGATTGGCAAAAATCTATGTAAAAGAAGTAGTTCGTCTACATGGAGTGCCCAAGACCATAGTATCAGATAGAGATCCTAGATTTACATCTCAATTTTGGCAAATTTTATAGAAGATGATGGGTACCAATTTAAATTTTAGCAATGCATATCATCCTCAAACGGACGGGCAGACAGAAAGAACCATTCGGACTTTAGAAGACATGTTGTGAGCGTGTGTACTAGATTTTGATAAAGATTGGGAGAGTCTATTACCATTAATCTAGTTTGCTTACAATAACAGTTTTCAAACTACTATACAAATGGCGCCTTATGAAGCACTTTATGGAAGGAAATGCAGGTCTCCAATATATTGGGACGAAGCTGGGGAAAGCAGTATTTTAGGACCTGAGTATTTACAAGAAATTAAGGAGCAGATTACAAGGATTAGAAATAAGATAAAAACAGCGCAAAGTAGGCAAAAAAATTATGCAAATAATCGCAGAAGAGATTTAGATTTTCTGGTGGGAGACTGGGTGTATTTAAAGATTTCGCCTATGAAGGGAGTTATGCGATTCGGTAAGAAAGGAAAATTGAGTCCTCGTTATATTGGACCTTATGAAATTTTAGAAAAAGTAGGTCCAGTGGCTTACCGCCTAGCAATACCTGATAATCTACAGGGAGTCTGTAACGTTTGTCATGTATCTTCCTTGAAGATGAGTTTAAGCAATGAATCAGTGGCGGTGATGGATCCAAGTCTTGTTAGTTTGCGTCCTAACTTAACTTATGAAGAATGGCCAGTGAGGTTTGAAGATCAGAAAGAACAAACCCTTTGGAATCGGACAATATTATTAGTGAAAGTACTTTGAAACAATCCTGTTTTTCAGGAAGCTACCTGGGAACGTGAGGATGTGATGAGAGCTAGTTATCCTCATTTGTTTGAAACTTAGTTGTATTAATCTGTGTTTTATGTTTGAACTCAGATTTATGTACATAATGTTCTTTGTATGATACTTGTGTTCTTTTTATATCTATATTTATGATTGATCTTACTCAGGATTATGGCTCCAAAAAGAAATGCACGAATGTCAGTCACTCTTGTAGATCAGTTAAAGAAAATATATGAAAGGATTAGAGAAAGATTTCATAAGGAAAAGCTGAAACAATGGAAAGCAGATAGATTAAGTTGGTTAAATAAGAGTGAGAAACATAGAACAAATATCATGGACATAGATAAAAAGGGTAACCCTGTATGCAGACAAGCGCTACCAGGTGAGGAGAGACAACCTGCTCAAAAATGGTTACAAGCAGAAAGGGAATTTTTGAAAAGAGAAGATAAAGAAAAATCCATTATATTGGACTCATCTGATAGGTCTGAAGATCGAAAACGTCGATGTGAGGAGGGACCAGTCATAGAAGAAACAGAATCAGAAATATTGCGTAAATTGCAGGAGATTAGCGTGAATATGTATTATGATCAGGATGTCGATATGATCTTTTACTATTCTCAAGAATCACTATCAAATGAGGAAAAAATCCCTACCTCTTCAGAAGAGTCTACTACTGCAAACAACCGAGGTATTAATTCATTGAACCCTTAATTCATGTTTTAACGATTTCGGAGACGAAATCATTTTTTAAGGGGGAGATGATGTAATAACCCAAAATTTCTAAGATGAAGTTTTATTTGAATTTCTTTTTAAAAGTAATATATATATCTATTGGATATATTTTCTAGGAAAATACAGTTGGAGACTTAAATGAGAATATTGAGTTGAGAATAAGTGAAATTATGTATTATAGAAAATATTATGGAGGAATCTTTGAGATTTAGAACAAGGTATCAACTAGAGAATCTCAAGTTGAACTTAGAAGGAGTTGTATTCTCAAAAATTAGGGTGTAAATGCAATAGAAAGTGATAGAACCAAAGATCAAACACTTGATGCCCGAAATATGCATTCTCGAATTAGTTTGTCGCATTTTAGTATAATGAGCATAAATTCTTTATATGATGTCCAAATGAGGTGATTATAATTTTTATAGAATCATAAGAGATATATCTAAAACTTTTATGTTTTAGGTTTTTGAAAATTTGGACTGGATCGATGGCTTATATGGGGAAAGAAGTAGACTGTTCTGGATTAAGCTTAAATGGAACTCGAGTC
Organism: Platycarya longipes; assembly: GCA_036559045.1. Lineage (NCBI taxonomy): Eukaryota > Viridiplantae > Streptophyta > Magnoliopsida > Fagales > Juglandaceae > Platycarya > Platycarya longipes. Next base: position 8,669,149 of record CM071799.1, on the reverse strand, counting down.
AGATGAAATGGACTAAATTGGGGCATGTGACGAATTATGTAATTGGTTTTTAGGTTTCTAGGTATCTTGACATGTGTCAGAATAGTTGGCAAGTGATGAGAAGTTGATTTAGAAGTTTAGTTAGTTTAGTTGTAATGGAAACACAAGATAAACCAAATTCTGCTGATAGGTAACTAAGTGGATCAAAATGGGACTTAATCCTAACTAAACCAAGAAAGGGCCTTCTAGAACTTGTCAAGTAGAGTCTTAGGAAGGTTAACAAGTAACCAAATGGGTTAGGAGAAGGCTAAGAGACGTGGCATACCAGAAGAAGGCTGGAAAGGAGGGTTCGTACATGGTTAGGTGAGATGTCACCTCATCCCTTATCCCATAAGCTTCCACCTCAACCATTGATCAAATGAGCTGCAAAAATATCTCAAATATTAGCCATTGGATGATCATTCTAGCTAAAAAAGCCTAAGATCTTGGAGGCTTAAGTGAAATCATGAGATTTGTATAGGATGACACCTCATCTCCCATGCAAACCAGTAGCCAGTTACCCTTAGCAGATTTCCCTCTTCTTTCCTTCATATGGGTCAACCACCACCCCTATAAATAGTCATTTTAGAGTCTTCTAACTCTCAATGGAAGCATAGCACACGTCCCCTTTGAAGAACACCAAAAAAAAAAACCATTCTCAAGTCCCTAAACCTCCACATATACCTTAAGTGAGCTAAGTGAGTGCTGTTGGGGAGAGCTTGCAAAGTTTGGGTTGATCATCTCCAACAAGTCTTAGAGAGTTAGTAAGTCCACATTCTAGCTTCATTTTAGCAAGAAGATGGTTTATTTAAGTGGTTGAATTATACATGCTAGTATTGAACTCTTAAATTCTTGTGTAAGTGATATAATGAATCTAAGTATTGTTTGAATTGGTTTTGGTAATGGAAATGTGTTAAATGAAGTTAGAAGAACCTAGAATTATGTTATAATAAGTAAAAATTAGGTTTATGTGAAAATATTGCAAGTTTTGGTTTGAAAAATCCCATTATCTATAACCTCGCTTGACCGAAAGATCGAGCGCAGAACAACTATGAACCATTGCTTGACTCTTGCTAGATGTGTGGCACGAGTGAAGTGCAACCCGAGACTTCGCTCGACACCTGCTCGATATACTACTCAAGCGAGTTCTAATCTGAGATCTCACTTGAATCTCACTCAATACCTTTTCTCGAGCGAGATACCCAGTTTGCTTTATGCTTGCTCGATATTTTGCTCGAGCGAGTTCCAACTCGAGATTTTGCTTGATCCTCGCTTGATACCTCACTCGAGCGAGATACCCTATTTTGCTAAAATTCAGGGATATGACTTGAATAAAAGTTGAAGTTGCAATATGGGAGAATTATATGTGTTATCTAAGTTTATAACTTGTGTAAAGATACATTGTAGGATTTATGATACATACATGTGTAATTATGTAATAAGTTTAAGGGTAGATGCATTTTCTAGTATGTGATGAATTTTAAGAAAAACTGGCATGGCATGCACTTGAGAAACATTCATAAGAATAAGAAATGAACAACTAAAAATAAGAACTATGAATAAGTTAGACACGTCATGACAGGGATGGCGAGACGTAACGCCCGGATGACAAACGTGCCGACAGGGATGGTGATATGTAATGTCCGTCGTATTATAAGGGCGTTATTTGTTATCATGGAGACGGTGATACATAACGCCCGTGAAAGTGACATGATTAACGAGGACGACGATACGTAACGCCCGCTAATGCTAAGTGTGTTCTGTGTCAAGATAAGGACGTCGAGACGTAACGCTCGGAATACTAACATGAGACTCATCATAACGGGTCGGCGATACGTAACGCCTGGATGACTAATGAGTTATATGTGATGGGGACGGTGATACATAATGCCCATTGGGGATAAGGAAAAAATAAGTTTTAAAAGGTGTAAATTTTGTTTAGAAAAAGAATATAAGTTATCATAAGAGTGCATACCTGTGTAAGTTAATGATAAGTCACGTGATATATATTTTACACTATGTTTTCTGTTAGATTTTCTAAAAATGTTAGTGATGGCCTTGTCTATGCTTTATTAAGCTAATTGTGTACTTACTGAGATTTCTAAGGAAATCTCACTCTTTTGTGGTTTTATATTTCTTCCTTGTACATATAAATTATACACAGGATGTGATGGTTGACAAGGGGAAAGCCTTAATGCTGCAGGAGACTGAGAGTCCTGAGGGACTCTCTAGTTATAGTCCTTATGTAGATTTCACTTTCACGTCTTTAAGACTTTCTATATATGATCAGCCAGTGGAGTGTTGGTACCACAGTGCACCCGCTTTTGCTGAGGAGGAGCAGCGTACAAGATGCTGCTTGACTTTGGGATTGGATGGTTCCCTGTCCATATGTGGGCTCTATTTGACATCACAGGGATAATATCTTCAGCGAGACCACTGTCTTAGCTTGAATATGTTCCGTTATGGGAGGGAATTTCCCGAAGTTAAGAAGGAACCCAAGTGACCATAAGGATGGTCTTTTTGTATGTAATAATATTTTGTTAACTTCGATAACTACTTTGGGCATGTATATATAACAGTACAATGTTCTGTGAATGAATGAATGATATGGAAGTTGAAAGCTAAATTTTGCCATATGTGATCTTTAGAAATTTTTATATTTAAGACCTAATCCGCTGTGAATTATATGGCATGTGTTAGTAGGTCCTGATGTATGCATTAAGTACTTGATACGTACGAGGGTGAGTAGCTTAATGTTACTTAGCCTGACACCTTGATTTACGTTAAATCTCATATGTAAATTGAGGGCGTCACATTTATACTTAAAAAGCATCTTTCCCATATTAAACAGTAAATGAGTAGTATTAATTATTTAACTTTACTTTCCATTTATGCCCTTGCTTGCTTGCTGTTCTTACATTTTATCCTGAAGAAATTGCAAAGCACACATGGGTTCTCTCATTCAGCTCTCTTCTCCCCCCCGAGTTCTCCCTCACACTCCACACCTCACACGGCTTCTCTGCTTTCGCACCGCCGTCATTAGCCCCTAACCTTACTGCCGGCCACCATCAACTCCCCTTACCTCGGAGCCCATACCCCAGCCACCACAACCCCTCATGGCATCCCACCTACCTCCCGAACCCTTTTTCAATCTAGGCCCATCTTCAGACCCAAACCCTAAATTCTTCATCTCGCTTCCGATCTTGTCAGCCACGCCCGCACGACTTACGCCTCACTACCAGCCACACAGCTGCGAGCAGCAACCACCGCGAGAAGATTGAAGCTGTTGGAGAACCACAACTCTTTCAGCTCCCTCTCTCTCTCTGTGTTTGTTTCAATTTGTTTTTCAAAGGTATGATTTCCTTTTTCTCTTTGTTTGGGTTTTGTAGAAATCATTTGAATCTCTGTGCATTTTTATAGTACAAGAATTAGACGAGACTATGGATTTTTTCGATGCTCATGAATCGTCTGCCTGTGTGGAACGCCCTTCGACCCAAATCTTTCAAGTCTTAACCCCAAGTTTCCTTTTTTGCAAAGGTGTGATCTCTTTTCTAAATCTATTGGGTTTGGTAGAAATCGTTAAGGTCTTTTCGATTTTGTTTGTGATTGTGTTGGTTTTTGTCCAAGTTTAAGAGTTGAGAAATAGGTCTGATATTGCAACAACAAAATGCATTTCTCTTGGTTGGATCTGCTGTGAGTTTTTTTCTCTTGTTGTATGTTGCATATATATTTTTTCTTTTGGATCTGAAATGTGAGTTTAATGCTGTGGCTTTTTGTTGGAGATAAGTGGTGGTGGGAGTAGAGAGATGATATGATATTTTGATTGTTACATTTTGATGGTTGTGTGGTATTGGGTACTGAATGTTGTAAGTTTATATAAACCATTTTTTGGATATTGAATAATTAACACATTTTTGCTTAGTTTTATTTTCTTAACAACTTCTTGTACTCTTGTCTAAACTGAATTCTTTTCTGCAATCACTTAATAGCGAATGTGAAGAGTTTTTGACTTTCTGAGACTTGTAAATAAGGAGGTCGTGCTTTGTTCCCCTTTATATACTTCGATTGTGAATCTTGATATCAAGATTTGGTAAACACTTTTCAGCACTTGTATTGTATGCTGGCTTCGATGCTTGATTCATAGTCATTAAGGATTTTTTTGAGTAGCATAAGATTGCAAGAAAAAGACCCTAATAGAACCACCTTTCAAAATTTGAACAAATTAAAACCATTAACTAAAATTTGAAAATATGACATATCCATATAAGATATGAGTCGATATTAAATTGTTTTAAACCACTAACGTGTGTAATTTCTTACAGAATGAATCAACATTGGAATGGCCCCATCCAGATCACCTTTGTACTGACTTTTTGTCATCATGAATGCAAGCTTGTTGGCTGCATCCAATAGAGACTGAAGGTAAAGAATGCAAATGGAAATTTCTCACTACACATGAAGTTTATTTTTTATTTTACCTTGTTTGCATTAGTTTTTTCCTGAGCTTAATTCACCTTTTTGTTTTTAATTGAAATTAATTGGTGAAAATGTTAATCATAGACAATGTACTCTCTTCTAGGATTTTATAATCCATACCAAAAATGCTGCATAAGGTGCTGCTTTGCAAGGCTCTAGGTGTGTTGTAAATTTTCGAAAACTATTTTTTAGCTATTTCTGAGTTACATTAGATTCTAAATGTATCAGATGGATCTTAGAAATCAATTGATGGGGAACTATATAATTAATTGAATTCTGAACAGGGGCTTGCTCTGGATAAAGAATGGAAGTAGCTCTCCGCTGAAACCACTGCAGACCAGGTATGATCATTAGAGCTTTGCTGTTTAAGTCCTTTGTTTTTTTTTTGGAGGGTTTTTTGTAATATGTAAATGGCCAGCATGTTGCACTCTTATTGGAGTTACGTTCCCAAATGATTGATCATGACTCACTGTAGATGACTATTTGAAAGAAAGTAGCTCTCTTATTTTATCCCCCCCCCCTCTATTTGCTTTTACTTATTTGTCTTTTTGGTTGGGTTGATGATCTAAAATTATGGTCATGTTTATATTTGAATTACTTTTCGTCACTTTTTAAAAAAAAAAAATTATACACAGTGATATCATATTATACACAATGAGATAAAAAATATGAGTGGTACTTTTTCAAAATTTTGTATACTGTATAGTACACAATGAGGTTATTGATGTTTTGCATTTTGTATGTCTTCGGTTAAAAAAATTTGTATACTGTAGGACATTTGTTTTATTCCCATTGTTATTTTTTAATTTAATTGATCTGACTTAGTGGCTTTTTCTTTTCAGGGACTTCGGACTAGTTTATTTTTGTGCATATTTTTATAGTTTAATTGCTCAAATTTGGTAGTTTTTTTTTTCTGCAACTTCTGTGGCTTCTACTTAACTTTGGTTTGAAGTTGTATGTCGCAACTAGGAGAATGTTTTGTGTACTTTGAGAAATTGCTATGTTATTTTCTACTGTTTCCTTTAATATTCTTCATCCTTAATATTCATTGATGCAGTAAGTCATTCTTTCAGTCATCACCCATATATTTAGTGAAACAATAGTTTTAAAATATTTGGAAGGCATCCATGCATATATAGTGCAGGTGAGGTCGCATGGTATACGCTTACATCTAAAATCCCTTCTATAATTTTTTCGATTATCATTTCGAATGATTGTAATCTAAAAATCTTGGCTGATATTTTCTTTTGAGTTTTGTTTGAAATATGGTCTATGATCATGAGTGTAGTGGAATTGTAGGTGAAGTTATTAGCAAATAGTTTTGTGGTTTCTTTATTTGGAAGTTTCTTGGATTTAGTGAGTTTGTGAGTTTTACCGATTTGTGTCTTGGTTTCCTCATTTTTTTGAGGTTTTTGTTTAGCGGCACTATTGTTGTAATGGTTTATAAATTTCATGTAAATTATTATCTTGGAAGTAGTTGTTAGAGATTGGTGTTGTTTTTAATTTAATTTTATAATTAGTGATTGATGGTGTTATCGTTGTGTTGGTTTATTGTTTCTCATCTATTTCTTTTTCTTTTTTTGATAAACTTTTCTCATCTATTTTTAAATAACCTGTAATATGGCAGCACTTAGATTTAAATTAGATGTTTATTTTTATTTTTCATACGACAATATGTTGTTTGTTAGTTATGATTTGGCCTAAGAGAGGCAGAGACAGAAAGTTTACTTTTATAATAAGCAAATTGATATGTCTGAAGTTATTAGTAGGAAATAGGGGGATTACATGCAGTGCGAATGATCTCAATTTCTACATTTATCCCTTAATGTAAGGATGTTAATATCATCAGATATAACATACACCTTTAATTTGATACTTTTTATTACATGAAATGGATTGTGATTTAAACATCTTGATAATATATTTGAGTGACAAATTTTGCAGAAGGATAAGTAGTTATTATAAATAAGTTTTTAGGACAAGCTATCTGTTCCAATTCTCTGTTGTATTTTCACAGAAGATTTAAACCGCTGAGCATTTTTATTGTTATGTTTCAAGCCTGCTAGAAATATTTATCAAATTTTTAGGCTTATATTTGGAAGTGTCTTAAAACCAATAGATGAACTTTGTTATCTCCTATTTATATCAGTTTCTTAGGTGAACTTTTGCCAGTTCTATATCAAATTTTTTTTGCATGTTCTCTCCTGTCTATCCAAATATGACCATGCTATGCACTCATATAATTTTGGCCAGTCATTACCAACGTGCTGTTTTTCTTAATTTTCACAATTCTCTAGAGCATTATCATGGTTAAGAAAGATCGTAATTATGTCTTTATTGCTAACAAATATCACTGGAAAAATCTCCAACAATCAATGATTATCTTTATAAGTATTTGTCAACTATCAAAACTTAAACATAATTTATCTGGTGTTGTTCCTGAGCAGGTATCAAAGTGGGGAAGAATGAGCATGTGTGATGCTGAGAGGACACCCAAGGAACTTGACTTCAATTATGAAGCTGGTATGCCCAGCTCTTGCCTGGATTGAATTGATTTTTTAGCAATTTTTTTTGTAACTGAAATGAAAATGATTGTGCTTTCTTGATCAACTTGTGGCATTTAAGGTGCGTGTGGAGAGAATTACGGATTTATCTGAGGTTATATATTGGAACAAAGGAAATGGAATTTACATCTTAGGGCTATGTAAGAACCACTTTGATAGCCCTAAAAATATTTACATCTTATATGCTGCTTTTAGGATCAAAACTGTAATTTTAAATTCTACCTGTTACTTTTTTCATTAAACTTATGTCCAACTATGATATGTTTTAACCTATTGGTCTTTTGCTTGATACTTTCCATATAAAATGTAATTATTATTTTATCTTTTCCTGATCCGTATAATCTCTTTATGTATATATTTCTTTTCAATCTATTGGTTTTCAATTCAACCAATTCTAATAGTTGCTTGTATATATCAGATTTTTATGCGTCTCTATATTAGGTTATTTCCAACCACATTTTATTTACTGCTTAGACATTATTTCCCCAATTTGTATTCAACTAGCATGTTACACTACTTCTAACTTGAATGCTAATATTTTACTTATACGCAACTTATTTCTTCTGTGCAGTACATTTCAACCACATAGACATATTTGAATATTCTAATTTTAAGTGAAATATTGGACAGCGTCCATGATTGGCATGGAAAATTATAAGCTTTATCGTTAAACTTTTTGCAGAATTCTAGATTTTGAGCATTATCCTGTTTGTAATTTGGTATTCAGATTTTTTCTTCATATGAATACATTATTTGCTCTTGTATGTGTTTGGCTTCTTGAAACTTTCACAGTTTTATCATTTTCTTGTTGTTCAGTACATAGTTTATGGAGATTGAAACTATGGAATAAGATTAGAATTGGTAAGTTAAAGATTGTCAATGTACTTGTCTAGGTGGAAGCAACGTGATAAATGAAAAATGTGATAGTTTTATGCAGATTGTCAGAGTTTTATCATTCTCTTCATGATATTTTTTTCCAGACAAATGCACAGCAGTCAGATCTCTAGATTCCTCTGGCGAACCAAGGATTGAGACCTTGTATTGAATCAACAAAAAACCCTTGTAAGTAATGAGAAATCTGGTTAACAATAAAGAATTCTGCTTTATCTTAAACCTACTATATACTACATTAAGTATTGATATTTATTAATCCTGATCAAGCATTTACTTTTCATAGATTGACACTTTATCTTTGGCAGCATTACCTGAAAAATCTCAAGGATACATTCAAGTATTTCTTGATGGAGGATTGAACCAGCAGAGAATGCGGGTAGGTACCTAACTATTCTAAATGTGAACGTCAATAGTTGATCAGAATATTTGGATCTTGAATAGCAATCGTTTTCTTGATAAAAGCTTAAGTAACTTGTCTATTTTGCATGCTTAGGCGTTGCTTTTGTATATGTACCATATACTTGGGCTCTTGCCCACTCTTTTGATCAGTATAAATTTGTTTACCGATTAAAAAAGTAACTTGTCTGTTTCTAGAAGTACAGTCAATAGCTCTAGACTTTTTTTTTTGGTTTGTTTTTTCCCCTTAAAGATATGTGATGCAGTTGTTGTTGGTAAAATACTGAATGCCATACTGGTGATCCCACATCTTGACTTATGGAGACTGCTAGCGAGAGATAAGGGAAAAATTATTTATGCATTTTATTTTTTTGTGATAAATATTTATTTATACATTTATTTATTTATGTTTTTTTGCTTTTTGTGTTTTGAGACTTTTTGTGTTTTTTAAACTTTTTTACCGTTTATATCTCATAATTATGTTTCATTGTTTTCCTTCAATTCTGATTTACAGACCTCCCATCAATGTATTTTTGTATTATTGTCTACTCACAGTCTCACACTATCTATGATTTACTTCCTGACTCAGGCAAAATTTACAAGCTTTACCATTTTTTTTTTGTTTCTCCTCTTATTTGGTTTAAGTGTCGAATTTATTTATTTATTTTTCTTAGTTGAGTTTTCTGCATCCGGTTGCTTTTATTGTCTAAAGATAGTCTGATTTCTCTTATGTCTGGATCACAGCGAGCCTAAATAATAATGTATGGGTTACTCAGAAGGGGAAGAGTTTGAGAAATCAGAATAAGGACACGAAGCTCAAAGCTGGTGTTGCTTTTGCTGTAATTACTTCCAATAATGCCTAGGAGATTGTGGTAAGTTAATTTCAATCTTCTTGATCTATTTCAAATGCATGAACCATATCATTTTCTTTGTATTCACCCCTATTAAATACCTGAAAATATGGTGTGATCTTAATCATTATGTATGTCCATTGAAATCATAAATTTAGATGCATCGTCTTTGTAATTTTAATTTGATGGGGTTGTTTTATGAATGATATCATCATTAATTTTGTGTTTGATCTCAGACCACAAAAGCACCACCCTATTATAGACCAAAAGTAGACCCAAAAAATGTGGCTTCGATCATATTAGCAGAGCAGAACAGGGACTCAACTCTTTCCTTTTATCAGCAGAGCAGTAACACCTACTGTAAGAAAATAGCTGTAGATGTATATTTGATTTAATTTCTTGTAAATTAATTTAGTGGTTAAAGAAGAGCGACTTAATCTTTGTACATTTGATTAATTCATGATGGAAGACAATGAATAATACTTAGATGGATTGAAGATATTGTGAATTATGGTTGAGGAACAATGAACATTGAAACGTCTATCTATGAAATGCTCGCACCTTTTTAACATACCAAGTTTTTTTAACATACCAAGTTTACAATTTATTATATCAGTACTGTCCTTAGCTCCGAATTTAATCAAGCCTCATCAACTTACATCTGTGTTCTCCAATTAATATGCATGATCTTATGCATTTAGTGACAAATACATTAACATCATTCATGTTGTTCTCTCCAACAGTTGAAGAAAGAAGTTGATTTCTCACCTTACAAAAGATAAATAGTTATTGGGAGTGTTCTAGAAGAGAATTTGAAATTGGCTTGATGTGGAAGGTTGTGGACTTATCTCGGGATGGATGAGGTGTTGCGGTCATGTCTTATAGGAGTAAGTTAGTTACCAATCGAAAATATTATATGCATTTTTTTCTTTTAAAAAAAATCAAAATTCTCAATATTCTATGAATTTCTTGGAACCAAACATGATTGTATTAGTTATTAGTTTTCCAGAGCATGGAAGGGTTTTGATAATGACAATAGGCATATGGCTGCCAAGACAAAAACTACACTTGTTGCTGAAATACGCATATTTTATTCTTCCCAATGAGTCTTTCCACAATTTTCTTTTTATGGAGTGTAGTCAAAGGTTGTTTGTGGCTGTACATGGAATTGATGAAATGCTTAAGCTTTATTGTGTTTAGCTAAAGATTGATGGAATTTGTTGAGCGCTTGGATTTTGGCAATAATTTATATATATAAAAAGAAATGGAAATGTACTGGATGCTAAAATATTCACCTCTGGTTTGGTTTTTGTTCAAACAGTATTTGTCTCCAAATCAAATGTTTTATTATTCATGTTCTAAATATTGAAAAAAAATTACCAGTTGTATTTTCTCATGACTCGAATGATGTGAGGGTATAGTCATGTCTCCTGATTTTTGAGCATCTATTGCAGAGCTTTGAGACTGGGCTGCCAAAGAGAAAGGAAAAATTCCTGCCGTGCATTAAGGGTTCTTCTTTATTTTAGCTGCTGGTATGTTTTTCTACATCTTATTGTGGTTTTCATTCTGCATCTGTTTTTTTTAATATTTATGCATTTATTTGTATATCTTATTTTCTATGATATATATTTGTGTATCTTGATGTTTATTGTGATGTGTGATAAATATTTTTGCATAATTGGATGTTTTTCAAAACAGAATTCTATACTTAACATATTCACACAAATATTTATGTTTTGAAAAGATAACTGAAGCCAGGAAGATTGAACTTAGACTTGGGTTGCAGATAGTTTTTTTGCTGCCTCTCATTTCTTTTATCCTTTTATGATCATTTGATCCACATGCTTCTCTTATCCATTGATTGTAACATGTTTTTTTAATAAACTATCTGATGAAATTTAAGTATTTGAGTTTTCATGAATAAAACTAATGACTCTCATTTAATTATTTGAGCCCAAAAACACTATCTTCTTGTACTTGTTGACTTTGGCTCAAGTTCTAAAGATCGTTTTAGCAAAGTATGAAGCATGTGAAATTCTTTTGACAAACTGGCTCTGCAATTGATTCTGAATTACTTGATTCACACAAAGTAACCACAACAGGAGATTTAGCATATGTGAATCCATGGTTGTTAAAAATGCTTTGGTGTTGGAAAAAGACAAAAAAATCTTACAATGATTCAAATACTTAGAAATTGAAGAAAAGAGAAAACAAAAGTGTATTTTGTAGTGCAGTTAGATAAATTTATGTAACTTAGCTTGTTATTACTTGTTCGTCACATTCTTTGTCAGCAGGTCCAATCTAATCATGCCTATAGTTAAAAAATTATAATTTATTTCACTGATATTTTGTAAGTGTTATTGTTGCATTTAGTTGATATAAAAAAAAGAGTTACGTTTCAGGTATCTTTTATTTTTGAAAATTTTCTATTTTAATTCATAATGTTAGCGAAGTTTGCTATGTTTTATTTTTTTTAAGGCAATGGTTAACTAAATAAGAGTTTATTTTGAAGTGGAGCTTTCTAAGGACCTAGAGAACCATCATTTCTTTCTTTTGATTTTATATGTGTATATTCTTTAATAATCATGAGATTGTCTTGTCAATTGAACAAGATTCATTATAAAGAATTATAAATTGTATAAAGAACAATGTGGAGAATTCAATAGATAGATCTGTATTTTTTCCTATTTTCTTTCAAATGCAATTTTTTATTTTGTGTACTATATATTAATTATGCTCCATATGATTCTAGGTTATTCTATCCAAATGTCAACACAAGTTGTTTTTTATTCCATTGTCTTCAAATAATAGATTGCTCCACTTTATCTATTGACAAGATTATTATTTGATCCAAGCACTACATAGTCTACATTTATATTTGTCACTTGATAACGCCCAAAGAATAACGCGGTAATTGTAGTTCAGCTTTGGGGTGTCGATTCCACAGGGAGACAATTAAAAGAAAAGTAAAATAGCAAAGAAACTAAAAAATTAAATGATTAATGAGGGAAGAAAAATTGACTTTAAATGAAAATTAAAATTAGACAAAGTAAATAATGAAAAAGTAATTAAAGTTGACGAACAGTAGAGTGTCAGGAATCCCTTGCACATATCCGGTATTTTTAATTATTTTCAATTCACTGATAACTCAATTGAGAATTCAATTCCGTAATTCTCAATCGGAAGATATAAAATTATAAACCAAAAATTAAATCAAATGTAATTCTTTGAGAAATCATTCATCACTTTAAATCACACAAATTTTCATTCACATTGAGAAAATCCAACGACGACAACATACCCAGGGAGCAATATTGCGGCAGAAAATTAAATCAATATAAATAATCAATGGATCCAAAAATAATCAAAGAACAAATCCATTCAATAGAAAAGGCATGACTGAATCTATAAATGAAATAAATTCCAAAATTATTCGGAAAGGAAAACACTGACAATATTTTGAGAATAATAAAACAAAGAATTTTAATAATTGAAAATCAAATACATAAATTAAAAATAGATTAAAAATACCATCTAGTGTGCAAGTTCATCCCTAACCCTACTTGATAATTTAGTTATCCATAAATAGAATAGACAATAAAAATCTCAAGAAGAAAATCTTCATCTGCGTTCACGTTCGTTCGTCTGCTTCTCCACGTTCCGCTTCTTCGTTTCACGTTCTGCGTCTTCTGCTTCTTCGTTTACGGCTTGTTCCGCTTCCTGCGTTTCACGCTCACGCTGCAGTTCCGTTTTTCTCCTGCGGCTTCAACTCTCCTCCTTTTTCTTCAAAACGTATGAATATATATATATATATATATATATATCTCCCTTGTTGCTCGGCTGGGTGCAAATATATATATGTTGCCGTGTTTCACTTTAATGGGTGGGCCTTTGTGATGGATTAAACGTGCATGTGGCCATTTAAAGTCCAGCCCATATTTTAATTGAAGTTAGGCCCATGTACAACCTATCAAGAAAGAAATAAAATAAAATAAATAAAAATATAAAAAGACAAGTAATGCTTAAAAACATCTCAATGTAAATAGAAATGTAATTAAATAAAATAAGTGAAATCCAATCATTTCTATTTTCATTCTTTGCAATTTAATCAAATATTAGGATATTTAGAGTACACTTTCGCGCACTCATCACACCCCCCAACTTACTCATTGCTAGTCCCTTGCAATTCTCATGCAAAAGAATGATGAAAGATACCAAAAACAAATCACACACAGAAGTCACCAAGTCACACTTTTCAGAATCACATATCAAAACAATCTTAGAAATCCAATAACCCAATCACAATTAATCCACATATAGCAATCCACAGAGTGTGTGTGTGATCCAAACCATATCCATCCAACCACAAACCGTGACACATGCAACATCAAGAACATCTCAAGCAAAAGTTTCAACTCCATAACTCACGGGTATAACAGTGTTTCGCGTAGGGGTTCTCTCTATGGAGTTAACAAGGGGTGTACACACATTCTCATAGGGAATTAGGCAATTATGTACAAGCTATAAGCAAACATTGATCTTATGATAAGAACACTAACAATTGAGAATTTCCACCACTCATTCCACAAGCATTCTTAGGATCAGAATGATCAACACAAAAGGTTGTAGCGTGGCTCGGGTTATGGGCTAAATGAAGAAAATGATAAAATGGATTCAAAAACTTCCAAGTACATACCACAGGAATCTTATTAAATATCTCAATAGACTACACTTTTCACCTGATGCACTCGTCTACTTTTCAGATCATCAAATAATACTTTTTCTTCTTCTTCAATTTCTCTCTCTTTTTTTTTTTTTTTTTAAATTTGAAACTCAATCAATTGAACATTTTGCACTTGTACTCTTCCATTTTTCTTTTTCTTTCTTTTTCTTTTCTTTTTTTTTTCTTCAGTTGCTCTCTATTTATTTATTTATTTATTTTCAATAAAAGAAAATATGCAAATTCCACACTTAGCACACACTTGGAAGCAATAAGGGTAGGAAAAATTAATGTATAGGCTATACTCCAATGTGGAGAGGTATGAATGATGTGGGCATATGAAAAGAAAAAGTCTACATGTGTTTGTTGGCTCAAAATTGGCTACTAAGAGTCTATGATGAGAAGGGTTAGCTTGAAAGGCTCAAACGTTAATCCTAAGTTGACGTTCGTCATATCCCAAGTATATCCACCATCTTACCACCAACCATGTAATGATATTCTCAAAAGAAGTGTCCAATTCAACAGATCAATAAACGCTTACCACAATTTTCTGCATTTGTAGGCTCTCAACCTCTCCCAAAATTCACAAGAATACTTAAGCAAAAGAGTTCTCTGGCTACATGTGTCAAACCACCATCTTACCACAAAGTTTGGATACGTGCATTAAAAATTCTGTGAATGCCTCAGCAAAATGATTAAGATGGGTTTGATGAATTTACCAAGATAGTCATGAATGAGCATGAATACACATGTAAAAAGGTGCCTGTGTGATACTTTTTCTTTTTTTTTAATATGAAAATATGCCACAGAGTTCCAACAAACATCGTTCTCACCCCCCAACTTAAATGAAACATTGTCCTCAATGTTTAACAATTAAAACTAAATAGAGGGTACTGAAAAGGGTAGAATACACCTGATGTAGGACGTGGGATGACTCGCTAAGCACTAGAGATGACAAACTGAAATGACAAACTGACACTGACCTGCAAACAAAAACAAAGAAAACCAACAGCAACCAAAAAGAAAAAGAAAAATAAACGAAAAAACAAAAAAACAAAAACAAAAAGAACAAATAAAAAGAAAACATACCTGCGTGGTGTAGTCAAGGTTGATAGACCGGGTCCGCAAATGGAATCTCTTCCACTTCCGAAACTTCCCTATCAATTAATATCTTAAGGCGCTGACCATTTACTTTAAAAATCCTACCATCTTTAGGATCCTCTATTTCTACCGCCCCATTTTCAAAAATATTCTTCACTACAAAAGAGCCGGTCCACCTAGACCGAAGTTTTCCTGGGTGCTTATGGAGTCTAGAGTCATATAAAAACACTCGATCATTGGGCTTAAATGTTTTTCTCAAAATATTTTTATCATGAAACGCTTTCATTTTAGCCTTATAAATTTTAGAGTTCTCATAGGCATCATTCCTCAACTCCTCTAACTCGGTCAATTGAAATTTTCTGAACTTACCTGCTTCTCCTATGTCAAAATTGAAATGCTTGATAGCCCAATAGGCTCGATGCTCGAGCTCCACAGGTAAATGGCAAGGCTTTCCAAAAACAAGTCTATAAGGTGACATGACTAAGGGAGTTTTAAAAGCTGTACGGTAGGCCCAAAGTGCATCAACTAGTCTCAAAGACCAATCTTTGCGATCCGAGTTTACCGTTTTTTCTAAAATTTGCTTAATTTCCCTGTTTGCAAGTTCTACTTGTCCACTTGTCTGGGGGTGGTATGCAGTAGAAATTTTATGTACCACCCCATATTTTTTCATCAAAGCCTCAAAGGAACGATTGCAAAAATGTGTACCCCGATCACTAATAATAGCACGTGGTATACCAAACCGAGATAACACATTCTCTTTAAGGAATTTAATTACCGTCTTATTATCATTGTTCCTGCAAGCTGCTGCTTCCACCCATTTTGACACATAATCCACTACCACAATAATATATTGATATCCAAAAGAAGGGGGAAATGGTCCCATAAAATCAATACCCCAACAATCAAAAATTTCAATCACTAAAATTGGGTTTAAAGGCATCATATTACGATGGGATATGGCTCCTAATTTTTGACACCTTTCACATGAACGGCAATAGATGTTTGCATCCTTAAACAATGTGGGCCAATAAAATCCACACTGCAAAATTTTTGCAGCGGTTTTCTTCATTGAAAAGTGGCCTCCACAAGCTTGGGAGTGACAAAATTCCAAGACGCTAGCAATCTCTTCATCAGGAATGCAACGCCTCAAAATTTGGTCAGGACAGTATTTAAAAAGAAGAGGGTCATCCCAATAGAAATTACGTACCTCAGTCATGAATTTCCTCTTATCCTGAGCGTTCCAATCCACCGGTATCTCACCTGTAGCCAAATAATTCACAATATGAGCAAACCATGGTAGAGAAGTAATAGAAAGTAAATGCTCATCGGGAAAATCATCCCTGATTGGCAGATGGTCAGGAGTTTCCTCAAATGTGAGTCTCGAGAGATGGTCGGCCACTACGTTCTCCACTCCTTTCTTGTCTTTGATGGTGATGTCAAATTCCTGCAAAAGTAAAATCCACCGTATTAGTCGTGCCTTAGCATCCTTCTTTGTGAGAAGGTACTTAAGGGCTGCATGATCTGTGAAAATAATAATAGGAGAACCAATCAAATAAGAGCGAAATTTATCCAAAGCAAACACTACAGCTAGCAACTCTTTTTCAGTGGTTGAGTAATTCATCTGAGCACTATTTAGAGTCCTACTAGCATAGTAAATAACAAAGGGCTTCCCCTCCCTTCGCCGTCCAAGAACAGCACCTACAGCATAATCACTAGCATCACACATAATCTCAAAAGGCAAGGTCCAATCCGGTGGCTGCATTATAGGTTCTGAGGTAAACTTGCCAATTAGCATTTTAAATGCCTCTTGACAAGCTTGTGTCCACTCAAATGGGGCATCTTTAGCTAGGAGTTCACATAGTGGTCTGGATATAGTGGAGAAATTCTGTATGAACCTCCTATAAAAGCCGCCATGACCAAGAAATGATCTCACATCCTTTACTGTCTTAGGCGTAGGCAATTTAGAAATTAATTCAATCTTGGATTGATCAACCTCTATCCCTCTGGAAGAAATAATATGCCCTAAAACAATACATGAAGGTACCATAAAGTGGCATTTTTCCTAATTTAAAACCAGTTCCTTCTCCTAACAACGAGTCAACACTTTCTCTAAATTCAATAAACATGCGTCAAAAGAGGATCCAAAAACAGTCAAGTCATCCATAAACACTTCCATGCTATTTTCAATCATGTCACTAAAGATACTCATCATGCAACGTTGAAAAGTGGCAGGTGCATTACACAATCCAAATGGCATTCTACGAAAAGCATAAGTACCAAAAGGACAAGTAAAAGTGGTTTTATCCTGATCTTCTAATGCAATTTCAATTTGATAATAGCCAGAATAACCATCCAAGAAACAGCAAAAATGATGACCAGCCACACGCTCAAGAATCTGATCAACAAAAGGGAGAGGAAAATGGTCTTTCCTGGTGGCGGCATTCAATTTTCTATAATCAATGCACATCCGCCACCCAGTCACAAGCTTGGTGGGGACTAACTCTCCCAGGTCATTCTTCACTATAGTAACACCAGACTTTTTAGGAACAACCTGTGTCGGACTAACCCATTTACTATCAGCAATAGGATATATGATTCCTGCATCTAACAGTTTTAATACTTCATTTTTCACCACTTCTTGCATAGTGGGATTAAGCCTACGTTGTGCGTCTCTACGAGGGCTAGCTCCTTCCTCCAAATTAATTTTATGTGAACAAATCAAGGGACTAATACATTTTATATCAGCAATGCTCCAACCTAAGGCTGACTTATGCTTACTTAGAACCCGAATTAATTTCTCACCTTGAGACTCAGACAGTTCAGATGCGATAATAACAGGAAAGGTATCACCTGGACCAAGGAAAACATGCTTCAAACCCTTAGGCAAAGGCTTCAATTCAACTTTGGGTGCTTCCATGCTTGAAGGAATCTGTCTTTCACTCTTCTCGGGCAACTCCTCGAACTTCGGTTGCCATTTCTGTGTGCCGTAATCTTGAGTTCTGTTGAAAATGGAACAAATATCGACTATATCAGATGAATCAGTAATGGAATCAAACTCAGAATTAACCAGAAAATGCTTAAGGGGATCAAAATCATGAGTTTCCAAAACTCCCCTATCCATCAGTGAATCAATCATATATGTTTGGTGGCACTCATGATCCTCCTCCGGTTGTTTTGCAATATGGAAGACATTCACCTCCAGAGTCATGTTTCCAAAAGATAGCTTCATAAGCCCATTCCTGCAATTGATAAGAGCATTAGCAGTGGCAAGGAAAGGCCTACCTAAAATCAGAGGAATTTTAGAAGTAGTATCAACAATAGAGGTAGTATCTAAAATCAAGAAATCAACAGGATAATAAAATTTATCAATTTGAATTAAAACATCCTCTACCACCCCTCGGGGTACTTTGACTGAACGGTCAGCCAATTGCAATACCACAGTGGTTGGTTTGATTTCTCCTAGCCCCAGCTGCAAATAAATCGAATAAGGCATAAGATTCACACTGGCTCCTAAATCTAGCAAAGCTTGTCCAAACTCCTGATTTCCGATGCTGCATGCGATGGTTGGGCACCCGGGATCCTTGTACTTGGGAGGAATCCGTTGCTCAATCAGAGCACTAACTTGCTCTGTCAAGAACGTTGTCTTCTTCACGTGGTGTCTCCTCTTGACTGTACACAAATCCTTGAGAACTTTTGCGTAAGTAGGAACTTGTTTAATTACATGCAAAAGAGGGAGATTGACTTTTACCTGATTGAGATTCTCCAGGATTTCATTGTTAGGATCCATAGTTAGCTTGCTTGATTTTAGAGCTTGAGGGAATGGTACCTTAACATGGCTCTTTGTCACCTCTGGTTCCTTGGGTAGCTCGGGAGCACTACTATTTTGATCCTTCTCCACATCCTCTGATTTATCTGTTGTTGGGATGTGTGATGAGTTACCACTACGAGTCACAATGGCATTCATATCCTTCAAATTCTCTTGTGCCATGTGTTGACCATGGGGAGTGGACTGAGCTTGAGAATGAAACTTACCTCGCTCAGTCACACTCAAGGAGCTCATCAGTTTTGACACTTGATT
Organism: Platycarya longipes; assembly: GCA_036559045.1. Lineage (NCBI taxonomy): Eukaryota > Viridiplantae > Streptophyta > Magnoliopsida > Fagales > Juglandaceae > Platycarya > Platycarya longipes. The sequence continues at coordinate 8,650,051 of CM071799.1, read as the reverse complement.
CTTTATCTCTTTATTTTCTTCCACAACCTGCGTAATCAAAGATTCAAACTTTTGGTTAGTCTTACCCTGTGCTTCAATAAAAGCATGTAAAGTGTCTTCTAAAGGACTCCTAGACGATGTAGGTGCATGATATGGTGCAGGATATGATCTAGTGGGTTGTGCAGGTGGTGCAGGTAATGCAAGTGGCTGGTTTTCGGACTTCCAGCTAAAATTGGGGTGATTACGCCACCCCGGATTGTAAGTCTCAGAGAAAGGTGTAAAAGGCTTCTTGTACATGCCTAAGGCATTACATTGTTCCTCATACAACCCTCTCATCTCAGCAAATGTGGGACACTCTTGGACGAGGTGATCTACCCCTCCACACACAAAACATGGCCCAGAAGACTCTGCATGATTAGCCAAGTGTGCTGGCTTCAAGTCCTTGGCCTTTAGCAATTCTAACTCCCTAGTAAGCACCTCAACCTTAACCTTCAAGTTGTCTTCCTCCCTAAGATGGTAAATTCCACCACCGTTTTGGCTCCCTATAGGTCGTGACCTATTTGTGCTCTCAGTCGCACTAGGTCCAGTCCAAGTGTGAGCTTTTTCAGCGAGCTCATTGAGGTACTCTATGGCCTCATCAGGATTTTTCTGCAAGAACTCACCATTACACATCATCTCCACAAATTGGCGCTCTCTAGGTGTAAGCCCTTCATAGAAGTAACTCACCAGACGCCAACTCTCATACCCATGGTGAGGGCACATACTCAATAGCTCCTTAAATCTCTCCCAAGACATATATAAAGTCTCACTGTCCTTCTGTGCAAAGGTGGAGATCTGTCTTTTTAAAGCATTGGTCTTATGTTGGGGAAAATATTTATTAAAGAAAGCCTGAGTCATTTCATTCCACGACCCAATGGATCGTGGTCTCAGCGAGTATAACCAACTCTTAGCTCTATCCTTCAAAGAAAAAGGAAAGAACTTAAGTCTCACAATGTCATCAGTTGCATTTTGACTATGAAAAGTCGCAACTACCTCCTCAAATTCCCTAATATGCACATATGGATTTTCATTTTCCAACCCATGAAAAGTGGGGAGTAGCTGTATCACTCCCGTTTTAACATCAAGTTTACGCGTATTGGGTGGAAACATTATGCATGACGGTGTGGCTATACGTGTAGGGTGGAGGTAATCCTGAAGGGTCTTAGTGGGTTGATCCTCATGTTCACTCATATTTTCAGAAACAGAAGAAGTATCAAACAAAGGATTAGAAAAATTAGACACTGAATTTGACTTTCTCACAGGCCTACAAGCAAATCGACCTAATGTGTCTCTATACCTATTATGCATGCAAAAATAAAAATAAAAAAATAATGCAGCAAGTAAAAAGAGGGAACGAAGTTACCGCCTTTACAAACTGCTGAAAAGGGAAAAAAAAACTATCCAACAATTCTTCTACCGTCTCCCCGGCAACGGCGCCAAAATTTGATAACGCCCAAAGAATAACGCGGTAATTGTAGTTCAGCTTTGGGGTGTCGATTCCACAGGGAGACAATTAAAAGAAAAGTAAAATAGCAAAGAAACTAAAAAATTAAATGATTAATGAGGGAAGAAAAATTGACTTTAAATGAAAATTAAAATTAGACAAAGTAAATAATGAAAAAGTAATTAAAGTTGACGAACAGTAGAGTGTCAGGAATCCCTTGCACATATCCGGTATTTTTAATTATTTTTAATTATTTTCAATTCAATTATTTTCAATTGAGAATTCAATTCCGTAATTCTCAATCGGAAGATATAAAATTATAAACCAAAAATTAAATCAAATGTAATTCTTTGAGAAATCATTCATCACTTTAAATCACACAAATTTTCATTCACATTGAGAAAATCCAACGACGACAACATACCCAGGGAGCAATATTGCGGCAGAGAATTAAATCAATATAAATAATCAATGGATCCAAAAATAATCAAAGAACAAATCCATTCAATAGAAAAAGCATGACTGAATCTATAAATGAAATAAATTCCAAAATTATTCGGAAAGGAAAACACTGACAATATTTTGAGAATAATAAAACAAAGAATTTTAATAATTGAAAATCAAATACATAAATTAAAAATAGATTAAAAATACCATCTAGTGTGCAAGTTCATCCCTAACCCTACTTGAGAATTTAGTTATCCATAAATAGAATAGACAATAAAAATCTCAAGAAGAAAATCTTCATCTGCGTTCACGTTCATTCGTCTGCTTCTCCACGTTCCGCTTCTTCGTTTCACGTTCTGCGTCTTCTGCTTCTTCGTTTACGGCTTGTTCCGCTTCCTGCGTTTCACGCTCACGCTGCAGTTCCGTTTTTCTCCTACGGCTTCAACTCTCCTCCTTTTTCTTCAAAACGTATGAATATATATATATATATCTCCCTTGTTGCTCGGCTGGGTGCAAATATATATATGTTGCCGTGTTTCACTTTAATGGGTGGGCCTTTGTGATGGATTAAACGTGCATGTGGCCATTTAAAGTCCAGCCCATATTTTAATTGAAGTTAGGCCCATGTACAACCTATCAAGAAAGAAATAAAATAAAATAAATAAAAATATAAAAAGACAAATAATGCTTAAAAACATCTCAATGTAAATAGAAATGTAATTAAATAAAATAAGTGAAATCCAATCATTTATATTTTCATTCTTTACAATTTAATCAAATATTAGGATATTTAGAGTACACTTTCGCGCACTCATCATCACTATACTTTATATAATCTATATTAATATGCTTCTAAATCTTTGATAACCATATTTTAACTCCAAATTCTTTTCATGCAGGAACATTTATCGGATATCCAAAATATTGGAACATTATGTTCAGATAAAAAATGGATAATACAATTGGGTACAGACGAAGATCAACTTCGAAAGCAACAGCAGAAAAACTTCAATATTCTCTCCATAAATGCTATAAATAAAGAGAACATACCACCTCTAAATGTATAATCTCTATAAATTTTTAACCACCATTTCAATGGCAAAGAAAACAAAAACATTCTATTTTGTCTTAAGAAATAAACTATAATATAGATTTCAAATATGATATTTTATTTGTCAAATTTGCTTAGATCTATGGTTTGTTTAAACTTATTACTGATTGAATTAGTAGCCTGCAACTTAAATGAAATATGTTATTCTTATTCACTTTAAGTTTATTTTACACTAGATGTTTATATTTTTTTAATTTATTTTTTAGTGATACAAGATAACGTGCCTTGCACGTTGCATTACTCCTAGTATATAAATATTATATATATATATATATATATATATATCTTAATGAATAGGTCAATTGAGTATTATTGATTATTTTTCCCTCGATAAGGTATACAAATTTCATAAAGGGGAAAATTTTAGAGAATATCATTTAATTTTATCTGCGTTTCATTTATTAAGGTTTGATCGATAGTGGTTATCAAAATTTTGTCAAGTAATCTATTTTTATTTATTTTTATTATTGATATGAAAGTTTATCACATCAATTTATATAAAAAATATAAAAAATATTTTAATATTTTTTATGAATATAATAGATCTCATACTAAACGGTACTGTGCTATGTAAAAAACTCTTATATATATAGCATATATAGCTCCGCAAAAAATATACATTTATTTCTTCTTACTAAATGATCTAAATTGTCTAGTTTTTAATGAAATAGAATAAATTGGGAAGTTAGGATTTTCCTACTCTTGATATTATATTAAATTACAGCTTGTTTTAAAAGTATAAACTAATAAGATGAGATATTAAAGTACTTCAGAATATAATTTATATTCTGATAGTTCATGACGGAGGGTTTATTTCGACATGAGATTTATTTCCTCGAGATTCCTTGTACCTATATTCTACAATAATTGGCTGATTTAAGACTTTTCTATAATCATTTATAAATTCTTGTTTCACCTAATAAATAGTCAACTGTATCGACTTTACGTGATTAATACTCATTTGAATTATGCCCCTTGCAAGTGGCCTAGGGTATGTAAATACAGTTGAGATATGCTAGCTAAAAGAAATTTTGTAATGCCGATGATATAAAACTTATTTCGGTTGATCATCATGAAAATTTATGTGCCCACTACCAAAAAAAATGAATCGAATATTTAGGACGGATTAATTATGATGAAAATAATTATTTATTGTAAAATAGACTCATTTTGACAGTGAATAATTATTTTAATAAGAAATAACTGGTTACAGATAAACAATTTTTTATAGTGGTCATATCATCTATTTTTACCTTTATATATATATATATATATATATATATTAATTAGTTATCTGATCAATTGAGTATTATTTATTATTTTTTCCTATTAAGATATAATATTTTAGTTTCGAACAGAGAAAAAAATTAGAGTATATGATTTACTGTGATCTATTTTTCATTTATTAAGATTTGATAAATGAGTATCAAAATTGTGTCAAGTCATCTGTTTTTATTTATTTTCATATATATCCATATAAGTATAATACAATATATAAAATATTGTAATTATATGCCAAGGTCCAGATGGCATAAAGTCTGATTCTCAAATGAAAGAATTAGATTATTTGAATCTTATATATAATAATATCAGATAAAAAAATATTACTATAATTTTTTAATAAAATTTATGAAATGTTTGAATAGTGAGTTAAATTGAAATAAGATGAGATCAGATAAAAATTATAAATTGAATATAATATTATTAGAATATGATTTTTATTTTAAAATTTGAAATAAAAAGAATTATTTATTATATAATTTCATTTTAAATTTTAAAAAAATTATATAATTAAATAAGAGTAATGCTGGATGAACAATATTTTTACTGTTCAGTAGGACTTATACAATTTAGACTTACACTTAGATTTTTCCATTAAATAAAATGAAATAAGAGTGGTTTTCAATTCAAAGAAGCCGTTTCAATTTTTAAATTCAAAGATGTATACCACATTTTCGAGAAAAAATGTTAAAGGAACGTCATTATTTTCTTTCGATGTAATAGTTTTTGTTCGTGCTGGGAGTCGTTGGCCAATAAATTCTTTGCACGTGGTTTGATTAATGTTCATGAGGTGTTTTGTCCAGGTACTGCTGATGTGCTCAGCTGAGACTACAACCGCCACGTGATAATGTCACTAACATCTTAAATATTTTTGATGAAATAATTGAGTTTTTCGACTAATCATGATCCATGCCCAACGCTATTGGCCGGCTGAGGGAGCTACGACTTCTCCAATATATGTACCGTATCCGAATATACTAGTAATGTTGACTGTATATGAGATGAGATGAGATAATTAGATGAATTGAGATACTATCGTTTAAATTGAGAAATGAGATGAAATATGTTGACATTGAAAAATTAAAAGTTGAATAAAATATTATTAACATATTATTTTTTAATATTATTATTATTTTAAGATTTGAAAAAATTAAATTATTTATTATATTTTGTGTAAAAATTTAAAAAAATTGTATTATAAAACGAGTTGAGATAAGTTTTTAATACTAACGAGAGCTAAATCATTACTAAAAAAGGACATAAATAACTAATTTGATGCAACCAAAATGACTGTTTTTTCTAGAAATAACTTTTTGCAATAAAATTTGATATCGCAAAAGGCCTATTTCTTATAGTGAATCTTTTATAAAAAAAAAATCTCACTAGATAGAAAACTGATTCTTTGATCATTGATGTGATTTACATTCAAAATATATATATATATATATATATATATATATATTTATATATATATATTGAGATAATTTCTTCTAGTTCATGATTGCTTGCAAATTATGTGATCAAGGATGTTGATCAAGATTGATGAAGCTATTCAGTCAATGTTCAATATAACGCATCAATTGTAGTTCTAATGAAGAGGCGCACAAGTTTGTTAGATATGTAAAATTTATAGATCTATGATTTATATATTTTGAAGGGTTCTGTCCCTTAGTACATTGATTCTATTGTGAAAAACATGACTTGTAATAAGTTTGTGGTTGAATGAATGAAATGTTTGTTATGAAAAAAAAGAAGTAAATCTCACTTATAATAAAAATTAGGTTAATTTATATAAATTTTTAAATGGAGTACTCCTAAGGACTTATTTAAATTTTGTCTATTTGAAACTTCTATAAATCATTTCTCTTAATAAATATATATATATTTATATATATATTTACGTGCACAAATGAGCTAACGGACGCCACTAAAAGAAAAATGATCATTTATGATATTTTAATCGCAACTAAACAACCTATTTGTGATGAAAATAACGGCCGATTTGCATATTAAAACATGAAAAACTCCATTATTATCAGTTCAAGCCTAACAAGCGCCGGCCATTTCATGCAACTTCAACTTACTGAATCAGCAAATTAAAGTCATGTTTTTCTTGATAGTAATTATTAATAATTGCCAATGGTATAAGAGCATTAGCAATGGTCTAATCATTACTAAGTCTAAATTGAAGGCTAAATTTACTCTCTTAACTATAATCCATATGGTTTAGCCAAATGTTCCACATTGATCTAGCTAATCAATGTCCAAATAATAAAATAATATTATATATTTTAATTAAAAAAATATATTTTTAAAAATTTTTGCAAATACGCTTCATATATTAAATATTAATTTTAGTAAACAATAAATTATTTTTTAAATTTTATAAATAATAGTCAATTTGAGATATTAAATGTTAATTTTATACACTTAATATATTTTTAATAATAAACTTGCCAAGAAATCATTTTTAGCAAGTATGAGTGATTTTAATATATTAAATATATTTAATTTTAATATATTAAAGTGGAATAAAATATTAAGATGGAGGGTGAATAGTAACCCTCTATGTTTGGCAAGTTTGATTGATTTAGTATTCATCAAAATTAAATAATTTTGAACTTGGCCAATCCAATGTAGGACTTATTTAATTATTATACTTTGATTTTGACTTTGCAGTAGATTTTAGCATGGCCATTGCTAGTGCTTTAAGCTGATAGCTAGCTAGGCTGAAGAAATTGTGCTATTTAGGGGTATTCATCCGGGTTCCTGATTCCCAAATCCGGAATCCAGATTCGAAATTTCCTTAAACATTTTTTTTTAAAAAAATTCAAAAATGTTAAGAAATATATAAAATTTTAAACCGGGCCGGGTTGTACCCGGCCCGGATGAACACCCCTAGTGCTATTATTATTATATTAGGGTGTGACACTTTGTGAGATCTCAAATTTTTGTACATATTTATATATGGCTTTATTTTATCGCTGATCATTTTAATTTACCTTAATAATTTTATTAACGATTTACCTTATTCATTTCTATTTCGAGTTAGGTTGTTTGATTTATTATCGATATTAGTTAATTGTGAGATTCCTAATTTTATTGTTTTTAATTATTTTATTTATTGCCAGCTCTATCATTTGAATGTCTATCTTTATTATTTTAATTTTATTATATCTTCATTTGTTGTTTTCTTTTATTTAATTAACATTTTATTTTAATTGGGTCTTTCAGAATTTGATACCTTTACTTTAACTTATTAAACCTTTTGAGGTCTTATTATTTTACTCTATTTTGTATTGTGATATTTAAATTTAATTTAATGAATATTTTTCCTCTTTTTTATTTTTGAGTTCAAGTCCTTTTTTGAATTGAATGTTTATTTCATATTATTCATTTGATTGGTTTTTTTTATTTTAAATAATTGAGTTATTGGATCTATTAGTTTGCTATTATTATCATTTGAATATTTCTATGTTTAAAATTGTGAGCTAACTTATTTCCTCATATTATTTTATTGTGGTGTATTAGTTTAATGCTTGAATTTAATCTCTTTATTTTATTATGTTGGCATTTAAATTAAACTGTTGTAATTTATTTTATTTTAATTTTAATTTGATGTGTTTTATTTATTTTATTTTATATGATTTGTTTGGGCTTGTTTAGTTTATGTGTTGTTGGGTTTTATTTGTGTGAGTGGATTTTGTTTTGTTGGGTTTTATCACGTTTTAGTCCCGTTTGAGCCGGCCCGTTACCAGTTGAAAACCAGCCCCTTCCCTAGTTTTCCAACGACACCGTTTGGTGTCTTTATATAAGTGAAATCAGACCATTTTAATCACTCAATGGCTGGCTCCTTATAATGCAAACAGCACCGTTTTATCTTTTAGTTAAGGGAATAGAAAAATTCTACAATGCACGAACGCCTCGTGCATGAAATAGCAAGAAATAATTGAACTGGTTTATTCTTTCCGATTTATTTCTCGGTTCTCCTTGTCAGCACTTTAGTTTTACTCTCCCAATCTATTCTCTCTCGATCTATTCTATTTCTCTCCATCTTTCATCTCTCTTTGAAAGTTTGAAGTCTTCTCCATAGCAAATGTTACAACAACCTTTGCAATTGGTTAGCAAATTTTAACACATGGATACTTATAACTGGCCTATTTCACAAGGTATTTCATTTTCAAAACTATTGGATAGCGACCATGATGTACCAACGCCATTCTGCCACAGTCCTCTTCGCCAAAGTCTTGGCTTGTCTCCGCTCTCCATAGGTTCTACATTTTGGTCTCTCTTACGCCCCTTAACTAAATTTTGATTTGTAGAACTGGAGAAATTAGACACAGAGAGAGGAGACGAAGATGAATAGAAGACTATAAAATGGAACTCTACATGGTTATACAGTGGATTAAGCAAGACTATAAAAAGGAACTCCAGCTTTACAGATGAATTCCTCTCCGATGAAGTCCTCTACATGCAGATTCCTCTTAGATGAACTCCAGCAAGATGAATCTTTTAGAGGATAATATGGTTGTATTTTCAGATGTCTTGTATAATTTTGTTTATGTATTGAGGAATTTTTTCGGTTTTAACAAATCTCACTAGCTAACAGTAGGCCATTCACACACCACATGCTTGCAAAAATGCCAGAACCATTTTCGACATAGCTCCCGCATATTACACTCTGAAGAGAGTCATGTACAAAGCTTACAATCAATAAAAGAATTGTAATTTATTCTTGTTTGAGTTGAAATGCGTGTAGTAATTTATTCTTGTTGGAGTTGAATGCATGGCAACTTCTTACCATTAACTGCAAGTTAATCTTTCTTTTACTATTAATATGTTAAATCAATATTCTTTCCTTTAACTTTTATATGTTCTTCAATGATGCTATTGATAATATTATTGTCGACAATGGAAGAAACATAAATTGAAGTTCACAACAAAATTGAAGTTCCTTTAATTTTTCTCCATGTATGGACATAGGACATCCTTAGATATAGGCAAAAAAAAAAAAAAGGAACCTACTCCACTCATCAGCAAAAGACCCTTAGAGATAGGCAAAAAAAAAAAAAAAAACCTACTCCACTAGACACAAGTGGGTGTTGAACATCCTTTCTGTGGAGTTAAGAAAAAAAATATGTTAGTAAGGAAAATAAAAGAATAGAAAAGCATAATATAAAATCATACCATATAAGATGTGCTAACTTGAGTTGGAGGGGTTGGTTGTATTTCATTTGGTCCACTTAATTGGATGGGCTAGTAGAAATAAAAAGTGTGTCAATATAACAAAACAAATACACTAGTAACAAAGAAAATTATAAATTATAAAGAGAGTTTCAAACCTTTTGTTTCTTACTATTCTTTTCCTTCTTTTGTATAGACTTTTTTTATAGACCATGGAAACTTTTCGTTGTGTTGGTGGCCTTCCTTTACCTCTCACAGGATTTGGAGTGGGGACTTTTTTACCATTTTCTCCAATTCTATTAGTGGGAACTAGTTGTTCTGGATGCCTTGATTCACACATTAAGTCACTACATTGGTCTTTAACATCGAGTAAATAGTCCACCATATTCGAGTAACGCTCCTCATTTCTCATTATAAGTTTTGCTATCTCAGAAAACAAACTCATAAGATGATCATGCCTTTGTGTATCAGGATTGACACGTAAATCTTCATAACTACTCTTAATAAGTATGTAGTTGTGCGTCAAGTCCTTCCTCCAACAGTCTAAGATATACTTAGATGATAATGATGCGTCACCGCATTGGGCTCTAAACACAGAAAAGGCATGCCTGCATAAAAGGCTTCGAGTCTCAAACAAAGCACAAGTACATTTCAACTCAAACTCCTCAATATTGAAATAAACGCAAACTTTTATGTCTTTGGTGAACTCTTCAATTTGCACAATGTCAGATACCTCATAGGTTGAGATTGCACCCTCATTTTTTATAAGTGAGCAATTATAGTAAATCATTCTCATTATGTCTCGTTGCACCTCTTTAAATTTCTCATTAGTGTATATACTCTGGAACTGCTTCTCTATTTTGCAAATTGAAACACGTGGTATTATGCCATTGAAGGAGCTAAAGTTGGCAAATTGCTCATTCTCAACTTTTTTTCTAAGGGCATTGTCGAATTGATCAACAAAATCTTTAAGTGCGGTACCCGAATGTACAAACCCATCAAAAATAGCATTCATGCTTTCACTCAATTGGGTAGTGTTCATCCTAGCCCAAAATACATCTTTCAAATAAACTGGCACCCAAAATGTACGCTCCTCATATAACCCACTCAGCCATGCATTATCATGAAGTTGGTATGTATCCAATAGCCCCTCCCAACTTTCCTCAAACTGAACACAATTTTGAGATTTATACACACAACCCAGAATGGAAGATTTTAGACCACAATTGTACATCGAATGTGAGCTAAGCTTTTCGAGGAGTTTTTTTAACATGTGCCATAGACAATTGCAATCGCACTTTTCATTGCACGGTCCTTATCTGTTATGATTGCAACTGGTGCTCGGCCATCCAAACACTTTAACCACGCTCGAAACAACCATTTAAATGTATGCGTGTCTTAACTAGATATCAATCCTACGCCTGGAAGTATGGATTGACATGATGATTTAAACTGACAAAAGGTGCAAATGGCATCTCGTACCTATTAGTCAAATAAGTCGTATCAAATGTTACGACATCTCCAAAATATAGGTACGATGCTCTACTATGTGCATCAACCCAAAATACATTTTGTGATCTATTCTCCACATCCAAATCCATAATGGAGTAAAAGTCAGGATTCATATCACGCATCCTTTCAAAATATTCTAACAGTGTCATGCCACCTCCTTTTCCAAGGCGAAGGTGTCTTGCCTTGTCAATGAAATTCCTGCAATCTTGATGAGTGCATAAAAATGCACTCAAAATATTCTATCTTTGAATTAAATTACTAAAAAAATGAATAAAAATAATTGATTATAACTTGTATTATTAAAATTAATTTTTATTCATATTGAGATAAATTTGAGCATAATTTCATAATATTTTATATCTCAATTTTGGAAAATCAGAAATGGCTTATAATTTGCAAGACATGTTGAGATTTTTAAACCCATGCATGTTTACACATACACGACGAGTCATTTTGTAAAATCAACATGCATCCAATCTTGTCTCCATTTAATTAATGCTTGATCTCTCATGTATCATATTCCAGCCGAATTGTTGAAGGAAGAAAGTCATGCTACACGGCACCTTAAAGATTAATTGATAAGCATGACACAACTCAATTAAATTAATTCATAGCTGGAAAAGAGATACACGGCACTTCGGATCACAAAATAACTTCAAGTCCTATGGTTGCAAAAAGAATTAAATCCAAGAGGTCACATATAATGATTCACATGGGTCTCTTCTCTTTATTCAAATTAATTGATAAACAACAAAAGGAAAAATGAAGTGCAAACTGACATGATGAAATGAAGACACAAGCAGCCACATGTGGTAGGCGGCAACTTCAGAAAATCAACTAGCAACTTCATCACACTCACATGGATCTAGCATGACATTTGACTTGAAGTAAAACTCAAGGGACCCGCATGCTATGATTAAAGAAGATATGAAAAGTGAGACACAACACTTTGAGATGAATTGAAGAGAAGAATTCAGTTGTTGTGAGCTGAAATTATTTACCAAGTTGTTATCTCACATGGCAACAAATGGGGAGGAAACAAAGTGGTATACGGCACTCCACCTCTTCAAAGTTGAATTTATTTCACATGCATGCAAAGTAACATATGGCACTTTATCATGGAATTAAACTGACATCAATTAATGAGAGAAGAGCCACACAATTCATAAACCTCAATTCCGGCCACTACACATCTACTTGGAAGAAAATTCATACACGGCAATACAACTTGCATTTGTTATGATTTTGGCTTGACAAACTTGCAAGAAAAACTCTATAAATAGAGGAAGTGGGGCATGTATCAAAGTATGCTTGAATGCTTTGGATGCTTTGGATCTTTCAAAAATTCTCTTGAATCGCGATGAATGATCTTTCAAAAGATTACATTTGATTTAAATTTGTTTATTGATGTTATATCTTCCAATTGACAATTTGGACATAGAATTCTCAATTGAGTTATCAATGAATTAAGAATAAATTTGAATACCAGAAATACGCAAGAAATTCCATACGCTCTACTTCCCATCTCATTTTTATACTTTTTAAATTACTCATTTAATTTTAGTTTACGTCACACTTCAAAAATCACTTTTTGCACTATTCTAAATCTTTTCGTTAATTTCGTTACTATTTTTCAATTTCTCAATCCATCAGCCTGTGGAATCGACACCTTAAAGCTATACTACAAACGACCGCGTTATTCTTTGAGCGTAATCAAATCTTTTTCTGTGAACTGTAGTTTGTCATGACCTCCTGCTTTAACAACAAATGAATTATAGTTCTTATTCGTCGATATTTCAACTCTGTGATTCAATTCTAAGTTCCATTTAGTAAGTGAGTCTATGTTCCGATGGCATCTAAAATATCTAGATACATGTGGTATTAATCTATGATTGTGGGTAAGTTTTACACTAGTTAGACACCACTCACCATTATCGTGCTGGGCATTGATTTTCGCCTTACATTCTGTCTTTGTTGTTGGACGTGGCTTTGACATATTACTACTACTACTACTTGTATGCTTTCCACTCATTGAACAACCAAGTGTAATATATTTCACTATCGCATTTGAGTCTCGTTCAGTACTTTGTGTCCTCATCCCAAGTCCATTTTGTTTTGCATATCACTTGTAATATGCACTTAGTGTAGCGTCGTCCTTAAAAGTCATTCCAGACTCGGGCTCATCAACAAGCGCAAATTCATGATTTATCTCAATAGTGCAATCCACTTGCTCACTTTCAACAACTTCCTCATCTTGCTCAATATCATGCTCGTTAGAGTGCAAACTTGTACCTTTTTTATTTGTAGGGAGTTCCACAGTCTCACCATGCTCACTTTCAACAACTTCCTTATCTTGTCTTGATGTATCTGTATTATATGACCCAAATGATTGAATAATTGGGGGCTGCAAAATGGGCAAAAGGTAATAAATTATTTAATTTTATACATAATGTATAATATAAAAGTAGGTATTATATTCACCTGACAACCCCATATATAGGGATAATGTGTGCTTATGGAAGGAGCATTATGATTTGACAGGTCATCCTCTTCGCCCATCAAGCTATTCAACCAAAAATAGTTCTCGCTACTCTAAAAATTTATTTCATATGATTATATACCCAGAAAAAAATTGTCTAGGGAGAGCGACGTGGTGTTAGAGAGAGCAGGGGCAATAAATGTAGAACACAAGAATGAGATTTTCGTTTTAAAGGTGCTGATGGAGATTAACACAACGTGGTGCACACTGGAATGAGATAAAAAAAATTTGCCATGTCAATGAGATAAAAATTCTAACGACTAGAAATTCCAATATGATGCACACAACGTGATGCTACAGAATGTAAGCCACGTTCAGCATCTATCCATAAAAAATTTGAGGCTCTAATGTTCAACCAACGTGATGCTAGAAAGAGTAGAGGCAATAAATGAGATAAAATTTCAAACTAGACTACCCATTCCAACGTGATGAACACAATTTATTCCTTTCTCTATTTTGCAAAAGAACAAACTTTAAATCTTAAGACTTCAAATCGTGCCTTTTCCACTGCATTCTAAGCAATCAAATGAACGATAAAGAGAATATATTACCAATGCTCTACAGCTCTGTACAAACGTGGCCCCTTGGGAGATGAACCAGCTCTCACGATAAAAAAAAAAAAAAAAAAAAAAAGCCTCACAGGCTCTATACAAATGTGGAGATGAACCAGCGGCAATAAAGAGATGAACCAGAGGCAATTAAGAGATGAACGAGAGAGATGAACAGCCAACGTGAGAAAGAGAAAGGAGAGAGAAAAGTGGAGGGAGAAATGAAAAGTGTACAAGAAGCTTTTTTACTTTCTATTCTCTTATTTTATTTCTTATTTTTCACTTATCCGACTAAGCATTTTGTGCCTTTCGTGGTAGACAGGGGGCTTCCCTATAGCACTACTCAAGTGAATAATTGGCATGCGCACGTCGTCTTCTTCCTCCTCATTTCTTCTTTATTTTCTTTTCTTCTCTTTTCTTTTCATTTCCGTTGGTATTGTCCCCTGTACGCCGGGATGTTCCAACCCCTAGGTCGCAGCCTTTTGCTGCAATTCTTCCAACACGCACTGCTCAATCAAATGCCTAGTGCATTGAGGAATATTTCCCCCCCATTTTCGCAGTTGATCTCATGTGCTTCACGTGCTCGGATTTTCTCTTCAAACCGCGAGTTATCCACCATTTCTACCCACTGGTTTCTTCTGATTTTCATCTGAGAAAAATGGAAATTCTCTTCCATGGAATCTCGTGTTTGTCTTGGCTCAGTTTTGGCGAGTTTTCACATGATTTATCTTGCCCAAAGTCAGTGTTGTACAGTCGGTTTCATGCCTATAAATGGGAGGTCGACCCTTGCGAAAATTCACACCAAAAATCACTTCGAGATAGTGATTTTCCCTCTCTTTGAGTGATCGGTTTTAGTGTCCTTTTTCCCACTCAATCCAAACTCGTGCTCTCTTCTTCAAACCCTTAAAATCCGAAAATTCAAAGTGAGTTTTTGTTAGTATTTTAATCGCCGTTTTATTCACCATATTTCACTGCTTGGAATATTTTTCGATAAGTTTTTACCTGTTTAAATTGATTAATCAATTTAAGTGTTTTTTTAAAATTTATTTATGTTGTTTATTTATTTATGTTTAAGTGTTTTAACTATTTGCTCATAATATTTGTTGTTAATTGTGGTGTTTTATATATGTGATTTTATTACGTTTAATTTTAATCAATTTAGTTATTTTTGATAATAATGCTTATTAATTTATGGTGTGTTGCGCGTTGTGATAGTAGTGTGTTCGCTGGTGGAGGCACGAGATCGCTTTTTAGCAGTTTCGATATCTTCAGAAATTTTATCGAACGTATAGTAAGTATTTTCCAAATAACTATTGAGATTTAAATATATTTTTGCATTAACAAATTTTTGTGATTCTGGTTGGTTGTGCCGAACGTTGAGTTCGAGGAATTTAGGGGTTAGTTGGATTGAAGGATGGAGCTGTTTGTGTGATTGGATTATGCTGAGATTTGTTGGCTGTTGAATATATATATATATATATATATATATATATATATATAGTGTTGTGTCATATACGTTACATAATTGCACACATGTTCATGTTTGAGAAGGAAAACTAAATTTTTGCATAATTGCATACATGTTCATGTGTAAATTTGAAAACTGGATTTTCATGTGAGAAATGATTTTTGGGTATGTTTGTAATAAATAGATTGAACGGTTTTGAAAGAGAGGTACTGTAGGGATGATGGTAGAGTCCCGCATATATTCCCGCCTATAGTGTACGTGGTAGGGATGGTGGTAAGAAGAGACAATAGTAGAGTCTCGTATGCGATTCTCACCTACAGTGTTAAATCGATTTGTTGGCCATTTTATGGAAAAATGTCTAGTTTTGATAAATTGATTTGTGGGCCATTTTATAGGAAAATGGTGGATGTTTTCAATGAATTTATTTTGGACCAAAATGGGATTTTGACGTGCATGAAAAACTATTCATTTTTGGGAAATGATGATTTTTTAGTCTCATGCATATAACATCATATTCATGCATTTTGTTGTTGCATGAATGTATGTTATTCTTGTGGTTTATTTGGATTATTACTTACCTGCAGTACTGTCTTGGATACCATAGATATTGTTGCAGATGAGGATGCAGAGCTTGAGGATGTGGCTTTATCGAAGAAATGATCGGGGATCACTTTTTCGTGAGATGGGATTTATGCCCCGCTTTTGGTTATTATATTTTGGTTTGTATTATATTTATATTAGATAACTGTATAACTTTTAACGGCATTTTTATTTTAAAAATCTGTTTTTAAATTTTTAGTATTTAGTTGGCTAACTTTTAATTAACTACTGCGACTTTTATTGTGTACTTTTTGCGCATTGCACACACTGACCATTGATCATCAAGATACATGATTTGTATTTTCATCATCTCAATGCCTCGATTCTCATATTTTTATACTTGTGAGTTGAGGGTGTCACATACTTTATTATCAGTAAATTCCCGTTTGTACAATAGCCGCACCAAATGGATAAATCAAAATAAATTAAAATAAATATGTATATAATATATAATTTTTTAGTTTTTCATTTTAAGTGGGTTTTATTATTGTTAGAGGTGGACCCCCGCTGAGAGGAGCACACATGCAAATATATCTGGCAAAAAGAGTGGGCCGGATTCAATATTATCAGACCATTTCCAAACTTAACCCATCTAAAAAGTGAGTAATTTTATATATAATTATAATATGTAAATATCGCATAATTATTTTTAAAAAAATTAAATATAATATTAAAAAATTAATTTTTTTTATGAGAATCTTATATTTCATTAAATTTTTTTTAATAATTATGCAACGATTATTCAATTCACAGTTACATAAATATTCTCATAAATTTTTTATAACAAATTACTTATAATATTTTTTTCCAATTAAGTACTACTTGTTCGAGAAATTAACTTTGACATGTTAGATTATAGTTTACATTATAAATTTAATAAATAAATAAATTATGACATCTTCATATTTTAAATATATATTATATATCATTATTAATATTTTACTTTTAGAAGTATATCATGTTCAAAACTAAATTCAAGATCACATTTTATTTATCTCGCTCTTTACTTTCTCCCTAGAGTAAGAGACGGGTTTTAGTTAGGGCTGTACATCCGGTGCCCAAACCGGAATTCCGGGTCAACCCGGACCGGAACCGAATGTCAAAAACCGGGTTGGAGTCCAACCCGGTTTCATCCGGTTTGAAATCCGGTTTGGATCCGGATCAATCCGGTTTTTTAAAAACCGGAAATCCGGTTTCCGGATTTAAACCGGTTTTTTTTTTTTTTTTTTTTTTTTTAAATTTTAAGCTTGTTTTATTATTTTTTGTAGAGAATATGGATTACCAAATACAATCTCTACAAATAAGACCCATAATAAAATATAAACCCACAAATAATAATAATGAGCAAAAACCATAATAATAGTAATAGATGGCGTCATTTTCATTTGTTTCTAATGATTAAATTTTCATTGTTTTGTAATTCGATCGGTACGTTTAAATTTGTTGATTATAACCTTAAATCATCTTCCGATCAACATTAGATATGTAACAATCCTTAACAATAAAATAGATATTTTATAATTAATCACTCAAAACATGCTTCTTGATCTTTAAAATTCTCTTTGTATTCCTGTATAATCATACTTGATCATTATAATTCAATGGAAAATAGAACAACAATTAAATATAAGGAAATAAAAAGAAGAGGAAATTATGTGATGCAGGACAGAACAGCAATAGTCCAAAACGACAATACCTGTAATTCATTTTGAGAATAGAAATTGAAATAAAACATAGAGTATTGATTTTTCAAGAAATCTCAAAAAGGTCAAGAGCATAAGCTATAAAATAAAAATCAACAACTGAATGAGTAATGAATTAACCCAAAACGTTTACATTCATATAATAATCAGGAACCAAAGTATGTCTAGCACTCCTGCCGAAACAATGCAAAAGCAGCGGTATGTCGATGCATCCCTGGTTGCCCCGAATGCCAATGTTTCTGTAGCCACTCATACAGTAGCTGTAGCCCCAGAACCAAAACAAGCCGAAATTAGCAACACTAACATCCCAGGAAATTCTGTTATTCCTCCAGGTGCTGCACCCGTGAGCAGCAGCAATGCTTGGTTTAAAAGAGTATTTATATCAATCTTTTCTCTCATATCTTCGATTAAACATCTAAAATAAGATAGATAAACATATAAAGTAAACTTTAGAATATTGATTTTTCCTCCAAAGCAATATATTTAGCGTCACACTGAAAACATAAAAAAGACCATAATAGGATTTCAATTTATACACAGAATCTTAAATCTATATGTCATACAACAAAAACTTATCATAATTTTTTTTTTTTGAACGAAGGAGTGCCAAAACAGTAAAAACGCGTGATCACAATCAACAGAATCAACATAAAAAATAAAATAAAATAAATGTTCTCACACAAGAAAACTAAAACATACCAAAAACTAAAATAAACGTACGTATAAGAGCATGCATGCTAGTGATCACTAGTACTAATAATATAATTTAATTTTCTTAGTTTGATGATCTTGTGGGGATTAATTATTCTGTCTCTCTCTGATCTCTCTAGTTAGATAGTTCTTGACTGATCATTCGCAGTGCCTTTCCAAAAACAGGTGATCATAAAGATCCCCTGTGATACTAAGCTTTTTTAATTAACTTTTTAATCAGCTAATTAAAGAAACTCTCCATTATAACAACCAGCTGCATGATTACATTTGTGGGGGCCTTTAATACTGTAATCAGACTGCTGTATATTTGCTTTTTCACTTTAAATGTAATTAATATCCTAGCTAGTACTATAGCTAGCTGCATATATAAAAATATATATCCCATGCATTTTTGCCCTAGACATTAAAGATGCATCATTAGTGTAGAACTTGCTAATAAGAATCAGTGAGTGTAACTCATTAAATCATACTCTTTTACGACCGATTGCATTTATTTAGTATGATCAGAGGCTAGCTTCCTGATCTGGAAAAAGGAAGAAAAAAGAAAAATAAGAGAAGACGTATCAATTAGTACTTAACGGAGCTAAGTATAAATTAACAGATCAGCTATAAACTTATATAGAGAGTGAAACAATGAATACATATGCACGTAACTATATTGCGGGACCATGTTGAACTAACAATGTTGAACTGCCATAAGCATACCTATGGTTAACAATCGCAAATAAGCTAACATGAAAGTTATGAATTACCTTTGATTTGGTGTTCAAGTTTTTGCTCAAACTTCTAAAGTCCAAAATTTCTATGTTTGTTTGTAGAGGCAATATCTTTCATATATTGGATTTGTTTCTTTTCTGGTTTGTAAACTTTTCGGAGATGCTACTCTCTTATGGTTTGGGGGGTCTAATAATAAGGTTGGTGTCCTCTTCTTTTATATTAATGGTATGTCAAGTGTGCGTAATGAAGTAACACAAAATGTTGAGATGCTGAAATGTAGTTTGCAATAATCGTCTCTGCTACCAACATTCTGTCTTCTTGGTAGTTCGGTAATAGCTTAGACAGAATTTTAAAGTTTCCCATTACTTTTCTGTTCAGCCAAGTATTGTTGATTGACAATAATTTTGTAGGTGCTCTAATCTTGTTAAATTTTCATGTCAACATTAACAAACAGAAAAATGAAGCATTTCAGATTGTTTAGTTTGAGTTTAATTTGTATTAAATAACTGAATTGTGTTTATTTTGAGTTTGATTTGTATTAAATAATTGAATGAGATTAAAATTCACAGTTTGAGTTTGAGTCTGATTTCTTATTTATTCCTTAACTTTTTTCTCATTTTTTTTAATCCAAGTTCTTGTGCTGAGAACTATCATATTCATATTCATATTCATGTGCTCTGCCTCTACTTCCCCTGTTTTCTAAAATAAAAACAGCAACCAACCATTCACCACGGAGAGACATATATAGACCAAGACAACAACATTGCCACTAAATTACAAAACAAAAAAAAATCTAATCAATAAAAGTGAACAAAAGAAAACACACACCAAAGGTAGATTAAAGAAATCGTTGTCGACGACGCATAAGCCGCAGCGCTCGATGTGGAGTGCCTGGAAATCGTGGCCATGGTAGATCAAAGAAAGAAACAAATCAGAGACTGAAAAAGGCAGAAATCAGCGATGGAGATAGCTCACAATGAGATCGGCGATAAGAGAGAGAGAGAGAGAGAGAGCGTACCCTAGATCGGCGATGGAGATAGCTCACAATGAAATCGGCGACGGAGATAGCTCACGGCGATGATTGGATTGAGAATGGGATCGATTGAGAATGGGATGCGACCATTTGAGGCTAGGGTTTAGAGCTCTAGATTTCGAGGCTTCGAGCAAAAGAGATCACGCGAGAGAGAAAGAAATGAGAACGTATTTAACATCCGGGTACCGGATGTTAGATCCGGTACCGGATTTCAATGGATAATATCCGGACCATATAAAACTCAAACCGGATAATTAAAACAGCGGTTTTCGGAATGGAATTAATCCGGATCCGGGATCCGGAACCGGAATCCGGATATCCGGTTTTCAAACCGGACCGGAAAAAAAACCGGTTCGGGTGAACACCCTTAGTTAATGGTAGACAAGGATCGAGTAATGAGTGGGAGACCATGGTTTTTTTACCATAATCTGATATCTCTTCAAGAAGTGGATGAAAATATATCACTCAAAGACATAAAATTTCAATATGAGCCATTTGGGTTCCATTGTATGGATTACCGCTAGCTTCTATGAATGAGGAGGTTGGAAAAGACTTGGCCGCTTCCATAAGGCATGTGATCAGGGTAGAGACTGATTCAAAGGGTATGACATGGGGTGATTTTCTTAGAGTGAAGGTTGCAATACATATGTCAAAACCCCTATTAAGAGGAAAATAGGTGCAATTAGAAAATAGAAAATATTGGATGCCGGTGAAATACAAAGAATTACAGGCATTTTGCTTTAAATGTGGTATCTTAGATCATAATACCAAAAAATGTCAAAATCAGAGCGAGGGGGCTAATGAAATAGAAGAAAAGGCTTACCAATTTGGGGCCTGGTTGAGAGGCTAGCCGAGGAATCCAAAGAATTTTGAAACAAGAAAATATGGAGGTAAAGATGATTAGAAAAAAGAGGAGAGGCAATGCCAAGAAAATAGTAAAGTAGACCAGGGATTGAAGGTGAATACTCCTACCAAAAAAGAAATGAGTATAGTTCAGAAACAGAAAGGCATTATCATAAGAGAGGGAGAAACTGAGGTCAGTGGAGAAGCCAAACAAGGAGTAGGGTTACATCCCTCACAGCCTGGTAAAAAGATTGAAGCTGGTAGAATTAATGAAGAGGAACAAGAAAAGCAGGGCTTTAAATTCCCTCAAGATAGTGATACAATAGAGGCAATGGAAGCTTTAATTAGAAAAATGTCCACATGGAAAAGAAGAGCTAGAGAGGTGGGCAGTGAAGATGTGATAATTATGGAATCAAACCCCACAGGTTTTTAGGAAAGAGAAGCTAAGGAAATTGTCGAGGGAAAAACTAAAGGGAAAAGAAATAAAATGGAAGACGTCTGTTAAAGCTACTGGATGAAACAGCCTCCACCAAAAGCAATGATAGGCCTTTCATGAAACTGTAGGTGAGTGGAGAGTCCCCTAACAGTTAGAGAGCTAAAAATGTTGGTAAAAACAAAATTGGCCAATTTTGTTTCTTTGAGTTATTTTCTGTCATTGCACGAGGTCTTTGGACTAGAAGAAATAAAGCAGTCTTTGAAGATGTTTTCATGAACCCAAAATATGTTATAATCTCAGCCATTCAGGAATTAGAAGAATTCAAACAAGCGCAAACAATAGAAAACCAGGGGATGCATCAAAGGCAAAACATGAACCCTGTAACACCTGGGCCCAAAAGACCCAAGCAAGGCCCAGGCCCACGTTGACACAAGACCCAGCCCCCAAAACTAGAAAACTGCGTCGTTTGCCTTCAGGTTTGCTGCTTTTCTCTTCTTTCTTTTCTTTTCTTTTCTTTTCCTTTCTTTTCTCTGTTTTCCCCGACGATTTACGCCCCTGGATCTATTTTAGCTACTAAGAAATTGGCCAAGACTACATTTATGGATCCCTTGTTAGCAGAAGCTATGGCAAGAGATATGAATTTATTTTCTGTGATAATGGAAGGAGACAACAAGCAATTAGTGCAAGAGCTTAAAAGCAACACTGATTGGAATGACTCTATTGGCTTAATTCTTAGTGATACTAAACTTTTTCTTTCCTCTATGAACTGGTAGTCATCCTTTGTAAAGAGAAGTGGGAATAATGATGTTCATTGTCTAGCAAAGGCAGCATGCTTGCTAGCTGAAGGAGAGATAGAAGTGGTTCGTTAACCACCTGTGTAATCTCCCTTCCTTGTTATCTTTCAATTGAAAGTATGGAAGTTTGCTTCCATTTCAAAATTAAAAAAAGAGGCTGCCATGTCATCCTTAACTTGATGAAAAATTCTGTTGAAAACAAGGAAGAAGGAAAAAAAAAAAAGTAGGTGAAGTTTCTCATTAAAACCTCATGTGATAAAGCCTACAGGTATGTACGTAACATCATCAATTTCATTCGTCATTTACAATGCTAATCTTTTTGCGGTGCCTACCCCTCAGGGGATGTAGCCCGAATTTTTTTCTGAAAGATCAATTTTTTTTAATCATTTTTTTGGTAGTTTTAAATAATTTTCAAAAATAAAAAAATTCATATCATTATTAAAAAACATTTTTTAATTACTTAGTAAAATATAAAAATAAAAAAGCAATTTGAGAGAAATTTGGTACACTAATCTTCGGGACAAAAAGCATTTCTGTTCTATAAATACCTCAACCAGCAATCTATGATCTCATAGAAGCCCCTGGAACTGAAAGTATTATTTGTTTTCAGAGATGAAATGAGATAAAAGTTAAAAAAAGAATAAAATATTGTTATAATATATTTTTTTAATATTAATTTATATGAAAATTTGAAAAAATAATTTTAAAATTTGAAAAAGTAGTTTTGAAATTTGAAAAAGTTAAATTTTTATTATATTTTATATGGAGATTTGAAAAAGTATAATGATCATGAGTTTGAGATAAATTTAAAGATTTTGATTTTATCTCCCAAAGTAAAAGCAAACGAGGCATGATTTAGCTAGCAACACAATCTCCATTTCTACGTACGGCGCGCTGTGAGTAAACTTTTGAAAATGTCTTTCTAAGATTCAGCTGTAGCCGGCGCTTCAACAGCTCAGAATTATCATGTTATGCCAGAAATTAAGCGTCGCTCAGCAAATTTTCAACCTAGCATTTGAGGTGACCATTTTCTCTCATACGCTTCTCCATTCCCGCTGGTAATTAAAGATTAATAATTTGATGGTATATGTATTGTGCAGTTTACACTACGATATCATGTGTTTTGAACAGATCTAGTAAATCAAACACTAATTTTCAAGGAATAATATTTTAATCTTCAAAGTACCTATGATCATATTATTCCATGCATGGACGAGTCACATCATGAGTGCATAATTTATTCTTTTTTTGCACGTACTGGAAACTGATGTGGAGATGAGGCAACAAATTGAGGAATTGAAGGCAACTGTGAGGAAGATCCTCACGGCTACGGTTGAGATCAAGAAGCCTTCACAAAAATTGAACTTGGTAAAAATCCAGCGCTTAGGCGTCATGACAAGAAGAAACAGTCTTTTCGGGGACACCAAGTCCCCGCAAAAAGTCTAATTTTTGCCGCAAATAAGAATTTTTCGTTCATTTTTGTCGCCGATAACGCGTCACAACGGTTGAATTTGAAAAAGCTATTTGTGGCACGACGGTAAAACGACGTTTTTGCGGCAACCAAAAATCGCCGTAAAAAGATATTAAAATGCCCGAAATAACTCCAATGCAGCAAACTCTTCCAAAATGAAATTGAACTTTTGTGGCGATTAGTATTCGCAGGAAATACATTTTAGCCCTTGTTTATTTTTTTTATAAATGCTATAATAATTATACAATTTAACCTACTTTTAACATAATCCATGATACATCTAATCAATTATATTTCTTAATAAGCTTTACAATATCATGAATCATTAAAATATATATCTATATATATATATATAAAAGGTTTAAAGATCATAAATTAATGAAAAGAACTCAAATTAAAATTCATGACAGTTTATTCTAAGTTAATATCCCACAATGTATGAATATTTTTCTACAAGTGTTGAATATACGGTACTAGGGTTTCTTAAGCACACTTTGATCATTCCTTGGAAGCTCTCTTATTCATGATCTCAAAACTGTCTTCTTCAACTCTTCTTCTAAAAACATGATGCCTTCTTCATTGATTTCAATTGCTGCAAACATGTACATTTTTTTAGTTCCCAAGTCAACCACAATGAATATTCTTTAGTATATTAACTAAAATTTCTTCCCAAATAATTTACCAATGAAAGAAAAGCACACCAAAAATACAAGAATGAGTCGGAGATTTTGAGCTTCAAAAAAGAATTACATCTGAGATGTCAAGGTAAACGTGTGAGTATGCCAGGTGTGTTGTGCACATTACATGGAGGGAAAAAGGATAAATTTTGTGAATGGCTTTCTAAGGTCAAATTTCCAGATGGGTTCACTTCCAATATCAAAAATTGTGTTTCTGTATGAAATCTCTGGGTTCAAAAGCTATGATTGTCATGTTTTCTTGCAAAGACTACTTCTTCACTACAAGAAAAATGATTTTTAGAGTCAAAATATCTTAGAGACTAATTAAATTTCATCCTTAAAAGAATATTTTTGAGACAAAAATTTATGTTCGTCTCAAAACAGAGAAGCAGCTTTGTATGAGTTCAAACAGATAAAAATCAATTCGAACTAGACCTTCTGAGATGAAAAGATTCGCCTTTAAAAAAAATATAGTTCGAATGGCTTAAACTATCATTTACTTAATGTTTGAACAGTCATATCACTATTCAAATAATAATCATGGCGGGAAAATACGTACGATTGTGCCAGGAAATGTAAATATTGTTGGAACTAGAAATTTAAACATTCGAACACAAATTTTGGTGGAAGAATCCCGTGGGAAGTTCCCAAAGATTTCCGTTTGAATCTAAACATCACTGTTCGAACCCATTTCTTGGTGGGAAAATCTCACTACATAATTCGAACGGATTTATAATGTATCCGAATGCCTATAATAAGAACGTCAATTTTAAAATAATATTATTTGAATTTATTAATTATATATTTGAAAGGATAAAAAATCTATTTATACGACTATAGGATTTTCTATAATTTGTAAATATGTTACATCTTCTTCCTAGAAATTTTCTATAATTAATTTAAAAATTAATTAATAATTGTTATATGCTAATAAAAGTTTGTCATTTAAAAAACATTACCTTCTACAGAATATTATTCTTTATGTTATTATGAACTAGTAATATATAAAAAAAAACAAATATTAACAAACAAAAAACAAATATTGATTAAGAGGTCTTAGTGCATGCTCATTACAAAATAAAAAGTCACAAACAAAATAAACACACATGGCAAACAACTGTATAAGGGAATCCTGGTCCTCCTAGATGACAGCAATGTGTCTCTCAATCTCCCGCAATCGAACCATGAGGGGGGCAGTGATCTTCTCCATTCCCTGAATCAAAAGTTTGTGATGCTCATCGAGGAGGGATTGTATCTCTGTAATAGTAACTCCTGCAACCTATCTATCATCAGCAGCATCAGTAAAAGCTGCATTACGCTCCGTCCCACTATTTTGTGCCTCTGAAACATTAATGCGAGCTCTTTGCTGCAAGTGGTCCTCACTCTTGTTGAAGGTAATCTTGTTGAAGGGTCCAATTTGTGGTTGCCTCCGCTCTGTCATTGTTGCATTAACCCCTAATTTGAGTAGGAGGTTAGAGATCATCAAGGCATATGGTAGACTGCTTCCATTCGTATACAGTGACTCAGATCGGATGTGAAAAAGAAAGTATAAAGGCAAATCAATCGGATCTCCTCACGCAATCTGTAGCATAAATCAGGCTCGATCGATGCTAAAATTCATTTTGTGTTTCCTCGGATCTACATTATGCGACACAATTAAGTTCAACATGCGGAAAAAAGCAATACAATCAACTTGTCTGATCATTTTGTTGCCATCATATGCAGGAGCTGACTCGTCAAGCATCAACTGACGAATCTCGTCATGAGTGGGACCATCATTTGCTGGAGCTTCATCCACGATTGAATCATCACCATTTGTCCCCGTTGTCGATTGGTGTCTTGGATATGCACCAATCTCACCTGGGATCCCCAAAAAATTAGCAATAATGTCTATTGATATGGTGATGTTCACTCCCTAAATAGTGAATGAGAATGACCACCCTAGACCCTCCATCAACTAGCCTATCGCACAGTAAAACTCATTGACCATGGCTGGATAGGCCACACCCTGTTGTTGACAAATCAGATCCCATCCCCTATTGCTAATAATGGAAGAGAGGCTCCGACAAATCCACACAAAATCGCAGGAGTCTTCCATGATGATCTCCTGCTCGACTAAAATTGGTCGAGTCACAAAACTAGCTTCATCACTAGCTTGGCCCTCTCTCCCACGTTTTTTTCCTCTAGATTCCATTAATTCATTGTTCATAAAACAAATACAAAAGAAATTTAATTAAATAAACTAAAAAAATACAGCTTACATTGCTGCTATAATATATTCTAACCAACATCACTAATATATATCATACAAATAATATATAATAAGAATCGTGATGAAATTACAATGAAGATCTTTTGTATAAAATAGTGATAATTTTCTGCTATGCCCCCAAAACAATGCAAACAAATCACTTGATTTTAATAAAATGCTGAAAGAAAAATAATGCCAAACTCCAAAAAGAAAAACAATTTTCTGTCATGTTTGTTTTCTCCTTGTAGTTGGGACCCAGATAGATAGTGAAAATTTGTAGTTGGGACTTTCTTGTATTTCATTTGTGTTTTTAGTGGAATTTAGTTATGCAAACTAGCTACCACTTCAAAGAACACTGCATACCTTCAAATGGATGGTGAAAAGTCTTAAGCTCTATTCTAAATTTCAGGCAAAATTATTATTATCAAACACAAAATTTGATAACTTGTTCACATCACATAACTCATGTAACAGCGTTTATATATATATATATATATATATATATATATATATATAAGATGTATTTTGTTCATAGGTTTGTGAATTTGCATGATTCCAATTGAATTTCCATTTCCTATCTAGATGTAAACAATATGGTGCATGTTCACCACCTTTATGATCTTATCTCTTTCATCAATACAGAATGTGTATTTTCTTCTAAACTCATTGTGTAATACATTCAAGCTTTTACAATAAAATATTATCTAATTACAATAAAATGTTCAGAATAAAGTACATATTCAGAGAGTAACCACAAACTAATTGGACAATCTAGAATATTCAAATCACAAATGCCTAGACATAATTAAAAATTGACAATATTAAATCTAAAGGAGACCAAGAAAGAGAGGCTATGTTCAATTAAAGTAGACTTGTAACTAATTCCTTTTGGTTTTTACAGGAAACATGGTTCCAGTCTGACCTCCTTCTCCATTTTATAATAACAGAGATAATAAAAATTTATCGATTCCAATTTCTATGGTAAATTTTGCTTCTCTAGTACTAATCTATCTAAGCATGATAATATAACAAAATGACCCATGTATTATTTTGGTAATTCCACACCCATCTCTCTGACACATGGTCAATCCCATTGACATAGATTCCATCGTCTAAAAGTATTAAGTACGAAAAAAAAAATTATTTTTTCCAAAAATAATACTAAAATATCATCTTCCATAGCAGGAACATATATTATAATATCCTTGCAGAAACATTCTGAGTCCACAAGTTCATGTTCTTTGGATTACGTAGCATAAATTTGTAAATATTTCAACCACTACACCTCAGAACGCCAAGGGCTATATTCCAAGAGAACCAAAAAGAAAACAAGGTTCACAACGGGGGTTTACATTTTGCATATCTTAAAAATTACATTTTTTAGCCAATATATCTTTGTCAACTACACACTTCAGTGCAAAGCCATGAAATCTATGGTTGAGTTGACTCATTTCCAAAATAGAAAACCAAGGATTTATCAAACCGACCCCCTTTTAACTAACATTTAAGTACCATACAAACAATATTGAGGGTTAATGAGGGGCATATATACCTCTAATGACTATTGGCGTTAGTGGCAGATGGCGAAGTTGGTGGCGGACGGCGGACCTGAGTTTATCGTTCAAAGGATTATTGGAGTTTCGATTTGGGGAAAAACCGAATGCATAGACTTTGTTTTTTTGATCGGGTATTTTTATTTAAGGATGATATTTCTAGTTCGAACTTATATATATAGTTCGAACTAGAAATTTTCTAGTTCGAATTTCTTTTATCGAAGATGAAATTTTTTAGTTCAAACTTATATCTACAGTTCGAACTAGAAAATTTCATCTTCGAACTTGTTTTTATAAGTTCGAAGATGAAATTTTCTAGTTCCAACTGGATATTTACGTTCAATCTAGAATTATGACATCAAACTGTTATTGTCAAGTTCAAACTACTATATTTTCTAGTTCGAATTGGTTTATATGAAATAAGATGAGATAAAAGTAACAAAAATAATACTACTATATAATATTTATGTTGTACTACTATATAGTACTACCATATAATACTACATAGTATTTACATTATATAATACTATATAATACTATATACATAGTATTTATATTATATAATACTATATAGTATATAATTTATATAATATACTAATATAAACTACTAATAACTATATATATGTTATAACTTTAAATTATATAGCTATTAGTAGTATATACTATATAGCGTATATGAGTACTTTATAGTACTTATATTAGATACTACACATATACATTATATAGTGTATATGAGTATACTTATACTAATATATTAATAAACATTTTAATTATAATGTGAATTTTTTTATTTTTTAAAAATATTTAAGAGTGTTTAAAAGATGTTATAAAAAATAAATAAAAAACAAAAAAAATACTCTAAAGGAGCACAAATACTCTAAATATATATACATATATAAATATATATATATATCATATATTATTAGCCTTTGTCTATTCGAACGAATATAACACCGTTTGAACACTAAGTTTCGAGGAAAAATCCTTTTTTCAGAAAAAATTTTTCTCTTTCTTTTCCAACATTTAAGGAAATATGCTAAGTATATTCTAAACTTTGTTGTTTGACCGGCTAATTTGGAAAGAAGTTAACAAAATTTCGAGTTAGGCTGGTCGAACTCATTAGTAAAGAGTTCGAACGGATAATTTCTTCATGATGCGGACAAATGTGTCGCCAATGTGAAATTTTCAAGTTCGAACTGGTAAAATTTCATTCAAACTCAACGCTTCGGAATTTAAAACCACTCTATTTTATTATTTCACTCAAATTAAACCACTTTCCTATCACAATTAGCATTCCTCAAATTAAACCTAGCTGCAGTTTCCAGAATAGAGAGCGTGAGCAACGGTCAGAACGCGCGAGAGATGGAGAGAGAATATGTTCTATGGAGAGAGATTGCTAGGGAAGACATCCGGCCCTGAAGTTTGTTTTTTGTTTTCTTATATTTATTTACAAATTTCATCGTAAGTTACAAATTTCTACGGGTTGGTGATTTGGGAAGAATTCTTGGATTGCACAAATTTAAAGTTAGATTTGTGTGATTTAGGTATGTTGATTTGGGTATATGTTGTGTGATTTGTTACATGGAGTTAGTATGTTCATATATTTGTTAAAAATTGAAATTTTATTTATTCGCTAGTTTATATGTATCATGTGTATTTGCTAGATGAGAGGGAATGTATTTGTTATTTTTAGTACGAAAATTGTTCAAATTTTTAGTGTATGCATGTGTATCTAATAAGGTTTTATATGTATATATATGTATGTATTTCTTTTTTTTTGTATATGATGTATGTGTATTTGTTAGTGCATATGTATGTGTAGTTGTAAAGTGTATTTACCAGTGTTTTTGTAATTAGTTAATTCTAATTGGTTTCAGAAAATACTTTAAGTAGAATAATAGGAGAGCTTACCCTTATTAAAAATATCAGTCATGTAATTAGTTAATTCTAATTAATTTAATAAAATATCCAAAGTAGACATTTTACTATAATATGAGAGTTTAACCTTATTAAAAATATGCACCATATGATAGTTTTCCTATATATTATATAGGAGTTAGACGTTATAATTATTTTTAATGGTGCGAGGATGTGAATAGATTATTGATAGTATCTTTTCAAATGAATTAGGCTTTTTAGACCGTCGATGCGTAACGGATATACAATGGATAAGAGTTGGATGTTGTTGAAAGATAGACTTGGGCGAGACTAGAAGGAGTATGCACAAAGGGTGAAGGTGTTCATTGAGTATGCAAAAGATAGTATTCATAGTCGAGGATTTATAAGATGTCCGTGCAAGAAGTGCAAAAATCTTAGTTCGTATAACTTGGTTTGTGTGGAGGACCATTTATTTGTAAATGGAATAGATCCTAAGTACTCACCTTGGGTCCTACATGACGAACCATTTCCTAAAAGAGTTAGATTTGGCAGTCAGTCCAATCAAATGGAGGAAGGTAACGAGATCGAGATGGACAATATAGATGTGGCTATTTTTGATGATAGTGATGATAATGGAGAGAATATGACTGAGATGTTAGGGGATATTGGCGCATACATATTTGAGGTTCGAGATGGAGAAGGTATATCTTCACAATCTTTTGAGGGAAATGTAAACTTTGGAAGACTGTGGAAGGATGCACAACGAGAATTGTATGAGGGGTGTACTCGGCATAGCAAGTTGTCATTTATGGTCAGGCTGCTCCATATTAAGTCTATATGTCGGATTTCTGCAAAGGCTATCGACATGCCCTTAGAATTATTTAAAGAGGTTCTCTCACAGAATAACGTAGTACCTCGTAACTTTTATGAAGCAAAGAAATTAAAGCGAGGGCTGGGATTCGATTATAATATTATCCACGTATGTAAAAATGATTGTATACTCTTCTGGAAGTAATATACAGAATTTGATTCATGTCCAGTGTGTCAAGAGTCAAGATAGACATTAGACAAGCGTAATGTACTCAATAAAGTGTTAAGACATTTTCCATTGATTCCTCAACTTCAACGATTATTTACTTCTCAGATGACAGTGAAAGATATGACTTGGCATCAAGGAGAAAGAGTTCAAAATAATCAATTTCTTTCGCATCCGACAGATTCTTTATAATGGAAGAAATTTGATGAGGAGTATCTATGGTTTGCCAAAGAACCTTGCAATGTACATCTTGGTTTAGCAATTGATGGTTTTAATCCATTTGGCAACATGAGCACATCTCATAGTACTTGACCTGTTATATTAATGCCCTATAATTTGCCACCATGAAAGTGTATGAAAGATCCTTATTTTATGATGACTCTTCTGATCTCAGGACCAAGATCACTAAAGAATGAAATAGACGTATATCTACAGCCACTGATGGCAGAGTTGAAAGAGTTGTGGGAACAGAGTGTTAGTACATATGATGAGGCCTTATTGCGGGAGTTTTAAATGCATGCTGCAGTTATGTGGACAATAAATGATTTTCCAGCATACGAGAACTTGTCTGGGTGGAGTACAAAAGGTAAAATGGCTTGTCCTGTTTGTAACAAAGATACAGATTCTTGGTGGTTAACAAATGGTCGAAAAATATGTTTTATGAGACACCATCGATATTTACCACATGATCATAAATGGCGTTCGAATAGAGCGATATTTGATGGGAGGGTTGAGCGCAGGTCATCGCCGCCAAGTTATTCTGGCGATGATATTCTCTTGCAATTAGAAGATATTCCACAAAATAGATTTGGGAAAGATGCAAGAGTTTGAAAGAGGAAACGACAAGCAGTGGAATTGAATTGGATGAAGAAAAGTATTTTTTTTTAGTTGTCATACTAGTCTACCTTGACACTGCGCCATAATTTAGATGTTATGCACATTGAAAAAAATATATGTGAGAATATTTTGGGCACTTTGATGTCAATAGAAGGGAAAATAAAAGATATTGCTAATTCTCGTAAAGATTTAAAAGAGTTGGGGATAGATCAGAATTGCATTTATAAGATAATAGGTCTTCAGCTTATATGCCACTTGGATGGTATACACTGTCAACTGATGAGAGAAAGAAATTTTGTGACTGGTTCATGACAATCAAATTACTTGATGGCTATGCTTCAAACATGTCAATATGTGTTCGAACTCATAACTGGAAGATAACTGGTTTTAAAAGTCACGACTATCAGATATTTTTACAGTGTCTGTTGCCAGTTGGTGTACGTGGAAAGCTTACTCGAAATGTTCGTACAACTCTCATAGAATTAGGGGGATTTTTCAGGGACATTTGTAGTAGAACATTGAAAGCTGATGCATTATTAAAAATGAAAGGTGATATCACAGTGATATTGTGTAAATTAGAGAGTTTGTACCCACCATCCTTCTTTGATGTAATGGTTCCTTTGGCTGTACACCTATCTCTTGAGGCTTTAGTTGCGGGCCCAGTTCAATATAGATGGATGCATCCTATTGAACGATTTTTGGGAAAACTTAAGCGATATTTGGGGAATAAGGCTCGTCTGGAAGGTTCAATTGCATAATCATACATTAATAATGAATGGCATACATTTTGCTCAATGTGTTTTCGTGGAGTTGATACCAGATTCACGATACCAGATCGAAATTATGAAGGTGAACAAATGGGAATTTCATCATCATTTTTTGTATTTTCTAAAACCATACGTCCCATAGGCGCACAAGGGGACTATGACCTATGTGGACGAGAGTTTGATAGAGTTCGATGGTATGTGTTGAATAACTGTACATAAATTGAGCACTACTTGAGGTTAATGAGAATCTCCATATCAATAAAGTTTTACAATTTCAAATCATATAATATAGTATAACTAATTACAAATTAATAGTTAACATGAACATGTGCAGCGAACGTTTACAATTACTTAGCACGAGTGGTGTAATTGACGTAGAAAAGAAGCATGAAGATGAATTTGCCTCATGGTTTGAATATAAGGTATTGTTCAAAAAATAAATTTAGTTGTATCTAACAACTTCATACTTTTTCTATTGATATATGATATATAAATAAATATATTTAATTCTACGTAGGTTCTATCGAAATATGCTGAAAATTCTGGTGAAATCTCACCAGAACTGTATGTATTGGCATGTGGTCCGGCCAAGCAGGCCATCCAATACTCAGTATGTTTGGTGCGTGGACATAGATTTCACACATCTGACAGAGAACAATATAAAAAAACTCAAAATTGTGGAGTCGTAGTCGAAGGAAGCCATGGGGATGAAAATATTGACTTTTCAATAGTTGTAGAAGATATCATAGGATTAAAGTACGTGGGGGTATATATGGTCTGGTTGTTTAGATGTACTTAGTGGGATGTCTCAAATCCTAGGTTAGGAGTACGTAAAGATAAATATTTTATCAGCGTGAATACATCTCGCACATGGTATGAGGACGATCCATTCGTTCTCGTTTGCCAAGCAAATCAAGTGTTATTTAGATGATCCAGAGTATGAAAATCCATGGCGAGTGGCGGAGAAGTTTGTAGCAAGAAATGTATATGATTACATTCCAGAGGTAGACGAACCACATAAATGAAGAAGCATATCAAGAAAACGAACCAGACATCAATTTATTTGTTGATCTAAGCCAATATGACATGGTTCCATTGCGTAGAGAGGATGTTGAACCAGAACTAATTGAGGGTGAAATGTCGGAAGAACATAAATCCACTGATCTTTCTAGTGAGGATGAGGGTGACTGGATTAGCAAAACTGATAGTGAATAAATCTAATATTTGTGTAAGTATCATTCTTATAGATAACTGCAATATTTTGTTTATATTATAATTTATTCCAATCTCATACAGATATGCCTCCCAAACGCTAAGCAAAGCATGCACCATTCCCACCCATTGCCGACTCCTCATGCGATTCACCTGCCATCAATAATGAGCGAACATCACCAAACCCAGAACAAGGTATATTATCAAACTATTTATCACATTTAATACTCGATATGACTATATTACTTTTAAATCAAATAAATTAATTAAAATATGTGTTTTAATTAATGTACATTTAGCAATTGTAAGCCAGCATCGAGGTCGAGGCATTACAAGGGGAGTCTACATAGAGAAAGTATGAAAAGTGGGTAAAATTAAAGTTGATATTTCTAATGGTCACACTAGTGGCTTCGGAGATTCGGCATCTTGGCTAGCTACTTATGTTGGTACTCTTACTCGCACATATGCACCGATGGCTGCATCTTCTTGGGCTAACGCTCCTCAAGATGTGAAAGATCATATAAAAAATCGTTGTCTGGTAATGAACTACATACCAAGAAACTAAGTATAAAATGTTAATTTAAAGATTTGTTGTATTTATACTAATTGTTTATAATTTTTTAAAGGATGAATTTGATCTTGATTTTGGCCGACGAGAATATCGATTATTGGTTAAGAAACTGATGTCAAGTGCATTTCGAAGGTATAAAGGGCAATGTCATGCACACTATAAGAAGTTCAGTACTACGACAGAGGTGTGCCAAAATCCATTCTAAGCAATCCCACCAAATGAATGGGAGAAAATTTGTGATATATTTGAAGATCCTACTTATCAGGTAATTTTGTTGCTATCTTTTTTTAATTGTATATAATAGATGTATTAAATATATACTTATAATCTTTTGTTTTTAGCAACGGAGTACTGTGAACAAAGCAAATAGATCAAATTTAACGATACACCATCATGCGGGTTCTCGATCTTTTCATCGTTTATTTAAAAAAATGGTTAGTCATTATAGTTTTTGTTGAATATTGACATACACATTTTTTTTATTTAAGTTCTAATATAGATTTTCCTTTGACAGCAAGAAGAAAGTTCTTCTGACTATGATCTGATTCAATTGTATGCTAAAACACATAAAAATCATGATGGTGCTTGGACCAGTCCTGAAGCATAAACAAATTATGTAAGCTAATGTTTATTTAATTCAATTTTAATATACTATTTTTGTTACTTATATTAATGTTATTGTTTTTTTTTAGAAAAAGATGATATCTCTTAAGGAAACTGATGTGGATTCATCCAATGAATCATCTCTCAACGATACTCAAATCATTTCTCAAGTTCTTGGACCACGCTCTGGATATTTGAGAGGTTTAAGACTGTTGAGTATGGCTTGTGAATACACGCCTCAGCCCTATTTCACTCGACCCTCGCTCGAGCGAGACTTCCAGACTTCAGGCAGACATCAACCCGAGAGTTCGATCGACCCTCGCTCGACCTCCAGCTCGAGCGAGGATCAGGCAGTGACTTCGCTCGACTGTCGCTCGACCTCCCGCTCGAGCGAAGTGCCACGTGTTGCCAGGTGTCCGTTTGATGTTGAGCGAGCTTGAGCGAGATCGCATATTATAAATATCGCGAAGTCATTTCGCGCGAACGGACGACGAACGAAGTAGCAGCCCTCTGTTTTTTGGCCCGAAGAACAGAGCTTCCCCTAGATCATTTCTTCTCCATTTCTCCACTATATTGAGTGAAATTTGTGAGGATTGAGTGTATACACGTGAGGTGAGTGTTTCCTTTTGTAAGAATCTTCTGATTCTCTCTCTATAACCTCTTTTTATCTAGTGAAGTTTTGAAACCAACCCCACAGTGGATGTAAGCTCATTTTGAGCTAAACCACTTAAATCGCTGTGCTCTTTGGTTGTTTACTGTTTTATTTCTTATTGTTGCATCCGTTGCAGTTTATTTCATATTCTTGCTGTTTGTTTCATTTGTACTTTCCCAACAAACTGGTATCAGAGCTTTCAGGCTTTGTGAATATTTGAAGGGATGGCCACAACAAGATTTGAAGTTGAGAAATTTGACGGTCAGAACAGTTTTAGCTTATGGCGTCTGAAGATGAAAGCATTGTTGCGCTAGGTTATTCAAAGTTCTAGAGGAAAGGATGGCAGATTCTCTTGTACCGTCTAAGGACGATGAAGAAAAGGTATATACTACTATT
Organism: Platycarya longipes; assembly: GCA_036559045.1. Taxonomy (NCBI): domain Eukaryota; kingdom Viridiplantae; phylum Streptophyta; class Magnoliopsida; order Fagales; family Juglandaceae; genus Platycarya; species Platycarya longipes. Next base: position 8,613,758 of record CM071799.1, on the reverse strand, counting down.
TTACTGTCATTGTCTGATGGAGTGTTGAGAGAGATAGCGGAGGAGGAGACCGCTGAGGGTCTCTGGAACAAGCTTGAGAGCTTGTATATTAAGAAGTCTCTCACTAACCGGTTGTATTTAAAACAACGGTTATATACGCTCAAAATGACTGAAGGTTCGTCAGTTACTGAACACCTAGATGAGTTTAACAAGATTGTTATGGATCTTAGAAATGTTGACATCAAGCTTGATGATGAAGATCAAGCTTTAATTGTGTTGTGTTCATTACCTGCCTCATTTGAGAATTTTGTAAATTCTATACTTTATGGAAGAGATACTATCTCCTTAGCAGATGTGAAGTCAGCTTTGAACTTGAAGGAGTTGAGGAGTAAGTATAATAAGGGTGGTAAAGCACAAGACAGTGGTTTGATTGTCAAAGATACCTCTAACAGAGGAAGATCCAGTGAGAATGGTTCAGAGAAGGGCAGAGGAAAGTCCCGGGGGAAATCAAAGTCCAAGTCCAACAAGAAACATGTAAAATGCTATTACTGTCAGAAGTTTGGACACTACAAGAGTGAGTGTACGAAGCTGAAGAAGAATGAGGAATCCACGAGTTCCTCTAATGTCGTCAGCGCTGCTGATGAATCTGATGGCTCTGATGTGGTTCTTGTAATCAGTGATTCGAATAGTCGGTTCAGTGACAAGTGGGTTATGGACTCAGCTTGCACTTTCCATATGTGTCCCAGAAGGGACTGGTTCATGTCTTATGAACCAGTCAACAGTGGTTCTGTTTTGTTAGGGAACGACACAGCTTGCAAGATTGCGGGAATGGGCTCAATGAAGATTAAGATGTTTGATGGGATAGTTAGGACATTGACTAATGTCCGGCACATTCCAGACTTGAAAAAGAATCTTATCTCCATAGGGACCCTTGATTCATTGGGTTTGAAGTACACGGGACAAGGTGGAGTTCTGAAGGTCAGCAAAGGCTCCATGATTATTATTAAGGGAGACCTGAAAGATGGTCTCTATTTCCTCCAGGGCAGTTCTGTCAGCGGTGAAGCTGCAGTTTCAGTATCTGATCAGTCAGAGTTAGATGTTACTTGTCTATGGCACATGAGATTGGGCCATATGAGTGAGAAGGGGATGTCTATCCTTAGTAAGCAAGGGTTGTTAGGGAATCAAAATTTGGGCAAACTAGACCTGTGTGAGCACTGTGTATTTGGCAAGCAGAGCAGAGTTCAGTTTGCAACAGGGGTCCATAGAACAAAAGGTACAGTGGACTACATTCATTCTGACCTTTGGGGTCCATCTTCAGTTTCATCGAAAGGTAGAGCTAATTACTTGCTTACATTCATTGATGATTACTCACGGAAAGTGTGGGTTTATTTTTTGAAACAAAAAGGTGATGTCTTCAAGAACTTCAAGCAGTGAAAAGTTCTGATAGAGAATCAGACCAGCAATAAGGTTAAATGGCTTCGGACTAACAACGGGATGGAATTTTACAGTAGTGACTTTGATGAGTTCTGCAAGAATGAAGGAATTGTCAGACACCGTACAGTCAAGTACACTCCACAGCAAAATGGAGTGGCTGAACGGATGAACCGAACTCTCCTAGAACGAGCACGTAGTATGCTCTCCAATGCCGGGCTGTCTAAGGACTTTTGGGCAGAAGCAGTCAATACAGCCTATTTTCTAGTGAATCGCTCTCTAGCCACAGCTATTGGGTTGAAGACACCTAATCAGGTATGGTCTGATGAACCTACTGATTATTTGAATTTGAAGATATTTGGTTGTCCTGCTTACTTTCATGTGAATGATAGTAAGCTAGAACCTAGGGCAAAGAAGTGTATATTCATGGGATATACTTCTGGGGTGAAGGGATATAGATTGTGGTGTACTGATCCCAAGTCACCCAAGTTTGTGATAAGCAGAGATGTAGTATTTGATGAAAAATCTATGCTTAATCCGAGAAATCAGATTCCCGTGTCTACAGGGAAGAAGGTGGAGTTGCAGGCTTCACATGAGACACCACCTGAGACTCAGGATCATGCTATAGCTGATGAGCATGATTTTGAATCAGAGACTGAGACACCAGTTGAGGAGCAATACAGTATAGCTACTGGTAGACAAAGGAGGCAGATCAGACCACCTCAGAGATATGTTCATGCAGACATGATTAGTTATGCACTCGCTACAGCAGAAGAAATTGTTGGGCAGGAGCCTTCCAGTTACTCAGAGGCTGTGAAGAGTACTGAGTCTGCACAGTGGTGTTCAGCGATGACTGAAGAGATTGAGTCTCTTCACAAGAACCAAACCTGAGATATGGTTAAGTTACTAGCAAATACCAGAGTTGTGGGCTGCAAGTGGGTTTTCAAGAGAAAAGAGGGAATCCAGTCTAATGCAAGATACAAAGCTCATTTAGTTGCTAAAGGCCACAGTCAGAGAGAGGGGGTCGACTTCAATGAAGTGTTCTCTCCAGTGGTAAAACACAGCTCAATAAGAGTTTTACTAGCTATCACGACTTTGTATGATCTGGAGCTTCAGCAGCTTGATGTGAAGACAACGTTCTTACATGGTGAGCTTGAAGAGACTATCTATATGCGTCAGCCAAAAGGGTTCACAGTTGAAGTTAAAGAAGACCGTGTATGCAGACTGAAGAGGTTTTTGTATGGGTTGAAGCAGTCGCCTAGGCAATGGTATAAACGTTTTGATTTGTTTATGATTGATCATGGTTATCTGAGAAGTAATTATGATTGTTGTGTGTATCATAAACAATTGCTTGATAAGTCTTTCATTCACTTATTACTTTATGTTGATGACATGTTTATAGCTACTAAAAGCATGGTTGATGTTGATTTGTTGAAAATTCAACTTAAAAATGAGTTTGAGATGAAAGATTTAGGTGATGCTAGGAAAATATTGGGGATGGAAATTCATAGGGATAGGAAAGCTGGGAAGTTATACTTGTCCCAGAGAAAGTATATAGAGAAGGTTCTAGACAGGTTTGGAATGTCTAACTCCAAACCTGTCAGCACGCCGCTGGCATTGCATTTTAAACTTTCAGCTTTCTTATCTCCCCAGATAGATGAGGAGGAACAGTCCATGGCAAATGTTCCTTACTCTAATGCTATAGGTAGCATTATGTATGCCATGGTGTGTACCCGTCCAGATATTTCACAGGCAGTGAGTATGGTTAGCAAATATATGGCTAAACCTGGTAGAACTCATTGGTAGGCGGTGAAATGGATTTTGAAGTACTTGAAGGGAACCTCGCATGTGGGCTTGATATTTGATAGAGATGTAGATCTCAGTTTTGTTGTTGTTGGTTTTATTGATTCTGACTTGCTGGGGATTTAGACAAGAGAAGATCATTGACAGGCTATATTTTCACATTGTGTGGTTCTGCTATTAGTTGGAAAGCAACACTTCAATTAACTGTTGCTTTATCAACTACAGAGGCAGAATACATGGCAGCAGCTGAGGTTGTTAAGGAGGCCATTTGGGTGAAGGGGCTGATCAGTGACTTGGGTCTTCAGCAGACAGAGATGACAGTATTTTGTGACAGCCAGAGTGCTATACATTTGACTAAAAATCAAATGTATCATGAGAGGACGAAGCACATTGATGTCAGGTATCATTTTATCAGAGAAGTAGTTGCAGATGGTACAGTTAGTATTCAGAAGATTGCTCCTTCAGAGAATCCAGCAGATATAATGACCAAGCCAGTTGCAGTATACAAGTTCAAATTTTGTTTGGACTTGATAGGGGTTCGGGGGCTCCAGGTTCCTTAGGGAACTCAGATGGGGTTGGTTTTCAGATGCTGCATTTTTCATTCTTGGGTTGATCTGGATTTTATGAGGCCTTTTAGGTATTTAAGCCAAGGTGGAGATTTGTTGAGTATGGCTTGTGAATACACGCCTCAGCCCTATTTCGCTCGACCCTTGCTCGAGCGCGGCTCGAGCGAGACATCCAGACTTCAAGCAGACATCAACTCGAGAGTTCGATCGACCCTCGCTCGACCTTCAGCTCGAGCAAGGATCAGGCAGTGACTTCGCTCGACTGTCGCTCGACCTCCCGCTCGAGCGAAGTGCCATGTGTTGCCAGGTGTCCGTTTGATGTTGAGCGAGTTTGACCTAGAAGTCCTCGCTCGAGCAAGGGTAAGTTTCACTCGAGCAAGATCGCATATTATAAATATTGCAAAGTCATTTTGCGCGAACGGACGACGAACGAAGCAGCAGCCCTCTATTTTTTGGCCCAAAGAACAGAGCTTCCCCTAGATCATTTCTTCTCCATTTCTCCACTATATCGAGTGAAATTTGTGAGGATTGAGTGTATACATGTGAGGTGAGTGTTTCCTTTTGTAAGAATCTTCTGATTCTCTCTCTGTAACCTCCTTTGATCTAGTGAAGCTTTGAAACCAACTCCACAGTGGATGTAAGCTCATTTTGAGCTGAACCACTTAAATCATTGTGTTCTTTGGTTGTTTACTGTTTTATTTCTTATTGTTGCATCCGCTACAGTTTATTTCATATTCTTGTTGTTTGTTTCATTGGTGCTTTCCCAACAAAGACATTGCATGAAGCCATCTTCATCCGCTTCTAAAACCAAATCAAATGACGACAAGACTAAAGAATTAGAGGAAGCACAACTTGAAATAGAACGATTAAGGTCCAAGGAAAAAGAGTTGCTGACTCGATTAGATAATGCAGCGAATTTGTAGGCAAGATTAGAAGAGAACATGCGGAAGAGATTAAAATTGAACAACCAAAAAATGTTTGAACAATGGCAGTCAATAATGTCCCATAATTCTATGCCACTACCATAGTCTTAAAACCTATTTATTTTTTTAATTTGCTTTTTATTATTTTATTATAGAACATTTGAATATTTGAACAATTGTGATGTTTAAATTACATATTTATAATATTAATATGGTATTTTTAATTAAATGTGAATCTGTATAATTAGCATTGTTCAAATGAAAAATGTAGTACCTCCATTCGAACAATTAATATTCATTCAAATTGCAAATAATCCATTCGAACAGAAATCGTCTATGGAGTTTGAACATTATCATATAAGTTCGAACCGACTCATATTATATGTTCGAACACAAATTACATGTTCGAACTAGAAATTTTGTTATGTTCGAACTAGAAATTTTGTTATGTTCGAACTAGAAATTTTGTTATGTTTGAACTAGAAATTTTGTTATGTTCAAACTAATACATTAAACACTATTATATTCGAACTAGATATTTTATTTTGTTTGAACTGACAATAATTTGTTTGAACACCCTGTTAGTTTGAACAAGATCAAATATCCTAATTGCTTTGAATTAAAATTTTGATCCGTTCGAACGGTAACTCTAAGTTCAAACTTTCGGGTTACGTTCGAATGGGTTTTAAAGATGAAAATCGTTTGTCTCGAAAAGAAAAACCAATTCGAACATAATCGACTGGTTCCAGCTAATTTCATTTCTAAACATAATCAATTTTCGTCTCTAAGAACTTTTTGAGACAGGGTTTTTGAGACAAAATTTTTTTATCTCTAAAAATATTTTGTGACAAAAAATAGATTTTTTGAGACAAATTGATTTGTCTCAAAAAATTCATTCTCTTGTAGTGCTTATTGCTGTTGGGGGGCTGTTAAGGAGTGATATCGCACTGGCTTTGACCGAATTTAGCAGTTTCTTTAAAGAGTTGTATGCCTGGAAACTAGATGTAGATCGCCCACACCAGCTTCAACAGGATATCGTCACCATTCTATACAAATTGGAGATGATATTCCCTCCATCGTTTTTTGATGTTGTGGTCTATCTAACTATCTATTTATCCCATGAGGTCATACTCGGAGGTCCAGTTCAATATAGGTGGATGAATCCATTCGGGCGGTACCTAGGCAAGTTCAAATGGTACATTAAGAATAAAACTCATCCAGAAGGTTCAATAGCGAAAGCCTATATTCACCTAGAATGTTTGACATTTTGCTTGATATATCTCCAAGATGTTGATACAAAGTTCAACCAAATGGATCACAATATTGACAGTGGAGAAGATACGAATATAGATGGATTCAAAATATTCAATAAAAAACTTCTTCCCTTGGGTATGGCCAGTAATGTGCAACTATAAGATAAACTCCATAACTCAGCTAAATGGTACATGCTTAACAACTGTGATGAGATTGGTGCCTATCTAGAGTAAGCAACCATAATTGTGTTAAGTGTGGATTTCTGCTAAATCACCATCTTCAATCATTCAGACTTGATGTTACTAATTTTTATTTTGCTCGACATACGATTGTGTTCTCCAAATGCAGGAAGCACCATAACCTATGCTCGGTGGCAAACCCAACTTCTATAAATCGCACGCATCAAATTGAGTTTACAACTTGGTTCAAGCAATGTGTAAGTTAGCATTGGTTGTATCTACTTAGAACAAACTCGGCTCTGAATCACTAACATGAAAATAATTCTGTATTCACGACTTTATACTTTGGTTCTTGTAGTTCTAGGAATTGCGTACTAGTAACCCTTATGATGTGTTCATTGATTTGTATGCGCCAGCCTGCGGCCCTAATCATTGGGTTGCTTCATGTGCTGCATGCATTATCAATGACAAACGGTTCTATACGAAGCAGCATGAGATTTGATGTCGTTCACAAAATTCAGGGGTGTTGGTAATTGGTGATGAAATAACTAATAATGTTGACTTTTATGGAGTTATCAATGATGTTGTAGCGTTACGTTATATGGGTGGACATTCAGTGTACCTATTCAACTGTAATTGGTTTGATGTTGGTGATAAAAAATGGGGAGTGCGATTAGATGACCATATAACTAATGTCAACATGGACAGTACTTGATATAAGGATGAACCGTTTGTATGGCATGCCATGCTTCCCAGTGTTTTTACATTAGAGATTTGAAGGCAAAAGGGAATTGCTTTGTTATGCAAAAGTACAATAATAGAAATGTGTACGACGTTCCAAAAGTGCCGAGGGTTTTAGACGATGGTGATGGAGCATCAAGTGACGATGATGGCTATCAAGAAAATGAGCAATCGTATGAATATCCCCTTTTGTAGTCTGCGGCTAATCCAATGTCAACTCCACTTAGTAAGACTGATACAGAATCTACCCACATCGATGCAGGGGTGCATGTGGAGTCTTATGGCGAATGTCAAAATTTAACAGACTTCATAGATGATGGCTTGGTTCCCTCTGGCTTCGGCGATGCTTATGGCCGTGATGGAGAATATTTAGATGAAGAGGACCTTTCCACCAATGAAGAGTCTAAGTTAGAATAGGCAATCTACACCAGGAAGTAATTCATTTTAAATTAAAGGCATTCTATCGAGTATTTAACTTCACAGAATATATTAGAATAGAAAAATTAATACCATTTATGTAAGATAATTACATCCTAGCTAGGTATTATCTTATTTTTCTTGTTTGTTTGTTTTCGTGTACTATGCATTAATATACGTGCTTCACTTTAGAACTTGTCATGCATATATTGGACAGTTTATCTTATTGTATGAACCTGAAAATGCAGGCTTTACATCCCATTGAAATTGCATATCTAAAGATGTGTGGAATCCAACCACTGCTCATTGTAGGCGTGCAAATTCACCCCACATATTAGGAGGTACTCATGTGGAGCATGAACGGCGCAGGTATATTCAACAACAAATTTATGTGATCTTTGATAGTGTTAAGCATCATCCAATTAATTGTGTTCTTATTTTTTTATAGGTGGATCTAGGCTAGACGGCCCCTTCATACAATATATAGCAAGAGCCGCGTGAGACAACGTGGCACCCATATATTAGAAGAATTCAGCCCAAAGTTGGTTGATGAGATTGGTTCGAATGACTCTACCCAGCCTCCGAGCTAACCATGGGTACCCCAGTGTGCAAATCCTTGCCAGATATAGTCCCTAATAGAGAACCCATGCCTAATAGAATCACGGAGATGGAGACTTTAGATACTCTACCCTCGCCGATTCGAGAATCAACAGCTGATAGCGTACCCATAGGAATAGTCCTCATTTGCAGGGTTGTCTTAATTTGCTTTGGTTTCATTGGTGTTAACGTGGCCCCTGACAAGGCATTATTTTTTTAACAGGCCATACATGTGAGGAAATCCTCGTGGACACACAAGGAACCCAGGCTTGCACATCCAAATGTGGACGTGGGCCGGCAAAGTTAACTAAATTTGAAAAATTGTGGAAGCATGGAAGAATATCGTTGAAGATAAATCCTGGGAAAGCCGCTCCATGCTGTGAGTATGCATCCATATTTATAACATGGATAACATGGATAGTTAAACAACACTGTAACATGAGTTATACAAGATGGAGTGATGTTCCCCAAGAACATAAGGATGAGTTAATTGCAATGATTCAGGTAAGATCGTTGCGTGCTTACTATCTTATGTTGTGGCGAATGTTGGTTGGTTTAACATATTATTATAAATGCAGGACGATTTTGAATTAGATTGGGACTTGGAGAACCACTAATTGGTTGTGACCAAACATCTTTGCAAGCTTTTCAATGCTTTCCACCATGAATTACACAAGATCATTTGAACAGACAACGATGCATTGGTGATTGGGTGTAGTTTAGTGTCCCCCATAATTTGGGTTAAGCTCTATATGAGATGGGGCAACGATCACTTCAAGGTATGTATTGTTGGATATTCATGTTGTATTTAAGCAATAAGTAATATAGATCATAAACATAATTTATAATTAGTGGGTAGTTATTACTTAAGCATGTTTTCTATGGCAGAAAATATCAACTCAAAATCGGGAGAATAGAAAGAAGCAAAAATCTAATCACATCAACAGTCGTAGATTTTTCGTAAGGGTAGTAGAAGATAAGGTATTAGGTTTTATACTACATTCTTCCCTAGCTAAGCTCGTTTATCATTGGATATTTCATACCCTATTTCCTCATTGGCCCGATCTGTGCTTCAAGGATCGTATGAACTAGTTATATTGGAGTATCATATATTTTATAACACAAATAAAACGTCGTGTAGTTTTTGCTCGCCTTTTCTACATTTTTCATATATCTTTAGTTGGTACGTGTCCATACCAACTAACCTATATCTTACATAGTATTAACATGAAAATAATTCTTTGATTTTGCCCACATGTAGCGTTCTGAAGGAGGTACTATGGTGGACTTCTACAAGCGAACCCACTAGTCCAAGAAGAAAGACAAATTTATGATAGAAGCAACCGAGGAAGCTTATGTGAGTTGATAGCTTCCATATAAGTAGTATTATTTATAACCATGCATAGTTGGTTCTATGTACTCACTAGACTACCATAACCTATTAATCATGCCATATTGCAGAACAATATGGTTGGAAGCCTTGATGTTCTAGAAGTGGAGCAGTGAACTAATGAGGCAGCCACAAGTGTCTTTAGAGCGGTGCTTAGTCATAGACTAGGTTATGCAAGAGGACTGGGAGAGATGGGGATCCCAAAGTCTACAAGACAACGCGACTGCACATGCGAGAAAGAGTTGTTGGCTACGATAGAAAAGCACAAGAATGCAGCCGAGGCCTTTAATCGTGTGATGGAGGTAATCAAGACGGAGGTAGATGCACTTGAGGAGAGACAAGCAGCTACAAATTGCATGCTATGGGAGTTATTAGTAGCTTGACCGCCTGTCCCTGGGTTTCATCAAGAGACTCAATAAGCTAGAAGAAGCCTGTGGATGGATTTTGGAAGGTTTTTTGAGAATGAGCATGGGTGCCATATTTTGTGTAGAGTCTTAGATTGATTAACAATATATATATATATATATATATATAGATATCACTACAAGAAAAAAGTGTTTTTGCAGCATGTTTTCTATTGCTGTGATAAAAGCTGACGGGGATATATAAGTTGTAGCGGCACTTTTAGTAACGCCGTGCACTAATGGACGATGTGTTGTGTTATGACTTTATTGCGGCGTTATTTGGATTTATTACCGCAACCTATGCACCGTTAAAACGAAATGGTATTTTAACAAATTAAAAACACTCGTTTACCCCCCTTGGCCCGATAGCTTTCAGCCTCCTCCCAACTTTTAAATCTCTAATCTCTCTCTCTCTCCCTCTCATGGACTACTGCCCTTCCCACGTTGTCCTGCTACCGCGTTATTGCTGCCTTTCCTAGCAAGTGAGTGTGTTTGTCTCTCTCTCCATTTGTCGCTGGTTCCCTCTCTCTATTCATCTCTCTCTCCCTCTAGTTTTGATCTTCTGTTTCAATATAGGGTTCGTTTGTTCTCTTGTAATCCGTAGTCTATTTGTTCATCTGTTCTCCATTCATCGCCTTTTCCTTCTCTATCCGTTCCCCTCTCTCTGTTGAGGTCATAAAAATCGGTTAACAGGTCAGGGTGAAAGAATGTATTATTTGCAGCCCACTGGAGATAATTTGGCTTCATTTGAGGTCGTTTTGGGGCTCCCGGTGAGGTCCTAGCGTGACCGTACATATGTAATAACAGATGAAATAAATAAAGATGGACGCACAATTTTACATGGTTCAGCAAGTGCCTACGTCCACAGATACTTGGGGATGAGAATCCACTATAATGGGAGTTTTTACAGTCTCTCATGGTTCGCTTTATATAAGAAAAATATAGATGAATCATTTAGATAAATTCACTAGTCGAAGCTTTCGGGAAAGGCTGAAGAAACCGATGTTGGGGAAGATGAGCTGCCTCCTGTTCCCGTGGGAGAGAGTCCTTTTATAGCCAAGTTTCGGTCAGATATTTCCCTTGTGTGTGTCGGTCGAACTCCACCCTTTCATTTCACCGTCTGCTTCTTATCAAGTTTTGCATTTAATTCCTGCATCCTGCCTCAACGTCTATCAGCTTACCTTTCAGTCCTATCATCTGTCCTTTTGTCTTCTTTGTCATAAATGCCTGGCAGGTGTAATTAATTTCATCCTTTTCAGTACCCCGCAAATTCTTATCAAATATACTTTGATGGGAATTTTGTCTTTGTAGTTTTGCATCCTGAATCCCAAGAAAATACTGATTGCGTAAAATGTAGCTGTGGAGCTAGGTTAAGGTGAGACTTTAATAATCTTCGCGTGGATTTTTTTGTAGGTTGTGGATGGCCACACAACCTTGCGAGCCTTCGAGCGGGATGTGGTTGATCGGACAACCCTGCGAGCCTTTGAGCAGGATGTTGCTGTGATGAGGGCGCAAAGCCTATTCCGTCATCATATGGGACCCGACTGGTGGTGTGATCGCATGAGACTCGGCGGAAGTACATCGCCTAAGACTCTACGGGATTTTTCATTGCGAGAGATCCGGTGGGAGTGCATCACCTAGGACTCCGCGGGAAGTGTCTTCGCGTGAGACCCGGCGGGAGTGCATCGCTTGGGACTCCGCGGGATTTGACTAACTTCGCGTAGGTGGGTAGGCCAACCCCGCAGGATCCTATTACTTCGCGTGGGTGGATAGACCGACCCCGCGGGATGTGATTACGTGCCGACATCCCATGCTGCAGGCAATAACTTTATCAATACAAAAATAAATTCACATATTGCAAGAGAGACAAACTTATGTATTTTTGTTTGTGGAAAAAAGTTTTCAATTGTCGAATGTCGAGCGATGAATTTCTAAACGTCGACTCCCGTGCGGGGAGCCGTGAGATACTAAGTATTGACTTTCGAGTGTCGAATTTCGAGTGTTGAGGCATGGGTAGTGGTAGCCTGATTCCTGCAAAAAGGAGAGGAAGATAGCTCTTATAGAGCATGAGTATTCCGAGCTTGTGAGTTTCCCATGAACGAGGTGAGTTCCGAGTATATGAGAACCCAAGCTGCTTAGTATAGTTTTTGATAACCTTCTAAGGCTGATGTGTCCACGAGGAGGGCATGATTGGTCCTGAGAGGGTGACAAAATTCCATGTCCTGAGGAATGGATCCACGTAAATGGGTCCAGGAGAGTCCTCAGAGCACAGAGACTGGTAGTGGTTACCAAATGAATAAATCTTAAGTGTGATGCTGTGGGTTCTCGTGTGAGGTGAGTTCCTGGATGTGTGTAAGGTTTTTGGCCCGAATATACATGAGTGATGTGATTCTCGAGTGATGGGATGTGTGATAAGTCCCCAGGGAGATGGAGGGAGCTCGGTGGATCCTCAAGCTGGTGGAGCTCATGAAGGTGATTGGTGCATATGATCCATTATGACATGAGTGTCGTGGGGGGTCTCGAGTGTGTTCATAAGGCATATTCCGTATGGCACAATGGGTGAGTTGTGGGCATGTCATGCGACCGGATGAGGCGAGAGGCGTGTGAGCCTGTGTGATGGTGAGTTAGGTCGGAATTCGAGATAATGTTCGTGATAGATAGGTTCCCAAGCTGGCGAGTTTTGAGTAGGTGAGGGTATGCGAGCCTGTGTGGCGATTCGGTGAGCTGTGCACGTGAGAAGTCATGATCGAACGAGTGTCCCCTGTACAGGATGTGTTATCGTGAGACTGCACTGGTGCATTTACCATGCACCATCATAGTCTCTATGCATGCATACATTCCATGAGGTGCCAGGGACATGCATGTGCGCTGCATACCTTGGTGTGGTAAAGTGGTCCGAGTGGTGGGCGACCGAGCTGGCAGAACCTCGAGCTGTAGGAGCCCGAGTTGAGGAAGCCTGGGCTGGTGTAGCTTGAGCATGATGAAGCATGGTGAAGCAAGGTGATGCCCCATGTGCGAGGGAGTATGGCGAGTAGTTCCCATATGGAGAGTTGTGTGCTGGTTTGAGTTCAAATTTGGTTCCCGAACGGATAAATTCTAAGCGAGGATCTGAGCTAAGGTGGCGAGCTAGTGCGTGACGAGTGTATGGGTGATGTGAGTCCTGAATAGGCAAGAAAGGTTGTTCTCGGGCTAGCGAACCTCGAGCTGGTCGAGAGTGCAATCTCGAGTTGGTGGAGTGCATTGTTTTTTTTTTTCAAGTGACGATCTGAATATGGACGGAGGTCAACTCGGCAGTGGGAGCTCCAAGCTGGTGATCGTTATCCTGAGTGTGTTTCCCAAGCAGTGGAGATCCGAGAGACGTTTCCAGATTGATGGAGATCCAAGACATGTTTTCTGAGGGGTGGAGATCCGAGAGGAAACCAGGTCTAGTGGGTGGTTGGGCTGGTTGGTGTAAGGTGTCCATGTGTCCCGAGTTGGACCTCCCGTGTGGAACACTGAGCACTAAGCGAGCTCAGGAAAGTCCGAGCTAAAGGGGTCCGAGAGGTGTGGTGAGCCACCGAGCTAAAAATGTCCGAGAGGTGAAGGGTCTCGAACGGGTGGTGTTAGTGAATCCAAGCTGGCCGAGGGTGTCGACCAGAGCTGGAGGGAGTGATGTCTGGAGTAGTTCCCATGGGGAACTAACCCGAGCTGGACCTCCCGTGTGGAACACCGTGCGCTAGGTGAGCTCGGGAAAGTCCGAGCTAAGGGGTCCGAGAGGTGAGCTGAAGGTATCCAAGGTGTGAAGAAGGTATCCGAACGCGGGGTTGTCTTTGGCGGGAACGTCTGTGGGTCACCGGCTAGTGAAGACAGAAACTGCTGGCGGTCAACGTGGTGACCGCCGACGAGCCCATAATGCTCGCAACGAGGTGCCGCGAGCTCAGGAGAAAGGAGAGCACGTCAGTGTGCTCCCAATGGGTGTCTTGTGCACCCGTCGTTCATGGCCCCCGAAGCAGAGGCCACTGCTGTCGAGGCAGAAAATTCCGGCTAACATTTTGGTGGTCACCGGAGGCCCAGTTGTGCTGCGGCGACTGTGGGCTGGGGATCTTTTGCCGTTCGGGTGATGGGAATCCAAGTGAGAGGTCTCCGGTGAATGGGCGGTCGACGACCACCTTAACGGAGGCAGATATCACCGGCGGTCATCAGTGATTGCCGGCGGTCATCAGTGATTGCCGGCGGTTGATCCAGACCCCCGGTGACGGCACCGTGAGCCTTGGGCTGACGTGGCTGCTCATGCACGGGCATGACCTGAGCACTGTGCATGTGCTCAGGCATGCACGGTGTACTATGCACGTCCCCGAGCACTGTGCATGTGCTCGGGCATGTATAGTGAACGGGCATAGTGAACGTGCATGTCCCGTCATGCATTTCAGTACACTGTGCCATTGAAATGTGTTTAGGGTCATCATGTTTGAGCATACGCTTGTGACTCTTGTGACCACCCTAGTCGGGAACATAAATGGACGGTTCAGGATAAGAGCTTGATATCGATCGAGCTAGTATCAATATTTATTTATTTATTCGTTGCGTCAGCGATAAAATTGAAAATGCAATAAAATAAAATAAAAATAAGAATAAGATGGCCGAGAGCACTTATCTGGAGGAAATTTTTGATAAGTCAGTCGAAAACTTTGATTTAGTAGGCTAGAAAATCATCGTTCTTCCACTTCCGATTTTCATAACAGATCCCATAGACGGAGCCACTGTTGAGGTCATAAAAATCGGTCAACAGGTTGGGGTGAGAGAATGTATTATTTCCAGCCCACTGGAGATAATTCGGCTTTATTTGAGGTCGTTTGGGGCTCCCGGTGAGGTCTCGGCGTGACTGTACGTACGTAATAACATATGAAATAAATAGAGATGGACACACAATTTTACGTGGTTCGGCAAATGCCTACGTCCACAGATACTTGGGGATGTGAATCCACTATAATGATAGTTTTTACAGTCTCTCATGGTTCGCTTTGTACAAGAAAAATATAGATGAATATTTAGATAAATTCACTAGTCGAAGCTTTCGGGAGAGGCTGAAGAAACCGATGTTGGGGAAGATGAGCCGCCTCCTGTTCCAGTGGGAGAGAGTCATTTTATAGCCAAGTTTCGGTCAGATATTTCCCTTGTGCGTGTCGGTCGAACTCCACCCTTTCATTTCACCGTCTGCTTCTTATCAAGTTTTGCATTTAATTCCTGCATCCTGCCCCAATGTCTATCAGCTCACCTTTCAGTCCCATCATCCGTCCTTTTGTCCCCTTTGTCATAAATGCCTGGCAGGTGTAATTAATTTCATCTCTTTCACTCTCTCTCCTTTACTTATCCTTTTACGTTTGTTTTCAGAAATTTGTGTGTTTATTGGTACGTTTTAGCATGATTGAGTATTTTTTTCTGTTAGGTTTTCATGAAAATAGAGGATTAGGGTTTGTTCTGTGTAGGAATTGATTGGCATTGGCACACTTATCATTTTATTTTATTTTATTCTTGTTTTTATTTTTGAGGGATTTTAGTTTTTATTGTTTTTGGAGTTCTTAGAATGCCTCTTGATTCATTTTGTGTATGCAAATGTTTATATTTTAGAGGTTTCGATTATGTGGTTTATTTTTGCTTCTAGATTTTTATTATTGATGGTGATGATGATTTTTATGACAATGGTTGATTATTGTTATGATTTGAGAGTTTTCTTTTACTATATTTCTCTCAGTTTTGTTATTAACAGATTGTTATTTTTTAAATCGTGTACATTTATGTGTTATATTTGTGCATTTGTGGGTATAATGATTGATTATTGTTTATGATTTAAGGTCATAGAATCATTAGTTGCTTTGAAAGCATTTGCCCCTGTTTTCAATGCATGGTGTAATGTATCTCTAGATGTATTTAAAGCAAAGAGAGTTTGGAGAGCAATGTCTAAATGCTGTATTACACCAGATGCAACTTCATAGACCCTCATGATTTCCTGTTTCTCAAAGGTTGGGAATCATTTTGTTGTTAGGTTCCTATTTAAATTATCAATCAAAAAAGGTTGCCTATTTAAATATGAAAATTTGCTTGTTTTGTTTCTCATGTATTTTTTTTTTTCTATTTCTTGGTCTAATATCGCATGGACGTTGATGTATTTGATTGAAATGAATGAGAAGTTATGTTTTGGTTTCATTGCAGCTGAGTCAAAAAGTGTTGTAGCTTATATAGTAGCATTTTTCTTTAGTATCAAAGATCATGAGTGTTGTCCTACTGCGTTTTATATGAATAAGATTTTAATTTATTATTGGTAAATTTTCTTCAAAATGCATGGCTTTAGAAGCTCTGAGCCTTTTCTTTTTCATTTAACTATTCTTAAAGTCTCTGCTTCTTTACTTTCTTTATTGTTCTTTTTTTCTTATTGAGTTTTTTCATGTATGCGGTTTAATTGCCATATATTGGATGAACTGATTTGATTGGGCTGACTTAGTTATTGTACAATACATGATGAACATGCAGCAGGATTTTCCTTTGTTCTGTTGATCTTTTGGACAGATCTGGAAAGTATTTATTTGTTGATGCACTGCTGGCTTAGTTATTGTACACATATATTTTTTAAGTTTGTTGATGCATTTTGGGGTAGTTGATATGAATGTGATATTTCACATTTGGCTTTATGTTGCTTTCATGTGAGCAATGATGTTTGCTTATTTGGTTGTTAGGGATCCTCTATGCAGTTTTGACCTTTGGGCTTGCACGTGTTGCTATATCAGAATTTGAGTTAATGGCAAAACAACTTTCATGTTGTTTCTAACTCAATATATCCGTTTCCTGTTTCTAATTGCACATATAATTCATTTCTTAAAAGTGGCTTTCATGCTGACAAAATGATTGATTATCTGATGTTAATCAAAGGTTATTTGAGATTAATATATCTGTTTATCTATAAAAGGTTTATAGATAAAAGGTTTATCTAAAGATTAATCTTTTAATATATCTGTTTATCTATGTTCAGGTTTATTCTGCTGTTCTGCAGCATTCATGAGTATCTGATGTTAATGCTGGGGATGTTGTTCATATGAACAGTGCAGAAAGCATTGCTTAGTGGCGTAAGTTCTACTTTTCATGAATGTGTGTGCATGAGGGTTAAATGTACATGTTCAAAGACTTATGTGTTTGGATGTGCATCTGTTTTGGTTGTGTCATAAGCCAAACAAAAAAATCTGAATTGTGTACATGGCCATCTTTTTAGTACAGGCCTAACCTAATATTAACAGAACCAAAATGAAAACATAAACAAACACTTTAGATCTTGGCATTAGGATGTCTGGAATTCTCCCTTCAAATGGCTAGAAAATAGTAATTATCGATTATGAAACAATTAGTTATAACAGAAACTAAATCCCACAATAGTCCCACTCCTTGATACTTTTTTTAGGCTTACATTCTCTTTTGAGGCTTGTATTAATTTTAACTATTCCTCTTTACATTTTTCAGATGACTTGCTTGGTGGGGTTAGATTCTGATATATTGGTTTGCAAGTTTTAGCCATACACCATGTGAGTAATTGTAGTTTTACTGCTTCCTGTATAATTTTAGTGGAAATTCTATATCCATGACTATAATATGTGTGATGCCCCAACTCCCACGTACACGAAAACGGGAATCAAGGCGTCGGGATGATAACAATATGTGTGTCTCATTAATTGTATTGAACTGTCCTCAAAACTGATGATGACTAGGCTTTTAGTTTCCGATTAGTACTTTAGTTTTTGTTCTTTTTTTCTCATATGGTTTGAGTTATAACTCTTCAATACTTCTAAGAGAAGTGAGATGCTAACATTTGTAAATTTTGTATTTTATGTTGATGTGAAAATTTATATAATTGAATTTCATGATCCTATTTAATTGCATTTTTTTTTTGATTTTGTATGGGGTTATTTTCGAATTTTTATTAGCCAATTATATATTTTTTTAAATTGACACTATTTGCGGCGAACTCAACTCACGGTAAAGAGCCTTTGATTTTGATTTTGTATGTGAAACGTCCAAATCATGGCAAACAGTATCTACATTTGTAGAGGAACCATTGCAGCGAGAATCTGGATTATGTCACGCTCAAATATCCGCATTTTACATAGATAACTAGTTCAAAACGCGACAATTGAGTTTTTGCCACGATTTTGAGCCTTTTGGCGACGAATTTCAGTCGCCGCAAAAAAAATTCTTTGTTTGAACTAGTTCTATATGTATAACCAATGGAAGGCTATATGTAGCTGGTTTGTGGGAGCAACAAGACTCGCATTTAACATCATTTTGGCCTTTGCAACCTCAAACATGTGGAAGGTATGAGAAGAATATATACGCCTCCGAAGGATGAAGTGCAGATAGTCCACGCAAACATTGTTTTCAAATATGGTGTTGTCAAGGTATTATCTAAATCTTTTTATATCAATAGGTAATAATAAGCACTTTATTGTAGCTAGTTTTGTAGAATAACAAGCACTTTATAGTAGCTAATAAAGTTGCATAAGTACTGTGTATGAAAGCAGGATGTTAGGGTGGCTTTCTCAAGCTGAAGGGGTGAGTTCAGATGAAGCCAACATTGCTGGAGCTGATTCTATTAGTCCTTTCTTTGCTGAAGGGGTGAGTTCAGATGATGCCAGGGTGGCTTTCATTTTGGGTAAGACTATGTTTTGAGTGCCCCGTTTATACCTTCATATTCATCCCCTATGTTGCTTTAATTCACCCAGCTAGCGTAATACAATTTCTTGTTTGTATATGCAATTTTTCCAGGCATAATATGTTCCAGGGCCTTTTTCTTCCTCGAGTATTGGTTCCAACCCAGCTTTGCAAGTTTGCTTCTAATGCACAGTCGTTGACTGAATTCTCATCATGGTAAGATGCCAGAGGTGGAGTTAGGCGGATCTCCATCTAAAGTAAGATCCCTAAGGCTCTGGTTAATAGTTAGATTAGGAGAACTCAGCCTAAGAAAGCAGATCCCTTTTCCATAAAATCTATGCATATATATCAAAATTTTTTGCTGTGTTTATATATATGCATTATTGATTTAGAGTATTAATTTCAAGGTATTTGCTGGGAAAAAAGTTCCATTAAAATGGTATGCAGACAAATGTGCTGAGAATGAATTTCCCTATTTTGGTTTGGATTGCAAGCAGTCAATTAAGTTGGTTATCTCATTTTGATCAGTAGCAATTATATGTATGTGGTGCAGCTTTATGAGTAGTAAAAAGCAGAAACTGTACGTGTATGTGAGGGATGGTTTAGTGGTTCCAGGGCCTTTCGTCCATATTGGACTCTTATATAGTTTTTAAATATAAATGTAGAATTGATACTGATGTTAAATTAGGAAAGTGGGTAGCTATTTTCGGACAACTAGTGCCAATAAAAGAAAAAAAAAACTTTTTCTATTGGTTGTTTCTCGTAGTACTGGATTCTCTCTCCTCTCATGCACCTCTCCTCATTGTAGAAAGGAGTGCTAGCAAGTACCAAATTTGAGATGAGATTTGCTCTTGATGGGACAAGCATACAATATTGTGTTCTTGTCCCTCATATTTGTCTCCAAAAGTCTCCTCTAATAATGATAAGCTCTCCTGTTTTATTGGACATAAATATATGGAATAACGTCCTATTCTTCCCCCCCTACTTAAGCTGACTTACCTTCATATTTGTCTCCAAAAGTCTCCTCTATGAAAGATAAGCTCTGGAATTTAGATTTGAGGTTGTGAAGGTTCACCTTGAGATGTATGGTGAGCTCTGTCACACCCGGCCCATAGCCCTTCAGCCAGCACATGACTCACGCCCGGCCCAGGCCCAGGCCCAGGCCCAAGCCCAGGCCCAGCCCTTTGCCCGAACGGCGCCGTTTTCTCACACGGTTTAAACCTACCGCCCCTTCTTATTTCTTTCCTCTTCTTTCTTTCTTCTCTTTTCCTTCTCTTTCCCCTGGGCGACGGTTTTCTCCTCTGCCTTCATTGCCTCTTTCTCGCGCCCACTCCCCACGTTCTTAGCAGTTCCGAATCCACTAGAAGGCTCAACGGAAGATTTATTTTTCTCTCCCTCTCTTCTTTCGGCATTTGCAGCTTAGTTTTGGGTCTTCTCATCGCCGGCTCCCCTGTTTTCGTTCACCTCTTGTTCTCACCGGTAAGTCCATCCCGATCTCTCCTTTTTCTCTTGCAACTATTACTATCCTTGTAAGGTAGAAATATTGATAGTTAACCGTTGGTTTCAGCCGAGCATAGGGGAGGCAGGATTTCAATTCCATCCGGCCACTGTCCGCAGGTTTTGCCGTCCCGTTTCGTGTGATTCTTCCGCTTGAGGTAAGATTTATGGATTTTCCTCTTGAGTGCTCATCTCAGGTGAATTGGTTTAGATTTTTTCTTCAATTTTCTGGGTCTTCCGAGAGGTATTATTGATGGTTTTCAAGTTTACGTTGGGGTTTATTTTTCCGTTGTTGTCATGCGGAGGTTAGAAGTGATTTTTGATTTGGGGCTGGAATAATGGTTTCGTTGGGGGCATTGTTAACGTTACTAGATATTTTTTACGTATAAAAGTTTTGTTGTGACCTCTGTTTGAAGGTTTTGGGATTTGATGAACAGTTGCTGATTTTTGTGTGGGATGAGGAAAATTGATTTTTTTTGAAACGTATATACCTCGGTTGAGTACTATTTTTATGCTGAAATATTTATGGAATTTTTCTCTAATTTCCGAATCCTTCTTCGAAGTGATTTTTGGTGGGTGTTCAAGGGTTTGTTGTTTAAATTTCTTTTGCTGTTTTGGTGCTGTCGTTGGGTTGGTTGGAGCGTTTTTGTGTGATATAAAATGGTTAAGTTGAACGCATTAGGATACTATATTTGTTGGGTTGGCTTTATCAGAGGGATGCCTGAGATGTTTTGGTAGTGGGCTGAAATGATATTTTATGTATGGAGTGCGCTGGTTTGCTGGTTGGTGTGGATTTAAGGAGATAAATTCAATGCATCTTAGAGTTTTTTTTAAAATGATTAAAATATTAGTTTTTCCATGCATCTTTGGGGGCTGTCCAGGTTACGTAGTGGCTGGTTGCTTGGGCTTGTTATGCTAGAAATTTATGATTTTAGGCAAGCAGCGTAGTTTAACTTATAATTTTCAGATTAAAGCTTTTGGAGTAGTCTTTAACGTTAGGGAATATGTTTTATGAATAGGTGACGAAACTCTTAGAAGTCAGGTTCAAAGTTTTGATAATTCGCTGCAGGAGTCAGGTAAGCTGGGTTCGTATACTCGGTTTTATACCAAAAGAAGACTGAGGTTGACTTTTGAAAATTTGTGCTTTTGTTAGTTATGAAATGAAAACCTGAGAAAAACCAACCTCAGTCGATTGTTTGCATTATTCATGAAGCTTATATAAAAGAAGGAAAAATATTTCAGGCATGCATTGTGTAGACATGAGCTGCTTTTTGTCGTGTTATTTTCTGAAATGTGGAAAGAACATTTTTGTCTATCTGAGAAAAAATTATGCCTTGATTGTGTTGACTATGTTTTATTTACATAAGCTTTATTCTGAAAATAGTTTGGATCTATGTGTCTTTAATAACTCTGAAAATCTTTGGCATAGTATTCTGGTTAGTATTTGACTCTATCTCTGCTTGGCTCTGCTCTGCTCTATATTTGCTCTGTTTGGATTGGTACCAATTTCCTATCTCTGAGTGCACCTACTTTGGAAACAAAGTGGTTTATTGTGGGCTTTCCTATGTGCACACTCGGGGCTCCGAGAACGAATAAGGGAAAGTTCCACCTCTGTCTCTGCCTGGTTTGGCCACCGGGATTTGCATAACCCTACCACGGGGGTTAAACATAGTCTTTGCTTTGTGAGATGCTCCGTTTGATATAGTGAAAATACTCAGTTTTGTTATGCCAAAGTACTTTATGATTTAAATTGTCTTGAAAATCATTTGTTCTTTTATGCATAATTAATGTTTTATTCCGTACTTTATTACTTGGTAAATGCTCATGTTTACATGCTTGTATAGGTTTTTCGCTTACTGAGTTGTGGAAAAACTCACCCCTCTTATCTCATATATTTTTCAGATGATTTGGATGTTCCATCAGAGGACCAAGAGTAGAGTCTTGACCAAGTTTTAAGCTGTTAGAGCCACAGGCTAGATGGGGGGAAAACAATTAATTAATTTATTATGTTGGGTTCTAGTTTCATTGGATTTATAGAATGTTAGTTATTCTTTATTGTTAAGCTTTTTGGGAGAATGTGAACCCTCTCATTTATGATTTATTCATATTCTTTTATTTATGACTTGGTGGACATTGTTATATGGATTGGGTTGTGAAAAATATTTTTATTTTGAATATGGTCGGAGACCTATTATTTGTAGTTGAGGATGGATTATACCAAACAGGTGGAGCTTCGTGACCCCCTACGAGTGCGGGGCGTTACAGTTGGTATCAGAGCGAAGGTTTAAGATTCTGCAGACTTATGCAATAAGGTTTTAGGAATTTGAGGTTCTAGAATTTGCCAACTTTAGGAATTATTTGAGGTGTAGAATTATATAGGCTTGTGAGCTGATTTCATATTGTTGGGGGGTTAAGGGTTATATATTTATGTCTTTTATTTTTTGGTATCATGCGATCTTGTTTGTGGTGGGTTCCTCTTTTGTTTGGGGAGTATTATATACTTTTGTTTTGACTACTAAGATTACCTGTAGATGTTTATTTTTTTAGCTAGCTGGTTATATGTTTTAGTGAACGATGTGTTTAATAGTCCAAGTGTTCTCAGGATGCCACCTCGACGTGAGCGAAGTGTGTCGGACTTGAATGCGGCCAGAAATGAAAGAGAAGCAAATCCAAGAGCTTCTGAAGTACTTCGAGCAGCAGCACATCAGCTGATTGATGATCTCGCACAAAACTCATCTGGCCGTCACCGCACCACAAGTGAAAGGGTTTGCACTGTGGAAGATTTCAACAAGTTGCATCCCACGTCTTTTGATGGAAGAGGTGACCCGATACTGGCAGAAGATTGGGTACAGGACATTGAGGAGATATTTCGAGTCTTGCCTTGTACGGATGAGCAAAAGGTGGCGTTTGCTACATTCAAGCTGACCGAGGAGGCGAAAAGGTGGTGGATTTCTGAAAGGACTATCAGGGAAGCTGAAAAGACGGAAATAAAAAGTTGGTTGCTGTTCAAGGAAGTTTTCCTAGAGCGTTTCTTCCCAGTCTCAGTTAAGGAAGATAAAGCTATGGAATTTGCCACCTTAGTTCAAGGAGCGATGTCAGTACATCAATATGCATATCTGATTCCAGATGAAGAGAAGAAGTGTCGCAAATTTGAACAAGGGCTGAACGAGAAGCTTTTTGAGCGAGTAGTGGGCTTCCAAGTAAAAAAATTCACAGAATTGGTGAATAAGGCTACAGTGTTTGAAAGAAGCCTTCAAAGAAGTGCAATTTTATCTGATCAAAGGAAGAGGTCTACCTCATCTGGATACCATGCAAGCGTCAATCAAGGATCGTGGAAGAAGAAAAACGAAGGGGTTAGCTCAAGCAATAGACCAGGCTAGAGTAATCGGCAGCCCTACCAGTGTAAGACATGTAACCAAGTGCATTCTGGAGAATGCAGAAGAGGGGCAAGACTATGTTTCCGTTGTGGCAAGTCAAGACACTACATCAGGAATTGCCCTCTGCAATCGGACAACAATAACGCGAGCATGTTGCCACCCCAGAGAAATGAAGTTACAGGACGAGGTAACAATCAGCGTCCTACTGCACCTGCTCGAGTCTTTGCATTGACACCAGGAGAGGCTGAAGGCAGGGATGATGTGATCACAGGTATTTTCGGTTCTCGTTTTCTTTTAGGATTAACTTGGTATTCAATGCGGATCTTTAATAGAAGGAGTATGTTTTTATTTTTTTATTTTTTTATTCTGTGATCACAGGCATTCTTCCATTGTTTTCTAACGATGCTACTGTATTATTTGATTTTGGGGCAACGCATTCG
This sequence comes from Platycarya longipes, assembly GCA_036559045.1. Lineage (NCBI taxonomy): Eukaryota > Viridiplantae > Streptophyta > Magnoliopsida > Fagales > Juglandaceae > Platycarya > Platycarya longipes. The sequence goes on along the minus strand of CM071799.1, from coordinate 8,590,090 downwards.
TTTATTTCTTTGAATTATGCTAAGTTTTGCACTTGGGAAGGTGAAAGGTTGGAGTATAGCCTAGTAGTCTCGACACCGACAGGAAATTCAATATCTTGTCATAAAATTCTCCGCGGCTGCCCCATATCTGTTGAAGGAAGATTAATGCCAGCTGACCTTATAATTTTTGATATGTTTGGATTCGATGTAATTTTGGGGATGAACTGGCTGGCTTCATACCATGCCAGTATTGACTGCTTTAAAAAGGAAGTAATCTTCAAGCCTCCTGAGGGAGGTGGAATTCGATTTGTGGGGTCGAAAGTGCGATCACATCCATCAGTCATATCAGCAGTTCAGGTTGGAAAATTATTGCGAGATGGTTGTCAAGGATTTTTGGCTTGTGTGATAGATGCACCAAAGGAAGAGTTGAGTTTAGAAGAGATTCCTGTTGTGAGAGAATACCCAGAAGTGTTTCCTAAAGACTTGTCCGGATTACCACCCGACCGAGAAATAGAATTTGCGATTGATCTTGCTCCCGGCACGACACCGTTGTCCAAGGCTCCTTATAGAATGGCGCCATCAGAGCTCATCGAACTCAAAGAGCAGTTGCAAGACTTATTGGACAAGGGTTTTATCCGACCCAGCATGTCCCCATGGGGTGCGCCAGTTTTATTTGTTAAAAAGAAAGACGGGACAATGAGAATGTGCATCGACTATAGGGAACTCAACTGAGTAACTATCAAGACCAGATATCCCTTACCCCGTATAGAGGACCTCTTTGATCAACTATAGGGTGCACAAGTTTTCTCTAAGATTGACCTTCGGTCAGGGTATCACCAATTGAAGATCAAGGCAGAAGACGTATCTAAGACCGCTTTCAGAACCAGATACGGTCACTATGAGTTTTTGGTCATGCCTTTCGGCTTGACTAATGCCCCTACGGTATTCATGGATTTAATGAATAGAGTATTTCATGAATTCCTGGATAAATTTGTGGTCGTCTTCATTGATGACATCTTGATCTATTCTAAAAGTAAGGAGGAGTATGAGGAACACTTGAGGCTAGTACTCGGAACACTTAGGGAGGAAATGTTGTTTGCTAAACTAAAGAAGTGTGAGTTCTGGCTAGATTCAGTTATATTTTTGGGGCATGTGGTTTCAAAAGAAGGTATTTCAGTCGACCCAGGGAAAGAAGAAGTAGTAGTTAACTGGCTGGCACCGAAGAATGTTCGTAAGGTTAGGAGTTTCTTGGGATTGGCGGGATACTATCGTCGATTCATTGAGGGTTTCTCTAAAATAGCAGTTCCTCTCACCGCCTTTACCAGGAAGAATAACAAGTTTGAGTGGAAGAAAAATGTGAAGAAAGTTTCAGACCTTGAAACAAAGACTTGTGACCGCCCCAGTTTTAACAGTTCCCACTGCGAGAGGTGGTTTTGTGGTGTATAGTGATGCTTCAAAATTGGGTTTGGGGTGCGTATTAATGCAACACGGAAAGGTTATAGCTGACGCATCTCGACAACTGAGGATTTATGAACAGAACTATCCTACCCATGATCTAGAGTTGGCAGCGGTGGTATTCGCACTCAAGATTTGGAGGCATTATCTATATGGGGAAAAGTGCGAAATCTACACAGATCATAAAAGTTTGAAATATTTCTTCACCTAGAAAGAATTAAACATGAGACAGAGAAGATGGCTCGAGTTAATAAAAGATTATGACTGTACTATAAATTACCACCCAGGCAAAGCAAATGTTGTGGCTGACGCCTTAAGTAGGAGATCTTTGAGTCCAGCAATTGCCACCCTTACCACCCAGCCCCAGTTGTTAATGGACTTAGAGAGGGCCGGTATTGAAGTTATCACTAATGATACAAGCACTCTCGTGGCCAGTTTAATAGTGCAACCAGATTTGTTAGAGAGAATTAAAGCAGCTCAGAAAGTGGATTCAGCATTGATAAAGTTAGTTGAGGAAGTTAGAAACGGGGACAAAGCTGATTTTAGCATTTCTGAAGATGGAGTTTTGAGGTTTAGAAACAGATTGTGTGTGCTGGCAGATGATGCACTGAAGAAAATAATTCTTGAGGAGTCACACCGCTCTTTATACACAGTCCATCCAGGGAGTACCAAGATGTATCGGGACTTGAGAGAGTCTTTTTCGTGGAACGGTATGAAGAGAGAAATTGCTAAGTTTGTAGAACAATGCCTAACATGTCAACAGGTGAAAGCAGAACATCAGAGACCAGCAGGATTGTTACAGCCATTGCAGATTCCAGAATGGAAGTGGGAGCATATATCCATGGATTTTGTGACAGGTCTACCAAAGGGCTTTAAACGGACAGGATGCAATATGGGTAATCGTGGATCGCTTAACGAAGACTGCACGTTTTGTGCCATTAAAGTTTCTTATAAATTGGAGAAACTAGCTGAACTGTACATACAGGAGATCGTGAGATTTCATGGGGTACCAATGTCCATTGTGTCAGATAGAGACCCTCGTTTCACTTCTAGATTCTGGAGAAGTTTACAAGAGGCAATGGGTACTAAGTTAAACTTCAGTACGGCTTATCACCCTCAGACAGATGGGCAATCAAAAAGGACTATTCAGATTTTAGAAGATATGTTGAGGGCATGTGTGATGGACTTTAAAGGAACTTGGATACGACACTTACCATTGGTGGAATTTGCTTATAATAACAGCTTCCAGACTAGTATTGGGATGGCACCGTATGAGGCTTTATATGGCAGAAGGTGTAGGTCCCCTTTATATTGGGATGAGGTTGGTGAAAGAAAAATACTGGAACCAGAGATCATTCAGAAAACCACAGAAAAGATTGACATCATTAGAGCTAGAATTAAAGCAGCTCAGGGTCGACAAAAGAGCTATGCTGATAACCGACGCCGTCCACTAGAGTTTGAGGTTGGAAATGAAGTATTTTTTAAAATAGCACCAATGAAAGGGGTTATGAGATTTGGAAGTAAGGGCAAGTTGAGCCCTAGATATATTGGACCCTTTGAGATTCTTGAGCGAATTGGACCATTGGCATATAAGTTAGCACTTCCTCCGAATCTTGCGGGAGTGCATAACGTATTTCATGTGTCCATGCTAAGAAAGTATATTCCCGATCCAACTCATATCATTCATGATGAACCGCTACAGATTCAGGAAGATATGACTTATATTGAAGAACCAGTGCGGATCTTGGAAAAGAAAGCACACATGCTGCGGAATCGTAGCATTCCCATGGTTAAGGTTTTGTGGAGTAATCATACAAGCAGTGAAGCTTCCTGGGAACTCGAGGAGGAAATGCGAGAGAAATACCCACACCTCTTCAATGAAGATTTTGAGCTCTTGAAGTAATTTTCGAGGACGGAAATTTGTTTAAGGGGGAGAGGATGTCATGCCCGGCCCATAGCCCTTCAGCTAGCACATGACTCACGCCCGGCCTAGGCCCAGGCCCAGCCCTTTGCTCGAACGGCGCCGTTTTCTCACACGGTTTAAACCTACCGCCCCTTCTTCTTTCTTTCCTCTCTTTTCCTTCTCTTTCCCCTGGGTGACGGTTTTCTCCTCTGCCTTCATTGCCTCTTTCTCGCGCCCACTCCCCACGTTCTTGGCAGTTCCGAATCCACTAGAAGGCTCAACGGAAGATTTATTTTTCTCTCCCTCTCTTCTTTCGGCATTTGCAGCTTAGTTTTGGGTCTTCTCATCGCCGGCTCCCCTGTTTTCGTTCACCTCTTGTTCTCGTCGGTAAGTCCATCCCGATCTCTCCCTTTTTCTCTTGCAACTATTACAATCCTTGTAAGGTAGAAATATTGATAGTTAACCGTTGGTTTCAACCGAGCATAGGGGAGGCAGGATTTCAATTCCATCCGGCCACTGTCCGCAGGTTTTGCCGTCCCGTTTTGTGTGATTCTTCCGTTTGAGGTAAGATTTATGGATTTTCCTCTTGAGTGCTCATCTCAGGTGAATTGGTTTAGATTTTTTCTTCAATTTTCTGGGTCTTCCGAGAGGTATTATTGATGGTTTTCAAGTTTACGTTGGGGTTTATTTTTCCGTTGTTGTCATGCGGAGGTTAGAAGTGATTTTTGATTTGGGGCTAGAATAATGGTTTCGTTGGGGGCATTGTTAACGTTACTAGATATTTTTTACGTATAAAAGTTTTGTTGTGACCTCTGTTTGAAGGTTTTGGGATTTGATGAACAGTTGCTGATTTTTGTGTGGGATGAGGAAAATTGATTTTTTTTGAAACATATATACCTCGGTTGAGTACTATTTTTATGCTGAAATATTTATGGAATTTTTCTCTAATTTCCGAATCCTTCTTCGAAGTGATTTTTGGTGGGTGTTCAAGGGTTTGTTGTTTAAATTTCTTTTGCTGTTTTGGTGCTGTCGTTGGGTTGTTTGGAGCGTTTTTGTGTGATATAAAATGGTTAAGTTGAACGCATTAGGATACTATATTTGTTGGGTTGGCTTTATCAGAGGGATGCCTAAGATGTTTTGGTAGTGGGCTGAAATGATATTTTATGTATGGAGTGCGCTGGTTTGCTGGTTGGTGTGGATTTAAGGAGATAAATTCAGTGCATCTTAGAGTTTTTTTTAAAATGATTAAAATATTGGTTTTTCCATGCATCTTTGGGGGCTGTCCAGGTTACGTAGTGGCTGGTTGCTTGGGCTTGTTATGCTAGAAATTTATGATTTTAGGCAAGCAGCGTAGTTTAACTTATAATTTTCAGATTAAAGCTTTTGGAGTAGTCTTTAACGTTAGGGAATATGTTTTATGAATAGGTGATGAAACTCTTAGAAGTCAGATTCAAAGTTTTGATAATTCGCTGCAGGAGTCAGGTAAGCGGGGTTCGTATACTCGGTTTTATACCAAAAGAGGACTGAGGTTGACTTTTAAAAATTTGTGCTTTTGTTAGTTATGAAATGAAAACTTGAGAAAAACCAACCTCAGTCGATTGTTTGCATTATTCATGAAGCTTATATAAAAGAAGGAAAAATATTTCAGGCATGCATTGTGTAGACATGAGCTACTTTTTGTCGTGTTATTTTCTGAAATGTGGAAAGAACATTTTTGTCTATCTGAGAAAAAATTATGCCTTGATTGTGTTGACTATGTTTTATTTACATAAGCTTTATTCTGAAAATAGTTTGGATCTATGTGTCTTTAATAACTCTGAAAATTTTTGGCATAGTATTCTGGTTAGTATTTGACTCTATCTCTACTTGGCTCTGCTCTGCTCTATATTTGCTCTGTTTGGATTGGTACTAATTTCCTATCTCTGAGTGCACCCACTTTGGAAACAAAGTGGTTTATTGTGGGCTTTCCTATGTGCACACTCGGGGCTCCGAGAACGAATAAGGGAAAGTTCCACCTCTGTCTCTGCCTGGTTTGGCCACCGGGATTTGCATAACCCTACCACGGGGGTTAAACATGGTCTTTGCTTTGTGAGATGCTCCGTTTGATATAGTGAAAATACTCAGTTTTGTTATGCCAAAGTACTTTATGATTTAAATTGTCTTGAAAATCATTTGTTCTTTTATGCATAATTATGTTTTGTTCCGTACTTTATTACTTGGTAAATGCTCATGTTTACACGCTTGTATAGGTTTTTCGCTTACTGAGTTGTGGAAAAACTCACCCCTCTTATCTCATATATTTTTCAGATGATTTGGATGTTCCATCAGAGGACCAAGAGTAGAGTCTTGACCAAGTTTTAAGCTGTTAGAGCCACAGGCTAGATGGGGGGAAAACAATTAATTAATTTATTATGTTGGGTTCTAGTGTCATTGGATTTATAGAATGTTAGTTATTCTTTATTGTTAAGCTTTTTGGGAGAATGTGAACCCTCTCATTTATGATTTATTCATATTCTTTTATTTATGACTTGGTGGACATTGTTATATGGATTGGGTTGTGAAAAATATTTTTATTTTGAATATGGTCGGAGACCTATTATTTGTAGTTGAGGATGGATTATACCAAACTGGTGGAGCTTCGTGACCCCCTACGAGTACGGGGCGTTACAAGCTCCCTCCTTCACAATCAAAATTTTCAATCTGATACATTAGGCTTTAACATCAATACAGCTCCTTTGAGGAAGAGTCTATCTACTAAGTCATTTGTTTTGATGTACAATATATATCATTTCTTTGTGTAGTGAATACACACCAAGGCTTATCAAGAATCACGAGGGGATTAAGGTATTATTTGCTTGAAGTTTTGGTTCACGATTAATCTTTTGTATCTAAATCAATGTCACTTTTTCACTAATAATTGTGGTTTTTAGCAATAATTTTTTATGGATGTAGGTTAAAAATGCAGCTGCTGGGTTGCTGCATTCGGCTTGTATTGATGGTATTTTGTTATGACTCAATGGTTTTCTGTTGTAAAGCTTTGACCTCATTTAAAATGTCTTGTTCAATCATCTGCTTTTGTGCCCCCCCAACCCCCCCATTTTTCTCAAATTTTGCAGAGAATGGCTGTGTTTTTATATTTGGTGAAAAAGTGGCATATAAGTGGTTAGTCCCAGATTTTGTTTTCATATTGATCTTTATATATATATATTCATAGTTTCTTTTAACTCTTTGGTCAATTCTCAATCATATCTTTACTATTTCTCCCGGAAATTAATTCAGGGCGTTGGGGATGGAGACAATGCAACAACACCTTTCAAGATAAGCAAACTGCCATATTCAGAAGAAGTTTCATGTGTGAGTTATCACACGTGTTTGACAAGTAAATTATCGAGTTCTCATTTCTTTTTATAGTTTTAATTATTTTTTTTCTTCTAAATCCTAAGTTTATATTAGTAACAAAAGTTATGAAGAAAAGGTAGTTAAAACTACATGGACTGGTTTACCTTTCTTGTCATCCTGACCACATACAATTTATTCCCAATAAACTGTTGGGAATCTAGACATCTCAAATTCTCCCTATAAGAATCTACTTTTGACAGAATACCAAAACAAATAGAGAAATAATAACAACACAAGAATTTACGTGAAAAACTCCTAAATCAGGAGAAAAACCACCAGACTTAGATAAGAAAATTCACTATATGAAAACTTGTTACAATTACACAATTTTTCTTTTCACCCCAACGACACCCACAAAGTTTTTCACACTAGTAAAACTCTAACTTTCACCTCTCTTCATTTTACAAAAAGACAAGAGAAGAATTTTACTTAAAGTCAAAAGTTACTAGCTAAACATTTGACATGTGTAATTAAACTAAGGAGGGTAAGCCTCCTTAAATAGCATTCGCCTTACCCCTCTCCCACTCTTTTCCCATGTGGGATTCAAGGAGCAAAAAATCAACAATCTCCACCTTGCGACTTTGACTGATCCTACAGCCACGCTCCACTGCAATGAAGATCTTCATAGCTTTCACTATCATACTTCACTATAAAAGCATACTCACTCAGAATAAATCAATTTTAAGTATTTCATTTTGGCCCATGTCGAAAATAACCTTGCTGAAAAATTATGGTGCAACTTTTACGTTTGGCTTTCCTGAAAGTTCATCAGCCATCAACATGAATTTCTACCACACACCTTACATCAATGCCTAACTAATGCCCGTGTGCAAACTTGTGGAACAGCTAACATTAACACATCTTCTATCATGACAACTTTGAGATTAACGGCATGCCATGAAGATGTAGATGTCCATTTTCAAAAGACATCGTCTTCCATAGAGACACAATATTAGCTTCATCGTCAGTATCTCCATTTACTGACTTGGAGCCTCTTACCGAACCTGCTCCAGCTCTTTGATAATTTTTTCTGACGTGCCCAAATTGTTCACACCTCCAGCAAATTGCTGACTTCATTGATTGGACGACGACTTGTGTAATCCTGATGGAATCAAAATATCCCTGACTTACACTTGCCACAAGTCAAAATTGATTCTCTCATCAAATTTCTCTACCTCCATTCTTGACATTGCCTCGATAAATTTTATCGTAGAAATGAATAGTACCCACTAAGTAAGTTCTCAGGAAAGACTGATCTTTCCTAGACAGAACTTCAAGATTCCCAAGAAAAATTGGAGGGTCACAATGGATACACTTAAAATTTTCAATCTCTTAGACATATCCTCCTTAGACCGTACGTATCCACACTACCACACCAAAGCTCCACCCTGCCAAAAGAATCTAGTGGCTCTGATATCACTTGTTGGAAGTCTGGACCTCCCAAATTCTCCCCACTAAGATTTACTTTTAACAGAATACCAAGAAAAATAGAGAAATAATAACAATACAAGAATTTACGTGGAAAACTCTCAAATCAGGAGAAAAACCACCATACCTAGAGAAGAAAATTCGCTATATAAAGAATTGTTACAATCACACAATTTTTCTCTTCACCCCAGTGACACCCACAAAACTTTTCACACTAGTAAAACTCTAACTTTCACCTCTTCCTTTTACAAAAGGACAACAAAGAATTTTTAGTTAAAGTCAAAAGTTACTAGCTAAACATTTGATATGTGTAATTAAACTAAGGAGGGTAAACCTCCTTAAATAGGCCAATTGGCCTTGTCCCTCTCTCACTCCTTTCTCATGTGGGATTCAAGGAGCAAAAAACCGACATAAACAATGTTTTATCTAGTCACTATTCTTAACCAGATCGAGAGTTGCTTATGTCCTTGTGGGGGATTGCCCTCTCAAACACCTATGAGAGATTTCTTCTATATAATGTTCTTCAGGGAACCGTATTGGCCCAAAAGACATGGGGCTCGACTGAGAGTTAAAGTAAATCTGACCTTGGAGATGACAATGACACTACAGCTGCCCTTGCCTTAGCACCCTATATAAAGTTCTAACCTCATATCGTTCTTTGATGATGGGCTTGACATCCTTACTTCATTGGACCACAAATATTGGCAGCATGCATCAAATCAAGAAACTAATGGCTACAGATCTAAGCTTGACCTGCCCAACAAGATATTGGAATGCAGTAGAAATACCTACCAATATCCTCATATATTCAACCATTGCTTCCCTATCTTCTTTCTCCTAAGAATCTAGAAAATATGCATTCTACCAAAACCTCCCCCACACAATACATCGCGAAAAATCTCACTCGAGTCCTGTGGCTTCTTTCCGATCTCCATAGGTGCCTACAAGTTAAGTAGAGCACCATGGTCCCATCCCCACACCATACTTTAGTCCTCCGCCTGCCAACTAGGATAATATTTTTCCTTCTTACACTACCAAACCAGTTACCCAATAAAGCTTGCTTGGAAGAACGAAGCCTTCTAATACTCAAACCTCATTTTTGTAAAGGGAAAGTAATATAATCTTGCAAACAAAATAAAATCTCTTCGTAATTTCTTAAGTCTATTTTTGGCATAGTGACATGCAAACAAAAGATGGGAAATGTTGGCAAGCTTGACAAAGTGCTGTTGGCACTACCACTTTTCAACAGATAGAGTCTTTTTCAATCCATAAACTCTTGTTCCATCTTCACAATCACCCTGTCACACACTATTACCTGGTGGTAGTTCATAGTTTAAAATTAGGTTCCTCGTTCTAGGATATTCTGTGGTATGCCTTGTTGGCTAGATCATCTCTATTGGTTGGATTTTTGTTAGCTCTCCTGGTAGCGTAATTAGGTTAACTTTATCTGGAAAAAATGCAAGTAGGATCTACACACAAGTTTCTAAACCTGCAAGTTGGTTAAATTTATACTGAATACATTTTTACTTTCATTATTAAATGGGTTTAATTTCGTCTTTCCTTTTGTTGGTTAGGCTTGGGATGGTTCTCTATTTTAAAGCCAGATTTGATAATGCCGTTGATTATTGAGACTCTGGAAATGGAATAGTGTTTAACATCACCATAACCTGAGGTATATGGTTGTCATTTGATAATCTTTTACTGCAGTGTTGTTCCATTTTATGAGTTGATTAGGCATACTTGTATTCAAAAAGAGAGCTGTCTTTGTGGGTTTTGTCTTGTGCAAAAGCAATATTGAGTACTGTGTAGAATATTAGAACATGTTTCTTCATGGTGCTTAATGCATGGTTGCGCGCTACAAGAAATAAGGTTTTTTGTGATGCTTTTAAATTACCGCAAAAAGCCTAATTTTAGCCGGAAAAGAGTTTAAGCGGCATTAAATTCGTGCCGCCAAAAACGCTGCTATCAACTGGACGCTATTAGTCTATACCTTCATCTTGTCAGAAATGCCGCTGATGCATGACTTTTTGCGGCGAATTAATTTGCCGCCACAAAAAGTCATAATTCACCGAAAATAACATAAAGCGTCACAAATCACCGCCACAATTAAATGTAGATATGCAGGGAAAGACTATTCGCGGCGATATTAACTCGCCGCATAAAGTATTTTACATATATATTATTTTACATATATATATATATATACATACTAGTGAACTAGTTTCATTTGTACATTATAATAAGATCTCTAGTAATAGTTGATCATTATTCTAAATAATTTGGTTGGCTTTCCAGCCTACGTAATCAATTTTAGTTTGGTGCATGCATCTAAATATTTAAACATTTATGTTAGAATCATCTCTCTTCTAATCCCTCCTATTAAACATTTATTGCTAAAATTATGTGTACAATGCACTAAAAAAGCAAAACAAGTGCTGTTGATTCAACATATAGAAGTATCATGCATAAAAGCAGGGGATGAGTTTGTTAGAGATTCTATTGAGCAAGCAACCTATATAACGATACTCAAGATGATATAACATACATCAACAAGCATACATATGCACATATACTATTTATACAAAGGTGTTAGATGAAAACTGTCCATACATAAGAAACAAAAGGAATACCCGCAGAATGGAAAATAAGAAAGAGGTGGGAAAAAAATGTATGTAACTGAAGATATGTTTAATAAGATAACCAATAAATAACCCAACTTGTGCTTCGGAGAAGATATGTTTTTTCAACATGAAGTAGGGGGAAATAAAAAGAAACTATAAGCCCAGCGGGAAAAATTTAGAGATCAGATATTTGAAGATCACTCCAGAATATTATAACTGAAGTTAGCCCCCATCTTCAATTGCATTCAGTTTGCCCACTGTCACCAATACCATGATTTTGGCCCTAAAATAAATAACAAAAATAGTTGAAGAATGATAACTAAAGTTTATCCAACTAAAAATCCAAAAACATCATGCTGGGCATTTGGAAGTCCTTAAGAGTTCACATTCAAACACAAGAACCTGCTATGTCCACAAAAAGTAATCAACTAAATAACCAAAAACAACAACAATTGATACATTCCCGGTCTTGAAGAAAACTGTCGTGAAGAAAAAAAAAATACCTTGACAACATCAGCCTACAATTACTTCACAAGAAACAATAGGGAAGAGTGAGCCAACAAGGACTGCATAAGTTGCTATTCATATAATTTCTATATTGCATTTTGTCAATACATTCAAGAACTTGCATTCTGATCATACATAACTAAGTTAGCCCAATCAGCATGCATGAAAAAACTCAATAAGAAAAAAATAACAAAACTAAAGTACTAATATGAAACTCAATAATAGTGTATCATGTATTTATTAAGAAACATAAATTATATGTGCAATTAGAAAGAGAAACATATATACTAAGTTAGATATGTTAGACCAGAAAACAAGAGGAACCTAAAATAATCAATGCATTAAAAGAAACAAAAAAAAAAAACAATTCCAGATCAATAGATAAATAATTTTCTAAGACTATCAAAGAAGAAAGCAGTACAGAAATAAAATCTTGTCGAAACCAAAACATAACTAAATAATCTGGACAGATAATATTGCCTTAGTAAGGTAATATCCTTTAGAAGGTAGATAATTGGTGCCAACATATTATATTTGAAATAAAAGAATAGAGCAGCACAAAAATAAAATCTTGCCGAAACCAAAACATAACTAAATAACCTGGACATATAACATTGCCTTAGTAAGGTAATATCCTTTGGAAGGTAGATAATTGGTGCCAACATTTTATATCTGAAATAATAGAATAAAGCAGCAACACATTCTTCTATTATACATTCTACTATAATTAAATTGCACATTCTTATATTAATCATTTGAAAATTGTTTAGTAGAGAATTTTAATTAATTGTTACTGCATGCATGCATCGTCTATCGAATATCGTAGTTTTATTTCCAAGTATTGAGTACCCATAGAAATAGGAAGTGACATATGAATGTTAATTCTCTTCCGACTACCAAAAATGGAGTTAAAATATGACCACAAGCACACTATAAATAAGGCCATGGAATTCATCAGTCTATACCTCGTAATAAGCCATGAATGCAGAATATAAAACTTCATATTTGTCTTGACAAGAGATAGAGATTATATGAAATCCAACGCATAATTTATCTTTGTAGATATCAAATTCAAACTGAAACAGTTGGGAGTGTACACAATTGGAAGCAATTCCTCAACATTATCGATCAGAAGCTTGTAAAACAGCCTTTCATTTCTCTCCTAGAGAACACAACAAATTTATACCAGAGTTTCAGTAAGCTGAAATGTTAGTTAAGAAAAGAAAAAACCCAATACATGTTATTACTAATGACATTCGATAATAGTGCTCAGTATTTCAGCTTTCCCTTTTGTTCTTACAAGTAATTTTTGCAGAAGCCATCCAATGTTTATAACATTAGACAATTTACATTATTAAAGAGTCCAACAAAAGGAAACAACTTGGACCGTAGGAAATGATGGTAATAGAGGCTTGACACTTAAAATAACAAAGACTAGGCAGATGAGTAGATAAAATTAAGGAAGATAACTAAAATATAAATACAAACAAAAGCAAAAGAAATACAAGAGATGTCCCATAAGCCCCGACTTATCATCCAATGACCCGCAAGATAAAAATTGCTGGCATTGGATGACACAACAACTACCGATTTATATATTTGGGGAGAAAGGAAAGTGAGAAAGTGAGGAAGGAATCACCCAGGATTTACATGTAAGACTACTTAAATAATAAGGATCTATTAGATGATGCCAGTATCTGCTTTAAAAACTAAAATTATATTGAAAAGTAGAAGCAGATCAGGGAACAATCTTAGCAAACAGAACCTAGAGGCAATGAGCAGACTTGAGGCAGCTGATGGTTTGGAGGGAGCCCTTCGAGCAACAGCAAGAGCAACTGCATGTCCGCCAGGCCTGCTCTGTTGCTCATTGGTTGGCAATGGATTCAACGGGGTGCGACTTGAAGAAGTAAGGGGCATTCTCTTACCATCACTGAGATGTTGACCTACACATGCAAATTGATTAGTTCTCATCAACAGAGACAAAGCAATACAGCAGAGCTGCATCTTCATTTCCTACTAGGATTGCAATTCAGTTTCTTAAATCAACTTAACCCATCTCCAAAATTTATAAAACAAAAGTTTAACATCAAGGAAAACAAGTAGCTATTGGCATCTTAATTCCATGTGAAATGACTAGTTTCAACACATTGGACAAGGGCATCCACTCACAAGCGACATTCAACATGGGAAGGATGGAACATTCTTGAAACATATCGAGAGACGAGAGAACTCACAATTTGAGCATGACCAGGCTAACTTCAAACGCTGGAACAAATTTTCATGATAATCTAACAGAAAAAATCTCTCAATCATACTAAAATCGTATCAATAAACACACAAACTTATAAAAATAAACTTAAATAGATAAGTAATAGAGAAAGAGAGAGAGAGAGAGGAACATATAGAGAGAGAAAGAGAGAGGAACATATAGAGAGAGCAAGAGAGCGGACTAGAGAAATGGCATTGTCGCCATCTCACTTACTTAGCGAGACGGCGACAACGATAGAACAGTGGTGACGACGGCGACACAATGACAATGAAGGGGCGGCATGATCTCAGAGAGAGAGAGAGAGATTAGGTTTTGAGGGATTTAGGAGAACTAGTTAGTAGTTCAATGTGCAAGGCACGTTTGCGCAAAATAACATCTATAGCACATTAGGACATTAATTCAACTCAACAACCAATCAACATTTCAAGTTCAAGCACATGAAAAGTTCAAAATCTACTGCACACAATTCATAAATTCTCATCTTCCATCTTCATTTCATTCTAACCAATCTCTAATTTCTTTATTTCAAAAAGATATTAAAAACAAGTTTCTCAAAAGTGTAAAAAAATATTTTTTGTTAAAGAAAAAGATATCCATTTAAAAAAATAATAATAATGTCATTGACTGATACATTGAAAAATAAACAATATTACATGTATCTATATTTAAAGCATAAAGTAATACCATCTAATTTACAATGTATGCCTAATATTCACACGAAACTAACTAATATAACAATAAATTATTCACAATTGAAAATCCAAATATAAACAGGATAAATAGAGAAGAGTTCGAATTAATAATTACAATGTGATATATTTGTAAAAATATCATACAGAAATAAATGCATAGAATATTATAGAATAAATAAATTAACACCTATTTAGATGGATAATAATCAAACATACCCAAATGGGGTACATTGAGAAGTTTTAAAAATTAGTAATTTCTAAAAGAAGTTTTAAAAATATACTATGCATGTCAATTAAAGTTTTTAAGATTTCTCTTAATAACGACTAAAATGGGGTACTATTTTTTTTATTAGTTAAAGTAGAACGTATATATGTTATACTTTGTACTTCTAAATTAAATTTATCATATTTTTATTTGAATTTAGGATTTACTATGTCAATTGTTTAAGTACAATGAAATCGCAATCTAATCTTTATTCGTTTATAATAACAATAAAAAGTGAAAATTTGTCACAGGACGTTAACAACTTCTATTTTTTTTAAATATAATTATTAAATTTGAGATAATTATCAGGATATAAATTAAAAAGAATAAAATTTTTACAACAACCTACATTTTATTATTTTATTATTTTAAATCAATAATATAATTCTATGTGCAATTCATATATTAAGTAAACAAATTTTAAATAAACTGTCTTTAGTTAGATCTATAAACATAACATTTTTTTTTCTCATATGGAGCCCAAAAACCCAATGCATGCGAGCCCAAAATGGTAAACAAGCCCAGACTGTGACCCTATTAAAAATTCGAAACTGCGCCGTTTCAACCCAACAAACCCTAAATCTCATCCATCTAAAAATCCATCTCTACGCAAGTCTCTTCCCTTCCTGGCCCTTCTTTCCCTTCTCTTTCTTTTCCCCATTTTCCTTCTTCTCCTCTCGCCTTACACCATTTCGTGTTCCCTTTCCCACGTTTTTCTTGCTCTCAACAAAGGAACTACACTCACGAGGTCTCACCTGTCTTATTTATTTGTGTTCATTAATTTATTTTTTCATTGATTTTTTATTTGCAATCTTTCCAATCCGAAATTCCTTTTCTCACATCTAGATCCGAAACTTTATTTGTTAGATATAGATTCTTTTTCCTTTTATTTTTGTTTTATATTGTAATATTTTTGTTTTTTAGCTACAATCACTTTTTGGTTGGATATTTGGGTTATTTTTGGTCTTTGTATATTTTAGAACATCGTCTTCAAATCTCAGTGTTCTTCTAAGATCCGTGTTTTCTTTACGTGTAGAGTAATGGATAAAATCTCTTGATTTGTGATAGATTAGTCATTTATCCTTCCCGATCCATCTTTATTTTTGTTTCTTTATTTTTTCTGTGCTTTTCTATCGAACTCTTTTTTATAGATATGAATATTCTTTTTTTTCCTGTGTAGGTAAATTTACAGATCTGAGTATGTGCGAATGTATTTTCTTCTTGACTTTTTTTTTGTTGTTATTCGTCATATTATTATTTTTTTTTGTTATTCGTCATATTATTTTTCTAAAAACCGAGTGTTTTATTTTTTCTATGTACAGTAGTGTAACAATCTTCTTTGTTCTTTTATTTTTTTTTTCCATTTTTTTTTCTTCCAAATAATCTTCTTGTCCTTCCGTTCTCTTTTTTTAATAGATCTAAATATTATTGTTTTTGTTTCTTTTTTTACTTTTTAGCCGTGTAGATCAATAAAATGTTAAAGTGATTTTCTTTATGTGGATTAACAATAAAATGTTAAAGTGGTTTTCTTTCTGTGTTTAATTTAATGCCCAATCCCAAGTTTTGATATTTTGAACAGGATTTAGACCGACAAATAGAGAGGAAGCCAATTCCTTTGAGTTTTGTTAAGTTCCATACCCAAGGCCAAATCCTTTTAAGTTCTATATCATGCCGGATATGATTTAGTGAATGTATACCAATTTGAAGAAATTTTCTTTGAATGTGCGTTGGTTTCCTCCCCTTTGTGTCCGTTTGTTAGAATTTTCTTTGTAAAGCTTGGTTATTGAAAAAAAAAAACATTTGTAATCTGAAGTCGATTTTGATTTATGGTGATTGTTTGTGATTTTGTGTGTGTTTGGTTAGTCATTTCTCACCCTTTCTCGCATTGATGTTTTTATTATTCCATGCATGTATGTTTCGCAACTAAAATTTGAATCTGGTGATACTAATTGTTTATCTGTTAGAATTTCTCACCCTTTCTCTTTTATTTATCTGTTTGTGATCCTTTTTTCAGTATTGGTAAATATTGAGTTTTGTTAGTTCTTAATTGTTTCAACATGCATGCCTCTCTAATTCCCCCTTAGTTAAATTTTTTTTAAATAAAGCTTCTTTTTTATTGATTCTACTTTTTCTCTTTCAGATTTCAGCATAGGTGGAACTTCATTACGTATCCAAAAAAAGCATAGGATGAATTTCTGCTAAGGAAAATACAAGCTAGAAGATAAAAGAGCCATCAATAACAGTAGAAGAAAAAATACATTTTGTAGGAAGATATTTTTTAATTTATTTATTGCTAACAATTAACTATTGCATGTAAATAGATAACTGAATAAACAATCAGAAACATGCAATTCAAAAGATTGAACATGAGAAAACTTACATGTAGAAATGGAGAACTGAGAAGCAAAGAAGGAAGTTTAACGCGATATGGATCGATGAAAAGTGAAGAATAATATTAAACGAAAAAGATAGTGGCAAATACAATTTATGATAAATCAGAATTAAAGGAAGAGGTGCAAAAAAGGAAGAAAGGCACTTGTTGCAAAACTAATAGGTGTCGTAGCAATTATTCTATTTAAATGGCACCTACAAACATGCAATGAAAAAAGTAGCAGCAATTGAGGTGGAAAAACAGAGCGTCATTCCGTAATAAAGTAGGGGAGAAAATGGGAAAACAAAAGTTGAACAAAGAAGATATTGGCAGGGGGGTGTTTAATGCATTTCAAAATTTTAAAAGATTATTCGTCGCAAATAGCACGACAATGGTAAACTGTCGCTACAAGCTCACTACAAAGAAAATGACTTTTTTCAGCATTGTTTTTTGTAGCAAAAACTTACATATGTCGCTGCAATTATACTTTTGCAGCACAGAACTCAATGTCACATGTTCGTTGAGACTGTTTTGTTGAATTAAGACATCTGTGTAGCTGGCCTGAATTCGTTACAAAAAAAATTTTGGCAGCAAATTGTTATCTTTGCAAATGAAATAATTTTTTGCCACAATTGACATTCAGGCATCACTCGAAAGAGTTGAGAAAAGCCAATTATGGCAATATAAGCACTTTTGGCGGTGACTAAGTCGCTGCAAATAATCTTATACATAAATTAAAAAAAAAAATTCAAGTTGAGCTAGTCAATTTTTTACAATAGATATAATATTCTAAATGTAAAATAATTAAAGAGAGAGGATCTTGAAGGAAAGAAATCTAATTTAACTGCTCATTTATTCATCAAAATTCTAAGCTAGCCATTTAAATAGTTCATAAAACAATTACCACTAACAGTATAATTACAATATAATATTGCCATCCCAACAAGGGTTGTACATGTATTTCCACTGTGCATACACGAGTTTGTATATATACTTGTGCAAAACTCATTTCACAGATATCTCAATCATTGGGATACCAAACCACTTGCACAGAAATACTAACTCAACATCAAAACACCACCTGCATCAAATCCATGTTGAAAATCAATTCCTGCAACAAAAATCCTAAAAATAACGTGGAAGAAGAAAACCCTTGAAGAAAATTTCATATGAATGCAACTACCTCTTCAAACAGATGTTCTTGAAAAGCTTCCTTGCACCAGCCCTTGTAAACATCTTAAAACCACACTGTGATACAATTCATGCCAGAGTAAAGATTAAAGCTTCATTGAACAACAGTATAAAAGAAGTATTGGAATTTTATACTGGTACAAAACTGGAGGTTAGATAAATGCAAAAAGGAAAACTAAAAATAAAATAAAGCAGATATACTTGTGTGTCACAAATTCTAGGACCTGCAGTCAAGAGCACCACAAGATGGAAACCCATCATCAAAAAGTTTCGGTACCATTTCCTCTGTGACACATAAGTGAAATGGTTCAAAGATGTGATTTATAAAATAAATTTGGAAGAAAAGAGTCAGAGAATATGTAAAGAAGCAAGCAGTATTAGCAAAACACTAAACTGTAGCCAAAGCCTTCTCCTCCAGATAAGCACGAGAACCAAATGCGGTAATTAGGATATCAGATATCCTAAAAGTTGAATTGCTAGCAGCTAAATCTCCAACATTTCACTCCTTTTTGGCAAAAGCAGGATCTGGTAGGCATAACATTAGATAATTTGTAGATGCGTGGTCAACATCTCCATAGACTTTGAACTAAGTTTTTTAAATAGCTAGAGTACTTGCAAAAAAGTGACAGTACAAAATTATGGATGATGCAAACCTGATTTTCAAGTTTTTCACCGTCATTAACCTTGGTTGCTCCATCCGCATCCAGTATTAGAAGCAATTCACCATGTGCATGAAGCATTCCCTGTTTTACAATGCTTTCACCAAGACAAAAAGCTTCAATCAATTGTCATCACACATAAGGGAGAAGAAATGGAACCCTTAAAACATCAGTACATCTTCAGAAGTGAGTGGTTTGAGTTGGACTCACTTTTCTAATTGCTTCTCCCTTGCCATGATTTTTACCAAGAAGGATAAGCCTCACTTTGTCTATGGTGTATTTCCTTACAAAGTCAAGAGCTACTCTTTTTGTCCCATCAACACTTCCATCATCAATAATCACCACCTAGTGAAGACCCATCCATTCGAAATTTAAGGAACAGAAGATAATAATTATTTGACATACTTTTCTAGAAGGATAGCAAAACTCTATTCCTTATAATAATGAACAGCCAGAGAAACTACAAGAAATCATTTATCCTTTGCTCTCAATTTACCAAAAAAAAATACAAGAAAAAAAGTTGTGTAAATTAAGAAGCGAGACTATGAAGCTGCAGAAGGATTCTCTGCCAATGAAAATGGAAGATAAGCAAACAGAAGGCAGTACCTAGTAGCTAAGAACAAGCAAAGTATAACTTCAATGCGTTAATGATGAAGCCAAACATCACATTTTTTTTAGAAATATTGTTGTGCTCCCAAAATTTACCATCTGCTTGCACAATGGAGCCCTCATTAATATTTGTTATACTTGCGTTAAAGAGATAGAAATAAAACATTCCAAGTTGAGTTTGATTGACATTAAAGAAAAAAAATCAACACACAATATGACCATCCCTAATGACCATGCTAACTAATTCAAAAGATCCAGCAAACAAAATGATCAAAACGATACCTCATAAGAAAATGACTCATCCTTTGCCGCATGTTGTTGAAGATAACTACAAGAAAAATACAAAATCATTATCACACAATATGTAACTCTCTTAGCAGTGGCCATTAACAAAAACTAATTAATTACTTCATAGTTTCCTCTAGAGCTCTAGGAAGCCATTAAGATTAACATGTTGCAATTTATCACAAAGCAGGTCAGATCACAAAATCCAAAATACCATCAAATCACAAAGGCAAAAAAAGCATCATATCACAAGTAGATTAGACAAAAAAATAAATAAAGAGAGAACAAAATCTGCTATATATTTGACATTTCCTAAACAAAATCTAGATGGTTCCTAGACAAAATCTGCTATATCTTTTTCTAACAGAGGTACTCAACTCCAAAAAAGTCCCAATTAATTTCTATCTATTATACCCAATTAATTAACAAGGAAAATAAGTCCATTTGTTTAATCAGTAGGCAACATGAACAACATACAAGGAGCAGTACAAAACAGGGCAATCGAGAAGCCAAAATAGTGGCAGAATATGATATTTGAACTATCCTAACAACTAATTAACCTAGCCAAACAAAAGAAAACAAACCAAAGTAAGAGATTGAAGCTAGGGTACAGTACTCATCCCAAAATCTAGTAAAATCAAAGCTAGGGTTATAGGATGAGAGATTTCTACCTATAAACATGACCATCTTCAAAATTGGAATGACCAAAGAGTTATGAAAATAGGGAGTTTTAAACAAAAAGTAAAGGATGGAACAAATACCTTCTCCACTTTCCAACTTCTACTATTCGGAGTCACCATCTACGCAAATTGGAGCTCTGCTATGTCGAAGGTAAATGGTGGGATCCTTCGAGGAAGACCAAAAATGAGGCCTAATCTTATAGATGAGCTGTATGATATACGCGCGAGTCAGAGAACATACCAAAATTCCATGAAATTTCAACAAACCCTAAAATTATCAACTTACAGAGTTATGGTCAACTACGGAGCTCGCGAGAGAGGGTAAGATATCAGAACCATTAATAAATAGTGAGTGTTGATGAACAAATCCAACAAAGAAATGTCAATAAGTGGTGGATTGTTGGATTCGGTGCATCCAAATCGAGTATTCAACGGTTGGGGGCGATGGTGATGAACACGCGAAAAGAAGAAAAAACCCCAAGCCCTATTCGAATCCTTAAGATCAGTATGAACTCACGGAGGATTTGGGGAACTGACGATAGAGATTTCAATGATCAGACCTAGCTCTAGTTCGGATTTGGGGAAGAGATCTGGTGAGTTACGATAGAAAGGGTCATCAAGAAATCTAGGGAAGAAATTGCGATGGACTAGAGGAATAAAGGAAATCTTCTAGAGAACTCGCGATGGACTAGAGGAATTAATAAAGGAAGATTTGTTGCAGCGGTTTATCAAGATATGCCGCAACAAAGGAGCTAAACCGAAGTAATCTGTCAACGCAAATTGCAATTACCTATTGCGGCTAAAAATTAGACAGAATTGGTAGAAGAAGTCGACGCAACACACACAGATACTGTACACTAGCGATTATTAAGATGCTAGTGCCGAGAATCATACGGTGTTCCACAAGCCGACACAAGAAAGGACGTAATTGCATCAAAAAATTTTGCAACGAATTTAAAATCGATGGGAAATAGCATATTTCTTGTAGTGAAGTCACTTTTCTTGTAGCATTCATTTAACCAAATTTGCAAGAGATTTTAAGAGTTTTCCCATTCTTTAGTCTTATATGTGTGATTATATTAATCAATTGTAAAGAAGGATGGTTGAGTTGTCTGTCTCTTCGTAAATTGCTTAACTAATTTAATCAATTAAGATAGGCTATAGCTATCAACTTGGGGTCCCACGACACTCACAGTTCACTGTTTGTACACGCCCTCATGGAGCGGGCTTTGTTCCAACAAGGCCAAAGGCATCCTTGTTTATGAATTTTCAATTTGATTTGATAATATTATGAATGTTTAAAACTAGGCATCGATCCCTTGAATGTTAGAAATTTCCATTTTAGTAGAAAGTACTATATTGATGAAATTTTCATAAAACAGAAAGGGTTATTTTCAAAATTTAGATTAAACTTCAACAACTGCTTGGTCAAATAGCTGGACTTAATAATATTCTCCACTCCACTCCACTCCTATATTGATGAAACTGATTCATTGTAGTATCATTTTGCAGAGTACTGAAGATGTGTTGCAAACAGTATGAGGCATTTGTTCATCAAGGAGACAGAGCATGGCAAAAGCGGCTTGGAAGAAGGTCACGTACTGAGAATCAGGTCAATGCAATTCCCTCGTTGGCATGTAAAACTCAAATATTTAAGTTGGTGTTTTAGAAAAACAATTAGTTGCTCCCTTGTGTAGTACGTGATTGCATCCATTTATGCACCCATGCCATTATATAGATTAAATATTTGGATGTCAGAAATTGTTGTACAATTGGAATGATTTATAGTTGTAGCTTGATTAAATATTGGCTTAATACCCAAGACACTTTTAATTTGTGACTTTCAGCTTGGACATTTTGATATTTAGCCTGCAAATGAAATTCTGGTGTTAAAAGAATTTTTTTGGTTGTGTTTGATATTATATCTTTGGATGTAGTGTTGTGAAACTTGTTAAGTGGGTTGGGTGTATTAATTAATACAGGTGCAGTAGAGGCACCAAGGGATGAAATCTTTAATCAGTAGTACAACAGTTGAAAGCAGGTACAAACCGTAAATGCCCGTTGAAAGCAGGTTTATGTTTTGAAGGAAAAAAAAATTTAAATTTGTATTTTCCAGCGATGTTAAGGAACAAATCTTTCATTAGTTAAACTCAATTGCGGCGCTATAGAATCGCCGAAAATGAGTTCTTATAGTCGATGTTATCCGACATTGCCGGCAATTCGTATTCGCTGCGTAGTTTTTTGCGGCAAAAAAAATCGCCGATAATATTGAGAAAGAAAAAATCGAATTTCCATTACAACGAACACATAATAGCTAAAAACAACTTTATCTCATGCGATTTATCATCGCCACAAAAAAAATCCAGGACCCATGCTTTTACTAATTTTGGCGATATTTGCAACCATTGTAGCAAGTTTTAGGGGTATAACCGATTCGGTTCGATCCGATTTTGAACAAAATTAAGAACCGAACTAGTAGCATCGGTTTTGCATTTCTTAAAACCGAATACGGCCCAATTATCCCTCAATATCGGTTTTACCAGTTCCGGTCCAATTTTTCGATTTTAATAAAATGTAAATTTATAAAAATCAATCTTTTTTTTTTTAACCTGTTTTAGTAAAAAAAATTATAATCCATTACAAAAATCTGTTTTAGTAAAAATTCAATCTGTTTTAATCAACTGCATTAAAAAAAAACTGTTATAAAATAAAAACTGTTCTATAAAAAAAAAATTGTTTTAGTAAAATCTGTTATAAAAAAAATCTGCATTAAAAAATTGCTATAAAATAAAAAATCGTTCTATGAAAAATCTACATTATCTCATATTAATTATAATTTATATTATTATATATAGTATAGAACATTTATATAATAATACTAACAAAATAATAAAAAATAAAAAGTAAATAGAACTAGTCTGGTTCGGTCCGGTTCGATCTTAAAATGGACCGATATTATCCAGTTTTTCAATTTATAAAATCGGTACCGAATCGGACCGATCCAAAACCGAAATTTTCAGTCCAGTCCGGTTCGGATTGGACCGATTCTCTGATTTTTCGGTTTATTTAAATCCTTAGCAAGTTTGAACCGCCGCCGAAAAAACATACCGACAATTATGGGCCCCCCATCTGTTGGACTCAATTAAGTCGTATTTTTTTACTTTTCATGGCAAAATGTTGTGCTGCAATTGACAACTTTTTTTCAACGATTAGTTTTATTCGCTGCAATAATTTATAATAAGCACTTTAATACTGACGAATGTGCGACGCTAAAGCAGTAGCTGGGAATGATTTTTTGTGGCGATTATTGTGGCTTTTCCCGACAAAATGCTGCGCTGGAAAAGACAAGATTTCTTATAGTGTGGTGTGTATGTGACTATATCCTTTAATAGTTTTATTACCTGGGACCCACCTCATGATATACAGTAGACATGCACAAATTATGCCATCCAGTACCCAATTGCATTGCATTGTGAACTTTTGAGACCAGTTATGAATGGATGTTTAAATTATTATTCTAGACATACCTGAATCGTTTGTTTATGTTTCCTATAGAGTACTGATGAATTCATGACCCAATAAAATCCCCATATTTGCAAAATCCGGTGTTAGTAGTGATATTTGGACTAGCTATACAGCAAGGATGATGGTGATTTCTATCATCCCATGTTTAATCTTTCAAATACCGGGGAATAATGGTGTAGTAGTTGCATTTTATTCTCTATTCTTTAGTGAAGCCTTTCAATGCTTTTCACTTGTGAAATATTGACTACTTAAACTAAAAATGAAAACTATTATTTGTGGGGCTACCATCAGGGTTTATTTGTAGTTATAGAATGCATGTTTTTAACACATTATAGGTCTTGTTTGAGGCAGAGTCATTGTGCCTGCTTAATATTTATACTAAGCAAAAAAATGAGTAACTTAATAAATTTTAGTACAATGCTTGAGTGCTGTTAAGTCATGTACACGAAACGATTATGCTCGGAAGGTGGGGCCAACCTAGTGGACTTCTACGCATTTACAAACTCTGTTTTACACATTGATGCAGGATTTGAAAGCGGTGGAGATTAGGTAATAACCTCAAACCTTACCCTTTGAATTTCACGGATGATTAAACTAAGTTGCATATAAAATTAAGCAATGGTTTATGGCAGCATTTAATATCTAATGTTAGGTGATACAGATTCATGCAGGTCCTAGCAATCCATTTATATGCTAGGATCTGGAGTCTAGAGAAAATTTTGCCATAACTTTCTTTATTTCAGATTATGAATATTCATGGGAGGTTAACTTTTAACCATTGCTCAACAGCAGACTTTCATAATGGTCCACTAGTTATGGTTCATATATATTTGAACTATTAATATGGCAGGTGTTGGGTATAATGTACAAGTGCTAAGTTGCATAAAAAATATAGCAGGCTATGGTTGTTCATTCTCTCTCGTTCTACTTCTCTTTCTGACTGTGATTCCTGCATTGTTGCAGAAATTGTGAAAGCAATTGCATGTGAAGAAGGAACAATCAGAGCACTAACGTGGAGTTACCAAAAAACAAAGACAAAAACTGGTATATATCCCTCTACTAATTATTAATGACTATCCTTGTCACGTCTCCTTCTCACTTCACATTCCATCATGTCTACCTTAAACCACCTTATTTCCCCACAATAGAATCCAAGGACTTGAGCCAAGCCAAGGAGTTTCCTTGTATTGATTTGCAAATATATGAGTATTAAAATGGACAATCATGATATAAAGTATAAGGAACCAACAAGAGAAAGCTAACCAACTGCCTAGGCAAGTTGATGGGAGCATGGTCAGGAGCAAACAAGTAATAGAAATAAGACTTGGTGTCTGCATATGCCAAAGATAGTGGATGCATGGGCATGGGAGTAGTCATAAGGGATCCTGAAGTCCATATATATACAAGCATGTTTAATGTCTCACAAAATGAATATAGCCTCAGTTTCTAGCATTTTCTTCTTTCTAGCATAATGTCAGTTGCAACAAAGATTGTTTTATTTTCTCTTTTATTTTTAAGTAGTACTGATGTAAAAATAGCATTATACTCTGCCATTTAAATAACCATTATTCATTATGCTCTACCATTTAAATGAACAATAATTTTAAAAAATGAGCGAAAAGAGAAAGAATAAACCTTGGCAAATGCTATGGCCATCCAACTTACATTGTCTAACTAACAATATAAGAGTTGGAACGCATTGGCAAAAGAAAAAGATAAAGTAAGGCCAAAAACAAAAGTGAAGAGAAACTTACAACCCTCCTCCCAAATCTATCAGCTACCCTTCCATTTAATAATGCACCTATCATTCCTCCAAGAGACAACATAGAACCAAAAATGGAAAACGGCAAGGGAAGAACATTGTACAAAAGAAATCATAGGCAACAAAGTGAGTTCTACTTAAACAGATAGTAAGATATAACATAAAAGATGAACGTCAAAGGGCCAAGAATGAACATCAAAGGGCCAAAGATGAATGTATATTATCATACCTTCCATTATATATATATATATATATATATATTATCATACCTTCTAAGTCAAAGATGAACGTCAAAGGGCCAAAAATAAGCTTCTTCCAAATATTGTAGCTCCCATAAACCCCACAAAAAATATACCTTCCAAAATATCAGAAAAACCAACTCACTGAGCCTCCTGACGAGACTTTGAGACGGGTGGTTGAGCGGCTAGTAACTCCCGCAGCAAGCAGTCTGTTGCCTCCTGTCTCTCCTTAATAGCAGCTAGCTTTGTCTTCATTGCCTCCATCTCACGGGTGGCTGCTTCAGCCGCATTCCAATGTTTTTCAATCGCCGCCAAATGTTCTTTCTCATGGGCTAAGTTATGTTGTCTTGTAGACTCTGGAATCACCATTTCTCCCAGCCCTCTTGCGTAGCCTGGTCTATGACCAAGTACCTCTCTGAAGACACTCGTGGCTGCTTCATTAGTTCCCTTCTCTAGTTCTAGCACTTCATATCTAGAAGCCATATTATTCTGCAAGTTAACATAATTAAATGATTACTAAATGTGTCACATTTGATTCTAATAACTTCATGTTAACCAAGCATAATATATAAAACAAGCTTCGGTATTAGTAGATTATATTAGTTATCAATTTTAAATAAATTCTCACATATGCAAGCTCGGTGGCTTTCGTCACAAACTTGTCATTCTTCTTGGACCAGGGGGTTGCCTTGTAGAAATCCACCATAGTAGTGCCTTCAGCACGCTACATGTGTATATAAGTATACAAATGTTATTCTATGAACCAACATAATGTAAAATGAAATATAAAATGGTACTATTAAATAACCATCAAACCTTTTGTTCTAAGGCCCGCACGAAGAATTTACGACTACTTGTGTGGTTAACCTTTTGCTTCTTCCTGTTCTCCCGATTTTGAGTTGATATTTTCTGCCAATACACACAGATATTAGCAATGCAAGCCAAAGTAATAAATAATTTTTATTATAAATTGTGTTCATATCTTGAAGTGGTCACTACCCCATCTCATGCATAGTTTAAACCAAACCACAGGAGCCACCAAACTACACCCACTCGCCAATGCATCGTTCTCACTTGCGAATGAAGTATAAATCTTATGTAATTCGTGGTGGAATGCATTGAAGCGCTTTCAAAGCTGTTTCGTCACAGCCAATCTATGGTTCTCCAATTCCCAGTCTAATTCAAAATCAAACTAATGTTGCCAAAAAAAAAAAGTAAGTTAGACCAAATATTGACTACAATACAATGAATTCAAATCTTTCGCCACCAAGTATAACGGTCTTACCCAAATCTGATCTATCAACTTATCCTTATGTGCTTGGGGTACATCACTCCATCTTGGGTAACTCATGTCGCAGTGTTGTTTAACAATCGATGTTACCCGTGATGTAAATATCGATGCATTCTCACAACACGGAGCAGTCTCCCCAGGATTAATCTTTAACGGTATAAGTCCATACTTGCGCAACTTCTCAAACTCCATTAACTTCACCGGCCCACGTCCACGTTTGAATGTCTCAGCCTGGGTGGCTGGCGTGTCTACGGGGACTGTAGACACTATCGTACATAACATAATAATAATGAGAGCATCAGGAGCCTAATTGGTTGAATTAAAAGTACACAACAATTAAAGTATACGATCTTTACATATAAGACCATGCAAATTTGGACTATACCAGTTGGTACACTATCTACCGCTAGTTCTCGAACCAGCAAGGGTAATGTATTTAAAGTGTTTGCCTCTGGCTGTCTACTCGGAATGGGTTCGTTGTTTGGCTCAGACTCTAGGATTGGGTCCACACACGCCGGCTCACATGGATGACTCGGAGACTGGGTCAAGTCATCTGAACCAACCTCATCAAGTAGGGTCAATTCTCGGCATTCACTTATTTTTGTGCCCCGCGGCTGGCCGACACGAATATATTGACCTATGTGACGCAAATATGCAAAGCACAAGTATTGCATAATTTTTTATACAACTTGAAAAGACAAAAAAGAAAGAGAGAAATTAAAAATATGAGCAGTCATCCATACCTAGGCCGTTGATGCTCTGCATGATTGCACTTTGGATGTGGTGTAATTACAACCGTCTATCTTATGAGCACCTGAGATGTAGCAATAACAAATATGATCACTATATATACATACGTACCCTAGCTAGAAATGTCAAATGCACTTTTATAGGTAATTCATATAATTCACTTTGAACATGCCATCACATACATACAAAAATTGTAAACATACTTTTATATATCCATTTACATGCCTACCCTGACTCAGACTCTTCACCGGTGGATAATTCCTCATCATCTGAATATTTCCAATCACCATAAGCATCTCTGGAGCCAGATGGAACAAATCCTTTAATTCCCACAAACAAACAACCAAAGAAAGAGAATTGAAGCAGATCAGATCATGAATGAGAGAGGAAAGCGATGGAGTGAGTCATATAATAATCATAGATTCATAATGGTTGCCTCAGCGTGTTTTTTCTCTCTCTCGCTCTCTCTTTCTTTTCTTATTTATTTAATTAATTGATTATTTTAATTTTTGAAAGTTATAGAGACGTGGCCTTCCTTACCACAATTCTCTACCAATGATTAGTAGATATTTTATGTGTTTTTTTTTTTCAAAGAAAGAGTTAAGTCATGTTTTATATATAGAAACAAAAAACTAATGTTTATTTGGATACTATATAATACAGAAGTGAGTGTAAGATTACGTTTGGGTATTAAAAGTGGTTGAGAGTGATTGTAAATAATAATAAAAAATAGGTAAAAAATAATAATAAAATAATAAGCAGCACATCTTCAATTGAGGTAACATATGACATTAAAACCAGAACAGAGTTTTGCACTTTCATGTTTAAGCAATCATCAATATCCATTCCAATTAAACCTGTGTATGTTAGTCTTGTTGGTGCTATTTTCTGACATATGTAATGGACAATACAACATAAAGATGTTGTTTTGTAGCAGTGTGGTTGATTTAGACTAAGCATAATTTTTTATATTGCTCATATTCTCTTCCTGTTCCGAATGAACAGAACAACTTATTAAACAAAACATCTAGTCTATTTAGGAGGATATATATATATTTATATTTTCTAATATTGTTCTGTAGTAGAAATTAAATATATGGATAAAAAAAATATTTCATGAGTATAATGTTTTGCAGCCACAAATTAATACAAAAGTATTTTAAAAAAACAAAAATAAAACCTTCCCCTCTCTCTCTCTCTCTGTCTCTCTCTCTCACGCTATGGAGAATCGACTATCACCCCTTCCACGCCGTGCCATTACCGCATATTCACAGCCTCTTCTAGGAAGTGAGTGTTTTTCTTTTTCTCTCTCTCCGTTCGTCTCTCTTCATTCATTCTCTCTTTCTGTCTCTGTTCGTCTCTCTTTCCTTTCTCTGTCTACTTTTAGTTGATTTTAGTTTTATTTAGTGCATTCTTGTATTTATCAGCCTGATTTGGGGTCTGAAATCAAAATGCTTATACAGTAGCTATATTGATTTTAGCATGTGTGAGAGATTTTTTCTATTAGCATTTCAAGAAAACGGAGGATTAGGGTTTTGGAGTAGCAAAACTTTGTGATTCTCATGATTTGCACCTAAGTTGACGGTTTGGGATGGGCCTCCAAGTTCGATTTTCTTTGTTAGGGTTCTTAGCATGAGAATCGTATATGTTAACATTGTCACTAACATTTTTTATTTTGGTTCACGGGAAGGATTAGGATACATATACCTTACAATATCATTTTTTTATGGGGCTAATTCCAGTGTTATTTTGTAAGGTTTTAAACTAAGGTTTTAACTATGGTGTATTAGATTTGTGCTTGGTTTAGATCAACTAAAAGTTTAACACAGGCATTTACATCACCATTTTTTTTCATTTTAAACAAATTTGCTAAAGTTTTGTTGTAACTTTATGTGTTGACTTCTATACATATATTTATAACAATTGGTTGTTAGAAAGCAACTAAATTAATATATTCTTTTTGCCAGGTGGCAGTAACTACTCATAAACAACGTTGTTGGATATGATACTATTTTGATGAATAGTTTCTTGAATTCTCCTAGTCAAGGTAACACATATATTTGAATGGATCACATTACATGTTTATTTGTTAAATCTTCTTTTCTTTATGGATTGCAAGAGTAGTTAGATTAGATTAGCTTATCGGTTATCCTCTTTATTGTTTAATAAGTGATTATTTTTATTTAAAAAAATCAATACTTGATAATTCTTGTCTTTTCGAAGTTTACATGTGGGGATGGAAGCCAACTTGTCATGTATTATGATCTAGTCTGTGCTGCCCTTTTATGATACAGAGCAATTTTTCATACAATATGAATTTATTAATAGCTGTTTGTTCTGACTTTTTCTCTATTCTCATTGTGCTAGAAGCTGTTGGGTACATCAAATTCCTTGGCTAGTCAAATTGAGCTGATGTTACTCTTCTCCTTCATTTATTTTATAAACAATCAGGAATCTCTCTCAATGGAAATTATGGCCCCTGTTTTGCTTTAATGATAGAAGATTTTTTTTAAATTGAATTCAATTACATGTCCCCTTGAATCTCTCTCAATGGAAATTATGGCCCCTGATTGTGAGTTGATACTCAATGTGCAGCGTAGGCAAACAGCCCCTCATTGCCACTACCACTAATCAGTTTTACCTAATTACTAGTTGAAGAAACTTGATCATTGGCTTAAGAAGTTAGGCTTGTCTCAACGTCTAAGATGTTGGATACATCAATTTCTCTTCCTCTTCCATTATATTTGTTATCTTGTATCTTTACTTAATCTCTGTTTTTTTTTCTTCTGGTGACAGTTTCTTGATGTTGGTCAGGTATTTTAACTAGCATCATGCTTGCTTCAGAGTTGCTTTACTTTATTTTGTGTTCTCAATGATATTGGTCAAGGATTTTATGCTGGCCTGTTATTTATGCCCCTCATTGTCATGCATTTGTATATCTTGTATTTTTACACTTGATCTCTGTTTTAAATTTTTAAGTGAATGGATATTTTATTAGTTTCAAATTATTATGATGTTTTAAATGTTAGTTCTTTTTTTGATAGGTAATCAAAGAAACTTTATTAAGGGATTGGAGGGAGCTCTAATGTTGATCTTTGGGATGTACTGGATTTTTATTTTCTTAATTGCCTTCCAGCTTACAATTTTAGCTTTTAAGTTGGAACAATTTCAGTACTGCCCTGCCTTTCTAGATAACTTCTAAGTGTTCAGTTTGTTTAATCTAGATAATTTAATATTCCTACTTGGAAACTCTTATATTATGATTGAACTGCCATATTGTTTTGTTTAATCTAGATAACATTTCTATAAAGTCATATTGTCTCGCATCATGATTGAACTTCTAAGTGTCAGCAGTGGTAGTGGATGCTATCCTATGCAAAAACATACAAAAATACGGTGGAAGTGGCTTCGAAAAAATGGCTAAACTAGTTTACCATGTCTCTAGCTATATGTTTATTATATGCCTTTTTATTTTTCTATTTAATGATTCCTGATGCTTTGTTACACTTTGTAGGATTATGAACTATGGTGATGAATCGTTAGGGGGATTTCAGATAAAAGGATCTGGTCAGTGGAGACCTTGGCTAGCAGTTGAGAAGGAAACCAATTTTCAGTTTTGATGTTGTGCATTTAACTGGACAGACATAGACTAGCTGTTTACTAAATTTGGTTATTGTGTTTGTATGCATGTGCACCTCGTGGACTGGAGTGTCATGAGGGGAAGAACATTTTAGGTAAATTTTGAATAACACAGGTTTTCACATATTTTTATTTAAATGCACTAGGGTGCAATGAGGTTTAATTTGAGCTGCAGTTTTTTGGGTAGACCTCAAAATGATACAGAGCTAATAGTAGAACAAAGAGTAAATTGTAAAATTGAGTTTTAAAACCTTCATAACCTAGTCAAGGCAGTCCAAGACAAGATTAAAACTCTAGAGCAGGTATGAGTAATGTTTGGATTATTTAGGCTTTTTGTGTTGTGTTTTTTTATATATGCAAAGATTAAATGAATGCTTTTAGAGAAATTTTATTTTAGTTTAAACAAGCTAGGGAACCATGTTGTTGAATTACTATTTATTTACTGTAATTTGAGTAATCTTTGCATGTTGTGCATAAGTTTTGCATAACAATTTATTGATACAGATTCTTAACATATCTTTCTTTTTTTAACTCATCCAAATTCCTTGGTGGAAAAACAGGAAAATACGGAATCATGACAACACAAAAAAGGAATGGACATATGAAGAACAACCCATCCAAATTCCTTTGGTTCTCACAATTTAACTCCAAGAGCAGTGCACATGTTGATAAAGATCAGGCCTCAGTTTCACTTTGTGTATTGTGTTTGTTTAAGCCCTTTTTTGTATTCTTAAGTACAAATAGAATTTAGATATTATAAAAACTCATATACGCACTTTTATAAATGTTCAATACTTCTAAGAGAAGTGGGATGCTAATTTTTTTATTTTGTGTTTTATGTTGGTGTAAAAATTCATATAATCAGATTTTGTGATCATTTTTAATTTACTATTTTTTAAAAGTTTGTACCAAG
The DNA here is from genome assembly GCA_036559045.1 of Platycarya longipes. Taxonomy (NCBI): domain Eukaryota; kingdom Viridiplantae; phylum Streptophyta; class Magnoliopsida; order Fagales; family Juglandaceae; genus Platycarya; species Platycarya longipes. Next base: position 8,557,658 of record CM071799.1, on the reverse strand, counting down.
AATCCAAATTCCAGCTCTATTTGTTGCCATTTTATATATATATATATATATATATATTTTAAATTCATCCACTATTGCGGCGTTCATCAAAGCAAGAAAAACATGATCTTGTTGGTTATTAACCAGGATTAAAAGACTTTGTGCGGCAGCAAACAAACCTTTTTAGGCGCCTGGCTTTCGTAGGAAAGAAACTAATAACCGGGGCTCTCTGGCAGTCGACGCTCAAGAATTTTAGCTGCTCAATTATGCTGGCATTCGTTCGACGCCTACAGAAATGCAGTTAAAGGATATGAGCGGCATTTTTTCACACTAACAGCTACGAAATGCAACGCCGATAAAAGCCACTAATCTTGTAGTGGATGATCCAAACAATTCAGGCCAACAAAAGAGTTGTAGAGGTTGGAGGGGTCGTGGTGTGTGACCACTCCGATGGTAAAGTCAGGCAAGATACGGGAGCTAAAAATGCAATGAGTTTGAGGAGCTAAAAATGCAAGTGATTGGGAAATTAACTTGAATAACAAGGAGCTTCTCACTATTTTATAGGTGCGAACTTGAACCTTGTCTGTTCCTAAAGGATGAGTGTGAGTTATGCTTGTCCTTCTGGACATCATTCACTTTGTGTGTCTAGGCGAGCAGCCTTGCCAAGGGTAGGGTTGGTGGCGAGTTGTCCCCTTCGAGTTGTGTCAGTTCTTGCTTGATGTAGACGCATGCCTGAGATTCCTGACTTGCATTGAATACAGTGCAGTGCATGGCACATTTTAGCCCTGTTTGCATTTAATGTGTCATGGCCTTAGCAGGCTTTAGCATTTAATGCAGTGAGGGGTGTGGTGTGTTGCTTCCTAACCCGGCACGTTTGTCATTCAATGCAATGGATGTGCGCTATACCTTCCTGCTCGACTCGACACTTCTCTGTAGTGTTGTGTTAGGTTTCACCTCCTTCCCATGGCCTGAGTCACATAGTGGGCTGTTGGGCTAGACATCCATCATATAGTCGGCTCGACACTTCTCTGCAATGTTGTGTCCAAGTCCCGCCATGGGCCTAAGGCCTGGTCCATCCGAATGGGCCTCTCCTTACACCAATGATGGAAAACGAAAGTGAAAGCAAGTATGATTAAGCACATGACACATAATATACGTGGTTCAACAAATTACTTATGTCCATAGAACTTGAGAAATCTTATTAACTAAAGGAGATTACAATCACTCAATCTCAACTCACTTTCTCTAGGGCTTTTTGCTATCTCACACAATATACATTCACTTAAAAATTGTTCCCTCTCAAAAATATGCTAAATGTCATATAAAACAAGTCAATTATAATATATTTATAGCAAAACGGTGCTGGAAAACCTAATCCCAAAATTCTTGCGATATACACGCTTGAGGGAAATGTCAAGCAAATATCGAGCGAACATTCTGTTTGAATTTCGCTCAACCGAACATTTTGTTTCTTGATTTTCAGCTCCCAGCCCAATCTTCATGAGATGCAACTCAACAAGATCTCTTTATAGACTTGGGTCAGTGCAAATTGGGCCCTATGGTTTTCTGCTTTTCCCGTTGACCGTTGCCAAGGGAATTTGAAGGTGAGGAATTTCAACCTCCATTAACCATAATTTCAACCTTGCTCCTTTTGCATATAGTGAATTGAGAGCATTGGTTGTTGGATGGATAACATGGACAACCTTTTGCAGGTCCTTCAACCTTTGATCTAGAGGAGGAAAATAGATTATGTGAAGCACAAGCGTGTTATATTAGGACTTCTAAGGTATCTAAGAGACCGGGCAGTGGGAAGGCTACTCAAGGATAATGGTGAGCCTAATGAGGAAGGCATTAAAAAGTTAGTTCTTTTTTTCTTAATCTTGATTTTGTTAAAGTTTGTAACAGTTTTTTCCCATTACAAAGTTTTCTTGGTATTTGCTTAATTCTGATCAATATCATGACAAATTGTTTCTGTAGTAGACACAAATGGTGATAGAAAATTTTCATATAGTGAATTGAAGGCATTGGTTGTTGGAATTCAGTTTGAAGAGATTGATTTGATTAGGGATGGTACTGTTGAGAAATTAATGAGAGATTTTGATACACCCCAAGATGGTCAAATTGACAAGACAGAGTTTGTCAAGTGCATTTCTAAATGGCTGAAGAGGGCGACACATTTCCCCTCTAGTGATCCTCGTTCTCACACGCTTAGGTTTTTAAATGACTTTCACAAGGTAATTAAGTTGAGCTGTATTGTGTTCAATCGTGACTTTCATATCAAACAAGATGCTTGACTTTTTTGGAAACTCATTTATTATATATTGGACACAGTTAGAGACCATGATTTATTGTACGTCCTTATGAAAGTGATGAAGTATTGGAGGATGTTGGGGGTTCAAGGTGGACAATTATCAAAGCAGTGCTATTGTTGTCGGTGGGAACTCTGCTATCGCATTTGCTGACCCCTTGGTATATGCTGTTGATAGCTTTGTTGATAACTACGTACCCATTTCCCTCTCTGGACAGCTCTTGTAGCTTTGCTACTTTATGCATTCTCCCTTTGTGACGCCCCCAAATTTTCCTTAAAATAAATACGGGAATCGAGGTATCGGGATGCTGACAACACGGGTCACGCACCCCCAACGTCAAGTGCTAAGTGTGTGAACATGTGACATGCATAAATAAAAGCAACGGATATTTGAGGTCAATATCTAAGTACCAGAATTTTTAAAATTATTTTACAAATTAATTTAACACATATTCTCCAACAGGAGATTTAATACAGTTATCCCAAATATTAAAACATTAAAATACGTAATTAACAAGCGGGAAAACAATTTCCCAAGATACAACCAAATCAGCTACTCCAACGGCAGAGCCGTCTCCTTAGACTCAACCTCCTCGTCCTCTGTATCAAAATCTACAATACCAAATATGGTACCCCAGGTAAGTAAACTCCAAACAAACCACAAGATATAAAATATACTCATGCAACAACGTAACAAAGGAACGCGACACCATATGCATGAGGCTTAAAATCATCATCCTCAAAATAAATGAATAAACCACATACTTCAAAATCTCAAGATAAACCTCCAATAAAATCATCCATCATTTTCCCAGAAAATGATGACCCTAAATCCATTAAAACCACAACCATTTTCTCAGAAAAGGATCCACGTAAAACCAATAATTAAAACCCGCCACTTTCCCAAAAAATGGCCAAGACAACCAATTTATTAACCGTATGCACCATGATCTCCCCTAAGGACCATCCGTACACCCTGACTTTCATCATCACACCTAAGGTAACGACCACTCATGTGACTTCGGAACGAGCGATGCCTAGCTGATCACGCCCAGCACGTACCATGACCAGACATCCCCTAGCTCCCGCCAGCAGAGGAGCCACGGAGTCGGCACGAGAGCGTTACCACCCCGTCCGATCCCGTCGTCACTCGACGACGACCTAGGGGACATCACTCAGTATATTCCACTCCCGAGTGAGCAAAAGAGCTACACCGGGATAATGCCCCATCCCAGCTCAGGGTCGTGATACACACGCACCCGAAAACTGTTAACTCATGAAAATCCAGTTTTCATTTCCAACTCATGAACATCCATAAATCATGCGAAAACCCAATTTTCCAAATATACCATGAACATGCGCGTAAATGCACAATGCATGCGACCATGCACAAATTATTCAACAACCAACAAATACCAACATTAACCAAACACATAATTATTAATGCAAAAATATATTTAAATCTTAAATTTCATTTGGAAAATACTTAAAGCGGGTAAAAAACGTAAATCCTTGAGCAAACGCGAATCCTTAGCGTTCGTAGCAGTCACTTGTACATTAGGCGAGAGTGCTCGGTTTGACACCAAAATTTAGGAAAATACTCATTGGAAGGTGGGGAATCTCATGGAGGTGGTGGTGTGGTTGCACAACCACCGGAAGGTGGCGGATCGGGCTCCAAAAGGGTGGAAATCCATTTTCGGGTTTGGGGTCGTATAGGGAAGGTGAGGCCGCAGTTGGAGAAACTGAGCTAAGGGGTTGGTCGGCTGAGGTAAAGGAGTGTTTTGGTGGTGGTGGTGAGGCCTATGGTGGCCGAACGGCGGCATGGCGAAGATGGATCCATTTAAGGACCCATTTCGGGCGGAGGAGCAAACGGCGGAGTTGGGTGATTCTAGGTGGTGGGTTATGTTCGCCGGAGTGAGGGGAGGCTGCTGGTAGGTTGCCGGCGTCATACGTGGCCGGCGGTGGCCAGAAAATGCAGGAGAAACCAAAATAACCGATTTCGGGTTTAAGCCTCACGTGTCGACTAGGGGCCGCCGTGAGGTGCACCACCAGTGCAGGGGAGGTCGCCAAAGGGTGGGGGGTTTCAGGTGGAGGGGTGGTGTCGCCGGCCGACGGCGCACGGCGACGCCGGGTGGAGGGAAGGAGAACGGCAGAGAAGAGAGGGGGAGGGGTCGCGCGGGGTCTGGGGGGGAAAGTAGGGGAAGAAGGAAGAAAAAAGAAAAGAAAAAGAGAAAAATAAAAAAGAAAGGAAAATAAGTCCAACTAGAAAAACATAATAAATTAAATAAAAGTCGACTGATAATACTACAATTTAATATAAATAAAATAAAATATTTAAAATTCAGCAATAAATTAAACCCAAGTGCAATTTAATTATAAAACGATAATTAATATAACAAAAGCACATCAAATAAACTTACATAACAAAATAAAGAAATTCAATTCCAATCATTAAAATAATTATCTCATATTAAAATTGATAAGAAAAGTAACGTAAAACTAATATTAACAAATTAATAGCTCAAACAATTATTTTAAACAAATAAAACACAACCGATAATATTATTATAATAAATTAAAATAATCAATAACAAGAATAAAATAATATGTAAAAATACATGTAAATCTGGGATCTCACATTCTCCCCCCCTTAAAAAGAATTTCGTCTCCGAAATTTATTCGGCTGCAACTAATAGGCAACTAATAGAAACTCCAATAGCTCACCTACCACATCACTTAATACTCACTCCAAGCATTAGCACAATCATCTATTTTCCTCAAACACAAATGAATGTTATTCCATCATAATCGTATAGTCTCCAAATAATATTTCATCTCTAAGACTCCTGAGTTAGCCATTTAATCTGAACTCCATATGTACAAGGACCTTAATACAATCTCCCAAAATCCTAATGTTCACTAACTCCATTCAACACCTTGTGCCACCATCAAATAACTCTCAAGTTTATCTTCCCAACTTAACCATCAATAAACATAATTTACCCAACCAAAAAATAAATCTTCAGTTACAAGTATCATCCCAAATTTCAAGTCATCACTAATTTCTCAAAATTAACACAAGACTTGAACCTCCAACTACATTGCAAGACATGATGCTTCCGCGCGCACTCTAAAAACTCACCAAATGCATAAAATTAAATCCTCATAAATTATCATCATTGAGTAAAAACTAGTTTGACACCTATTAACAAGAAATCCTATACCACACTTACAAATCTTAATGCTTTATCATCTCACAAATCAGGTTATGTCATCCATTGTTGACGCCTAAAATTTCTAACTTCCAAACCTCTAATACACTTTTATGTTATTATAACTCATCACTCTCATCGTAGATTAATTATCTAAATCCGTATTCTCCAAACCGGACCTTCAATACCTATGAGATAGAATAACCTCAAATATTTAAATTCTCATGTCACCTCAAGTCACAACTAATTCCTTAAGATACCTTGGCAAAGGCAACCCTTAAATTCTCCAAATATCATACTTAAGTTGCTCATCCCAATTGATTCGCCTAGAAGCCTAAAATTTAGACCCATTGAATTTAATACCATTACATCGATTCAACATCCATCAGTTACCACAATAACTTCTCCCAAGTTAAACTCAAGCCAAAGACAAATACTCTCCAAATTTTACACACACAATTATTATATATCAATCTCTAAGCATCCACAAACAAAATCAAAACTTCACCAAGGAAACAAATAATCGCCTATTATCATAATCATTACTAAAACAGATTCCATAATAATATACTAATAACCAACAATTCCACACTCAAAAGAAGAGTTTATCTAAAATACAATTCCAACAATCTCCCAGAAATAAAATTAGAACTTAAAAACTCTAGCACTGAGTGAGATCCAGCTAATACATATAAACAACATGGGAAATATCAACAAAGAAATACAATTACATAAATATCAATAATTTATCAAAACAAATCCATCTCGCAAATATATAATAATATACACACCAAATAAAACTTAAGTAATTTACAGAAACATTATATAAAAACACAACAGGAAAAAAATCTAATAAACAAATAAGTAAAAGCCATTCATTTAAGAAAACAAGACCACCTCCTTTGGTAAACACAAATCACCAAAAACTTTTATTAAATAAAACAAGAAAATTGAATTAAAAGAAAAATGGAGAAATAAAATGACAATTAAAGTTTTGAAACGCTCCACAAAACCCAACTCTAAAAAGGTTTATTGTAGAAATCTCTAGGATTTAAAACCTTTAAAAGAAATGAACCCTAGTAAAATAAATAAACAAATTAATAAATAAATACTAACAAGTCGCCAAGACAAATTAACTCGTCAAAATAAATAGACAAACTTTTAAAATAAAACTAGCGAAAATGTGAAAAGATAATAACTTTAAAAGCTTACCTCTACGGGCTGCCGGCACAACCATTGGAAGGTGGCGGATCGGGCTCCAAAAAGGTGGAAACCCATTTTCGGGTTTGGGGTTGTATAGGGAAGGTGGGGGCGCGGTTGGAGAAACTGAGCTAGGGGGTTGGTCGGTTGAGGCAGAAGAGTGTTTTGGTGGCGGTGACGAGGCCTACGGTGGCCGGACAGTTGCGCGGCGAAGATGGATCCATTTAAGGACCCATTTCGGGTGGAGGAGCAAACGACGGAGTTAGGTGGTTCTAGGTGGTGGGTTATGGTCGCCGGAGTGAGGGGAGGCTGCTGGTATGTCACCGGTGTCATAGGTGGCCGAAAAACGCAAGAGAAACCAAAATAACCCATTTTGGGTTTAAGCCTCACGCGCCGGCTAGGGGCTGCCGTGAGGTGCACCACCAGTACAGGGGAGGTCATCGGAGGGTGGGGGGTTCAGGTGGAGGGGCGGTATCACCGGCCGATGGCGCACAGCGGTGCTGGGTGGAGGGAAGGAGAACGGCAGAGAACAGAGGGGGACGGGCCGCGCGGGGTCTGGGGGGAATGCTGGGGAAGAAGGAAGAAAAAAGAAAAGAAAAAGAAAAGAAAAAGAGAAAAAAGGAAAAAGAAAGAAAAATAAGTCCAACTAGAAAAAACACAATAAATTAAATAAAAGCCGACTGATAATACTACAATTTAATATAAATAAAATAAAAATTTTAAAACTCCACAATAAATTAAACCTAAGTGCAATTTAATTATAAAACGATAATTAATATAACAAAAGCACATCAAATAAACTTACATAACAAAATAAAGGAATTCAATTCCAATCATTAAAATAATTATCTGACATTAAAATTGATAAGAAAAGCAACGTAAAACTAATATTAACAAATTAATAGCTCAAAAAATTATTTTAAACAAATAAAACACAACCGATAATATTATTATAATAAATTAAAATAATCAATAACAAGAATAAAATAATATGTGAAAATATATGTAAATCTGAGATCTCACACCCTTGCCCTGATTTATGTTCTCGACTATGTTTTGGGTTGGCCATAGATTCACGAATGTATTCCATTTCCTGAATATTCAATCTAAAAAGCCCTAAATATAAATATCCAAGTGAGCCCTGATTAAAGGTATTACAAAATGTCCCATGTCATGTTCAAGCAAGCGTTAAATAAAATCAAAATGATTAGACTCGATAGAAATCATTTCAGTTCGGTCTAATTTTAAGTGGAGTTTAACATCCAAACACACAATTAATCTCAAATTACTAAATTCATCTCAACTCAAAACCTCTTTACACGTGAGACTCACAATTTTTTTCAACTCAACATTTCTTTATACACGGGATCCACAATTTTTTTCAATTTTTTTTATAAATACATCTAAAGTCATTTTAACATCCAAACACATCTAAACTCATTTTAAGTAATCCTCACAAAACTTATTCCACAATCTCAAGTCACTATTATTCACAAAAAACTCAACTTATCTCAACTTAGCTAAATATTCAAATGAAGATGTTTTTATTGAGTTTTGAAAAATGATACATAAAGAATTGAATAAAAATATTATGTAGTTAAAAAATTGTTTGAATATAATTTTTTAATATTTTTTAATTTGAAAAAATTAATTATGTTGATTTTTTTGTATTTTATTTTGAAGTTTGTAAAAGATATTCATATATTATGATTAAGTAATAAAATAAAATCCCAAGCATAATCCAATAATAGAATGTAAAGTACTAACTATTTTGTGTTTTGTTTTAGATTTTATAAGAAATGTAATCATTAGATAATAAAATAAAATCATGAGCATATGCATTCACAACAGATTGATGAAAATCATGGTGACGTGCCGATTTTGTTTCAACAGAACAGGGTTGGTCACAATAAAAAAATTGAGAGTGAGATTGAACAAACTATTCCGGATGAACATCAGGATGTTGATAATGAAAAAGAAAGTGAGGATGAAGATTGTGAGGAAATTTGGTGTGATGAAGAGAATGAAGTGGTTCCGGATTCATTGCATACACAGGCACAAATTTCTCTAGTTATTGCTGGTAAACTAGCCATTTCTTCTGAAGCTGCTCCAACTTCGAATATGGTTGTTAATCAGAATGGTGAGGTCGTCTTGGGATTCTACTTGGATTAGGAAGAGGGTGAAATCACGGGTTTGAAAGGAAAAGAGAAGGCTTATGATTCTGAAGGGGATATTTGTTTGAATGTCAGAAGAGATAAAGGTGGTACAAATAGAATTGTGAGGAAGTCTCAACGGGTTCACACCCGTTCCAAGAAATTGAATTTATGATAGACAACATTTTTTATTGGAGTGTTATAGGATTGGGTAGTTCGAAGAAAAGATTGAGATCGTTACTTGCTAAGAAGAATATTAATTTATGTGCTATTGCGAAACCTTTTACGGCAGCTAATAGGATAACAACGCTTGGTAGTTTTTTGAACCTTAATCACTTTAGTTCCAATGAAGATCATGGTGGAAAGTTGTGGTTCTTTTGGAAGAACTCAAGTGTTTTTCAGGTATTATTCCTCTTCTCAAGCAATCTCGGGTTGGTTAATTCTAGAGGCAAAGAGAGTGCTTGTTACATTTGTTTATGCCAAGTGTCCGTATACAGTAAGAAGAGCTTTATGGGGTGAGTTAGAGGCTAGATAAACTAATGAATATCCTTGGCTAGTTTGGGGTGATTTCACTGCTATATATGGAGATTCAAAAAGAATTGGTTGTCAGCCTAGGCCATTGATTTCTATGTCAGAATTTAATGATTGTTTGGATAATTGTGGTCTAGCTGATCTTCATAGTAATGGGCCTTCCATGTCGTGGTGCAATGGTCATGAGGGGGTATCTTGTAGTTGGGCCAAACTGGATATAATGGTTATAGATAGTGTTTTTTCTTCTCAGTTTGCATTGGCGCATTCTACATATTTGAATAGAAAATACTCGGATCACTGTCTTATAGTGGTTAATTTGGATATGCCTTTTTTGAATTATGGTCCGGTACCTTTCCATTTCCAAAATATGTGGTTCGCTCATGACAATTTTATAAGTTGTGTTAAGGATGCTTGGCATTGGCATGATGAGGAATCTGGTCTTCGGAAACTAGCACTCAAACTATAGAGAACTAAACTAGCCTTGGGAGGTTGGAATAAAAATATTTTTGGGCATGTAGATACTAAGTTGAAAGCCCTTGAACAGAGAATTGAATTTTTAGAGAACCAATTGCAGTTGGGATTTTCTGAGGATGTGGAAACCAATTATTTAGTGACTAAAGTGGAGATTAATTTTTGGGAAAAAAGAGAGGCCACCCGATTGGGTCAAATTGTCAAGAAAAAATGGATGATGGAAGGTGACCACAATATGAAATTCTTTCATTCAGTGATTAATCAAAGGCGCAAGAAGAGTTATATTGGGAAGATGAAACTTTCATATGGGAGTACTTTGGACACTGCTAAAGATGTGCATATTGGTGCGGCACAGTATTTTCGAGATATGCTCTCCACATAGGCTGATGTGGAGCAACGTTGTGAGATCTCAGATTTACGTGTATTTTTACACGTTATTTTATTTTGGGTATTAATTATTTTAATTTATTTAATAATATTATTCGTTGTGTTTTATTTGTTTAAAATATTTATTGAGTTATTCGTTAGTAAATATTAGTTTTATGTTGTTCTTATAATTAAATATTGAGTTACGTTGCTTTTCTTATTAATTTTAATGTGAGGTAATTATTTTAATAATTGGAATTAAATTCCTTTATTTTATTATGTGATTTTATTTGATGTGCTTTCTTAATAATAATTAGTGTTTTATATTTAAATTGTTCTTTAAATTAAATTAGCTTATTCTTGGACTTTAAATATTTTATTTTATTGTTATTAAATTGTGGTATTATCAGTCGGCTTTTATTTAATTTATTGTTTTTTTTTTCTAGTTAGTCTTCCTTTTTCTTCTTTTTTGTTCTCTTTTTTCTTTTCTTTTCTTTTCTTTTCTTTTTTTTCTTTTTCCTTTCTTTCCTTTCTTTTTCCTTCCCCAGACCCCCCCAGCCCGCGCACCCCCTCTCTCCCTCTCATCTCTCGTCGTTTCTCCCTCCTCCCCCAGCGCTGCCGTCGGCCTCCCTCCGGCGACACCGCCCAGCCCACCACCACCCCCGCATGCCGGCGAGCCTCCCCTACCGTCAGTGTGCTTCACGGCGGCCCCACCTCCCTCTCACGGCCTCCTACCCGAAAATGAACTTCATGTGTTTTCTCCCATTTTTCGGCGCCACCACCAGCCACCTTGGCCTCCGACCACCTCCACCAGGTTCCCCACCCACCGGTGAACCTCCAGTTAGCTCCGGCGCCCTCCAACTCCACCCTTTCACCTCAAACCTGAAATGGGTCTTAAACAGGTTGTTCTTCGCCGCGCCGCCGTCCGGCCACTGGCCACCGTGCACCTCACCACCGCCACCAAAAGACTCCCCTTGCCTAGCCGGTCATCCCCCTAGCTCAGTTTCCCCATACATGGCCCCACCTTCTCGGTACAACCCCAAATCCGAAAATGGGTTTTCACCCATTTTGAGTCCGATCCGCCACCTTCCGATGGTTGTGCCGCCACACCACTACCTCCATGAGATTCCCCACCTTGCAAAGAGTATCTCTCTAAATTTTGGTGTCAAACCGAGCACTTTAGCCTAACGTACAAATGACCGCTACGAACGTTGCGGATTGGCGTTTGCTCAAAGATTTGTGTTTTGACCGCTGTAAGTATTTTCCAAATAAACTTTAAGATTTAAATATATTTTTTTGGCATAAATAGATGTTGTGTTTGGTCATTGTTGGAATTTATTAATTGTTGGTTATTTGGTGCATGGTCGTCTGCATTGTGTATTTTACGCGCATGTTCATAAAATATTGGAAATTGGATTTTTGCATTATTTCGGATATTCATGTGTTGGAAATTGAAACTGGGTTTTCATTGTGTTTATGGTTTTCGGGTGCGTGTGTATCACGACCCCAAGCCGAGATGGGGCATTATCTCGGTGGAGCTCCTCTAGTCACTCGGGAGCGGAATATACTAAGTGACGTCCCCTGGGTCGTCGCCGAGCGACGACGGGATCGGACGGGATGGTAATGCTCCCGTGCCGACTCCGTGGCTCCTCTGCTGGCGGGAGCTAGGGGATGCCTGGTCATGGTACGTGTTGAGCGCAGTTAGCTAGGCATCGCCCGTTCCGAAGTGACATGCGAGGTCGTTACCTTCTGTGTGATGATGAAAGCTAGGGTGTGCGGATGGTCCCTAGGGGAGATCATGGTGCATACGGTTAATAAAACGAATGTTTAGGCCATTTTATGGGAAAGTGACGGGTTTTAATTATTGATTTTACGTGGGCCATTTGCTGGGAAAATGGTTGTGGTTTTAATGGATTTATGGACATCATTTTCTGGGAAGATGATGGATGATTTTACTGGAGTTTTATTTGGGCCAAAATGAGATTTGGCGTGTATGGTTATTTTATTAATTTCAAGAAGGATGATTTTAAGTCACATGCATACGGTGTCTTGTTCATGCATAGTGTTGTTGCATGAATGTATTTCTATCTTTTTGTTTGTTTGGGTTATACTTTCCTGCGATGCCATTTTTGGCGTCGTAGTTTTTTGGATGCAGATTTTGAAGAGGCTGAGCCTGAGGAGACGGCTTCACCGTTGATGTTTTATTGTTATGAATTGTTATTCGGGAAATTATTTTTCCCATTTTTATAAATATGTATTTGTTTAATTTGTATTTCGGATGACTATATTAAATCTTCTATTGGAGAATTTATATTAAAATGGTTTGTAAAATATTTTTAAAAAATTCTGGTACTTAGATAATGATTTTATTATCCACTGCGACTTATATTTTATGTATGTCACGTGTGCACACACGTTTGACACTTGTCGTTGGGATGTGTGACCCGTGTTGTCATCATCCCGACGCCTCGATTCCTGTATTTATTTTAAGGGGAATTTGGGGACGTCACAAACGTCATCTGACAGATATTATTAACAAAGATATTACTGATGATGAGAATCACATGCTTGGGCTAGAACCTACTGAACTTGGAGTCAAAGAAGTTATTTTCTCTATCCCCAAACAAAGTAGCCCAGGTCCTGACGGTTTCAATTCGGAATTCTACACCTCTTGTTGAAAGGTTATAAAAGATGATGTTGTGGAGGCTATAAGAGATTTTTTCAGAGGTACGACACTTCCCAAGTTCTATTCTTCTTCCTTTATAGTTCTTATTCCTAAAGTGCTTGATCCGGCCAGCTTTGATAAGTTCAAGCCTATTAGTCTGTGTTCTGTGGCGTATAAGACTTTTTCTAAAATCATCATCAGTTGTTTGAATCGGGTGATTCATACGTTGATCTCGCATGAACAAGGTGAGTTTGTCCGGGGGCGAAGTATTTTTGAGAAAATTACGCTTGCACAGGAAATGGTTCACTCGCTTAATAAAAAAATTCGGGGGCAATGTGGTGTTAAAAATTAATATGACCAAAGCATATGATAGAGTTGATTGGGGTTCTCTAATGGAGGTTCTTTATGCTTTTGGTTTCTCAGATAATTTTTGTAAATTGATATGTGAATGTGTTAAGTCTCCTTGGTTTTTGGTGATGATGAATGGGACCTTCAAGGAGTTCTTTAAATCATCTCGAGGTCTTCGTCAAGGTGACCCTTTATCACCTTATTTGTTTATTATTATGGAGGAAGTTTTGACGAGGTTACTCAGAAATTTTTTTGATAATGGCCAGATTGATAGATTTTCTCACCCACTGGGAGCTTTATTGATTTCTCATCTTTATGTGCTGATGATCTATTGATTTTTGCTGCAAGGAGAAAAAGGCCTGTTAAAAATCTGATGGAGACTCTCTCTTTTTATGAAAGATGGTCGGGTTAAAAAATCAGTAAAGATAAATTTGCATTATTCACTTCAAAATTCATCACTCCTATTTGGAAGAGGGGTTTGTTGAGACTGACAGGTTTCAAGGGAGGTAGTTTCCCGGTAATTTATTTGGGTGCATCTCTAATTATAGGAGAATCACTTCTTTCGTATTATTGAGCTTCTAGTTGAAAATATACGGAAAAAAGTGGCGAGATGGAAGTTTAAAACTTTATCACAGGGAGGTCGGCTTATTCTATTAAGACGTGTTGTCTAGTATGCCTCTTCATATTTTATCTTTGATTAACGTTCCTCAAGTGACTATTACTCGGATTAACTCTATTTTGGCAAATTTCTTATGGGGGAAGTGGATGGTAAATGTAAGACACATTGGAGATCCTGGTCGAAAGTTTGTAAGCCTACTAAAGAATGAGACTGGGGGCTAAGGGATTTTAGAGAAGTTCAAAAATCTTTGCATATGAAATTTACTTATTGGATCCTTACGTTTGAAAATTTGTGGGCTAAGTTTTTCAGATCTAAATATTTGAAAGATGGTCACCTTTTGTCTAACTGTCAAAAGGCGACTGATTCGCGATTTTGGAGGTCGGTAGTTGCTAATATACCGAAAGTTATGGATAATGTGCAGATTATGTTGAGGGCTGGAAATTCTTTCTTTTGGTTTTATAGATGATTAGCCTCGGGACCTCTTTTGATTAGATTCACAGACATCTCTAATAAACAATTATGTGTTAGAGATGTTTGGGTGGATCAGGCGTGGAATACTGAGTGCTTGAACGACTTGGTGGGAGAAGAAGCCACGAACGAAATTTTGAATACTCGTATCCATGGACGGGAAGGGTCTAACATATGTGTTTGGAAGCCGAATTTGGATGAAAAATTTGCCACAGTCACAGCATGGGAGGTGTCAAGGAAGAAAGGAGAGCCTTTGCTTTGGCATGAGTGGATTTGGCATGCAATTTTGCCAAAAAAAATTTCTTTGTGAATTTGGAAACATTGGTTTAATAGATTGGCGGTGGATGAGAAGGTGCAGAAGAAAGGCATTGCGTTAGCCTCGGCTTGTGATTGCTGTACTTAGAGAAGTTGGGAGTTCATTAATCATGTTTTAGCAGCTAGTCAGGTGGCTTACAAAGTATGGGAGCATGCTAGTTTTCTATTCAATGTGCTGTGTATGGGTTTTGTTTCTTGGAGAGCTAGATTTTCGGCATGGATGTGTTTAGCTAAGAAGGCTTCAATTGATGGTGTGATGCCCCCAAATTCTCCTTAAAATAACATGGGAATCGAGGCGTCGGGATGATGACAACACGGGTCACACATCCCAACGGCAAGTGTCAAACGTGTGTGCACACGTGACATACATAAAATATAAGTCGCAGCGAATAATAAAATCATTATCTAAGTACCAGAATTTTTTAGAAATATTTTACAAACCAGTTTAACATAAATTCTCCAACAGGAGATTTAATACAGTCATCCAAGGACCAAACATACATTTATAAAATTAACAAGCAGGGAAAACATCTCCCAACATACAACTAGGTCAAGCTACTCCAACGGCGGAGCCGCTTCCTCAGGCTCAACCTCCTCGTCCTCTGCAACAAAATCTACGATACCGAAAAATGGTACCTGAGGTAAGTAAAATCCCAAACAAACCCAAGATAGTAAATACATTAATGCAACAACAACAAGTATGAACAAAATACCATATGCATGAGTCTTAAATCATTTTCCTCAAATAAATAAATAAAGCACACACTCCAAAATTCTGAAGATAAACTTCCAATAAAGTCATCCATCATTTTCCCAGAAAATGATGACCGTAAATCCATTAAAACCACAACCATTTTCGCAGAAAATGGTCCACGTAAAACCAATAAATAAAACTCGCCACTTTCCCAGGAAATGACCTAAACATCTATTTTATTAACTGTATGCACCATAGTCTTCCCTAGGGACCATCCGCACACTCTGACTTTCATCATCACATCGAAGGTAACGACCACGCATGTGACTTTGGAACGGGCAATGCCTAGCTAACTGCACCCAGCACGTACCATGACTAGGCATCCCCTAGCTCCTGCTAGCAGAGGAGCCACAGAGTCGGCACGAGAGCGTTACCATCCCGTCCGATCCCGTCGTCGCCCGGCAACGACCCAGGAGACATCACTCAGTATATTCCGCTCCCGAGTGACCAGAGGAGCTCCACCGGGATAATGCCTCATCCCGCCTTGGGGTCGTGATACACATGCACCCGAAAATCATAAACACAGGAAAACCCAGTTTTCAAATCCAACACATGAATATCCGAAATCATGCAAAATCCAATTTCCAAATATTTTCATGAACATGCGCGTAAATACACAATGCAGACGACCATGCATCAAATAGCCAACAATTAATAAATTCTAACAATGACCAAACACATTTGTTGATGCCAAAAATATATTTAAATCTTAAAGTTTATTTGGAAAATACTTACAGTACGCTCGTTAATAATTTCTGAAGTTACCGAAAATGCCCAACAGCGATTTTGAGCTTCCACCCGCATACTCACCGCTATAATCACGCCCAAAGCGCCAACGTATATAAATCATTACAAGTAAATAAATATCAATATCGAAAACAACTAAAATAATTAAAATAAACATAAATAAAACACAATAAAATATGGTAACATTAATAAAACAATAATTAATATTAACAGATTAATTAAACAGATCACGTAAATAGAACGACATTTATTTATAAATAACCAACACAGAAAATAATCTCAAATATGGCAACCCAACAAATTAATCATTTTACTGTAAATAAATAAATAAAAACAATTATCATCCAACTAAATTAAACACTTAATCATAAATAAAATCATACCACAAAAAAAATTAAGATTAACACATAAATCAATTAATTAATTAAACTAGAGAAAAATACTTATCGAGAGTATCGTAAACGTCGAAATACGATGATTTTACAGAGAGAAAATATCCAACAAAAGGACCACTACAATTTTCGGAATTGAATGGGTTTTGAAGAGGTCTAACTCAAGTTTGAGGGGAGAAGAAGAAATGATCAAAAGAGGTGTTGAACGTTTGGATTTTATAGAGGAAACAAGGGTCTCGGCGTGGGTTTTAAACCAGGGTTCGGCATACCCTTTTATAGGCAGAAAAGCATGAGTTTTTGAGCAGCAAAAATCATGTGTGACACACCAAGACAAGGTAGAGCTGCTATGGAAGAGGTTCTCTACCTTTTCAGACGAAAACATGAAGAAAAATGATGGAATGATCACTGTTTTGGAGCGGGTTTTGATAGTAGATTTCGAGCATGTGAAGCACGGATCTACCACGAAAATGAAAGGGAAATATCCATCTATGTATTGGATATTTAATAGAGCAACGCGTGGATGAAAAGGAGTAGAAGAAAGCTGAAAAATCAGAGCTTGGATCACAGTCTGGAACGACGAAACAGGGGAGAAAAAGTGAAGAAAAGAAAGGAGAAGAAATAAAGGAAGAAGAAGAAACGGAGCAGGTCGCACGCGAGCAGAAGGCCTAGGATTTCATTATAATACTAACTCAAACGGCAACATTTGAAATCACAAAATAGGGTGGCCTAAAAGAATTAAAAGGGCTGGGGCCCTAAATGTAATCATATATATATATATATATATATATATGTATGTATAAGTATATGCCTAAAACCGAAAGCCACCTTAAACCAATTAATTGAAGCCCATACGCCACAATTAAACATATGCATCTATATGAAAGCCCAAACCGGCAAAACACTAAAATAAAATGTTTAAAACACATCAAATTAAAAATAAAATAAAATAAATTACAACAATTTAATTTTAATACCAACATAATAAAATAATGAGATTAAATTTAAGCATTAAATTAAATACATCATAATAATATAACAAGAAAATTAATTAACTTACAATTAAATCATAGAAGAAATATCTTCAAATAAAAATGAAATATATTCAAATATTTAAACACAAGTACAATAAATTAATATTAATATCGACCAACTCATAACAGAATATTTATATTAATAAACACTACATATTTAATATTAAATTACAAAGGTAGTAGAATTACGGGTCCTCACAAATGGGACTCTCACGGGTTTAATTTTTTGCCTCATCATGTGGTGTTTATGGAGTAGGAGATGTAAAGCTAGAATGGAGGGGGAGCAAGCTAATGAAGATCAAGTGTGGAGATATATCAAGATGTGGGTGAGAATACTGGCAGGCCAGGTAAAATGCTACAAGCTACTTTCTACTCAAGACAGGTATATTCTGGAAGCTCTCTAAGTTGAAAAACCAGATCTTGTTACCAAAAATTGTAAGCTTGTGGTGTGGTCGAAACCACCTCGAGGATGGATGAAACTCAACTGTGATAGGAGTTATCGAAATAATCTAAGCACATCAGGTGGTGGGGGTCTTGTGCGTGATGAAAATGGCAAACTTAAGGGGGCGTACTCGACTTTCTTCGATATTGGTACTAACAATGGAGTAGAATTGAAAGTTATTTTAGAAGGAATCCGTTGATGTAAAACCTTATCTTGCTATAATGTGATTATTGAGAGTGATTCTAATATTGTAGTGGATTGGTTTCGGAAAGATAAATATATTCCTTGGTAATCGTGCGATTATTAGGAAGAACTTGTCTCTGAGCTTCAAGGTATGCATCAATTCCAAAAAAGAAATCAAGTACCTGATTACTTGGCAAAGAAGGGTGAACTTCAATGGAAGGTCGTCTATTATGATATTAACCAATTGCTGAGATATTTAAAAGACATTATTCGTACTCATAATTTTGGGTTTGCCTTATCTTAGAGTTTGAGGTTTTTTTGGTTTGTTGGTCTTTTGTTTTGTTTTTTTGGTGTTAGGCCTGTTTAGATTTCTTATTTTTATCTAGGCCTGTTTAGATTCTTTTATAGGCTTGTTTAGTTTTGTTTGTTTTGGTTCTTGGTTTTGTTTGTGTGGTATTTGGGAGAGGTTATGTGTTCTTCATTTGTAACTCCCAAATGCTTTTTATGTAATCACGGTATTCTTTCACCATAAGTGAGGGCTAATTAATAAACTTGGGACAAAACTGTTATGAGGATGATTACCGGCTCTTCTAAAAAAGAAAATTACACTAGAAGGAGGCCACGTCATAGGTGTATAGTTGCAATAACAGATTTGGGGTTTGAAGAGGGCTCCATCCAGAACTTCAGTACAGATGACGATGATGCACCACTTGATGACACATTCGCCTACAATTTTCATACACCAAAGTCCTCTTCAAATCCAAAACTAGTAGTTCTAGTAGCAGAAACAAAATGGAGTTTTTAGGGCTGGCTTAATATATATTGAAGTTGAAAGTGAAATTTAAAAGATTCATTTATAATTATATATAATATAATAAAGTATAAATTATTATATGAAATAATATGAGATTTTATTTAAGCATTTAAATATTTTTTTTGTGTTTATATTTAATACAATAGTTTATATAAAATGGGGCCTTTATGCAAATTTAGTGTCCTCAATTTTGTATGATCTTAAAAAAGTTATCTACAAATATAAATAATTTATTATATTAAATATTAAATTTAGTATTACGGGGCCTTGCACACAATGAGAAATGTAGAAATTATTTAAAGCTCATTTAATGAGA
Source organism: Platycarya longipes (assembly GCA_036559045.1). Lineage (NCBI taxonomy): Eukaryota > Viridiplantae > Streptophyta > Magnoliopsida > Fagales > Juglandaceae > Platycarya > Platycarya longipes. The sequence goes on along the minus strand of CM071799.1, from coordinate 8,538,344 downwards.
TGGTTTTTTTATATTCTCTTAAAAAATTAATTAAAAAGAAATATATCTAATAATCACCTTTATTTTTGCTTACCATTGAGCCAGCCCCGGAGTAACAATACAATGATAAAAGGGATGAACCCCCCCCCCCCCCCCCAAAAAAAGCTAAAAAACACACATATATAGCCGATATTTTAACACCGGCTTTTGCTATGTTTGAGAGTTTTTTAAGAACCGTAATATAATTATATAATAACCCATGATTAATCAGTGTGTCTGGCATTAGATTTTTTTTTATTCTAATCTCTCCCTCTTTTTCTAATGCGCGTGTTTAAGTCCTTGAGCCACAGAACATTGGTTTCATTGTCATGAAGAATTTTCTTTTGCAAATTTAGGACCTTGAAGTTCTCATGTGCAGCAAGCCTTCATTCTAATTTACTCCGTTAATTTCCTGTGAATCTTGAGTCCTGATTCACTTAATTATATACTTGTCATCGTGCAAAAATATGTCTTGATGCAATGTTTTGAACATCTTTTTCTAAAACGTCATTAGCATTTTTGCAATCAATTCGTAACAAGAATTTTTGATTAAGTAAATCACTTTGAAACTTTGAAATGTACAACACTATAGATAATATTTCTTTTTTAATAGGACTATAATTAAACTGTGCATGATTCCAGGTTCCTGAATGGAATCGAACTATTTGCTCGAGAAAACCTAGTGAAACAATTTATTTCAGAATGCAACCATAACCTATGTCAGAGGAATCTGTTTCAACAATTTTAAATGAATCATAATTTCTCACTTTCTTCTCCTTATTTTTAAATAAATATGACAATTTTTTTTATACATGTGAAAACTTGTACTTTTTAAAATAAAATTTTGACCAATTCAATAAAAGTGCTCTAACTCATGTACATAACTACGTAGTTTGGCACGCTTATATCCATCATGGGTGATGAATAAGAAAATTATTTATTTATAGCTAATTATTTTTAATAAAATAATTATTTTTAATAAAAATAAGTTAATATTTATTGTAAATAATTATTTACGTAAAAAATAATCGGTCATAAATATTCATTTTTTTGTAATGTGTATAAAAATAAAATATAAAGAATTAGGTGTTGTTTGGAGGTAAGTTTTTTTGTGAATAGTGTAAACTTTTATATGAGAAAATAAATTCATAATAGATCGAGTGCTGCTACTTGATCAGTAAGTTTTTCCTCTCAAACTCATTATTAGTGCAATTATATTTTTTTAAATATTCTTTCCCCTTATTAAATAATCAAATTGATTCATCAATCTAAACGTCGTAATACTAAAATAAAAGATTGATATATTGGTGAAAATGACAGATTTTTCCAATCAATAAATGACGCCATGTCCAGATAAATTATAACCAAAAGATGATAAATCCAATTCTTATTAGTTAATAAGGTTATTTTTAATGAGATAGAACGTAAAGGGTTGGCCCTAGCTTGGAAATTAAAACACGTAATATACCATATTCATTTTTTTCCCCTTTGAGTTTACGTCGACTAGCAAAAAGTAACTCTCTCAAGGAGGCAAGGACCATAATTATATTATGCTTCTTTACCCAATTTTTTTTCTGCTGCTTTGGCTCTTGTGGCGCCGATCCCCATCTCATGTTTTTATCAATTTCTCTGTTTGGAATAAGGTATTAAAAAAGAAGGGAAAATACATTTCACCCTCTAATTAATAGATGTAATTTACAGCTTGCACCCTAAACTATTATTAATTAATATTGACATGCATTTTGTATCTTCGGGCTATAAAAAATCTGTAATGCACATATAAAACTTATTGGGTTTGGTGATTAAGATTGTGTCATCTATATAATCTATTTTTACTTTTTTTATATATCCTAATTATTATAATTGACAATATATTATTTGTGATTTCTTCCCTTTAATTATACGGTATAATATTTTAGTTTCGATAATTTGGAGATTGATGATGCAAACCTAATTTCGAAAAGAGAAAAAAAAAATGTTAGAGAATATCATTTAATTTGATCTATTTTTCATTTATTAAGATTTGTTTAATGATTATCAAAATTGTGTCAAGTCATCTGTTTTTATAATTTACTTTTATATCTATATATCTCTAATTAGAATATAAAATATAATAAAAATATTATTATCATTTTTAATCGAAGTCAAAATATTTCAGTATAATTGCTGGGTCATGAAGAAATTAAGATGAAAACAACGACACATTTTCGAAAGGAAAAGGATGTTAAGAGACCGTATGTCATGGTTTGAATTATGTGATCGTTTTGTCTGTGCTGGGAGTTGTTGCATAAATTTACGTGGTTTGAATATTCATCCATGATGTGCTGAGGCGAGAAAAATATCACATCATGGATGGAAAAATAAAGTACGTATAGCATTTTTCATTGTTATTACATAGAGTACTATCACATAAACTGGATGGAAAAATAGTTAGGTCATAGCTTAATGACAGTGGAGAAATCAAATGACGTGAAGGGAAAATGTGTACAGATTCGTAGCATGTGCGAGACCGATTGAAATGTTGGGTCCGGTACATATTTTTGTAGACTGGTAATAAGTAATAGAAGCATGGAAAAGGATGGATATAAAGAAAGAGTGCCTCTACCTAGCAGAAGTCCCCATGCCAATTCTCATGCGAGTTCTCAACCTTGCACGTGTCATTGATATCGTGTCATTGATGTCGTGTACAATTAGAGCATTGGTATTGGATTAGCCAAATGTCATTATTCTTCAAAATTTGAAGAAAATTAATAAAAATATCCTTAGAGTATTAGCATTGGATTGGCTAAATTTTTTTTTGAAAAAGTATAATTTGTACACATATGTGTACAAATTTACTATTCACTTTTGAAGAATAAAAGTATTTTTATTTTCTTTTTTCACTTTCTTCTTCCCACTTTTGATCAAATATGACAAGATTTTTTTGATGTGTACAAATTTATACTTTTTAAAGAAAACTTTTAGTCAATCTAATGTTAATGCTTTTATATTGAATTCGTCATCCACTTTTCATATTTTGAAAAGTCTATAATTCATTCATTTTACTTTTCATAGATGAAAAGAGTTATTAACATATCCATCCATTGAAAATAATTATATAACTAATTATTTGGGTGAAAAAAATAATTTTTAACAAAATATAATTATTTAAGTATCAAATTAAATTATTAAAATACATATTGTTAATATAATTAAAAAATAAGAAAAAATACTTAAATATATTCTTATTAAAAAAAATGAATATGAATATGATTCTCGAAAATTGTTGAGAATTATGAAAATAAAATAAAAAATAATTAAATAAATATAAATAAAAAAAAATAATATTTTATTATTATAAATAATGTGATAGCTAATCTAATGTAGACTTCATGTGTTGAGTGCTTAATTAAAAAATAAAAAATTATATATTTTCAAATTGTGAAGATAAAAATAGTCAATCTAATACTAATATTCTTATACTAATAATAAATCTAAATAGACAAAATCAAAAAACTGAGTAGGCAGTCAAAACTCAAACTCGAAGTTTGAAAATTCGGCCTCCAAGATCAAAATCCTGACTTCATTTTTCCGCACGTGGACTGGTTTTCATGGAATAGTTCACCTGAGGTTGGGATCCGACTGAGAAAATAACTCATGTACGTAGTTTGGCAAAAAAAGATTTAAGTGTTGTTTTAAGGGGTCGAACTGCAATTGAGGTACTACATTCTTTAATTTTTAAAATTGCTTGATTGTCTTCTAGTTAGGACTCTCACGGGTTTAATTTTTTGCCTCATCACGTGGTGTTTATGGAGTAGGGGATGTAAAGCTAGAATGGAGGGGGAGCAAGCTAATGCAGATCAAGTGTGGAGATCTATCAGGATGTGGGTGAGAATACTGGCAGGCCAGGTAAAATGCTACAAGCTACTTTCTACTCAAGACAGGTATATTTTGGAAGCTCTCCAAGTTGAAAAATTAGATCCTGTTACCAAAAATTGTAAGCTTGTGGTGTGGTCGAAACCACCTCGAGGATGGATGAAACTCAACTGTGATGGGAGTTATCGGAATAATCTAAGCACATCAGGTGGTGGGGGTCTTGTGCGTGATGAGAATGGCAAACTTAAGGGGGCGTACTCGACTTTCTTCGATATTGGTACTAACAATGGAGTAGAATTGAAAGTTATTTTAGAAGGAATCCGTTGATGTAAAACCTTATCTTGCTATAATGTGATTATTGAGAGTGATTCTAATATTGTAGTGGATTGGTTTCGGAAAGATAAGTGTATTCCTTGGTATCTGTGTGATTATTGGGAAGAACTTGTCTCTGAGCTTCAAGGTATGAATTTTCAAGTAGTGCATCAATTCCAGAAAAGAAATCAAGTAGCTGATTACTTGGCAAAGAAGAGTGAGCTTCAATGGAATGTCATCTATTATGATATTAACCAATTGCTGAGGTATTTAAACGACATTATTCGTACTCATAATTTGGGTTTGCCTTAACTTAGAGTTTGAGGTTTTTTTGGTTTGTTGGTCTTTTGTTTTGTTTTTTGGTGTTAGGCCCGTTTAGATTTCTTATTTTTATCTAGGCCTGTTTAGATTCTTTTATAGGCTTGTTTAGTTTTGTTTGTTTTGGTTCTTGGTTTTGTTTGTGTGGTATTTGGGAGGGGTTATGTGTTCTTCATTTGTAACTCCCAAATGCTTTTTATGTAATCACGGTATTCTTTCGCCATAAGTGAGGGCTGATTAATAAACTTGAGACAGAACTGCCATGAGGATGATTACCGGCTCTTCTAAAAAAAAAATTACACTAGAAGGAGGCCATGTCATAGGTGTATAGTTGCAATAACAAATTTGGGGTTTGAAGAGGGCTCCATCCAGAACTTTAGTACAGATGACGATGATGTACCACTTGATGAGACATTCGCCTACAATTTTCATACACCAAAGTCCTCTTCAAATCCAAAACTAAAAGTTCTAGTAGCAGAAATACAATGGAGTTTTGAGGGCTGGCTTAATATATATTGAAGTTGAAAGTGAAATTTAAAAGATTCATTTATAATTATATATAATACAATAAAGTATAAATTATTATATGAAATAATATGAGATTTTATTTAAGTATTTAAATATTTTTTTTGTGTTTATATTTAATACAATAGTTTATATAAAATGGGGCCTTTATGCAAATTTTGTGCCCTCAATTTAGTATGATCTTAAAAAAGTTATCTACAAATATAAATAATTTATTATATTCAATATTAAATTTAGTATTACAGGAGCCTTGCACACAATGAGAAATGTAAAAATTATTTAAAGCTCATTTAATGAGATGGTTTTTTTATGTTTTCTTAAAAAATTAATTAAAAAGAAATATATCTAATAATCACTTTTATTTTTGCTTACCATTGAGCCAGCCCCGGAGTAACAATACAATGATAAAAGGAAACCCCCCCCCCCCCCCCCCCCCCAACCAAAAAGTAAAAAACACACATACATAGCCGATATTTTAACACCGGCTTTTGCTATTTTTGAGAGTTTTTTAAAAACCATAATATAATTATATAATAACCCATGATTAATCAGTGTGTCTGGTATTAGATTTTTTTTATTCTAATCTCTCCCTCTTTTTCTAATGCGCGTGTTTAAGTCCTTGAGCCACATGCAGGAACATTGGTTTTATTGTCATGAAGAATTTCTTTTGCAAATTTAGGACCTTGAAGTTCTCATGTGCAGCAAGCCTTCATTCTAATTAGCTTGGTTAATTTCCTGTGAATCTTGAGTCCTGATTTACTTTATTATATACTTGTCATCGTGCAAAGATATGTTTTGATGCAATGTTTCGAACATCTTTTTCTAAAACGTCATTAGCGTTTTTGCAATTATTTTGTAACAAGAATTTTTGATTAAGTAAATCACTTTAAAATTTTGAAATGTACAACACTATAGATAATATTTCTTTTTTAATAGTACTATAATTAAGCTGTGCATGATTCCAGGTTCCTGAATAGAATCGAACTATTTATTTGGAAAAACCTAGTGAAACAATTTATTTTAAAATGCCACCATAACCTATGTCAAAAGCATCTGTTTCAACAATTTTAAATGAATCATAAGTAGGAATTCCAAGACATGAAAGAATTTTGACATATGTCTTGATTTGTTTAACTAGATCGGTATATAATATAATAATATATATATATATATATATATATATATATATCCTCGAGAATTTAAGCTATATAAGTTGATAGTAAATACATTAACGAAGATAACGCCAAGGACTCAAAAGTTATCTGAGGTCCGTGCATGAATATATATATATATATATATGTATATATATATCGATTCAATAACATCTTTGCTTACATGATGTTTTTGATCTTGCTTCATCAACCATTTCTGCTCACCAGCTTATTCCATAAATTTCTTGATGAATACATGAAGACAACAAGCACAAACACTTGCATCATGTATTGCAGACGGGCAATTGAAAATACCTTTATTTGAAGGAAACACGTACGTACGTAGCATGGTGAATGCCCTACTACTACTGTAGCAGAAGAGGATTTACGAACAAAGAGGCTACATAGTCTTTCATCAAATGAGAATTAGTATAGGCATCGCCATCCTTGTATAGCAAATCTATCACACGGGCAAGATTCAGAATGCGTTCAAGGATGGGCATCGGGACATGATCTGCACTAGTCCGGTTCATGATGAGGAACTCTTCATTGATATCTTTCCATGCATTTGAAACTTGTTTCCCCAACAATTTGTATACCTCTTCCTCTGACGAAACACCGTACTGCTTCATGTAGCATTCAACCGCTGACGCAGCATGTACTCGTTTTTGCTCAAACTGCAAGTGTCAACAAAAAAATAAAAAAAGGTTTATGTTGGGTGGGGGGAAATTATATCAAAGCTGTGAAAATCATGACAAGTATTAATTCGTTACACCTTATGGCCCATAATGTCATCCCTAAGTCTGCAAATGACTGTTGCAGCTCTCAGAATTTTAGGGTCATTGAATATCCATTTAAAAACCTCTTCATCTGCAATTTTTCCCATGCCAAGAAAGGAAGTTGTGGCTAGCATTTGATATCCTGACGTCGCCATGGCATTAGACATGTATTCCTCCATTGTTGGAACATAGCCTTCGTTACACCACCTGGCTTCGATGAGGTAATCTTGGATTAGTTTTTTCATCTGCAAACCGAATATATTATATACAACGTCAATGTAAAGTTGTTCGTCCAAAAGGGAAAAAAAAAGTTAGAAGTAAAGCAGGAATTGTTGGCTTACTGATTCCTTCGCATAATGCACACAGAATGGTCTACCGTCTTTCACAGTCTCTTGTTCAATTTCATCGTAAACATCTAACAGTGCCTGATAAATTAATTTCATATACTCGGGAAGCATATCTATGGCGCTAATGTCCCACCTGAAGCACAAACAAGAAGAATTTCCATGATCTCAACATGTTAATTATGTATACATGGTACTGAGAATAGCTAATTTTAAACTATGAGCTAAATTTCTTATGTATGGATTATAAACTAAATTATAACATGAGCATTGTGCTCTAGTACCTAACCTTTCAACTGCTTCTGTAAAGAGCTTGCTTTCCGCATATGAAGCATAAGCGTCGAAGGTATCATCTATAATCGATGCCATGCCTATTACTTTGGTCATAATCCTTCTTGCAAGAGAATATTGGGGTTCAAAAAACACTGCCACTATCCAAAAATAGCCCTCTACAATTCGGTCCCTCGCATAAGGCAGCTTTGCAGTGAAGTCCAAATTTTTCCACCACCTGTAAGAGCAAGTCGACTTAACTTCTTCAGAGAAATGATATTTGCATAGATTAATGCACAAACATTAAATAATCATATTTGCATAGATTAATGCACAAACATTAAATAATCGTTTTGAAAAATATGAGTAAATAGTACAGATTTCATATAAAAAAACTAACTTTTTAATAATAAACTATACTCATTTTTAAAATGCTTGTGCGGCATTTATAAATTTTATAACTGGATATAGCATTGTTGTATAATTTATAACAATCAAATAAAATTTGGTAATAAACAATACACGTACAGTTCCTCTATAAAAACTATTTAATTTATGACTCATTATTCACCCACATATACACGTGACAAGGACAAGAAAAATATATATATATATATATATATATATATATATATATATCAAGTAAATGGACGCATATACCTTGTAATACCGCCTATTTCCTTCTGATGTTGGGATTGTAATAGATTAAAATCTAACTTGGCAAACTTGAGCAGAGTTTCGCTGTATGAATCTTCTTCTTTGTAGATAGAGATGTAATATAATCCCTCTAACCTCGGCAACGCTTTGCGGATGGGCCGGTTCAGAGCATGTTTTACTTTCTTTGCCAACTCGGGTCTTATATGATTCACAGCTGACTCGAGATGAGTGGTAGTGAAAGCAAGGGCTTCGTCTAGAATGTCTTCTCCATTTATACCAAGATAGGCAGCCTCGTATAAACTCAGCATGCCCTTCACATCAGAAATTAAGGATGCCTTAAAGCTACCATTGTCATCTTTGAACTCGTTAAAAATGTCTGTTTCAGAGCCACACGTGCAATTAATGATCGAGCACTCAAAAATATGGAAAGGAAATCAGCTAATCATGTGAATAACATTAATGCTGATCATGCTGATATTTGCATGCATATAGCTAGATGTCCTTGGCCGGTTTAAATGCTGGAGGCCGGATCGAATGCTGTTATATATTCATGATTCGCTTGAATATTATTAGTTTTCCCCGAAATAAGGAACAAAAAGTAGAGATTTTGAGAACAAAAAGGTAATGAGAATTATATATACGTACGTACCGCATGAAACGTTATAACTTTGTTGTCTAAGCAATCGGAACCAAAGAGAAATGGTGTAAAGTTTAAGGTCATCATGATCCATAGTATTGCTGTTATTAAAGCAAGCTAGAGGGTTCATCTCATGCGCTTTTTGCAGTATTACGTCGATCTCACTTTCAAAATGGTAAGACACGCCAAAGTGCTGAATTGCATCGATCAAAACCAGCTTTTCTAAAAGCGTTTGATCAGTACAACCGGGAGCTATAATTAGCATACTCTTCACCTCCTCCTTCAATTCTTGAACTTGTTGCATGATTTTATGATCATCATATGAGTCCTACACAACCGATCAAGCAAATTTGTTCACATCAATATAAAAGAATATTCATATTTAATTCTGATAAGATTAGTACTAGTACTGCAGCAATTATAAATTTTGTAAACACGTGATGAGAAAGCAATTATGATCATCTCTAACCTCTTTTCTCTCAACCCTCTCTAAAAAAACCAAGCAGACAACCTCTTCGGAGGGGGGAGGAGCCCCTCCCTTCTCTCCTACTTATCTTCCTCTCCTCTCTCCTATTTCTTGTGTTTTTTCTCTTGTTTCTGTGTTTTTTCAAGCCGAACTCGGAGAAATGAAGTTGGGACCGTCTCTGGTGATCGCCGACTACCACAAGCCCCACCACAAGGTTTGATAGCCACCGTTCTATTAGACTACTAAAGGGCGTGCCGAGAATGTACAATGGAGCATGGCATTCACGCGTTGGTTGAAGTGCGCGCGTGATCTTCACGCACCGCCATGTCCAAGAGTTTTTCTGCCACCACGTGCGGTATTTTCGGATTCGCTGGCGTCAAAAGTTGAAGGATTGAAGTGCTGGCCTCCCACAAGGTGGCACGTGAGGTTGTTGTACCCCATTTTCTCAGTGGAAAGGGGTTTGTAAACTCTCAGACAAAATTATGTTTTGTCTATAGAGTTTTCTAGAAGTTTAGACATTATCTTTCACAAAGAAATTTGTGTTCGGGGATTCCTTAAACAGTCTACCAGTTTGGCTTGTAATTAGGATCTTCCCTTTTATGAGTCACTGATGTAACTTCCATTTCATGAATGAAATGAATATCTTCCATCAATAAAAAAAAATGAAAGAAAAGAAAAATATGTATTAAAGGCTAGATATTTAATATTATATGTAGTAAATAAAATTATATGTAGGGATCGAGTACTAGTATCTCACCACGTTGGAATCACATGCATAAGATAGGAAATGAGAACCCCAAACGCTGGGCCTAAAATGCGCCAAGTTACGACCCACTAATTTTCCAGAGGCTTCAATTTGGGTTGAAGAAGGAGCTGCTGAAATTGGGAATGACATGATGATGATCTATGATCTATTTCCAATTTCAGATGATCTAGGGTTTTGTATATATGCTGTATGCAATTAAAGCTGCAAGTGGCTGGCGATCAATGTGGGTTTTTTTGTGCTTGAATGTCGAAGAGCAACTCAGCTATTTATAGAGAGAATAAATGGAGCTGCCACGTACGTCAGTTGACATAAATGATACATGAAAACGGTTGATTTTGATGGTCGACGAAGGTAGGCTCGAGGGGGGACCACGTACGGGAGAGGGTGGCGGGGCAAAATATCCCCCGCCCAAAAAAAAAATAAAATAATGGATGACTAGATCAGAAGTTAAATTAAACTTGATCATTTAATATTGACAATATATGTGATCATATAGAGAAATTTTATCCAAAAGATTTTATTGATCGCCAAGACAAAGATCAAATAAATTAAATTTCAGGTACAACATTATTACAAGAATGATGTGCCTTATGATCATCCAAATCTACAAGACTAGTTGTCCACAATTTCTGGGTATTGAAAACTACTTCCGTACTTGGACTGATTTTCGTGGAATATTTCACCTGAGGCCCGACTACATGAAATATGAAAAGTGAGAATGTAAAAACACTCTTATTGGATTGATCAAAATTTTCTTTTAAAAAGTATAAATTTGTATACATATCAATTTTTTTTTTTATCATATTTAATTAAAAATGAGGAGAAGAAAATGAGAGAAGGGAATAAAAATACTTTTTATCTTCGAAAGTAAATAATAATCTTTTAAAAGTGTTCAAATTTAAAGGATTATTATTTATTTTTAAAGACAAAAAATACTTTTATTCCTTTCTCTCACTTTCTTCTCCTCATTTTTAAATAAATATGGCAATTTTTTTTTATATGTGTGGAAACTTATACTTTTTAAAATAAAATTTTGACCAATTCAATAAAAGTGCTCTAACTCATGTACATAACTACGTAGTTTGGCACGCTTATATCCATCATGGGTGATGAATAAGAACATTGTTTATTTATAACTAATTATTTTTAATAAAATAATTATTTTTAATAAAAATAAGTTAATATTTATTGTAAATAATTATTTTCGTCATAAATAATCAGTCATAAATATTCATTTTTTTGTAATGTGTATAAAATAAAATATAAAGAATTAGGTGTTGTTTGGAGGTAAGTTTTTTTTTGAATAGTGTAAACTTTTATATGAGAAAATAAATTCATAATAGATCGAGTGCTGCTACTTGATCAGTAAGTTTTTCCTCTCAAACTCATTATTAGTGCAATTATATTTTTTAAAATATTGGTAAAAATGACAGATATTTCCAATCAATAAATGACGTTATGTCCAGATAAATTATAACCAAAAGATGATAAATCCAATTCTTATTAGTTAATAAGATTACTTTTAATGAGATAGAACGTAAAGGGTTGGCCCTAGCTTGGAAATTAAAACACGTAATATATTATATTCATTTTTTTCCCCTTTGAGTTTACGTCGACTAGCAAAAAGTATCTCTCTCAAGGAGGCAAGGACCATAATTATATTATGCTTCTTTACCCAATTTTTTTTCTGCGGCTTTGGCTCTTGTGGCGCCGATCCCCATCTCATGTTTTTATCAATTTCTCTGTTTGGAATAAGGTATTAAAAAAGAAGGGAAAATACATTTCACCCTCTAATTAATAGATGTAATTTACATTTTGCACCCTAAACTATTATTAATTAATATTGACATGCATTTTGTATCTTCGACCTATAAAAAATCTGTAATGCACATATAAAATTTATTTGGTTTGGTGATTAAGATTGTGTCATATATATAATCTATTTTTACTTTTTTAATATATCCTAATTATTATAATTGCAATATATTATTTGTGATTTCTTCCCTTTAATTATACGGTATAATATTTTAGTTTTGATAATTTGGAGATTGATGATGCAAACCTTATTTCGAAAAGAGAAAAAAAAATGTTAGAGAATATCATTTAATTTGATCTCTTTTCCATTTATTAAGATTTGATCAATGATTATCAAAATTGTGTCAAGTCATCTATTTTTATAATTTACTTATATATCTATCTAACTCTAATTAGAAAATAAAATATAATAAAAATATTATTATTATTTTTAACGAAGTCAAAATTTTTCAATAGAATATAAATGCCACACTAAAAAAAGTATATATAATCAATTAATAATAATTATAAAAAAAAATTGTTATAAATAGTCTATTTTTATTATAAATAATTTTTTTAAATATAATTAATTATATATACATGAAATTTTTTTATAGTGCCGGGTGAAAGAAATTAATTGATGAAAACAACGTTATTTTCGAAAGGAAAAAATGTTGAGAGACCGTACGTCATGGTTTGAATTATGTGGTCGTTTTGTCAGTGCTGATGTGCTGAGGCGAGAAAATGCATGCACCAGGCGGCCGATTATTTTTAATGAGATAGAACGTAAAGGCCGTTTTGTCAACATGTTTTATCCGGGAGTGGAAGACAGAACCGAAAGTAAGTAGTACCAATATTATTACAGAACAGTTATGGTGCAATAGAAAGAGAGATGCCTAATTATTTTTAATGAGATAGAACGTAAAGGCCGGTTGGCCCCTACCTTAATTATACGGTATAATATTTTTGTTTCGATAATTTGGAGATTGATGATGCAAACCTAATTTCGAAAAGAGAAAAAAAAAATGTTAGAGAATATCATTTAATTTGATCTATTTTTCATTTATTAAGATTTGTTTAATGATTATCAAAATTGTGTCAAGTCATCTGTTTTTATAATTTACTTTTATATCTATATATCTCTAATTAGAATATAAAATATAATAAAAATATTATTATCATTTTTAATCGAAGTCAAAATATTTCAGTATAATTGCTGGGTCATGAAGAAATTAAGATGAAAACAACGACATTTTCGGAAGGAAAAGGATGTTAAGAGACCGTATGTCATGGTTTGAATTATGTGATCGTTTTGTCTGTGCTGGGAGTTGTTGCATAAACTAACGTGGTTTGAATATTCATCCATGATGTACTGAGGCGAGAAAAATCTCACAACATGGATGGAAAAATAAAGTACGTATAGCATTTTTCATTGTTATTATATAGAGTACTATCACATAAACTGGATGGAAAAATAGTTAGGTCATAGCTTAATGACAGTGGAGAAATCAAATGACGTGAAGGGAAAATGTGTACAGATTCGTAGCATGTGCGAGACCGATTGAAATGTTGGGTCCGGTACGTATTTTTGTAGACCGGTAATAAGTAATAGAAGCATGGAAAAGGATGGATATAAACAAAGAGTGCCTCTACCTAGCAGAAGTCCCCATGCCAATTCTCATGCGACTTCTCAACCTTGCACGTGTCATTGATATTGTGTCATTGATGTCGTGTACAATTAGAGCATTGGTATTGGATTAGCCAAATGTCATTATTCTTCAAAATTTGAAGAAAATTAATAAAAATGTCCTTAGAGTATTAGCATTGGATTGGCTAAAAGTTTTTTAAAAAAAGTATAAATTTGTACACATATGTGTACAAATTTACTATTCACTTTTGAAGAATAAAAGTATTTTTATTTTCTTTTTTCACTTTCTTCTTCCCACTTTTGATCAAATATGACAAGATTTTTTTGATGTGTACAAATTTATACTTTTTAAAAAAAACTTTTAGTCAGTCTAATGTTAATGCTCTTATATTGAATTCGTCATCCACTTTTCAAATTGTGAAAAGTCTATAATTCATTCATTTTACTTTTCATATATGAAAAAAATTATTCACATATCCATCCATTGAAAATAATTATATAAGTAATTATTTGGTTGAAAAGAATAATTTTTAACAAAAAAAATTATTTAAGTATCAAATTAAATTATTAAAATACATATGGTTAGTATAATTAAAAAATATGAAAATATATTTATAATTATTCTTATTAAAAAAATTGAATATGAATAAGATTCTTGAAAATTGTTGAGAATTATGAAAATAAAATAAATAAATAATTAAATAAATATATATAAAAAAATATTAATATTTTATTATTATAAAGAATGTGATAGCTAATCTAATGTATACTTCATATTTTGAGTGCTTAATTAAAAAATAAAAAATAAAAAATTATATATTTTCAAATTTTGAAGATAAAAATAGTCAATCTAATACTAATATTCTTACACTAATAATAAATCTAAATAGACAAAATCAAAAAACTGAGTAGGCAGTCAAAATTCAAACTCGAAGTTTGAAAATTCGGCCTCCAAGATCAAAATCCTGACTTCATTCTTCCGCACGTGGACTGGTTTTCATGGAATAGTTCACCTGAGGTTGGGATCCAACTGAGAAAATAACTCATGTACGTAGTTTGGCACGCTCACATCCATCGTGGATGATGTCATTACAAAATATAAAAGATTAAGTGTTGTTTGGAGGTAAAATTTTATGACATTATAAGAAAGTTGGTTATACATCATTAATTATTTTTTATCAAAATAATTATTTTTTATTAATTTTTATAATAAATAATTATATTTGCAATAAATAATCCATCAAAAATATTGATTTTTTTTATAGTGTGAATAGTGTAAACTTTTATATATATAAGAAAACAATTTTATAATAGATCGAGTGCTGCTACTTGATCCATGAGTTTGTCCTCTCAATCTCATTACTAATACAATTATATTTTTTAAAATATTCTTTTTTCCTTATTAAATAATCAAATGGGATTTATCAAATATCTAAACATCGTACTAAAATAAAAGGTTGAGGTCTCGTTTGGATTCAGAAGTGAGTTGAGCTCATCTCAACTCACTTCCATTTTATTATTATATTTTTATAATTTTTTATACAAAACACAAATTCCTATACACATTTTTCAAATCTCAATATACCTTTTTCAAATTTTTATACATTTTTTTTAAATTTTAAAATAATAATAATATTAAAAAATAAATTAAACTCATCTCAACTTATTACATTTTTGAATCCAAACAGGGCCTGATATATTGACGAAAATGACACAGATATTTCCAATCAGTAAATGACGTGTGGGGAAAATGTGTACAGATTCGTAGCATGTGCGAGACCGATTGAAATGTTGGGTCTGGTACGTATTTTTGTAGACTGGAATAAATTGTGCGTTGGACTATAATGGAATACAGACAAAATTAAATATATGACTCATGAGATCAAATATCCACGTGACATTTTTCTTTATTTCATACATATATATTATATCTTTTTATTATAATAAATGACTGTTTAATGATTACCTAGCTGAGTTTTTTTTTTAAGTTAAATTTTCTTTTTTTTTTCTTTAAATTTAACTTCATCTATCCGTCCATTTGAATTCTTAAATAATGTGATTTTTGAAATTTAATCTTTTGATTCAAACATTTAAATCAAACATTTCAAATATAAATTTAGTCAAATTTAAAATTCTTATCTTCCTTAAATTGAAACCAATCAAAGTTTTGAATTCCGTATTGTTTCGGTTGGAACAGCCGGAATTTACTGTTCTGGAACAGCAACCAGAACGGTTGATATGTATGCTCTGCACTGGACAAAATTTCAGTTGTTTCGACTGGAATTTGATGTTCTGGGCAGAATTGTTGGTTCCGGGCAGAATTGTAATTCCGGTCTGAAATTACATATTCAACTTTCTTATCTGATTTATTCTCCCCTGTACCCCTATTCACGAAATCGCCCAAATCGTCTCCACTCCGGCGAGCCACAACCACACTACCAAGAGATTCTTCATCTTTTCAGATGAAAAACTAGAGAAAACGTGGATTGAAGCTCACAATTTGGGGCTACTTCCGGACACGTGATGCACGGATCAACTACAAAACTTGAGGGAAAACACTCATCAATGTACTAAGCACTTGAATAAGTAACGCAAGGATGAAATGGAAAAGGAAAAGGCTACAAGATTTGAGCTGGAACATCATGAGTTAGCAGCGACGGTAGTAGAGAAAATAGGAAGAAGAAGAAGAAATAAAAGAAAAATGAATCGATTGGCCTAACACGTACGCATGAGGAAGAAAGAAAGGCATGATTTCATTAAACCATAAGCTAAACGGTGCCTTTTTTTTGCAATAAGATGAGCTGGGTTCAAAGGCTACACGAGCTGGACTGAAAATATACATAAACAAGGCCCAAAACTAAAATAAAAACCCAACTCAACACTAACATATATTATAAATATAATAGGGAGGCTTTTACTTCAAGTATTACTTATTTTAATTCTTAGATTGATAAGTTATGAAATTGTATTAAGTTTTATAAATATATGTGTTTAAAATTTGTATTAACTATTGAAAAAATATTATTAAATTTATTAAGTAGGTATATTCTAAAGATTTGTATGGATTTTATTTTAGAATATAATTATTATATACATAATTTATTTATATAATGTCCATCTCAAAACGACACACCGGAACGGAATGGAACCAAAATATTTTGTTTAATTCAGTGCCTCAACTGAAACGATCACCGGAACGGAATTTAAAATTTTGAAACCAACACCCAATTTTAGATTTTTTTATGATTGACATTACCCTTCTCCTTGAATTATGTTAAAAGTTTATCTATTTATTTTGACGAGTGGGTTTGTTTTGGCAACTTGTTAGTATTTCTTCATTAACTTATTTATTTAATTATTTTATTATGGTTCGTTTCTTTTAAAGGTTTTAAGTCCTGAAGATTTCTACAATAAATCTTTTTAGAGTTGGATTTTGAAGAGAATTTCAAAATTTTGTTTTTGTTTTTCCAGTTTTCACTCACATTTTTTAATCCAACCTCTTTGTTCTTTTTAATGAAAGCTTTTGGTGGCTTTGTGTTTGCTAAGGGAGGTGGACTTGTTTTCTTGAATGGCTGGCATTTACTTATTCGTTTATTAGATCTTTTTCCTTTTTTTGTTTTTATATAATATTTATGTATATTATCTGGAACTCACTGAGTGTTTGAATTTTTAAGTTCTAATTTTATTTTCAGGAGATTGTTGGAATTGTATTCTAGATGGACTCTTCTTGTGAGTGTGGAATCTTTTTCCATCGATTTGTTGTTATGAAATTTGTTTTAGGAATACTTATGATAGTAGGTGATTATTTGTTTCTTTGGTAAAGTTTTGATTTTGGTTGTGGATACTTAGAGTTTGATGGGTAATAGCGGTGTGTGTGTAAATTTTGGAGAGTACTCGTCTTTGATTTGTGTTTGACTTGGGAGAAGTTGTTTCGTTAGGTGACAGATGTTGATTTGATGTGATGGTATTAAATGCAAGGGATCTAAATTTTAGGCATTTGGGCGAGTTGATTTGGGGTAGACAATTTAGGCTTGTTACTTGATGATTTTAATGGTTACCTTTGTCGTGGTATCTTAAGAATTTATTTGTGACTTGAGATCACATAGGAATTTGAATATTTGAGGTTATTCCACCTCATGGGTATTGAAGGTCTGGTTGGGAGAATTAGGTGTATTGTGTTTACCTTGCTAATTAATTTGAGTAGAATTGATAGGGCTGTTATGTGATGTACGATGGAGCTTAGGTGTCAACCATAGTAGTGTAATCAAAATTATGAGATATTAAAACTTTAGGAGTTGGAAGTTTGGTATAAGATTTCTTGTTATTACATGTTGAGTCAGCTTCTATTCGATGGTGATAATTTATGAGAACTTGATTTGATGCATTTGGTGAGTTATCAGAGTGCACGCAGAAGCGTAATGTCTTGCGATGTAGTTAAGGGTTCAAGTTTTATTCTGATTTTGAGGATTATTAGTGACTTGAAATTTGGAATAATGCTTGTGAGTGGAGATTTATCTTTTGGTTGGATAAATTATGCTTATTGATAGTTAAGTTGGGAAGCTAAATTTGGGAGTTATTTGAGGGTGATACGATTTGTTGTATGGAGTTATTGAACATTAAAATTTTGAGAGATTGTACTAAAGTCTTTGTACATATGGAGATTTTGGACTATATTGCTACCTTAGGAGTTCTAGGGAAATGCTATTTGGAGACTATACGGTTATGATGGAATGACATCCGTTTGTGTTTAAAAAAAATAATTGATTTTGTAAACTGTTTGGAGCAAGTGTTGAGTGGTGTGGTAGATGAGTTATTGGAGTTCTTCTTGTTGTAGCCGTGCAAATTTCGAGGACGAAATTTATTTTAAGGAGGGGAGAATGTGAGATCCTAGATTACGTGTATTTTTACGTAGCATTTTATTCTTGTTGTTGATTGTTTTAATTTATTTTAATAATATTATTGGTTGTGTTTTAATTGTTTAAAATTATTATTTGAACTATTAATTAGTTAATATTAGTTTTACGTTGTTCTTATATTTAAATATTGAGTTACGTTACTTTTCTTATTAATTTTAATGTGACATAACTATTTTAACGATTAGAATTAAATTTCTTTATTTATTATGTGATTTTAATTGATGTGTTTTCTTTATATTAATTATTATTTTGTAATTAAATTGCGCTTTGGTTTAATTTATTGTATTATTGGGCTTTGAATATTTTATTTTATTGATTTTGAATTGTAGCATTTTCTTTTGGTTTTATTTATTTTGTTGTGATTTATTTTCTAGTTGGACTTCATCTCTTTTTCTTTTTCTTCTTTTTCTTTTTTCTTTTTCTTCTTTTTCTTTTTTCTTTTCTTTTTCTCTTTTTTCTTTCTTTTCTTTCCCATTTCCCCACCCTAGCCCCGTGCGTGACAACTCCCCCCCCCTTCTGTTCTCCCGTTCAGCCTTAAGCCCAGCCGACCTCCACCACCGGCCGCCACTCTTCACCCCCCACACCTCCAATCTCCCCACTCGTCGGCGAGTCCACGGGTACCGGAGGTGTCATCTCCAGCCACCTCATCTCTCCTACATGGCCACCCACCCGAAAAGGCCTTTCTTGGCTTTTCCTTCATTTTTCGGCGCTGCCACCGGCCACCTTGGCCTCCAACCACCTCCACCAGGTTCCCCACCCACCGGTGAACCTCCAGCTAGCTCCGGCGACCTCTAACTCTACCTTTTCACTTCAGACCCGATATGGGTCGTTAAATGGGTTGTTCTTCGCCACACCGCCGTCCGACCACCGCAGGCCTCACCACCGCCACCAAAACACTCCTCTACCTCAGCCGACCATCCCCCTAACTCAACTTCCCCATACACGGCCCCACCTTCCCTGTACAACTCCAAATCCGAAAATGGGTTTCCACCCATTTTGAGCCCGATCCGCCATATTCCGGTGGTTGCACCGCCACACCACCACCTTCATGAGATTCTCCACCCTTCATTAAGTATTTTCATAAATTTTGGTGTCAAATCGAGCACTCTAGCCCAACGTACAAAGTGGCCGCTACGAGCGCTGTGAAGTGGCGCTTGCTCAAGGATCCATGTTTTTACCCACTGTAAGTATTTTCCAAATAAACTTTAAGATTTAAATATATTTTGCATTAACAAATCATAAGTCTTGATTGGTGGAATTTATTGGTTGATGGTTATTTTGTGTATTGTCGTATGTGTTGCATAGTGTACGCATGTTCATATTTGTAGAGGAAAACTGGATTTTCTCATAATTGCATGCATGTTCATGTGTTGAAAATGAAAATTGGATTTTTATGTGTTAATGATTTTTGGGTGTGTGTGTATCACGACCTCAAGCCGGGATGTGGCATTATCCCGGTGGAGCTCCTCTGGTCACTCGGGAGCGGAATATACTGTGTGATGTCCCCTGGGTTGTCGCCGGGCGACAACGGGATCAGACGGGATGGTAACGCTCTTGTGCCGACTCCATGGTTCCTCTACTGGTGGGAGTTAGGAGATGCCTGGTCATGGTACGTGTTGGGCGTGGTTAGCTAGGCATCGCCTGTTCTGAAGTCACATGTGGGTCATTATCTTCGATGTGATGATGAGAACCAGGGTGTGCGGATGGTCCCTAGGGGAGATCATGGTACATACAGTTAATACAATTGATGTTTAGGCCATTTTTCTGGGAAAGTGACGGGTTTTGGTTATTGGTGTTATGTGAAACATTTTCTGGGAAAATGGTTGTTGCTTTAATGGTTTTACGGACATCATTTTTTGGAAAAATGATTGATGTTTTTATTAGTGTTTTATCGTGGACCAAAATGAGATTTTGGTGTGTAGTTATTTTATTTATTTTGAGGAAGATGATTTTAAATTTCATGCATATGGTGTCATGTTCATACGTATTGTTGTTGCATGAGTATATTTTATATCTTGTGGTTTGTTTGGGTTGTACTTACCTGCGATGCCATTTCTGGCATCGTAGATTTTGGATGTAGAGATCGAAGAGGTTGAGCTTGAGGAGACGGCTCCATTGTTAAAGTAATTGTGTTATAATTTATTATCTTGGAAAATGTTCCGTTTTGATGTAAGTATTTTATATTTTGATTTTCGGATGACTGTATTAAATCTCCTATTGGAGAATTTATATTAAACTGGTTTGTAAGATATTTCTAAAAAATTCTGGTACTTAGATATTAACTTTAATTATCCGCTGCGATGCCATTCAACGTTGGAGAATGTACTCATCCCTCCTTCCATCCAAACTCTTCTTTACATCATTCTCTCTCTTTCTGCTTCTCTTTCTAACTGTGATTCCTGCATTGTTGCAGAAAATGTGAAAGCAATTGCATGTGAAGAAGGAACAATCAGAGCACTAACATGGAGTTACCAAAAACAAAAATAAAAACTGGTATATATCCCTCTACTAATTATTAATGACTATCCTTGTCACGTCTCCTTCTCACTTCACATTTCATCATGTCTAGCTTAAACCAACCTATTTCCCCACAATAGAATCCAAGGACCTGAGCCAAGCCAAGGAGTTTCCTTGTATCGATTTGCAAATATATGAGTTTTAAAATGGACAATCATGATATAAAGTATAGGGAACCAACAAGAGAAAGCTAACCAACTGCCTAGGCAAGTTGATGGGAGCATGGTCAGGAGCAAACGAGTTATACAAATAAGACTTGGTGGCTGCATATGCCAAAGATAGTGGATGCATGGGCATGGGAGTAGTCATAAGGGATCCTAAAGTCCATATATATACAAGCATGTTTAATGTCTCACAAAAAGAATATAGCCTCTGTTTCTAGCATTTTCTTCTTTCTAGTATAATGTCAATTGCAACAAAGACTATTTTATTTTCTCTTTTATTTTTAAGTAGTACTGATGTAAAAATAGCATTATACTCTGCCATTTAAATAACCATTATTCATTATGCTCTGCCATTTAAATGAACAATAATTTAAAAAAATGAGCGAAAAGAGAAAGAATAAACCTTGGCAAATGCTATGGCCATCCAACCTACATTGTCTAACTAACAACATAAGAGTTGGAACGTATTGGCAAAAGAAAAAGATAAAGCAAGGCCAAAAATAGAGAAAAGTGAAGAGAAACTTACAACCCTCCTCCCAAATCTATCAGCTATCCTTCCATTTAATAATGCACCTATCATTCCTCCAAGAGACAACATCGAACCAAAAACAGAAAACTGCAAGGGAAGAAAATTGTACAAAAGAAATCATAGGCAACAAAGTGAGTTCAACTTAAACAGATAGTAAGATATAACATAAAAGATGAACGTCAAAGGGCCAAGATTGAACATCAAAGGGCCAAAGATGAACATATATTATCATACCTTCCATTATATATATATATATATATATATATATATATTATCATACCTTCTAAGTCAAAGATGAACGTCAAAGGGCCAAAAATAAGCTTCTTCCAAATATTGTAGCTCCCATAAACCCCACAAAAAATATACCTCCCAAAATATCAGAAAAACCAACTCACTGAGCCTCCTGACGAGACTCGGAGATGGGTGGTCGAGCGGCTAGTAACTCCCGCAGGAAACCATATGTTGCCTCCTATCTCTCCTCAATAGCAACTAGCTTTGTCTTCATTGCCTCCATCTCACGGGTGGCTGCTTCAGCTGCATTGCTATGTTTTTCAATATCCGCCAAATGCTCTTTCTCACGGGCTAAGTTGCGTTGTCTTGTAGACTCTGGGATCACCATTTCTCCTAGCCCTCTTGCGTAGCCTGGTCTATGACCAAGTACCTCTCTGAAGACACTCGCGGCTGCTTCATCAGTTCGCTTCTCTGGTTCTAGAGCTTCATATCTAAAAGCCATATTATTCTGCAGGTTAACATAATTAAATGATTACTAAATGTGTCACATTTGTATCTAAAAATTTCATGTTAACCAAGCATAATATATAAAACAAGCTTCGGTATTAGTAAATAATATTAGTTATCAATTTTAAATAAATTCTCACATATGCAAGCTTGGTGGCTTCCGTCACAAATTTGTCCTTCTTCTTGGACCAGTGGGTTGCCTTGTAGAAGTCCACCATAGTAGTGCCTTCAGCACGCTACATGTGTATATAAGTATACGAATGTTATTCTATGAACCAACATAATGTAAAATGAAATATAAAATGGTACTATTAAATAACCATCAAACCTTTTGTTCTAGGGCCCGCACGAAGGATTTACAACCACTTGTGTGGTTAATCTTTTGCTTCTTCCTGTTATCCCGATTTTGAGTTGATATTTTCTGCCAATACACACAGATATTAGCAATGCAAGCCAAAGTAATAAATACTTTTTATTATAAATTGTGTTCATACCTTGAAGTGGTCACTACCTCATCTCATGCATAGTTTAAGCCAAACCACAAGAACCACCAAACTACACCCACTCGCCAATGCATCGTTCTCGCTTACGAATGAAGTATAAATCTTATGTAATTCGTGGTGGAATGCATTGAAGCGCTTTCGAAGCTGTTTCGTCACAGCCAACCTATGGTTCTCCAATTCCCAGTCTAATTCAAAATCAAGCTAATGTTGCCAAAAAAAAAGTAAGTTAGGCCAAATATTGACTACAATACAAATTCAAATCTTTCGCCATAAAGTATAACGGTCTTACCCAAATCCGATCTATCAACTCATCCTTATGTGCTTGGGGTACATCACTTCATCTTGGGTAACTCATGTTGCAGTGTTGTTTAACAATCCATGTTACCCGTGATGTAAATATCGATGCATTCTCACAGCACTGAGCAGTCTCCCCAGGATTAATCTTTAACGGTATAAGTCCATACTTGCACAACTTCTCAAACTCCGTTAACTTCGCCAGCCCACGTCCACGTTTGGATGTCTCAGCTTGGGTGGCTGGCGTGTCTACAGGGACTGTAGACACTATCGTACATAACATAACAATAATGAGAGTATCAAGAGCCTAATTGGTTGAATTAAAAGTACACAACAATTAAAGTATACGATCTTTACATATAAGACCATGCAAATTTGGACTATACTAGTTGGTACGCTATCTACCGCTAGTTCTCAAACCAGCAAGGGTAATGTATCTAAAGTGTCTGTCTCCGGCTGTCTACTCGGAATGGGTTCTTTGTTTGGCTCAGACTCCAGGATTGGGTCCACACACGCCGACTCACATGGATGACTCGGAGGCTGGGTCAAATCATCTGAACCAACCTCATTAGGTAGGGTCAATTCTGGGCATTCACTTATTTTTGTGCCACGTGGCCGGCCGAAATGAGATAACAGACGAATCTAACGTACCCTACCACGGATTCCTCGGCTGCAGGCTCGACCACGCCCACTATCACCCATCTGGTCACCTACATGTAAAAAGCTTTAAATCTTAGATCATGAGTGCTAACACCAAATTATGATTTTCTTATTTAGATCTTAAAGTAAATGTTGACCTATGTGATGCAAATATGCAAAGCACAAGTATTACATAATTTTTTATACAACTTGAAAAGACAAAAAAGAAAGAGAGAAATTAAAAATATGAGAAGTCATCCATACCTAGGCCGTTGATGCTCTGCATGATTGCACTTTGGTTGTGGTGTAATTACAATCGTCTATCTTATGAGCACCTGAGATGTAACAATAACAAATATGATCAATATATATACATACGTACCCTAGCTAGAAATGTCAAATGCACTTTTATAGGTAATTCATATAATTCATTTTGAACATGCCATCACATACATACAAAAATTGTAAACACACTTTTATATATCCATTTACATGCCTACCCTGACTCAGACTCTTCACCGGTGGATAATTCCTCATCATCTGAATATTCCCAATCACCATAAGCATCTCCGAAGCCAGATGGAAGAAATCCTTTAATTCCCACAAACAAACAACCAAAGAAAGAGAATTGAAGCAGATTAGATCATCAATGAGAGAGGAAAGCGAGGGAGTGAGTCATATAATAATCATAGATTCATAATGGCTGCCTCAGCATGTTTTTTTTCTCTCTCTCTCTTTCTTTTTTATTTAATTAATTAATTATTTATTTTAATTTTTGAAAGTTATAGAGACGTGGCCTTCCTTACCACAATTCTCCACCAATGATTAGCAGATATTTTATGAGTTTTTTTTTAAAGAAAGAGTTAAGTCATGTTTTATATATAGAAACAAAAAAATTAATGTTTATTTGTATACTGTATAATACAAAAGTGAGTGTAAGATTACATTTGGGTATTAAAAGTGGTTGAGAGTGATTGTAAATAATAATAAAAAATAGGTAAGAAATAATAATAAAATAATAAATAGCACATCTTCTATTGAGGTAACATATGACATTAAAACCAGAACAGAGTTTTGCACTTACATATTTAAGCAATCACTACAAGATAAATCACCTATTCCGTCGACTATTTTTCTGCTGCAACGGAAAACGCTGCCAAAGGTAATTTGTTTCAGTGCTTTTTATTTCGCTGGGCCTGTATAAAGCAGTTACAAGCGGGCCTTCTTCATTTACTTAATAGGTGAGCCTGTTTATTTTTTTCATCCAGTTTATAAATTATGTCGGCGATAATTTCTGCAACAACAAAAATTAATATTGTTGCGTCGCTTTTCATTGTCGATAAAATGAAATATTTAATGGCATTAAATATTTTGGGCACCGCCAATATGTGCCAAACCCAGAGGAATTTTAGCCCTCGCAAGTGTAGTTTTGCACAAATCAACATCTGCACTCTCTTGTTCGCATGCTCAGCTTCACATATTCCAATCCCTGGTCTCCAAACCCTCGGGCTCACAGAAAACTCCCACATCTTGAAGAACTAGTTCGTGATTCTCGCAATCAGTGGATTTGGCTTAACTTCACCAATATACTGGTTTCGATTTCACAGGCCAATCCCCCTTTGATTCCGCGCCAGACAACCATCGATCGCATGGGGTTGCAACCTTGCATGAGAAGTCTGACAGAAAACCCATACATGCTTCCGTCTCTTTCTTGAACATCTTTACAAAAAGGCCCGACTTTGTTAGATAAGAAAGGTAACTCTGTTTTTTCGTTTGATTTCTGCAAGAGCTTCACCCGCATGTATGTCATCCAGATTTTTGTTTAAAAAATTTCCCTATATACGGGCACTGCATAATAAATTCAACTTTGGTCAAAAAATATTTTGTACTAATTTCACAGAATTTTAATTTTACTTTGTTTCCAGGTTTAATTTCTTATTTTGGTCTAGTGAGACTTTGACACTTTTTGCTTATATTTTTCCTAGCTAACTTAATCTTAAACATTTTCATATCCATTACTCATCTTATTATAACAAATTAATTATTCATCTATCTTTAAATAAAATATTTTCATAAAAAATTAAGGAAGTAAATAATTAGACACGTTGATGAAAGGTCAAGGTGTTCTAACTTCTGGGCTGTCTGAATAGCTAATTCTTGATGAACTCTCATATTATTACAGCAAAGGTTCTTGTCTTTTCTCTATATTTCGACGAAAAAGGTAAAGGGCAAATTAGTTTAGAATCCTCTTCAAGTCCTCAATTTGACCAGAGAGAGAGCATTGCATGCATGTGCAGCAAACTATATATGAGACTTAATCTAAAAAATGAACTTTTAGCATCAACCATTACAAGTACTGATCATGTATGCTTGCCAAAAGTTAAGCAATTTAAATTTAAAAGGCTTTTTCATACCTTCAAATCCTCAGTTGGAATCTATTGAATCTAATGCATTAATGGCTGTATTTTTTTTTTCTAGGTTAGTTTAGTATTTTATTAGATAAATTAACGGGTTATAGGGGACAACTTTTAGTGGGGTGGGAGTCCCTACATTCTTTCCAAAACTCAACACAATACAACGCATCAGATTATTTTTTACACAACAAACTAATTAAACTCGTGAGCATAAACTATATAACACAAAAATTGCAGCAACTAAGTCTACCATTGTCTGATGTGCTGGAACAATGTTGAAAATAAAACCAAGTAGGTTTTGTTAGATACAAAGGGGTAACTAATCATTTGGTAATATCTATCAACTGCATTGCAATTGCCAATGCCTGGATAGTAGCTCTACAAATATGTTTTTAATACTTCAAAGTCAAGATTTTACACAAAAATTAAATACTAATCATTGAACCTATTTGGTCACAATAAAAACAATAATTAGTTATTGCTAGAAACCACTATGCTTCAGAACAAACACTATTAATGGTTGCACATTTCATGTCCTATTTTTCCCAGAACCAATGATATTTCTTATTGGTCCCCCTCAAATTCAAGAACTTAAACAGCCATATACCAGCCATAAAGGAAATAAATAATTTCAAGGTCAATCCAAACTATTGTAAAAAACATCCAAAAACCTAAACCACTGTTTTCCATTTTCTGACTGCTTACCTATCTCCCTGCACCTTTTCAATATGGAACAAATTTACATCAACAACTTTTATACCTTTTCTTTCAAACGGTAAACAAAAATTGATAAGGAATGAACAATCTGGATTTCCAGCAATACTGCATATGTAAATCCAGCTACACATATATTTCGATTACAAACTCCTAACGTAGTTGTAAAAACAAGTATGTAAAATATAAGGTGAGCGTCTCATCTTGAAGTCAGTTGTTGTTAAGATGCATTAGTTAGTCATATTGGCCTTGCGATCACTAATTTTGTAAATATTAATTGTGCTTCAATGTATATGCAATGAAAACACTTGTTAGCGTAGACCTCTGTCTAGACTTTTCATGCTATTAGCTTCCATCCACCCTTTTTTGCTAACAGGGACTTAATATATTTTAGCGAGTAACTAGTTTGTTTATATTCTCGTTTACATTGGTTTCCTTACGATGATGTGATTCATATAGTTAATTCATACTATCTCATCATTAATCTTTAGATGGACAAAAGCTGGATGACTGAACGCAATAGGCTCCATTCACCTGCTTATGCAGAGGGTGTTAAACAGTTTTTAGAGATGGCTAGAAACCATGCCAGGGGAAGTGATCGGATTCGGTGTCCATGCCGTATTTGTAGTAACAATCTTTTCTTGCCTATGTTTACAGTAGAGAGTCACTTGTTCCTAAATGGGATTACGACAACCTACACACAATGGATTTTTCATGGTGAAGATGAGACCCAGAATTTCCACATTGATGATGAAGATTTGGATGAGCTTGGTGATGCTGACGATTTCGTTGATGATATGGACCATATGTTAGACGACATCTGGGCTGGGACAAATATTGATATTCCCCAAAGTAGCACTCCATTCACAAATCAGAATCGCAGTCCTCCATCTGTTTCGAGTTCATCATTTGACCGTCTCTTGGAGGATGCCCAGCGTCCACTGTTTGAGGGTTGTGAAAAATTCTCGAAGTTGTTGTTCATTGTCAAGCTTTTACACATAAAAACCATCGGTGGTTGGTCAATTAAGTCATTTGATATGCTTTTGACCTTGTTGAAGTCTGCCTTTCCAGAGGCTGAACTGCCTAACTCCTATGAAGCTGCTCGTTCATTGGAACGAGGCCTAGGGTTCACTTACAATAAAATTCATGCATGCCCCAACGATTGCATTTTATTCAGGAAGGAATATGCATCACCGGATTCATGCCCTGTATGCAAGGCCTCGAGATGGATGCCATCTACACGTGGATCACGGATCATCCCTCAAAAGGTGTTGCGCCATTTTCCTTTAAAGCCACGACTACAACGGCTTTTTTTATCTACAAAGATAGCGGGTCAAATGAGATGGCATAGTGATCAACGGGTGGCAGAGGAGAATACTATGCGTCATCCCGCTGACTCTGCATGTTGGAAGTCGTTTGATGAAGAGCATCCTTGGTTCGCTAGCGATGCCCGCAATGTTAGGCTTGGTTTGGCGAGTGACGGATTCAATCCCTTCAACAACATGGCTAGGCCTTACAGCATATGGCCAGTGATCCTTGTCCCATATAACTTGCCTCCGTGGCTGTGCATGAAAGACTGGTTCTTTATTACATCTTTGATTATTCCTGGCCCAAAATGACCAGGAAATGACATTGATGTTTATCTACAGCCGATGGTAGATGAATTGCTTGAACTTTGGGAACATGGGGTGCCGACATATGATGCCAGTACCAAGTCAACGTTCCAGATGCATGCCGCTTTACTGTGGACAATCAATGACTTCCCTGCCTATGGGAATCTTTCTGGCTGGTCAACGAAAGGAAAACTAGCATGTCCATGTTGCAATGCCAATACAGATTCTGATTGGTTAAAGTTTGGCCGGAAACATTGTTACATGGGTCACCGGCGTTTTCTCCCGCAAAACCACATTTGGAGGAAGAAAAAATTTTTGTTCAATGGTAAAGAAGATCATCGCATGCCACCAAATCTGTTAGACAGAACAACTGTTTTATGTCAGTTACAAATGCTTGGGGATGTATCGTTTGGAAAATCTATTAGGAAGAGGAAAAGAACTAGTGAAGAGTTGAATTGGACCAAGCATAGCATATTGTTCATGTTACCTTATTGGTCAACGTTGAGTATCCGACATAATTTAGACGTGATGCATATTGAAAAGAATATATGCGATAACATTTTCGGCACCTTGATGAACCTTCCTGGGAAAACAAAGGATAATACAAACTCTAGACGTGATCTAGAGCTATTGGGGTTCAGAAAGGAATTGCATTTGCAGCGGGACAGTGGAAAAATACGAATGCCCCCTGCACTGTACACGTTACATGGTGATGAACAAAATAGACTTTGTACTTGGCTGGCCGATTTGAAATTTTCGGATGGGTTTGCAGCAAATATCTCTTGTTGTGTTTCAGTACGTGATTGCAAAATCGCAGGGTTGAAAAGCCATGACTGCCATGTATTATTACAACACTTACTACCTACTGCTGTGAGCGGTTACTTAAGGAGTGATATTGCCTTAGCGTTGACAGAACTGAGCACTTTCTTTAAAGAGTTATGTAGTAGAACACTGGATATCCCTCGTCTAGAGCAGCTTCAAACTGATATTATAATCATTCTATGCAAATTTGAGATGATATTTCCTCCATCGGTTTTTGATGTGATGGTGCATCTATCTGTCCATTTACCTTGTGAAGCTATACTTGGAGGTCCAGTATAGCTTACAGATGGATGTACCCATTTGAGAGGTATTTAGGTAAATTCAAGCGGTATGTAAAAAACAAGGCACGCCCAGAGGGTTCAATTGCGGAAGCATACATACACATTGAATGCCTGACATTCTGCTCAATGTATCTCAATGATGTTGAGACAAAAATTAATCGACCAGACCGTAATGTTGATGTACAAGACGAGCTGACATCTGATGGATATTCGGTTTTCAACCAAAACCTCCGACCGTTGGGTATAGCTTCCCATGTGCAGTTAGAAGATAAACTTTTTATCATTGCCCATTGGTACGTGCTTAACAACTGCACTGAGATTGGACCCTACCTGTCGTAAGTATACTTCATACATTTGTCTTCGTGTAAAACATACCCATTGTCATACATGTATTTTCCTAATATGGTATCTTGTCATATCTCTCTTGTGGGAAGGGAGCATTACGAGAAATGTCAGGCGACTACGAACCAAACTTCTGTTCATCAAACACATCAGCAAGAGTTTCCCGCATGGTTCAAAGAACGTGTAAGTCGGAATGATTATAGTATAAATTCTTTTATATG
Source organism: Platycarya longipes (assembly GCA_036559045.1). Classification (NCBI taxonomy): domain Eukaryota; kingdom Viridiplantae; phylum Streptophyta; class Magnoliopsida; order Fagales; family Juglandaceae; genus Platycarya; species Platycarya longipes. The sequence continues at coordinate 8,508,097 of CM071799.1, read as the reverse complement.
CATTACCATTGCATACCAGGGTCAATTGGCAGTAGAGCACAATTACATCGTACCGTTACGTCTGTAGGTGCAAGAGCAACGAGCCACCAACCCACTTGATGTCTCTTCCAATCTTTATGCGTTAGCGTGCGGTCCTGAAAATTGGGTTGCATCGTATGCTGCTTGCATTATAAATGGGAAGCGGTTCCATACAAAGCAACGGGAAGTCCGACGACGGACACAAAATTCGGGTGTGGTGGTCATTGGAGAGCCCCAGTCTAGTAATGTCGACTTCTATGGCGTTATCAATGATGTTATAGAAGTACACTACATGGGAGGTCGTCGAGTCTACTTGTTCAGTTGTGATTGGTTTGATGTTGGTGATAAGAAACGGGGGGTACGAGTAGACGACCATATGACTAGCATCAACATCGATAGAACTTGGTATAAGGATGATCCATTTGTCTTAGCATGCCAGGGTTCGCAATGTTTCTACATTAGAGATCTAAGATACAAGGGAAATTGGTATGTTGTACAAAAATTTGCAAATAGGAATGTATATGATGTTCCATCAGGCAGGAGGGGATCAGAAACCAGTGATGGTCAAGACAGTGACGATGAGGCATATCAAGAATATGAACAATCAGCGCATTACGTACCCATGCATTGTGAGGATGATCCTGTGGCAAGTCCACTAAATAGGGTTGATCTAGAACCTATGGAAATTGATGCACAAGAAGGGGCCATGCACATGTCTACAAGCATTCATTGCTCCGAGGCAGTATTGGGTGAATCCTTTGCTTTCTCTAGTTCAGCCGATGCATATGGGGATGAGGAATATTCCGAAGAGGAAGACCTATCCACAAGTGAGGAGTCCGAGTAGGAATAGACTCCACATTAACTAGATTAACAATGTGGCTTATGAACACCCCACTCGAAGACCCCATAAATAGGTATGTATTTTATAAACAAGTCAATACTTGATGTTCACAACTAGAGCCCACTCAATGTTTTGGGATTTGTTTAGTTCGATTTCACAAACAAAATTTGCCGTCTCCATGCTAACCAAATGCAAACATTGGTTTTATCCACAGGACTATGGTCCAAGAGAGGATGGATGTCTGGCATATTTCATTGGATGACATATAGTTCACTTCTTCAATTGTTCAGTTTGATTTTCTTTCTTCACAAGTTGTTCACACATTATTCTAACTACTAATCACATACATTCACGAACTTCCTAATCGTACAACAGTGATGTTAATGCAGGTTAGAGGTTGGTGTACATGTTCCAAAGATGGGCTGGTTGAAGTCACCAAAGGAATATCAAAAATTGTGTTAATTGGGTCCATCCAAGTACAATCCAAATTGAAGTGCTGAAAATCAACCTAACACCCCCAAACCAGCAATAATTCTGCACAAACGTGATAGTAGATACAATTTTTGCATAAATGGGGCCATTAAGTTGATCTAGTAATTTTCACAACATGGTTCAAATTTGAAAGCTCCATTCAGTTGCTTTTCAAGAGATATTATACCAGTCTAAATATTATTTTCAAGCATTATCACATATACTTTAATATTTTGGAAACAAGTTGCTTTTTAACTATTTATGCAAATTGGTATAAAATGGACATCAAAGCTGTCTATCTTCATATTGTGGACTAAATAATTTCAAAAATATCAGCATAGTTAAGTGCAACATTTGCATAAATGGTGAACCAAGTAATAAGATATGACTATTGGGTTTCCAACTACTGCAAAAGAACATGTTGATAAGTGCACGAAGTGATTTTTAATTTACAGAGTTATGTAGCATTTGGCAGCCTATGACAGTAATGATTAACCAAATGTAATATTGAGATTAGCAATGAAAAATAGTTGGACTCTTCAGTTCACAATCAACAATAATAATGTTTTACGTGATGATGCTTGTTGCAGAATTCTCATTTCCAGAAAGCAGGTTGATAAACAACTTATGATGAATGTATGAGGGGGCTTTTTCTCAAGGCAGGTTAGAAGTGCTACATGAGGGATGAGTTTATTTCCACTTGACTATTAAAACAGGACCTATCTCTTAATGTGTGAACCAGTAGTACGTGATTATTTGATGAAATAAATATGATGCTAGATAGATGGATATTTTCCTAACAACTAAGTCATTTAAAATATAATGTCTGGATAATAAACTACAGTGAGAAAGCACTATTTTTTAAAATTTTAAAAATGTTTAGACTGTGATAGGATAATAGGGTACCGAATGTTCATAAATATATACTCCAATCAATTATATAGAAAATACCGTAACTTGCTAACTTTAATTTTTCTATACCCACTACTTAAAGAGCCACAATTTGGAAAATCTAAGGCCATCCCTTCTTTTTTGCAAAATTGGCACTGGCAGCATCAGCTTTGTGGGCAGGAGAATACAAAAAAGTGAAAAACTGTAATGATCATTGTTGGAGGGCAAAAATGTAATTTACCAGGCTTAGTTTATCTGCTATCATCGAGAATGAGGGAGGGCACATGGATCCATAGTACGTTTTCCAAAGTTTTGGCACAGCAGAAGGAAAGCAGTTGGCGATTTTTCTCCCTTCAAGTGCTCAAAGGAAAACTTCTTGCTAGTGTTCTCTGGAGTGTGTTCTTTGGTGCTGTGTCCAGTCAAGTTGCTCAACCTTCTCATCCAAAGCAGGCTTGAACAAAGGTTTACCAAAAGCTAGTTCGGCTAAAAGGAGTAGCTACCAAGGATACAAGGAAAACACTTCTGAGTGGTAGGCTTCACTCAATGTTCCAGAGGTATGTTTTTTTCAAATTGGAATTCCTCAATACAACCACCTTTGGGTGGGCTCTTCTCTCTCTCTCTCTCTCTAAACTGGGGGTGCATGCTGGAAAATCTGTCCAGCATCCAGCATTTACCATTGCACTTATTTTAATAGGGCAACTGGTGTGGAATTGTTTAAAAAAATAAGGTTTCCTTGCTAGGATTTACAGAGGGTTGCTGTAAATTTAGGGAAAAGACTTTGAAATGAAAACACATCCCACGTTTATAAACCCAAAACATTACACTATTTTTCCCTCCACAACAGTGTGTAAACTAAGAAAATTCCAACTGGTAGCCAAACTGAACATGTAAGTTGTTGTCCCAGTTTTTTGAAATTCAGTGTAAGTCATTTTCAAGAGCTGGAGTTAAATGCACTTATTTTAATTAACTACCTATTATGCCTAATGGATAAACTTGTTAATATCTAAAGGTGACAGGATGGAAAGACTTGGCCGGGGGAGAGGGAGGATCACTATGCTAAACACTAGACGAGATCACTCATTCTTATCCGGATATCGCCGACCACGCGGGGCACGCATTGCTGATGTTGAGACCAGCTCGGATGATCAATCTATACCTAATTCCAGCCAAGTTTGGATGACTTCACCCGTGCATCCAACCCCATACACGCAGAAAGTCCGGCCAGTGAATCCAATCCAACGCTCGCCACCTGGATTTTTGAATCCAATCCCACAGACACAGACAAATGTTCCTGTGGATCCAGCCCCACGAACACAAGCTGCAGTTGTGAATCAAATTCCTCCCCCCTTACGTACTGGCGGGGAAATCGGTAAGGATAATTATCTAATTTAAGTATCTAATAATATTTTGAGTGTTAGCATGAGCTTGGTAATTGTTGTACGAGTTATGAGCTTGCCAAGAAAGTCTTTTATGTCTCATCTATTTTTGGTAGCCGAGTTATAAAATCTGAGTTTGTGAATGGATTGACAATTATTTACATATCTACATTGTTTATTAAAGCTTTTTCTTGCACCCAATTGTCAGCAATCACATAGGTATGAATTTATGGCTTATGTTATAGACATTATTGACTCAGCAGCACACACTTCATAAATTACCATTACATGTTATTATTTGTTGCAACTTTGCAACCAATTCACAATAAAGTTACACGTATATGGAGCTTGGTTTGTATACGATGGACGTATGATTTCAAGCACTTGACATGTATAATTTTAGCACACATGTTGATAAGTCCTAAGTGGTAAATGAGCTGGAACCTGTGCTTGTAGTAAAATAAATTTGTAAATTGACACCGTTAGATTATCACGAACAATTAATGTTTAAATGTGTAAAACTATGTCGAATTATACATGTTCATTTAGGTCAGCCTCTAAGAAATAGATGCCTAACATGGTTTCTTATTTGTGACTTCCACCACCCATGAATGCAAACATGAAGAGATGAAAAAATGTAAGTTGTTGTCCCAATTTTTCAAAATTCAGTGTAAGACATTTTGTTACCCAAACATTAAGAGTAGCAGTTAAATGCTAATACTTTCATTAGTTGCCTATTATGCCTAATGGATTTTGATGCTTAATATTTGTAGGTGATGGGATGGAACGACGTGGTCGGGGGAAAGGGAATATCACTGTGTTCAACATTAGACGAGATAAGTCATCCTTATCCAGACACCGTCGAAAACGCGGGCCACGCATTGACACATACAACGATATGCTCGATGAATTTTTTAGTTCCAGCTCAGAGGATGCAACACAACCTCCTAGTCAAGATTGGATGACTTCACCTATGCATCGGACCCCAAGAACGCAAACAGTCTCGGTGGATCCAATCCAAGGCCCGCCACCTGGAATTCTGAATCCAATCCATGGCCTGCCACCTGGATTTCTGAATCCAATCACACACACAGAGACAACATATGTGGATCCAGCCCAACGAGCACAGGTTGCACCTGTGAATCCAATTCCTCCCCCCATAAGTACTGGTGAAATCGGTAAGGATAGTTATCAAATATGTAGTTTAGTATCGAATAAACTACAGTGTTAGCATGACTGCTAATTCATGTAGGATATGAGCTTGTTAATATCTTCTTTCATGTCTCATACAGAATTGGAGGAGGCTAGCCATATGCCGGTTCTACCCCAAGTTCTTACTAAACGTGGCCGTGGGCCTACCAAGTCAATCGAGTTTGAAAAAATGCAAAAGTTTGGGAAAATCCAATTGAGGATTAATGATGGTAAAACTGCACCTTGTTGTGGGAATGCGTCAATGTTTACTAATCGATGCACGTGGATATTAAAACATCATCTGGACATGAGCTACGCTAGATGGATGGATGTTCCCAAGACGGCGAAGGACGAGCTCACTGAACGAGTGAAGGTAAGTCTTCCTTTTCATTCTTTATCAACCTACACACAAAGAGTAACTAGTGTGAAGGGTAAAATTGGTATAACACTTTATCTTATATGCAATGTAGGGCGACTTTGAATTAGATTGGGAGTTGGATAATCATCGATTGGCAGTATCAAAACAATTGCGAAAGCGATTCGACGCCTTCCACCACGAGTTGCATAAGAAGTACCTCGCTTACGAAAGCCATGAAGAAGCGTTGGCCAACGGGAGCGGCTTGGTTGACAATCTTGTGTGGGTAAAGTTATGTGGTCGGTGGGGATCCGAGGCCTTCAAGGTATGGGTTTTCACAAGACGATTTTGCTTTCTACATTAGTGAATATGTTTTAAAACTTCTATTTTTTCGATTGTGGTTTCATTTGAGTGGATGTACGTGACCAACGGTTGTTATTGGCAGAAATTATCAAGCCAAAATCGGGAGAATCGGAAAAGGCTAACTACTAATCACACCGCAGGACGTAAATCATTTGTTCGCATGCTACAGGAGAGGGTAATATTTAGGAATTTATCTCTCACCAGATCTAACTTCTACTGGTCAATCTATAAATTCTAATGGTTGCACACAATGCCACTTGGTGATAAGTATTTTTTTTACTCACTTTTAAAGGGCTGAATTCGGGAAGAACTTGGTGCACTTCTACAAGGCTACCCGATGGTCGAAGAAGATGGACAAATTCGTGACACCGGCCACAGAAAACATCCATGTGAGTTTGCAAAAGTTACATTCAAGTCACCATACTTGTAAATTCTTATTGCTTTCAATAATATTTTTATTATGAAATTTTCCAATATTGTAAAAAAGTTTATATTTCTCTTTTCTCAAATTTACATGAGGTGCAGAAATCCATGGTTGGGAAGATGGATGCGTTAGAGCCATCCCAATGCACCGAGGAGGCTGCAGCAACTATTTTCAGGGAGGTTCTTGGAAGTCGGCCAGGATATGCACGGGGCCTAGGTGAGATGGTGATACTAGAACCAACAAGACTGCGTGATCGTGAGCGAGAGCAATGTTACTTAGAGTTAGTTGCCAAAAATAAGAAGGATGGAGAGATGCATAAAGCTGAAATGGATGAGCTTCATGGAAAGTGGGCTGCACTTTTGGAGAGACAATTGGCGACTGAAGCACTATTGCAAAGCTGGGTTGAAGAGCTCCCTGCATTCGCTGACCGCCAAAGGGCGAGTCAGTGAACTGGTTACATGTATATAAGGATTTTGTTTTTTGGGTTTTTTGAGTAGTGGTGCATTTTGGACATTCCATGGCTGGTTGGGCAGTATTAATCATTGGAGGCTTTAGTATCACCAATGTAACTTTTGGTGGACACGACGTGTGAAGGGGTAACTGGTGTCTACCCACAAAGCATCATGACAGATGCTCTTTTTGATGGCAATGCAAATCTGTTCAGCTTTCAAGCTGAATGTCAGTTTTTTGTTGCAAAACAATATGTTAATCTCATCATTAATTTTTTGTTTTTGGGGGGGGGGGGTGTCTGTGTTATAATGACTTCAAGGTAAATACTCCATATACACAGCTTCATAAATTGTCTGTTATTTCTAGTGATGGAATTTATGCTCCTACAGCTAGTTCATAACAATTTACTTTGTTGTTATAGGAAACGATCTGACTACAGGCAGTGCTTTATTTCAGTTGGTGAATAGTCCCAGTTGTAGACCTTGTTATGGGTGGTTGGGAGGATGTTACTGCAAAAACTGGCACACGAGATGGTTAAATGCTGTCTAAGGTACTATCCTCTTCTATGTGCTGGAACCAATTTAAAAGCATAATGTACTAATTTAATATGAATTTGGAATATCAGATAGATTTTGTAGCTGCATTTATAAGATATGTCAAGTTGGAAGTAGACATGAACTTATGTTTGTTTAAAAATAATGGATATAGCTCCTCTTCATAATATGAATCACACTACACTAGAGTAGGCAACATATCTTATAAATGAAACAACATTTGAATTTTAAGACCTAGGTTGATGGTGCACAATGCACCAAACTGTAAGTTTGGAGGTAGTCTATGTTCTGATTTTTGAAACAGCAGACTTTATCATGTCAAATGCATTGAACACCAAGTAAATGTTACTTGTGTATTCATTTGAGCACATAAAATGTTTATGTAAAAACATGCATATCCAATTTGTCTTTTGATTGGGATATACCACAAATTTGCGTAGACTTCTTTTTTGAGTTTGAAAATGGTTTGGAATCAAAATCTGATCTGGACACAATCTAATTAAGATGGTTTGAAGTTAAGATATTCATCCCATGTCCACTTTCAGGTAGCATTGGCAAACAAGTACTCTCACCTGGTTGGCTACTCTCACCTGGTTGGAATTTATTTTTTTGTCTATTTTCTTATTTTGGGAGTTGTCATCATGTGTTGCTTTATTTATGATCATGCCGGGTCACATATTTGTCCTATTTTTCTTTGTTGGATTGCTTGATGATGATTTGCATTGGAGAGCTCTAACATGTAGATATTAATCTGTTAAATACTCGGCCATGTGCTTGTGGACTCTTCTAGATATTTACTGTTAAGATCGAGAATTAACAAAGTCATTAATTAAAAATTCTTTGTAACCAGATTTCTCCTTGTACAACTTTGTATTACACATCCTCTAGAGGTTTTAGTGGGACATTTTTGTAACACTTTGCTTATACTTTAGATGTTTATGCATGGTTCGATATATTCTTCTGCGTATTAGAGTGTCAATGACTTCTAATGTGAAGTTTATATTATGTGTTTTTCATGTTTCATATCAGTATTTGTATTACTAGAATAGTGGTACAATTATAATGATAAATGTTTATATGCATTTTGTAACACCTGCATTGCTATATGCATTTTGTTCCACTTACTATAACGTTTTACAAAATCTGATTTGAATATGAAGAGGAGCACCTGCATTGCTATATGCATTCTGTTACACTTACTATAACGTTGTTACTGCTCTAGCTGCATTGCTATATGCATTTTGTTATATGCATATAGCAATACAAAATACAAAATTCAAATCAGGTGTTACAAAATTATTTAAGTTGTTACTTTTGTTCCACTTACAAAATTCAAATCTGATTGTACTGGAATATATTTGAGCACATAAAATGTTACTTGTGTGTTCTGGAAGCAAATAATATGTGGCTGGCTGAAGAAAAAAAAAGCTTGAGGTTAGGGGATGAAGAGGAGACCTAGAGAACCAATTTTTAATGTTGTTGTCGAAGGAACAACAAAATGATTTAAGTTAATTATTGTTTTATTTTTTGCATCAGGATTTTTACCAGATTAAAGACCAGAATTTTATGTTGGTTCAAGATGCTAGTTTCTGAGATGGTAGATGGACAAAGAGTTTCCCGTATATGGAAAAAAACCGACATTAACTACAATATGCCTTACTGAAGTAGATGCAGACCTGCATATATATCAAAGTCAAAGAGAAACCAGGAGTGCTTATAAAGTCCAACCAGAGGTGCGAAGGGTATAATTTCACTTGCTCAATGGCTGCCATCATTCTACATGTTTTATAGATGGAAAAAATGCACCATTGTATATATAAGTTCTAGGCAATTATAAACTAACACTTGTATTTAATAGCCTTGAGACCACTAGCTTGTTAATCTTGAAATTCAGACATTTGGTTGGCTGAATGAATTTCCATCTGTGCTTTTGCAAAAGTTAATGAATGGTTTATTTAATATAGATCCAGTTGAAGGGGTGAAAAATAGATGTGTGGGTTTATGTATTTATTGTTGGTTGCCTAACGTACGTAAAGCTGCAATAGGTGGGAGAATGATCAAAAAATTCTTTAAGTTGCCCATATGATATATAGTTATTGATTCCAAATTATAAATACATTTTTTGGGTCTAGATTTTTACGTTAGTCAAGTCACAATATTATAGACAATTAATGTGTAATATTATATGGTTTTATTATTTGAAAAATCAAGTTGTGAATAAATAGGAATTATAAATATATATTATTATATTTATATCTTCATACAAATTGATCATGAAAAATAGCAAAAGAAATATTAGAACGCCAGGCTCAATTAGGGGATTTTAGCATCTCACAATAATAGAAATGCATGCTCAAAAAATAGCCCAGGAAAAACAAAAAAAAAAAATTAAAAAAAAAATTCATATTCCGGCAAAATAAAAATTGATGATCAGATAGTTCATTTATCGTTTGGAGTTCATCAATATTGCGGCGGCTGGAAAACGTAGATGGAAATAATTTACAACGTCGAAAAGTTGGTGTCGCAAGAAGCTGGAACGCACGTAGAAAATATTTATTGCGGCGACTTCACTCCGACGTAATAGATCCAAGTTGGCGTCTGTTAAATTGTCGACGGAAGAGGTCACTTGTTACAGCGATAACCGAACTTATTATGGCGAAAATTATCGACGTTACAAATATATTCAAACGTTTACACCTTTTGCTGGATAGCAATTGCCGCGAAAAACTATCCATTTGCGGCGAACAAAAATCGTGGGAAAAAGTGCAATAATTGTAAAAACGCCGGTAAAATCTTTTCTAATCAATACTTTTCCAACGATGGTGCGGCTCATTCCAAACGACGGAAATTAGTTTTTGCAGCATTTTTGCTATGCTTTTGCGGCAAAAATAGGTGCTGGAAAAAATACATTTTTTTTGTAGTGAATCATAAATATCCATTCCAATTAAACTTGTGTATGTTAGTCTTGTTGGTGCTATTTTCTGACATATGTAATGGACAATACAACATAAAGATGTTGTTTTGTAGCAGTGTGGTTGATTTAGACTAAGCATAATTTTTTATAATGCTCGTATTCTCTACCTGTTCTAAATGAACAGAACAACTTATAAAACAAAATATCTAGTCTATTTAGGAGGATATATATATTTATATTTTCTGACATTGTTCTATAGTAGAAATTAAAGATATGGATAAAAAAAATATTTCATGAGTATAATGTTTTGCAGCCACAAATTAATACAAAAGTATTTTAAAAAACAAAACTAAAATGCTCAAGAGTCTAGACTTTATTGATATGAGGTGAGTATCATTACTAAAATGATGCAGAGCTACAAAACGGAAACGTAGCAAAATAATTACATATTTGGACGTGTAACTAACAAAAGGTTGGAAGCAAACCTAGTAGAGATGAGGTGGCCCATACAGTGTTTTAAGATCTAATGTCACCAAATATTGGACTGATTGACCTCAGGTTGGTCTGGAAGCTCCCTAAATAGACAACCGATATCACGAGATCACTTGAGGAGAAATAAACTCATGATTAAAACGAGATCACAAAGGTTGACTGCACATAGACCAATATCTTTTGCGAAATAGATGAATATGCAAGATGTGAGTGAGTGTAAATGGATGAACACAAGCTGCCCAAACTAAACCCTAGACTCTATCAAACTCTCAATATGTATACCGTACTTAAATCAAAAGCTCTAAGCTATTAAACAGATTCAAAGCTAAAACAAAACTCTTACCCAGATTTGATTGGGGGCAACGCAGTGGAGACAAGGTGCTAGAGGAGGCGATTTGTAGTGGTGAGCTTGCAGCAGTTCTCGGCGGAGGGAAGGCTTGGGTTTGTGCAATTCGCAGCGAGGGAGGTTTTTTGGGCGTTTGTTTCTTGGGAGTTCTATCGCACGCTGTTTGGGAGGAAAACTCAAATGAATGGGGGGGGAATAAGGGAGTTCATTTGCGCATAGATCATTAAAATACTTTTCCAGCGAAATATATTCGCCACAAAAAAAGCGAGGCAAAGTTGAAAGTCCTTACGACGAAAGATATCGCCTTAACAAGTCTCCCTACATTTTGCGGCACAAGAACTCACTGCCTTGTATACTTAAGTTGCTGTAATAAGTATCGTGACTAATTTAATTAAAATTTCTTCGGCGAAAGTGAAATCACCGTCAATACTTCATTTTAGCAGCGATTGAATGTAAAATCGCCACTAATATCAATATTTTTTGTAGTGTTAAGATTTACTTTTATAATTATTTCGTTGTTAAGATATTTTCCTTTTCATATTCGTCAAATTTTGTTAGAACTTATATATTTTTCCTCTATGCATTATATTATTTATTGAAATTTATTTATTTATACAAATTATATCATTTCTTAAAAATAACCGCTTTATTAAACTAGATAAACGTGTTTTTGCATATTACTCATCTCTAGTGTGTGTATATATATATATATATATATATATATATATGAATGATCAATGATCTTAATTTGACTATTTTAATTGGAGTCAAATAGATCATTAATCTTAAATTGAATCATTAATTATCAAATTGGTGGTGTAATGTACGTAATTAATTGTGTATTTTTTAAACAGATAATTATCCACCTCAAAAAGAAATGATTATGTTGAATTAACATCAAAACAATTTATTATGACTTATGTCAAAACATATATAACTGGAGAACTAGCGATGCGCACGTCGTTGAATGTCGCCCTCGATATATCATCTCATGCATATTTTATATATATATATATATATATATATATATATTATATGAGCAGTGATACACGTACTACCCATTCACAATTATTTTACAATTTTGAATAAAATAATAATTTTTCAAATCTTTAAAAACATCAAATTCAAATAAAAGTCAAATTTAAATTTAAAAAATATATTAATTTCATTGATAGTTGTAAATAAATTGTAATTCAGTTGTACACAAGGGCGGACCCAGCTTAGTGGTTGGGGGGCCCGCCCCCCCCCAAAAAGTGTTTTAAAAATTAATTTATAATATAAATATATATAATTATATATATAATTAAAATTCTCTCTCAAATTAAAAATAAATAAAAATTACCCCCCGAAATTTTTTTTACTAAAATTATTCATCTAAATCTTAATATATATCCATTTATATTTTAACTTTTAATTTCACTTAAACTTAAATTTCAACTCACATAATCTCACAGTTATTCAACTAATAGTCTAACTCTAATAAAAAAATTAATTATAAATTTATATGATTGTAAAATTAATTGATTATACTCACTTATTTAGTTTCAGTCTAACTTGTATGATTATGAGATATAGTTTGTTAAAAATTTAACAGCGTTACATCATTACTTATTAGAAAATTTTTAAATTTATTTTTTATTTATAAATTTTTTTTAAATCATAGAAAAATATGTGCAAGTACTTAAAAATAATTGATTTTTTTTTTAAAAAAAGACGTGAACAATTCGAAAATTAATATACATTTAGAGAGCTCGGTAATAAAAAAAACATGACACTTTTATCACTGATGATCATCCTTATAAAATTTATATTTATTGCACATTTTATCGATTGCCCCTCCAAACACAAATTTCTAGTTCCGCCCCTAGTTGTACATCTATCATTTTTGCATATATATATATATATATATATATATGATCTCTTAATGATTAGGTCAATTAAGTATTATTGATTAATTTTCCCTTGATAAGGTATACTAATTTCAAAAAGGGAAAAATGTTAGAGAACATCATTTAATTTTTTCTACGTTTCATTTATTAAGGTTTGATGATCGATAGTGGTTTTCAAAATTTTGTCAAGTCATCTATTATTATTTATTTTTATTATTGATATGAAATTTTATCACATCAATTTATATAAAAAATATAAAAAATATTTTAATATTTTTTTTTATGAATATAATAGATCTCATACTAAACGGTACTGTGCTATGTAAAAAAAGTACTCTTATATATATAGCGTATATGGCTCCGCAAAAAATATACATTTATTTCTTCTTACTTATAAATGATCTAATATGTCCAGTTTTTAATGAAATTGAATAAATTGGGAAGTTAGGATTTTCCTACTCTTGATATTATATTAAATTACAGCTTGTTTTAAAAGTGTAAAACTAATACGATGAGATAAAGTGCTTTAGTATTTAATTTATATTCTAATAGTTCATGACGGAGGGTTTATAATTTCGACATGAGATTTGTTTCCTCGAGATTTCTATTAACTGTATTCTACAATATTTGGCTAATTTAAAAATTGAGATAAGATGAGATAAAAATTAAAAATTGAATAAAATATTAGTATAAAATATTAGTATAATATAATTTCTATTTTAAAATTTGAAAAAAAATGAATTATTTATTATATAATTTCATTTAAAATTTTAAGAAGATTATAATAATTAAATAAAATGAAATAAAAATGGTTTTCAATTCAAAGAAGCCGTTTCAAATTTTAAATTCAAAGATACAAACCACATTTTCAAGAAAAAAATGTTAAAAAAAGGTCATTCTTTTCTTTCAATCACTTCAAGAAATTGTCTTTTGGGACGAAATTATTTTGGGATAGAATAAAAATCATCCCAAAATATAATTTTTTGGGATAAAAACTAGTTTTTGTCCCTAAAAGTTCATGGATGTCATTATGATTTGTTCGAACCAGTAATGTACTGTTCGAACAAATGATATTGTGACAAGAAAAATCAAATGATATTGTGACAAGAAAAATCATCCCCAATATAAAAAATCATTTAAACAAAAAGTTAACCATTTGAATGATAAAGACTGTGACATTTGAATTGTAATTTTAAACATTTGAACGTTAAATGTGTGGATTAGGCAAAAAGTTATGACGGGAATTTGAGTAACCATTCGATCGAATGGTAACTTTGGGTGTTTGAAGTTACTGTTCAAATGTGTTCAAATGGTTCGAATGATTATTTTGACAGATGAGATGAATAAAACATTGGCAGGAGTAGAAATTGGCATTTGAAGACTTATATATCCGTTTATATGGTTAATTAATTTTTTAATTTTTAGTTTTTAAAAATTATACTTGTAACGCCCCGATCCCGGAGGGGTCCGAGAGTTACTACTTATCACATATACTCACATTCAACACTATAATTATAGACTCCAAATTTCCAAATATCATATAAACTTGGTTTGAAAATCAATTTCCTCACTCACATTTCAACAGAATAATTAAAGACTTAAAATTCTCCAATATTATATAAAACTTGAATCCAAAATCACTTTCCTCAATATCATCAATTCTGGAAATACTACGTCACAAAAATACAATGATACTTCCTTACTAAATCTTGTCAATACTCATTTAAACTCTTTATGATTAATCTATCATTCCTAAAATCATCTCACCCAATGCTTCATAATCCGATCCTCCACTGAAATATCCAAACTCATCTGAAAAATATTCAGAGATAAAGGGTGAGTTTAACCACAACTCAGTAAGCGAAGGACATATACCAGAGTGCAAACATGAGCATTTACAAAATACTGTATGCAAAACAAAAATATTTCATCAGAGTTAATATGCAGAATAAAACATATTTTCAAATGTAACAGAGCGATCATTTTTAAATTATATAAAACACAGAGTACTTTGGCATAACAAAACTGAGCATCATCGTCATATCCAAACAGAGCATCTTACAGAGCAAAGACCATGTTTAACCCCCGTGGTAGGGTTGTGCTAATCCCGGTGGCCAAACCAGGCAGAGACAGAGGTGAAACATTCCCTTAATCATTCTCGGAGCCCCGAGTGTGCACACAGGAAAGTTCACAATAAACCACTTTGTTTCCAAAATGGGTGCACTCAGAGACAGAGAAGTTGGTACCAACCCGAACAGAGCAGAGACAGAGCAGAGCAGAGCAGAGCAGAGCAGAGACAGAGTCAGATAGAAACCAGTATACCATGCCAAAGATTTTTAGAGTCAACAAAATAACGCATAGTTCCAAATTATTTTCAGAAACATTCTTATATAAACAAAACAGAGTCAGGTCATCTTTATAAAATTAATGCACAAATTTTCAGATCCTTAATATCGCTCTTTCACATTTCAGAAACAACATGACAAAAATTAAGCTCATGTCTGCACAATGCATGATAGAAATATTTTTCTTTCTTTCATATAAGCTTTATGAGTAATGCAAAGAAATGACTGAGGTTGGTTTTTCTCAAGTTCTCATTTCATAACAAAACATGCATAAATTTTCAGAAAGTCAACCTCAGTCTATATTGGGTATAAAGTCAAGCATAGGAACCCCGCTTACATGAATCTTTTAGCTTTTCAAAAATGTCCTCAACAAAGTTGCACAAACTCAATCACCACCTATAAGATAATCGCGTACTTTCATAAATTTTCCAATTGATCACCAACCTCGAAAATGTAACCTGAGATATAGAAGCCAATATCTTATCTTAACAGTAAGAGTCCCCGAATCTTGAATATAACTCTTAATAATTGAATTTGTCAAAATCCTCCAAAACTCTAAAATTCTCCAATACCTCAATTTTCGCTAGAAAAATACTTAAATACTGAAACGTCGTTAAAATGAAAATATTACCGGACCCAAAATAAATTTAGAACTCAAGCGCAAAAAGATATAGAACCTGAAATTCACCTCAAAAGCAATAACTAAAATAAAAGTTTTTCTTCAAAAGGTTCAGAGAATGAAGTTTGGTTATTTCTAAAAAATAATAATATTACTCATAATATATTTCAAATATTTATTTATTCGCTTTATAAGCTATACATATTTAAATAAAAAATTTCATAAAAAAAAGAAATCTAGATTTAATAGGAAACCCGCGTAGTGTGTTTCAATAAATAAACAAATAGGTCATGCATGATCTCAACAGAGAAAACAGAGAATAAGAAAAAGAACAATTAAGATTTATTCTTCTAGGTTTATCCATGCGACAAAATAAACCCACCGAGTGAAACGAAAACTTGCGACAAAGACGATGAGATCGACACTGGGTGGACATCTACGGTGGCGAGGCGGGGTGTAGAAACATCTTACTGTGTGAGAGACAAAGTGACAAGGAACGCCGAGAGTGGTGAGAGCAACAAGGAGAAACGAAAATGCAAAATAGTCGGGAGAGGCTCGTCGTGGCTTACCGGAAGGGTACGACGGGCATGAAGCGAAGAGGAAGTGTTTGGCGGTGCTATCTATGCAGGTGGTGAACAACGGGACGGGGTGGCGATATGGCTCAAGATGGGAAATCCTTCCCCTGTTTCGGTGGTGCGAAAACAGAGCACCAAATTCAGATTTGGTTACGGTGCCACGGTGGTGGTGTTTTCTTCTGGGTGTTTTCTTCTGGGTGGTTTGTGCGAGAATGGCTACAACGTGAAGGGCAAGGTTTGTGTGGTGGTCGTTTATGGTGGCTCAAAGATGGTGCTACTTGTGGTGGTGCAGAAACTTGGCAAGGGGTGCGGCGGTGAGGTTTCTAAAAGCAGGCGATGTGTATATTTATAAGATGATAAGAAACCCTAGTGACAATAAAGGAAGAGAAGAAATGCTACGTGAAACAGAGGCTATATGCAGTTGTTGCCGTGATATCCGTGGGATGGGAACGTGTGGGATGGGAACGTGCATAGGGAGCAACGTGCATGCAGGATGTGGAAACATGCTTATTTATAGTAAAAAAAAAAAATCTTTAAATTCATATATATATATATACTTATATATATATAAATATATATATAAATACACACACGAATAAGATAAATAATAATAATAATAAAATCAATTTGTCTAAAAAAATTCTCGACCCATAAAAAGATTTTTAATAATCATCAAATCGAATGAGAAAAGACAAAATTTACTAATACCAAAATTTTACACTCGTGGTCAATTTTAAAATAAATCTTTGAATATCAAAAAAATGAGTTTTACTTAAATAAAATGATTAATTAAATAACACATTTTAAAAAGAATTTGTGTCGCTGGAGTCGGGTGTTACAATACTTATTAATTTAAGCATATATTTATTTAGTCTATAGAATAAATATAGCATTTAACGTCGGTGCTAGTTAGGGCTAGGAGAAAGAATGCTTATATTTATAAACATACCGTTCGAACGGGTTATTTAGCCATTTGAACATTTATACAATAATTAAATTCATTTGAAAGTTATTTGAGTACCATTCAAACAGCTATATATATGTATCTTATATTATATGTAATATATAATATAAGTGTATTATATGGATCTTACATTATAATATAATATATTTGTGTATCTTATGTGATGTGTATCTTATATTATTATATAAATGGGTACTACTTATATATATGTAATATACTATATACTAGTGCTATTCTTATATAATATTCTTATATATCATATAACTTGGTACTACGTATATATTGACTTATATATCATAATATAATATATTATATACTATTCTTATATACTATAAGTATTATATACTATATACTACCATTATATTTATATAAGTACATAGTTATATATCATATAATATAGTTACTATATCATTAACTTATACTTGTATAATATAATATATATAAGTTATTATATTATAATTATTAACTTATATCATATATATATACACACTTACATATATATAAATAATAAATACTAAAACACCATGTGTGCATAAATAATAAGTTAATAAAGTTTTAAATTTCCCTCTTAAACTTCACATCATAAGAAAGACAGTCTCTCTTTTTCATTCATTAATGGAGAAGGATGGGGTGTCTAGGATCTCCCGAAACCCCCATCTCACACTATTCTTGCCTTTCCCCAATCCCTCCCTCCTCTCTCACCTCATTGGATTTCAGATTCGCCAAACTCAGCCATGGCCAGTTGTGGACTTGAAGACGGGGCTGCTCAGATCTCGGCTGGAGTGACAAGTCGGTGCTCCAGGAGGCAGCAGATAATCAATTAGTGGGACTACACGTTGAAGGTGTAAGACTGGACGATATTAGAGAGATTAGAGATGACAGAGACTAGAGAGAGAACAAGGCTTGTGACTGGCTATGCAAGCGAGTATGGAATTATCTCGGATCCTGATCTTAGTTGGGGCAGGATACACTGGCACGATTACGCTTAAGAATGGTAAATTATCTGACTTGATTGGCAAACTTCAATAATTGCTTAAGGGAATGGAAAAATTAATTAGAAAATTATTGCTTTGTCAGATAGCCTGATTGCAACTTAATTGTAGCAGTACTATAATCAATCAATCTCTCTCTCTCTCTCTCTCTTTTATAACCAATCAATCTCTTAATTATGCTGCCATGACATATACATAGGTCCACTCCCTAGATATCTGCAATTACATTGGCACTTTCAACCATAATGACTTGGTCAATTCATCTTTCTTTGATTATCAATTGGGGGAAACTATGGCCAGTGCGATGTTGGGTTCTAAACTTAGGCCCTGCTTGGATTTGGAGATGAGATGAGTTGAGATGAGTTAAGTTTATTTTTTAATATTATTATTATTTTGGAATTTGAAAAAGGTGTATTGGGATTTGAAAAATGTGTATTGGAAATTGAAAAAGGTGTATAGGAATTTGTGTTTTATATAAAAAAATTATAAAAATATAATGATGAAATGAAGATGAGTTGAGATGAGTTGAGCTCATCTTCGAATACAAACGAGGCCTTAATTTCAAGAGCTAATGTATTTTTTCTTTAATTTTTTTTAGCTCGACTGGTTAGTATAAACTTTAAAGTGGTCAACTTTTCACAAAACATGATTTAATCGTATAAATTGAATAAAAATAAAAATATATTGAGAATGATACCACTATTTAATATCTTTTAAAGTATATTTAGAATATAATAATAAAAGAATATACTAATTAGGACATTATCCTCCACAACTTTCTAATCAGCTTGTTCTCGAGGAAAATAACAAAGCATCAAAGTAGCAACATCACAAGGCAGCAGCACCCTTACTCTATTTTTGTAGTTTGTGGATTTGCTGAAGGGATTTATCTGGTGCTGAGGTATTGGTCATGGTAACCCCTTCCACACTCAAGGTCTGCACTCCATTCTAATTAGTTAAGAAACTTTTGCGTTAATATTGCAGTTTATTTGCAGTACTGCTAAAGTTTCAATATTTGAAGGTTATGTAATCATAACCCAAATGCTTTAAATCAATCATAAAGATATAATTCATTCAGTTTATTTGTTTTGTTACTCTATGATCTCTCTCTCTCTCTCTCTCTCTCTGAGATGTGTTTTACCTTGTTTTTGGCTGCTGAGAAAAAATCATATGATTACAGCTTGTATCAAAATTATTTGAAGGGTTGCTGCTTGCATGAAGGTGGCTGTGACATTTTTACTAAAGGTACATAATCTAGCATTGCTATTTTATAAAAGTGTAGGTGAAAATTTGTGTTTATAATATTTTTTATTCTCCATCGGGAGTTGAGAACTCAAATAAAGAATTCAAAGATGGACAATCTCTTGTATTTTTTATAAGATGTATCTTCAACTTGATATGGCTATTTTTTCTTCTCTATCCAGAGCTCAAAGTCATTTATTGGAGATGAAAAACAAAAGGTAAGAACCTTCCTACGATAATCTATTGAGTTAACATTAATGAATTGATTTTCTATATGCAGGTTACGCCAATGCAGCCGCTTAGGAAATGCAGGCTTAAGATTGCGATTCTGAAGATATTGAAGTTCTTAGTGAAAAATCAAGTTACTCTAGAAATCAACAGGAATTAAAGTAGCTGTTCAAATGTAATAATATTATATATAGTAGTTCTGAAATCACTTTAATGTGATTTGATTTGTAATTCTTTTGTTTCCTATTACATCAATAATTACCCATTATATTGTATTTATTATTAACTTGTAAATTTTGGAAAATGTTGGTAATTCTAGATATTTTTGTAGTATAGCAAGTACAACAATCATTCGAACAATAATCTATTTGTTCGAATAGTGGTTTATTTGTTCTATACACTATTCGAACAATTAAGAGATGTTCGAACAACAATTATAGGCAACCATTCGAATAGTAGTCTATTCGAATAGTAGTTTACCCGTTCGAACAAAAATTATCGCAACATTTGAACAATAGTCTATCCGTTTGAACGGTAGTTTTCCCGTTCGAACGACACTATAACAACCATTCGAACTGTAAAATAAAATCTTCGAATGGTAGTCTACCCGTTCGAACGGTGGTCCACACGTTCGAACGCTTTAAATTTCTGAAACAAAAAAATTGTTCGAATGGTTAAGCACTATTGTTTGAATAGTAAAATTGACGTCGTTCGAATTAACACACAGAGGCATTCAAACGGCTCATCGTTTGAACATCAATTTGACTCGTTGTTATTTGAATGTGAAAATGTATTGTTCGAATGGCTCATCATCCGAATATCAATTGGACTCATCGTTGTTCAAAAGTGAAAATGTATTGTTCGAATAGTAATTTGAGACAAAAACCATTTGCCCCAAAAAAATAAACCGTTTGAACGATATTCAAATGATCACCTCCCATTTCGTCCCAACAAAAAGTTTGACACGAAAATCGATTTTCATCCGCAAAACCATATTGGGACAAGGATACAGAACGATTTTGAGACGATTGTTTTTCATCCCAAAAACTACTTTGGGATGTAATGTTCACTTTTTGGGATTAACAAGTTCGTCCCAAAAAGTTATTTTTGTTGTAGAATTAATATATATATATATATATATAGATGTAATAGTTTTTGTCCATGCTGGGAGTTGTTGGCCAATAAATTCTTTGCTCGTGGTTTGATTAATGTTCATGAGGTGTTTTGTCCAGGTACTACTGATATGCTCAGTTGAGACTACAACCGCCATGTGATAATTTCACTGACATCGTAATTCCTCATGAAATAATTGAGTTTGTCTACTTATCATGATCCATGCCCAACGTTATTGGCTAGTCGAGGCAGCTACGAATTCTCCAATATATGTACCCTCTCTTAATATACTAGTAATATTGACTATATATGAAATAAGATAAGATGAGATGAGAGATGAGATGATCAATTGAGTTGAGTTAACATCATTTGAATTGAGAAATGAGATAAAATGAGTTGAGATGAAAGAATTAAAAGTTGAATAAAATATTATTAATATATTATTCTTTAATATTATTGTTGTTTTGAGATTTGAAAAAATTGAATTATTTATTATATTTTGTGTAAAAACTTGAAAAAATAATAATAATGAGACGAGTTGAAATAAGTTTTGAATACAAACGAGAGCTAAATTTTTTATAAAAAGTAAATCTCACTAGATAGAAAACTAATTCTTTGATCATTGATGCAACTTACATTCAAAATATTGTTGTTTCTTCCAGTTCAATTTTTTTTTTTTTTGGAGATAATTTCTTCTAGTTCATGATTGCTTGCAAATTATGTGATCAAGGATGTTGACCAGGATTGATGAAGCTATTTAGTCAATGTTCAATACAACACATCAAATGTAGTTCTAATGAAGGGGCGCACAAGTTTGTTAGATATGCAAATTTATAGATCTATGATTTATATATTTGGGAGGGTTCTTTCCCTTAGTACATTGATTCTATCCTCACAGATGGTTAGGTTCTTCTCTCTCTCCCCGTGAGATAGAGTTAGGTTTAGTTTCCTTTGTTTCCAAAGGAACCCTAGTCTCACGAAATCGCAGAGTGAGTCGATCCTATGATGGAGGAACTAGCGCGAAGTTGGGAGAAATTGAAGCTATCGACTGAGGAGACTAAAGTCTTTGTCATCCAAGGGAAAGATTTGAAGGACAGAGGTATGTGAGGCAGCTTTTGTCTCATCGGAGGAGTGAGGTCGGGGAAGAGCATCAACAGCGAGGCATTTAGAACGACGATGACCCAGGTATGGAATCTAGCGAGCTGGGTTAAATTCAAAGAAATGGGGGACCAAAAATTTCTGATAGAATTTCAGATCTTGGTAGATAAGGAGAGGGTTATAAGTGGTCGCCCATGGTTATTTGATAGAAATCTAATGTAATAGCCCAAATTTTTAGGATATAATATTTTCTTGAGAATTTATTTTAAGAAATTTGTTGGAAATAATACTTTTATAGAAAAGGAATAGGAGACTTAGATGCATTCCAAGGTAAATGTTGGATGGACTTTTAGGAATTTTAGCAATGTATCAACTAGAGAAATTCAATTTAGACCTAGAAAGAGATAAATTTTTGAAATTTGAGGAAGAAATTCAAAGGGAAGTGAAAGAACAAAACATCAAACACTTGGTGTGCCAAAACGGATTCTCGGACTGGACCGTCGAATTTTTGTGTAATAATCATAACTTTTTCATATGAGGTCCAAATAAGGTAATTCTAATTCTTATAGAACCACTAGAGAGAGATCTAAAACTTATATGTTTTGGGTTTTTGAAGATAAGGAATTTATCAAGGACTAAATCTAGTGTGAAGTGGACGGACAGAGATAGGAGTCAACTGGTAACCGACTTAGATGAGTTGTCTTAGGTTCAACCATGTGACGAAAATTAAGATTAGATACCATATTTTCTGAAGTCTTGACATGTGTGGGAACATGTGGCAAGTTGATAAGAATTCATCTAGAAGCCTTGGTAGGTAAGAAAACAAAGGAAAACAAATGGAGAATTCGGATTGGATATTCTCGGGTAAGTTTTGACGTGTTTCAGTAAACTGATCATATCTCTCTCATATGATATCGGAATAAGGTGATTCAAAATCCTGTAGAACCCTAAGAGGATTATCTTAAACTTTTATGTTTTGAGTTTTGGAAGAATCGAATTTTATCATTGACGTATTAGGGCTGGAACGTGGCTAATCCCTTGGAGAGGCCAAGTGGCCAGATGCACCCCTTAGAAGATTTCCTATGATGGTGTTTTGTCTTCACCCCCATGTGTTGGAACTCTTTGAGCCCTTGATCAAGATCATTTTATAGGTGTATTAATCTCAACCATGGGATTAAAATATCAGCAAATCCCCATAGGATTAGGGGTGATCATGAAACCACAAGTAGGGGACACCTCACCTGTGCAGCCAAATGGAGTTGCTGAAATGCCCAAGCCCTCTTCCCTTGCACCCCACGCCTATTATGCCTATAAATAGATGCATGGGCTCCTCTCCTTTCCCCATGAGAGATACCAGTCGGCCATAGTGAGAAATACCCAAGAGAAATACACAAAAACCCACTCACATCACTTAAGTGTCAAAAGAGAGCTAAGTAAGGACCTTGGAGAGAAGTGTGGTGCAAAACCAACTCAAGACTAATCATTTAGCTTTGTAAAAATTTGTAAGTGCATATATTAACTTAGTCTTGGCATAGAATAAGTGGTTTGATGATTGGATTATGTTTGATATTTATTTGAGCTTAATCTTTGTTTATGTGTTAAATTGAAGCCTATTGAGTTTTGGAGTGGTTTTTGCTATGATAAAATGCTAGAAAAATTATGAGATCTTAGAAACATATTCTATGATGATATATTAAGAGGGTTATATGAAAATATGAGGTCTTTATTTGGAAAAAAATTGATAGATCAACCCTATAAACTTTCGGACTTAAAAGGGGTTAAGTTGACAGATTTAACATCCTATGGTAAAATGGTCATAACTTGTTAGTGTGATATTGTAATTGAATGATTCAAGAGGCTATGGAAAGCTAAGACAGAGATCTACAACTTTTATGTTTTACATTTTACGTTATAAGAAATAAATAAAGGACACAATCTGGATTTAGTTTACAGAATGAGATTTAGGCAGAAATTTGGCTCGACCCTTGATCAACGTTTGGCTCGAGCAAAATACCCTATTATGTTTGATTTTGAGATTTTATTAATTGAAGAGTTTATGATTCAAGTAAAGAAAAATAAGATTTTGAATTTATAAAGTGATTGGTCATCCATGATTTTATCATAATTTGTTATTCAAGTATTATTTGTTATGTTATGACATTATGAGATGATGATAAGGTTAAGGATATGAGAAATGAAACAAGAAAAGATAAGGCATGGCCCTTCCATGACTAATAATAATGGTATGGCCGAACCATGGGTAATAATAGTGGTATGGCCCTTACTGGGGTAGTAATAGTGGCATGGCCCTTCCACGGGTAATAATAGTGGCATGGCCCTTCCTCGGGTAATAATAGTAGTAAGGCCCGACCACGGGTAATAACAGTGGCATAGCCCAACCACGGGTAATAATAGTGGATTATGATAAAGAGATATGAAAATGATATGGCTAAGAATGAAAAATCCATGCATGATACAAGTTTATGTAAGTCCACATAAGAGATAAGTTTAATTCATACATAAGTCACATGAATCATGTCATAAACATATACTTTGATTCTTATATGTGACTATTTCACGATGTCTGTGCTTTTATTAAGTTAAATGTGTACTTACTAAGATTTCCCTAGAAATCTCATTCTTATATGGTTCCTTTTCTTTTGGAATATAATTTTCACTGTAGGGTTGGATGACGATCATGGACTAGACCCTAGTTACTCGAGAGACCTGGAGAAACCCTGAGGGTTTCCCGGAGTACTCTCTCTCCATAAAAGTTTATGACCAGTTGGTAGTAATAAGGACCAGCGCGGGCATGAACAAAGAGTTTCCCGAAGTGAAGAAGAAGAAGCCTAGGCTGCTTTAAGACAAAAGTTTTGATAAATTTGTATTTCGACTAAGAAAACTAACTGGGTTATGCATGTAATGATACAATGATATTTTAAGAACGGATGATATGAATACTAAGGTTTTGTGTAACCATGTGATCTCTAGAATTTTTATTTTTACTTTTTCGCTGCGATTTGCCTCACATTTCAATAAGTACGGGGGTCAGTAACCAAGTGTTACTGACCCTGACACTTCAATTTGCGTTGAATTACGAACATAAATTGGGGGCGTTACATCTTATTTCGTTGCAAAAAGTAAATGAATCGGTCCCTTTAAGAGATATTGCTTTTCAGTTTGAACCCTTTTGGGTTCAATTGTATGGGTTGCCCTTAGCGATAATGAACGAAGACATAAGTAAGGATTTAGCGAATTTTTTTGGCCATGTAATCAGAGTTGAATCTGATGTGGATGGATTGATTTGGGGGAACTGCCTGCGTGTTAGGGTTGCAATGGACTTGACGAAGCCTCTATTAAGGGGTAAATGGGTTTAGCTAGAAAAAAAAAGCATTATTGGATGGCTGTGAAGTATGAGAGGCTACAAGCTTTTTGTTTTAAGTGTGGAGTCTTAGCTCATAAAGGCAAAAATTGTAGTAGCTAGGAAGAGATGGACTTTAATGATGAAGAAACCACAAACCAGTTTGGGATATGGTTAAGAACTCAACCGATAAATGCCAGGGTCTTTGAGACAAAGAAATATGGGGGAAAAGAGGACACTAGAAAAGAAAATACTAAGAAGAAAGCAGAAGTTCATGGGGAGAAATAGGAATGCCAGTTCTCACCTAGAACTCCAAATGACAGTAAGGTGACTAAGCAGAAAAGTATTGCAATTAGACCTAAGATGGTATAGATGATAAAAGGGGAAAAGTTAGTAATTGAGAAAAGCAACGAAATGCATAGAGATAATAGGGAGATGCAGATGGAAACTAGTCAAATGAAGGAGTCTGGAGAAACCAAGAAGATGCTAGCCAGCCAAAAAATTGAAGAAGTGGAAGACATTAGTAGGAAAATGGCCAGTTGGAAGAGGAAGGCTAGGGGTGTGGAAACTTCAGCTAGTGTAAGTCAGGAGCAGGGAGGCAAATTGATACATAAAATAATCTTGGAAGATATAGAAGGGACCTTTGACAATATGAGCGAATAACACTGATGACATTGAATTGGTGGAGGCTACCTAGCAGCCCCACCAAGAGCAATTATGGGCGTTCTGGAACTGTAGGGGGCTTGGGAATCCCCTTACAGCTGTGGAGTTCAAAATGCTTATCAAATCAAAATCTCCCACTTTTGTATTTGTAATAGAAACAAAGTGTGGTCATTCTAAAGTAGAGAAATTTAGGAACAAGATGGGTTTTGATGCGCATTGGCCTAAGTGGTGGGATTGTTTTTTTTGTGGGATAGTAGGTATGATTTTATTTTGGACACTTACTCCCAACACCACATTTCTATGAAATATTTTGATGAAGATCAAAAAATTGGAGATTTTAATTTCTGGTTTCTATGGTTTCTCGGAAACCAGTTTAAAAAACCTTAGCTGGAACATTTTGAGAAAGATGAGGCCTACTGATAAGATGCCTTGGATTTGCTTTGGTGATTTCAATGAGATATTAAGTTAGGATGAGAAACCTGGTGCTGCTGAAAATCATATAGGCAGATGGAGCAATTTAGATAGTGCATTAACCATTGTGGGCTAAATGACCTTGGCTTTAAGCACCTTAAGTTTACTTAGAAATATATAAAAGAAGGCCAGCAAATTACAAAAGAGAGACTTGATAGAGTGCTAGGAAATTTGGAATGGTTGGAAATTTATGAAGATTACATTTTTTACAATGGGGCAATGCTTTCTTCAGACCATAGCCCAATTATCATGAGCTGGAACAAAAAGAGAAATAACAACCATAAGGAACCCAATTCCAGAGGTCCAGATAAGTTATATAGATTTGAAGCAAACTGGAACTAACGAGAGAACTATAATTAGAAAATTCATCAATCACTGGAATCAACATTCTTTAAAGAAAGAAGCAAAAGAAATATAGAAGAAGATGGTGTGACTAGAAAAGATTTAGAAAAATGATTGTGGGGGCAGCAAAGAAGATGTGTTGAGCTTAAAGAAGGACATTAATAACTCCCTAGCAAAAGAAAATACCAAATGGGAACAAAGAGCTAAGCAGACTTGGCTGAAATGTGGGGACAAGAATACAAGTTTCTTCCATAACTATGCGAGCCAAAGAAAGAAGCAAAATGCAATAAAGAAAATCACAAAGGATGATTGGACAGAAGTGTCAAGTCCACAAGTAGTGATTGAGGTATTTAATCAATTCTACCTTGATTTTTTTTCTTCTCAGTTCCCGAGTAATATTAATGAATGCTTGTGTAATATTAGTCCTAAAGTTTCTGAGGATATGAATACTTTTCTTATGAGTTATTACTCTGATGATGAAATTAAGAATGCTTTATTCCAATGAAACCAATGGGTTCTTCAGGACCTATTGGTTTTCCTCCTATTTGCTATCAAACTCATTGGAAAATTGTGGGAAAAGATATTATTAAAGTTGTGTCTGGTGTTTTTAAATATGGTGCTAGTGTGGAAGATCTTAATGAGACTTTTCTGGTCCTTATCCCTAACGTGAAGAAGCCTAGTAAGGTCTCAGATTATAGACCTATCTCTTTATGCAATGTTATTTATAAAGTTGTTTCTAAGGCCATTGTTAATAGACTAAAACAGATCATTTCTCAGATGATTTTTCCTAATCATGTGCCTTTGTACCCAAGAGACTAATTTAGGATAATATGATCATTGCTTTCAAAGCTCTTCACTCAATGACTATTAGGGGAAGAGGTAAGTAAGGTCATATGGCCATTAAACTCGATATGAGTAAGGCTTATGATCGAGTTGAATGGTTATTTCTTAGAAAAGTTTTGGAGAAAATGGGTTTTGGCTTGAGATGGATTGAAATGGTGATGAATTGTGTGACCACTGTTAAATACTCCTTACTTATTAATAGTTCTCCTCAAGCTAATTTAATTCCTTCAAAGGGGATTCATCAAAGAGATCCAATTTTCCCCTACTAATTCATTTTGGTAGCTGAGGTGCTAACCTCTTTAATTAAAAAAGTTGAGTTGCTAGGAGACATTCATGGTTATTGGATTAGTAGAGGTTTCCCTAGTGTGAACCATTTATTTTTTGCAGACAATAGTCTAATTTTCCACAGAGCCAATGCTTATGATCAGTGGGCTGCTATTAATAAGCTATTGAGTTTATATGAATAAGCTTCTGGCCAGAAAGTTAATAGAGAGAAATCTTCCATCTTTTTTAGTGCCAACACTAAGAAAGAATCTAGAGACTATATTTTGAGTATTGCTGGAACCCGAACAACTGTTTCCTATGAGAATTACTTGGGCCTACCTGCTTTAGTTGGTAGAGCAAAGTTTAGTGCTTTTAAAGAAATTTTACATAGGATAAGGGGAAGACTCAGTAATTAGAAAACAAAATTCCTCTCTCATGCTGGCAAAGAAATCCTGTTAAAAGCAGTGGTCCAGTCAATCCCCACTTATTGTATGTGAGTTTTTAAGCTACCAAAAACATAGTGAAGGAGATTAACAGACTTATGAAAGATTTTTTGTGGAATTTCATGGAAAATGAGAAGAAAATGCACTGGGTGAGCTGGAAAAAAAATGGAGAAAGCTATAGGGGAAGGGGGTCTCATGTTCATGGATATGGAGCGCTTTATTTAGGCTCTTTTACCTAAACAGGGATGGAAAATCCTCCAAAATTTGGACTCTTTAGTGGTTAAAATTCTAAAACATAAAGACTTTCCCTCAACTGATTTCCTTTTGGCTAAAATAGGCTCAAGGCCCTCAATGATATGGAGAGGAATCTGTGTTGCCAGGAAACTCATTGAGGAAGGGTCTATGTGGAGGGTTGGAAATGGGGAGAGCATCAATGTGTGGAGTACCAAATGGATCCCAAAACCTTCCTCTTACAAAATTCAGTCATCGATGAGGATTTTACCAAAAAACTCTCGGGTACATATGTTAATCAATAGGAAAACAAAACAGTGGAAGTATGACATGCTACAAGCAGTTTTTAATGAGGATGAAAGTAGTTTGATTTCCAAAATCCCTACTAGCCTGCATGGAAAACAAGATAGATTGATTTGGATTGTAAACAAAAATGGCAACTTTTCTGTGAAATCAGATTATCATAAGCAGTTAGAAACTGTTGAGAATCATAAGGGTTAGTCCTATACTATTAGCCAAGAAAAGATGATGTAGAAAAAACTATGGAGCCTCAACATCCCGAGTGTAACAAAAGTTTTTGTCTGGAGAGCTTGTTTAGAATCCCTCCCCACAAAGTTTAATCTATTTAGAAGGAAAGTGATAGACTCTCCTTTATGCCCCATGATGAGTGCACAAAAATACACTCTAAATACTCTATTTAAATGCTAAAAGAAATGAGAAAATAATGGATATAACTCATGTTATTAAAATTAATGGTCATTTATCTTGAGATAGATATAAGCATGATTTAATATATTGATAAGAATATAAAATGTCATATTTTTTTCTCTTAATGTTTAATATTTTATTCTTATTTGATGCATAAATATACTCATTATTTGTGTATTTTGATTTAGGACACAAATAGAGGCATTAGGAGCAAATGAAGATAATTACGGAATTTTAGACAGTTTTGACGTCTTTTCGTAATATGGGCATAACTCTCTCATCCAATCTCCGATTGAGCTGATTCAAGATGATGTGGAACTCCAAGAGAAATATCTATAACGTTTATGTTTTATATTTTAAGAGATATCCGCTCAATCCAAGACAAAATCGACCATCAAGTGGACACACCTGCACTTGACGTTCCTGAATATTCTTCAGCCACTTACATCAAATTCAAATGTCATCACAATATTTTCCACCAAGCACTCCTACACCAATTTTGAAAATTCAATGATCAATTCACATGCAAGATGAAGTGCACTCAAGTTTCTTCAAGACAAATTATTTGACCACAAGATATAAAGTCATAGAAGGCAACTAATAGATAAAGAAGCAAAATTGAAACACTCAACCTACAAGCAAAATTCAGCTCATGCATAGTGAGAAAACAAATGATCAAAATGACAACTCACAAATCACTTGAATTCAAGAATGGCACATGGTAAAGCAAGTTGAAATTGTGATGATTTTCATGACAACTTGCATGAAAAATGCTTATAAATAGAAGAGAGGGGTGTGTGTTCTAAGACCATGCTTAGTGTGAGGGGATGCCTTGGAGGAGCTATTTTTGAGAGCTTGAGAAAAGAAAAGAAAAACCAAAGAAGAGAAAAAACAATGGTCAATTCTTCCATATTTTTCCTTAGAGAATTTTCGTTGCATATTTTCAATATGTGCAACTAAATTCTCTAGTAAAGCTAAAGATGAATTTATATATATGATGGTATTTGTAATTGTTTTTTATTCATATATGTGTTCTTCAATTATTAAAACTCTTTTGTTTAGTCATTCAAAATTTATTATAAATAATTTTGTCACCAAATAATCTTAGAAATTATTTCATTTATAGATTCAGTCATGCTTTTTCTATTGAATGGAATAATCCTTTGATTATATTTGGTTCAATTGGTTATCTATATTAATTTAATTCTCTGTTGCAATATTGCTCTACGAGTATATTGTCGACGTTGAATTTCTTTAATATCGATAAAAATTCCCGTTCTTATATTGCGACAAATGATTTTTCGAAAGATTACATTTGATTTAAATCTGGTTATTAATATTTTATCTTCCGATTGAAAATTTAGACATAGAATTTTCAATTGAGTTATTAATGAATCGAAAATAATTAAAATACCAATTATATACAAAGGATTCCCAATGCTCTACTTTTCGTCTCATTTTTATACTTTTCAAATTATTCATTTAGTTTTAATTTACGTCATACTTCAAAAATCATTTTTCACACTCTTCTAAATCTTTTTGTTAATTTCGTTACTATTTTTCAATTTCTCAATCCATCTCCCTGTGGAATCGACACCCCAAAGCTATACTGCAAACGACTGCGTTATTCTTTGGGCATAATCACCCCATTTGTGAAATTGATGAGAAAACAGTTAACCATATTTTATGGAGTTGTAATTTGGCAAGGGATGTGTGCTGTCAAAGCTCTCTCAAACTCCAGAAAATGGCCAGGTCAAAGGGTAAATTCAAGGACTTGTTTGATAAAATTAGTTTGAACTATAATATTGAAGTTGTGGAATGTTTTTCTGTCTTATCTAGAGCTATTTGGCTAAGAAGAAATAGGTGGTTGTTTGAGGAATCATTTATGCATCCTAACTAGGAGTAAAGTCAACCATTGCCTCCCTTGAAGATTTTAAATTAGCTCAAACAAATTATAGGCAAAGAACCACACAACAACAAGAACTCAACAATCACTAGTGTCCCCCTCCAAGAGATTTTGTGAAAATTAATTGGGACTCAACTATTTTCAGAGACAAGAACAAAATTGGTGTGGGACCTCCAAAGTATCCTTGATGGATCCTTTCCTTGTAGAAGCTACAGGAGCACTTGAAGCGACAAAGCTGGCCAAAGAAATGAACCTATCCAATGTGATTATCCAGGGAGACAGCCTACAAGTCATCAAGGAACTCTAGGAGAATTCAGACCGTGCTGATGGTGTGTGTCTTGTAATTAAAGATACTAAGCTTATTCTTTCTTGTTGTAATTGGAAAGCTGAATTTATTAGAAGAAATGGGAACTATGAAGCCCATTGTCTAGCAAATTTGTCAAAATTGCTAGCGGAAGGAGAGTCTGAACTAGTTTCGACACCAGTGTTGTAGCCTCCCTTCTGGTCTTCTTTCTAATGAAGGTTTCCAATTTCCCTTTCAAAAAAAAAAATGATTTTATTGTAGGGTGTGAAAAACATGACTTGTAATGAGTTTGTGGTTGAATAAATGAAATGTTTGTTATTAAAAAAAAAAAGTAAATCTCACTTATAATAAAAATTAGGTTTATTTTTGAGAGCTTGAGAAAAGAAAAGAAAAACCAAAGAAGAGAGAAAACAATGGCCGGTTCTTCCGTATTTTTCCTTAGAGAATTTTCGTTGCATATTTTCAATATGTGTAACTAAATTCTCTAGTAGAGTTAGGGATGAATTTATATATATGATGGTATTTGTAATTGTTTTTTATTCATATATGTGTTCTTCAATTATTAAAACTCTTTTGTTTAGTCATTCAAAATTTATTATAAATATTTTCGTCACCAAATAATCTTAAAAATTATTTCATTTATAGATTCAGTCATGCTTTTTCTATTAAATGGAATAATCCTTTGATTATGTTTGGTTCAATTGATTATCAATATTAATTTAATTCTCTACTGCAATATTACTCTACGAGTATATTGTCGAAGTTGAATTTCCTTAATATCGATAACAATTCCCGTTCTTATATTGCGACGAATGATCTTTTGAAAGATTACATTTGATTTATATCTGGTTATTAATGTTTTATCTTCCGATTGAAAATTTGGACATAAAATTTTCAATTGAGTTATTAATGAATTGAAAATAATTAAAATACTGATTATATTCAAAGGATTCCCAATGCTCTACTTTTCGTCTCATTTTTATACTTTTCAAATTACTCATTTAGTTTTAATTTACGTCATACTTCAAAAATCACTTTTCACACTCTTCTAAATCTTTTTGCTAATTTCATTACTATTTTTCAATTTCTCAATCTATCTCCCTATGGAATCGACACCCCAAAGCTATACTGCAAACGACCGCATTATTCTCTAGGCGTAATCAGTGACATTTATTTATAAGTAAGTAAAAATGAGTTATTGCCGGCGCTTAATTTTTACACCAGTAAATAAAAAACTTTCTTGACGTTTATACTGTTACACCAGTAATGATATATAGATGTGCCGACGTTTATGAAAATGGCGCAAATTTATCATTTATGCACAAGCAAATATTAAATTTCCTGGCGTTTATACTCTTGCACTGGTAATAATATATACCAATGTCGGCTGTATAAAAACGCCACCAAATTATTCATTCTTTTTTTATTGGGTTTTTTTTTACCAATTTATTAATTCTCAACTTTAGATTTTAGTTTAATTTTATATATTTTTATTATTTTTATAACGCATGCAATGATTGTCCATTTTCTAATCAGTGTTTTATTTTTTATAAGTTTATATACACTGAGTGGCTATGGGTTTTCAAAATAAAATTCCAAGTAATCCAGGTTTTAAAATATATAGTGACATAGTGATAAATTCTTTTACCAAAAAAATAGATTTTTCACATCTAGTTTTCACATATAGACACTAGATAGATTTTTCAATTTTCAATTTTCACAACTTGGCGCCGACTCAATGTACGTTGCCTTCAAATTTTCAAAAGAATTTAAATCTCCCTCTCTTTTATTTCTATTTATTCTGTCTCCCCAAGAAAAATAGAGTTCGTATTGGCATTTTACTTTTATAGAAGTAAAAGGGAGGGAATACTCCTTCGATCACACCGTAACTGGCCGGCCTTTCCATTTAAAGCTGCAGCAGATCACCAATCGACTAGATTAGATTTGAGAGTTGAAGAAGGAGGCCGCGAGTGGAATTACGTACTTGCTCTCCTCCACCTTGGTGCGAGGCCAAACGTTCCAACTCATCCACACACCATCAAGATCCTCTGGATCTGTGTTGGCCTTCTCCGTTATCTCTCTATTAGGAAGATCTGGTGAAAATCGGCAACAAGCTAAGGGAGGATAAAGGAGGAAGCTTGATTTGGGAAGAAGAGAGAATGAAAGAAGTGTTGAGGAATAAATCTCACATTGCCTATAGACAAGGTCTTGGACATTCTTATAAGTAATGTGCAAATCTTTCTTGTTGAACCGGTTTTATAAGATGAGTTAGGCACATAAATTTCTATATGGTATCAGAAACTGCCACAGGACAAATGGAGCCCACACTACTTATCTCGTGACAAGTACCAAAAAAGTTACTGGCCTGCACGTGAGGGAGGATGTTGAGGAATTAATCTCACATTACCTATAGACAAGGTCTTGGACATACTTATAAACAATATGTAAATCTCTCTTGTTGAACCGATTTTATAAGATGAGTTAGGCTCATGAATTCTATAAGAAGATGGGGCAACTGGCAAAGTGAGAAGTCAAAAGGAAATTGGGGCAATTCAAGGGCTGGATAGAACTGTGTGTTTGGGGAAAGTGGAGGCATGCGTGTCGTTCAAGCATCTGGACTTACCTTTGGCTTTAATTAATTACCTTTTTTTCTTTTATTTGTTACCTTTAATTGCTTTCAGTAGGAAATAAGTGTGAATGTCATAGAGATGAGCAGCTAGTTCCTTTTGTAACATCAATAGAGCCAAAGTGATTTGATTTGTATCTTTTTATTATATTAATAATAATCTATTATATTATATTTATTATTAATTTATGTATTTTTTTATTGTGATATATCATATTATTAACACTTAGATAAATGTCATTAGTTTATATAATACTTCGTCAAAATACTAATGGTAGTGTTTATCAAAATATCGTTAATTTATACAATGAAATGGTAATGCACTAGTGGTGACATTTAGATAAACATCATTAATTTATTAAATGTACCGCCAACGTATTATTAGTGGCATTTAAATTATGCGCCAACAATGTATTAGTAGCGGCATTGATTGTAATGCCACTATTTAGCAATAAAAAGGCAGCAACCCAGTGGCGACGTTTAGATAAATGCCAGTAATTTAAGGAATATGGTGGCGTTTAGATAAACGTTGCTAATTTGTATAAAAATGCCACAAATGATATTTTCAAGTCCCGGCTTTTGAACAAACGCTGGGACGTGTAAATAGAGACCACATTGTTCCGACGTTTGTTTGCGCTGGCAAATAAACGCCGCTCATTGATTAGTGGCGTTTGGTTTGACAGTTACCGACACTTAGCAAATGCCGGTAATTCTAGATTTTTTTGTAGAATTCAATTAGTTTAAAAAGAGTATAATAAAAAAATAAAAAATGTGTAGTAGCGTGTGGGATATGAAATAACAAAACCCATATATTATTATGAAAAATTTTATTCATGATTATTCTCATACAACAACATACCACATTTTTTTTTCTCTTGTTAAATGTGTTGTATATGGATGATCGGTAGAGAGCTCAAATAGTTTAAGAAGAATATAACAAAAAACTTTTAAAAATTTTAAAAAAATAAAAATACAAATAAAAAAAGTGTGGTGTGTGGCGATGACGAGTAGTAAAGCTCTCTATTACTATCCATTAATTTTTTCCCTTTGATTAATTATGTCGACTACCAAAAAGTATTTCTCTCAAGCACCATTATCATATGCTAATTCATCACCCAAATCTTTTGATATGCTGAGAATTACTCTGATCTTATGGATCCTTCTCTCATGTTTTTATCAATTTCTCTGTTTGGAATAAGGTAATAAGCAAGTGAATTATCCTCCATTTCATAAGGAGAAAAGAAGGGAAAAGATATTTCACCCTATAATTAATGGATATCTGAAATTTACATTAATTTGCACCCTAAACTATTAATTAATGTTGATATGCATTTTATATATATATCTTTATAAAAAAATCTGCAATGCACATATAAAACTTATTTTGGTTTGATGATTAAGATTGTGTCATGGATTGTTGGTCTCCATGAGTTTCTTGGCAATTATGTCCCGGACTGAAAGACGAATCCCAGGAAAAATATCACATATGGCTCTATTACTATTCTTTTGTTGTATCTAATATCTATGGCCACCGAAACCCATTTCACATGCACTAGTGTTTCTTTCTAACAAGGTCACAAGATATACCGAAATATACCGAGCAGAAAATCTATTAGCTAGCTATAAGGTTGGCCAGCAATTTTTGACCAGTTTTGTAAACCGATACGAGAGAAAAGAATTAATAGTACTTATTGTAACAAAATTGGCTTAGATAGGCCAACTCTTAATTTAGAAATGATTCATAAACATATCAATTTCGTGTCAACCTTCTAACTTTCATAATCTATATAATTAAAATGTTTTTTTCATTATAAAATAAAGCTCTAAGACCATGTTAGTTTTATTTTCCTTTTTAATTCTCAATAATCTAATATCTATGGCCCCCACCCATTATTGACTCTCATGTACATAATTCACTGGCCAGCATTAGTGTACCAACATCACCAGACCCATGGCCAGGTATTTTGTCAAATTATGATATTTAACACATGAATTTATATATATTTACCGTATTATTTACATCTGTTCTAATTACTGTATTTGTAGTTGTAAGCCAGCACCGAGGGCAGGGCATCATGAGATGTGTTTGCATAGAGAAAGTCAGAAAAATGGGTAAGATTAAAGTTGATATATTAGAGGGTTACGCCGGTGGGTACAGTGATTCACAAGCATGACTTTCTACTTATATTGGTGCTCTCACTCGCATGTATGCTCCGATGTCAGCAGCCTACTGGGTTAACGTTCCCGAAGATGTGAAAGATCACATAAAAAATCGTTACTTAGTAATGAGCTACATCCCAAGAAAATTCAAATTTAAAGCTAATTGTATTTATATTAATTACTTATAATTTTTTTAAAGGATGAGTTTGATCTAGATTTTAGTCGGCGAGAGCGTCGAAAAGCAGTTGAGGAACTGATGTCGGGTGCATTCCGAAGGTACAAAGGTCAGTGTCATGCACATCTTGAGAAATTCAGCACTGCCAAAATCCATTCCAAGCAATACCACCAGTCAAGTGGGAGAAGATTCGTAATCTATTTGAAGATTCTGCTTATAAGGTAATATCACATTTATTTATTTTTTAATAGAAAATGATATATGTATTAGAATTTGAAACTTATAATCTTTTTTTTTTCTTAGCAACGGAGTGCTGTGAATAAAGCAAATAGATCAAATTTAAAGATACATCATCGTGCGTATTCTTCATATTTTCATCGTTTGCATAAAAAAAATGTTCAGTGCTACTAGTTCTAGTCTCATATTAAAAAATGCACTTCTCTCGTTCAAGTTCTAATATAGTTTTTCTTTTTCAGCAAGCTGAAAGTTCTTGTGACTTTTGATCTAACCCATTTATATGCCAAAGCACATAAAAATCGTGATGGTGTTTAAGTATATCAAGTCAAGTCTAATATAATATTCTTATTAT
Source organism: Platycarya longipes (assembly GCA_036559045.1). Classification (NCBI taxonomy): domain Eukaryota; kingdom Viridiplantae; phylum Streptophyta; class Magnoliopsida; order Fagales; family Juglandaceae; genus Platycarya; species Platycarya longipes. The sequence continues at coordinate 8,471,260 of CM071799.1, read as the reverse complement.
TTATACTAACTTTAATATTTTTTTTTGTAGGAAAAGATGAAATCTCTAAAGGATGTTACTGCAGATCAATCTGATGAATCATCTGTCAACGATACTCAGATCCTATCTGAAGTTCTTGGATTACATTCTAGATATTTGAGGGGCTTAGGGCGTTGTGTGAAGTCATCCTCTAGTTCATCATCCTCTTCTAAGGCTAGATCCAGTGATGACAAGATTAAGGAGTTATAAACAACACAACTTGAGATAGAATGATTGAGGTCCAAGGAACAAGAGTTATTAACCAAATTAGATAAAGCAGCAGAGTTAGAGTCAAAAGTAGAAGAGAGACTGGAACTAGTTCCTTGGACCTCAATCGTTCTATCTCAAAACGCTATGCCACCACCACGATTTTAAAATCTGTTTTTTATATTAATTGTACATTTATTATTCTGTTTAAGAACAATATTTGAACAAATTTGATGTACAAATTACATTTTTATTATAATAGCAATGCATCTTTTAATTAAATGTGTATCTGTGTAGCAGTACCGTTTGAACAGAAAAAATCATGTTCGAATGATACATTACGATTTAAAAATTCGTCCCAACTAAAAAGAGCTCGTTCGAATAGATAATATCCGTTCGGACGCTTACCTCGCTCAAACCAAATATTTATCCATTCGAACGGCATGTGTCAGTTCGGATAGTTGAAATTTTTGTCCGAAAGGGTTTCTAAGACGAAATTTTTTTGTCTCAATAAAAAAAAAACGTCCGAACGGACTTGGACGGGCAAGTGAGATTTCGTTTCTAAAACACATTTTTAGGGATGAAATTCAATTTTCGTCCCTAAAAACCTTTTGAGACAGGCTTTTTGAGACAAATTTGGAACAACTACAAGAGAATAAGTTTTTTGAGACAAATCATTTTGTTTCAAAAAGTCTATTTTTGGTCCAATATCTTTAGAGACAAAAAGATTTGTGAGTCATGTTTGTTCATTTAGATAAATTCTGGGATCACATGAATTCTATTTTGCTTGGACATATAATAAGTGTTGAGAAGTTGAAAATTTGTATTGATTTTGGTTATGGGCATCAATCTTCAATATGATTTGGTTCTGATCTAGTTTTGAATACATATACATATATATATATATATATATATATATATACAAGTTATGATTTTAAGATATAAAATTATGTTAATAACGTCAATTCAACCCATTTAAAGTAAATATTCAAAACATCTCTTCAAAATCTCCAACATTGATTGGCTAAATATTTGGGATCGATGTCATAAAAGAAGTTGTCGGCAATTAATGAAATAATCAAAGAAAAAAAATCCCTTTTTATCAATTGCAAAATAAAATATAATTAATGAATGAAAAGAGAGCGCAGCTTGCTGATTTTGAACTGAGATTCTGATAGTAACTACAAAAAAAACCTAGAATTACTGGTGTTTATATTAGCAAAATTTGTTTATGTGCCAGTAAAAATTAATTATTCCTGACACTTAATTTGTACGCCGGTAAATAAAAAACTTTCCTGTCGTTTATACTTTTACGTCAATAATAATATATAGATGTGCTTGCGTTTATATAAAATGTCACAAATTTATCATTTACACCCCAATAAAAATTAAATTTCCCAACGTTTATATTGTTATAACGGTAACAATATATAACTGTGCCAGCATTTATAAAAATGCCGCTAATTTATCAGTTCTCAATTTTAAACTTTAATTTAATTTTATATATTTTTATTAGTTTTAGACTTTATTGTCATTTAAAAAAGATACAATAACAATTAATTTGTAAGCAAACTTTTTTTCATAATTGGAAAATGAAGACCGCATAAAAAAAATATTCAAATTTCCTCAAATTTCATAATTTGCACTTTAAAATAACTATAACTAAAAAATTACACACAAAAAAAAACAAAAAAGTTAAATTTCCCATTTTAGCAATTCACTTGGCGCCTCTCCTCAAATTTTTGAAATATTTAAATTTCCCTTTAGCTCAGGCTCCTCTTCCCCTTTGATAAAAAGTTAAAAACTACTGTGTCCCTCCCTCATTTGCACGTCTCCCTCCCTTGCTCCCCTCCCTTCTTTTCCTCCCATTTGTCCCTTCCTTTCCTCCCATTTGACACCAACAAACTGAAGCAAGCTCAGAAGTCCACTTCTATTTCTAAAAAAGAAACGCGCGGTAGAGGTCCATTTCTGTGGCTGCCAAAATTGAATGCAGATCTGAGATTTTTACTATTGATTTCTTTGTTTTTTTGTTGTTTTTATTTTTCTTACAAGCTTGTTTTTAGTTTCCAAAAAATGATTTTTGTTACAACCGTTTAACTTGTAGAGAGCAGTAGAATTATTCCATCCATGGCACATCAAATGATACAGGTACCAAATTGCCATATTTCTTGTTTTTTTTTTTTTTTTTTGATAGCAAAAGATACTGAATTTCATTCCAAACAAATTACATTAAAGCATCATGCTAAATGATTTGAGAGATACAATCCGGAACGGACTCCCACCAAATCATAAGATCATCTAAATGTCATGAATACTTAGCTAAACAATGAGCGGCATTATTAATGAATCAACTACTATGCCGTATCTCTACCTTTCTAAAACAGGGCAGCAATATATGGATCTCATTCACAATGTTACCCCATGTAGATTGTGATTCTTCCACCTTATTAAGCTCATTAACCACCAACAATGAATCACTCTCTATATATAACTCATGGATTCCCATAGGTACATAGACTTGAAGATCTCTAAGCATTGCTAGGAGCTCAGTCTCCATCGGGTCTGTGACTGCCTGTTCGGGCTTACTTCTTGAGAAAATCACCCTCCCACCACTATCCCTCAAGATTATGCCCACTCCGGATTTTCTATACCCTAGGAAATTGCTCCATCTATATTGACTTTGAGAGCATTTCTTGGGGGTGCCTGCCAATGAAGTTATGGTTTAATAACTTGCTTCTTCGCTGCATCAGCCATTTGGTATTCATTAACCGTTGACAGTGCATGATTTATAGCAGCTTCAGGCGTAAGTTTATTGTCCTCAAAATATAACTGATTTCGGCGGAACCAGATGCCCCAAATACAAACAATCACCTGATGTAAATCTTCTATCTTCTTCCTTCGAATCAGCTGCAGAAAAATATGGGTTACTTCTTGCTATATTTGATGTTCTTCTAGCAACTCATCTGTTGTCTTAGAGCTTGAAACACCGTGGGACAATATATAAGGGCATGGTTAATATCTTCGATTCCCTGTTGACACCATTTGTACATAGTTGCGAAACCACCTTCTTCACTTCCAAGTTCTTCAACGTGGGTAAACTATTCGTGCAAACACACCAAGCGAATATTCTTACACGATTAAGAACCTGCAGCTTTCATATGGTCTTCCATATCTTGCCATATTCATCTCTGTTTGATGTTTTCGCCTGATTTAATCATTTTCCATTTTCATGAATAGACTATACGCACTTCAAACAGAGTATTGCCCATGTGTTTCTGCTCCCCCACCAATTTATCGGGCCTGCCATCACCAGTCAGCATCAAAATCAAAACCTCATTTGCTTCAGTTGGGGAGAACACACTTTTCATCATATCCCACCGTCCAGTTTCCTCTTGTATCAAGTCAGAAACGTTCCACTGAAGCTAGTCTTCTGTTATGGTCTCCAAAGGGTGGAGGAGCTTATGATTGAGTAGCTAATTATCAGTTCATATCCATATGGATTTGCCATCCCCCACACGCCATTTGCATCCATGTAAAAGATATTTCCTTGCTTCCCAAATACCCCTCCATACATAAGAAGGGTTGTTACTGAGCTTTGCCTCCTAAAAATTTGAGTTTGGAAAATACTTTGCTTTAAATAGCTTCTGGAGCAAAGAATCCTCCTCCCTCATTATCCAACATCCTTGTTTTGCCAAGAGAGCCATGTTGAACATTTTAAGATTCTTGAAACCCAATCCACCATTGGCTTTGGTACGGCATAGTCTCTTCTAGCTTTGCCACCTAATCCTCATCTCTTCCTTCTTTTGCCCCCACCAAAAATTTGCAAGCATCTTCTCCAAATCATTACATGACGAATCCGGCAATATGAAGCATGTCATTATATATGTAGGAATAGAAAGAGCAACCGCTTTTATAAGAATCTCTTTCCTAACTTGAGACAAAAGTTTTTCCTTCCATCCATGTAGTTTTTGCCAAACTTTTGCTTTCAAGTGAGAGAAAGCTTGTTTTTTACCTCTTCCCACCATTGAAAGTAAGCCCGAATATTTATCATCATTGTAACATTGAGAAACTCCCCACAAATCCATAAGTTTAGCTTGTAGATCAGGGCGCATGTTTTTACTGAGTATCATATTTGTCTTCTCCTTATTAATTTTTTGCCCCAACGCAAGCTCATATTCCTCCAAAAATCACATTATTTGATGATTAGTATCTAGATTGGCCCTGCAAAAAAGAATAGTATCATTGGCAAACATGAGGTGATTCACCATTGGAGCTCCTCGACATATCCTTACTCCTTCAATTCTTCCTTGCAAGGCAGCTTGATTAAACAACGCAGTCAACCCCTCCATACATAAAAAAAAAAAATAGATAGAAGGATATTGGATCCCCTTGTCTAATTCCTCTTGTAGGGTAAATAGGGCCTTTTGGTTTACCATTAATCAATATAGAAAAAGATACAGTCCGCACACACTTTATAATCAAATCTATCCATTTTTTGCCAAACCCCATTCTCACCATCACCTTCTCTAAAAAATCTCATTTAAGACGGTCATAAGCCTTACTCATCTAATTTAATGGACATATATCCTTTCTTGTCATATTTCTTCTTCCTAATGAAATCAACCAATTCATATGCTATAAGAACATTATCAGAAATTAATCTGCCTAGTACAAAAGCACATTGAGTTGGTGAAATTAGATTAGGATGAACTCTCTTCAAACGATTGGCTAAAACCTTTGACACAAGCTTATAAATGACATTACAAAGACTTATTGTTCTAAAATCGGAGACCATTTCAGGCTTGCTCTTCTTCGGAATCAAAGTCACATATGTATGATTTAATTTTTGAGGAAAACAGTCCCCATTTAAAATGGACAGCACAACATTAGTGACTTGAGTACTTACTATGCTCCAATATTTTTGGAAAAAAATTGGTGACATACCATCCGGTCCGAGGGCTTTGGTGGGGTTCATCTCCTTGGGAGCATCATGTACTTCTTGAGCTAAGAAAGTGGACTCAAGTTGATCCTTCATCTCTTCATGAAACTCTTCCCAAAAGAGACTCTAGGAAAACCAGGTTGCCTCTATCCACATTAGACCTTATAAATAAGGTCTTGAAATAGTTCAGTATTACCTCATCACGTCCTCTATCAATCTGCCACTCCCCCCTAGTATCTTTGATGCCCTTAACGAAATTCTTAGACCGTCTTTGGGAAGCTTTATGATGAAAATAAGCTGTGTTTTTGTCACCTGCTGTCAACCAAGATACTCTCGACCATTGTCTTTACATCAGCTCATTTCTTTCCAACCATTTATGCACTTCGTTCCTTGCCTTCTTTAAAGCAAATTGATTATGGCCTCTTGGATCAACTTTAGAGATAGCCTGCAGATGTTACTTGGCTCTCTTCAGTTTAACTTGGACATTACCGAAGCTTGTTTTATTCCACTGTTGCAATTGTTCGCTACAAGCCTCTATTTTTTTCATCACTGCATCCATCGACCGGTGGCCTATACACCCATGCCAAGCTCTCTCAATCACTAAATGACAGCCCCTATCCTCGGTCCACATAGCCTTAAATCGAAACAATTTTTTCCTCTGCTCAGAAAGATTAATCTTATCCAATTGTAAAATCAATGGCACATGATCAGAGTAGGCGACGGTTCCATGTACAACATTAGCTTTCGGATATAGCCCTTTCCATCTTAAATTAGCCAAACAATGATCAAGTCTCTCACTGATGCAGTGCAGAGGTTCCCGCTTATTACACCATGTAAAAGGGGATCCTTGAAAAACCTAAGTCTTGTACCTGACACTCATCGATGGTATCTCTAAAATCCTGCATTTGTCTCTCAGTCCTATCTTGGCCACCATCTTTCTCATTTAAGCAAACGATCTCATTAAAGTTTCCCATTATCAACCAAGCTTTATTACTAGGAACCGCAATGGATTTTAGAAGGGACCATGTTTCATGCCTGTTATTTGTTTCCAGATGCCCATACACCCCTGTGAAAAACCACGTTTCATCACCTCCTTTCTCTTTTATGGCAGCATGTATATGAGACTTAGAGAAGCTCTTAACATCAACTTGAATATCATTCTTCCAAAACAAAACCAGACCACCACTTCGCCCAATACTGCTCACACCCAAACAACCATCAAAACCCAAACGTACCTTCAACTTTTCCACCACTTTTTGATGCAATTTAGTCTCCTGTAGAAACAAGAGTTGGGATACTTTTTCTCTAATCAAATCAGAGAGCACTCAAACACTTCATGGGTTCCCAAGCCCACGAATGTTCCAACTAATGAGATTTATGGTGATCGGCAGGGCTGGTTAATAGCACTTGCCGATATAATTTTCTTATTTTTGCCAATTTGTTTTCTGCCACCATTTCATTTTGTTGCTACTCTAACAGCAGTTATAATCCCCTTCAATTTCTTACATCGTTCTCCCACAGCATTATCCTCCTCTTCCTTCTCCAATTTGTACCTGACCCCAGAAGTTTGAATAAGGGAACTAGATGGAGAATGTGAAAGGTGTGCACGTTTCTTCCAAGTTGATCGTGTTTGCTTCGGTTTCTTGATAACAGGCCTGAGTCTCAGCTTGGGCCACATCAGAAATCATGCAGGCCTGAGTCGCAACTTGGGCCACATCATAAATCATGTAAGCCTGGTCCACCACATTTGCTGCCAACTCATCACCATTTAACAATTTAAAAGAGTTGTTAAGCATCTCACCATTTAAAGAAGCTGGATTTCGCGCCATAGTTTGTAACAGCCCAGGATTATGATCAATCGGTATTAACGTTGCCTAATTTTTTTGCACTAAGTTCTCACCATCATTGACACTTTTTTTTTCTCTTGGAATCATGCTAGAATCAATACCCTAGCCTTGACTGACCATTTACGTTCCAGTGCCACCATTCTCTAGTCCCTGTTTGCTAGAATTCTACTCTGAACCCGAACTACTGCTAAAGGGAGGTAGACTTCTGAATCGCCTGTTTCCATTCTCAGCTCACATCCAACTCCCAAACTGCAAAATCCTTGTATCATCTATCCTCTTCACAGGGCATCCAGACGTTTCATGAATTATGCATCCACACCTATGACAAAAGCGGGGAAGTTTCTCATATTGCCAAGGGCTTCTTCAGATCCAAATGTATTTTAACTTGCAACGCAAAGCCCCATCCCACGTCGTCCACGACAACTTCAACGTCCTCCACCATGCCCAAGGAACTTTTGATTTTGATTCCACATTCTCTTGACATTGTGGCTAATGGGAGATTATGGAACTGAATCCATATTGGTGTATTCTCAAAAGACATCTGACTAAATCATATGAATTAAGGACGAACAGATTGCCATAAGAAAACCATGGCCTCCCCCCTTCCACTCGGTTCTTATAAGCATGTGTAGCGAATGTTAGGATGAAAACGTTCTTCCCCATCTCAATAATAATCGTTGGTTTACTCAGCCGCCAAACCTTTGCTATTGTCGATTCGACCATTGATTTGCTAAAGTAGCGATCCGCCCATATTTTTCCTATCAAACTGCGATCTCCCTTACGTTGTACTTCAGCAATTCCTTCCCCATTAATGGGAATAACTATTTCTTCACCTTCATCTACTTGAAAATTCTTCCACATATCATTCAAAGTATCCATAGGAAAAGCACTCACTGACTACCTTTATTCAGTGGGAATAGAGAGACTCACACCCTTGCTATCGTGATCTCTAGAGAGAGCAGCGGACTTTCTCCATAGCTACCAATCCAAATTGTCATATTTCTATTAGCTATATGCATCTTTTAATTCTAGACTGAGAGTTCATTTCCAGCGATAATTTTTTTTTCCTTTGGACCCATATTCACTGTTAATAAATGTCTCCTGAGTGACTTTTTCAGGTTCTTAGATAAGAGAACATCGAGTGTGTGGTGGCTCCATTCGAGGTGGATGCATAGCTGGTATATCTATGTAGCCTTGAAGCTAAAAAGGGTGGTACCATTTTGGTGATTACAGAAGATAGTGATCTAAGCGCATATGGTTGCCAAGCAGTAAAAACTCCCACAAATATTTTTCCTTAAGCAGATGGCAAGAACTCAAATATTTCTTCGTCTATTTCCTTGTTGCAAGAAATGGAAAAAAATCCACTTTTATAAGACCACCAATGGTATATTGCACTGTTCAGTGTTTGTTTAATTTCGTTTCTTATGATGTCTCAAGTTTCATGTGATTTAATTTGTAATTTTTTTTATTATATGAATAATAATTCATTATATTATATTTATTATTAGTTTGTATATTATACTTTTTTATTATGGTATATATAGCATATAATTAGTGCGTTCCAAATATCGACATAAAATAAATTTCTAGCACGAGAAAATATAATTTATGGAAAGTGCCGACAATGTAATAATGGCAGTGTTTAAATTACACTGTTAATTTATGCAATGCAATTATAACGTATTAGTGGTGATGTTTAAATAAATGGTGGTGATTTATTCAATGTCCCGCTAAGGTGTTATTAGTGACATTTAAATAAAGAAAAATGATATATACATAACATAAATATATAATATATTTTATAATAAATATTAAATGATGAATAATTTTATAAAATATTATATTTATACAAAGTATTTTATAAAATTTTCTTTTATTTAATATTTATTATAAAATATATTATATAATTATGTTATGCGTATCATTTTTCTTAAATAAATGCCGCCAAATTAAATGATGCGCCGGCAATTTCCTAACAGCGGCAATGTACAAGAAATGGAAAAAAGGCGACCCCTTGTTACCCAGAAAGGCCTCCGTTGTGGCACGTGTCTGCGGCGAGTCACACGTGTTGACCGTCGACCTCGGCACCGGCCAGGTGGTCGTTCGAGAAACCGGCTCGCACTCCGGCTACACCACGATGACGATGAAGGACATGACCCTGTCTACGTTTGCCCGCTCGCCAACGCGGACTTCAACCGCACGATTGTCCAGCGCGGAGTTGATCTTGCCGACCTCGCGTGCCTGCCGATTTTGACGGGGTGGTACGGGACGTCTGAGGAGAACCGGAGGTTGATTAAGGTACAGTGCTATTCCATGGAGGGCACTGCGAACTTCTACATGAGACCAATTGAAGGGTTGACCGTGCGCCTTGACCTGGAAACCAAACAAGTGGTGGAGATATCGGATACGGGCAGGGATATCCCAATTCCAAAGGCCGCCAACACAGACTATCGTTATTCAGTTCAGGATCAGCTCCGTCAGGCAATGAACCCACTGAACCCGATATCCATTGAGCAACCGAAGGGTCCGGGTTTTACCATCGAAGATGACCACCTAGTCAAATGGGCAAACTGGGAATTTCGTCTGAAACCCGACGCGAGAGCAAGGCGTGCCGCGTGATAGTTTCTCGGGCCAAGGTCGTGGACCCAGATAACGGGGATTTAAGGGACGCGATGGACGAAGTCTTTACTTCTGAATTGTTTGTGCCTTACATGGACCCCACCGGTGCATGGTATTTCAAGACTTATATGGATGCAAGCGAATTCGGGTTCGGGTTGCAAGCCATGCCGCTCGACCCGCTTAACGATTGTCCACGGAACGCGTATTACATGGACGGTGTGTTTGCGGCAGGTGATGGGACACCGTACGTTCGATCGAACATGTTCTGCGTGTTCGAGAGCTATTCCGGCGACATCGGTTGGCGACACTTCGAGAGTCCGATCACGGGTATGGAGGTAAGCAATTATGCATACAAGATTCATTACTAGAATTATGTGGCTTCGATTAGTTTGTGTCTTTCGGCATGCGAATCCACGCGTTATGGTGCCGAACTTCTTATGTTTGGCTTTGATTTCTTTTGGCAGATTAGACAAGTGGGCCAAAGGTGACATTGGTGGTTAGAATGGCAGCATCGGTCGCAAACTATGATTACATTGTTGATTGGGAGTTCCAAACAGATGGGCTAATCAGAGTTAAGGTATGTCACAGGTCATTTTAATTTCGTGCATATTTTTTTTAGGATGGCAGTGTGGATAGTGTCTTAAAATGGTAGGCTGAACTCGAAGAATAGATTTTCTATTTTTTTAAAGTGCAATTTTAGTAGATATTAAAAAAAAATCAAAGCTTGTTTTAGAAGCTGTTTTAAGGTTTAAGCTGATATGAACCAGAGATGAAGATTTTTCCCTTACCAAGTTTGTTAATTTTCATGAGGGCTTAAACCATTTGGAAGGTGATTAAATCATTTTCTGATACTATGTTCAATATCATTTCAATAGGCTGAAATTTCTGGGAAGACACAAATCTAATTATTTCATTATTGTTAGAATAGAATGCCCCTACCTAAGAAAGGAACTACCTCGAATGATGTCTATGATTTATCTAATCCTCTCAAGATCCTATCTTTGGTTCCTATATAACAAGTGGATATATGGTGCTGAGCTAAATGATGTTACCTTCTTTTTGGCGGTATACTTGCAACTTTGATGTCTTTATCATGCGTAGTTTAATCAATCTCTTATTGCTATTAATTTTTTACCTCGGGTTGGACTTAGTGGCATTTTGATGCTGAAAGGTACCTCTTACAACCACATTAACCAAATTCCCAACCAAGAAAGTCTCTATGGCACTCTTTTGTCAGAAAATGTAATCGGGGTTATCCATGACCACTACGTCACATTCTATCTCGATATGGATATCAATGGCTCAGACAATTCCTTTGTTAATGTAAATATTAAGAAGCAACAGACATCGCCGGGTGAATCACCGAGGAAAAGCTACTTGAAAGCCGTAAGAAATGTGGCTAAGACTGAGAAGGATGCTCAAATTAAGCTTAAACTCTATGACCCATCTGAATTCCACGTGATTAACCCTTCAAAGAAGACACGGGTCGGGAACCCTGTTGGATATAAGGTTGTTCCTGGTGGCACAGCTGCTAGTTTGCTTGATCTTGACGACCCTGCATAAAAAAGGGGTGCTTTTTCAAACAATCAAATATGGGTCACTCCATACAATCAGAGTGAGGAATGGGCAGGTGGATTGTTTGTTTACCAGAGCCATGGTGAAGACACTCTAGCAACATGGTCTGAAAGGTGCGTTTTTCTATTTGAGAATCTATACCCTTATGTTTGAACTTTGGAAAGTATTTGATGTTTGTAAGGAATATGTTTTGAAATATGAGCTTGTCGCATCAACTTCTTGCTACACATCAATATGGCATTCTTCTCTCTGTTTCAATGGCAGATTGTATCTAATGTGTTTGGAGTTTTGCCTAACTTGAAGATGCTGATATACCCAATTCGACTTGACATATTAATGGAGTTGATGTTGCAGGGATCGGGCAATTGAGAATAAGGACATTGTTGTATCGTACACACTAGGGTTCCATCACATTCCATGTCAGGAGGATTTCCCTATTATGCCAACTGTGTCATCAAGCTTTGATCTAAAGCCGGTAAATTTCTTTGAGAGCAACCCTATTCTTCGGTTCCCACCTAATGTTGAGAAGGATCTCCCTGTTTGCAAGCCTGCTGCTTCAGTCTGAACTTTGGAGGAAGTAATGTTGAGAAATGATCTCCCCGTTTGCAAGCCTGCTGCTTCAGTCTGAACTTTGGAGGAAGTAATGTTGAGAAATGATCTCCCCGTTTGCAAGTCTGCTGCTTCAGTTTGAACTTAGAGGAAGTAGTTCTTGGTCTTTGTTATTAAATATGTAAATGTGAAGTAGCTTAGCTGTACAACTTGGTGTATCCATATGCTACTTATTTTCAGAACTCAATAAATACGAAGTAACATAGCAGGACTTTTTTTTTTTTTTATCTCTGTAAAAGTAGGTGGCTACTGTTAATATCTATATGTATATGAGAGCTGCTAGGTACAAGCAGCTTTGCGTAACAAATCGCGTACCGAATGAAAATATTTACTTGTTTAATTATAACATAAAGGAGAGAAAAACAAAAGATGAAAATAAACGAAGCGCTTGACGTCTTCGTCTCCCCTTTGCTACTCATTTTCATCAGAGAAAACCTAGTTTTTCTTTTACATTTTACGTTTTTACCTTTGTTGTTAAAAAAAGGAAAGAGAGAAACAACAAAAGATGAAAATGAACGAAGAGGCTTGATGATTTCGTCTCCACTCTGCTACTCATTCACAGAGAGCCATTTCTCGTTTACGTTTTAGATTTTGCTTCCCTCCAATCGAGTCCAGTTTCTTGTACTGCAGACTATACTACAAACCACTCTCATATAAATTTCATAGTCCCAATTAACTCCCCCAAATCCAATTATCTGATTGTTTACTCTTTTTTATTTTTCAATATTTGCCAAAAAAAAATTGGGGATTATTGAACCAGGAGCTAAGGATTAGGATAAAAAAAAAACAGATATTTGAAGGATTAGAAAAAAAAAAAAAAAAAAAGAGTCAGCGAGAATGAATTGGGAAATATTTTCCCACAACCAAAAACTAGCCACGTTCTACTTCATCTTCAGATCTGGAAAGACTTGGGATAGGAAGAACGCGTGTGGGCTGTTGAGGGAGATTCATTTCTTTATTTATCATCATAGATTTTAGGTAAGCTGAAAAAAACAAATATAATCCATAAAATTTCAATACCCAGCAAACACAATCCAAATATTATAGAAAGATGAAATCTTCAATACAAAATTTCAACTTTCTACCAGTGAGGGCTTGTGAATTTGAGAGAGAGAGAGAGGGAAAGAGATTTTGCTTTGCTTAGAAAATGGCGGACAAGGCAGTAACCATCAGAATTAAGAAGTGAAGAAGACAAAGAAAAGTCAACACTTTCAGAAGCGGAAGAAAGAATAAACAAGTTCGTTTTTATTTTATGACGTCCCGCGATAGGTATGCAATGGTTACATAAATTTGCCTGCGTTTAGATTTTTCGTATGTATATATTTCCTAATTTCATAAATAAATCATGATTGCTATCTCCGACAAATTTTGGAATCTTTGATCAATATTCAAGTATTTTAAGGTCCAGTTTGATTATTAGATTACACTAAGATCAATTCAATTCAATAAAATTTTAAGCAGAGTAATATCTAAATACCCAAATTTTAAATTATTATATTCATCTCAACTCAAAATTTTTTTGAACGTGAGATGTACAATTTTTTTTAATTTAACAAATAATTTACATGCAGGATTTGCAATTTTTTTTTTAAATTTTTATAAATATATCTAAACTTATTTTAATACCCAAACATATCTAAACTAATTTTAGTAGGCCGCCCTATAAAATTTATTCTATCATCTCAATTTAAAATTATTTATAAAAATTTTTTTATTCAATTCAACTCAACTCAACATTCAAGTGTGGTTAAAACATATAATTATTTATAGAAAACACAATTTAATTCCCTTCAATGTTAAGTGCAGCCTATAACTTCAAAAGTCTATGGTTCTGGCGTTAAGCATATGTATGGTATAAGAAGCCTATACATTCTTAATTAGAGTGGTGGAATCAGTCACACGTCTTGGCTCTCAAAGATCTTCAATCTCTCAAACAGAAATGAGGTTGAATATGCGGGAATGTTGTAAAAGAAGAAGCTGGCAACTAATTAAACAAACAAATCCCTTTTTACCAATTGCAAAGTAAAATATATAATTATAGGATGAAAAGAGAGCAGCCTGCTGAGTTGGAACTGAGGTTATGATCTGATAGTGAAGGTTTATTAATAGCCACGGTACTCTCTTCTCTACCTCTCTCGCTTTATACCACTTAACCTGAGTTTTGACTCTTGTGCTTTATTGTAAAAAGAATTCCATTGATAATGGTGTATATTGCAGTACGCATTCTGGCATAATAAATGATAGACATATTACTATTTTATAATTATTTTATAATTTTTTTTATATTTAATTTTTTTAATTTTTAATTTTACTTAGTGATTAAGAATGTGAATATTAATAAAATTATTATTTTTATTAATTTTTTTCTAATGATTAAGAATATTAAAAAAATACTTAAAAGAAAATAATAAAAAAAAAAAAATCAAATACTCTGTGGTTGCTCATGGGAGATTTCAACATAACACGATGTGATATTAAGAGGAAGTGTGGCAGACCTCGACAATTTTCAGCTATGGATGACTTTAATCAATTCATTGAGTTTAGTGGTTTAGTGGATATCCCTAGTATTGGTAACACCTTATCCTGGTGTAATGGGCAGGCTGGTAAAGCAAGAAGTTGGGCTCGGTTGGATGGTTGTCTTAGGAATATGGCTAGCCTAAATTTGTTTACTCAAGCTTCTCAAAAGTATTTATCTAGAAAGACCTCGGACCATTCTCCATTTATTTTAGAATTGGATCATGTTACCTCTAGGTATGGTCCAGTTCCTTTTAAATTTCAAAATACGTGGATTGATCATAGTGACTTCCAAAATTGTGTCAAGAATGCTTGGTTGAATAATGATGATGGTTTGGCCTCGGGTTTGTGGCATTTGGCTTTGAAGCTGAAACAGATGAAACGTGTTCTCTGTATTTGGAATAAATAGGTTTTTGGGCATACTCAGTTACAAATAAAAAATCTTGAAGATCGAGTGCAACACCTAGAGCAGCAGTTGCAAAGATGAATTCTCTGAAGATACTGAAAGGGATCTTCTTATGACTCAAATTGAACTTAAATTGTGGTACCAAAGGGAGGAGACTTGGCTTTCTCAATATTTTAAATCTCAATGGATTGAAAATGGGGGAATTTTTTCAAAGCTATGCAGGCCAAGAAATTTAATGTAGTTAAAGAAATGCGTCTTCACAATGGGAGAATTCTCAATTCTCCGGAAGAAATTGATGGTGTGGTAATGTATTTTCAAGAATTTCTAGGGAGTCCGGCTAGGGTTGATTTACCTGATTTGTCTTTTTAAGTGACAAAGTCATAACCCTAGAGCATAATAATGAATTGATGAAAGTTCCATCGAATATGGAAATTAAAGATATTATGTTTTCCATTCTTATTGAAAGTAGCCCAAGACCTGATGAGTTTGGCTCAGGTTTTTCCGTGCCTGTTGGAATATTGTGGGTGAAGATATATGTGCTGTTGTGATGGATTTTTTCAGGGGTACTCTGCTTCCTTGATTTTATACGGCTTCAGCGGTGGCTTTGATACCTAAAGTTGTTAATCATTCAGGATTTGATAAATTCAGACCCATAAGTCTTTGTTCGGTGGTATATAAAGTTTGCTCCAAAATTCTGGTACGAAGAATGGAACTTTTATTGAATTTAATTATCTCTCTGAAACAATGTGCCTTTATTCCGGGAAGGAGTATCTTTGATAATGTCACTATTGCTCAGGAAATGGTTCACTCACTCAATAAGGCATCTAGAGGTGGCAATGTGTTGATTAAAGTTGATATTGCTAAGGTCTATGACACCGTGAGATGGGATTTTTTGCTTCATGTATTACAAGCTTATGGCTTCTCTCTTACCTTTTGTAACCTAATCAAACAGTGTGTAGAAAATCGTTGGTTCTCTATAGTGATGAATGGAACCAGTAAAGAGTAAAGGTTTCTTTATAGGCAGCCGGAGTTTGAGACAAGGGGATCCTTTGTCCCCTTATCTTTTTATTATGGTGGAGAAGGTCCTTTCTCGCTTACTAAAAAAAAAGTTTTGCAAGAGGAAATATTAAACCTTTTATTCATCCTTGAGGGTCCTCTTTTATTTCTCATCTCTTGTATGCAGATGCCATCATTGTATTTGCTAATGGAAGAAGAGCTTCTATACGGGGCATCACTGAGATTTCAAGCTTTATGAGAAATGGTCGGGGCAAGTGGTGCACAAAGCGAAGTCGGGAATTTTTTTCTCAAAGTCTGGTTCCAGGCCTCGTAGGTGAAATTTGCTTAGATTAACTGGTTTCACTGAAGGTAAACTTTCTACTGTTTATCTAGGCGTGCCAATTATTTATGGTAAATTAAAAGTTGTGCATTTTGACGAGTTGATCATGAAATTAAGAGGCAAGATAGATGGGTGGATGCATAAATTATTGTCTTCAGGATCAAGATTGGTTCTTCTTAGACATGTTCTTAATAGTATCTTGTTGCACTTGTTGTCAACGGTTGCAACCCCAAAACTAGTGTTTTCAACTATTAAATGCATATTCAGCTCCTTTTTTTGGGGGTCTTTTGATGATAAGAGTAAAAGAAAATGGGTTGCTTGGAGTAGTCTTTGCAAACCCATGTCTGAAGGTGGTATTGGTTTGAGGAGCTTAGAAGAGATTCAGGATTCTTTACATATGAAATTTGCCTGGAAGTTGCTTACTGATAACTCCTTATGGTCTAATTTTTTTAGAGCAAAATATGTTAAAAATATGCATATTTCTCTTGTGAATGGCCAAAAGGGTACTCGATTTTGGTGTAGTATTATGCAGGTGATGCCTCATATTCTAAATCATTCTAAGTGGCATGTTCGGGACGGTAATATATCTTTCTAGAGGGATAATTGGTTAGATGATGGTCCTATAGGTGATAATTCTTCGGTGACAGATAGTCCATTACTCAAGATTCAAGAATGTAAACTTGACAATGGTTGGGATATTGAGAAAAATTTTCGACTAGTGGGTAGTGACAAATTGCAAGATATCCTTGAAAAGCTAGGTGAACCAAAAGAGGGCAATGATGTCTTAATTTGGAAGTCGACTGATGATGGGAGGTTTACTACTAAAAGTGCTTGGGATTGCATTCGTATAGAGGCCCCACGAGTGGGATGGTATGATTGGGTTTGGAATAATGCGTTACCTAAGAAGATTTCTGTGCTGATGTGGAAGGCAATGCACTATTGCTTATCTGTGGACGATCACATTAGAAGGATAGGCAATCCAATTGTTTCCAAATGTTAGTGTTGTGCGTTAGGCGCATATGAAGATTAGAATCATGTTTTGGCTAATGGTAACATTGCCAAAGATATTTGGAAGAGGCTTTCACTGCAATTGAGAATTCCTTATACCCGAGATAGAAGTTGGAGAGAAAGAGTTGAACTTTGGTTTCGTTGTGATACTAAATCTTCTTCTAAAGGCAAGTTAGTTGGTTTGATACCCTCTATTGTTACTTGAAATTTGTGGATTTGGCGTTGTGATGCGAAAATGGAAGAGGAAAAGCTTAGTTTGGAAGCTCTATGGTGAAATATTAATAATTGGATAGCTTGGACTGGTTTGAAGCTTAAAGAAGGATCTGCTCTTGAACTGGAAGATGTTTATACGTTCAGATGCTTAAATATCTAGGTAAAGCCCCGTAACCCAAAACCGATAGAAATTGTGAAATGGATTCGTCCAAATACAGATGGTGTTAAGCTAAATGTGGATGATAGTTCGATTGGGAACCCCAGGTATGTGTGGAGCCAATGGTATTCTCAATAATTCCAATGGGAATCTTTGCTTGGCCTTTTCGACTTCTCTTGGAAATGGCACTAACAATTTTGCTGAACTATCATCTATTTTATTTGGTATCCATCATTGCTTTGAGGCTGGTTTTCTTGCAATAGAGATCAAAATGGATTATTTGACTGTTGTGAATTGGTTCAATCGAGGTGTGTGTGGACTTTGGTACCTTTATGATTTTTGGGAGGATATTCAACGTTACTTGGCTGGTATGCAAATCACAATTAGTCATGTGTTTCGAGAATGCAACTAGGCAATAAATTTTCTTGCCCGACTTGGCGCGGGAGGTACTAATAATATTTGGCATTGGTATAGAGAACTCCCACATAAACTGAAAGATATTCTTAAGGTTGATAAGGTGGGTTTGCCTACAATAAGATGCCAGGTTTTTTTGTATAGGTGGTTTTATTTTCCGCTTTTTGCCTTTTATCATTGTTTGGTTTTTTTTGATGGGTTTGTCTTTTGGATCACCTGGGTTTTGGTATTTTTTCTTGATTTTGTAAACCCTCAGGTGCAGGTTTGTAACTACGGTTTTCCTCTGCTATAAGTGAGGGCTCTTTAATAAACTTGGGATAGGGGCTCCTACTACACATGGTGTCTTGACTCTTTCCAAAAATAAAAAAAATTGTAGAATAATAATAAAATAGTAGTATGTGTATCATTGCTCTTCTGGCATATTCACGAGATGCAAAAATGATGGAGAACGCTTTATCTATTTCAGTGTTTAAGATTTGAGGAAGATGATGCAGACTTCCACTACATGATGCAAAATGCCCATATAAAACCACGTCATTTAGTGGCAAAAGATGAAGAAAAGGAAATGCAAAACTATGGTTGTTATTCATAGGCCAAGAGCACCAGCATGATTTGGAAACCCTTATAAATTGTCTATACTACAGAAAGTGAAAAGCATCACAACCTCATTAGTTATTGTGCATATTAGTGATGAAGCCAGGATGTACTTGAGCGTCCTTTTCTATAACATCTCGATTCAAAAATAAGGATTTATTTTTAAAAAAATATTTTTCTTATTATTATTATTAATGTTGTTATTATAAGATATATTTTGAGGTAGTTTTTGTTATATGAGATGTCAAGATGTGATGATGACACTTGGCAAAGATCAAAACCAATGATGTAGCTTGAGGCAGATTGATCCAGTGGTTGATGTTTATTTTACTTTACTGGATGAATTAGGGTTACTTAAGGGTATTTGTGTAATTTTCATATGGTCTGTATAAATAGGTAGCGATGCTACTGTGCACTTAACCTTTAATCCATTTTTGCCGTTTCGAAATCACAAAGAGAGAGAGAGAGAGATGTGAGAGCTTTGGCGATTAGGGTTAGGGTTTGCTATCTTCTTGGACTGATTTATGAGGAATCTCTTGTAAAGCACTGAGGTTTGATCTCTGTAATTGTTTACCATCATTAATATGATGCTTCAACTAAGTGTTCCTGCTGTGGACGTAGGCCATTAGGGCCGAACCACATTAAATCATATGTTTCTGCTTTCTTGTTTCGATCTTGATATTTCTTGCTTTATTTTCTTAGTTGTTGTTCGGTTTATCTTTCTGATTAAGTTTGGCAAAGGTTTTCGAAACCCTAATAAGGTTATCTTGAAATCTATTTTTCTAAAAGAAATTGTAATAAGATAACACAACAAGTGGTATCTAGAGTTAGGTTTCGATGGGGACAAGCAAGTTTGAGCTGGAAAAATTAATTGGTAAAAAGGACTTTGGTTTATGGGAGATCAAGATGCGAGCCATCTTGTTCCAACAGGGGCTTTGGGATACCCTTCTTGGGGATAAGAAGGGGGCTTCCACTTCTCAGGAGGGGAAACTAGTTTCACAATCCATTGAGAAGGTGAAGTCCGAAATCCTCCAGAAGGCACACATTGCCATTATCTTTTCCCTAGGAGACAAAATGCTTAGAAAAGTTGCCAATGAGGATACGGTAGCAAGAGTCTGGCTAAAGCTAAAGAGTTTGTACATGACAAAGTTTCTAGCAAACAGACACCATAAAAAGACTAGACTCTATACTTTTAAAATGAACCCTAGAATATCTATTGATGAACATTTGGATGAATTTAACAAAATTCTTTTGAATTTTGCTAATATTGATATTAATATATATGATGAGGACTAAACAATTTTTTTTATTAAGTTCTCTTGGCTCTACCTATAATATTCTTAAAGAAACTATGATGTATGGGAGAGAAAGCCTAACTTTAGAAGAAGTGCAAGTTGTTTTGCACTCAAGGGAAATGTACACCAAGTCTGAGTCCAAAATAGAGCCAGGGGAATGTTTAAATTTGGGGGGTAGGTCTGAAAAAGGGACAAGAAAGGAAAGGGTAACAAGTCTAGATCAAAGTCTAAGGGCAAACCTTTAAAGTGCTTTGCCTGTCACAAGGAAGAGCACTTTATGAGGGATTGCCCTGAAAGAAAACAAGTTGCCAATACCACAACTATTGAATCAGAAGGTAGGGTAGCTATAGTTTTAGATGGATATGATAGTGCTAAAGTATTGAACATCTCTAAGATAGATTCTAGTAAAGGGTGGATGTTAGATTCAGGGTGTTCTTTCTTTATGTGTCCATTGAAAAACTGGTTTGAGTCTTTTACATGTCAAGAGGGGGGGGGGGGGTCATGTTATCCTAGGTAACAATAAGTCATGCAAAATACAAGGTATTGGGACAGTGAGGCATCTAATGCATGATGAGACAGAAAGGGTGCTTAGAGATGTGAGGTATATACTTGAGCTGAGGAGAAACTTGATTTCCCTTGACAGTTTAGATAAAACAGGGTATTCCTTTAAGTTTGAAGGTGGTAGCCTTAAAGTATGCAAATGATCACTTGTAGTGATGAAATGAGTGCTAAAGAATGGGTTGTACACTTTGGTAGGAAAGATAGTGATAGGTGAGGCTTCACCTATCAATCACAAGGTGGAAGATCAAGGTTCCTTGTGGCATAAGAGGCTAGAGCATGTTAGCCAACAAGACCTTAAACAACTGGAAAAACAGGAGCTGCTTGGGCATAGGAAACTGGAGGAATTTTCATTCTGTGAGGAGTGTGTCTTGGGTAAGTCTACCAGAGTTAGTTTTAAAAAGTCCACTTACACCACAAAACAGACTCTTGATTACATACATTCAGATTTATGGGGACCTGCTAAGGTAAATTCTCATGGTGGGTCTAGATACTTTCTGTCAATAATAGATGACTTCTCTAGGAAAATATGGTTTATGTTTTAAAATATAAAAGTGATACTTTTGAGAAGTTTAAGATTGGAAAACCTTAGTTGAAACTCAGGTTGGCAGAAAGGTTAAAACATTGAGAACAGACAATGGATTAGAATACTTGTCAAATGAATTTTCTGATTTTTGTAAAGTTGAGAGTATTGCTAGACATATGATTGTTAAGAAAATCCTCCAACATAATGAGTTAGCAAAAAGAATGAATA
This sequence comes from Platycarya longipes, assembly GCA_036559045.1. Classification (NCBI taxonomy): domain Eukaryota; kingdom Viridiplantae; phylum Streptophyta; class Magnoliopsida; order Fagales; family Juglandaceae; genus Platycarya; species Platycarya longipes. The sequence continues at coordinate 8,450,197 of CM071799.1, read as the reverse complement.
TGACCATCATTAAAAGGGTAAGATGCATGTTAACCACTTCAGGTCTGGTTAAGACTTTCTGGGTAGAGATTGTGGCCACTACTGTATACCTTATTAATAGGTGTCCATCCACAGCTCTCAATTTTAAAACCTCTCAAGAAATCTAGTTTGGTAAATCCTCTAATTATCAGGATTTAAAAGTGTTTGAGGGTATAGTTTATGCACACATTAAAACTGATAAACAAGAACCCAGAGCTATTAAATGCATTTTTGTGGGATACCCAGAGGGGGTTAAAGGTTATAAACTCTGGGTTACAGAACCTGGTAAATAAAAATGTATTATTAGTAGGGATGTATTATTTCATGAAACTGCCATGGGGATAAACCAGAAAATTCAAATGAACTTGTTAAGTGTTCTGACACTAGTGACATGCAGTTTGAGGTGGATCAACCCTCCACCTCTCACAGCTGTCCAGAAACAGAGGTTGAAGATCCTGAGGTGCAAGCCTCAGAAACTGGAACCTTTGGACCTAGTAAAACCTATCTTCTAGAAAGGGATAGAGTGAGGAGGGTGATAAGATCTCCTCAAAGGTATGGTGAAGCTGATATGATAGCTTTTGCACTTTTTGTTGTTGAAACAGAAATTGAGGTGGAGCTTAGGACTTTTAAAGAGACCATGGATAATAAAGAGGCTGAGAAATGGATTCTTGCATTACAAGAAGAAATTGAGTCTTTAAATAAAAATAAAACTTTGAAAATAGTGCCTAGACTTGAGAAACAAAAACTTGTAGGATTCAAGTGGATCTTTAAAAGGAAAGATGGAATTCTTGGAGTTGAACCACCTAGGTATAAAGTTAGATTAGTGGCTAAGAGATTCATACAGAGGGAAGGGGTTGATTATAATGAAATATTTTCCCCTGTAGTAAAGCATAGTTCAATCAAACTTTACTATCCTTTGTTGCTGTTTATGACTTGCATTTAGAACAACTTGATATTAAAATTGCTTTATTGCATGGTAACTTAGAGGAAACTATTTACATGCAACCTTTCGAGGGTTTTAATATAGAAATGGATAAAAATCATGTGTGCTTATTAAAGAAGTCCTTATATGGACTGAAACAATCACCTAGACAATGGTATAAGAGATTTGATTCTTACATGATTAAAAATGATTTTTGTGGAAGTAGTTATGGTAGTTGTGTTTATTATAAGCAATGTGATGATTGTCATAAATATTTGTTATTATATGTTGATGACATGTTAATTGCTTGTGGAGACTTAGATCTGTTAAATCAAATTAAATACATGCTTAAATCTGAATTTGAAATGAAAGAGTTAGGCCCTGCCAAAAGAACACTTGGCATGGAAATAACTAGAAAAAGGGATAAAAATCTTCTCTACTTATTTCAAAAGTCTTACATTTCAAAAGTGTTATATTATGAATGAGTCATGTTAAACCTATTTCAGTACCTGTTGCACAACATGTTAAACTGCCTAGTAAATAGTGTCCTGAAACTGAAGTTGAGACATTGTTTATGAACAAAATTCCTTATGCTAGTATGGATGGGAGTATAATGTATGTTATGGTATGCTCTAGACCTGATTTATTTTATGTAGTTAGTCTCATAAGTAAATTTATGAGTAAACCTGAAAGACCACACTAGCATGTTTTTAAACAAGTTTTTCAATACCTATCTGGAACAAAACAATTAGGATTGATTTTTGGAAAAAATGTGCACTATGAGATAGGGTTAAAGGGATATGTAGATTTTGACTATGCAGGAAATTTAGACACCAGGAAATCTTTATTTGATATGGGCTTTTCCATTTTGGGTGGTACTATTAGTTGGAAGTCTCATATGCAGCCTATAGTAGCCTTGTCTACCACAAAAGCTGAATATACAATTTTAGCAGAAACCTTTAAGGAGGTTATATGGTTAAAATGACTGTGTCGAGAATTAGGGGTGTATAGTGGGGTTGTCACAGTGTACTGTGACAATCAAAGTACTATTCATTTGACTAAAAATCATGTTTATCATGAGAGGTCTAAACATATAAATGTTAAGTTAGATATGTTATTGATGGTGGTGAAATTGGAGTAAAGAAAATTCCAACAGAGGATAACCCCTCTGATTTGATGCTAAGGCAGTACTAAAAGTCAAGTTTGAAAATTGTTTTAACTTGATTAATTTAAGAAATTGCTAGTACCTAGTAGGGGGAACATGCAGGAAGAACTCTAGGAGAAGAAGTGTGGAGGAAGGATTACAAGCTTGCCAAGGTGGAGATTTGTTATATGAGATGTCGAGTTGTGATGATGACACCTGGTAGAGATCAAAACCAATGATGCAACTTGAAGCAACTTGATCCAATGGCTGAATTTTATTTTACTTTATCGGATGAATTATGGTTACTTAAGGGTACTTGTGTAATTTTCATATGGTCTGTATAAATAGGTAGCGATGTTACTGTGCACTTAACCTTTAATTCATTTTTGCCATTTTGAAATCAGAAAGAGAGAGAGAGAGAGATGCTGAGAGCTCTGGCGATTAGGGTTAGGGTTTACTCTTCTTGAACTGATTTATAAGGAATCTCTTGTAAAGCAATGAGGTTTGATCTCTGTAATCGTTTACCATCATTAATAAGATGCTTCTCCTATATGTTCCTGTTGTGGATGTATGCCATTAAGATTGAACCACGTTAAATTGTGTGTTTCTGTTTTCTTGTTTGGATCTTGATATTTCTTGATTTATTTTCTTAGTTGTTGTTTGGTTTATCTTTCTGATCAAGTTTGGCAAAGGTTTTGAAACCCTAATAAGGTTATCTTGAAATCTTTTTTTCTAAAATAAATTTTAATAAGATAACACATTAGTTTTTATATTTGATTAAGTTTCTTCCCTAGTTAGCCGCATATACATCTTTCGAATTTCCTAATTTTTTTAGTAGTTTCCAAACTAATCTCTAATTCAAACTCAAATTTGTTATCCTGAATTTCCAACGATACAATATTCTAATTGAATTATCTACCACCCAACTCTCAACTCAAATTCAAAATCACTATCCGAAAGCTTCCTAATTCAAACTCCCAACTCAAACCATTTGAAATTCTTCAGAAAACCCACTCCCACTCAAGTACAAACCTCCAATTTTGATCTCTTATTTTAGAATCAGAGCTCATCACAAATTCAAATTTCAATTTCCAATTGAATCATGTTATCACCCTCCCCTCATCTATAAATACTACCCCTCATGCATGAAATCAACCAAGCCGTCAGCCTCAATAGCAAATCAAACCAAGCTGCTCCCTTGTTGTGAACTGCCAACCTCTACGCACCCCAATTGTAAGCTGCTGCCCCTCTCGTCTCCCTCCACCACTAAAGTACCAAAAACCACCAAATGACACCCTATTCTCCTGCACCGAAAATCACTAAACAAACCGCCCCTGTTTTGTCGACAAGCATCACTCGGCCTCCCTCCTCCCAGCCAACCAACACATAATCATCCCTCAGCAAAACCACTCTAGACAGCAACCCAAGACTTCCAGAAATAAAACTAGCCCACAAATGCCGACACCCTCTATTTTTGTTTTCCAATACAAAACACACCCACGCAGATAATAGAATCACCACCAAGCCTTGTTTTCAAACCAACATTCATGCAACCTAAGCCACCAAAAAAACACCATAAAATCCCTTATTTCAGCCAACGAGAACAGAGCAATTTTCACTCATGTTGCCCGTCAACCCACAGCCACCCAAGGCGTCAGACCTTTAGCCCTTTGGCTTCCATTCATCGTTGACCACTCTCAGCCCTGAGCCGCCGTCGTTCTTCACACATCTCTTAGTGAGCATCGCACAACACTCCCCTATTTTGGTTCTTCTCCTCGTGTTGTGAAATAGAAGTACACAATGTCTTTATTCATTTTATTTGTAATTTTCCAAAATGCCCTTTTATCACTTGTCAAGCCTTTATTCTCCCTTGTTGCCATGTGTTTCCTTTCACATAAGTTGTTTATCCCTTTGAATCATTTGGGCCTAGTTTGATTTTAATTCTAATGAACTACTTTTCTTAAATTGGGCTCAAGCCTCTTCCTATTTTTAAAGAGTTTTAATAAATATTTTTAAAGTATATTTTTAGTCTTTTAATAAATTATTCTATGGATGATTTTAATTAATTAAAATTATCGAGATATGTTTTTCTATAAATTTAATAACGGTTAGTGTCTCATATAGGTTACGAGTTATGACATAAGAATCAGAACGCAACGCTAAAGATGTAAGTAGAATGATCATACCCTTCATGCATATACGATAAACATGTTTCTATAAAAATTATTACGTATGTATGACCATTATTAAAAGCCCATTTTTATGTATCACAGTCATGAAAAATCATGAAAATCCATGCATGATTTATGAAAAAGTTTGCATTAAGATATTTATGAAATCTCATGATTTTATGCACTGAAATCATTTATGAAAAAGTCATGATTTTATGTGAGAGCTATGCATAAAATTATTTATAAAATATTATGAACTCATGTGAGGAAGCATGCATCATGACATGTTATGAAAAAAATGTGTTTCTTTTGAAATCTATGATATGACAAGTATGATATAAATGAATATGTAAGCGGCTTATATATGATATGAATATGGTACCTATACATGGACATACTGTATTTTCAGGTCATACATGCTGGTAGTGCACCTAGTATATCTTTTTTATATATAGATTCCACGACTCATGATCATGGATGGAATCAGATACTTTTTAAATTCGCTAATCCTAACTCACGGGGGTCAACAGTAGGTAAAGGCCTATGATATGATTATGAAAAGCTCATATTTTCAACATTTTTGAAAAAACTCATGTTCAGCATTTATGAAAAGACTATATTTATGTTATTATGTATGTATTTATGAGTATGCATGAACTTCGATGAGTATGCATGACTCATTTTTTTTTTTATTTCTATGTTTTTATATTTTCTTTTAAAAATCATTCTAGGTAATGAGGATGTGAGAACCCGTAATTTTACTATCTTTGTAATATATTATTTTAATATTAAATATGTATTGTTGTTAATATGCATATTATGTGTTTTGAGTTAGTGAATATTAATATCGTTTTATTGTGCTTGTGTTTAAATATTTAAATATATTTCTTTCTCATTTGAAGATATTATTTTCATGAATAATTGTAAGCTAATATATTTTCTTTTATGAAATTTGTTGTGATGCATTTATTTGAATGCTTAAATTTAATTTTATTATTTTATTATGTTGGTATTTAAATTAAAATGTTTTAATTTATTTTCTTTTAATTTGATGTGTTTAATTTATTTTATTTTAGAAGATTTTCTTTTGGGTTTTAATTGTGTGAGTGAGTTTTGATCCATTGAGGCCCAGCTGTAAATCCCATGAGGCCAGCCCTTCCCTTGCTTCAAATGACACCGTTCGGTGTCTTTACATAAGTGAACCCAGACCATTCTAAATTCTCAAACGTCGGCCCCTTCATTTTGTAGCAAATGTGAGTTAATGATTCCAGGCCACTTGTTTATTTCATGTGCTGGTTCTTTCTCATGCCTAAACGTTGCCGTTTCATCATGGGTTTAATAAACCCAGGCCTTCTCTTCTCCTCTCGTTCGTTGTCTCCGTTTCTCCCTTTCTATTCTTCATCTTCTTTTTCCTCTGTGTTTGACAGGAGCCCGTCAGTCCAAAGCTTGGATTTTGTAGCTTTTCTTCCACTTTCCTCAGCCACGCATCTCCTCTACCGAAGCACATCAATTTGTTGGTGTTACGCCTGCATTTTCAGTCAAGATCAGCAGGTCACGTGCTCGGAATCGTCTATCAACCCACTCGAAAAACCATGAGTTTTTCCCCTCATTTTCACTCCCTAATGTTCGGTTTCATGCCCATAAAATGCATCCGCAGCTCTTTTTCTCATCTATAAATACGAACATTTAGCTTCTATTTTTATTCCGTTCTTCTTCTTCCTTTCTTCAACTAGAATATCTCCTCCTCAAAACCCCTTTGAAATCCGGAATTTATACAGGTGTTTTATTGGGTATTTTTGATTGTAAAACCACCATTTTACAACATTTGCGATACGCTCGGTAAGTATTTTCTCTAATTTAATTAATTAATTTATTTATGTGTTTATCTTAATTTATTTTGTGGTATGATTTTAGTTATGATCTAGTGTACAGTTTAGTTAGATAATAATTGTATTTTTATTTATTTGCATTAAGATAATTAATTTATTTTGGTTATAAATATTGAGATTATTTTCTGTGTTGAATATTTATAAATAAATGTCGTTCTATTTACGTGATCTGTTTAATTAATCTGTTAATATTAATTATTGTTTTATTTATGTTATTGGTTTAATTAAATTGTTAGGTTTATTTATTGGTTTTATGGATGTTACTATAATTCATTGGGGTTTTAATTAAGTTGGTTTTTAATTATTTTAGTTGTTCCCGATATTAATATTTATTTATTTGTAATGATTTATATGCGTTGGCGCTTTGGGCGTGATTGTAGCGGTGAGTACGCGAGTGGAAGCGCGAAATCGCTGTTGGGCATTTTCGGTAACTTCGGAAATTATTAGCGAGCGTACTGTAAGTATTTTCCAAATAAATTTTAAGATTTAAATATATTTTTGCATTAACATCTATGTGTTGGTTGATGTTGGTATTTGTTGGTTGATTGGATTATTTAATTGTTGGATATTTGCTGCATGGTTATCTGCATTGTGTATTTACGCGCATGCTCATGAAAATATTTGGAAAGTGGATTTTGGCATGATTTCGGATTTTCATGTGTTGGAAATGGGATTTAAATTGTGTTTAACGGATTTTATTGGTTTTGGGCTGAGTCATAACGGGGACGGCGATACGTAACGCCCGTTGTGATCAGCGTGTGAGTGTGTGGATGACATAATGGGGACGGCGATACGTAACGCCCATTATGGTCATCGGGTGTGCATTTCATATCGGGGACGGCGATACGTAACGCCCGGTATGAAATGAGTGTGTGTGGATCGTAATGGGGACGGCGATACGTAACGCCCATTATGGTTTCGGGTGTGTGTGTAAATTATATCGGGGACGGCGATACGTAACGCCCGGTATGATTGCTTTTGAGGATTTTATTTTATGAGAAAAGATGGGTGATTTTATTGTGGATTAAGATGAGGTTTTGGCGTGTGTGGTTATTTAATTAATTTTGAGAAGAATGATTTTAAGTCACATGCATACGGTATTTTGTTCATGTATTTTTGTGGTTGTGCATAAATATATTTATTATCTTGGATTTGTTTGGGATTTTACTTACCTGCGGTACCATTTTGGTATCGTAGATTTTGATGCAGAGAACGAGGAGGTTGAGCCTGAAGAGGCGGCTCCACCGCTGGAATGAATTAGTGTAGTTAGTTTCTTGGATGACATTCAGTTAATTCTGTTGGTTGTGTATTATTTTTATTTGGACCTTGGATGACTGTATTAAATCTCCGGTTGGAGAATTTACTTTGGTTTGGTTTGTATATATTTCTAAAAATTCTGGTACTTAGATATTGATTTTAATTATTCCGCTGCGACTTTTATTTATGTATGTCACGTGTGCACACACGTTTGGCACTTGTCGTTGGGATGTGTGACCCAGGTTGTCATCATCCTGACGCCTCGATTCCCGTGTTATTTTAAGGGGGAATTTGGGGGCGTCACAGAGGATGCAAAGTAAGCAAGATTTGACTTAAGGAGGCAATGCAGAGATCTAGACAATGTATTAGTTATAATTTTATGATTTTCAGTGAATAAAACATTTTTGTAAACACATGTGATTTCAATATTTTAAACAAATGCTTCCGTTAACTCTCTTTAAATTTTATAAAAGTTGTTTCATTATTATAAAAACGTTCGTATATGATACGTTTTGTAAAGAAAAGTTTTAGTAGCACACTAATTTCTTAAAATATTTTATTTATTTAGGAGCGAGGTGTTACATTTCCCCCAGTACAAGGTCTACACATATTCTTCTCCATGACCCAAATGGAAAGTACTTAAAATTGTTGCCAGAATAATCAAATCTGCCTTAAGGATCGTTTTGAAACGTCTCAAATTTAAATTCCAATGGAGTATGACATACTAGAAATGGAACAAATGGTTGCAAATGGAATGTCTCTTTAATCAAAACATCTAACATAATTTAATTTGAGCAAATGAGATTCTTCAACTAAGTTTTCCAATCCCATGGTTTCTGTTAATTCTTCTTTAACTTTTTTCATTATCTCTAGATGCTTTACAGTCTTGCCATGCATCGCACATTTCGACATGGCCATTGTGGGTGTCCGTTGCAGCCACCACTATGTCCTATTTAAACAAGAGAAAGTTGATTAGTTGAACTGAAAATTGGAATAAACAAAATCAATATAAAGTTTGGACATCTATGAATTAGCTAATATTGTAAATGGCACCACTCCAGTTCGACTGTAAAATAATGAAACATAGAAGTAGAGAAGTGACACATATATGCGTACCAAAATTAATTAGCACGGCCTTGAGTTGGGTCATGCTCATTGATGGCGCATTGTCGTCCGGCCCACTCCCTTGGTTCTAAGAAGACTTGCGAAATTTCCTTTTTGTCCTATCTTTGTCCTTCTTTCTTTTTTGATTTTCACTAAACTCTTGATCATCTGTTTGTCAATGGCATAATAATGAAGTATTCGGTCAATGCTTTGGAAAATCCTCTTTGCTTTCCTTCCGATTCCTTGTAAAATCAAAACTTGCTAATGTCCGAAAAAGGTCTGAAACATTTGGTTTTCCGACCAGGAACATTATTTCCGCAAACATATGCTTAAACTCAGCTCCAAACGTAGCCCCTTCCTCTTTCACAAACATCTTTCGCAACAACTTCCAATCAAGACCATTAGGGGCAAAAGCAATATGTGACAGCAAGTACAACTCTGTTAGCATCTCGGTTAGAAAATGTTGCATCTTGAACAACTTCTTTATCTGGCGAAGGCCGAGCTAATCACAATGCGCAATTTATTTGCAAGCCATAATTGATTCACGTTATTTTCTTAAAGATCTCCAACATTGATTATTCAGCTAATCAACGTTGGAGATTTTTAAGAAAATATCAACCACACAGAAGAACGTGTGGCATGTGTTACTAATATAGGAACTTTACAGAGTTCTATTAAGAGTCTGTTCCAATGGAAGCACTAGTGGAAAACATAAATTGTCTAATTGAGCATATCTTCTAAACTTGGATGACTTATCTGGATTAGGTTCTCTATCCTTAACATCCCCCGAAGTAGAAACTACATTGAGCTTAAATGGATTGTTGGTCTTTATGAGTTTCTTAACAACCATGTCCTGAACTGTAAGATGAATCCTAGGAAAAATACCATATGGCTTTATTACTACTCTTTCGTTGTATCTAATATCTATGACCACCGAAACCCATTTCACATGCACTAGTGTTTCTTTCTGACAAGCTCACAAGATATACCGAAATATACCGAGCAGAAAATCTATTAGCTAGCTATAAGGTTGACCAGCAATTTTTTACACGTTTTGTTAACCGATATGAGAGTAAAGAATTAATAGTACTTATTGTAACAAAATTGGCTGAGATAGGCCAACTCTTAATTTAGAAGTGATTCATAAAATATCAATTTCGTGTCAACTTTCTAACTGTACTCATAGTCTATATAATTAAAATATTCTTTTCATTATAAAATAAAGCTCTAAGACCATGTTAGTTTTCTTTTCTTTTTTAATTCTCAGTAATTTAATGTTAATATATAACTAGTCAAGTTTGTTCATTTAGATAAATTATGGGATCACATGAATTCCATTTTGCTTGGATATATAATAAGTGTTGAGAAGTTGAAAATTTGTATTGATTTGGTTACGGGCATCAATCTTCAAATTGATTTGGTTCCTGACCTAGTTTTGAATATATATATATATATATATATATACGTTTATATATATATATATTTATATAAATGGTTGGCCCAGAATAAATTTTGCAAGCCAATTCGGGAAGGAGGTGTGTGGGCTTCCGGTGTTTGGAAGAAGTGCAAACTTCTATTTTTTATGAAATTATGATGGAAGTTTTTGACTGGAAAGTCTTTATGGGTGTAGTTTTTTCAGGCTAAATATCTTAAAAAAAATCACATTTCATTGGTGGGGACAGGAAAGGATCTTTGTTTTGGAAGAATATCATGAGATGTATGCCTTTAGTTCTTGATAATTCAAAATGGCGTATACGGGATGGGAATGTTTCTTTTTGGTATGACAATTGCTTGGACTCGGGTCCATTGGTGGCCGAGAATGCTATCTTAGGTAGTCCTTCTTTGCAGATTTGTGATTGCCGAGTTGACAATAATTGGGATGTACATAAGTCATAATTCTAGTTGGTGAGGACAAATTACAGAAATTTTGGATTGTCTTCATAATACTAAAGCAGGTCATGATGTATTAATCTGGACTTCTTCGTTGAGTGGTGAATTTTCTTCCAAAAGTGCTTGGGAGTGTATTCGATTGAAGGCCTCGCAAGTCAGATAGTCAGATTGGATATGACGCTCGACTCTTCCAAAAAGGTACTCGGTTTTGTGTGAAAGGCTATTTTTTGTTGCTTAAGTGTTGATAGTCGAATAACTCAATTGGGTATTCCAATGGTATTCAAATTAATGAGTGTTATGAGCTAGGGCAGGAGAAGAATCAAGATCATGTCTTGGTTAAAGGTTTGGTAGCTAAAGAAATTTGGTGTAGAGCTTCCGTGAATGCTGGTATTCCATATGACCCGGAGAGATCTTGGAAACAAATGGTTGAGATATGGTTTCGATGTGCTTCTCAACCTTTTCAAAAGGGTTCCCTACTTGGGTGGGTACCTACGATTGTCACATAGTCTCTATGGACTTGGAGATACAAGGCTTGTATGGAAGGTCGGTTGGCTTCGGTAGAATCCCTTTGGCATTCAATCAAAGTTGCCATTGCTTGGGTGGGGATGCGTTTAAAGGCGGGAAAAAAGATTGAAAAGGGGGGGATGAACACATTCTGCATGCCTTTTCCATTCCAATAAAAGGTATTAAGCATAGTGCATCTCCTGTTCGGTGGTAAAAACCTGTGCAGGGATGGCATAAATTAAATGTGGATGGTAATTGTTTAAGGAATCCAGGTATAATGGGTGCAGGAGGAATCATTCAAGATGATAAAGGATGTATGACTTTGGGTTTCTCGGTGAGGTTGGGTCATGGAACTAATAATTATGCAAAACTCATTGCTCTTCTTGAGGGTTTGAGGCATTGCAAAGCTCTCAGTATCAAGAATTTGGAAGTCGAATTGGATTGTTTATTGGTGGTAAATTGGCTTCAGAGGAACCACTGTGGTATTTGGTACTTAGGGGATTTTTGGGAAGAGATTCACAATATTTTATCGTCTATGCAAGTGGTGATCTGACATGTATTCAGGGAGTGCAATAAAGGGGCAAATTTTTTAGCATGTGCTGCAGGGGAGTTTATTTCTAGAACATGGAATAATATGGAGGCAATTCCGCTGGAGTTAAAAGGTATTTTGAGAATTGATAGGATTGGTTTGCCACATATAAGAATTTGACTTGAAGGTTTTGGTTTGCTTATTTAGGCATGTTTAGTTATTGTTTATTCTTGGTTCATTTAGGCCTTTATGATTTAGTTTGAGTTATCAAGTTACGAGTCTGTTTGTTTTGAATTTGTTGGTTTTGTGGATACTGTACTTAGTGGACCTTTGGGAGTTGATTTTTGGAGATGCAAGGAATGGTTTTTTATTGAATAATTGTTTGTAAATTCTTGCATCTTAGATGTAATCACGGTATTCTTCTATCATACGTGAGAGTTTATTAATAAATTTGAGATGAGGTCACCATTAGACATGTGGTTACTAGCTCTTTATCAAAAAAATTAATTATGATTTTAAGATATAAAATTATGTTAATAACATCAATTGCACTCATTTAAAGTAATTATTCAAAACATCTCTTCAAAATCTCCAACATTGATTGGCTGAATATTTGAGATTGATGTCGTAAAAGAAGTTGTTTGCAATTAATAATCAAAGAAACAAATCCCTTTTTACCAATTGCAAAATAAAATATAATTAATGAATGAAAAGAGAGTGCAGCCTACTGATTTTGAACTGAGGTTCTAATAGTACAGAAGGTTTCTTAGTGGCCATGATACTTATCTCTACTCTTATTGTTCTCTCTCTTTATACCACTAACCAAAGTGTTGGCGGTTTTGCTTTATGGTAAAAACAATTCCATTGCTAATGGTGTATATCCTAACACATGATTGGTGGACTGTACTGCACATTTTGGCATACTCACGGAGACAAAGAATCATGGAGATGCTTTATCCATGCCAATGTTTTAGAATCGATGAAGATGATCATTACAATACAAAACGCTTAAAAAAACTTTGTCTATAAAACCACGTCAGAACGGGCAAAAGAAGACTAAAAGGAAACACGAAATTAAAGTAAGATTCTATTGATCATAGGCCAATAATTGCGCAAATCGAGACAAGCCTCTTTGCGAACAAGCAAAATGGCATTATTTGGAAACCATCATTACATTATCTAGATGGTACTACATGTTGAAAACCACCTTAGTGTGAAAATGCATGGCTGCACAATCAACAATGGAGGCACGGTCTACCATGGATGCACCACCAACCTTATCTACCTCACTCACCTACCGTCCCACAGTCCTCTTTAGCTACGGGAGTTGTTGGCAATCCTCTCCTATAAAAGGAGAGCTCTGATATTTGAAATGAAGCATAGCAGTGGAGAGCAGAGGGAAGTGGTGTGTGTAAATTTGAGAGTTACGTGAGAAATTTTTGAGTGATTTGTAAATCTCAGAAATTATAGTAAATTTGGCACCTGTGGATATAGGCAAATTGCTGAACCACTTTAAAATCGTCTTGTGTGATTTTTGGACAGGTTTGAAGGCTCAACAATTGGTATCAGAGCTCTGGTTCGTGCTGTCCAGAAATCAAGTTGGTCAAAATTGATTGTTTGACAACTCCAGGCTGTTCCTTGCGTCGAGACGAATCCGTAGGTGCAAACGGAATCGAAAACGGATGTCAGAGAAGCCCGTACGCGCCGGTAGAAGGTCCGAGCATGTACCCACTCCCCCCACTCGTAGCTGGGGGTTGAAGACGACTGGAAAACACGTGCCACGTGCCCCCACACGCGTCCCGAGGAAGAAGACGTGTGAAACGCATGCGCCGTCCACGCGCAGCACACGCCCCCACGAGCCTAAGGAGTCCTCTGCGCGTGAACTACACGCGCCCACGCGCCCTACGCAGTCTTCGCGCATGAAACTCACGTGCCCCCATGCGCTACACGTGCTCCGAGCCCCTTCTGGCGCGTGAAGCCCACGCGCCTCACTCGCCTCTGATCACCTTTAGCTCGTGTATTACACACGCCTAACAGATCTGGACCGTCCGATTTTCAGATCTGATTTTGGGCTTGATCTTAGTCATTTGGAGTCCGATTTCGACGATCAAATGGTGCTTTCCAACTATTTGGATCATTCCAGACTCATCTGTATGGTTAGAATTTCAAAATTTGTCTTCTAAAATTTCTTAATTAATATGGAAGGTGTTGGGGAAGTTAGGAACTCTGGAAATGCCAGCAGTTCAGGGCGTAGGTCCACAGTTTCAAATGCCAAGTTTGAAGTTGAGAAGTTTGATGGAACTTCTAACTTTGGTATGTGGCAATGTGAAGTGATGGACGTTTTGATCCAACAAGAGTTGGATATGGCGTTGGAAGCAAAACCCAACGATATGTCAGAAAAGGATTGGAGGAAGCTTAACACCCAAGCTTGTAGTACAATTCGTTTGTGCCTTACCAAAGATCAGAAATATTTTGTCATGAGAGAGACAAATGCAAAGGAACTTTGGTAGAAATTGGAGGATAAGTTCATGAAGAAAAGCATTGAGAGCCGTTTGCATTTGAAGAAAAAGCTCTTCAGATTCCAATTTTGTGAAGGTATTAGTATGTCTGAACATTTGAATAGTTACAATCAGATTCTTGCTGATCTACTAAACTTGGATGTTGAAATCCAAGATGAAGATAAGGCTTTACTTTTGTTAAATTCCTTACCCGATATATATGATCATTTAGTTACAACATTATTGTATGGGAATGAGAAAATTAGTTTTAACGATGTATCTAGTTCTCTGATTAGCAATGAGTATCGAAAAAAAGATAAGCAGGTACAACTAGATACATCAAGTGAAGCACTGACAGCAAGAGGGAGATCGCGGTCAAGGTATCCCAGAAAGAAGAAAGGTTTTCAATCGAAATCTAGGGCCACATCACGTGGTTCATCAGTCGGCAGAAAACTCACCAAAGATGAGTGTTCCTATTGTCACGACAAAGGACACTGGAAGAAGGATTATCCCAAATTAAAGGGACAACAGAAGAAACAACCCACCACAGCAAATGTCGTAGACAGAGATGAAGATCTAGACATTGCCTTGACAGGGTCATCATTGATTTGTCATCCCGATGAATGGATTATGGATTCCGGATGCACCTATCATATGTGTCCCAATCGGGACTAGTTTACTAACTTCACAGAGATTGAAGGAGGAGCAGTAATTATGGGCAACGACAGTGCCTGTAAGACTCGGGGGATAGGGAGCATTCGATTGAAGCTGCACGATGGAACTGTCAGGATTCTAACCGAGGTTCGGTTCGTTCCGGACTTGCGAAAAAATCTTATCTCATTAGGATCTCTGGATTCAAAGGGATTCAGAATCACTATTGAAGACGGAACTCTCAAAGTGTTAATGGGAGTTCAGGTGGCTATGAAGGGTTTGAGGCGACGAAACCTGTACATCTTGCCAGGAAGTACCATTGTTGGAAGAGCTTCTACAGGTTGTGTGAAGCTAGATGAGACCAGATTTTGGCATATGTGTATAGGACACGCTGGAGAAAAAGTTTTGCAAACACTCGTAAAGCAAGGCTTACTCAAAGGTGCCAAGACTGGTAAATTGTCTTTTTGTGAGCACTGTGTATTGGGGAAGCAGACGCGGATCAAGTTGCTGTTCACAATACACAGGGGATACTTGACTATGTACACTCTGATGTTTGGGGACCTACCAAAATTACATTTTTGGGAGGTAAGCATTGGTTTGTAACTTTTGTAGATGATTATTCTCGTTGTGTGTGGGTGTATACGATGAAGAATAAAGATGAAATGCTGAACATCTTTCTTGTTTGGAAGAAGATGATTGAGACTCAGACCGGCAGAAAAATTAAGCGGCTCAGATCAGATAATGGAGGGGAGTATACTCTAGACCCTTTCATGGAAGTATGTCGGAGAAAGGGAATAGTTAGACACTTTACGGTACGAGGAACACCGCAGCAAAACGGTGTGGCAGAACGGATGAATCGTACTTTGCTAGAGAAAGTACGATGTATGTTACTGAATGCTGGATTCAGTAAACAATTTTGGGCTGAAGTTCTGACATATGCATGTCACCTCGTCAACAGACTATCCGCGGCTGCAAATGGCGGGAAGACACCCACTGAAATGTGGAAAGGTACACATGCTACTGATTATGACTCTTTATACATTTTTGGATGTCTTGCTTACTATCATGCAAAGGAAAGTAAGCTTGACCCTAGAGCCAAGAAAGCAAAATTTTTGGGCTTTAGTTCTGGTGTAAAAGGGTATAGACTCTGGTGCATAGAGTCTAAGAAAGTAATTATCAGTAGAGATGTTACTTTCAACGAATCTGAGATGCTTAAGTCACATAAGCATAAAGATTCCAGTGAAGGCAGCTATGATGGCGAAACACCCGGTGATTCACAGAAGGTGGAGTTTACTACTCCAAATGATTTAAGAGAAGACAGACAAGAGGAGATTGATAGTCCAGTCACAGCACCTCCAAGTCAAACTGAATCAATAGCAACCAGTAGATCGAGATGAGAGAAACGTGTGCCGACACGTTATGCAGACTACATGACATATGCACTACCAGTTGAAGGGGGTGAGATCCCCACCACTTACAGAGAAGCCATACAATCCAGTGAAAAGGATGAATGGATAAAGGCGATGACAGAGGAGATGCAGTCTCTTCATAAGAACCAGACTTGGGAACTTGTGCCATTGCCACAAGGAAAGAAGTCAATTGGCTATAAGTAGATCTTTAATCAAAAGGATGATCAAGTTGCTAAAAATTGAATTCGATACAAAGCTAGATTGGTAGCCAAGGGCTACGCTCAGACAGAGGGAATTGACTACAGTGAAGTATTCTCTCCTGGTGTGAAGCATTCATCCATTCGGATATTGCTAGCTTTGGTTGCACAATATGATCTTGAATTAGCACAACTTGATGTGAAGACAACTTTCTTACATGGTGATCTGGAAGAGGAGATTTATCTGTCTCAACCAGAAGGGTTTAAAGAGACTGGTAAAGAAAAATGGGTCTGCAGGCTGAAGAAATCTCTCTATGGACTAAAGCAGTCACCTCGAAAATGGTATAAACGGTTTGACCGTTTTATGATGGATCTGAAATACCCTCGTTGCCAATACGATCATTGTGTATATTTCAGAAAACTTACAGATGGATCTTTCATTTATTTGCTTTTATATGTAGATGATATGTTGATTGCATGTAAAAGCAAGGTGGAGATAGATCGTTTGAAAACTCAGTTGAGTCATGAGTTTGAAATGAAAGATCTAGGAGAAGCACGAAGAATATTGGGGATGGAGATCAGCAAAGATAGGGTGAAATGTACAGTTCACCTTACTCAGAAGCAGTATCTGAAGAAAGTATTGCAACGCTTCAATATGGACTCAAAGTTGAAGCCTGTGAGTACTCCTGAAAACTCAGTTGAGTCATGAGTTTGAAATGAAAGATCTAGGAGAAGCACAAAGAATATTGGGGATGAAGATCAGTAGAGATAGGGTGAAATGTACAGTTCACCTTACTCAGAAGCAGTATCTGAAGAAAATATTGCAACGCTTCAATATGGACTTAAAGTTGAAGCCTGTGAGTACTCCTGAAAACTCATTTGAGTCATGAGTTTGAAATGAAAGATCTAGGAGAAGTACGAAGAATATTAGGGATGGAGATCAGCAGAGATAGGGTGAAATGTACAGTTCACCTTACTCAGAAGCAGTATCTGAAGAAAGTATTGCAACGCTTCAATATGGACTCAAAGTTGAAGCCTGTGAGTACTCCAATGGCCCCATATTTTAAGTTTAGTGCATTGCAGTCTCCTAAAGATGATGAAGAGAGGGACTACATGAAGAATGTCCTGTATGCAAGTGTTGTTGGTAGCCTAATATATGCCATGGTGTGTACACGACCTGATATCTCCCAGGCCGTCAGTTTGGTCAGTCGTTTTATGCATAATCCTGGAAAGAAACACTGGCATGCTGCTAAATGGATTCTACGGTATATTCTAGGGACCGTAGATCTTGGTTTGAAGTTTGAGAAGAATGAAGATAGTCTAGTAACTGTATACGTTGACTCAGACTATGCAGGTGATCTTGACAAACGGCGATCGACAACTGGATACGTGTTCACTATGTCTGGAGCACCAGTTAGCTGGCGATCGAATTTGCAGTCTACGATTGCACTGTCATCCACAGAGGCTGAGTATATGGCTGTAACAGAAGCCGTAAAAGAAGCCATTTGGTTACAGGGACTGGTAACAGATTTGGGTTTTGAGCAGCAAGAGGTTACCATTTACTGTGACAGTCAGAGTGCAATTCATTTGGCCAAGAATCAAGTGTATCACTCTCGAACAAAACATATCGATGTCCGATTTCACTTTGTACGTGAAATATTAGAAGAAGAGGACATATTACTTCAGAAGATTGGCACTGAAGATAATCCAGCAGATATGTTGACAAAAGTCATCACAGGGATCAAGTTCCAACACTGCTTAGAATTGATCAATATTGTAAGTTGTTGAGCACCTTCGGGTGCGTTGGCACTTTTGGGTACATTTGACGTTTTATGGCGCATTTTTTAGTAGAAGACTCTCACGTCAAAGAAGAATGTGCATTCATTTGAAGAATGAATCAGTTTGGAAGCAGCCTAATATGGCACACTTTGGTGGAGGGGGTGATTGTTGAAAACCACCTCAGTGTGAAAATGCATGGCTACACAATCAACAATGGAGGCACCGTCTACCATGGATGCACCACCAACCTCACCTACCTCACTCACCTACCGTCCCACAGTTCTCTTTAGCTGTGGGAGTTGTTGGCAATCCTCTCCTATAAAAGGAGAGCTCTGATATTTGAAATGTAGCATAGCAGTGGAGAGCAGAGGGAAGTGGTGTGTGTAAATTTGAGAGTTACGTGAGAAATTTTTGAGTGATTTGTAAATCTCAGAAATTATAATAAATTTGGCACCTGTGGATGTAGGCAAATTGCTGAACTATTTTGAAATCATCTTGTGTGATTTTTGGACAGGTTTGAAGGCTCAACACTACAGGCCTAGCTAGGAAGTGAAAAGCATCAAAACTTCCTAGTTATTGTGCATGTACATGCTTTATACAAGGTTTTGTTGTGAAAAACAACATAGTATATTCATTGCATTGTACTATTATTCTGTGTAGAGCTTAGACTTGGATAACCTTGGAGTTGAATTGCAATGGTTGGATTCTTCTTCTTCATAATAGCACCGAAAACTTTCAGAAAACACCGAAAATTTCAGAAAATTCTATCTCTGAACCTTCTAGCAATTTCCACTCATAGGAATGCACAAATGAAGCCACGATGTATTTGTGTGTCCTCTCCCCTAGTGTTATCCCTGCGCATATTCTTCTCCCTATTCCAAATGGGAAAAACTTAAGATTGTTGCCCGAATAATCACACGTACTAGAAGCATTATTCAGAAACCTCTCAGGTTTGGATTCCAGTGGATTGTCCCAATAGTTTGGATCCTTTTGCATAACCCTAGCATTTAGAAAAATACTAGAACCTTTGGGTATATGGTACCCTCCAATGATGCTGGATTCACTTGGAGTACGAAGTATTAGGAAAGGAGCAGGTGGGTGGATACAAAACGTCTCTTTAATAACCGCATCTAAATAATGTAATTTGGGCAAATGAGATTCTTCAATTAAGTTGTCCAACCCCACGACTCCTGTTAATTCTTCAGTGACCTTTCTCATTATCTTTGGATGTTTCAACAACCTTGCCATCACATATTCCGACATAGTTGTTGTGGTGTCTGTTCCACCCACCACAATGTCCTATTTAAACAAAACAAACAAACCAAAATAAGACTTGGATGTCAATGAATCATGAGTTAAAGTTATAAATGACAAAATAAAGGTATAATGAAACACAAAAGTAAAAAAGCGGCCCACACACACATATATATATATATATATACACACACACATACAAGAACCATAGCTTTGAGTTGGTCATGCTCATTGAATGTTCACCATCTTCCTGCTTCCTTAATTCCAAGAGAACTTGCAAAAAGTCCTTTTGTCCTGTCTTTGTCGTTCCCTCTTCTTTGGCTTTGGCCAAACTCTTGACTTTTTTGTCAATGGCATAATCAAGTACTTTATCAATGGTTTCAGAAATACTCTTTGCTTTCCTTCCGATCCCTTGTAAATCAAAACGTGCTAAAACTAGGAAAAAGTCCGAAACATTTGGTTTTGCGATAAGCATCATTAATTCTGCGAAGATATTCTTAAACTCTACTCCAAATTGAATCCCTTCCTCTCCACGTAGCGTGCCACCCCACATCATGTTCAGGATGGTATTCATCACAGTTACAAATGCCATTTCTCCTAAATCTACGGGAGTGCCCTTTTTGTCATACACATTTCTAATGGTGTTCCTTACCTCTTCTCTTCTTAAAGCAAAGGTCATATTAAGATTTGCTGGACTTAACATCTCCCTCACAAACATCTTCCGCAACATCTTCCAGTCAGAACCATATGGGGAAAAAACAATATCGCTTCCTCCATATGAGACAGTACGTGCAACTACGTTATCATCACGGTTGGAAAATATTATGTCATGGTCACGAACAACTTCTTTCACTAGAGAGGGTGAGCTAATCACGACGCACAATTTATTTGCAAGCCAAACCTTATAGATGGGGCCATAGATCCCATATAGTTGCTCAAACTTGGTATGAAGTTCTGTTCCTATAAATGGAAGGTAGCCGACTATTGGCAAGCCACGGGGGCCTGGTGGCAATGGAGGTGTTGCAGCAGCCTTTCTTTGTTTCTTGATGGCCAGCCATAACACTGCAAATAAACCAATCAAAATAGTAAGAGCTGAGCTAGAAAATGATATCCCATCGCTAGCATAGGACCTCCACCAATATCCCATCGCAGAAGCTGTATTCAAGTAAAAAAAATGGTCAAAATTAGCTAGGAATATATATATATATGTATGTTATGTGTGTTGGGTTGAACGTAGCCCGTAAGGCAAGGAAGAAGATAGAGCGAGACTTATCGGTGGGATTTGAGCATGCAGCATGTATAGATATTTTGTTACGGAGAGTTGAAGTGTTAGATTTATAAAAAGTTGCCACAAAATAAGGCTCACATATTCCTGTGGTTACGCTTTACCAATTATTACTGCGAAGGAAATTACATGGCCACTTACAGTTTGAGTAACATGGGCTTAAAAGTCTTATCAACATGTTGACGTTTTACAGTACTTCATTTTTTTTATGGAAAGATTTTATTTTATTCAATAAGTAGAAGTTATAACTGTGATTGAAATACAAGAAATACCTAGATTACAACCAAACAACTAAATTGTTTGGGACACCTCCACCCACAAATTTTTTTATGGCAAATATTGTCTTAATTTTTATACACTCTCATATAACAAAATCATTCAAAAATTTCAATATCAATTTGTCTGAGAGTAAGACACTCTATAAATAGAGATAAACCAATCTCCACCCTTAAAGAAAGATACAATACTTCATTTATATTGTACAACGAAAGAGTAGTAATAAGATAGCCATGTTATATTTTTCGATGGATGTTAATAAGTGATAATAAGTAATTTTTTTACTTTCCATATCCCCGTTCTCATATCTTTATGATTAGTGATTGCAAAAAGATATAGAATACCATGAAACCATACCATAACATAAGAAAACAAAAAGATAATGAGATTTGAGGAAATCGTTTTGGAACTGATTAATGATCAAGAGACTTAATTACAAGTTGGAACTTTGGACGAAACTCACAACTTGATCTTTGAGATCGAACAAGAGTTTAATTACAAATATATATAGAGAAGTTTTTAGAATGGATAAATGAAGACACTTACAATCAGTTGGAACGCTCTGGATGAATGTCGATAGCAGCTTCTTTAAGATCAAGAGTTTTACATGAGATGTAAAGAAGTATTTAGAGTTGTGCTGTACTCATGTTTGAGCACGCCTTTATATAGAGCCTGAAGTCTTGAACTATTTGCTTTGGATCAGTCTACTCTCTCCTCACGAACTCGGATGATGTAATTGGCGAGTTAAAATCCCTCCAAGGTTAGATGGTTTTTTTAATCAAAGATATATTTTTATTATTCTTAAACATATATCTAAAAACACCTCAAGATTTTCAAAAACACAAGAAAAGCCATCTTCAAAATAATTTTTATGAAGAGCTCTAATTAATGCTACCCAATATCCCTTTATTTTTTAAATATTATTACCAAGGAAAATTATACTTAAACCCTTGAATTTTTCCCCTATGTGAAAATTATTGCGTGGTCAGTACTTTATTTTATTTTTTATTTTTTATTTTTTTAAACATTTTAAAATATGAAAAAAAATACATTTACACTAATAATAAATTTAAATAGACAAAATCATAAAACTGAGTTGGCAGTCAAAATTCAAACTGGAAGTTCCAGTCCCGAAAATTAGGCCTCCAAGCCCCAAGGTCAAAATCCTACTTCATTCTGTGGACTCACTACAACAACTAGCGATTTTTTTAGCGGAGAGTCAAATGTTGCCGCAAATTTAGTGATTTCTACTTCCCATAGCATAACTTGCGGTAGGGAACAAAGGGCGCTGCAATTATTCAGTTATTTGCGGCAAGTCGAGGTCGCAGCAAATGAAACTGCTGCGGTATACGCAGGTCAGCGAGAACGGTCAACGTCAAACAATAGCCAACATTTGTTGTTGCGAGAGATTGTCGCCATAACAAGTTCTGGAATGAAAAATCGTAGCAACATAGGTAAAACATTTGAAATTGCAGTATTTTTGAAGTTATTGAGGCGATATATTTCGCTGCTAAAATAAATACTAAATATTTTAGCCGTCTCACAAACGCCAGTATTAGGGCTAGACAGCCAAAACTCTCGAATATTCCCCCCTCCCCAAAACACAAAACGTACCCCACCTAAACCCAAACCAGCGTAGACATCTATGTTCTTCCTCGTTCGCTAGTACCAGCTTAATCCACCCACCTCACTCGGCTTCATCTCCATTTTCGATCATCACCCAAATCTTCTACTCCTCCACTCAAGTGAAACTTTGGCGGAAGCTAGGGTTTTCGTCTTCTCCCCATACAAATCTGTGCCGATTCGTTCTTTTGGAAGTTGGGGTTTTTCAAGCATTTTCGTGTCGGAGGTCGAGATTGTCGATTTGAGCTTCATGGATACCTTGCATCACCACAGGTATGGCTGCAACGATTTTTTCCTGTCTCTCCCCCATCATCAGCATTTCTTGCTTTACAATTTTTTTTTTTTTTTTTTGGTTCGTAGAATATCTTTTAGATTCTTGAATATGGAATTATGTCCTTTTTTTACTAGAGATTTATTTTTTATATCTACATTTTCATGGACGTGTTGATGTAGGTATCATATGTTGCTAATTTTTAATTTGCACCACCACAGATTTTTCATTTTTGCATTAATCCCTACCTTTTCAATTACAAATCAAACACTTTCTTTGAAATTCCACTGACCAATTTGGTCATTTTTGTTGTGTATATAAAATTTGAGTTCGAACCAGGTTATATAAATTGATATGAATGGAATACTGAAATTGTGGCTAGTTTCCTTTCTTTCTTTCTCTTGGTTGTATATATAATAATAAGAAATTAGTTGCTAACATGCATTGACTATAGATTAGAAGTTTCTTTGTTCTTTGTTTTTTCCTTGTGGTAGTCGGCCTCCAGCTATTATTCTCACAAGATTAGCTAGCCTTACATAATCCAAGGGGTGATTTGGTATTGCTACATATATACTTAGTACTTACATATCCAAATTTCAATGTGTAATATTATAGTGATCTTGAGATTCTTCACTACTTGTTTAAATAAAGTCATTTTACTTTTCTAATGATGTAGAGGACAATATTATTGTGAGCCATATAGCTGACATATATGGCATGATTTTAGCTCTCGATCATATATAAAGTTTAGTGCTTGAGTATGCATGATGCTTTCGGCAACCATATTGAATTTCCAAGTTATAACATCCTTGCTAGTTCACTATGTGGTTTGATCAGGTTTGATTGAACTACTGGAACTCCTTGGTTTTGGAATTGTTTGAGGCACACCATAATCTTGCTGAGAATCTTGTAGTTGTTGCTGCAAATATGATGGGGCTACATGTATCCTGATTGTAATTACTAGTGGATGTGTCGTCCATAGTGTATAATTCTACCTTGTTAAACTTCGGATGCCTTTAAGAGGCTTATGATTATTTTGTGTAACATGCATATTTATTTTTAGTTTGTTTTGGTCTGCTGCATGTCATCATCTTGTATGTTTCAAGACTTGTTTGGAGTTGGCTGAAATCTGCAAAGAGGTTGGTCTGCCTCCTCACCTTTTATTTTGAATAACTTTAGCTTCTTATACTCTGTTTCCAACATTTGGCATTTAATGGTTTAAGTCTAGTGATACGAGCTGCATTTTAATTCACAGTTCTAGTTTTTTTGCACTCTTTTCAGTAATGAAAGTCCATAGTGAAGGAGACTTCAACATAAACTGTTTTTGTTCTACAATTTTGCATTAAAAATTTGCCAATTATTGGTTCATAGCAATGTTTGTTCTTGTTGAATGCATATAATACTATATTTCACTTGTCTAGATGTGTAACTTGCCCGTCAAAGGGAACCAATTATGCTGATTGAGATTTGCTCTCTGTGTTGCAGTGATGAAGATGAACCAAAGACATTACCATATATGATCTTAATCCTCCATTACCAGATGTAGGCGTGTTGGTTTGGAAGGTAAGTAAAAAAATATGTATATCTTAATTAGCATGCATTCATTTTCCTACCCAGCCATTACTAGTATCCTATAAAATCATATAATATTAAACACTATTTGGTATTGTTTAGATTTAACAACTTTGCTCTAATATCATATTAAAATCATTCACTTATTTCAGCAATCAGTAATCTGGAACCAATTTAAAATAGCATGTCATGCATGCATTTCGGTTTCCAATACAAATAACTTCATTAAAAGGATATTGTCCATTTCGATTTCCAATACAAATAACTTCATTAAAATCATTCACTTATTTCAGCAATCAGCAATTTGGTTTTAGGATGATAAGGGAAAATACCACTTTGGGCAGGAATTTGACTCTGTTATCACAAATTACTTTGGCTGGCACCATAATTTCCACCCATCATGCTTAAAAATCTGACAGTTTGGAGAGACAAGTTTTGCATGTTGCAGTTTGCATTACTTTTTATTTTATGACCTCATTTGATGTCTACTTGTACTTTATATTTTTCAAGCATTTTCTTTTTTGCAGTGTACTTCTATCTTTCTCGGTGGAGGATTGAAAATGATGAGGTTTCGCTTCTTCAAGCTAGAACATGCTGATAAAGATTGTATAAATTTTTATTTTTTTGTATTTTTAAGTACAAATAAAATTTAGCCAATTGCAAAAACTCATATACTTTGTTTTATAATTTTTCAATACTTCTAAGAAATGAGATGTTAATATTTGTAAATTTTATATTTTTAGTTGATGTGAAAATTCATGTAATAGAATTCCATGATCTCATTTAATGACATTTTTTTGGATTTTGTATGTGGATCATTTTAGGTTTTTTTTAGCAGTAGATTATATAATTTTTTTTTAAATTCTGGCACTATTTGCTGCGAACTTAACTCGCCACAAAAAGTCATTCTCAAACCACTTAAGCTGCGTTAGAAGGCTATTTGCCGCGTTAAAAGTCCTTCTCAAACCGCTTAAATTCACCGCAAAAAATAAACCAATATTCGACAGTCCCTTTGCGGAGACAAATGAAGCTTATGTCACGCTTAAACAACGGCAGCTCGCCTGCGACCTCAAAACTGTGGCAAAGCTCATTTGCTGCAATTAATTAGTCATTTGCGGCCAATTTTAGCCGCAGCAAAAAACGACATATGTTGTAATGACTGATTTTCGTGGAATATTTCACCTGAGGCCCGACTACATGAAATATGAAAAATGAGAATGTAACTCATGTACGTTACTACGTAGTTTGGCAGTACGTTTTGACTGTGCCGGGAGTCGTTGCATAAATTTACGTGGTTTGAATATTCATCATGATGTGCTGAGGCGAGAAAATGCATGCACCAAGGCGGCCGCCACGGGAAAAATAAAGTACGTACGTGTAGCATTTTTTAACTTATTTCAGCAAAGAATACAATCACAATTGGATGGAAATATAGTTGGATCATAGCGTAATGGCAGTGGAGAAATCAAATGACGTGAAGGGAAAATATGTACAGATTCGTAGCATGTGCGAGACAGATTGAAATGTTGGGTCCGGTACGTATTTTTGTAGACTGGAATAAATTGTGCATTGGATTAATGGAATAGAGAGAAAATGAAATATATGACTCATGAGATCAAATATTCACGTGACCTTTTTCTTTATTTGATACATATATATATATATATATCTATATATTATTTTTACTATAATAAATGATTATCTAACAGTTATTTTACGAATTTTCTTATTTTTCATTTTTTTTAGTAGATTTAACTTCATCTATTCGTTTATTTGAATTCTAAAATAATATAATTTTTAAAATTTAATATCTTGATTCAAACATTTAAATCAAACATTTCAAATTTAAATCTAGTCAAATTTAAAACTCTTATCCTCTATTTTTTTTTGATAACCAAAACTTCATTAATCAACAAATAAACTGTCCTTACAAAATGTTAATCTTATCAAGCCAAACAGCTTGAGAGATAAAAGGACATCCATCCCACCACATTTCCAAATTGTTAACCCCCCAAGCATGTCTTGCAAGAAGATGAGCAACATCATTGCCCAATCTATTTACATGAGTAATCTGAACATCTTGGAAGCCATTCATCAACCGTTTAATATCTTGTAATAGAAAATCAAAAGCAGTCAGACAAACCTCTCCATTTTCAAGTGCATTAACAAGAATTAAGCAATCCATCTCTATAATCAACTTCTGCACCCCCCATTGAATGCACATCTGAAGACCC
Organism: Platycarya longipes; assembly: GCA_036559045.1. Taxonomy (NCBI): domain Eukaryota; kingdom Viridiplantae; phylum Streptophyta; class Magnoliopsida; order Fagales; family Juglandaceae; genus Platycarya; species Platycarya longipes. The sequence continues at coordinate 8,423,720 of CM071799.1, read as the reverse complement.
CTCATTATTGCAGTTGTTTCAATAAACTCTGATGCAAACACTTCATTCTCTGCTTTACTGCAAGTTGTGATTACTTTGCCGTGACTATCGAGAACACAACCAATTCCTGCTTTCTGATGATTATAAAAAATAACTCCATTTATATTCAGCTTTAGATAATCAGTTGGAGGAGAAGACCATCTAACCACCTTTTGAGTATGCTTACTGTTAATATCAAAACCGTGAACCTGCTTGTATTCCGTTTGCAAAGACAAAGCATAATTGGTCACATACTTGATATCTTGCAGCTTCTACTCATAAATGAACTGGTTTCTCTTGTACCAAATAGCCCATGCAATAGCAAAGAATTTAGAAAATCTTCAATTGAGCCTTTCTCTTTAACATAGACTGCAAGATCATAAAAAGACAGTCCCGACTCCACACTAGCCAACATTGGTAAAATCCGAAACCAATATTGTAATATATCAGGACAATAAAACAATGCATGTGCTGTATCTTCACTCTTACTTTTGCAAAAGACACAAACATCATCTGTTAAAACTTTTCACTTTTTCAAAGTTTGAAAGTAAGCAAATAATCCATAGAAGCTTTCCATGCAAACATCTTAGTTTTCTTTGGAATTTTCAGATTCCAAAGACTCTTCCAATAAGTATGAGCTGATCTCTGAATAGAACTTGTCCCTACATGCTGTCTACCCAACTGAGTAATCAATTTATAAGCACTCCTAACTGAAAAACACCCACTTCTTTTAGGGAACCAGAACACAGAATCTTCACTATGTAAGGATAGATTTAACTTTAAAACTTGAGACACAACTCTTGGATTGAATAGAGCTCTCAACATTTCATAGTTCCACCCACCTAAGTGCCCATCAATCAACTCAAAAACTTTCAAATTTTCATCTATGTTTCGTGCAAAATGTGACGGCCCCAAATTTTCCTTTAAATAACAAGGGAATCGAATGATAACAACACGTGTCACGCATCCCCAACGTCATGTGCTAAGTGTGTGAACACGTGACATACATAAATAAAAGCAGCAGATAAATTAAGTCGATAACTAAGTACCAGAATTTTTAGAGTTATTTTACAAACCAGTTTAACATATATTCTCTAACAGGAGATTTAATACAGTCATCCGAAAGATAAATCATAAAAATACATATTTATAAAAAGGAGAAAACAATTTCCCAATATAACAATTTATAATAAGAATACTTCAACAGTGGAGTCGCCTCCTCAGCCTCAGCCTCCACAAAACTCTGCATCCAAAAACTACTATGCCAAGATGGCATCGCAGGTAAGTATAATCCAACCAAACCCCAAGATATAAAATATACTCATGCACAACAACAACCTCACATATGAACAGGACTCAGTATGCATAAAGTTTAAGATCATCTTCCTCAAAATCAATAAAATAACCACACACACTAAAATCCCATTTTAATCACAATAAAACTCCAATAAAAACTATCCATCATTTCCCAGAAAATAATATTCGTAAATCCAATCATATCGGGCGTTACGTATCACTATCCCCAATATGACATACACACATCACCAATCATAATGGGCGCTACGTATCGCCATCCCCATTATGATTCCTACACTCATTTCATACCAGGCGTTACGTATCGCCGTCTCCATTATATCATCCACACACTATCAATCATAATGAGCGTTACGTATCGCCGTTCCCATTATGACTTACACACATAATGACCATAATGGGCGTTACGTATCGCCGTCCCCATTATGTCATCCACACACTATCAATCATAATGGGCGTTACGTATTGTCGTCTCTATTATGACTTACACACATAATGACCATAATGGGCGTTACGTATCTCCGTCCCCATTATGTCATTCACACCCACTGATTATAACGAGCATTACGTATCGCCGTCCCTGATATGACTCAGTAAAAAACTATTAAAACCCATTAAAATCTATAAACCCAATAATACTGTTTGTCACTTATAAAACCCTTCAAAAAGTCATTTTAATATACCATAACTCAAGTTTCACGTAAAAACTTCAAATATCCTATATATACATGAACGACCGTGCAAGTTCACAATGCATATCACCATGTACAAAATATCCAATATTCAATAAACTCAATCAACCAACAAATACCAACATCAACCAACACATAGATGTTAATGTAAAAATATATTTAAATCTTAAAAGTTCATTTAGAAAGTACTTACAGCGGGTAAAAACGTAAATCCTTGAGCAAACGTCAATCCGCAGCGTTCGTAACGGTCACTTGTACGTTAGGCTAGAGTGCTCGGTTTGACACCAAAATTTATGAAAATACTCATTGGAAGGTGGGGAATCTCATAGAGGTGGTGGTGTGGCGGTACAACCACCGAAAGGTGGCGGATCGGGCTCAGAATGGGTGGAAACTCATTTTTGAGTTTGGAGTTGTATAGGGAAGGTGGGGCCACGGATGGGGAAGCTGGGCTAGGGGGTTGGTCGGCTGAGTAAAGGGGGACTTTTTGGTGGTGGAGGTGAGACCTATGGTGGTCAGACGACGACACGGTGAAGAACAATCCATTTTAAGACCCATTTCGGGTGGAGGAGCAAACGGCAGAGCTGGGTGGCTTTGAGCGGTGGATTATGCTCGCCGGAGTGAGGGGAAATTGCTGATAGGTTGCTGGCGTCATGGGTGGCCGGCGGTGGCCAGAAAACGTAGGGAAAGCCAAGAACTCATTTTCGGGTAAGGGGTTGTGCAGGGGCGGTGGGGTGGCCATAGATGACACCACTGGTACCATTGGACTCACCGGCATATGGGGGTGAGGTTGGGCTAGGCGGTGTCACCGGAGGGTGGCCGACGGCGGTGCTAGGTGGAGATGGGAGAAACGGGCGGAAGAGAGGAAGCAGAGGAGGGGGCTTGCACGGGTAGGGGGAAGCTGGGGAGAAGGAGAAAAAGAAAAGAAGGAACCCAATTTTAGATATTTCAAAGCCTTATATATTCCTTGCCAGATATAAGAAGAATTACTTTTCAGCTTTGCCTCAAATAGAGAGGATGAAGGAAAGTATTTTGCCTTTAATCTCTTGAACATCAATGAGTTCTCATCTTTTAAGAGTCTCCAACCTTGTTTAGCAAGAAGGGCTAAATTGAAACTTTGGAGATCATTATAAACTATACCTCCTTTAAACTTGGAATTACATAACTTCTCCCATCTTACCCAATGTATCTTCCAATGGTCATTTTGTCCCCATCAAAAATTTGCCATCATCATTTCCAGCTCATGAAGTAAAGTAGAAGGAATTAAAAAACAACTCATTGCATAAGTAGGGATTGAGATTGCAACAGCTTTAAGAAGTACCTCCCGACCCCCTTGGGAAAGAAGTTGACCCTTCCAAAGCTGTAATTTTTGCCATAGCCTCTATTTAATACTTGCAAATGTCCGCTATCTGGACCTACCCACCATAGGTGGTCAACCAAGATATTTCTCATATTGTTGAGTATGGGAACCCTCCCATAGCTGCATAATTTTCTCTCTCATGTCCTCCTTGACATTTTTACTAAAAACCATCGAAATATTTTCCTTATTAATGCATTGGCTCGAAACTTTCTCATATTTGCACAAAAGATTCTGAATTCTTTTATTAGTACACACATCAGCTTTACACAAAATCACAGAATTGTCAGCAAATAACAAGTGATTCACTTTAGGAGCTCCCCTACATATTCTAATTCCCTCCACACCCCATGGTTAGCATCTATTTTCAATAAACTGATAAATCCTTCTATGCATAACAAGAAAAGAAAAGGAGACAAAGGATCTTCTTGTCTTATCCCTCTACTCGGTATTATAGGACCTTTTGGATTCCCATTTACAAGTATTGAAAATGACATCGTAGAAACATAATTCATAATTAAGCTAACCAAACCAGCATCAAATCCTAAAGCCCCCATCATCCTCTCCAAGAAACCCCACTCCACTCGGTCATATGCTTTACTTATATCTAACTTAATAAACATGAAACCATTTCTCCCATTCCATTTATTTCTAAGGAAATGAAGAAGCTCTTAAGCAATTAACACATTATCTGTAATTTGCCTATTGGGGACAAAAGCATATTGTGATTCAAAAGTTATTTCAGTTAAGACCAACTTTAGTCTATTAGCAATGACTTTAGAGAGAATTATAAAGCACATTGCATAAACTAATTGGTCTAAAATCGGCTACTTTAACAGGATTAGATTTCTTTGAGATTAAAGTGATGAATGTATGATTTAAATCCCTAGGAAACTCCCCCCTCCCCCATTCATAACAGATAAGGTTGAATTAATAACAGAGTTACCTATCACATTCCAGTACTTTTAAAAAAAGATTGGAGACATTCTGTCAGGTCCAAGGGCTTTTGAAGAATGCATTTGATTGATGGCAACCACAACTTCTTCAACAACAAATCTTTTGGTCAACTCCTCATTCATCTGAGGCGTCACTTTTGGCTCTATCCCCTCTAATAGTTCATCCATCTCGGTTTAATTTGCAATAGTAAACAAATTACTGAAGAAATATGTAATAAGTTGTTCCATTTGTTCTCCCTGCTGCCATATACCATACTCATCTTGTAGCCTCAGAATGCTGTTCTTTTTTATTCTACCCGAGGCCTTAGAATGAAAGAACTTTGAGTTGCACTCCCCTTCTTTCAACCACAAAACTCTAGATCTCTGCTTCCACATAATTTCATCATGTTCCAACCACTTTTAGACCTCTTCGCATGCCTCATTATAACCTGTAATATTTTGATAGGTTGGATCATCTTCTTGAATCTCTTTGAACTTCCTCTTTGCATTGTTCAACTCTTTCTGGACATTACCAAAAGAGCTTTAATTGATTCCAAGTTTTCAAATCAGTAGCACAAGAGTTAATACACCCCATCAACTGAGACATAGAACTAGGATGGCTCATTGCTAGGCATTTCTTTTCAACTATATTTGCACACTCTGAGCTTCCTAACCACATTGCTTTAAATCTGAAAAAATTTTCTCGCTTTTGTGACAAAAGCATTCCTTCAGTATCAAGCCATAGAGGCACATGATCTGAGTAAGAAGCTACTCCATGTTGAACTTTTAAATTGGGAAAATTATCACACCAGTAGAGGTTGGCCAAAAAGCGATCCAAACGTTCACAAATATTGCAATCTCCCTCTCTTTTGTTATTCCAAGTAAAAGGAGTTCCTGAGAATCCCACATCTCTTAGATTACAATTTGCTAAAACGGATTGAAACCCTTGTAACTGGGCTTCAGTGCTATCTCTCCCACCGCACTTTTTAGACTAAAAGAGAACTTCATTGAAGTCCCCAAATACTAACCAGGGTACTTTCCCACTTGGAACTAGACGATGGATTAAGTCCCACACTTCATACCTCTGCCCTGTCACTGGATGCCCATATACACCCGTAATATCAGTCCTCCCTGCAACCACTGAACTCAATTTGATCACAACATGTATATGGTTTTTTGAAAAAATAATCACAAATAAATCAATCTCATCTCTCCAAAGCATAGCCAACCCCCCACTACGACCCGAACAATCAACCACAAAACAATTTCTAAAACCAAATTTAAACTTCAAAAAATCCCAACTACGAGCAAATAAATGATTTTCTTGCAAGAAAATTACCTTGGGAGCTTCCTTCGAGATCAAATCCCAAAAAGTACGAATACCTCGTGGGTTCCCAAGCTCACGAGGATTCCAATTGAGGAGTTTCATGGCGTCCGGCGGGGCTGGTCTTCAACCACCGCCGATATCTCCTCTATGTCTGATATTTCAATTTGAAGCCACTTTGAAATTCGATCTTCATCTTTTAGAACCAAACTGCCTTTTCACTTTCGATCTTGCAGAGTAGACGAAACCCTTTCTGTGTTGGTCTTTGACACTCTTTGAGAAATGTTTGTAGAGAGGGCTATCTTCTTTAGCTTATTCTTGGAGTTAAATTTTGGCTTCACTAAGTCAGGCCTCATATCCAAGCCCATATGATCCATAATGGGTACATCAAGAAACAATCTATTATCTCCAAAACTGCCAAGCCCATCCTTCAAATCCATTGGCGTCAGTTTGAAACATCTCCTTCTGCCGCGATCTTCGTCTCTGATACTCCACGATCTCCCATTGTGACGACCCGAGATTTTAATTTCATATTATATAACTAAGTAATTATTTTGATCAAGTGATTAATTAATTAAATTAATAATATTGAGAGGTGAGGGTGAAGGCATGGGCTTAAGATTTGAGCCTTGAAAGTCTAGAATGAGTCATTGGGCCTAGAAAGGAGTAACAAGCCCACAAGCCCATGAGATTGACTCATGACCCACCAAGCCCACATATGAGACACTTGTCACTCATAGAGAAACCCTATTGAGTCACCTAACACTAGTAGGTGAAAATGAAAAATTACTAGTAGGTAGGAGTTTGACTAGTGGGTGGATGGTAGGGTAGATTGTGAAATCTTATGATAAGATTTTCCCATCATTGGGATATCTTTGGAAAATACTAAGATATTGTCTATTTTAGTCTATCTAGTATATGCCATATTTAGATAAGTGACACTTGTAGATTGAAATAGGAAGTGGAAGAGAATAGAAGGAAGGGATTTGGTTAGGCATGTAGCCGAAATCCCTTAGGGGTTTTTCCAATGCAATCTTCCACAATCCAAGCCAATGATCACACATAGGATCATGTAAGAAAGAGATGACAAGGTGATTGACAAGTGAGGAGAGGTGTCATGAGGAAAAGGAAAGGAAAAAGGAGAAGGAAAACTTGAGGGGTTTGGATGGAGATGCCGTGTGCTACCTTGGAGATTTTCCTAGATGTATTTTCAAATCTAGTTGAGGGGACACTTTAGACATGTGTAAGAGGATTAAGTACAAGTGTAAGATGTGTAAGAGGTATGGTGGTGTAAGGAAATAATTGAGGATTGCTTGTAATGGAAGGAAACTAGGAAGGAGGAGGTGAAGTTTCGGATGACACCAAGAAAAAGGCATGGCCGAACCATGCATGCTCTCTTTCCCAAAAGCATGGTTTTAGGATCTTGTGGATTGACATGAGAGTGGTTAGATGAGTGTGTAATAAGATTGAAATGACAAGAGAATGAGACAAGAGGGAAAGGAATTTTGGTGGAGACAACTAGGAAGGCAATTAAACCGAATGCCTAGGTCTTGTTGCTCTTTGAGGATTTCATTCTAAAATGAGAAGATCTTCTAGAGGAATGGCCTTGATGTGATGTTAAATCTTAGGAATATCCTTGGGAAGGGATGGGACCTTGCCATTTTAGTTTATTTCCCATGAGGAATTCGGCTACCCTAAGGAAACACAAACCGATTTCTCACTTCCTCACACTTTCATCATTTGTTTTCTTTTCCCATGTAACCATCATTGTCTAATCATGTGTCCTTCAACCCAAGGCATGGTGGAGTGTCCTTGAGCCCTAAGAAAAGGGGTATGGCCGAATGACCTTGAGAAGACTCACACCTTACTTTGCCATCTCACATTCTCACAAGCTTTCTCTTGCTCTCTACCTGTCAGCCAACTCTATCTCTCTCTCTCAATTTTCTTTTGTTTCACTTTCTTATAACCTTTAAATATCAAATTATCCTAAGTAGAAAAGAGCTAGAACAAATATTCTTGAAGAGGAGTTGCTCTTGAAAATGTAAGTATATTCTTTTCTTACCCTTAGCAATTTTAGTATACTTCTGAATGAATTTGGTTGTATTGTTTGAATCTTTATGTATGTATGTTAAAATGAAACCATTTAGAGAGAAAAATTGCCATGCTTAGTTAAGTAGAAATTCATGCTTAAGTTATGATATTTTATAAGTTGAGGATCTAAAATGATATGTGGTTTTAGTTAGTTTACTCAACATGAGGTAGAATGAAGGAAATGCACGCATGATTTTAGGTTAACTAGTATAATATTGGATGATGCCTTTAGTGTTGTTTATTTGGTGGTAAAAATCCATGTCTAAGTTTAAATATCTTACTAAGAGTAAAGATTATTTCATGTTGTGAATTTGAATATTTGGTATAAAGGAAGAATAGGGTGTGATCAACATGATGAGTGAAGATGAAAATATACTTGTTAGATTTCGACTTGGAGATGAAAATGTTGGGTTTGTGTATGTATGTATTTCGGACTTAAGGGGTTTTTGGATTGAATTATTGATTCAATTATCATGTTATGTTATGATTAAATACTTAAGTATTTGGAGAAATTAGAAGTATAAGAACTAAAAGATCACACTAGCATGGTTGGTGGTTTTCACCTAAATCATTGGGTGAGCTATCTTGGAAGAAAAAAAAAAGTGAATAAAATAATAACTTAAAGGACATAGGGTTTCGGCCAAGCTATGTTTTAGGGTTAGAAAAAAATATATTTAAGTGGTTGAAGTTAAATTGGAGTGCTTGGAGAAGAAAAGCTAGGAATCACTAAGGGAAGGTCTCGGCCCAACCCTAGTGGGAAGGGGCTGAGCACCCCTAGGTGTGTAAGAGGCCCATTAAGTGTTTTTGGGTAGGAAAGAAGTGGAATTATGGGATACAAAAATTGTGAAAGAGCTTGACATAGAATACGCATTATGATCGTCTCACATTTCACATATTCAGTGATATAAGTCTCACGTCTCATGCATACAGCACGAAAATTATGTTTTAAACATGTTTTTAAAAGAAAAAAAATTATTTAAATTTTTATAAGAACCCCAAAAGCTGGAACGGGATAGTGCCCCAGTAGAACTCCCTGTTTACTCAGGAGTATCTAAAGTCGAGTGAAAACCCTGGGTCGACAAAGAACCGTCGGTAGACCATGTATGGCTCCAGAAGGTGTCTGGAGCGTGGTCACACCTAAAGCCAATGGGTGCATACAGGACGGTGTTGCCTTTTGCCTTCTCGCTACAGAAAAGTATGTAGTCGCTCGGTGAGTGATCAATCAGCGAGTGATAAAGAGCGCGAAAGGGCGCGAAACGTAGCCACTTAGGTTTGATACAGTCGCTGGGTGCTACAGTAACTAGTAGGAACACACGGTGCGTAGGGGAACCGTGAGGTATCCAACAGAGGTCATGACAAAACGATGGGCTTTCGGGCCATATATGATATGATAAGTGGCGCTTAAGATAAGAAAAAGGAAAAGCATTTACGAAAAGATGAATTTTGAAAGGAAGCTCTAACGTTTTGTTTTTTGAGATTATAAGCAAGCATATGAAGAGAATAAGAAAAAAAAAAGAATTGAAAAGAAACGGCATGAGCATGAGCATGTGCATAAAGTAAAGTCATGAGTCTCATAATGCAGTAACTCTCGACTACTTGAGTCGATGAGCGGTGGAGTCACTACCCTTAGCTGTTTACGTTTTGGGAAACATACGCCCTACTGGGTGTTGTCTAGTCCTTGGCATAGACGATTTTCCCCATATGGGTTGCCTGTTTGAGTCATCCTTCGGGATGAGTTGTGAGGTGGGACTGACCTTGGATTTGGATCGTCTTCGTTATGACCCAAATTTCAAGGAGATCAAGAAGGAACCGATGGTTTAGAAAGAGATGGCAGGGGATCTTCTATGCAGCTTTTGTATTTATTGCATATATTTTGGTCTTCCATTGTTTTGGAAGAATGAACACTTAAAGATGATCTCTTTATGTTTATGTTAATGGTAATGCAATATTTTGGGATATTATTTTGTTAAGCCATGTGATGTACGCTTAGAAATGTTTGACATTTTTCCGTTGCGAAAACCTTTATTATCTGTTTAAAAAAAAAAACATAGTACACGATAAGACGAGGGGTGAACTTCCCTGTGATGCTCATCCCCGACATTACAGTTTGCGTACGATCCCAAGCGCAAGCTAGGATACCGACACCCATACTCAAATGAAATCCTTTATTCAAGGGATCTCCACCTGAATTTGGGGAGTGTGTTGCTAAAATAATGCGATCCTCAGAGTGACTTAGGATTGAACGTTCCGCTTCCAATATCCCATTAAGAACTGTATCTCCATCCTTATCCAATATCCTTTTTTGTTAGAACGTTCCGCTTTTCGGTGACCACTGGTTGACTTCCCTCCGCTGTAGCTTGGTTCCCCACCATCATAGATGGTGATTTACCTACTTGCTAATGACTGGAAGTAGGTATAGATGGGCTTGCGTTTCCTCCCTTACAATCCATGAACAACCCTGCTCGAAGCCAGTCGCCGTAAGGAGAAATAGAGGAATCGCTTTGATTATGGTTTTCGAGCTTGCATACCTTTTGAGTATGCCCCAATACTCCACAATTAAAATAGAAATCAGGTAATCTTTCGTATGTAAATCGAACCATAAATGAGATACTTCACCAAGATTCATCTTCTTCCAGCGCTGCAATGGTTTGGAGATATCTAAATTAACCCTCACCATCATATATTCACCCCACTCCATCTCTCATTTCTCTAGATCAACCTCCAATACTTCTCCCAGTGCTTCACCAATTTGTTTACCAATATACTGATTATGGGTCCCCAATGGCAAATCATGAATATGAACCCAAAAATCGGCTTGCTGAATGTCCAAATTATTAATTTGAATCACTCCATCAAATTCCTTCACCAATACCAATTGCTTGTCAAAATTCTAGGGTTCTTCTCGCACTACTTTTGCCTTATCACTCAGATTCTCAAACTCAACAAGACTGAAAACAAGGCTAAGATCCTTGAACTGCACAATTTTCACTGGCCTCCATATTTTCTTCATAGTTTGTTTAAACGCTAGCCTATTGTAATGTTTCCTTGTCAAAAGTTTCATAATCAAACAGTTTTTCCCCCTTGCAAAAACATCCTCCACCATAGAAGGATCCATGGTAACCTCCTCGCTTTCCTTCTCAATGAGAGAAAGGTTAGCATACAATTGATCTATCTCATCCGCCATGCTGCAAGACTCTAATCTCACTTGTGCCACACGCTTGTACCCATGACGAGAGAAAATATCTACTCTGGCCTCAGAGAGAGAGCCGGCTATCTTATCCTCCCAAAATTAAAACCAACACTTAATTTTAAATTCTTTTATGATGTTACTATTCTCCCACCATGATCTATAAATCTTACTAAATACTGAGATTAAACAGTTCAAATTATATATAATTTATATGCATACAAATTATAAATTAGTACTAATCTTTTATTACTAATATTTTATTAGTAATAAATTATATAACATGCATGCAAAATATAACATAACATTATAACATTAGCAAACCTACTTCATGTTACAAATTAAAATATAATATTATTTTATATAAATTATAATTTATATTATATATAAATATATATATATATGATTTAAAATTTTTATTCATTTTTTATATAAAAAAGAAATGTAAAATAATTAAGTTTAAATTTGTCTGCCAACTATATTTGTAAATACAATTATTTGAATAAAATATTAGTTATTTCTCAATTTAAATTCATTATGAAATTATAATAATTATTAAATAGTAATATTTCATAAATGAAATTATAATAATTATTAAATAGATATCTTTCATCACTTCACATCAATTTATAATTTACTTTTATATAATTATTTCGTTGCTAAGATATTTTTTTTTAATACCCATCAAATATTTGTTAGAACTTAAATTTTTTTCCTTTATGTATTACATTATTTATTGAAATTTATTTCTTTATACAACCGTTTCACTAAACTAGATATATGCATTACATTATTTATTGAGCTTTTTTCCTCCATACATTATATTATTTATTGAAATTTTTTAAAAATAGCCACTTCATTAAACTAGATAAACGTGTTTTTGCATATTACTCCTCACTAGTATATATGTGTATATATATATATATGTATATGAATGATCAATCTTAATTTGACTATTTTTAATTGGAGTCAAATAGATCATCAATCTTGAATTGAATCATTAATTATATATATCAAATTGGTGGTGTAATGTACGTAATTAATTGTATAATTTTTAAACAAAATAATTATCCACCTAAAGAAATGATTATGTTGAATTAACATGAAAACAATTTATTATGACTTATGTCAATATATATATAACTGGAGAACTAGCGACGCGTACGTCGTTGAATGTCGCCCTCGATATATCATCTCATGCATATTTTTACTTGCTTTATACATACACATATATATATATATATATATATATTTTATATATTTGTATCTTAGTGGTTAGGTCAATTGAGTATTGTTGATTATTTTTCCCTTGATAAGGTATACTAATTTCAAAGAGGGAAAAATGTTAGAGAATATCATTTAATTCTATCTACGTTTCATTTATTAAGGTTTGATCGAGAGTGGTTATCAAAATTTTGTCAAGTCATCTATTTTTATTTATTTTTATTATTGATATGAAAGTTTATCTCATCAATTTATATAAAAAATATAAAAAATATTTATTATTTTTATTAATATAATAGATCTCATACTAAACGGTACTGTGCTATGTAAAAAACTCTTATATATATTGCATATATAGCTCCACAAAAATTATACATTTATTTCTTCTTACTAAATGATATAATATGTCCAGTTTTTAATGAAATAGAATAAATTGGGAAGTTAGGATTTTCCTACTCTTTGATATTATATTAAATTACAGCTTGTTTTAAAAGTATAAACTAATAAGATCGATGAGATAGATTCAGTTCGAACTCTCTCTCTCCCTCTCAAGATTTATTTCTTTTGTCTGCTAGGGTTTCACTAAGTTTACTAGTGTAAAGGGGAGCAAAGCTCCGGCTTTGTCTCCTCCTTCTCTTTCTCTTTCTTTTTCCGACCACCATTTTTGGTTTTATTGGTGATGGTGCTATTTAGGGTTTTTGGAGGCTGGGTTTGTAGGTATGAAGGCTTCAGACATCTTAAGGCCACCATGCGCAATGTCGTCGTTCTCCCAGTTCGTCGATCGTGTCATCACTCGAAGTTTTTGCTAAATGGTGAAGTGCATGCTCCTCAGGCGCGAAGACCGAATGAGAGTAAGATTTCATTGTATCTTGCCTTTGGTGGTTCCAGCTCGCCGACGGTAGTTCAAGGTGGATCCAGGACACCGAAGCTCCCCAATCCTGCAGTGGATCACTCTTAGAGTGATGCGTGGTGTCTATACGCCACCATAGACAGCCTTATATAGAATTTCCGTTTCTATTTTTGTGTTTTAGTTTGGTTAGTTGGTTTTGTGTTTTTTTATTTTGTATGTATAGAGAAAATTGTAAAATGAAAAAATAGTATCCTGGACTGATGTCTATAGAATCTAAGTGTGCTCTTCTTGTGGAGGTTGAGATAGTAGTTACGGTCGTTTGGGCAGTACTTAGTTTACACAGATTTTTCACTACAACATATCTTAATATTTGCCGCAACATGTTTTGCAGTAATAGGCTTGAATTCTTGCGGCAAGAGTGTAATATTGGCAAATATCTTTTGTTGCAGCTTTGTAGATAAAGAATGCCAATTATACCACATATTTCGAGAAAACACAAGTTGGTGGATACTGTTGGTTTATTTTGGCAGGTTTTATTGTGGCTAATATACCAAATGTTTGTCACAAATACAACTGCCTATTCATCTGCAATTGAATAATATACGAAAATATGGCAATACATAGTTGCAGCAAATGATGTTAATCCTCAATTTATTATCTTGCTATTGACAATCTCCAACCAATATGCCTGTGGCAAATAGTTATTTTTGGCAATAAATGCCGCCAATTGCTCAAATTTGTAGCAAGTCTATATTGTGGATACTAGCATTTAACAATACTTTTTGTTGTGGAATCTACCTATTTCTTACAAGTAAAATTTGTATAGAAAAATGTTATCCTGCAAGCATAAATCTATAGAAGTGTTCATTTCTTGCAACTTATATCCTTGCAAATACTTTTATTGGCAATTACCTATGGTCCTACACCAACCTATTTCGGCTATTGTAATTTGTCTATTCATTTTTGTATTGATGCAACAATTCTTCAGAAAATACTTGTGTTGGTGAACATTGTTTGCAACGAAAATGTAATTTCTACAAAGTTTTAGACCTATGTCTCGTGCTCATCGATCATGCTTTTCCTAGAAAATATCCAAAACTGATGACTTATTTTTGCCGCTATTCTTTTATTCCTGCAATTCATCTTCATCAATTTTGAAAACAATTCAATTAATTTTACACGATCAATGGGCATAGAAAAAGAGTATTTGTTGCCACTTAACCATGCTTACTACATGGTCTTTTATTGCAATGTTAAATTGGGAGAAAAATGGTCACTTGTTCACCTACATGATGTGTTTTGGGTTCTATTGTTCTGATCATCCCTGTTTTAGTTCCACACACACATTTCTTTTATAGAAGTTCCACACGCGCGCACACACACACACACACACACATATATATAGTAGTCATCTTGGATGACTTATTTAATTCCTAGCTATTATGATCAGATAAGGACAAAATATATATAAAAAGCATGCATAGTTGGTGTTGCATACAAACCTGTTACATGTTATATATGCTTGTAATTTATATTGTGTTCCAAACCAAAACACATACAACATCAATAATCATATAATCATATATGTTATATATTACTTCTGTTCTCAACAAACATGGTTCAAATATACTTGCTACATGAGCCCGGTGACAGCCAACATGCATAACATAGCAATACATAAATTTCCATTATGAAATATGGCAATTGACAAACACAATATTCAAACAAAATATACATGTCAATACTAAATCATGGAGATTGTCTACTTCCTTACTAATGTACAACTATGGTTTTGCCTAAAAAACACACATCCTCAAATGCACTTTCACCTCTTAACTGGAGTCATTGTCATTTAGCACCAACATATCCCCTTATAATAAGTTCCCTTGTTGTTAGTTGTGGAAATCTACTGCATATATAGTGCAGGAAAACATTAAACACATCCCCCATTAATTGGTCAGTAAATACACACTACAAGACAATTCAATAACAAGTAATAATCACTAATAATAACACTTTTCAGCCTATACAGAGTCCCTAGCATCACTCATTTCATCACCCACCAATTGTATTTATCCAATGTAGATTTAAGAAAAATATCATATTAAGGAAAACTATCTATTTTAAACAGTCCCACAAATGAAAATATGATTCACTTGCGTGCTAGTTGTGTGCACATTAACCTGCCGCATGCATATATATAGTGCAGGGAAACATTAAACAATTCTACCTAATTTATTAGTTCAATGGATACTCACTACATCACAACCACCAGGTTAATGCTGTCTAATAATCACTATCAAACATTTTTCACCTTATGTGTATGTTACTAGCAACACTCATTTAACAAATATCTTATGGATGTATCCACTGCAATCTATGAAAAATAATTTCATAAAAAACCATATCTAACATCTAGTCCACAATTATTGTCCCCTTAAGTGTCGTAGTGGAAATTAATATGATGCATGCATATATATAGTGTAGGAAACCAAAAAAATCATCTCTTGTAATGTTCAGTGGATACTAACATCAAGACATCACAACCACCAGCATATATACTATCTACTAATCAGTAATAATTCGCAATTAGCCTTCATGCATGGTCCCTATACTCATTACTACAAGAATCTTAGGTATGCAACCAATGCAGATACATAATTAAGAAATCACTTAATTTTATGGAAATCCTTAGCCAACAACCAGCCCACAAAATAATCTATATATCTGTTAGTTGTGAAAATTAATATGCTACATATATATAGTGCAGGAAAACATGTAAATCATCCCCCATGTGGATAGAAAATTAGGATACAAACTCACATGACATCATAGCCAACAACATATATTCTCTAATAATCACTAACCACACAACTTTCAGCTTGGTATGCATGCCATCCTAGACTCATATCAACACTCATCTTAGGTATGTATCCAATGCAGATTGCCATATAAGAAATCACCAAATTCTCAAGAAAACTATGTCCACCAACTAGTCTTAACATGTCACATGCTGCACAAATTCTATAGATATAAACAAAAAATAAAAAATAAAAAACCACTCCCCAAGTCCACATAGCAACTATAAAAATAGACCAACGTACTAGTTTATGAGGTTTGCAAATAATAAACATGTTGATGCATCCAAAATTGTCAGTTGCTAAGCTGTATAATATCCTTACTGGTTGCCAACAAGCCACTAAACAAGTTTCTCGTCAAAAGTGGTCAAAATAAACCTTGGTAATGATGCAATGAATGATATGAAATGAATGGCTTACGTAGTCCTAAGGGCTACATCAATCGACTAAAAATTATGGTCACTCGACTAAAAATTATGTTGTAATTCTCACATGAAGGACCTCTTTGTCCATCCTTGATAGTCAATGATATTTTACCAAATTTCTGTATGCATTCAAACAACGTATCTTTTGCTAGTCCCCGACCACGTTTTCGAGTGGGCTGATTTGTACCATCTGGGCCTACAATAGCATTATATCAATTAGACATTTATCGGCCTCTTGGTTCAGTGAACAATGACTACGAAGAGGCATAAGGGTCAAAAATCATCTTACCTGCATCAGTTAAAGTCCTTGGTACCGCAATAGCTTCTCCCCTAGCCTCCTCAATAACCACATTTGGTGGTTGAGTTCAATCATTTGATGGTTGACTTTCTTCTGTGTCTTCTACATCACGCAGTCGTGAAGGCCCATGATGGGGCCTTGGGTGTGAGATCCCAGATTTACGTGTATTTTTACACGTTATTTTATGCTCGGTGTTAATTATTTTAATTTATTTAAATAATATTATTAGTCATATTTTATTTATTTAAGATATTTATGTGAGCTATTAATTAGTTGATTTTGAGTTACGTTGCTTTTCTTATTTATTTTAATGAGTTAATTATTTTAATGAGTGGAATTAAATTCCTCTATTTTATTATGTGAATTTATTTGATCTGCTTTCGTTATATTAATTATTGTTTTATTTTAATATTGTGCTTGAGTTTAATTTATTTATATTGTTGGGGCTTTAAATATTTTATTTTATTGATATTAAAATTATGGTATTTAAAGCCTGCTTTTATTTAATTTGTTGTGTTTTTCTGGTTGGACCCTTTTTCCCTTCTTTTTCCTTTTTCTCCTTTTTCTTTTCCTTTTCTTTTCTTTTTCCTTTTTCTTTTTCTTTTTCTTCCCCTTTTTCCTCTGCTTTCCCCGCGTGCCTAGCCCTCCCCTGCCTCCCTCTCCCTTTCGCCGTTCCTCTCCCTTAGCCCCAGGACCGCCACCGGCCACCCACCGGCGACACCGCCCAGCCCACTACCTTCCCCTCATGCCGGCGAGCTCAACGGCACCGGTGGTGTCACCGCCGGCCACCCCACCGCCCCTCCACGGCCACAAACCCGAAATGGCCATTTTTGCTTCCCTTGCATTTTCCAACCACCGCCGGCCACCCCTTGGCCTCCGACCATCACCACTAGACTCCCCAACCTCCGGCGAGCATAACCCACCGCCCAAAGCCACCCATCGCCGCCGGTTACCTCCTCCACCCGAAATGGGCCTTAAACGGGTCGTTCTTCGCCGCGCCGCCGTCCGGCCACCGTAGGTCTCACCTCCACCACCATTCGACTCCCCTCACCCAGCCGGTCAACCCCCTAACTCAGTTTCCCCAACCGCGGCCTCACCTTCCCGATACGACCCCAAACCCGAAAATGGGTTTTCACCCCTTTTGGCCCCGATCCGCCACCTTCCGGTGGTTGTGCCGCCACACCACCACCTCCATGAGATTCCCCACCCTTCAATGAGTACCTCCCTAAATTTTGGTGTCAAACCGAGTGTTTTAGCCTAACGTACATGTGACCGCTACAAACGCTGCAGACTGGCGTTGTTCAAGGATTTTCGTTTTTACCACTGTAAGTACTTTCCAAACAAGCTTTAAGATTTAAATATATTTCTGGCATCAACAGTTGTTGTATTTGATTATTGTTGCTATGTGTTGGTTGATGTTGGTATTTGTTGGTTGATTGGATTAATTAAATGTTGGATAATTGCTGCATGGTTGTCTGCATTGTGTATTTACGCGCATGCTCATGAAAATATTTGGAAAGTGGATTTTTGCATGATTTTGGATATTCATGTGTTGAGAATGGAATCTGGGATTTAAAGTGAGTTTAATGGATTTTGATGCTTTTGGCTGAGTCATAACGGGGACGGCGATACGTAACGCCCGTTGTGATCAGTGTGTGAGTGTGTGGATGACATAATGGGGACGGCGATACGTAACGCCCATTATGGTCATTGGGTGTGCATTTCATATCGGGGACGGCGATACGTAACGCCCGGTATGAAATGAGTGTGTGTGGATCGTAATGGGGACGGCGATACGTAACGCCCGGTATGATCGATTTTGAGGATATTATTTTATGGAAAATGATGGGTGATTTTATTGTGGATTAAATTGGGATTTTGACGAGTGTGGTTATTTCATCGATTTTGAGGAAGATGATTTTGAGCTTCATGCATATGGTAATTGTTCTTGGTTGTTGTTGTGGCATTAATGTATTTATTGTCTTAGGTTTGGTTGGGCTGTACTTACCTGCGATGCCATCTTGGCGTCGTAGTTTATTTTGGATGCAGACTTTGGAGAGGCCGAGCCTGAGGAGACGGCTCCGCTATTGAGGTGATGTTATTAATTGATATCTCGGGAAATTTATTTTCCCCTTTTTTATAATTATGTATTCGTTTAAATTGTATTTTTGGATGACTGTATTAAATCTCCTGTTGGAGAGTTTTTATTAATTTGGTTTATAAAATATTTCTAAAAATTCTGGTACTTAGATATTAATTTATTATCCGCTGCGACCTATATTTTTATGTATGTTACGTGTGCACACACGTTTGACACGTGTTGTTGGGATGTGTGACCCGTGTTGTCATCATCCCGACGCCTCAATTCCCGTGTTATTTTAAGGAGAATTTGGGGGCGTCACAGGTGGTATCAGAGCAGTTCGGCTCTGGGTAAATCCGCAAGTTACCTAGGGACAGTACCAGAAAAGTTTGTGGTTTTTAAAAATTTATTTGTTTGATGATTGGGTTATTTTATTTTATTTTACTTTATTATTTTATTATTTTATTGGTTGTCTAAGTTTTTCGACTAATTTATTTAGTAACATTATCGGTATTTATTTTGTTGTGTTGTGCTTTTTATTTTAATGTTTATATTGTTTATTTGTATTCATAATTAAATCAATTCTGATTGATTGGTTTGTTGGCTTTGTTTTATTTTATTTTAATTTTTGTTAAATATTGTACATGTGTAGTAATTCCGATTTTAGTTAGTGATTTTATTTGGTTAAGTTGTCGAGTATTTATTTAATTATTTATTTATTTTATATATATGCCTTTGTTTTTGTTTAAATTAGAATTTGGATATTTCGGATTAAATTATTATTTTAAATCAATCCATTTATTGAATATGATATTTTAAACAGTTGTGTTATAGAATTCCTTATTTTGAAGTTTATTTATTTTGTTATGGGTTATTTTATTGTCTTAAGCTTTTATTCAATTATCGTCAGGATTTGATTTTAATTTCAGTACATAGGTTTCCTACGAGATAGTTTTGGATTTGGTTTATTATTTGTTTATTTAATTGTGGCTCTTGTATTTTAAGTATTTCTAAGCGTTTGAAATTTATTTAGACAAAGATTTAACAGAATCGCTGCTATATTTCTTTTTAAGTTTATGCTTTGAGATAAATTTAAATTGATTATCTTTTTACATTTCTGTTGTTTTATTTTTAGGGACATGCTTTGAAGTAAGTTTTAAAATTTATTATCTTTCCACATTTCCGTATGTTTTATTTTAAAAGTTTATCTATTTACTTTAACGAGTGGATTTGTTTTGGCGATTTGTTTGTATTTATTTATTAATTAATTTATCGATTTAATTATTTTATTATGGTTCGTTTCTTTTAACAGGTTTTAAATTTTAGAGATTTCTACAGTAATCTTTTTAAGAGTTGAGTTTTGTAGAGAATTTTAAAATTTTATTTGTGATTTTGTTTGTTGTTCTTATTTTAATTTATCCTCCTTCCTTTATTTAATAAAAGTTTTTGGTGAATTTGTGTTTATTAAAGGAGGTGGGCCTGTTTTCTTGAATGAGTGGTTTTTACTTAATTGTTTATTAAATCTTTTCCCCCTTTTGTGTTTTTATATAATAATTATGTGAATTACTTGAATTCTGTTTAGTATTTGGGTATTCTATTATTTATAATTGCGATATGGGTTTGTTTGATAATTTGTTGGTATTTATGCAATTGCATTTCCTTATCGATATTGTATATGCTATTTTTGTGTATTTATTACCTGGGTCTCACTGAGTGTTTGAGTGTCTAAGTTCTAATTTTATTTCTGGGAGATTATTGGAATTGTATTTAGATGGACTCTTCATGTGAGTGTAAAATTCTTAGCCATTGGTATAGTGTTATAGAAATTGTTTTAGTAATGCTTATGATGGTGGGCGATCAATTATTTTCTTGGTGAAATTTTGATGTTATTTATGGATAATTAGAGATTGATATATAATAAATGTGCGTGTAAATTTTGGAGAGTATTTGTTTTTGGCTAGTGTGTAACTTGGGAAAGATTTATTTGTTAAGCGATAAGGTTGAGTTGATGCAGTGGAAATAAATTTAAGAGATATAAATTTTAGGCTTTTGGGCGAATTGTTAGGAGTGGATAATTTAAGAATAATATTTCGGAGAATTTAATGGTTAGCAGCATTTGTCGAGGTACATTAAAGAATTTAGTTTTGGCTTGAAGTCATATAAGAGTTTAAATAATTGAGGTTATTCCATGTCATAGGTAATGAAGGTTCGATTGAGAGAATACGGATTTAAATAATTAATCTATGATGAGAGTGAGGGGTTATAATGATGGACAAGTATATTAGCGGTTTGGGAGTTAGAAATTTTTTTTTAGGCTTTCATATTGGGTGGCATAACTTGAATTGTGAGATGACAAAGCATTAGGATTGTAAAGGTGGCAAATGATTTCTTGTAATAGGTGTTGAACTAGTTTTTGCTCAACGGTGATATTTTATGAGGACTTAAATTTTTATGAATTTAGCGAGTTATCAAAGTGCGCGCGGAAGCGTGATGAATTGCAATATAGTTGGAGGTTCAATTCTTGTGTAAATTTTGAGGAATTAGTGGTGAGTTGAAATTTGAAATGATACTGGTAAGTGAGGATTTATCTTTTAGTTGGGTAAATTATGTTTATTGGCGATTAAGTTAGAAAGTTAAACTTGGGAGTTATTTTAGGGTAACACAAATTGTTATAAGGAGTTAGTGAATATTAAATTTTTGGGAGATTGTACTGAGGTTTTTGTGCATGTGGGGTTCAGATTGATTGGCTACCTCAGAAGTTTTAGAGATGAAATATTATTTGGAGACTATACGTCTATGATGAAATAAAATCCATTTGTGTTTGAGGAAAATAGATGATTGTACTAATGCTTGGAGTTAGTATTAAGTGATGTAGTAGGTGAGTTATTGGAGTTTTATTAGTTGCAGCCGAGCGAATTTCGAGGACGAAATTCTTTTTAAGGGGGGGAGGATGTGAGATCCCAGATTTACGTGTATTTTTACACGTTATTTTATGCTCGGTGTTAATTATTTTAATTTATTTAAATAATATTATTAGTCATATTTTATTTATTTAAGATATTTATGTGAGCTATTAATTAGTTGATTTTGAGTTACGTTGCTTTTCTTATTTATTTTAATGAGTTAATTATTTTAATGAGTGGAATTAAATTCCTCTATTTTATTATGTGAATTTATTTGATCTGCTTTCGTTATATTAATTATTGTTTTATTTTAATATTGTGCTTGAGTTTAATTTATTTATATTGTTGGGGCTTTAAATATTTTATTTTATTGATATTAAAATTATGGTATTTAAAGCCTGCTTTTATTTAATTTGTTGTGTTTTTCTGGTTGGACCCTTTTTCCCTTCTTTTTCCTTTTTCTCCTTTTTCTTTTCCTTTTCTTTTCTTTTTCCTTTTTCTTTTTCTTTTTCTTCCCCTTTTTCCTCTGCTTTCCCCGCGTGCCCAGCCCTCCCCTGCCTCCCTCTCCCTTTCGCCGTTCCTCTCCCTTAGCCCCAGGACCGCCGCCGGCCACCCACCGGCGACACCGCCCAGCCCACTACCTTCCCCTCATGCCGGCGAGCTCAACGGCACCGGTGGTGTCACCGCCGGCCACCCCACTGCCCCTCCACGGCCACAAACCCGAAATGGCCATTTTTGCTTCCCTTGCATTTTCCGACCACCGCCGGCCACCCCTTGGCCTCCGACCACCACCACTAGACTCCCCAACCTCCGGCGAGCATAACCCACCGCCCAAAGCCACCCATCGCCGCCGGTTACCTCCTCCACCCGAAATGGGCCTTAAACGGGTCGTTCTTCGCCGCGCCGCCGTCCGGCCACAGTAGGTCTCACCTCCGCCACCATTCGACTCCCCTCACCCAGCCGGTCAACCCCCTAACTCAGTTTCCCCAACCGCGGCCTCACCTTCCCGATACGACCCCAAACCCGAAAATGGGTTTTCACCCCTTTTGGCCCCGATCCGCCACCTTCCGGTGGTTGTGCCGCCACACCACCACCTCCATGAGATTCCCCACCCTTCAATGAGTACCTCCCTAAATTTTGGTGTCAAACCGAGTGTTTTAGCCTAACGTACATGTGACCGCTACAAACGCTGCAGACTGGCGTTGTTCAAGGATTTTCGTTTTTACCACTGTAAGTACTTTCCAAACAAGCTTTAAGATTTAAATATATTTCTGGCATCAACAGTTGTTGTATTTGATTATTGTTGCTATGTGTTGGTTGATGTTGGTATTTGTTGGTTGATTGGATTAATTAAATGTTGGATAATTGCTGCATGGTTGTCTGCATTGTGTATTTACGCGCATGCTCATGAAAATATTTGGAAAGTGGATTTTTGCATGATTTTGGATATTCATGTGTTGAGAATGGAATCTGGGATTTAAAGTGAGTTTAATGGATTTTGATGCTTTTGGCTGAGTCATAACGGGGACGGCGATACGTAACGCCCGTTGTGATCAGTGTGTGAGTGTGTGGATGACATAATGGGGACGGCGATACGTAACGCCCATTATGGTCATTGGGTGTGCATTTCATATCGGGGACGGCGATACGTAACGCCCGGTATGAAATGAGTGTGTGTGGATCGTAATGGGGACGGCGATACGTAACGCCATCTTGGCGTCGTAGTTTATTTTGGATGCAGACTTTGGAGAGGCCGAGCCTGAGGAGACGGCTCCGCTATTGAGGTGATGTTATTAATTGATATCTCGGGAAATTTATTTTCCCCTTTTTTATAATTATGTATTCGTTTAAATTGTATTTTTGGATGACTGTATTAAATCTCCTGTTGGAGAGTTTTTATTAATTTGGTTTATAAAATATTTCTAAAAATTCTGGTACTTAGATATTAATTTATTATCCGCTGCGACCTATATTTTTATGTATGTCACGTGTGCACACACGTTTGACACGTGTTGTTGGGATGTGTGACCCGTGTTGTCATCATCCCGACGCCTCGATTCCCGTGTTATTTTAAGGGGAATTTAGGGGCGTCACATTGGGCCCCACCTACATGATGAAACATGACCACCGCGTCCACCTCTAACCCACCTCACCATTGTGTAAATTCTAAATGGAGTACTCCTACTAAATTAAACAAGACTTATTCACAATGCACGAGGCTAGTTATGATATGTATCAAACCAAACAAATTAAAATAAAAAATTGTAGCATTTTATATACAGCAAAAACTGCAGCATTTGTGATGCTTATCTGCTTGTTAACATTAGACATATGTCCACCAATCTATGATGAAAACGGCTAGCATAAAATGTTATTAACATGCACAGATATGGTTATTCAAACATTCACAACACATTGTACTTTAGGTTTTACTTTTCAGAATAGAAGTTTCTCACTTCACTACCCCATATGTGTAAATTCTAACATGTTTAGTCAATGCTCAAACACAAGTCCAGGCCATGTTATTGCCTCCATACATGTGTGATGTGGTAAAGTATGAATAAAAGAAGTTGTTTAAACTAATAAAAAAACCTAAAAAATTTTAGCAAGTTTAAGTGAAATGAAGGGTTGTATGCAATTGCACTAGCTTGCTTGCCAAGGCCTATGGTTAACTTGACAAACCATTTAATTAATTAATTATAGTTAGAAGAAAGCAGCTAAGCACACCAAGACACTTCACATAGTTGCATGCAAGATCCATAGAAACAGTTCCACAAATTTTTGATAGGTTGAGAAGGGACCTTGGTTGTAACTTTCCCAGCTTACCTACTACATGGACATTAGACTTAGCTCCAGATCTAGAGTGCATTCAAAATGCCATTGTTGTTTAAAAGAGGCTTCAAACACAAGTTCTTAGATCATATTAAACCCTACATGGGTGTGTGAGTATGTAGAACTGAAAAAATATCAAGAAACCAACATAATTCTGACAATCAAGATTGGTCTAACTACACCAGCTTGCTAGCCAAGCCCACTTGTCATTCAGCCAGGCCATTCCCCTCCAAAAAAAAGAACGCAAAACAGGCACAAGTCACAACTGGCAGAGATGGATGTAATAACATGGATGGGTATCTCTCTTAGTTGAAGAAAGGAAACAAAAAAGCCAAAACTTTTCAGCCAAAACACACAAATGAGAGTAGAACAAGTCAAACAATAACAACATACACATATGTTCACAATGTCATACATTCACAGCACAATGCACTTTCACTTTTATATTTCAGACTAGTCCATATTTGCAAATTCAAATGTTCAGTCAATGCTCAAAACACTAGTTTGATGAGAAAAAATTTAAATAATAATACTTACATGTGTCCCTCTATAGAACAAAAACAAAAAAACTATTTCACACAAACTAATTAACCCAACTAGAATAGACTTAGCTGAGCGTAATGACTAATCAGCTAGGCCATTCCATATAAACTAAATAAATCATGAGAGCGCAACTAAGACAAATACATGCATGACCATCTTTAATAGAAAAAAAAAAGAAACAAAAAAGCCAGGTTTTTTAGAGAAAACAGAGTTAGTGTAGAACAAGTATCACAATAACAACATGCACATATCGCTGAAAAGTTCCATTTTTCAACCAGACTACCCATATTTACAAATCCAGCAAAATAGTTCAGTCAATGCTCAATTAAAACATAAGTTTGAGGGGAAAAAATTTAAATAATAATACTTACATGTGTCCCTCTATAGAACAAAAAAAAAAAACTATATCACACAAACTAATTAACCCAACTAAAATAGACTGTTAGTTGAACTAAATGACTAATTAGCTAGGCCTTTCCATATAAAATAAATAAATCACGAGAGCATAGCTAATACAAAGAGATGCATGACCATCTCTAATAGGAGAAAAGAAACAAAAAAGCCAAAGCTTTTTAGAGAAAACAGAGTTATAGTAGAATAGGTATCACAATAACAATTTGATGATATAGCTGAAAAGTTCCACTTTTCAATTTCAGATTAACCCATATTTGCAAATCTAGCAAAATAATTCAGTTAATGCTCAGTTAAAACATAAGTTTGAGGGGAAAAAATTTAAACCCTACCTGCATGTGTGATGTGTGATTATGTGAGAAAAAAAAACTTGACACTTAATAGGTACAAATTCAGAAACCCAAGATAGCACGCAATAGAGAGACAAGTCAAACGTGCATTACCATCTCTATTAAGCAAATGGAAAAAAAAAAACAAAAACAAAAACACCACTCTGCAGGCAGAGAAACCAGAGTGAGAGTAGAAAAGGTAAGATAGATGAGAGAGAAAGAGAGAGGGGAGGGAGGGAGGGAGGGAGGGAGAGGGTGAGGGCAGATAGTATATCACCTTGCTGGATGGTGAGGGCAGATACTTGCAACTCAAGCAACCCACTGAGGCGTTGATAGCTTGCTGGAGTTTCTTCCACCTTGCTAAGTATCTTCTTTGAGTGAGCAAAGTGGCCCTAGTAACTCTCTTTTTTTCCAGAATTATATGAGTGGCTCCCTTTTGTTTTCAGCCTTATATGGGGGTACGGGTAGTCTACTTGTTGGCAGACAAATGACTTATTTTTTGCTTGATAATTAATCCCGCCTCTTTTGGGTGTTTTTCCCACCCATGGCTATCCACTTATCCAGATGTTTTTATTTCATTTTCTTCACACTTATAAACATCCCATTTTTTATAATTTCATGCTTTGCCCCTCATTTTGTATATATCATTGACATATGTTAACACTTGTCATTTTTTTTTTATAGGTGTACCATAATTTTAATAAAATGTTATTGAATTATCATATATATGACATATTAGTAAACGCCCAGGTTGGTTATCAAGAAAAAAACTGAAGTTTCCCGAATTTATTTTTCTGGGAGAATAAATTAGACGGTCTTGGTTCACATGGAGCCAACGCCACTATCATGTGGAGAATGAATTATGTTTGCAAATTATTATTAGAAATAGGTGGATATGATAAGCACGTAGATTTTAGCAGTTAGGAGGCAATATTCCCCTTTTGAACCGACAAATGCATGTATAATTTTCAGATTATCTTCAACTCATTATGCTTCATTGTATAAATTTAGCACTCTATTTTATCCATCTAAATCCCCCCCCCCCAAACTTCCCTTGGCCTGTAACATCAGCATTATCATTCAAAATGTCATATACATTTCTACAATGTTTGACTGGTGGATATTGCATGCACTTGCAGTCAGATTGCACTACAAATTTGACTTGCAATCAGTGGGACTTTCTAAATTGGATTTAGCTGTATTAAACCTTTAAATAGGAGTAATCCTATCTAGTAAGCATTATATAATTAGTTCACATTGAGCAAAATTCCATTAACTTGGATTGAATTTATTTGCTTGATAATAATTCAAATTGACCCTATTGGTTTGGAAGTTGAAGACAACATCATGATAAGCACTCTTGCTAAAAATCTTCTATGCAATCAGCTGGGGTTTTTAGTTTCAATTAATTTGTATTAAGCAAATAAATGCATATGCAATCCTATCAAGTAATCCTTATATATTTAGTCCACAATTCCAAATAGCTCATTTATTTGGATTAAATTTATTTGCTTGATAATAAATTGACATGCCCCAGCAATATTGATTTTATATTGAAGACAACAATATCAAGCTAAACACCCTTGCTATACATCTTATATGCAATCAACCGGGGCCTTGTCATTTGAATTAGGATGAATTAAGCAAATAAATGGGTATAATCCTATCAAGTAAGAATAATATATTTACTCCACAATTCCAATTAGCCCTTTTAGCGAAATTTGAATTTACTTGGCTTGATAATAAATTCATATCAGTTCAGCTATTGGTTTAAAATGTGTCAGACAACAATTCCAAGTAGCCCATTTATTTACATCCAACAACCACAAACTCAACACCTTTGATACAATTAATCTGATATGAAATTTCCTTTATGCTTTCTATTTTTATTAAGTTGTATTTAAGTCTTTAAATAGATGTAATCCTATCAAGTTATGTTGATATATTTAGTCAAAAATTTCAATTAGCCAGTTTACCTGGACATGCATTTAGTTGCTTGATAGTAAATACCTATTACCCATCATTGGGTTCTTGCTATAAATCATTGATGTGGATATTGAGTAGATGTCATGTATACCCTTTTTAAGTATTAGTGTTCATAGTACGCATGCATATAGATGGAGAAATAGTAACCTAAAGGGGTATGAGGATTTTATGATAATTTGAACTCCTTCCAACCTGTCAAACCATATTGTTTCTTATGAGAATCAAGATATCAAATTAGAAAGGAAGTGAATTATAAGATATATAGAAATAGGAATTCATGCATATACAAGATTTTTCTGCCACCACATTCCATCTATGATTACTTAAATGAAATATACCACAAAAGATTAAGGTATTAATTGGCAAACCAAGCATTCACATCACTGAATCTCTAGCTTAGAAGGCAAATCCCAATCCACCCATAATATATGAGAAATGCTCTAGGTCAGCACAATTGCGCTAATCTGCATAAATGCCACAAAAACAATCATGGTAAGTCATTATTTCATGCATCTATTAGGATGGCTAGATTAAGGTATTATGTAGTAGTACAACAAACATTATGATATGTATGTGTTTATGCTTGACCATCAATACTACCTAGATTGCATGTAATCAATGTAGATGTACCTCAATAGATGTGTTTGTCAAGTATTTGAGTCTTAGCCAAAAATAAAAAATAAAAAAAAACCATATAAGAGGTCTATTTGTGACATGCAATAGCCATCGAATCTAGCATGCATATACTACGCAAAATTCCTTTTCCAGTTACTTCTGTGGTAAGGTTGCCACAACTAGAATTGCATTAATTAGGTGATACTCCTAATTAATCTATTTATTGTACCAATAGTGCTATAAGGCAAAAGTCTTACACTAAAAGAAAAATAATTTTTAGAGACAAAATATTTTAGAGATGAATTAAATTTCATCCTTAAAAGAACATTTTTTAGACGAAAATTCATGTTCGTCTAAAAACAGAGAAGTGGCTTTTTATAAGTTCGAACAGATAAAAATCAATTTGAACTAAACCTTCTAAGACAAAAAGATTCGTCTTTAAAAAAAGATATAGTTCAAAGGGCTTAAACCATCATTTACTTAATGTTTGAATAGTCATATCACTGTTCAAATAATAATCATGGGAGAAAAATACGTATGATTATGCTGGGAAAAAAAATATTGTTGGAACTAGTATAACATATGAAAACCTTCTGGCCAGTGTCACCTTCAAAGGACACTTAACGGAAGCAAATAAGAAAAAGCCACATAAGGCTTATGAGAAAGCAGGACTCGGGTGCACTGGAGTGAGACACACAGGAAAATCCCTCTCATTCCCCCGAACCGAAAACCCCTCAGATGTTTCTCTCGCCCCTCTCGCTTTCTCACCCCAATCAATTGAAGCCTCTCATTCACAGGTATGTTCTCTCTCTCTCTCTCTCTCTCTCTCTCTCTCTCTCTCTCCTCCCCCTCTCTTTCATGTGGCTTCAGTTATAATCACTGATTTGAAATCCAGTGATTAGGAGGGGTATTGTTTGGCAAATTAGTGGATAATAGATAAACGAAGCAAAAAAATAGAAACCAGCACATGTAAGAATGATGACATTTTACAAGTGAAGATAGAAGCGTGTTGGCTACAGATTTTTGCTTATTTAATCTTTGTTTCATGTTTTTATTCCATTCCTCCCTTAAAATATTTTGTTACCTTGTGGAAAGGATCAAAAGTATGAAGATTATGTCGTGTACATATGAAATGTGGAGTTGTCACATGCTACCTTTTATCATACATTGAAGTATTAGATTATGTCGTTGTTTCACAGTTTTCTTCTTTTGTAAATTACTTGCCTCAAATGGGATTGTTATGATATTAGAATACGTTATCAAACATAAATAAGTGAAAGGTACTTGTCCTGAAGTAGATGACTAACTAATTGTGAAAGGTACTTCTTGTTAATCATTGAATGAACTATTGTTTTTGTTGTTGGTAGATAAGCTACTAATAAGAAAACCAACAACAAAAACAATAGCTCATCTACTTCAAGACAAGTAGTTCATTCAATGATTAACATTAAAATGAATTTCAGGTGGAAATATTGTGGTCATTGGAAATTTTAGGTGAATTTCAAGTTTTAAGACAGCACTATCAAGATGTTGGTTCTTATTGCTATATTGGTTCTCATTGCTAAAATAAAGGTTTTCAAGTTTTAAGATAGCACCTGTTAGAGATACTCTTAAGATTGCCCAACCCGAAGATCAACCTCCTAAAGATCAGCAACTGACTTTATCTCCTAAAGATCAGCAACAGACTTAATGCAGTTCAGCAACAAAGCAGTTTAGCAACAGACTTGATTCAAATATGTTGTTACGTCCATCTATCATGTGTTTAATGTAATCCTATCTTCATTTAATTTGTAATTCTTATCTTCTTTTGAATTTTGAATATTTTGTAATCTTTCACAAGCAACAAACAGATAGTTGCTATACATTTATACTCTATATATAGTTCATCAATCAATCTGTTTTGGTATGTTGCCAAAACTCAAATCTCTTTAAAAAAAATATTAAGTTGCCCGAGATCCTTGAGAGGGAATGTTTGCTGCAAACTGGTGATAACAGATTGTAGAGCTGAGTTATCATTACTTGTAAGAATGATATCATGGACATAAAGCAATAAAAACAATTGAGTATTGCCATGATGAAGTACAAATAGAGAACTGTCAACTGATGATGTTGTAAAACCAAGTTCAAGTAAAGCTGTGGACAGTCTAGTAAACCAAGCTCGTGGAGCTTGTTTTAGACCATAAATAACTTTATTAAGTTTGCAAACATAATCTAGACGTTCTTTGTTCTTGAATCCTTGAGGTTGCTCCATATAGACATCTTCCAATAGTTTGCCATGAAGAAAAGCATTGGAGACATCCAATTGCTTAACATTCCAATCAAATTGGACTGCCAAGGCCAGGAGAACTCTGACAGTGGATGGTTTGATCACAGGACTGAAAGTTTCTGTGAAATCCACTCCATATTGTTGCTCAAATCCTTTAGCAACTAATCTGGCTTTAAATCTATCAATGCTGCCGCCTTGGTTTTGTTTAATCCTGTACACCCATTTATTATGAATAACATTATGATGTTTGGGTCGAGGACACAAAGTCCATGTTCCAGTTTGCTGTAAAGTCTCAAATTCCTGATCCATGGCAGCCTTCCAGTGTGAATCAGTTGTTGCTTTGGAGTAACAGGTAGGTGTTGGCTCAATAAGTGTAGTGTGATAGACTATAGGATGTTTGGTGGAATAGTAGAGATGATAATTTGGATATGATTTTGGTGTGAGGGAATTAGTTTTGCTTCTAGTAAGCATGGAATGGTCATTTGTTGTGGTGCTAGCTGGAACTGTTTGGGTGTATGGAGGTACCAAAGAGGGATTAGAGGCAGGGGAAACAACTTCAGGAGAAGTCTTTTCAGGTGTTGGTTTATATATTAACTGATGTGAGTCATTAATAGATGAAGAATGAGGATTTGGTAAAGATGATACCTGATTATGGTCAGAAGATGGTAGCCTGATAGGTTCTGAAGGTTGAAAGTTTGGAGAGATCAATAAAGAAGAATCAGCTGATGCAGTCTTCTGAGAGGCTGGATTCAAATGAGGTAGATCCATTGCAGGAAAGGAAACTTCATCAAAAATCACATGTCGAGATAAATAGATCCTGTTGGTGAGAAGATCAAGGCATCTGTAACCAGCATGATTATAGCCTAAGAAGAGACTTGCTTTGGAACGAAATTGAATTTTATGACTGTTAAAAGGTCTAAGTAGAGGGTAACATTTACAGCCAAAGGTTCAAAGAACAGTATAATTCGGGACTTTTTGAAACAATTTAAGGTAGGGAGATTGATCTTTGAGCACAGGTGTAGGCAACTATTGATTAGATATACTGCTGTCATGAAAACTTCTACCCAATATTTATTTGACATATGACAATGAGCCAATAAATTGAGACCAGTTTCTAAGATATGTCTAAGCTTCCTTTCAGCTAATCCATTTTGCTGACTGGTATGAGGACATGATTTGTGATGGATGATGCCATTTTGTGTGAGAAATTTTTTAAAGTGATTAGAACAATATTCTCCACCACCATCAGTTTGTAGTTGTTTAATTTTAGTAGTGAATTGATTTTCAACCAGCAGCTTGAATTTAACAAAGACTCCATATACATCAGCTTTTGTTTGAAGAGGATATAACCATGTATACCTAGAATAGTCATCAACAAAGATTACATGATATTTGCTTCCATTAATGGACTGAATGGGTGAATACCAGACATCACTATGGATTAACTCAAGGGGATTGGAAGTAACTCGAGTGGAATCAGAGAAAGGTAAACAAATTGCTTTGCCCAATTGGCAAGCATTGCAAGCATTTTTATTGATAGCTTTTTTTGACAATGGGAGAGAATGATTCTTAATAATGGAACTTATAATTTTATTAGAACAATGACCTAGCCTAGAGTGCCAACCCAGGTTGGTCTTTAATCCTAAGAAAGCAATAAAGGAAGCTGGATTAAGACAAGGATCTCGGGCAACTTAATTTTTTCTTGGGAATTCAAGTTTCTTGCAGCTCCAATGGTCTACACCTTACTCAATCTAAATATGTCTATGGCCTGTTACATAGAGCTCGAATGCTTGGCGCCAAACCATCTAAATCTCCGGTAGCACTTGGTTCAAAATTATCCAAATTTGAGGGAGATGCACTTACAGACCCTATTGAATATAGACACATAGTTGGTGCATTACAATATTGCACTTTAACTAGACCAAACATTGCATTCTCAGTAAACCAACTCTATCAACACATGCATGCTCCTACTTCCACTCACTGGATTGCAGCAAAACGAGTGCTAAGATATCTGAAAAATACTATTGATCATGGCCTATTCTACACCAAAGGAGATTTACATCTAACTGCCTACTGTGACTCAGACGGGGCAGGCAACCCAGATAACAGACGATCCACTTTAGGTTTTGGCATTTTTCTTGGTGATTGCCTTGTGTCCTAGAGTGCAAAGAAACAATCTGTGGTCTCAAGGTCAAGCTGTGAGGCAGAATATAGGGCTTTAGCCATCACTACAACAGAGCTCTACTGGTTAAGGATGTTATTCCAGAACCTTGGTATTCCAATCACTAATGCACTGCAATAATGCTGGTGCTCTAGCCTTAGCCTCTAATCCTGTGTTTCACGTTAGAACAAACCATATTGAAGTTGATTATCATTTTATTAGAGAGAAGGTACTTAATGGTGATGTTCAGCTCCATTCCATCTCGACAAAGGATCAAATTGCAGACATATTTACAAAGGGACTGACTTCAGTTCAATTTGGTGCATTAAAATTCAAGCTTCATGTGTATTCCTTCCCCATGAGCTTGCAAGAGGCTGTTAGAGATAGTCTTAAGATTGCCCAACCCGAAGATCAACCTCCTAAAGATCAGCAACAGACTTGATGCAGTTCAGCAACAGAGCAGTTCAACAATAGACTTGGTTCAAATATGTTGTTACATCCATCTGTCATGTGTTTAATGTAATCCTATCTTCATTTAAATTGTAATTCTTATCTTCTTTTGAATTTTGAATATTTTGTAATCTTTCACAAGCAACAAACAGATAGTTGCTATACATTTGTACTCTATATATAGTTCATCAATCAATTTGTTTTGGTACGTTGCCAAAACTCATTTCTCTTTAAATTCTTTCAGCACCATCAATCCCCTTGGCAAATCTAGGTTAGTTGATGTTTCACTGTGATTGTGCCTTAATGAAACTATTAAAATATTATGATTTGTGGTGAATGTTATGCATGGTATTTCATTTTTAAGCTATCATTACTCAAATCAATCATGCAATTGGAGCTTCTGGACTTGTAAGCCAAGAATGCAAGGTTATGGTCATGCAATATGGGAAGACCATACTAGATTTGCTGGAAGCTGAGGTATAGATATCTTTTTTTTATTTTTTTGAGTATTTTGTTTCATGTCATCATTTTTCATTCTAGAATGGAATTTATGGGTAAAATATGATGCTATTATTCGATTCCTTCCAAATGAACTGGCTTCTGCTTATACTGGTGGCTTTTAAAGGCACAAAAAGAAAAAATCTACTCCCAGATTGGTTTTATGTTTGTTGGGACCCATAGTGTTGGGTAAGGTTGCTATATTCTCCAATGTTTTAATTTAGGCATTAATTGCCTTTCATGTCAGTTATACTATGCAAACACAATGCATCATATAGACAGCTGGATAAAAGGACTCATATATAAATATATATATATATATATAGACATATAATATATACATATATGATTGATGTTCATATACAAGAGCAATGCCTAGGAGTGATGTTCATTCGCGAAAATGCTTAAGATGCATTGATAGTTGGTTTGTAATTGTAATAGTATTAGAGGTCGGCTTGCAAGAATCCATATTTGGATTAAAACCTGCAAGACAAAAACTCACTGTGGAGAACACTGAAATTTCTGAGCTGATTAGCATGATAGTATTGGACTTAAGGGAATTAACTTGTAAAGAACATGGTGAAGATTTGAATGGACTACTACTTATAAAATAAAATAAAAACCACCTGTAGATCCCTTCATTTCTCTTGCATTCACAATATGAATTACCTAGTGAAGCTGGTGCGAAATGAAGACAACCTAATGTGGCTAGTTTGTATTATATGCTTTTGTATTATTTACTAACCGTTTTAAAAACTTTTTCTTCCTTTATATAGCAATTAAAGTCGTAAAATTTGTGTTGTCACCATGTTTCAGCAAACATACATTAATACACTTGTTAATGTTTCTTGTATGGAGAATAATATGTCCAGCTATTTGACCAAGCACTTGTTGAAGTTTAATCTAAATTTTGAAAATAACCTTTCTTTTTTATGACAATTTCATCAATATAGTACCTCCTACTAAAATGAAAATTTCTAACCTTCAAGGATGCCTTTTTTTTTTTTGATGAAAAAATAAAAGCACATGTGCCAAGCGACCGACTAGCAGCACCCAATTATGAGGTAAATCCGAGCACTTATATTTATTTTTTAATTTTTAACATTCATAATATTATCAAATCAAATTATACATTCATAAAAAAGGATGCCTTTGTTCTTGTTGGAACAAAGCCCGCTCCATGAGGGCATGAACAAACAGTGAACTGTGAGTGTCATGGGACCCCAAGTTGATAGCTATAGCCTATCTTAATTGATTAAATTAGTTAAGCAATTTACAAAGGGACAGACAACTCAACCATCCTTCTTTACAATTGATTAATATAATCACACATACAAGACTAAAGAATGGGAAAACTCTTAAAATCTCTTGCAAATTTGGTTAAATGAATGCAACTACGCATTAAGAACCATGAACAAACATGTACTAATATTCTACACAATACTCAATATGGCTTTTGCACAAGACAAAACCCACAAAGATAGCTCTCTTTTTGCATAAAAGTATGCCTAATCAACTCATAAAATGGAGCAACACTGCAGTAAAAGATTATCAAATGACAACCATATACCTGATCAGGTTATGGTGATGTTAAACTCTGTTCCATTTCCAGCATCTCAATCAACAGCATAAATTTAACCAACAAAAGGAAAGACGAAATTAAATGCATTTAATAATGAAAGTAAAAATGTATTCGGTATAAATTTAACTAACTTGCAGGTTTAGAAACTCGTGTGTAGATCAGATCCTACTTGCATTTTTTCCATATAAAGTTGACCTAATTATGCTACCAGGAGAGCTAACAAAAAGCCAACCAATAGAACAAGCAACCTAATTTTAAATTTTTAACTACCACCAGGTAATAGTGTGTGATAGGGTGATTGTGAAGATGAAACAAGAGTTGATGGATTGAAAAAGACTGTTGAAAGGTGGTAGTGCCAAGAACACTTTGTCAAGCTTGCCAACATGTTTCCCAGCTTTTCTTTGCATGCAATCACTATGCCAAAAATAAACTTAAATAAATTAAAAAAAGATTTTATTTTGTTTGCAAGATTATATTACTTTCCCTTTACAAAAATGAGGTTTGAGTATTAGAAGGCTTCGTTCTTCCAAGCAAGCTTTATTGGATAACTGGTTTGGTAGTGTAAGAAGGAACAATATTATCATCCTAGTTGGCAGGCAGGAGACTAAAGAATGGTGTGGGGATGGGACCATGGTGCTTGTTGAGAAATGGCTTGAATTATGGTCTTTCCTGTATTCTCGCTCAAGCAAGACACTTCCTGCTCGAGCTCGACTCAACCCGAGAATTCGCTCGACTCTCGCTCGACGTCTAGCTCGAGCGAGATTCAGGCAGAGACTTCGCGAGACCCTCGCTTAACATCAAGCTCAAGCGGGTCTGAGAAGTGTTTGCTCAAGCGAAAGTTACTCTCGCTCGAGAGAGATTGCATTAATATAACTATCGCAGGCTCCATTTCATGCGAACGCCAAATGAAGAACACACACTATGCTTTCGCCCCTGACGAACAGAGCACACGTCTAGCCTTGGTTCTTCATTTCTTCTTCATCTCTTGAGTGATTGAGTGTAAACACGTGAGGATTGAGTGTATACACGTGAGATGAGTGATTTCTCTTGTAAAAATCTGTTAATTCTCTCTATGTACTCCATTTGTTTATAGTGAAACTTTGAGACCAACCCTACAGTGGATGTAAGCTCAGTTGAGCTAAACTATTTAAATCTTGTGTTGTTTGATTGTTTTTCTTCTCTTTGTTGCTACCGCTGCATTTGATTCTTCATATATGTTGTTTGTTTTATTGGTTTATTCCCAACAAACTAGTATCAAAGCTTTGACTCTGTAAAGATCAAAAGGGATGGCCACAACAAGATTTGAAGTAAAGAAATTTGACGGTCAGAACAACTTCAGTTTGTGGCACTTGAAGATGAAGGCTTTGTTGCGTCAGCAGGGGTTGTTCAAAGTTCTAGAAGAAAGGACTGCTAGTTCTCCTGTACCATCTAAAGATGATGAAGAGAAGGTACACAGCACTATCCTATTATCATTATCTGATGGAGTTTTAAAAGAGGTAGCTGAGGAAGAGACTGCTAATGGTCTCTGGAACAAGCTTGAGAGCTTGTAGAATAAGAAATCTCTCACTAACTGGTTGTATTTGAAACAACAGTTATACACTCTCAAAATGAGTGAAGGTTCTTCGATTTCTGAACACATGGAAGAGTTTAACAAGATTGTTATGGATCTTAGAAATGTTAACATTAAGCTTTATGATGAAGATCAGACTTTAATTGTGTTGTGTTCATTACCTGTGTCATATGAGAATTTTGTGTATTCCATGCTATATGGAAGAGATACCATTTTCTTAGCAGATGTGAAGTTAGCTTTGAACTCGAAGGAGTTAAGGAGTAGGTACAGTGATAAGGGTAGTGAAAGTCAAGCCAGTGGTTTAATTGTTCAAGATTCCTCCAACCGAGGAAGATCCAGTGAAAAGGGTTCAGAGAAGAGCTGAGGTAAGTCTCGGGGAAGGTCAAAGTCGAAGTCCAAGAAGAAAAACGTCAAGTGTCATTACTGCCAAAAGTTTGGACATTACAAGAGTGAGTGTACTAAGCCGAAGAAGAAGGAGGGATCTACCAGTTCCTCTAATGCCGTCATTGTTGCTGATGAACCTGATGGCTCTGAAATTGTCCTGGCAATTACTGACTCCAGCAGTCGGTTTAGTGACAAGTGGGTCATGGACTCAGCTTGCACTTTTCACATGTGTCCCAAGAGGAATTGGTTCATGATTTATGAACTAGTCAATAGTGGTTCTATTTTATTGGGAAATGACATGGCTTGTAAAATTGCAGGATTTGGCTCTGTAAAGATAAAGATATTTGATGGGATTATTAAGACATTGTCTAATGTCCAGCACATTCTAGACTTGAAGAAGAATTTTATTACCATGGGGGCTCTTGATTCTTTGGGTTACAGGTACACAGGTGAAGGTGGAGTACTGAAGGTCAGCAAAGGCTCTATGATTGTTATGAAAGGAGATAAGACAGATGGTCTTTATTTCCTAAAGGGCTGTACAGTCAGTGGTGAAGCTGCAGTGTCTGTATCTGATGATCAAGATTCAGATGTCACTCGTTTATGGCATATGAGACTGGGTCATATGAGTGAAAAGGGGATGTCTATCCTCAGTAAGCAAGGGTTGTTAGGAGGCAAGAATACAGGTAAACTTAACTTGTGTGAGCATTGTGTGTTCGGAAACAGTGCAGGGTCTAGTTTGCTACAAGGGTCTACAGGACTACAGGTACAATGGATTACATTCATTCCAAACTTTGGGATCTATCCTCAGTTCCATCGAAAGGTGGAACAAACTACTTGCTTACTTTCATTGATGATTATTCACGGAAGGTGTGGGTTTATTTTCTAAAACAAAAAACTAATGTCTTCAAAAATTTTAAGTAGTGGAAAGTTCTGATTGAGAACCAGACAGACAAGAAGATTAAGCCGCTTTGGACTAACAATGAAATGGAATTTTGCGGAGGCGACTTTGATGAGTTCTGCAAAAATGAATGGATTGTCAGACATCGTACAGTTAGACATACTCTACAACAAAATGGAATAGCTGAACAGATGAACCGAACCTTGTTAGAGAGAGCACGCAGTATGCTCTCGAATGCTGGCTTGTCTAAGGACTTTTGGACGGAAGCAGTCAACACAGCCTGCTTATTGGTCAACCGCTCTCCATCTATGCCTATTGGTTTGAAGACACCTAATCAGGTATGGTCTGATGCACCTAGTGATTATTCAAATTTGAAAATTTTCAATTGTCTTGCTTACTTTCATGTTAATGATGGTAATATAGAACCAAGGGTAAAGAAATGCATATTTATGGGATATGCTACTGGGGTGAAGGGATATAGGTTGTGGTGTACTAATCCCAAATCACCCAAATTCGTGATTAGCAGAGATATTGTTTTTGATGAAAAATCTATACTTAACTCGAGAAAGGACCTTATTGTGTCTATAGGTGAGAAGGTGGAGTTATAGGCTCAAGCTCCACAAAGAATGCCACATAACTCTCAGGATCATGCTATAGCTGAAGAGCATGATTGTGATTCTGATACTGAAGCACCAGTTGAGTAGCAGTACAATATAGCTACTAGTAGACAGAGGAGGCATATCAGACCACCTCAGAAATATGCTCAAGCAGACATGGTAATGTATGCACTTGCTACAACAGAAGCAATTATTGGGCAAGAGCCTTCCAGTTACTCAGAGGCTGTTAAGAGTACCGAGTCTGCATAGTTGTGTTAAGTTATGAAGAGATTGAGTTTCTTCACAAGAACCAAACATGGGATTTGATTAAGTTACCAGCGAAGATGAAGGTTGTTTGCTAGATACAAGGCACCCCTAGTTGCTAAGGGCTATGGTCAGAGAGAGGGGATTGACTTCAATGAAGTGTTCTCCCCAGTTGTAAAACACAGTTCAATCAGAGTTTTACTTGCCATCACGACTTTATATGACTTGGAGCTACAGCAGCTTGATGTGAAGACAGCGTTTCTACATGGCGAGCTTGATGAGACTATCTATATGCATCAGCTAGAGGGATACATTGTTGAAGGCAAAGATGTGAGAACCCGTAATTTTACTACCTTTGTAATATATTATTTTAATATTAAATATGGATATTATGTGTTTTGAGTTAGTGGATATTAATATTATTTTATTGTGCTTGCGGTTAAATATTTGTATTTATTTCTAAAATTCTGGTACTTAGATATTGATTTTAATTATTTCGCTGCGACCTTTTATTTGTGTATGTCACGTGTGCACACACGTTCGACACTGGTTGATGGGATGTGTGACCCGTGTTGTCATCATCCCGACGCCTCGATTCCCGTGTTATTTTAAGGGGAATTTGGGGGCGTCACAGGTGGTATCAGAGCAGTTCGGCTCTGGGTAAATCCGCAAGTTACCTAGGGATAGTACCAGATAATTTTATTTGTTTTGATTATTTGTGGTTTTGTTCTATTCGTTTAAATTTGGGAGAGCAGGGTTGAAGATTCATTTTGGCAGGACAATGGTGAGACCACGGGTACCGCAAACTGTTCCAGATGATGAATTGCCAAGAGGTGATGGAAATTTTGCCTTGGCCAGAGCTTTGAACCGGATGACTGACTTTCTACGGCAGGGTTCCCGATCGCAACCTAGGGTCGAACAGGAGGGATGCTCTTATGAGCGATTTTTGGCACATCGTACCTCTCATTTTTCAGGTGAGGAGGATCCGCTGAGGGCTGATAGATGGGTTAAAGATATTGAGAGGACATTCGAGATTTGTGGCTGCACAGATGCTCAGAAGGTTCTTTATGCAAGTTATTTATAGCTACTGAAGAGTTGCGAGTGGAACGTTTCCAAGAAGGTTTGCGCACAGAGATCCGTCGGCAGAAGTTTGTGTCAAGGGTCGGAGCCCGTCCTCAACCATCTACCGGAGTCCGCATAGGAGGACGAGTCCCAGTTTGTGGAAGATGCAACAAAGCTCATGAGGGCATGTGTCGTCAAGGAGATTATCGGTGTTACAGTTGTGGCCAGGCGGGACATTATGCTCGTGAATGCCCAAGCACAGGTCAAGGAAGTCGTGGAGGACATCGTGGGGGCAAAGCTAAACAGAAGCAACCAGTGCAAGCCCGAGTTTTCGCTTTGAAGCCTGGTGATTATGACGAAGAAGCCCCCGAGGCACAAGATGTAGGAGTCGTCACAGGAATGGTTCGTTTGTATGAATTTCATGCTTGCACCTTATTTGATTCGGGTGCGTCGCGATCTTTTGTGTCGGCTACGTTTGCTCGGATTTGTAATCTTGCGGTAGAGTCTCTATCTCAGTCTATGGTGGTGGCTCTACCTAATGGTGAGACGGTGTGTTGTTCTAAGATCGCTTTGGGTTGCCCTTTGAGTCTTGGAGATTGGACACTCGATACAGATTTGATTATATTTAAGCTGCTTGGCTTCGACATTATCCTTGGAATGGATTGGTTGTATCGACATTTTGCTAGTATAAATTGTCGGAGTAGAGTTGTCAGTTTCCAACTTCCTGGAGGTGATTGCATGGAATTTGCAGGCAGTAAACTGAAAGAGAGACCTACAGTTGTGTCTGCTATTCAAGTAAAGAAAGACATTGCTTGCGGGGCGGATGCCTTTTTGGTTCAATTGGTATCTTCTCCATCTGCGAAGGAGTCAATAGTTGGCATCCCTATAGTAGAAGAATTCCCCGATGTGTTTACAGATGACTTACCTGGATTACCGCCTGTTCGTGATGTGGAATTCACTATCGACTTGGAACCTGGAGCAGCTCCAGTGCACAAGGCTCCTTATCGTATGGCACCTGCTGAGTTGAAAGAATTGAAGACTCAGTTGCAAG
Organism: Platycarya longipes; assembly: GCA_036559045.1. Taxonomy (NCBI): domain Eukaryota; kingdom Viridiplantae; phylum Streptophyta; class Magnoliopsida; order Fagales; family Juglandaceae; genus Platycarya; species Platycarya longipes. Next base: position 8,382,666 of record CM071799.1, on the reverse strand, counting down.
ATTTGCTGGATAAAGGATTCATTCAACCCAGTTCATCACCTTGGGGAGCGCCAGTGTTATTCGTAAAGAAGAAGGATGGAACCCTCAGGATGTGTATAGATTATCGAGAGCTTAATAAAGTGACTATCAAGAATAAATACCCTTTACCTCGGATTGACGACCTATTTGATCAGCTTCAGGGTGCCGCAGCATTTTCAAAGATTGATTTAAGATCAGGGTATTATCAGCTGAGGATAAAAGATAAGGACATACAGAAGACAGCTTTCAGATCAAGGTACGGGCACTATGAATTCAAAGTGATGCCATTTGGATTAGCTAATGCTCCAGCAGCTTTTATGGATATGATGAATAGGGTGTTTCGACCCTATTTGGATTCTTTTGTTGTTGTCTTTATCGACGACATCTTAGTTTACTCTCGAAGTATTGAAGAACATTCTTATCATCTTCGTCTAATTTTGAAGAAGCTAAGAGAGCATCAGTTGTATGCGAAGTTCAGTAAGTGTGAGTTTTGGTTGGAAGAGGTCAAGTTTCTTGGTCATGTTATTTCTCAGGCAGGAGTAGCGGTTGATCCTAACAAAGTGGAAGCTGTGTCAGCATGGCCACGTCCTTCCTCGGTGCACGAAATTCGAAGTTTCTTGGGTTTAGCCGGTTATTACCGAAGGTTTGTGGAAGGATTTTCTCGATTGTCTGCACCCCTTACTGCTTTGACAAGAAAGAGTGCAGCATTCATTTGGTCTGACAAGTGTGAAAGGAATTTTCAGGAGTTGAAGAGAAGGTTAACTTCAGCACCTGTCTTAGCACTTCCCCAACAGCACAAGCCTTATGTGGTTTTTAGTGATGCATCCAAGTTTGGGTTGGGATGTGTCCTTATGCAAGAGGGGCGAGTCGTCGCTTATGCGTCTCGTCAGTTAAAGGATCATGAAAAGAATTATCCTACGCATGACTTAGAATTGGCAGCGGTAGTCTTTGCTCTAAAGATTTGGCGACATTATCTGTATGGTGGAGTTTGCGAAGTTTACACTGATCACAAGAGTTTGAAGCATCTATTTTCGCAGAAGAATCTTAATATGAGACAGAGAAGATGGTTGGAGTTGATCAGTGATTATCAGTGTGAGATCAAGTACCATCCGGGTAAAGCAAATCAAGTCGCCGATGCTCTAAGTCGAAAATCTTATTTGGCAGATGAGTCTGAGTCATCGGAGTTGGGTTCCCTTCTTTATAGTATGAGGAAATTGTTGGTGGAGAGTTCGCAGCAAGACGAGGAAGTTCTGGTTACAACTCTTAGTGTTCGTGTTGAGAATTTTGCGGAATTAAAGACTCTTGAAAGGAAGGATCCGAAACTACTCGACATCCGAAGAAGAGTTAGAAAAGATAGAGGACCCGCACATTTCAGTCTGGATGGAGAGGGAATTCTCCGATTTCAGAATGGCGGGTAATACCATCAGAATCAGAATTTAAAGAAAGGATTTTAGCGGAAGCCCATGCTGCTCCTTACTCAGTTCATCCTGGTAGCACGAAGATGTATCAGGACTTGAAGAAAAGCTACTGGTGGGAAGGGATGAAGAGGGATATTGCCTTGTTCGTGGCAAGGTGTTCCACTTGTCGTCAAGTTAAGGCTGAACATCAGAGACCCGCCGGTACTCTTCAACCTCTTCCTATACCTGTGTGGAAGTGGGACGACATTGCCATGGATTTTGTAGTTGGTTTACCAAGGACACCTAGCGGGAAGAATTCAGTTTGGGTGATTATTGATCGCTTGACTAAGAGTGCTCATTTTCTGCCAGTTACAAATACTGATACATTGGGAAAATTAACTCGGCTATATGTTAAGGAGATCGTGCGTCTTCATGGAATACCTAGGACTATAGTGTCGGATCGAGACCCTCGGTTTACGTCTCAGTTCTGGAAGAGCTTACATTCAACTTTGGGCACCAGATTGAAGTTCAGTAGCGCTTATCATCCTCAGACAGATGGCCAGTCAGAGCGTACCATTCAGACTCTCGAAGATATGCTACGAGCTTGTGTCTTGGAGTTCAAGGGTAGCTGGGAGCACCACTTGCCATTGATAGAGTTTGCCTATAATAATAGCTTTCACGCTTCCATCCAGATGGCCCCGTATGAAGCCCTGTATGGAAGAAAGTGTAGATCACCTCTGTTTTGGGATGAAGTTGGCGAGAGTCGGTTGCTTGGACCTGAGATCTTGCAAGAAATGAAAGACCAAGTCCAGATTATCAGAGACAAGATGGCGGCAGCACAGAGTCGTCAGAAAAGTTACGCTGATACGAGAAGAAGAGATTTGTCCTTTGAAGAAGGAGATTGGGTTTACCTTAAGGTATCTCCTATGAAGGGTGTCAAGCGTTTTGGGAAGAAAGGGAAGCTTAGTCCAAGATACGTCGGTCCCTATCAGATTCTTGAGAAGATTGGACCTGTCGCTTATCGGATCACTCTGCCAGACTACTTTAGTGATGTTCACGACGTTTTCCACGTGTCGTCATTGAAGAAGAGTTTTGGTCAGCAAGAACCGCGCTTCGTCAATCTTGAGAGTATTAAACTTAAGCCAGATTTGACTTTTGAAGTTGCGCCAACTCAGATCATAGATTGGAAAGAGCAGCAGTTGAGGTCCAGAACGATACCCTTAGTTAAAGTGTCGTGGGGAGATCCTCTGGCTCAGGATTTCTCTTGGGAGAAGGAAGCGGATATGAGAGAACGTTACCCGTATTTATTTGAAGACCAGTAAATGATCTCTCTTTTTGGATCGTTTGTACAAATTTCGGGGACGAAATTCTTTTTAAGGGGGGGAGGATGTGAGAACCCGTAATTTTACTACCTTTGTAATATATTATTTTAATATTAAATATGGATATTATGTGTTTTGAGTTAGTGGATATTAATATTATTTTATTGTGCTTGCGGTTAAATATTTGTATATATTTCATTTTCATTTAAAGATAATATTTTTATGATTTAATTGTAAGCTAATTAATTATTTCATTATATTGTTGTGATGCATTTAATTTAATGCTTAAACTTAATATCATTACTTTATTTTATTATGTTGGTGATTAAATTAAATTGTTGCATTTTATTTTTATTATAAATTAAAGTGTTATATTTATTTATTCATTATTTTTATTTTAGATGATTTTATAGTAGGATTTAAGATTGTATACATCGGGCTTTTATATGTATTACTTATAGTGTTAGATTTTATATATTACGTACGTGGGGACATAAGTTTAGTTGACCTTAGTTTTGGCCCATATGCGAATATTTCTATATTTATGTTTGTTACGTTGGGCTTATATATATACTTGAGTTAGTGTTGGTTTAGATAAATCAAGCCCAGACCATGTAAGTCTTTTTACCCAGCCATGAGACCTTTTAATTAAGCCATGCGTTTTGGCTATAAGAAATAAACCCTAACATTTTTATCTTCTCTTCTTCCCCAATACGCCACTCATCCTCACCCTTTTGTTGTCTGCACGCATCACCCCTTTCCAAGCAGCCTCTTCTTCTTGTAGCAGGGAGTCTTGTTTGTCGTCCATTGCCACTCCTCTCCGTTGCCGTCACCACACTTCTTCCTCCACCCTATTTTGGTAATCTCTCTCTCTCTCTCTCTCTCTCTGTCTCTCTCTGGGATTTACTATATTTTGAACCCATTTCGTGACTTTCATTCAAAGCTTTGCATGCAAACTTGAATCTCCTTCCAAATGGGTTAAACTTGAAGGAAATGGTTTAGATTTCCACTTTTGGTCTTCTTGTTTTTGGGTTCCCTTTTTTTTTAGCATTTCCTTATGTGTATATTTCAGTTTTTGGTTATTTTGGAAGTAAATAAATGAGTTTTTTTAGCTTGAGTTGAGCGTTAAAATTATTATATAATTTGGGTCCAATAATGTTCAGTTTTTAGTATTTGAAACCATGTCTGCTGAATCATTTTGTTATGCTATAAAGTTTTATTCTGAAAGTAATGCAATTAGTTTTATTAGTAACTTAAGAGTTTCAACATTTATTAATTGAGATTATAATTTACAAAAGTTTCGGTTTAGAATAATAATATTTCTTTTTGTTTATTCTATTTTATTTGAGTTAATTGTTTTAACTAACTTGTTAGTAGTAATTGTTATTATCATTATTTGTGTTGTTATATCTGTATTTTAATGATTTTATATATTGGCGCTGTGGGTTTGATTATAGCGGCGAGTACACGGTTGGAAGTTTGGAATCGCTGTGCAGCATTTTCGGAAATATTTAGCGAGCGTACCGTAAGTGTTTTCCAAATAAATTTTAAGATTTAAATATATTTTTGGCATCAACAGTTGTTGTATTTGATTATTGCTGCTATGTGTTGGTTGATGTTGGTATTTGTTGGTTGATTGGATTATTTAAATATTGGATATTTGCTGCATGGTTGTTTGCATTGTGTATTTACGCGCATGCTCATGAAAATATTTGGAAAGTGGGTTTTTGCATGATTTCGGATATTCATGTGTTAAGAATGGAAAATGAGATTTAAATTGTGTTTAATGGATTTTAATGGTTTTGGGCTGAGTCATAACGGGGACGGCGATACGTAACGCCCGTTGTGATCAGCGTGTGAGTGTGTGGATGACATAATGGGGACGACGATACGTAACGCCCATTATGGTCATTGGGTGTGCATTTCATATCGGGGACGGCGATACGTAACGCCCGGTATGAAATGAGTGTGTGTGGATCGTAATGGGGACGGCGATACGTAACGCCCATTATGATTTCGGGTGTGTGTGTAAATCATATCGGGGACGGCGATACGTAACGCTCGGTATGATTGGTTTTGAGGATGTTATTTTATGAGAAAAGATGGGTGATTTTATTGGGATTTTATTGTGGATTAAGATGAGGTTTTGGCGTGTGTGGTTATTTAATTAATTTTGAGAAGAATGATTTTAAGTCACATGCATACGGTAATTTGTTCATGTCTTTTTGTGGTTGTGCATTAATGTATTTATTATCTTGGATTTGTTTGGGATTTTACTTACCTGCGGTACCATTTTGGTATCGTAGATTTTGATGCAGAGAACGAGGAGGTTGAGTCAGAGGAGGTGGCTCCACCGTTGGATCGAATTAGTGTAGTTAGTTTCTTGGATGACATTCAGTTAATTCTGATGGTTGTGTTTTTTTTATTTTTATTTGGACCTTGGATGACTGTATTAAATCTCTGGTTGGAGAATTTACTTTGGCTTGGTTTGTATTTATTTCTAAAATTCTGGTACTTAGATATTGATTTTAATTATTTCGCTGCGACCTTTTATTTGTGTATGTCACGTGTGCACACACGTTCGACACTGGTTGATGGGATGTGTGACCCGTGTTGTCATCATCCCGATGCCTCGATTCCCGTGTTATTTTAAGGGGAATTTGGGGGCGTCACAAAAGAGGACCGAGTGTACAGATTGAAGAAGTCTTTGTATGGTTTGAATCAGTTGCCTAGGCAATGGTATAAACGTTTTGATTTGTTTATGATTGATTATGGTTATTTGAGGAGTAGCTATGATTGTTGTGTTTATCATAAACAATTGCTTGATAAGTCCTTAATTCACTTATTGATTTATGTTGATAACATGCTTATAGCTGCTAAAATCATGGTTAATGTTTATTTGATGAAAACTCAACTTAGAAATGAGTTTGAGATGAAAGACTTAGGTGATGCTAGGAAGATTTTGGGAATGAAAATTCATAAGGATAGGAAAACTGGGAAGTTGTACTTGTCCTAGAGAAAGTACATTGAGAAGGTTCTTGACAAGTTTGGAATGTCTACTTCCAAACCTATAAGTATGTCGTTGGCGTTGCATTTTAGGCTTTCAGCTTCTCTATCTCCCCAGACAGATGAGGAGGAACAGTCCATGGTAAGAGTTCCTTACTCTAGTGCAGTTGGTAGCATTATGTATGCCATGGTTTGTACCCGTCCAGATATTTTACAGGCAGTGAGCGTTGTTAGTAGTTACATGGCTAAACCTGGTTGAGCTCACTAGTAGGCAGTGAAATGAATTCTGAGGTACTTGAAGGGAACCTTGTATGTTGGCTTGATATTTGATAAAGATGTTCATCTTAGTTCTAATGTTGTTGGATTTGTTGATTCTGATTTTGCTGGAGATTTAGATAAAAGAAGATCATTGACAGGTTATGTGTTCAGTTTATGCGGTTCTGCTATTAGTTGAAAAACAACACTTCAATCAGCTATTGCTTTATCAACTACGGATGCAGAATACATGGCAGCAGCTGAGGCTGTCAAGGAAGTCATTTTGGGTAAAGGGCCTGATAAGTGACTTGGGTCTTCAGCAGAAGGGGATGACAGTATTTTGTGACAATCAGAGTGCAACACATTTAACCAAAAATCAAATGTATCATGAAAGAACAAAGCACATTGATGTCAGGTATCATTTCCTTAGAGAAGTAGTTGCATATGATACTGTAGGCATTCAGACGAATGCTACTACAGAGAATCCAGCAGACATGATGACAAAGCTAGTTCCAGTACACAAGTTCAAATTTTGTTTGGACTTGGTTGGTGTTCGAGGTATCCATATCCCTTAGGGGATTTTTTGTAGGGGGTTGGTTTCTTTTATTACAATTCAAGCCAAGGTGGAGATTTGTTGAGAAATGGCTTGAATTATGGTCTTTCCTGTATTCTTGCTCGAGCAAGATTCAACCCGAGAGTTCGTTTGACTTTCGCTCGACGTCTAACTCTAGCGAGATTCAAATAGAGACTTTGAGAGACTCTCGCTCGACATCTAGCTTTCGTGAGTCTGACCTAGAAGTGTTCGCTCGAGTGAAAGTTACTTTCGCTCGAGCGAGATCACATAAATATAAATATCGCGGGCTTCATTTCATGCAAACGCCAGACGAAGAACACACACTCTGTGATTGAGTGTAAACACGTGAGGATTAAGTGTATACACGTGAGGTGAGTGATTTGTCTTGTAAGAATCTATTGATTCTCTTTCTATGTACTCCATTTATTTATAGTGAAACTTTGAGACCAACCCTATAGTGGATGTAAGCTCAGTTAAGCTGAACCACTTACATCTTGTATTATTTGATTGTTTTTCTTCTCTTTGTTGCTACCGCTGCATTTGATTCTTCATATCTGTTCTTTGTTTTATTGGTTTATTCCCAACAGTGCTGTACTTAACTTGTAGGCACCTATGGAGTGGGATATGGAAGAATAATAGTACAGGATTGGGGATTCCTTGAGGAGATCGGAAAGGAGCCACATGACTCCAGTAAGATTTTTCGCGATGTATTGTGTGGGGAAGGTTTTGGTAGAATGCATATTTTCTAGATTCTCAGGAGAAAGAAGATAGGGAAGCAATGGTTGTTGAAATTATGAGGATATTGGTAGGTAGCATTCCAATATCTTGTAGGGTAGGTCAAGCTTATATTTGTAGCCATTAGTTTCTTGATTTGATGCATGCTTCTAATATTTGTCATCCTATGAGGTAAGGAAGTCAAGCTCGTCATCAAGAACGATATGAGGTTAGAACTTTATATAGGGTGCTAAGGCAAGGGCAGCTATAGTGTCATTGTCATCTCCAAGGACAGATTTACTTAACTCTCAATCGAGCCCCATGTCTTTTGGGCCAATACAATTCCCTGAAGAACATTATATGGAAGAAATATCTCATAGGTGTTTGAGAGGGCAATCCCCCACTAGGACAGAAGCAACTCTGGTTAAGAATAGTTGCAAGATAAAACACTGTTTATTGGGAATAAATTGTATGTGGTCAGGATGACAAGATAGGTAAACCTATCCATGTAGTTTTTGCTATCTTTTCTTCATAACTTTTGTTTCTAATATAAACATAGGATTTAGAAAAAAAAAGGTTTAATTAAAACTATGAAAAGAAATGAGAACTCGATAATTTACTTGTTAGAACACGTGTGATAACTCACACATGAAACTTCTTCTGAATATGGCAATTTGCTTATCTTGAAAGGTGTTGTTGCGTTGTCTCCATCCCCAACGCCCTGAATTAATTTTTATGAGAAATAGTAAAGATATGATTGAGAATTGACCAAAGAATTAAAGAAACTATGAATATAAAGATCAATATGAAAACAAAATCTGGGACTAACCACTTTATATGCCACTTTTTCACCAAATATAAAAACACAGCCATTTTCTGCAAAATTTGAGAAAAAAGGGGGGCCACAAAAGCAGGTGAAATAACAGGACATTTTAAATGAGGTCAAAGCTTCATAACAGAAAACCATTGAGTCATAACAAAATACCATCAATACACGCCGAATGCAGCAGCCCAACAACTACATTTTTAACCTACATCCATAAAAAATTATGCTAAAAACCACAATTATTAGTGAAAAAGTGACATTGATTTAGATACAAAAGATTAATCGTGAACCAAAACTTCAAGCAAATAATACCTTAATCCCCTCCAGATTCTTGATAAGCCTTGGTGTGTATTCATTGCACAAAGAAATGATATATTTGGACATCAAAACAAATGACTTTGAGTAGATAGACTCTTCCTCAAAGGAGCTGGATTGATGTTAAAGCCTAATGCATGAGATTCAAAAATTTTATTGTGAAGGGGGGAGATCACTATACATCTCAAGGTGAACCTTCACAACCTCAAATCGAAATTTGAGAGCTTATCTTTAATAGAGGAGACTTTTGGAGACAAATATGAAGGTAAGTCAGCTTAAGCAAGGGGGCAAGAGTAGGAAGTTATTCCATATATTTATGTCTAATAAAAGAGGAGAGCTTATCATTATTAGAGGAGACTTTTGGAGACAAATATGAGGGAGTTGGCTTGAACAAGGGGACAAGAATACAATATTTTATGCTTGTCCCATCAAGAGCAAATCTCATCCCCATTTTAGTACTTACTAGCACTTCTTTCTACAATGAGGAGAGGTGAGAGGAAAGGTAATCCAGTATTACAAGTAAGGCTGAGCAGAAATCCGACTCACCGACTCCAACACCAGTTCCGACCCAATTTTGCTCTGACTCCGACAAGTCACAGTCAGAGTCGGAGTCGGAGTTGGAGGCGGAGGCGGAGGGGGTACCTTTGCTGCCTCCGACTCCGATATTTTGTATATAAATATAAAAAAAAATATATAATATTTATATAAAAAATATAGATATATAATTAAATTAACTTATAAAATAATCTACTGATAATATAATAAACATCTACTAATATATAATGACATAAACTAATGTTATATTAAGTTATAATATGTTATAAGTTGTGATATTCATCGAACATATGTTATAAGTTATAAACATCTAGATGACTATATCTACTTATAATATAAGTTTTAATTAGTTATATTACTAATGTATAATAAGTTTTAATATGTTATAAGTTACTAATGTATACGTGTTATAAAATTATAAGTTAGTAAAGTTGCTAATATAAGACTACTAATAGTTAATGACATAAACTAATACAATTAGTTAGATTACTAATGTATAATAAGTGTTAATATGTTATAAGTCACCAATGTATAAGTGCTATAATAATTTATAATAATTTATAAGTGATATATAAACTTAGAAGTTAGTAAAGTTACTAATATAATAATTTATAATATAGTAGACATTTAAAGTATAGTAGACATTTATAATATAGTAGACCTTTTAAGGTACTAATGTATAAGTGATATAAATTAATGTAAGTGTTATAAACTAAATACTATTACACTTGTGTTTCTATAAGCTATAGAGTACTGATGGATTCATGACCCAATAAAATTCCCATGGTTGTAGAATCGGGTGTTAATACTGATATTTGGACTAGCTATATAGCAAGGATGATGGTGATTTCTATCATCTCATGTTTAATTGTTCAAATACCACAAGTACTTCTCAGTTCAACCTCGGGGAAGAACTTGGCATTCTTGATTGTGCTTATTGTCTCTCTTCTACTATTGATTTCCTATTGTCTTTGTCAAGTAAGTGTGACGTCTGATCTGCCATGACCCATAAGTATATTTTATATTTTTTGTACAGTTTCATTAGCCATCTTTTTCTAAATTTTCCTTTCTCCAATGGATCATATTGAATGGTCCTATTTGTCTGATGAAACTTTAGAAGTTTGTTCTTTTGAGGGTTTTAGACAGCGTTATTAAACCTGTACTCTAGTTGGTGCACGGTTAGAATGAAATACGTCTTTTGGGCACCAGTTTATCTTATGGACCTAATAAATATGGTCCAATATCATATTGTTAAAGCTTGATGTGTGCTTCGGGATTTCTTCAAAATTACTTGATGGAAAATTAGGCTTAATTTGTTTTACAAATGAGATGAAATAAGATAAAATAAAAGTTAAAAAAGAATAAAATATTGTTGTGATATATTTTTTTAATATTAGTTTTGTTTTAGGATTTAAAAAAATTGAATTGTTTATTTTATTTTATATAGAAATTTGAAAAAGTGTAATGATGAGTTTGAGATAAAATGAGATGGTTTGTAAAAACAAACCAGGCCTAAATTTCACCACTTGCATATTGTGAGGTCAAACCAAATATATGGTATTTATGTCAGATTCTTCTCTTATTCTTATGCGGGTGTGCCAAGTGCAAAACCTTAGTATCTAAAATTAAGTCATTAAAGCTAGACCAAGCATTTGACAAGTTATGCGTATAAGTATATAAGTTTAGTTTATCAATGTTTCAAGTTTTTCAAACCAAAAAAGTAGCTCAATAGTTTGGCATTCATGTCATGTTTCTTAATGAATAGTAGTTGGTCAGTATTCTCAAAATACTCTTGCCATTTCCAAACCTGACTTCAACCATGTATTAATTAAAATCAGTAGTTTTGATTCCTTAGCTTTATTGTGCAAAACACATACACATCAACTATTAATGTCATGTTCTACAACCTAAGCTACTCGGCAATGATCTAGACAATTAGGGCCAATAAAAGAATTGAAGAGGTTAGAGGGGTCGTGGTGTGCGACCAGTCCGATGGTAAGTCAGGCGAGTTGGGGGAGATAAAAATGAAAGTGAGTTTGAGGGATTGAGAACTTAACTTGAATAACGAGGAGCTTCTCACTATTCTATTGGTGCGAACTTGCACCTTGTCTGTTCCCAAAGGAGGAGTGTGTGTTCTGCTCGTCCTTCTGGCCATCATTCACTTTGTGTGTTTAGGTGAGTAGCCACGCCAAGAATAGGGTTGGTGGCGAGTTGTCCCCTCTGAGCTGTGTCAGTTCCTGCTTTATGTAGACGCATGCTTGAAATTCCTGACCTACATTTAATGCGGTGCGGTGCAAGACACATTTCAGTTTGCCTGCATTTAATGTGTTATGGCCTTGGCAGGTTTTAGCATTTAATACGGTGAGGGGCATAGTGTGTTGCTTCCCGACCCGGCATGTTTGTCATTCAATGTAGTGGACGTGAGTTGTATCTTCCTACACGACTCAACACTTCTCTGTAGTGTTGTGTCAGGTTTCACCTTCTTCCCATGGCCTGAGTCACATAGTGGGCTATTGGGCTAGACATCTATCATATAGCCAGCTCGTCCTCTCGTGAATTGAGCTAGTTCAAGTCTCGCCATGGGCCTAGGGCCCAGTCCATCCCGAATGGGCCTTTCCTCACACCAACAATGGCAAACAAAACTAAAAGCAAGTATGATCAAGTACACGTCACACAATATACGTGGTTCGGCAAATTACTTACGTCCACAGAACTGAAGAAATCTTATTAAGCAAAGTAGATTATAATTACTCAATCTCAACTCACTCTCTCTAGAGTTTTTCGTTATCTCACACAATATGCACTCACTTGACAATTGTTCCCTTTCAAAAATATGTTAAAAGTCGTATAAAACAAGTCAAATATAATATATTTATAGCAAAATGGTGCTGGAAAACCTAACTCCAAAATTCTTGCGATATAGCCTGAACGAAATGTCAAGCAAGTATCGAGCGAACTTCCTGTTTGAATTTCGCTCAAGCAGGATGCCGAGCGAACTTTGCTCGAGCAAACATTTGGTTTCTTGATTTTCAGCTCTCAGCCCAATCTCCATGAGATGCAACCCTACAAGCTCTCTTTATAGACTTGGGTCGGTGCATATTGGGCCCTAAGGTTTTCTGCTTTTCCTGTTCACCATTGCCAAGGGAATTTGAAGGTAAGGAACACTCCATCAACCATAATTTTAACCTCGCTCCTTTTGCATATAGTGAATTGAGAGCATTGGTTGTTGGATGGATAACATGGACAACCTTTTGCAGGTCCTTCAACCTTGGATCTAGAGGAGGAAAATAGATTATGTGAAGCACAAGCGTGTTATATTAGGACTTCTAAGGTATCTAAGAGACCAGGCAGTGGGAAGGCTGCTCAAGGATAATGGTGAGCCTGATGAGGAAAGCATTAAAAAATTTTTAGTCTTGATTTTGTTAAAGTTTGTAACAGTTTTTTTTCCCATTACAAAGTTTTTCTTGGTATTTGCTTAATCCTGTTCAATATCATGATAGGTTGTTTCTGTAGTAGACACAAATGGCGATGGAAAATTTCATATAGTGAATTAAAAGCATTGGTTGTTGGAATTTAGTTTGAAGAGATTGACCTGAATAGGGATGGTACTGTTGAGAAATTAATGAGAGATTTTGATACACCCCAAGATGGTCAGATTGACAAGACAGAGTTTGTCAAGTGCATTTCTAAAGGCTGAAAAGGGCAACACATTTCCCCTCTAGTGATCCTCGTTCTCACACGCTTAAGTTTTTGAATGACTTTCACAATGTAATTAAGTTGAGCTGTATTGTGTTCAGTCATGATTTTCATATCAAACAAGATGCTTGACTTCATTGGAAACTCATTTATTATATATAGGACACAGTTAGAGAGCATGATTTATTGTACGTGGGTGATGAAAGTGATGAAGTATTGGAGGATGCTAGGGGTTCAAAGTGGACAATTATCAAAGCAGTGCAATTGTATGTTGTTAGTGGGAACTCTATTTGCTGACCCCTTGGTAGATACTGTTGATAACTTTGTTGATAACTCCATACCCATTTCCCTCTCTGGACAGCTCTTGTAGCTTTGCTACTTTACCCATTCTCCCTTGCCCTGATCTATGTCCTCGACTATGTTTTGGGTTGGCCATGGATTCACAAATGAATTCCATTTCCTGAATATTCAAACTAACAAGCCCTAAATATAAATATCCAAGCGAGCCCTAATTAAAGGTATTACAAAATGTCCCAAATCATGTTCAAGCGAGCCCTAAATAAAATCAAAATGATTAGACTTGATACAAATCATTTCAGTTCGATCTAATTTTAAGTTGAATTTAATATTCAAATACACAATTATTCTCAAATTATTAAATTCATCTCAACTCAAAACCTCTTTATATGTGAGATTTATAATCTTTTTTAACTTAATATTTCTTTATACACAGGATTCACAATTTTTTCAATTGTTTTATAAATACATCTAAAATCATTTTAATATTTAAATATATCTAAACTCATTTTAAATAATTCTCATAAAACTTATTCCATAATCTCAAATCACTATTATTCACAAAAAACTCAACTCATGATAGATAAAGAGTTGAATAAAAATATTAGAACGAAGATGTTTTATTGAGTTTTGAAAAATGATAGATAAAAAATTGAATAAGAATATTATATAGTTAAATAAAAATATTATAAGAATTGTAATCATTAGATAATGAAATAAAATCTTGAGCATATGCATTTACACTAGAAGAAGGCCACGTCATAGGTGCATGGTTGCAATAATAGCTTTGGTTTGAAGAGGGCTCCATCCGAAACTCTAGTATAGATGACGATGATGTACCACCTGATTGGACATTCGCCTACAATTTTCATACACAAAAGTCCTCTTCAAATCCAAAACTAAAAGGATTACTAGTAGCAGAAACAAAATGGAGTAATGAGGCCGGCTTAATATATATTGAAGGTTTAATATATATTGAAGTTTAAAGTAAAATTTAAAAAAAATTATTTATAATTATATATAATATAATAAAGTATAAATTATTATATAAAATAAAATGAAATTTTATTTAAATTTTTTTTTTTTTGAGTTTATATTTAATATAATAATTTATATAAAATAAGGCCTTTATGCAAATTTTGTACCTCAATTTAGTATGATCTTAAAAAAGTTATTTACAAATATAATAATTTATTATATTAAATATTAAATTTAGTATTACGAGACCTTGCACACAATGAGATATGTAAAAATTATTTAAATCTCATTTAATGAGATGGTTTTTGTTATCTTTTTCAAAAAATTTAATTAAAATGAAAAAATCTAATAATCACTTTTATTTTTGGAAGACTTATATAGGGTGGAGCCTAATATAATAAAGTAAAAATTATTATATAAAATAAAATGAAATTTTATTTAAATATTTAAATAATTTTTTTGAGTTTATATTTAATACAATAATTTATAAAAAATGAAGCCTTTATGTAAATTTATGTGCCCTCAATTTAGTATGATTTTAAAAAAGTTATTTACAAATATAAATAATTCATTATATTAAATATTAAATTTAGTATTATAAACCTTGCACACAATGAGATATGTAAAAATTATTTAAATCTCATTTAATGAGATGGGTTTTTATCTTTTTCAAAAAATTTAATTAAAAAGAAAAATACCTAATAATCATTTTTATTTTTTGAGGACTTATATAGGGTGGAGCGTTAGGCAACGGCCTACCACTAAGCCAGCCCCAGCCCCAGCCCCGGAACATTTTCTAATGCGCGTGTTTTAAGTCCTTGAGCCACATGCAGGAACATTGGGGTTTCATTGTCATGAAGAATTTTCTATTGCAAATTTAGGACCTTGAAGTTCTCATGTGCAGCTAGCGAGCCTTCATACTAATTCGCTCGGTTAATTTCCTGTGAATCTTGAGTCCTGATTCACATTATATCAACGAAGGCTATGTTCCAACAATGGAGGAATACACGTCTAATGCCATGGCGACGTCATTTTCACCAATATATCAATCTTTTATTTTAGTACGACGTTTAGATTGAATATTTATGATTGTAATTTTTTATATTTTATTTTTATACATATTACAAAAAAGTAAATATTTATGACTGATGGATGTAAGCGTGCCAAGCTACGTAATTATATACATGAGTGACAACACTCTCATTGCATTGATCAATTTTTTTTTTCAAAAAGTATTAGTTTACATGTATATCAAAAAAAACTTATCATATTTAATTAAAATTGAGGAAAAGAAAGCAAGAGAAGAGAATAAAAATACTTTTTGTTTTAAAAAATGAATAGTAATCTTTAAAAAATGTTCAAATTTGAAAGGTTATTATTTATTTTTGAAGACAAAAAGTATTTTTATTTTCTTCTCTTATTTTTTTCCTCAATTTTTATCAAATATGATAAAAAAAATTTGATATGTGTGTAAACTTGTATTTTTCAAAAAAAAAATTTGACCAATACAATGAGAGTACTCTAACTCATGTATGTAACTACGTAGTTTGGCACGCTTACATCCATCATGGATGATGAATAAGAAAATTATTTATTCGTCATTTATTGATTGGAAATATCTGTAACACCCCGTACTTGTAGGGGTCGAGGAGTCAAACCTGTTTGGTATAATCTGTCCTCGACTACAAATAATATGTCTTCGACAATGTTCAAATAAAAATATTTCCACATTTCCAAACCATATAAAAATGTCCATCAAGTTATAATTAAAAGAAAATGAATACTCATAAACGAAAGGGTTCACATTCTCCCAATAATCTTAACAATAAAGAATAAATAAAATTCTAAAATCCAATAAACTAGATACAGAACATCTAGAATAAATATTAATTGTTTCCCCATTTATTGAGTGGCTCTAACTGCTTAAACTTCGTCAAAATTCTATTTTTGGTCATGTGATGGAACATCCAAATTATCTGAAAAGTATATGAGATAAGGGGTGAGTTTTTTCACAACTTAGTAAGCGAAGAATTTATACAAGCGTGTAAACATAAGCATTTACCAGGTAAGAAAGTACGGAACAAAACATTTTTATGCATAAAGGAATAAATGATTTTCAAAACAATTAAGTCGTAAAGTACTTTAGCATAACAAATCCAAGCATCATCACTATATCAACCGGAGTATCTCACAAAGAAAAGACCATGTTTAACTCCCGTGGTAGGGTTGTGCAAACCCCAGTGGCCAAATCAGGCAGAGACAGAGGTGAAACTTTTCTTTATTTGTTCTCGGAGCCTCGAGTGTGCACACAGGAAAGCCCACGATAAACCACTTTGTTTCCAAAGTGTGTGCACTCAGATATAGGAATTTCGTATCAATCCAAACAGAACATAGACAGAGCAAAGTAGAGATAGAGTCAAATACCAACCAGAATACTATGCCAAAGGTTTTTAGAGTTATTAAAGACACATAGTTCCATACTATTTTCAGAATAAAGCTTATATAAATAAAACATCGTCAACGCAATCAAGGCATAATTTTTCTTAGATATACAAAAATGCTCTTTTTCACATTTCAGAAAATAACATGACAAAAAGCAGGCTCATGTCTACACAATGCATGACAGAAATATTTTTCTTTCTTTGATATAAGCTTCATGAATAATGCAAATAATTAATTGAGATTGGTTTTTCTCAAGTTCTCAATTCAAAACCAGACATGCACAAATTTTTAGAAAGTCAACCTCAATCTACGTCTAGTTTAAAAACCAAGCATATGAACCCCGCTTACCTGACTCCTATAGCGAATTATCAAAACTTTGAGTCCGACCTCTAAGAGTTTCGTCACCTATTCATTAAAATATTTCCTAATGTTAATGACTACTCCAAAAGGCTTTAATATGAAAATTATAAGCTAAACTATGCTGCTTACCTAAAATCATAAATTTCTAGCAAACAAAGTCCAAGCAACCAGCCACCCAAAATTATTTAATAGCACTAGATACGCCTCCAACAAAAACAATCATTTCAGCCCACTATCAAATCATCTCAAGCATCACTCTGATAAAGCCAACCCAACAATTATAGTATCATATACGTTCAACAAAACCAAACCCAACAATTTTAGTATCCTATACGTTCAACAAAACCAAACCCAACCATTTTAGTATCCTATACATTCAGCAAAACCAAACCCAACAATTATAGTATCATATACGTTCAGCAAATTATTTTCCATACCCACAAAATATCTAGCGGCATTAACAGGAAGACTCCAACAAAACTCTTATTCCCGCGTCGCTCATCAACATCCAGCCATCTTATATCACACAAAAACACTCCCAACAACCCATCGGCAGCACCAAACCAGCAAAAGGATTTAAATAACGAACCCTAGAACATCCACCAAAAATCACTTCGAAAATGGATTCGGAATTTAGAGAAAATATTCCATACAATATTACGGAGAGAAATCTATTCATAGTATCCTTAAATTCTTACCCGAAATAGCACCTACCGCACGAAATTTAGGCAACAACCCACACAAAAAACAGAGGCCAAGAAGTCGAATTTTTGCCTCCCCTATGCTCTGCTTCACCCACCGGAAACCCACAAAAATATCAGTGATTAAAAGTACCAAAACCGAAACCCATGGATAGAAGAAAACGTAGGAAGAAATTAGAAAATCTTACCGTGATTCTTGCGGCGAAACCGAAACTAGAGGGGGGGGTTTATGGAAGGAAGGAGATCCAAGCAAGGGGGTAAAATGCCGTATGGAGAGAGAGAGAGAGAGAGAGAGAGAGAGAGAGAGAGAGAGAGAGATTTTCATCTGAAACAAATAACCACCGAAAACGTGGTTTGGTGCGAGAGAAATAGAGAGCTGCGCAAAAACAAGGGAGATGAAACCGTCAAGGCAAAGGAAGGGAAGAAGAGAAAGGAAAAGAAAAGAAAAGGAAGAAAAGAAAAGGAACGGAAAGGCTAACCTGAGCTAAAACGGCGTCGTTCGGGTGCTTGGGCTGGGGCTGGGGCTGGGCCGGGCGTGGCACAGGTCTTGGGCTGGTCAACGGGCTTTGGGCCCAGGCGTTACATCCTCCCCCCCTTAAACAAATTTCCGTCCTCGGAAATTGCTACAAGAGCTCAAAATTTTCATTGAAGAGGTGTGGGTATTTCTCTCGCATTTCTTCCTCGAGTTCCCAGGAAGCTTCACTGCTTGTGTGATTACTCCACAACACCTTAACCATGGGAACGCTACGAGTCCGCAATGTGTGTGCTTTCTTTTCCAAGATCCGCACTGGTTCTTCAATATATGTCATATCTTCCTGACTCTGCAGCGGCTCATAATGAATGATGTGAGTTGGATCAGGAATATACTTTCTCAGCATGGACACATGAAATACGTTATGCACTCCTACAAGATTCGGAGGAAGTGCTAACTTATATGCTACTGATCCAATTCGCTCAAGAATCTCAAGGGTCCAATATATCTAGGGCTCAACTTGCCCTTACTTCCAAATCTCATAACCCCTTTCATTGGTGCTATCTTCAAGAATACTTCATTTCCAACTTCAAATTCTAGTGGACGGCGTCGGTTATCAGCATAGCTCTTTTGTCGACCCTAGGCTGCTTTAATTCTGGCTCGAATGATGTCAATCTTTTCTGTGGTCTTTAGAATGATCTCTGGCCCCAGTATTTTTCTTTCACCAACCTCATCCCAATATAAAGGAGACCTACACCTTCTACCATACAAAGCCTCATACGGTGCCATCCCAATACTAGTCTATAAGCTGTTATTATAAGCAAATTTCACCAATGGTAAGTGTCGTATCCGAGTTCTTTTAAAGTCTATCACACATGTTCTCAACATGTCTTCTAAAATCTGAATAGTCCTTTCTAATTGTCCATCTGTCTGGGGGTGATAAGCCGTACTGAAATTCAACTTAGTACCCATTATTTCTTGTAAACTTCTCCAAAATCTAGAAGTTAAACAAGAATCTCTATATGACACAATGGACACTGGTATCCCATGCAATCTCACGATTTCTTGTATGTATAGCTCAGCTAGTTTCTCCAATTTATAGGAAACTTTAATGGGCACAAAATGCGCAGTCTTCGTTAATCGATCCATAATTACCCATATTGCATCTTGTCCGTTTAAAGCCCTTGGTAGACCTGTCACAAAGTCCATGGATAGATGCTCCCACTTCCATTTTGGAATCTGCAATGGCTGTAACAACCCTGCTGATCTCTGATGTTCTGCTTTCACCTATTGACATATTAGGCACTGTTCTACAAACTTAGCAATTTCTCTCTTCATACCGTTCCACCAAAAAGACTCTCTTAAGTCCCGATACATCTTGGTACTCCCTGGATGGAGTATGTATAAAGAGTGGTGTGCCTCCTCAAGAATTATCTTCTTCAGTGCATCATCTGCCGGCACACACAATCTGTCTCTAAACCTCAAAACTCCATCTTCAGAAATGCTAAAATCAGCTTTGTCCCCGTTTTTAACTTCTTCAACTAGATTTATCAACGCTGAATCCACTTTCTCAGCTGCTTTGATTCTCTCTAACAAATCTGGTTGCACTATTAAACTGGCCACGAAAGTACTTGTATCATTAATGATAACCTCAATACCGGCCCTCTCCAAGTCCATTAACAACTGGGGCTGAGTGGTAAGGGTTGCAACTGCTGGACTCAATGATTTCCTACTTAAGGCGTCAGCTACAACATTCACTTTGCCTGGGTGATAATTTATAGTACAATCATAATCTTTTATTAACTCGAGCCATCTTCTCTATCTCATGTTTAATTCTTTCTGGGTGAAGAAATATTTCAAACTTTTATGATCTGTGTAGATTTCGCACTTTTCTCCATATAGATAATGCCTCCAAATCTTGAGTGCAAATATCACCGCTGCCAACTCTAGATCATGTGTGGGGTAGTTTTGTTCATAAGTCTTCAGTTGTCGTGAAGCGTAAGCTATAACCTTTCCGTGTTGCATTAACACGCACCCCAAACCCAATCTTGAAGCATCACTATACACCACAAAACCACCTCTCGCAGTGGGAACTGTTAAAACTAGGGCGGTCACAAGTCTTTGTTTCAAGGTCTGAAAGCTTTCTTCACATTTTTTTGTCCACTCAAACTTGTTATTCTTCCTGGTAAGGGCGGTAAGAGGAATTGCTATTTTAGAGAAACCCTCAATGAATCAACTATAGTATCTCGCCAATCCCAAGAAACTCCTAACCTCACGAACATTCTTCGATGCCAACCAGTTAACTGCTGCTTCCACTTTCCCTGGGTCTACTGAAATACCCTCTTTTGAAACCACATGCCCCAAAAACATAACTGAATCCAGCCAGAACTCACACTTCTTTAGTTTAGCAAACAACTTTTCCTCCCTAAGTGTTCCGAGTACTAGCCTCAAGTGTTCCTCATGCTCCTCCTTACTTTTAGAATAGATCAAGATCTCATCAATGAAGACAACCACAAATTTATCCAGGAATTCATGAAATACTCTATTCATTAAATCCATGAATACCGCAGGAGCATGAGTCAAGCCAAAAGGCATGACCAAAAACTCAAAGTGATCGTATCTGGTTCTGAAAGCAGTCTAAGATACATCTTCTACCTTGATCTTCAGTTGATGATACCCTGACTGAAGATCAATCTTAGAGAAAA
This sequence comes from Platycarya longipes, assembly GCA_036559045.1. Taxonomy (NCBI): domain Eukaryota; kingdom Viridiplantae; phylum Streptophyta; class Magnoliopsida; order Fagales; family Juglandaceae; genus Platycarya; species Platycarya longipes. The sequence goes on along the minus strand of CM071799.1, from coordinate 8,362,033 downwards.
CTTGTGCATCTTGCAGTTGATCAAAAAGGTCCTCTATACGGGGTAAGGGATATCTGTTCTTGATAGTTACTCCGTTGAGTTCTCTATAGTCAATGCACATTCTCATTGTCTCGTCTTTCTTTTTCACAAATAAAACTGGAGCACCCCATGGGGATACACTGGGTCGAATAAAACCCTTGTCCAATAAGTCTTGCAGCTGCTCTTTGAGTTCGATGAGCTCTGATGCGCCATTCTATAAGGAGCCCTGGACAACGGTGTCGTGCCCGGAGCAAGATCAATCACAAATTCTACTTCTCGGTCGGGTGGTAATCCAGACAAGTTTTCAGGGAACACTTCCGGGTATTCTCTCACAACAGAAATCTCTTCTAAACTCAACTCTTCCTTTGGTGCATCTATCACACAATAATTTTCCAACCTCAACTGCTGATATGACGGATGGAAGTGATCGCACTTTCGACCCCACAAATCGAATTCCATCTCCCTCAGGAGGCTTGAAGATTACCTCCTTTTTAAAGCAATCAATACTGGCATGGTATGAAGCCAGCCAGTTCATCCCCAAAATTACATCGAATACAAACATATCAAAAATTATAAGATCAGCTGGCATCAATCTTCCTTCAACAGATATGGGGCAGCCACGAAAAATTTTGTGACAAGATACTGAATTCCCCGTCGGTGTCGAGACCACTAGGCTATACTCCAACCTTTCACCTTCCCAATTGCAAAACTTAGCATAATTCAAAGAAATAAACGAATGTGTTGCCCCAGAATCAAATAATACAGTAGCATCATTAGAAAACAAGGGAAGAATACCTGTGATCACAATTAAAAAATACTACTTCTATTAAAGATCCGCAGTGAATACCAAGTTAATCCTAAAAGAAAACGAGAAACAGAAAATACCTGTGATCACATCATCCCTGCCTTCAGTCTCTCCTGGTGTCAATGCAAAGACTCGAGCAGGTGCAGTAGGACGCTGATTGTTACCTCGTCCTGTTACTTCATTTCTCTGGGGTGGCAACATGCTCGCGTTATTGTTGTCCGGTTGCAGAGGGCAATTCCTGATGTAGTGTCCTGACTTGCCACAACGGAAATATAGTCCTGCCCCTCTTCTGCAATCCCCAGAATGCACTTGGTTACATGTCTTACACTGGTAGGGCTGCCGGTTACTTTGGATTGGCCTATTGCTTGGACTACCCCCATCATTTCTCTTCTTCCACGATCCCTAATTGACTCTTGTATGGTACCCAGATGGGGTAGACCTCTTCCTTTGATCAGATAAAGTTGCACTTCTTTGAAGGCTTCTTTCAAACACTGTAGCCTTATTCACCAATTCTGTGAATTTTTTTACTTGGAAGCCCACCACTTGCTCAAAAAGCTTCTCGAGGAGTCCAACCTGTTTGATATAATCTGTCCTCGACTACAAATAATATGTCTCCGACAATGTTCAAATAAAAATATTTCCACATTTCCAAACCATATAAAAATGTCCACCAAGTTATAATTAAAAGAATATGAATAGTCATAAACGAAAGGGTTCACATTCTCCCAATAATCTTAACAATAAAGAATAAATAATATTCTAAAATCCAATAAACTAGATACAGAACATCTAGAATAAATATTAATTGTTTTCGCATCTATTGAGTGGCTCTAACTGCTTAAACTTGGTCAAAACTCTATTCTTGGTCCTGTGATGGAACATCCAAATCATCTGAAAAGTATATGAGATAAAGGGTGAGTTTTTCCACAACTCAGTAAGCAAAGAACTTATACAAGCGTGTAAACATGAGCATTTACCAGGTAATAAAGTACAGAACAAAACATTTTTATACATAAAGGAACAAATGATTTTCAAAACAATTAAATCATAAAGTACTTTGGCATAACAAATCTGAGTATCATCACAATATCAATCAGAGCATCTCACAAAGCAAAGACCATGTTTAACCCCCGTGGTAGGGTTGTGCAAACCCCGGTGGCCAAACCAGGTAGAGACAGAAGTGAAAATTTCCCTTATTTGTTCTCGGAGCCCCGAGTGTGCACACAGGAAAGCCCACAATAAACCACTTTGTTTCCAAAGTGGGTGCACTCAGAGATAGGAAATTGGTACCAATCTAAACAGAACATAGACAGAGCAAAGTAGAGATAGAGTCAAATACCAACCAGAATACTATGCCAAAGGTTTTTAGAGTTATTAAAGACACATAGTTCCATACTATTTTTAGAATAAAGCTTATATAAATAAAACATCGTCAACGCAATCAAGGCATAATTTTTCTCAGATAGACAAAAATGCTCTTTTCACATTTCAAAAAATAACATGACAAAAAGCAGACTCATGTCTACACAATGCTTGAGAGAAATATTTTTCTTTCTTTCATATAAGCTTCATGAATAATGCAAATAATTAATTGAGGTTGGTTTTTCTCAAGTTCTCAATTCAAAACCAGACATGCACAAATTTTTAGAAAGTCAACCTCAGTCTACGTCTAGTTTAAAAACCAAGTATATGAATCCCGCTTACCTGACTCCTGTAGCGAATTATCAAAACTTTGAGTCCGACCTTTAAGACTTTCGTCACCTATTCATCAAAATATTCCCTAATGTTAATGACTACTCCAAAAGGCTTTAATCGGAAAATTATAAGCTAAACTATGCTGCTTGCCTAAAATTATAAATTTCTAGCAAACAAAGTCCAAGCAACCAGCCACCCAAAATTATTTAATAGCACTAGATACGCCTCCAACAAAAACAATCATTTCAGCCCACTATCAAATCATCTCAAGCATCACTCTGATAAAGCCAACCCAACAGTTATAGTATCCTATACGTTCAACAAAACCAAACCCAACCATTTTAGTATCCTATACATTCAGCAAAACCAAACCCAACAATTATAGTATCATATACGTTCAGCAAATTATTTTCCATACCCACAAAATATCTAGCGGCATTAACAGGAAGACTCCGACAAAACTATTATTCCCACGTCGCTCATCAAGATCCAACCATCTTATATCGCACAAAAACACTCCCAACAACCCATCGGCAGCACCAAACCAGCAAAAGGATTTAAACAACGAACCCTTGAACATCCACCAAAAATCACTTCGAAAATGGATTTGGAATTTAGAGAAAATATTCCATACAATATTACGGAGAGAAATCTATTCATAGTATCCTTAAATTCTTACCCGAAATAGCACCTACCGCACGAAATTTAGGCAACAACCCACACGAAAAACAGAGGCCAAGAAGTCTAATTTTTGCCTCCCCTATGCTCTGCTTCACCCACCAGAAACCCACAAATATATCAGTGATTAAAAGTACCAAAACTGAAACCAATGGATAGAAGAAAACGTAGGAAGAAATTAGAAAATCTTACTGTGATTCTTGCGGCAAAACCGAAACCAGAGGGGGGGTTTACGGAAGGAAGGAGATCCAAGCAAGGGGGTAAAATGCCGTATGGAGAGAGAGAGAGAGAGAGAGAGAGATTTTCATCTGAAACAAATAACCACCGAAAACATGGTTTGGTGCGAGAGAAATGGAGAGCTGCGCAAAAACAAGGGAGATGAAACCGTCAGGGCACGGGAAGGGAAGAAGAGAAAGGAAAAGAAAAGAAAAGGAAGAAAAGAAAAGGAACGGAAAGGCTAACCTGAGCTAAAACGGCGTCGTTCGGGTGCTTGGGCTGGGGCTGGGGCTGGGCCGAGCGTGGCATGGGTCTTGGGCTGGTCAACGGGCTTTGGGCCCAGGCATTACAATATCTGTCATTTTCACCAATACATCAATCTTTTATTTTAGTATGACGTATAGATTGAATATTTATGACTGTAATTTTTTTATATTTTATTTTTATACATATTAAAAAAAATATAAATATTTATGATTGATTGTTTATGACAAAAATAATTATTATTTGTTAATAAGATTATTTTTAATGAGATAGAACGTAAAGGATTGGGCCCTAGCTTGGAAATTAAAACACGTAATGTATTATTTTCATTTTTTTTCCCTTTGAGTTTACGTCAACTAGCAAAAAGTATTTTCCTCAAGGAGGCAAGGACCATAATTATATTATGCTTCTTCACCCAATTTTTTTTGTCTGTTGCTTTGGCTCTTGTGGCGGCTGATCCCCATCTCATGTTTTTATCAATTTCTCTGTTTGGAATAAGATATTAAAAAAGAAGGGAAAATACATTTCACCCTCTAATTAATAGTTGTAATTTACATTTTGCACCCTAAACTATTATTAATTAATATTGACATGCATTTTGTATCTTTGGGCTATAAAAGATCTATAATGCACATTGTTGAGGACGTATTCCACAGCCCAGCCCTTTGAGGTCTGAGTCAACTTCTTCATGTAGATACTGAAATAGGAAGGGGGGTCGGGGTTCAAGATCGTTTTGATGACTATGTCAGTTTTAGATAAATGATTGATAAGGTTATGTAATGAAATATCAGGAAATGTATGTTTTGACTTAATTTTGGATTGAGTGGGTTCTATTTATAGATACCTGCCTGCTCTCTCTGAGGATGGAGATGAAGAAGAGGGTGTCATGTAGTGACACTATCTAGTTGTAATTGGTTGAATCATGGTTTGGCCATTTCTGTCCCATCCCTGGTAACTTATCACTTCGATCAATGCTTGGTCAGACCCAATGATGGGCAGTAATCAATGTGGCACTCTTCCTGTCCCGTCCCACAATTAATGTGGCGTGCTTGAATCGACTTTGCATTAAATGAGGTGCTCTGTCAGATCGACAGAGGTCTTGTTATCATTAATACAAAGTCGGTCGCGGTATGGGAGGGGGAGATACGCTGTCTTCTCAGTTTGTAATTTTCTCTAACTTAGTGGATGATCGGGATCGCTCCGACCTCTCCTATTAGTATGGACGCTTGAGATTGGCCTTTCACCTTATCTCTATTCCTTCGATCAAGCATGGGCCTGGGTTGATCCAATCGGGCTGTGGGCTTTACCCTCCTTTCCTTTCGGGCTCAATCCCTTCAGGCCTAGCCCACTCAAGATTTCCCTTTCAGTACCTCACAAATCTTTATCGGAGGAACTCCAATGGGGATTCTAAAAAACTTCAGGGGATAGTAATTATCTTACTTTGCTATTGTACAGACTCAGTACTGAGCAGGTTAGCCCCTCGAGCCCGAGCGAGAGGATCTAGACAAACAGATCTTGGGTTACAAATGCTTTACTTGATGTTACTCTATCCGATTGGACTTTCGAACCATAAATGCTGTCCGACGTTCAGGTCGTATCCCAAGTAATGGGCATTTAATACTTTTTGGTTAGAAACGCCTTGTCACCTTGACTTTCGAACCATTAATGCCGTCTGGCGTTCGGTTCGTATCCCGAGTAATGGGCATTTAATACTTTTTGGTTTGAATTGCCTTATCGCCTCGACTTCTAAACCATTAATGTCATCCTCACATGGTGCCATTAAATGGCAATTGGTTCATGACCTGCACACGTAAGCCATTATTGCCTGGCCTATCATTACGGCGCACGATCACCGCTTCTGATTGGCTTATCCCGAGCACGCTCTCCTATTTCCAACGATCACATCAAATGATTTGATTGATGTGCCGCTTCGTTTCCTGCATGCCTTTAATTCAATTCCTAGGTATAAATTACCCATCCCTCATACCTGCCTTGCCGTCTCTACTGCCTTGCCTTGCCTTGCCGTCCCTACTCCGTAATTGGTGTGCGACCAGTCCGATGGACGTAATTGGTCTTTTTGTGAGCCCCTGAACTTTTGATTCCATGGCCTCCACTGATCCATGCCCTTTCTTCTCGGGCAATGGTTGGACTTCTTCCATGCAGACTTCCGATATCGATTCTTTGAGGATGAAGCACCAAATTCCATGGCGGCATACCCTTTGAAGTGCCTAGGGATGGCATTAGGGCTTGCGACCGTGAAGGGAGAGCCCAGAAAGTCGTTATCTTTTCGATAATGTTCTCAAAGGGTTTTCATCTTCCCTTCATCTATCCTGTTGAAGAAATCATCCGCTTCCTGGGCTTGGCTCCGGCCCAGATCTTGTCAAATGGATGGCACATTTGATTGGCCACCTGCGTGGCGTTTCAGATCGTTCTCTCTAGAAGGAACGATCCTTATCCCGATTTGACAACTCAGGAGTTTTTTTGGATGTATCTGCTCCTTCGTCGCGATGGAAATATCGCGAGCTTCCAAATAAAACCCAAGTGCCGATTGATTCAGATGGAAGAGAGGCACTCGAGTGCCAGAGATTACTACCAAAGGTTTTTCTTCGTATTGAGCAGGAATTGGGAATTCCCCGAGGTAGAGGGAGTGAATTCCCAATCCAGAAAGACTAGGATTTTCTCCCTTCCCCAACGCACATGGAGATTACCCTTACCCCCCTTGGAGACTATGAGAGTAAAGGTCGTTCTTGCCTGGGGAGCAGAGGATCTTGATCAGCTATGGTTAGATGCTATCCTGACTGAAGAAAACATCGAGGAGCATCTAACTCGACTGGACCGGTCTTATGCCGAAGGTCAGAACATCGTCCAGGTTCCTGAGAGCCTCCCCGTATGTCTCGCAAGCATGCCCCTAATCATGACGCTCAAAAGGAGAGGCGGACAAAGAGTCATCACGGTAAGGGGTTGTCGAGCCTAGGTGCCCAATAGAAGAAAAGGAAGGGGAAGGTTCTTCATGATGAGGATCCTGTTCGTGCCTCCTCATAGACTTCCTCGAATGAGCTCCGATTTTTGGAAGCCGAGCGGGTCAGATCTGAGGCCAGGAGGATTGTCCTCGAGGCTTAGGCAGAAGCGATACAAGCAATAGGGGTGGAGTCTTCGGACGGAGAGGACATTGATCGGGCCTTTATAGAGGCTTTAGAGCATGGTGCTGATCTCTCATCGGGTGCCACGCTATTTGAGCAAATCTTCCGCCAAGAGTCGGAGGAGCAAGCCATCAAGGTAGGTCAACTGCCCCACCTTCTTCCCTTGAGCATCATATTGATGCCTCGGAGAGTGAGGATGACAACGAGGATGAGTCTAATCCTGTGGAAGATCAGGGAGATGATGACCAAGGAGATGAGCAGGGAGGTGAGGATGGAAAGGGTCATTGAGGCGAGGCGGAGGTTGAGAGGATGGATGAGGAAGACAGGGTCATCCCGGAGGAGGAGACGCGTGCTGATGCCTCTAGTGGGGCCAAGGTCCCCTTTGTTGTTGTCGACGAGTCCCACGAGGGCCCTCCCTCAATTTTTGAGATGGGGTCGACCTCAGGGATTCAAATTGGACCACCTCCAATTTTTGAGATGGGATCAGGTTTAGGGACTCAACCTGGACCACCTCCAATTTTTTAGATGGGATTGGGTTTGAGGACTCAGCCCGAGTGTCAACAGCCACCTCCAGGCTTGGAAGCTTGCATACCCCCCCTTTTCCGGTTATGCAGTGGAGTTACCGCACTTGGACAATTTTTTTAGTCGGAATCGGGTAGGCTAGAAGAGGGAGACGAGGGCAAAAGAAGTGAAAGGGGAACCTCGAGTGCTCCTTCTTACTTTGATCAAGCTAAGGCGGATGCTACTGTACGGGTGTCGAGGATGTTGGAGCCTCTGTTGGCCTAGGTATATAAATATATATGTTTGTCTTTTTTATTTTTATTTTTATTTTTTTTAGCCTTACTGACAGTCCTTTTTCTTTGCGTTCAGGTTGTCGAGCAAATATCCCAGGCTGTTGGTTTTGAGCTAGCGAAACTTGGGGAGTCTAGTAGTGAGCTCGGGACGGTCTGTTGGTTCAGTTCTTACAAACTTAAATAGACAAAGGACCAGCTTGATTCTTCTTAGTGAACTTGTGGGGTTCTAATCAAGACTATTAAGGAGCTAAAGATCGATAAAGAGAACCTGGAGAAGGCCAATGTCTCACTCCAGACCAAGCTGAAAACGGTTTTGTCTTCCTTGGCGACTGCTCACCGAAGGAATGCGCATATTCTCAATGCCAGGTCAACCACCGAGTAAGACAAGGAAATTCTCCAGGCAAAGCTGACTGCTCGATCGTCAGAGTTGGCTGCCTCTACTCAAGCCCTTTCTTTGAGGGAAGAAGAGTCGGCAGGTTTAGAGCGTGCTCGAGAAGCACGGGCGGAGGAGCTGGCTAACTCAGAGCGTGCCAGGGAAGCTCTAGGGGAGGAGTTGGCCAGGACGGAGACTATCCGAGCGGCCCAAGACACCGAGCTGGGGGAAGTTCATAGTGCCTTGGAGGATGCACACAGGAGGATAGCTGACCTCGAGCGCCAAATGTCCTGTGTCGTAGCCATTCGCAACTCAGCCTGGGGATATGGCTATGTCGAGGGTCTGCGTCGGATAGGGGCCAAGTTGTTGGTGGATCCTCAGCTCAACATTAGCACTATTAGCCCGAGGTCCCTTCAACCTGATCGAATTGCAAAGAAGTTTGCGAAGAAGATCGAGAAGCGCATTTATCCTCCCTTCGATGATTTGAACCCTCCTCTGCCTCCAAAAGCCTAAACATTTGTATATACATTTGTATATATATATATATATTATTTTTATAAATGACACTTTGAAATGAATGAAACTTAATTTTGGCCTTTCTTCGAATTTAATTCTGCACTTTCTTCTTTGTAATTGTTGGCTCGGTCCTTTGATTTTGTATTGCTCTGCCTGGTTGTACCCCATGAATTCTTGACAAGTTCAACTTGACTGGGAATTACAAAAGATTATGCGTTTCGATCAGGACCTAATACCTTCTTTACTTAAGTGTTGGTGAGTAACTTTCACGTAGGTAGGTAGACAGACCTCGCAAGATCGATCGACTTCGCATGGGTGGGTAGACCAACCCCGCAGGATTCGATGTTTGATGGATTTTGCGTGGGTGGATTGTCCGACCCCACGGGATTCGATCGACTTCGCATGGGTGGGTAGACCAACCCTGCAGGATTCGATGTTTGATGGACTTCGCGTGGGTGGGTAGTCCGACCCCGCGGGATTCGATCGATTTCGCGTGGGTGGGTATACCAACCCCACAGGATTTGATGTTCATTGGACTTCGCGTGGGTGGGTAGTCTGACCCTACGGGATTCAATCGACTTCACATGGGTCGGTAGACCAACCTCACAGGATTTGATGTTTGATGGACTTCGCGTGGGTGGGTAGTCTGACCTCGCATAGGTGGGTAGACCAACCCTGCGAGATTTGATTGATTCGATGGACTTCATTTTTCGAATACCTAATCTCATTGATAATATTCGAAGTTTTACAATTTTCAAAAAAAGAAATACATAAGATGGAATGTTATACATAATACCTCTTTAGTCGTTCAGCATTCCATAGGCGGGGTAGGTCAGTTCCTAGGCTATCCTTGAATCAATACGACCTAGGTTTGTTGGTTGTCGTTACCACGTATGGCCCCTCCCATTTTGGCCCTAGCTTTCCTTGTGTCGGGGTTGTGATGCCTGTCTGTCTTAGCACTAAGTCCCTGACCTTAAAGTTGTGCGACTTTACTCGTCTATTGAATTACTGCTCTATCTTGCGTTTGTTGTTGGCGATCTGGGTGAGGGCTTCTTCTCTTCGATCCTCTAGTAAGTCCAACCGTTCCGTCATTTTAGGGTCACTAGTGGCTGCATCGTAGTGCTGAACACGTAGTGTGGGTATCCCGATTTCGGCCGGGATCACTGCTTCATAGCCGTAGGTAAGGGCGAATGGTGGCTCGCCCGTGGGAGTTCAGACCGTAGTTTGGTAGGCCTAAAGTATGCCAGGTAGCTCATCGGCCCACGCCCCTTTGTGGATTCCGAGTCTTTTCTTCTGTGTGGAGAGGATTGTCTTGTTGGTTGCCTTGGCCTGCTCGTTGGCTTGTGGGTTTCTGGGCGAGGAGTATTTTACTTTGATTTTCAGCTCGGAACACCACTCTCGGTAATGGCTGCAATCGAACTATTTCTCGTTGTCGGATATGAAACTTTGAGGTATCCCAAATCGGCAAAAAATAGACTTTTATAGGAATTTAGTGATAGCTTGGGAGGTGATGCTGGCAAGGGCGTCCGCTTCCACCCACTTCGTGAAGTAGTCTACTGCTATCATGATGAATTTGGTCTCGTCTCTTCCGACTGGAAATGGCTCGATCAGATCCAATCCCCATTGGGCAAAGGATTAGGGAGATGACATTGATGTGAGCTCTTCCGATGAGGAGTGCAATATTGGGCTGTGCTCTTGACACTTCGGGCATTTCTTGGCAAATTCTTTTGCCTCTTTGAGTGAACACGGCCAGTAGTACCCTGCACAAGTCACGTAGACAGTTAGGGCTTTTCCTCTTGTGTGGGCCCCACAAATCCCTTCATGGATTTCTGTAATGACATATCACGCTTCTTCATTTGTCACACATTAGGGTAAGGGTTCGAAGAAGCTCTTCCTATACAACACTCCTTCAATCTGGACGAACTTGGTCGACCTGTTCCTAATCTTGCATGCTTGCTCTGGGTTAGGGGGAAGTCTACTTTCTCTGAGGTACGCGACAATGTTTGTTGCCTAGTAGGGGACTGTGGTGGCTATAGTTATAACTTCGCTGCCGATGGAGGGTGTGTCTATCGACCTGACTTCAGTGTGTTCTGGAGGTGGGTGTTTGTCCTTCTTTGACGCTATTTTTGCTAACCGATCTACCAATTGATTCTATTCCCTTGGGATTTGTTGCAGTTGGAAGTATGTAAATTGGTCATTTTCGGTGCATACAAGTTGTAGATACTTATTCAGCCTCTCACTTTTTGTGATGTACTGACCGAGCACCTGGTTGACTACTATCTGGGAGTTAGTTCGAGCCTCCACCTCAGTCGCCCTAGAATCCGGGTTATTGTCATTCCAGCTATGAGTGCCTCATATTCCGCCTCATTGTTGGTTACTTTGAAGTATGGGCCTATAACATAATTGTATTCGGAATCCTAGGCAGTAGTGATATGTACTCCCACACCACCTCCTGTCCAACACGAGGACCCATCAACGTATAATTGCCACGGCTGACCCCGAGGTTCGTAGGGGACCTTCTCAAGAAATCCTGTGTATTCTGCTATGAAATCTGCCAGAGCTTGAGCTTTTATTACCGTCCTTGGCTGGAATGTTAGATCGAACTTACTTAGCTCAATTGCCCATTTGGCCAACCAACCAGAGGTCTTGGGCTTCTAGAGAATAGTACTGAGGGGTTGGTCGATCAGGACCTTGACTGAGTGAGCTTGGAAGTAAGGGCATAGTCGGCAAGCCACTCCAATAAAGTGAATACTAGCATCTTGGTTTGAGGGTACCTAGCTTCGGCACCTTGAAATGCTCGACTAACGTAGTAAACGGGCCTCTGTCCTTAGTCCATTTCTCTCGCCAGGACCACGAACGTTGCATGAGGTGAGACTGCCAAGTAAGCCATAAGAACTTCTTCCAGGATGGTTTGGCTAAGTAGAGGAGGGCAAGTCAGGTAGCCTTTCAGCTGGTTGAACACTTGTTCACATGATGCGTACCACTCACGTGCTTTCCTGAGGACCTGAAAGAAAGGGAGACACCGATCTGTTGACCTTTCTATGAACCGACTAACGGCAACGACTCAACTAGCCAAGCGTTGAACTTCCTGTAGGTTCTGAGGGGAAACCATACCAAGGATAGCTTGGATCTTCTCTGGGTTGTCTTCAATTCCTTGCTCAGAGACCAGGTAGCGTAAAATTTCCCGGATTCGACCCTGAAGGTACTTTTGGCGGGATTGAGTTTTGTTGTCCAGATGACTAATACGAGAGGGGGGGTGAATTGGGTTATATTATAAAAATTAACACTTATAAATCAAATACATAATATAAAATATAAACAGAATATAAAGCAGCAAGAAATGTAAAGAGTAAGGTAAGAAAAAGCAAACTCAGTATTTTTACGAGGTTCAGCCCCACTGCTTACGTCCTCGCCTCAAGCTACCCTTTGAGGATCCCAAATTCACTAGTCAATCTCCTTTAGGTGCAGATAAAAACCTATTACACTTTTGAGCAGTACCGCTTCAAAGAATCCATGTAGAACACCCTCTACACTTCCAATCACCTCACACTTGGTGATTCAATTATTCCCTGTATAAAATACCTTCTATACACACAAGGGTTATACGCACCCTCTTAATAATACAAGAGTTGATAGTGGGTAGACTATCAAAGTACACTCCTCAATGAGTGAGATAGAAACAATACAGCTCAACCTATATCTCTCTAAAAAAGAATAAGAATTAAGGCTTAAAACTTTAGAAAAGAGAGAATGAGAGCTTTGAAAGAATGATGCAAAACTTAGCAATAGATGTGTAAGCTCTTGTTGTTGTAATTTTTGCAAAACACAAGTGAGTTATTTATAGGCAAATGAGTCTCACTCAATCATCTTTCAAATTCAAAATTCAAATTTTGATGAAGTCATTGCATATGTCATTCAATTTTCAAAATTCAAATTTTTGAATGAAATCATTGCATATGTCATGCACATGTAAAATATAATTTTTGAAAATAAAGTTTTTAATGAGATAATTGCATATGTCATGCACATGTAAAATATAATTTTTGAAAATAAAGCATTTTTGATGTCATGCATATATCATGCTTATGTCATATATAAAATGCTTTATGAGAAAAGATTAATTTTTGAGCCTTAATCCAATTTCGAATTTTATCAAGAGATGTACAAAAATAATCTATGAGCTTCATTTGTAGACTTGTTCTTTTATACTTGATGTGCGCTTCGTTCTATTGCGTAGATAATTTGAGCTTGAGACTTGAATTTATTTGTTATCATCAAAATCTACACGTAAATACGAAATTTGAAAGCTTGGATTCAACAATATCCTACTTTTTGATGATGACAAATACTTAGTAGAATTTTGAGACTTGCACTAATGCTTAAACTTCCCTTGAGAATATGCGTTAGTTTTTCAAACACTATTAAACATAATTCCAGCATATATAACAAAGTTAAAAATATAAATATTTACGTCTAAAACTTCTCCTCCTTTTGGTATCATTAAAAAGGAATCATAATTAGCTCAATAAGACATCTTCCTACAATAACCAATAGACAAATAAAATGGTGCATTAGTAGAGAATGTAGAGAATTCGGTGTGAAGCCACGCGTGTCCGACAAAACCTGCAAAGGTTGGAGGTCTAGCTCTGGCAATTTGGTGCGGAGCCATGCGTGTCCGACAAAACCTGCAAAGATTGGAGGTCTAGCTCAGGCAATTCGGTGCGGAAGGAGATTCAAATCCGTTTGAAGTTGTTGACAAATAAGATACGTAGAGATTTCAAAGTTTTCATTTTCTATTTAAATGACCATTTTCACCCACCGAATGCTAAAACAAATCTCACATTGCTTCATTGATCAAGTATCTGTTTATCCAAAATGATAGAATGGTGAAGAAAATTTCGTCTATTAATCTTCTGGATTTGAATCAAGAACCATCTCAACCAATCATTTTATCTCCTGAGGTTGTCAACACCATGATAGAAGTAGAGATGCATTTTTCTGGTAGGACTGATTTTGAGGTTGTTGCAGCATCAAGAACTTTCAGTGCTCAATATGCTGCCTCTGTTACGACCATGTCTCGGAGATTACTAGCGAGGGCAAATGAGGTTGATCGACTTAACAATCAAATATCTATTCTGCATCAAAAGCTTGCAAATAAATGTAGAAAGAATAAGTGGTTAAAGCAAGAAAATAAAGATTTGATGGAATTAGTTCGTGTTCTGAAATTCGAATAGAGGAATCGGAACGAATGAGAGTTCAAGCACAGAGTCAACATCAGCAGATAATGGCAGCGTTTCACGAGAGAAACAGGGACAATTGTAATTAATTTTGCTGGCTTAGTTCGGTAACTTTTGACAATATGCATCCGGCATATCTTGTAAGTTTGACTAAGTAAGATTTGAAGAGATGACAGTTTGTCTTCTACTTATTTCCATCTTTATAAAAGCAATCCTTAGCTTTATCTAATCCGCATCAAATCTTCTTCTCATTTCTGTAGTTCATCTTCATTTTCACTTTACAAAATTTCAATGGCTCATCAATTTTCCTTCAGCGCTTCTCGTAATCAAGATATGAGGTATTCTTCACCTCAAACTATTTCTGCATCTGTTGTAGGTGCCATGAAGCAACAAAACACTGATTTGGCTAATAAATCAGATCATGATGCCATTTAAGAGCTTGTGAGTCTCGGAACTCGATACTCATCGTCCATTATCGCTTTTTCCGTTCGGTTGCAGTTCAAAACTCGCGAGATAGAGAAGCTTAATGAGAAGATCGATGTTCTTCAACGACTTGTTCAAGAGTCTAACAAAAAAATAGTAGAGTTAAAGCAACAGAATAAGGATTTAAAATCCTTACTTGCCTCTTCATTTCAATTGCCTAATCCTTTAGACAAGGATGGGATGATGATTTATGAGGAGCAAATGCATTTGAATGATGAGGCTAAACGTCTCAAGTTTCTGTAGGTCACTTGAGATAAATGAATAAAAGTACCTAGCAGATATTCATGGCATGCATCATTCCTATTTCTTTTCTAATCATGCATAGTCTATCTTCTGGTAGGGGTTTTGTGAAAATGTCTGCCAATTGATCATGTGTGCTAGTGAATTCTAATACAATATCGCCATTCTGCACATGATCTCTAAGAAAGTGATATCTAATTTCAATATGCTTGGTCCTAGAATATTGTATTGGATTCTTTGAAAGATTTATAGCACTAGTATTATCACATTTAATAGGAATATGATTGTACATAAGTTTAAAATCCTTAAGTTGTTGCTTCATATAAAGAACTTGAGCACAACAACTACCTGTAGCAACATATTCTGCCTTAGCAGTAGATAATGCAACAAAATTTTGCTTTTTACTAAACCATGAAACAAGTGCATGACCTAAAAAATGACATGTTCCACTAGTACTTTTTCGATCAATTTTGCAACCAGCATAATCAGCATCTGAATAACTAATAAGATCGAAAGAAGTGTGCTTAGGATACCACAACCCTAGGTCAATGGTACCGGCAAGATATCTAAAAATACGCTTGACTGCAATCAAATGAGATTGCTTTGGAGATGATTGAAAACGCGCACATAAACATACACTGAACATAAAATTAGGTCTACTAACTGTCAAATATAATAAACTACCAATCATACCTCGATATACCTTTGAGTTAACTGGCTTACCGCTTTCATTTTTATCAAGTTTGGTGGTTGGATTCATTGGTGTTCCAATTACCTTCGCACCTTCCATCTCAAACTTTTTGAGTAACTCTTTGATATATTTTAACTGATTAATGAATGTTCAACTTTTTGCTTGCTTGATTTGCAATCCAAGAAAGAAATTAAGTTCTCCCATCATGCTCATTTCAAATTCTTCCTGCATGCTCTTAGTAAAATTTTGGCACATATTTTCATTAGTAGCACCAAATATTATATCATCAACATAAATTTGAACTAGAAGAATATCATCCTATTCATATTTGATAAAAAGAGTTGTATTGATCTTTCCTCTTGAAAAACTTTTTTCAATCAAGAAACTACTAAGCCTTTCATACCAAGCTCTAGGAGCTTGTTTGAGTCCATATAATGCTTTTACGAGCTTAAAAACATGATTAGGAGAAATATGATTTTCAAAACCTGGAGGTTGCTCAATATATACCTCTTCATTTATAAAACCATTTAAGAAAGCACTTTTAACATCCATTTGAAAAAGTTTGAAATTTTTATAAATGCATATGCAAGTAATATTCGAATAGCTTCTAATTTTGTGACAGGTGCATACGTTTCATCATGATCGATTCCTTTCTCTTGATTGAAACCTTAGGCTACAAGTCAAGCCTTGTTTCTAGTGATGATTCCAGACTCATCTTTCTTATTTCTAAAAACTCATTTTGTTCCAATAACAGTATGACTTTTGGATCTAGGAACAAGTGTCCATACATTATTTCTTTCAAATTGATTTAGCTCTTCTTACATAGCTAGAAACTATGATTCATCAATAAGTGCTTCATCAATATTTTTGGGTTTAATTTGAGATAGAAAAGCAGTGTGATTACAAATATTTCTAAGAGATAATCGAGTACTTACACCTCGTGAAGGTTCTCCTAGAATTTATTCCACTGGATGATCTTTCACATGTTTCTACTGTTTGGTTGCATCTTGTACTAAGTCTTGATAATCTTTCCTGATGTCTCCATGTTGGATTTCTTCCATTGTATTCTCTTTGTTGAGATTGAGACTATTTTTGTTATTTCTACCTTCTGATTCTTTATCAATAGATTTCTTGGAAAGTAGAGGGTTGGATTCATCAAATACTACATGCATAGATTCTTGTACAGTCAAAGTCTTTTTATTGAATACTCTATAAGTTTTACTATTTGTTGAATACCCAAGAAAGATACCTTTATCAGATTTTGCATCAAATTTTCTTAAATTATCTCTGTCATTGAGTATAAAATGTTTGCATCCAAATACATGAAAGTAACCAATGTTGGGCTTTTTCTCATTCCAAAGCTCATAAAGGGTTTTATCTAATTTAGACCTTAACATAATTCTATTTATAATATAACATGCAGTACTTACCTCTTTGGCCCAAAAATAACTAGGTAAACTATTTTCATTAAGTATTGTTCTTGCCATTTCTTGAAGAGATCTATTCTTCCTCTCTACTACCCCATTTTGTTGAGGAGTTCGAGGAGCAGAGAAATTATACATAAAACCATTTTCGTCACAAAAAGACTCAATATCTTTATTGACAAACACTTTCCCCCTGTCACTTTGGATGTTTGAAATAGTATAGCCCTTTTCATTTTGAATTCTATTGCATACCTTGGTAAAGACATTATATACCTCATCTTTATGAGCGAGAAAGATGACTCAAGTATATCTAGAGAAATTATTAACAATAACAAATGCATAATATTTTCCTCCCAGACTCGCAACTCTATTTGGTCCAAAAAGGTCCATGTGTATCAGTTGCAAAGGTCTAGTAGTGGAAATATGTTTCTTGATTTTGAATGAAGTTTTTGTTTGTTTACCAAACTCGCATGCATCATAGATTTTGTCTTTAAAAAAGTTTGCTTTTGGCAAACCTCTCACAAGATCATTTTTTGAAAGTTTGGAAATAAGTTCCCTGTTTGCATGACCTAACCTTTTATGCCATAACCAACTATTTTCATATTGAGCTGATAAACAAATAGTATCTTGTGAGGCCATTTCTTCAAATTCAATTGTATATACATTATTGTTTCTAAGAGTAATAAAACAAACATTGCAATCATGGTTATTCAAAATAATGCACTTATCCTTTTTGAAGGTAACTGTAAATCCTTTATCACATAATTGACTTATACTTAAAAGATTATGTTTTAGACCTTCAACAAGTAGAACATCTTCAATTATGAGAGAAGACTTATTACCAACTTTACCTATTCCCATGATCTTCCCTTTTGAATTGTCTTTAAATGTCATGTGTCCTTTTTCTTTAGGAGTGAGATCAATGAACTTAGTTTTATCTCCTGTCATGTGTCTTGAGCATCCACTATCTAAAAACCATCTTGTTTTACTTACGGAAGACTTCATGCATACTTACAAAAATAATTAAAATAATTTTTCTTGGTACCTATGTTCTTTGGGTCCTTTATTTATTAGTATTAGAATAAATAAGATTCTTTGGTACCCATATGGCTCTAATAGTCATTGTATGTTTTCTTCTAATAGGACAAGCATGATAGTTATGACCATTTCTATTACAAAAATTACAAATAACATGTAACATATTTGAAGAACTTAAGTGATTGTAATAATGTCTTTCTTTGACAAATCTATTTTTAGGAAAAAAATTTTGAAAATCTGGTTTTGATTTAATGGGTTTATCAAAGAAATTTTTATAGGGTTTGAGTTTTTCTTTTGGCATGTATCCCAAACCTACCTTATCAAAAACACATCTTTGATTACCAATAAGTTTTTCGAAATTTCTTTTTCCATTTGTGAAATTTTTAACAATCTTTTCTAAATCAGCTACTTTCTTTTTCAGTTCATCATTTTCATCTTTTGAAACTATATTTTCTTTTCTTAAAACATCAATTTCATTTATTAAAGAAGAAATTTTCTTTTTCAAAGCGGTATACTTAATACCCAATTTTTCAAATTCCTCATATACCTCTTCCAAGACATTTTGTAATTCTTCATAAGACGGATTTTCAAGATTTGTTACCTCAAGATCATCTTTAGCCATAAGACAAAGATTTGCAAAGTTTTCATTACTTCTGTCGCTGTCTGAGCTACTCGAATCATCATCCCATGTAGGTTTCATTGCTTTCTTACCTTTGTATTGATCTTTCTTTAGCAGGGGACAATCTACCTTGATATGTCCTGGCTTTTTACATTTATAACAAATTAATGAATCATTTTTACTTGTATCTTCGTTGGAAGATTTTTTGAAAGGTTTCCTTGGAGGAGCTTTATTTTTCAAGAATCTCTTAAATCTTCTTGTGATCATTGCAATCTCTTCGTCATCGCTTTCTTCATCTTCATCATTTTCACTTTCATAAGGAACGGCTTTGAGTGCCAAGCTCTTCTTTTACTTTTTTTCTTCTTCTCCTCTTTTCAATGCGTACTCATGAGTAATGAGTGACCCGATGAGTTCATTTACTTTGAGTTTTTTAAGATTTCTAACTTCAAGAATCGCCGTTACTTTTGATTCCCAACGTTTTGGCAAGGAGTTGAGAATTTTCCTTCCTATCTCCAAGCTGGAATAAACTTTACCAAGAGATGTCAAACTATTTATAATATTAATAAAACAAGTATACATAGAAGATATAGATTCATCATCATTCATTTTGAACAATTCATATTCATGCGTAAGAACATAAATTTTTGACTTGCGAAGTTCCTTCATAGGTTACTTCTAAGTTGTCCCAAATTTTCTTTGCTGTCCTCAAGTCATTATTCTGTTAAATTCATTACCATTGAGAGCATTATATAGAAAATTCATAGCCATTATATTTATAGTATAAAGTCTATCGTCTTCACGATCAAAGTCTTCCTCTTCCTTTTTGACCTTTACTCCATCAACAGTTTTTGTTGGAATATAAGGCTCATTTACAATACATTTCCAGATTTCTTGACCTTGAGACTGAAGAAATATTCTCATTTTAGCTTTCCAGAAAGTATAATTATCTCCACAAAATAGCAGAGGTCGACTACTGGATTGAATTTTAGTGAAAGTAGATGCAATGTTAGACATATGATCTTAACTCAACAGATAGTTAATCTTATAACAGAGCCCTTGCTCTGATAACAATTGTTGCCCAGTTGACTAATACAAGAGGGGGTTGAATTAGGTTATATTATAAAAATTAACACTTATAAATCAAATACACAATATAATATATAAACAGAATATAAAGCAGCAAGAAATGTAAAGAGTAAGGTAACAAAAAGCAAACTCAGTATTTTTACGAGGTTCAGCCCCACTGCCTACATCCTTGCCTCAAGCTACCCCTTGAGTATCCCAAATTCACTAGTCAATCTCTTTTAGTGGAGATAAAAACCTATTACACTTTTGAGCAGCACCGCTCCAAAGAATCTGTGTAGAACACCCTCTACACTTCTAATTACCTCACACTTGGTGATTCAACTATTTCCTGTGTAGAACACCTTCTACACACACAAGAGTTATACGCACCCTCTTACTGATACAAGAGTTTATAGTGGGTAAACTATCAAAGTACACTCCTTAATGAGTGAGATAGAAACAATATAACTCAACCTATATCTCTCTAAAAAAGAATAAGAATTAAGGCTCAAAACTTTAGAAAAGAGAGAATGAGAGCTTTGAAAGAATGATGCAAAACTTAGCAATAGATGTGTAAGCTCTTGTTGTTGTAATTTTTGCAAAACACAAGTGAGCTATTTATAGGCAAATGAGTCCCACTCAATCATCTTTCAAATTCAAAATTCAAATTTTGATGAAGTCATTGCATATGTCATTCAATTTTCAAAATTCAAATTTTTGAATGAAGTCATTGCATATGTCATGCACATGTAAAATATAATTTTTGAAAATAAAGTTTTTAATGAGATCATTGCATATGTCATGCACATGTAAAATATAATTTTTGAAAATAAAGTAGTTTTGATGTCATGTATATATCATGCTTATGTCATGTATAAAAAAATGCAATTTAATATTTTATGAGAAAAGATTAATTTTTGAGCCTTAATCCAATTTCGAATTTTATCAAGAGATGTACAAAAATAATCTATAAGCTTCATTTGTAGATTTATTCTTTTATGCTTGATGTGTGCTTCACTCCATTGCGTAGATAATTTGAGCTTGAGACTTGAATTTATTTGTTATCATCAAAATCTACACGTAGATACGAAACTTGAAATCTTGGATTCAACAAGTTTCATCTGGTAATGTTGTAGAACAGAGAATGCTTCTCTGAGGTCTACCAAATGGCCCTTGGGACTTCGGCTTTTGACGAGGATGTTGGTAGGTTGCTCCAGCATTTTTGAGTCTGAAAGGCATGGCAGTGTAACAATAGAACTCTCGGTCCGTGATGAACGCCCTTTTTTCCTCATCATCCGAGCTCATCTTGATTTGGTTGTAGTCTGAATATGCATCCATGAAACTGAGGAGGGAATGTCCAGCGGTTGAGTCCATAATGAGGTCGATGCGTGGCAGAGGGAAGCTATCATTCGGGTAAGCTTTGTTTAGATCAGTGAAGTCCACATACATTCGCCACTTTCCACTCATCTTCTTCACAAATATTGCATTGGACAACCATTCTAGGTAATGAACTTTCCGAATGAACCCTGCTACTAACAGCCTGTCCACTTCCTCTGCAATGGTCGCATATTTCTTGGCACAAAAACTTCTTCGTTTCAACTTAATTCTCCAAGTTGTTGGGTCAATGCACAATTGATGTTCTATAACTGATTTGTCGATTCTGGGCATGTCGGTGTGCGTCCAGGCGAACACGTTTTTGTGTTCGATGAGAAGATTCTTGAGCTCTGTGTTCATTTTGGGATCTATTCTAGTTCCCATTCGTACGGTCCATTCTGTGTTTGCTTGGTCAAAGGGGTTAGCTCCAATGGTTCGTTGGCCTCTGCCTGACGTAAGGTTCCTTCATCTTTGACTTCGTTGTCCTAGTCTAATCTGAGGGGAGGTGGTGATAGCTCGATACTTTCAGGCTCGAGGGACATCGTGGTGACTAATTTGGTGTTGTACCTCAGTTCTCGTGCGTAACATTCTCTAGACGTGACTTGCTCTCCCTTGATTTCGCCCACCCCTCTGTTGGTCGGGAACTTGATTTTGAAGTAGTAGGTTGAAGTGACCGCTTTCAAATTATTTAGGGTCGGCCTCCCCAAGATGGCATTATAAGAGGAGGTATCCTTTAACAATAGGAAGTTGGTCATGACCAACGTAGTTCTGGGTGTTGAACCTATCGAGACCGAAAGAGTTATGACTCCTTTGGGATGTACTAGTTCACATGTGAAGCCTTTAAGGCGTGTCTGGATGTGCTAGAGTTGGTTGTGATCGATCCCTATTTGTGTAAAGGCTTACCAAAACAAAATATCACTCGAGCTCCCATTGTCAACCAGTATTCTTTTGATTGTGAAATTAGCCACTAGCATGGATACAACCAACACGTCGTCATGTGGATGGATGATGCCTTATTCATCCCGCTCGTAAAAAATGATCAGCACTCCCTTAGGGATTCGATCTCCTTGCCCTTAGGTATTTCTCAGGGTGTAAACTTCCTCTGACCCCCGGGGCCGGGGGGGAGGGAGGGGGGTCTGGATTAGATTTTTCCTCTTCAATTGGGTACTGATCGTCGTCTTGCCTATTCTTGACAGCCTGGCAGCCTTCTGTGTTGTGCCCGGTTGTCATGTGATACTCGCAGTACATGTTTCCTCATCTTTTCCTAATGGACTCCCGTCTTGACTCTGGCAGGTTCCGATCTTTAACTGCCAGACTGGAATGCGATCACAGTGGGGGTCTGTACTCTCGTGGGGGACCTCATCGCCTTGTTTCATCAGGGAGTTTCCTCCTGGTTTGGCTGTTGATCAAAGATCTCCTTCTTGCTGATCATTGTGGGGCTATCAAGGCTTCTAGGGTATCTTTGGCATTAATGAATCCATCGGCTTGATCCATGAACCCATTTAAGGTCGTGGGAGTCTTCTGGGCTGTCTCTACCATGAAAGGGCTCTTGGGCCATATGCTGCCCAAGAGGGCTACCAGTGTGATTTTCTCATCCTGATCGTCAATCATAATTCATTCTCTGTTGAACCTGGCTAGGTATCCCTTTAGGTTTTCCCTCTCTCCTTGCTTAACGGTTAAGAGATATGCTGCTGGGTGCCTCCTCTTCCTACTAGCCATGAATTGGGTAGTGAAAAGCTGGGTCAATCCTTCAAAACTGTTAATCGATCCTGGGGGAATGGTTCCGAACCATGTTCGAGTCGTTCCCTTTAGTGTTAGGGGGAATGTTCGGCAGACCACTTCACCGGGATAGTTGTGCAAATTAACATGCGCCTTAAAGGCTTCCAAGTGCTCCACAGGATCTTAGGACCCATCATACAGTTCTACCTGAGGGACTTTGAACCTTGATGGGAGAAGGATTGCCATGACGCCAGAACTGTAAGGTGTTCCCACGCTTCCTCGTGATGAGCCAGGTCTCTTGGGCGGGTCGATCAATTTAGCCATTTCATCATATTTGTCTCCCAATTCCTTGAGTTAGTATGCATCCGGCGTCGCTCTTCCTTGGATGCATCATTTTCGCCACGGTGTTGGGAGTTTACATTCTCACTGAGGCTGACCTTGTTGTGTACCGAGAGTCCTTCGTTGGGTTGTCGCAAGGCAGCATTCTCCTCGATCAGCTTCTTCATGATCTCTTCCAATACTTTTAGTCTCTCCTCCATGGTAGAGTCTTAGTGTTGCTCGGCACTGGTCGTGTTGTGGCTGGTATGCAAAAAGTATGCTTCTATGAGATCCCACATACAGTTCCACTATTGAGGACGTATTCCATAGCCCAGCCTTTCGGGGTCCCAGTCAATTCCTTCCTACAAATACTGAAATAGGAGGGGGGGTCGGGGGTCCGAGACCGCTTCGATGACTAAGTCAGTTTTAGATAAATGATTGATAAGGTTATGCAATGAAATATCAGGAAATGTATATTCTGACCTGATTCTGGATTGAGTGGGTTCTATTTATAGATACCTGCCTGCTCTCTCTGAGGATGGAGACGAAGAAGAGGGTGTCTTGTAGTGACACTATCCAGTTGTCACTGGGTGAATGATGGTTTGGCCCTTTTTGTCCCATCTCTGGTAACTTATCCCTTCGATCGATGCTTGGTCAAACTGAATGATGGACAGTAATCAATACGGCAATCTTCCTGTCCAGTCCGGCAATCAATGTGGCGTGCTTGAACCGACTTTGCATTAAATGAGGTACTCTGTCAAATCGACAAAGGTCTTGTTATCATTAATGCAAAGTTGGTCGCGGCGTGGGAGGGGGAAATACACTGTCTTCTCAGTCTGTAACTTTCTCTGACTTAGTGGACGGTCGGGATCGCCCCGGCCTCTCTTATTAGTATGGACACTCGAGATTAGCCTTTCGCCTTATCCCTGTTCCTCCGACCGAGCCTGGGCCTGGGTTGATCTAGTCGGGCTGTGGGCTTTACCCTCCTTTCCTTTCGGGCTTAATAACTTCAGGCCTAGCCCATTCCGGATTTCCCTTTCACACATATAAAACTTATTTGGTTTGGTGATTAAGATTGTGTCATATATATAATCTATTTTTACTTTTTTTATATATCCTATTATTATAATTGACAATATATTATTTGTGATTTCTTCCCGTTAAGTATATTGTATAATATTTTAGTTTCGATAACTTAGATTTTGATGATGCAAACCTTATTTCGAAAGGAGAAAAAAAAATGTTAGAGAATATCATTTAATTTGATCTCTTTTTCATTAATTAAGATTTGATTCATGATTATTAAAATTGTGTCAAGTCATCTACTTTTATAATTTACTTATATATCTATCTAGCTCAAATTAGAATATAAAATATAATAAAAATATTATTATCATTTTTAACGAAATCAAAATTTTTCAATAGAATATAAATGCCACACTAAAAAAAAGTTATATCTAATCAATTGATTTCAATTATAAAAATTATTTTTGTTATAAATAGTCTATTTTTATTATAAATGATCTTTTTAATTATAATTAATTAATTATAATTAATTAATTATATATACATAATTTTTTTATATAGTGCCGGGTGAAATAAATTAATTGATGAAAACAACGTTATTTTCGAAAGGAAAAAATGTTGAGAGACCGTACGTGATGGTTTGAATTATGTGGTCGTTTCTGTGCTGGGAGCAGTTGCATAAATTTACGTGGCTTGAATATTCATCCATGATGTGCTGAGGCGATACAGATATCACATCATGGATGGAGAAATAAAGTACGGATTGCCTTTTTCATTGTTATTGCTGCATAGAGTACTATCACATCAACTGGATGGAAAAATAGTTGGATCATAGCCTAATGACGGTGGAGAAATCAAATGGCGTGAAGGGAAAATGTGTACGGATTCGTAGCATGTGCGAGACCGATTGAAATGTTGGGTCCGATACGTATTTTTGTAAACTGGAATAAATTGTGCGTTGGACTATGATGGAATACAGACAAAATTAAATATATGACTCATGAGATCAAATATCCACGTAACATTTTTTTTTTCATACATATATATTATATCTTTATTATAATAAATAATTATTTATTAATCAGTTAATAATTTTTTTTTTTGTTTTTGGTTAAATTTGTTTTTTTTATTAAATTTAATTTCATCCATCCTTCCATTTAAATTCCTAAATAATATGATTATTAGAATTTTAAATCAAACATTTTAAATTTTAGTCTAATTTAAAATTCTTATCTTTCTTAAATTGAAATTAATATATAATTTTAAATTTTTTTATGATCGACATTACCATTCTCCCATCATGATCTATAAATTTTACCAAAGATCGAGATTAAACAATACAAATTATATATAATTTATATAACATATAAATTATAAATTAGTACTAATCTTTTATTACTAATATTTTATTACTAATAAATTATATAACATGCATGCAAAATATAACATAACATTATAACATTACCAAACCTACTTTATGTTACAAATTAAAATATAACATTATTTTATATAAATTATAATTTATATTATATATAAATTTATATATAATTTAAAATTTCTATTCATTATTTATACAAAAAAGAAATGTAAAATAATTAAGGTTAAGTTTGTTTGTTAACTATATTTGCAAATATAATTATTTGAATAAAACTTTATTTATTTCTCAGTTTAAATTCATTATGAAATTATAATAATTATTAAATAGTAATATTTTATAAATGAAACTATAATAATTATTAAATAGTTATCTCTCATCACTTCACATCAGTTTATGATTACTTCTATATAATTTTTTCGTTGCTAAGATATTTTCTTTTTAATACCCATCAAATATTTGTTAGAATTTAAATATTTTTCCTCTATGCACTACATTATTTATTGAAATTTATTTCTTTATACAAATGATACCATTTCTTAAAAATAACCGCTTTAATTTATTATACTAGATAAACATATTTTTACATATTACTCCTCTCTAGTATGTATATATATATGAATGATCAATCTTAATTTGACTATTTTAATTGGAGTCAAATAGATCATCAATCTTAAATTGAATCATTAATTATATATATCAAATTGGTGGTGTAATGTACGTAATTAATTGTATAATTTTTAAACAAAATAATTATGCACCTCAAATAGAAATCACTACAACAAATTTGAGATTTTGTGACAGACAAAAAGGTCATAAAAAATGGCCAAAACGTCAACAAAGATTTTTTGTGACAGTTTGAAACCGTCACGACAACTGTCACAATAAGTGCATCATAGATAAATATTCGTGACACTTTACTGTTCAACCGTCACAAAAAATAATTTTTATGACGGCTGGTGTCTTTCCGTTCGAACGTTAGAACCTTTAGTGACGATTAGAATATGTCACCAAAAGTCACGTTCGAACGTTTGAAAAACGTTCGAATGATAGAATAC
Source organism: Platycarya longipes (assembly GCA_036559045.1). Classification (NCBI taxonomy): domain Eukaryota; kingdom Viridiplantae; phylum Streptophyta; class Magnoliopsida; order Fagales; family Juglandaceae; genus Platycarya; species Platycarya longipes. The sequence goes on along the minus strand of CM071799.1, from coordinate 8,335,867 downwards.
TTCGTTAGACATTCGAACGTTAATATTTTCATCCGAGTGTTGTTCACATTCGAACGTAATATTGACGTTCGAATATTTAACGTTCGAACGTTAATATTTTCATTCAAATGTAGCTCATATTTGAACGTAATGTTGACGTTCGAACATTTGTTACACAACTTTCGAATGTGGCATAGGAACTTGGAACATTAATTTGATGAACATTCGAACATTTGTTCAGTTATTTCGAACATTTTCTCGTTAATTCAAACGTTTACTTTATACATTCGAACTTGTTTGTAATATAAACGTTTGAAGTATACATTCGAACGTGCTAGTCAGAAATGGTAAATTTTAATAAAATTAAAAAACATATAAATTGTATCATGTTACAAATAATAAAACAATAAAAAACATATAAAATTATACAATGTTACATATTAAAAAGCATACAATGTTTTAGCATATCTGTAATATCCCGAAAATTTTAAGATGAAGTTTTATTTAAAATTCTTTTTAGAAGGATTATATATTGGATATAGTTTTAGAGAAAATAGAGATAGAGACTTAAATGAGAATATCGTGTTTAGAATAAGTGAAATCATGCATTAGAGAAAATATTATGGAGAAATTTTTGAAATTTGGAACAATGTATCAACTAGAGAAATTCATTTTAAGCTTAGAAGGAGTTGAATTCTCAAAAATTTGGGTGTAAATTTAAGAGGAAGTGATTGAACCAAAGATCAAACACTTGGTGCTTATTCTCGGATTAAACTATCGAGTTTTAGTGAAATGAGAATAAGTTATTCATATGAGGTCAAAATGAGGTGATTCTAATTTGTATAGAATTCTGAGAGATATATCTAAAACTTTCATGTTATGAGTTTTTGAATATTTAGATAATATCAATTACTTATTTTGGAAGCAAGTGGACAACTCTGGACTGAGTTTAAACAAAACTCGAGTTGAAGAATATAGATCCAAATGGGATTCTATCCTAACTAAATCAAGAAGGGGCCTTCTAGAACTTGTTAAGTAGAGTCTTAAGGTGGTTAGCAAGTAACTAAATAGATTAGAGGAAGGCTAAGGGGTGCGGCTAACCAGATGAAGGCTGGAAAGGGTGATGCATGCATGGTAGGTGAGATGCCACCTCATCCCTTATCCCATAAGCTTCCACCTCAACCCTTGATCAAATGGGCTGCAAAAATATCTCAAATGCTCACCATTGGATGATCATTTCAGCTGCAAAGCCTAAGATTTTTTGGGGATTTAGTTTAATCATGAAAAAGTTTAGGAGGGACACCTCATCCCATGCAAACCAGAAGTATATGGTCTTTACCAAGTTGCCCCTCTTCTTTCCTTCATATGGGTCAACCACCACCCCTGTAAATAGACATTTGAGAGTCTTCTAACTCTCTTTGGGAAGCATAGCACATAATTCCTTTGAAGGAAACTAAAGAAAATCCTCATCAAGTTCCTTAACCTCCATATACATTCTAAGTGAGCTAAGTGAGTGATCTTGAGGAGAAATCTTGCAAGGATTGGTTTGATCACTTTTAATAAGTCTTGGAGAAATATTAAGTGCATATATTAACTTAATCTTGACATAGAATAAGTGGTTTGGTAATTAGATCATGTTTGATATTTATTTGAGCTTAATCTTAATTTACGTGTTAAATTGAAGCCTAATGAGTTTTGGTGTGTTTTTGCTATGATAAAATGCTAAGAAAGTTATGAAACCTTAGAAATATATTCTATGATGTTATATAAAGAAGATTATGTGAAAACATGAGGTCTCGATTTGGAAAAAAATGATAGATCAACCTTAGTTAGTGTGATGTCAGAATTGAATGATTTAAGCGGATATAGAAAGATAAGACAGATATATACAACTTTTATATTTTAAGGTTTGAGAGATAAAAACTCTATAAAGGTCGAAATTGGACTTGAAGAGACAGAATCGAGATTTAAACAAAGATTTCGCTCGACCATCGCTTGACGTCTGGCTTAAGCGAGATACAGGAAGAGATTTGACGTCTTTTGATAAAATGACCATAACTTGCTCATTTGATATCGGATTTAAGTGATTCAAAAGATATGGAAAGTTAAGAGAAATATCTACAACTTTTATATTTTAACTTTTAAGAGATAAGAACTTAATAAAAGAATAAATTGGGATTGAAATCAAAACCAAGTTTATTATAATATGCATTGATTTTATGAGTTGATATGATGTAAATGCATGTGTATGTGATGTGTAATGTTCTCACGATTTATAAGGTTCATATGTTACATTTTGTCTCTTACGTGTCATTATAAGTCATGATGTCCGTTTTAAGAAAAGTCTATATTACATGTCGTCGTGTAAGTGTCGTCACAAGTCATGTCAAACATTTGAGAAATAAGAAAAGATATGGCATGGCCCGACCACGGGTAAAAATAGTGGCATGGCTCGACCACGGATAATAATAGTGGCATGGCCCAAACACGTGTAATAATAGTGGTATGGTCTAACCACGGGTAATGTAATACCTCGTATTTACGTGTATTTTTATTGGAAGACTATTTAAATTATTATAATTAATGGTTCTATTGTTTTAGTTATGTTTTATTTTAAGTTATGAAATTTAATTTGATGTGCTTTCTTAATATTAATTAATGTTTTGTATTTAAATTATTCTTTAATTTAAATTAGTTTATTGTTGGGTTTTAAATATTTTATTTTATTAATATTGAATTTTTGTGTTTTCATTTGACTTTTATTTATTTTATTGTACTTGTGATGCATTTAATTATATTCTTGGAATCTGATCTCACTATTTTATTATGTTGGTATTTAAATTAAAGAAATGTAATTTATTTTATTTTATGTAAATGATTTTTAGTTTGGGCATATATATATATATATATATATATTGTTGTGTAGAGTTGGGTTTTAATTTAAGCTGTTTGGATTCAGCCCAGCCTGTAGCCCATAGAAACCCATCCCTTTTTCATGCCCAATGTGACGTTGTATAGCACTTGGATTAATGAAATCAGACTTCTTCCTTCTCTTTACGCGTCAGCCCCTTTAATTGCCAAAAAACGATGCCGTTTGAGCCCTTGATTTAATGAATATCAAGTTTTCTTCTTCACGCGAAATCGACGCTGCATCTCCATTTCTTCTTCTTCTTCTTCTTCTTTCGTCATTTTCGTTCATCTGTTCTACTGTTTACCCGTGAGCAAAAATCGAATCTTTGCAATCTTTTTCTTCTTCTTTTCATCCACGCGTTAGCCCATTAAATACCCAGTATATAGATGATTGTTTTCATTCCATTTTCGCAGCCGATCGATGCTTCACGTGCCCAGAAAATAGTCTGAAACGTGCACTTCTAGCCACGTTTTGCCAACATGTTTTCATATGAAAAGCTAAAATATTATTCTTCTTTTCAGCTTGGTTGTTTTGGCTTAATGTTGGTAAGCTTTGAAGTGATTTTTCCACCCAAAAACCAGCGTTCTCCAGCCTATATATGGTCATCGAACTATGCGGAAAACCACTCCGAAAATTAACTCTTATTACCTTGCTCTGTTTTGGATCTAAAACTGTGTGTTTAACTACTTTGTTTTATTTGTTTCATCTTCTCAACTCAAACTAGAATGTCTCCTCTACAAAACCCATCTAAATCCAAAAATTATAGTTGGGTTTTCATTGGGAATTGTCTCGCCGTAAAATCACTGTTTTACATCACTTACGATACTCTCGGTAAGTATTTCTTTTTATAATTTAAATGATTAATTTATTTATGTGCTGATCTTAATGTATTTTTGTAGTATGATTTTATTTATGATCAAGTGTTCAGTTTAGTCAAATAATAATTGCATTTTATTTATATACATTGGTATATTGGGCGTGGCTATAGCACTGTTGGAAGCGCGGAATCGTCATTCGGCATTTTCGGTGACTTCAGGGATTTATGAACGAGTGTATTGTAAGTATTTTCCAAATAAATTTTAAGAAATAAATATATTTTGCATTAACAATTATGTGTTTGGTTGAAGATTGAACTTGTTGATTGTTGGATAATTGTTTATGATGGTCATTGTGTAATTGGACACTGGTTCGTGTGTATAATTAGTGTTTTGAGGTTTCTATGTGAGATGTGATTTTTGGGTTATTGAATTGATTTGATTGATCAATTTTTAAAGTGACGTACTGTAGGGATGGTGGTAAGCAAGGATGGTGGTTTAGTCCGGCTTGTGATTCCCGCCTACAGTATTACTGGAATTATGGATCTTAACAGTTTTGACGGAGTCATAACGGGGACGGCGATATGTAACGTCCGTTATGGTTTGTGTGTGAGTATTTCATATCGAGGACGGCGATACGTAACACCCGCTATGGAAATAATGTGTGTAGGTCATAACGGGGACGGCGATACGTAACGCCCGTTATGATTGGTGATGTATGTATGTCATATCAGGGACAGAGATACGTAACGCCCGCTATGATTGAAGTGTTTAGGTCATTACAGGGATGACGATACATAACGCCCGTATGACTGGCATGAATGTGAGGGTAAGCAGGGATGGTGATAAAGTCCCGCCTGCGATTCCCGCCTGCGATTCCCGCCTTTAGTGTTAATTGGATTTGTGAGCAATTTTTTAGAAAAATGACAAGTTTTGATAAATTGTTTTGAGTACCATTTTCTGGGAAAATAGTAGTTATTTTTAAATAGATTTATTTTGGTCCAAATGAGGTTTTGACGTATGTAGAAAACTATTCCTTTTTGAGAAAGATAGTTTTTGAGATTCATGCATACAGTGTCATGTTCATGTGTTTTGTTGCTGCATAAATATATTTATATCTTGTGGTTTGTTTAGATTATACTTACCTGCAATGCTATCTTTGGCATCATAGAGTTTGGATGCAGATGACGAAAAGACTGTGCTTGACAAGGCAGTTCTGCCGTCGAATTGATTCGCTATAATTTATTATTTTGGGAAGTGCTTTCCCTTTTTGAGAAATATGTATTTTTATGATTTGTCTTTGAGATGTCTGTATTAAATCTCCTGTTAGAGAATTTGTGTTAAATTGGTTTGTAAAATATTTCTAAAAATTCTGGTATTAGATAATGACTTCAGTTATCTGCTATTTTTATTTTAAACATATCATGTGTGCACACACTTGTCACTTGATTTTTGGGGTGCGTAACCCGTGTTGTCAGCATTCTAACGTCTCGATTTCTGTATTTCTATACGTGGGAGTTGGGGGCGTCACAGGTAACAATAGTGGCATGACTCAACCACAGGTAATAATAGTGGATATAAGTAAAGACTTGTAAGAATAAGGGTTTTAAGATAAGAATGAAAGGTACATGCATGATACAAATTAATTTTATAAGTCAAAGTCATGCATGAGTCACATAAAGCATGTCATAAATGCATACTCTGGTTGTCGGGCTTGTATATGATTATTTTATAATGCCTATGCTTTTATTAAGTTACATGTGTATTTACTGAGATTTCCCTGAAAATCTCATTCTTGTATGTTTCTTTTCTTTTGGAAATTGATTTTAGCTGCAGGATTGATTATGGACATAGACAAAGTCCTAGTTACTCGAGAGACTCGGAGGAACCCTGAAGGGCTCTCGAAGTACTCTCCTTAGAAATTTTAACCAATTAATAGTAGTAAGGATCGGTGTGGATACGAGAAGAAATTTCAGTAAAGAAAGAAGAAGCCGAGGTGGCCTTATGAAAATATTTAATAAATCTTGTAATTTTGTATATAAGAAAATTAACTGGGTTATGTATGTAAGGAGATGATGTTATGATATGAATAATTGTGATTTTTTATACTACCATGTGATCATTAAAAATTAATTTTTTTTTCTCAAAATTTTTTCACTACGATTTGCATTAAATTTCGATAAGTACGGGGGTGAGTAGTCAAGTGTTACTTACCCCGACATTCCGGTTTATGTTAAATCCGAGACGTAGATTGGGGGCATCATAATATCAAATTTGGATACTAAAAATTATAAGTAGTAAAAAATGATTAAATTTATTTCTTTTTTTTTCCTAATCAACTACGATCCTCCTGCAGTGACATAACAAGCTCAATTTTGGCCGCCATCTCTCTCTGCACTTGGTCTTAGACTGCAGTACGGATTTTCTCCTCATGCTCTCTCTGTTGTTCCTGCATGCGCATCTCTAGATCAATATGTCGCTTCAAAAGAGACTCCAACTCCTGCTGCCTCAACCTCATAATATCGTTTTCTCGTCGTGCTGTTTATAAATCTCTGGTGAGATTATTAAGCCTTCAAGTTGAGGAGCTCGTGGAGGATGAACCAACTGAATGTTTGAATGAACGTCCCAATCTTCTGACCATATTAGACTTGGGCCCGAGCACGTCCGTGAAAATGTTGATATCACTGGGTGAGGATTCCCCAAAAGCTGAATGCATCTCCAACATTTTGTCCTGCAATTAGAAAAAAAAAACGTACATTAAGTAACAAAATTAATTAAAATATGAACAAAAATATATTATTATTTTGATATTACATAATTTATTTAACACAATTAAAATTGCTTACATAATTTTCTTGAGCAGCAGGATCCATCCACTCACTATGTTCATTAGTGTGAGCAGTAGCATAGAAATGAATAATGGAAAAATTTTCAAGATCGTCACGTTTCTAACAAAGACACATTAGCAATTGAAAATTTTAATGTTAGTAATTAAATAACATTAAATATCATAAAAATAGTAGAATTTTTAAAATTTATTAATTACCATCTTATCAGCAAGACGATGGAACGACCTTGAATCAGCACGATGGTGAACAATGAGAACGAATCTATTAAGTGCATTCGGCCAACTTAAGCTCTACAAAATTAATTAATAATGTTATTGTTAATTAAGAATGAATACAAATGTAAGTAACTAAGTAATTTAAAATACCTGATAATCAATGGATGTAAAAAGATCACAACAGTTTACACAATCATATAACTTCATCTTCTGGAAAGGGAATTTCGCAGTCTCGTTTGAAACTTCTTGAAGTGCTCATGACACTAGCCCTTGTGGTGTCGGAATAATGTAGCCATCAGTTCGTTCACAGTTCTTACATCTTCGGTCCGAGTAAAATCAAGGTCGAACTCATCCTAAGGGATGAATTAAGTAAATAATACGATATGCGTATTGAGAATGAAACAATATAATTGTAAAGTTATCTTACCAGCACACGGCTCTGTATGTGATCTTTAACTTCAATATGAATATCTCGCTATCTTCGCACATAAAAAGGAGTATAAGCTCAAACTACTGTACTGATATAAGAGGAAAGTGCTGTCGCATTATCATCAACTCCTCTAGAGGAATTTTCAGGAATCGTGACCTTAATTTTTCCTTGACGTCTACTTCTCTCTAAAGAGATACCACGAGTACAGCCACGACCACGTTGAGAGGACGATGCATCAGCTAACATATACAATAACATGATATTAGTTATATATGTTATTCAGTATTAAAATATAGCTAATTAATTACCAACGACATCTCATTACTATTAGGTGTCGACTAGTTTTCCATCTCCTGCATGTTGATTTCTTCAGGTGCGTATTCCTCCGGGGGTGAGTCTAGAGTGGGTTCGGGACTTGGAAGACGTGCTACATTTCTTTGTGCTCTCTTTGGTGGTATCCTTGGAAATGAATAAACAAATAAAAAATTGTAATTTTAACGTTATTTTTAATAATATAATATTGAAATTTTAACTTATATGATTTTGTACTTTTATTCTTCTTCTTTGGATGAACTTTCCATGGTTGTTTTAGAATTTCTCTTAATGGACCCCTCAATGTAATCTTGCATGTCTTCTTCTTCTTCGTCTTCTTCATCTTCTTAGTCGTCTTCATCATCATCATCATCTTCTTCTTCTTCTTCTTCTTCTTCTTCTTCTTCAAACTCTTCTTCTTCCTTCTCACTCACTTCAAATGGATGAATGTCTAGTTTGGATGGGTCGAGGTGGACAGATGCCAAATCATCTCTAGATAAGGGGAGCATCTTGAGTGTACCTAGATCAACAAACAAGTTAATTCCTTGATCTCCATCTTCCTGGTAAGCTTCTACAATTGGAGTGTCATCTTCATCTCTATTGGACTAATGATCCGCACTCGTTCCTGCCTCATATGTATTCCTAGGAACAAATTTTTGTACGACTCGCCAAGTTATCTCTCCACTATCTGGATCAATGCCTTTTAGTGGATCATCTAAGTAATAGACTTGCATAGCTTGACAAACCAATACGAATGGATCATCTTCATACCATTTTGATGCAGTATTGACGCTCGTGAAGTGATTATTCTTATGCATTGAAACCCAACCACCACCTAGGGGTGGCAATATGTGACATGACCTGTTAATCCGAAACGAACACGACACGATAAAAGCGGGTTAGGGTTAAGCCTTAATGGGTTTCGGATCAAAACGGGTCAACCCGTTAAGACACGATTGCTTAACAGGTCATAACGGGTCAAACTTGTTATGATCCGCTATGACCCGTTAAGACCTGTTAAAAAATATAAAATTACATGTATACCCTCAACTTAAATGGAAAAAACCCTAACGAATCGCTAACTCATTTGCTTTCCAATTTTCTACTGCACAGCTGCAACCCCAGTCCCTTGCATCCCATTTCCATTTTCATTTCAGATTCGAGCTCCCGTCTCACGAGTCACACTCTCACTCTCGTCTCTCAAGTCTTAGCCTCGAACCAGTCTCACACTCACTCTCTTACGGAGTCACGATCTCACCTCAAGTTTTTCATTTCGGATTCTCCATCTCGTCTCACATTCTCACTCTGTTTTTCAAGTCTCAGACTCTCACCTCACACTCACAGCTCACGATCTCTCAAGTCTTAACCCTACAAGTCGAAATCAGGAACTCACAGCCCACATGTACTCGTCTTCAACCTTCGGTCCTTCAAGTTCAACCCCTTTCATTTATAATCGCAAACCCTAGATTCTAGAAGCCGAAAATCGAAATAGGGAACTCTTGAGAAATCGCGAAATCACGGTCTCTCCCTGGTGTCGTTGTGCAGCTTGTGCTTCTTCAGATCTTTTATGCAGCGCCCTCCATCGCCGTCATCGGCACCCACGTAGCCGCGCAGCTCTCCTCTTCTCAGTTCTCACGCCGCCCCCTCTTCTAGCTTCAGTTGTTGATCTGAAAACTCAAAGTTAGGGTTTGTTTTTTTAGGAGCAATTTTTACTATTAAATATTTATATTTTAGTTTTCCATTACTTGTTTGAGTTGTTCTTCTAGATCTGTAGTTTTGTTAGTTTTGATTCTTATATGCTTTTGTAATTTTAGGTCTTGGTTGATTTGCTACTTTAATGGCCGTGAGGACCAATTGTTGCATATCATGTTTTATGGTCGGGCTTTTGGGCAAAACGTTGTGGTTGTGAAATTGATAACTGGTAATTGATAATTGATAATGATAATTGATACGTTCTGTGAACTGATTCTCAGTAAGCTTGTGAAATTTAAAATGGCCCAAATTCTGTGAATTGAAATCTGTAATTGTAATATTAACATGGAATGGAAAGGTCAACCAAATAATACATTGGTTTCCCGCTATGTTCAATTATTTGTGGCAAATAGTGTTGCTATTAATTCAGTATATTAAGCGCTTCCCTATTTGAATTGATACGTTCCCCAATATTGCTTCTTAGTAATATGTGACATTTACATCTAAAAGCGATGACGATTTTGTCTCAAGTTGAATATTTATTTGGCTGCAGATGAACTTTCTGATACTTCTGGCATATACAATTGGACATGTAAATGTTCTTATACCTATCAAGGAAATCATAGTTATGCTGTTAAATCCAACTGTTCCACTCCTCCATATTAGTGAATGTCCATTCTTTATTTTTGCAATTAACATATCACCTTGCTTGAAACATTTGTTCTTCATAACTTTTGCAACCAAGGATTAAGGTCGTTTTAACATTCTCCAATATTACTTTGTAAGCATAGCCTTATTGAAGTATTCAATATTGCTGAAACTCAATCCTCCTATTTTTTTTATTCTCTCATTTTATCTCAACTCTTCTATTATACTCTATTCACACTATATTATATGCATATTCATATTTGTACTCTTCTTTGTATTCATATGATAATTCCCGTGGTTCTCTTTTGATAAGTTGTTTATAAAATAATAAATGAAACAGATTTTGGGTCTTCTTTTTCTACTAATGTTATAGATGTTGCAAATTATATAATACATAATCTGTTAGATGGGTTATATTAAATTATTTTCTTCAATTTATTATATGTAGAGTTTTACAATATAATACATTGGTAATGCTGATCTAAACATGTCCATGAATGATTAGATTTTTGTGATTGACATGGGGCGCCTTTGTTTATAATTTGCAGAAAGCAAAAGCAACACATCTTGGACTGTCATCATTATAGTTGTGCCAACTGTTGCTTTTGTGGTACCAATCATCTTTGTCTAAGGGAGAAAATCAATAGTAAGTACTAGCATGATTCAGTTTTGTTATTTTATTCTTGAAAGCTTAGGCTTTATCTGTGATTCAGTTTTGTTATTTTATTTGTTTAAACGATCGAATTGGTACTGTTCAACAATGTAGGCGTATATTATTATTATTTTTTTTGTTGCTCTTAAAGAATTGATGCTAGTTGGCCGATAAAGAATAATTCTATGACCCTTTGTCCTGCAATATAAACTTGTAATTCATATGACCCTTTGTTCTTATTTGTTGTCAGATGACTGAGGCAGAAGGTGAAAATAATGAGTTTATTGATTTGGATTAGCTTGAAAATGAAGAAGAAAGTTTTCAAACTGAAGAGGCTAAATCAAAACGAAGGAAGCGGTCATATGTGTGGAATGTTTTTGAAATAGTTCCTGATTTTGAGAAACAAGGTGATAAGAAGCCACGAGCTAGGTGCAAGCTGTGTGGAGCTACTTACCTTGCATCGAGCAAAAATGGAACCGGAAATTTGAGGCGTCACATTGAGGTGTGCCCTAGGAGAAGTTCACGAGATATTGGTCAGCTGATTTTGGGACAAAATAGTGGATCTATTTCGGTAAGCAATTCTAAATTTAGCCCTGAAGAATATAGATAAATACTGGTAGCTGCTATTGTTAAGCATGACCTGCCCTTTCGGTTTGTTGAATATTCGGGGGTGAGATCTTTATTACAATATTTGCGTCCAGAAATTCCAATTATTTCTAGGAATACTGCCAAGGCAGATTTGGTTAAGATGCATCAGAGGGAAAAAAATAGGATTAAATGCATGTTAAATGAAATTCCTGATAGAATTAGTTTGACATCTGACTTATGGACTTCTATAACCACTGATGGTTATATGTGTATTACAGCACATTTTTTGGATAAGAGATGGACTTTACAGAAAATTGTTTTGAACTTTTCTTATATGCCACCACCACATAACGACATATCTTTGTCTAAAAAAATTTATAATTTGCTATGTGAGTTGGGAATTGAACACAAGATTTTCTCATTGACTTTAGACAATACTTCTTCTAATGATGTTTCGGTAGAGTTGTTAAAAACTCAATTGAACATTAAGAAAGCTCTTGTTTGTGATGGTGAGTTCTTTCATCTTCGTTGTTGTGCTCACATTCTGAATTTAGTAGTACAAGATGGGTTAAAAGAGATTGAGGATGCTATTCATAAAGTTCGTGAAAGTGTCAAGTATGTCAAAGGATCACAATCAAGAAAACTAAAATTTTTAGATTCATCAAATCAAATGTCTTTGGATAGCAAGAAAGGGTTGAGACAGGATGTCCCCACTAGATGGAATTCTACTTATCTTATGTTGGAGAGTGCTATTTTCTATCGTTGTACCTTTGGACATTTGGCATTGACTAATTCCAATTTTAACCATTGTCTATCTGAGTCTGAGTGGGAAAAAGTGGTGAAGATTAAAAGTTTATTGAGTGTTTTTTATGTAGCCACTTGTGACTTTTCTGGGACCAAATACCTTACACCCAATCTCTACTTTCCGGCAGTGTTTCTGATTTATTTTAAATTAAAGCAGCATTCTATGGGTGATGACGACTACATGAAGAAGATGTCTAAGAAAATGCTTACTAAGTTTGAGAAATATTGGTCTGAATTCAATGTGTTGTTGACTATAGTAGTTATATTGGATCCCCGATACAAGTTGGTTTTTGTTAATTTCTCTTATAAGAAGCTTTATGGGGATTGTTCCTTAGAGTATATGAATGTTCAGACCAAATTGGCATCTCTTTTCATGGAATATAGTTCTTCTAGTGCTCACACTTTTTCTACCATGAGTTCTGATAACACTGTTAGTGGAGCAACAAGTGAGTTAACCGAAAATAAAGAAGTATTTCAGGTAATATCAAATAATATTTTTGTTTAATGATTTAAATTATATTATTGTTTCATATCGCATATCATTAAGAAATAGTTTTATTTTTTTTATTTTTTGTAGGAATTTGATACATTTGAACATGATGATCGTAGTCTCCATTTGCAAAAAAGTCAACTGAATCTTTATTTAGATGAACCTAAGGCAAATAGAAATGCAAAGATCGACATTCTTTCCTTTTGGAAAGGAAATGAATTTCGTTATCCCGATCTTGCCAAAATGGCTCGTGATATTTTGAGTGTACCAATCTTTACTGTCGCATCTGAATCTACTTTTAGTGTTGGTGGTCATATCATTGATCAGTTTAGGAGTGCACTAAAACCAGATGTTGTTGAAGCATTGGTCTGTACAAGAGATTGGTTATATGGCGACGAGGAAGGTAAAACTTTGAAATTATATGGTTATTGGTTTTTTTTATATATAGTTGTTTATATGATAGACTGTCTACTAAATATTGAGGCTTTTTTTTAATAGAAATAAAAGAAGATTTTGACTTCGATGAGTTAACGAAAGATGTGATCGAGATGAACATCAACAAAGGCAGTGACGACGCTATACCTATTTTCGCAAATTCTAAGTTTGTTTAGATGTGTGATTTTATTATTGTAACATTAACATGTTTACAATGTATTGTTTATTATATTTGAGGTGTAATTTTAATACTTTACAATGCAGTCATGAGTTTGCATTATGGTGGTGTTATGGTGTATTATCATGAATTGTAATGTATTACTTGTTAGATTGTAAATTTGTAATTTTAAGATTGTAGTTTGTAAATAGTTATTTATATTTTCCAGTTAGAAATATAATTTGTAATAGAAACTGATGTAAAAGCAGGAAAGTGGGCTATTTGATTTTAGGCGAACAAAAGTTTATGCATTGTATTTGTCTGTAGTTAATAGGGTGAAATGTGTCGGGTTGTGTCGGGTCACTAACGGGTTCACTGGGCGAAACGTGTCGTGTTGGGTTTGCGGGTTGAAACGTGTCGTGTCGGGTCACGTCATTTTCGTGTATATGCTTAACGGGTCTTAACGAGTCGTGTCATGTTAACACGATATTTTATAGGGTCGTGTTAGAGTTGAGATTTTTGACACGAAATCCTTAACGGGTCGTGTTCGTGTTAACCCTTTAGACGTAATGTATATGCCTTGACACGACACGAACATAACCCGTTGACACGTTTTGACACCCCTACCACCACCTAGATCCCACCAATCACATTTAAAAATATATGTTATAGATCCACCCAAATATTTCAATCCAATTATATTATATATGACACCATAATAGTCGTTATCGTTTGTCTCATGACTCTCCTCGACCAACACACCACAGTTCTGTGTTTTTCTATTTTGTTCACGGTCCAAAATATGAAATCTATAACCTCGAATAGTGCATGCCGTGTATCGCATCCCTCTGTTTGAGGGACCACGGGCCAATGCATGTATTTCAGAAGTAATTGACCTGGGATAACGAACACGCTGTTCCAAGATCTAACAATGGAAGACAATAATAGTTAATAATTAATATGTTACGAAAAATATTTAAAAGTTTCAAAATCAAACATGTTTGAAGTTAGAGTTCATACACGTTGTTCAAACCAATTTGGAAATTCTTTTTCATGTCTTGCCTCCACATTATCTACACCTTCTGCGGTAAGTTTGTCCAAGTGCTCACTGTATATTAACGTGAAAACAAAATATTTTTAATACATCCAGTGTGTCAAGATCTAATAATTTTAAGAGAATTGGATGAGTTACCCTATCTAACATAGTCGTCAATCTCCTGGCAATTATTCAACACGTACTATCAAACTTTTTCCAACTCTCTATCAATGAGATCATAACCAGTTTGTATACCTAAGGGTCGTACATTTTGGGAAAACACTGATAGCACATGAGGAAGCAGAGCAGTAAGATCAGAATTTTTCTATTCATGATTAAATCGTGTCTCAACACCGTGAAGGTATAATGAGAAAAATGTTAACCATTCATCGTGTATATAGGCTTCTACTATCGAACCCTCAGCTTTGGCCTTATTCCCAACTGTGCACTTTAGTCGACCCAAATATCTTTCAATTAGATACATCCAACGAAACTATATCGGTCCACCTAACAATACCTTTTGGGATAAATGTATTTCAAAATGGACCATCACATTGAAAAATGAGGGAGGATATATCTGCTCAAACTTACTTAAGATAATGGCAATGTCGTCTTCCATCTTCTGCAGCATATCACGATTTACAATCCTAGTGCACAAGTCCCTAAAAAACATACAGAGCTCAGTAATGGCCACACGTACACTAGACATCAATTTTCTATGGATTCCAATTGGCAACAACTTCTGCATAAATACGTGACAATCATGACTTTTCATTCCACTGATTTTCTAGTCATCTGGGTTAATGCACCTGCCGATGTTTGAAGCATAACCATCTGGCAGTTTTACGCCTTGCAAACCATTTGCAAAATTCCATTCTCTTATCTTTCGTCATCGTAAAACAGGCATGTGGCATGGCCACCCAGTTGCCATCCACACGCAGATGTAGATTGTGTTTAAAACCCATTATCTCAAGATCTTTTCTCGTCATGATAGTATCATTTGTCTTATTGTTAATGCTCACATTGTTCCAACTATATTGTCGCATATGTTCTTCTCTATATACATAACATCCAAATTGTGTCGCAACATGTAGGATGACCAATAAGGTAAGTAAAAAAAAATATTGCGCTTTGTCCAATTCAATTCTGCTGCACCTTGTCTTCTCTTGTTCTTTCCTCGACCTTTGTCAAAATTGTTCTCTCTTACATGTTGCAGTTGTTCCAATATATCGTACCCGACAACTCTTTCGGTGCAGATCTTTCCTCTAATCTCCCATCAAATTTAAGACCTTCTCTTCTCCATGCATGATTTCCTGTGAGGTAGGGGTGTGCTCCGACTCTGACGATGTCGGAGTTCGGAGTTTCTGACTCTGACTCCGACGATGTCGGAATTCAGAGTTTTCGACTCCGACTCCGACAATCATCGGAGCCAAAACAATGTTCCGACTCTGACTCCGAAACATAGTCGGAGTCTGACTCCGATCGGAGTTCGGAATTCCGAACCCCGATCGGAGTTCTGATCGGAGTTTCGATCGGAACTCTGATCGGAATTCGGAATTCCGAACTCCGATCGGAGTTCTGAATTTTGATCGTAATGTTGAGTTCGGTATGGGCCAAATTACACTCATTCCAAAACCAAATGATCCCAATTGGGCCATACTAATTCCATATGAGCTCAATTGAGCTCATTTGTTCAATTGAGTTGCCACAACTATTGATCTATTCAGGTTTCAGTTTTCACTATTAATTAGTCTTAAACAATTAAACAAAAAATACAAAGTAGTAATTACAATGCTAATGCCAGCCAATAGCGTTATAGCATAATACAAAAAATAGTAATACAAAAAATAGTTCAAGACTCTAGACTATTAATATAAAAAATAATACAAAAAATAAATTAAATTATCATTGATAGTCTGATAACTCTGATTCAATGAGACCCGTATTGATGTTACAAAAAAAAAAAAATAATTGCTGCAGCAAAGTAGTTTGTTGTTGGAACTTATACGGAGTCGTACCTAAGATTAAGATAAAATTAAAATGTATTATTATATAAAAAAAATTAAAATTAACCAAACATGAAACAAGTAACTATAAATTAGAGAAAAAATATACGTAACCAGTAATTGCTCCATCAGTCATCGACAAGTATGGTAGGGTTGATAACTAAATCTGTGAAATCATAAACAGTATAAATTAAAATTTAAATAGATTTATGAAATTATAAAAAAGATTATTGAAATAATTTAATAATCATATAAACTTTGTTACTTTAATCATTTAAAAAGAATTAAATAAATTAATTTAAGTTTACCTGACTCAAGTTTGTAGCTCACGGCATCGATGCCAATGCTCTCTAGTCCAGTAAGTACATCACTGAGCCAGTTTTGTGTGCAAACGGGGGCCTCCACGGTTGACGGTGACAATGAACTTCGGTAGGCATCCAACACCCAATCTTCAGTGCTAAATGCTGACTCAGATGCAACCGTATTGATAGGAACGGCTAGTTCATCTCGAGCAATGCGAGAGAGAATCGGGTACTTGGGTGAATTAGCTCTTCACCAAATCAAGATCTGAAACTCCTTACTAGGCTCCTCGACCTCTACTAGTAAATATCACTCAACCTCATTTGTACACTGCAATGGATTTCTCGTTGACCGTGCATGAAATGACGTCATAACGTTGAAGCCTCGGGATCGACTTGCTGCACTGGCCTAACTTGAACGAGCATCTGTTGCTGGTCCTGAGCTTGAACTCGAACGTGAGGTACCCATGGCTCGTGAGGATGAAGCAGGACTACTGGCACTGTAATGGGTGCACAACTCGTTCAAATCTGCCTTGAGTGCTGTGATAAATGCCTTAGCCTTCACTGCCCCGAGAACCTCTATTGCCCACCATTCTACCACTGCCAACTTCAATCGGGGGTCGAGGATCGACGCTACGAACAATAATCTATTTATCTTCTCAACTTGCCCCCAATATTTATCATATTTGGACTGCAACTGTGATGCCATACCAGATAACAATCCACTCGGGTCAGCACAACCTTCTTTCAAGTGGTGGTGTAGCATGGAGATTTGGCTAAACCACATGTTTGCCGTCGTATATGCGGATCCAGAAACCCGCATCGTGATGTCATAAAATATTTGTAAAAATTTGACAAACTCGGATACATGTTGCCAATCGATGTTGTCTGGCGGACCGAGCCCCCTTCCATTAGGCTCCAACAGGGCATACCTCAAACCTCCATCCTCAATCTCTAGTCGCTCAAATGTCTTCTGGTACTTTAGTGCCACATCCAACATCAGATATGTAGAGTTCCATCGAGTGGGAACATCCAGGCACAACATCTTTGAAGACTCAACCCCAACCTGTTTTGCTATTGCCTTGAACTTTTGCAGCCTTTGGGGAGAAGCCCTCGCGTACCGCACAATGTTGCGGACTTTCTTGATAGAGTCGTCAACATTTTCCAACCCCTTAACTGTTTCATCATTAAAAAAATATCTAATTATCATAATAATATAAAAAATGGTACTATTTTCAAAGACTTTAATCATAAAAATATTAAAATACAAAATACAAAATTAAAACCAGAAAGACTCACCAACAATAAGGTTGATTATATGAGTAGTGCATCGAATGTGGATATACTGGTGATTTTTAATCACATCTTCTCTCACCCTCGTATTTCGGATAAACCATTCGATGGCGGTCTCATTGGCACCGGCATTGTCAACTGTAATGCATAATATTTTTTGGATGCTCCAATCAACCAAACAATCATCCATCTCCGCTCATATCGATGCACCCTTATGGTCAACTATTTCTTTAAATCCAATAATCCTTTTTTTAAGATTCCATTCACTATCAATGTAATGTGCTGTGATACACATGTACGAGGTATTCTGTACCGACGTCTATGTGTCGGTCGTAAATGACACTCTTTGGCCAGTGGTGGAGAACATCTTCTTCATTTCTGCATTTTCCCTCAGATGCATCTTCATACAATCTCGCATCACTGTATAACGGGATGGGATTGGAAATCTTGGCTCAAGCAGCTTCAATAAATGCCGGAACCCATCCTTGTCAACCGTGGTAAAGGGCATCTCATCTTTTATAATCATCATCACAAGTGTCTCACGAAACATCTTCTCACTGTATTGAGGGACAACTAGATTCCTTATCTGTGTCCCTGTCCCATCAGTGGCTGTAGAAGTCTCGTAGCTAAGATTAGTCTGAGACCCACCTGCGTCTGTGTTTGATAATTTATTACCAATATTAGTCTTAAATGAAAATTAAATGGGATCATAATCACAAAACTAAGTAGCATATAAAGCAAGACACTAACCTCTTGATGCCACCCCCTTTGCTATTTGGTAGCGTTTGCAATTGTTTAATTGTGCTGAAAGGTAAGAAGTGCCTTGCCTTTTTAAATGACACCCAACTCGAGTGCCACAATGATTGCACTCAGCTCGTGGGTTCTGGGGATCCCCACCCTCAACCTTCTCAAAATGTTCCCATGTCCACGATCTTTTTTTATTTGACCGTAGACGGGGTGGCCTCGCAGCTGCAAGGTGTACTGGTACATCCGGATCCTGAATCTGATCATCCCCAAGGCCCATCTCCTCCTCCTCCATAAACTGGTCGGGATCTTCCACTTCCAATTCTATGTCGACTGGAAGTGGAAATCCACTGTTAGCACACGAGGTTTGTGCTCGAGTGGAGGGTAGCTGACTACAGCTCGAAGCTGTAGCGTGGAGCGCCGAAGGAGTCCTACCATCCGGATTCGGAGTCTCATATGGAGTCGGAATCCCACTAGCACTGCGTGAGGGATTCATTTGTTTGTAATTGTAGACCTAGAATTCAAGTATAACAATATAAAAAATGTTAGTAAATTCCTAAAAATTATAATGTTATAGTGTAGCAAAATACAATATTAGGAAATTGTTTTTAGGTTAAAGTTCATGACTTGTACTGAATAGAGAAATTTGTTTACTAAGTGGGGAAAATGCATATTTCTCTATGCCTTATTTACTTCTTCTTTTTTGTTTAAAAGAATGAAATGAAAGCAATATTTTGGAACATTTCTCTATGCTAAAGTTAGTTTACAACATTTACTGCAAAACATTGGATAGCCGAGCAATACCTGCAAAGCAGTGATTAATAGTTAATATAAATCTAAGAGTTATACCTATCAATTTGCCCACTTTAAATAACATTGTATGCGAAAACATTAAAATAGCAGATCCTTATATTGTACTCAAGCTAAGTCATATGAGTAGAAGTGTTGGTGGTAATCGTGATTGGGTAAGATGCATCGACTATCTATTTAATTAAGACAAATGGCAATGATTGTAGCATCACTATTTAATTAATTATCCATTAATTTCTAAAATAGTCGGGATATGATTGACTTAATTAATTTATTCCAGCTTGCTCTCAATCATATATAATTTCAAGGATAACCCGCCTGTACTTTTAAATGGTGGTTAGGCGATGCGGATGTATATATCTACCTCTTCAATCATAATACATGTGCTAATAGTAATAGATCTATACTAATAGATCATCTTATATATTTAGTCAACGCCACAGCGGTACTAATAGATGATCTGTGATTAAAAAAAACTATAGTAATAGATCTTATAATATATATCATGTGTACTAATAGATCGTCGACAAGCCAGATTAGACTAACCAACAACGACCACTTCAATAATAACATGACACGTGATAACTAACCATCTGAAGTTATAAGGTGATCAATTTATTACGGCGGAATTGAAAATTTAGACCCCAGCTCATGCAGCAAAATGGTAACATAGGGAATGGGTGAAAATAGTGTCTCAAATGGAATCATTTC
Source organism: Platycarya longipes (assembly GCA_036559045.1). Classification (NCBI taxonomy): domain Eukaryota; kingdom Viridiplantae; phylum Streptophyta; class Magnoliopsida; order Fagales; family Juglandaceae; genus Platycarya; species Platycarya longipes. The sequence goes on along the minus strand of CM071799.1, from coordinate 8,315,991 downwards.
ATATTCTTATACAGAGAAGTATTAGCTTTACGTAGAGTATTTTGAAAAGAGGAATTTAAAAATTGACATATCTTGATATAGTACATTAGATAAATTATATAATTAAAAAAAGAAAAAACTTATAATTTGATGCATCATATTTAGTCACATCAACTTATAAAATATTTTTTCTTTTTTTATAAATGGGTCCAAACATAATATAATTTATCTCCTCCAAGAAATTTAGAAACAAAAAGGGTCCATCTCGACTTGGTACAATGATTTAATTCTTCAAGATGGTATGGCTAATCACTTAGAGTATTCATTAAGGTTTGGTACCAACTCTACCTTTTTTTAACATATCCAAATTGATATCTCAGACAAATCATGGCCCACCCAATTGTGATGCACATGTACATTGCTTCAGCAAACCAACCAAGAATTAAATCCAAAATGAATAAATAATAATAATAAATTGGATAAAAAAAATTAATAAATTGGATAAGATTTTGTAGTCTAGCATGTCGATATCTGAGTATAAGTTACAACTTACAATAACAATTTAAAATAAAACAAAAAAAAATTGAAAAAATGAGCAAACAAGATAAAACTGGTCAAAACCTCACGATAGAGCAAGCTGCCAAGCTCAGTTGGTTGGAAAGAGAAAGAAAACCAACAAAGCACAGGGTCCTTGATTACCAAGTATATACATGCATACATAGGTACATAGATACACAGTTTTTTTTTATGAGTAAAATATTTCTATCTAAGTGTTTACACACACATTTATTTAATTACCAAGAAATCATCCAACCATTGGAATCAAAGTTTGAAGTCCTGACCTAGTAATCTAATTTTCTCTGCAAAAAAAAAAAAAAACTTGTGGAATTGAATATACGCATCTTGTTTGGTGAATGGTGATGGTTTTTAATGGCAAACAGCTGGAATGGAAAAGAGAGAAAATAAATATTCTAGAAACAAAACAAGGCACATTAAAGCCTTCAATGATGTAATTATAAGCTTTTATACTCTGAAAAGTGTTTGAAAATTACTTGGAAAAAAATGTTTGAAAATTGGAACATAGCAAGCATGTAGTGTATTTTTTTTTACCTACAATATATATATTATTTTTTTTAATAAAAATGGTCCAAGTTTGAGTAAGCCTTCATGCTGAGTTTTATATTCAAATAGGATAAATCCCACAGAGAAAGATGATAACATGACATTAGATATCAGTTTAGCAATGCAAGTGAAATGGTTTTCAATGAATTACTTGTCTAAGGAAAAAAAACTAGCGCATCTATTAAATTAAAACCACCTTCTGCACATGATCAAACACAATCACATCATCATAGAGGCTGCCACAGACTACCTACGATTCCTCAGCATCAGAGAGGGGGATATTTTAGGCCAAATTCGAGTTTTTTTCTTCTCAATGACATTTCATCAAACAGTTTACACACACTGTCAAAGCACACAATATAAACTCGAATTTTTCACAATATAATAGCATACACAACTCACATGCCAACCAACTCAAAGAATCACATTAAAATAAAACATTTAATTAGTTTTAATTAAAAACCCTAAATATAAAAGAAATTACTCCAATTGATCTCGGATTCGCCGATTTGAAGGGCTAGCGGGTGACAATGTAACGCAACAGAGCGACAACCAAATTCTGAGGGTGAGGAATCGATGGCGGTGTGAGAGAGTGAAGGGGGAAGCTGCGCTAGCCACTGGAGGTTCGGAATCGCCGTTGGAGAAGACGAGCAGCGTTGCAGGGTTCGGAGTCTTAGACCGCGGACGGGAGAAAGAAGAATGAAGAAGAAGAAAGAAGAAGAAAAGGATCGCTGGGGTTTAAGAAACCCTGGACTAAACGATGCCGTTCCTATTTAATTGGAACGGTGTCGTTTAGCTAAATTTAAAAAAACAAAAAAGAAAGATGCAAAACGATGTCATTTTGCATCTTTTTTTTTTTTTAAAGAAAAAACTTCGGAGTTCGGAGTCGGTATTCGGTATTGAAACTAACTCCGATTCCGAAATCCGACTTCGAATTCTGACACCGATCGGAGTCGGAATCGGAGTGGAGTTCGGACGGAAGTCAGAAGTTGGAAATTTTGCCCACCCCTACTGTGAGGTAACGGCGGTGGCCTATAAAACACATTTTCTACGAATATTTTAACCATTGACTTGAAGTGTCTTCATTACACATTGGGCACACCAACTTCCCTTTAGTGCTCCAACCAGACAAATTTTCATATGCAGGAAAATCATTTATCGTCCACATCACCGCAGCATGCATCTGAAAAGACATCCCAGTTGATGCGTCGTACTTTCTAGCACCCGTTTCCCATAGCTCTTCAATTATCGGCTGTATGAATACATCAATGTCATTCCCCCATGATCTCGGTCCAGGGATTAGAAGAGTTAATAAAACGATTGGAGCTTTCATGCACCTCCATGGGGGAAGATTGTACGGTATCAACACAAAGGGCCAGGTGCTATAACTTGTACTCATGTTGCCAAAGGGATTGAATCCATCAATTGTGAGTCACAAACGCACATTCTGTGCTTCGTTCCTAAAATCAAGATATTGTTCATCGAACGACTGCTAGGCCAGTGAATCTGCTGGGTGCCTCATATATCTGCTATTTTTTACTCTTTTCTCTTCGTGCCACCTCATATATTCAGTTGTTTCTTACACATGTATAGTCTTTGTAGTCGAGGTAACAATGGAAAATAGCGCAACACCTCGACAGACACGTTCTTCTTAGTTTTCCACCTTGACTCTCCGTGTGACGCCCCCAACTTACGTCTGGGATTTAACGTAAATTAAGGTGTCTGGATGAGCAACACTTGGCTACTCACCCTCGTACTTAACAAGTCTAAAAGCATAAATTACTAAATTCGCAGCGGATTAGGTTTTTCAATATAAGACTTTCTAAAGATCACACGGAAATTATATATACAACATTCATTAAACTTAAACATTGTACTTTATACATATACACAACCCAACTGTAGCAAAATATTTTACATTCATCCCAAAAGAAACTTTCCTTCACCTCACTCTTTTTCCCTCTTAACCTCGGGATATTCTCTCCCATAGCGAAACCTATCTAAGCTAATACTAAAGTCTCGCTGGAGCTGTTGTCCCTCTGGAGTCACACAAACTCCACACATGGACAACGAGCCGTCTACTCCTAAGGTTAAGCAGTATCCAGTACGTCTCCTCTCCTCGACAAAAGTGGATGCGTCAAGACTCCCAGCTCCGGTGGGTCTGATAGGAGGTCTGAAGGAAACAAAAGAAATGTCCAAAAAGGGACTGTAATCGGAAAGTCCCTCAGGACTCCCCGAAGTCTCCTGTATCGTCGGGGCTGTCCCCCTGCTGGTCATCGAAACCTGTATGAAATAATATACACAAAGTATATGGAGCCACAAAAGAGTGAGATTTCGAATGAAATCTCAGTAAGTACATAAACAGCTTAAAGGAAACAGGGAAAACAACCACAAAGTCAAAACCACAACTGACAAGGGAAGATACCCTAACATACCCCTCACCAGGCCACTGTCTAACTGACACTTTTCTTAACTCACCCATTGTCTTATATTTAAATTACATTATTTTCCCCTTTAAGATTCTTGTTCTTTCATATCACTGATGGGCGTTACGTATCGCCGTCCCCATCACATACACTCATCAATCATCCGGGCGTTACGTATCGCCGTCCCCGTTATGATGAGTCTGGTGTCAATCATCCGGGCGTTACGTCTCGCCGTCCCCGTTATGACACGAAATATATACACATAGTACTGCGGGCGTTACGTCTCGCCGTCCCCGCAAGGATCAATCACACGGGCGTTACGTCACGCCGTCCCCGTGGAGATCACAATTTCATATCACGACAGGCGTTACGTATCGCCGTCCCTGCCGGCACGTCAGTCATACGGGCGTTACGTATCGCCGTCCCCGTCATGACGTGACTAACTCATCTTTTATATGTTATTCTCTTTCTTTATATTTTTCTCTCATACACATGAGTCATCTCACTCATAACCCTTCCCATTTTAAATACCACTTCCATTCCAAGGAAACCCTAAGTCTAGGCAAAACAGGGTATCTCGCTCGAGCGGCCTGTCGAGCGAGTGTCGAGCGAAGTCTCGGGTTGGGACTCGCTCGAGCGGGTGTCGAGCGAAACTCTAGCGAGGGTTCACATTTTGCCTTCGCTCGACTCACATGTCGAGCGAGGGTCGAGCGAACTTACGGGTCTAAGGGTTTTTCCACTCCAAACACACCAATCTTTTTCAAACACTCCATTTATCTTCCCAAAAGCCTAAATCTAAGTTTCCACAATTTTATTGAACATAAAAACAAGACAAATACAATCAACCCTACTCATATGCTCAATTTACACTTAGACATGTTCTCAAGTGTTTACTACTATGAAACATAACTCAATCATGCCAACAAACCAGTTCCATGCTTAATTTAAGCTAGAATATGGACTTACAAGTTCTTCCAAGCCTTAGGGAATTGATCCAACCCACTTTCTCCAAGTTTGCTCCCACACACACTCACTTCATTCACAAGTGATCACTTTGAGGGTTTGGGGAGGGATTTCTGGTTTGGCTTCACAAGGCAAGTGCTCTCTCCTTCTAAAGGAGCTTAGGAAGCTCTCAAGGTCCTATATATAGTGTGGTGGTCGACCAACATGAGGGAGAGAAAAGGAATTGCACCCAAGGTACCCTAGTTGGCAGATTTGCATGAGATGAGGTGTCCATCTAGGCAAAATCTAATGATGAGGATTAAGCCTCCCAAATCCTAGGCTTTGCAGCTGGGTTAGTCATCCAAGGGCTCACAATTGAGGTGGTTTGGCTGCCCATTTTGATCCATGGCTGAGAAGCAAGCTAAAGGGATAAGAGGTGAGGTGGCACTTCACCTAACCATGCATGCATCTCACATCTCCAGCTCTCCCCCTTGTGTCACACGCCCATCATCAGGTTTTCTCCTCCATTTGGTTCCTTTCCAACTCCCTTAGGTCTTCCCTCAACAAGTCCTAGAAGGTCACTTCATAGTTTAGTTAAGGTAGAGCCAATTTTGATCCAATTAGTCACCAATCAACCAGATTTTTGGCTCCTTTGGGTTTCCATCACTCCCACTATTCAATTGACTTCCAAATCAACTTTCCATTCATTCCTAACTATCCCTTCACATATCCTAATCCCATAGAATCCTAAAACCAGTTGCCTATTTGGTTACATGCCCCAATCTAGTTCAATTACCCAACTCGGGTTCCATTTAAGTCTATTCCAAAGCTGCCTACTTGGTTCCCAATTAAGTTATTGATTCCTTCCGAATCTCAGGAAACTTCCAACATAAGAGTTTTAGATCTATCTCTTAGGGTTCTATACCAATTGGAATCACCTCATTTATACATCGTATGGCTGACTTATGATCATTTTCCTAAAACTCGACAGATTGATCCGAAAGTGCATAATTCTCAATACTAAGTAAAATCTCACATTTCCTCAACTAAATCTCCCATTCCAATTTCCTAATAAATAAATGCATTAAATAAATCTCCTTAAAATAATTTCTATAAAATAATTTACCTTAGAAAAAATTTGGGCTATTACATCCTCCCCCCCTTAAAAAGGATTTCGTCCCCGAAATCGCTAAGACATAAATAATTAAGGGTTTAAGGATTCTATACCTCGGTTACTAGCAGTAGATTCTTCTGAAGAGGTGGGTACTTTCTCCTCATTAATTAGTGAATCCTGAGAGTGATAAAATATCATGTCAACATCGGGATCATAGTACATGTTCACACTAATCTCTTGCAACATACGGAATCTCTCTTCTTCTGTCCTTTCTATTATAGGTCCCTCTTCACACTGACGTTTACGCTCCTCAGATCCATCAGATGATTCTATCATGACAGCTTTTCCTTTGTCCTCTCTTCTCAAGAATCTTTTCTCTGCTCTCAACCATTTTCTGGCGGGTTGTCTTTCCTCACCTGGTAACGCTCTTCTACTTATGGGGTTACCTCTTTCATCTATATCCATAATGTGGGTTCTGTGCTTCTCACTTTTATTTAACCAGTTCAATCTTTCAGCTTTCCACTGTTTCAATTTTTCTCTACGAAATCTCTCTCTAACTCTTTCAGATCTTTTCTTTAACTGATCTACGGGGGTAACCGACATACGTGCGGTTCTTTTAGGAGCCATAATCCTGTATAAGGTTAAATATTAATGGTTATAAATATAAAAGAAAACACAAATATCATACAAACGCAAGACAGTTAATTCAATTTATAATATATTTTATTACAACTATGTTTCAAACAAGTGGGGATAATTATCTCTCATTACATCCTCACGTTCCCAAGTGGCTTCTTGAAAAACAGGATTGTTCCAAAGTACTTTTACTAACATTATGGTACGATTCCGAAGGGTTTGTTCTTTCTGATCTTCAATTCGCACAGGCCACTCTTCATAAGTTAAATTGGAACGTAAATTACTAGGACGCGGATCCATTACCGCCACTGGTTGATCATTCAAACACTTTTTCAGAGAAGATACATGGAAGACGTTATGAACTCCTTGTAAATCATCAGGTAGAGCTAAACGGTAAGCCACTGGACCTACTTTTTCCAGAATTTCATAAGGTCCAATATAACGAGGACTCAACTTCCCCTTCTTACCAAATCGCATGACTCCCTTTAGTGGCGAAATCTTCAAGTATACCCAGTCTCCCACCATAAAATCTAAAGCCCTTCTACGATTATCCGCATAACTCTTCTGTCTACTTTGTGCTGTCTTTATCTGATTTCTAATCTTCGTGATCTGCTCTTTGACTTCTTGTAAATACTCGGGTCCCAAAACACTACTCTCACCCACTTCATCCCAATAAATAGGAGACCTACATTTCCTTCCATAAAGTGCTTCATATGGCGCCATCTGTATGGTAGCTTGAAAACTGTTATTATATGCAAATTCAATTAATGGTAACAGACTTTCCCAATCTTTGTCAAAATCTAACACACAAGCTCGCAACATATCTTCCAAAGTCTGAATGGTTCTTTCTGTTTGCCCGTCCGTCTGAGGATGGTATGCGCTGCTGAAATTTAAATTGGTACCCATCATCTTCTGTAAACTTTGCCAAAATCGAGACGTGAATCTAGGATCTCTGTCCGATACTATAGTCTTAGGTATCCCATGTAAACGAACTATTTCCTTCACATAAATTCTTGCTAACTTTTCCATGGAATCCGTGTTGGAGATAGGTAAAAAGTGAGCACTCTTCGTCAGTCGATCCACTATCACCCAAATCGAATTCTTTCCCGTAGATGTTCTTGGAAATCCTACCACAAAATCCATAGATAGATCCTCCCATTTCCATTCGGGGATTGGTAAAGGTTGCAATTGACCGGCTGGTCTTTGGTGTTCAGCTTTTACTAACTGACACACTGGACACTTTGCTACAAAGGTTGCAATGTCCTTCTTCATTCCTTCCCACCAAAACCTTTCCTTTAAGTCTTGATACATTTTAGTACTCCCAGGATGAGCAGTATATGGTGTACTATGAGCTTCTTTCATCAACCTTTCTTTCAATTCTGGGGCATCCGAAATGATTTTCCTTCTTCCAAAGTACAACATTCCATCGCCTGAAATCATAAAATGTGGAGACCCTTTTCCTTCCAGTATTTGCTGTTTTATTTTCTCCAGCTTGGCATCCTTTTGTTGTTCTTCCTTAATTTCTTTGTCTGTTAACGGAATAATTTCTTGAATCTCCATTAACCTGAGATCCCGTGATAATCTGTCCACCAGAATTTCTCGCATCGCTGCCAGTACTGAAAATTCTTCTGTTTGAACTTTCCTACTCAAGGCATCGGCTACCACATTCGCCTTTCCAGGGTGGTATTTGATTTCGCATTGAAAATCACTTATAGTCTCTATCCACCTTCTCTGTCTCATGTTCAGGGTTTTCTGGCTAAAAAGATACTTGAGACTTTTATGATCCGTAAATATCTCACACTTTTCTCCATACAAGTAATGCCGCCAAATCTTTAGAGCAAACACTACGGCTGCTAACTCTAAATCATGCGTGGGATAATTCTGTTCATGGTCCTTAAGTTGTCGGGATGCATACGCAACTACTCTTCCTTCTTGCATTAGCACACACCCCAATCCCATTTTTGAGGCATCACTGTATATCACATAAGGTTTATGAGGTTCCGGCAAAGCCAAAACCGGTGCTGTAGTCAATCTCTTCTTTAGCTCTTGGAAACTACTTTCGCATTGCTCACTCCAAACGTACTTAGCATTCTTTCTAGTTAATGCTGTCAGAGGTGCGGACAGTTTGGAAAATCCTTCCACAAATCTTCTATAGTATCCAGCCAATCCCAAGAAGCTTCGTATTTCATGTGCATTGGTTGGTTGCTGCCACTCCATCACTGCTTCTACTTTCGCTGGGTCCACAGAGACTCCTTCACTTGAAATAACATGACCCAAAAATTTAACTTCTTGCAGCCAAAATTCACACTTACTAAGTTTGGCATACAATTGGTGTTTCTGCAAAATTTCCATTACTATTTTCAAATGTTCTTTATGATCTTCGTCGGTCTGAGAGTAGATCAAAATATCATCAATAAAAACCACCACAAACTTGTCCAAATATGGTCTGAATATTCGGTTCATCAAATCCATGAATACTGCTGGTGCATTCGTCACTCCGAATGGCATAACCAAAAATTCAAAGTGCCCATAGCGGGTTCGGAAAGCCGTCTTAGGTACATCTTGCTCCCTGATTTTCAACTGATGATAGCCAGACCGAAGGTCTATTTTTGAAAACACAGTTGCTCCTCTTAATTGATCCAACAGGTCATCTATCCGTGGCAACGGATATTTATTCTTAATGGTAACCTTATTCAACTCCCGGTAGTCTATGCACATTCGCATCGTCCCATCCTTCTTCCTCACGAACAATACTGGTGCTCCCCATGGGGACGAACTAGGCCTGATAAATCCTTTTCTCAAAAGTTCCTCAATCTGCACTTTCAATTCCTCTAATTCCACCGGTGCCATCCTATACGGGGCTCTATGAACTGGAGTTGTGGCCGGTTCCAATTCAATAACAAATTCTGCTTCTCGGTCAGGAGGTAGTCCCGGTAGATCATCGGAAAAGACTTGAGGAAAGTCTTCCACCACGGGAATTCCTTGAATACCTTTAACAACTTCTGAGGAGTTTAACATGATTATCCAGTAGCCCTTAGTTTCTCTGTTAATACTTTTCATTATTCGTTTAGCAGTTACTATGGAGGAAACTGCCTTCAACATTTCCCCCTTGTAACAAAATTTCCCTTCCTTGGGTAAGTCAAAAATTATTTCCTTTCTGCGACAGTCCAGTTTAGCATAATACTTAGCCAACCAATCCATACCCAAAATTAAATCGAACTCCATCAAATGGAATAGTATCAGATCAGCGACTAACTGAGAACCTCCAATCTCCAAGGGGCAATTTCTCACCACTCGATGGCATCCTGCTACCTTTCCATTGGGCATGACTACTATAACTTTTTGGGTCAACAATTCTGTTTCTAAATCACACTTTTGGACACAATCACAGGAAATAAAGGATCTTGTTGCTCCCGAATCAAACAAGGTATAGACCATGCATTGCTTCAGCTTAAGCTTACCTAAAGAAAATTTTATTCTACTATTATTATATTACCACTCCCAAAGAATCCATTCATTAACTAAAAGAGGGGACTTGGAAATTTACCAGTAATGACATTTGCATCTATTGTCTCGTCTGCCTCCATATCTACGTCTCCAGGTGTGATAGCATACACTTTAGCTTTCGCAGGAGCTTTGGCCTTTCCTCCGGGTAAAGCTACTCCTTGAGAGGTATTCTGTGGGCAGTCTCTGATCAGATGCCCCGGCCGACCACATCTATAACAAATTCTATGGTCCACTCGACAATCTCCCTGGTGTCGACGTCCACATTTTGCACATTGTGGAAATAAAGTTGGCACATTTGGATTAACTGCGACTCCTTTTCCTCTATCCGTGGATCTAAAATTCGGTTTCCTCCTAGCATCATTTCCTCCAGAAGATTGAAATCTTCTTTTTCCATATGCTTGAGTTTGCGCCATAACACTCTTCTGTTCAGCTTCCGCTATAGCTGCTACATTTACCAGTTCTTGAAAATTCTCAATTTGCAAACATGCCACCTGCATACGAATTCGTGGCTGCAGTCCTTCTTGGAACTTCTGGGCTCTCATCTTTTCAGTAGCCACCAGATGCGGAGCAAATCTCGCCAATTCCATAAATCGCGCCGAGTACTGCTCCACCGACATACTGCCTTGTATCAACATAGTAAACTCCAAAGCTTTCTGCCGCTTCATAGATTCCGGAAAGAATCGATCGTCGAACTCTTTCTTGAACCTTTCCCATGTAGGTACTACATTTTCTCCCAACTCTAACTTTAGCAGCTTCCGCTTTGTGTCCCACCACAGTCCTGCTTCTCCTTGTAACAGATGTCCAGCATACTGCACTTTCTGGACTTCAGTGCAACTACTAATTTCGAAAGTGCGTTCCAAGTCTACAATCCATTTACCTGCCTTTAATGCTCCTTCCGTTCCGATGAAGGGCGGGTATCGATACGCTAGAAACTTTTCATACGGACACCCTTGAGTTTCTCTTCTATTTTCATTCTGCTGAGAACAACGGCTCTGTTCTATTTGGTTCTTCACCACTTCAGTCATTTGCCGAATAGCTTCAGCTATTGCCTGGCCTCCTTCCAATGGGGGGTTTTGTGCCATTGGTCCCCCTTCCAAGGGTGGATTCCGTGTCCTCTGCTCTTCTCCCGATACTGGGTTCGGTGCCGTCTGTCCTTCTCCCAACGGTAGGTTCGATGGTGTCTGCACTTCTCTCAATGGTGAGCTTGGTGCCGTTTGCTCTTCAGCACGTGGAGGGGTAACCAGAGAAGGACTCTGATTTACTGCATCTACTCGTTTCAAGGGAGGACGACCTCTCGGCATATTGCTTTCCTGCAATACACCCAACTTCACCATAAGCTATACTCACTTTAGAAACTTCCAAATTTCTAAAATCCAAACATTCATCCATATTACTCCAAACTCCAATCTGATAAAGATTCAAGCCTATACTAGTACCATGTGATCCATTTTTTCCTAGGACACGTAGGTTTTACCCAGAGACGTAATCGCTCTGATACCAATCTGTGACTGATCATAGGCTTACACAGACCTACGTCACCTCACAGAGGTACCTACCAGACTAGCCGGCCACCGTCTCCGGTGCACCGTCACCCATGGGCGGAGAGTCTTGCTTCGGTGACACAGTCACAAGCGAGAGTTCCCATGAGTGATCTGCCTGACTAACAGGTCAACTAGCTCTGATACCAATCTGTGACGCCCCCAACTTACGTCTGGGATTTAACGTAAATTAAGGTGTCTGGATGAGCAACACTTGGCTACTCACCCTCGTACTTAACAAGTCTAAAAGCATAAATTACTAAATTCGCAGCGGATTAGGTTTTTCAATATAAGACTTTCTAAAGATCACACGGAAATTATATATACAACATTCATTAAACTTAAACATTGTACTTTATACATATACACAACCCAACTGTAGCAAAATATTTTACATTCATCCCAAAAGAAACTTTCCTTCACCTCACTCTTTTTCCCTCTTAACCTCGGGATATTCTCTCCCATAGCGAAACCTATCTAAGCTAATACTAAAGTCTCGCTGGAGCTGTTGTCCCTGTGGAGTCACACAAACTCCACACATGGACAACGAGCCGTCTACTCCTAAGGTTAAGCAGCATCCAGTACGTCTCCTCTCCTCGACAAAAGTGGATGCGTCAAGACTCCCAGCTCCGGTGGGTCTGATAGGAGGTCCGAAGGAAACAAAAGAAATGTCCAAAAAGGGACTGTAATCGGAAAGTCCCTCAGGACTCCCCGAAGTCTCCTGTATCGTCGGGGCTGTCCCCCTGCTGGTCATCGAAACCTGTATGAAATAATATACACAAAGTATATGGAGCCACAAAAGAGTGAGATTTCGAATGAAATCTCAGTAAGTACATAAACAGCTTAAAGGAAACAGGGAAAACAACCACAAAGTCAAAACCACAACTGACAAGGGAAGATACCCTAACATACCCCTCACCAGGCCACTGTCTAACTGACACTTTTCTTAACTCACCCATTGTCTTATATTTAAATTACATTATTTTCCCCTTTAAGATTCTTGTTCTTTCATATCACTGATGGGCGTTACGTATCGCCGTCCCCATCACATACACTCATCAATCATCCGGGCGTTACGTATCGCCGTCCCCGTTATGATGAGTCTGGTGTCAATCATCCGGGCGTTACGTCTCGCCGTCCCCGTTATGACACGAAATATATACACATAGTACTGCGGGCGTTACGTCTCGCCGTCCCCGCAAGGATCAATCACACGGGCGTTACGTCACGCCGTCCCCGTGGAGATCACAATTTCATATCACGACAGGCGTTACGTATCGCCGTCCCTGCCGGCACGTCAGTCATACGGGCGTTACGTATCGCCGTCCCCGTCATGACGTGACTAACTCATCTTTTATATGTTATTCTCTTTCTTTATATTTTTCTCTCATACACATGAGTCATCTCACTCATAACCCTTCCCATTTTAAATACCACTTCCATTCCAAGGAAACCCTAAGTCTAGGCAAAACAGGGTATCTCGCTCGAGCGGCCTGTCGAGCGAGTGTCGAGCGAAGTCTCGGGTTGGGACTCGCTCGAGCGGGGTGTCGAGCGAAACTCTAGCGAGGGTTCACATTTTGCCTTCGCTCGACTCACATGTCGAGCGAGGGTCGAGCGAACTTAGGGGTCTAAGGGTTTTTCCACTCCAAACACACCAATCTTTTTCAAACACTCCATTTATCTTCCCAAAAGCCTAAATCTAAGTTTCCACAATTTTATTGAACATAAAAACAAGACAAATACAATCAACCCTACTCATATGCTCAATTTACACTTAGACATGTTCTCAAGTGTTTACTACTATGAAACATAACTCAATCATGCCAACAAACCAGTTCCATGCTTAATTTAAGCTAGAATATGGACTTACAAGTTCTTCCAAGCCTTAGGGAATTGATCCAACCCACTTTCTCCAAGTTTGCTCCCACACACACTCACTTCACTCACAAGTGATCACTTTGAGGGTTTGGGGAGGGATTTCTGGTTTGGCTTCACAAGGCAAGTGCTCTCTCCTTCTAAAGGAGCTTAGGAAGCTCTCAAGGTCCTATATATAGTGTGGTGGTCGACCAACATGAGGGAGAGAAAAGGAATTGCACCCAAGGTACCCTAGTTGGCAGATTTGCATGAGATGAGGTGTCCATCTAGGCAAAATCTAATGATGAGGATTAAGCCTCCCAAATCCTAGGCTTTGCAGCTGGGTTAGTCATCCAAGGGCTCACAATTGAGGTGGTTTGGCTGCCCATTTTGATCCATGGCTGAGAAGCAAGCTAAAGGGATAAGAGGTGAGGTGGCACTTCACCTAACCATGCATGCATCTCACATCTCCAGCTCTCCCCCTTGTGTCACACGCCCATCATCAGGTTTTCTCCTCCATTTGGTTCCTTTCCAACTCCCTTAGGTCTTCCCTCAACAAGTCCTAGAAGGTCACTTCATAGTTTAGTTAAGGTAGAGCCAATTTTGATCCAATTAGTCACCAATCAACCAGATTTTTGGCTCCTTTGGGTTTCCATCACTCCCACTATTCAATTGACTTCCAAATCAACTTTCCATTCATTCCTAACTATCCCTTCACATATCCTAATCCCAGAGAATCCTAAAACCAGTTGCCTATTTGGTTACATGCCCCAATCTAGTTCAATTACCCAACTCGGGTTCCATTTAAGTCTATTCCAAAGCTGCCTACTTGGTTCCCAATTAAGTTATTTATTCCTTCCGAATATCAGGAAACTTCCAACATAAGAGTTTTAGATCTATCTCTTAGGGTTCTATACCAATTGGAATCACCTCATTTAGACATCGTATGGATGACTTATGATCATTTTCCTAAAACTCGACAGATTGATCCGAAAGTGCATAATTCTCAATACTAAGTAAAATCTCACATTTCCTCAACTAAATCTCCCATTCCAATTTCCTAATAAATAAATGCATTAAATAAATCTCCTTAAAATAATTTCTATAAAATAATTTACCTTAGAAAAAATTTGGGCTATTACACTCCGCATATGGGACACTCTTGTTTTTCCTCATTTTCCTTCCAGAACAAGACACAATCATTCTTGCATGTGTGTATGGACTTTTATTCAAATCCTAATCCTTTTCTCAATTGTTTAGCTTTATAAAAGTTTTTCGGCAATGCAGACCCTTCAGGAAGTACCTCGTTAAATAAGTCCAATATCATGCTTATTGCTTTCGTTGACATTTCACATAATGACTTAATGTGAAGTAATCGCACAATAAAAGACATTTTGATGTACTTTGTACAGGCAGGATAAAGCTTACGCTTTGCATCTTCCCACATTGTAGCAAAATTGTTTGGATCACGCCCTCGAATGCTTAGGTCATCATTTTCAGGTTCATCCACAAACATCCCAGTACTAATGTCACCCAACATCTCTTCCATCTCATTGGGGGTTTAGGATTTGGGATTTGGGATTTGAGGTTTGGGGTTTGGATTTACGGTTTAGGGTTTAAGGTTTAGGGTTTAGGGTTTAGAGTTTAGGGTTTAGGTTTTTGGTTTTATGGTTTAACGATTTAATTAATACATGGTTGCAAAAAATGCACAATTCGAGGGTTTAGGGTTTATGATTTAGGGTTTGGAGTTTGATGTTTTTTGAGATTCCGAGATCTAGGGTTTAATTAATACATGTTTGTAAAAGATGCACAATTTTACAAAATTATAGAACCCAATATAATTATGCAAAAAATACACAAATTGTCACACTCAATATGCAAATATACTCACATTGAATTATATCATAAAACACATTCAAATAATCATCCAACATGTTTGCAAAGTTTCATTTTATAGAAATAAACTTTATTGCTACTAAAAAATAGAAATATTTAATGCTACTAATATGTACAATGACCAACTATGTACAATCACCCAATATTTTTAATCACTCAATAATCACTCAATAAATAAAAATATTCACAAATGTAACATACCCAACAATAATATTATACCCAAAATTCATGAATAATATTGTACACAATATTTTTCACTATATATATACTTGGAAAAATCATTAAACACTTGAAAAAAAAAATCACTAAACAATGTATATCCCTCACATTGCAAAATAATACAAACGTCATAATATGCTTAAATCCTATCATAGAAAAACACTAAAAAATAAACAAATACAAGACTTTATGCTTCTAAAATTAAAGAGTAAACGAGAAATATACCTAGCAAAGTCACTAGACTTTCTTCACAACACCTCAAATACATCACCAAGCTCTACAAAATAATACACAATGAACCATTAAATTCACACAAATTTGGATATTATAATAAAAAAATTTCTACAAAATTCACAAGTGAAATTACCTTTGAGAAGAATCTCTCAACTTCTCCTTCTCTCTCTCTCTCTAACGCACATAATGAAGTAGAAATGAAAATTCTGCTTCATCTCATGCCTATATTTGAATCTGTCTGAGTTTTAAGTACGTTCGAACGTACTTAAAAACCATGATCACGTTCGAACGTTAAGTTGTGACATTTGAACGTCAAGTATTTACATTCGAATGTGAGTTAAAATGCTCAAAATATCCTAAATTGAGGCACAAATATTTGAACGTTATAAAGTTAAGTTCGAACGTTCTAAAAAGTGCGAGAAATTTCTCGCACCTTTTTTTGATAGTTCGAACGTTATTTGTGAAATAATGTTTTTTGGTTGACATCCACAGATTGCTTTATTTATTAAACCAAAATATATTAAAAATATTTAACAAAATTATAGATATTATAAGAAACTATTATATATTTAATAATATAATATTTTTTTTTATATTTTAAGAAGTTTATGCACAAAAGTAATTATACAGTCAACACTATATAAAACTATGTTATTAAGTATTATATAGTGTTACATATATATGTGTTATTTAGTGTTATAACAAAATAGATAACACAATATAATACTAAACAACATAGTATTATATAGTGTTAACTAATCATATTTTAGACATTAGAACGTAATTAAAAGACGTTTGAACGTTTTTTAATTGTTTTTTTATTGTTAAGTCCCTAGATTGGTTTATTTATTAAACTAAAATATATTAAAAATATTTAATAAAATTATAGTAAATATAATAAATTATAATATATTTAATAATTTAGCTATGTTTTTTTTAAGGAATTTTATGCAGGAAAATAGTTATATAGTGAACACAATGATACTAGTTAGGTATTATATAATGTTGACTATATGTGTGTTACTTAATGTTATAACATAATATAACACTAAACAACATAGCACTATATAATTTTAATTAATCATATTTTAAATATTACTTTATAAATTTTATCTACTATAGTAACATCATACAATACTAAGTGTTGATTATAAATAATAGACTATTGTAATACTATATAATACATTATATAATAACTAATACTATAATATTATTTAGTATTGGTACTAGAGAATTTTAGTAATGTCTTAGAGTATATAATATATTTAAGTGTATTATTTTAGCATGTCATTTTATATTTTAAGGTAATTTTAATTTTAATTCCTAAATTCAAACTACGTTCGAACGTTCCAAGCTAACATTTGAACGTTCTCATGAAACGTTAGAATGTTCATAAATAACATTCGAATGTAGAGAATACTTGGGCAACAAATTATTCAACTCTACGTTTGAACTATATGTACATAACGTTTGAACTATATGTATTCAACGTTCGAACGTTCATTAATGAACCTTCGAACGTTCATTGTATAAATACAGTAAACCCGACGGCAGTCGGCATTTTCACCAAAACTCCCCCATTTCTCTCAAATCTCTCTGTATTGCATGCCGCCACAACCGTCACCAAAGCCACCGCAACCACCACCAACAGATAGGGAACTCTAAACCCACTTTTTTCATGTAATTTGTATTCAATTTAGTTATTTTTTTCAGGTTTTAAAAAATTTGTGGTCGAAACTTCACTTTGATTTTCTAGCCACCACGGGTCTCCATTGGTCAAAAAGACTCCGTAGAAAGATTTTTTAATGTGTTTACTTCATTTCTACGGAGTGTTTTGGCC
Organism: Platycarya longipes; assembly: GCA_036559045.1. NCBI lineage: Eukaryota > Viridiplantae > Streptophyta > Magnoliopsida > Fagales > Juglandaceae > Platycarya > Platycarya longipes. The sequence continues at coordinate 8,298,684 of CM071799.1, read as the reverse complement.
CTAAAACTCTATGAAATGGAGTTTCAGGAATGACTGAGTCGACTTAGTCATTCCCGATTTGATGTTCGAACGTTCTAATGAACGTTTGAACGTCAAAGTAAGGTTACATTTGAACGTTTTATATATACGTGTGAACGTAACTTTTGCAACATTGGAAGCCCAACAGTCACGTCCTAACGTACACTCCATACGTTAAAACGTGACTTCCAGAACATTGGAATACTAACGGTTACATTCCAATGTAGGTTTGCCAACGTTGGAACGTATATATTTAAATGTTGGAATACGAATCGTCACGTTAGAACGTACGGTTGGTACGTTCTAACATGACTATTAGAACGTTTGAAGAAACCCCACGTTCGAACGTGAGTTTCCTTACATTTGAACGTTTACTCAGAATTGCATTTTTTTGCCTAACGTTCTATGCCAATTTTAATTTTTCTTTTCACTCATTTTTATCTTATTTATGCAGATATATAATGGCCCAGCAACTTCAGACACAAGAAAAAGGGGTTGGGCAGGAGCCTTACGGGAGGCGTACCATATCAAGGCCCGCATGGTTACACCAAAGCGAGAGATCCAACGAGTTCAACTCGTTATTTTGGCAGCAGAGGAGCCTCCAATCCGTGTTCGTGGACAGGGGCTGGGTATCGATCTGTGCACTGAGGGGGATCGTGTACACCAGCATGGTCTAGTCCACGAGTTCTACACAGCGATGTACACGTTGCCGCATGACGCAGACTCCCATGTCATTGAGATCCGTGGGCAATGGATCACTATCTCGGCAGATTTCATCGCCGACCTGATGTAGATCCGACAATTGCCGCCACAGCCAGCAGCTGCACAGCAGGTGGAGGACACAATTGTTGTACCGGATTCGTCGCCAGATGCTGATGCTTGCATGGCGGAGTCCTAGACTGGCCCAGTTCTCTCTACGGGCAGTCATCACCTCGACGACAAATATGAGATCTCAGAATTGCGTGTATTTTTACACATTATTTTATTCTCGGTGTTAATTATTTTAATGTATTTTAATAATATTATTAGTCGTGTTTTATTTATTTAAGATATTTATTTGAACTATTAATTAGTTAATGTTGAGTTACGTCGTTTATTTATTAATTTAAATGTGAGGTAATTATTTTAATGAGTGGAATTTAATTCCTTTATTTTATTATGTGAGTTTATTTGATCTGCTTTCGTTATATTAATTATTGTTTTATTTTTAATATTGCGCTTGGGTTTAATTTATTTCTATTGGTGGGCGTTAAATATTTTATTTTATTGATTTTGAATTGTAGTATTTTGACTGGCTTTTATTTAATTTATTGTATTTTTCTAGTTGGATCCCTTTTTCCTTCTTTTTCCTTTTTCTCTTTTTTCTTTTCTTTTTCTTTCCTTTTTTCCCTTTCTTCCCCTGCATTTCCCCCCCAGCCCGTGCGATTCCTTCTCCCCCTCCCCTGTTTGGCAGTTCGGCCTTAGGCAGCCCAGCCCTCCACCGCTGCCCACTGCTCGTCACCGCCCATACCGCCGGCACCCTTACCTGCCGGCGAGTCTACCTGCACTGGTGATGCACATCCGGCAACCCCCTAGCCGTCGCGTGAGGCTTAAACCCGAAATGGGTATTTTTGCTTCTCTTGCATTTTCCGGCCACCACCGGCCACCCCTTGGCCTCTGACCACCACCACTAGACTCCCCACCCTCCGGCGAGCATAACCCACCATCAGTAGCCACCCATTGTCGGCGGTTACCACCTCTACCAGAAATGGGTCTTAAACGGGTTGTTCTTTTCCACGCCGCCGTCTGGCCACCGTAGGCCTCACCACCGCCACCAAAAGACTCCCCTCACCCAGTCGGTTATTCCCCTAACTCAGTTTCCCCATACACGGCCTCACCTTCTCGGTACAACCTCAAACCCGAAAATGGATTTTCACCCCTTTTGACCCCGATCCGCCACCTTCCGGTGGTTGTGCCGCCACACCACCACCTCCATGAGATTCCCCACTCTTCAATGAGTATCTCCCTAAATTTTGGTGTCAAACCGAGCATTTTAGCGTAACGTACATGTGACCGCTACAAACGCTGCAAATTGACGTTGTTCAAGGATTTACATTTTTACCACTGTAAGTAATTTCCAAACGATTTTTAAGATTTAAATATATTTTTGGCATCAACAATTATTGTGTTTGATTATTGTTGCTATGTGTTGGTTGATGTTGGTATTTGTTGGTTGATTGGATTAATTAAATGTTGGATAATTGCTGCATGGTTGTCTACATTGTGTATTTACGCGTATGCTCATGAAAATATTTGAAAAGTGGATTTTTGCATGATTTCGGATATTCATGTGTTGAATTGGAAACTGGGATTTAAATTGAGTTTAATAGATTTTAATGGTTTTGGGCTGAGTCATAATGGGGACGGGGATACGTAACGCCCGTTGCGATCAGCGTGTGTGTGTGGATGACATAATGGGGACGGCGATACGTAACGCCCATTATGGTCATTGGGTGTGCATTTCATATCGGGGACGGCGATACGTAACGCCCGGTATGAAATGAGTGTGTGTGAATCGTAATGGGGATGACGATACGTAACGTCCATTATGATTTCGGGTGTGTGAGTAAATCATATCGGGGACGGCGATACGTAACGCCCGGTATGATTGGTTTTGAGGATATTATTTTATGGAAAATGATCGGTGATTTTATTGGGATTTTATTGTGGATTAAATTGGGATTTTGGCGTGTGTGGTTATTTCATCGACTTTGAGGAAGATGATTTTAAGCTTCATGCATATGGTAATTGTTCATGGTTGTTGTTGTGGCATTAATGTATTTCTGTCTTTTGGTTTGGTTGGGTTGTACTTACCTGCGATGCCATCTTGGCGTCGTAGTTTTTTGATGTAGATTATGAAGAGGCTGAGCCTGAGGAGACAGCTCCGCCGTTGAGGTGATATTAATATTAATTGTTATCTCAGGAAATTTATTTTCCCCTTTTTATAAATATGTATTTGTTTAATATGTATTTCGGATGACTGTATTAAATCTCCTGTTGGAGAGTTTATATTAAATTGGTTTGTAAAATATTTCTAAAAAAATTTTGGTACCTAGTTATCGATTTTATTATCTGTTGCGACTTATATTTTATGTATGTCACGTGTGCACATACGTTTGGCACTTGTCGTTGGGATTTGTGACCTGTGTTGTCATCATCCTTAGGCCTCGATTCCCGTGTTTATTTTAAGGGGAATTTGGGGGCGTCACAGGTGGTATCAGAGCAGTTCGGCTCTGGGTAAATCTGCAAGTCACCTAAGGACAGTACTAGAAAAGTTTGTGGTTTTAAAAATTTATTTGTTTTATGATTTGGTTATTTTATTTTATTCTATTATTTATTTGTTCTCTAAGTTTTCCTACTAATTTATATGGTAAGATTATCGATATTTATTTCGTTATGTTGTGCTTTTTATTTTAATGTTTATGTTGTTTATTTATTTTCATAATTAACTTAGCTCTGATAGATTGGTTTGTTGACTTTGTTTTATTTTATTTTAATATTTATTAAATATTGTAAATGAGTAGTGATTCAGATTTTAGTTAGTTGATTTTATTTAGTTAAGTTGTCGAGTATTTATTTAATTAATTATTTATTTTATATATATGCCTTTGTTTTTGTTTAAATTAGAATTTGATATTTCGGATTAGATTATTATTTTAAATCAATCTTTTTATTGAATCTGATATTTTAAATAATTGTGTTATGGAATTCCTTATTTTAAAGTTTATTTCTTTTGTTGTGGGTTATTTTGTTTTCTTAAATTTTTATTCAATTATCATCAAGATTTGATTTTAATTTCAATTCATAGGTTTCCTACAAGATAGTTTTGGATTTGGTTTATTATTTGTTTATTTTAATTATGGCTCTTGTATTTTAAATATTTCTAAAAGTTTGAAATTTATTTAGACAAAAATTTAAAAGAATCGCTGCCATGCTTCTTTTTAAGTTTATGCTTTGAGATAAATTTAAATTGATTATCTTTTCACATTTCCGTTGTTTTATTTTAGGGACATGCTTTGAAGTAAGTTTTAAAATTTATTATCTTTCCACATTTCCGTATGTTTTATTTTAAAAGTTTATCTATTTACTTTAACGAGTGGATTTGTTTTGGTTACTTGTTTGTATTTATTTATTAATTAATTTATCGATTTAATTATTTTATTATGGTTTGTTTCTTTTAGAAGTTTTAAATTTTAGAGATTTCTACAATAAATCTTTTTTTAAGAGTTGGGTTTTGTAGAGAATTTCAAAGTTTTATTTGTGATTTTATTTCCTATTCTTATTTTAATTTAATCTCCTTCTTCTATTTAATAAAAGTTTTTGGTGACTTTGTGTTTATTAAAGGAGTTGGGCTTGTTTTCTTGAATGAGTGGCTTTTACTTAATTGTTTATTAAATCTTTTCCCCCTTTTTGTGTTTTTATATAATATTATGTGAATTATTTGAGTTTTATTTAATGGTTGGATATGTTGTTATATCTTTGTGAGATGGATTTGTTTTGATAATTACTGATATTTATGTAATTGAGTTTCTTTGTTAATATTTCCTATGTTAATTATGTGTAGTACCTGGGTCTCACTGAGTGTTAGAGTTTCTAAGTTTTAATTTATTCCTGGGAGATTGTTGGAATTGTAATCAGGGTGAACTCTTCATGTGAGTGAGAAATTCTTAACCATTGACATATTGTTATGGAAATTGTTTTAGTAATGCTTATGATAGTAGTCGATCAATTATTTTCTTGGTAAAGTTTTGATGTTATTTGTGGATGCTTAGAGATTGATGTATAATATGTGTGCGTGTAAATTTTAGAGAGTATTTGTCTTTGGCTGGTGTTTAACTTGGGAGAATTTGTTTGTTAAGTGATAGGGTTGAATTGATGTGATGGAAATAAATTTAAGAGATATAAATTTTAGGCTTCTGGGCGAATTGTTAGGAGTGGATAATTTAAGTATAATATTTTGGGGAATTTAATGGTTAGCAACATTTGTTAAGGTGTCTTAAAGAATTAGTTGTGACTTAAGGTCATATAAGAATTTAAAATATTTGAGGTTATTCCATCTCATAGGTAATGAAGGTTCGATTGAGAGAATACGGATTTAGATAATTAATCTATGATGAGAGTGAGGAGTTATAATGATTGAGAAGTGTATTAGTGGTTTGGGAGTTAGAAATTTTTAGGCTTTAATATTGAGTGGCATAACTTGAATTGTGAAATGACAAAACATTAGGATTTGTAAATGTGGCAAATGATTTTTTTTGTAATAGATGTTGAGCTAGTTTTTGTTCAATGGTGATAATTTATGAGGACTTAAATTTTTATGAATTCAGCGAGTTATCAGAGTGCGCGCGAAAGCGTGATGAAGTGCAATGTAGTAGGAGGTTCAATTCTTGTGTAAATTTTGAGGAATTAGTGATGACTTGAAAATTTGGATAATACGTGTAAGTAGAGATTTATTTTTTTTGGTTGGGTAAATTATGTTTATTGACGATTAATTTAGAAAGTTAAACTTAGGAGTTACTTTAGGGTGACACAAAGTGTGGTATGAAGTTAGTGAATATTAAGATTTTGGGAGATTGTACTGAGATCCTTGTACATATGGAGTTCAGATTAATTGGATACCTCAGGAGTTTTCGAGATGAAATATTATTTGGAGACTATACGTTTATGATGGAATAACGTCTATTTGTGTTTGACGAAAATAGATGATTGTGCTAATGCTTGGAGTGAGTATTAAGTGATGTAGTAGGTGAGTTATTGGAGTTTTATTAGTTGCAGCCGAGCGAATTTCGAGGACGAAATTCTTTTAAGGGGGAGAATGTGAGATCCCAGAATTGCATGTATTTCTACACATTATTTTATTCTCGGTGTTAATTATTTTAATGTATTTTAATAATATTATTAGTCGTGTTTTATTTATTTAAGATATTTATTTGAGCTATTAATTAGTTAATGTTGAGTTACGTCGTTTCTTTATTAATTTAAATGTGAGGTAATTATTTTAATGCGTGGAATTTAATTCCTTTATTTTATTAAGTGAGTTTATTTGATCTGTTTTCGTTATATTAATTATTGTTTTATTTTTAATATTGCACTTGGGTTTAATTTATTTCTATTGGTGGGCGTTAAATATTTTATTTTATTGATTTTGAATTGTAGTATTTTGACTGGCTTTTATTTAATTTATTGTGTTTTTCTAGTTGGATCCCTTTTTCCTTATTTTTCCTTTTTCTCTTTTTTCTTTTCTTTTTCTTTTCTTTTTCCCTTTCTTCCCCTGCATTTCCCCCCCAGCCTGTGCGATTCCTTCTCCCCCTTCCCTGTTTGGCCTTTCGGCCTTAGGCAGCCCAGCCCTCCACCGCCGCCCACCGCTCGTCACCGCCCATACCGCCGGCACCCTTACCTGCCGGCGAGTCTACCTGCACCGGTGGTGCACCTCCGGCAACCCCCTAGCCGGCGCGTGAGGCTTAAACCCGAAATGGGTATTTTTGCTTCTCTTGCATTTTTCGGCAACCACCGGCCACCCCTTGGCCTCCGACCACCACCACTAGACTCCCCACCCTCCGGCAAGCATAACCCACCGTCGGTAGCCACCCATCGCCGCCGGTTACCACCTCTACCTGAAATGGGTCTTAAACGAGTTGTTCTTCGCCACGCCGCCGTCCGGCCACTGTAGGCCTCACCACCACCACCAAAAGACTCCCCTCGTCCAGCCGGTCATCCCCCTAACTCAGTTTCCCCATACACGGCCTCACCTTCCCGGTACAACCTCAAACCCGAAAATGGGTTTTCACCACTTTTGACCCCGATCCGCCACCTTCCAGTGGTTGTGCCGCCACACCACCACCTCCATAAGATTCTCCACCCTTCAATGAGTATCTCCCTAAATTTTGGTGTCAAACCGAGCATTTTAGCATAACGTACATGTGATCGCTACAAACGCTGCAAATTGACGTTGTTCAAGGATTTACGTTTTTACCGCTGTAAGTATTTTCCAAACGAGTTTTAAGATTTAAATATATTTTTGGCATCAACAGTTATTGTGTTTGATTATTGTTGCTATGTGTTGGCTGATGATAGCATTTGTTGGTTGATTGGATTAATTAAATGTTGGATAATTGCTGCATGGTTGTCTACATTGTGCATTTACGCGCATGCTCATGAAAATATTTGGAAAGTGGATTTTTGCATGATTTTGGATATTCATGTGTGGGAATTAGAAACTGGGATTTAAATTGAGTTTAATGGATTTTAATGGTTTTGGGCTGAGTCATAATGGGGACAGCGATACGTAAAGCCCGTTGTGATCAGCGTGTGTGTGTGGATGACATAATGGGGATGGCGATACGTAACTCCCATTATGGTCATTGGGTGTGCATTTCATATCGGGGCCGGCGATACGTAACGCCCATTATGGTCATTGGGTGTGCATTTCATATCGGGGACGGCGATACGTAACGCCCGGTATGAAATGAGTGTGTGTGAATCGTAATGGGGACGGCGATACGTAACGCCCATTATGATTTCGGGTGTGTGTGTAAATCATATCAGGGACGGCGATAAGTAACGCCCGGTATGATTGGTTTTGAGGATATTATTTTATGAAAAATGATGGGTGATTTTATTGGGATTTTATTGTGGATTAAATTGGGATTTTGGCGTGTGTGGTTATTTCATCGACTTTGAGGAAGATGATTTTAAGCCTCATGCATATGGTAATTGTTCATGGTTGTTGTTGTGGCATTAATGTATTTCTGTCTTTTGGTTTGGTTGGGTTGTACTTACCTGCGATGCCATCTTGGCGTCATAGTTTTTTGGATGCAGATTATGAAGAGGCTGAGCCTGAGGACACGGCTCCGCCGTTGAGGTAATATTAATATTAATTGTTATCTCGAGAAATTTATTTTCCCCTTTTTATAAATATGTATTTGTTTAATTTGTATTTCGGATGACTGTATTAAATCTCCTGTTGGAGAGTTTATATTAAATTGGTTTGTAAAATATTTCTAAAAAAATTCTGGTACCTAGTTATCGATTTTATTATCCGCTGCAACTTATATTTTATGTATGTCACATGTGCACACGTTTGGCACTTGTCGTTGGGATATGTGACCCGTGTTGTCATCATCCTGACGCCTCGATTCCCATGTTTATTTTAAGGGAAATTTGGGGGCGTCACAACGTGATGACTGACGATGCTGGATCTGTGCAAAATGGTCCACAGCGGGATAAGGATTTCTATATCCTCACGAGCAGAGACCGAGAGGCACATGAGACATCAGATTCATTCTCCTAGAATGCGCTCCTCGATTTCTTCCGTATGTTGCATCTTATTGTTGCAGCAAACATGGATCCCCAGGCACACACGGCAATATTCAGCCAGACCCGCTTCCGGTTTTGATTAGGTTGGCGCGTGGAGACTCGATCGACCTACCATGGCTGATCTTTGAGAGGATCTAGTACGAGACATGCACTGTCTCGACGGACAACCTCCCATATGGAGTTATCATCATTCGGCTACTCATGGCACATGGAGTGGAGCCACGGGTCTCCGAGATAGTGCGACCACAGATCGGCCTTATTGACATTAGCATGTACAATCGGAGTAAGGGGCAGAGGAGGCGCATTCCTCCTCCTGTAGCTGATCTGGTGCCACCTCCCCAGCGTCAAACCTTCAAGCCTGATCCTGCTGACGTTGCTGGCACAAATCGACTGACTCAGACGAGACAGACTGCGGGTGAAGACGTGCCACCTGCTTGGATCTCATCGATGTTCAGAGAGCTACAGGGACACATCGACCGGCAGTTCGCTACACAAACTAGACACCTTGCATGTTAAGGTCGAGACTTTGACTAATGAGTTCACATCAGTTAAAAACCTCATCTAGTCAGCGATTTTATTTATTTTTTTAGGTCTTTTTGTATTTATTTTTTATTTATGTACTAGATCAACTTCTCATCAACTTCTCCTGTAATGTATATATTGTTTTTTTTTTAATTCTCAATTTTCTTTAATATTAGCTTATCTAAATTTAATTTTAAATCATTTCACTTCATTTCTTTCACAAATTAAATTATTTTATAATTAAATAGAGTACAAAATTGTCTAATATTAACAGGTCCAGCTCGAGTAAAATCTTATTTTAATTTCTTTCCATATCTTTTTTATTCATGTTTGAATCATTTTAAAATATTTTAAAAAAATAAATATCAATATACCAATAATCAAATCCTACAATATTATGTAAAAAAAAAAGTATTAAAATACTAAGGGTGTCAAAATAAGGTGTCAAAGTATATATATATAAATATATATATTTTAAAATTTAATCTAAACGGTCGAACGTTATGAAATAACGTTCGAATGTTGGTGCCAAAAACATAAATATTCCAACGTCAGTGATCTCATAGTTCGAACGTAAACTCAACATTCCAATGAAATATTATTTTAGTTCGAATGTAAAATAAATTCAGCAGTTGTCTTTAGTGACGGTTCCAAAAATTCGTCACAAAAAACAGGTTTTGGTATAATTTGGAGACCATTACAAATTCGAAACTGTCACTAAAGTCCAAATATGTTGTAGTGAATGATTATGTTGAATTAACACGAAAACAATTTATTATGACTTATGTCAAAATATATATAGCTGGAGAACTAGCAACGCGTACGTCGTTGAATGTCGCCCTCAATATATCATCTCATGGTCCTTACCTAGATTTTAAACTCCATCAGCCCATCCCTAGCCAATTCCCTTGAATACTACAAAAACCCACGAGATGTTTGGATTGATCTCCAATCTCGTTTCTGCCACGACAATAATGCCCGTCTCTACCACTCAAGCGTGAGCTTTCCTCTCTGCAACAAAACACCGACTCTATCCGTGAATATTACAACCATATCAAATAAATATGGGATGAATTAAGCCATCTACAAAACAACAATGACCTCAAGGATTTGCAAAAACAGGCAGACAACGAACGCGTCTTCCAGTTTCTTCTCGGCGTCAATGAGTCCTTTGCCCAACTCAGAACCCAAATCCTAGCTATGGAACCCCTCCCTCCCATCACAAAAGTTTTTTCTATCTTGTTTCAGGAAGAGCAGATTCTCCTCCACATACAACCATCGCCGGTGGAATCTATGGCCTTCGCAGCAGCCCAATCCGGCAACACCAAAAGCACCTTTTGTTGCACTGAATGTGGCAAAACAGGGCACACCCATGACCGATGCTGGAGGGGTTATCGGATACCCACCTGGTTGCGATCCCCGTTCCAAGCCGCACCCCTCCCTTCTAGACAAACCACCGCCTGGGTTGGCTCTGGTAGCAAATCAGGCCTCTTTCCCCTCAGACTCATCGCCGATTCTAGGATTGACGCCAGAGCTCTACAAAAAATTACTAGACTTGCTCAACCTGACACCCACTCCCTCCAATTTCATCGTAATGGCACTTCTTCTCCCTCCTCATTCGATAGTCACCACGAATGGGTTGTGGACAGTGGTGCTAGCGCCCACGTGTGCCACAACCGGCGTGCCTTTTTCGACCTAAAACCCCCTCCCCCTTCTCTCTCGATGAGATTACCGAATGGCCATACTCTCTCTATTAAGGGTATTGGCACTTGCAAATTATCCCCCTCCCTTACCCTTTTTAATGTCTATTTTATCCCTGCCTTTCATTTTAATCTCTTATCTGTCCCTCAGCTTACCACTAACACAAATTATTATGTTTATTTTTCCTCTAAAAAACTTTTTGTTTCAGAACCCACAGTCGACGAGGTTGATTGGAGCGGGTGATTTATGCAATGGACTTTATGTGTACCGACCCAACAATATTCTGGCTCTCTCTGTGCAAACAAATGCTAATAAAGACTTATGGCACCGATGCCTAGGTCATCCTTCCTGTCTTCATATTCCCCACTTATTTAATAATCCTCATGTTGTTATGGATTGTGATATTTGTGCTCGATCTAAGCACACACGTTTGCCATTTCCCTCTCATAATAATAAAAGTTCTTATGCTTTTCATCGAATATTTTGTGACATTTGGGGTGGTTACCATAACCCTTCCATTTGTGGCTCTCACTATTTTCTCACTATAGTTGATGATTTTTCACGCACCACTTGGATTTATCTTATGCGTTATAAATCTGAAGCATATACAAACCTCTTGCATTTCTTTGCTCTTGTCCAAAATCAGTTCCACACCACCGTTAAAAAAATTCGCACTGATAATGGACAAGAATTTCTTTCGCAAAAATTTCAAACCTACCTTCATAATCATGATATTATTCATGAATGTACCTGTGTTGAAACTCCACAACAAAACGGCATTGCGGTGCGAAAACATAGGCACCTTCTGAACATTGCTCGTAGCCTTCGCTTTCAAGCACACTTACCCCTAAAATTTTGGGGAGAATGTGTACTCACAGCAGCATACCTCATTAATCGTACACCAAGTAGCATTCTTCAAAATAAATCTCATTTTGAAATTCTCTTCAACATCATTCCCAACTATAATCAATTTTGTGTGTTTGGTTGTCTATGTTACACTCAAACCCTCCGTGCTCATAGAGATAAATTCTCTCCCTGTGCTTCAAAATGTATATTTATTGGCTATCCCAGTAACCACAAAGCATACAAACTCTACAATCTTGACACCCAAACAATCTTCTTTTCTCGAGATGTCACCTTCCATGAAGACACATTTCCCTTTCAAGATGTTCCAGATATTTCTAACACATCTCTTCCTATCATTCCCTTACCCATTCCCAAACCTATTTTACCTGTTCTCGAACCTATCCTACCAACTCCTTCCCCCCTTCCTTCTGCTCCCACCACCGATGCTCCCTCTTCCTCTACTTCTCTTCGTCCTCGTCGCAATACTCCTCGACCCGCTTAGCTCCAGGATTATGTTTGTCCGACTATACATGTAGAGCCCATGACATCATCACTCGCTACATCAACCTCAGGTACTGCTCACCCTTTCTCACATTCTCATCTTCAATTTTTACATGCTCTCACCACTTCTGTTGAACCTTCTTGCTATTTCGCTGCCCTTCGCCATTCCCATTGGTGTGTAGCAATGTCTAATGAGCTACGTGCCCTTGAAGCTAATTCCACCTGGACACTTGAACCACTCCCTCCTAATAAAAAACCCATTAGTTGCAAATGGGTCTTCAAAACCAAGCTCAAAGTAGATGGTTCAATTGAAAGATATAAAGCTCGTCTGGTTGCAAAAGGCTATACTGAAGTTGAAGGCCTCGATTATCATGAGACTTTTGCACTTGTTGCAAAAATGACTACTGTCTGGTGTTTGTTAGCTGTCCCTGCCACTCAGCAATGGATCATTTACCAACTTGATGTCAACAATGACTTCTTACACAATGACCTTGATGAAGAAGTGTATATGACACCACCTCCTGGATATTGCCCTAAGGGGGAGACACGAATCTGCCGTCTCCGCAAATCCCTCTACTACCTTAAACAAGCATCCCACAACTGGTTTTTTAAACTAACCACTGTGCTTCTTGATGCAGGTTTTACTCAATCTCAAGCAGGTCACTCTTTATTCACCTTGATCAAAACCACAAGTATCACCATTGTGCTTGTCTACGTTGATGATATTTTGGTTGCTGGAAATGATCTCTCCCAAATTGAAGTCTTCAAAAGTGCTCTCTCTACAAAATTCAAAACCAAGGATCTCGGCCCCCTCAAATATTTTCTTGGTCTCGAAGTTGCTCGCTCACAGAAAGGCATATTCCTTAATCAATGAAAATATGCTCTTGATATTCTGAATGACAGTGGCCAACTTGGTGCCCAGATCGCTTCCTTTCTCATGGAACAAAACTTAAAACTCACAAATCAGGATGGTGCACTTCTTCCTAACCCTAGTGCCTATCAACGACTCGTGGGACAACTTATCTACCTGACCATTACTTGTCCTGATATTGTCTTCACAGTAAACATTCTTAGTTAGTTTATGCATGCTCCTCGTCTTCCTCACATGCAAGCCGCCACTCATGTTCTTCGATACATCAAAGGTAAGCCCAGGCCAAGGCATCTTCTTCCCATCCTCCAATACTTTACATATTACTGCCTATATTGATTCAGATTGGGCCAGTTGTCCTACTACCTGCTGTTCTACCACTGGCTATTTCATCCAGCTTGGCACGAGTCCTATTTCATGGCGCACAAAAAAACAAACGACAGTAGCTCGTTCTTTCGCTGAAGCTGAATATCGTGCCATGGCCGTCACCACCTATGAACTTACCTAGTTGAAACAACTCCTCACTGATTTTGGTATTCCTCACCTTGCACCTTTCAGCTTACATTGTGATAATCAGTAAGCTCGACATATTGTTCATAATCCTGTGTTCCATGAATGCACCAAGCACATTGAGATTGATTGTCATATTATTCAAGATAAGATCCGATCTAGTCTCCTCACTGCCGTACATACGTCATCACATGAGCAAATTGCGGACATCTTCATTAAAGCCTTAGGCCGAGAACTTTTTCATCATTTTTTATGCAAGTTGGGCATTATGGATCTTCATGCGCCAACTTGAGGGGGAGTATTGACACAATAAAATCACAAAAAAATAGGTCATTCACAGGATTCCAAATTGCACAAAATTAGCCAAGGAATCATCACCACATTTTTTGGAATATTCATTGATTTGTAAATATCAATTATTTCCATACATTTGTTTATTTCCATACTTAGCCTAGCTTCTTGTATCTATTTAACCAACAGTGCATCATTGTAATCGATAAGTTGTTGCAGAAATAAAGTTGTTCAGTTTTTCATATTTTTAACATAAGATATAATATTTTAGTTTCAAACAGAAAAAAAAATTAGAGTATATGATTTAATGTGATCTATTTTTCATTTATTAAGATTTGATCAATGAGTATCTAAATTGTGTCAAGTTGTCTGTTTTTATTTATTTTCATATATATCCATATAATTATAATACAATAAAATATTGTAATTATATGCCAAGGTTTAGATGGCATAAAGTCTGATTCTTAAATGGAAGAATTAGATTATTTGAATCTTATATATATTAATATCAGATAAAAAGAATATTACTATAATTTTTTAATAAAATTTATGAGAGGTTTGGATAGTGAGTTAAATTGAGATGAGATAAAAATTAAAAATTAAATAAAATATTATTAGAACATAGTTTTTTAATATATATATATTTTTTAAATTGGAAAAATAAATAAATTATTTATTATATAATTTGATTTAAAATTTTAAGAAAATCATAATAATTAAATAAAATGAAATAAGAGTGGTTTTCGATTCAAAGATACAAACGACATTTTTGAGAAAAAAATGTTAAAAGAACGTCGTTCTTTTCTTTCAATATCGATACAAGAAATTTGGCCTTTTGGAACGAAATTATTTTGGGACAAAATAAAAATCATCGAAAAATATGACTTCGGGGCGAAAATTAGTTTTTATCCCTAAAAGTTTGTGGATGTCATTATCTGTTCGAACCAATAATGCACTGTTCAAACAAATGATATCTAACAAGAAAAATCATCCCCAATACAAAAAACCGTTCAAACAAAAAATTAACCGTTTGAACGATAGAGAATGTAACATTCGAACTGTGATTTTAAACATTCGAACGTTAAATGCATGGGTTAGGCAAAAATTTATGACAAAAATTTGAGTAACCATTCGAATGGTAACTTTGGGTATTTGAAGTTACCATTCAAATGTGTTCAAATGGTTTGAAACGATTATTTTGACAGATGAGATGAATAAAACATGGCGACAGTAGAAATTGGCATTCGAAAGCTTATATATCCCTTCAAATGGTTAATTATTTTTTTCTATTTTTAATTGTCAAAAATTGTACTTATTAATTTAAGCATATATTTATTTAGTCTATAGAATAAATGTAGCAGTTAACGTCGGTGCTAGTTTGGGCTGGGAGGAAGAACATTTATATTTATAAACATATCGTTCGTACGCATTATTTAGCCATTCGAACGTTTATACAATAATTAAATTCGTTTGAACGTTATTTGAGTACCATTTAAACGGCTATATATATGTATCCTATATTATAAGTAATATATATTATGTGTTATAAAACTAAAGAAGAAAATATTTATTGCAAGAAATTTTATAAGAGAAAATATTTAGAACTCTTAGTATTCAAGCACTGAATTTCCTCCCTTCCTTTTTTTCTTCCTTTCTCTTTTCTTTCTTTATTTTCTTTCATTCTTAATACATAAGAGATCAATAGAGGCTCGTATTTATAGGCCTTGATTACTATGCAAATTACTGTGTAACAATGTATTTTTCAAAATAATTGTGTCCCACCCTCCCTCAAAAGTCGTTAAGTGAGGGAGGCAGGTGAGGGGGGTCATTCATTGCCCCCTTGCATTATTACAACACTCCTACTTGAATGGCTACCCATAAAGAATATGCCTCATTAAAACCTTGCCAAGGAAAAATTCAGTAGTAAGAAAAACCAATAGTGAAGGAAAAAGAGTACAATATTCTTATGTACTTCCAAGTACTTTAAGATTTTCTCATTAAAACCTTACAAAGGAAAACCCAATAGGACAAAACCTCGGCAAAAAAAAAAGTATAATTAGTACAAGTCTTCAAAACATTTACTCCCATTGAAAAGTGTATGACGATAGATCTTTGAGGCTTCGCATTCCAATGTTCTGCATAATTTTCGTGAATGTCGCAGTTGGTAATGTCTTTGTGAATAAATCTGTAAGATTATCTGCAATAACCCAAAATTTTTTAGATAAAGCATTTACTTGAGAATATTTTAAAAGAATTTATTGGAAGGATATTTTTCCATGAAAATAGGATTTGAGGCTTAGATGCATTCGAAGAAAAATTTTGGATTGACCTTTGGGAATTTTAGCAAATTGTCAACTAAAGAAATTCCATTTGGACCTTGAAAGAGATAAATTTTCAAAGTTTGAGGAAGAAATTCAAAGGGAAGTGATAGAACAAAACATCAAACACTTGGTGTGCCAAAACGAGTTATCGGATTGGTTCGTCAAGTTTTGGTGTAATGAGCATAACTCCTTCATATGGGGTCCAAATGAGGTAATTTCAATTCGTATAGAACACTACGAGGCAGATCTTTGAGTTTTTGAAGAATCTAATTTTATCTAGGAATTATTTGGGGTGGAACGTGGTTGACCCCCAGGAGAGGCCAAGTGGCCAGATACACCCATTGGAAGATTTCTTATGATGTTATTTTGTCTTTACCCTCATGTGTTGGAACTCTTTGAGCCCTTGATCAAGATCATTTTATAGGTGGATTAATCTTAACCATGGGATTAAAATATCAGCAGATCCCCATAGGAATAAGGGTGATCATGAGACTATAAGTGTAGGGGACACCTCACCTATGCAGCCAAATGGAGTTGCTGAAATGCCCAAATATTTCTCCTTGCATCTCACGCCTCCTATGCCTATAAATAGATGAATGGGCTTCTCTTCTTTCCCCATGAGAGATACCAGTCAGCCATAGTGAGAAATACCCAAGAGAAATACACAAAAACTCACTCACATCACTTAAGTGCCAAAAGAGAGCTAATTGAGAGCATTGGAGAAGAAGTTGTGCAAGACCAACCATAGACATCCAATTTAGTTTTGGAAAAATTTGAAAGTGCATATATTAACTTAATCTTGGCATATAATAAGTGGTTTGATGATTGGATTATGTTTGATATTTATTTGAGCTTAATCTTTGTTTATGTGTTAAGTTGAAACATATTGGATTTTGGAGTGATTTTTGCTATGGAAAAATGCTAGGAAAATTATGAGACCTTAGAATATATTCTATAATGTTATATGAAGAGAATTATGTGAAAATATGAAGTCATGATTTGGAAAAAAAAAATGATAGAACAACCCTAACAACTTTCGGACTCCAAGGGGGTTTAGTTGGTAGATTTAACATCTTTTAGTAAAATGATCATAACTTGTTAGTGTGATGTCGAAATTGAGTGATTCAAAGGGCTATAGAAATCTAAGACAGAGATCTAAAATTTTCTTAAGAAATAAGAACTATATAAAGGACTAAATTAGGAATAAGTGACAAAATAGAGTATGAATACTTCAAAAAAAGGAAGTTTTTCCTTCATTTCAAAACTTTACCTAATTTAGTGAATTACTTGAATGAGATTTTTAACAAGTATAATAAGTTTAAAAATATTAACATATTAGGAGGATTTTTAAAAATTATTATGATAAAAAGATATAATAGAATAATAAATAAAATTTTATATATAAGAAAAGTTCAAGAAAAACTTAAAAATATTTAAGTTATGAAATTATGTAAACTTGTGGGCTTGAGTTGAATAAGTTAAAAGGAACAAATAATTAAGGATATTTTCCCATGAAGATTCGGCCAGCCCTTGATTAAATAAAATTTTAATATTTTATTTAATTGCATACGTATTATTTATTAAGTTTTGACGTTATGAATTTATGTGACGTATGTGCATGTGATGTATGCTATGGTGAAATGTTCTCACATGTTATAAGGCTCATGTGGACATAAAATACATGTCATAAGTCTAAGTTTATGTGTATGTTGCATTACATCACATATATGTGACATGAAGTCAATTTTAAGAAAATACGTTAAGAAAACCTAACAAGTGGAAAGATTAATAAGTCAATCACGAAATTACGAGCGATACGCCCGTATGACTGACGTGCCAGCAGAGACTTAAGCCTGTCGAGTATTTGAAAACCGACAGTAACCTAAGCCTGTCGAGTATTTGAAAACCGGTAAGGACCTAAACCTGTCGAGAATTTGAAAACCAACAAGGACTTAAACCTGTCGATAATTTGAAAACCGGTAGGGACCTAAACCTATCGAGTATTTGAAAACTGGCAGGGACCTAAGCCTGTTGAGGATATGAAAGCCAGTAGGGACTTAAGTCTGACGATGATACGAAATAAATAATATTCGTTGGGGACGTCTGTCAATGGTATGAAACAAGTAAGACTCACAATGTTACAAAAGAAAAGAAATAAGAGTTTAAGTATGATAGAGTGGGTCCATGAAGAACATAAGTCTAAGTCATGCATGAGTCACATGACGTATATTATAAGGTGTATGTTCTTCCCGTTTATTGATATGTTATTACTCTATGGCTTTATTAAGTTAAATGTGTACTTACTGAGGTTTCCCTGGAAATCTCATTTTTGTATATTTCTTTTTTCTTTTGGGAATTTAAATTTAACTACAGGGTATCGATATCGAGCATGAGCATGGCTCTAGTTACTTGAGAGACTCGGAGGAATCCTGAAGGGCTCTCGGAGTACTCTCTCTCTATTTATAAGTTTTTAATTAGTTGATAGTAGTAGAGACGGACATCAGCACGGAGAAAAGATTCCCGAAGCGAAGAAGAAGCCTAAGCGATCCTAAGTCAAAGTTTTGATAAGTTTGTATATGTATATTGGCTGAGAAAACTAACCGGATTATGCATGTAAAGATAAATGTTATTTTTAAGAATGGATGATGTGGATATTGTGGTTTTATTTCACCATATGATCACTAGTAATATTTTAGTCAGAAATTTTCCGCTGTAATTTGTATTAAATTTTGATAAGTACGGGGGTGAGTAGCCAAGTGTTACTCCAGTTTACTTTAAATTCCAGAAGTAAATTGGGGGCGTCACATTATCACTTGATCGTATCTACTTAACATCAATTTCACATTTCTCTTAATGTTCATGAGTATAAAAGAATTTAGGTGAAATATGTTTAGTTCTGTCACCTTTGATACATCCTCATCTGATTTGAGTGATACAAGTAGTATTATCTTCGTATAAAATTGTTGGGCTATCATTGATCATGGAAAGATCACACTATTCTTGGATATGTTAAATCACTGATCTTAGCCAAATACACTCTCGACTTACTCCATAAAGTGCAATGATCTCTGAGTGATTTGAAGATGTGACACATAATGTCTGCTTGACAGATCTCCATGATATGACAGTATCTTCATAAGTAAATAAATATCCAGTTTAAGATCTACCTCTGTGTGGATCTGAAAGATAATCTGCGTACCTAATCAATTGTGGACTTGATCCACATTGATAAAATAATGTCATATCAACCGTACCATGAAGGTAACGAAAGATATGTTTAATACCATTTCAATACCTTCAAGTTGGTGCAGAACTTTATCTTGTAAGTAGATTAACAGAGAATGTAATATCAGGCCGAATGCAATTTGCAATATACATCAAAGCTCCAATTGCATTAAGATATGATATTTCAGGACCAAGAATTTCTTCATCGTCTTCACAAAGATGGAATTGATTATTCTTTACATCAAGTGATCGAACAACCATTGGAGTACTCAGGGGATGAGCGTTGTCCATATAAAAGTGCTTCAAGACTTTCTCTATATATATGGAGAAAGTCTTGAAGCACTTTTATATGGACAAAGTTCATCCCAAAAAGTGATTTTTGTTGTAGAATTAATATATATATATATATATATGTATATATCGATGTAATAGTTTTTGTCCGTGCTGAGAGTTGTTGGCCAATAAATTCTTTGCTCGTGGTTTGATTAATGTTCATGAGGTGTTTTGTCCAAGTACTACTAATATGCTCAACTGAGACTACAACCGCCACGTGATAATTTCACTAACATCTTAATTCCTCATGAAATAATTGAGTTTGTCTACTTATCATGATCCATGCCCCTGGCCGAGGGAGCTACGAATTCTCCCATATATGTACCTTCTTTGAATATACTAGTAATGAGATGAAAGAATTAAAAGATGAATAAAATGTTATTAGTATATTATTCTTTAATATTATTATTGTTTTAAAATTTGAAAAGGTTGAATTATTTATTATATTTTGTGTAAAAACTTGAAAAAATTATAATAATGAGACGAGTTGAGAAAAGTTTTGAATACAAACGATGGCTAAATCTTTTATAAAAAGTAAATCTCACTAGATAGAAAACTGATTCTTTGATCATTGATGCGACTTACATTTAAAACACTGTTGTTTCTTCTAGTTCAATTTTTTTTTTTTTTACATAATTTCTTCAAGTTCATGATTGCTTGCAAATTATGTGATCAAAAGGATGTTGATCAAGATTGACGAAGCTATTCAGTCAATGTTCAATACAACGCATCAGCTGTAGTTCTAATGAAGAGGCACACAAGTTTGTTAGATATGCAAAATTTATAGATCTATGATTTATATATTTGGGAGGGTTCTTTCCCTTAGTACATTGATTCTATTGTCACGGATGGTTAGGTTCTTCTCTCTCTCCCCGTGAGATAGAGTTAGGTTTAGTTTTTTTTGTTTCCAAAGGAACTCTAGTCTCGCGAAATCGTAGAGTGAGTCGATCCTATGGAGAAGGAACTAGCGCGAAGTTGGGACAAATTGAAGTTATCGGCTAAGGAGACCAAATTCTTTGTCATCCAAGGGAAGGATCTGAAGGATAGAGGTCTCCGAGGCAGCTTCTGTCTCATTGGAGGAGTGATTTCGGGGAAGAGCATCAACAACAAGGCATTTAGAATGACGATGACCCAGGTATGGATCTAGCGGGCTAGGTTAAATTCAAAGAAATGGGGGACCAAAAATTTATAAAAGAATTTCAATTCTTGGTAGATAATGAGAGGGTTATGAGTGGTTGCCATGGTTTTTTGATAGAAATCTTATTTTGTTGCAAGAAGTAAACGAATCAGTCCCCTTAAGAGATATTGCTTTTCAGTTTGAACCCTTCTGGGTTCAATTGTATGGGTTGCCCTTAGCGATAATGAACGAAGATATAGGTAAGGATTTAGTGGCTTCTCTTGGCCATGTAATCAAAGTTGAATCTGATGCGGATGGACTAACTTGGGGGAACTACTTGTGTGTTAGGATTGCAATGGACATGACCAAGCCTTTGTTAAGGGGTAAATTGGTTTAGCTAGAAAACAAGCATTATTGGATGGTTGTGAAGTATGAGAGGCTACAAGCTTTTTGCTTTAAGTGTGGAGTCTTAGCACATAAAGGCAAAAACTATAGTAGCTAGAAAGAGGTGGACTTTAATGATGAAGAAACCACAAACCAGTTTGGGGCATGGTTAAGAGCTCAACCAAGAAATGCCAGGGTCTTTGAGACAAAGAAATATGGGGGAAAGGAGAACACTAGAAAAGAAAATACTAAGAAGAAAGTAGAAGTTCATGGGGAGAAACATAAATGCCAATTCTAACCTAGAACTCCAAATGACAGTATGGTGACTAAGCAGAAAAGTATTGCGATTAGACCAGAGATAGTAATTGAGAAAAGCAATGAAATGAAAAGAGATAATAGGGAGATGTAGATGGAAACTAGTCAAATGAAGGAGTCTGGAGAAATCGAGCAAAATGCTAGCTAGCTAAACAATTGAAGAAGTGGTAGAAATTAGTAGGAAAATGGCCACTTGGAAGAGGAGGGCTAGGGGTGTGGGAACTTCAACTAGTGTAAGTTAGGAGTAGGGAGGCAAATTTATAGGTAAAAGAATCTTGGAAGATATAGAATGGACCTTTGATAGTATGAAGCGAATAACACTGATGAAATTGAACTGGTGGAGGCTGCCTGGCAGCCCCACCAAGAGCAATGATGGGTGTTTTCTGGAATTGTTGGGGGCTTGTGAATCCCCTTACAGCTATGGAGCTCAGAATGCTTATCAAATAAAAATCTCCCACTTTTGTATTTCTAATAGAAATAAAGTATGGTCGTTCTAAAGTAGAGAAATTTAGGAGCAAAATGGGTTTTGCTGTGCATTGGCCTAAGTGGTGGGATTGCTTTTTTTTTTTTGTGGGATAGTAAGTATGATTTTGTTTTGGACACCTACTCTCAACACCACATTTCTATGAAATATTTTGATGAAGATCAGAAAATAGAGATTTTAATTTCTAGTTTCCATGGTTTCTCGGAGACCAGTTTAAAAAACCTTAGCTGGAACCATTTGAGAAAGATGAGGCCTACTGATAAGATGCCTTGGATTTACTTTGGTGATTTCAATGAGATATTAAGTCAAGATGAGAAAGTTGGTGCTGCTGAAAATCATATAGGCAGATGGAGCAATTTAGACAGTGCATTGACCATTGTGGGCTAAATGACCTTGGCTTTGAGGGCCTTAAGTTTACTTAGAAAAATAAAAAGGAAGGCCAGCAATTTAAAAAAGAGAGACTTGATAGAGTGCTAGGGAACTTGGAATGGTTGGAAGTTTATGAAGATTACATTTTTTACAATGGGACAGTGCTTTCTTCAGACCATAACCCAATTATCATGAGCTGGAACAAAAAGAGAGGTCCAGAGAAGTTATTTAGATTTGAAGCAAACTGGAACTACCGAGAGAACTATAAATATATTATTAGGTCAAGTTGGAACAATTAGGTTGTGAGACAAGGAAATCGAATCCTGTTGATTTAAGGAAAGCTGAAAAATTGCAGAAAATTCATTAATCATTGGAATCAACAATCTTTGAAGAAAGAAGCAAAAGAAATACAGAAGAAGATGGTGAGATTGGAAGAGATTCAGAAAAATGATTGTGGGAGTAGCAAGGAAGATGAGTTGAGCTTAAAGAGGGACATTAATAGCTCCCTAGCAAAGGAAAATACCAAATGAAAACAAAGAGCTAAGCAGACTTGGCTGAATGTGGGGATAGGAATACAAGATTCTTCCATAGCTATGCGAGCCAAAGAAAGAAGCATAATGCAATAAAGAAAATCACAAAGGATGATTGGACAGAAGTGTCAAGCCCACAAGTTGTGATTGAGGTATTTAATCAATTCTACCTTGATCTTTTTTCTTCTCAGCTCCCGCGTAATATTAATGAATGCTTGTGTAATATTAGTCCTAAAGTTAATGAGGATATGAATACTTTTCTTATGAGTTATTACTCTGATGAAGAAATTAAGAATGCTTTATTCCAAATGAAACCAATGGGTTTTTCGGGACCTGTTAGTTTTCCTCCTATTTGCTATCAAACTCATTGGGAAATTGTGGGAAAATGTATTTTTATAGCTGTGTTTGATGTTTTTAAATATGGTGGTAGTGTGGAAGATCTTAATGAGACTTTTCTGGTCCTTATCCCTAAGGTGAAAAAGCCTAGTAAGGTCTTGGATTATAGACCTATCTCTTTATGTAATGTTATTTATAAAGTTGTTTTAAGGCCATTGCTAATAGACTAAAACAGATCCTTCCTCAGATTATTTTCACTAATTAGTGTGCCTTTGTACCCAAGAGACTAATTTAGGATAATATGATCATTGCTTTTGAAGCTCTTCACTCAATGACTATTAGGAGAAGATGTAAGTAAGGTCATATGGCCATTAAACTTGATATGAGTAAGGCTTATGATCGAGTTGATTAATTATTTCTTAGAAAAGTTTTGGAGAAAATGGGTTTCAGCTTAAGATGGATTGAAATGGTGATGAATTGTGTGACCACTATTAAATACTTATTACTTATTAATAGTTCTCCTCAAGCTCATTTAATTCCTTTAAGGGGAATTCGTCAAGGAGATCCAATTTCCCCCTACTTATTCATTTTGGTAGCTGAGGTGCTAACCTCTTTAATTAAAAAAGCTAAGTTGCTAGGAGACATTCATGGCTATCAGATTAGTAGAGGCTGCTCTAGTGTGAACCATTTATTTTTTGCAGATGATAGTCTAATTTTCTGCAGAGCCAATGCTTATGATCAATGGGCTGCTATTAATAAGCTATTGAGTTTATATGAATCAGCTTCTGGCCATAAAGTTAATAGAGAGAAATCTTCCATCTTTTTTAGTGCCAACATTAAGACAGAATCCAGATACTATATTTTGAGTACTGCTTGAGCTCGGGCAACTGTTTCCTATGAGAATTACCTAGGCCTACTTGCCTTTGTTGGTAGAGCAAAGGGGAAGGCTCAATAATTGGAAAAAAAAATCCCTCTCTTATGCTGGCAAAGAAATCTTGTTAAAAACAGTAGTCCGGTCAATCCCCACTTATTGTATAGGGGTTTTTAAGCTACCAAAAAACTTAGTGAATGAGATTAACAGACTTATGAACGATTTTTGGTGGAATTTCATGAAAAAAGAGAAGAAAATGCACTAGGTGAGCTGGAAAAAAATGATGAAAGCTAAAGGGGAAGGGGGTCTTAGGTTCAGGGAAGTGCAGAGCTTTATTTTCGCTCTTTAGCTAAATAAGGATGGAGAATCCTTCAAAATTCGGACTCTTTAGTGGTTAAAATTTTGAAACATAAATACTTCCCCTCAACAGATTTCCTTTTGGCTTAAATAGGCTCCAGGCCCTCAATGATATGGAGAGGAATCTATGCTACCAAGAAACTCATTAAGGAAGGGTCTATGTGGAGGGTTGGGAATGAGGAGAGCATCAATGTGTGAAGTAGCAAATGGATCCCAAAACCGTCCCCTTACAAAATTCAGTCACCCATGAGGATTTTACCAAAAAACTCTCGGGTACATATGTTAATTAATAGGGAAACAAAACAAAGGAAGTATGACTTGCTACAAGCAATTTTTAATGAGGATGAAAGTAGTTTGATTTCTAGAATCCCAACTAGCTAGCATGGAAAACAAGATAGATTGATTTGGATTGGAAACAAAAATGGCAACTTTTCGTGAAATCAGGTTATCATAAATAGTTAGAAACTATTGAGAATCATAAGGGCCAGTCCTCTACTATTCGCCAAGAAAAGATGATGTAGAAAAAACTATGGAGCCTCAACATCCCGAGTGTAACAAAAGTTTTTGTATGGAGAGCTTGTCCATGAAGCTTAATCTGTTTAGAAGGAAAGTGATAGACTCTCTCCTTTATGCCCCATTTGTGGAATTGATGAGGAAACAGTTAAACATATTTTATGGAGTTGTAATTCGGCAAGGGATGTGTGGTGTCAAAGCTCTCTCAAATTCCAGAAAATGGCCAGCTCAGAGGGTAATTCCAGGGACTTGTTAGATAAAATATTCTCTTGAGAATTTATTTTAAGGGGCTTAATGGAAATATTTTTCATGAAAATAGGATTTGAGGTTTAGATGCATTCTAAGATAAATTTTGAATTGACCTTTGAGATTTGTGAGAAGGTATCAACTAGAGAAATTCTATTTGGACCTAGAAAGAAATAAATTTTTGAAATTTGAGCAAGAAATTCAAGAGGAAGTGATAGAACAAAACATCAAACACTTGGTGTGCCAAAATGAGTTCTCGGGCTGGTTCGTCGAGTTTTGGTGTAATAATCATAACTATTTCGTATGGAATCCAAATGAGTTAATTTTGATTTTTATATAACCTTAAGAGGCAGATATAAAATTTTCATATTTTGAGTTTTTGAAGATAAGGATCGGATAAATGATTAAATCTGGTGTGAAGTGGACGGACGGGAATGGAAGTCAACTGGTAACCGACTTAGATGAGTTGGCTTATGTTTGGCCATGTGATGAAAATTATGATTGGATATCAAATTTTTTGAAGTCTTGACATGTGTGGGAACATGTGACAAGTTGATAAGAATTCATCTAGAAGCCTTGGTGAGTAAGAAAACAAAGGAAAACAAATGGAAAACTCGGATTGGGTGTTCTCGGATAAGTTTTGACATGTTTTGGTTAAATAATCATATCTCTCTCATCTTATTTTGTAATGAAGTGATTCAAAATCCTACGAATCACTAAGAGGATTATCTAAAACTTTTATGTTTTGAGTTTTCGTAGAATCGAAGTGGATCAATGGGTTACTTGGGCTGGAATTGGACTGATCTGTGTTGAGCGTAAACTGAAGCCCGAAAATAAATCAAACCACCAACCTACTTTAGGAGCCTCAACTTGATTGGTTCTCTACATTTTTATCTTCTAGATATATGTGAAAAGGTTTGTATATGGTGGTGGAAGAGTTTATTGAAGAAATTTCTTTATATAATTATGGAAGAAGTGGGAACAAAATCTGATTGGAGGAAAACCAACCAAACCAGCCAACTATCCCCTCCATTCTTAACCAATTGTCAACCAAACCTTAAGGGGATTCTTCCAAAAGGTCCTAAGGGTGTCGAGTAGGTCTGAAACATGTGGCAAAAGGTATAGAAAAAAGGTAGAAATCGTGGGAGCCAGCCAAAGGCCAAGTGGCTGGACTGATTTCATCCAAAATATATCCAGATTTTATTAGATTTTGTTTGATTTGTTTATCTATGTGTTGTAATTTTTTTAACCATTGATCTGAGATAATTTCAGGTATGGAAGAAGCTTAACCATAAGATGAAAACCTTAGAAAATCATGAGATTTAGATGTGATTATAAGGCCTAATGTCTAGGGGTACAAGTCACCCCATTTAGCCAAAGGGGTTGCCGAGACACCCCTGCTTTCTCCAGCCCTCAAGCAACTTTTTCCCTCCTATAAATAGACCCTTAAGCTTCCCTTTGCTTCCTTTTAGAGAAGTCACACGAGTTTCTTGAGAGGAAACTAAGAAAAATAGAAGAAATTGCACTCACAACACACACACATAAAAAAAAGCTAAGTGAGAGTCTTGGAGAGAAGTGTGATGCAAAATCAACTCAAAACTACTCTTTTAGCCTTAAAAAAATTTGAAAGTGCATTTCTTAAGATACTCTTAGTGTGGTATAAGTGGTTTAATTTTTAGATTTATTTTGAGAGAAGTGTGCTCTGTAAGTGTGTGTGTGCTGAGTGTTGATTCACTCTATATTTTTTCTTATTTTGATGCCTATTTGATGCTTGTTTAAGCCTATGCATCATGTATGGGGTAGCTTAAATGTTTTTGATTTATGAAGTAATTTTTGTTGTGGAAAAATACTAGGAAAAATTTTAGTAACTTATGAATATGTTTTATAATCATATAATAAAATGAATATGTGAAAATATGAGGCCATGATTTAGAAAAAAAAATTGATAGAACAACCTTAGAAACTTTCGGACCTCAAGGAGGTTGAGTTAACAGATTTACCCTCTTATAGTAAAACAGTCATAACTTTCTAGTGAGAAGTCAAAATTGAGTGATTCAAAAGGTTATGGAAAGCTAAGACAGATATCTAAAATATTTAGTTTTAAGTTTTAAGAGATAAGAACTCTATGAAAGACGAAATTAAGAATAAGTGGCAGAATAGAATCGGAAACCCTTGAAAAAGGAAGATTTTCTTCACTTTTAAAACTTCTAGTGAATTAATTGAATAATATTTTCAACAAGTATGAAAAGAATCTTAATATATTAGGAGGATATTTTTAAGAATTATTATCATAAATAGATAAAATAAAATAATAATAAAATTTTATATATAAGAATAGTTCAAGAAACACTTAAAAATATTGAAGTCATGAAATTATGCAAACTTGTGGGCTTGAGATTGAATTAGTTAAAAAGAATAAATAATTAAGAATGTTTTCCATTCTGCCATCCCTTGATTAAATAAAAATTTAATATTTTATTTAGTTTTATACGTATTATTTGTTAAGTTTGACGTTATGAAATTAGGCGACGTATGTATATGTAGGTTTTGTGTTTGCTTTTCTATGTCATATGCTTTATGAAAACATGAAACATGCATGTCACCAGTCTAAGTTTGCATGTACGTTGCATTCTGTCACATACGTGTCGTCATAAGTCATGAGGTCCATTTCTTAAGAAAAGTTCATGTCACATGTCGTCATGTAAGTATTGTTACGAGTCATGACGAACATTTAAGAAATAAGATAAGAAAACTTTATATGATATGGCCCAACCACGGGTAATAATAGTGGCATGGCCCAGCCACGGGTAATAATAGTGGCATGGCCCGACTTCAAGTAATAATAGTGGCATGGCCCGATCACAGGTAATAATAGTAGCATGGCTCGACCACGGATAATAATAGTGGCATGGCCCGACCACGAGTAATAATAGTGGCATGGCCCAACCACGGGTAATAATAGTGGATATAAATAAAGACTTATAAGAACAAGAATCTTAAGATAAGAATGAAAAAATCCATGTATGAAATAAGTTTGTCAGTGTAAATCCACATAAGAGATAAATCTAAGTCACACATGAGTCACATGAAGCACACTCCCGTTGTCTGGACTGTATATGATTATTTTATCATGTCTGTGCTGTTATTAAGTTACTTGTATACTTACTGAGATTTCTCTGGAAATCTCATTCTTTTATGTTTCTTTTCTTTTGGAAATTGATTTTACTGCATGGTTGGATAACAGTCTGGGCTAAGTCCCAGTTGCTCGAGAGACCCGGAGAAACCCTGAGGGGTCCCTGGAGTACTCTCTCTCTGTAAAAGTGTTTGACCAGTTGATAGTAGCAGAGACCAACATTGGCATGAAGAAAGGATTTCCTGAAGTGAACAAGGAGTCTAGGCAGCCCTAAATTAAAGTTTTAATAAGTTTGTATGTGTATTGACAGAGAAAACTAACTGGGTTATGAATGTAAAGATATAATGATATTTTTAATAATGGATAATGTGGATATTGTGGTTTTATTTCACCATGTGATCATTAGAAAACTTTTATTTAGAATTTTTTCGCTACGATTTTCATTAAATTTTGATAAGTATGAGGGTGAGTAGCCTAGCGTTACTTATCTTGACACTTCAATTTACGTTGAATTATAGACGTAAATTGAGGGCGTCAAAGATAGGTATCAGAGTAATACGACTATGGGTAAATCCACATTGTCCTAGGAAAAGATCACATGGTATTAGAATAGGCTTGAATCTTTATGAAGTAAAGTGGTTTGATAAATGATTAGGATGCCAAAAGTTTGGAGTTATTAAAGAGAAAGGTAACTTATGTTGGAGATTGGTATGTTTTAGGAAAATAGGATGGCACGAGGAAGAGGTCGTCCTCTACGAGACGAATAGAGACGGCAACTCAGAGTCCCCCTCTAGTTACTCCTCCAAGGATGGGGGAGCAGGCGCCTCCAAGGACAGAGGAGCAGACAATACAAAACCCTCTTTTGGAAGGAGGGCAAGCTATAACTGAAGCTATTCAGTAGATGACGGAAGTGGTGAGAAACCAAATGGAGCAGAGTCACTGTCGGCAACATGATGAAAGTAGAGGAGAAACTCATGGGTGCTTGTATGAAAGAGTTTTGGTGTATCGATATCCGCATTTCTTGGGAAATGAAGGAGCTTTGAAAGCAGATAAATGGATTATAGATTTGGAGTGTACATTCGAAATCAATGGGTGTACTAAGGTTCAGAAGGTGCAGTATGCGGGAAACCTGTTTCAAGGTGAAGCCGGGTTATGGTGAGACACGAAGAGCAAATTGTTAAAATTAGAGTTGGGTGAGAATGTAGTACCCACCTGGGAACGATTTAAGAAAGATTTTGATGACCAATTTTTCCCAGAATCGGTAAAGTGGCAAAAATATATGGAATTTGCTACATTGGTACAAGGTGATATGATAGTAGAACGATATGCAGCCCGATTTATGGAATTGGCAAGATTTGCCCCACACCTGGTAGCTACGGAAAAGATGAGAGTGCAAAAATTCCAAGAAGGATTATAGCCACGTATTCGGGTTCAAGTGGCATGTCTACGAATTGAAAATTTTCAAGAATTAGTTAATGTGGCATCCATTGCAGAAATTGAACAGAAGAGTTTAATGATACAAATGCAAGTATCTGAAAAAAAGAGACTTCCCGAGTCCTCTGAAAAGAATGACAAAAAGAAAAGAAGTTTTCATTCTATGAATGGGGAAAAAGAAAAGATGATCGGTCAATGAGCATTTATTATGCTGCAACCATGTAGAAAATGTGGAAAGAAACATACTGGGGAATGTCGAGTAGCTACAGGAGCTTGTTTTAAGTGTGGACAATGGGGCCATATGATTCAGGACTTTCCACAGAATACTTCTAAAATAATTACAACACCAGAAGGAAAAACAAAACAGCCCACGAAGGCTAAAGTCTATGCGATCACACTAGGGGAAATGGACGCAGAAGCAGATGAGGCAAACGATGTCGGGATCGGTATTAATAAATTTTAATACCCACTTATGGTCAATATGTGAACTTTTTGTGGATATGTAAGTAATGGTAGGAAAACTTTTGGACAATTTTAAGATGAAGTAATGTATGACTGTTGTCATGAAATCTTATATTTCATATCACAGTGTCTGAAGGTGTGTGTTTGACAATTATAATGCTTTAGCGATTTCGAGTACGAAATCTTTATTTTAGAGGGGAGGATGTAATAGCCCATTTTTTTAGATAAAATATTCTTTTGAGAATTTATTTTAAGGGGCTTAATGGAAATATTTTTCATGAAAATAGGATTTGAGATTTAGATGCATTCTAAGATAAATTTTGGATTGACCTTTGAGATTTGTGAGAAGGTATCGACTAGACAAATTGTATTTGGACCTAGAAAGAAGTAAACTTTCGAAATTTGAGGAAGAAATTCAAGAGGAAGTGATAGAACAAAACATCAAACACTTGGTGTGCCAAAACGAGTTCTCGGGCTGGTTCGTCGAGTTTTGGTGTAATAATCATAACTCCTTCATATGGAATCTAAATGCGTTAATTCCAATTTTTATATAACCTTAAGAGGTAGATATAAAACTTTCATGTTTTGAGTTTTGGAAGATAAGGATCAAATAAAGGACTAAATCTGGTGTGAAGTGGACGGACGGGAATGGAAGTCAACTAATAACCGACTTAGATGAGTTGGCTTATGTTCGGCCATGTGATGAAAATTATGATTGGATATCAAATTTTTTAAGTCTTGACATGTGTGGAAGCATGTGACAAGTTGATAAGAATTTATTTAGAAACCTTGGTGAGTAAGAAAACAAAGGAAAACAAATGGAAAACTCGGATTGGGTGTTCTCGGGTAAGTTTTGACGTGTTTTGGTTAAATAATCATATCTCTCTCATCTTATTTCGTAATGAAGTGATTCAATTTCATACAAATCACTAAGAGGATTATCTAAAACTTTTATGTTTTGAATTTTAAGAGAATCGAAGTGGATCAATGGGTTATTTGGGCTGGAATTGGATTGATTTGTGTTGAGCGTAAACTGAAGCCGAAAATAAATTAAACCCCCGACCTACTTTAGGATCCACAATTTGATTGGTTCTCTACATTTTTATCTTCTAGATATGTGTGAAAATGTTTGTATATGGTGGTGGAAGAGTTTATCGAAGAAATGTTTTTTTATAATCATGGAAGAAGTGGGAAGAAAATCTGATTGGAAGAAAACCAACCAAACCAGCCAACTATCCCCTCCATTCTTAACCAATTGTCAACCAAACCTTAAGGGAATTCTTCCAAGAGGTCCTAAGGGTGTCAAGGAGATCTGAAACATGTGGCAAAAGGTGAAGAAAAGAGGTAGAAATCGTCGGAGCCAGCCAAAGGCCAAGTGGCTGGACTGATTTCATCCAAGATATATCCAAATTTTGTTTTATTTTGTTTGATTTTTTTTTTTATCTATGTGTTGTAATTTTTTTAACCATTGATCTGAGATAATTTCAGATATGGAAGAAGCTTAACCATAAGATGAAAACCTTAGGAAATCATGAGATTTAGATATGATTATAAGGCCTAATGTCTAGGAGTACAAGTCACCCCATTCAGCCAAAGGGGTTGCCGAGACACCCCTGCTTTCTCCAGCCCTCAAGCAACTTTTTCCCTCTTATAAATAGACCCTTAAGCTTCCCTTTGCTTCCTTTTAGAGAAGTCACACGAGTTTCTTGAGAGAAAACTAAGAAAAATAGAAGAAATTGCACTCATAGCATACACACATAAAAAAGAAGCTAAGTGAGAGTCTAGGAGAGAAGTGTGGTGCAAAATCAACTCAAAACTACTCTTTTAGCCTTGAAAAAAATTGTTAAGTGCATTTATTAACATACTCTTAGTGTGGTATAAGTGGCTTAATTTTTAGATTTATTTTGATGCCTATTTGATGCTTGTTTAAGCCTATGCATCATGTATGAGGTAGCTTAAATGTTTTTGATTTATGAAGTAATTTTTATTGTGGAAAAATACTAGGAAAAATTTTAGTAACTTATGAATATGTTTTATGATCATATAATAAAAGGAATATGTGAAAATATGAGGCCATGATTTAGAAAAATAAATAAAAAAAATTGATAGAACAACCTTAGAAACTTTCGAACCTCAAGGAGGTTGAGTTAACAGATTTACCCTCTTATAGTAAAATAGTCATAACTTTCTAGTGAGAAGTCAAAATTGAGTGATTCAAAAGGCTATGGAAAGCTAAGGCAGATATCTACAATATTTATTTTTTAAGTTTTAAGAGATAAGAACTCTATGAAAGACGAAATTGAGAATAAGTGACAGAACAGAATAGGAAACCCTTGAAAAATGAAGATTTTCTTCACTTTTAAAACTTCTAGTGAATTAATTGAATAATATTTTCAATAAGTATGAAAAGAATATTAATATATTAGGAGGATAGTTCTAAGAATTATTATCATAAAAAGATAAAATAAAATAATAATAAAATTTTATATATAAGAATAGTTCAAGAAACACTTGAAAATATTGAAGTCATGAAATTATGCAAAGTTATGGGCTTGAGATTGAATTAGTTAAAAAGAATAAATAATTAAGAATGTTTTCCATTCTACCATCCCTTGATTAAATAAAAATTTAATATTTTATTTAGTTTCATACGTATTATTTGTTAAGTTTGACGTTATGAAATTAGGCGATGTATGTGTATGTAGGTTTTGTGTTTGCTTTTCTATGTCATATGCTTTATGAAAACATGAAACATGCATGTCACCAGTCTAAGTTTGCATGTGCGTTGCATTCTGTCACATACGTGTCTTTATAAGTCATGAGGTCCATTTTTTTAAGAAAAGTTCATGTCACATGTCGTCATGTAAGTATTGTTACGAGTCATGACGAACATTTAAGAAATAAGATAAGAAAACTTTATATGATATGACCCAACCACGGGTAATAATAGTGGCATGGCCCGACCATGGGTAATAATAGTGGCATGGCCCAACCACGATAATAATAGTGGATATAAATAAAGACTTATAAGATCAAGAATCTTAAGATAAGAATGAAAAAGTCTATGTATGAAATAAGTTTGTCAGTGTAAGTCCACATAAGAGATAAGTCTAAGTCATGAATGAGTCACATGAAGCACACTCCGGTTATCTGGCCTGTATATGATTATTTTATGATGTTAGTACTTTTATTAAGTTACGTGTGTACTTACTGAGATTTCCTTGGAAATCTCATTCTTGTATGTTTCTTTTCTTTTGGAAATTGATTTTACTGCATGGTTGGATAACAGTCATGGGCTAAGTCCTAGTTGCTCGAGAGACCCGGAGAAACCCTAAAGGGTCCCCGGAGTACTCTCTCTCTATAAAAGTGTTTGATCAGTTGACAGTAGTAGAGACCAACATTGGCATGAAGAAATGGTTTCCAAAAGTGAAGAAGGAGTCTAGGCGGCCTTAAATTCAAGTTTTAATAAGTTTGTATATGTATTGACAGAGAAAACTAACTGGGTTATGCATGTAAAGATATAATGATATTTTTAGAATGGATAATATGGATATCGTGGTTTTATTTCACCATGTGATCATTAGAAAAGTTTTATTCGGAACTTTTTCGTTGCGATTTCCATTAAATTTCGATAAGTACGAGGGTGAGTAGCCTTGTGACGCCCCAAAATTCCCCTTAAAATAACACGAGAATCGAGGCGTCGGGATGATGACAACACGGGTCACACATCCCAACAACACGTGTCAAACGTGTGTGCACACGTGACATACACAAAAATATAGGTCGCAGCGGATAATAAATTAATATCTAAGTACCAGAATTTTTAGAAATATTTTATAAACCAAATTAATAAAAACTCTCCAACAGGAGATTTAATACAGTCATCCAAAAATACAATTTAAACGAATACATAATTATAAAAAAGGGGAAAATAAATTTCCCGAGATATCAATTAATAACATCACCTCAATAGCGGAGCCGTCTCCTCAGGCTCGGCCTCTCCAAAGTCTGCATCCAAAATAAACTACGACGCCTAGATGGCATCGCAGGTAAGTACAACCCAACCAAACCTAAGACAATAAATACATTAATGCCACAACAACAACCAAGAACAATTACCATATGCATGAAGCTCAAAATCATCTTCCTCAAAATCGATGAAATAACCACACTCGTCAAAATCTCAATTTAATCCACAATAAAATCACCCATCATTTTCCATAAAATAATATCCTCAAAATCGATCATACCGGGCGTTACGTATCGCCGTCCCCGATATGATTTACACACACACCCAAAACCATAATGGGCGTTACGTATCGCCGTCCCCATTACGATCCACACACACTCATTTCATACCGGGCGTTACGTATCGCCGTCCCCGATATGAAATGCACACCCAATGACCATAATGGGCGTTACGTATCGCCGTCCCCATTATGTCATCCACACACTCACACACTGATCACAATGGGCGTTACGTATCGCCGTCCCCGTTATGACTCAGCCAAAACCATCAAAATCCATTAAACTCACTTTAAATCCCAGATTCCATTCTCAACACATGAATATCCAAAATCATGCAAAAATCCACTTTCCAAATATTTTCATGAGCATGCGCGTAAATACACAATGCAGAATACCATGCAGCAATTATCCAACATTTAATTAATCCAATCAACCAACAAATACCAACATCAACCAACACATAGCAACAATAATCAAATACAACAACTGTTGATGCCAAAAATATATTTAAATCTTAAAGCTTGTTTAAAAAGTACTTACAGTAGTAAAAACGAAAATCCTTGAACAACGCCAGTCTGCAGTGTTTGTAGCGGTCACATGTACGTTAGGCTAAAACACTCGGTTTGACACCAAAATTTAGGGAGGTACTCATTGAAGGGTGGGGAATCTCATGGAGGTGGTGGTGTGGCGGCACAACCACCAGAAGGTGGCGGATCGGGGCCAAAAGGGGTGAAAACCCATTTTTGGGTTTGGGGTCGTATCGGGAAGGTGAGGCCGCGGTTGGGGAAACTGAGTTAGGGGGTTGACCGGGTGGGTGAGGGGAGTCGAATGGTGGCGGAGGTGAGACCTACGGTGGCCGGACGGCGGCGCGGCGAAGAACGACCCGTTTAAGGCCCATTTCGGGTGGAGTAACCGGCGGCGATGGGTGGCTTTGGGCGGTGAGTTATGCTCGCCGGAGGTTGGGGAGTCTAGTGGTGGTGATCGGAGGCCAAGGGGTGGCCGGCGGTGGCCGGAAAATGCAAGGGAAGCAAAAATGGCCATTTCGGGTTTGTGGCCGTGGAGGGGCGGTGGGGTGGCCGGCGGTGACACCACCGGTGCCGTTGAGCTCGCCGGCATGAGGGGAAGGTAGTGGGCTGGGCGGTGTCGCCGGTGGGTGGCCGGCGGCGGTCCTGGGGCTAAGGGAGAGGAACGGCGAAAGGGAGAGGGAGGCAGGGGAGGGCTGGGCACGCGGGGAAAGCAGAGGAAAAAGGGGAAGAAAAAGAAAAAGAAAAAGGAAAAAGAAAAGAAAAGGAAAAGAAAAAGGAGAAAAAGGAAAAAGAAGGGAAAATGGGTCCAACCAGAAAAACACAACAAATTAAATAAAAGCAGGCTTTAAATACCATAATTTTAATATCAATAAAATAAAATATTTAAAGCCCCAACAATATAAATAAATTAAACTCAAGCACAATATTAAAATAAAACAATAATTAATATAACGAAAGCAGATCAAATAAATTCACATAATAAAATAGAGGAATTTAATTCCACTCATTAAAATAATTAACTCATTAAAATAAATAAGAAAAGCAACGTAACTCAAAATCAACTAATTAATAGCTCACATAAATATCTTAAATAAATAAAATATAACTAATAATATTATTTAAATAAATTAAAATAATTAACACCGAGAATAAAATAACGTGTAAAAATACACGTAAATCTGGGATCTCACATCCTCCCCCCCTTAAAAAGAATTTCGTCCTCGAAATTCGCTCGGCTGCAACTAATAAAACTCCAATAACTCACCTACCACATCACTTAATACTAACTCCAAGCATTAGTACAATCATCTATTTTCCTCAAACACAAATGGATTTTATTTCATCATAGATGTATAGTCTCCAAATAATATTTCATCTCTAAAACTCCTGAGGTAGCCAATCAATCTGAACCCCACATGCACAAAAACCTCAGTACAATCTCCCAAAAATTTAATATTCACTAACTCCTTACAACAATTTGTGTTACCCTAAAATAACTCCCAAGTTTAACTTTCTAACTTAATCGCCAATAAACATAATTTACCCAACTAAAAGAT
Source organism: Platycarya longipes (assembly GCA_036559045.1). Taxonomy (NCBI): domain Eukaryota; kingdom Viridiplantae; phylum Streptophyta; class Magnoliopsida; order Fagales; family Juglandaceae; genus Platycarya; species Platycarya longipes. The sequence continues at coordinate 8,262,311 of CM071799.1, read as the reverse complement.
AAATCCTCACTTACAAGTATCATTTCAAATTTCAACTCACCACTAATTCCTCAAAATTTACACAAGAATTGAACCTCCAACTATATTGCAATTCATCACGCTTCCGCGCGCACTTTGATAACTCGCTAAATTCATAAAAATTTAAGTCCTCATAAAATATCACCGTTGAGCAAAAACTAGTTCAACACCTATTACAAGAAATCATTTGCCACCTTTACAATCCTAATGCTTTGTCATCTCACAATTCAAGTTATGCCACCCAATATTAAAGCCTAAAAAAAAATTTCTAACTCCCAAACCGCTAATATACTTGTCCATCATTATAACCCCTCACTCTCATCATAGATTAATTATTTAAATCCGTATTCGCTCAATCGAACCTTCATTACCTATGACATGGAATAACCTCAATTATTTAAACTCTTATATGACTTCAAGCCAAAACTAAATTCTTTAATGTACCTCGACAAATGCTGCTAACCATTAAATTCTCCGAAATATTATTCTTAAATTATCCACTCCTAACAATTCGCCCAAAAGCCTAAAATTTATATCTCTTAAATTTATTTCCATCGCATCAACTCAACCTTATCGCTTAACAAATAAATCTTTCCCAAGTTACACACTAGCCAAAAACAAATACTCTCCAAAATTTACACGCACATTTATTATATATCAATCTCTAATTATCCATAAATAACATCAAAATTTCACCAAGAAAATAATTGATCGCCCACCATCATAAGCATTACTAAAACAATTTCTATAACACTATACCAATGGCTAAGAATTTTACACTCACATGAAGAGTCCATCTAAATACAATTCCAATAATCTCTCAGAAATAAAATTAGAACTTAGACACTCAAACACTCAGTGAGACCCAGGTAATAAATACACAAAAATAGCATATACAATATCGATAAGGAAATGCAATTGCATAAATACCAACAAATTATCAAACAAACCCATATCGCAATTATAAATAATAGAATACCCAAATACTAAACAAAATTCAAGTAATTCACATAATTATTATATAAAAACACAAAAGGGGGAAAAGATTTAATAAACAATTAAGTAAAAACCACTCATTCAAGAAAACAGGCCCACCTCCTTTAATAAACACAAATTCACCAAAAACTTTTATTAAATAAAGGAAGGAGGATAAATTAAAATAAGAACAACAAACAAAATCACAAATAAAATTTTAAAATTCTCTACAAAACTCAACTCTTAAAAAGATTACTGTAGAAATCTCTAAAATTTAAAACCTGTTAAAAGAAACGAACCATAATAAAATAATTAAATCGATAAATTAATTAATAAATAAATACAAACAAATCGCCAAAACAAATCCACTCGTTAAAGTAAATAGATAAACTTTTAAAATAAAACATACGGAAATGTGGAAAGATAATAAATTTTAAAACTTCAAATCATGTCCCTAAAAATAAAACAACAGAAATGTAAAAAGATAATCAATTTAAATTTATCTCAAAGCATAAACTTAAAAAGAAATATAGCAGCGATTCTGTTAAATCTTTGTCTAAATAAATTTCAAACGTTTAGAAATACTTAAAATACAAGAGCCACAATTAAATAAACAAATAATAAACCAAATCCAAAACTATCTTGTAGGAAACCTATGAACTGAAATTAAAATCAAATCCTGACGATAATTGAATAAAAGCTTAAGACAATAAAATAACCCATAACAAAATAAATAAACTTCAAAATAAGGAATTCTATAACACAACTGTTTAAAATATCATATTCAATAAATGGATTGATTTAAAATAATAATTTAATCCGAAATATCCAAATTCTAATTTAATAAAAAACAAAGGCATATATATAAAATAAATAAATAATTAAATAAATACTCGACAACTTAACCAAATAAAATCACTAACTAAAATCGGAATTACTACACATGTACAATATTTAACAAAAATTAAAATAAAATAAAACGAAGCCAACCAACCAATCAATCAGAATTGATTTAATTATGAATACAAATAAACAATATAAACATTAAAATAAAAAGCACAACACAACAAAATAAATACCGATAATGTTACTAAATAAATTAGTCGAAAAACTAAGACAACCAATAAAATAATAAAATAATAAAGTAAAATAAAATAAAATAACCCAATCATCAAACAAATAAATTTTTAAAAACCACAAACTTTTCTGGTACTGTCCCTAGGTAACTTGCGGATTTACCCAGAGCCGAACTGCTCTGATACCACCTGTGACGCCCCCAAATTCCCCTTAAAATAACACGGGAATCGAGGCGTCGGGATGATGACAACACGGGTCACACATCCCAACAACACGTGTCAAACGTGTGTGCACACGTGACATACATAAAAATATAGGTCGCAGCGGATAATAAATTAATATCTAAGTACCAGAATTTTTAGAAATATTTTATAAACCAAATTAATAAAAACTCTCCAACAGGAGATTTAATACAGTCATCCAAAAATACAATTTAAACGAATACATAATTATAAAAAAGGGGAAAATAAATTTCCCGAGATATCAATTAATAACATCACCTCAATAGCGGAGCCGTCTCCTCAGGCTCGGCCTCTCCAAAGTCTGCATCCAAAATAAACTACGACGCCAAGATGGCATCGCAGGTAAGTACAACCCAACCAAACCTAAGACAATAAATACATTAATGCCACAACAACAACCAAGAACAATTACCATATGCATGAAACTCAAAATCATCTTCCTCAAAATCGATGAAATAACCACACTCGTCAAAATCCCAATTTAATCCACAATAAAATCACCCATCATTTTCCATAAAATAATATCCTCAAAATCGATCATACCGGGCGTTACGTATCGCCGTCCCCGATATGATTTACACACACCCAAAACCATAATGGGCGTTACGTATCGCCGTCCCCATTACGATCCACACACACTCATTTCATACCGGGCGTTACGTATCGCCGTCCCCGATATGAAATGCACACCCAATGACCATAATGGGCGTTACGTATCGCCGTCCCCATTATGTCATCCACACACTGATCACAACGGGCGTTACGTATCGCCGTCCCCGTTATGACTCAGCCAAAGCCATCAAAATCCATTAAATTCACATTAAATCCCAGATTCCATTCTCAACACATGAATATCCAAAATCATGCAAAAATCCACTTTCCAAATATTTTCATGAGCATGCGCATAAATACACAATGCAGACAACCATGCAGCAATTATCCAACATTTAATTAATCCAATCAACCAACAAATACCAACATCAACCAACACATAGCAACAATAATCAAATACAACAACTGTTGATGCCAAAAATATATTTAAATCTTAAAGCTTGTTTCGAAAGTACTTACAGTGGTAAAAACGAAAATCCTTGAACAACGCCAGTCTGCAGTGTTTGTAGCGGTCACATGTACGTTAGGATAAAACACTCGGTTTGACACCAAAATTTAGGGAGGTACTCATTGAAGGGTGGGGAATCTCATGCAGGTGGTGGTGTGGCGGCACAACCACCGGAAGGTGGCAGATCGGGGCCAAAAGGGGTGAAAACCCATTTTCGGGTTTGGGGTCGTATCGGGAAGGTGAGGCCGCGGTTGGGGAAACTGAGTTAGGGGGTTGACCGGCTGGGTGAGGGAAGTCGAATGGTGGCAGAGGTGAGACCTACGGTGGCCGGACGGCGGCGCGGCGAAGAACGACCCGTTTAAGGCCCATTTCGGGTGGAGGAGGTAACCGGCGGCGATGGGTGGCTTTGGGCTGTGGGTTATGCTCGCCGGAGGTTGGGGAGTCTAGTGGTGGTGGTCGCAGGCCAAGGGGTGGCCGGCGGTGGCCGGAAAATGCAAGGGAAGCAAAAATGGCCATTTCGGGTTTGTGGCCGTGGAGGGGCGGTGGGGTGGCCGGCGGTGACACCACCGGTGCCGTTGAGCTCGCCGGCATGAGGGGAAGGTAGTAGGCTGGGCGGTGTCGCCGGTGGGTGGCCGGCGGCGGTCCTGGGGCTAAGGGAGAGGAACGGCGAAAGGGAGAGGGAGGCAGGGGAGGGCTGGGCACGCGGGGAAAGCAGAGGAAAAAGGGGAAGAAAAAGAAAAAGAAAAAGGAAAAAGAAAAGGAAAGGAAAAGAAAAAGGAGAAAAAGGAAAAAGAAGGGAAAAAGGGTCCAACCAGAAAAACACAACAAATTAAATAAAAGCAGGCTTTAAATACCATAATTTTAATATCAATAAAATAAAATATTTAAAGCCCCAACAATATAAATAAATTAAACTCAAGCACAATATTAAAATAAAACAATAATTAATATAACGAAAGCAGATCAAATAAATTCACATAATAAAATAGAGGAATTTAATTCCACTCATTAAAATAATTAACTCATTAAAATAAATAAGAAAAGCAACGTAACTCAAAATCAACTAATTAATAGCTCACATAAATATCTTAAATAAATAAAATATGACTAATAATATTATTGAAATAAATTAAAATAATTAACACCGAGCATAAAATAACGTGTAAAAATACACGTAAATCTGGGATCTCACAAGCCTAGCATTACTCATCCTGACACTTGAATTTTCGTTGAATTATGGACGTAAATTAGGAGCGTCACAAGCGGAATGAGAGTCTGAACTAGTTTCCACACCAGCGTTGTAGCCTCCCTTCATCTCTTCTTTTTAATGAAAGTTTCCGATTTCCCTTTTCAAAAAAAAAATTGATTCTATTGTATGGTTTGAAAAACATGACTTGAATTGAGTTTGTGGTTAAATGAATGAAATGTTTGTTATTAAAAAAAAAAAAAAAGTAAATCTCCCTTATAATAAAAATTAGGTTAATTTATATAAATTTTTTAAGTAGAGTACTCCTAAGGACTTGTTTAAATTTGTTTATTTGAAACTTCTATAAATCATTTCTCTTGATATGTAGACATGCACAAATGAGTTAGAAGAATGTCACTAAAAGAAAAACGAACATTTGTGATATTTTAATTACAACTAAACAACCTATTTGCGATGAAAATAACAGCCGATCTGCAGAATAAAGCATGGAGCTCTATTAATATCAGTTCAAGCCTAATAGGCCGGCCATTTCATGCAACTTCAACCTAATCAGGAACGGCAACCTTGTTGAATCAGCAAATTAAAGTCCTGTTTTTCTGGAGAGTAATTATTAATAACTGCCAATGGGATAAGCTGGTAGCTAGCTAGGCTGAAGAAATTGTGCTTTTATTATTATTATTATTATTATTATTATTATTATTATATCAGGGCTTGACACTTATCAGTAAGTTCCCGTTTGTGCAGCGGCTGCACCAAATTGATAAATCAAAATAAATTAAAATAAATATTTATATAATATAATATAATTTTGTAGTCTTTCGTATTAAGTGGGTTTTATTATTGTTAGAGGTGGACCCCCGTTGAAAGGAGCACACATGCAAATATATCTGGGAAAAAGAGAGCCGGATTCAATATTATCAGGCCAGTTCCAAAATTAACCCATCTAAAAATTAAGTAATTTGTGGAGTGTACTGTAAATATTGCATAACTATTTTAAAAATGAGTGAAAGTTAATATTAAAAATCACTTTTTTCGAAACGATACTTACGCTTTTTCAATCCACGATTATATAAATATTTTCACCTAAATTTTTTATAACAAATGACCTATAATATATTTTTCTAATGTAGTACTACTTGTTCGAGAAATTAACTTTGACATGTTAGATTATAGTTTATATTATAAATTTAATAAATAAATAAATTATAAAATCTTCTTATTTTAAATATATATTATATATCATTATTAGTATTTTACTTTTGGAAGTATATCATGTCTAAACTAAAAAGTTTCTAATATTTTAGAGCCTTAAATAAATCCTACAAATCTAACAAAATTATTTCAAAGAGAGGGAAAGAGAAACGAGGAAGAGAGAACAATCATGATTATTCCTATCTCACTAATTAAATCTTGATCTATTAGTCGCTCATATAATTTTATTTATTTATTTATTTATTTATATAATAAGATTGAATTGTTTATGATCATTTTATATTTTTTAAAATATGAGCATTCATATAATTAAACGAAAATGAAATAACGGTATAATATAATATAGTATAACATGTTACGAGATTCACTCCAAATGATATGAATAAATTATAATATTAGTATATCTTTACAATGTGCTAAACTTTGACATTAATAATTAATATGCTCCCATAAATATGTTAAGGAATGAACTTGTAACTATATTTGTTTTCATTAATTTCTCATAGACGTACAGTCTTGCAAGCAAATGATCGTCAGTCTGCAGTATACTTGATATTTTTAACAAATAATGTTTCCCGACTGGGACCCAAGGTGGTGCAGGTAGATCACGCTTTTTAATGAGTTTGTTCCAAGAATCCTTATCATCATCTTCATGAATTGAATTGGGCAGAGTTTTCTCAATTGATGACAATTTAAGCAACCATTGTTGACTAAAATGAAACTAATACAATTGGTATTAGATTGGTCAAATATCAGTAATTTTATATTTTGAAAAATATTTATCCAATTGAGCCCATATTAGCATAGCTAAATACTTTTCATTTTAAATTTTAACTACAATAAATTTATTTTATATTTCATATATGAAAAAAACTGTAGCAAGACAAAACTATCTCGCACCTAAATAAAGATAAGGAAGTGCATGGGGTATTTTCGCATTGGCTATGCTCCAAATTTCCAATCAAACCCTTTTTTTAAGAACAAAGAAAAAGAAAATTGCAACTAGTTAGCGGCCGGCAATATTCAGGTTTTGATTGGCTTATGCTATTATATTAATATATTGTTCGAACTTGGCCCAATAAGGGTTGCCTCCTGCTATTTTTCAAACACGTCAATAAATGAATAAATGAAAGTAATGGGGTGTTTTTTCTTTTCCTCTTTGGCGACTTTTTTTTTTCGTTTTTGGCGACGTGAACCTTCACTCTTATAGCAAAATGATCAGATCGTAGTAGATACGTATTGTTATCATCGTATTCCGCAACTTGAACTACTCGACGATATTCAAACAATTCATGCCTATGAATAGGATGGATGGATCAAACGTTGGTGCTCTGAAACCACTCTGATGCCAAAGTTAGTGAGATGATTGAGTGTATGGGAGTAAAGTGAGAGAGTAGAGATAGATTCGTTCACCTGCAAATTACAGAGTCGTGGGCTATTTATAGGGGCTTGGAATGCCCTAACACGCTATTTGAGTGGCATGGTCATTGTCTTGCAAATTTGTTAGGTCATTATTTTCTTTGCCGTGTCGGAACTGACTTCCCTGTCATCCTTGCCTCAAACTGGCAGACAATTCCTTCCTCCATATTGTTCCAGCCTCTACTCTACCATAAGGGTGTGCCTGAGCCCCTTGATAAGTGCACGAAAGTGCACTTTAAATATCTTAATATTGAATAACAATGTTAGAATGAAAATAGAAATAATTAGATTTTACTTATTTTATTAAATTAAATTTTTATTTATATTGTGAAGTCTTTAAGAATTATTTATCCTTTTTTTATTTTTATTCTTTATTTTCTTTATATTTATTTTATTTTTATTATTTTTATTTCTTCGTTGGTGCTTGAAGGAGTGAAAAAAAAAATCACATGAGCTTTGGGCTTCATTCGGATTTCACTTTGGACTGGCCTCACATGGCAATGCACTTCACCAACTAGACTATTGCACATTTATTTCAAGTGGGCTTCAATAGCAAGCAACCTTTGGACTCCAAGAATGGGCCACATGGCCTGCACTTTCACATAGAAGCACGTTTGCATGGAGACCTGCACTTCAACAGGTAGCACGTTCACTTCATGGGCTTTAACTCAACATCACACGGCTTAGTCTCAATTCGGATGGATTTACTTCACTTGGGCCCCACAATCCACTAGGTTTTTGGGATAGCAATTCAACTTGGAGAGGGAATCAAAGTTTCGGGCTTCACACATATATATATACATATATATCTTTATACTTAAAAAGAGCCTATCTCTTAATGAATAGTAAATGAATAGTAAATCTTGTTTAACGTTCATATTTTCACATTAACCCTTCAGTTTCATACGGTAGCCCCTCATTTATCCCTAGAATGCCCTTTCAAGACGCTACAGTAAAATGACCCTCTTGATTTCAGGCCACAGCACAAAACTCACCCACTTGGAATTCTCTCTCAAAATATACAAATCCTAACATCTTTCCTCTCCCTCTCCCTCTCCCTCTCAATCTTCTCAGCCACGCCCGCACCATCTACGCCTCACTATTGGAGCAGCAACCATGACAAGGCAGCAGGAAGACCGGAATCTAGAACTTTTAAAGAACCTCACGCCAATCTCCAACCCAAAGCCTAACTTCTCCCTCTCCCAGTCGATCTTCGCGCCGATCTTCAACCCAAACCCTCATATCACACCGCCGATCTTCCTTCTCCCAGTCGATCTTACGATGAACAACATTTCACCATCCAGCAAAAACCCCCTTCTTTACAGCGTCAACCTCAAATCCTTTCCACGTTTGTTTTTTACTTTTTTTTTTTTTAGGCATTTGATTCTAGAGCTTTCTATCTTTTGTTTCTCGTTTGTATTATTTGGTTTAAGTGTCAATTGTTTTTTCTTAGTTGTGTTTTCTACTTCCGGTTGTTTTTATTGTTCCACAGTGTGATATTTGTCTCCATGAGGGTTGTTTTTGTCACGCCCTGCACGTCCTGGTGATATATTATTTTCTGGTTATATATTGTTTTATCTTTGTAAATGGTTTGGTTTATTTAATTTCAGAAATGGTTAGGACACGTAATTTTCTTTATATTTTATACTGTTTTTGTTCTTTGAAGCATTAATTTGAGTAGCATCGCGTTGTGGGTATAGTGTTTGTAGTTCTCCTTTCTCTTCTTTATGTGGGTTGTAAAAAACAGAGAATGCTGGCATGAAAATGCCTAATGAGTGAGAGCTATAATTATTTAATAGTAGATTGTAGTGCTATACGTCTAATGCTCAATGTTTCAAACAATAAGCACGCTTGGAAAGTTTGATATGTAGGAGGTCAATAGCTTGTAAGAGCATTTTATGTGTGGCTTTAAATAGGAGCTCAATAGCTTATAAGAGTGTTTTATATGTGGCTTTAAAGTTAAATATATAGAAGTGGCTTTGTTCAGATTGATCATTATCAATGAGAATGGTAATTCATGAGGTTTTGTTTCTTATGTCACTAACTAGTGAATATTTTTTCATTGATCCTTTTTTGATGCAGGAATCTGAAATGAGAATGGTAATTCATGAGCTTTTGTTTATAATGTTACTAACTAATGATTATTTTACACTGTTTTTGTTCTTTGAAGCATTAATTTGAGTAGCATTGTGTTGTGGGTACAATGTTTGCAGATCTCCTTTCTCATCTCTCTGTGGGTTGTGAAAACAGAATGCTGGCATGAAAATGTTTGTAGATCTCCTTTCTCATCTCTTTATGGGTTGTGAAAATAGAATGCTGGCATGAAAATGCCTAGATCTCCTTTCTCATCCCTCTGTGGGTTGTGAAAACAGAATGCTGGCATGAAAATGCCTAATGATTGAGAGCTATAATTATTTAATAGTAGATTGTAGTGCTATACGTCTAATACTCAATGTTTCAAACAAGAAGCACGCTTGGAAAGTTTGATATGTAGGAGGTCAATAGCTTATAGGAGCGTTTTATTTGTGGCTTTAAATAGGAGCTCAATAGCTTATAAAAGCATTTTATATGTGGCTTTAAAGTTAATTATAAAGAAGTGGCTTTGTTCAGATTGGTCATTATCAATGAGAATGGTAATTCATGAGCTTTTGTTTCTTATGTTACTAACTAATGATTATTTTTTTATTGATCCTTTTTTGATGCAGAAATCTGAAATGAGAATGGTAATTCATGAGTTTTTGTTTCTTTTGTTTCTAACTAATGATTATTTTTTTATTGATCCTTTTTTTAAGCAGGAATTTGAATCCATAGATTGGGAGTATTATAGAAAGTAATTAGGTCTCATTTAGTGGATATGTACAAAGAGGCTTATGACAGTAAGTTTTCTAATTCACAATTGAATGCACCTAATATGTATGTTAGTTTTATGAGGATACTTTCTTTTATTAGAGCTGCATAATCCTTAGAGTTACTGTTCAATAAATGTGCACCACATATTGATTTCTACTTGTAGTATAACTATTCTACTTTTTTTTCACTTATAAAAAAGTTTTAACTATTTGCATGTCTCTTAAAAAAAACAAAGAAAGAAAGTGAATGAGGATCTTTGTAACTGGAGTTCAAATTAGCTGTAAAAGCAGCTTATGCTTTTTCATTCACAAAGTAAGTCTGTTATGATGCTGATTATTACTGCCAAATTATCAGAAAAACCTCATTGAACCCAATTAAAATTCAGATTAGTGAGATTAATTAGTAGTGATGATTGCTACACTTACTGTGCTAAGTAAACGATTAGCTTCTACTTTTTTTTCACTTATAAAAAAAGTTTAACTATTTGCATGTCTCTTCAAAAAAGAAAGAAAGAAAGAAAGTGAATAAGGATCTTTGTAACTGGAGTTCAAATTGGCTGTAAAAACAAGCTTATGCTTGTTAATAGATAGGCTATGTAAGGGAATATGCATGAGGCCCCTATTTTTTATTTACCAAGCAAGTCTATTATGATGCTGATTATTGCTGCCATATTATCAAATAAATCTTATTGAACTCAATTAAAATTCAGAGTAATGAGATTAATTAGTAGTGATGATTGCTGCACTTACTGTGCCGAGTAAACGATTAGAGACATCAAACTTCAAAGGGACTTATAGGTTTACCATGAGTCAAGGAGGTTTGCTTAACAGTGGTTTCTTAACCTCCTTTCAGCGGAACTTGCACTAAAGAAACCTTTATAAGTGAATTACCCCACCAAGTATAATTCCTTTGACAGAAATATGATGTTTAACAACAAAACAAAAAGTCAGTTAGGATATAGCTTCTCTAGGCCAAACAAAGGTTACAAAGTATTTTATTATACCCCCAAATTGTCAACTAACTAAAAGAAAGCATACACTAATTTCAAATATAGACATAATATATATACAATATTTAAGTGAAGCTAACAAAATAAAATAAAGAATATAAAAAGTGATACCACCACCTTGATAACAAAACTTAACAGACACACAATAGGGTGAAAAAGAAACGGAAGGATCCTTCACTCTCACTAAAAGAAATTACATATTGATTCGATAGCTTTAATATTTTTGTCATGTTTGTTTGAAGTGAGGTTCAATGATTATCACGTGGTTATATCAGAAAAGGCCAATAAATGTATTTATTCGATGATGTACTGATGTTAGTTTGCTTGGCCTTCAGTATATTTGGAACCACAAAAGCCCAGATTGGTCTATTGAGAAAAGCATTATGGAAAGGAAATTAAGAGTGGATTTTATGGTTTTCATTTAAAGGCAGAAGAAACATACACGAACTTGTTTTAAATACAAAACCTTTAAAGTTAAAGAAAAAAAGGATGTCCAGAAAAGGTGTATGCTGCTTACTTTAACAATTATATTAATTGATGCTTACCGAAATGATCCTACATCACTTTTGTTGTTATAAAGGTGCTCAAACTGTATTTGTGAAACTTCTGCAGCACCGTCTGGAGTAGATCTGCTTGCGGTTCCACCTCAGATCATTGCGGAATGTGCTGGTATCACCTACATAGCAAGATCCACCAAAATAATTGAGCTCCAACACTCTATTTTGCAATCGTTAAAGCTGTGCTTTTTTTTGCTCAATATGTATATATATTTTTGTCAGATTTATGTAAGTTTCTTTTCATGTTCTCTCCTATTTCTATCCAATACATCTTCTAATACATCTTATCATGTTTTTAGCAGAATGATTTGCTTAAACTATTCCAGCCATTTGGGGTCATTACTAAGCTTGTGATGCTTCATGCAAAAAATTAGGTTGTGAAATAGCCACTATGATAGAAGCATTTGTTCTTTTTTTTTTGCTTTTTCTGTTTGATAATTTTAGATAACTCTTGGATCTGATACATTTTTTTGCCTTCCATGATTGTAGGCTCTTATACATGCAAGATATTCCTTCAGCACGCTGGCTAAAGTGAAAGCTTAGATTTCGAAAGTCAAATATAGAGAAGGTAAGGCAGTGTTGATTTCTCTTTGATGTGTTAGCACCAAAGACTTGTAAAAAATGTCAATTTTAAATATTATATTTATATTCTCTTTGTGTGGAATCTTTTAGTCTGGACCCTTAGTGTTCATTAAAAAAATAGTGAAGAAAAAAGAACTCAGATAGATTAAATTATTATGCCTATAAATAAAAAATTAGTTTTAATTCTTACTTAACTTGGGATATGATTCATGTTTTAAGCATGTAGAAATAGGTTTTCATTTTTAACACACGTCCTAATTCATTGCTTAAAACCCATTTTTATTAAAAATCTAAAACCTGTTTCTATTTACACAAGAAGACTATTTTATGTACACGTATGCTTGCATCATAACAAGTATAAATCACATATCCTTTTTCATACACAACCATTAATAATATATGTAAGTAATGGAGGCATTGCTTCTCTGCCTTTCTTATCTTTTGAAGAACTTATTCTCTGCTTTTCTATTTCATTAGGTACTGTTAAATCCAAGGTTTCAAGTCTTGTATCTACGTTTGGATTTTAATGATAACAAATAAATTCAAGACTACGCATGAATGAAACTCAAGTTGTCTAAGCATGAATGAAGCTAAGCACACCAAGAAATCAAGCATAAGTAAGAAAAAGAACAAGTCTACAAATGAGACTCATAGAGTAATTTTGTACATCTCTTGATAAAATTCAACATTGGACTAAGGCTCAAAATTAATCTTCTCTTACAAAGTATCAAATTTTCTTTTTCATATGTGCATAACATATGCATAACATCATTAAAAGTTTTAATTTTGAAAATTATATTTTACATGTGCATGACATATGCAATGACATCATTAAAAAGATTTAATTTTGAAAATTATTTTTTTCACATGTGCATGACATCATTAAAATGTTTAATTTCGAAAATTGCATTTTTTACATGTACATGACATCATCAAAAAATTTAATTTCGAAAATTATATTTTCTACATGTGCATTACATCATTAAATATTTGAATTTGTAAGATGATTGATTGTCATCTTTAACATGTGCATTTTTGTTTGAAAATCTTGAAGGGTGGTTATACTTCTTTTGACAAATGTAAAAGATAAATGATTTTATTTGAAAATCTTGAAGGGTGGTTGTGTGTTTTTTTTTACATATGCAAAAAGAAGATGAATTTGTTTGAAAAATAAATCATACTCATTTTGTCATGTATGAAAAGTAAAAGATTAGAATTGATCTTTTTGAAAAATAAATGGAGTTGTATTTGACAAATGCAAAAAGTAGATGTTTTTATTTGAATATTTTGAAAAGTGAATAGTGCTCTTATTTAACACGTAGATCTTTTCAAATTTGAAATTGAAGACTCATTTGCCTATAAATAACTCACTTGAGTTTTGCAAAAATCACAACAAGAGTTTACACATCAATTGCTAAGGTTTGCATTATTCATTCAAAATCCCTCATTCTCCCTTCTCTATGTTTTAAGCCTCAATCCTTATTCATTTTGAAAGAGATATAGGTTGCGCTGTATTGTACTTATTCCATTCATCAGGGAGTGTATTCTGATATTCTAGCTACTATCAACTCTTGTGTCAGTAAGAGGGTGTGTATAACCCTTGTATGTAGAAGGTGTTCTACCTAGGGAATAGTTGAATCACCAAGTGAGAGGTGATTGCAAGTGTAGAGGGTATTCTACACGGATTCTTTATAACGGTGTTGCTAAAATGTGTAATAGGTTTCTATCTCCACTTGAAGAAAATTGAATAGTGAATTTGGGATCCTTAAGGGATAGCTTGAGGCGAGGACTGATGAGAATATAAAATGTCATATTTTTCTCTTAATGTTTAATATTTTATTCTTATTTGATGCCTAAATATACTCATTATTCTTATATTTTGATTTAGGATACAAATAAGGGCATTAAGAGCAAATGAAGATAATTGCGGAATTTTAGATAGTTTTGACGTCTCTTCATAAAATGGACATAACTCTCTCATCCAATCTCCGATTGAGCTGATTCAATATAATATAGAACCACAGGAGAAAGATATATAACTTTTATGTTTTATGTTTTGAGAGATATCAGCTCAATCTAAGACGAAATCGACCATGAAGTGGACGCACCTGCACTTTGACATTCCTGAACATTCTTCAGCCACAATTCATCTATAAAAAGAATTCACTTCACAAAGCTTGGTCCCACACGATACTTCTTTCACAAGGACCAATTGTGTTAAATCCAATTCACTAATCATCAAGAGATGGCCACCAAATTCAGCCACTTGGCACCAACTCAATTCATGCATGCAACCAATCAACAATTGAAAAACTCAAGAGACCCAACACGTTGCATGTAGATCTGGCAAATCCTTTGAATTCAAGACAAGACTCTAATCATCACATGAGCTTCACTTGAAATCATGGCTCCACTTGCAATAATTTCTCAACTTGCATGTTTATTCAAGGGAACAACACATGGCACCTACATCTATATTCAAGTTGGCACACTTGAAGACACATGCACCTTAATCATCACAAGGGACCCGCATGCTATTGCTAGAAATCAAGTTCTACACGGCAACTTATTTCTTCTCCTCTCTACTTCAAGATGAAGTAAGTTAAAGGTATCATCACATGGGTCCCAAGCATCAACTCCACTTTATTCAAATTATTTGGTGGGACTTAGTGCACAATTCGGCCAAGATAAATAAGACAACCAATGAAAGGCTTAGTGGTCATTCAAAGCTGAAATTGTTGACCACTTCATCTTTAAAAACCGGCGCCAACATCCACTTACATCCAATGCATGATCATTTCATCCACAAGTTGATGGAGAAGTCATTGAACATAGCCACACAAAGAAACACAAGTTGCATTCGGATCCAAGCTCCTCATGATGATTTTCCATATCAACTTACATAAGAAAAGCTCTATAAATAGATGGGGTGCCCGCGTGTATCAAAGGATGCTTGGTATATTTTTGGATGCTTAGTTGAGCCATTGTGTTAGCTTGAAAGGAAAATCGATTACCTCTCTTTCTTCCTTTCTTTTGATTAATATTTTTGTTATGGCTCTGAGTGGCTAAACTTTTGTAATTGATCAAAAGAAACGAAAGCCTCGAAATTTATATAGCTGTGGGATCTAATTTGTTCTTATCAGTCAATTTGTGTTTTGAGTATCAAATGTTCTTCTGTGTCTATTTTCATGATTATTTCGTTTAATTACTAGAAGGCCTGCTAGTTTATTGTTCGTTGTAATCTATTGCTAGGTTAGATATCAAATCCATAATTGTTTGATCTCTCTAATCTGTGAAGCAATTAAGTTTTAATGATTTACTGCGTCAGAAATTATTAGAACTTAAGAAGAATGCTCGACTAAATTAAATGCAACCACTTGTGTTTGTATTGTTTAGTTTTATTGATCTCTCTAATTCTTAAAACTACTACTAGATTAAATCTTTAGCGCTTGTCTTGTGTTGTTTAGTAGTTAGGATTAATTAGATCGCTTGTTTTCTAATTAATTACAACTAAGGAGAGATAAGAAAGTGGTTATAACGGTGAATATTCAAAGTGTTAATTGATTTATATTGCATCAATGATCAGTTATAAAATTTCGATGGTGGACGTTGACTTTGACCAATGCTTGTTACTTTGATTGATATTTTGAAATTAAATTATTCTTTAGTTGTTTTTATTTCCTTTGAAGATATTCTCGTTACAATAAAAAACCCCATCTTCCTTGCTTAACAACATAAAAATAAGCTAATCATTCTCTGTGGGATTGACCCTTACTCACACTAATACATATACTTTTTGGGAGTACAAGATTTTATTTTTGGGTGCATGCGATAGCACGCCAATGACGTAGGCAGTGGGGCTGAACCTCGTTAAAATACTGAGTTTGCTTCTTCTTGCCCTTATTCTTTATATTTCCTGCTGTTTCGTATTTTATTTATATTTTATGTTGTGTATTTGGTTTATAAGTATTAATTTTTTAGTATAACCTAATTCACCCCCCTCTTGTGTTAGTCCTTTGGGCAGCAATTGGTATCAGAGCAATGGCTTTGTTATAAGATTAATTATCTGTTGAGTTAAAATCATATGACTAACATTGCAGCTACATTCGCTGAAGGTCAATCCAGTAGTCGGCCCTCGCTATTTTGTGGAGACAGTTTACTTTCTGGAAAGCTAAAATAAGAATATTTCTTCAGTCTTAAGGTCGAAAAATCTTGAAATGCTTTGTATATAAATGGGTCTAATATTTCAACAAATATTGTTGATGGAGTAAAGGTCAATAAGGAAGAGGAAGAGTTTGATCGTGAAGATGATAGACTTTACACAGTGAATGTAATGGCTATGAATTTTCTGTATAATGCTCTCAATGGCAATAAATTTAACAAAATAATGACTTGTAGGACAGCAAAGGAAACCTGGAACAACTTGGAAATAACTTATGAAGGAATTTCGCAAGTCAAATAATCAAAAATTTATATTCTTACGCATGAATATAAAATGTTCAAAATGAATGATAATGAATATATTTTCTCTATGTATACTTGTTTTACTAACATTATAAATAGTTTGATAGCTCTTTGAAAAGTTTATTCTAATTTAGAGATAATAAGAAAAATTCTCAACTCTCTGCCAAAACGCTGGGAATCAAAAGTCACGACGATTCTTGAAGATAAAGATCTCAAAAAACTCGAAGTAAATGAACTCATCGGGTCACTTATTATCTATGAATACACATTGAAAAGAGGAGAAGAAGAGGAATGAAAGCAAAAGAAGAACTTGGCACTCAAAGTTATTCCCCATGAAAGTGAAAGCGATGAAGACGAGGAAAGTGATAACAAAGATGAAAAAATTGCAATGATCATAAGAAGATTTCAGAGATTCTTAAAGAAAAATAAAGCTCCTCCAAAGAAATCTTTCAACAAATTTTCCAACAAATATACAGATAAAAACGACTCCTTAACTTGTTATTAATACAAAAAGACAGGACATATCAAGGCAAATTGTCCCCTACTAAAGAAAGATCGATACAAATAAATAAAGCAATGAAAGCTATATGGGATGATGATTCAAGTAGCTCAGACAGCGACGCAAGCAATGAAGAATCTACAAATATTTGTCTTATGGCTAAAGATGATCTTAAGGTAACAAATTCGAAAATATTGAAAATCATTCTTATAAAAAATTGCAAAATGTTTTGGAAGAGGTATATGAGGAATTTGAAAAATTGGGTATCAAGTATACCATTTTAAAAAAGAAAAATTCTTCTTTAATAAATGAAAATGATATTTTAAGAAAGGAAAATCTTGTTTTGAAAGATGAAAATCATGAGTTGAAAAAGAAAGTGATTGATTTAGAAAAGATTGTTGAAAACTTTACAAATGAAAAAAGAAATTTTGAAAAACTTTTTGATAGTCAAATAGGTATTTTTGATAAGGTAAGCTTGGGATACATGCCAAAAGAAAAACTCAAACTCTATAAAAATTTCTTTGATAAATTGATTAAATCAAAATCAGATTTTCAAAATCCTTTTCATAAAAATAAATGTTTTAAAGAAAAATGTTATTACAATCATTCAAGTTTGTCAACTATGTCACATTTTATTTGTAATTTTTGCAATAGAAATGGTCATAACTACCATCCTTGTCCTATTAGAAGAAAACATACAATGACTATTAGGGCCATATGGGTACTAAAGAATCTTGTTTCTTCTAATATTAATAAATAAAGGACCCAAAGAACTTTAAGATGTTCTACTTGTTAATGGTCTAAAGCATAATCTTTTGAGTATAAGTCAATTATGTAATAAAAGATTTACAATTACTTTAAAAAAGGATAAGTGCATTATTTTGAATAATCATGATTGCAATGTTTGTTTTATTACTCTTAGAAACAATAATGTTTATACAATTGAATTTGAAGAAATTGCCTCACAAGATGTTATTTGTTTATCAGCTCAACATGAAAACAGTTAGTTATGGCATAAAAGGTTAAATCATGCAAATATGGAACTTATTTCCAAGCTTTCAAAAAATGATCTTGTGAGAGGTTTGCCAAAAGCGAACTTTCTTAAAGACAAAATCTGTGATGCATGCCAGTTTGGTAAACAAACAAAAATTTCTTTCAAAACTAAGAAACATATTTCCACTTCTAAACCATTGCAACTAATACACATGAACATTTTTTGACCAAACAAAGTTGTAAGTCTAGGAGGAAAATATTATGCATTTGTTATTGTTAATGATTTCTCTAGATATACTTGGGTCATCTTTCTTACTTATAAAGATGAGATACATAATGCATTTACCAAGTTATGCAAGAGAATTCAAAATGAAAAGGGCTATACTATCTCAAACATCTGAAGCGATAGGGCAAAAGAATTTGTCAATAAAGATATTGAATCTTTTTGTAATAAAAATGGTTTTCTGTATAATTTCTCTACTCATCGAACTCCTCAACAAATAAGATAGTAAAAATGAAGAATAGATCTCTTCAAGAAATGGCAAGAATAATGCTTAATAAGAATAATTTACCTAGTTACTTTTGGGTCGAAGTGGTAAGTATTGCATGTTATGTTATAAATAGAGTTATGTTAAGGTCTAAATTAGATAAAACCCCTTATGAGCTTTGGAATGAGAAAAAGTCCAACATTAGTTATTTTCATGTATTTGGATGCAAGTGTTTATTTTCAATGACAGGGATAATTTAGGAAAGTTTGATGCAAAATCTGATGAATGTATCTTTCTTAGGTATTCTACAAATAGTAAAACTTATAGAATTTTCAATAAAAAGACTTTGCCTATACAAGAATCTATGCATGTAGTTTTTTATTAATCTAACTCTCTACTCTCTAAAAAATCTATTGATAAAGAAACAGAAGATACAAATAACACAAATAGTTTCAATCTCAACAAAGAGAATACAATGGAGGAAGTCTAACATGGAGATATCAGAAAAGATTATCAAGACTTAGTACAAAATGCAACCAAACAGTGGAAACATGTGAAAGATCATCCAGTAGAACAAATTCTAGGAGAACCTTCACGAGGTGTAAGTACTCGATCATCTCTTAGAAATATTTGCAATCACACTACTTTTCTATCTCAAATTGAACCAAAAAATATTGATGAAATACTTATTGGTGAATCATGGATTCTAACTATGCAAGAAGAGCTAAATTAATTTGAAAGAAATAATATTTGGACACTTGTTCCTAGACCCAAAAATCATACTCTTGTTGGAACAAAATGAGTTTTTAGAAACAAGAAAGATGAGTCTAGAATCATCACTAGAAACAAGGCTCGACTTGTAGCCCAAGGTTTCAACCAAGATGAAGAAATCGATTATGATGAGACATATGCACCTGTTGCAAGACTAGAAGCTATTCAAATGTTACTTGCATATGCATGTTATAAAGATTTCAAATTTATTCAAATGGATATTAAAAGTACTTTCTTAAATGGTTTTATAAATGAAGAGGTATATGTTGAGCAACCTCCAGGTTTTGAAAATCATATTTCTCCTAATCACGTTTTTAAACTCACAAAAACATTATATGGACTCAAACAAGCTCCTAGAGCTTCGTATGAAAGGTTTAATGGTTTCTTGATCGAAAAATGTTTTTCAAGAGGAAAAATCGATACAACTCTTTTTATCAAATATGAACAGGATGATATTCTTCTAGTTCAAATTTATGTGGATGATATAATATTTAGTGCTACTAATGAAAATATGTGTCAAGATTTTGCTAAAAGTATGCAGGAAGAATTTGAAATAAGCATGATGGCAAAACTTAACTTCTTTCTTGGATTGTAAATCAAGCAAGTAAAAAGTGGGACATTCATTAATCAGTCAAAATATATCAAAGAATTACTCAAAAAGTTTGAGATGGAATGTGCGAAGGTAATTAGAACACCAATGAGTCCAACTACCAAACTTGATAAAAATTAAAGCGGTAAGCAAGTTGACTCAAAGATATATCGAGGTATGATTGATAATTTATTATATTTGACAGCTAGTAAACCTGATATTATGTTCAGTGTATGTTCATGTGCACGTTTTCAATCATCTCCAAAACAATCTCATCGGATTGCAGTCAAACGCATTTTTAGATATCTTGCCGGTACAATTAACCTAGGGTTATGGTATCATAAGCACACTTCTTTCGATCTTATCAGTTATTCAGATGCAGATTATGCTGATTGCAAAGTTGATCGAAAAAGTACTGGTGGAACATGTCATTTCTTAGGTCATGTACTTGTTTTATAAATTAGTAAAAAGCAAAATTATGTTGCATTATCTACTACTGAGGTAGAATATGTTGCTGCATGCAGCTGTTGTGCTCAAATTCTTTATATAAAGCAACAACTTGAAGATTTTAAGCTTATGTACAATCATATTCCTATATAATATAATAATACTAGTTCTATAAATCTTTTAAAGAACCCTATACAACATTCTAGAACTATACATATTGAAATTAGATATCATTTTCTTAAAGATCATGTGCAGAAGAGCGATATTGTATTAGAATTCACAAGCACACACGGTCAATTAGCAGACATTTTCACAAAACCCCTACCAGAAGATAAACTATGCATGATTAGAAGAGAAATAGGAATGATAAATGCCATGAATATCTGCTGAATATTTTTTTTATTCCATCATCCCAATGACTTACAAAAACTTGAGGCTTCTAGCCTTATCATTCAAATGCATTTGCTTTTCATAGATCAACATACCATCCTTGTCTAAAGGATTAGGCAATCGAAATGAAGATGTAAGCAAGAATTTTAAATCCTTACTGTTACTTTAACTCTACTACTTTTTTGTTTGAATCGTAAACAAGTCGTTGAAGTATAGAGACCACTTTGCTAAGTTTCTCTATTTCACGAGTTTTGAACTGCAACCGAGCGGAAAAAGTGACAATGGACTATGAGTATCAAGTTTCGAGACTCACAAGCTTGTAAATGGCATCATGATTTGATTTATTAGCCAAATCAGTGTTTTGTTGCTTCATAGCATCTACAACAGATGCAAAAATAGTTTGAGACTGAGGTAAAGAATACCTCATATCTTGATCATGAGAAGTACTGAAGGAAAATTGATGAGCCATTGAAAACTTGTAGAATAAGAATGAAGATGAACTACAGAGATGAGAAGCAAATTTGATGCGAATTAGATAAAACTAATAATTACTTTTATTGAGATGGAAATAAGTACAAGACAAATTGTCATCGTTTCAAATCTTACTTAGTTAAATTTACAAGATATGCTGAATGCATATTGTCAAAAGTTACTGAGCTAAGCCAGCAAGATTAATTACAATTGTCCCTATTTCTCTCGTGAGATGCTGCCATTATCTGTTGATGTTGACTCTGTGTTTGAGCTCTCACTCTTTCCGACTCCTCTATTTGAAGTTTCAGAATACGAGCTAATTTCGTCAAATCTTTATTTTCTTACTTTAACCTCTTATTCTTTCTACCTTTATTTGCAAGTTTTTTATGCAGTATAGACATTTGATTGTTAAGACGATCAACCTCATTTTTCCTAGCCAATAATCTCCGAGACATGGTCGTAACAGAGACACCATATTGAGCACTGAGAGTTCTTGATCCTACAACAACATCAAAATCAGTCCTACCAGAAAAATGCATCTCTGCTTCTATCATGGTATTGACAGTATCAGGAGACAAATGACTGGTTGACATTGTTTTTGGTTCAAATCTAGAAGATTACCAAAAGAAATTTTCTCCGTCATTCTGTCGTTTTGGATAAACAAATACTTGATCAATGAGTAATGTGAGATTTTTCTTGTGAGTATTCGATGGGTGAAAAGGGTCTTTTAAACAACAACTCAAAACTTTCAAATCTCGATAATATCTCATTTGTTAACAACATCAAACAAATTTCAAATCTCTACACCGAGACGATAGAACTAGGCCTCCAGTCTTTGCAACTTTTGTTGGACACGGGTGACTCCAATTATTCAACTCTCTACAGTTTCTACTAACGCATCATTTTATTTGTTTATTGGTTATTGTAGAAAGAAATCATACTGAAACCAATTGCGGTTCCCTTTTAATGATGCCAAAAGGAGAGAAGTCTTACTAGTATTATACTATCCTGTTATATATGCTAAAATCATGTTTATATTTTACTTGAAAAACTAACGCATATTTTCAGTGGGAGCTTAAGTATTACTGCAGGTCGCAAATTTCTATAATGTATTTGTCATCATCAAAAAGGGAGAGATTATTGAACCCAAGGTTTCAAGTCTTGTATCTACGTATAGATTTTGATGATAACAAATAAATTCAAGACTTAAGCTCAAGTTGTCTACGCATGAATGGAGCTAAGCACATCAAGAAATCAAGCATGAGCAAGAAAGAGAACGAGTCTACAAATGAAGCTCATAGAGTAATTTTGTACATTTCTTGATAAAATTCAAAATTGGATTAAGGCTCAAAACTAATCTTCTCTTACAAAGCATTAGATTTCATTTTTCACATGTGCATGACATATGAAATGACATCATTAAAAGTTTTAATTTTGAAAATTATTTTTTTCACATGTGCATGACATCATTAAAATGTTTAATTTCGAAAATTGCATTTTTTTACATGTGCATGACATTATAAAAAGATTTAATTTCAAAAATTATATTTTCCACATATACATGATATCATTAAATATTTGAATTGGTAAGATGATTGATTGTCATCTTTAACATGTGCATGTTTTGTTTGAAAATCTTTAAGGGTGGTTATGCTTCTTTTGACAAATATAAAAGATAGATGATTTTATTTGCAAATCTTGAAGGGTAGTTGTGTATTTTTTGACATATGCAAAAAGAAGATGATTTGGTTTGAAAAATAAATCATGCTTTGTCATGTATGAAAAGTAAAAGATTAGGCTTGATCTTTTTGAAAAATAAAGGGAGTTATCTTTGACAAATGCAAAAATGAGATGTTTTTATTTGAATATTTTGAAATGTGAATAGTGCTCTTGTTTGAAATGTGGATCTTTTTAAATTTGAAATTGAAGGCTCATTTGCCTATAAATAGCTCATTTGAGTTTTGCAAAATCACAACAATAACTTACACATCGCTAAATTTTGCATCATTTATTTAAATCCCTCATTCGCTCTTCTCTATGTTTTGAGCCTCAATTCTTGTTCATTTTGAGAGAGATATATGTTGCGTTGTATTGTTCTTATTCCACTCATTAATGAGTGTACTTTGATATTCTACCCATTACCAGCTCTTGTATCAGTAAGAGGGTGCGTATAACCCTTGTGTGTGTAGAAGGTGTTCTACATAGGGATTAGTTAAGTGTGAGGTGATTGCAAGGATAGAGGGTTTTCTATATAGATTCTTTGTAGCGGTGTTGCTCAAAAGTGTAATAGGTTTCTATTTCCACCTGAAGGAGATTGAATAGTGAATTTGGGATCCTCAAGGGGTAACTTGAGGCGAGGACGTAGGTAGTAGGGCTGAATCTCGTTAAAATACTTAGTTTGCTTCTTCTTGCCCTTACTCTTTATATTTCCTGTTGCTTCATATTTTGTTTATATTTTATATTGTGCATTTGGTTTATAAGTATTAATTTTTTAATATAACCTAATTCACCTCCCTCTTGTATTAGTCATCTCGACAACAGGTACTAAGACATAAATCACATTCTCTTACAGCCCATATATGTAAGAGTTTTTTTTTTTTTTTGGCTAATTCTTCCACCCCTTTTGTTTCTTGTTTGTGTTATTTGGTTCCTTACTACCAGCCACAACCCCGCGAGCAGTAACAACCGCAATGTGAGTTTTTTTTCACTTCTTATTGCCTATATATTTTTATTCTTAAATCTGAAATGTGAATTTTTTGCTGTGGGTTTTTGTTGGTTGCAAGGTCTAGAAGAATAAATGCTAAATGACTTGCTTCAGCTATTCCAACCATTTGGAATCATTACTAAGTTTGTTTGGAATAGCTGATGATTTACTATTCAACCATTTGATATGTGTGCATCACAAACACATATGTGTGCTTTTTGCACACATATCAAAAAAACATTGTCACAATTGATCAAATATGATTCAAAAAAAAGTGTAGGAAATAGTATAAAGGTACTTTTTGCTTACTTTTTGTTTAACTTTTGAATAGTAAATCATCAACTTTGATATGTGTGCATCACAAACTTAGTAATGATTTACTATTCAAAAGTTAAACAAAAAGTAAGCAAAAAGCACATTTATACTATTTCCTACACTTTTTTTGAATCATATTTGATCAATTGTGACCATTTTTTTTTTATATGTGTGCAAAAAGTACATTTTTTATGATAAAAAAAAAAGATGAGACCAATGTGGATGCTCTTATAGGTCAATGGTGTGACAACCCGGATTTTAGACATCCGCTTAATTTTCATATGTGGGATGATTATGTCTCTCCAAGACTATTTTTAGGAATTTTGGGATATATGTATAGGATTCTTATATTGAAAGGTTGGGAATAAGGTTGGGTATAAGTGTGACTTGTGTTAAGGTGGAAAAGTGCCTAGACCCGAGACTTCGCTCAACTCTCGCTTGATGTCTGGCTCGAGCGAAATACAGGGACAGACAGACGTCTTTTAGTAGAATGGTCATAACTTGCTCATTTGAGGTCGGATTTGAGTGATTCAAGAGGCTATGGAAAGCTAAGAGGAATATCTACAACTTTTATGTTTTGAGGTTTAAGAGATAAGGACTTAATCAAACAAGAAATGGAGATTGAAGTATCAGGTCTGAATTGGAGATAGATAAGTATTGACTTGAAGTTGACTAAGAACATTGGATAAGATTAAGCCATTGGATTATTTTCTTAGTTATCCTAAGATCTGGACAAGTGTGTAGAGATGTGGAAAATGAGGAGATTTTATTTAGTGAATTTCGTGTGAAATAAGATGAATCATCTATCCAATACTTGGTGTACCCGGATTGGTGTTCTTGGGCTTATCTGTCGAGTTTTATTATAAAAATCATAACTTGGTCATATGAACTCCAAATGAAGTGATTCCAGTTCCTATAGAACCCAAAGACATATATCTATAACTTTTATGACTGGAGGTTTTAGAGAATCGAATTTTATCAATGGATTAATTGGGTTGGAATGGGACTGATCTGTTTTAAGTGCAAACTGGAGCTCGAAAATGAATCACTTCACCACCTCACCTTAGATGTCCGAATTTGATTGGTTCTCCTCATGGTTATCTGCTAGATACATGTATGAGAGCATGTGTTAGGTGGAGGAAGAGCTTCTAGAAGAATAATTAGTTTAGAAACAAGCAAGAGGGAAGGACTAATCTGATTAGCCAAAACAGTCAACTATCCCCTTTGTTTCCAACCAATTGGTAACTAAACCTTGGGAATTAGGTGATGAGATATTTTCCAGCCACTCTAAGGGTGCTAAGGAAGTCTTGGACGTGGGGCACAAGGAGGAGAAGATGTTCTAGAAGTCTTGAGGATGCAAGGAAGGCCAATGGCCAGCTAAGCTCATCTTGGGTATTTTAGACTTTTTGGAGTTTACTTTTATATCCATATTTGGTGATTATTTGGGGCCATTGATCTAAGATGATTTTAGATGAGGAAGAAGCATAGCCATAGGATGGAAATCATTGGAGATCATGGGAGATTTGGATGAGGATTGGAATAGGCAAAGCTGGACAGCACATGCCACACCTCACACGGTTTGGGTTAACCCATGGCCTTAGTTTGTTTTCCTTCTCTTTTTCCCCAAGCCACCTATTCCTCTATATATATGGCTATCTTCAGATCATAGGAGACCTTTTGGGGAGGAGAAAGTCACGTCCACTTGAAGAGGAAGCCAAAGAAAAAGCCTCCCTAACCCTTGAACCTCCAAACACCTCCTAAGTGAGCTAATTGGGTGCTTTGAGGAGAAATGTTGCAAGGGCTAGTTGGATCATTCAACCAAGCTTTGGAGAAACTTGTAAGTATACAATTTAACTTAATCTTAGCATAGATTAGGTAGATTATTGATGGAATTTAGTTTGTTGTTGGTTGGAGCTTGAATTAGGCTTGAATGATGTGTTTGGAATCTATGGTGTTTTGGATATGATTTGGTGATTGTAAAATGTTAGGAAAATTGTAAGGACCTAGAATTATGTTCTAATGAGTAAAAATAAGGTTGGTGTGAAAAGATTGCTTTGTTTGGGTTGAAAAACCCCTTGAGCCGTGATCTCGCTTGACTGTCGCTTGATACCCCACTCGAGCGAGTTCCAACCCGTGACTTCGCTCGACTGTCGCTCGACACTCGCTCGAGCGAAATACCCTGTTTTGCTTAGATTTAGGGTTTTCATAGAATAGCAGTGGTGTTTCAAATGGGTAGAGTTATAGGTGAAAATAACTCGTGTGAATGAGAGAGAAACAAAAAGAAAGAAAACAATTTATATAAAGAATATGTTCCGTGTCATAACGGGGACGGCGATACGCAACGCCCGGATGATTGACACGAGACTCATCATAACGGGGACGGCGATACGTAACGCCCGGATGATTGATGAGTATGATTGATAAGTTAGTCACGTCATGACGGGGACGGCGATACGTAACGCCCGTATGACTGACGTGCCGGCAGGGACGGCGATACGTAACGCCTGCCGTGATATAATAATATGTTCCGTGTCATAACGGGGACGGCGAGACGTAACGCCCGGATGATTGACACGAGACTCATCATAACGGGGACGGCGATACGTAACGCCCGAATGATTGATGAGTATGATTGATAAGTTAGTCACGTCATGACGGGGACGGCGATACGTAACGCCCGTATGACTGACGTGCCGGCAGGGACGGCGATACGTAACGCCTGCCATGATATAATAATATGTTCCGTGTCATAACGGGGACGGCGAGACGTAACGCCCGGATGATTGACACGAGACTCATCATAACGGGGACGGCGATACGTAACGCCCGGATGATTGATGAGTATGATTGATAAGTTAGTCACGTCATGACGGGGACGGCGATACGTAACGCCCGTATGACTGACGTGCCGGCAGGGACGGCGATACGTAACGCCTGTCGTGATATAATAATATGTTTTGTGTCATAACGGGGACGGCGAGACGTAACGCCCGGATGATTGACACTGGACTCATCATAACGGGGACGGTGATACGTAACGCCCGGATGATTGATGAGTGTATGATTAATGAGTTAGCCACGTCATGACGGGGACGGCGATACGTAACGCCCGTATGACTGACGTGCCGGCAGGGACGGCGATACGTAACGCCTGTCGAGATGAGTTAGTCACGTCATGACGGGGACGGCGATACGTAACGCCCGTATGACTGACGTGCCGATGGGGACGGCAATACGTAACGCCCATCGAGAATAAGAAATAAAAGAAACCTATGGGGTTAAGAAATAAAGTGAAAAGTATAAGTATAAGTATAAGTGAGAAGTAGAAGTTTGTATGTGATGTTGGGTCTAGCTAAGATCTAAGGTTGTATGTGATGTTGGGTCTAGCTAAGATCTAAGGTTGTATGTGATGATGGGTCTAGCTAAGATTTAAGTTTGTATGGTAAGATGGGTATTTGATGTGTATAAGTTCCATAAGGTATTCTTGTAAGTGATATGTTGATGAGTATGATTATGTATGGTGATAGTTGAGGTTGTCTATGCTTTATTTCGTTAACTGTGTACTCACTGAGATTTCTTGTAAATCTCACTCTTTGTTGTTTATCTATTTTATCTATCATTCCTTATGGAATGATAGATGTTGTTGCAGGAATAGACAAATTGCATTGAGACCCGATCAGCACGGGAGATTCTGAGGTACCCTGAGGGTCCTATGGAATGCTCCTCTCCGGTTGAGATGACCCCGCGTACGTAATCAAGTGAAGAAGTAAGGGTACCAGATGATGGTAGGATACGAGTTTTGTTTAGAGAAAACTAACTGGGTTATGTAAGAGTAAACACAGAATATTGTTGTAAGTATAATGTTGTGAGAAGTGTAATTATAGTATGCCATGTGGTCTATTGATGCGAGAGTTAGATCTCTTTGCTCATATTGGGAATTTACTTCTTCCAGCTGCGTTCAGCATTGCATTTCATTAGTAAGCTTAGATGCATGCATGCTGCTTTTTATGTTTACGTAGGATAAGTAGCCTCGTGTTGCTTGTCCGGAGGCGTCGATTTGCGTTGTTTTCAATGCGAAAAATCGGGGCGTCACAGATTGGTATCAGAGCTAGTTGACCTGTTAGTCAGGCAGATCACTCATGGGAACTCTCGCTTGTGACTGTGGGTCACCGAAGCAAGACTCTCCGCTCATGGGTGACGGTGCACCGGAGACGGTGGCCGGCTAGTCTGGTAGGTACCGTTGTCAGGTGACGTAGGTCTGTGTAAGCCTATGACAGTGACAATTTGGTATCAGAGCTAGTTGACCTGTTAGTCAGGCAGATCACTCATGGGAACTCTCGCTTGTGACTGTGGGTCACCGAAGCAAGACTCTCCGCTCATGGGTGACGGTGCACCGGAGACGGTGGCCGGCTAGTCTGGTAGGTACCGTTGTCAGGTGACGTAGGTCTGTGTAAGCCTATGACAGTGACAATTTGGTATCAGAGCTAGTTGACCTGTTAGTCAGGCAGATCACTCATGGGAACTCTCGCTTGTGACTGTGGGTCACCGAAGCAAGACTCTCCGCTCATGGGTGACGGTGCACCGGAGACGGTGGCCGGCTAGTCTGGTAGGTACCGTTGTCAGGTGACGTAGGTCTGTGTAAGCCTATGACAGTGACAATTTGGTATCAGAGCAATACGACTCTGGGTAAACCATGAATGTCCTAGGAAAAATGATCACATGGTATTAAGATAGGTTTTGATTTGATTGAGAAAGGCTTAAATTCTGGAAAAGATTGGGTCAAGTTGGTTTCTCTCATGGAGTTGTGAATGTCGGGGATTTCAAGAATCAGAATTTTTAAGATAGATTACGTGATAGGAGTAGAAATTGACAATTGGTTGATGTCGGAATCATTAGTGGCAAGGTCAGATTGATAAGGAAGCGTGATGACTATCTCATTGACTTTGAAGTGATGAGGTTTATTGTATGATTGTATATGGAGATGTAAGGTATACATGGATTCTTAAAGTCTTTATGGTGAGATTTGACGGAAACTTTGCTGGATTATATCAAGTGGTAAAGAATTGCTCTTTCAAAGTTAAGGATTTGAGGTTAACAGATCAACTTGATAGTTTTCTGTCAAGGGAATTTGAATTAATTTTCTTAGTTGTAGCAGATTAAAGATTAAGTTTTGGTATGAGGATGTTATGATCAAGAAGGATCTAAATGTTTAAGAGTAGTAGGCTTGAATTTTATCGGCTTAGGCCGTTGTTGTAATATCAAGGTTTAGAAGAGAATGTCGTAGTATGAGTGATCTCTTTGAAATTTGGGTACTGAAGTTCTAAATTTTGGAAGAGTTGCAAAATGGTGAAAGATTACAAGTTTATCGATCCTATAGAATTTTGGAAAGTGACTCCTAAAGTATGTAAAGTTTTAGAATTTTGGAGACTTGATCTGAATTAAGATTTGAATTCTGGAGCACTGACCTCACATGTTAGCTTGATCTGTGTTGGAAATTGATGAGGTTGCAATAATTAGAATAAGATGGAATGAAGCCCAATGGTGGATATAAGAGTTTTTAAGAAAATACTTCCTCAGGAATGAAAAGTGTGGATTTGGTTGGCAAATTTTTATGATTGAGGAAATAAATTTTGAAGGTGTAAGTTCAAATGAGGAAAATGGTATAAACGGACTACTGATGCATAGGCAAAATGTTGATCTTGATTTTAAATGCATGATATCTACAAGTATACAGTTTTGAAAAGGTAACTTTTGGTTCCATTTTGACGTGATTTGGTATGTGTTGAGACTGTTTATGTGGTAAATTTTGAGAGTACAACGCTCAAACATGATATTGATTATGATCAGAGACTTCAATTACGCTGACTGGAAGGAATCAATAGGGATTTGGAGTTTTACTAAGGAGAAAATATTGGTTGCGATCACCATGAAGAGAGTTTTAAGTTACAAAAAGATAGAATGCGGATGAACATTTGGTTGATAGAGCATAGAAATCAACTGAAGGCAGTTTAAATATTTATAATGGTTGAATTTTATTGGAGAATATATTGAGATTCTTGGAAAAGTCAAGGTTCTAAATTTACTCATATGCTTTGAGTTTCTTTTTAAAGAAATGTGCCAAAGGAGAAGAGTAATATTGGCAGCTATATTGGTGTTACTGATTATTGAATTTTTCTAAGCACACGCTGATATATATATTTTAGTGTTGAGGTGGAACTCTCGAATTTCGAGGACGAAATTCCTTTTAAGGGGGGGAGAATGTGACAACCCGGATTTTAGACATCCGCTTAATTTTCATATGTGGGATGATTATGTCTCTCCAAGACTATTTTTAGGAATTTTGGGATATATGTATAGGATTCTTATATTGAAAGGTTGGGAATAAGGTTGGGTATAAGTGTGACTTGTGTTAAGGTGGAAAAGTGCCTAGACCCGAGACTTCGCTCAACTCTCGCTTGATGTCTGGCTCGAGCGAAATACAGGGACAGACAGACGTCTTTTAGTAGAATGGTCATAACTTGCTCATTTGAGGTCGGATTTGAGTGATTCAAGAGGCTATGGAAAGCTAAGAGGAATATCTACAACTTTTATGTTTTGAGGTTTAAGAGATAAGGACTTAATCAAACAAGAAATGGAGATTGAAGTATCAGGTCTGAATTGGAGATAGATAAGTATTGACTTGAAGTTGACTAAGAACATTGGATAAGATTAAGCCATTGGATTATTTTCTTAGTTATCCTAAGATCTGGACAAGTGTGTAGAGATGTGGAAAATGAGGAGATTTTATTTAGTGAATTTCGTGTGAAATAAGATGAATCATCTATCCAATACTTGGTGTACCCGGATTGGTGTTCTTGGGCTTATCTGTCGAGTTTTATTATAAAAATCATAACTTGGTCATATGAACTCCAAATGAAGTGATTCCAGTTCCTATAGAACCCAAAGACATATATCTATAACTTTTATGACTGGAGGTTTTAGAGAATCGAATTTTATCAATGGATTAATTGGGTTGGAATGGGACTGATCTGTTTTAAGTGCAAACTGGAGCTCGAAAATGAATCACTTCACCACCTCACCTTAGATGTCCGAATTTGATTGGTTCTCCTCATGGTTATCTGCTAGATACATGTATGAGAGCATGTGTTAGGTGGAGGAAGAGCTTCTAGAAGAATAATTAGTTTAGAAACAAGCAAGAGGGAAGGACTAATCTGATTAGCCAAAACAGTCAACTATCCCCTTTGTTTCCAACCAATTGGTAACTAAACCTTGGGAATTAGGTGATGAGATATTTTCCAGCCACTCTAAGGGTGCTAAGGAAGTCTTGGACGTGGGGCACAAGGAGGAGAAGATGTTCTAGAAGTCTTGAGGATGCAAGGAAGGCCAATGGCCAGCTAAGCTCATCTTGGGTATTTTAGACTTTTTGGAGTTTACTTTTATATCCATATTTGGTGATTATTTGGGGCCATTGATCTAAGATGATTTTAGATGAGGAAGAAGCATAGCCATAGGATGGAAATCATTGGAGATCATGGGAGATTTGGATGAGGATTGGAATAGGCAAAGCTGGACAGCACATGCCACACCTCACACGGTTTGGGTTAACCCATGGCCTTAGTTTGTTTTCCTTCTCTTTTTCCCCAAGCCACCTATTCCTCTATATATATGGCTATCTTCAGATCATAGGAGACCTTTTGGGGAGGAGAAAGTCACGTCCACTTGAAGAGGAAGCCAAAGAAAAAGCCTCCCTAACCCTTGAACCTCCAAACACCTCCTAAGTGAGCTAATTGGGTGCTTTGAGGAGAAATGTTGCAAGGGCTAGTTGGATCATTCAACCAAGCTTTGGAGAAACTTGTAAGTATACAATTTAACTTAATCTTAGCATAGATTAGGTAGATTATTGATGGAATTTAGTTTGTTGTTGGTTGGAGCTTGAATTAGGCTTGAATGATGTGTTTGGAATCTATGGTGTTTTGGATATGATTTGGTGATTGTAAAATGTTAGGAAAATTGTAAGGACCTAGAATTATGTTCTAATGAGTAAAAATAAGGTTGGTGTGAAAAGATTGCTTTGTTTGGGTTGAAAAACCCCTTGAGCCGTGATCTCGCTTGACTGTCGCTTGATACCCCACTCGAGCGAGTTCCAACCCGTGACTTCGCTCGACTGTCGCTCGACACTCGCTCGAGCGAAATACCCTGTTTTGCTTAGATTTAGGGTTTTCATAGAATAGCAGTGGTGTTTCAAATGGGTAGAGTTATAGGTGAAAATAACTCGTGTGAATGAGAGAGAAACAAAAAGAAAGAAAACAATTTATATAAAGAATATGTTCCGTGTCATAACGGGGACGGCGATACGCAACGCCCGGATGATTGACACGAGACTCATCATAACGGGGACGGCGATACGTAACGCCCGGATGATTGATGAGTATGATTGATAAGTTAGTCACGTCATGACGGGGACGGCGATACGTAACGCCCGTATGACTGACGTGCCGGCAGGGACGGCGATACGTAACGCCTGCCGTGATATAATAATATGTTCCGTGTCATAACGGGGACGGCGAGACGTAACGCCCGGATGATTGACACGAGACTCATCATAACGGGGACGGCGATACGTAACGCCCGAATGATTGATGAGTATGATTGATAAGTTAGTCACGTCATGACGGGGACGGCGATACGTAACGCCCGTATGACTGACGTGCCGGCAGGGACGGCGATACGTAACGCCTGCCATGATATAATAATATGTTCCGTGTCATAACGGGGACGGCGAGACGTAACGCCCGGATGATTGACACGAGACTCATCATAACGGGGACGGCGATACGTAACGCCCGGATGATTGATGAGTATGATTGATAAGTTAGTCACGTCATGACGGGGACGGCGATACGTAACGCCCGTATGACTGACGTGCCGGCAGGGACGGCGATACGTAACGCCTGTCGTGATATAATAATATGTTTTGTGTCATAACGGGGACGGCGAGACGTAACGCCCGGATGATTGACACTGGACTCATCATAACGGGGACGGTGATACGTAACGCCCGGATGATTGATGAGTGTATGATTAATGAGTTAGCCACGTCATGACGGGGACGGCGATACGTAACGCCCGTATGACTGACGTGCCGGCAGGGACGGCGATACGTAACGCCTGTCGAGATGAGTTAGTCACGTCATGACGGGGACGGCGATACGTAACGCCCGTATGACTGACGTGCCGATGGGGACGGCAATACGTAACGCCCATCGAGAATAAGAAATAAAAGAAACCTATGGGGTTAAGAAATAAAGTGAAAAGTATAAGTATAAGTATAAGTGAGAAGTAGAAGTTTGTATGTGATGTTGGGTCTAGCTAAGATCTAAGGTTGTATGTGATGTTGGGTCTAGCTAAGATCTAAGGTTGTATGTGATGATGGGTCTAGCTAAGATTTAAGTTTGTATGGTAAGATGGGTATTTGATGTGTATAAGTTCCATAAGGTATTCTTGTAAGTGATATGTTGATGAGTATGATTATGTATGGTGATAGTTGAGGTTGTCTATGCTTTATTTCGTTAACTGTGTACTCACTGAGATTTCTTGTAAATCTCACTCTTTGTTGTTTATCTATTTTATCTATCATTCCTTATGGAATGATAGATGTTGTTGCAGGAATAGACAAATTGCATTGAGACCCGATCAGCACGGGAGATTCTGAGGTACCCTGAGGGTCCTATGGAATGCTCCTCTCCGGTTGAGATGACCCCGCGTACGTAATCAAGTGAAGAAGTAAGGGTACCAGATGATGGTAGGATACGAGTTTTGTTTAGAGAAAACTAACTGGGTTATGTAAGAGTAAACACAGAATATTGTTGTAAGTATAATGTTGTGAGAAGTGTAATTATAGTATGCCATGTGGTCTATTGATGCGAGAGTTAGATCTCTTTGCTCATATTGGGAATTTACTTCTTCCAGCTGCGTTCAGCATTGCATTTCATTAGTAAGCTTAGATGCATGCATGCTGCTTTTTATGTTTACGTAGGATAAGTAGCCTCGTGTTGCTTGTCCGGAGGCGTCGATTTGCGTTGTTTTCAATGCGAAAAATCGGGGCGTCACAGATTGGTATCAGAGCTAGTTGACCTGTTAGTCAGGCAGATCACTCATGGGAACTCTCGCTTGTGACTGTGGGTCACCGAAGCAAGACTCTCCGCTCATGGGTGACGGTGCACCGGAGACGGTGGCCGGCTAGTCTGGTAGGTACCGTTGTCAGGTG
Organism: Platycarya longipes; assembly: GCA_036559045.1. Classification (NCBI taxonomy): domain Eukaryota; kingdom Viridiplantae; phylum Streptophyta; class Magnoliopsida; order Fagales; family Juglandaceae; genus Platycarya; species Platycarya longipes. Next base: position 8,227,705 of record CM071799.1, on the reverse strand, counting down.
ACGTAGGTCTGTGTAAGCCTATGACAGTGACAATTTGGTATCAGAGCTAGTTGACCTGTTAGTCAGGCAGATCACTCATGGGAACTCTCGCTTGTGACTGTGGGTCACCGAAGCAAGACTCTCCGCTCATGGGTGACGGTGCACCGGAGACGGTGGCCGGCTAGTCTGGTAGGTACCGTTGTCAGGTGACGTAGGTCTGTGTAAGCCTATGACAGTGACAATTTGGTATCAGAGCTAGTTGACCTGTTAGTCAGGCAGATCACTCATGGGAACTCTCGCTTGTGACTGTGGGTCACCGAAGCAAGACTCTCCGCTCATGGGTGACGGTGCACCGGAGACGGTGGCCGGCTAGTCTGGTAGGTACCGTTGTCAGGTGACGTAGGTCTGTGTAAGCCTATGACAGTGACAATTTGGTATCAGAGCAATACGACTCTGGGTAAACCATGAATGTCCTAGGAAAAATGATCACATGGTATTAAGATAGGTTTTGATTTGATTGAGAAAGGCTTAAATTCTGGAAAAGATTGGGTCAAGTTGGTTTCTCTCATGGAGTTGTGAATGTCGGGGATTTCAAGAATCAGAATTTTTAAGATAGATTACGTGATAGGAGTAGAAATTGACAATTGGTTGATGTCGGAATCATTAGTGGCAAGGTCAGATTGATAAGGAAGCGTGATGACTATCTCATTGACTTTGAAGTGATGAGGTTTATTGTATGATTGTATATGGAGATGTAAGGTATACATGGATTCTTAAAGTCTTTATGGTGAGATTTGACGGAAACTTTGCTGGATTATATCAAGTGGTAAAGAATTGCTCTTTCAAAGTTAAGGATTTGAGGTTAACAGATCAACTTGATAGTTTTCTGTCAAGGGAATTTGAATTAATTTTCTTAGTTGTAGCAGATTAAAGATTAAGTTTTGGTATGAGGATGTTATGATCAAGAAGGATCTAAATGTTTAAGAGTAGTAGGCTTGAATTTTATCGGCTTAGGCCGTTGTTGTAATATCAAGGTTTAGAAGAGAATGTCGTAGTATGAGTGATCTCTTTGAAATTTGGGTACTGAAGTTCTAAATTTTGGAAGAGTTGCAAAATGGTGAAAGATTACAAGTTTATCGATCCTATAGAATTTTGGAAAGTGACTCCTAAAGTATGTAAAGTTTTAGAATTTTGGAGACTTGATCTGAATTAAGATTTGAATTCTGGAGCACTGACCTCACATGTTAGCTTGATCTGTGTTGGAAATTGATGAGGTTGCAATAATTAGAATAAGATGGAATGAAGCCCAATGGTGGATATAAGAGTTTTTAAGAAAATACTTCCTCAGGAATGAAAAGTGTGGATTTGGTTGGCAAATTTTTATGATTGAGGAAATAAATTTTGAAGGTGTAAGTTCAAATGAGGAAAATGGTATAAACGGACTACTGATGCATAGGCAAAATGTTGATCTTGATTTTAAATGCATGATATCTACAAGTATACAGTTTTGAAAAGGTAACTTTTGGTTCCATTTTGACGTGATTTGGTATGTGTTGAGACTGTTTATGTGGTAAATTTTGAGAGTACAACGCTCAAACATGATATTGATTATGATCAGAGACTTCAATTACGCTGACTGGAAGGAATCAATAGGGATTTGGAGTTTTACTAAGGAGAAAATATTGGTTGCGATCACCATGAAGAGAGTTTTAAGTTACAAAAAGATAGAATGCGGATGAACATTTGGTTGATAGAGCATAGAAATCGACTGAAGGCAGTTTAAATATTTATAATGGTTGAATTTTATTGGAGAATATATTGAGATTCTTGGAAAAGTCAAGGTTCTAAATTTACTCATATGCTTTGAGTTTCTTTTTAAAGAATTGTGCCAAAGGAGAAGAGTAATATTGGCAGCTATATTGGTGTTACTGATTATTGAATTTTTCTAAGCACACGCTGATATATATATATTTTAGTGTTGAGGTGGAACTCTCGAATTTCGAGGACGAAATTCCTTTTAAGGGGGGGAGAATGTGACAACCCGGATTTTAGACATCCGCTTAATTTTCATATGTGGGATGATTATGTCTCTCCAAGACTATTTTTAGGAATTTTGGGATATATGTATAGGATTCTTATATTGAAAGGTTGGGAATAAGGTTGGGTATAAGTGTGACTTGTGTTAAGGTGGAAAAGTGCCTAGACCCGAGACTTCGCTCAACTCTCGCTTGATGTCTGGCTCGAGCGAAATACAGGGACAGACAGACGTCTTTTAGTAGAATGGTCATAACTTGCTCATTTGAGGTCGGATTTGAGTGATTCAAGAGGCTATGGAAAGCTAAGAGGAATATCTACAACTTTTATGTTTTGAGGTTTAAGAGATAAGGACTTAATCAAACAAGAAATGGAGATTGAAGTATCAGGTCTGAATTGGAGATAGATAAGTATTGACTTGAAGTTGACTAAGAACATTGGATAAGATTAAGCCATTGGATTATTTTCTTAGTTATCCTAAGATCTGGACAAGTGTGTAGAGATGTGGAAAATGAGGAGATTTTATTTAGTGAATTTCGTGTGAAATAAGATGAATCATCTATCCAATACTTGGTGTACCCGGATTGGTGTTCTTGGGCTTATCTGTCGAGTTTTATTATAAAAATCATAACTTGGTCATATGAACTCAAAATGAAGTGATTCCAGTTCCTATAGAACCCAAAGACATATATCTATAACTTTTATGACTGGAGGTTTTATAGAATCGAATTTTATCAATGGATTAATTGGGTTGGAATGGGACTGATCTGTTTTAAGTGCAAACTGGAGCTCGAAAATGAATCACTTCACCACCTCACCTTAGATGTCCGAATTTGATTGGTTCTCCTCATGGTTATCTGCTAGATACATGTATGAGAGCATGTGTTAGGTGGAGGAAGAGCTTCTAGAAGAATAATTAGTTTAGAAACAAGCAAGAGGGAAGGACTAATCTGATTAGCCAAAACAGTCAACTATCCCCTTTGTTTCCAACCAATTGGTAACTAAACCTTGGGAATTAGGTGATGAGATATTTTCCAGCCACTCTAAGGGTGCTAAGGAAGTCTTGGACGTGGGGCACAAGGAGGAGAAGATGTTCTAGAAGTCTTGAGGATGCAAGGAAGGCCAATGGCCAGCTAAGCTCATCTTGGGTATTTTAGACTTTTTGGAGTTTACTTTTATATCCATATTTGGTGATTATTTGGGGCCATTGATCTAAGATGATTTTAGATGAGGAAGAAGCATAGCCATAGGATGGAAATCATTGGAGATCATGGGAGATTTGGATGAGGATTGGAATAGGCAAAGCTGGACAGCACATGCCACACCTCACACGGTTTGGGTTAACCCATGGCCTTAGTTTGTTTTCCTTCTCTTTTTCCCCAAGCCACCTATTCCTCTATATATATGGCTATCTTCAGATCATAGGAGACCTTTTGGGGAGGAGAAAGTCACGTCCACTTGAAGAGGAAGCCAAAGAAAAAGCCTCCCTAACCCTTGAACCTCCAAACACCTCCTCAGTGAGCTAATTGGGTGCTTTGAGGAGAAATGTTGCAAAGGCTAGTTGGATCATTCAACCAAGCTTTGGAGAAACTTGTAAGTATACAATTTAACTTAATCTTAGCATAGATTAGGTAGATTATTGATGGAATTTAGTTTGTTGTTGGTTGGAGCTTGAATTAGGCTTGAATGATGTGTTTGGAATCTATGGTGTTTTGGATATGATTTGGTGATTGTAAAATGTTAGGAAAATTGTAAGGACCTAGAATTATGTTCTAATGAGTAAAAATAAGGTTGGTGTGAAAAGATTGCTTTGTTTGGGTTGAAAAACCCCTTGAGCCGTGATCTCGCTTGACTGTCGCTTGATACCCCACTCGAGCGAGTTCCAACCCGTGACTTCGCTCGACTGTCGCTCGACACTCGCTCGAGCGAAATACCCTGTTTTGCTTAGATTTAGGGTTTTCATAGAATAGCAGTGGTGTTTCAAATGGGTAGAGTTATAGGTGAAAATAACTCGTGTGAATGAGAGAGAAACAAAAAGAAAGAAAACAATTTATATAAAGAATATGTTCCGTGTCATAACGGGGACGGCGATACGTAACGCCCGGATGATTGACACGAGACTCATCATAACGGGGACGGCGATACGTAACGCCCGGATGATTGATGAGTATGATTGATAAGTTAGTCACGTCATGACGGGGACGGCGATACGTAACGCCCGTATGATTGACGTGCCGGCAGGGACGGCGATACGTAACGCCTGTCGAGATGAGTTAGTCACGTCATGACGGGGACGACGATACGTAACGCCCGTATGACTGACGTGCCGGCAGGGACGGCGATACGTAACGCCTGCCGTGATATAATAATATGTTCCGTGTCATAACGGGGACGGCGAGACGTAACGCCCGGATGATTGACACGAGACTCATCATAACGGGGACGGCGATACGTAACGCCCGGATGATTGATGAGTATGATTGATAAGTTAGTCACGTCATGACGGGGACGGCGATACGTAACGCCCGTATGACTGACGTGCCGGCAGGGACGGCGATACGTAACGCCTGCCATGATATAATAATATGTTCCGTGTCATAACGGGGACGGCGAGACGTAACGCCCGGATGATTGACACGAGACTCATCATAACGGGGACGGCGATACGTAACGCCCGGATGATTGATGAGTATGATTGATAAGTTAGTCACGTCATGACGGGGACGGCGATACGTAACGCCCGTATGACTGACGTGCCGGCAGGGACGGCGATACGTAACGCCTGTCGTGATATAATAATATGTTTTGTGTCATAACGGGGACGGCGAGACGTAACGCCCGGATGATTGACACTGGACTCATCATAACGGGGACGGTGATACGTAACGCCCGGATGATTGATGAGTGTATGATTAATGAGTTAGCCACGTCATGACGGGGACGGCGATACGTAACGCCCGTATGACTGACGTGCCGGCAGGGACGGCGATACGTAACGCCTGTCGAGATGAGTTAGTCACGTCATGACGGGGACGGCGATACGTAACGCCCGTATGACTGACGTGCCGATGGGGACGGCAATACGTAACGCCCATCGAGAATAAGAAATAAAAGAAACCTATGGGGTTAAGAAATAAAGTGAAAAGTATAAGTATAAGTATAAGTGAGAAGTAGAAGTTTGTATGTGATGTTGGGTCTAGCTAAGATCTAAGGTTGTATGTGATGTTGGGTCTAGCTAAGATCTAAGGTTGTATGTGATGATGGGTCTAGCTAAGATTTAAGTTTGTATGGTAAGATGGGTATTTGATGTGTATAAGTTCCATAAGGTATTCTTGTAAGTGATATGTTGATGAGTATGATTATGTATGGTGATAGTTGAGGTTGTCTATGCTTTATTTCGTTAACTGTGTACTCACTGAGATTTCTTGTAAATCTCACTCTTTGTTGTTTATCTATTTTATCTATCATTCCTTATGGAATGATAGATGTTGTTGCAGGAATAGACAAATTGCATTGAGACCCGATCAGCACGGGAGATTCTGAGGTACCCTGAGGGTCCTATGGAATGCTCCTCTCCGGTTGAGATGACCCCGCGTACGTAATCAAGTGAAGAAGTAAGGGTACCAGATGATGGTAGGATACGAGTTTTGTTTAGAGAAAACTAACTGGGTTATGTAAGAGTAAACACAGAATATTGTTGTAAGTATAATGTTGTGAGAAGTGTAATTATAGTATGCCATGTGGTCTATTGATGCGAGAGTTAGATCTCTTTGCTCATATTGGGAATTTACTTCTTCCAGCTGCGTTCAGCATTGCATTTCATTAGTAAGCTTAGATGCATGCATGCTGCTTTTTATGTTTACGTAGGATAAGTAGCCTCGTGTTGCTTGTCCGGAGGCGTCGATTTGCGTTGTTTTCAATGCGAAAAATCGGGGCGTCACAAATGGTTTTAGCAATCATAACTTGCTGGCAAAACAAGTTGATATTGAGCAAAGGTATAATGTGGATGCTATTGTACTAAGGTAATACATTTTTTCTTTTTTCTTTTGTCTTTTCTCTATTGTGCTAAGATAATACATTTTTTTAAAACTTTATGTTAGATGATTTTTCTTATTGGTAATACATTTATCTAATTTCATTGAATTTAGTTTCTTCCAGAGAAATTTATGATTATGCTATTCCATTATTATGGCAATATGGATAGGTGGTGGGATCTCGACTGTAGTAACAAGGCCATACACATAGTTGCTCAGAACCAAACAAAGCGGTAAGATTTAACCACCAGTAATTGGAGTTTTTTTTTTATATAGGTACTTGGAATTTTAGCGTGAATGGTAGATTGATGGTTATAGTTAGGGAGTAACATATTTTGTTGGAGCTGCTTTTATAGCATATGAATTTAATTGTATATCGTTTTATAAGTTTAAATTTTTTTAGATTATAATACATGGGACTTGAAACAATGAGCCTTTTAGGTTATGAGAGTATTGTAGGAGTTTAACAAAAGGTTTTGTACTGTTAGCTTTCTACATAATGCCACCCCCAGTCTTCAAATTTAGGGCCAGTTCTAAAAAAAGCCATTAGGCAACCATTTTTTTTTTTAATTATTTCAAATTATATTCTTTATTTCATACCTTAGTTAATGGTTGTCTAAGTTTTGAAGTCAGATTATGACTTCTTGTCTAAGTTCTTTTGGTTGATTATAATTATAGATATTTCTTATTTCCACATATTAGTGAGAAATTATATTGTTTGGTCTCTTTTAAGCTATAAAGGTCTCTTTACTTTTTCTAAAAGCAGTTGTACAATACAAAAAACTCAATTGTTAGAAGAGTTTTTTTAATTGTTGCATCTGGTATGTTCTTTTTTTTTTTTTTTTAATATGATCTGATACTCTTGCTAATGTTTTAGCTGGAAGATCAAAATATGTGATAGATGTATTTTGTCTTGCCATTTTAAAGTTTGTAAACTACTTAGAACTTCTTAAGTTGGCTTGTTACAAGGCTTATCCAAATCACATATGCCTTCTTAAGTTGGCTTGTTACAATGCAGGTTTATTTTTGGCTGCTAAAAAATATAAGATTGATTGAATTTGGTGACTGGGCATGAAGGTACTTACTGAAAAAACTAACATTTTGACCATGAAGTTTATTGATGATTCACTGATGCTCTACTTTTATTTTGTTGCGTTTCATGTGTCTCTTGCCACAAATGCTAGATTCTAGGCATGAAATTACGTATTGAAAAAACAAGGGTCATATAATTTTTATTCTTGTTGGTAGTCCATTTCTAATTTTCATTCTCCATTCTTCTCAGCTCGATTGATTTTGCTTAGTCGGTTGGACTTCTTTGTTCTACAACCAGTAGCCCTGAGGCAACTGACGATGCACTGAATGTATATATCTATTTTAATTGTTGGTTTTGCCTGTTGGAACATATATTTGGATTGAAAAGATTTTTTAAGGAGTCTAACTTGAAGTGATGTCATGATTTATGTTGGAAATATTGATATTTATGATGTCTTTAAGATATTTCTAGATTTTCAACTTCCTTGAATATATTATTCATTTTCCTTCAATGTTTCCTCGATATTGGCACTATCATATTTACTCTCATTCACTTTAAGTTTTTTTTACGCTAAATGTTTATATTTTTTTTAATTTATTTTATAGTGATACAAGGCAACGTGCCTCGCACTTTGTATTACTCCTAGAATATATATATATATATTCAAGGAAAGGGGTGCCTTGGGAGAGGTCAAGGGGAAGCTACAAACGAGAGCCACACGAACGCAGACGTACAGAGAACGAAACTTTATGGCCAACTGTTGCATGATTTTTTTTCTTGGGATTTTTGTCGTTCATAATGTTTATGTGTAATTAAATTCTCAAGTAGGGTTAAGGATGAATTTGCACACTAGATGATATTTTTAATTTTTTTTTAATTCATGTATTTGATTTTTAATTTATTAAAACTCTTTGTTTCATCATTCTCAATATATTGTTGATGTTTTCTTTTCCGAATAATTTAGAGTTTATTCCGTTTATAGATTCAGTCATACTTCTTCTATTGAATGGATTGGTTCTTTGATAAAGTTTGGATCAATTGATTATCTATATTAATTTAATTTTCTGCTGCAATACTGCTCCTTGGGTATATTATTGTCGTTGAGTTTTCTCAATGTGGATAACAATTTGGATAATTTAAAAGTGATGAATAATTTTTCAAAGGGTTATATTTGGTTTAATTTTGGGTTTATAATTCTATATCGTCTGATTGAGAATTACGGAATTGAATTCTCAATTGAGTTATCACTGAATTAAGAATAATTAAAATATCAAATATGTGCAAGGAATTCTCTACACTCTACTGTTCGTCAACTTTGATTACTTTTTCTGTTAATTACTTTGTTTAATTTTAATTTGCATTTAAAATCAATCTTTGTTTTCTTATTAATCATTTAATATTTTCTCTTAGTTTATTTATTCTTTCTACTATTCTTTTAATTTGTTTCCCTGTAGAATTGACACCCAAAAGCTGCACTACAATTACCTCGTTATTCTTTGGGCGCTATCAAATTTTGACGCCGTTGCTGGGGAGACAGTAGAAGAATTGTTAGATAGTTTTTTTTCAGCAGTTTGTAAAGGCTGTAACTTTGTTCCATCTTTTTACTTTTGGCGTTATTTATTTATTTATTTTTCTCTTTCATAGTTTTTTTTTAGTGTTGCATTTTTTTTATTCTTTTATTCTTTTTACTTTTTATTGTTATCTTGCATGCATAATAGATATAGGAACGCATTAGGTCGATTTGCTTGTAGGCCTATGTTAGAGTCAGATTCAAAGTCTAATTTCTCTAATCAACCATTTGATAGTCCTTCTACTTCTGAAAATATGAGTGAACACGAGGATCAACCCACTAGGACTCTTCAAGATTACCTCCACCCTACCCGCACAGCCACACTATCATGCATCATGTTTCTACTCAATACTTGTCAATTTGATGTTAAAACGGGGGTGATACAATTACCCCTCACTTTTCATGGGTTGGAAAATGAAAATCCATATATGCACATTAGGGAGTTTGAGGAGGTAGTTGCGACTTTCATAGTCAAAATGCAACTGATGACATTGTGAGATTTAAGTTATTTCATTTCTCTTTGAAGGATAGAGCTAAGAATTGGCTATTCTCACTGAGACCACGATCTATCGAGTCGTGGAATGAGATGACTTTGACTATCTTTAATAAATACTTTCTCCAACATAAGACCAATGCTTTAAAAAGACAGATCTTCACCTTTGTACAAAAGGACAATGAGACTTATATATGTCTTGGGAGAGATTTAAAGAGTTGTTGAGTATGTGCCCTCACCATGGGTATCAGAGTTGGCGTCTAGTGAGTTACTTTTATGAGGGACTTACACCTAGAGAGCATCAATTTATGGAGATAATGTGTAATGGTGAGTTCTTATAGAAAAATCCTAATGAGGCCATAGAGTACCTTAATGAGCTTGCTGAAAAAACTTACACTTGGACTAGACCTAGTGCTACTGAGAGCACAAATAGGTCACGACCTATAGGGAACCAAAATGGTGGTGGAATTTACCATCTCAGGGAGGAAGACAACTTGAAGGCTAAGGTTAAGGTGCTAACTAGGGAGTTAGAGTTGTTAAAGGCCAAGGACTTAAAGCGAACACACTTGGTTAATCATGCAGAGTCTTCTGGATCATGTTTTATATGTGGCGGGGTAAATCACCTCGTCCAAGAGTGTCCCATATTTTCAGAGATGAGAGGGTTGTATGGGGAACAATGTAATGCCTTAGGTATGTACAAAAAGTCTTTTGCACCATTCTCTGAGACATATAATCCGGGGTGGCGTAATCACCCAAATTTTAGCTGGAAGTCTGAAAACTAGCCACCTGCACAACCTGCACAGCCCATTAGATCATATCTTGCACCATATCATGCACCTTCAACCTCTAGGAGTCCTTTAAAAGACACTTTGCATACTTTTATTGAGGCACAATGCAAGACTAACCAAAAGTTTGAATATTTGATTACGCAAGTTGAGGAAGAAAATAAGGAGATAAAGAGTCAAGTGACCAAACTGATGAGCTCCTTGAGTGTGACTGAGCGAGGTAAGTTTCCTTCTCAAGCTCAGTCCACACCCCATGGTAAACATATGGCGCAAGAGAACTTGAAGAATGTGAACATCATTGTGACTCGTAGTGGTAAGTCATCACACATTCCAATGGACAAATCAAAGGATGTGGATAAGGATCAAGATAGTAGTGATGTCGAGCTACCCAAGGAACGAGAGATGACAAAGAGCCCTATTAAGGTACTGTTCCCTCAAGCTCTAAAATCAAGCAAGCTAATTTTGGATCCTAACAATGAGATCCTTGAGAATCTCAGGCAGGTAAAAATCAATCTTCCTCTTTTGTATCTAATTAAACAAGTTTCTACTTACATAAAAGTTCTCAAAGATTTGTGTACAGTTAAGAGGAAGCATCACTTAAAGAAAATAGCGTTCCTAACAGAGCAAGTTAGTGCTCTAATTGAAAACTAGATTCCTCCCAAATACAAGGATCTTGGGTGCCCAACCATCGCATGCAGCATTGAAAATCATGAATTTGGGCAAGCTTTGCTAGATTTAGGAGCTAGAGTGAATTTAATGCCTTATCCTACTTATTTGTAGTTGGGGTTGGGCGAAATCAAATCAACTTCTGTGGTATTGCAATTGGCTGACCATTCAGTCAAAGTACCTCGGGGTGTGGTAGAGAATATTCTAATTCAAATTTATAAATTTTATTATCCTGTTGATTTCCTAATTCTGGACACGAGCTTTGTTGTTGATATCACATCTAAAATCCATTTGATTTTAGGGAGGCCTTTTCTTGGCACTGCTAATGCACTTATTAATTGCAGGAATTTGCTCATGAAACTGTCTTTGGGAAGGATGACGCTCGAGGTGAACATCTTCCATATTGCAAAACAACCAGAAGAGGATGACGAGTGTTACCAGACATATATGATTGACTAACTCATAGACAGGGAAGTTTTCACAACTCGTGATTCTGATCCTCTTGAGTATTTCATTGTTAATTTTGAGTTCAATCCTATGAGTGATTCATCTTATTTGATTGATATTTGTGCAATTTTTTATACAACTCAAGATCATGGCACACAGGCTTGACAACCGAAATTTGATGAGTTGCCTAAGAAAAGTGAAGAACAGGTTCTTTCAAGTGGAGAAGCACCAAGAGTTGACTTGAAACCTTGCCACATACCTATGGACCTCGAGTATCAAGTTTATTAGGCCAACAAGCATTTCAATTTTGACCCAGGAGAGGCAACTCCAGAAGTGGAAGGGATTCCAGCTGCGAACTCAGTCTATCCACCTTGATCACACCATGCAGTCATTTTTTTTGTTTTATTTTGTTTTGTTTTCGTTTATTTTTTATTTTTTTATAATTATTTTTGGTCCTTTTTTTTATTTGATGTTGCTTTCTTTGTTTTGCTTGCAGGTTAGTATCACTTTGTCATTTCAGTTTGCCATCTCTGGTGCTTATCGAGCTACCCACGTCACTCATCAGGTGTATTCTACCATTTTTAATACCGTCCATGTAGTTTTGATTGTTAAACATTAAGAATAATGTTTCATTTAAGTTAGGAGACGGGAATGCAAATTTAGCATTTAAAATGCATATTGGAACTCTGTGGCATATTTTCTTGTGCCAAATTTTTTTAAAAAAATTTGCATCGCACAGGCACCATTTCACATGTGTACTCATGCTCGTTCATGGCCATCTTAGTGAATTAATCAAACCCATCGTAATTATTTTGCTGAGGCATTCGCAGAATTTTTAATGCACTTATCCAAACTTTGTGGTAAAATGGTAGTTTGACACATGTAACTAGAGAACTCTTTTACGTAAGTATTTATGTGAATTTTAGTAGAGGATTGAGAGTCTACAATTGCAGAAATTGTGATAAACGTTCATTGATCTATTGAATTGGGCATTTTTTTTTAGAATATCATTATATGGTTCGTGATAAGATGGTGGATATACTTGGGATATGAAGAAGATCAACTTACGATTAACGTGTGAGCCTTTCAAGCTAACACTTCTTATCATAAACCCTTAATAGCCAATTTTGAGCCCACAAACACATATAGTATTTTTCTTTTCATATGCCCACAGCATCCATACCTCTCCACATTGGAGTATAGCTTATGTATTGATTTTTCCTACCCTTATTGCTTCCAAGTGTGTACTAGGTGTGAAATTTGCATCTTTTCTTTTGAAAAAAAAAAGAAAGAAAAAAGAGAAAAAGAAAAAGAGAAGAGTACAAGTTACAAATTGTTCAATTAAGTGAGCCTGAAAAAAAAAAAACAACAACAAAGTTATTAAAAAAAAGTGGAAAAGAAAAGAGAAAGAAAAAAGTTGAAGAAAAAGGAAAAGTATTATTCAATGACCTGAAAAGTTGAAGAGTACATCAAGTGAGAAGTACGGCTTGCTATGATCTTTAATAAAATTCTCTTGGTGTGTACTTGGAAGTTTTTGAATTCTTTTTATCCTTTTCTTCATATAGCCCCTAATCCTAGCCACATTACAACCTTTTTTGTGTTGATCGTTCTGATTCTAAGTAAACTTATGGAATGAGTGGTGTAAATTCTCATTTTTTAGTATTTCTATCATAAGATCAATGTTTGATTGTTACTTGTACATAATTTTCTAATTCTCTATTGAGCGTGTATAGCCATTGTCAACTCCATAGAGAGAACCCTTACATAAAACACTTTTATACTCGTGAGATATGAAGTTGAACATTTTGTTTGAGATGTTCTTGACATGTATGTGTCACGATTTGTGGTTAGATGGATATGATTTGGAGCACACACACACTCTGTGGATTGCTAGAGGTGGATTGATTGTGATTGGGTTATTGGATTTCTAAGATTGCTTTAATATGTGACTCTGGAAGTGTAACTTGGTGACTTCTATATGTGATTTTCTTTAGTCTTTTTCGTCATTTTTGCATGGAAATTGGCAGGGACTAGCAATGAGTAAGTTGGGAGGTATGATAAGTGCACGAAAGTGCACTCTAAATATTCTAATATTGGATTAAAATGCTAGAATAAAAATAGAAATAATTAGATTTCACTTATTTTATTGAATTAGATTTTTATTGACATTGAGACGTCTTTAAATATTATTTCTCTTCTTTTATTTTTATTCTTTATTTTCTTTATATATATTTTCTTTTCTTTTCTTTCATCTTATTTTATTTTCATTATTTTTATTTCATTCGGAGGAGTGAAAAAAAATCACATGAGCTTTGGACTTCATTCGGATTTCACCTTGGACTGGCCTCACATGGCAATGCACTTCACCCACTAGACCATTACACATTTATTCCAAGTCAGCTTCAATAGCAAGCAACCTTTGAACTCCAAGAATGGGCCGCAAGGCCTTAACTTCCACATAGAAGCACGTTTGCATGGAGACTTGCACATCAACAGGTAGCACGTTCACTTCATGGGCTTTAACTCAACATCACCTGACTTAGTCTCAATTCGGTTGGATTTACTTCACTTGGGCCCCACAATCCACTAGGTTTTTGGGATAGCAATTCAACTTGGAGAGGGAATCAAAGTTTCGGGCTACACACGTGTGTATATATATAATATATATATATATGTATATATATGTTCAAGAAAAGGGGGCATCGTGGGAGAGGTCAAGGGGAACCTACGAACGAGAGCCGGACGTACCCAGACGTACAGCAAATGAAAATTTATGGCCGACTGTTACGTGATTTTTCTCTTGAGATTTTTGTTGTCCATCATGTTTATAGGTAATTAAATTCTCAATTAGGGTTAGAAATGAACTTGTACACAAAATAATATTTTTAATTTATTTTTAATTCATGTATTTGAATTTTAATTTATTAAAACTCTTTGTTTCATCATTCTCAATATATTATTGATGTTTTCTTCTCCAAATAATCTTAGAGTTTATTCCATTTATGGATTCAGTCATGCTTTTTTCTATTGAAGGGATTGGTTCTTTGATTAAATTTGGATCAATTTATTATCTATATTGATTTAATTCTCTGCTGCAATATTGCTCCCTATGTATATTATCGTCGTTGGATTTTCTCAATGTGAATAACAATTTCTATAATTTAAAAGTTGTTGCCCAGATGACTAACACAAGAGGGGGGGTGAATTGGGTTAGTTTATAAAAATTAACACTTATTAATCAAATACACAATATAAAATATAAACAGAATATAAAGCAGTAATAAATGTAAAGAGTAGGGTAAGAGAAAGCAAACTCAGTATTTTTACGAGGTTTAGCCTCACTGCCTACGTCCTCACCTCAAGCTACCCCTTCAGGATCCCGAATTCACTAGTCAATCTCCTTTAGGTGGAGATAAAAACCTATTACACTTTTGAGCAGCACCGCTCCAAAGAATCCGTGTAGAACACTCTCTACACTTCCAATCACCTCACACTTGGTGATTTAACTATTCCCCGTGTAGAACACCGTCTATACACACAAGGGTTATACACACCCTCTTAAACATATAATAGTTGATAGTGGGTAGATTGCTAAACTTGTTATATATGCTTGGAATTATATTTATATTTTTGCTTGAAAAACTAACGCACATTCTCAGGAGGAGCTTAAGTATTAAATACAGGCTTCAGGTTCTATCAAGTATTTGTCATTATCAAAAAGGGGGAGATTGTTGAACCCAAGGTTTCAAGTTTCGTATAATTATAAATTTACACATGGATTTTGATGATAACAAATGAATTCAAAGAATAAAGGAGTCTCAAGCTCAAGTTGTCCACACAATAGAATCAAGCACATCAAGGAACCAAGCATAAGCAAGAAGGGAACAAGTTCATATTAAAGTCATAGAGTAATGTTGTAAATCTCTTAAAAATTCGAATAAGGGTTAAGGCTCAATGCTTAGAGAAGAGAGAATAAAAGCTTTGAATGAATGTTGTATGCTCTTGGTGTTGTGAATGTGAAGCTCTCAAATAATCTATTTATAGGCATATGAGACTTCATATTCAAATTTAAAAAGATTCATATGTCAAAGACATCATCATTCACTTTTCAAAAATTTCAAACCTAATCTTTTTACTTTTTGCATGTGACAAAAGGAGCACACTTTACTTTTCAAAAATTTCAAATCTAATCTTTTACTTTTTGCATATAACAAAAGGAGCACACTTTACTTTTCAAAATTTTGAAACAAAGACATCTACCTTTTGCATAAGTCAAGAAAAGCATCCATCACTTTTGAAAATATTTAAATAAAACATGCACATGTGAAAGATGACAATCAACCATCTTAATATTTTCAAAGTTCAAACCTTTAATCATGTCATGCACATGTGAAAGATGACAATCAATCATCTTTCAAAATTTTCCAATTTAATTTTTAAAATATTCATGCACATGTGGAAAATGTATTTTAATGCTTTATGATAAAATATTAATTTTGAGCCTTAATCCTAATTTCAAATTTTTAAGAGATTTACAACATTACTCTACGACTTTAATGTGAACTTGTTCTCTTCTTGCTTATGCTTGGTTCCTTGATGTGCTTGATTCTATTGTGTGGACAACTTGAGCTTGAGACTCCATTATTCTTTGAATTCATTTGTTATCATCAAAATCTATGTGTAAATTTATAATTATACGAAACTTGAAACCTTGGGTTCAACAATCTCCCCATTTTTGATGATGACAAATACTTGATAGAACCTGAAGCCTGTATTTAATACTTAAGCTCCCCCTGAGAATGTGCGTTAGTTTTTCAAGCAAAAATATAAATATAATTCCAAGCATATATAACAAGTTTAGCAATTTAAACAATGTTAATGTTCTAGTCTAAAACTTCTCCCCCTTTTGGCATCATTAAAAAGGAATCATAATTAGCTCAATAAGATATATTCCTATAATAACCAATAGACAAATAAAACACTGCGTTACTAGAGACTATAGAGAATTCGGTGCGTAGCCACACGTATTCGACAAAACCTGCAAAGGCTGGAGGCCTAGTTCTGGCAATTCGGTACAGAAGGAGATTTTGTAAAGAGCTAAATAATTGAAACCACCCGTGCCCGACAAAACCTGCAAAGGCTGGAGGCGTAGTTCTGGCAATTCGGTGCAGAGATTTGATTCGCTTGATGTTGCTGAAAAATGAGATATTATCAGGATTTGTAAGCTTGTCTTGTTCTTATTTCTGTTTCTATAAGAGCAATCCTTAGCTTTATCTATTTCGCATCAAACTTTCTTCTCATCTTTGCAATTTGCTTGCATTCTCATTCTACAAATTTTCAATGGCTCGTCGATTTCCCTTAAGTGCTTCTCTTGATCAAGATTTGAGGTATCCTTCACCTCAGTCTCAATCTATTTCTGCATCTATCGTGAGTACCATGAAGCAACAAGAGACTGATTTAGCTAATAAATCAGATCATGACGCCATTTACGAGCTTGTGGGTCTCGAAACTCGATACTCATCATCTATCGTCGCATTTTCTGCTAGGTTGCAGTCCAAAACTCGCAAAATTGAGAAGCTTAGCAAGACTGTTTCTGTACTTCAACGACTTGTTTATGAGTCAAACAAAAAAATAGTAGAGTTAAAGCAACAGAATAAGGATTTGAAATCCTTGCTTGCCTCTTCATTTCGATTGCCTAATCCTTTAGACAAGGATGGCATGATGATTTATGAGGAGCAAATGCATTTGAATGATGAGGCTAAACGTCTCAAGTTTCTGTAGGTCATTTAAGATAATAAAATAAAAGTATCTAGCACATATTCATGGTATGCATCATTCCTATTTCTCTTCTAATCATGCATAGTCTATCTTCTGGTAGAGGTTTTGTGAAAATGTCTGCCAATTGATCATGTGTACTAGTGAATTCTAATACAATATTGCCCTTCTGCACATGATCTCTAAAAAAATGATATCTAATTTCAATATGTTTGGTCCGAGAATGTTGTATTGGATTCTTTGAAAGATTTATAGCACTTGTATTATCACATTTGATTGGAATGTGATTGTACATAAGTTTAAAATCCTCAAGTTGTTGCTTCATGTAAAGAACTTGAGCACAACAACTACCCGCAGCAACATATTCTGCCTCAGCAGTAGATAGTGCAACATAATTTTGTTTTTTTACTAAACCAGGAAACTAGTGCATGACCTAAGAAGTGACATGCTCCACTAGTGCTTTTTCGATCTATTTTATAGCCAACATAATCTGCATCTGTGTAGCTGATTAGATCGAAAGATGTGTGCTTAGGGTAACATAACCCTAAGTTAATTCTACCACTAAGATATCTAAGAATGCGCTTAACTGTAATTAAATGTGATTCTTTTGGAGATAATTGAAAGCGTGCACATAAGCACACACTAAACATAATATCTGGTCTACTGGCTGTCAAATATAATAAGCTACCAATCATACCTCGATATACCTTCGAGTCAACTGGTTTACCGGATTCATCTTTATCAAGTTTAGTGGATGGGCTCATTGGTGTTCCAGTTTCCTTAGCACCTTTTATCCCAAACTTCTTTAGCAATTCCTTAATATATTTTGATTGATTGATGAATGTCCCACTTTTTGCTTGCTTAATTTGCAATCGGAGAAAGAATGTAAGCTCTTCCATCATGCTCATTTCAAATTCTTCCTGCATAGTCTTAGCAAAAACTTGGCACATATTTTCATTAGTAGCACCGAATATTATATCATCAACATAAATGAATCAAAAGAATATCATCATTTTCGTATTTAATGAAAAGAGTTGTATCAATTTTTCCTCTTGAAAAGCCTTTTTCAATCAAGAAACCACTGAGTCTCTCGTACCACGCTCTAGAAGCTTGTTTGAGTCCATATAGTGCTTTTGTGAGTTTGAAAACATGATTTGGAGAAATATGATTTTCAAAACCTGGATGTTGCTCAACATATACCTCTTCATTTATAAAACCGTTTAAGAAAGCACTTTTAACATCCATTTGAAAAAGTTTGAAATCTTTATAACAAGCATATGCAAGTAGCATTCGAATAGCTTCTAATCTTGTGACTGGTGCATATGTTTCATAATAATCGATTCATTCTTCTTGATTGAAACCTTGGACTACAAGTCGAGCTTTATTTCTAGTAATGACTCTGAACTCATCTTTCTTGTTTCTAAAAACCCATTTTGTTCTAATAATAGTATGATTTTTAGGTCTAGGAACAAGTGTCCAAACATCATTTCTTTCAAATTGATTAAGCTCTTCTTGCATAGCTAGAATCCAAGATTCATCAAGAAGTGCTTCATCAATATTTTTAGGTTCAATCTGAGATAGAAAAGCAGTATGATTGCAAATATTTCTAAGAGATGATCGAGTGCTTACACCTCGTGAAGGTTCTCCCAGAATTTGTTCCACTGGATGATCTTTCACAAATTTCCATTATTTGGTTGCATCTTGTATTAAATTTTGATGATCTTTTCTGATGTCTCCATATTGGACTTCCTCTATTGTGTTCTCTTTGTTGAGATTGAGACTTTCCGTATTATTTATACCTCTTGTTTCTTCATCAATGGATTTCTTGGAGAGTAGAGAATTAGATTCATCAAATACTACATGCATAGATTCTTGTACAGTCAATGTCTTTTTATTGAATACTCTATATTGAATACTCTTATATTTTTTGAATACTATATATTGAATACTCTTTTCTATCTCAGGGGAAGACTGACAATTTTTTAAGGATGAAACCCAGAGGGAGCTTCCAGTACATGCCAACTAGGAGTAGCTTCCGCCCGTCTCCCTCCTGGGCATCCATCTCAACCCCAGGGAGTGCGCTCGACGTGCGACAGTCCTTGCCTAGGCGCACCGCAATTCCCACTGCTTCTAGTCAGACATGTTACTGACTAAAGGAAATATCCTGATGTACTTGGTTGAGCCAAGGTGAGGCTGGGCTGAGTGCCAAAACATCCTAGGGGTGCCCGAGGGTGACACGTTGGGCACACCGGTGTCACCTCGCCACAAGCGAGTTTCCCCTCGCCATGAATCTCTCGAGAGGCGATCAAAGGCCCATCATGATCTGGAGGCCTCTATTCCTATCGAGGGTTCAACCATGGTCTGACCCCAACCTCTACAAGCTTCCGTTTGGCCCCCGCCCTCTCGGACCCTAGTTCAACCCCTGCCTTCTCAGACTCGGTAAGGTGGGGATGATACTAGGGTGGTGATCAGTGAGGAAGCAAGAAGTGCCTGCCAGGGGATGGGATTGGAGCCCTCTTCGACCCCACCCAACTCGTCTGGGAGTGAGAGGATGAGGCCGGATGACGAGGCTGAGGCAGTCCTCAACGAATTTCTGTTGCAACCACCCCCCATCTTGCCCGAGATCCAGCACGAGTAAATGGAGGTAGATGACAGTGAGGTCGACAAGGTGGAATTCACTTTTCGTACAGCTCTAGCGATTCTCCGCCCTTCACTGCTGAGACTTCATATTTTGCCCTCCTCGCTTGAGGTTTTGCCCAGGGTCAAGAGGACGGGGATGCTGCCATTGATCAACTCCCGCATACCCCTGAGGACTTCTTTTTTGCCCTCGACTCGGGGGCTTGCTCCGACTCCCAGGGCAGGTCTAGGTTGCCTCATGTTTACGACGATGCCCGCTCTAGGCGAGGTCCCTTCTAATAGGGAGGCCGTGAGGCCTCAAAGCAAAGGTCCAAAGGACCGGGTCGAGGTCCCTCCTAATGGGGAAGTCGAAGCTGGGGGCTTGATTAGTGGCGAGCCGCAAGAAATCAGGCCAAGATTTCCTCCGATGATGAGGCTGAGGCAGGGGGCTGGGGCGAGACCCTTTCTAATGATGAGGCCAGGGCAAACAGCTTTTCGAGCATGAGATCGGTGATGACGACTCTCCATATCCCCGGGCGACTTGGGAGGTGGGGTATGATTCGAGAGTTCACCATGAGAGTCCTCCCCACACTCCAGTTCATCCGCCGCCATGGACTCCCTCGCCTCCTCACTCCCCAAGCTCCCTACGCCCCCCATCACCCTTCCAATCCCATAGTGGGGCTCCTATGCTAGGCCCAGTCTTCTCAAATGGGCAATTGTCCTCCAGCCATGAGTAGTCTCGAGCTACGACGACCGAAAGTGCAACTCGCCTGCTTCAGCCTCTTCTTGTTCACGTGAGTCATTCGTTCCCTTTTTGCTCACCTCTTTCTATTTTTTTTAACTTCTTTGCTATGCGCAAGTTGCCAACCAAATTGCAAAGGCGATCGTATCTAAGATGATCGAGCTCATTGAATACAATCAGGAGGGTAGCTCAGTGTGCTGCTTCAACCTCTTTTTGTTGAAGGAGGCTAAGGCGATGCGTAAAGATCTCAAGAAGAAGCATAAGGAGCTGGGCAAAATTTTGTCAACTTGTTGAAGGAAAAGGAGACCTTGGAGGGGAAAAGGCAGGCCTAGAGGCTGAGAAAGTTGCCCTCGAAGAGGAGCTCATTGCCTGTGAAGATGAGCTTGTTGCTGCAACTCAGAAGAGGAGGCTGAGCTCGAGACCTTTCAAATCAATCTGGAGTTGACCGAAAAAGGCACAAGGTTCTTGATGCTGAGTTAAATGACGCTCGGGTTGCCTTGGGTGAGACCAATGCTCAACTAAAGGCTCTTAGGCCCCAAGTAGTCCAGTCCCATGCCATTAGCATCTCGGCATGGGGTTACAACTATACAGAGGATCTGAGAAGGCTAAGGAAGGAGGCCTTGGGCGATCCTTTCTTTGACTTGGAGGGTTTGGATCCCCACGATCTCGCTCCCGACTCTGTTGCCAGGTCTTTTGCTAAGAAGATCAGGACCTCGGGTTATCCTCCTTTCAAGGATAGTGACCCTCGTAAAGCCCCGCCTCCCGAGTGATGATCCCTCCCTGTTTTTTTTTTTTTTTTTTTTGTAATGGTCTTCAATGGCTCTTCATTAATGAAATGTTTGTTTTTTATCTGTGTTGTCTCCTCTCTTTTTTTGCCTTCCTTGCTCTTCTAATGTACCCTTAGTATCATGCGAATCTCTATCGAAGTTACTTTGATAAGGGTTTTAACAAGGGTTTGGATTTTGTCAACTTCTGCTCGGTCAGCCAGCAAGAACAGGTCGCTAGCGACTGTTCTCACTGGCCGAACATTGATAGGTTTCGTGAGCAGAGAAGGGCGAGTTCACATGCGAGGGTTTAGTTGTGGATGAGAGTCTAGGACTCAACCCCATGGTGAATCAGCTTTTAGGGATTTTAGGAGTGGGTGAGAGTCCAGAATTCGACCCTATGGTTTGTTATTATTTTGCTGATGGAGATGGGAGAGGGTTTATGAGTGTACTCGGGCTAGGGCCTTAGCCTCGAGCCTCAACCTCGTGGCGAATCGTGTTGTAAGAGTTTAGAAGTGGGTAGGAGCCTAGGACTCAACCCCATGATTCGCGATAGTTTCATTGATGGAGATGTGGAGAGGGTTTATGAGTATGCTCGGGTTGGGACCTTAGCCTTGAGCCTCGACCTCGTGGCGAATCGTGGTGCAAGAGTTTAGGAGTGGGCGAGAGCCTAGGACTCGACCCTGCAATTTACGATTGTTTCATTGATGGAGATGGGGAGAGGGTTTATGAGTATGCTCGAGCTGGGTCCCTAACCTCGAGTCTTGACCTCGTGGCGAATCGTTATGCGAGGTTTTAGATGTGGGCAAGAGCCTAAGACTCGACCCCATGATTCGAGATCATTTCGTTGATGGAGATGGGGAGAGGGTTTATGAGTATGCCCGAGTTGGGGCCCTAGCCTCGAGTCTCGGCCTCGTGGCAAATCGTGGTGTGGGGATTTAGGTGTGGGCGAGAGCCTAGGACTCGACCCCCCGATTCGCTATCATTTTGTAAGTAGAGGTAGAAGAAAGGTTGGAGATTTGTAAAACTCCTCATTCTAGTTTCATTGATAGAGCAACGGGGTTACATATAAAATGAAATCACTCTATTACACATAGTACCTCTTTAGGTGCTCTGTGTTTCACGAGTGGGGGAGTTCATTCCATTGGCTATCTCGGAGTCAATATGAGCCTGGCCAGTTGCTAGTAGTTACAGCATAGGGGCCTTCTCATCGTGGTCCCAGCTTTTCATTCCTCGATCATGGTTACTCACGTCTATCTTAAAACTAAGTCACCAGGTTTGAACGCTCATGGCCTGACTCGTCTGTTGAAATACAACTCAGTCTTCTGCTTGAGGTCAAGTTGCTCTGCCAACTTGTTGTTGTTAACCATCGGCTCGAAGTGTTGGATCTAGAAGGTGGGCACCCCTACCTTCGCAGGTATCACCGCCTCGCTTCCGTAGATAAAAGCAATTGGTGTTTCTTCAGTCGGGGTTCGGACCTAGGTCCTGTATGCCCATAGGATGCCCAGGTGTTCGTCTACCCACACCCTTTTGTGTGTCCTTAACCTCTTTTTGAGTATGGATATGATAGTTTTGTTTGTTGCTTATACTTGTCCATTGACTTGGGGGTGACCCGGCGAGGAGTACTTTGCCTTGATCCTCCGCACACCACTCTCGATAGTAGGAGCAGTCAAACTGTTTTCCATTGTCCAATATGAAGCTTTGGGAAATTCTGAATCGTCACATGATCGACTTTCACAGGATCTTGGTGATTGCCTGGACGGTGATGCTTGCCAAGGCTTCAGCTTTGACTCATTTGGTGAAGTAGTTGACTGCGACCATGATGAACTCAGCCTTTACTCGGGCGGTTGGAAATGGACCTATAAGGTCTAGCCCCCACTGTGTAAAGAGCCACGACGCCGTGAGGAAGGTCATCTTCTGGCTGGTAGTGGGGCATGGGGGCGTGCTCCTGGCACTGAGGACACTTTCAGGCGAACTCCTCTGCATCTTTGAGGGTGCCCGACCAGTAATAACCCGTCCGAGTCACCTTTTCGGCCAAGGCTCGTCCCCCTGAGTGGCTCCCGCAGATGCCTTCGTGTATCTTGGCCAACACATATTAGGACTCCTCGGTGGACAAACATCTGAGGAAGGGTTCAAAGAATCCTCTTCTGTACAACACTCATTCAAACAGTGTGAACCTTGCAGCCCTATTTCTGATCTTTCGCTCCTCATCTGAGTTTGAAGGGAGCTCTCCATCCTACAAGTATTCCACAATGTCTCATGCCCATTTGGGAAAGGAGACCGCCACATTTGACACTTCCACCTTGATGGATGGGGTATCGACTATCTTCGCTTTGGCCTGCTTCGGGAGGGGAAAACCTTCTTTTCCCAAGGCAGCCCTTGCCAACTGGTCGACTTTTTGGTTGTCCGTCCTCGGGACCTACTAGATGTTGAAGTATTGGAAGTGGTCGCGGGCCTCACACACCAGTTAGACAGCGAGGGCTTCACATAAGTCATCCAAGTGCTGGTTGGGCAGCTTGTTTTTTACCAGGAGGTCGTCGAAGTAGACTTCCACGTTTCACCCAATTTGGCGTTTGAACATGCGGTTTACCAACTGTTGGTAGGTAGCCCCCACATTCTTGGGCATTACCTTGTAGTAGTAGGGTCCCCTATCGATGATTTGGTTGTACTTTGAGTAGACATCTATGAAGCTAAGAAGAGGGTGGCACGTGGTTGAGTCGATGATCAGGTCGATGTGGGGGAGAGGGAATCTATCTTTTGGGCATGCTTTGTTAAGTTCAGTGAAGTCGACGCATATCCACCACTTGCCATTTTCCTTCTTCACAAGTACCACATTGGAGAGCCACTCAGTGTAGTGGACTTCCCTGATGAACTCGACTGCTAAGAGGCAGTCGACTTCTTTCGCTATTGCTGCACATTTCTCAGTGTAGAAGTTTCGCATTTTCTACTTGATCCTTCAGGCATTGGGGTCGACACTCAACTGGTGTTCTACTACAGAGTTCTCTATGCTAGGCATGTTCTCATGGGTCCAGATGAAGACATCTCAGTACTCGGCCAAGAGTTGTTTTAGGCCCATCTTCAGGTCAGGAGGCAATTTGGTGCCTATTTGCACATTTTTCTCGAGCCTTGCCGAGTCGAGAATGACCAACTCCAACGGTTCGTTGGGCTCGCTCTACTTGAGGGCCTGTTCATCCTGTATCTCATCGTCCCACTCAGTCAGAGGCAGGGCAGCAAGTAGTTCGATCGCCCTTTCGCTGCCTTCGGTGACCGTTACCATCTGGCATTTTTGCCTTAGCTCGCGGGCATATCATTTTTGTGTCAAGACTTGCTTGCCCTTGACCTCACCCGTTCCCTTGACAATTGGGAACTTCACCTTTAAGTGGAACATTGAGGTGACCGCTTTCAGAAGGTTCGACGTGGGGTGTCCTAGTATTACGTTATATGAGGATGGGGCGTTGACTACCATGAAGTCGGTCATGATCATCACCATCCTTAGAGCCGTCCTAGCTAGGACCGAGAGGGTGATCAGCCCAGCTGGTTAGATCACGTCTGTGGTGAAGCCCTTGAGAAGGGTTGGCATTCGTCGTAGCTTGTCGCACCCAATGCCCATTCTGGTGAAGGTCTCCTAGTATAAGATGTCCACAGAGCTTCCGTCGTTGATCAGGATCCTTCGAGTGGTAAAATTAGCGACAAGTAGGGTCACCACTAGGGTGTCATCATGAGGGTGGAGTATCCCTTCTTCATCTCGTTCGTCAAAGGTGATTGGGGGGTTCGTGGGTTCTGGCCCCCCCACGTAGGCATTCTATGTGGTGAACATTTCCCTGTAGTGAGCCTCTTCGCATATGCTTTTCTCGACACGGAGGTCGTCCTGCCTCTTAGGACCCCCCGGTAATTGTCCGGATCTCGCCCAAGGGTTCTCTTCCCCTGGGTGGGCTTTGGCAGTCTTCATGCCTTGGTTGGTGTTCACGGGGCTCGTGTTACATTGAGATGGCAAGCGCCCCCTCCTGGCTGATGGTACTTGCAATACGCCCTCGCGGGCGGTCGTCGTGCATGTTCTCTACTGGACTCGGGTTCCCGACCTGCTTCAACTGCTAGGCTAGCGTGGAGGCGTGGTTAAGTCCGTTGATTGATTCGATCTCGTCGCCCCATGGGATCGAGACCTCCTCTCTTATTGTTGTCCCAAGAGGAGCTCTATTGTTGGTTCATTGTCCTTATTTCTACCCATTCAACCTCTTTGCATCGAGGCGCGGTGAGGGCCTAGAGGGTGTCCTCGGTATTTAAGTACCCGTCAGCCTTGTCCATGAACTCCGCCAGGGTTGCCAAGGTTTTTTGTGTGTTTCCACTATGAACAGGCTTTCGGGCCATATCTCACCCATGAGGACAGCAAGGGTGATCTTTTTTCCTTGGTCATCTATAGTCATTTTCTCCCTATTGAACTGAGAGAGGTAGTTTTTCAAGCTTTCCCAGTCATACCACTTGACTGTAAGAAGATAGGAGGCTGGGCGTCTCTTTTTGCAACTCCCCAAGATATGGGTCCGAAAGAGGCGGGCCAGGCTATCAAAGTTGTTGATCATCCCAGTGGGAATGCTTCTGAACCATCCCCACGCCGCTCCCTTCAAAGTGAGGGGAAAGGCTCTACACGCCACTTCGCTTGGGTAGACGTCTAGGCCCAGGTGTTTGAACGGGTCTTTTCCCCCATCATAGAGATCCATCTGGACTACTTTGAATTTCTGCGGGAGGGATACAACCATCACATTCGCGCAGTAAGGCGTTCCAGAACTGTTGCAAAGCTGGCCAGTTTTGGAAGGTGCCTTGATCAACTTTGCTATCTCCGCGTACTTGTCCCCGAGGTCCTTGAGCTCTAGGTGTAGTTTGCATCTTTCTTCCTCTGCCGGGTCAGGAGCTTCTTCTTCCTATTGGGAGCTTGCATGCTCACTGGCGAATGGCTCGTGGTGGGCTGTACATTCCTCATTGTCCCTTCACAACTTTTCATTTTTTTCTACTAGCTTCCTAATTGTCTCCTCCATTGCTGCAAGTCTAGCTTCCAAGATGCTGTCGTTGGGTTCTTCTCGACGGATTGTTTGGGATCGCATTGTCTTTTGATATGGTAGGTTCAGTCCTAGTTTCCTTAGGTTATTTGGGTATGGAAAGGCAAAGGAGACACTTGTGGAAAGGCTAGTTGAGTTTGCTAGGTCTAGTTGAGTCGTTTGTTTATCCACTACTCTGCTAGTCGGCCTTGGTCAGGCTTCCCCGCTTGTGGTTGACTTTCATGAATTCCATCTCCCCAGGATTCTGATGCGTTGTCGGCATACAGAGTACACATCAATCAAATCTCAAAGATGGCGCCACTGTTGTTGTCGTGTTCGGCGGCATGGGCTACTTGGTGTTGTCCAAACAACCTGTGCTTGTGAATAGGATGGACAAGTCGAGCGTTGATGCCTTGAAACCACTCGATGCCAAAGTTAGTGAGAGGATTGAGTGAATGGGAGTAAAGTGGGAGAGTAGAGATAAATTCGTTCACCTGCAAACTGTGGAGCCATGGGCTATTTATAGAGCTTGGAATTCCTTGGCATGTTGTTCAAGTGGCATGGTCATTGTCTTGCTAATTTGTTAGGTCATCATTTCCTTTGCCGTATCTAAACTGACTTCCCTGTCGTCCTTGCCTTGGACTGGTGGACTATCCCTTCCTCCGTACTGTTCCAACCTCTACTTTACCATAGGGGCGTGCCTGAGCACCCCTTACCATATTTAATGTGATGAGGGAACTTTGCCTGGGTTCGACGTGCCAGATATTCCAGACGCCTCCTTACGGCTTTGGCATTTAATGCGGCGTGGTCATGACAATCTTCAACATTAAATGTGGCATGGTTGCAGCAGGCACCTTGCATTTAATTCAGTATGGGCACGTTTAACTTCCTCCTGCTCAGTTCTAACCACCGCTTGTCTTGTCGTATGGGTGACCTCTCACCCGGCCTCTCATGGACTCGCCTCTTGTTTTGAGTCTAGTGTCACTCGTTGTAATAGCCCAAATTTTTCTAAGGTAAATTATTTTATAAATATTATTTTAAGGAGATTTATATGATGCATTTATTTATTAGGAAATTGGAATGGGAGGTTTAGTTGAGGAATGTGAGATTTCACTTAGTATTGGAAATTATGTATTTCCGGATTAATCTGTCGGGTTTTAGAAAAACAGGCATAAGTTATTCATATTGGGTCCAAATGAGGTGATTCCAATTGTTATAGAATCTTAAGAGATAGATCTAAAACTATTATGTTTTAAGCTTCCTGAGATTCGGAAGGAATCAATAACTTATTTAGGAATCAAATAGGCAGCTTTGGAATGGGCTTAACTGGAACCCGAATTGGATAATTGAACTAGATTGGGGCATGTAACTAATTAGGCAACTGGTTTTAGGATTCTCTGGGATTAGGACATGTGTAGGGATATTTAGGAATGAATGGAAAGTTGATTTGGAAGTCAATTGAATAGTTAGGGTGATGGGAACTCAAAGGGAGCCAAAATCTGGTTGATTGGTGACTAAGTGGATCAAATTTGGCTCTACCTTAACTAAACTATGAAGTGACCTTCTAGAACTTGTTGAGAGAAGACCTAAGGGAGTTGGGAAGGAACCAAATGGGTAGGAAAAGCTGGAGATGGGCGTGTGACACAAGGGGAGAGCTGGAGATGAGAGATGCATGCATGGTTAGGTGAAATGCCACCTCACCTCTTATCCCTTTAGTATACTTCTCAGCCATGGATCAAAATGGGCAGCCAAACCATCTCAAATGTGAGCCCTTGGATGACTAATTTAGCTGCAAAGCCTAGGATTTGGGAGGCTTAATCCTCATCATTAGATTCACTTAGATGGACACCTCATCACATGCAAATCTGGCAACTAGGGCATCTTAGGTGCATTTCCCTTTCTCTCCCTCATGTTGGTCGACCACCACCCTATAAATAGAGCCTTGAGAGCTTCCTAAGCTCCTTTAGAAGGAGAGAACACTTGCCTTGTGAAGCCATACCAGAAAACCCTCCCCAAACCCTCAAAGTGATCCCTTGTGAGTTAAGTGAGTGTGTGTGGGAGAAAATTTGGAGGAAGTTGGTTGGATCAATTCTCTTGAGCTAGGAAGAAATTGTAAGTCCATATTCTAGCTTAAATTAAGCATGGAACTGGTTTATTGGCATGATTAAGTTATGTTTCCTAGTAGTGAACACTTGAGAACATGATTAAGTGGAAATGGACACATGAGTAGGATTGATTGTAAATTGTCTTGTTTTTATGTTCAATAAAATTGTAGAAACTTAGATTTAGGTTTTTAGGAAGATAAATAGGGTGTATGGAAGAGATTGGCTTGTTTTGAGTAGAAAAACCCTTAGAGCCGTAAGTTCGCTCGACCCTCGCTCGACATGTGAGTCGAGCGAAGGCAAAATATGAACCCTCGCTAGAGTTTCGCTCGACACCCGCTCGAGCGAGTCTCAACCCGAGACTTCGCTCGATCCTCGCTCGACAAGCCGCTCGAGCGAGATGCCCTGTTTTGCTCAGACTTAGGGTTTCCTTAGAATAGAATTGGGGGTTTCGAGTGGGAAGGATTATAAGTGAAATAACTCATGTGAATAAGAGAAGAAACAAAAAGAAAGAAAACAAATTGTATAAAGATTTAGTTAGTCACGTCATGACGGGGACGGCGATACGTAACGCCCGTATGACTGACGTGCCGGCAGGGACGGCAATACGTAACGCCTGTCGTGATATGAGAAATATGTGATCTCCATGGGGACGGCGAGATGTAACGCCCGTGTGATTGATCCTCACGGGGACGGCGAGACGTAACGCCCGTGAAATTGATTTGAATGGCGGGGACGGCGAGACGTAACGCCCGCAGTAATATGTGTATATGTTTCGTGTCATAACGGGGACGGCGAGACGTAACGCCCGGATGATTGACACCAGACTCATCATAACGGGGACGGCGATACGTAACGCCCGGATGATTGATGAGTGTATGTGATGGGGACGGCGATACGTAACGCCCATCAGTGATATAAAAGAATAAGAATTTTAAGGGGAAAACAATATAATTAATATAAGATCATGGGTGAGTTGAGAAAGGTATCTGTTAGACAGTGGTCTTGTGAGGGGTATATTAGGGTATTTCCCTAATCATTAGTGGTAATGACTTTATGGTTGTTTTCCCTGTTTCCTTTAAGCTGTTTATGTACTTACTGAGATTTCATTCGAAATCTCACTCTTTTGTGGCTCCATATATTTTGTGCATATTATTTCATACAGGATTCGATGACCAGCAGGGGGACAGCCCCGATGAGGCAGGAGACTTCGGGGAGTCCTGAGGGACTTTCCGACTTTAGTCCATATCTGGACATTTCTTTTGTTTCCTTCGGACCTCCTACCAGTAGTCGACCCACCGGATCTTAGAGTCTCGACGCATCCACTTTTGTTGAGGAGAGGCGACGTACGGGATGCTGCTTAACCTTAGGAGTAGACGGCTCCTTGTCCATGTGTGGAGTTTGTGTGACTCCACGGGGACAACAGCTCCAGCGAGACTTTAGTATTAGTATGGATAGGTTTCGCTATGGGAGAGAATACCCCGAGGTTAAGAGAGAGAAAGAGTGAGGTGAAGGAAAGTTCTTTTGGGATGAATGTAATATATTTTGCTACAGTTTGGATTGTACATGTAAAAAGTACAATGTTTAAGTTTAATGAATGTTGTATATGTATTTTCCGTGTGATCTTTAGAAAGTCTTATATCTCAAACCTGATCCGCTGCAAATTTAGTGATTTCTTGCTTTTTATTCTTGTTAAGTACGAGGGTGAGTAGCCAAGTGTTGCTCATCCAGACACCTTAATTTACGTTAAATCCCAGACGTAAGTTGGGGGCGTCACACTCGTCTTGCCCGAGAGGTCAGGACGGCCTTCCTTAGGTCTGGGCCCAGTTTGGCCCCGAAGCTTGTTCTTCCCCGGGCGGGCGAGCCTCCTATCACGGTACTGGGCCCGAGGCCCAATCCTCCCTGGGCGGGCCTCCCTTCACACATACTTTTATGAGTTATTGACTTTGTTGTCTTTGAATGATGCGATCCATGAAAATGATTGCCTAACTACCTAACGTTTGGATTAATTATCTTTAATTACATTAATTGATACGGTACATTGAATTCATTTTAGAGTCTGATCACTTATAAATCTAACATATATAAACGATTCTTCAACAATAATGGTTGGATGCAGTTTGAGCAAAAAAAAAGGCATGTTACTTCAGCTGTTGAATGCTACATGACAGCACACGGTGTTATAGAAGAAGACGCAGTCCATGAATTGAGGAAATAAGTAATAGAAGCATGGAATGATGGATATAAACAAAGAGTGCCTCTATCTAACAGAATTCTCGTGCCAATTCTCATGTGAGTTCTCAACCTTGCACGTGTCATTGATGTCGTGTACAATTAGAGCATTGGTATTGGATTAGCTAAATGTCAGTACTCTTCAAAATTTGAAGAAAACTAATAAAAATGTCCTTAGAATATTAGCATTGGATTGGCTAAAAGTTTTTTTAAAAAAAAGTATAAATTTGTTCACATATCAAAATTTTTGATATATGTGCAAATTTACTATTCACTTTTGAAGAGTAAAAGTACTTTTATTTTCTTTTTTCACTTTCTTCTTCCCACTTTTGATCAAATATAATAAGATTTTTTTGATGTGTACATATTTATACTTTTTAAAGAAAACTTTTAGTTAATTTAATGTTAATACTCTTATATTGAATTGATCATCCACTTTTCAAATTTTGAAAAGTTTACAATTCATTCATTTTACTTTTCATATATGAAAAGAATTATTCACATATCCATCCATTGAAAATAATTATATAAGTAATTTTTTGGTTGAAAAAAAATAATTTTTAACAAAAAATAATTATTTAAGTATCAAATTAAATTATTAAAATACATATGGTTAGTATAATTAAAAAATATGAAAATATATTTAAATATATTCTTATTAAAAAAATAAATATGAATATGATTCTTGAAAATTGTTGAAAATTATGAAAATAAAATAAAAAATAATTAAATAAATAAAAATAAAAATAATATTAATATTTTATTATTATAAAGAATGTGATAGTTAATCTAATGTAGACTTCATATTTTGAGTACTTAATTAAAAATTAGAAAATTAGAAAATTATATATTTTCAAATTTTGAAGATAAAAATAATCAATCTAATACTAATATTCTGACACTAACAATAAATCTAAATAGACAAAATCAAAAAACTGAGTAGGCAGTCAAAATTCAAACTCGAAGTTTGAAAATTCGGCCCCAAGATCAAAATCCTGACTTCATTCTTCCGCACGTGGACTGGTTTTCATGGAATAGTTCACCTGAGGTTGGGATCCGACTGAGAAAATAACTCATGTACGTAGTTTGGCACGCTCACATCCATCGCGGATGATGTCATTACAAAATATAAAAGATTTAAGTATTGTTTGGAGGTAAAATTTTTATGACACTATAAAAAAAATTAGTTATATATAATTAATTATTCTTTATTAAAACAATTATTTTATACTAATTTTTATAATAAATAGTCATATTTATAATAAATAATTCATCAAAAATACTGATTTTTTTTATAATATAAATAATATAAACTTTTATATATATAAGAAAACAATTTTATAATAGATCGAGTGCTGCTACTTGATCCATGAGTTTGTCCTCTCAATCTCATTATTAATACAATTATATTTTTTAAAATATTCTTTTCCCTTATTAAATAATCAAATTGGATTTATCAAATATCCAAACGTCGTACTAAATAAAAGATTGATATATTGATGAAAATGACATAGATATTTCCAATCAGTAAATGACGTGCGGGGAAAATGTGTACAGATTCGTAGCATGTGGGAGACCGATTGAAATGTTGGGTCTGGTACGTAATTTTGTAGACTGGAATAAATTGTGCGTTGGACTATAAGGGAATACAGACAAAATTAAATATATGACTCATGAGATCAAATATCCACGTGACATTTTTCTTTATTTCATACATATATATTATATATATATTTATTATAATAAATAACTATCTAATTATCACTTAATAAATTTTTTTTATTTTTTATTAAATTTTTTATTTTTTTTATTAAATTTAACTCCATCTATCCACCTATCTGAATTATAAAATAATGTAATTCTTAAAATTTAATCTCTTGATTCAAACTTTTTAATCAAATATTTTAAATTCAAATTTAGTTAAATTTAAAATTCTTATTCTCCCATCATGATCTATAAAACTTACCAAACACTGATATTAAACAATACAAATTATATATAATTTATATAACATATAAATTATAAATTAGTACTAATCTTTTATTACTAATATTTTATAGTAAGAAATTATATAACCAAATTATAATATAATATTATAACATTATAACATTGGTAAACTTACTACACGTTACAAATAAAAATATAACATTATTTCATATAAATTATAATTTATATTATATATAAATTTATATATATGATTTAAAATTTTTATTCATTCTTTATATAAAAAAAACAGAAATATAAAATAATTAAGTTTAAATTAGTTTGCCAATTACATTTGTAAATACAATGTTTTAAATAAAATATTATTTATTTCTCAATTTAAATTTATTATTAAATTATAATAATTATTAAATATCAATATTTTATAAATAAAATTATAATAATTATTGAGTAGTTATCTTTCATCATTTCGTATGAGTTTATAATTTACTTTTCTATTAGTTTTTCGTTATTAAGATATTTTTCTTTTATTAGCCATCAAATATTTGTTAGAACTCATATTTTTTTCTTCTGTATACATTATATTATTTATTGAAATTTATTTTTTTTATAAAAACTATATCATTTATTAAAAATTATCGCTTCACTAAACTAGAAAAATGTACTTTTGCATATTACTTCTCTCTAGTATGAATATATATTAATATATATATATATATGAATGATCAATTTTAATTTGACCATTTTAATTGAAGGGGCAAATATATCAATCTTAAATTGACTTATTTATAATATATATAATCAACTTGGTGGTGTAATGTACGTAATTAATTGTATAATTTTTAAACAAAATAATTATCCACCTCAAAAAGTAATGATTTTGTTGAATTAACATGAACACAATTTATTATGACTTATGTCAAATATATATAACTGGAGAACTAGCGACGCGTCGTTGACGTGGCCGTCGATATATCATTTCATGCATATTTTTACTTGCTATATATATCTTAATGATTAGGTCAATTGAGTATTATTGATTATTTTTCTCCTGATAAGGTATACTAATTTCAAAAGGGGAAAAATGTTAGAGAATATGATCATCATTTAATTTTATCTACGTTTCATATATTAAGGTTAATTTGATCGACAGTACTGTTAGAGAATATGATCATCATTTAGTGGTTATCAAAATTTTGTCAAGTCATCTATTTTGATTTATTTTATTATTGATATGAAAGTTTATCACATCAATTTATATAAATTTAAAATTTTTAAAATATTTTAATATTTTTTATGAATATAATAGATCTCATACTAAACGGTACTGTGCTACGTAAAAAACTCTTATATATATAGCATATATAGCTCCGCAAAAAATTAATATATACATTTATTTCTTCATAATAAATGATCTAGTATGTTCAGTTTCTAATGAAATAGAATAAATTGGGAAGTTAGGATTTTTCTACTCTTGATATTATATTAAATTACAACTTGTTTCAAAAGTATACACTAATAAGATGAGATAAAGTACTTAATATTTAATTTATATTCTAATAGCTCATGACGGAGGGTATATCTCGACATGAGATTTGTTTCCTCGAGATTTATAGTAACTATATTCTACAATATTTGGCTAACTTAAGATTTTTCTATAATCATTTATAAATTCTTGTTTCTCCTATAAATAGTCAGCTGTATCGACTTTACGTGATTAATAATTTAATACTCATTCTTGTTGGAAATGACTTTTTATAACATTTTTTCTTATTTTTTGCGACAAAATCTGACATCGTAAAAGGTCATTTTTCTTGTAGTGGAGTGGCCTAGGGTGTGTAAATACAGTTGAAATACTCTAGCTAAAAGAAATTTTTTAATGCCCATGATTTAAAACTTATTTCGGTTGATGATCATTCAAATACATGTGCTGGCTTATCTTCTATTTTTACCTATTTTTTTATACATCTTAGTTATCTGGTCAATTGAGTATTATTTATTATTTTTTGCTAATAAGATATAATATTTTAGTTTCGAACAGAGAAAAAAAAATTGGAGTATATAATTCAATGTGAGCTATTTTTCATTTATTAAGATTTGATCAATGAGTATCAAAATTGTGTCAAGTCATCTGTTTTTATTTATTTTCATATATATATATATATATATATATATATCCCTATAATCATAATAGGGGTGGGTAGCGGGGCTCCACGCCCCACATTTCCCCCACTTATATATTTATATATATCTAATATATATAAATATTTATATATATATATATGCGTGTAAACATAAATATATATATATATATATATATATATGTAAACATAAGGGTTTTGATATGGAAAGCCATTTAAGATCGAAACGGGGGAGACAAAACAGCTTGTTTAGCCGCTTAGCCACGAGAGAGGTGTGGATTTGTGTTGTGTACCATTCACGTGAGAGAGAAGAGATTGCCAGAATCGAAGGTGGTTGGAGGTGGTATGAGAGTCTGCCGTCTTCGGAGGAATAGGACATTGCGCAGTCGAGATTTGTATTTTGAAGCTTTAGACTTGCAACAGAGAGAGATTTCAGTTGATCATGTGGGTCTGCTGTCGTCAGAGGGTCTGCCGTTGTTGGAGAAAACTCTATTCCAAGAGTATGCATCAAATTTTCCACCTGAAATAATGCTGTTTTCTTCACTTTGTTGCTGGATTAGAACAAGTCTGAAAAAAGAAATTCATTTGTATAGTTTGTGGAGATGATGTTAAGAAAAAGTGTAAATACAAACCATTTGGAAAATATATGCTCAGTTGAATAGAATGTTAGATATTTGCTTTAAGCAAACAGGGTACACATCATTTGGCAAATGATGTGTGTAATGTTAGTCTTCCTCATGAAACGCAATATAGAGCAAGACAAAGTAACTGATTGATGAATAGCTTAGCAAAAACACTGAAAAAGATGTAGAAGATCAAGGGATGAACTATAAGCTTGAAACCAACATGGACTAAAATGCAATATTCTTTGAACAGTAAACTGAAAGGCTTAAACTTATGCACTGCTTTTAGATTAAAAAAAATGGGTGTGGCCAGATTCGTTTAACACGAAGCTGGTAACTATATTCAATTAATGGGAAACAAAGTGTACTCAATGGTAGACATAAATCATTGTCCAACAGCAAAAAAGGAATGGAAGGTGGTCTAGCTGAGTAGCACAAAACGATATACAACACCTTCGAAAAACACTCAAAACCTCCTCCTGTTACATTAAGTAAAGCCAATGACAACACTCTTTCAGGCACCACTACTACTAACTTGCAAGCTATTATAGCTCCTGTTTTGATGGTACAATGAGAGAGCTTCAAAATGAATTTGATTAATAACCATTAAAATTAGTTTTCATGTATGTAAATCTGGTTGATGTTACTAAAGCATCAAGTGAATAAACTATTTTCCCAATTTTGAAAGTCCATCTGGTTGATGTTACTAAATCTGGTTGATGTTAATGAATGCAAGTGTTCAACAAAGCTTAAATTACTAAATTAGCAAGCTTTTTATCTCTTGTATTACATCAAAATCAGCAAGGTTAAGATAAACATTTCTCATTTGTATTTGTGATGTTTCATGCAGGGTAAAATGGATTTTTACATTATTGCAGAAACACTCTCGACATGGAAAAAAGGAAGAACATCCATCTCCAGTAACACCATCTACCTCAAATACCTCAACCGTGATATGTTAATTTCTTAAACAATTTATATGATTGTTG
Source organism: Platycarya longipes (assembly GCA_036559045.1). Lineage (NCBI taxonomy): Eukaryota > Viridiplantae > Streptophyta > Magnoliopsida > Fagales > Juglandaceae > Platycarya > Platycarya longipes. Next base: position 8,191,709 of record CM071799.1, on the reverse strand, counting down.
AGTTCATATTTTTGAATGTTGTAATGAATAACTTGTGTAATCACATGATAGGACATACCAATCCACTTCTCCAAACTTCAGAAATTACATTGACACAGATGGTTATTTTGGAGAACGTCCTTGATGGTCACTAGATTGTACGGTACCAGATATTCCATCTACCTCCGCCATAGTTAAGGAAAGCAACGAAGATAGAGATGGTGAAGTGGGAACCGATGATTACACTGTCGGGACACCTGAGTTAGAGGATGAGTTTGAGAATTTAATTATGGTAGAGGATCCATCATCGGGTATGAGGTTTAATATGTTTGAGGAAGTAATCAATTATTATAAACAGTATGCTAAAGGATGTGGGTTTGGGGTGATGGGTTGGTTAGATATGCCACCAATTGTTGTTCGGATGGTGGGAAGGCCCGTAATTGGACAACCAATGTTGTTAGACCACGTTCGATAGGAAAGACCGAATGTAAGGAAAGAATTAATGTCTTAAAAGTTGATAGAAAGTTTGAGTTGACAAAAGTCTATAATATACATAACCATGATCTCAGCCCAACCAAATCCCGCTTTTTCCGATGTAATAGATATGTGAGTGAGTCTGTACAAAGAATCCTAGATACAAATGATTTAGCTGGCATAAATCAGAATAAGATCTACGGATCTCTTGTCGTTGGTGCGAGTGGTTTTGAGAAACTCCCATTTATAAAGAAGGATTGTCGTAATTACATCAATAAGGCAAGATATCTCAGTCTTGGCATAGGTGGTGCACAAGCGCTTAAAGAGTATTTTTTATGGATGCAGAAGAATCTTGGGTTCCTTGCGTTGATGGATATGGATGATGACAGCCGATTGAAAAATGTCTTCTGGGCAGACCCCTGTAGTAGGGCAGCATACCAATATTTCAGCGATGTGGTTACATTCGACACCACATATCTAACAAATCGGTATAACTTGCTCTTTGCACCATTTGTTGGTGTAAACCACCATGGACAGTCAATTCTATTGAAAGCGGATTGATTTTCGATATAGAGACATTTGTCTTGCTATTCCAGACCTGGTTACATTGTATGGATGGCATCACTTTGAAAGCTATTATCACAGATCAGGACAGAGTGATGAAAAATTCAATTGGTGAAGTCTTCCCACTTACCAAAGATCGATTTTGTTTGTGGCATATATTTAAGAAAGTCCCTGAAAAGCTTTCCTCCTATGGTTCATCATACAAAAATGATATGAAGAATGACTTGATGAAATGTGTATATGACACCCAGTCTATTGAGATGTTTGAGAAATGCTGGGAACAATTACTCACCACATACCACTTGCATGAGAACTCATAACTACAAAGTCTATACACTGATCGTAAGCATCGGGTAACGACACTTCAGAAAGAGTTTTTTTGGGCTGGTATGAGTACAATGCAGTGGAGCGAGGGCATGAATGCCTTATTTGATGGGTATGTTTATTCTAAAACCAACTTGATAGAGGTAGATACGTTCGGTATTGGGCACGTACAGGTATATTGATTATGTAACATTTATAGAAGTATTTGTTATTTTATTCTGATTTACAGCTCAGCTTAACTCCCTAGTGGAATCCAAAAGCTAGAAGCAATGATTTCTACTCAAGAAAGTGTGATATTCATCTCAGTTATTTTTTAGTTTAATATTGACATGACATTAAGATTTGTATATTGATCTTACATAAAAAAAATTTACAGATGTAATTTCCTTTGGATGGATCACAACTGATTGATATTGAGTTGGATGGATCACAATCGGTTGATATTGGGTTTCAAATCAATATGTGAAGCTGCCCTTAATTTCTTAATTCAAGATTAGATTATACCTCGATTCAGAGTTATAGTAATCTTGTTGGTTTGAGCATTGATTATGATGAAACAGAAGCTTTTGATGCTGATATGCCCTCACTGAAGGAAGCTGAAGCTGATGTTAAGGGTAGCAAGATGGAGGAAGTTGATTAAACTAATCATTTTGGATTTTAATATTAGCCTTTTTGAAACAAAAAATAAAATATTTTCTTTGAGATAATTAGAAGTCTTTGATGTTGTTAACTTGGTAAGAGGTACAATGATCTTATGATTCTTGGGTTTGGTTTTGCCAGTGGCAGCGTTTGGTTAATTCGGTATCAATTGACTTTCAAGCATTCCCGCATGTTTAAAATGTTGCTGTTATTTATCTTTGTTGGCATTCCTGCATTTGGTTAATTTATGAAATTTCGTATTATCTTTGTTGTACATGTGAATGAATTGCGCCATAAATTACATTTCCTGTTAATTGGCTAAGTTCACAGCTATGACTGATGTGAGATGCAATTTTCTATAGTAAAATCGAAGAATGCATTGAATTGGGGTCAATAATGAAAAGAATATTGGCAGTTAGAAGATTAAGAAACTGTGTAGTTTGAGCATTGGCATTTTATGCTACAGAGCAAAGTAGTTACCTAGTTTTTATCTATGCTAGAGTGAATGAGATGGTAATATATGAGGTTACCTATTTTCTATATGTAAGTATCACAAATTCTTAATAGTTAGTGAAGGTTATCAAAAAAAGGATAGTTAGTGAAAAGTCACTCTAATATGCAAATGCCTGAGACATAAGAGGTTACTAACTTGACATCAAGAACTTACCATTTCCTAACCTATTTAGCTGCACACGAACAAATCCACCATTGGCACAAGTTGAAACCAAATATAATTTGTTCTAAACTCAAAAGAATCCTGAAATCAATCTCGATCATAAAATGGAAATACTGAGTAGTCAAATTCAATTCAGAATTGTAAAATATAATTTTCAAGTATTTCCAAATACAGATACATATAGCAACTATTTGTCTAGCATAAAATATAGATACATTCGTCAAGGTACATTTGTCTAGCATAGCAACTATTCAGACACACATTGCAACTAACTTCTAACACTAATCTGAAATCATTTATAGACTACCAAGTAACATGCTACAACAAATGTAAGAGCTCAATAAAGTTGTCGATATAGTGTGCGTGCTCTTTCAGCTCCACGTACAACATGCAGAAACTCCACATCTCTATTGGATAGCACCAACTCGATATTAGCCACTCTCTTTTCTATATCATTGAGTATCTTCTTTAGCTCCCTAATATCTCTTAACAATTCATTATCAGTTTCTTGAAGATTAGACATCTTGTATTGATCCCCCTCTACCCACATGAAATATTTGCAATATGGTAATCCCTGGGATAGAGTACATATTTTGGGAAAAAACTAGATGCACATAAAATTAATAATTTCATAGGACATGAATTTAGTTACCTCAGTGTTGTGCTTTGGACAACCTAAGAAAGATCGTCGTCGATTTTTTGGAATATTTGCGTATCTCACTTGGGCTTCAACCTCACAGTAGCATAAATGTTGACCCAAAGTTTGTTTAGCAAATGTGAGGAAGACGTCGTCATGGATGATGACATGTTCTTATTTGATGGAAGTTACTTGTAATCAAAAGTCTTGTAATCAAACAAGAAGATGAAAGATGGCAGTAACTAATACAATAGAATGAATTTCACAGCTTCTGTCAAATGCAAATATATCTTAGTTGAAAAAGAAAACATTCTTATTTTCAATTTTGGAGCCTCAACTTTACACTATCTATCTCAATCCAACAAATTTGGGAAGAAGAGAAGAGAAGAGCCTCAACTTTTCGTCAACTGAATATTTAGCTATCTATCTTCTCTAGCTGGACAAAAACTGGGAAGATGAGAAGAGAATGCTGGGAAGATGAGAAGAGAATGAAGTATATATATACATATATATATATATATATACAGAACCAACCTTATGAGTTTTGGACAGAGAAGAAATTAATAGTATCTACAAAGCATGCATCTAAATTGGAAACAAAAAAAAAAAAGACACCAATTGAATGAGCCCATCTTGTCCAAAAAATAATGAAATGGAACAAATAGACTCAAAATTAAATGCTCGTGCCTTCTATCTTCCTCCCACTAATTATACCCATAAGTGAATCATAACTATAAGTTCCTTTGAGACGAATATGGACTGATTATAGACACAACTAAATAATAACTTTTAATTTTGTTAGAATAATCTATTGTATATATTATCAACTTCTAGATTGATGAATATTTATCAATAAACTTGAGGCTGATATTTAGCGATTTCATAATACACGAAAACGAGATGGATGGAAGGTATACCAATTCAAGATTTATACCCTACTTACCCTAATCAGTCCTGGTATCCCAATGAAATCCCACCAAAGCACCAAACTCCCAACAAAATCCTAACAACACTTGCGAAATCGAGGCATATTTAACACAAACGAAATGTCAGCTTTGCAAAATCAAGGCATATTTGTTCTTCGAATCTCTCATCTCAAAATATAGACAAAAAAGGCATTAAAAATGAAATCCCATTTCTATAGAGAGTGGACAGGAAAAGGGCACTCACCAAAGTTTCTACTTGGTGCTAGGGTTTTGATCAACTTGTCTCGTCTTCGTGCTAGGGTCTCAACATGCTAGAGAAGAACCAATGACTTGAATATGCGTGAGAAGAAAAAGAGGAGAAATAGATGGGAAGAGGATGTGAAGAAGAAAACGAGGAGAAGAAGATCGATCGCTTACCTATTTCGTCTTTGTGCTAGGGTTTCGAAATGGTTGAAAGGAACCCTAGAGGATAAAAGAGGAGAAATAGATGGGAAGAGGATGCAAAGAAGAAAACAAGGAGAAGAAAGAGATCACTTACCTGTTTCGTCTTTGTGCTAGGGTTTCGAAATGTTGAAAGGAACTCTGGAGGAACACGAGGATGTAGAGCAATTCAATCCTGGATGTGCACCAGGAACACGAAATGGGGTTAGCAAAATGAAACATGGCGTTTCATTTAGTTGGCCACGTGGACCGCGTGTACCCAGAGTGTCCCCAACGTCGTGTACAACAAGCATTTTTTGTAAACATATATATATATATATATATAAATAAAAATATTTATATATCTAAATTTATATTTTACAAATTGTGTATATATAAATATATATTACAATTTGTTAGACTTCTTTACAAAGTATGCACTAACAAATTTAAAAACTTTATAGTTTAAAAACTACTACACTACAACTTATACAAATTATGCATAGCAAATTCAAAAGCTATATAATTTTTGAATTATAGTCATATTTTATCAATTTTAAATTTTAAAATTTATAATCATATTTATCAATTTTAAATTTACAATTTCAAATGGAAGAATTATAATTTGAATCTTATCTATAATAATATCATATAAAAAAATATTACTATAATTTTCTAATAGAATTTATGAGAGATTTGGATAGTGAATTGAATTGAGATGAGATGAAAATTAAAAATTGAACAAAATATTCTTAAAATATAAATTTTTAATATAAATTTTATTTTAAAATTTGGAAAAAATAATTATTCATTATATAGTTTTATTAAAAATTTTAAAATATGATAATGATTAAATAAAAAAAAATAAGAGTGGTTTTCAATTCAATAAAGCCATTTCAGTTTTTTAACTTAAAAGAAGTAAACCACATTTTAGAGAAAAGAAATGTTAAAAATTGTAATAGTTTTTATCCGTACTGGGAGTTGTTGGCCAATAAATTCTTTGCTCGTGGTTTGATTAATGTTCAAGTATTTTGTCCAGGTGCTGCTGATGTGCTCAGCTGAGACGGCATGCAGATGCACAACTGGCCAAGTGATAATTTCTCTAACATCTTAATTCCTCGTGAAATAATTTAGAGAAATGATAGAAATATAACTTTTTTTTTATAATATTTTACATAATTTGTTGATACCATAAAAATCGGCCAAAAGATTGGGGTGAGAGAATGAATCATTTACGGCCCACTGGTGTGAGTTGGACTCCGTTTGAGGTCGTTTGGGGCTCCCGGCGAGGCTCCAGCATGGCTGGCGCGTACATTGATAGTAGATTAAATAAATAAAGAGTGATACAAAAATTACGTGGTTCGACAAACACCTACGTCCACGGGTATTTGAGGATGAGAATCCACTATATTAAGTATCTTTACAATCTCTCATAGTCTCATTGTAGAAGAAAAAATATAAATAATTGTAAAGGAAATCTATCTGTAGAACATCTGCCAGAAGAAAAGTCGTCCTAGGAAAAAGGGGTTGAAGCCTTTTTATACAGGAGCCTTGGTCTGTGTGATTCGAATATTTTCTTGCATGTGTCAGTCTACTTTTCTTCATGCTTTCCATCGTTTGCTCCTTACCCACTCCTTCTTGCCTGCACACTGCCCTATGGCCCTGCTCTTGCCAGCCCTCTCATTTGTCCCATCAAGCCTCCCTTCTTGTCCCCTAGTCAAATCTGGTCTGCTTTTATCTTTAGGTGTAATAGATATTTAGCTTGGGTTGTTGGCTTTTAATTTTATCCCTTCCAATACTCCGTGAATTCTTAGCAAAAGTACTTTGATGAGAATTCTTATGAAGTGCTTTCTTTCTAGACTCTAAGAAGGCGGTGACTTCAACTCCTAATCTCAAGGTAAAAAAGAGCTAAAACATGCAACAAATAAGTATCAAGTAAATGTTGTAATGTGTTGATATTACAAAACTTATGATTGTGTAGAGCACAAGTGTAGGGCTAGGTCAAGGTGGAAGATGGACTTGACTACTAAAATGGGAGCGCAAAGCTCAAAAGTGGCGGGGGATGGACTCGACTGCCGACGTGGGAGCATGGAGCTCAATGGTAGCGGGAGATGGCTTTACCGCTTGTGACAAGAGCGCTGAGCCCGTTCCATAGCGAGAGGTGTCATCTTGTGGACCTAGTGGGAGTGCATCGCCTGGGACCTCACAGGAGGAGTCATTGCGTAAGTGAGTTGAGCCACAAGGCTGGAGCTAGGCCGTCACCCTGCGGGAGTTGTCATCGCGTAAATGAGCTGAGGTGCAAGGTTGGAGCTGGGCCATCACCCCATGCGACTTTAGTAACCTTTGCGCAGGTGGGTAGACTGACCAGGCGGGATTAGTAACCTTTGCGCAGGTGGGTAGACCGACCTCGCGGGAATTAGTAACCTTCACGCAGGTGGGTAGACTGACCTGGCGGGATTTAGTAACCTTCGCGTAGGTGGGTAGATCGACCTGGCCGGATTTAGAAACTTTCGCGCATGTGGGTAGACCAACCTTGTAGGAATTACTAACCTTCGCACAGGTGGGTAGACCGACCTCGCAGGAATTAGTAACCTTCGCGCAGGTAGGTAGACCGACCTCGCAGGAATTAGTAACATTTGCGCAGGTGGGTAGACCGACCTGACAGGATTTAGAAACTTTCGCGCAAGTCGGTAGACCGAGCTCATAGGAATTAGTAACCTTCACGCAGGTGGGTAGACCGACCTCGCAGGAATTAGTAACCTTTGCGCAGGTGGGTAGACCGACCCTTTGCGCAGGTGGGTAGACCGACCTCGCAGGAATTAGTAACCTTCGTGCAGGTGGGTAGACCGATCTGGCAGGATTTAGTAACCTTCGCGCAGGTGGGTAGACGGACCTGGCGGGATTTAGTAACCTTCACGCAGGTGGGTAGACCGACCTCTCGAGAATTAGTAACCTTCGCACAAGTGGGTAGACCGACCTCGCGGGAGTTAGTAACCTTCGCGCAGGTGACTAGACCGACCTGGCAAGAATTAGTAATCTTCGCACAGGTGGCTAGACCGACCTGGCGGGATTTAGTAACCTTCGCATAGGTGGGTAGACCGACCTCGCGAGAATTAGTAACCTTCACGCAAGTGGGTAGATCAACCTCGCGGGATTTAGTTGACTTCATGTGGGTGGGTGGTTTGACGTCGTGGGATTTGATTGACTTTGCGTGGGTGGGTGGTCCGACCTCACGAGATTCGATTAACTTCACGTGGGTAGGTTGTCCGATCTCGCAGGATTCAATTGACTTCGTATGAGTGGGTGGTCTGATCCCGCAGGATTCGATAACACACCGACGTCCCATGCTACATACAAGAACTTCGCCAGTAAAAATAAATTCACATATTGCAAGAGAGACAAACTGATGTGTCTTTTTTTTTTTTGTGGCGAACGATCAGGACTGAGTGGGCTAAGTGCCGTCCGGGTTGGTGCTAGGTCCAATTTGAATTTTCAGGTTTAATGATGGTGCGGCGCTATATCCGATCCGATCACAGTGGTAATATGGTTTGCGTGCTTCTGAGTGACGAAAATTTTTCAAGCGTCGACTGTCGAGTGTCGTTCCTGAGTGAGGAGTTGTGAGATCCTTGAGTATCGGCTCTCGAGCCCACACTACGAATGGTGATTGCTTGTTTCCTGCAAACAAGAGAGAAAGAAGGCTCTTATACAGCGTGAGTGTTTTGAGCATGTGAGGTTTCCGTGAGCTGGGTGAGCCCTGAGTATATGAACAGTGATATCCCAAGCTGCTTAGTGTGGTTCCAGATGACGTTCTGAGGTTTGTGTGCCTGTGAGGAGAGCATGATTGGTCCCAAGCGGGTGGAAAAATCCCAAGTCCTGAGGAATGGATTCACGTGAATGGGTCCAGGCGAGTCCCGGGAGCACAGAGACTGGGAGTGGTTCTCAAATGAATAAATCCCAAGTGTGATGCCGGGGAAATGGGTTCATGTGTGAGGCGAGTCCGTGATTAATTAGGCGAGTTACCAAATGTGTGTAAGGTGTTTGGTCTGAACATGCATGGGTGATGTGATCCCCGCGCATGGGGCCATGTGACAAGTCTCGAGAGAGATGGAGGGAGCTCGGTGAACCTCTGAGCTGGTGGAGCCTGAGCATGGAGAATCCCAGCTGGACCCGAGCTAGTGGAGCCCGAGCTGGGGAATCACGTGAAGGTGAGTCGTGCATGTGGTCCATTATAGCGTGAGTGGCATGGAGGGTCTTGAGTGTGGTTGCAAGGCATGTCCCAAGCTAGGATTCCAAGTGTAGTGGTGTCCCAAATGGAGGTGAAGGGTTCCTACGCTGGGCTTCCCGTATTGGGCTCCCCGACCCCATGGTCAGAAGCAGTGACTCCTGAGTGGGACCCTTGTGTGGTGTAGTCCTGAGATGGCTTTCCTGGGAGATAGGGATGGAGTTTGAGTGAGGAACCCCGAGTTGGTGGAGCCCGAGCCGAGGAACCCCTAGCTGGGCATGGAGTTCCCCCGAGTGCACACCATGTCCGTGGAGTGTGCCTTGCTAACTGGTGGACTAGCCAACGTCAGGGAGTCGAAAACCACCTTAGAGGTGGTAGACGACACCGACGTCCTGGCTGGTGGCAATGAGCACCTCGGTGAGCGATGGAGGGGCTTGAACGCGAGCTTGTCGTTCGGGAGACCCTCTTACGATGGACTCTCTGTTCCTGGCGAGGCCTCCGATCGGGGGTGGTCTTGCCGGAGAAAGAAGATGCCGGCGACCCTGGTAGGGGGTGCCGGCGTCCCCCTCCCTGCTCCGGTGTGATGGGCTAAATTGCCTAACTAATGTCGGAGGCTGAGTGCTCCCAGAGCACTATTCACGGCCTCTTTTGCCGGAGACGTGGGTTTCCAATAGGACAGAGACCACCGACGATCATGAAGGTGACCACCGGCAATTGTCCTAGTGCCTGAGACGATCATGCAAGGGGCCTTGAAAGCCCTTCGGGTCAGCCCCCAAGCACTGTGCATGCACAGTAGACGTGTACGTACTCAGGCATGCACAGTGAAGGCATGCTCGAAGTACTGTGCATGCAGGCACAGTACACACCTGCATTATTGTGCATTTTTAAGTAAACAATACACTATACTTTTGAGTTGTGTTCAAGGCATTACGTGTTAGTGCATGTGTTTATGACTCTTGTGAACACCTCGGGTTGGGAAGATAAAATAAATGGTCTAAAAATAAAATTCTTCAAGCTCTCATGAATTGAGCCTCATTCTTGCGATATTAGTAATAAAAATACTAGAGACAATCGGATGTACTTATATGAAAGTATTTTTTGTCAATCCGATCATAGATCCAGCCAGTGCACCAAATAGTCATCCTTTTATCACTCCCAACTTAAAGATCCCACAGATGGTGCTACTGTTGATGCCATAAAAATCAGGCAATAGGTCGGGGCGAGAGAAAGAATCATTTTCGGCCCACTGGTGCAAGTTGGACTCCGTTCGAGGTCGTTTGGGGCTCCCGGTGAGGCTTCATCACGGCCGGCATATACGTTGATAGCAGATAAAATAAATAAAGAGTGACAAAAAAATTATGTAGTTCGGCAAATGCCTACGTCCACGGGCATTTGGGGATAAAAATCCACTATGTTAAGTATTTTTACAGTCTCTCATAGTCTCACTGTACAAGAAAAAGTATAAATAATTGTAGAGAAAATATATCTGTAGAATATCTGCTGGAAGAGAAGTCGTCCCAGGAAGAGGGGGTCGAAGCCTTTTTATACAGGAGCCTTGATCTGTGTGATTCGGATATTTTATTACGTGTGTCAATCTACTTTCCTTCATACTTTCCGTCGTTTGCTCCTTATCCACTTCTTCTTGGTCGCACATTGCTCTATGCCCCTGCTCCTGCTAGCCCTCTCATTTCTCCCATCAGGCCTCCCTTCTTGTCCCCTAGTCAAATCTGGTATGCTTTTGTCTTTAGGTGTAATAGATATTTAGCTTGGGTTGTTGGCTTCCAATTTCATCCCTTCCATAATTATATTTAAAATGATGGCATTTTTATAAATTATTTATAAAAATAATATCATTTTACACAAATACTTTAATTTTAAAACATGACAATAATCTAATTATCTGCCATCCTTCTCTTCCAAATAATTTTAAAATTAAGTAAAATTTTAATAATAAATTGTGTAGAAATGTTGATTCGATTGATGAAATGTTGGGGTACCTATTTTTGTAGACTGGTATAAATTTTTCTACTGTGGATGTATTTCACATCTATTACTATCAATCGCATGCAACCAAAAGGCAAAGACTTTGGAGTTTGAGGTAACGTATCTGATGTCTAAGTCAATATTGTATCTGTAGAGTCACTACAAGAAAAATAGGTAATAGTGACTAAACATTTGGGATCAAAAGGACTATTAGCGACTAAAACAAACTATTAGCGACTAAAATAGACTATTTGCGACTAATAAATGATAATAAATAAGCAATTTTCTTATATTAAGTATCCAAAATCATAAACTGAGATTGTAATTAATGTACCTGAATTCCTCTAAATAGATCTTCTATAGCCTCATCGCCTAATCAATATTCAAATTTTGAGTTTTTGAATATTTGGGGATAACCGCTCCACTCATTTTAAAGTGAGTTGGGTGATTATCTCTTTTATCTCATAGTATTATGGCAGTTAAACCAAGTTATTAGTGAGTAGACATAAGTCCTAAAGGAGTATGAGCCTTATGTTATAAGGCTAGCTGGCTTAATGGCTTGTATTAGTACCCCGCGGGCCTATAAGGAGATATTTGAGCGCTTCCATATTGGATCCGAATTATAGGGAAAAATGTGAACAAACCGAACAAAAGATCAAACTCATAAGATATATTTATATGATTGAATCATTTTTTTCTTTATATATATATATGACTCAATCTTAATTTGACTATTTTAATTGAAAGAGCCAAATAGATTAATCTTAATACAAATCATTATATCAAATTGGAGGTGTGCTATAATCAACAATATAATTTGTTAAATAAAATAATCATGAACACAATAATTTTCGATTGTCATGTTGAATTAACTTGAACACAACTTATATAAACCCATTGTGACTTATGTCAAAATATATTAGGAGAATTGACGCATTCATGTTGTTGTTGCCCTTGCCGATGAATAATGCCGCGCTTGAAGTCGGGATCGTAGTATTGATTGATATTGTCAATGTCAAGCACATCACCATGACACTTGAGCACAACAAAGATGATCTCAACGAAACCGGTTGCACTAGCGTCTAGGGTGGTGATGTTGGAGTCAAACCTCTTGCAAGTCAATTGTTGTGAAAAATGATGAAAGTAAAACAAAATAAAAAATTAATCATGATATAAAGATTTACTTGATTTGGCAATATGTATACATTGACAAAATTGTGTAGGATTTTATTATCTTGAGGAATTGCACCCATACTATTCTTTTTAGCCCAAGCCTGCGCTCAATGGCCCAAGCTCCATTGAAATTCACTGAAAAATAATAGTAAATCCTTGTCGCCTGTCAAGTAGGGCCATCATATCATACTGCCACAAAAATAATACTGCACAAGCCTTTTTACTTTTTCTCTAATCAAGCATTGCGTAGATAAACTAAATGGTTACCAACATACAATATTTAGTGGGGTCGGAGTCCCCTATAATCATCCCAAAACAAGAAAAAGCAACACTAGAAATAAAAACATTAAAATGGGTTATCTTACCAAAAGATTGACTCTAACATATTCTCACAAGGGAAAGTCACTAAAAAATGGTTTTGACATAGTCTGATAAACAGACTGCAAATCTACGACTAAAAGGGGTGTGCTACATTTTACTGATCTGGTTCAACCGTTAAAGACTATCATGACCGTATTGTCTAGATCCTGAATTAGAAAAAACAGAAACATAAGCGAATAGCAATCTAGGATGACCCAATATACCGGCAAAGGACCACCACCGAAGGTGGTGGTGCGTGTGACACGCGTCACACTAAGGATAAAAGTGAGCACACGGATCTGAAAGATCTGAAGTCGCTGGCCTTGATGGTGCTGTGCGTGGTAGAAGGAAACTCCTATATGCAAGGCAGTGCGTAAGGCCCATGTGCACTGTAAACACATTTGGGAAGATCTCTTCCACCATCCAACAGATCGACGTTTAGAGATTTTGAAGAAGGGGTGTGTGGCGGTTGGAGATGGCCGGCAAGTAGTAGATCGAAACATGTAGGTACTATTGTTGGAAAACTAAAATGGAAAAAAAAAATCCTAAAAACAGGGATTGGGCAAGTTGATGGGGGGAGGAAACGAAACTCCAGTCGTCTTGGATAGAGATAGCTAGGAGAAAACAAGAGATAGTACTGAGAAAACCTAAAAGAAATTTTGTAATGCCCATGATATAAAATTTATTTCGGTTGATGATCATTAAAATTCATCTGCCGGCATATCATCTATTTTTACCTATTTTTTTTATATATCTTAGTTATCTAGTCATTTAAGTATTATTTATTATTTTTTTCTAATAAGATATAATATTTTAGTATCAATTAGAGAAAAAAAAATAGAGTATATGATTTAATGTGATCTATTTTTCATTTATTAAGATTTGATAAATGGGTATCAAAATTGTGTCAAGTCATCTGTTTTTATTTATTTCATATATATCCTTATAATTATAATACAATAAAATATTGTAATTATATGCCACGGTTCAGATGGCATAAAGTCTAATTCTCAAATGGAAGAATTAGATTATTTGAATCTTATATTTATATAATAGTATCAGATAAAAAACATTACTATAATTTTTTAATAAAATTTATGAGAGTTGGTTTGGATAGTGAGTTAAATTGAGATGAGATGAGATTAGATGAAAATTAAAAATTAAATAAAATATTATTACAATATAATTATTAATATAATCTTTATTTTAAAATTTAAAATTTAAAATAAATGAATTATTTATTATATAATTTCATTTGAAATCTTAGAAAATTATAATAATTAAATTAAATGAAATAAGACTGGTTTTCAATTCAAAGAAGCCGTTTCAATTTTTTAATTCAAAGAGGTAAATCATAATTTGGAGAAAAAACTGTTAAAAGAACATCATTCTTTTCTTTCAATGTAATAGTTTTTGTCCGTGCTGGGAGTTGTTGGCCAATAAATTCTTTGATCGTGGTTTGATTAATGTTGATGAGGTGTTTTGTCCAGGTACTGCTGATGTGCTCAGCTAAGACTACAACCGCTACATGATAATTTCACTAACATCTTAATTCCTCATGAAATAATTTAGAGAAATGATAGAAATATAATTTTTTTTATAATCTTTTATATAATTATATTTAAAATGATGGAATTTTTATGAATTATTTGTAAAAATAATATCATTTTACATATACTTTAAATTGTTATATTTCTACAACGGAATGTAAAATGAAGTCAAAATGTATTTGAATGTCATTTCCTCTAGTGTAAGCCCCGCATATATTCTTCTCTATGACTCAAATGAAAAGTACTTAAAAATGTTGCCATATATTTGAATGTTATATTTCTGATTGTACAAATGATGAATTACATAAAAGATTTAATAGAGAGGCAAAATATGAGAATGCAGCTCAATGATACTGCTGTTGTATCGATCAATATATATAGAGTTACATGAAACAAACGACAGTTACATGAGATCAGAAATGATTACAAAAATCTTATCTATATAATTCAAATACAGAGTATAATAATAGAGTAATCGGACTAGGAGCTTTTGATAGCATCTTGCTCTAATTGATTTGCCTTATCACATGTTTGAATTTGAATGCCATCTTTATCCTTAACATCCCCCTTCAAGTTGATAGGGAGTTGATGAGCTGATAGGGAGTTGATGAACTGAAAGCTTGTCTCGAAGATAAAGGAAACATGAAGAGATAAGACCCTTAGTAAATATAGCAGCCAGTTGAACATAGGTGGACAGGTATCGAAGAATTAGATATTTTTGAGCAACCTTCTCACGTATGAAATGATGATCAACTTCAATATGTTTGGTTCTAGCATGAAATATTGAATTAGTAGCAAGTGATAAAGCTCCAATGTTATCACACCAAAGGGTAGGAGGAGAAGTGAATGAAACTTGTAAGTCAACAAGAAGCATTCAAAGTGAGGATAATTCTACAGTGGCAAAGGCCATGGCTTTGTATTCAGATTCAGTACTGGACCTAGAGACAACTGGTTGCTTTTTGGCACTCCATGAAATCAAGTAGGGACCAAGGAACACGGCATAGCCAGTTGTAGATCGACGGTCCATGACATCACCTGCCTAGTTAGAGTCACTAAATGCTTGAAGTTGTAAGGAACCTTTGGTGAAATAGAGGCTATGATAAAGTGTCCCTTTTAAATATTGCAGTACACGTTTAGCTGTAGACCAATGTAAGGAAGTAAGAGCATACATAAATTGACAAAGCTCATTGACCACAAAGGCAGGTTCAGGTCTGGTGAGAGTGCAATATTGGATAGCACCAACCACTTGTCTATAAGTGGTAACATCTTGAATTGGATCACCATCATCGTGGAACAGCTTTGTACCTGCAACTAAGGGTGTGGAGCAAGGTTTAGCTTTTGCCATGTGTGTTCTATGAAGCACATCTGTAATATATTTTGATTGAGATAAATAGAGTCCAGCCTGATCTTTAACAACTTGAATGTCGAGAAAGTAATTTAGGGGACCTAAATCCTTCATAGCAAAATTTTTCTTCAAGTTTGTAATGAGAGTCATGATAAGAGATAAATGAGTGCCTATAACAATTAGATCATTGACATATACAAGGATAAAAATATGAACTCCAGATCTGTGATAGGTAAATAGAGAGTAATCAACATGTGATTCACAAAATCCAAGTTGGAGTAAAGTTTGAGATAGTCGATGGAACCAGGCTCTAGGTGCCTATTTTAGGCCATAGAGTGACTTATGTAATCTGCATACATGATTGGGAAATGATGCATCAATGAACTCAGGGGGTTGCTCCATAAATACTTCCTCCTCAAGCTGACCATGTAAGAAAGCATTGGAGACATCCAATTGTCTTAGAGGCCAGTTGAAGTGAACTGCTAGAGCTAAAATAATTCAGATTGTAGATGGTTTAATAACAGGACTAAAGGTTTCAAAGTAGTCCAAACCATCCAACTGTTGAAATCCTTTTGCTACCAATCGGGCTTTAAACTTGTCAATGGAACCACCAACTTTCTGTTTGACCTTATAGATCCATTTATTTCGAATAACATTACCATGAGGTGGTCTGGGACATAAGGACCAGGTCCCATTAACCTATAATACTTGAAATTCTTCCCTCATTGCTACACACCAGGCAGGATCCTTAGCAGCTTAGTGAAATGTTGAAGGAGCAGTAGGAATGACCTATGAGGTAAGTGCACATAAAAGGTATTTGGTGGAGTAATAGAGATGAAAGTCAGGGAAGGTTTTGGGTTGAGAGGAACCTGTTTTGGAGCGGGTAAGCATGGGGTAGCTGTTTGATGGTTTTGTTATGGGTGGTGGAAAATGGGGGTGATCTGGAATATCAGGAACTAGATTTTGAGGTGTAGAGAGAGGTGGGCTATTGCTGATGGGTGAGATATCAGCTCCAAGGGGTGGGCTATTGATGATGGGTGAGGTATTAGCTCCAAGAGGGGTGCTATGGCTGATGGGTGAGGTATTAGCTTCAAGAGGTGTGCTAGTTCTGATGAGTGAGGTATCAGCTCCAAGAGATGGAGGGTCATGTGTTGATAATTCGGGAAGGGTATAGGGAAGGGAAGATGAAGAAGAAAAGGAAGGAAAAGTAGTTACTTGGACAACTGATGATGACTTGTGTGAAGGAGATTCCTGCATTGAGCCTTGATTCTTTGCTGGAGGCTGAGTAGAAGATGAATTTGAAGAGCGGGCTGGAAAATGAGTCTCATCAAAAACAACATGTCGGTTGAGATAGACACAATTGGTGATGGGATCAAGGCACCTATATCCCTTGTGATTAGAACTATATCCTAGGAAAATGCATTTTTTGGATCGATAGAGGAGTTTGTGGGAATTGTATGGTCTAAGTAGTGGGTAACAGGTGCAGCTAAAGGCTTTGATGAAGGAGTAGTCTGGAGTTTTATTAAGTAGAAGTTGAAATGGAGTCATGTGATTGAGCACAGCAGTTGGGAGTCGATTAATGAGAAAAATGGCTGTATTGAAGGCTTCTACCGAATAATTGAGAGGAAGATGAGCATGAGCCAGTATAGCTAAACCAGTTTCAGTCACATGTCTATGTTTGCTCCCGGCAACCCCATTTTTTTGGGGGGTGTGAGGGCAAGACATGTGATGAAGAATACCATTAAATTGAAGAAAATCCTTAAACTAATGTGAGGTGAATTCACCACCTCCATCAGATTGTAAGCATTTGATTTTTGTGTTGAGTAGATTTTCAGCCTAGCCTTTAAATTTAAGGTAACAATTGAAAGCCTCTGATTTAGTATGCAGTGGATGTAGCCAAGAGAAACGAGAAAAGTAATCAATGAATATTATATAATATTGAAGTCCACTTATTGAAGAAATAGGAGAACACCACAAATCAATGTATATTATTTCAAGAGGACACTTGGACACTCGACTAGAAATAGGAAAAGCTAATTTTTTGCTTTTAGCCACTTCACAAGGTTCACAAAGTGAATCACTGTGTGCATGACCTTTTACATAGATATGACTCCTAGACTCTAAGACTTTGACTACTTGAGAAGCTGGGTGCCCCAAACGCAGATGCCAAGTGGAGAAGTCTGCTACAACTCCAAGTTGGGCAGTGAAGGCATAGATTTTATTGTGAACAGAGTTATTGAGAGAGGTGGCAAGGGAAATGAGATAGAGTCCATTTCTACTTAGCTCTTGTAAAAGAATCTGGCCCGTGAGGTTGTCCTTCACAACAAATGAATAAGTAGTTAGTTTAAACCAGCAGTTGTTATCGTGGCAAAATTGTTGAATAGAAAGTAAGTTAGTGGCAGCAGCGGGGCAGTGTAAAATATTCTTTAAACATAGAGGCTTGGAAGAGGTTTGAAGTTTAGTGAAACCAGTATGAGAAATGTGCAAACATGAGCCATTACCGACTGCTACTTCAGTTTCACCTTGATAAGGTTCACTGATGTGTAGGTTGTTGAGATCAGAAGTTATGTGACTGTTGGCACCACTATCAGCTAGCCAAGTTTGATTTTCAGAGCTGAGATTGTTGGAAGATGCAGCCATGGCAGCAAGTTGAGCTGGAGGATGACGACCCTTATATGCAAAGTCCATTTTATGCTAGCAATCAATAGCCAAGTGGCCAAGTTTGCCACAAATCTAACATTGAGGTCGAGTAGAATTTGCTGCAGAAGAAGTATCAGATTAAGTTTCCTTTGCTGTCTCAGGTTTCTTGGAAGGGAAATTCTGATTAGGCTTAAAGATCCTCCAGAGAACTGCTTCTTATTAAAGTTGGGATTATATTTCTTTTGGTGAGAGAATAAGGCAAATCCTCTTGATTCTATAGTAGAATTATGACTCTGCACCATGAGATCATAGTTGACCAGTTCTCTCTGAAATTCATCAAATGAAAGTGAGGTTTGTCGTGTTGCAAAAGAATAGGAAGTAACAAAGGCATGAAATGAAGGGTTTAAACCACTAATCAAATAATATGAGATCATCATCATCAACAGGCTTTCCAACAATAGCCAATTGTGATTTAGCAGTCTAAAGGAATTCACTACAGGTTTTCAAACCTTGACGCAGGGATTGTAATTGCCTTTTGAGGTGAGCTACTTGGGATTTTAATTGAGAAGCAAAACGTGAGGCAAGTTGATTCTAGACCTGGTTAGAAGTAGAGAAACCATAGACAGAGGACAGGACTGTCTCGAATAAGGCTGCATTCAACCAATTGAGGAGATAGTGATCCTTCCCTTGCCAGATAGCAAAGGATGGATTAATAGTAGTGGTTTCCTTGCCCTCAAAGTCAAGTAAATACTTGGAAGGACAAGGTTCCGAGCCATCAACAATACCAAACAAATCAAGGCTGCGGAGAATAAGTGTTAGTTGAGATACCCAGAGTAGATAATTGGTGTGATCTAGTTTGATGAAAATGAGAGGGGCTAAGTTCTGTGCAGTGAATGGAGTGGTAATAGGAATAGTATTTGTGGAAGACATGGTTCGATCGAGAAAGGTGTGTACAAAAAAAAAAGCTCTTGATACCATAAAAGATTTAATAGAGAGGCAAAATATGAGAATGCAGCTCAATGACACTGTTGTTGTATTGATCAATATATATAGAGTCACATGAAACAAATGACAGTTACATAAGATTAGAAATGATTATAAAACTCTTATCTATATAATTCAAATACAGAATATAATAACAGAGTAATCGGACTAGGATCTGTTGATAATAGCTTGCTCTAACTGATCCGCCTTATCACATGTTGAATGCCATCTTTATCCTTAACATTACATGCTCATATTGATGTTCAGACAATTGGAGACAGCTTATGTGCCGAATTTAAATTCAGCTTGTTTGCCAGAAGTCAATTCGGTCAATAAAGGCGGCTTAAGTGCCGAAATTCAATTCGGCTAGGCGGTGGGTCATTCACCGCTATTTACCTTT
Source organism: Platycarya longipes (assembly GCA_036559045.1). NCBI lineage: Eukaryota > Viridiplantae > Streptophyta > Magnoliopsida > Fagales > Juglandaceae > Platycarya > Platycarya longipes. The sequence continues at coordinate 8,172,413 of CM071799.1, read as the reverse complement.
ACAACATATTAGTTGTTGTTTGTATTATTTTCAAATACCTTTTTAAATATTTAAAAATATATATACTATTTCACTAATAGTAACTTTTTTAACTGTTAAAAGAATTAAAATATACGAATATAACTTTGAGAGGATAAAATTAAAGTATCATTTTCGCTCCTTTTCTATCGTAGTTGAGATACTTTAGAAAAAAAAAAAAAAAAAAAAAACTATTACTTACAAATCAGTAGTACAATGGAGAGGACTTTTTTCAGCATAATTTTTTATTGGGAATAAAGTGGTAAACCGAGCTAGAAGCTCACGATAGAGGAGTTGAAGCGGTGAAAGGACACTGGAAATGGTGGACGTTGCGAGGATTTAAAGATGGAGTGTGATGGGTTGTTAGATCCAAGGGTAGCCCGTAGCTGTGTGCAAACTAGGGGGGAAATATCCAACGGGGAAATTAAAGGTATTTAATGACTTTTGACGCCCATGATAATTCACTACAAGATTTTGGACTTTTTGCCATAAAGTTATATGGTGGAAAAAAGCATATGTTAAGTGAAAAATATTTTTTTTCCACCAAATTTGTTGGTGGGATGTTGGTGGCATATAATCCATGAACAAAAAACTTTTTCCACCAAAATTTTATTTCATGGCAAGTACGAACTTTTTTCCACCACCTGACATTGTGGGTAAAGCATGAAAAATTCGTGACAAATAACATTTCCATGTGTCCAAGATGATACTATCCATGAAGATAATAGGCCAAAAAAAGCTTTTATCCACAAATATATTGATGGCATATAACTTGTTCCCACAACTAATATTATGGGGAAAAAGTATTTGCCATGAATTATGTTCATGGCAAATACTAAGAGAATTTAGAAAAAAAAATTAGAAAATAAAAAAATGCGACTTAAGCAAAAAATAATCATAACAAATACTCTAACATAAGTTGAAATATACATTTATTTTTACAAAATTAATCTATACCTAATTCATACAAGTTTTATAAACCAAACTAAGTTTAATTATATAGGCAAAAATATACATAACGAGCCAAGAAATTATAAACCAAACTAAGTTCAACTATATAGACATGTATTCTACTTTCATTTCCTGTACTCAGATAATAAGAAACAAAAACTAAACCACATCAATCAAAACTTAAAAAAATAAAAATGCATGACTACATGTATAGCAAAGAGTTACTCATGACTACATGGTCCTGGAAGATATCAAGGACCATCACTCCAGCAATAGAATAGCCTATACCTGTCATGTCTAGTTTTAGACAGCAGCCAGTCTTATGTTTCCTGACCAATAGATTGAAAGTAAAATGTATTACAATATAATGAAAGAAAAAAAAAACAACTTGTTTCTTCAATCATATTTTTGAGTGAGCTAAAAGTGTGGTTTAGAATAGACATTGTAGGAAACTTGAGGGCTATACAAACAAATGCACATAGTGAGAGAGAGCAAATAAAAAGAAAACTTCAAAAATAAAGCTAGCGAGAGAGAGACATCAGTAGGAACACACATAAATTTGTCTCACTATGCTAGTGCAAACCAACTCTTCTAGCATGCTAAAAACTCTTTACCACATTTCTAGGCATTACCCAACTCAATCCCAAAAAGATTGAAAATAGCTTGTCTGGGGTAGTAAGTTGCATCAGAGAATGCACATTAAAAACTAAGGAACTGAAACTATTGATTAAATTTTAGCATTAAAATCAAGTGGATTTACAATAGCAATAATAAAAATATGATGAAATACATACATAACAAGACAATTATAAAGAAAAAAAGTAACAAAATAAGACTAACATTTCAGGTCCAAAACTAAACAAAATATAACCAACAAAACCAGATCAAACAAGCTAGAGAAGATCCAAACAAGCTAGAGAAGATCCTCCAATGTCACAGACATTAGCTTAAAGGAACCCACTCAATGTGCTTCAAAAACTCTGTGAGACAATTTCCTAGCCAAAATGAAGACATAAAACCAGATTAACCACAAAAAATAAACTGAGTACAATTTTGTATGAAAATGGACCAGATTAAACCTTCATAAACTTAATGCAATTTTTTTAATAAGTAATAAAATATTTTATTCCCAAAGAAATAGGCATAAGCCCAAGAACACTTACTAAACTGAGTACAATTCTGCCACTGCTTGCATCTATTTATTCATCTTGAGAAGGAAGAAACCAAAGAAATAAATGGACTGTCAAGATTAGTAACCTCTTGTACAAACTGTCAAGATTATTTTATTCCCAAATAATATATGGACTGTCAAGATTAGTAACCTCTTGTACAAACTGTCATGCATATTAGGTTATTTTTCATATACCATCCAGATTGTGATACCTACATATATAGCCTATATGCCACATATTTTCTAACTCTTCATTCACTCTTGCACAAAAAACGTCAATTCTTTTCCAAATTAATGATGTCAGATGTTGGGGCTATAAAAGTTGGTATCTAGTGAAGCTGATATGGAATTACTCGAATATTATATGCGCATTTTCGTTCATAAATTTCCCTAAGTAGACACAAAACACCACAAGGTCATCAAAGAAAATCTAACTAAGATCCAAAGCAGGTAAATGCAATATTGTTCTTTAAACAAAATAGTTGATGCTGCATTATAATATGAAACTTAAATCACCTTTTTATGTTTCCAGTAATTAGGGCTAAATCTATCTACAAAAGTAAGTAAAAAAAGTAATGATTAATAATTCAACCAAGTGCAATATGCTGCATTACAATGACCATCAAACTTAAATCAACTATTTTTGTTTCCAACAATTAAGAGCTAAATCCACCTAAAAAAGTAAATAAAAAAGTCTTGATTAATACACACAAGTGCAATATGCTGCATTACATTGACCATGAAATTTAAATCAGCTAGTTCAATCTCCAACAATTAAGAGCTAAATCCATCTAAAAAAATAAGTAAAAAAATAAAAAGTTACATAGACACAAGTGCAATATGCTGCATTATATTGCACTTGAAACTTAAATAAGCTATTCTTGTTTCCAGCAATTAAGATCTAAATCCATCTAAAAAAGTAAGTATACATCTAGACACAATGCATCATGCTGCAGCATACAATAGGATTTAAATTAGCTATTTAAGTTCCCAACAATTAAGAACTAAATCCATCTAATTGTTAAAAGTATACATAGACACAATACAACTCACATAGTTGCGCTCAGCCGCTTTAGCAATAAATCTACCCTTGTTTTCAAACCAATGCACCTTTTTGTAGAAAGCAACATAATTTGGAGCTTGTTCCTGCTTCAAACTAATGTTTCAATAACACCCATCAGTCAATTAAATAAAGTTCTATAGTGTCTCTAAGCTGATAAGGTGCTTAGACCCATAATAAAAGATGTGCAATAAAGATAAAGGGATATACCCAGCCAAGAAATTTTAGGAACCCTGTGATTCAGTAGGTAAAAATGGGCTTGAACCGCCATGCACATCATCTCCAAGCAAAGTAAGTATACATGTCAAAGTAAACCATTAAACGAAGAGAAAAGATTTTTTTTTCATTGAAAACAGAGGGCCAAGTGATGTAGATCGTGAATTAAGCCAATATTTAAAATGCATGAAAAAAATGGAAACCATAAAAATACAAGTTGTAATTTCATTTTCATCTCGTCGCTCGCTTATTATTTTCAAACAGAGATTTTCCAACAACATCATTAAATTGATTCTCAACATAATCGGTGTAGATTCTTATACCTAAACCCTAGTTCTAGCTAATTTAAAATGAAAACTTGAATCAGACATGGAAAGGGGAAAGAAACTCACCTCTTCCTATGAATCCCACTCCTCTGGATCTAGGGGTTCAGAACCACCAGCCATGACAAAACACCATTGACGCCCAATTTGAAAGAAATTCACCAAACTTTGCTTTGAGACCAGTAAAAATTTTAGATGGATGGATTAAACCAAATGATTAAAATGATTAAGAACCAAATGATTAATATAAATTAAAGAAATTAAACCCAAAAACCCTAAAATGAAAAACTATCTAGACATACTCAAATGCTCGAAACACAGGTTTAGGAGCCCAGTAGAGTTTCGTCGACGGCGTGGTAGTGGTGCAGCACGGGAAGGGAGAGAGAAAGAGAGAGAGAGAGAGAGAGAGAGAGAGAGAATGAACTATCGGGGAAGTGGGGCAGATGGGCTAGGCTGAGATTAATGGGGGATTGTCGCCGGCCGGTGGGGAAGAGGATGGGAGGGGCGGTGATGGCCACTGCTGCGCACAGTGGCGCTGGGTGGAGAGGGGGAAAAACGGGCGAAGAGGAGAAGAGAGGGGGAGGGGGGGTCGTGCGGGCTGGGAGGGGGAAATGGGGAAGGAAAGAAGGAAAAGAAAGAAGAAGAAAAGAAAAAAAGAAAACGAGAAGGAAAAGAAAAAGGAAAAAGAAAAAGAAAAAGAAAAAGAAAAAAGAAGGGAAAGAAAATAGATCTAATTTTCATAATTTTGATCATATAATTGATTTAATGAAAAAAAAATTAAAATATTAAGTTGAATAAATTAATTTAAACACAAGAACTAGTTAAAATATAATAATAAATAAAAAACAACAATACCATAATTTAAAATCTAATAATAAATTACTTTAAATTAAAGAATAATTTAAATACAAAACATTAATTAATATTAAAAAAGTACATTAATTTAAATTTCATAACTTGAAATCATAAAATAAGTTCAACAAGAAATTTGATAAATTTAAAAGAAAAGAACCAAAATAAAATAAAATAAAATAATCCTTCAATTAAAATATACAAAACTACAAGATATCACAGATTTGTTATTGGGGAGTTTTGCTTCAATTTGCGGTAGAATTTGACTCCCTACTAGAGAAAACGTAGCAAATACTACTATTTGCAGTAGAATTTGACTCCCGATTAGAAAAAACGTAGCAAATGTCACTATTTTGCGGCAAAATTTGACTCCCGGCTAGAAAACGTAGCAAATGCTATTATTTGCAGCAGAATTTAACTGCCAGTTAAAAAAAATGCAGCAAAAAACCTTATATGTTGTAGGGTTCTCACCTGAAACGACATCGTTGAGCTCATGTGCAGTAGATGATACTCGACTAAGGGAGGAGAAACTTTAAATTAAACTAACTAAAATAAATAATTTAAAATATAAATATCATATCATAAAAAATAAACTTTAATTTATAAAAAATAGTTACCTTTTGTTATTAAATAAGTGATAAAATTAAAATAATATTTTATAATTATATTATTTTTAAAAATTAAATAAAATGTGTACTAATGTAAAATACTTATTTGCCATGAAGAGATGTCACTGCAAAAGTATGTTTTACCCACGATTTTGAAATCGTGGTGTGAAGTCGTGGCAAAAGTGATTATGTGGCAAAAATAATTATGTGCCACGAGTTGCTCTTGTGGAAATAATTCATTTATACATTTTGTAATTTTTTTTCACCTTTTGTAGCGAGACACATTCATGGTAATTGATAAATGAGTCGTTGTAAAAAAGTATAACCCACAATAGAAATTTTTTCATTTGTATCACTTTTTGTGGCTAAATGATTCTGTGGCAAAAGGTAATTGAACTCGACACAATAACTTTTTTCCTACAATTAATTTAGGTGCTAGTCATTTTTATATCCCATGATAAAATTTGGTGGCAAAAAATAGTTATATTGCAGTTAAAAGTCTTTAGCCATGAAATATTTTTGACCACGACAAAATCGTGTGAAAAAGTCAATATTTATTTCCTCTAGTAAATTTCGTGGCAAAAGACGACTTATTGCCATGACAGTATGTCGCGGAAAAAAATTCATGGCAAAAAGCCCAAAATCTTGTAGTGTAAAATCCCAATGAAAATCACTTCGTCGAGAAGATTAATATTTTTGTGACACACATTATCGTCGTAACAGCAACATAAAATCGTCGCAAAATACAATAAAATGAAAAAAACGAGCGTGCATATTTTAAACACCGACAGCTAGTTTGAAATTGTCGAAAAAAAGCTCTTTTCACAACAATTTTCTTTACAATGGTTTTATAATCGTTAAAAAAGATTAATTTTCTTATAGTGAATTAATCTTTTTTTCTAAATTACATGAATTTAAAATGGCACGTAGTCAATTTAATGACAATTTTTTTTTTAATAAATTATCCACTTGTTTAAGTACGATGACGTTTAGATTGATATATTGGTGATTAAAACAAAAGATTGATGTATTGGTGAAAAAAAATGATATCTTTTCAACCAGTTAATGACATGTAGGCCTGTTCATCTGGGCCGGATTGTACCCGGCCCGGTTTGAAATTTTAATATATTTCTTAATATTTTAATTTTTTTTTTTAAATATTGAAGAAAATTTTAAATCTGGGTTCCGGATTTGGGAATCCGGAATCCGGATGAACACCCCTAATGACATGTACGAAAATTAGATTAATGACATTTACAGGAAAAAATTATAACCAAAAGATGATAAATCCTATTTCTATTATTTAATAATATATTTTTTATTAGATATACGGTAAAGGCCAGGGTTGGCCCCTTGAAAAAATATGTATAGTATATAGATGATGATCGGTTGATCGACTACAAAAAGACCTAAAATTGTCGGCATTTATATTAGCGACGTTGATTTATATGTTTGTAAAAATGAGTTATTGCTAGCGTTTAATTTTTACACTGGTAAATAAAAAAATTTACCAGCGTTTATACTGTTACATCAGTAATGATATATGGACGTACCGGCATTTATGAAAATGCTGCGAATTTATCATTTATGTGCAGGTAAATATTAAATTTTCTGGTGTTTATACTCTTGCGCCAATAATAATATATACCAATGTCAGCATTTATAAAAACGCCGCCAAATTATTATTTTTCTTTATTTTTTGATTTATTTTACCAATTTATTAATACTCAACTTTAAATTTTAGTTTAATTTTATATATTTTTATTTATTTTTATAACGCATCCAATGATTGTCCATTTTCTAATCAGTGTTTTACTTTTTTATAAGTTTATATACACTGAATGGCTCTGGGTTTTCAAAATAAAATTCCCAGTAATCCAGGTTTTAAAATAGTGACATAGTGATAAATTATTTTACCAAAAAAATATATTTTTCACTTACAGTTTTCACATATAGAAACTAGATAGATTTTTCATTTTTCAATTTTCACAACTTGGCGCCAACTCAACGTGCGTTGCCTTCAAATTTTCAGAAGAATTTAAATCTCCCTCTCTTTTATTTCTATTTATTCCCTCTCCCCCAAGAAAATTAGAGTTCGTATTGGCATTTTACTTCTATAGAAGTAAAAGAGAGGGAATACCCCTTCGATCACACCGTAATTGGCCGGCCTTTCCATTCAAAGCCGCAGCACAACAATTGACTAGATCAGATTTGAAATTTAAAGTTGAAGAAGGAGGCTGCGAGTGGGATTACGCACTTGCTCTCCTCCACCTTGGTGCGAGGCCAAACGTTCCAAATCATCTGCACACCATCAAGACCCTCCAGATCTGTGTTGGCCTTCTTCGTCATCTCTTTGTCAGGAAGATCTGGTGAAAATCGGCAACAAGCTGAGGTAGGATAAAGGAGGAAGCTTGATTCGGGAAGAAGAGAGGATGAAAGAAGATGGAACAATCGGCAAAGTGAGAAGTCGAAAGGAAATTGGGGCAATTCAAGGGCTGGACAGAACGGTGCGATTCAGGAAAAGTGGAGGCATGCGTGTCGTTCAAGCATCTGGACTTTATAAGGATAGCTATCATTCATGCAGAAAATATCACAATCCGACACCTTGATTGTCTTTGATCAGCTAGTTTAGGAAATCTGTACAGCTCATACTTTCTTATTTTTTCATATACGTTGTTATACGTTAGCATAAGTTTAGGAGTAATTTAAGTTTTTCAAATCTGTATTTATACATCCTATTCTAATCTATAAACGTGTGTGAATCATTTTCTCCATTCCTGTCTAAACTTCTATAGACTTACCTTTGGCTTTAATTGCCTTTTTTTTTTTCTTTTATTTGTTACCTTTAATTGCTTTTAGTAGGAAATAAGTGTGAATGTCATAGAGATGAGCAGCTAGTTCCTTTTGTAACATCAATAGAGTCAAAGTGATTAGATTTGTATTTTTTATTATATTAATAATAATCTCTTATATTATATTTATTATTGATTTATGTATTATATTTTTTTATTGTGATATATCATATTATTAACTCTTAGATAAATGTCGTTAATTTATATAATACTTTGTCAAAATACTAATGGTAGTGTTTATCTAATTAAAATACCGTTAATTTATACAATACAATGCTAATTCACTAATGGTGACATTTAGATAAATGTCATTAATTTATTAAATGTACCACCAACGTATTATTAGTGGCATTTAAATTATGCACCAATAATATATTAGTAGCGGCAGAATTTATTGTAATGCCACTATTTTAAGCAATAGAATTACAGCAACCTAGTGGCGACGTTTAGATAAATGCGAGTAATTTAAGGAATATGGTGGCGTTTAGATAAACGTCATTAATTTGTATAAAAACGCCACAAATGAGATTTTCAAGTCTTGGCGTTTGAACAAACGTTGGGATGTGTAATTAGCGACCACATTGTTTCGGTGTTTGTTTGCACTGGCAAATAAACGCCGCTAATTGATTAGTGGTGTTCATTTTGACAGTTACCGACGCTTAGTAAACGCTGGTAATTCTAGATTTTTTTGTATAATTCAATTAGTTTAAAAAGAATATAATAAAAAAATAAAAAATGTGTAGTAGTGTGTGGGATATGAAATAACAAAACCCATATATTATTATGAAAAAATCTATTCATGATTATTCTCATACAACTACATACCACATTTTTTTCTCTTGTTAAATGTGTGGTATATGGATGATCAGTAGAAGAGATCAATTAGTTTAAGAAGAATATAAAAAAAAAATTAAAAAAAAAAACAAATAAAAAAAGTGTGGTGTGTGGCGATGATGAGTAGTAAAGCTCTCTATTATTATCCATTATTTTTTTTTCCCTTTGATTAATTATGTCGACTACCAAAAAGTATTTCTCTCAAGCACCATTATTATATGCTAATTCATCACCCAAATCTTTTGATATTTTGAGAATTACGCTGATCTTATGGATCCTTATCTCATGTTTTTATTAATTTCTCTGTTTGGAATAAGGTAATAAGCAAGTGAATTATCCTCCATTTCATAAAGATCGGAAAAGAAGGGAAAATAAACACTACAACAAATTTGGACTTTTGTGACAGACAAAAGCGTCACAAAAAATGGCTAAAACGTCACAAAAATTTTTTGGTGACAATTTGAAACCATCACGGAAACCATCACAATAAGTGCGTCACAAATAAGTATTCGTGACACTTTACTGTTCAACCATCACAAAAAGTTTTTTTTGTGACGGTTAGTGTCTTTCCGTTCGATGCAACATTTGAACATTAGAACCTTTAGTGACAGTCAAAATGTGTCACCAAAAGTCACGTTCGAATGTGTAATAGCCCAAATTTTTCTAAGGTAAATTATTTTATAGAAATTATTTTTAGGAGATTTATTTAATGCATTCATTTATTAGGAATTTAGAATGGGAGATTTAGTTGAGGAAATGTGAGATTTTACTTAGTATTGAGAATTATGCACTTTCGGATCAATCTGTCGAGTTTTAGGAAAATGATCATAAGTCAGCCATATGATGTCCAAATGAGGTGATTCCAATTGGTATAGAACCCTAAGAGATAGATCTAAAACTCTTATGTTTGAAGTTTCCTGAGATTAGGAAGGAATCAATAACTTATTTGGGAATCAAGTAGGCAGCTTTGGAATAGGCTTAAATGGGACCCGAGTTGGGTAATTGAACTAGATTGGGGCATGTAACCAAATAGGCAACTGGTTTTAGGATTCTCTGGGATTAGGACATGTGTAGGGATAGTTAGGAATGAATGGAAAGTTGATTTGGAAGTCAATTGAATGATTAGTGTGATGGGAACTCAAGGGAGCCAAAATCTGGTTGATTGGTGACTAATTGGATCAAACTTGGCTCTACCTTAACTAAACCATGAAGTGACCTTCTAGGACTTGTTGAGGGAAGACCTAAGGGAGTTGGGAAGGAACCAAATGGAGGAGAAAACCTGATGATGGGCGTGTGACACAAGGGGAGAGCTGGAGATGAGAGATGCATGCATGGTTAGGTGAAGTGCCACCTCACCTCTTATCCCTTTAGCTTGCTTCTCAGCCATGGATCAAAATGGGCAGCCAAACCACCTCAATTGTGAGCCCTTGGATGACTAACCCAGCTGCAAAGCCTAGGATTTGGGAGGCTTAATCCTCATCATTAGATTTTGCCTAGATGGACACCTCATCACATGCAAATCTGCCAACTAGGGTACCTTGGGTGCAATTCCTTTTCTCTCCCTCATGTTGGTCGACCACCACACTATATATAGGACCTTGAGAGCTTCCTAAGCTCCTTTAGAAGGAGAGAGCACTTGCCTTGTGAAGCCAAACCAGAAATCCCTCCCCAAACCCTCAAAGTGATCACTTGTGAGTGAAGTGAGTGTGTGTGGGAGCAAACTTGGAGAAAGTGGGTTGGATCAATTCCCTAAAGCTTGGAGGAACTTGTAAGTCCATATTCTAGCTTAAATTAAGCATGGAACTGGTTTATTGGCATGTTTGAGTTATGTTTCCTGGTAGTGAACACATGAGAACATGTTTAAGTGTAAATTGAATACATGAGTAGGGTTGATGGTATTTGTCTTGTTTTTATGTTCAATAAAATTGTAGAAACTTAGATTTAGGTTTTTAAGAAGATAAATAGAGTGTATGGAAAAGATTGGTGTGTTTTGAGTGGAAAAACCCCTAGACCCGTAAGTTCGCTCGACCCTCGCTCGACATGTGAGTCGAGCGAAGGCAAAATCTGAACCCTCGCTAGAGTTTCGCTCGACACCCGCTCGAGCGAGTCCCAACCCGAGACTTCGCTCGATACTCGCTCGACACCCGCTCGAGCGAGATACCCTGTTTTGCCTAGACTTAGGGTTTCCTTGGAATAGAAGTGGTGTTTCAAATGGGAAGGGTTATGAGTGAGATGACTCATGTGTATAAGAGAAGAAAATAAAGAAAGAAAATAATATGTAAAAGATGAGTTAGTCACGTCATGACGGGGACGGCGATACGTAACGCCCGTATGACTGACGTGCCGGCAGGGACGGCGATACGTAACGCCTGTCGAGATTAAGTTAGTCACGTCATGACGGGGACGGCGATACGTAACGCCCGTATGACTGACGTGCCGGCAGGGACGGCGATACGTAACGCCTGTCGTGATATGAAATTGTGATCTCCACGGGGACGGCGAGACGTAACGCCCGTGTGATTGATCCTTGCGGGGACGGCGAGACGTAACGCCCGCAGTAATATGTATATATGTTTTGTGTCATAACGGGGACGGCGAGACGTAACGCCCGGATGATTGACACCAGACTCATCATAACGGGGACGGCGATACGTAACGCCCGGATGATTGATGAGTGTATGTGATGGGGACGGCGATACGTAACGCCCATCAGTGATATGAAAGAATAAGAATTTTAAAAGGGAAAAATAATGTAATTTAATATAAGACAATGGGTGAGTTGAGAAAAGTGTCAGTTAGACAGTGGTCTTGTGAGGGGTATGTTAGGGTAATTTCCCTTGTCAGTTGTGGTAATAATTTTGTGGGTGTTTTCCCTGTTTCCTTTAAGCTGTTTATGTACTTACTGAGATTTCATTCGAAATCTCACTCTTTTGTGGCTCCATATATTTGCGCGTATTATTTTATACAGGTTTCGATGACCAGCAGGGGGACAGCCCCGATGAGACAGGAGACTTCGGGGAGTCCTGAGGGACTTTCCGATTACAGTCCCTTTTTGGACATTTCTTTTGTTTCCTTCGGACCTCCTATCAGACCCACCGGAGCTGGGAGTCTTGACGCATCCACTTTCGTTGAGGAGAGGAGACGTACTGGATGCTGCTTAACCTTAGGAGTAGACGGCTCGTTGTCCATGTGTGGAGTTTGTGTGACTCCACAGGGACAACAGCTCCAGCGAGACTTTAGTATTAGTATGGATAGGTTTCGCTATGGGAGGGAATATCCCGAGGTTAAGAGGGAGAAAGAGTGAGGTGAAGGAAAGTTTCTTTTGGGATGAATGTAAAATATTTTGCTACAGTTGGGTTGTGTATATGTGTAAAGTACAATGTGTAAGTTTAATGAATGTTGTATATATATAATTTCCGTGTGATCTTTAGAAAGTTTTTATTGAAAAACCTAATCCGCTGCGAATTTAGTAATTTATGCTTTTATCCTTGTTAAGTACGAGGGTGAGTAGCCAAGTGTTGCTCATCCAGACACCTTAATTTACGTTAAATCCCAGACGTAAGTTGGGGGCGTCACAGATTGGTATCAGAGCGATTACGTCTCTGGGTAAAACCTACGTGTCCTAGGAAAAATGGATCACATGGTACTAGTATAGGCTTGAATCTTTATCAGATTGAAGTTTGGAGTAATATGGATGAATGTTTGGATTTTAGAAATTTGGAAGTTTCTAAAGTGAGTATGGCTTATGGTGAAGTTGGGTATATTTCAGGAAAGCAATATGCCGAGAGGTCGTCCTCCCTTGAAACGAGTAGACGCAGTAAATCAGAGTCCTTCCCTGGTTACCCCTCCACGTGCTGAAGAGCAAACAGCACCAAGCTCACCATTGAGAGAAGTACAGACACCATCGAACCCACCGTTGGGAGAAGGACAGACGGCACCGAACCCATTATCGGGAGAAGAGCAGAGGACACAGAATCCACCCTTGGAAGGGGGACCGATGGCACAAAACCCCCCATTGGAAGGAGGCCAGGCAATAGCTGAAGCCATTCGGCAAATGACTGAAGTGGTGAAAAACCAAATAGAACAGAGCCGTTATCATCAGCAGAATGAAAATAGAAGAGAAATTCAAGGGTGTCCGTATGAGAAGTTTCTAGCGTATCGATACCCGTCTTTTATGGGAACGGAAGGAGCATTAAAGGCAGATAAATGGATTGTAGACCTAGAACGCACCTTCAAAATTAGTAGCTGCACTGAAGTCCAGAAAGTGCAGTATGCAGGACATCTGTTACAAGGAGAAGCAGGACTGTGGTGGGACACAAAGCGGAAGCTGCTAAAGTTAGAACTGGGAGAAAATGTAGTGCCTACATGGGAAAGGTTCAAGAAAGAGTTCGACGATCGATTCTTTCCGGAATCTATGAAGCGGCAAAAAGCTTTGGAGTTTACTATGTTAATACAAGGCAGTATGTCGGTGGAACAGTACTCGGCGCGATTTATGGAATTGGCGAGATTCGCTCCGCACCTGGTAGCTACTGAAAAGATGAGAGCCCAGAAGTTTCAGGAAGGACTGCAGCCACGAATTCGTATGCAGGTGGCATGTTTGCAAATTGAGAATTTTCAAGAACTAGTGAATGTAGCAGCTATAGCGGAAGCTGAACAGAGGAGTGTTATGGCGCAAACTCAAACATATGGAAAAAGAAGATTTCAATTTTCTGGAGGAAAAGATGCTAGGAGGAAACCGAATTTTAGATCCACGGATAGAGGAAAAGGAGTAGCAATTAATCCGAATGTACCGATTTTATTTCCACAATGTGCAAAATGTGGACGTCGACACCAGGGAGATTGTCGAGTGGATAATAGGATTTGTTATAGATGTGGTCGGCCAGGACATCTGATCAGAGACTGCCCTCAGAATACCTCTCAAGGAGTAGCTCTACCCGGAGGAAAAGCCAAAGCTCCTGCGAAAGCGAAAGTGTATGCTATCACGCCTGGAGAAGTAGATATGGAGGCAGACGAGACAATAGATGCTAACGTCATTACTGGTAAATTTCCAAGTCCCCTCTTTTAGTTAATAAATGGATTCTTTGGGAGTGGTAATATAATAATAGTAGAATAAAATTTTCTTTAGGTAAGCTTAAGCTGAAGCAATGCATGGTCTATACCTTGTTTGATTCGGGAGCAACAAGATCCTTTATTTCCTATGATTGTGTCCAAAAGTGTGATTTAGAAACGGAATTGTTGACCCAAAAAGTTATAGTAGTCATGCCCAATGGAAAGGTAGCAGGATGCCATCGAGTGGTGAGAAATTGCCCCTTAGAGATTGGAGGTTCTCAGTTAGTCGCTGATCTGATACTATTCCATTTAATGGAGTTTGATTTAATTTTGGGTATGGATTGGTTGGCTAAGTATTATGCTAAACTGGACTGTCGCAGAAAGGAAATAATTTTTGACTTACCCAAGGAAGGGAAATTTTGTTACAAGGGGGAAATGTTGAAGGCAGTTTCCTCCATAGTAACTGCTAAGCGAATAAAGAAAAGTATTAACAAAGAAACTAAGGGCTACTGGGTAATCATGTTAAACTCCTCGGAAGTTGTTAAAGGTATTCAAGGAATTCCCGTGGTGGAAGACTTTCCTCAAGTCTTTTCCGATGATCTACCGGGACTACCTCCTGATCGAGAAGCAGAATTTGTTATTGAATTGGAACCGGCCACAACTCCAGTTCATAGAGCTCCGTATAGGATGGCACCGGTGGAATTAGAGGAATTGAAAGTGCAGATTGAGGAACTTTTGAGAAAAGGATTTATCAGGCCTAGTTCATCCCCATGGGGAGCACCAGTATTGTTTGTGAAGAAGAAGGATGGAACAATGCGAATGTGCATAGACTACCGGGAGTTGAATAAAGTTACCATTAAGAATAAGTATCCGTTGCCACGGATAGATGACCTGTTGGATCAATTAAGAGGAGCAACTGTGTTTTCAAAAATAGACCTTCGGTCTGGCTATCATCAGTTGAAAATCAGGGAGCAAGATGTACCTAAGACGGCTTTCCGAACCCGCTATGGGCACTTTGAATTTTTGGTTATGCCATTCGGAGTGACGAATGCACCAGCAGTATTCATGGATTTGATGAATCGAATATTCAGACCATATTTGGACAAGTTTGTGGTGGTTTTTATTGACGATATTTTGATCTACTCTCAGACTGACGAGGATCATAAAGAGCATTTGAAAATAGTAATGGAAATTTTGCAGAAACACCAATTGTATGCCAAACTTAGTAAGTGTGAATTTTGGCTACAAGAAGTTAAATTTTTAGGTCATGTTATTTCAAGTGAAGGAGTCTCTGTGGACCCAGCGAAGGTAGAAGCAGTGATGGAGTGGCAGCAACCAACCAATGCACATGAAATACGAAGCTTCTTGGGATTAGCTGGATACTATAGAAGATTTGTGGAAGGATTTTCCAAACTGTCCGCACCTCTGACAGCATTGACTAGAAAGAATGCTAAGTACGTTTGGAGTGAGCAATGCGAAAAGAGTTTCCAAGAGCTAAAGAAGAGATTGACTACAGCACCGGTTTTGGCTTTGCCGGAACCTCACAAACCTTATGTGATATATAGTGATGCCTCAAAAATGGGATTGGGGTGTGTGCTAATGCAAGAAGGAAGAGTAGTTGCGTATGCATCCCGACAACTTAAGGATCATGAACAGAATTATCCCACGCATGATTTAGAGTTAGCAGCTGTAGTGTTTGCTCTAAAGATTTGGCGGCATTACTTGTATGGAGAAAAGTGTGAAATATTTACGGACCATAAGAGTCTCAAGTATCTTTTTAGTCAGAAAACCTTGAATATGAGACAGAGAAGGTGGATAGAGATTATAAGTGATTTTCAATGCGAAATCAAATACCACCCTGGAAAGGCTAATGTGGTAGCCGATGCCTTGAGTAGAAAAGTTCAAACAGAAGAATTTTCAGTGCTGGCAGCGATGCGAGAAATTCTGGTGGACCGATTATCACAGGACCTCAAGTTAATGGAGATTCAAGAAATTATTCCGTTAACAGACAAAGAAATTAAGGAAGAACAACAAAAGGATGCCAAGCTGGAGAAGATAAAACAGCAAATACTGGAAGGAAAAGGGTCTCCACACTTTATGATTTCAGGCGATGGAATGTTGTACTTCGGAAGAAGGAAAATCATTTCGGATGCCCCAGAATTGAAAGAAAGGTTGATGAAAGAAGCTCATAGTACACCATATACTGCTCATCCTGGAAGTACTAAGATGTATCAAGACTTAAAGGAAAAGTTTTGGTGGGAAGGAATGAAGAAGGACATTGCGACCTTTGTAGCGAAGTGTCCAGTGTGTCAGTTAGTAAAAGCTGAACACCAAAGACCAGCCGGTCAATTGCAACCTTTACCAATCCCCGAATGGAAATGGGAGGATCTATCTATGGATTTTGTGGTAGGATTTCCAAGAACATCTACGGGAAAGAATTCGGTTTGGGTGATAGTGGATCGACTGACGAAGAGTGCTCACTTTTTACCTATCTCCAACACGGATTCCATGGAAAAGTTAGCAAGAATTTATGTGAAGGAAATAGTTCGTTTACATGGGATACCCAAGACTATAGTATCAGACAGAGATCCTAGATTCACGTCTCGATTTTGGCAAAGTCTACAGAAGATGATGGGTACCAATTTAAATTTCAGCAGCGCATACCATCCTCAGACGGACGGGCAAACAGAAAGAACCATTCAGACTTTGGAAGATATGTTGCGAGCTTGTGTGTTAGATTTTGACAAAGATTGGGAAAGTCTGTTACCATTAATTGAATTTGCATATAATAACAGTTTTCAAGCTACCATACAGATGGCGCCATATGAAGCACTTTATGGAAGGAAATGTAGGTCTCCTATTTATTGGGATGAAGTGGGTGAGAGTAGTGTTTTGGGACCCGAGTATTTACAAGAAGTTAAAGAACAGATCATCAAGATTAGAAATCAGATGAAGACAGCGCAAAGTAGACAAAAGAGTTATGCAGATAATCGTAGAAGGGCTTTAGATTTTATGGTAGGAGACTGGGTATACTTGAAGATTTCGCCACTAAAGGGAGTCATGCGATTTGGTAAGAAGGGGAAGTTGAGTCCTCGTTATATTGGACCTTATGAAATTCTGGAAAAAGTAGGTCCAGTGGCTTACCGTTTAGCTCTACCTAATGATTTGCAAGGAGTTCATAACGTCTTCCATGTATCTTCTCTGAAAAAGTGTTTGAGTGATCAACCAGTGGCGGTAATGGATCCGCGTCCTAGTAATTTACGTTCCAATTTAACTTATGAGGAGTGGCCTGTGCGAATTGAAGATCAGAAAGAACAAACCCTTCGGAATCGTACCATAATGTTAGTGAAAGTACTTTGGAACAATCCTGTTTTTCAAGAAGCCACTTGGGAACGTGAGGATGTAATGAGAGATAATTATCCCCACTTGTTTGAAACATAGTTGTAATAATACACTTTATAAATTGAATTAACTGTCTTGCGTTTGTATGATAATTGTGTTTTCTTTTATATTTATATTCATTAATATTTAACCTTATACAGGATTATGGCTCCTAAAAGAACCGCACGTATGTCGGTTACCCCAGTAGATCAGTTAAAGAAAAGATCTGAAAGAGTTAGAGAGAGATTTCGTAGAGAAAAACTGAAACAGTGGAAAGCTGAGAGATTGAACTGGTTAAATAAAAGTGAGAAGCACAGAACCCACATTATGGATATAGATGAAAGAGGTAACCCTATAAGTAGAAGAGCGTTACCAGGTGAGGAAAGACAACCCGACAGAAAATGCTTGAGAGCAGAGAAAAGATTTTTGAGAAGAGAGGACAAAGGAAAAGCTGTCATGATAGAGTCATCTGATGGATCTGAAGAGCGTAAACGCCAGTGTGAAGAGGGACCTATAATAGAAAGGACAGAGGAAGAGAGATTCCATATGTTGCAAGAGATTAGTGTGAATATGTACTATGATCCCGATGTTGACATGATATTTTATCACTCTCAGGATTCACTAATTAATGAGGAAAAAGTACCCACCTCTTCAGAAGAATCTACCGCTAGTCACCGAGGTATAAATTTCTTAAACCCTTAATTAATTATATCTTAGCGATTTCGGGGACGAAATCCTTTTAAGGGGGGGAGGATGTAATAGCCCAAATTTTTCTAAGGTAAATTATTTTATAGAAATTATTTTTAGGAGATTTATTTAATGCATTCATTTATTAGGAATTTAGAATGGGAGATTTAGTTGAGGAAATGTGAGATTTTACTTAGTATTGAGAATTATGCACTTTCGGATCAATCTGTCGAGTTTTAGGAAAATGATCATAAGTCAGCCATATGATGTCCAAATGAGGTGATTCCAATTGGTATAGAACCCTAAGAGATATATCTCAAACTCTTATGTTTGAAGTTTCCTGAGATTCGGAAGGAATCAATAACTTATTTGGGAATCAAGTAGGCAGCTTTGGAATAGGCTTAAATGGGACCCGAGTTGGGTAATTGAACTAGATTGGGGCATGTAACCAAATAGGCAACTGGTTTTAGGATTCTCTGGGATTAGGACATGTGTAGGGATAGTTAGGAATGAATGGAAAGTTGATTTGGAAGTCAATTGAATGATTAGTGTGATGGGAACTCAAGGGAGCCAAAATCTGGTTGATTGGTGACTAATTGGATCAAACTTGGCTCTACCTTAACTAAACCATGAAGTGACCTTCTAGGACTTGTTGAGGGAAGACCTAAGGGAGTTGGGAAGGAACCAAATGGAGGAGAAAACCTGATGATGGGCGTGTGACACAAGGGGAGAGCTGGAGATGAGAGATGCATGCATGGTTAGGTGAAGTGCCACCTCACCTCTTATCCCTTTAGCTTGCTTCTCAGCCATGGATCAAAATGGGCAGCCAAACCACCTCAATTGTGAGCCCTTGGATGACTAACCCAGCTGCAAAGCCTAGGATTTGGGAGGCTTAATCCTCATCATTAGATTTTGCCTAGATGGACACCTCATCACATGCAAATCTGCCAACTAGGGTACCTTGGGTGCAATTCCTTTTCTCTCCCTCATGTTGGTCGACCACCACACTATATATAGGACCTTGAGAGCTTCCTAAGCTCCTTTAGAAGGAGAGAGCACTTGCCTTGTGAAGCCAAACCAGAAATCCCTCCCCAAACCCTCAAAGTGATCACTTGTGAGTGAAGTGAGTGTGTGTGGGAGCAAACTTGGAGAAAGTGGGTTGGATCAATTCCCTAAAGCTTGGAGGAACTTGTAAGTCCATATTCTAGCTTAAATTAAGCATGGAACTGGTTTATTGGCATGTTTGAGTTATGTTTCCTGGTAGTGAACACATGAGAACATGTTTAAGTGTTGATGAGTGCACAAAAATGCACTCTAAATACTCTATTTAAATGTTAAAAGAAATGAGAAAATAATGAATATAACTCATGTTATTAAAATTAATGGTCATTTATCTTGAGATAGATATAAGCATGATTTAATATATTGATGAGAATATAAAATGCCATATTTTCCTCTCTTAATGTTTAATACTTTATTCTTATTTGATGCCTAAATATACTCATTATTCTTACATTTTGATTTAGGACACAAATAGAGGCATTAGGAGCAAATGAAGATAATTGCGAAATTTTAGACAGTTCTGACGTCTTTTCGTAATATGGGCATAACTCTCTAATCCAATCTCCAATTGAGCTGATTCAAGATGATATAGAACCGCAAGAGAAATATCTATAACTTTTATGTTTTATGTTTTAAGAGATATCCACTCAATCCAAGACAAAATCGACCATCAAGTGGACGCACCTGCACTTGACGTTCCTGGATATTTTTCAGCCACTTGCATCAAATCCAAATGTCATCATAATATTTTCCAGCAAGCACTCCTACACCAACTTGGAAATGCAATGATCAATTCATATGTAAGATGAAGTGCACTCAAGTTTCTTCAAGACAAATTATTTGACTACAAGATATTAAGTCATACAAGACAACTAATGGGTAGAGAAGCAAAATTGAAACACTCAACCTACAAGCAAAATCCAGCTCATGCATAGTGGGAAAACAAATGATCAAAATGACAACTCACAAGTCACTTGGATTCAAGAATGGCACATGGCAAAACAAGTTGAAATTGTGATGATTTTGTCATGACAACTTGCATGAAGGATGCTTATAAATAGAAGGGAGGGGTGTGTGTTCTAAGACAATGCTTAGTGTGGGAGGATGTTTTGGAAGAGCCATTGTTTTGAGAGCTTAAGAAAAGAAAAGAAAAACCAAAGAAGAGAGAAGAAAATAATGGTTAGCTCTTCCATATTATCCCTTGAAGAATTTTTGTTACATATTTTCAATATGTGTAACTAAATTCTCTAAGAGTGTTAGGGATGAACTTGTGTGTGTGATGGTGTTTGTAATTTATTTTTGATTCATGTATTTGGTCTTTAAATATTAAAACTCTTTTTGTTCTATTATTCTCAATTTATTTGTGATGTTTTTCGTCTTCAAATAATTATAGAATCTATTTCGTTTATAGATTCAGTCATGCTTTTTCTATTGAGTGAATTAGTTCTATAATTATGTTTGGAGCAATTGATTGTCTATATTGATTTAATTCTCTGCTGCAATATCGCCTCTTGGGTATATTGTCGTCGTTGGATTTTCTCAATATCGATAACAATTTATGAGAGTTAAGCGCGAAGAATGATTTTTCAAAGAGTTACATTTGATTTAAACTTTGGTTATTAATGTTATATCTGCCGATTAAGAATTTGGATATAGAATTCTTAATTGAGTTATCAATGAATTAAGAATAAATTTGAATACCACAAATACACAAGGAATTCCCTATGCTCTACTTTTCGTCTCATTTTTATACTATTCAAATTACTCATTTAGTTTTAATTTACGTCACACTCTAAAATTTACTTTTCGCACTTATCTATATCTTTTTGTTAATTTCGTTATTCTTCACTGTTTCTTGTGCCATATGTTGATCATGAGGTATAGACTGAACTTGAGAAGGGAACTTACCTTGCTCATTTACACTCAAGAAGCTCGTTATTTTAGACACTTGGCTCTTTATCTCCTTTTGTTCTTCAACAACCTGCATAATTAAAGACTCAAATTTTTGGTTAGTCTTATCCTGTACTTCAATAAATGCATGCAAAGTGTCTTCTAAAGAATTTCTAGAAGATTGAGGTGTATGGTATGGTGCAGGATATGATCTAGAAGGTTGTGCAGGCTGTTGGTTTTCAGACTTCCAGCTGAAGTTGGGATGATTACGCCATCCTCTCATGTTAGCATGTGTAGGACAGTCTTGGGCATGATGATCTACCCCACCACAGACAACACATGGCCCAAAAGAGTTTGCATGATTAGCCATGTATGTTGGTTTTGAGTTTTTGGTTTTCAATAACTCTAATTCTCTGGTGAGCATTTCAACCTTAGCCTTAAGGTTATCCTCCTCCCTTAGATGGTAAATACCACCACTCAAGTTTCCTGTAGGTCGTGACCTGTTTGTGCTATCAGTAGCACTAGGTCCAGTCCAAGTATGAGCTTTTTCAGCAAGCTCATTGAGGTACTCTATGGCCTCATCGGGATTTTTCTGTAAAAATTCTCCATTGCACATCATTTCCACGAATTGACGTTCCCTGGGCGTAAGCCCTTCATAGAAATAACTCACTAAGCGCCAATTCTCATATCCATGGTGGGGACACATACTCAGTAATTCTTTAAATCTTTCCCAAGACTGGTACAAAGTCTCACTATCCTTTTGTGCAAAGGTAGAGATTTGCCTTTTTAAAGCATTGGTCTTATGTTGGGGAAAGTATTTATTGAAAAACACTTGAGTCATCTCACTCCATGTTCCAATAGACCGTGGTCTTAGTGAGTACAACCAACTCTTAGATTTATCTTTCAAAGAAAAAGGAAAGAACTTTAGCCTTACCGTGTCGTCAGTGGTATTTTGATTGTGGAATGTTGCAACTACTTCCTCAAATTCCCTAATATGAACATAGGGGTTTTCATTTTCTAGACCATGGAAAGTCGGAAGTAATTGTATCATTCCTGTTTTGAAATCTACATGACGAACATTAGGTGAGAACATAATACAGGATGGTGTGGCTGTTCGTGCGGGATGAAGATAATCTTGGAGGGTTCTAACAGGTTGGTCCACGTGTTCACTCATCGCGTCAGAATTGGAAGAATTATCAAACAAGCGATTAGAAAAATTAGATTCTGAATCTGATTCTAGCACGGGTCTACTAGCAAACCGTCCAAAAGCGTCTCTGTACCTGCGCATGCAAAGTAAAGAAAAGCGTAATACTAAAAAAAAAAAAAATTACGAAAAGAAAAGTAAAATAAAATAAAGATGCAGAAAGCTAAAAAGAAAATGAACGAAGTTACCGCTTTTTTTTTTTTTTTTTTTTTTTTTACAAACTACTAAAAAAAACTACAAATTCTTCTACCGTCTTCCCGGCAACGGAACCAGAATTAGAGTTATTGAAAACCAAAAACTCAAAACCAACATACATGGCTAATCATGCAAACTCTTTTGGGCCATGTGTTGTCTGTGGTGGGGTAGATCATCATGCCCAAGACTGTCCTACACATGCTAACATGAGAGGATGGCGTAATCATCCCAACTTCAGCTGGAAGTCTGAAAACCAACAGCCTGCACAACCTTCTAGATCATATCCTGCACCATACCATACACCTCAATCTTCTAGAAATTCTTTAGAAGACACTTTGCATGCATTTATTGAAGTACAGGATAAGACTAACCAAAAATTTGAGTCTTTAATTATGCAGGTTGTTGAAGAACAAAAGGAGATAAAGAGCCAAGTGTCTAAAATAACGAGCTTCTTGAGTGTAAATGAGCAAGGTAAGTTCCCTTCTCAAGTTCAGTCTATACCTCATGATCAACATATGGCACAAGAAACAGTGAAGAATAACGAGTGCCATCAGACATACATGATTGACTCACTCATAGACAGGGATGTTCTTACAACTCATGATTCTGATCCCCTTGAAAATTTTATTGTTGATTTTGAGTTTAATCCTATCAGTGATTCGTCTGATGTAGCTAATATTTGTGCAATTTTTGACAATACTCAAGATTATAGCACACGGGCTTGGCAACTGAAGTTTAAGGAGTTGCTTGAGAAAAATGAAAAACAGATTCCTTCAAGTGGGCAAGTACCAAAAGTTAATCTAAAGCCTTGCCACATACCTGTGAAGCTTGAGGACCGAGTTTATTGGGCAAATAAGTGTTTCATTTTTGACCCAGGAGGAATAGTTCAAGAAGTAGAAGATAGTCCGGTTGTAGACTTGGTCTATCAACTTTGACCACACCATGCAACAATAATTATTATTATAATAATAATTATTTTTATTTTTATTTTTATTATTATTATTATTATCTTGTTTGTTTTGTTTTATTTTTGTTTACTACTATTTTCTTTATTTTTGTATGCAGGATAGTTTCATTTTGTCATTTCAAATACCATCTTTGATGCCAAGCAAGCCATCCACATCCCACATCAGGTGTATTCTACCCTGTTTAGTTATTCAATTCTGATTCTTAAACATTGAGGACAATGTTTCATTTAAGTTGGGGGGTGGGAATACAAATCTGTTATTTAAACTCTGTGGCATATTTCAATCAATATATAAAAGATTGCCAAATTTTTTTCACACAGGCATCTTTTCACACATGATACTCATGCTCATTCATAACCATCTTGGTGAATTCAACAAACCCATCTTAAATCATTTTGCTAAAGCATCCACAGAACCATTTATGCACTTCTCCAAACTTTGTGGTAATATGGTGATTTGACACATGTAACTAAAGAATTATTTTGCTCAAGTATTCATGTGAATTTTGTGAGAATTGAGAGCTTACAAATACAGAAATTGTGATAAGTATCCATTGATCTGTTGAATTTGACACTTCTTTTGAGAATATCATTACATGGTTTGTGGTAAGATGGTGGATATACTTGGGATATGACGAAAGTCAACTTAGGATTAACGTTTGAGCCTTTCAAGCTGACCATTTTCATCATATACCCCTAGCAGCCAATTTTGAGCCAATATACACATATGGCCTTTTCTTTTCATATCTACATCATCCATACCTCTCCACATTGGAGTATAGCTTATACACTATATTTTCCTACCATTTTACTTCCAAGTGTGTACTAGGTGTGAAATTATCATTTAAAAAAAAAAAAAAAGGAAAACGATGACAAAAATGGCATGGTGCTAGATGTGTCCATCAAATTATTCATGAAAGAGTTCATCAAATTGCGAAGACACCAGTGGCAAAAGAAGATGGAAAAGTATACTTAGTCAAAAATCTAAAAAATTGAAAAGTACATCAAAAGGAAAGTATAGTCTACTGAAAAATTTAACAAATTCCCTTTTGTGTATACTTGGAAGTTTTTGAAACCTCTTCACCTTTTCTTCTTATGAACCCCAAACCTAAGCCACATTACAACCCTTTGTGTTGATTTTTCCGATCCTAAGTATGCTTGTGGAAAGAATGGTGGAAATCTCATTTGTTAGTATTCCTATCATAAGATCAATGTTTACTTGTTACTTATATATAATTGGCTAAATTTCCATGAGAGTAAATGCACACCTTTGTCAACTCCATAGAGAGAACCCTTACATGAAACACTTCTATACCCGTGAGTTATGGAGTTGAACCTTTTTGCTTAAGATATTCTAATGTGCATGTGTCGAAACCTCTGATTTGATAATAATAGTTTGGAACACATACACACTCTGTGGATTGCTATATTTGAATTACTTGTAAAAGGGTTATTGAATTTCTAAGATTGTTTTGATATGTAAATTTGAAAAATGTGTCTTGATGGCCCCTATGTGTGATTTTCTTTGGTCTTTCTCATCATTTTGCATGAAAATTGCTAGGGACTAGCAATGAGTAAGTTGGGGGGTGTGATGAGTGCACAAAAATGCACTCTAAATACTCTATTTAAATGTTAAAAGAAATGAGAAAATAATGAATATAACTCATGTTATTAAAATTAATGGTCATTTATCTTGAGATAGATATAAGCATGATTTAATATATTGATGAGAATATAAAATGCCATATTTTCCTCTCTTAATGTTTAATACTTTATTCTTATTTGATGCCTAAATATACTCATTATTCTTACATTTTGATTTAGGACACAAATAGAGGCATTAGGAGCAAATGAAGATAATTGCGAAATTTTAGACAGTTCTGACGTCTTTTCGTAATATGGGCATAACTCTCTAATCCAATCTCCAATTGAGCTGATTCAAGATGATATAGAACCGCAAGAGAAATATCTATAACTTTTATGTTTTATGTTTTAAGAGATATCCACTCAATCCAAGACAAAATCGACCATCAAGTGGACGCACCTGCACTTGACGTTCCTGGATATTTTTCAGCCACTTGCATCAAATCCAAATGTCATCATAATATTTTCCAGCAAGCACTCCTACACCAACTTGGAAATGCAATGATCAATTCATATGTAAGATGAAGTGCACTCAAGTTTCTTCAAGACAAATTATTTGACTACAAGATATTAAGTCATACAAGACAACTAATGGGTAGAGAAGCAAAATTGAAACACTCAACCTACAAGCAAAATCCAGCTCATGCATAGTGGGAAAACAAATGATCAAAATGACAACTCACAAGTCACTTGGATTCAAGAATGGCACATGGCAAAACAAGTTGAAATTGTGATGATTTTGTCATGACAACTTGCATGAAGGATGCTTATAAATAGAAGGGAGGGGTGTGTGTTCTAAGACAATGCTTAGTGTGGGAGGATGTTTTGGAAGAGCCATTGTTTTGAGAGCTTAAGAAAAGAAAAGAAAAACCAAAGAAGAGAGAAGAAAATAATGGTTAGCTCTTCCAAGTGTAAATTGAATACATGAGTAGGGTTGATGGTATTTGTCTTGTTTTTATGTTCAATAAAATTGTAGAAACTTAGATTTAGGTTTTTAAGAAGATAAATAGAGTGTATGGAAAAGATTGGTGTGTTTTGAGTGGAAAAACCCCTAGACCCGTAAGTTCGCTCGACCCTCGCTCGACATGTGAGTCGAGCGAAGGCAAAATCTGAACCCTCGCTAGAGTTTCGCTCGACACCCGCTCGAGCGAGTCCCAACCCGAGACTTCGCTCGATACTCGCTCGACACCCGCTCGAGCGAGATACCCTGTTTTGCCTAGACTTAGGGTTTCCTTGGAATAGAAGTGGTGTTTCAAATGGGAAGGGTTATGAGTGAGATGACTCATGTGTATAAGAGAAGAAAATAAAGAAAGAAAATAATATGTAAAAGATGAGTTAGTCACGTCATGACGGGGACGGCGATACGTAACGCCCGTATGACTGACGTGCCGGCAGGGACGGCGATACGTAACGCCTGTCGAGATTAAGTTAGTCACGTCATGACGGGGACGGCGATACGTAACGCCTGTCGTGATATGAAATTGTGATCTCCACGGGGACGGCGAGACGTAACGCCCGTGTGATTGATCCTTGCGGGGACGGCGAGACGTAACGCCCGCAGTAATATGTATATATGTTTTGTGTCATAACGGGGACGGCGAGACGTAACGCCCGGATGATTGACACCAGACTCATCATAACGGGGACGGCGATACGTAACGCCCGGATGATTGATGAGTGTATGTGATGGGGACGGCGATACGTAACGCCCATCAGTGATATGAAAGAATAAGAATTTTAAAAGGGAAAAATAATGTAATTTAATATAAGACAATGGGTGAGTTGAGAAAAGTGTCAGTTAGACAGTGGTCTTGTGAGGGGTATGTTAGGGTAATTTCCCTTGTCAGTTGTGGTAATAATTTTGTGGGTGTTTTCCCTGTTTCCTTTAAGCTGTTTATGTACTTACTGAGATTTCATTCGAAATCTCACTCTTTTGTGGCTCCATATATTTGCGCGTATTATTTTATACAGGTTTCGATGACCAGCAGGGGGACAGCCCCGATGAGACAGGAGACTTCGGGGAGTCCTGAGGGACTTTCCGATTACAGTCCCTTTTTGGACATTTCTTTTGTTTCCTTCGGACCTCCTATCAGACCCACCGGAGCTGGGAGTCTTGACGCATCCACTTTCGTTGAGGAGAGGAGACGTACTGGATGCTGCTTAACCTTAGGAGTAGACGGCTCGTTGTCCATGTGTGGAGTTTGTGTGACTCCACAGGGACAACAGCTCCAGCGAGACTTTAGTATTAGTATGGATAGGTTTCGCTATGGGAGGGAATATCCCGAGGTTAAGAGGGAGAAAGAGTGAGGTGAAGGAAAGTTTCTTTTGGGATGAATGTAAAATATTTTGCTACAGTTGGGTTGTGTATATGTGTAAAGTACAATGTGTAAGTTTAATGAATGTTGTATATATATAATTTCCGTGTGATCTTTAGAAAGTTTTTATTGAAAAACCTAATCCGCTGCAAATTTAGTAATTTATGCTTTTATCCTTGTTAAGTACGAGGGTGAGTAGCCAAGTGTTGCTCATCCAGACACCTTAATTTACGTTAAATCCCAGACGTAAGTTGGGGGCGTCACAGAATGTATGAAATGACATTCAAATGACAAAATACTTCGTTAGACGTTTGAACGTTAATATTTTCATTCGAACGTAATGTTGATGTTCGAATGTTTAATGTTCAAATGTTTAACGTTTGAACGTTAATATTTCATTTGAACATTCACATTCGAACGTAATGTTGACATTTGAATGTTTAACGTTTGAACGTTAATATTTTCATTCGAACGTAGTTCATATTTGAACGTAATGTTGACGTTCAGACATTTGTTACACAACATTCGAACGTGGCATAAGAACTTTGAACGTTAATTTGATGAACATTCAGATGTTTATTCAGTTAGTTCGAACGTTTTGTCATTCATTTTTAATACCTACTTTGTACATTCGAACTTGCTTGTAATAAAGTTCAAACGTTGACTGCATACAATCGAACGTACTAGTCAGAAATGAAAAATTTTAAAAAAATTAAAAAGCATACAAATTGTATCATGTTACAAATAATAAAACAACAAAAAGCATACAAAATTATACAATGTTACATATTAAAAAGCATACAATGTCTTAGCATATCAAAGTTGGATACTAAAAATTATAAATATTAAAAAAATGATAAAATTTATCTCTTTTTTTTCCTCGTCGACTACGATCCTGTGCTACAGTGACATAACACGCTCCATTTGGCTCGCCATGCGCATTCTTTTCTCATGCTCTCTCTGTTGCTCCTGCATGCGCATCTCTAGATCAGTATTTCGCTCCAAGAGAGACTCCAATTCCTGCTGCCTCAACCTCATAATATCGTTTTCTTGTTGTGCTGCTTCTAAATCTTTGGCGATATTATTAATCCTTGAAGTTGAGGAGCCCATGGAGGATGGACCAACTAAATGCTTGAGTGAATGTCCCAATCCTCTAACCATGCTAGACTTGGGCCCAAGCACTTCCGTGAAAATGTTGATATCACTAGATGAGGATTCCCTAGAAGCTGAATACATCTCCAATATTTTGTCCTGCAATTAGAAAGAAAACACACATTAAGCAACAAAATTAATTAAAATACGAACAAAAATAAATTACTATTTTGATATTGCATAATTTGTTTAACAAAATTAAAATTGCTTACATAATTTTCTTGAGCAATAGGATCTATCCACTCACTATGTTCATTAGTGTGAGCAGCAGCACAGACATGAATAAGGAAAAAAATTTCAGGATCGTCATGTTTCTAACAAAGACACATTAGCAATTGAAAATTTTAATGTTAGTAAATAAATAACATTAAATATTATAAAAAGAGTAAAATTTTTAAAAGTTATTAATTACCATCTTATCAGCAAGATGGTGGAACGACCTTGAACCAGCACGATCGTGGATAGTGAGAGTGGATCTATTACATGCATTCGTCGAACTTAAGCTCTACAAAATTAATTAATAATGTTATTGTTAATTAATAATGAATACAAATGTAAGTAATTAAGTAATTGAAAATACCTGATAATCAATTGATGCAAAAAGATCACAACATTTCACCCAATCATCTAACTTCATCTTCTAAAAAGGGAATTTCGCTGCCTCTTCCAATGTTTGAAACTTCTTGAAGTGATCATGACACCGGCCCTTGTAACGTTAGAATAATGTATCCATCAGTTCGTTCACAATTCTTACATCTTCGGTCTGAGTAAAATAAAGGTCAAACTCATCCTAAGGGGTGAATTAAGTAAGTCATACAATATGCTTATTGAGAATGAAACAATATAGTTGTAAATTTATCTCACCAGCACACAGCTCCGTATGTGATCCTTAACTTCAATAGGAAGATCTCACCATGATCGCACATAAAAAGGAGCATAAGCTCGAACTACTGTATCGATATAAGAGGAAAGTGCTACCGCATTAACATCAACTTCTCCAGAGGAATTTTCAGGAATCGTGACCTTAATTTTTCCTTGACGTCTACTTCTCTCTAAAGAGATACCACGAGTACAGCCACGACCATGTTAAGAGGACGATGCATCAGCTAACATAGACAATAGCATGATATTAGTTATATATGTTATTGACTATTAAAATATTAGTTGTATATGTTACATTGATGGTTCAATTGGAGAACAAGAGTTGGAAGTTTTTGGAAAAGTTTCATGATCGTAGATGGATGAGTGCTAAGTATATAGTCATTTGTGGAGGATCTTAATTAGTTATTTTATAGTTGATGGTTATTCTTGGTACATCGAGATATGGATAAATCGAGTACTTATGGAGATGATATTTTACCTTTTAATCCCTGGACCGAGATCATCGGGGAATGACATTGATGTAGTCATACGGCCGATGATTGAAGAGCTGAAGAGCTATGGGAAATGGGTGCTAGAACGTATGATGCATCAACCGGGATGTCTTTTCAGATGCATGCTGCGGTGATGTGGACAATAAATGACTTTCCTGCGTATGAAAATCTGTCCAGTTGGAGCACTAAAGGGAAGTTGGTGTGCCCGATATGTAATGAATACACTTCCAGTCAATGGTTAAAATATTCACAGAAGATGTGTTTTATGGGCCACTGCCGTTACCTCGCAGGAAATCATGCATGGAGAAGAGAAGGTCTTAAATTTGATGGGAGAGTAGAGGAAAGATCTACACTGAAAGAGTTGTTGAGGAACGATATATTGGAACAACTGCAACATGTAAGAGAGAACAATTTTGGCAAAGATCAAGGAAAGAACAAGAGAAGAAGAGGCGCAGTATTTTTTTTACTTGTCGTATTGGTTGTCTTACATGTTGCGTTACAGTTTGGATGTTATGCACATAGACAAAAAACATTTGCGACAATATAGTTAGAACAATGATGAGCATTAACAACAAGACAAAGGATACTGTCAAGACGAAAAAAGATCTTGAGATAATGGGTATTAAACACAATCTACATTTGCGTGTGGATGGCAACAGGGTGGCCATGCCGCATGCCTGTTTTACGATGACGAAAGATGAGAGAATGAAATTTTGCAAATGGTTGCAAGGCATAAAACTGCTAGATGGTTATGATTCAAACGTCGATAGGTGTATTAACCCGGATGACTGAAAAATCAGTGGAATGAAAAGTCATGATTGTCACGTATTTATGTAGAAGTTGTTGCCGGTTGGAATCCGTGGCAAATTAACGTCTAGTGTGCGTGTGGCCATTACTGTGCTCTGTATATTTTTCAGGGACTTGTGCGCTAGGGTTGTAAATCGTGATATGCTGTAGAAGATGGAAGAAGACATTGCCATTATCTTATGTAAGTTCGAGCAGATATATCCTCCCTCATTTTCTGATGTGATGGTCCATTTAGCAATACATTTACCCCTAGAGGTATTGTTAGGTGGACCAGTACAGTTTCGTTAGATGTATCCAGTCAAAAGATATTTGGGTCGACTAAAGCGCACAGTTGGGAATAAGGCGCGTGATAAAGACATCAAAGTTGCAAGTATACCGCCAAAAAGAAGGTAACATCATTTAGCTCAACACCATATATCCACTTTTGGCACCATAACAGAACACTTGTGGAGGATCCCATAAAAACCCCTTTGGCATAGTATAACTGAAAAATCTTATTAGAACAGAAATACCATTTTTAACTCCCGTGGTAGAGTTGTGCAAATCCCGGTGGTCAACCGAGCAGAGACAGAATGTGAATCTTCCCCTTATTATTCTCAAAGCTCCGAGTGTGCACACCAAAAAAACTACGCACAAAATCACTTTGCAACCAAAGTGGGTGCACTGGAAACAGAATAGTTGATACCAACCCAGAACAAAACAGAGCGAAACAGAACCAGAATGTCATGCTAGAGGTTTCAGAAATCATATCATATCATATCAAAGTACAGAACTTTTCCAAAACAGAATAGAATCAGATCAGAAGAAAAATCATTTATGCAGAAACTTTCATATTCGCTCTTTTTCAATTCAGAAAACAAAATATAACAAAATTAGCTCATGTTTATACCAGTTCATTCCAGAAACACTTTATTTTTTATACAAAATTTTATACATATGCAAAACAAATAACTGAGGTAATTTCAAAGTTTCTTTTCATAATTAAAACATGCATATTTTCCAAAATAAATCTCAGTTCATATTTTTAATATAAAGTATAGCATAGGAACCCCGCTTACCTGAACTTCTTAATTTTTCACAAAAAATCCACGATGCTGAACGAAACATCAATCATCAGCTATAATAATCACGTAATCCCCATAAATCCCAACTGACCACAACCTTCGTAAGTAGAACCTGAGATAGAAAAATCAGTATATTTCCTTAACATCTAAATATCTTCGAAACTCTAAAAATCAAATCTCTCAAAATGCTATGAATTTATCAAAATCCTCCAAAAACCTAAAATATTGAATATCCTCAAAAGTCTCGATTTTCACTTAGTACTCATTTAACCCAATGTCCAACTCCAAACAAATCCTTTTCGGAGATCAAAAATCAACCCACTTAAGTAATATAACACCCATGATCCGATCAAATATATATATATATATATATATATATATATAACTCAAGCCCAAAATAATTAAAACCGGATCCCAACTAAAAAGTGTTTAATTCAAAATATTTTGAAAGACACCTCAAAACAAAAGGAATTCCAAGCGGCCCAAATTAAATTCATCCACTGGAAGATATATCTTTAAAATACATGCTTTATAACTGGGGGAAAAAATAAATATATAAAAGAGTATGAGGTTAAAATCATAAAGGAATGAAACTCAACCTCCTTCACATAAAGAGTAAAACCAAAATTTTCTTTGTCTGCAGACAACTGCAATGCAAAACTCAGAGCAATGGAACTCACCGAGAAGAAAGAATCACGACGGAGTTGGAGAATTGTGGCAGTTATCGGCAAGAAGCACAACTGAGCACCGATGAGAGAAAGCGAGAGAGACACGATGAGAACGAGAGAGATAAGAACACAGTGAGAGAAAGTGATATGTGAAACAAAAGAGACGTAAATGGAGATTATCGAGAGATTAAACTAGAACAAACTATAACCTTGGGTGATGGGGGGGTGCCCGGTGGCAAAGTCTGTGCAGGTGGCGTCAAAGTGGAAGAGGTTTGATGCCAAGGGGTGGTTAAGTTGTGTCACACGGTAGGGGGAAAAGAAAACTCTGCTTTTGGGATGCTAAAGCAGGGGACTTTAGTGAGTTTCGGTGGTTGGCCGACGGTGGTGCTCGGCTGTGATGGGTGCAGAAGTAAAATGGCTCATGGTGGTGCATGGTTGTGTTGAAAATGGCCACCTAACTATGAATGCATAAGATCAACGTTGGCTGCTCTGCACCATCCACCATCACTACACCGTCCACTTGCATATAGTCCTATATAGCTGCTATATTCTGATCAATGCTTGTAGAAATTTTTTAAAGCTTTTCCTATAAAAGGAAAGCTCTGATATGTGAAGGAAGTGGGGTGCAATACGTGGGTGAAAAACTAAGAGAGTTTACGTGAAATATTTTGAGTCTTTGTAATCTCATACAAACATATTGATATTGGCTCTAGTAGACATACGCAAATTGTTGAACCACTTAAATATCGTCTTGTGTGATTTTGGACAATATTATTTTGTGCGCAACAATTGATATCAGATTCGTTGATTCGCACTATCTAGAAATTAAGTTGATCGAAATTAACTTTTGACAACTCTAGGCTGTTCCTTGCGTTAAGACGAATCCGATGCCGCAAATGGAATAAAAAACGGACGTCGGAGGAGCCCGCACGCGCCGTTAGAAGGTTGGAGCGTGTACCCATATGCCTCACTTGTAGTTGGAGGTTGAAGACGACTGAAAAACACGTTCCACGGCCCCTACGTGCAGCTCAAGTTGAAGATTCGTGATTTGCACGTGTTCACGCGCCCCCACACGCCCTACGCAATCTCTGCGCATGTAACGCACAAGCCTCACGCGCCTTGCTCACTGTTTGCGCGTGACGTACACGTGTCTCACGTGCCCCCAGTCACCCTACCACTGCGCGTGTATCACACGCACCTGACCATTTGGACTGTTCAAATTTCATATCTGTTTTGGGCTTGATCTAAGCCATTTGGAGTCTGATTTCAACAATCAAATAGTGCTTTCCAACTATTTGGATCATTCCAGACTCATCCGTACTATTATAATTTTGAAATTGGTCTTCTAAATTTTTTAAATTCATATGGAAGGTTTTGGGGGAGATAAGAGCTCTGGAAATGCTAGCAGCTCTGGGCTTAGGTCCACAAATTCAAATGCCAAGTTTGAAGTTGAGAAGTTCAATGGAACTAGCAACTTTGGCATGTGGCAATGTGAAGTGATGAACGTTTTGATTCAACAAGAGTTGGATATAGCATTGGATGAAAAACCCATTGAAATGACGGAAAAGGATTGGAGGAAACTTAATACCCAAGCTCGTAGTACAATCCGTTTGTGCCTTACCAAAGATCAGAAATATTTTGTCATGAAAGAGATAAATGCAAGAGAACTTTGACAGAAATTAGAAGATAATTTCATGAAGAAGAGCATTGAGAGTCGCTTGCACTTGAAGAAAAAGCTCTTCAAATTCCAATCCGAACACCTTGATAGTTACAATCAGATTCTTGTTGATCTACTAAACTTAGATGTTGAAATCCAAGATGAAGATAAGGCTTTACTGTTATTAAATTCATTGCCCGATACATATGAACATTTAGTTATCACACTATTGTATGGGAAGGAAAAAATCAATTTTGACGATGTATCAAGTTCTTTGATTAGCAATAAGTACCGTAGAAAAGATAAACAGCTACAGCTAGACACATCAAGTGAAGCATTGACAGCAAGAGGAAGACCACAGTCAAGGTATCCAGGAAAGAAGAAAG
This sequence comes from Platycarya longipes, assembly GCA_036559045.1. NCBI lineage: Eukaryota > Viridiplantae > Streptophyta > Magnoliopsida > Fagales > Juglandaceae > Platycarya > Platycarya longipes. The sequence goes on along the minus strand of CM071799.1, from coordinate 8,138,027 downwards.
GTTTTCAATCGAAAACTAAGGCCACATCACGTGGTTCATCAGTCGGCAGAAAACTCGTCAAAGACGAGTGTTCCTTTTGTCACAACAAAGAACACTGGAAAAAAGATTGTCCCAAACTGAGGGGACAACAGAACGCAGACAGAGATGAAGATCTAGACATTGCCTTGACAAGTTCATCATTCTTTTGTCATTCCAATGAATGGAGTATGGATTCCAGATGTACCTATCACATATGTCCCAATTAGAACTGGTTTACTGACTTCACAAAGATTGATGGTGGAGCAATACTTATGGGCAATGATAGTGCCTATAAGACTCGGGGAATAGGGTGCATTCGGTTGAAGCTGCACGATGGAACCGTCAAGACTTTGACAAAAGTTCGTTTTGTTCCAGACTTGATGAAAAATCTCATCTCACTTGGATCTCTGGATTCAAAGGGATTCAGAATCACTATTGAAGACGGAACTCTCAAAGTAGTAAGGGGAGTTCAGGTGGCTACGAAGGGTTTAGGTGAGGAAACTTGTACTTCTTATAAGGAAGTATTGTTGATGGAAAAGCTTTTACAAGCTGTGAGAAGCTAGATGAGACTGGTGCTGATACCACTAGTCTTTGGCATATGCGTATGGGACACGCTAGATAAAAAGCTTTGCAAACAATAGTAAAGCAAGGTTTACTCAAAGGTGCCAAGATTGGTAATTGTCTTTCTGTGAACACTGTGTATTGGGGAAGTAGACGCAGATCAAGTTCGAAATCGCTATAGACAATACACAAGGGATACTTGACTATGTTGACTCCAATGTTTAGGAACCTACCAAAGTTGCATCTTTGGGAGGTAAGCATTGGTTTGTAACTTTTGCAGATGATTATTCTCGTCATGTGTGAGTGTATACGATGAAGAATAAAGATGAAGTGTTGAAAATCTTCTTTGTTTGGAAGAAAATAATTGAGACTCAGACCGACAGAAAAATCAAGTGGCTCAGATCAGACAATGGAGGGGAGTGCACTTTAAATCCTTTCATGGAAGTATGTCGGAAAGAGGGAATTGTCAGACACTTCAAGATACGAGGAACACCACTGCAAAATGGTGTGGTAGAATAGATGAATCGTACTTTGCTAGAGAAAGTACGATGTATGTTACTGGATACTGGATTTAGTAAATAATTTTGGGCTGAAACTGTGACATATGCCTACTAGCATGCTGTCGCAAGCACCCAAAAATAAAATCTTGTATTCAAAAAAATATATGTAGTAATGTGAGTAAGGGTCGATCCCACAGACAATGATTAGCTTATTTTTATGCTGTTAAATAAGAAAGATGGGGGTTTTTTATTATAACGAGAATATCTTCAAAGGAAATAAAAATAACTACAGAGTAATTTAATTTTAAAATATCAATCAAATGAAAAAGCATTGGTCGAAGTCAATGTCCACCATCGAAATTTTATAACTGATCATTGACGTAATATAAATCAATTAATACTTTGAATATTCACCATTAGAACCATTTTCTTATCTCTCCTTAGTTGTAATTAATTAAAAAATAAGTGATCTAATTAATTCTAACTACTAAACAACCCAAGACAAGCGCTAAAGATTTAATCTAGTAGCAGCTTTAAGAATTTAGAGAGATCGATGAAACTAAACAATACAAACACAAGCGGTTGTATTTAATTTAGTCGAGCATTCTTCTTAAGTTCTAATAATTTTTGACGCATCAAATCATTAAAAATTAATTGCTTCACAGATTAGAGAGATCAAACAATTACGGATTTGATATCTAATCTAGCAATAGATTACAACAAATATTAAACTAGCAGGTCTTCTAGTAATTAAACGAAATAATCATGAAAATAGGCACAGAAGAATATTCGATACTCAAAACACAAATTGAATTATAAGAACAAATTAGATCTCGTAGTTATATAAATTTCGAGACTTTCGTTTCCTTTGACCAATTACAAAAGTTTAGCCACTCAGAGCCATAACAAAAATATCAATCAAAAGAAAAAGAAGAGAAGGAAAATATTTGGTTTTTCTTTCAAGCTAACACAATGGCTCATTAAGCACCCAAAACATCATATTTAGAACACACACCCATCCCTCCTACTTATAAGCATCCTTCATGCAAGTTGTCATGACAAAATCATCATCATTTCAAGTTGCTTTGCCATGTGTCATTTTTGAATCCAAGTGGTTTGTAAGTTGGCATTTGATCATTTTTTTTTCCACCATTCTTAGCTGAAAGTTGCTTGTAGGTTGAGTGTTCAAATTTTGTTTCTTCTTCATTAGTTGCCTTGTATGACTTTATATCTTGTGTTCAAACAATTTGTCTTGAAGAAACTTGAGTGCACCTAATCTTGCACGTAAGTTGATCATTGAATTTCCAAGTTGGTGCAGGGATGCTTGCTGGAAAATATTGTGATAACATGTGGATTTGATGCAATTGGTTGGAATTGTGGTTGAAGAATATTCAGGAACATCAAGTGCAGGTGCGTCCACTTCATGGTCGATTTTGTCTTGGATTGAGCCGATATATCTCAAAACATAAAACACAAAAGTTATATATCTTTCTCCCGGGGTTCTATATCATCTTGGATTCTTGAATCAGCTCAATCGGAGATTGAATGAGGAGTTATGCCCATATTATGAAGAGACGTCAAAACTGTCTAAAATTTTGCAATTATCTTCATTTGCTCCTAATGCCTCTATTTGTGTTCTAAATCAAAATATAAGAATAATGAGTATATTTAGGCATTAAATAAGAATAAAATATTAAATATTAAGAGAGAAAAATATGGCATTTTATATTCTCATCACCTACCACCTCATCAACAAACTACCTGCAGCTGCCAATGACGGGAAGACACCCATTGAAATGTGGAAAGGTATACAAGCTAATGATTACGACTCTTTACATGTTTTTGGATGTCCTGCTTACTATCATGCTAAAGAAAGTAAGCTTGATCCTAGAGCCAAGAAAGCAAAATTCTTAGGCTTTGGTACTGGTGTAAAAGGGTATAGACTCTGGTGCATGGAGTCAAAGAAGGTAATCATCAGTAGAGATATTACATTCAATGAATCTGAGATGCTCAAGTCACATAAGCATAAAGATTCCAATGAAGGCAGCTATGATGGCGAAACACCCAGTGATTCACAGAAGGTGGATTTTACTAATCTAAATGATTCAAGAGAAGACAGACAATAGGAGGTTGATAGTCCAATCACAGTACCTTAAAGTCAAACTGAATCAATAGCAACCAACAGGCTGAGACGAGAGAAGCGTGTACCGACACATTATGCAGACTACGTGACATATGCACTACCAGTTGAAGACGGTGAGATCCTAACCATTTATAGAAAAGCCATACAATCTAGTGAAAATGATGAATGGATAAAGGCGATGAAGGAGGAGATGCAATCTCTTCATAAGAACTAGACTTGGGAACTTGTGCCACTTCCACAAGGAAAGAAGTCAATTGGCTGTAAGTGGATATTTAATTAGAAAGATGATCAAGTTGCCACAAATAGAATACGATACAAATCTTGATTGGTACCTAAGGGCTACACTCAAACAGAGGGAATTGACTACAGTGAAGTATTATCTCCTGTTGTGAAGTATTCATCCATTCGGATATTGCTAGTTTTGGTTGCAAAAATTGATCTTGAGTTAGCACAACTTGACGTGAAGACAACTTTCTTACATGGTGATCTGGAAGAGGAGATCTATCTGTCTCAACCAAAAGGTTTTAAAGAAACTGGTAAAGAAAAATGGGTCTACAGTCTGAAAAAGTCTCTCTAAGGATTGAAGTAGTCACCTCGGCAATGGTACAAGCGGTTTGACCCCTTTATGATGGACCTAAAATACATTCGTTGCCAATATGATCATTGTGTGTATTTCAGAAAACTTACAAATGGATCTTTCATTTATTTACTTTTATATGTAGATGATATGTTGATTGCATGTAAAAGCAAGGTGGAGATTGTTGATGTACAATGTGTGGTTGGCATTATCTTGTGAAAAACCTGTGTAATGAAGTTGTAATCAATGGTGGAAGTGGCCAACATGAAGAGGATAAAAAAGGATCGAGCAAAGACTCACAAGGTGATCTCGCTCGACCCTCGCTCGACCTGGCGCTCGAGCGAAGTTAAGACAGAGATTTTGCTCAACCCTCGCTCGACATGTTGCTCGAGCGAAATTCGGGCAGAGACTTCGCTTGACCCTCGCTCGACATGTCGCTCAAGCGAAGTTCAGGCAGAGACTTCGCTCGACCCTCGCTTGACATCTTGCTCGCGCGAGTATCGTGACAAATCAAATTTTCTAGGGTTTGAGCGCCATTTCAGATGGAGGCCTATAAAAGCATCATTAAATTCTATGCTAAGTGTGGAGAAAATTAGAGCAAAAACAAAAGATCCTCCCTTAAAAACCCTTGAGAGAAACTCATCCCCACATTCAAACTCATCCCCATTGGAGTGGATGTGTTCATCAAGGTGGAAGAGTTCTTCAAGTTGTTTTTGATGAAGAAATCAAGATGTTCTTGTAAGAAGCTATAGAAAGGTCGGAGTTTCGGCACTACATATGTGTAGTGATCGAATGGGTCACTCGTGGTATTGCAAGCCAAGTTTAGCTGTTACAATAGGTTTGTGAGTGTTTCTAAATTGGTTGTAACATACTAACGTTTCTGCAGTAGATTTGAGGTGGTGTCTTACACCCGGAGTGGTTTTAGTTTTGAAGAGCTTCTTCAAATGAGTTTCCACTTCATATCCAACCAGTGTGTTGATTTATGTTGTTATGTTTCATTGATTGGCTACTTGCGTTGAATCATTTTTAAACTGTTATAGTTTTTGAACTACACCTATTCACCCCCTTCTAGGTTTTGTAAGGTGTTTGACCACTGCTTTCTCAGAGATAAATCGTTTGAAAACTTAGTTGAGTAATGAGTTTAAAATGAAAGATCTAGGAGAGGCACGAAAAATATTGGGGATGGAGATCAACAGAGATAGGGGGAAATGTACACTTCACCTTACTCAGAAGCAATATCTGAAAAGAGTATTGCAACGCTTCAACATGGACTCAAAGACGAATCCCGTGAGTATTCCAATGGCCCCATATTTCAAGTTCAGTGCATTACAGTCTCCTAAAGATGATGAAGAGCGGGACTACATGAAGAGTGTCCCATATGCAAGTGTTTTTGGAAGCCTAATGTATGTCATGGTGTGTACATGACTTGATATCTCCTAGACCGTCAGCGTAGTCAGTCGTTATATGCATAATCCTGGAAAGAAACACTGGCATGTGGCTAAATGAATTCTACGGTATATTCTAGGGACCGTAGATATTGGTTTGAGATTCGAGAAGTGTGAAGATAGTCTAGTAACTGGATATGTTGACTCAGACTATGCAGGTGATCTTGACAAACGCCGATTGACAACTGGAAATGTGTTTACTATGTCTAAAGCACTAGTTAGTTGGCGATTAAATTTGCAGTCTATGATTACACTATCATCCACGGAGGCTGAATATATGGCTGTAATAGAAGCTGTAAAAGAAGCTATTTGGTTTCAGGGACTGGTAACAGATTTGGGCTTTAAGCAGCAAGAAGTTACTGTTTACTGTGACAGTCAAAGTGCAATTCATTTGGCCAAGAATCAAGTGTATCACTCTCGAACAAAACACGTAGATGTCTGATTTCACTTTGTACGTGAAATATTAGAAGAAGGGGATATCATACTTCAGAAGATTGGCACTGAAGATAATCCTACAGATATGTTGATGAAAGTCATCACAAGGATCAAGTTCCAACATTGCGACTTGATCAATATTGCACACTGCTGAGCACCTTCGGGTGCATTGGAGCCTTATGGTGCATTTGATAGCGGAAATCTCTTATATTAAAGAAGGAGGTGCATTCATTTGAAGAATAAATAAGTTTGATAGCAACCTAGTATGGCACACTTCGGTGGTGGGGGTGATTGTTGAAAATGGCCACCTAAGTGTGAATGCATAAGATCAACGTTGGCTGCTCTGCACCATCCACCATCACTGCACCGTCCACTTGCACATAGTCCTATGCAGCTGCTGCACTCTTATCAATGCTTGTAGAAATTTTGTAAAGCTTTTCCTAAGAAGGAAGTGGAGTGCAATACGTAGGTGAAAAACTAAGAGAGTTTACTTGAGATATTTTGAGTGTTTGTAATCTCATATAAACATATTGAATATTGGCTCCAGTGGATATAAGCAAATTGCTGAATCACTTAAATATTGTCTTGTGTGATTTTGGACAGTATTGTTTTGTGCGCAACAGGCTACAACAGTGGCGAACTCTTGGATGGTGGTATGGGGCCTCTCGTGGCTGGGCAGTTGCTCTGTTTTGGGTGTTCTACAATGGGGGAGTAAAAAGTAGTGGCGCTGAGAAGGTTTTTTGGCACATAACGACGACGTGAAGGGGCTGCAAGTCTAGGAGAGGAAAAACTTGAGTGGGCAAAGCATGCGTGGCAGCAGAAAAAAAATGCTTTGGTTGGTTCTAGTATTGCGGTGAGGAGAGGGAGCGTTTGATTGATTGCATTTATTGAGAAAGATTTTTAGGTGAGAAATCGAAAGGGAAACCGCAAAAATCGTGGCGAGATTTAAAATCAGAAGAGAGAAAAACCCAAAGGTAGTTGTCGAGGGATCGGCATCAAGATGGGCGACGTATAAGATGGAGATCAGTTTGTAACTATAAAAGGAAAAGAAGCCTAAATATAAGGGCTAAGATGTGCTTGGTGCAAATAAACAAGACAATCAGTGGAATAATGAATTTTAAGAAAACAGTCGGGAGAAAGGACCAGAAGAAAAAAAAAATAAAACATGAGTTGTAGAAATAATATAAAAGGAAGCAATAGAGTACGATTGAAAAGAGGTAACAACCGTAATCTGTTTTAAAATAATTAATCCTTTAGAGAAAACAAGTAATGAGGTGAAATCTCAAAAATAAAAAATAAAAATATATTTTCATTAACAAAATATCAAACTCAAAAAAATTTTATTGTCAAACAAAACAGAGAATTTAGGCTTGTAAGTCTATTTTTAAATAAATAAAAAAATCGTAAACTCAAATGGCCTTGTCGCATAAATAAATCCAAAGATTTTGAATGTGAGTAGCGTCGAACCGGGTGTTACAGTTTGAACTTTGAGGAAGTAGTTCTTGGTCTTTGTTATTAAATATGTAAATGTGAAGTGGCGTAGCAGTACACCGTGTATCCATATGCTACTTATTTCCAGAACTCAATAAATACGATTATACGAAGTAGCATAGCTGTAAAAGTTTATACTGTTAATATCTATATGTATATATTTTCCTAATTTTATAAATAATTTATGATTGCTATCTCCGACAAGAACCATTTCGAAATCTTTAATCAAGATTCAAGTTTTTTAAGGTCCCGTTTGAGTGTTAGACTACATTGAGATTAATTTAGTTCAATTTAATTTTAAGTAGAATTTAACATCTAAACACCTAATTTTTAAACTATTATACTTATCTCAACTCACAATATCTTTAAATGTGGAGTACACAACTTTTTTCAATTCAATAACTATTTATACGCCAAATCCGCTATCTTTTTCAAATTTTCATAAATATATTTAAATTTATTTTAATATTCAAACATATCTAAACTAATTTTAGAAGACCTCATAAAGTTTATTCTACCTTCTCAACTTATAATTATTTATGGAAAAAACTCAACTCAATTAAACTCAACATTCAAATGCAGCCTAAAACTTCAAAAGTCTATAGTTCGGGCGTTAAGCATATATATGGTATAATAGCTAAGAAGCCTATACATTCTTAAGAGTGGTCGAATCAGTCACACGTCTTGGCTCTGAAAGATCATCAATCTCTCAAAAAGAAATGAGGTTGAATATGCGGGAATGGTGTAAAAGAAGAAGCTGGCAGCTAATTAAACAAAAAAAAAAAAAAAAAAAAAATCCCTTTTTACCAGTTGCAAAGTAAAATATATAATTAAAGGATGAAAAGAGAGCAGGCTGCTGAGTTGGAACTGAGGTTATGATCTGATAGTGAAGGTTTCCTAATAGCCACGATACTCTCTACTCTTATTGCTCTCTCGCTTTATACGGTTAGAGCATTTGGTGATTAGTTGAGAGAATCAAGAAAATCAGATCACTCAAACAATTGTGCTACAGCAGAAGAGTTAGTTAAGAGAATTAAGGAAGAAGTTGAAGACGTTGGATCAAATCAGAAGTGGTGCAACAAACGAACCATCTCCAAATTTTCCTCATTCTATTTTGATTCAAACAATAGAACAAAGTTAGCTGTAAAATATATTTTGTACTCCTTAGTTTTCTATAGTTTGTTATTTGTAATCTGCTATAAATACAACGAAATGAAATACAAATGGCAAGCAATCTAATCAGTTCAAACTCTCTCGTCTCTGTTTTACTTCCTCTGTTTATAACTCTTACATGGTATCAACTAGTACAAAGGCACACGCCTGATCCTGATATAGCTTCTGCAATTAACACAATGGCTTCCAACTCAAATGACAATACCCCACTTCCTCAACCCAACATCCAAGCCAATGCTCAACCTATGTCCCAAAAATTGGTTAGTCCCAACTATTTGCCATGGAGTGTCCAATTTATGGTCTTTCTAAAAAGTCATGATCTTGCTAATCTTGTGGATGGAGATGTTCCTCCTCCATCCAAAACTCTCTCAGATGGAACCACTAACACAGCTTACACAGTGTGGTTAAAGAAAGACATTTGTGTTCTAAGTTGGCTATTAGTTTCTATTACTAAGAAGCTAGTCTCTACTGTTTATGGAATGAAGACGTCCAAACAAGTGTGGAATGCACTTCACACTCAGTTTTCATCTACTTCTCAGTCGAGGATTGCTCTTTTAAAAAGACAACTTCAGACCATTACCCAAGGCAATCGGCCTTGTAGTGAATTTATGGAGGAAGCCAAGAATCTCGTTGGTTAACTTGCAGCTGCGGGGAAGGCTACAAATGATCAAGATCTGATTAGCTTTCTCTTGGGAGGACTTCGGCCAGCATTTACTCCCTTCATCACTAAGTTCAACTTTGCATGCCGAGACAAAGATATTTCCTTCGATGACTTCCAAGATGAACTCCTTAGCTTTGAAACTCTCATTTGAAGCACGACACAGCTCGACACTTGATTAACACTATGCATTTGCAGCAAACCAAAAAGGAAAAGCACCCTTCTTCCCAAGGAAGCCGAAACAGAAAAATACAACTCCAAAGCCACAACTGTTGAACAAAGGCAATCAAATTCCTCCTATAACTCGAACCAATCAGCAAGCAAATGACAGGCCAACTTGTCAAATTTGTGGTAAGAGAGGACACGTTACCCTTGATTGCTATCATCGCTTTGACTTCTCTTTTCAAGGACGCTTGCCATCTGCTGATCTTGCTGTAATGGCTGCTGAAGCCAATAATTCCTATGACCAGAATGTCTCGTATGTGAATAGTGGCGCAAATGTCATATCACCACCAATGCAGCAAATTTAACGAACTAAGCTTCCTACGAGGGTGATGATGCTGTCCAAGTTGGCAATGGCTCAGGTTTGGTTATTAAAAATACTGAAAATATAACTCTAAAATTTGATCATAGTTCTTTCAAACTTAACAATATTCTTTATTGCCCCAACGCCTCAGCCAATCTTTTATCCATCAATTAGCTATGCTTAGACAATGATTGTTATTTTGTACTAATTGGAACTGATTTTTGTGTGAAGGACAACAAGACAGATCGCATCCTGCTTTAAGGACTGGTTGAAAACAGACTTTATCCTTTTGCTCACCATAAGCTTCTCAAATAAAATGCATTGTTTCACTGCAAATATAGGAATAAAAACATCCTTGGAACATTGGCATAATCGCCTAGGGCATCCTGCCAAGTCCACCTTAGATTGTTTGCATAATTATTTGCCTCTCTCTGAGTCCTTAAATAAGTTAGATTTTTGCAATTCTTGTCAATTAGGAAAAGCCACCAAATTGCCTTTTTGTTGATTCTACCCAAGTTTCTACCAAGCCTTTACAACTCGTTCATACCGATGTATGGGTATCTCCAATAACTTCAATTGGTGGTTGTCGCTATTATGTTTTTTTTTTTTATTGTCGATGATTTTAGTGGGTTTGCATGGATGTATCCCATGCATTTTAAGCCCGTTGTACTTATTATTTTTCATCAATATAAAGCTCTTGTGAAAATTTTATTCTCTTCAAAAATTCAACAACTACAATTCGATAATGGAGGAGAATATATTTCCAATGATTTCAATTTCTTTTAACAAAACATGGGATATACCATAGATTAACCTGCCCTTGCACTTCACAGCAAAATGGAATTGCTGAAAGAAAACATCGACACTTTCAAGAAATTGGTTTAACATTATTAGCGAAAGCACGTCTACCAAATAAATATTGGACTAATGCCTTTCTTACAATGGTTTTTCTTATAAACCGGCTTCCCACAAAAGTCCTCAAAAATCTATCCCCTTACTTCATGCTCCATAAAAAAATGCCCTCCTATACAGGGGCGGAACCAGGATTTTATGTTTGGGGGGGCGATCGATAAAGTGTGTACTATATATAAATTTTAAAAGGATACTCATTAGTGATAGAAGTATCATATTCCGTTGTTATCGAACTCTCTAAACGTATTACTCTTCGAATTACCCACATTTTAAAAAAAAGAATTATTTGTTCTTAACTTGCTCATATTTTTTTATGATTAAAAAAAAATTATAGATAAAAAATAAACATAAGAAATTTTTAATGACTAATGATATACTGCTGTTAAATTTTTAACAAATTATATCTCATAATTATATAATTAAGTTAGAATGAGACTATATAAATGAATATAATTAATCAATTTTGACAATTATATAAATTTATAATTAGTTTTTTTTTAGAATTAGACTGTTAAAGTAATTATGAGATTAGGTGAGTTGAAATTTGAATTTCAATAAAGCTAAAAGTTAAAATAAAGTTATATATATATATTAAAATTTGAGAGAATAATTTTAATAAAAATTTGGGGGGGCAATTTTTAATTTTTTTATAATTTAAGGAGTAATTTAATATTATATATATTTAAATATATATACTAAATAATTTTTGTTGAAAATTTTGGGGGGGCCGTAACCCCCCCAACGTCCAACGTGGGTGCGCCCCTGCTCCTATACTTCACTAAGAATATTCGGATGTGCATGCTACCCATATCTAAGACCATATAAGAACAACAAGCTTTCCTTTAGAAGCAAAAAATGTCTCTTTCTCGGATGTGTAGCTCAACACAAGGGATATAGATGCTTAGATTTGGACTCAGGAAAAATATATATTTCTAGGCATGTAGTATTTGATGAGAACTCATTTCCAGCAAGTGATAAAAGCTGCATTTCACTAGACTACAAAAGCATGATGTCGACAGGTTTGTTTCCTATCTCACATTCAATTCCACTCACTGAAATCCCAAGATCAAACACCTCCAACATTGCTTGTGAAAACAATGCAGTACCCGAAATTCAAACTGAGACCATCTTGCTAAATAATGAGTCCTCAACATTACTCATGTCTGAGAACCCAGCCGACTTATGTAGAGAACCACTTTCTTCGCATGAGCAGACCAATCTTGAACCTCAACCAGCACAAACAACTCCTCAAGACCCACCAGAAAATATTATCATCACTTGGTCCAAAACAATAAATTTTAAACCAAAAGAATTTCCTTGGTTCAAAATGTTTTATTCCACTCGTCATCCTTTCTGTTATTTATCTAGTATTTTAATTGAATCTGAGCCAACTTGTTATACACAAGCAGTAACAAAACCCGAGTAGAGACAAGCTAGGGGACGTGAATTTGATGCTTTGATGGAAAATGGGACATGATCTCTCTAGCCAAGGCCACACGGCAAACATATAGTGAGAAATAAATGGGTATTAAAAATTAAAAGAAGCCCGGATGGTAGCATCGAAGGCTACAAAGCAAGGCTTGTGGCAAAGAGTTTTAATAAAAAAACTGGAATTGATTACTTTGATACCTTCTCTCCAGTAGTTAAACCGACTATGGTTAGAATGGTTTTATCTGTTGCTGTTCAATTTAATTGCCCGATAAAACAATTGGACGTGTCCAATGCATTCTTACATGGAATTCTTGATGAAGAGGTGTATATGGAACAACCTCAAGACTTCATTGATGAGAGCCAACCAGATTTCGTGTGTCGACTACATAAATCTCTCTATGGACTTAAACAAACTCCAAGATCTTGGTTTCAAAGGCTATCTCAACAATTGCTAGAACTTGGATTTGAGGAATCAAAAGTTGATTATTCATTGTTCACTCTTTGTACGAACACATTAAAACTTGTTTTGTTGGTCTATGTAGATGAAATTATCATAACTGGATCAAGCAATTCGGCTATTACATCTTTCATTGACAGCTTGAAAGAAAATTTCAATATTAGAGATCTTGGACAGCTAAGTTATTTCCTTGGGATTGAAGTAAAATTTAACAATGAAGGTGTTCATCTTCAGCAAGCGAACTATATATCTGACCTTCTTGAAAGCACCAAAACACAAGGAGCAAAGCCACTAGCTTGTCCAACTACTTTAGGTATGAAACTGTCTTCTAACGCTGACACCCTACTATTAGACCCGACGGAATACAGGGACATAGTGGGAGCTCTACAATATTGCACCATTACACGTCCTGATATTTCATATGCAGTAAATTAGTTATGCCAATTTATGCATAACCTACGAGACTCATATTAGAGAGCGGCAAAAAGGGTGCTTCGATATTTAAAAGAATGGACTATGGACTTTTTTATTCACCTTCAACAATTAACATTCATGTTTACTGTGACTCGGATTGGGCTGGTAACCTAGATGGCAGAAGAAACACAGGTGGATTTAGTATTTTTCTTGGGAAAAATTTAATATCATGTGTGCCAAGAAACAAGGAGTTGTCTCGCATTCAAGCACGGAAACGGAATACCGAAGCATGGCTTTGGCTACAGCTGAAGCTTATTGGACCCGAATGTTGATAAAGGAATTCCATTTATATCTTTCATTACCTCCAAGTATCTAGTGTGACAACATAGGAGCATTGGCATTAGCTTCAAATCCCGTCTTTCATGCTAAGACAAAACATGTGGAGTTTGACTATCATTTCATTAGAGAAAAAGTGGTTAACAAAGATATCCTGATGAAACATATATATACAAAAGATCAAATAGCCGACATGTTTACAAAAGGCCAAACAGCAACTCGATTCCAATTTCTAAGGACCAAACTTATGATTCGCCAACTTCCCATGAGTTTGCAGGGGGTGTTAGAACATTCGATGATTAGTTGAGAGAATCAAAGAAATCAGATCACTCAAGCAATTGTGTTGTAGCCAAAAAGTAGTTAAGAGAATCAAGAAAGAAGTTGAAGTGTCGGATCAAATCCGAAGTGGTGCAACAAACGAACCATCTCCAGACTTTTCTCATTATGTTTTGATTCAAGCAGTAGAACAAAGTTAGCTATAAAATATATTTTGTACTCCTTAATTTTCTATAGTTTGTTATTTGTAATTTGCTGTAAATACAACGGAATGAAATACAAACAGCAAGCAAGCCAATCAGTTCAAACTCGTCTCTGTTTTACTTTTTGATCTATTTATAACTCTTACAAATACCACTAACCAAAGTTTTGGCTCTTGTGCTTTATTGTAAAAAGAATTCCATTGATAATGGTGCATATTGCAATGCGCATTTTGGAATATTCACGGGAAACAAAAATCATGGAGAACACTATGTCTGTTTTAGAGTTTAAGAATTGATGAAGATGATGCAGACTTCCACTACATGATGCAAAATGCCCATAAAATTGGAAAAGGCAACATCAAAATGAAGTTTCGATGTCTATGAATTAGCTACTATTGTAAATGGCACCACTCCAGTTCGGCTCTAACATAATAAAACATATAAGTAGAGAAGTGACACATGTATACATACCAAAATTAATTAGCACGACCTTGAGTTGGGCCAGGCTCATTGATGGTGCATTGTCGTCCCACTACTCCGTTAGTTCTAAGAAGACTTGCAAAATTTCCTTTTTGTCCTTCTCTCTTCTTTGGTTTTCGCCAAACTCTTGATCTATTTGTCAATGGCATAATAATGAACTATTCAGTCAATGCTTTGGAAAATCCTCTTTGCTTTCCTTTCGATCCGGCATTAATGTAAATCAAAACTTGCTAACGTCGGAAAAAGGTCTGAAACATTTGGTTTTCCGACTAGGAACATTACATTTGCAAACATATGCTTAAACTCCACACCAAACTTAGCCCCTTTCTCTCTAACAAACATCTTTGGCAACATCTTCCAGTCAGGACCATTAGGGGCAAAAGCAATATGTGACAGCAAGTACAACTTTGTTAGGTGCATCATGTTGGAAAAATCAACACCAACCAACCAACCAAGATGTGTTGGCTGTGTAGGAAGTTAGCAAAAATTGCTGAACGTGAATGCAGGCACCGACGGAAGAATTTGGAGGCTGCATGCTCCTATTGTCAAGAATGAAGGCTGTACATTCTCCTATAAAAGGAGATGGAGTCTTGAGTAAAAATATATGCAAAGGGTGCAAAAGCTCTAAAAGTAAAGAGCTGTGAAAGAGAAAGAGAAAGCCTGTGTGAGCTTTGAGAGAAGAGAGAGTTAAGTTGAGTAGAGTGTTATTCTCCTCTGTAATATTCTCTGTGTTCTACTATTTAATAGTAAAGTTCTTTCTCTGTGCACGTAGGCATTTTCCGAACCACGTTAAATCCTTGTTTTCATTTTGCGTACGTGTGTCGATTGTTACTTAATCCCAACAAGGGGTATTAGAGCCGGCAGGAGGCCGCGATTATGAATTTATGAGAGAGACCCATTTTTCAACTTGTTCAAAATCAAGTTTGGAGGCTACCATTGGATTCTTCACATTGAGACGAAAATTTGGGTGAAAATTTCGTCTCAAATTGACCCCAAAAAATACCTGACGCCCCCGTGCTGTTGAGACTGCGGCTGCTTTTCCACACGCGACGGCCACTCTCAACACATGCTCCATGTACGTTACAGAGGAAGAAGAACACTCCGACCTGTTAAAGCCACAACCATAACCGACCTAGCTCGTGACCTGCCCACCAGCACACTGGACAGGAATATTTCGGTAGGCATATTCCGACGATGAAGAATTCCGGTGATTGTAGGAATATTTCGGCGACGATGAGGAATATTCCGGTAGCATATTCCGGCACGGCAAGGAATATTTCGTTTCTGACAAGGAATATTCTGATTTCATTTTTGTGCATATTTGATGCAATTTTAATTGTTTTGGAATGAGACCAAAGTCATTTCTAAGGTTTTCCACCGTTTCGGACGTAACGGTGAGCTCCGTTTTTTGAGATTCAACTCCAAACATTGAGAAAAAGCCATTCAAGGCAAACGTCAAGGTTGAATCAATGGAGAATTCCGGAACAGGTGCAATGATCAAGCTAATAGCTACAAACTATGCACTATGGAGACCTCGGATGGAAGATCTCTTGAATTGCAAAAATCTGTTGGATCCAATTCAAGAAAAATGCATAAAACTAGTCGATGTGACGGAAAAAGACTAGCAGAAGATGAACAAGAAAACTATTGGTCAAATCCGACAGTGGATTGACCATAGTGTTTTTCATCATGTTACATAGGAAACAGATGGTTACCAATTGTGGAAAAAGTTGAAAGACATGTACCAAGCAAAAACCTCCCGAAACAAGGCACTGTTGATGAGATGTCTTGTCAACCTAAAGCTTAAAAACGGCATCTCAATGGCCGAACACACAAACAAGTTCCAGAATCTCATATATCAACTTGCGACTGTTGATCTCAAGATTAGAGACGAAGATCAGGCTATACTACTTCTCAGTTCCCTGCCAGATAGTTGGGAAATGCTAGTGGTCACACTCAGCAATTCAACTCCAGATGGAAAACTCACCACGTAAATGGTGATAGATGCCTTGTTTAATGAAAAGAACAAAAGAAAAGAGGCAGGGGGAGATCGGTCAAATGCCTTGGTAACTAAAGGAAGGCAACAAAGACATAATAGAGGAAAAAATCGAGAAAGGAACCAGAGTAAAAGCAGAGGTAGATCCTAGAGTCATGGTGATCAACGAAAGAAGATGGGAAAGTGCTTTCATTGTGGTATAGAGGGCCACTTTAGAAAAGAATGCCGAAAGCTGCAACGGGAGCAGAACCAGTCCAGCGGTCAGGCAAAGCAAGAAGTAGGTGAAATCTCAGTGACACTTCCTGGAGATTGTGCGTTTCTTTCCTCCAATAAAGAATCTTACTTGCATGTTGCAAGTCAAAAGACAGAGTGGGTAATAGATACTGCAGCTTCTTACCATGCCACTTCTTGTAAAGATTTTTTCACCACTTACAAAGTAGGAGACTTCGGTACAGTCATAATGAGAAATTCAAGTTTCTCAATGATTATGGGTATAGGAGATGTCAAAATAAAGACTGATGTTGGTTGTACCTTGGTGTTAAAGGACGTCGGGCACGTACCAAATCTCTGGCTAAACCTGATATCCGGGAGAGCCCTTGATTAACAGGGTTATGAAAGTATCTTCAGCAATAGTTCTTGGAAACTGAAGAAAGGAGCAATAGTTTTTGCTCATGGACATATTTGTGGCACTTTGTACAAAACTAGTGCTAGGATATGTGCTAATAGTCTCAATATTGTTGAAGACGAGTATCACCAAATTTGTGGTACCTAAGACTTGGCCACATGGGGGAGAAAGGGTTGCTCAGGCTGGCAAAGAAAGCATTTATTGCAATAAAAAAAAAAATATTGCACTCAACCCTTGTGAATTCTGTTTATTTGGTAAACAACACAGAGTTTCGTTCCAGACATCTGCTGGAAAAAGATCAGAGTTGTTGAGGTTAGTATATTCTGATGTTTGTGGTCCTTTTGAAGTCGAATTGCTAGGAGGTAAAAAATATTTTGTTACTTTTATTGATAATGCTTAACGGAAGGTGTGGGTATTTCTCTTGAAGAGGAAGGATCAAGTTTTTGATCAATTCAAAAACTTCCATGCCATGGTAGAAAGAGAAACAGGTAAGAAGCTAAAATGCTTGAGGAAAGATAATGGATGAGAATATACTTCTCGAGAGTTCAGAGAATATTGCTCCAGTCATGGCATCAGACATGAGAAAACTGTCCCATATATCCTACAACACAATGGTGTAGCCGAACAAATGAACCGGAACATTATGGAAAGAACCAGATGCATGATGAGTATGGCTAAGTTGTCTAAGCCTTTCTGGGGTGAAGTAGTTAAAGCAGCCTGTTACCTGATTAACAGAACACCATCAGTTCTGGTGCAATTTGAAGTTCCAGAGATGGTGTGGTCAGGCCTCAAGATTTCATACTCTCATCTAAGAGTATTTGGGTACAAAGCTTTTGCACATGTATCCAAGGAGAAAAGACAAAAGCTTGATGAAAAGTCTACTCCGTGTATCTTCATAGGCTATGAAGATGAGGAATTTGGATACAGATTGTGGGATCCTAAAACAAAGAAGGTCATCAGAAGCAGGGACGTTGTGTTTCATGAAAATCAGTTACATGACAACGTTACAGGATCAGAAGAAACAACAACAAGTGCTCGAGAACCAGCCTCTAGTTCACCACTACTTCAGTCTGCCTCAAATATTGAAGACAGGCAGGAAGGTTCCCCAGAAGAATAAGAGGAAGCTGACAATGAAGGAACAAGCATTGAGCATGGGGAGCAGTTACCTCCTTCATCAAAACCTGCACAATTGGCAAGTGATTTTTCAATAAATGAGCTTCGACCGGATAGATCATCTAGAGGACGGTTGTTGATTCCGTCTCGAAGATATCTAGAATTGGATTATATTCTTCTTACTGATGAGGGGAGCCAGAGAACTTCCAAAAGGCAATTTCTCATCCAGATAGCGACAGATGGATGCAGGCTATATAGATGAGATGAATTCATTACAGAAGAATCAAATTTATGAGCTGGTGAAACTTCCAAAGGATAAGAGAGCACTGAGAAATAAATGGTTGTTCAAGGTGAAGAATGATGGCAAGCAGGTGAAGTACAAAGCTCGCCTAGTCGTCAAAGGATTCCAACAGAAAAAAGGGATTGACTTTGATGAGGTATTCTCACCTGTTGTAAAGATGACTTCAATTCGAGTGGTACTCGAATTGCTTGCAAGTCTTGATTTAGAGCTTGAACAGATGGATGTGAAGACAACATTTCTTCATAGAAAACTTGATGAGGAGATTTACATAGAGCAGCCAGAAGGCTTCTGAGTTCTTGGAAAGGAACATTTGGTCTGCAAGTTGGAAAAAAGCATTTACGGTTTGAAGCAGGCTCCCAGACAATGGTACAAGAAGTTTGACTCATTCATGGTGAGTCATGGCTACAAGAGAACTGCTGCAGATCAATGCGTTTACATCCGGAGACTTTCAGAAGGTGACTTCGTGATGTTACTGCTCTATGTTGATGACATGCTGATTATTGAAAAAGATCCATCCATCATCAGCAAGTTAAAAGTGGATCTCTCCAAAGTCTTTGATATGAAAGACTTAGGAGCTGCCCAGTAGATTTTAGGCATGAGGATCACTCGTGACAGAAAGAAAAAGAAGCTATGGCTGTCACAGGAAAAGTATATTGAACAGATATTGAAAAGGTTCAACATGGATAAAGCAAGGCCAGTTAGTACTCCACTGGCTAGTCACTTTAAGCTGAGCAAAAGTTCGTGTCCTTCAACAGCAGAAAAGACTCAAGAAATAGCTGTAGTACCCTACTCTTCAGTAGTAGGAAGTCTAATGTACGCTATGGTGTGTACAAGGCCTGACATCGCTCACGCTGTAGGAGTTGTGAGCCGTTTTCTTTCCAATCCTGGCAAAGAAAATTGGAATTGCCAGGATTGGAAAGCAGTAAAGTGGATTCTCAGGTACCTTATGAGTACATCAAAACTGTGCTTGTACTACGGGGGAGTTGATCCAGTCTTGGATGGTAATACAGATGCTAATATGGCTGGTGATCTTGACGAGAGAAAATCTATATCAAGATTCATTTACACATTTGCAGGAGGAGCTGTATCATGGCAGTCCAAATTGCAAAAATGTGTGGCTTTATCCACAATGGAAGCAGAGTACATTGCTATAGCAGAAGCAGGTAAGGAAATGTTGTGGCTAAAACGGTTTCTCCAAGAAATGGGAATCAATCAGAAAGAGTACAAAGTCTACTGTGATAGTCAGAGTGCTCTTGACCTGAGCAAAAATTCAATGTATCATTCTCGCACAAAACACATTGATATTCGCTATCAATAGATACGCAAGGTAATGGAGCAGCAACTGTTGAAACTTGTAAAGATCCGTACAAAAGAGAATCTAGCGGACATACTAATGAAGGTTGTCACACACGAAAAACTTGAGTTATGTAGAGACATAGTTAGGTTATGTACATTGAACTAAAAGATGTCAGGATATCTTTCGTTTGGTATTGAGGGAGAGATTGTTGGAAAAATCAACACTGACCAAACCAACCAAGATGTGTTGGCTGTGTAGGAAGTCAGCAAAAATTGCTGAACGTGAATGCAGGCACCGATGGAAGAATTTGGAGGCTGCATACTCCTATTGTCAAGAATGAAGGCTGTACATTCTCCTATAAAAGGAGATGGAGTCCTGAGTAAAAATATATGCAAATGGTGCAAAAGCTCTAAACGTAAAGAGCTGTGAAAGAGAAAGAGAAAGCTTGTGTGATCTCTGAGAGAAGAGAGAGTTAAGTTGAGTAGAGTGTTATTCTCCGCTGTAATATTCTTTGTGTTCTACTATTTAATAGTAAAGTTCTTTCTCTGTGGACGTAAGTATTTGTCGAACCACGTTAAACCCTTGTTTTCATTTTGCGTATGTGTGTCAATTGTTACTTGACCCCAACACATCATGCTTAGAAAATATTGCGTCTTGAACAACTTCTTTGACTAGCGAGGGTTGATGTAACATCCCGTACTCGTAGGGGGTCAAGAAATCTAACCTGTTTGGTATAACCCGTCCTCAAGTACAAATAATAGGTCTCCGACCATGTTCAAAATAAAAATATTTTCCACATTTCAATCCATATAAAAAAAAATTGTCCACCAAGTCATAATAAAAAAAAAAATGATTAATCATAATTGAGGGGGTTCACACTCTCCCAATAAGCTTAACAATAATGAATTACTAATATTCTAAAATCCAATGAACTAGAAATCGAACATCTAAAATAAAATAAATTGTTTTCCCCCATCTAGTCTGTGGCTCTAACAGCTTAAACTTGGTCAAACTCTATTCTTGGTCCTCTGTTGAAACATCCAAATCATCTGAAAAACATATGAGATAAGGGGGTGAGTTTTTCCACAACTCAGTAAGCGAAGAACTTATACAAGCGTGTAAACATGAGCATTTACCAAGTAATAAAGTACGGAATAAAACATATTTATGCATAAAGGAACAAAATGATTTTCGAAACAATCAAATCATAAAGTACTTTGGCATAACAAATCTGAGTATTATCACTATGTCAAACGGAGCATCTCACAAAGCAAAGACCATCTTTAACCCCCGTGGTAGGGTTGTGCAAATCCTGGTTGCCAAACCAGGCAAAGACAGAGGTGAAAACTTTCTCTTATTCGATCTCGGAGCCCCGAGTGTGCACACAGGAAAGTCCACAATAAACCACTTTGTTTCCAAAATGGGTGCACTTAGAAACAGAGAAGTTGATACCAACTCAAACAGAGCAGAGACAGAGCAGAGCAAAGCAAAGCAGAAATAGAGTCAGATACAAATTAGTATACCATGCCAAAGGTTTTCAGAGTCACACTAAAATAACATATAGTTTCAAAATATTTTCAGAATCCTTGTTATGTAAATAAAACAGAGTTAGAGTATCTCTATAAAATCAATGCACAATTTTTCAGATAATCAATATTGCTCTTTTTCACATTGTCAGAAACACATGACAAAAACTAAGCTCATGTCTACACAATGCATAACAGAAATATTTTTCTTTCTTTCATATAAGTTTCATGAGTAATGCAAATAACTGACTGAGGTTGGTTTTTCTTAAGTTCTCATTTCATAACAAAACATGCACAATTTTTTCAGAAAATCAACCTCAGACTACATTTAGTATAAAACCAAGCATATGAACCCCGCTTACCTGACTCCTGCAGCGAATTATCAAAACTTTGAGTCCGACTTCTAAGAATTTCGTCACCTATTCATAAAAACATATTCCCTAATGTTAAAGACTACTCCAAAAGCTTTAATCTGAAAATTATAAGCTAAACTATGCTGCTTGCCCAAAATCATAAATTTTTAGTAAACCAAGCCCAAACAACCAGCCACTACAAATCTGGACAGCCCCCAAAGATGCACAAAAAAACTCAAATATTTTAATCATTTTAAAAACTCTAAGGTGCACTGAAATTTTCTCCTTAAATCCACACAACCAGCGGCTATTTATCTTCTTAATCAAAACGCTTTTAACTTAACACTGCCAAGAACATGAAATTTCATAATCCACTCCAACCAGCAAAACAGCGCACTCCATACTAAAAAAATATCATTTCAGCCCACTACCAACTCATCATCAAGCATCCCTCTGATAAAGCCAACCCAAAAATTATAGTATCCTATACGTTCAATAAAACCAAACCCAACCATTTTATATCACACAAAACGTCCCAAACAAGCCATCGAGAGCACCAAACAGCAAAAGAAATTTAACAACGAATCCCTCGAACATCCACCAAAAATCACTTCGAAAATGGATTCGAAAATTAGAGAAAATATTCCATAAATATTACGGGGAGAAATCTATCCAGTAAATTTATCAAATCTTCAAAATAAAACATACGAGAGGACCCTCTAAAACTGACTCCATGAGTCTTACCTAAAGTGAACCACAACTTGCACCAAAACGAAGCGACAAACCGGACGAAAACAGGGCACTAAAGAACCGAATTTCTGGCTTCTCTACGCTCGACTTCACCTACCGAAAATACACAAATTTTCAATGATTACAAGTACCAAAACTGAAAGGATAGAAGAAAACGTAGGAAGAAATTTGAGAATCTTATCGTGATTCATGCGGCGAAACCGAAACCAGAGGGGGGGGTTTTACGGAAGGAAGAAGCTCCAATCAAGGGATAAAATGCCGTATGGAGAGAGAGAGAGAGATTTTCATCTACAACAAATAACCATCGAGATCGTGATTTGGTACGGAAGAAATGGAGCTGCGCAAAACAGGGGAAACCGTCGAGCAGGGGAAAGGAAAAGGAAAGAAAAGAAAAGAAAGAAGAAGGGGCGGAAGTTAACTTACCTGAGGAGAGAAACGGCGTTGTTTCTGGGTGTTGGGCCGGGTCTTGTTAAACCGAAATGGGCCTGGGCTGCGGGCCTTACAATTGAGCAATTTATTTGTAAGCCACAAATTGATTCACGTTATTTTCTTAAAGATCTCCAACATTGATTATTCAGCTAATCAATGTTGGAGATTTTTAAGAAAATATCAACCACATAGAAGAATGTGTGGCATGTGTTATTAATATAGGAACTTTACAGAGTTCTATCAAAGATCTGTTACATTAATGGAAGCACTAGTGGAAAACATAAAGTCTAATTGAGCATATCTTCTAAACTTGGATGACTTTTCAGGATCGAATTCTCTATCCTTAACATTGATCCCCCGAAGTAGAAACTACATTGAGCTTTTATGGATTGTTGGCCATGAGGTTCTTGGCAACCATGTCCTGGACTGTAAAACGAATCCCAGGAAAAATACCACATGGCTCTATTACTACTAGTCTTTCGTTGTATCTAATATCTATGGCCACCGAAACCCATTTCACATGCACTAGTGTTTCTTTCTTATAACAAGCTCACAAGATATACCGAAATATACCAACTAGCAGAAAATCTAGTAGCTAGCTATAAGGTTGGCCAGCAATTTTTGACACATTTTGTTAACCGATACGAGAGTAAAGAATTAATAGTACTTATTGTAACAAAATTGGCTTAGATAGGCCAACTCTTAATTTATAAATGATTCATAAACATATCAATTTCGTGTCAACTTTCTAACGGTCATAATCTATATAATTATAATTTTTTTTTAATTATAAAATAAAGCTCTAAGACCATGTTAGTTTTCTTTTCTTTTTTAATTCTCGGTAATTTAATGTTAATATATAACTAGTCATGTTTGTTCATTTAGATAAAGTGTTGAGAAGTTGAAAAGTTGTATTGATTTTGGTTATGGGCATCAATCTTCAATATGATTTGGTTCCTGATCTAGTTTTGAATACATATACGTTTATATATATATATATATATATATACAAGTTATGATTTTAAGATATAAAATTATGTTAATAACGCCAATTCAACCCATTTTAAGTAGATATTCAAAACATGATCTCTTCAAAATCTCCAACATTGATTGGCTAAATATTTGGGATTGATGTCATAAAAGAAGTTGTTGGCAACTAGCTAATGAAATAATCAAATAAACAAATTCCTTTTTACCAATTGCAAAATAAAATATTATTAATAAATGAAAAGAGAGCGCAGCCTGCAGATTTTGAATTGAGGTTTTGATAGTACATAAGGTTTCTTAGTAGCCATGATACTGATCTCTACTCTTATTGCTCTCTCTTTATACCACTAACCAAAGCTTTGGTTGTTTAGCCTTATGGTAAAAACAATTCCATTGCTAATGGTGTATATTCTAACACATGATTGGTGGACTGCACTGCACATTTTGGCATACCCACGGAAAAAAAGAACTATGGAGATGCTTTATCTTTGTCAATGTTTCAAAATGGACGAAGATGATCATTACAATACAAAATGCTTAAAAAAAACTTTGTTTACTGTAAAACCACTTCAGAACGGGCAAAAGAAGAAGAAAATGATATTTAAACTCTTGAATTTCTCCTGTATGTCAAAATTATTGTGTGGATAGTATTTTATTTTATTTTTTATTTTTCTTAACGATTAAAAAAGTGATTATTAATAAAATAAAATATTTTTATTTTTTAAAACATTTTAAAATATGAAAAAAATAAAATTACACTAATAATAAATTTAAATAGACAAAATCATAAAACTGAGTAGGCAGTCAAAATTCAAACTCGAAGTGTCAGTCCCGAAAATTCGGCCTCCAATGTCAAAATCCAGACTTCATTCTTCCGCACGTGGACTGACTTTCGTGGAATATTTCACCTGAGGCCCGACTACATGAAATACGAAAAATGAGTAGAATAATGATTAATGATTATCAAAATTGTGTCAAGTCATCTATTTTTATAATTTACTTTTATATCTATATATCTCTAATTAGAACATAACATATAATAAAAATATTATTATCATTTTTAATCGAAGTCAAAATATTTCAGTAGAATATAATTGCCGGGTGAAGAAAATTAAGATGAAAACGACATTTTCGAAAGGAAAAAAATGTTTGAATTATGTGGTCGTTTTGTCTGTGCATGCTGGGAGTTGTTTCATAAGTTTACGTGGTTTGAATATTCATCCAGGTAGAAGATCAAGTAAATCCAAATCAAATTATTGAAGATCAGGAAAATGACCTTGCCGAAAATCAAGCCAAGTAATCCTGCTGCTGCTATAACAGATTTCTGATATTCATCCAAACCGAAACTCAAGCTATTATACCAAATGAGGAAGATACGATTCTGAGGCTTTATTTTTGTATATCTACTTAGCTTAAATTACTCATTTAAATGTTGCTGATATTTAGCAAATCAATAGTAAATACTTTTATATATACTGCATATATACCGTGAGCAACAATAAGAAAAACGGAGCATTCTCTCAAAACATCTGTCTTACATTTCTTTACAATCCATGATGTGCTGAGGCGACAAAATATTGCATGCACCAGGCGGCCGCCACGGGATATTTTCATTAACATTTTAATTACTCTGGAAATAATTATTTCTCTGCCATTCTTCTCTTTCAAATAAACTTTAAAATAAAGCAGTATTTTAATACAAATTGTGGAGAAATTGTATAATGAGTACGTATAGCATTTTTCATTGTTATTACAGAATACTATCACATCAACTGGATGGAAAAATAGTTGGATCATAGCTTAATGACAGTGGAGAAATCAAATGACGTGAGGGGAAAATGTGTGCAGATTCGTAGCATGTGCGAGACTGATTGAAATGTTGGGTCCGGTACGTATTTTTGTAGACTAGAATATAAGGGAATATAGACAAAATTAAATATATGACTCATGAGATCAAATATCCACGTGACATTATTCTTTACTTCATACATATATATATATATTATATCATTTTATTATAATAAGTCATTAACAAATTTTTTATTTTCGGTTAAATTTCTTTTTTATTTTTTGTTATATTTAATTTCATCCATCCATTTATTAGAGTTCTAAAATAATGTCATTTTTAAAATTTAATCTTCTAATTCAAACTTTTAAATTAAATATTTATTTATTAATGAGTATCAATGAGTATCAAAACTGTGTCAAGTCATTGTTTCTATTTATGTTCATATATATATATATATCCATATAATTATAATACAATAAAATATTGTAGTTATATGCCAAGGTCCAGATGGCATTCTGTGAGGGTGAAATATCTCAAATAGGGCCCAGGCCTATTATTTAGTGCATTAGAAGACAAGAGTGAAAGGAAGTTGAGTAGACCAGATCACATGGGGGACAGACCATAAAGACAAGCAACTGACACACGCAAAAAATGATATCCAGATCAAAGCTTCTATATAAAAAGGCAACAATAAGATGAAAGGGCTCTCGCTCAATCGATGACTCTCTGGCTAAACAATAATTCATCTCTTCTCTCGGATCACCTACTTCGTCTTCTCAGATGAACCCAATAGTTCATACCAGTAGAATTATGTATTTTATTTATGTATAATGAGAACCCTAAGAGACTGTAAAAATATTCATTATAATGAATTTCCTGCCCCAAAATCCCGTGGACGTAGACCTTACGCCGCACCACGTAAATACTGTGTTTCTATATTTATTTATCTGTTATCCGCGTACGTATGGCCGCACCGGAGTCTTACTAGGGGCCCCAAACGACACCCATCGAAGCCCAACTCGCTCCAGTGGGCCGGGAATGACTGATTTTTTATGGCATTAACATTGGCGCCGTCTGTGGGATAATTAGACCAGAGGTGGGAAAATGATGATTTTCTGGGACACTGGACGACTTCTCAGACATGCAAATGATGTCCCTAGATGAGTATTCTTAATTGTGCTATTTTTGTATAATATCAGGCAAATGTGAGAAAATATCTCGCCTAAAAGAAAGATTTATTATCTTCATATCTTTTATGTATAACACTCAGTATTTTCTCACAGACACTACACTCGCCAATTATTATTTTTATTCTGCAAAAATAGCATGTATACAAGCTCGCCAGATAAAAGCCAGGCGAATACACTCACAGCACAGGACATACATGCGGATCACGTGCACTGGAATGGGGAAATCACGGTGCACTTAAGTGCACAGTGTAGTCATGTGTGCATGGCACTGCACAGTCCCATGCACAGCACACGGGCACGGCAGGGTGCCGTATCCAGTACCATGGGCGCCCCGTCGCCTAAGGACTCGCGGCGCTCCGCCGCGAGTCGTCGAGCTCCGCCAGCCGTCCCATTGGGACCGCCAGAATTTTCTGGGCCCGCCACCGTGGCGGGCCCACAACCCAGACCACAGGCATGCATGCTCGTGCATGCACGCCTGGCGTGCCCCACGGGATTGGCCTTAGTCCCATGGGCCCTCCACGGAATAACTGCCGGCGGTCACAGAGTTTTCTGTCTCCGGCAGGGCGTCAATCTGCTGGAGACATGCTTGTGCATGCAGGGCACGGTAGGGTGCCATGCCCAGTACCGTGGGCGCCCGTCGCCCAGGGCTCCGTCGCGAGTCGTCGAGCTCCGTCGGAGGTCCCATTGGGACTGCCGAAATTTTTTGGGCCCGCCACCGTGGCAGGCCCACGACCCAGAGCACGGGCATGCATGCACCGTGCATGCACGCCCGGCGTACCCACGGGACTGGCCTTACCCCGTGGGCCCTCCACGGAGCAGCTGCCGACGGTCACCATTGTGACTGCCGGAGTTTTCTGTCTCCGTGCATGCTCATCCAGCTCTCCAGCTCACCGTGGCACACACGGTCAACACACGGGCTTGCCTCATCCAGCTCGCCCGCGGCAGAGCCAGCTCATCGTGCATGCTCGCCACCCAGCTCGCCATACACCGTGCTCGCCATCACAGCACACTCACAGCTCGCCGGTGACTCCTCACCTCGCCAACCTCATGACTCACACTCGCCCAAAACTTTTCACAGCTCGCCCAACATAGATGAGGGCCCACCATTTATCTGGCGTTCGCCATAGACCACCATGATCGCCCAGTCTATTGGCGGGCATCATGCTCGCCCAAACCATCCTCAAACAACCCGCCTTCTCACTAGCTCGCCCTCTCGCCAAGCTCACAAAGTTTGCCCAAAACATGACCACCTGACTAAACTTGAGCACCTCATGGCTCGCCTAGAATAGCTTGAGCACGCCCAACACGTCCACAACACCCACGGACACCATGTTCGCCAGCTCGTCCAAAGCAGTCACACGGCTCGCCAACAGATCGCCAACCCAGCTCGTCATGTATGCTCGCCATGCATCCTCGCCATGCATCCTCGCCATGCATCCTCGCCGTTTCTCTCTCACTTCACGGGCACCATGCATGACCCGCCAACGAACTCTCCCTTGGCTCGCCAAGTTCTCGGCACTCGCCCAAGACATATCACAGGCTAACCATTTACCAACTCAGAACAAACCTCTCTGTTACAACGTCACTCGAGACTCACAAAGAAACACACTATCATGCCACACCATGCATAAAATACACGGTCACACACCTTCGCCGTATTATACAGGATGCAACCATACCATCTATTTTTGGCGCTCGCCATAAACACTCAGGAAGTCCTTCGAGACTGCACTCTTGTGCGCTTGCCAGCTCGCATAACACATGGAGCTACGTTCCCAGCTCACACAGCTCACCTTATCCATTCGAAAATTTATTGATTTACGTGCAACAAGTATCTCATTCGAGACTTGCCTATTTTTTGTTTTATTTTTATTTTGACAAGTCACTCGTCACCTCAGATTATGGGAATTAAAAATGATGCAATATTACGGAATCGATTTTCACAAAATTTATACTTCGACTGCATATGCAAATTCGGATTCAACACTTGGACTCAGTGGCATGAAAAATCATATTTCTATTAATAAAATTATTTTGCAGCGCAAAGTTGACGCACTCATTCCATGGTGACACCAGCTTCATGCTCGTCATACGGGATCAGGTTTAGTCGCGGGGTCGTCCGGCCACCCATGACCAGCTCAACGATTCGTTCGTCAAGGGCTCGAGGCTTGAGGTCCAGCACCCAAGTTCACTCGTCAAGTCCTTACATCCATGATAGGCTCGAGGCTTGCGATCCGTCCACCAAGCACACTCGACAAGCCTCATCTTGGATGCTTGCAAATCGCGGGGTTGAATCTCGGGTCTAGGCTTGCACATAAACCCTCGCACACCTGGTTTCCCGCCAATGACCGCTTGTGGATTGCGGGGTCGTGAACCCTCGCACACCTTACGGAATTCTCTTGATAAAATATATATATTGCATGTTTTTGTTACCTCAGGCTCGGAAGACGAACTACCACCTTCTCGACTTTTGGATACTTTAGAATTCCTACCAAAGTGTCTTTGGTAAGAATTCGCGGGGTTCTGTGAGAGTGAAATATCTCAAGTAGGGCCCAGGCCTATTATTTAGTGCACTAGAAGATAAGAGTGAAAGGAAGTTGAGTGGACCAGATCACATAGGGGACAAGCCATAAAGACAAGCAACTGACACATGCAAGAAATAATATCTAGACCAAAGCTTCTATATAAAAAGACAACAATAAGATGAAAGGGCTCTCGCTCGATCGATGACTCCTGGCTAAACAATAATTCATTTCTTCTCTCGGATCACTTACTTCGTCTTCTCAGATGAACCCAATAGTTCATACCAGTAGAATTATATATTTTATTCACGTATAGTGAGAACCCTGAGAGACTGTAAAAATATTCATTATAGTGAATTCTCTGCCCCAAAACTCCGTGGACGTAGGCCTTACGCCGAACTACATAAATACTGTGTTTCTATATTTATTTATTTGCTATCCGCGTACGTATGGCCGCACCGGAGTCTTACTGTGGCCCCAAACGACACCCATCGAAGCCCAACTCGCTCCAGTGGGCCGGGAATGACTTATTTTCCTGCTCTGGCCTGTTGACTGATTTATTATGGCATCAACAGGCATAAGGTCAGACTCTCAAATAGAAGAATTAGATTATTTGAATATTATATATAATAATATCAGATAAAAAAATATTACTATAAATTTTTAATAAAATTTATGATAGGTTTGGATAGTGAGTTAAATTGAAATGAGATGAGATAAAAATTTAAAATTAAATAAAATATTATTAGAATATATTTTTTAATATATTTTTTATTTTAAAATTTGAAAAAAAAAATGTATTATTTATTATATAATTTCATTCAAAATTTTAAGAAAATTATAATAATTACATAAAATAAAATAAGAGTGGTTTTCAATTCAAAGAAGCCATTTCAATTTTTAAATTCAAAGGTGTAAACCACATTTTCGAGAAAAAATGTTAAAAGAAAGTCATTCTTTTCTTTCGATGTAATAGTTTTTGTCCGTGCTCGGAGTTGTTGGCCAATAAATTCTTTGCTCGTGGTTTGATTAATGTTCATGATAAGGTGTTTTGTCCAGGTACAACTGATGCGCTCAGCTGAGACTACAACCGCCGCGTGATAATTTCACTGACATCTTAATTCCTCATGAAATAATTGAGTTTTTCTACTTATCATGATCCATGCCCAACGCTATCGGCCGGTCGAGGGAGCTACGAATTCTCCAATATATGTACCTTCTCCGAATATACTAGCAAACTAGCAATGTTGACTATATATGAGATGAGATAAGATGAGATGAGAGATAAGATGATGAAATGAGTTGAGATAATATTGTTTGAATTGAGAAATAAGACGAAATGAGTTAAAATCAAAGAATTAAAAGTTGAATAAAATATTATTAGTATATTATTTTTTAATATTATTGTTATTTTGATATTTAAAAAAATTAAATTATTTATTATATTTTGTATAAAAACTTGAAAAAATTATAATAATGAGACAAATTGAGATAAATTTTGAATTCAAGCAAGGGTTAAATCTTTTATAAAAAGATCTTTCTAGATAGAAAACTGAATGTTCTTTGATCATTGATGCAACTTACATTCAAAATTCTGTTGTTTCTTCCAGTTCATTTTTTTGGGATAATTTCTTCTAGTTCATGATTGCTTGCAAGTTATGTGATCAAGGATGTTGATCAGGATTCATGAAGCTATTCAGTCAATGTTCAATACAACGCATCAGATGTGGTTCTAATGAAGGGGCGCACAAATTTGTTAGATATGCAAAATTTATAGATTCATTATTTATATATTTAGGAGGGTTTTTTTTCCTTAGTACATTGATTCTATTGTCATGGATGGTTAGGTACTTCTCTTTCTTCCTGTGAGATAGAGTTAAGTTTAGTTTTCTTTGCTTTCAAAGGAACCCTAATCTCGCAAAATTGTAGAGTGAATCGATCCTATGGAGGAGGAACTAGCGCGAAATTGGGAGAAATTGAAGCTATCGGTTGAGGAGACCGAAGTCTTTGTCACCCTAGGGAAGGATCTAAAGGATAGAGGTTTGCGAGGCAACTTCTGTCTCATCGGAGGAGTGATGTTGGGGATGAGCATCACTAACGAGGCATTTAGAACGACGATAACCCAAGTATCGAATCTAGCGGGCTGGGTTAAATTCAAAGAAATGGGGGACCATAAATTTCTAATAGAATTTCAATTCTTGATAGATAAGGAGAGGGTTATGAGAGGTCGCCCATGATTTTTTGATAGAAATCTTATTTCGTTGCAAGTAAACGAATCGGTCCCTTTAAGAGATATGCTTTTTAGTTTGAACCCTTTTGGGTTCAATTGTATGGATTGCCCTTAGCGATAATTAACAAAGACATAGTTAAGGATTTAGCAACTTCTGTTGGCCATGTAATCAGAGTTGAATCTGATGCAGATGGACTGGCTTGGAAGAATTGCCTGCATGTTAGAGTTGCAGTGGACATGACTAAGTCTCTGTTAAGGGGTAAATGGGTTCAGCTAGACAAAAAACGTTATTGAATGGTTGTGAAGTATGAGAGGCTACAAGCTTTTTGCTTTAAATATGGAGTCTTAGCACGTAAAGGCAAAAACTGTAGTAGCCAGAAAGAGGTGGAGTTTGATGATAAAGAAACCACAAAGCAATTTGGCACGTGGTTAAGAGCTCAATTAAGAAATGTCAGGATCTTTGAGACAAAGAAATATAGGGAAATGAGGACACAAGAAAAGAAAATACTAAGAAGAAAGTAGAAGTTCATGGGGAGAAACAGGAATGCCAGTTCTCACCTAGAACTCCAAATGACAGTAAGGTGACTACGTAGAAAAGTATTGCAATTAGACCTAAGATAGTAGAGATGATAGAAGGGGAAAAGTTAGTAATTGAGAAGAGCAATGAAATACAAAGAGATAACAAGGAGATGCAGATGGAAACTGGTCAAATGAAGGAGTCTAGAGAAATCGAGAAAATGCTAGCCAGCCAAACGATTGAAGAAGTGGAAGAAATTAGTAGGAAAATGGCCACCTAGAAAAGGAAGGCTAGGAGTGTAGGAACTTCAGCTAGTGTAAGTTCGGAGCAAAAGGCAAATTGACAAGTAAAAGAATCTTGGAAGATATATAAGGGACCTTTCACAATATGAAGCGAATAAAAGAAGATGTAGTGGTAGGTCACAACACTTATGGTGCCCATGACTCCTCCTGGAATTTAGAAAAACTCGCGACATTGGAATGATCAGCACACGTGTCAATCATCCTATCATTTAGTACTCTAAGAGTGTGTAACAAGCATATGGTATACAATTAAAATTAATCACAGCAGAAAATAAAGAAAGTCATACATTCTAATACCAGAAATTTAAAATCTTACAAATCCATCTGAAAAATATAATTATCCAAGAAGAGATTAATACAATCATCCGTAAGAAAAGCGACAACAGATAAATAGTAATAACATCGGGATCTTAATCCCTCTTTTCATCATCAAGCCATATCACTCCTCCGATAGAGCCTGCCTCTCCGGCTCATCCTCATCCTCTGCATCACAGATTATGATTCGATAAAATGGAATCATAAGTGAACCAGATACACCACGTGAGACGTGAATCTCAGTAAGTAGCAATCATTCACACAACAATTAATCGCAATCAACAATATGCCCAAATATTCTCCAAAGAAATATATAAAACTACACACCAACTTCCTTTCCCAGAAAGGAAGTCCACAAGTACACACAATTGTCCTTTCTCAAAAAGGAGCGAAACCCAATACAACGTCATTTTCCAAAAAGGGACGCATTCATAATCGTCCTTTCCCAGAACACACCACAACACACTAACTCGTCAAAAGCCCAGTTTCTGGCTCATCATACATTTTCATTTTATTAACATATGTATATCATAGTCTCCCCTAGGGACTATCCATACACCCTGCCTCTCTTTGTCATACCATAGGTAATGATCATGTGTGTGATTTCATAACGGGTGATACCCAGCTAACCGTATCCAGCATGTACCATGACTAGGCATCCCCTAGCCCCCACCAGTAAAGGAGCCACGGAATCGGCATGAAAGCGTTATCATCTCGTCTGATCTTGTTGTCATCCAACGACAACCCAATGAAGGTCACATGAGTATATTCCGCTCCTCAGTGATTAGAGAAGCTGCACTGAGATAATGCCTCATCTTGGCATGGGCTCGTGACACACACGCACCCACAAGCTATGACCACCAACACCCACAACTCTCCTCACCATATCCCAATATAGAAGAACTCATATTATAAGCAAGGAATAATTCATGCATGATAAATAGATATTGGATGACATGACAATAATACACAACAATCCAAAACAGTTCACACAACATTTATAAATCCAACAAATAAATCTCCACAATTTCTAACACAACCAAAATTAACTACTAGGTCATCTCATCTTCCATTAACGGTCTTGGGTCCAACCAACCTACATCCAAATTTTATTATTATTAGTGATCAATTACCCAACGCTTCAAAGCTGCCAAGAGAGTTAGCACAAATAAATAAATAAATAATAAATTAGCAAATCACAATTTAATTCAACGACTACTTACTGCACGCTTGTTCAGAACTTTGGATGATCGGGAACAAGTCAAAATGTACACCCGTTCCACAAACCGTGAGTACGTCGCTAAGACACGTCCATCGCACCAACGTAAATAAAACAATACAATTAATAATAATAAATATTACTAACAAAATAGTTAAAACAAATAAACGAAAATATAATAAAATGAAAATATTATTCAACTAAACCAAAAAGTCTTGTAAGTTATAATCTCAACTAATAAATGTTAAAAACACCTAAAACCAATCCAATAAAACTCATGGCATTATTTTCAAAATACAATTTATAGCATAATAAAATGATCCTTCAAAAATGGTTTAGGATATTAACACTATAGCATTTTCGGACATATATTATATAAGAATTTTAACACACTCAGAGCATTTACATTGCCTCATCAAAATAAATCAACAAATTTTGATGAAAATTACAAATTTGCACACATATCAAAAAAATTTCGAATGCACACTTTTATATTATTCTCCACACTTTTTTTTAGTCATATTTGATCAAATATATTGAATTTTTTTTTTTATATCTATGCAAATTTATACTTTTCATCAATTTAATGATTTATTTTAATGAAATCAATGGGATACTCTCAAGCCAATGAACTCATTTATTTACTTCCAAAAATCAACCAAACTGAAATAGTAATATCTACGGTCTTACCTCAAGTTTCAAATGCCTCTGAAGGAGAGGTGGATGACACAAAGAAAGTTATGGCCAAAATCACGATAGCCCACAGCTTGATTAAGTTAAAACCGAAATATACACAAATGAGGAAACAACTAGGAACCGAAACCCATAAGCAAGGGCAGTAGAAATGAAATTTATATTTCATTACCTTCAATGACCACTTTTTGAACAAGATTCAAATTTGCTTTCAAAGCTTTGACTGAAATCCCAAAATGGGTTCCAAATGTAGTGAACTCGTGGGCCGTGTGCTTGAGGGGTAAAATGAGCTTCATTTCTTAGGATTTTCGCATGGCTTAGAGAGGTGAATATGAGCTCTTGATTTCTTGAAGAGGAAATAAGAAGAGAAAAACCTAAAATAGGAAAACAAAGTTGGAAGAAAGAAGGAGAAGGTGAATGGCGCAGTTGGGAAGAGAAACCAGAGGAAATAAAATGAAAATGAAGAAGAAAGGGATGAGATGCAGGGAGGGGCTACGGCACAGCAAGGGGAAGAAGAAATGAAGAAGAAGAAGAAAAGGAGAAGAAAATTGGGAGTGAGGCGCTGGGAGAAAAACCAGAGAAAGG
Organism: Platycarya longipes; assembly: GCA_036559045.1. Classification (NCBI taxonomy): domain Eukaryota; kingdom Viridiplantae; phylum Streptophyta; class Magnoliopsida; order Fagales; family Juglandaceae; genus Platycarya; species Platycarya longipes. The sequence goes on along the minus strand of CM071799.1, from coordinate 8,103,252 downwards.
AAAGAGGAAGAAAGAAGATATGGGAAGAAGAGAAAGGTCAGCACATGCAGGAAGAAGATAAAACCTTGAGGGTTTCTCCCCACCAGTCAAAACGCACAGCTTTATACAAGGGGCTGGGCCAGCTCCACAACTCACACACGGCCCAAAAGAAAATAAACCCCATACAAATATAACCCAATAACAGAAATAAGTGAAATTAAAATCAAATAAAACCAACCCAAAATAAATGCACAACATAATAAAATAAAATAACCCTCAACAAAATAATAAAATTTAATATAATAAATCCAATAATAAAATTATTTAAAATAAAGAATTCAATAAAATAATAATCTAATCCAAAAAGACCCAAACTCAAAATAAACAAAAGCATATAAAAATAAATGCTCATCAACTTAGCTAAATAAAATCAATTAAGTAAAATCCTAAATAATACTCAAAGAATTACATTAGAAAACAATTATTACAATAAAATAAAGTAAAGCAAACTAGCCAAATAATAATATAATTAAAATACATCACACAAAAAGTCTAAACTCAATTATAAAATAAAGAAAAAAGATTTAATAATTAAATTAAAATACCACAATATGAAATAGAATAAAATAATAATACTCAACAATATAGTAAGCTAAAACAAAGGAATCAATCCGGAAATGTCCAATAAAATAAAATGCGTATTGAAACAAAATGAAGCACAACAAATTGAATATCAATAAAATATAATAATTAAAACCACCAACAAGAAAGATAACAATTTGAATGAAAGGACCAATATTAACGAATAAATAAAATAACTAGAATGCTATAATTAAGGAATCTCATAAAAGCTTGTAACGATAATAAAAATAAAATCACTAAACCAAAAATGATAATAATAACAACCCAAACTAAAAGAATAAAAAATAATACTTAATAAACAACATAACCCGAAATAAAATAAGTAAGACAAACCACTAATTAAAATTTATTAAAATGAATTAAAACAACCAATGATAAAATAAAAGCAATACGTAAAGATATATAATACCTGAGATCTCACAACACTGATGACATTGAACTGGTGAAGGCTACCTGGCAGTCCCACCAAGAGTAATGATGGGCATTTCCTTGAATTGTAGAGGACTTGAGAATCCCCTTAAAGCTATGGAGCTGAAAATGCTTAAGAAATCAAAATCTCCTACTTTTGTATTTCTAATAGAAACAAAGTGTGGCCGTTCTTAAGTAGAGAAATTTAAAAAGAAGATGAGTTTTGATGATAGCTTTGTTGTGGATAGCATTGGCCTAAGTGGTGGGATTGCATTTTTGTGGGATAGTAAGTATGATTTTGTTTTGGACACTTACTCCCAACACCACAATTCTATGAAATATTCTGATGAAGATCAAAAAATGGAGATTTTAATTTCTGGTTTTTATGTTTTCTCAGAGGCCAGTTTAAAAAACCTTAGTTGGAACCTTTTGAGAAAGATGAGGCCTATTGATAAGATGTCTTGGATTTGCTTTGGTGATTTCAATGAGATATTGAGTCATATAGGCAGATGGGGCAATTTAGACAGTGCATTGACCATTGTGGGTTAAATGACCTTGGCTTTGAGGGCCTTAAGTTTACGTGGAAAAATAAAAAGGAGGGCCAGCAATTTACAAAAGAGAGACTTGATAGAATGCTGGGGAACCTAGAATGGCTGGAAATTTATGAAGATTACAGTTTTTACAATGGGACAGTACTTTCTTCAGACCATAGCCCAATTACCATGAGCTGGAACAAAAAGAGAAACATGAACCATAGGGAACCCAGTTCTAGAGGTCCAGATAAGTTATTTAGGTTTAGACAAATTGGAACTACCAAGAGAATAAAGAAATAATTAGGTCAAGCAGGAATAGTTAGGTTTTGAGACAAGGAAGTCGAATCCAATTGATTAAAGGAAAGCTGAAAAATTGCAGAAAATTCATCAATCATTGGAATCAACATTCTTTAAAGAAAGAAGCAAAAGAAATATAGAAGAATATGGTGATACTAGAAGAGATTCAGAAAAATGATTATGGGGGCAGCAAGGAAGAAGTATTGAGCTTAAAGAGGGGCATTAACAACTCCCTAGCAAAAGAAAATACCAAATAGGAAAAGAGAGCTAAACAAACCTAGCTGAAATGTGGGGACAGGAATACAAGATTCTTCCATAGCTATGCGAGCCAAAGAAAGAATCAGAATGCAATAAAGAAAATACAAAGGATGATGGAATAGAAGTGTCAAGCCCACAAGCACTGATTGAGGTATTTAATCAATTCTACCTTGATATTTTTTCTTCTTAGTTCTTGAGTAATATTAGTGAATGCTTGTGTATATTAGTCCTAAAGTTTCTAAGGATATGAATACTTTTCTTATGAGTTATTACTCTAATGATAAAATTAAGAATGCTTTATTCCAACTGAAACTACTGGGTTCTTCGGGACCTGATGGTTTTCCTCCTATTTTCTATCAAATAAATTGGGAAACTATGGGAAAATATATTATAAAAGTTGTGTCTGATATTCTTAATTATGGTGCTAGTGTGGAAGATCTTAATGAGACTTTTCTGGTCTTTATCCTTAAGGTAAAGAAGCCTAGTAAGGTCTCAGATTATAGACCTATCTCTTTTAGCAATGTTATTTATAAAGTTGTTTCCAAGGCCATTGCTAAGAGACTAAAACATATACTTCCTCAGATTATTTTTCTAAATTAGTGTGCCTTTGTACCCAAGAGACTAATTCAGGATAATATGATCATTGCTTTCGAAGCTCTTCACTCAATGACTATTAGGAGAAGAGGTAAGCAAGGTCATGTGGCCATTAAACTCGATATGAATAAGGCTTATGATCGACTTGGATGGTTATTTCTTAGAAAAGTTTTGGAGAAAATGGGTTTCAGCTTGAGATGGATTGAAATGGTGAGAATTGTGTGACCACTGTTAAATACTCCTTACTTATAAATGGTTCTCCTCAAGCTCATTGGTCAAGGAGATCTCATTTCCCCCTACTTATTCATTTTGGTAGCTAAGGTGCTAACCTCTTTAATTAACAAAGCTAAGTTGTTATGAAACATTCATGGCTGTCGGATTAGTAGAGACTGCCCTAGTGTGAACCATTTATTTTTTGTAGACAATGTTTATATGAATCAACTTATGAGTGGGCTGCTATTAATAAGCTATTGAGTTTATATGAATCAGCTTTTGGCCAGAAAGTTAATAGAGAGAAATCTTCCATCTTTTTTAGTGCAACACTAACAAAGAATCTAGAGACTATATTTGGAGTATTGCTGGAACCCGGGCAACAGTTTCCTATGAGAATTATCTGGGCTACCTATCTTAGTTGGTAGAGCAAAGTTTAGTGCTTTTAAGGAATTTTAGACAGGATAAGGAGAAGGCTCAATAATTGGAAAACAAAATTCATCTCTCATGCTGGCAAAGAAATTCTGTTGAAAGAAATGGTCCAGTCAATCTCCACTTATTGTATGGGAGTTTTTAAGCTACCAAAAAATTTAGTTAAGGAGATTAACAGACTTATGAAATTTTCTGGTGGAATTTCATGGAAAATGAGAAGAAAATGCATTGGGTGAGCTAGAAAAAAATGTGGAAAGCTAAAGGAGAAAGCGGTCTTGGGTTCAAGGATGTGGAGAGCTTTAATTTTGCTCTTTTAGCTAAATAGGGATGAAGAATCCTTCAAAATCCAAACTCTTTAGTGCCTAAAATTCTAAAACATAAATACTTCCCCTCAACTGATTTCTTTTTGGCTAAAATAGGCTCAAGGCCCTCAATAATATGGAGAGGAATTTGGGCTACCAGGAAATTATTTAAAGAAGGGTCTATGTGGAGGGATGGGAATGGGGAGAGCATCAAGTGTGGAGTAGCAAATGGATCCCAAAACCTCTCTCTTACAAAATTCAGTCACCCATGAGGATTTTACCAGAAAACTCTCAGGTACATATGTTAATTAATGGGAAAACAAAATAGTGAAAGTATGACCTACTACAAGCAAATTTTAATGAGGATGAAAGTAGTTTGATTTCCAGAAACCCTACTAGCTTGCATCGAGAACAAGATAGATTTATTTGGATTGAAAACAAAAATGGAAACTTTTCTGTGAAATCAGTTTATCATAAACAGTTAGAAATTGTTGAGAATCATAAGGGTTAGTCCTCTACTATTAGCTAAGAAAAGATGATGTGGAACAAACTATGGAGCCTCAACATCTCAAGTGTAACAAAAGTTTTTATCTAGAGAGCTTGTTTAGAATCCCTCCCTGCAAAGCTTAATCTGTTTAAAAGGAAAGTGATAGACTCTCCTTTACGTCCCATTTGTGGAATTGTTGAGGAAACAATTAACCATATTTTATGGAGTTGTAATTCAGCAAGGGATGTGTGGTGTCAAAGCTCTCTCAAACTCCAGAAAATGGCCAGTTCAGAGAGTAATTTCAGGGATTTGTTTGATAAAATCAGCTTGAACTGTATTACTGAAGTTGCGGAATGTTTTTGTCTTTGCTAGAGCTATTTGGCTAAGAAGAAATAGGTGGTTGTTTGAGGAATCATTTATGCATCCTAACCAGGTGGTAAAGTCTGTCATTGCCTCCCTTGAAGATTTTAATTTAGTTCAAACAGATTACAGGCAAAGAACCACACAGCAACAAGAACTCAACAATCACTGAAGTCCCCCTCTAAGAGATTTTGTGAAAATTAATTGGGACTCAGCTATTTTCAGAGACAAGAACAAAATTGGTGTGTGATTAATTATTAGAAATCATGATGGTCTGGTCTTGGCTACCAAAAAGATCTCCAAAGTATCCTTGATGGATCATCTCCTTGTAGAAGCCATAGGAGCACTTGAAGTGGCAAAGCTGGCCAAAGAAATGAACGTGTCCAATGTGATTATCCAGGGAGACAGCCTACAAGTCATCAAGGAACTCCAAGAGAATTCAGATTGTGCGGATGGTGTGGGTCTTGTAATTAAAGATACTAAGTTATTCTTTCTTGTTGTAACTGGAAAGCTGAATTTATTAGGAGAAATTGCAACTATGAATCTCATTGTCTAGCAAATTTTTCAAAATCGCTAGTGGAAGGAGAGTCTGAACTAGTTTCCACACCAGTGTTATAGCCTCCCTTCATGTCTTCTTTCTAATGAAAGTTTGGGATTTCCCCTTTAAAAAGCAAAAAATTGATTCTATTGTATGGTGTGAAAAACATAACTTGTAATGAGTTTGTGGTTAAATGAATGAAATGTTTGTTATTAAAAAAAATAGTAAATCTCACTTATAAAAGAAAAAAAGGTTAATTTATATAAATTTTTAAAGTGGAGTACTCCTACCGACTTATTTAAATTTTGTCTATTTAAAACTCCTATAAATCATTTCTCTCTCTCTCTCTCTCTCTCTCTCTCTCTCTCTATATATATATATATACGTGCACAAATGAGCTAGATGGACGTTACTAAAAGAAACAGAATATTTGTAACATTTTAATAGCAACTAAATAAGCTATTTGCGATGAAAATAACATCCGATCTGTAGATTAAAGCATGGAAAACTCTATTAATACCAGTTCAAGCCTAATAGGCCAGCCATTTCATGCAACTTAAACCTAATTAGGAATGGCCACCTTATTGAATCAGCAAATTAAAGTCGTGTTTTTCCTGAGGAAAAATGCTAGGGATCCTTATTTTAGAATTCATATTTTGGGATCTCTATTTATCTTAAATATGAGACATATTTTTTTGTTTTTTATATAAGTGTTTTAAAACAATGTTATATTTTTTTATATTTTTAAAAAATATTTTAAGATGTTAAACAAATCATATAAATAAAATATATATTTTAAAACACTTATTTTTTTATTTACATGATTTTTTTAACATCTTAAAATATTTTTAAAAAATATAAAAAAAATACAATATTGTTTTAAAATACTTATATAAAAATCATGTAAAAAAACAAAAACAAAAAACAATATATCCCATAATTAAGATAAATAAGAATCTCAAAATAAAAATTCCTAACATTGCTCTTTTTTCTGAGAGTAATTATTTATAATACATTAATGAGATAAGCTGGTAGCTAGGCTGAAGAAATTGTGCTTTTATTATTATTACATCAGGGCGGGACACTTTATCAGTAAGTTCCCATTTATGCAAGTGGCAACGGCTGCACCAAATTGATAAATCAAAATAAATTAAAATAAATATGTATATAATATATAATTTTGTAGTTTAATTTTTGTTTTACATTGGTTTTATTATTGTTAGAGGTGGACCCCTGCTGAAAGGAGCACACATGCAAATATATCCTGACAAAAGAGTGGGCCGGATTTAATATCATCAGACCATTTCCAAAATTAATCTATCTAAAAATTGACTAATTTTACATATAATCACAAAGTGTCTAATTATTGTTTAACTATTCTAAAAAAGAGTAAAATCTACTAATAAAAAATTAGTTTTTCATACAAATTCTATATTTCATTCACTTTTTTCAAAATAATTATACGACGATTTCTCAATCCACGATTATATAAATATTTTCTCCTAAAGTTTTTTTTTATAACAAATGACCTATAATTTTTTTTTCTAATTTAGTACTACTTGTTCGAGAAATTAACTTTGACATGTTAGATTATAGTTTACATTATAAATTTTTCATTGTTATGACATAGAGTACTATCACATCAATTGGATGGAAAAATAGTTAGATAATTGTTGGAAGATTAGCTGTTAAAACCTTCCTAATTATCTTGTGCGATTGCTAGGGTTTGAGGTTGAGCGACTTGCGATGGCTGCCGCCAGTGATCTCTCGGGATCGTCGACACCGGTGGGACAACAGAGGACTTTTGTGGATATGGTGGCCCAGCTCCTCAATCACTCCCTGTGATTGAGGTTCCCCTGCACGCACCCAAGATGATCGACGGGGAGTTTTGTGTGTTGTTTTCTAAGGATGAGATTGAGAGATCCGTTGCCCTGTTCAGATTCTCTCTGGTACTGAAATTCCTCAGACAACGGCCTTCTTTGGATGGGATTAGATCATTTATCCGTCATCAGTGGGGTTTGAATGTTCAGTCGGTGGTCTCTGCTATGCGAAGGCCTCGTAACGTGTTTGTTCGTTTCTCCAATGGATCAAATTTTCTTAATGCCCTCTCAAGAGAAAATACCGATGTTGATGGTGTCCCTTATTGATGCTTTCAGTGTTCTCCAGGTTTTAATGAGGATCAAGAAGCTTCAATGATCCCAGTTTGGATTATGCTGCATGGGTTACCACCGAATCTCTATCAGGAATCGTTCCTTACAAACATTACTGCAACGATTGGAGTTTACCTGCGATGTGATAATGCTACACAGTGTGCAACCAGAAAAGATGGAGCAAGAGTTTGTCTCTTGATTGATGCTACTCGTGAGCCATTTCCAGGTATTTGGATTGGTATCTCTCATCAGGAGATAAGTTTTTATATTGAAATTGTGTATGAAACGTTGCCAGCCTTCTGTGGTATATGTTGTACTCAAGGCCATAATAGGAAGACATGTAAATGGAAGGATGATGGTAATGGTGATGGACGTTTTTCTAAGAAAATAGGGGAGATGAATCGGAAGGTTTGGGTTCCTAAGATAAATGCAAAAGAAAATCAAGATGGGAATGTTCTAATTGAGTGTCTTCAGGATGTATCTAGTTTGGAGAAGAAGAATCAAAATGTCATGCTGAATGAACCAGTTCTGGAAAATGATGGTGTTGGTCCTAGTTTTTCAAAAGTGGCAGATCACATTGAGGGTGCAGGTACGCCGGTTATTGATGTTGGTAAAGAGTTTGTTTCGGAATAAGGGGCAATGGTGGAGGATGTTGCCCAAATGAAGAGTAATCTCGGTGATAAAGATCTAGTTTTTAATGATCTAGCTTTGGTTTCTGTGGATTATCAAGAGACTGGACCAAAATTACAAGTGCAGGTGGAGGACATTGCAAATGATGATAAAGAAGTGGATTGGGGAGATGATGATATGCAAGGGCATGTACAATTAGAGGTTGCTATTCTTCAGGAGGGTTACACCTCAGCAACTGAAGGTATGGTATCTGCTCATTTTTGTAAAGAAAATGTTTGTTTATCGGACCCCGAGTCCCCTGTGAAACAGAATAAGAGTAAAGAAGGTCATTTTAACTCATAGTTCCACTTGAGTTTCAAGCAAACCCACTCTTTTTCTTTGATGATGAGTGTTCCTTTATTTTGGAATATCCGGGGTCTTTGTACGTCTTGGAGAAGGCTAAGGAAGTTAGTAACAAAGTTTAAAATTAATTTGATTATGTTGGTGGAACCTTTTGCTAATGAGTCAAGGATGGCAGTGTTGAAAAATAGTTTGAAATTTGATGGTTGTTTTTCGAATCAAAGCATGGGAGGTAAAATCTGGTTGTTATGGGAGCAGGGTCTCCAGGTTCATGTACTGAGATTTTCTGATCAACATGTTACTATTTCTTTGTTGATTAAGGGCAAAGTTTATAGGATTTCCGCGATTTATGCAAAATGTAATTATTTGCCTAGACGTGAATTGTGGAGTAATTTGATTCAGGACATGCCGACTAATGAGTCTTGGTGTTGTCTTGGGGATTTTAATGTGATTCTAAGTGATGAAGAAAGGTGTGGCGGGAGGCCATGGTTGAGGTTGGCTATGGATGAGTTCAATTTTGTCATAGATTCTTGTGGTTTATGTGAAATGAATTCGTCCGGTAGCAAGTTTTCTTGGTGTAATGGCCAGCAAGGAAAAGCTCGAAGTTGGTCTAGAATTGATTGTTGTTTGTGGAATTCAGTGGCTGCATTCTTATTACCTGAAGCCTTCTATAAGTTTTTGCCAAGGACTAGTTCAGATCATGCACCTTTGCTTTTTACCCTGCAATCCAATGTTTTCAGATATGGACCGACGTCGTTTAAATTTCAGCAAATGTGGGTGTCTCATGCTGGTTTTAAAAAGGTGGTTAAAGCCTCATGGAAGGAACCTGTTGCTGAATTGGGGTTGTTTGGTTTAGCTACAAAACTTAAACGGCTGAGGGTTGTCTTGAAGGACTGGAATAAGAGATTCTTTGGTCGTACGAATGTGAATATTCGTTTAATGGAGGAAAGAATTAAGGATATTGGATTGAAATTACAAGCTGGTTTTTCTGCAAGGTTAGAAACTAAGTTGCTTAGCACCAATGAGAACTTGGAGGTTTGGCAGCATAGAGAATATACCCGTTTATTGTAACAGTCTAAATTACAATGGCTAGATAAAGGGGAGGCGACAAGCTATTTTTTTAAATCTTTTGCTGTTGTTTCAAAGTCATTAGTGAAAGACATGACTTTAGGGGATGGTTTTTTGTTGGATTCCCCGGAAGCTGTTCATAATGGTGCCGTGGAGCATTTTAGGTCCTTTCTTTGTGTGAGAGCACCTAGAAGTCTTCCGGACATTTCTTTATTTACTGAAACAGTTGTTTTAGTTTAGGAAAATGAAGAGCTTATGCAGCTCCCTTCGATCCAAGAAGTGAAGAGTTCGATGTTTTCTGTTTCGATTGATAGTAGTCCGGGATCGGATGGATTTGGGTTAGGTTTCTACCAATCTTGTTGGGATATAGTTCAAAAGGATGTGGTGGAGGCGGTTAGGGAGTTTTGTCATGGTAGTCCAATGCCACGATTCTACTCAGTGTCTTATATCGTTCTTCTTTCGAAGGTGTCAAATCCTTCAGGTTTTGATAAATTTCGCCCAATTAGTTTGTGCTCTGTGATTTATAGTCTTTCGAATATTTTTGTCAAAAGACTTTCTCTAGTCTTGAGCGAAATTAATTCACCGGAACAAGGCACATTTCTTCTTGGGAGGAGTATATTTGATAATATCGTCCTAGCTCAAGGGATGATTCATATGATTAATCACCCGTCTCGTGGGGGGAATGTTTTTATTAAAGTTGATATAGCTAAAGCTTATGATAGCGTAGATTGGGATTTCCTGATTCATGTGATGGAGTCATTTAATTTTTTGGGGGGTGTCTATGAGATGATTAAGAAGTGCATTTCCACACCTTGGTTCTCAGTTGTGATGAATAGAACAAGTTAAAGGTATTTTTCCGAGTGGTCGAGGATTGTGTCAAGGGGACTTGTTATCACCATATCTCTTTATTCTCATTGAGGAGATTTTATCTCGGATTCTGAAATTTGGTTGTCAAAGTGGAAAAATTGCTCCTTTTTCACATCCTCGAGGTGCGCCTCTCAGATCTCATTTGTTATATGCTGATGATATTGTTATTTTTTCTAATGGTGGCAGGGCATCTATCAAAGCAATATCGGATATATTTCATCTATATGAGTGGTCTGGGCAATGTGTTAGTAAAGAGAAATATGCAATTTTCTTCCCCAAAAATATGCCGTTGAATAGGAGAAGATGTCATTTAAGGCTTACATCTTTTTCAGATTGGAGTTTTCCTACTAAATATTTAAGGGTTCCTCTGATTTCGGGTCATCTCAAAGCTGAGCATTTTGTTGAGTTGTTGAGTAAGATTAGATCCCGACTAAGTGGCTGGATGTCAAAAATCCTATCAAATGGAGCACGTGTGCTTTTATTACAACATGTCCTTGGAAGTATTCCTATCCATTTACTCTCTGTCTTGCGAGCCCATTTTTATTTTTATTTTTACCGAAGAGCCAGTAGCCACATGTCCAATAGTGGCCCCATCCCAAATTTATTAAAAAGTTCTCACTTATGACGGAGGAATACCATGGTTACAAACCAAGCATTTGGGAGTTACAAATCTGGAACAAAAAACTCCCAAACACAAAACAACAAAACCCAATAGAAATCAATAACACTAAACAAGCCTAAGGAATAAAACTAAAAAGAAATCTAAACAAGCCTAAGAAGAGCCCATCTAAACAAGCCTAATAAAACAAACCAAGACCAAACATAACCTTAGTTACGTATAGCAGGTATCCCTACCTTATTGATCCGAATAACACCCTTTAGAAATCTCGGCACCTGTTGAAGATCATCATAAATAATGTTACTTCCTTGCTCTCTTTGTTTTGCCAAAAAATCAGCCTCTTGATTCCCTTCTCGAAACTGATGTAAAACACGAATATCCATTCCTTGCATTTCAAAGAGAACCTCATCCCAATAGTCTCATAAATACCATAGAGTGCATTTACCTGTCCGAAACCAATCCACAACCAGCTTGGAGTCGTTTTCAATAATCACTTTAGTGAAATATAGCCTTTTACAAAGTCGAATCCCTTCTAAAATAGCTCTCAATTCAGCTCCATTAGTGGTTCCAAAACCAAAATTCCCCCACCTCCTGAGGACCCTAGGTTATTGCAGCAACTTCCATCACAATTTAGCTTGATCCATCCCAGCGGCGGCTTTGACCACTTTACTAAACGACATGTCCGGCCAATGATCTTTGGTGTTTCCAGATTTAAAGCTTTTAATAATTCTAGATCCTGCTTTTGTAATTGCCTCTGCACTTTCAGATCAGCCGCCATATTTTTTATCCACATTTTCACTAATATCCACACTTGCATAGCACTCATTTTGATCCCCTCCATATGTACCTTACATCGCCTGTTCCATAAGCACCAAGTGACAATACAACAAATCATACCAATAAGATTACCCATCAGAGAAGACCTTTTAGCACAGGTCATCCATGCTGATATTCTTGCTTTCCAGGCCTGTGGCTAACACATGATCGACACTCTCTGTAGTTTGTGGTAAACAACAATCACATGCCGATGCTAATGATATCCCCTTACTTTGAACTCTCTCATCCACAGCCAAGCTATGGAACCACGCTCTCCAATTACACATGGAGACTTTTTTTGGCAAATGTTTATTCCAAAACCACTCATGCTAAGGCAACTGATCCCCTCGTGCCTGAGTGACATCCCAAGCAGTTGCAGTAAAAAAAATTCCATCAGAAGCTAGTTTCCACACACAAATGCCCGGCCCACGACTCCCTCTAATTTTTGTTTGCACAATTTCTGCCGTGATCGCCTCACCTACTAGCTCTTTCAGAAGTTGAACATTCCAAGCCTGATCCATCCAGCAATCTCTGATGCTGAGCCTCTTATTAGTAGTATCAGTAAGTCTAGCTGATAAGGGACCGAAGATAACCACCTATCATACCAAAAAAAGGAATTTCCATCGCGCAACAATATTTGTACATTCTCCATAACTTCTAGTACATGCTTCATGATAGATCTCCACATTCTTGAATCTGAAGCCTTCAGATTATATGACAAAGGATGGCCATCCCTTAAGTATTCTGCTTTAAAAAACCATCCAAAGTCAATAGGCGATAAGCAAACTTCATGTGTAGAGATTTATGTACCTCATGTAAATCCCTCAGCCTCAAACCCCCTTCATCAGTGGGTTTGCAAATTTTAGACCACGACCTGCAGTGCAACTTCCTCCTTCCCTCCACTTCTCCCCAAAGGAAGTTAGCCAATATAGAATTTATTCTATCAAGAGTCACCTTCGGAACATTAATCACCGAGAGGATATGAACCGGTAAGCTAGAAAGCACATGTCGCAATAAAATTAAATGACCACCTTGTGAAAGCAATTGAAATTCCCAGCTTGCCACTTTTTTCCTGATTTTCTCAATAAGTGGCTCAATGACTCGAGAAGTCAGTCTACCAATAACTAGCGGTGCACCCAAATAAGTCATAGGGAAATGTCCTTCTTTAAATCCCATGACTCTTAACAAATCATGCTTTCAAGATGAGTTTATAAATTTAGAAGGAAAAATCATCAATTTCTCACGACTCATCTTTTGACCCGACCATTTTTCATAGGTAGTCAAAATGTCAACAAGCCTCTTAATATACTTTTTGCTCCCATTGGAAAAAATCAACAAATCATCAGCATATAATAAGTGAGAAATTAATGGTGCCCGCATCGGCTGAGTGAATCTTCCAATCCGACCACTCTCAAAATTCTTTTTAAGCAGCCTAGTTAACACCTCCTCCATAATGATAAATAAATACGGGGATAGCGGATCCCCTTGTCAGAGCCCCCGAGTAGGTTGAAAAAAATCTTTAAAGGTCCCATTCATCATTATAGAAAACCATGGGGATTTAATACAATCACCAATCAGACTACAAAACATATGAGAGAAGCCGAAAGCCTTTAGCACTATCAAAAGAAAATTCCAATCAACCCTGTCATAAGCCTTAGCCATATCAAATTTTAACATGACATTACCTCCCAAACGTTTTCTATGAAGCGATTGCAGCATCTCTTGGGCAAGTGTAATGTTTTCAAAGATACTACGACTCGGAACAAAAGCTCCTTGTTCATAAGAAACCAAGCGCTGAATAATACTAGTTAAGCGAGCTACAATAATTTTTGAAAAAATCTTGTAAGCTACAGAACACAGACTGATAGGCCTAAATTTATCAAAACTGGATGGATCAGGCACTTTTAGAATCAACACATTAAAAGATGAAGTATAGAACTTGTTTAAAGGACTACCCCTAAAAAAATCCCTCGCAGCTTCAATTACGTCATCTTTGATAATCTCCCAACCTGTAATGAAGAAACTAGATCCGAACCCATCTGGTCTTGGACTACTTTGCTGAGGAATGGAACAAATAGCTTCTTTCACTTCCCTCTCTGTCGGCTTGGTTATGCCCAAAGAATAACGCGGTCGTTTGTAGTATAGTTTTGGGATGTCGATTCCACAGGGAGATGAAATAAAAGAATAATAGAAATGATAGTAGAATTAAAAGCAAATGTTTAATGAATAAAGACTAAATTTAAAATTGAAATGAAATGATTACTAAGAAAAAGTATTCGAATATGATCATTGGGAATCCTTTGTATATAATTGGTATTTTAAATATTTTTGATTCATTAATAACACAATTGAAAATTCTATGTCCAAATTTTCAATCGGAAGATAAAACATTAATAACTAGGTTTAAGTCAAAAGTAATCTTTCGAAAAATCATTCGTCGCAATATAAGAATGGAAATTGTTATCGATATTAAGGAAATTCAACGTCAACAATATACTCATAGAGCAATATTGCAGCAGAAAATTAAATTAATATAGATAACCAATTAAACCAAACATAATCAAAGGATTATTCCATTCAATAGAAAAAGCATGACTGAATCTATAAATGAAATAAATTCTAAAATTTTTGGTGACGAAAACAATTATAATAAATTTCGAATGAATAAAAAAGAGTTTAATATTTGAAGCTCACATGTATGAATAAATAAAAACCAATTACAAATACCATCATATATACAATTTCATCCCTAGCTCTACTATAGAATTAGTTACACATATTGAAAATGTGTAACAAAAATTCTCCAAAGAAAAATATGGAAGAGCCGACCATTTTTTTTTTCTCTCTTCTTTTGTTTTTCTTTTCTTTTCTTAAACTCTAAAAAAATAGCTCTTCCAAGGCATCCCCCTCTCCTCTAAGTTGGATCCATATATATAGACATTTCCATCCAAGTTGCATTGCCGTGTATCAATTGATGTCCAATATGCGGCTTCAAGAAATAATCTAAATTCATGTAATTTTATGATTGAGCCGTAGGCCATGTGGGTACTTCTTTGATTGTGTGGTCTTGTGAATAAGTCAAATAAAGTGGCTTTGACTTGAAGTAGAGGGGACTTGCCGTATATCAATTTTCTTCTAATTTCAGCTTGTGGCTTGAAATTATCCATGCATGGAATATCTTTGGTCGGCTGAAATGAGGTGGAATGAGGTGTATGCATTGTGTGGCTTTTCTCTCATTAATTGATGTAAGTTTAATTCCATGATAAAGTGCCATATGTTACTTTGCATGCATGTGAAACAATTTCAATTTTGAAAAGGTGGAGTGTCGTATACCACTTTGTTTCCTCCCCATTTGTTGCTGTGTATGTGTCCAGCTATCAATCATTCATTTTACTTCATATGACACATATGGTTGCTTTGTATCTTCACTTCATCATGTTGGTTTGGAGAGAATTGAGAGCACCGAAACTTATCTTTGCATGTGATTGAGTGTGGTGGCTGCTTTGCTTCTCTATTTGTTTGGTCAATAATTTCAGCTTGAATTCAAAGGAGTCGTGTATGACTTTGCTTTCTCTTCATTTATTTCGGCTGAAATGCTTCCACTTGCAAGTATGATTTTATTTGTCTTCAAGTGAGCTAATCGAATATGCATGTATCAAATTTGACTGGAGCTCTCCTTGATTTCAACCGAATAACTTGTGGCTGGTTGCTTTGCTTCAATTCTTCATGTGGCTTGTAATTCTCTTGAATTGTTGACTTTGTGCTCTACTTGCTTTTTCTTCCCAAGTCTTACCATGCACTAGGTCCAATTAAGAAGTGTATGAGGTGAAATGCTCCATGAAAATGTGGCAAATTAATTGAGTTGTCGCCTACCTTGTATAGCCAACTAGAAAATAAAATAAAATAATTAATAAACTTAGCTCTGTAAAATGTAAGGAAATTCAAGTGGCCTCAATTAAAATGTAAGGCAATTAGTGAAAATTCATAGGACTTTATTTAATAGATTTAACTCATGTATTTTTTTTATATTTATTTGGGACTTAAATATATTAAATCATGCTCATATCCATCTCAAGATAAATAGCCATTAAATTAAATAAAATGAGTTATATCATTATTTTCTCTTTTCTTTTAGCATTTAAATAGGGTATTTAGAGTGCATTTTTGTGCACTCATCACGGCTCAGCACACAACATAGTGTTATCAGCTTTTGAAATAACAAGATGAATCAAAGTGGATAGATCAGCTTGCATTACTTAATTCAGCGTGGACAGGAATTGTCGGAAATATTGTGCAGCACCCAAGTGGACTGACTCGGCATTATCAAAGGTGGTACCATCCTCTAATACCATTCGAGAAATATGTGCCTTTTTACGTCGTTGATTAATCACAAAATGGAAGAATTTGGTGTTTTGATCCCCTTCTACCAACCACTTCTTTTTTGCAATTTTTCCCAACTGGACCGCCTCTCTCTTTTCCAGAATATCAATCTCCATCTTAGTAACAAGATAATTCATTTGCACATCTTCCGAATATCTCAACTGCATTTGATTCTCTAGCATTTCCTGCCTCTTTGCAAGAATTTTCAAATTGTCATCAACCTTGCCAAAAACCTTTTTATTCCATGCTCTTAAAGCAATCTTAGTTCTCTTGAGTTTTGCGGCCAATTGTTGTAAGCCTGAGGCAGAATCATGTCTTTTCCATGCTTCCTGCACACAATCTAAAAAGATTCATGTGAACACCACATATTTTGAAAACGAAAAGGAGCTGGACCATATAAAGAAAAAGGCCTCTCCAAATTAACCACCATAGGACAATGATCCGAGGTTTTCCTTGCCAAATAGACTAGTTGAGCTTACATAAAAAGGTTAGAGAAAGCATTATTGATAACCGCTCTATCAAGTTTCACCCAACTTCTATTGCCTCCCAAGTGGCCATTACACCAAGACATGGTACGCCCACAACTATTCAGCTCAAACAAACAGCATTTATCTAAGCAATCATTAAACTCTAACATAGAAATTAATGGTCGAGGGTGACCACCAATTCTTTCAGAGTCCATCTGAATTGCATTGAAATCACCCATCGCCATCCAAGGCATATTATTCACATAATGACTCCAATTCATCCCATAAACCTCTTCTATCTGTATAAGTGCATTTGGCATAAACAAAGGTTATGAAAGCTCTTTGATTCACCAAAAATAACCAGCCTGAAACTGATTGAGAAGTGCAAGAAACCATCTAAAACTCATTTGACTCTTTCCAAAAAATCCACAATTTGCCACCCACTACCTCATTAGAACAAAAATAATTAAACTGCAAAAGGGAACCTATATCAGCCATACGATTATCATTAAGAAAATGTTCCGCAATCGCGCATATATGAATATCTTTTCTGTTAATAATCAACTTCAATCTTTGCTTCAAACTCCCCAGCCCCCTAACATTCCAAAACAATATGTTCCCAATCATAAATTCAACTTTTGTGCTCGAGTATGAACCCTTTGGGATTTCCTCACTGTCTTGTCTAAAATATTATTCGGTTGGCCCATGACTGGTCTACCAATTCCAGCATAATCATAAGCCTTCTCTTTACCCTTTAATCCAGTTATTTCTCCTTCTTCCCGTTTCGAAGAATAACCCATGGCTTGTTCTCCTTGTAAACAGTTATTAAAAATCACGTTCTCCCCCTTAGAAACCAGGTTCTCCTGCACATCCGAACATACCATGTCTTGCAACTACACAGTCTCGGGTCCACTTCATTTTTTGTATCACACCAAACCTCTTCACATTCATCCTCACTATCACCCTTATGTTTGTCCCATGTATTCACTGCATCATTTAGAGGATCTTTCGGCATCTCTGCATGCAGATGGCTCAACATCAACCCAGACCGATCATTTTTTACAGATGAACCTACACAATTTAAAGACAATCCTACAGTTATAATATTGGGCGCTTCGTCAATATTCTCCACTTGCACCATGTGTTCATTCATGTCTTTTTGTTTACCCTGCAATTTATTAGCCTATAATTCAAGATTAGTTTCCATCTCCTTATTCTTATTAGTCTCCGAGGAAGTCGCACTAGAATTAACATTTTTCTTCTGCCACATTTTTTTCTCTTTTGTCTTCCCCTCTTCCTTACGTCTCTCCCTAACCCTATAAACCACATCCGTATGCCCCTGCCTATGACATTTCATACAATTATATCCTGGTTTTTTGTATCTTACCTCTTGCCATATACATTGCGTCTGCGAGACCATAATCAGAAATCCTTTCACTGGTTCCATAGTCACATCAACTTCCACACAAATTCTCACACCCGTAGCTCTCGATCGGGTCAAAGTCGCATTATCTGTCCCAAGGTAGCGGCCAAAACGTGTTGCAAAATTTGAAGACAATCATGATGATCTTCCTTATGATGATCTTCCTAGATTGCCGATGCATCTTTATCATCGTGATTGTCTTGTGAGCCCCTAAGAAGGTGTTTAAATCTCTGAATACAATGATGAGTAAATTTCTTTTTGGGGAGCATTGGAAGGGAAACAGAAACGTCATTGGAAAGCTTGGCAACACTTATGTAAACCTACACAAGAAGGCAGGATTGGCATGAGAAATTTAGAGGAAGTTCAGACCTCTGTATTTATGAAATTTGGCTGGAATTTGCTTACTCAAAATTTCTTATGGCCAAATTTTGTAAAGGCTAAATATCTCAAGAACCAACATATTTCTGTAGTGGATCTGAATAAGGGATCTGTTTTTTGGCATGGGATTATGGCAGTAATTCCTAAGGTTATGAACCACTCTATTTGGCGTGTAGGTGATGGAAATGTGTCCTTTTGGAGGGATAAATGGTTGAAAACTGGTGCTTTGGCAGACATGGTTCTAATTTCGAATCTCCCAATTTTGAGAGTTAAAGAGTGCAGATTATCAGAAGGTTGAGATACTGTTTTATTGAGGAATTTAGTGAGAAATGATAAGGTAGAAGAGGTTTTGGAAGGGCTTGGTAAACATAGGGATGGTGCTCATATGTTGCTTTGGCAAGCCAATAATGATAGGGCTTTTACGTTGAAGTCGGCATGGGATTACATTAGGATCAGAAGGCCTCGTATGACTTGGAATGATTGGTTGTGGAATACTAATTTACCAAAAAAGTATTCTATCACCTGTTGGAAAGTTTTAAACAATAGTTTGAGTGTGGATAGTCGAATTGCTGAATTGGGGATCCCACTTGCTTCTAGATGTGAATGTTGCGTAGAGGGGTGTATTGAAGATTTAGACCATGTTCTAGCTACTAGGTATCTTGCTAATAATATTTGGTGCCGTGTGTCTTGTATATTTGGTATTCCCAGACTGATGAGGATCATAAAGAACATCTAAGAATTGTAATGGAGATCTTGCAGAAACATCAATTGTACGCCAAACTTAGTAAGTGTGAGTTTTGGCTACGAGAAGTTAAATTCTTGGGTCACGTGATCTCGAGTGAAGGAGTTTCCGTGGATCCAGCAAAAATAGAAGCAGTAATGGATTGGCAGCAACCAACCAATGCACATCAAGTACGAAGTTTTCTGGGGTTAGCTGGTTATTATGGAAGATTTGTGGAAAGATTTTCCAAACTTTTTGCGCCTTTGACAGCACTGACCTAGGAAAATGCTAAGTATGTTTGGAGTGAACAATGTGAGAAGAGTTTCCAAGAGCTAAAAAGAAGATTGACTAGGGCACCAATTTTAGCTTTACCAGAATCTCACAAACCCTATGTTACATATAGTGATGCCTCAAAAATGGGACTGGGGTGTGTATTAATGCAAGAATGAAGAGTAGTTGCGTACGCATCCCGACTGCTTAAGGATCATGAACAAAATTATCTCACTCACAATTTGGAGTTGGCAGCTGTGGTATTTGCACTAAAGATCTGGAGGCACTACTTATATGGAGAGAAATGTGAGATATTTACGGATCATAAAAGTCTCAAGTATCTTTTTAGTCAGAAAACTCTGAATATGAGGCAAAGAAGATAGATAGAGACTATAAGTGACTTTCAATGTGAAATAAAATATAATCTTGGAAAGGCCAATGTGGTAACTGATGCTTTAAGTAGGAAAACTCAAATTGAAGAATTATCGATGCTAGCAGCAATGCAAGAGATTCTTGTAGACAGGTTATCACAAGAACTTAAGTTAATGGTGGTTCAAGAAATTGTTCCTTTAACAGATGAGGAGGTCAAGGAAGGACATCGGAAGGATGCTAAACTGGAGAAGATGAAACAGCAAATGCTCGAAGGAAAATGGTCCTCACACTACCTGATTTCAGGTGATGGGATGCTATACTTTGGGAAAAGGAAAATAGTTCCTGATAATCCATATACTGCTCATCCTGGAAGTACTAAGATGTATCAGGATTTAAAAGAAAAGTTTTGGTGGGAAGGAATGGAGAAAGATATTGCAACCTTTGTAGCAAAATGCCCAGTATGTCAGTTAGTAAAAGCTGAACACCAAAGACCAACCGGCAAATTACAACCCCTACCAATTCCTAAATGGAAATGGGAGGATATATCTATGGATTTTATGGTAGTATTACCAAGAACATCGGCGGGAAAAATTCAATTTGGGTAATAGTTGATCAGTTGACAAAGAGTGTCCACTTTTTGCCTATTTCAAATAAGGATTCTACGAAAAGATTGGCAAAAATCTAAGTAAAAGAAATAGTTCGTCTACATGGAGTGCCCAAGACCATAGTATCAGATAGAGATCTTAGATTTACATCTCGATTTTGGCAAATTTTATAGAAGATGATGGGTACCAATTTAAATTTTAGCAGTGCATATCATCCTCAAACGGACGGGCAGACAGAAAGAACCATTCAAACTTTAGAAGACATGTTGTGAGCGTGTGTACTGGATTTTGGTAAAAATTGGGAGAGTCTGTTACCATTAATCGAGTTTGCTTATAATAACAGTTTTCAAACTACTATACAAATGGCGCCTTATGAAGCACCTTATGGAAGGAAATGCAAGTCTCCTATATATTGGGACGAAGTTGGGGAAAGCAGTATTTTAGGACCTGAGTATTTACAAGAAATTAAGGAGTAGATTACAAGGATTAGAAATTAGATAAAAACGGTGCAAAGTAGGCAAAAGAGTTATGCAGATAATTGCAGAAGAAATTTAGATTTTATGGTGGGAGACTGGTGTATTTAAAGATTTCGCCTATGAAGGGAGTTATGCGATTCGGTAAGAAATGAAAATTGAGTCCTCATCATATTAGACCTTATGAAATTTTGGAAAAACTAGGTCCAGTGGCTTACCGCCTAGCAGTACCTGATAATCTACAAGGAGTCAATAACGTTTTTCATGTATCTTCCTTGAAAAGGAGTTTAAGCAATGAATCGGTGGCGGTGATGGATCCAAGTCCTGTTAATTTGCGTCCTAACTTAACTTATGAAGAATGGCCAGTGAGGATTGAAGATCAGAAAGAACAGACCCTTCGGAATTGCACAATATTATTAGTGAAAGTACTTTGAAACAATCCTGTTTTTCAGGAAGCTACCTGGGAACGTGAGGATGTGACGAGAGCTAGTTATCCTCATTTGTTTGAAACTTAGTTGTATTAATCTATGTTTTATGTTTGAACTCAGATGTATGTACATAATGTTATTTGTATGATACTTGTGTTCTTTTTATATCTATAGTTTTTGATGATTGATCTTACTCAGGATTATGGCTCCACAAAGAAATGCACGAATGTCAGTCACTCCTGTAGATCAATTAGAGAAAAGATCTGAAAGGATTAGAGAAAGATTTCATAAGGAAAAGCTAAAACAATGGAAAGCAGATAGATTAAGTTGGTTAAATAAGAGTGAGAAACATAGAACAGATATCATGAACATAGATAAAAAGGGTAACCCTGTATCTAGACAAGCGCTACCATGTAAGGAGAGACAACCTGCTCAAAAATTGTTACAAGCAGAAAGGGAATTTTTGAAAAGAGAAGATAAAGAAAAATCCATTATATTGGACTCATCTGATAGGTTTGAAGATCGAAAACGTCGATGTGAGGAGGGACCAGTCATAGAAGAAACAAAATAAAAAATACTGCATAAATTGCAAGAGATTAGCGTGAATATGTATTATGATCAGGATGTCGATATGATCTTTTACTATTCTCAAGAATTACTATCAAATGAGGAAAAAATCCCTACCTCTTCAGAAGAGTCTACTACTACAAACAACCGAGGTATTAATTCATTGAACCCTTAATTCATGTTTTAGCGATTTCGGGGACGAAATCATTTTTTAAGGGGAAGATGATGTAATAACCCAAAATTTCTAAGATGAAGTTTTATTTGAATTTATTTTTAAAAGTAATATATATATATATATATATATATTGGATATATTTTCTAGGAAAATACAGTTGGAGACTTAAATGAGAATATTGAGTTGAGAATAAGTGAAATTATGTATTATAGAAAATATTATGGAGGAATTTTTGAGATTTAGAACAAGGTATCAACTAGAGAATCTCAAGTTGAACTTAGAAGGAGTTGTATTCTCAAAAATTAGGGTGTAAATGCAATAGGAAGTGATAGAACCAAAGATCAAACATTTGATGTGCGGAATATACATTCTCGGATTAGTTTGTCGCGTTTTAGTATAATGAGCATAAATTATTTATATGATGCCCAAATGAGGTGATTATAATTTTTATATAATCCTAAGAGATATATTTAAAACTTTTATGTTTTAGGTTTTTGAAAATTTGGACTGGATCGATGGCTTATATGGGGAAAGAAGTAGACTATTTTGGATTAAGCTTAAATGGAACTCGAGTTAGATGAAATGGACTAAATTGGGGCATGTGACGAATTATGTAATTCGCTTTTAGGTTTCTAGGTATCTTGACATGTGTAAGAATAGTTGGCAAGTGATTAGAAGTTGATTTAGAAGTTTAGTTAGTTTAGTTGTAATGGAAACACAAGATAAACCAAATTCTGCTGATAGGTAACTAAGTGGATCAAAATGGGACTTAATCCTAACTAAACCAAGAAAGAGCCTTCTAGAACTTGTCAAGTAGAGTCTTAGGAAGGTTAACAAGTAACCAAATGGGTTAGGAGAAGGTTAAGGGACGTGGCATACCGGAAGAAGGCTGGAAAGGAGGGTTCATGCATGGTTACGTGAGATGTCACCTCATCCCTTATCCCATAAGCTTCCACCTCAACCATTGATCAAATGGGCTGCAAAAATATCTCAAATATTAGCCATTGGATGATCATTCTAGCTAAAAAGCCTAAGATCTTGGAGGCTTAAGTGAAATCCTGAGACTTGTATAGGATGACATCTCATCTCCCATGCAATCCAATAGCCAGCTACCCTTAGCAGATTTCCCTCTTCTTTCCTTCATATGGGTCGACCACCACCCCTATAAATCGACATTTTAGACATTTTAGAGTCTTCTAACTCTCTTTGGAAGCATAGCACACGTCCCCTTTGAAGAACACCAAAAAAAAAACCATTCTCAAGTCCCTAAACCTCCACATATACCTTAAGTGAGCTAAGTGAGTGTTATTGGGGAGAAAGCTTGCAAAGGTTGGGTTGATCATCTCCAACAAGTCTTAGAGAGTTAGTAAGTCCACATTCTAGCTTCATTTTAGCATGGATATAGTTTATTAAAGTGGTTGAATTATACATGCTAGTATTGAACTCTTAAATTCTTGTGTAAGTGATATAATGAATCTAAGTATTGTTTGAATTGGTTTTAGTCATGGAAATGTGTTAAATAAAGTTAGAAGAACCTAAAATTATGTTATAATAAGTAAGAATTAGGTTTATGTGAAAATATTGCAAGTTTTGGTTTGAAAAACCCCATGATCTGTAACCTCGCTCGACCGAAAGATCGAGCGAAGAACAACTATGAACCATTGCTTGACTTTCGCTAGATGTGTGGCACGAGTGAAGTGCAACCCGAGACTTCGCTCGACACTCGTTCGATATACTGCTCAAGTGAGTTCTAATCTAAGATCTCACCTGAATCTCACTCAATACCTTTTCTCGAGTGAGATACCCAATTTGCTTTATGCTTACTCGATATTTTGCTCGAGCGAGTTCCAATCCGAGATTTTGCTTGATCCTTTCTTGATACCTCGCTCGAGCGAGATAACCTATTTTGCTAAAATTCAGGGATCTGACTTGAATAAAAGTTGAAGTTGCAATATGGGAGAATTATATGTGTTATCTAAGTTTATAACTTGTGTAAAGATAAGTTGTAGGATTTATGATACATACATGTGTAATTATGTAATAAGTTTAAGGGTACATGTATTTTCTAATATGTGATGAATTTTAAGAAATAGTGGCATGGCATGTACTTGAGAAACATTCATAAGAATAAGAAATGAACAACTATAAATAAGAACTATAAATAAGTTAGACATGTCATGAAGGGGATGGCGAGACGTAACGCCCGGATGACAAACGTGCCGACAGGGACGGTGATACATAATGTCTGTCGTATTATAAGGGTGTTATTTGTTATCACGGGGACGGGGATACGTAACGCCCGTGAAAGTGACATGATTAGCGGGGACGATGATACGTAACGCCTTCTAATGCTAAGTGTGTTCTGTGTCAAGATAAGGACGGCGAGACGTAACGCTCGGAATACTAACATGAGACTCATCATAACGGGGACGGCGATATGTAACGCCTGGATGACTGATGAGTTCTATGTAATGGGGACGGCAATACATAACGTCAATCGGGGATAAGGAATAAATAAGTTTTAAAAGGTGTAAATTTTGTTTAGAAAAAGAACATAAGTTATCATAAGAGTGCATACCTGTGTAAGTTAATGATAAGTCACATGATATATATTTTACACTATGTTTTCTGTTAAATTTTCTAAAAATGTTAGTGATGGTCTTATTTATGCTTTATTAAGCTAATTGTGTACTTACTGAGATTTTTAAGGAAATCTCACTCTTTTGTGATTTTATATTTCTTCCTTGTACATATAAATTTACACAGAATGTGATGGTCGACAAGGGGAAAGCCTTAATGCTGTAGGAGACCCAGGAAAGTCCTGAGGGACTCTTTAGTTATAGTCCCTATGTAGATTTCACTTTTATGTCTTTGGGACTTTCTATATATGATCAACCAGTGGAGTTTTGGTACCACAATGCACCCGCTTTTGCTGAGGAGGAGCAGCGTACAGGTTGCTGCTTGACTTTGTGATTGGATGGTTCCTTGTCCATATGTGGGGTCTATTTGACATCATAGGGATAATATCTTCAGCGAGACCGTTGTCTTAGCTTGAATATGTTCCGTTATGGGAGGGAATTTCCCGAAGTTAAGAAGGAACCCAAGTGACCATAAGGATGGTCTTTTTATATGTAATAATATTTTGTTAAATTCGATAACTACTTTGGGTATGTATATATAATAGTACAATATTCTGTGAATGAATTAATGATATGGAAGTTGAAAGCTAAATTTTGCCATATGTGATCTTTAGAAATTTTTATATTTAAGACCTAATCCGCTGCGAATTATATGGCATGTGTTAGTAGGTCCTGATGTATGCATTAAGTACTTGATACGTACGAGGGTAAGTAGCTTAATGTTACTTATCCTGACACATTGATTTACGTTAAATCTCATATGTAAATTGAGGGTGTCACATTTATACTTAAAAAGCATCTTTCCCATATTAAAGAGTAAATGAACAGTATTAATTATTTAACTTTACTTTCCATTTATGCCCTTGCTTGCTCGGTGTTCTTACATTTTATCCTGAAGAAATTGCAAAGCACACACGTGTTCTCTCATTCAGCCCTCTTCTCCCCCCATGAGTTCTCCCTCGCACTCCACACCTCACACAGCTTCTCTGCTCTCGCGCTGCCATCATTAGCCCCTAACCTTACTGCCAGCCACCATCAACTCCCCTTACCACGGAGACCATACCCCAGCCACCACAATCCCTCATGGCATCCCACCTACCTCCCGAACTCTTTTTCAATATAGGCCCATCTTCAGACCCAAACCCTAAATTCTTCATCTCGCTTCCGATCTTGTTAGCCACGCCCGCACGACCTACGCCTCACTACCAGCCACACACCACCGCGAGAAGATTGAAGCTATTGAAGAACCACAACTCTCTCAGCTCCCTCTCTCTCTCTGTGTTTGTTTCAATTTGTTTTTCAAAGGTATGATTTCCTTTTTCTCTTTGTTTGGGTTTTGTAGAAATCATTTGAATCTCTGTGCATTTTTATAGTACTAGAATTAGACGAGACTATGGATTTTTTCTATGCTCATAAATCGTCTGCCTGTGTGGAATGCCCTTCGGCCCAAATCTTTCAAGTCTGAACCCCAAGTTTCCTTTTTTGCAAAGGTGTGATCTCTTTTCTAAATCTATTGGGTTTTGTAGAAATCGTTAAGGTCTTTTCGATTTCGTTTGTGATTGTGTTGGTTTTTGTTCAAGTTTAAGAGTTGAGAAATAGGTCTGATATTGCAACCACAAAATGCATTTCTCTCGGTTGGATCTGCTGTAAGTTTTTTTCTCTTGTTGTATGTTGCATATATATATTTTCTTTTGGATCTGACATGTGAGTTTAATGTTGTGGCTTTTTGTTGGAGATAAGTGGTGGTGGGTGCAGAGAGATTATATGATATTTTGATTGTTACATTTTGATGGTTGTGTGGTATTGGGTACTGAATGTTGTAAATTTATATAAACCATTTTTTGGATATTAAATTATTAACATAGTTTTGCTTAATTTTATTTTCTTAACAACTTCTTGTACTCTTGTCTAAATTGAATTCTTTTCTGCAGTCACTTAATAGAGAATGTGAAGAGTTTTTTACTTTCTGAGACCTGTAAATAAGGAGGTAGTGCTTTGTTCCCCTTTATATACTTTGATTGTGAATCTTGATATCAAGATTTGGTAAACACTTTTCAGCACTTGTATTCAATGCTGGCTTCGATGCTTGATTCATAGTCATTAAGGATTTTTTTGAGTAGCATAAGATTGCAAGAAAAAGACCCTAATAGAACCACCTTTCAAATTTGAACAAATTAAAATCATTAACTAAAATTTGAAAATATGACATATCCATATAAGATATGAGTCGATATTAGATTGTTTTAAACCACTAATGTCACGCCCGGCCCAAGGCCCTTCAGCCAGCCCCAGCCCTTTGCCCGAACGGCACCGTTTTCTCACACGGTTTAAACCTACCGCCCCTCTTCTTTCTTTCCTCCTCTTTCTTTCTTCTCTTTTCCTTCTCTTTCCCCTGGGCGACAGTTTCTCCTCTGTTCTTCATTGCCTTTTTCTCGCGCCCACTCCCCACGTCTTTGGCAGTTCCGAATCCACTAGAAGGCTCAACGGAAGATTTATTTTGCTCTCCCTCTCTTCTTTCGGCATTGGCAACTTAGGTTTGGGTCTCCTCACCGCCGGCTCCTCTGTTTTTCCTTCACCCCTATTTCGCGCCGGTAAGTCCATCTAAATTCCCCCCTCTTCTCTTGCGTTTTACTATTCATGCAAGGTATGATTTTGGGTTTTAATCACTGTTATTTTGTGGGTTTTCCGATGGGTGAAGCAGAGCATAGGAGAGGCGAAAATCCGGCCACTGTCCGCGGGTTTTACCGCCCCGTTTCGTGTGATTCTTCCGCTTGAGGTAAGATTTATGGATTTTCCTCTTGGATGCTCATCTCATGTGAATTGGTTTAGATTTTTTCTTCAATTTCTGGGTCTCTCTGAGAGGTATATTTTTGTGGTATTTTTCTGGGTTCAATTTCCGTATTTGTTGTCGAGAGTGTACGGCTGTTGTTGGAAGGTTGGGGAGGTTAGCGAATTTATTTATGATGTTTGGATTTGATAAATTTACTGGATAGATTTCTTTTCGTAATATTTATGGAATATTTTTCTCCAACTTCCGAATCCATTTTCGAAGTGATTTTTGGTGGATGTTCAAGGGTTGGTTGTCTAAATTTTCTTTTGCTGTTTGGTGCTGCCGATGGGTTGTTTGGGATGTTTTGTGTGATGTAAATGGTTGGGTTGGGTAGTTTTGAACGTATGGGAGACTATACAATATTTTTGTTGGGTTGACTTTATCAGAGGGATGCCTGAGATGTTTTTAGTAGTGGGCTGAAATGATATTTTATGTATGGAGTGCGCTGGTTTGCTGGTTGGTGTGGATTTAAAGAGATAAATTCAGTGCATCTTAGAGTTTTTAAAATGATTAAAATTTTGGTTTTTTCGTGCATCTATGGAGGCTGTCCAGGTTACGTAGTGGCTGGTTGCTTGGGCTTGTTATGCTAGAAATTTATGATTTTAGGCAAGCAACGTAGTTTAACTTATAATTTTTCAGATTTAGGCATTTGGGGTGGTCATTAACATAAAGGGAATATGTTTTTATGAATAGGTGACGAAACTCTTAGAAGTCAGATTCAAAGTTTTGATAATTCGCTGCAGGAGTCAGGTAAGCGGGGTTCGTATGCTCGGTTTTATACCAAAAGAGGACTGAGGTTGACTTTTGAAAATTTATGCTTTTTGTTAGTTATGAAATGAAAACTTGAGAAAAACCAACCTCAGTCGATTGTTTGCATTATTCATGAAGCTTATATAAAAGAAGGAAAAATATTTCAGGCATGCATTGTGTAGACATGAGCTGCTTTTTGTCGTGTTATTTTTTGAAATGTGGAAAGAACATTTTTGTCTATCTAAGAAAATTATGCCTTGATTGTGTTGACTATGTTTTATTTACATAAGCTTTCTTCTGAAAATAGTTTGGATCTATGTGTCTTAAATAACTCTGAAAATCTTTGGCATAGTATTCTGGTTAGTATTTGACTCTATCTTTGCTTGGCTCTGCTCTGCTCTGTATTTGCTCTGTTTGGATTGGTACCAATTTCCTATCTCTGAGTGCACCCACTTTGGAAACAAAGTGGTTTATTGTGGGCTTTCCTATGTGCACACTCGGGGCTTCGAAAACGAATAAGGGAAAGTTCCACCTCTGTCTCTGCCTGGTTTGGCCACCGGGATTTGCACAACCCTACCACGGGGGTTAAACATGGTCTTTGCTTTGTGAGATGCTCCGTTTGATATAGTGATAATACTCAGTTTTGTTATGCCAAAGTACTTTATGATTTAAATTGTCTTGAAAATCATTTGTTCTTTTATGCATAATTATGTTTTGTTCCGTACTTTATTACTTGGTAAAATGCTCATGTTTACACGCTTGTATAGGTTCTTCGCTTACTGAGTTGTGGAAAAACTCACCCCTCTTATCTCATATATTTTTCAGATGATTTGAATGTTCCATCAGAGGACCAAGAGTAGAGTCTTGACCAAGTTTTAAGCTGTTAGAGCCACTGGCTAGATGGGGGGGAAAACAATTAATTTATTTATTATGTTGGGTTCTAGTTTCATTGGATTTTTAGAATGTTAGTTATTCTTTATTGTTAAGCTTTTTGGGAGAATGTGAACCCTTTCATTCATGATTTATTCATATTCTTTTATTTATGACTTGGTGGACATTGTTTTATGGATTGGGTTGTGAAAAATATTTTTATTTTGAATATGGTCGGAGACCTATTATTTGTAGTTGAGGATGGATTATACCAAACAGGTGGAGTTTCGTGACCCCCTACGAGTACGGGGCGTTACAACTAACGTGTGTAATTGCTTACAAAATGAATCAACATTGGAATGGCCCCATCTAGATCACCTTTGTACTGACTTTTTGTCATCATGAATGCAAGCTTGTTGGCTACATCCAATAAAGACTGAAGGTAAAGAATGCAAATGGAAATTTCTCGCTGCACATGAAGTTTATTTTTTATTTTACCTTTTTTGCATTAGTTTTTTCCTGAGCTTAATTCACCTTTTTGTTTCTAATTGAAATTAATTGGTGAAAATTTTAATCATAGACAATGTACTCTCTTCTAGGATTTTCTAATCCCTGCCAAAAATGCTGCATAAGGTGCTGCTTTGCAAGGCTCTAGGTGTGTTGTAAATTTTCAAAAACTATTTTTTAGCTATTTCTAAGTTACATTAGATTCTAAATGTATCGGATGGATCTTAGAAATCAATTGATGGGGAACTATATAATTAATTGAATTCTGAACAGGGGCTTGCTCTGGATAAGAATGGAAGTAGCTCTCAGTTGAAACCACAACAGACCAGGTATGATCATTAGAGCTTTGCTGTTTAGGTCCTTTTTTTTGGGGGGGGGGGTTGTAATATGTAAATGGCCAGCATGTTGCACTCTTATTGGAGTTACGTTCCCAAATGATTGATCATGACTCACTGTAGATGACTATTTGAAAGAAAGTAGCTCTCTTATTTTACCCCCCCCCTCTATTTGCTTTTACTTATTTGTCTTTTTGGTTGGGTTGATGATCTAAAATTATGGTCATGTTTATATTTGGATTACTTTTTGTCACTTTTAAAAAAAATTATACACAATGATATCAAATTATACACAATGAGATAAAAAAAAATATGAGTGGTACTTTTTCAAAATTTTGTATACTGTATAGTACACAGTGAGGTTGTTGATGTTTTGCATTCTGTATGTCTTCGGTTAAAAAAATTTGTATACTGTAGGACATTTGTTTTATTCCCATTGTTATTTTTTAATTTAATTGATCTGACTTAGTGGCTTTTTCTTTTCAGGGACTTCGGACTAGTTTATTTTTGTGCATATTTTTATAGTTTAATTGCTCAAATTTGGTAGTTTGTTTTCTGCAACTTCTGTGACTTCTACTTAACTTTGGTTTGAAGTTGTATGTCGCAACTAGGAGAATGTTTGGTTTTAATTAGTTTTTACTGGATAAACGAGCTGCTAATTTTTTTTCTGTTATGTATATATTTGTTGCATTTGTGTACTTTGAGAAATTGCTATGTTATTTTCTATTGTTTCCTTTAATATTCTTCATCCTTAATATTCATTGATGCAGTAAGTCATTCTTTCAGTCATCACCCATATATTTAGTGAAACAATAGTTTTAAAATATTTGGAAGGCATGCATGCATATATAGTGTAGGTGAGGTCGCATGGTATACGCTTACATCTAAAATCCCTTTTATAATTTTTCCGATTATCATTTCGAATGATTGTGATCTAAAAATCTTGGCTGATATTTTCTTTTGAGTTTTGTTTGAAATATGGTCTATGATCATGAGTGTAGTGGAATTGTAGGTGAAGTTATTAGCAAATAGTTTTGTGGTTTCTTTATTTGGGAGTTTCTTGGATTTAGTGAGTTTATGAGTTTTGCCGATTTTGTGTCTTGGTTTCCTTATTTTTTTGAGGTTTTTGTTTAGCAGCACTATTGTTGTAATGGTTTATAAATTTCATGTAAATTATTATCTTGCGAGTAGTTGTTAGAGATTGGTGTTGTTTTAAATTTAATTTTATAATTAGTGATTGATGGTGTTATCGTTGTGTTGGTTTATTGTTTCCCATCTATTTCGTTTTTTTTTGCCATCTATTTCTTTTTTTTTTTTTTGATAAACTTTTCTCATCTATTTTTAAATAACCTGTAATATGGCAGCACTTAGATTTGAATTAGATGTTTATTTCAATTTTTCATACGACAATATGTTGTTTGTTAGTTATGATTTTGCCTAAGAGAGGCAGAGACAGAAAATTTACTTTTATAATAAACAAATTGAAATGTCTGAAGTTATTAGTAGGAAATAGGGGGATTACATGCAGTGGGAATGATCTCAATTTCTACATTTATCCCTTAATGTAAGGATGTTAATATCATCTGATATAACATGCACCTTTAATTTGATACTTTTTTTTACATGAAATTGTTTGTGATTTAAACATCTTGATAATATATTTGAGTGACAAGTTTTGCAGAAGGATAAGTAGTTATTATAAATCAGTTTTTAGGACAAGCTATCTGTGCCAATTCTCTGTTGTATTTTCACAGAAGATTTAGACCACTGAGCATTTTTATTGTTATGTTTCAAGCCTGCTAGAAATATTTATCAAATTTTTAGGCTTATATTTGGAAGTGTCTTAAAACCAATAGATGAACTTTGTTATCTCCTATTTATATCAGTTTCTTAAGTGAACTTTTGCCAGTTCTATATCAAATTTTTTTTGCATGTTCTCTCTTGTCTATCCAAATATGACCATGCTATGCACTCGTATAATTTTGGCCAGTCATTACCAACGTGCTATTTTTCTTAATTTCACAATTCTCTAGAGCATTATCATGGTTAAGAAAGATCATAATTATATCTTTATTGCTAACAAATATCACTGGAAAAATCTCCAACAATCAATGATTATCTTTATAAGTATTTGTCAACTATCAAAACTTAAAACATAATTTATCTGGTGTTGTTCCTGAGTAGGTGTCAAAGTGGGGAAGAATGAGCATGTGTGATGCTGAGAGGACACCCAATGAACTTGACTTCAATTATGAAGCTGGTATGCCCAGCTCTTGCCTGGATTGAATTTATTTTTTAGCAATTTTTTTTTGTAACTAAAATGAAAATGATTGTGCTTTCTTGATCAACTTGCGACATTTAAGGTGCGTGTGGAGAGAATTACGAATTTATCTGAGGTTATATATTGGAACAAAGGAAATGAAATTTATATCTTAGGGCTATGTAAGAACCACTTTGATAGCCCTAAAAATATTTACATCTTATATGCTGCTTTTAGGATCAAAACTGTAATTTTAAATTCTACCTGTTACTTTTTTCATTAAACTTATGTCCAACTATGATATGTTTTAGCCTATTGGTCTTTTGCTTGATACTTTCCATAGAAAATGTAATTATTATTTATCATTTCCTGATCCGTATAATCTCTTTATGTATATATTTCTTTTCAATCTATTGGTTTTCAATTCAACCAATTCTAATAGTTGCTTGTATATATCATATTTTTATGCGTCTCTATATTAGGTTATTTCCAACCACATTTTATTTACTGCTTAGACATTATTTCCACAATTTGTATTCAACTAGCATGTTACACTACTTCTAACTTGAATGCTAATATTTTACTTATACACAACTTATTTCTTCTGTGCAGTACATTTCAACCACATAGACATATTTGAATATTCTAATGTTAAGTGAAATATTGGACAGCGTCCATGATTGGCATGGAAAATTATAAGCTTTATTGTTAAACTTTCTGAAGAATTCTAGATTTTGAGCGTTATCCTGTTTGTAATTTGGTGTTCAGATTTTTTCTTCATATGAATACATTATTTAATGCTAAAAAAAGGATGAATTGCACGATCTTTTATTTTAATTTTTCTAAACTTGATGCTTCATACTCTTCAACTGATCAGAGCATCTTAAATATGAATTTTCTTGTATCATTTTATATGTGATTTCCAATGGCTGATTTGCATAGGTTGCAAGGCCATTGCAGTTTATACATGAAAGAGGAATTGCTAACCTAGATGGTTTTTTATGTAAAGAATGTTGTTTTAATTAGGTAGTCTTCAGATTCTATAGTTGAAGAGCATTCATTCTTCAAATAATTCATGGAAACTCATTTACAATAAACAATAATTATCGTCAGCTCATGTTAGAAACTATTTGTTAACTTCATTTGTTATCAGCCATGTCCATGTTTAAGTTTCCTTTTTAATTCTATTGGATGTTTTTATGGTCCAAATCTACTTATAAATCTTCTCCATTTTGAGTTGTATGTTGTGTATTAACTTTCTAAGCATGGAGATTGTTATTACTTCAACATATTTGGAAATTGTTTGTTGTGTTTTCAATGGAAAATTTGTTTGGCATAAGAAAGAACTTACAGGACAGTTCAAATCTTTAGAAGGTAAAAACTTGCACATTTATTTTGATGGTTAAGTGGCATTTTTTTATTTATTTATACGCCTGACCTACTGTGAAACATTACAACTATATATTAATATGGTTGTGAGAGGCTCTTCAAAAATTTGTTAATTTACACATAAAGCTTTGTTATATTTGCTCTTGTATGTGTTTGGCTTCTTGAAACTTTCACAGTTTTATCATTTTCTTGTTGTTCAATACATAGTTTATGGAGATTGAAACTATGGAATAAGATTAGAATTAGTAAGTTAAAGATTGTCAATGTACTTGTCTAGGTGGAAGCAATGTGATAAATGAAAACTGTGACAGTTTTATGCAGATTGTCAGAGTTTTATCATTCTCTTCATGATATTTTTTTCCACACAAATGCACAGCAGTCAGATCTCTGGATTCCTCTGGCGAACCAAGGATTGAGACCTGGTATTGAATCAACAAAAAACCCTTGAAAGTAATGAGAAATCAGGCTAACAATAAATAATTCTGCTTTATCTTAAACCTACTATATACTACATTAAGTACTGATATTTATTAATCATGATCAAGCATTTACTTTTCATAGATTGACACTTTATCTTTAGCAGCATTACCTGAAAAATCTCAAGGATACATTCAAGTATTTCTTGATAGAGGATTGAACCAGCAGAGAATGCAGGTAGGTACCTAACTATTCTAAATGTGAATGTCAATAGTTGATCAGAATATTTGGATCTTGAATAGCAATCATTTTCTTGATAAAAGCTTAAGTAACTTGTCTGTTTTGCATGCTTAGGCGTTGCTTTTGTATGTGTTCCATATACTTGGGCTCTTGCCCACTCTTTTGATCAGTATAAATTTGTTTACCGATTAAAAAAGTAACTTGTCTGTTTCAAGAAGTACTGTCAGTAGCTCTAGAATTTTTTTTGTTTGTTTTTTCCCCTTAAAGATATGTGATGCAGTTGTTGTTGGTAAAATATTGAATGCCACACTGGTGATCCCACATCTTGACTTATGGAGACTGCTAGCGAGAGAGAAGGGAAAAATTATTTATGCATTTTATTTTTTTGTGATAAATATTTATTTATACATTTTTTTATTTATGTTTTTTTGCTTTTTGTGTTTTGAGACTTTTTGTGTTTTTGAAACTTATTTACCGTTTATATCTCATAATTATGTTTCATTGTTTTCCTTCAATTCTGATTTACAGACCTCCCATTAATGTATTTTTGTATTATTGTCTACTCACAGTCTCACACTATCTATGATTTACTTCCTCACTTAGGCAAAATTTACAAGCTTTACCATTTTTTTTTGTTTCTACTCTTATTTGGTTCAAGTGTCGAATTTATTTATTTATTTTTCTTAGTTGAGTTTTCTGCATCCGGTTGCTTTTATTGTTTAAAGATAGTCTGATTTCTCTTATGTCTGGATCCCAAGGAGCCTAAATAATAATGTATGGGTTACTCAGAAGGGGAAAAGTTTGAGAAATCAGAATAAGGACACGGAGCTCAAAGCTGGTGTTGCTTTTGCTGTAATTACTTCCAATAATGCCTAGGAGATTGTGGTAAGTTAATTTCAATCTTCTTGATCTATTTCAAATGCATGAACCATATCATTTTCTTTGTATTCAACCCTATTAAATACCTGAAAATATGGTGTGATCTTAATCATTATGTATGTCCATTGAAATCGTAAATTTAGATGCATCGTCTTTGTAATTTCAATTTGATGGGGTTGTTTTATGAATGATATCATCATTAATTTTGTGTTTGATCTCAGACCACAAAAGCACCACCCTATTATAGACGAAAAGTAGACCCAAAAAATGTGGCTTCAATCATATTAGCAGAGTAGAATAGGGACTCAACTCTTTCCTTTTATCAGCAGAGCAGTGACACCTGCTGTAAGAAAATAGCTGTAGATGTATATTTGATTAATTTAATTTCTTGTAAATTAATTTAGTAGTTAAAGAAGAGCGACTTAATCTTTGTACATTTGATGAATTCATGATGGAAGTGGATTGAAGATATTGTGAATTATAGTTGAGGAACAATGAGCATTGAAACGTCTATCTATGAAATGCTCACACCTTTTTAACATACCAAGTTTACAATTTATTATATCAGAACTGTCCTTAGCTCCGAATTTAATCAAGCCTCATCAACTTACATCTAAGTTTTCCAATTAATATGCATGATCTTATGCATTTAGTGACAAATACATTAACATCATTCATGTTGTTCTCTCCAACGGTTGAAGAAAGAAGTTGATTTCTCACCTCACAAAAGATAAATAGTTATTGGGAGTGTTCTAGAAGAGAATTTGAAATTGGCTTGATATGGAAGGTTGTGGACTTATCTCGGGATGGATGAGGTGTTGCGGTCATGTCTCATAGGAATTGAAAATATTCTATGCATTTTTTTCTTTTAAAAAAAATCAAAATTCTCAAATATTCTATGAGTTTCTTGGAACCAAACATGATTGTATTAGTTATTAGTTTTTCAGAGCATGGAAGGGTTTCAATAATGACAATAGGCATATGGCTGCCAAGACAAAAACTACACTTGTTGCTGAAATACGCATATTTTTTATTCTTCCCAATGAGTCTTTCCACAATTTTCTTTTTATGGAGTGTAGTCAAAGGTTGTTTGTGGTTGTACATGGAATTGATGAAATGCTTAAGCTTTATTGTGTTTAGCTAAAGATTGATGGAATTTGTTGAGCACTTGGATTTTGGCAATAATTTATATATATAAAAAGAAATTGAAATGTACTGGATGATAAAATATTCACCTCTGGTTTGGTTTTTGTTCAAACGGTATTTGTCTCCAAATCAAATGTTTTATTATTCATGTTCTAAATATTGAAAAAAAATTCCCAGTTGTATTTTCTCATGACTCGAATGATGTGAGGGTATAGTCATGTCTTCTGATTTTTGAGCATCTATTGCAGAGCTTTGAGACTGGGCTGCCAAAGAGAAAGGAAAAATTTCTGCCGTGCATTAAGGGTTCTTCTTTATTTTAGCTGCTGGTATGTTTTTCTACATCTTATTGTGGTTTTCATTCTGCATCTGTTTTTTTTTTTAATATTTATTTATTTATTTGTATATCTTATTTTTTCTGATATATATTTGTGTACCTTGATGTTTATTGTGATGTGTGATAAATATTTTTGCATAATTGGATCTTTTTCAAAACAGAATTCTATACTTAACATATTCACACAAAGATTTATGTTTTGAAAAGATAACTGAAGCCAGGAAGATTGAGCTTAGACTTGGGTTGCAGATAGTTTTTTTGCTGCCTCTCATTTCTTTTATCCTTTTATGCTCATTTGATCCACATGCTTCTCTTATCCATTGATTGTAACATGTTTTTTAATAAACTATCTGATGAAATTTAAGTATTTGAGTTTTCATGAATAAAACTAATGACTCTCATTTAATTATTTGAGCCCAAAAACACTATCTTCTTGTACTTGTTGGCTTTGGCTCAAGTTTGAAGATCTTTCTAGCAAAGTATGAAGCATGTGATATTCTTTTGACAAACTGGCTCTGCAATTGATTCTGAATTACTTGATTCACACAAAGTAACCACAACAGGAGATTTAGCAAATGTGAATCCATGGTTGTTAAAAATGCTCTGGTGTTGGAAAAAGACAAAAAAATCTTAAAATGATTCAAACACTTAGAAATTGAAGAAAAGAGAAAACTAAAGTGTATTTTGTAGTGTAGTTAGATAAATTTATGTAATTTAGCTTGTTATTACTTGTTCGTCACATTCTTTGTTAGCAGGTCCAATCTAATAATGCCTATAGTTAAAAAATTGTAATTTATTTTGTAAGTGTTATTGTTGAATTTAGTTGATATAAAAAAAAAAAAAGCGTTACGTTTCAGGTATCTTTTATTTTTGAACTTTTTCTATTTTAATTCATAATGTTAGCGAAGTTTGCTA
Source organism: Platycarya longipes (assembly GCA_036559045.1). NCBI lineage: Eukaryota > Viridiplantae > Streptophyta > Magnoliopsida > Fagales > Juglandaceae > Platycarya > Platycarya longipes. The sequence goes on along the minus strand of CM071799.1, from coordinate 8,065,953 downwards.
TGTTTTATTTTTTTAAGGCAATGGTTAACTAATAAGAGTTTATTTTGAAGTGGAGCTTTCTAAGGACCTAGAGAACCATCATTTCTTTCTTTTGATTTTATATGTGTATATTCTTTAATAATCATGAGATTATCTTGTCAATTGAACAAGATTCATTATAAAGAATTATAAATTGTATAAAGAACAATGTGGAGAATTCAATGGATAGATCTGTATTTTTTCCTATTTTCTTTCAAATGCAATTTTTTATTTTGTGTACTATATATTAATTATGCTCCATATGATTCTAGGTTATTCTATCCAAATGTCAACAGGAATTGTTTTTTATTCCATTGTCTTCAAATAATAGATTGCTCCACTTTATCTATTGACAAGATTATTATTTGATCAAAGCACTACATAGTCTACATTTATATTTGTCACTATACTTTGTATAATCTATATTAATATGTTTCTAAATCTTTAATAACCATGTTTTCACTCCAAATTCTTTTCATGCAGGAACATTTATCGGATATCCAAAATATTCCAACATTATGTTCAGACAAAAAATGGATAATACAATTGGGTACAGACGAAGATCAACTTCGAAAGCAATAGCAGAAAAACTTCAATATTTTCTCCATAAATGCTATAAATAAAGAGAACATACCACCTCTGAATGTATAATCTCTAAAAAATTTTAACCGCCATTTCAATGGCAAAGAAAACAAAAACATTCTATTTTGTCTTAAGAAACAAACTGTAATATAGATTTCAAACATGATATTTTATTTTTCAAATTTGCTTAGATCTATGGTTTGTTTAAACTTATTACTAATTGAATTAGTAGCCTGCAACTTGAATGAAATATGTTATTCTTATTCACTTTAAGTTTATTTTACGCTGGATGTTTATATTTTTTTAATTTATTTTTTAGTGATACAGGTCAACGTGCCTCGCACATTGCATTACTCCTAGTATATAAATATATATATATATATATATATATCTTAATGATTAGGTCAATTGAGTATTGTTGATTATTTTTCCCTTGATAAGGTATACTAATTTCAAAAAGGGAAAAATGTTAGAGAATATCATTTAATTTTATCTACGTTTCATTTATTAAGGTTTGATCGATAGTGGTTATCAAAATTTTGTCAAGTCATCTATTTTTATTTATTTTTATTATTGATATGAAAGTTTATCACATCAATTTATATAAAAAATATAAAAATATTTTTTAATATTTTTTATGAATATAATAGATCTCATACTAAACGGTACTGTGCTATGTAAAAAACTCTTATATATAGCACTAGGAGTAATGCAACGTGCAAGGCACGTTGCCCTGTATCACTATAAAATAAATTAAAAATATATAAATATTTAGTGTAAAAAAAAACTTAAAATAACTGAGAATAACATATTCCATTCAAGTAACAGGCTACTAATTCAAATAGCAATAAGTTTAAACCAACTATAAATCCAAGCAATAAGTTAAAACCCCCTCAAAAAAAAAAAAATAGAAGCTAGAATTTCAATCCGGATCTCCTAAAAGATCACTTTCGAACAGCCAAATCACAACAAATAGACATAAATTAAAAACTTATTTGTTAAAACCTATTGATTCAAGCTTAAAATTCATATGTTATATTAATATGCCTTTAAATGACTTGAACATCAAACTAAACACTGAATCAAATCTGCATATGGGTTTTAAGTATGAATTAAAACTCAAACTAAATATCAAACCAAATAAAGAAATAAGGATGCTTAATTTGTTAAAATAAATGAATTTTAATTTCTTCATATCCCTATACTACTGAACTAATTCTCTCAATAAGCATCAAATTAAGCATGAATTATCCCCTCAAGAACTTCTTTGTGAAAATGTAAAAAAATCCAAACTAAGCATCAAACCTAAATTCACTGATCTGATTTGGTCCTCGACTCTTCATCACTACCTAAAGAAGTAAAACCAAAAAGTTATTAAATTTGTGCTCTTTGCCACTGGAGACATCAATATTATACATTTAAGCACCATTAAAAATCAAATACATTTTAGTTGCAAACAAAAATAATCAAACTTGAAAGATAGAAAGAAAACAAAGAGCAGATCTTAAGCTACTAATAGAATTTGTAGATTCCCTTATGTCTCCCAAAATACAATTGTTGTATGAAACAGTGGTATAAAGGAAGAATAATGCTTAGTGCATTCAAGGTCTAAAAGGACCTCAAAGCAGATAAATTATTGCTGAGAAAATCCCTTTTTCTGGTTGATATAAAAGTTAAGACTGCCAACTTCAGAGCCTTAAATCAAATCCAAATTATGCTTTAATAGAGAAAATTTATCAGCCACCACTTAAAAAAGTAAAACAAAAAAGTTATTAAGGTTGTGCCATTTGCCACATAATGCATCAATACTATAAGTTTAAGCACCATTAAAAAACAAATACATTTTAGTTGCAAACAAAAATAATCGAATTTGAAAGATAGGAAGAAATAGAGAACAGATCTTAAGCTATAGAATAGTTGGAATTCATCATTCAAATCACTATTAATTTAGCATATATAATAATACTGTTAGGGATGTGATGCTATAGACTTTAAATCACAAAAAAAAAAAAAAAATACAACACAATTGAAGTTTTTTGGAGATGATGGAGGTCTAGGAGTTTGAGAGTTGAAAGTAGCTCTTGGCTGGAGAGAAGAAAAAAGAAATAGAGGGGGAGAGAGAAGGTCATTGGGAGCTGGATCTCATAGTGAATGTTGTAGTGTGAATGACGCTAGCACAACCTAGGCTTCCCACATTAAACTGAAAAACCACATTACAAAACACTAATTAATTTATGCTTAAAAAGAAACAGAACAAGACATAATAATCACTATGAAATCAATTAATCATTAAAGACGAGCTCATGGAAACCAACCTAAGAGTGTTTGTTGAATGGGATGAAAATCGATACTCGTGGGAACTGACATTCCTTATTCTTGAAGCTATAAATTGGTTACAAAGAAAGGATTTGCCTAAAAAAAGTTCTTATGGTAAAAATAATTTTTGTGAAAAGGCGAAGCTAGTCTAAAAAAACCTTCTTGAGCTCACAAAAAGCAGAACATGAAATCAAAGCAAAATTTTAATGAACTAAATCCAAAGAAATTAAGTGAAACAAAGAGATATGATCTTCTTCCATTTAAATTTAATTATAAGTAAATAAGATTTTGCAGTGACTTCAAACAATTTAAAATATTCCTTTGGAGATTAAAGAAACATTTTTATCCAAAACCAACTGCTGTTTTTATTCAGCATATATCAATCACACCAAGAAAAGGAAAAAAATAGTAGTGCTCTAAATAAAAAAGTGCAGAAGTGAGATAAAGTTTACCTTGTTCTTCTTCTCCAAACCACCTATGACACAGTCTGTAGCTACCTCGAAATGTTCCATAGTGATCTCTATGCTCTCATTCCTTGAGGTAATCAAAACAATTTCATTGCAAACATTTCAATGTTCTAGAAAAAAAAAATCAGATTGTTGGAAGTTTTCATTTAAGTATATCAAAAATTTTAGAAGCTTTACAATTACTTTTAGTTGTTGTTAGTTAATAATAGTTTATAGGAATTAAGTTTAGACAAACCATAGGTCCAAGTAAGTTTAGAAAATAAAAGATAATTTTTCAAATCCATATTACAATTTATTTCTTAAAACACAAAATTGCTTGGAATTGTTTTCTTCGCCATTGAAATGATAGTTCAATTTTTTTTGTAAATTATGCATCTAAAGGTGGAATGTTCTCTTTATTCATAATATTTATGGAGAGAACATTGAAATTTTTGTACTGCTACTTTTTACGTAGATCTATGTCTGTACCCAGTTGTATTATCCATTTTTTGCTTGAACATATTGTCGCAATATTTTAGATATACGATAAATGTTCATGTATTATCCATTTTTTTCAATGAAATGAAAAAAAAACCAACATTTAGAAAAACAAACATGAAGAGAACCATTTTGACAGAGAAAGAGAATTATCTGAGCTAGAACTTATTTGCCTTAAAATTCATACTTCAAACATGTTATATACATTTAAATTTTAAAATTGATATAAAGTTAATAATAATTATATAATGCATAGGTAAATGATGTGACTTTTTTTCTTTTCAAAATTATATATCTTAATAAATGATTAAGAAGAAATCATTAACAAATGTCAAAAGAGAAAAAAAATGTGCAAACAATTACATATTTGTACAAAATATAGAAATGGACCAAGATACCCACAGAAGCTAAAAATAGCAGGAATAAAATATTGTATAATATTTAAATTCATCTCTTTAAATTTTTTATTTCCTTGAGAATCTTTCCTACTCTTCGGGGTAGCTAGATTACTCACAATAAATAAGAATTTTGTGACGAATTAAATATTCCTATGTCAATAGAGTTGAGAATATATCATCAACACCAATTTGCAAATATAATGTTCCTAGAATTTATTTTCTAAACCTTTGAACAAGTAATTTTAGTAATATGGCCAGCAACTTCTAGCAAATTATTAGAATTAAAATAATAAAATTTGCTTTAAAATATCAAACTTTTCAGCATATTCACACCAGATTGTTCCACTTCATAATTTGAGATAGTTTGTAAAATTCTACTCTAATCCAATACGTTGAAGTTATGCAATGTGAAACAACCAAATTCAGACTATCAACATCTTTGAAATAATAGCAAAAGCAGTAAAATTACTTGTAGGAGCATGCATGCTTCCAAACATATATTCCAATTAGCGGGACCAAAGCTAATGCTTTAGTTACAAGTGGAACTTATAAAGTTTTATGTCAGCAAACATAATTTCAGTTGCTCATGAAATCTAAAGAACAAAAAATAGAATATCTAGTGCACCTTGGAATCATTCAAAGTTGAGAACACACTATACTTACTAACAATATTTTTCATATTTTCATCCTGATTGTCTACCACCTAAAATGTTTCAGTATTCACCATTGAATTATTATTTCCACATAAATGCACACGGTAGGAAAAATGTGCTTAAAATGTCAACAACAAATAACATCAAACTACTTAGGCACATAACATGCATCTATATTCTTTAATGAATGACTTAAACAGCAACGCTATAATGACCATACCTGATCTCTAGTGGTTTCAATTGAGAGTTGCTTCCACTCTATCCAGAGAAAGCCACTGTCCATAACTCAATTAATTATATAGTTCTCCATTAATTGAATTCTAAGATCTATCCAATACATTTAGAATCTGATGTAACTCAGAAAATAACTAAAAAAAAGTTTTAGAAAAAGTTACAACCTACCTAGAGCCTTGCAAAGCATCACCTTCTGCAGCAACTTTTTCTTTAACTTTCAATTGAGACAGGGATTAGAAAAGAAGAGAGTGGAAGAATCCCTACAAACGTGATTATCACCAATAACATATTTTACACATATGTTATATACGTGTGATATACATCCAAACATACATATATATATGTCGGCCAAATAGAGAATTTTACATATATGTAAATACACATGCGTGGTCTAGCATTTAAGAAAAGAGATACATAAAATAGAGAATTTACATTTATTGGGATTTTAGCAATATCTTGTTTTCTGATGTGATGAAAAGTGAGAACACCAAGGTATGTATGCATTGTTTAAATAAATTTACAAATTGTTTTTCTTTTGTTAGCATTATTAATTTGTAGTGTCTGGGTTGTTCTCATGCCAGTAACGGCAAAATGCACAAGATCATAATGATCTATATTCTCAAAGAAAAGAATTTAAAATATCGAAATAAGTTTCTCCTACATAAAGGGTCAACGTGCAAATGCACCTTTGCCTAGTTTGCCTAGTTGGAAATATACGAAAATTGTGTTGAACATAAAACTTCCCATAAAAGCAAATAATAGCAAGTAATAGATGGAGAAGTACAATTATTACGTGTAATAGACAATAATAAGATAAAGTTGTAGCTATAAGAACAAATCAGATCTTATTAGGTTATGTTTTTTTTTTGTAAGTGGATCTTGTTAGGTTACGTGTCACTCCACTATGAACAATAAGATGTAAAGAGGATGCAAAACCAATTGATAGACTATGTAATGGACATATAGATAAATCTTGATATCTGTAGGCATTCATTCAAATTCACTTTCTATTGTAGCACTCACATTTGACTTAGCCCTTGCACCTCCAAAAAGCCTTGTCTTCATCAAGGTCCAAAATTAGAAAATAACCTCCCAGAAATCTGAAAATAAAGGAAACAAAAGATCTCAAGGGAGAAGAAGATCCAAATAATGCATAAAATAGGATCTAGAATGACGTAAAAACCACTCCAACACTACATGCATGTTGATATGCCAAATCAGTGGAATTAATTACTGCAAAAAAAGTAGTTACTAAGACAAGCTCTAATGACTTGAAGAAAATATAAATGCCACCCGCTGTGTACAAGAGAACAAACACGCCAACCAAATTAATGATATCAGGCAGCAAGATGCCATAAGATGAAGAGACAAGTTAAAACCGACAGATTAAGTACAATAGTGTAACTATGTAATGAACTTAAGGTTGTATCAACATCAAAAATAGAATAACCTAACTATGAGTTTAAATTATGTAGCAAAAAAAGACAAGGAAAAATAGAGAATACCGAAACCAGATAACGTCACAAAAATTAAAAATAAAGTAAACCAAATAACATGAACTCAAAGGGAAAAATAAAGGCCGGTATCCTCTGCAAGAGCTTGCAACTTTACATTGAAAGTTTTCAAATTCACCAATAAATTTCTAAAAAGATTCCCTTTTTTTTTTACAATATATAAAATCTAAAGCTGATAATCCCTTGTCTCAATTCTAGCTCATTCGAAAAACATACATGTTATTAATAACTCATATGGCTCCCTATAGTTTGCCATATAAAAAAAAAAGATGGCTAATAATTTGACTTGTAAAATTTTTAAGAGAATAAGATTAAAAAGCGTGACTTTTTAAAGTTATAACCTGCCGTAATTTTCCTTTATCCACAAACTATCTTCAAGGGGTTTGAATTGTAGAGTTCACAGTGGACCTTGGAGAGCTATCAATGATGACTATGCTTTGGTTTGGCCCATTTGGTTAAGCATTTTTGCATAAAGGTGGCGGAGCCACACCTAACAACTATTGATCCAAGCTTAAACCTCCTCCCCAAAAACAAAAAATAGAAGCAAGAATTTCAATCCGGATCTCCTAAAAGATCACTTCCAAACAGTCAAATCACAACAAATAAGCATAAATTAAAAACTCATTTGTTAAAACCTATTAATTCAAGCTTAAAACCCATTTGTTATTTTAATATGCCTTTAAATGACTTGGTCATCAAAGTAAACACTGAATCAAATCTGCATATGAATTTTAAGCATGAATTAAAACTCAAACTAAGCATCAAACCAAATAAAGATATGAACCTAAGCTACTACAAGATATGAACCCATGCAAAATAACCACATACAGGATGAGCTCAATGAACCAAGGTAGATTAATAAGCAATGAAAATCTTACCACAATGAAAATTTTAACATGTTGAAAAGAGTACAAAATCTCAGTATATTAGAACAGAAAATTCTTAAATTTATATTTTAATACCCAAGAACACAAAATATGAATTTTATAATATAAAGATTATATCAAAATAAAATGCATTAATTTTTTTATAAGTATAATCAATGATTAGAAAGAAAAATAAAATGCATTAATTACATCAAGATTAATTACCTAAAATTTCATGGAACCCATTGCGGCCCAAAGTGGTCTAAAACAAAAGCTAGAGATCACAAAAGGCCTGGAAGAAGGCCTGCATCACCAAGCAATCACAATTCAGAATTTTGCAGCACCCAAAGGACAAAAAAGAAAAAAGTTCTATTGGGTGATAGTAAACCTTTACCTACTTATTAAAACCTGCTCCATAGTATCTAGGTACTTCACTGGCCAAAACTCATCTTCGAGTATCTGTAAGGATAGGAAAGGAGAACTAAAAGAATTTAAGAGGTAACACAAGATCATGTATCTCCACTCCACCCTAACCCCACTCCACCCTAACCAGAGGTTAGGGTGGATGTGGCAAAGACATTTGGCACCAAAAACAAATATTCCAACTTGCGTTTGAGAGTTATTTTGTCGCTGCCCAAATTCATCATTCCCAGGTTTTGCGGGGTAAGAAGTTACATTGACAACAAAATTAAATTAAAAAAATAATGATATATTTAATAATTAGTGATGACACCAAAGTGCAAGGCTACATGGTTGAAGAAAATATCTTACCAGGCCTCTGTGAAGGCTTCCATTCCTTATTGGTTTTGTTCAAATTATTTTCTTGGCTATAAAAGGAACCAAAAATAAAATATAAGAACATTGCAATGCTATTGGAATGATTACATTAGTAAATAGTAGAATGATCCAAAAATGTGTTCAATGGACATATGCCAAACAAGTAGTCATGATAAAGTAACAGTATTCACCATATCTCTTTTTTTTTTAGAGATATCTCCACCACAACATTCAAATATATCCACCAGACAAAAGGGTAAAATAATCTTCCCAGAATTGCCTTAGTTACAACTCAAAGCAGTGAACTACAACTTATCAATACCTTAAAATAATTTAAGATATTGAACAAACAAAACAATTTTAAATGAATTCAAAGTATTTTCTTGGTATTTCATAAGTCCTTTACCTTAATATATACACAATTAAACAAAAAAAAAAATAGTTTTATCAACATTTTAGTAAAAGAATCTATTTATTGTTTCAAGAAACTCATGCCCACTCACATGTTAGGTATATTAACTCATGCCCACGCAACCTATTAGAATTTAATTTTGAAAAAAGGGGATCCCAAACCCTAGCTAATCAGAGAATTGAAGAAACGAGAAAGTGAGCGATGAAAAAGGCACTATTCCTTAGATGACTAAAAACACACTGGATCCCAACAAGCATTTCTTCTTCTAGACCATAGACTATATTTCAAACAAAACTCAAAAGAAAATATCAGCCAAGATTTTCATATCACAATAATTCGAAATGATAATCGGCAAAATTATAAAAGGGGTTTTAGACGTAAGCGTACCCCATGCGACCTCACCTGCACTATATATGCATGCATGCCTTCAAAATATTTTAAAACTATTGTTTCACTAAATATATGGGTGATGACTGAAAGAATGACTTACTGCATCAATGAATATTAAGGATGAAGAATACTAAGGGAAACAGTAGAAAATAACATAGTAATTTCTGAAAATACACAAATGCAACAAATATATATATATATATAATAGCAGCTTGTTTATCCAATAAAAGCTAATTAAAACCAAACATTCTCCTAGTTGTGACATACAACTTCAAACCAAAGTTAAGTTGAAGTCACGGAAGTTGCAGAAAACAAACGACCAAATTTGAGCAATTAAACTATAAAAATATGCAGAAAAATAAACCAGTCCGAAGTCTCTGAAAAGAAAAAGCCACCAAGTCAAATCAATTAAATTAAAAAATAACAATGGGAATAGAACAATGTCCAACAGTATACAAATTTTTTTTAACCGAAGACATACAAAATGCAAAATATCAATAACCTCATTGTGTACTATACAATATACAAAATTTTGAAAAAGTTCCACACCGATTTTTTATCTCATTGTATATAATTTGATATCACTATGTATATAAGTTTTTTAAAAGCGGTGAAAAGTAATCCGAAAACAAACATGACCATAATTTTAGATCATCAAACCAACCAAAAAGACAAACACAAGTAAAAGCAAATAGAGAGGGGGTAAAATAACAGAGCTACTTCCTTTCAAATAGTCATCCACAATGAGTTATGATCAATCATTTTGGAACGTAACTCCAATAAGAGTGCAGCATGCTGACCATTTACATATTACAAAAAACCCAAAAAAAAAAAAACAAAGGACTTAAATAGCAAAGCTCTAATGACCATACCTGGTCTACAGTGGTTTCAACTGAGAACTACTTCCATTATTTATCCAGAGCAAGCTTGTGACGCCCCCAACTTACGTCTGGGATTTAACGTAAATTAAGGTGTCTGGATGAGCAACACTTGGCTACTCACCCTCGTACTTAACAAGGATAACAGCATAAATTACTAAATTCACAGCGGATTAGGTTTTTCAATATAAAACTTTCTAAAGATCACACGGAAATTATATATACAACATTCATTAAATTTAAACATTGTACTTTATACATGTACACAACCCAACTGTAACAAAACATATTACATTCATCCCAAGAGAAACTTTCCTTCACCTCACTCTTTCTCCCTCTTAACCTCGGGATATTCTCTCCCATAGCGAAACCTACTCATGCTAACACTAAAGTCTCGCTGGAGCTGTTGTCCCTGTGGGGTCACACAAACTCCACATATGGACAACGAGCCGTCTATTCCTAAGGTTAAGCAGCATCCAGCGCGAACCTCTCCTCAACAAAAGTGGATGCGTCAAGACTCCCAGCTCCGGTGGGTCTGATAGGAGATCCGAAGGAAACAAAAGAAATATCCAAAAAGGGACTGTAATCGGAAAGTCCCTCAGGACTCCCCGAAGTCTCCTGTGTCATCGGGGCTGTCCCCCTGCTGGTCATCGAATCCTGTATGAAATAATATGCACAAAATATATGGAGCCACAAAAGAGTGAGATTTCGAATGAAATCTCAGTAAGTACATAAACAGCTTAAAGGAAACAGGGAAAACACCCACACAGTTATTACCACAACTGACAAGGGAAACACCCTAACATACCCTTCACAGGGAAAACACTCACCAAGTTATTACCACAACTGACAAGGGAAATTACCCTAACATACCCCTCACAGGGCCACTGTCTAACTGACACTTTTCTTAACTCACCCATTGTCTTATATTAAATTACATTATTTTCCCCCTTTAAATTTCTTATTCTTTCATGTCACTGATGGGCGTTACGTATCGCCGTCCCCATCACATACACTCATCAATCATCCGGGCGTTACGTATCGCCGTCCCCGTTATGATGAGTCTCGTGTCAATCGTCCGGACGTTACGTATCGCCGTCCCCGTCATGACACGGAATATATACATAGTGCTGCGGGCGTTACGTCTCGCCGTCCCCGCAAGGATCAATCACACGGGCGTTACGTCTCGCCGTCCCCGTGGAGATCACAATTTCATATCACGACAGGCGTTACGTATCGCCGTCCCTGTCGGCACGTCAGTCATACGGGCGTTACGTATCGCCGTCCCCGTCATGACGTGACTAACTCATCTTTTATATATATTTTTCTTTCTTTATTTTCTTCTCTTATACACATGAGTCATCTCACTCACAACCCTTCCCATTTGAAACACCACTTCTATTCCAAGGAAACCCTAAGTCTAGGCAAAACAGGGTATCTCGCTCGAGCGGGTGTCGAGCGAGAATCGAGCGAAGTCTCGGGTTGGGACTCGCTCGAGCGGGTGTCGAGCGAAACTCTAGCGAGGGTTCAGATTTGCCTTCGCTCGACTCACATGTCGAGCGAGGGTCGAGCGAACTTACGGGTCTAAGGGTTTTTCCACTTGATGAGTGCACAAAAATGCACTCTAAATACTCTATTTAAATACTAAAAGAAATGAGAAAATAATGGATATAACTCATGTTATTAAAATTAATGGTCATTTATCTTGAGATAGATATAAGCATGATTTAATATATTGATGAGAATATAAAATGCCATATTTTCCTCTCTTAATGTTTAATACTTTATTCTTATTTGATGCCTAAATATACTCATTATTCTTATATTTTGATTTAGGACACAAATAGAGGCATTAGGAGCAAATGAAGATAATTGCGGAATTTTAGACAGTTCTGTCATATTTTCGTAATATGGGCATAACTCTCTCATCCAATCTCCGATTGAGCTGATTCAAGATGATCTAGAACCGCAAGAGAAATATCTATAACTTTTATGTTTTATGTTTGAAGAGATATCCACTCAATCTAAGACAAAATCGACCATCAAGTGGACGCACCTGCACTTGACGTTCCTGGATATTTTTCAGCCACTTGCATCAAATCCAAATGTCATCATAATATTTTCCAGCAAGCACTCCTACACCAACTTGGAAATTCAATGATCAATTCAGATACAAGATGAAGTGCACTCAAGTTTCTTCAAGACAAATTATTTGACTACAAGATATTAAGTCATACAAGACAACTAATAGATAGAGAAGCAAAATTGAAACACTCAACCTACAAGCAAAATCCAGCTCATGCATAGTGGGAAAACAAATGATCAAAATGACAACTCACAAATCACTTGGATTCAAGAATGGCACATGGCAAAACAAGTTGAAATTGTGATGATTTTGTCATGACAACTTGCATGAAGGATGCTTATAAATAGAAGGGAGGGGTGTGTGTTCTAAGACCATGCTTAGTGTGCTTGGATGCCTTGGAAGAGACATTGTTTTTGAGAGCTTGAGAAAAGAAAAGAAAAACCAAAGAAGAGAGAAGAAAATAATGGTTGGCTCTTCCATATTATCCCTTGAAGAATTTTTGTTGCATATTTTCAATATGTGTAACTAATTTTCTAGTAGAGCTAGGGATGAATTTGTATATATGATGGTATTTGTAATTGTTTTTTATTCATATATGTGTTCTTCAAATATTAAACTCTTTTGTTTAGTCATTCGAAATTTATTATAAATGTTTTCGTCACCAAATAATCTTAGAATTTATTTCATTTATAGATTCAGTCATGCTTTTTCTATTAAATGCAATAATCCTTTGATTATGTTTGGTTCAATTGGTTATCTATTTTAATTTAATTCTCTGCTGCAATATTGCTCTACGAGTATATTGTCGACGTTGAATTTCTTTAATATCGATAACAATTCCTGTTCTTATATTGTGACGAATGATTTTTCGAAAGATTACATTTGATTTAAATCTGGTTATTAATGTTTTATTTTCCGATTGAAAATTTGGACATAGAATTTTCAATTGAGTTATTAATGAATCGAAAATAATTAAAATACCAATTATATACAAAGGATTCCCGATGCTTTACTTGTCGCACTCATCTAAATCTTTTTGTTAATTTCGTTACTGTTCTTCAATTTCTCAATCCATCTCCCTGTGGAATCGACACCCCAAAGCTATACTGCAAACGACCGCGTTATTCTTTGGGCGTAATCAAATTTTGGCGCCGTTGCCGGGGAGACGGTAGAAGAATTTGTAGTTTTTTTTTAGTAGTTTGTAAAAAAAAAAAAAAAAAAAAAAAAAAAAAAGAGCGGTAGCTTCGTTCATTTTCTTTTTAGCCTTTTGCATCTTTATTTTATTTTACTTTTCTTTTCGTAATTATTTTTCTTCAGTATTACGCTTTTCTTTACTTTGCATGCGCAGGTACAGAGACGCTTTTGGACGGTTTGCTAGTAGACCCGTGCTAGAATCAGATTCAGAATCTAATTTTTCTAATCGCTTGTTTGATAATTCTTCCAATTCTGACGCGATGAGTGAACACGTGGACCAACCTGTTAGAACCCTCCAAGATTATCTTCATCCCGCACGAACAGCCACACCATCCTGTATTATGTTCTCACCTAATGTTCGTCATGTAGATTTTAAAACGGGAATGATACAATTACTTCCGACTTTCCATGGTCTAGAAAATGAAAACCCCTATGTTCATATTAGGAAATTTGAGGAAGTAGTTGCAACATTCCACAATCAAAATACCATTGACGACACGGTAAGGCTAAAGTTCTTTCCTTTTTCTTTGAAAGATAAAGCTAAGAGTTGGTTGTACTCACTAAGACCACGGTCTATTGGAACATGGAGTGAGATGACTCAAGTGTTTTTCAATAAATACTTTCCCCAACATAAGACCAATGCTTTAAAAAGACAAATCTCTACCTTTGCACAAAAGGATAGTGAGACTTTGTACCAGTCTTGGGAAAGATTTAAAGAATTGCTGAGTATGTGTCCCCACCATGGATATGAGAATTGGCGCTTAGTGAGTTATTTCTATGAAGGCCTTACGCCCAGGGAACGTCAATTCGTGGAAATGATGTGCAATGGAGAATTTTTACAGAAAAATCCCGATGAGGCCATAGAGTACCTCAATGAGCTTGCTGAAAAAGCTCATACTTGGACTGGACCTAGTGCTACTGATAGCACAAACAGGTCACGACCTACAGGAAACTTGAGTGGTGGTATTTACCATCTAAGGGAGGAGGATAACCTTAAGGCTAAGGTTGAAATGCTCACCAGAGAATTAGAGTTATTGAAAACTAAAAACTCAAAACCAACACACACGGCTAATCATGCAGAATCGTTTGGGCCATGTGTTGTCTGTGGTGGGATAGATCATCATTCCCAAGAGTGTCCTACACATACTAACATGAATGGTATGTATGAGGAACAAAGTAATGCTCTAGGTATGTACAAAAAGCTCTTCACACCTTACTCTGAAACCTACAACCCAGGATGGCGTAATCATCCCAACTTCAGCTGGAAGTCTGAAAACCAGCAACCTGCACAACTCTTTAGATCATATCCTGCACCATACCATGCACCTCAATCTTCTAGAAATTCTTTAGAAGATACTTTGCATACTTTTATTGAAATACAGGGTAAGACTAATCAAAAATTTGAATCTTTGATTATGCAGGTTGTCGAAGAAAATAAGGAAATCAAGAGCCAGGTGTCTAAAATAATGAGTTCATTGACTATGAATGAGAAAGGTAAGTTTCCTTCCCAAACTCAATCTGTACCTCATGGTCAACATATGGCACAAGGAGATCTGAAGGACGTAAACGCCATTGTGACACGAAGTGGTAAGTCTCTACGTGATCCAATAATAGACAAAAAAAAGGATGTAGAGAAAGATCAAGATAGCAGCAGTCCTGAGCTTCCCAAAGAACTTGAGGTAACAAAACCTGAGGAACCTGCGGTAACAAAAAATCCTGGTAAGGTACCTTTTCCTCAAGCATTAAAGTCAAGCAAACAAACTCTAGATCATAACAATGATATTTTGGAAAATCTTAGACAGGTAAAAATTAATCTTCCTCTTTTGCATGTAATTAAACAAGTTCCTACTTACGCAAAAATTCTCAAAGATTTGTGTACAGTTAAGAGGAAGCATTATGTGAAGAAGACTGCATTCTTGACAGAGCAAGTTAGTGCTCTAATTGAACAACGGATTCCCCCTAAGTACAAGGATCCTGGATGTCCAACCATCACATGCAACATTGGCAATCATGAGCTTGGACAGGCCTTGCTAGATTTAGGGGCTAGTGTAAATTTGATGCCATATTCTATTTATTTGCAATTAGGATTGGGAGAAATCAAACCAACTTCTGTGGTATTACAATTGGCTGATCGTTCAGTCAGAGCACCACGGGGTGTGGTAGAGGATGTTTTAATTCAAGTTGACAAATTTTACTATCCTGTTGATTTCTTAATTCTAGACACTAGTTCTGCTGTAGAAACCACCTCTAAAATTCCATTAATTTTAGGTAGACCTTTTCTTGCTACTTCTAATGCTCTTATCAATTGCAGAAATGGATTGATGAAACTCTCTTTTGGCAATATGACTCTTGAGGTAAATATTTTTCATATTGCAAAACAGCCAGAAGAGGATGTCGAGTGTCATCAGACATACATGATTGACTCACTTATAGAAAGGGATGTTCTTACAACTCATGACTCAGATCCCCTTGAATACTTTATTGTTAATTCTGAATTTAATCCTATAAGTGATTCATCTGATGTATTTGACATTTGTGCTATTTTTGACAGAACTCATGATTATAGCACACAGGCATGGCAACCAAAGTTTGAGAAGTTGCCTGAAAAAAGAGAAAGACAGATTCCTTCAAGTAGGGAAGCCCCTAAAGTTGAATTAAAATCCCTACCTAAGGGTTTAAAGCATGTTTTCCTTGGTCCAGGTGATACTTTTCCTGTTATTATTTCATCTGAATTATCTGAGTCCCAAGGTGAGAAATTAATTCAGATTTTATGCAAATATAAATCAACCCTAGGATGGAGTATTGCTGATATAAAAGGCATTAGTCCCCTAATCTGTACTCATAAAATAAATTTAGAGGAAGGAACTAATCCTCGAAGAGACCCCCAGCGTAGACTTAATCCCACAATGAAAGAAGTTGTGAAAAATGAAGTATTGAAACTATTAGATGCAGGAATGATATATCCTATTGCTGATAGTAAATGGGTAAGTCCTACGCAAGTTGTTCCTAAAAAGTCAGGAGTAACTGTGATAAAAAATGACCTTGGAGAGTTAGTCCCTACAAAACTAGTGACTGGTTGGCGGATGTGCATTGATTACAGAAAATTAAATGCCGCCACACGAAAAGACCATTTTCCGCTTCCTTTTATTGATCAAATTCTTGAGCGGGTGGCTGGTCATCCTTTTTATTGCTTTCTGGATGGTTATTCTGGTTATTATCAAATTGAAATTGCATTAGAAGATCAGGATAAAACTACTTTTACTTGTCCTTTCGGTACTTATGCTTTCCGCAGAATGCCATTTGGACTGTGTAATGCTCCAGCTACTTTTCAACGTTGCATGATGAGTATTTTTAGTGATATGGTTGAAAAGTGCATGGAAGTTTTTATGGATGACTTGACTGTTTTTGGATCTTCTTTTGATGCATGTTTAATGAGTTTAGAAAGAGTACTGACTCGTTGTGAAGAAAAAGAATTGGTTTTAAATTGGGAAAAATGTCACTTTATGGTACCTTCAGGTATTGTTTTAGGGCATATTATTTCTTCCAAAGGAATGGAGGTTGATCAATCAAAAGTTGAATTAATCTCTAAATTGCCTACACCTAGAACAATCAAGGATATAAGATCATTTCTTGGTCATGCGGGTTTTTATAGGAGATTCATACAGAATTTTTCTGCCATATCTAGACCACTATGTAACCTCCTAGCTAAGGATGCCCCATTTGAATGGACACAAGCCTGTCAAGAGGCTTTCAAAACATTAATTGGCAAGCTTACTTCAGCACCCATAATGCAACCACCTGATTGGAATTTACCTTTTGAAATTATGTGTGATGCTAGTGATTTTGCTGTAGGTGCTGTTCTTGGACAACGAAGAGAAGGGAAACCTTTTGTCATTTACTATGCTAGTCGAACTCTAAATAATGCACAAATGAATTACTCCACCACTGAAAAAGAGTTGTTAGCTGTAGTATTTGCTTTGGATAAATTTCGCGCTTATTTGATTGGTTCTCCTATCATTATCTTTACAGATCATGCAGCCCTTAAGTACCTTTTTACAAAGAAGGATGCTAAGGCACGATTAATACGATGGATTTTGCTTTTGCAGGAATTTGACATCACCATCAAAGACAAGAAAGGAGTGGAGAACGTAGTGGCAGACCATCTTTCTAGACTCACATTCGAGGACACTTCTGACCACATACCAATCAAAGATGATTTTCCCGATGAGCATTTACTTTCTATTACTTCTCTACCATGGTTTGCTCATATTGTGAACTATTTAGCTGCAGGTGAAATACCAAAGGATTTTAGCACCCAAGACAAAAGGAAATTCATGATTGAGGTACGAAAATTCTACTGGGATGACCCTTACCTTTTCAAATACTGCCCTGATCAAATTTTAAGGCGTTGCATCCCTGATGAAGAGATTGCAAGCGTTTTGGAATTTTGTCATTCCCAAGCTTGTGGTGGCCACTTTTCAATGAAGAAAACCGCTGCAAAAATCCTGCAGTGTGGATTTTATTGGCCCACCTTATTTAAAGATACAAATATCTATTGTCGCTCATGCGAAAGATGTCAAAAGTTAGGAGCTATGACCCGTCGTAATATGATGCCCTTAAACCCAATTTTGGTAATTGAAATTTTTGACTGTTGGGGCATTGATTTTATGGGACCATTTCCTCCTTCTTTTGGATATTTATATATTATTGTGGCAGTAGATTATGTGTCAAAATGGGTAGAGGCAGCACCTTGCAGGACCAATGATAACAGGACGGTAATTAAGTTTCTCAAAGAAAATGTATTATCTCGATTTGGTACCCCACGTGCTATCATTAGTGACCGAGGTACGCATTTTTGTAACCGTTCTTTTGAAGCTTTAATGAAAAGATATGGGGTGATACATAAGCTTTCTACTGCATATCACCCTCAGACAAGTGGACAGGTTGAACTTGCGAATAGGGAAATTAAACAAATTTTAGAAAAAACGGTCAACCCGGATCGGAAAGATTGGTCTTTGAGACTAATCGATGCGCTTTGGGCTTACCGTACAGCTTTCAAAACTCCCTTAGGCATGTCACCTTATAGACTTGTTTTTGGAAAACCTTGTCATTTGCCCGTGGAGCTCGAGCATCGAGCATATTGGGCCATTAAACATTTCAATTTTGACTTGGAAAAAGCAGGAAAATTTAGAAAATTCCAATTGACGGAATTAGAAGAATTGAGAAATGATGCTTATGAAAACTCCAAGATCTATAAGGCTAAAATGAAAGTATTTCATGATAAAAATATTTTGAGAAGAACATTTAAGCCTAATGATCGAGTATTTTTATATGATTCAAGACTCCATAAGCATCCAGGAAAACTTCGATCTAGATGGACCGGCCCTTTTATAGTAAAAAACGTTTTCACAAATGGGGCGGTAGAAATAGAAAATCCAAAAGATGGATGTATCTTCAAAGTAAATGGTCAACGCCTCAAAATCTTAATTGATAGACAAATTCCAGAAGTGGAAGACATTCCACTTATGGACCCAGTATATCAATCTTGACCATCTCCAGGTATGTTTTTCTTTTATTTTATTTTCGTTCATTTTATTTTTGTTTATTGTTTACTTTATTTTGTTACAGGTTAATTTTATTTTGACAAATACCATCTTTGATGCCAAGCAAGCCACCCACATCCCACATCAGGTGTATTCTACCCTGTTTAGTTATTCAATTCTGATTATTAAACATTGAGGACAATGTTTCATTTAAGTTGGGGGGTGGAAATACAAATCTGTTATTTAAACTCTGTGGCATATTTCAATCAATATATAAAAAAATTGCCAAATTTTTTTCACACAGGCATCTTTTCACACATGATACTCATGCTCATTCATAACCATCTTGGTGAATTCAACAAACCCATCTTAAATCATTTTGCTAAAGCATCCACAGAACCATTTATGCACTTCTCCAAACTTTGTGGTAATATGGTGATTTGACACATGTAACTAAAGAATTATTTTGCTCAAGTATTCATGTGAATTTTGTGAGAATTGAGAGCTTACAAATACAGAAATTGTGATAAGTATCCATTGATCTGTTGAATTTGACACTTCTTTTGAGAATATCATTATATGGTTTGTGGTAAGTTGGTGGATATACTTGGGATATGACGAAAGTCAACTTAGGATTAACGTCTGAGCCTTTCAAGCTGAGCCTTTTCATCATAGATCCCTAGCAGCCAATTTTGAGCCAATATACACATATGGCCTTTTCTTTTCATATCTACATCATCCATACCTCTCCACATTGGAGTATAGCTTATACACTATATTTTCCTACCATTTTACTTCCAAGTGTGTACTAGGTGTGAAATTATCATTAAAAAAAAAAAAAAAAAACCATGACAAAAATGGCATGGTGCTAGATGTGTCCATTAAATTATTTATGAAAGAGTTCATCAAATTGCGAAGACACCAGTGGCAAAAGAAGATGGAAAAGTGTACTTAGTCAAAAATCTAAAAAATTGAAAAGTACATCAAAAGGAAAGTATAGTCTACTGAAAAATTTAACAGATTCCCTTTTGTGTATACTTGGAAGTTTTTGAAACCTCTTCACCTTTTCTTCTTATGAACCCCAACCCTAAGCCACATTACAACCTTTTGTGTTGATTTTTCCGATCCTAAGTATGCTTGTGGAAAGAATTGTGGAAATCTCATTTGTTAGTATTCCTATCATAAGATCAATGTTTACTTGTTACTTATATATAATTGGCTAAATTTCCATAAGAGTAAATGTACACCTTTGTCAACTCCATAGAGAGAACCCATACATGAAACACTTCTATACCCGTGAGTTATGGAGTTGAACCTTTTTGCTTAAGATATTCTAATGTTGCATGTGTCGAAACCTCTGATTTGATAAAAATAGTTTGGAACACATACACACTCTGTGGATTGCTATATTTGAATTACTTGTGAAAGAGTTATTGAATTTCTAAGATTGTTTTGATATGTAAATTTGTAAAATGTGTCTTGATGGTCCCAATGTGTGATTTTCTTTGGTCTTTCTCATCATTTTGCATGAAAATTGCTAGGGACTAGCAATGAGTAAGTTGGGGGGTGTGATGAGTGCACAAAAATGCACTCTAAATACTCTATTTAAATACTAAAAGAAATGAGAAAATAATGGATATAACTCATGTTATTAAAATTAATGGTCATTTATCTTGAGATAGATATAAGCATGATTTAATATATTGATGAGAATATAAAATGCCATATTTTCCTCTCTTAATGTTTAATACTTTATTCTTATTTGATGCCTAAATATACTCATTATTCTTATATTTTGATTTAGGACACAAATAGAGGCATTAGGAGCAAATGAAGATAATTGCGGAATTTTAGACAGTTCTGTCATATTTTCGTAATATGGGCATAACTCTCTCATCCAATCTCCGATTGAGCTGATTCAAGATGATCTAGAACCGCAAGAGAAATATCTATAACTTTTATGTTTTATGTTTGAAGAGATATCCACTCAATCTAAGACAAAATCGACCATCAAGTGGACGCACCTGCACTTGACGTTCCTGGATATTTTTCAGCCACTTGCATCAAATCCAAATGTCATCATAATATTTTCCAGCAAGCACTCCTACACCAACTTGGAAATTCAATGATCAATTCAGATACAAGATGAAGTGCACTCAAGTTTCTTCAAGACAAATTATTTGACTACAAGATATTAAGTCATACAAGACAACTAATAGATAGAGAAGCAAAATTGAAACACTCAACCTACAAGCAAAATCCAGCTCATGCATAGTGGGAAAACAAATGATCAAAATGACAACTCACAAATCACTTGGATTCAAGAATGGCACATGGCAAAACAAGTTGAAATTGTGATGATTTTGTCATGACAACTTGCATGAAGGATGCTTATAAATAGAAGGGAGGGGTGTGTGTTCTAAGACCATGCTTAGTGTGCTTGGATGCCTTGGAAGAGACATTGTTTTTGAGAGCTTGAGAAAAGAAAAGAAAAACCAAAGAAGAGAGAAGAAAATAATGGTTGGCTCTTCCATATTATCCCTTGAAGAATTTTTGTTGCATATTTTCAATATGTGTAACTAATTTTCTAGTAGAGCTAGGGATGAATTTGTATATATGATGGTATTTGTAATTGTTTTTTATTCATATATGTGTTCTTCAAATATTAAACTCTTTTGTTTAGTCATTCGAAATTTATTATAAATGTTTTCGTCACCAAATAATCTTAGAATTTATTTCATTTATAGATTCAGTCATGCTTTTTCTATTAAATGCAATAATCCTTTGATTATGTTTGGTTCAATTGGTTATCTATTTTAATTTAATTCTCTGCTGCAATATTGCTCTACGAGTATATTGTCGACGTTGAATTTCTTTAATATCGATAACAATTCCTGTTCTTATATTGTGACGAATGATTTTTCGAAAGATTACATTTGATTTAAATCTGGTTATTAATGTTTTATTTTCCGATTGAAAATTTGGACATAGAATTTTCAATTGAGTTATTAATGAATCGAAAATAATTAAAATACCAATTATATACAAAGGATTCCCGATGCTTTACTTGTCGCACTCATCTAAATCTTTTTGTTAATTTCGTTACTGTTCTTCAATTTCTCAATCCATCTCCCTGTGGAATCGACACTCCAAAGCTATACTGCAAACGACCGCGTTATTCTTTGGGCGTAATCACCACTCAAAACACACCAATCTTTTCCACACACTCTAATTATCTTCTTAAAAACCTAAATCTAAGTTTCCACAATTTTATTGAACATAAAAACAAGACAAATACAATCAACCCTACTCATGTATTCAATTTACACTTAAACATGTTCTCATGTGTTCACTACTATGAAATCTAACTCAAACATGCCAATAAACCAGTTCCATGCTTAATTTAAGCTAGAATATGGACTTACTATTTCTTCCAAGCTTTAGGGAATTGATCCAACCCACTTTCTCCAAGTTTGTTCCCACACACACTCACTTCACTCACAAGTGATCACTTTGAGGGTTTGGGGAGGGTTTTTCTGATTTTGGCTTCACAAGGCACTTGCTCTCTCCTTCTAAAGGAGCTTAGGAAGCTCTCAAGGTCCTATATATATGGTGGTGGTCGACCAACATGAGGGAGAGAAAAGGAATTGCACCCAAGGTACCCTAGTTGGCAGATTTGCATGTGATGAGGTGTCCATCTAGGCCAAATCTAATGATGAGGATTAAGCCTCCCAAATCCTAGGCTTTGCAGTTGGATTAGTCATCCAAGGGCTCACAATTGAGGTGGTTTGGCTGCCCATTTTGATCCATGGCTGAGAAGCAAGCTTAAGGGATAAGAGGTGAGGTGGCACTTCACCTAACCATGCATGCATCTCTCATCTCCAGCTCTCCCCTTGTGTCACACGCCCATCACCAGGTTTTCCCCTCCATTTGGTTTCTTCCCAAATCCCTTAGGTCTTCCCTCAACAAGTCCTAGAAGGTCACTTCATAGTTTGGTTAAGGTAGAGCCAATTTTGATCCAATTAGTCACCAATCAACCAGATTTTGGCTCCTTTGGGTTTCCATCACTCCCACTATTCAATTGACTTCCAAATCAACTTTCCATTCATTCCTAACTATCCCTACACATGTCCTAATCCCATAGAATCCTAAAACCAGTTGCCTATTTGGTTACATGCCCCAATCTAGTTCAATTACCCAACTCGGGTTCCAGTTAAGCCTATTCCAAAGCTGCCCACTTGAGTCCCAAATAAGTTATTGATTCCTTCCGAATCTCAGGAAACTTCAAACATAAGAGTTTTAGATCTATCTCTTAGGGTTCTATACCAATTGGAATCACCTCATTTAGACATCATATGGCTGACTTATGATCATTTTCCTAAAACTCGACAGATTGATCCGAAAGTGCATAATTCTCAATACTAAGTAAAATCACACATTTCCTCAACTAAATCTCCCATTCTAATTTCTTAATAAATAAATGCATTAAATAAATTTCCTTAAAATAATTTCTATAAAATAATTTACCTTAGAAAATTTTTGGGCTATTACATCCTCCCCCCCTTAAAAAGGATTTCGTCCCCGAAATCGCTAAGATATAAATAATTAAGGGTTTAAGGAATCTATACCTCGGTTACTAGCAGTAGATTCTTCTGAAGAGGTGGGTACTTTCTCCTCATTAATTAGTGAATCCTGAGAGTGATAAAATATCATGTCAACATCGGGATCGTAGTACATATTCACACTAATCTCTTGCAACATATGGAATCTCTCTTCCTCTGTCCTTTCTATTATAGGTCCCTCATCACACTGGCGTTTACGCTCTTCAGATCCATCAGATGACTCTATCATGACAGCTTTTCCTTTGTCCTCTCTTCTCAAAAATCTTTTCTCTGCTCTCAACCATTTTCTGGCGGGTTGTCTTTCCTCACCTGGTAACGCTCTTCTACTTATAGGGTTACCTTTTTCATCTATGTCCATAATATGAGTCCTGTGCTTCTCACTTTTATTTAACCAGTTCAATCTCTCAGCTTTCCACTGTTTCAATTTTTCTCTACGAAATCTCTCTCTAACTCGTTCAGATCTTTTCTTTAACTGATCTACTGGGGTAACCGACATACGTGCGGTTCTTTTAGGAGCCATAATCCTGTATAAGGTTAAATATTAATGATTATAAATATAAAAGAAAACACAAATATCATACAAACGCAAGACAGTTAATTCAATTTATAATATATTTTATTACAACTATGTTTCAAACAAGTGGGGATAATTATCTCTCATTACATCCTCACGTTCCCAAGTGGCTTCTTGAAAAACAGGATTGTTCCAAAGTACTTTCACTAACATTATGGTACGATTCCGAAGGGCTTGTTCTTTCTGATCTTCAATTCGTACAGGCCACTCTTCATAAGTTAAATTGGAACGTAAATTACTAGGACGCGGATCCATTACCGCCACTGGTTGATCATTCAAACACTTTTTCAGAGAGGATACATGGAAGACGTTATGAACTCCTTGTAAATCATCAGGTAGAGCTAAACGGTAAGCCACTGGACCTACTTTTTCCAGAATTTCATAAGGTCCAATATAACGAGGACTCAACTTCCCCTTCTTACCAAATCGCATGACTCCCTTTAGTGGCGAAATCTTCAAGTATACCCAGTCTCCCACCATAAAATCTAAAGCCCTTCTACGATTATCTGCATAACTCTTTTGTCTGCTTTGCGCCGTCTTTATCTGATTTCTAATCTTGATGATCTGCTCTTTAACTTCTTGTAAATACTCGGGTCCCAAAACACTACTCTCACCCACTTCATCCCAATAAATAGGAGACCTACATTTCCTTCCATAAAGTGCTTCATATGGCGCCATCTGTATAGTAGCTTGAAAACTGTTATTATATGCAAATTCAATTAATGGTAACAGACTTTCCCAATCTTTGTCAAAATCTAACACACAAGCTCGCAACATATCCTCCAAAGTCTGAATGGTTCTTTCTGTTTGCCCGTCCGTCTGAGGATGGTATGCGCTGCTGAAATTTAAATTGGTACCCATCATCTTCTGTAGACTTTGCCAAAATCGAGACGTAAATCTAGGATCTCTGTCTGATACTATAGTCTTGGGTATCCCATGTAAACGAACTATTTCCTTCACATAAATTTTTGCTAACTTTTCCATGGAATCCGTGTTGGAGATAGGTAAAAAGTGAGCACTCTTCGTCAGTCGATCCACTATCACCCAAACCGAATTCTTTCCCGTAGATGTTCTTGGAAATCCTACTACAAAATCCATAGATAGATCCTCCCATTTCCATTCGGGGATTGGTAAAGGTTGCAATTGACCGGCTGGTCTTTGGTGTTCAACTTTTACTAACTGACACACTGGACACTTCGCTACAAAGGTCGCAATGTCCTTCTTCATTCCTTCCCACCAAAACTTTTCCTTTAAGTCTTGATACATCTTAGTGCTTCCAGGATGAGCAGTATATGGTGTACTATGAGCTTCTTTCATCAACCTTTCTTTCAATTCTGGAGCATCCGAAATGATTTTCCTTCTTCCAAAGTACAACATTCCATCGCCTGAAATCATAAAGTGTGGAGACCCTTTTCCTTCCAGTATTTGCTGTTTTATTTTCTCCAGCTTGGCATCCTTTTGTTGTTCTTCCTTAATTTCTTTGTCTGTTAACGGAATAATTTCTTGAATCTCCATTAACTTGAGGTCCTGTGATAATCGGTCCACCAGAATTTCTCGCATCGCTGCCAGCACTGAAAATTCTTCTGTTTGAACTTTTCTACTCAAGGCATCGGCTACCACATTAGCCTTTCCAGGGTGGTATTTGATTTCGCATTGGAAATCACTTATAGTCTCTATCCACCTTCTCTGTCTCATGTTCAAGGTCTTTTGGCTAAAAAGATACTTGAGACTCTTATGGTCCGTAAATATTTCACACTTTTCTCCATACAAGTAATGCCGCCAAATCTTTAGAGCAAACACTACAGCTGCTAACTCTAAATCATGCGTGGGATAATTCTGTTCATGATCCTTAAGTTGTCGGGATGCATACGCAACTACTCTTCCTTCTTGCATTAGCACACACCCCAATCCCATTTTTGAGGCATCACTATATATCACATAAGGTTTATGAGGTTCCGGCAAAGCCAAAACCGGTGCTGTAGTCAATCTCTTCTTTAGCTCTTGGAAACTCTTTTCGCATTGTTCACTCCAAACGTATTTAGCATTCTTTCTAGTCAATGCTGTCAGAGGTGCGGACAGTTTGGAAAATCCTTCCACAAATCTTCTATAGTATCCAGCTAATCCCAAGAAGCTTCGTATTTCATGAGCATTGGTTGGTTGCTGCCACTCCATCACTGCTTCTACCTTCGCTGGATCCACAGAGACTCCTTCACTTGAAATAACATGACCCAAAAATTTAACTTCTTGTAGCCAAAATTCACACTTACTAAGTTTGGCATACAATTGGTGTTTCTGCAAAATTTCCATTACTATTTTCAAATGCTCTTTATGATCTTCGTCAGTCTGAGAGTAGATCAAAATATCATCGATAAAAACCACCACAAACTTATCCAAATATGGTCTGAATATTCGGTTCATCAAATCCATGAATACTGCTGGTGCATTCGTCACTCCGAATGGCATAACCAAAAATTCAAAGTGCCCATAGCGGGTTCGGAAAGCCGTCTTAGGTACATCTTGCTCCCTGATTTTCAACTGATGATAGCCAGACCGAAGGTCTATTTTTGAAAACACAGTTGCTCCTCTTAATTGATCCAACAGATCATCTATCCGTGGCAACGGATATTTATTCTTAATGGTAACTTTATTCAACTCCCGGTAGTCTATGCACATTCGCATTGTTCCATCCTTCTTCTTCACAAATAATACTGGTGCTCCCCATGGGGATGAACTAGGCCTGATAAATCCTTTTCTCAAAAGTTCCTCAATCTGCACTTTCAATTCCTCTAATTCCACCGGTGCCATCCTATACGGAGCTCTATGAACTGGGGTTGTGGCCGGTTCCAATTCAATAACAAATTCTGCTTCTCTATCAGGAGGTAGTCCCGGTAGATCATCGGAAAAGACTTGAGGGAAGTCTTCCACCACGGGAATTCCTTGAATACCTTTAACAACTTCTGAGGAGTTTAACATGATTACCCAGTAGCCCTTAGTTTCCTTATTAATACTTTTCATTATTCGCTTAGCAGTTACTATGGAGGAAACTGCCTTCAACATTTCCCCCTTGTAACAAAATTTCCCTTCCTTGGGTAAGTCAAAAATTATTTCTTTTCTGCGACAGTCCAGTTTAGCATAATACTTGGCCAACCAATCCATACCCAAAATTAAATCGAACTCCATCAAATGGAATAGTATCAGATCAGCGACTAGCTGAGAACTTCCAATCTCCAAGGGGCAATTTCTCACCACTCGATGGCATCCTGCTACCTTTCCATTGGGCATGACTACTATAACTTTTTGAGTCAACAATTCCGTTTCTAAATCACACTTTTGGACACAATCATAGGAAATAAAGGATCTGGTTGCTCCCGAATCAAACAAGGTATAGACCATGCATTGCTTCAGCTTAAGCTTACCTAAAGAAAATTTTATTCTACTATTATTATATTACCACTCCCAAAGAATCCATTCATTAACTAAAAGAGGGGACTTGGAAATTTACCAGTAATGACATTTGCATCTATTGTCTCGTCTGCCTCCATATCTACTTCTCCAGGTGTGATAGCATACACTTTAGCTTTCGCAGGAGCTTTGGCTTTTCCTCCGGGTAGAGCTACTCCTTGAGAGGTATTCTGAGGGCAATCTCTGATCAGATGTCCTGGCCGACCACATCTATAACAAATCCTATTATCCACTCGACAATCTCCCTGGTGTCGACGTCCACATTTTGCACATTGCGGAAATAAAATCGGTACATTCGGATTAATTGCTACTCCTTTTCCTCTATCCGTGGATCTAAAATTCGGTTTCCTCCTAGCATCTTTTCCTCCAGAAAATTGAAATCTTCTTTTTCCATATGTTTGAGTTTGCGCCATAACACTCCTCTGTTCAGCCTCCGCTATGGCTGCTACATTCACTAGCTCTTGAAAATTCTCAATTTGTAAACATGCCACCTGCATACGAATTCGTGGCTGCAGTCCTTCCTAAAACTTCTGGGCTCTCATCTTTTCAGTAACCACCAGATGCGGAGCAAATCTTGCCAGTTCCATAAATCGCGCCGAGTACTGTTCCACCGACATATTGCCTTGTATTAACATAGTAAACTCCAAAGCTTTTTGCCGCTTCATAGATTCCGGAAAGAATCGATCGTCGAACTCTTTCTTGAACCTTTCCCATGTAGGCACTACGTTTTCTCCCAGTTCTAACTTTAGCAGCTTCCGCTTTGTGTCCCACCACAATCCGGCTTCTCCTTGTAACAGATGTCCTGCATACTGCACTTTCTGGACTTCAGTGCAGCTACTAATTTCGAAGGTGCGTTCTAGGTCTACAATCCATTTATCTGCCTTTAATGCTCCTTCCGTTCCCATAAAGGGCGGGTATCGATACGCTAGAAACTTCTCATACGAACACCCTTGAATTTCTCTTCTATTTTCATTCTGCTGATGATAATGGCTCTGTTCTATTTGATTCTTCACCACTTCAGTCATTTGCCGAATAGCTTCAGCTATTGCCTGGCCTCCTTCCAATGGGGGGTTTTGTGCCATCGGTCCCCCTTCCAAGGGTGGATTCCGTGTCCTCTGCTCTTCTCCCGATAATGGGTTCGGTGCCGTCTGTCCTTCTCCCAACGGTGGGTTCGATGGTGTCTGTACTTCTCTCAATGGTGAACTTGGTGCCGTTTGCTCTTCAGCACGTGGAGGGGTAACCAGAGAAGGATTCTGGCTTACCACTTCTACTCGTTTCAAGGGAGGACGACCTCTCGGCATATTGTTTTCCTGAAATATACCCAACTTCACCATAAGCCATACTCACTTTAGAAACTTCCAAATTTCTAAAATCCAAGCATTCATCCATATTACTCCAAACTTCAATCTGATAAAGATTCAAGCCTATACTAGTACCGTGTGATCCATTTTTCCTAGGACACGTAGGTTTTACCCAGAGACGTAATCGCTCTGATACCAATCTGTGACGCCCCCAACTTACGTCTGGGATTTAACGTAAATTAAGGTGTCTGGATGAGCAACACTTGGCTACTCACCCTCGTACTTAACAAGGATAACAGCATAAATTACTAAATTCGCAGCGGATTAGGTTTTTCAATATAAAACTTTCTAAAGATCACACGGAAATTATATATACAACATTCATTAAATTTAAACATTGTACTTTATACATGTACACAACCCAACTGTAACAAAACATATTACATTCATCCCAAGAGAAACTTTCCTTCACCTCACTCTTTCTCCCTCTTAACCTCGGGATATTCTCTCCCATAGCGAAACCTACTCATGCTAACACTAAAGTCTCGCTGGAGCTGTTGTCCCTGTGGGGTCACACAAACTCCACATATGGACAACGAGCCGTCTATTCCTAAGGTTAAGCAGCATCCAGCGCGTCGCCTCTCCTCAACAAAAGTGGATGCGTCAAGACTCCCAGCTCCGGTGGGTCTGATAGGAGATCCGAAGGAAACAAAAGAAATATCCAAAAAGGGACTGTAATCGGAAAGTCCCTCAGGACTCCCCGAAGTCTCCTGTGTCATCGGGGCTGTCCCCCTGCTGGTCATCGAATCCTGTATGAAATAATATGCACAAAATATATGGAGCCACAAAAGAGTGAGATTTCGAATGAAATCTCAGTAAGTACATAAACAGCTTAAAGGAAACAGGGAAAACACCCACACAGTTATTACCACAACTGACAAGGGAAACACCCTAACATACCCTTCACAGGGAAAACACTCACCAAGTTATTACCACAACTGACAAGGGAAATTACCCTAACATACCCCTCACAGGGCCACTGTCTAACTGACACTTTTCTTAACTCACCCATTGTCTTATATTAAATTACATTATTTTCCCCCTTTAAATTTCTTATTCTTTCATGTCACTGATGGGCGTTACGTATCGCCGTCCCCATCACATACACTCATCAATCATCCGGGCGTTACGTATCGCCGTCCCCGTTATGATGAGTCTCGTGTCAATCGTCCGGGCGTTACGTATCGCCGTCCCCGTCATGACACGGAATATATACATAGTGCTGCGGGCGTTACGTCTCGCCGTCCCCGCAAGGATCAATCACACGGGCGTTACGTCTCGCCGTCCCCGTGGAGATCACAATTTCATATCACGACAGGCGTTACGTATCGCCGTCCCTGCCGGCACGTCAGTCATACGGGCGTTACGTATCGCCATCCCCGTCATGACGTGACTAACTCATCTTTTATATATATTTTTCTTTCTTTATTTTCTTCTCTTATACACATGAGTCATCTCACTCACAACCCTTCCCATTTGAAACACCACTTCTATTCCAAGGAAACCCTAAGTCTAGGCAAAACAGGGTATCTCGCTCGAGCGGGTGTCGAGCGAGAATCGAGCGAAGTCTCGGGTTGGGACTCGCTCGAGCGGGTGTCGAGCGAAACTCTAGCGAGGGTTCAGATTTGCCTTCGCTCGACTCACATGTCGAGCGAGGGTCGAGCGAACTTACGGGTCTAAGGGTTTTTCCACTCAAAACACACCAATCTTTTCCACACACTCTAATTATCTTCTTAAAAACCTAAATCTAAGTTTCCACAATTTTATTGAACATAAAAACAAGACAAATACAATCAACCCTACTCATGTATTCAATTTACACTTAAACATGTTCTCATGTGTTCACTACTATGAAATCTAACTCAAACATGCCAATAAACCAGTTCCATGCTTAATTTAAGCTAGAATATGGACTTACTATTTCTTCCAAGCTTTAGGGAATTGATCCAACCCACTTTCTCCAAGTTTGTTCCCACACACACTCACTTCACTCACAAGTGATCACTTTGAGGGTTTGGGGAGGGTTTTTCTGATTTTGGCTTCACAAGGCACTTGCTCTCTCCTTCTAAAGGAGCTTAGGAAGCTCTCAAGGTCCTATATATATGTGGTGGTCGACCAACATGAGGGAGAGAAAAGGAATTGCACCCAAGGTACCCTAGTTGGCAGATTTGCATGTGATGAGGTGTCCATCTAGGCCAAATCTAATGATGAGGATTAAGCCTCCCAAATCCTAGGCTTTGCAGTTGGATTAGTCATCCAAGGGCTCACAATTGAGGTGGTTTGGCTGCCCATTTTGATCCATGGCTGAGAAGCAAGCTTAAGGGATAAGAGGTGAGGTGGCACTTCACCTAACCATGCATGCATCTCTCATCTCCAGCTCTCCCCTTGTGTCACACGCCCATCACCAGGTTTTCCCCTCCATTTGGTTTCTTCCCAACTCCCTTAGGTCTTCCCTCAACAAGTCCTAGAAGGTCACTTCATAGTTTGGTTAAGGTAGAGCCAATTTTGATCCAATTAGTCACCAATCAACCAGATTTTGGCTCCTTTGGGTTTCCATCACTCCCACTATTCAATTGACTTCCAAATCAACTTTCCATTCATTCCTAACTATCCCTACACATGTCATAATCCCAGAGAATCCTAAAACCAGTTGCCTATTTGGTTACATGCCCCAATCTAGTTCAATTACCCAACTCGGGTTCCAGTTAAGCCTATTCCAAAGTTGCCCACTTGACTCCCAAATAAGTTATTGATTCCTTCAGAATCTCAGGAAACTTTAAACATAAGAGTTTTAGATCTATCTCTTAGGGTTATATACCAATTGGAATCACCTCATTTAGACATCATATGGCTGACTTATGATCATTTTCCTAAAACTCGACAGATTGATCCGAAAGTGCATAATTCTCAATACTAAGTAAAATCACACATTTCCTCAACTAAATCTCCCATTCTAATTTCTTAATAAATAAATGCATTAAATAAATCTCCTTAAAATAATTTCTATAAAATAATTTACCTTAGAAAATTTTTGGGCTATTACAAAGCTCCAGTTCAGAATTCAATTAATTATATAGTTATCCATCAATTGATTTCTAAGATCCATCTAATACATTTAGAATCTAATGTAACTTAGAAATAGCTAAAAAACAGTTTTCGAAAACTTACAACACACCTTGAGCCTTGCAAAGTAACACCCTCTACAGCATTTTTTATACTTTCAACTACAGCAGGGATTAGAAAATCCTAGAAGAGATTACATTGTCTATGATTGACATTTTCACCAATTAATTTTAATTAAAAACAAAAAGGTAAATTAAGCTCAGGAAAAAACTAATACAGAAAATGTAAAATAAAAAATAAACTTCATCTGCAGTGAGAAATTTCAGTTTGCATGCTTTACCTTCAATCTCTACTAGATGCAGTCAACAAGCTTGCATTCATGATGACAGAGAGTCAGTACAAAGGTGATCTAGATGGGGCCATTCAAGTGTTGATTCAATCTGTAAGCAATTACACACGTTAGTGGTTTAAAACAATTTAATATCGACTCATATCTTATATGGATATGTCATATTTTCAAATTTTAGTTAATGATTTTAATTTATTCAAATTTGAAAGGTGGTTCTATTAGGGTCTTTTCCACCTATTAGGGTCTTTTACTTGCAATTTTAGTCTACTCAGAAAAATCCTTAATGACTATGAATCAAGCATCGAAGCCAGCATACAATACAAGTGCTGAAAAAGTGTTTACCAAATCTTGATATCAAGATTCACAATCGAAGTATATAAAGGGGAACAAAGCACTACCTCTTTATTTACAGTTTCAATTTGTGCCATCGCGAGTCAAAATCTCTTCACGTTCTCTATTAAGTGACTGCAGAAAAGAATTCAATTTAAACAAGAGTACAAGAAGTTGTTAAGAAAATAAAACTAAGCAAAACTGCTAAAGGGGAACAAAGCACTACCTC
Source organism: Platycarya longipes (assembly GCA_036559045.1). NCBI lineage: Eukaryota > Viridiplantae > Streptophyta > Magnoliopsida > Fagales > Juglandaceae > Platycarya > Platycarya longipes. The sequence goes on along the minus strand of CM071799.1, from coordinate 8,033,158 downwards.
CTTATTTACAGGTCTCAGAAAGTCAAAAACTCTTCACGTTCTCTATTAAGTGATTATAGAAAAGAATTCAGTTTAGACACGAGTACAAGAAGTTGTTAGGAAAATAAAACTAAGCAAAACTATGTTAATAATTTAATATCCAAAAAATGGTTTATATAAATTTACAACATTCAGTACCCAATACCACACAACCATCAAAATATCATATCATTTCTCTACAGCCACCACCACTTATCTCCAACAAAAAACCACAACATCAAACTCGCATTTCAAATCCAAAAGAAAAAATATATAGGCAACAACAAGAGAAAAAAAACTAACATTAGATCTAGTCAAAAGATATGCATTTTGCTGCTGCAATATCAGACCCATTTCTCAACTCTTGAACTTGGATAAAAATCAACACAATCACAAACAAGATCGAAAAGACCTTAACGATTTCTACAAAATTCATTAGATTTAGAAAAGAAGTCATACCTCGGCAAAAAAGGAAACTTGAGGTCAAACTTGAAAGATTTGGGTCGAAGGATGTTCCACATAATTCGTGAGCATCGAAAAAACCCATAGTCTCGTCTGATTCTAGCACTACAAAAATACACAGAGATTCAAACGATTTCTACAAAACCCAAATAAAGAGAAAAATGAAATCATACCTCTGAGAAAAAGGAAATCAAACCTTTGAAACTCACAGTGGTTGCTGCTCGCATCGCTGTGGCTGGTAATGAGGCTTAGGTGGTGCGGGCATGGCTAAGAAGATCAAGAGCGAGAGGATGAATTTATGGTTTGGGTCTGAAGATGGGCCTAGATTGAAAAGGGGTTTGGGAGGGAGGTGGGATGCCGTGAGGGGTTGTGGTGGTTGGAGTATGGTCTCTGGGGTAAGAGGAGCTGATGATGGCCGGCGATGAAATTAGGAGCTGATGACGGCGGTGCGAGAGCAAAGAAATCGTGTGAGGTGCGGAGCGTGAGACAGAACTCGGGAGGGAGGGAGATGGGATGCCATGAGGGGTTGTGGTGGCTGGGGTATGGTCTCCGGGGTAAGGGGAGTTGATGGTGGCCGGCAGTGAGGTTAAGGCCCGATGACAGCGGCGCGAGCGCAGAGAAGCCGTGTGAGGTGCGGAGCGTGAGAGAGAAGTCGGGAAGGAGAAGAGAGTCGAATGAGAAAGACCGTGTGTTTTGCAATTTCTTAGGGATAAAATGTAAAAACACCAAGCAAGCAGGGACATAAATGGAAAATAAAGTTAAACAATTAATACTGTTTAATTTAGGATAGATGCTTTTTAAGTATAAAGATATATAGCTCCGCAAAAAATATACATTTATTTCTTCTTGCTAAATGATCTAAATTGTCTAGTTTTTAATGAAATAGAATAAATTGGGAAGTTAGGATTTTCCTACTCTTGATATTATATCAAATTACAGCTTGTTTTAAAAATATAAACTAATAAGATGAGAGAAAGTACTTCAGAATTTAATTTATATTCTAGTAGTTCATGACGGAGGGTTTATTTCGACATGAGATTTGTTTCCTCGAGATTTCTTGTACCTATATTCTACAATAATTGGCTGATTTAAGACTTTTCTATAATCATTTATAAATTCTTGTTTCACCTAATAAATAGTCAACTGTATCGACTTTACGTGATTAATACTCATTTGAATTATGCCCCTTGCAAATGGCCTAGGGTATGTAAATACAGTTGAGATATGCTAGCTAAAAGAAATTTTCTAATGCAGATGATATAAAACTTATTTCGGTTGATCTTCATGAAAATTTATGTGCCCACTACCGAAAAAAAAAATCGAATATTTAGGACGGATTATTTATGATGAAAATAATTATTTATTGTAAAAATAGACTTATTTTGACAGTGAATAATTATTTTAGTAAGAAATAGTTGACTACGGATAAACAATTTTCTTATAGTGGCCATATCATCTATTTTTACCTTTATATATATATATATATATATATATATCTCTCTCTTAATTAGTTATCTGATCAATTGAGTATTATTTATTATTTTTTCCTAATAAGATATAATATTTTAGTTTCGAACAGAGAAAAAAAATTAGAGTATATGATTTAATGTGATCTATTTTTCATTTATTAAGATTTGATAAATGAGTATCAAAATTGTGTCAAGTCATCTGTTTCTATTTATTTTCATATATATCCATATAAGTATAATACAATATATAAAATATTGTAATTATATGCCAAGGTCCAGATAGCATAAAGTCTGATTCTCAAATGAAAGAATTAGATTATTTGAATCTTATGTATAATAATATCAGATAAAAATATATATATTACTATAGTTTTTTAATAAAATTTATGAAATGTTTGATTAGTGAGTTAAATTGAGATGAGATGAGATGAGATTAAAATTATAAATTGAATATAATATTATTAGAATATAATTTTTATTTTAAATTTTGAAATAAAAAGAATTATTTATTATATAATTTCATTTTAAATTTTTAAAAAAATTATATAATTAAATAAGAATAGTGTTGGATGAACAATATTTTCACTGTTCATATGAATAGGACTTATACAAATTAGACTTACACTTAAGTTTTTCCATTAAATAAAATGAAATAAGAGTGGTTTTCAATGCAAAGAAGCCGTTTCAATTTTTAAATTCAAAGATGTATACCACATCTTCGAGAAAAAATGTTAAAGGAACGTCATTATTTTCTTTCGATGTAATAGTTTTTGTCCGTGCTGGGAGTCGTTGGCCAATAAATTCTTTGCACGTGGTTTGATTAATGTTCATGAGGTGTTTTGTCCAGGTACTGCTGATGTGCGATGTGCTCAGCCGAGACTACAACCGCCACGTGATAATGTCACTAACATCTTAAATATTTTTGATGAAATAATTGAGTTTTTCGACTTATCATGATCCATGCCCAACGCTATTGGCCGGCTGAGGGAGCCACGACTTCTCCAATATATGTACCGTATCCGAATATACTAGTAATGTTGACTATATATGAGATGAGATGATTAGATGAATTGAGAAATGAGATGAAATATGTTGAGATTGAAGAATTAAAAGTTGAATAAAATATTATTAGTATATTATTATTTAATATTATTAATATTTTAAGATTTAAAAAAATTGAATTATTTATTATATCTTGTGTAAAAATTTTAAAAAATATATATATATTATAAGACGAGTTGAGATAAGTTTTTAATACTAACGAGAGCTAAATCATTACTCTAAAAGGACATAAATAACTAATTTGATGCAACCGAAATAACTGTTTTTTCTAAAAATAATTTTTTGCAATAAAATTTGATATTGCAAAATGTCTATTTCTTATAGTGAATCTTTTATAAAAAATAAATCTCACTAGATAGAAAACTGATTCTTTGATCATTGATGTGACTTACATTCAAAATACTGTTGTTTCTTCCAATTCATATATATATATATATATATATATATATTGAGATAATTTCTTCTAGTTCATGATTGCTTGCAAATTATGTGATCAAGGATGTTGATCAAGATTGATGAAGCTATTCAGTCAATGTTCAATATAACGCATCAATTGTAGTTCCAATGAAGGGGCGCACAAGTTTGTTAGATATGTAAAATTTATAGATCTATGATTTATATATTTTGAAGGGTTCTGTCCCTTAGTACATTGATTCTATTGTGAAAAACATGACTTGTAATGAGTTTGTGATTGAATGAAAGAAATGTTTGTTATGAAAAAAATGAAGTAAATCTCACTTATAATAAAAATTAGGTTAATTTATATAAATTTTTAAAATGGAGTACTCCTAAGGACTTATTTAAATTTTGTCTATTTGAAACTTCTATAAATCGTTTCTCTTAATAAATAAATAAATATATATATATTTATGTGCACAAATGAGCTAACGGGACGCCACTAAAAGAAAAATGAGCATTTGTGATATTTTAATTGCAACTAAACAACCTATTTGTGATGAAAATAACGGCCAATTTGCATATTAAAACATGAAAAACTCCATTATTATCAGTTCAAGCCTAACAAGTGCTAGCCATTTCATGCAACTTCAACTTACTGAATCAGTAGATTAAAGTCGTGTTTTTCCTGATAGTAATTATTAATAACTGCCAATGGTATAAGAGCATTAGCAATGGTCTAATCATTGCTAAGTCTAAATTAAAAGCTAAATTCACTCTCTTAACTATAATTCATATGGTTTAGCAAAATGTTCCACATTGATCTAGCTAATCAATGTCCAAATAATAAAATAATATTATATATTTTAATTAAAAATATATATTTTTAAAATTTTTGCAAATACACTTCATATATTAAATATTAATTTTAGTAAACAATAAATTATTTTTTTAATTTTATAAATAATAGTCAATTTGAGATATTAAATGTTAATTTTATACACTTAGTATATTTATTAATAATAAACTTGCCAAGAAATCATTTTTAGCAAGTCTGAGTGATTTTAATATATTTAATATATTTAATTTTAATATATTAAAGTGGAATAAAATATTAAGATGAAGGGTGAATAGTAACCCTCTATGTTTGGTAAGTTTGATTGATTTAGTATTCATCAAATTTAAATAATTTTGAACTTGGCCAATCCAATGTAGGACTTATTTAATTATTTTACTTTTATTTTGACTTTGCAGTAGATTTTAGCAAAGCCATTGCTAGTGCTTTAAGCTGATAGCTAGCTAGGCTGAAGAAATTGTGCTATTATTATTATATTAGGGTGTGACACTTTGTGAGATTCCAGATTTTTGTACATATTTATATATGGCTTTATTTTATCGTTGATTGTTTTAATTTGCCTTAGTAATTTTATTAACGATTTACCTTATTCATTTCTATTTCGAGTTACGTTGTTTGATTTATTATCGATATTAGTTAATTGTGAGATTCCTAATTTTATTATTTTTAGTTATTTTATTTATTGCCAGCTCTATCATTTGAATGTCTATCTTTATTATTTTAATTTTATTATATCTTCATTTGTTGTTTTCTTTTATTTAATTAACATTTTATTTTAATTGGGTCTTTCAGAATTTGATACCTTTACTTTAACTTATTAAACCTTTTGAGGTCTTATTATTTTACTCTATTTTGTATTGTGATATTTAAATATAATTTAATGAATATTTTTCCTCTTTTTTATTTTCGAGTTCAAGTCCTTTTTTGAATTGAATGTTTATTTCATATTATTCATTTGATTGGTTTTTTTATTTTAAATAATTGAGTTATTGGATCTATTAGTTTGCTATTATTATCATTTGAATAATTCTATGTTTAAAATCGTGAGCTAACTTATTTCCTCATATTATTTTATTGTGGTGTATTAGTTTAATGCTTGAATTTAATCTCTTTATTTTATTATGTGGGCATTTAAATTGAACTGTTGTAATTTATTTTATTTTAATTTTAATTTGATGTTTTATTTATTTTATTTTATATGATTTGTTTGGGCTTGTTTAGTTTATGTGTTGTTGGGTTTTATATGTGAGTGGATTTTGTTTTGTTGGGTTTTGTCATGTTTTAGGCCCGTTTGAGCCGGCCCTTAACAGTTGAAAACCAGCCCCTTCCCTTATTTTCCAACGACACTGTTTGGTGTCTTTATATAAGTGAAATCAGACCATTTTAATCACTCAATGGCTGGCTCCTTTTAATGCAAATGGCACCGTTTTATCTTTTAGTTAAGTGAATAGGAAAATTCTACAATGGACGAACGCCTCGTGCATGAAATAGCAGGAAATAATTGAACCGGTTTATTCTTTCCGATTTATTTCTCGATTCTCTATGTCAGGACTTTAGTTTTACTCTCCCAATCTATTCTCTCTCGATCTATTATATTTCTCTCCATCTTTCATCTCTGTTTGAAAGTTTGAAGTCTTCTCCATAGCAAATGTTACAACAACCTTTGCAATTCGTCAGCAAATTTTAACACATGGATACTTATAATTGGCCTATTTCACAAGGTGTTTTATTTTCAAAACTATTGGATAGTGACCATGATGTACCAACGCCATTCTGCCGCAGTCCTCTTCGCCAAAGTCTTGGCTTGTCTCCGCTCTCCATAGGTTCTACATTTTGGCCTGTCTTACTCCCCTTAACTAAATTTTGATTTGTAGAATTGGAGAAATTAGACACAAAGAGAGGAAACGGAGATGAATAGAAGACTATAAAAAGGAACTCTAGCTTTACAGATGAATTTCTCTCCGATGAAGTCCTCTACATGCGGATTGCTCTCAAATGAACTCTAGCAAGATGAATCTTTTAGAGGATAATATGGTTGTATTTTCAGATGTCTTGTATAATTTTGTTTATGTATTGAGGAATTTATATGGTTGTAACAAATCTCACTAGCTAACACTAGGCCATTCACACACCACATGCTTGCAAAAATGCCAGAATCATTTTCGACATAGCTCCCGCATATTACACTCTGAATAGAGTCATGTACAAAGCTTACAATCAATAAAAGAATTGTAATTTATTCTTGTTTGAGTTGAATGCATGGAAACTTCTTACTATTAACTGCAAGTTAATCTTTCTTTTACTATTAATATGTTAAATCAATATTCTTTCCTTTAACTTTTATATGTTCTTCAATGATGCTATTGATAATATTATTGTCGACAATGGAAGAAGCATAAATTGAAGTTCACAACAAAATTGAAGTTCCTTTAATTTTTCTCCATGTCTAGACATAGGACATCCTTAGATATAGACAAAAAAAAAAAAAAAGGAACCTACTCCACTCATCAGCAAAAGACCCTTAGAGATAGGCAAAAACAAAAAAACCTACTCCACTAGACACAAGTGGGTGTTGAACATCCTTTCTGTAGAGTTCAGAAAAAAAAAATATTAGTAAGGAAAATAAAAGAATAGAAAAGCATAATATAAAATTATACCATATAAGATGAGCTAACTTGAGTTGGAGGGGTTGGTTGTATTTCATTTGGTCCACTTAATTGGATGGGCTAGTAGAAATAAAAAGTGTGTCAATATAACAAAACAAATACACTAGTAACAAAGAAAATTATAAATTATAAAGAGAGTTTCAAACCTTTTGTTTCTTACTATTCTTTTCCTTCTTTTGTATAGACTTTTTTTATAGACCATGGAAACTTTTTGCTGTGTTGGTGGCTTTCCTTTACCTCTCACAGGATTCGGAGTGGGGACTTTTTTACCATTTTCTCCAATTCTATTAGTGGGAACTAGTTGTTCTGGATGCCTTGATTCACACATTAAGTCACTACATTGGTCTTTAACATCGAGTAAATAGTCCACCATGTTCGAGTAACGCTCCTCATTTCTCATTATAAGTTTTGCTACCTCAAAAAACAAACTCATAAGATGATCATGCCTTTGTGTATTAGGATTGACACATAAATCGTCTTAACTACTCTTAATAAGTGTGTAGTTGTGCGTCAAGTCCTTCCTCCAACGGTCTAAGGTATACTTAGATGATAATGATGCATCACCGCATTGGGCTCTAAATACATAAAAGGCATGCCTGCATAAAATGCTTTGAGTCTCAAACAAAGCACAAGTACATTTCAACTCGAACTCCTCAATATTGAAATAAACGCAAACTTTTATGTCTTTGGTTAACTCTTCAATTTGCACAGTGTCAGATACCTCATAGGTTGAGATCGCACCCTCATTTTTTGTAAGTGAGCAATTATAGTAAATCATCCTCATGATCTCTTGTTGCACCTCTTTGAATTTCTCATAAGTGTATACACTCTGGAACTGCTTCTCTATTTTGCAAATTGAAACACATGGTATTATGCCATTGAAGGAGCTAAAGTTGGCAAATTGCTCATTCTCAACTTTTTTCTAAGGGCATTGTCGAATTGATCAACAAAATCTTTAAGTGCGGTACCCGAATGTACAAACCCATCAAAAAAAGCATTCATGCTTTCACTCAATTGGGTAGTGTTCATTCCAGCCCAAAATACATCTTTCAAATAAACTGGCACCCAAAATGTACGCTTCTCATATAACCCACTAAGCCATGTATTATCATGAAGTTGGTATGTATCCAATAGCCTCTCCCAACTTTCCTCAAATTGAACACAATTTTGAGATTTATACACACAACCCAGAATGGAGGATTTTAGACCACAATTGTACATCGAATGTGAGCTAAGCTTTTCGGAGAGATTTTTTAACATGTGCCATAGACAATATCTATGTCTTGTTTCTGGGAAGACAATTGCAATCGCACTTTTCATTGCACGGTCCTTATCTATTATGATTGCAACTGGTGCTCGGCCATCCAAACACTTTAACCACGCTCGAAACAACCATTTAAATGTATGCGTGTCTTCACTAGATATCAATCCTGCGCCTAGAAGTATGGATTAACCATGATGATTTACACTGACAAAATGTGCAAATGGCATCCCGTACCTATTAGTCAAATAAGTCGTATCAAATGTTATGACATCTCCAAAATATAGGTACGATGCTCTGCTACGTGCATCAGCCCAAAATACATTTTGTGATCTATTCTGCACATCCAAATCCATAATGGAGTAAAAGTCATGATTCATATCACGCATCCTCTCAAAATATTCTAACAGTGTCATGCCACCTCCTTTTCCAAGGCGGAGGTGTCTTGCCTTGTCAATAAAATTTCTACAATCTTGATGAGTGCATAAAAATGCACTCAAAATAATCTATCTTTGAATTAAATTACTAAAAAAATGAATAAAAAGAATGGATTATAACTTGTATTATTAAATTAATTTTTATTCATATTGAGATAAATTTGAGCATGATTTCATAATATTTTATATCTCAATTTTGGAAAATCAGAAATGGCTTATAATTTGCAAGACATGTTGAGATTTTTAAACCCATGCATGTTTACACATACACGACAAGTCATTTTGTAAAATCAACATGCATCCAATCTTGTCTCCTATTTAATTAATGCTTGGTCTCTCATGTATCATATTCCAGTCGAATTGTTGAAGGAAGAAAGTCATGCTACACGGCACCTTAAAGATTAATTGATAAGCATGACACAAAACTCAATTAAATTAATTGATAGCTAGAAAAGAGATACACAGCACTTCGGATCACAAAATAACTTCAAGTCCTATGGTTGCAAAAAGAATTAAATCCAAGAGGTCACATATAATGATTCACATGGATCTCTTCTCTTTATTCAAATTAATTGATAAACAACAAAAGGAAAAATGAAGTGCAAACTGACATGATGAAATGAAGACACAAGCAGCCACATGTGGTAGGCGGCAACTTCAGAAAATCAACTAGCAACTTCATCACACTCACATGGATCTAGCATGACATTTGACTTGAAGTAAAACTCAAGGGACCCGCATGCTATGATTGAAAAAGATATGAAAAGTGAGACACGACACTTTGAGATGAATTGAAGAGAAGAATTCAGCTGTTGTGAGCTGAAATTATTTACCAAGTTGTTATCTCACATGGCAACAAAAGGGGAGGAAACAAAGTGGTATACAGCACTCCACCTCTTCAAAGTTGAAATTGTTTCACATGCATGCAAAGTAACATATGGCACTTTATCATGGAATTAAACTGACATCAATTAATGAGAGAAGAGCCACACAATTCATACATCTCAATTCCGGCCACTACACACCTACTTGGAAGAAAATTCATACACGGCAATACAACTTGCATTTGTGCAAGAAAAACTCTATAAATAGAGGAAGTGGGGCGTGTATCAAAGTATGCTTGAATGCTTTGAATGCTTTGGATCTTTCAAAAAATCTCTTGAATCGCAATGAATGATCTTTCAAAAGATTACATTTGATTTAAATCTGTTTATTGATGTTATATCTTCCGATTGAGAATTTGGACATAAAATTCTCAATTGAATTATCAATGAATTAAAAATAAATTTGAATACCAGAAATACGTAAGGAATTCCCTACACTCTACTTTTTATCTCATTTTTATACTTTTTAAATTATTCATTTAATTTTAGTTTACGTCACACTTCAAAAATCACTTTTTGCACTCTTCTAAATCTTTTCGTTAATTTCGTTACTATTTTTCAATTTCTCAATTAATCTTCCTGTGGAATCGACACCCCAAAGCTATACTACAAACGATCGCGTTATTCTTTGGGCGTAATCAAATCTTTTTCTATGAACTGTAGTTTGTCATGACCTCCTGCTTTAACAACAAATGAATTATAGTTCTTATTCGTCGATATTTCAGCTCTGTGATTCAATTCTAAGTTCCATTTAGTAAGTGAGTCTACGTTCTGATGGCATCTAAAATATCTAGATACCTATAGTATCAATCTATGATTGTAGGTAAGTTCTACACTAGTTAGACACCACTCACTCTTATCATGCTGGGCATTGATTTTCGCCTTACATTCTGTCTTTGTTGTTGGACGTGGCTTTGACATATTACTACTACTACTACTTGTATGCTTTCCACTCCTTGAACAACCAAGTGTAATATATTTCACTATCCCATTTGAGTCTCGTTCAGTCCTTTTTGTCCTCACACCAAATCCATTTTATTTTGCATATCGCTTGTAATATGCATTTAGTGCAGCATCGTCCTTAAAAGTCATTCCAGACTCGGGCTCATCAACAGGCGCAAATTCATGATTTATCTCAATAGTGCAATCCACTTGCTCACTTTCAACAACTTCCTCATCTGGCTCAATATCATGCTCGTTAGAGTGCAAACTTGTACCTTCTTTATTTGTAGGGAGTTCTGTAGTCTCACCATGCTCACTTTCAGCAACTTCCTCATCTTGTCTTGATGTATCTGTATTATATGACCCAAATGGTTGAATAATTGGGGGCTGCAAAATGGGCAAAAGGTAATAAATTATTTAATTTTATACATAATGTATAATATAATAGTAGGTATTATATTCACCTGACAACCCCATATATAGGGATAATGTGTGCTTATGGAAGGAGCATTATGATTTGACAGGTCATCATCTTCGCCCATCAAGCTATTCAACCAAAAATACTTCTCGCTACTCTAAAAATTTATTTCATATGATTATATACCCAGAAAAAAATTGTCTAGGGAGAGCGACGTGGTGTTAGAGAGAGCAGGGGCAATAAATGTAGGACACAAGAATGAAATTTTCGTTTTGAAGGTGTTGATGGAGATTAACACAACGTGGTGCACACAGGAATGAGATAAAAAAAAATTTGCCATATCAATGAGATAAAAATTCTAACGAGTAGAAATTCCAACATGATGCACACAACGTGATGCTACAGAATGTAAGCCACGTTCAGCATCTATCCATAAAAAATTTGAGGCTCTAATGTTCAACCAACGTGATGCTAGAAAGAGTAGAGGCAATAAATGAGATAAAATTTCAAACTAGACTACCCATTCCAACGTGATGAACACAATTTATTCCTTTCTCTATTTTGCAAAAGAACAAACTTTAAATCTTAAGACTCTAAATCGTGCCTTTTCCACTGCATTCTAAGCAATCAAATGAACGATAAAGAGAATATATTACCAATGCTCTACACTCTACAGCTCTGTACAAACGTGGCCCCTTGGGAGATGAACCAGCTCTCACGATAAAAAAAAAAAAAAAAAAAAAAAAAAAGCCTCACAAGCTCTATACAAATGTGGAGATGAACCAACGGCAATAAAGAGATGAACGAGAGAGATGAACCAGAGGCAATTAAGAGATGAACGAGAGAGATGAACCGCCAACGTGAGAAAGAGAAAGGAGAGAGAAAAGTGGAGGGAGAAATGAAAAGTGTACAAGAAGCTTTTTTTACTTTCTATTCTCTTATTTTATTCTTATTTTTCACTTATCCGACTAAGCGTTTTGTGCCTTTCGTGCTAGACAGGGGGCTTCCCTATAGCACTACTCAAGTGAATAATTGGCATGCGCACGTCGACTTCTTCCTCCTCATTTCTTCTTTATTTTCTTTTCTTCTCTTTTCTTTTCATTTCCGTTGGTATTGTCCCCTGTACGCCGGGATGTTCCAACCCCTAGGTCGCAGCCTTTTGCTGCAATTCGTCCAACACGCACTACTCAATCAAATGCCTAGTGCATTGAGGAATATTTCCCCTCCATTTCGCAGTTGATCTGTGCTTCACGTGCTCGGATTTTCTCTTCAAACCGCGAGTTATCCACCATTTTTACCCACTGTTTTCTTCTAATTTTCATCTGAGAAAAATGGAGATTCTCTTCCATGGAATCTCGTGTTTGTCTTGGCTCAGTTTTGGCGAGTTTTCACATGATTTATCTTGCCCAAAATCAGTGTTCTACAGTCGGTTTCATGCCTATAAATGGGAGGTCGACCCTCGCGAAAATTCACACCAAAAATCACTTCGAGATAGTGATTTTCCCTCTCTTTGAGTGATCGGTTTTAGTGTCCTTTTTCCCACTCAATTCAAACTCTTGCTCTCTTCTTCAAACCCATAAAATCCGAAAATTCAAAGTGAGTTTTTGTTAGTATTTTAATCGCCGTTTTATTCACCATATTTCCCGCTTGAGATATCTTTCGATAAATTTTTACCTATTTAAATTGATTAATCAATTTTTTAAATTTATTTATGTTGTTTATTTATTTATATTTAAGTGTTTTAACTATTTGCTCATAATATTTGTTGTTAATTGTGGTGTTTTATATATGTGATTTAATTTAAGTTTAATTTTAATCGATTTAGTTATTTTCAATAATAATGCTTATTAATTTATGGTGTGTTGCGTGTTGTGATAGTAGTGTGTTTGCTGGTGGAGGCACGAGATCGCTTTTTAGCAGTTTCAATATCTTCAGAAATTTTATCGAACGTATAGTAAGTATTCTCCAAATGACCTTTGAGATTTAAATATATTTTTGCATTAACAAATTTTTGTGATTTTGGTTGGTTGTGCCGAACGTTGAGTCCGATGAGTTTGGGGGTTGGTTGGATTGAAGGATGGAGTTGTTTGTGTGATTGGATTATGCTGAGATTTGTTGGTTGTTAAATATATATATATATATATATATATATATATATTGTGTTGTGTCATATACATTACGTAATTGCACACATGTTCATGTTTGAGAAGGAAAACTAGATTTTTGCATAATTACATACATGTTCATGTATAAATTTGAAAAGTGGATTTTCATGTGAGAAATGATTTTTGGGTATGTTTGTAATAAATAGATTGAACGGTTTTGAAAGAGAAGTACTGTAGGGATGGTGGTAGAGTTTTGCATATGTTCTCGCCTATAGTGCACACGGTAGGGATGGTGGTAAGAAGATATAATAGTAAAGTTCCGTATGCGATTCCCGCCTACAGTGTTAAATCGATTTGTTGGCCATTTTCTGGAAAAATGTCTAGTTTTGATAAATTGATTTGTGGGCCATTTTCTAGGAAAATTGTAGATGTTTTCAATGAATTTATTTTGGGCCAAAATGGGATTTTGGCGTGCATGAAAAACTATTCATTTTTGGGAAATAATACTTTTTTAGTCTCATGCATATAACATCATGTTCATGCATTTTGTTGTTGGATGAATGTATTTTGATCTCGTGATTTGTTTGGATTATTACTTACCTGCAATACTGTCTTGGATATCATAAATATTGTTGCAGATGAGGATGCAGAGTTTGAGGATGTGGCTTTATCGGAGAAATGATCGGGGATCACTTTCTCGTGAGATGAGATTTATGCCTTGCTTTTGGTTATTATATTTTGGTTTGTATTATATTGTATTAGATAACTGTATAACTCTTAAAGGCATTTTTATTTTAAAAATTTGTTTTTAAATTTTTAATACTTAGTTGGCTAACTTTTAATTAACTACTGCAATTTTTGTTGTGCACTTTTTACGCGTTGCATACACTGAGCATTGATCACTAGGATACATGACCTGTGTTTTCATCATCTCAATATCTCAATTCTCGTAGTTTTGTAGGTGAGAGTTGAGAGGGTCACACACTTTATTATCAGTAAATTCCCGTTTGTACAATAGCCGCACCAAATGGATAAATCAAAATAAATTAAAATAAATATGTGTATAATATATAATTTTGTAATTTTTCATTTTAAGTGGGTTTTATTATTATTAGAGGTGGACCCCCGTTGGAAGGAGCACACATGCAAATATATCTGGCAAAAAGAGTGGGCCGGATTCAATATTATCAGACCATTTCCAAACTTAACCCATCTAAAAATTGAATAATTTTATTTATGATTATGTAATATATAAATACCACATAATTAATTTAAAAAAGAGTCAAATATGATATTAAAAAAATTAATCTTTTTCATAAAAATCTTATATTTCATTAATTTTTTTAAAATAATTATGCGACGATTAATCAATCCACAATTACAAAAATATTCTCCTAAATTTTTTATAACAAATTACTTATAATATTTTTTTCCAATTAAGTACTACTTGTTCGAGAAATTAACTTTGAAATGTTAGATTATAGTTTACATTATAAATTTAATAAATAAATAAATTATGACATCTTCATATGTTAAATATATATTATATATCATTATTAATATTTTACTTTTAGAAGTATATCATATCCAAAACTAAATTCAAGATCACATTTTATTTATCTCGCTCTTTACTTTCTCCCTAGAGTAAGAGACGGGTTTTAGTTTCCTTTGGTATAAAGGAACCGTAGTTCTCTTGGTGAGAGTAAAATAGAGGGTTTTTCAGCGCGATGGAGGAGGAGCTAACAAGGAAATGGGAAAAACTGAAATTATCGACAAAGGAAAAAGAGATTTTTGTTATAAAAGAAACAAGCTTGAAGAACATAGGGATGAGAGGAAACTTCTGTCTCGTTGCAGCAGTCATGTCTTGGAAAGGCATTAACAACGAAGCTTTTTGCATGATGGTGGCAAAGGTATGGCAATTATCTAGTTGGGTCAAATTTAAAGACCTAGGAGAGCATAAATTTCTTATTGAATTCTAGTTAATAGTAGACAAGGATCGAGTAATGAGTGGGAGACCATGGTTTTTTTACCATAATCTCATATCTCTTCAAGAAGTGGATGAAAATATATCACTCAAAGACATAAAATTTCAATATGAGCCATTTGGGTTCAATGTACGGTTTACTGCTAGCTTCTATGAATGAGGAGGTTGGAAAAGACTTGGCTGCTTCCATAAGGCATGTGATCAGGGTAGAGACTGATTCAAAGGGTATGGCATGGGGTGATTTTCTTAGAGTGAAGGTTGCAATACATATGTCAAAACCCCTATTAAGAGAAAAATAGGTGCAATTAGAAAATAGAAAATATTGGATGCCGGTGAAATATGAAGAATTACAGGCATTTTGCTTTAAATGTGGTATCTTAGATCATAATACCAAAAAATATCAAAATCAGAACGAGGGGGCAAATGAAATAGAAGAAAAGGCTTACCAATTTGGGGCCTGGTTGAGAGGCTAGCCGAGGAATCCAAAGAATTTTGAAACAAGAAAATATGGAGGTAAAGATGATTAGAAAAAAGAGGAGCAATGCCAAAGAAAATAGTAAAGTAAACCAGGGATTGAAGGTGAATACTCCTACCAAAAAAGAAATGAGTATAGTTCAGAAACAGAAAGACATTTTCATAAGAGAGGGAGAAACTGAGGTCAGTGGAGAAGCCAAACAAGGAGTAGGGTTACATCCCTCACAGCCTGGTAAAAAGATTGAAGCTGGTAGAATTAATGAAGAGGAACAAGAAAAGCAGGGCTTTAAATTCCCTCAAGATAGTGATACAATAGAGGCAATGGAAGCTTTAATTAGAAAAATGTCCACATGGAAAAGAAGAGCTAGAGAGGTGGGCAGTGAAGATGTGATAATTATGGAATCAAACCCACAAGTTTCTAGGAAAAGAGAAGCTAAGGAAATTGTCAAGGAAAAAACTAAAGGGAAAAGAAATAAAATGGAAGATGTCTGTTAAAGCTATCGGATGAAAATGATTTGGTGGAGGCTGCTTGGCAGCCCCACCAAAAGCAATGATAGGCCTTTCATGGAACTGTAGGGGAGTGGAAAGTCCCATAATAGTTAGAGAGCTAAAAATGTTGGTAAAAACAAAATTCGCCAATTTTGTTTCTTTGAGTTATTTTCTGTCATTGCACGAGGTCTTTGGACTAGAAGAAATAAAGCAGTCTTTGAAGACGTTTTCATGAACCCAAAATATGTTATAATCTCAGCCATTCAGGAATTATAAGAATTCAAACAAGCGCAAACAATAGAAAACCAGGGGATGCATCAAAGGCAAAACATGAACCCTGTAACACCTGGGCCCAAAAGACCCAAGCCAGGCCCAGGCCCACGTTGGCACAAGACCTAGCCCCCAAAACTTGAAAACGGCGTCATTTGCCTTCAGGTTTGCTGCTTTTCTCTTCTTTTCTTTTCTTTTCTTTTCCTTTCTTTTCTCTGTTTTCCCCAACGATTTACCCCCCTGGATCTATTTTAGCTACTAAGAAATTGGCCAAGACTACATTTATGGATCCCTTGTTAGCAGAAGCTATGGCAAGAGATATGAATTAATTTTATGTGATAATGGAAGGAGACAACAAGCAAGTAGTGCAAGAGCTTAAAAGCAACACTGATTGGAATGACTCTATTGGCTTAATTCTTAGTGATACTAAACTTTTTCTTTCCTCTATGAACTGGTAGTCATCCTTTGTAAAGAGAAGTGGGAATAATGATGTTCATTGTCTAGCAAAGGCAGCATGCTTGCTAGCTGAAGGAGAGATAGAAGTGGTTCGTTAACCACCTGTGTAATCTCCCTTCCTTGTTATCTTTCAATTGAAAGTATGGAAGTTTGCTTCCATTTCAAAATTAAAAAAAGAAGCTGCCATGTCATCCTTAACTCGATGAAAAATTCTGTTGAAAACAAGGAAGTAGGAAAAAAAAGTAGGTGAAATTTCTCATTAAAACCTCATGTGATAAAGCCTTCAGGTATGTATGTAACATCATCAATTTCATTCATCATTTACAATGCTAATCTTTTTACGGTGCCTACCCCTCAAAGGGGATGTAGCCCGAATTTTTTTTCTGAAAGATCAATTTTTTTAATCATTTTTTTGGTAGTTTTAAATAATTTTCAAAAATAAAAAAATTCATATCATTATTAAAAAAACATTTTTTAATTACTTAGTAAAATATAAAAATAAAAAAGCAATTTGAGAGAAATTTGGTACACTAATCTTCGGGACAAAAAGCATTTCTGTTCTATAAATACCTCAACCAGCAATCTATAATCTCATAGAAGCCCCTGGAACTGAAAGCACTATTTGTTTTCAGAGATGAAATGAGATGAAAGTTAAAAAAAGAATAAAATATTGTTGTAATATATTTTTTTAATATTAGTTTATATGAAAAATTAAAAAAATAGTTTTGAAATTTGAAAAAGTTAAATTTGTTTATTATATTTTATATGGAGATTTGAAAAAGTATAATGGTCATGAGTTTGAGATAAATTTAAAGATTTTGATTTTATCTCTCAAAACAAATGGGGCTTGATTTAGCTAGCAACACCATCTCCATTTCTACGTACGGCGCGCTGTGAATAAACTTTTGAAAATGTCTTTTTAAGATTCAGCTGTAGCCGGCGCTTCTGTTGGGATTGGCGGAAGCTCACAAATAATATGGAGACCAGAATTTAAGGTGGTTCGGCCAATTTAGCCTACGTCCACACACACAAAGGAGAATTTGTATTAAACAACAAACCAACTATTTACAATGGTTTCTCTCAACTCTCACAGCTTCTAATCTCTCCAACGAACCTCACCTCAAGCTCTCACATTCCTCATTACAATCTTACATGTATTTATAGGACAAAGAAATAGTGTGAACATGAAATAACGGTGGAATTCCGGCGGCCTACATTCTTGAATTTCCAGGCGGCGCCTACCTTCATCTTCCAGAAGCCTCCAGCTCATTTGCGTGTTGATTTCCAACAATCTCCCCCTCAACACCAAATGGAGGATATCCTGGCACATTTTAGTTCAAGGTACTTAACCTAACTATGTTTCTACATAGCTCAAGTTTTTCGTATGTGACTACCTTCGTTAGCATGTCTGCTGGATTTTCTTTTGTATGGATCTTTACAAGCTTCAACAGCTGTTGCTCCTTTACTTCACGTATCCAGTGATATCGAATATCGATGTGCTTTGTCCGGGAGTGGTACATCGAGTTTCTACTCAGATCAAGAGCACTTTGACTATCACAATAGATTCTGTACTCTTTTTGACTGACTCCCATTTCTTGGAGGAACTGCTTTAGCCACAACATTTCATTTCCTGCTTCTGCTATAGCAATATACTCTGCTTCTGTTGTAGATAAAGCCACACATTTCTGCAGTTTGGACTGCCATGATACAGCTCCACCTGCAAATGTGTAAATATATCCTGATGTAGATTTTCTCCCATCAAGATCACCTGCCATATCAGCATCTGTATAGCCATCCAAGACTGGGTTAGCTCCCCCGTAGCACAAACACAACTTTGATGTACCTTTAAGGTACCTGAGAATCCACTGAACTACTTTCCAGTGTTCTTTCCCTGGATTTGAAAGAAAACAGCTCACAACTCCAAAAGCGTGAGCGATGTCAGGTCTGGTACAAACCATGGCGTACATTAAACTTCCTACTGCTGAGGAGTACGGTATTGTAGCCATTTCTTGAACCTTTTCCGTTGATGAGGGACATGAGCTCTTGCTTAATTTGAAGTGATTAGCCAGTGGAGTACTGACTGGCTTTGCTTTCTCCATGTTGAACCTTCGTAGTATTTGTTCAACATATTTTTCCTGTGACAGCCATAGCTTCTTTTTCTTCCTGTCACGAGTGATCCTCATGCCCAAAATCTACTGGGCAGGTCCTAAGTCTTTCATCTCAAAGACTTTGGAGAGATCCATCTTTAGCTTCCTGATAATGGATGGATATTTTCCAATAATCAGCATGTCGTCAACATAAAGCAATAACATCACGAAGTCACCTTCTGAAAGTCTTCGGATGTAAACGCACTGATCTGCAGCAGTTTTCTTGTAGTCATGGCTCATCATGAATGAGTCAAACTTCTTATACCACTGTTTGGGAGCCTGCTTTAAACCATAAAGGCTCTTTTCCAACTTGCAGACCAAATGTTCCTTTTCAGGAACTTGGAAGCCTTCTGGCTGCTCCATGTAAATCTCCTCATCACGGTTGCCGTGAAGAAATGCTGTCTTCACATCCATCTGTTCAAGCTCCAAGTCAAGACTTGCCACCAATCCGAGTACCACTCGAATTGAAGTCATCTTCACAACAGGTGAAAATATCTCATCAAAGTCGATTCCTTTCTTCTACTGGAATCCTTTGACGACTAAGCGAGCTTTGTGCTTCACCTGCTTGCCATCATTTTTCAACTTGAACACCCATTTGTTTCTCAGTGCTCTCTTATCTTTTGGAAGTTCCATCAGCTCATAAGCCTGATTCTTCTGTAACGAGTTCATCTCATCCTGCATAGCTTGCATCCATTTGTCGCTATCTGGATGAGATATTGCCTCCGGGGAAGTTTTCTGGCTCTCCCTCATCTGTAAAAAGAATATAATCTGATTCCGGATATCTTCGAGATGGAATCAACAATCGCCCTCTAGAGGATCTGTCCTCCTGAGGTTGATCACCTGACAACTGTGGAAACTCTGCAGTTTCTGATGGAGAGGGCAACTGCTCCCCCTGCTCAGTACTGGTTTCTCCGTTGTCAGTATCCTCTTCTTCTTCTGGAGAAACTTCCTATCTATCTTCAGTGTTTGAGACAGACTGAAGCAGTAGTGAACTCGGAGCTGGTTCTGGAGCACTTGGAGTTGTTTGTTCTGATCCAAACATCTGGTCTTCATGGAACACAACATCCCTGCTTCTGATGACCTTCTTCGCTTTTGGATCCCATAATCTATATCCAAATTCTTCATCTC
This sequence comes from Platycarya longipes, assembly GCA_036559045.1. Classification (NCBI taxonomy): domain Eukaryota; kingdom Viridiplantae; phylum Streptophyta; class Magnoliopsida; order Fagales; family Juglandaceae; genus Platycarya; species Platycarya longipes. The sequence continues at coordinate 8,013,234 of CM071799.1, read as the reverse complement.
CATAGCCGATGAAAAAACACGGAGTAGACTTTTCATCAAGTTTCTGTCTTTTCTCCTTGGATACATGTGCAAATGCTTTGCACCCAAATACTCTTAGATGAGAGTATGTAATCTTGCGGCCTGACCACACCATCTCTGGGATTTCGAACTGCAGTGGAACTGATGGTGTTCTGTTGATCAAGTAACAGGCTGCTTTTACTGCTTCACCCCAGAATGGCTTAGGCAACTTTGCCATACTCAGCATGCATCTGGTTCGTTCCACAATGGTCCGGTTCATCCGTTCTGTTACACCATTGTGTTGTGGGGTGTAGGGGACAGTCTTCTCGTTTCTGATGCCATGTCTGGAGCAGTATTCTCTGAACTCTCGAGAAGTGTATTCACCTCCATTGTCTGTCCAGAGGCATTTCAGCTTCTTGCTTGTTTCTCTTTCTATCATGGCATGGAAGTTTTTGAATTGCTCAAAAACTTGATCTTTCCCTTTTAGGAAATACACCCACACTTTTCGTCAAGCATCATCAATAAAAGTAACAAAATATTTGTTACCTCTAAGTGATTCAACTTCAAAAGGACTGCAAACATCAGAGTGTACCAAGCTCAATAACTTTGATCTTTTTCCAGCAGATGTCTGGAATGAAACTCTATGCTGTTTACCAAATAAACAGTATTCACAAGGATTGAGGGCAATACATTTGTTTACTGTGATCAATGCTTTCTTTGCAAGCATAAACACCCATTTTTCTCCCATGTGGCCAAGTCTCCGATGCCACAAGTTTGGTGATGTATCATCTTCAGCTACATTGAGACTGTTTGCACATATCTTAGCACTTGATTTGTACAAAGTGCCACAGATATGTCCCCGTGCAACGACCATTGTTCCTTTCTTCAATTTCCAAGCATTGTTGCTGAAGATGCTCTCGTAACCCTGTTGATCAAGGGGTCTTATAGAAATTAGGTTGAGTCGAAGATCGGGTACATGCCGAACGTCATTTAGCACCATAGTACAGCCAACACTGGTTTTTATTTTGACATCTCCAATGCCCACAATCTTTGAGAAACTTGAATTTCCCATCCTGACTGTACCGAAGTCTCCTCCCTTGTAAGTACTGAAGAAATCCTTATAAGGAATGGCATGATAGGATGCTGCTGTATCTATTACCCACTCGGTTTCCTCGCTTGAAACGTGCAAGCAAGATTCTTCACCAACAGAAAGGAGTACACAATCTCCAGAAAGCGTCACTGCGGCTTCGCCTTCTTCGTGCTTTGACTGACTGCTAGGCTGATTCTGCAGCTTTCGACATTCTCTTTTAAAGTGGCCTTCAATACCATAGTAAAAGCATTTTCCCTTCTTTCACTGTTTACCGCAACTTTGGGATCTCCCTTTGCTTTGACTTCCGTTCTTTTCTCGACTTCTACCTCTACTATTTCTCTGATGCCTTCCTTCTGTTACAAAGGCATCTGTCTGGTCTCCTCCAACCTCCTTTCGTCTAGCCTCTTCATTAAACAAGGCGTCTGTAACAATTGACATGGCGAGCTTTCCATCTGGAGCTGAATTACTGAGTGAGACCACTAGCGTTTCCCAGCTATCTGGTAGGGAACTAAGAAGTAGTAGAGATTGCAATTCGTCTCCGAATTTAAAGTCTACGGATGCAAGTTGATTTATAAGATTCTGAAACTCGTTGGTGTGTGCGGCCACTGAGATGCCGCTTTTGAGTTTCAAGTTGACAAGGCGTCTCATTAATAATGCCTTGTTCCATGCAGTTTTTGCCTGGTACATGTTTTCCAGCTTTTTCCACAGCTGATAGGCATCTGTTTCCTGTGCAACATGGTGAAAAACACTATGATCAATCCACTGCCGAATCTGACCAATAGTTTTCTTATTCAACTTATGCCAGTCTTTTTCCGCTACATCATCTGGCTTTACGCTTTTCTCTTCAATTGGATCGAATAGATATTTACAATTTAGGAGATCTTCCATTCGAGGTCTCCATAGTGCGTAATTTGTAGATGTTAGCTTGATCATCGTACCTGCTCCTGAATCCTCCATCAGTTCGGCTTTAATCTTTGATTTGAGTGACCTTTTTTTCAACGTTTGGAGTTGAATCTCAACAAACGGAGCTCACCATTATGTCCGGAACGGTGGAAAACCTTGGAAACGACTCTTGTCTCGTTCCAAAATGATCAAAATTGTGACGAAAACCTGAAAAATAAGACAAACGGAATATTCCTTTTGAAACGGAATATTCCCTAACGTTACCGAAATATTCTCTCCCGTAATGGAATATTCCCTCCTTACCGGAATATTCTTTAACCGGAATATTCCAATCTGTCAACGGAATATTCTTGACGGTGACGGAATATTCTTGACGGCGACGGAATATGCTGACGGAATATTCCTTCCCTGATGGGTTGCTGGAGCGGGTCGCAAAACGGGTCGGGAGTGGGTACGGGTCGGATCACCCGGATTTAACGGGTCGGAGGTCTTCTTCCTCCTGTCGCGCGCGTGTGGCGCGCGGGGCGCGTGACCGGCGCTTAGTCTGTGCGTGCGGCGCGTGGGGTGTCTCCCGGTGTCCGTTCGAGACGAAATTTTCACCAGAATTTTCGTCTTGACCTAAGGAATCTGATGGTATCCTCCAAACTTGATTTTGATCAAGTTTCAAAATGGGTCTTTCACGAAAATTCACAAATCCGGCCTCCTACCGGCTCTGATACCACTTGTTGGGATCGGCGGAAGCTCACAAATAATATGGAGACAAGAATTTAAGGTGGTTCGGCCAATTTAGCCTACGTCCACACACACAGAGGAGAATTTGTATTAAACAACAAACCAACTATTTACAATGGTTTCTCTTAACTCTCACAGCTTCTAATCTCTCCAACAAACCTCACCTCAAGCTCTCACAATTCTCATTACAATCTTACATGTATTTATAGGACAAAGAAATAGTGTGAACATGAAATAACGGTGAAATTTCGGCGGCCTACATTCTTGAATTTCCAAGCGGCGCCTACCTTCATCTTCTAGAAGCCTCCAGCTCATTTGCGTATTGATTTCCAACAGCTTCAACAGCTCAGAATTATCATGTTATGCCAGAAATTAAGCTTCGCTCAGCAAATTTTCAACCTAGCATTTGGGGTGACCATTTTCTCTCATACACTTCTCCATTCCCGCTGGTAATTAAAGATTGATAATTTGATGGTATATGTATTGTGCAGTTTACACTACGACATCATGTGTTTTGAACTGATCTCGTAAATCAAACACTAATTTTCAAGGAATAATATTTTAATCTTCAGAGTACCTATGATCATATTATTCCATGCATGGACGAGTCACATCATGAGTGCATAATTTATTCTTTTTTTGCTCGTACTAGAAACTGATGTGGAGATGAGGCAACAAATTGAGGAATTGAAGGAAACTGTGAGGAAGATCGTCACGGCTACGGTTGAGATCAAGAAGCCTTCACAATTGAACTTGGTAAAAATCCAGCGCTTAGGCGTCATGACAAGAAGAAACAGTATTTTCGGGGACACCAAGTCCCCGCAAAGAGTCTAAATTTTGTCGCAAATAAGAATTTTTCGTTCATTTTTGTCACCGATAACGCGTCACAACAGTTGAATTTGAAAAAGCTATTTGTGGCACGACGGTAAAACGCAAACTTTGTTGGGGCAACCAAAAATCGCCATAAAGAAATTAAAATCGCCGGAAATAACTCCTATACAGCAAACTTTTCCAAAATAAAATTGATCTTTTCTAGCGATTAGTATTCGCGGGAGATACATTTTTAGCCCTTGTTTAATTTTTTTTATAAATGTTATAATGATTATACAATTTAACCTACTTTTAACATAATCCATGATACATCTAATCAATTATATTTCTTAATAAGCTTTACAATATCATGAATCATTAAAATATATATATATATATCTATATATATAAAAGGTTTAAAGATCATAAATTAATGAAAAGAACTCAAATTAAAATTCAGGACAGTTTATTCTAAGTTAATATCCCACAATGTATGAATTTTTTTTAGAAGTGTTGAATATATGGTACTAGGGTTTCAGCACACTTTGATCATTCCTTGGAAGCTCTCTTATTCATGATCTCAAAACTGTCTTCTTCAACTCTTCTTCTAAAAAAAGGATGCCTTCTTCATTGATTTCAATTACTGCAAACATGTACATTTTTTTAGTTCCCAAGTCAACCACAATGAATATTCTTTAGTATATTAACTAAAATTTCTTTCCAAATAATTTACCAATGAAAGAAAAGCACACCAAAAATACAAGAATGAGTTGGAATTTTGAACTTCATAAAAGAATTACATCTAAGGCGTCAAGGTAAACGTGTGAGTATGCCAGGTGTGTTGTGCACATTACATGGTGGGGAAAAGGATAAATTTTGTGAATGGCTTGCTAAGGTCAAATTTCCAGATGGGTTCACTTCCAATATCAAAAACTGTGTTTCCGTATGAAATCTCTGGGTTCATAAGTCATGATTGTCATGTTTTCTTGCAAAGATTACTTCTTCACTACAAGAAAAATGATTTTTAGAGACAAAATATCTTAGAGACGAATTAAATTTCGTCCTTAAAAGAATATTTTTGAGACAAAAATTTATGTTCGTCTCAAAACAGAGAAGCGGCTTTGTATGAGTTCAAACAGATAAAAATCAATTCAAACTAGATCTTCTGAGACGAAAAGATTCGTCTTTAAAAAAATTATAGTTCGAATGGCTTAAACTATCATTTACTTAATGTTTGAACAGTCATATCACTATTCAAATAATAATCATGGCAGGAAAATACGTACGATTGTGCCGGGAAATGTAAATATTGTTGGAACTAGAAATTTAAACATTCGAGCACAAATTTTGGTGGAAGAATCTCGTGGGAAGTTCCCAAAGATTTCCGTTTGAATCTAAACATCACCGTTCGAACCCATTTCTTGGTGGGAAAATCTCACTACATAATTCGAATGGATTTATAATGTATTTGAATGCCTATAATAAGAACGGCAATTTTAAAATAATATTATTTGAATTTATTAATTATATATTTCAAAGGATAAAAAATCTATTTATACGACTATAGGATTTTCTATAATTTGTAAATATGTTATATCTACTTCCTAGAAATTTTCTATAATTAATTTAAAAATTATTTAATAACTGTTATATGCTAATAAAAGTTTGTAATTTAAAAAACATTACCTTCTACGAAATATCATTCTTTATGTTATCATGATCCAGTAATATATAAAAAAAAACAAATATTAACAAACAAAAAATAAATATTGATTAAGAGGTCTTAGTGCATGCTCATTACAAAATAAAAAGTCACAAACAAAATAAACATACATGGCAAACAACTGTATAAGGGAATCCTGGTCCTCCTAGATGATAGCAATGTGTCTCTCAATCTCCTACAATCGAACCATGAGGGGGGCAGTGATCTTCTTCATTCCCTGAATCAAAAGTTTGCGATGCTCATCGAGGAGGGATTGTATCTCTGTAATAGTAACTCCTACAACCTGTCTATCATCAGCGGCATCAGGAAAAGATGCATTACGCTCCGTCCCACTATTTTGTGCCATTGAAACATTAATGCGAGCTCTTTGCTGCAAGTGGCCCTCACTCTTGTTGAAGGTAATATTGTTGAAGGGTCCAATTTGTGGTTGCCTCCGCTCTATCATTGTTGCATTAACCCCTAATTTGAGTAGGAGGTTAGAGATCATCAAGGCATATGGTAGACTGCTTCCATTCGTATACAATGACTCAGATCGGATGTCAAAAAGAAAGTATAAAGGCAAATCAATCGGATCTCCTCGCGCAATCCGTAGCATAAATCGGACCTGATCGATGCTAAAATCCATTTTGTGTTTCCTCGGATCTATATTATGCGACACAATTAAGTTCAACATGCGGAAAAAAGCAATACAATCAACTTGTCTGATCATCTTGTTGCCATCATATGCAGGAGCTGACTCGTCAAGCATCAACTAATGAATCTCGTCATGAGTGGGACCATCATCTGTTGGAGCTTCATCCACGATTGAATTATCACCATTTGTCCCCGTTGTCGATTGGTGTCTTGGGTATGCACCAATCTCAACTGGGATTCCCAAAAAATTAGCAATAATGTTTGCTGATATGGTGATGTTCACTCCCCGAACAGTGAACGAGAATGACCACCCTGGACCCTCCATCGACTGGCCTATCACACAGTAAAACTCATTGACCATGTCTGGATAGGCCACACCCTGTTGTTGACAAATCGGATCCCATCCTCTATTGCTAATAATGGAAGAGAGGCTCCGACCATTCCACACAAAATCGCAGGAGTCTTCCATGATGATCTCCCGCTTGACTAAAATTGGTCGAGTCACAAAACTAGCTTCATCACTAGCTTGGCCCTCTCTCCCCTCTCTCCCACGTTTTTTTCCACTAGATTCCATTAATTCATTGTTCATAAAACAAATACAAAAAAAATTTAATTAAATAAACTAAAAAAATACAGCTTACATTGCTGCTATAATATATTCTAACCAACATCACTAATATATATCATACAAATAATATATAATAAGAATCATGATGAAATTACAATGAAGATCTTTTGTATAAAATAGTGATAATTTTCTACTATGCCCCCAAAACAATGCAAACAAATCACTTGATTTTAATAAAATGCTGAAAGAAAAATAATGCAAGACTCCGAAAAAAAAAACAATTTTCTGTCATGTTTGTTTTCTCCTTGTAGTTGGGACCCAGATAGATAGTGAAAAATTGTAGTTGGGACTTTCCTGTATTTCATTTGTGTCTTTTAGTGGAATTTAGTTATGCAAACTAGCTACCACTTCAAAGAACACTGCATACCTTCAAATGGATAGTGAAAAGTCTTAAGTTCTATTCTAAATTTCAGGCAAAATTATTATTATCAAACACAAAATTTGATAACTTGTTCACATCACATAACTCATGTAAAAGCATTTATATATATATATATAATATATATATATCTATATAAGATGTATTTTGCTCATAGGTTTGTGAATTTGCATGATTCCAATTGAATTTCCATTTCCTATCTAGACGTAAACAATATGGTGTATGTTCACCACCTTTATGATCTTATCTCCATCATCAATACAGAATGTGTATTTTCTTCTAAACTCATTGTATAATACATTCAAGCTTTTACAATAAAATATTATCTAATTACAATAAAATGTTCATAATAAAGTACATATTCAAAGAGTAACCACAAACTAATTGGACAATCTAGAATATTCAATCACAAATGCCTGGACATAATTAAAAATTGAAAATATTAAATCTAAAGGAGACCAAGAAAGAGAGGCTATGTTCAATTAAAGTAGACTTACAACTAATTCCTTTTGGTTTTTACAGGAAACATGGTTCCAGTCTAACCTCCTTCTCCATTTTATAATAACAGAGATAATAAAAATTTATCGATTCCAATTTCTATGGTAAATTTTGCTTCTCCAGTACTAATCTATCTAAGCATGATAATATAACAAAATGACCCATGTATTATTTTGATAATTCCACACCCATCTCTCTCACACATGGTCAATCCCATTTACATAGATTCCATCATCTAAAAGTGTTAAGTATGAAAAAAAAATTATTTTTTCCAAAAATAATGCTAAAATATCATCTTCCATAGCAGGAACATATATTATAATATCCTTGCAGAAATATTCTGAGTCCACAAGTTCATGTTCTTTGGATTACGTAGCATAAATTTGTAAATATTTCAACCACTACACCTCAGAACGCCAAGGGCTATATTCCAAGAGAACCAAAAAGAAAACAAGGTTCACAAAGGGAGTTTACATTTTGCATATCTAAAAAATTACATTTTTTTTCCCAAAATATCTTTCTCAACTACCCACTTCAGTGCAAAGCCATGAAATCTATGGTTGAGTTGACTCATTTCCAAAATAGAAAACCAAGGATTTATCAAACCGACCCCCTTTTAACTAACATTTAAACAAACAATATTGAGGGTTAATGAGAGGCATATATACCTCTAATGACTATTGGCATTAGTGGCAGACGGCGAAGTTGGTGGCGGACGGTGAACTTGAGTTTATCGTTCAAGGGATTATTGGAGTTTCAATTTGGGGAAAAACCGAATGCATAGACTTTGTTTTTTTGATCGGGTATTTTTATTTTAGGATGATATTTCTAGTTCGAACTTATATATACAGTTCGAACTAGAAATTTTCTAGTTCGAATTTCTTTTATCGAAGATGAAATTTTTTAGTTCGAACTTATTATGCAGTTCGAACTAGAAAATTTCATCTTCGAACTTGTTTTTATAAGTTCGAAGATGAAAGTTTCTAGTTCTAACTGGATATTTTCATTCGATCTAGAATTATGACATCAAACTGTTATTGTCAAGTTCAAACTACTATATTTTCTAGTTCGAATTGGTTTGTATGAAATAAGATGAGATAAAAGTAACAAAAATAATACTACTATATAATATTTATGTAGTACTACTATATAGTACTACCATATAATACTTCATAGTATATACATTATATAATACTATATAATACTATATACATAGTATTTATATTATATAATACTATATAGTATATAATTTATATAATACACTAATATAAACTACTAATAACTACATATATGTTATAACTTTAAATTATATAGTTATTAGTAGTATATACTATATAGCGTATATGAGTACTTTATAGTACTTATATTAGATACTACATAAATACATTATATAGTGTATATGAGTATACTTATACTAATATATTAATAAACATTTTAATTCTAATGTGAATTTTTTTATTTTTTAAAAATATTTAAGAGTGTTTGAAAGATGTTATAAAAAATAAATAAAAAACGAAACAAATACTCTAAAGGAGCACAAATACTCTAAATATATATATATATATATATCTATATATATATCATATATTATTAGCCTTTGTCTATTCGAACGAATATAACACCGTTTGAACACTAAGTTTCGAGGAAAAATCCTTTTTTCAGAAATTTTTTTCTCTTTATTTTCCAACATTTAAGGAAATATGCTGAGTATATTCTAAACTTTGTTGTTTGACCGGCTAATTTGGAAAGAAGTTAACAAACTTTCGAGTTAGGCTGGTCGAACTCATTAGTAAAGAGTTTGAACGGATAATTTCTTCATGATGCGGACAAATGTGTCACCAATGTGAAATTTTCAAGTTCGAACTGGTAAAATTTCATTCAAACTCAACGCTTCGGAATTTAAAACCACTCTATTTTATTATTTCACTCAAATTAAACCACTTTCCTATCACGATTAGCATTCCTCAAATTAAACCTAGCTGCAGTTTCCAAAATAGGGAGCGTGAGCAACGGTCAGAATGTGCAAGAGATAGAGAGAGAATATGTTCTATAGAGAGAGATTGCTAGGGAAGACATCCGGCCTTGAAGTTTGTTTTTTGTTTTCTTATATTTATTTACAAATTTCATCGTAAGTTACAAATTTCTATGGGTTGGTGATTTGGGAAGAATTCTTGGATTACACAAATTTAAAGTTAGATTTGTGTGATTTGGGTATATGTTGTGTGATTTGTTACATGGAGTTAGTGTGTTCATATATTTTTTAAAAATTGAAATTTTATTTATTCGCTAGTGTATATGTATAATGTGTATTTGCTAGATGATAGGGAATGTATTTGTTATTTTTAGTACGAAATTTGTTCAAATTTTTAGTGTATGCATGTGTATCTAATAAGGTTTTATATGTATACATATGTATGTATTTCTTTCTTTTTTTGTATATGATATATGTGTATTTGTTAGTGCAAATGTATGTGTAGTTGTAAAGTGTATTTACTAGTGTTTTTGTAATTAGTTAATTCTAATTGGTTTCATAAAATACTTTAAGTAGAATAATAGGAGAGCTTACCCTTATTAAAAATATCAGTCATGTAATTAGTTAATTATAATTAATTTAATTAAATATCCAAAGTAGACATTTTACTATAATATGAGAGTTTAACTTTATTAAAAATATGCACCATATGATAGTTTTCCTATATATTATATAGGAGTTAGACGTCATAATTATTTTTAATGGTACAAGGATGTGAATAGATTATTGATAGTATCTTTTCAAATGAATTAGACTTTTTAGACCGTCGATGTGTAATGGATATACAATGGATAAGAGTTAGATGTTGTTAGAAGATAGACTTGGGCGAGACTATAAGGAGTATGCACAAAGGGTGAAGTTGTTCATTGAGTATGCAAAAGATAGTATTTATAGTTGAGGATTTATAAGATGTCCGTGCAAGAAGTGCAAAAATCTTAGTTCGTATAACTTGGTTTGTGTGGAGGACCATTTATTTGTAAATGGATTAGATCCTAAGTACTCACCTTGGGTCCTACATGACGAACCATTTCTAAAATAGTTAGATTTGGCAGTCAGTCCAACCAAATGGAGGGAGGAAATGAGATCGAGATGGACAATATAGATGTGGCTATTTTTGATGATAGTAATGATAATGGAGAGGATATGACTGAGATGTTAGGGGGTATTTGAGGTTCGAGATGGAGAAGGAATATCTTCACAATCTTTTGAGGGAAATGTAAACTTTGGAAAACTGTGGGAGGATGCACAACGAGAATTGTATGAGGGCTGTACTCGTCATAGCAAGTTGTCATTTACAGTCAGGCTGCTCCATATTAAGTCTATATGTGGGATTTCTGCAAAGGCTATGGACATGCTCTTAGAATTATTTAAAGAGGCTCTCTCACAGAATAACGTAGTATCTCGTAACTTTTATGAAGCAAAGAAATTAAAGCGAGGGCTGTGATTCAATTATAATATTATCTATGTATGTAAAAATGATTGTATACTCTTCTGGAAGTAATATGCAGAATTCGATTCATGTCTAGTGTGTCAAGAGTCAAGATGGACGTCAGACAAGCGTAATGTACTCAATAAAATGTTAAGACATTTTCCATTGATTCCTCAACTTCAACGATTATTTACTTCCCAAATGATAGCGAAAGATATGACTTGGCATCACGCAAAAAGAGTTCAAAATAATCAATTTCTTTTGCATCCGGCAGATTCTTTACAATGGAAAAAATTTGATGAGGAGTATCCATAGTTTGCCAAAGAACCTCGCAATGTACGTCTTGCTTTAGCAACTGATGGTTTTAATCCATTTGGCAACATGAGCACATCTCATAGTACTTGACTTGTTATATTAATGCCCTATAATTTTCCACCAAGAAAGTGTATGAAAGATCCTTATTTTATGATGACTCTACTAATCCCAGGACCAAGATTACCAGAGAATGAAATAGACGTATATCTACAGCCACCGATGGCAGAGTTGAAAGAGTTGTGGGAACAGAGTGTTAGTACATATGCGGCCTTATCGCAGGAGTTCCAAATGCATGCTGCAGTTATGTGAACAATAAATGATTTTCTAGCATACGGGAACTTGTTTGGGTGGAGTACAAAAGGTAAAATGGCTTGTCCTGTTTGTAACAAAGATAAAGATTCTCGGTGGTTAATATCAGTTGAAAAATATGTTTTATGGGACACCATCGATATTTACTGCATGATCATAAATGGTGTTCGAATAGAGCGATATTTGATGGGAGGGTTGAGTGTAGGTCATCGCCGCCAAGTTATTATGGCGATGATATTCTCTTGCAATTGGAAGATATTCCAAAAAATAGATTTGGGAAAGATGCAAGAGTTCGAAAGAGGAAATGACAAGCAGTGGAATTGACTTGGATGAAGAAAAGTATTTTTTTTTTGAGTTGCCATACTAGTCTACCTTGAAACTGCGCCATAATTTAGATGTTATGCACATTAAAAAAAATATATGTGAGAATATTTTGGGCATTCTGATGTCAATAGAAGGGAAAACAAAAGATACTACTAATTCTCGTAAAGATTTAAAAGAGTTGGGGATAGATCAGAATTGCATTTACAAGATAATGGGTCCTCAGCTTATATGCCACTTGGATGGTATACACTGTCAACTGATGAGAGAAAGAAATTTTGTGACTAGTTCATGACAATCAAATTACTTAATGGCTATGCTTCAAACATGTCAAGATGTGCTCAAACTCATAATTGGAAGATAACTGGTTTTAAAAGTCACGACTGTCATAAATTTTTACAGCATCTGTTGCCAATTGGTGTACATGGAAAGCTTACTCGAAATGTTTGTACAACTCTCATAGAATTAGGGGGATTTTTCAGAGACATTTGTAGTAGAACATTGAAAGTTGATGCATTATTAAAAATGAAAGGTGATATCGCAGTGATATTGTGTAAATTAGAGAGTTTGTACTTGCCATCCTTCTTTGATGTAATGGTTCATTTGGCTGTACACCTACCTCTTGAGGCTTTAGTTGCGGGCTCAGTTCAATATAGATGGATGTATCCTATTGAACGAATATTTGGAAAAATTAAGCGATATGTGGGGAATAAGACTCGTCTGGAAGGTTCAATTGCAGAATCATACATTAATAATGAATGGCATACATTTTGCTCAATGTATTTTCGTGGAGTTGATATCAGATTTACGAGACCAGATCGAAATTATGAAGGTGAACAAATGAGAATTTCATCATCATTTTCTGTATTTTCTCAAACCATACGTCCCATAGGCACATAAGGGGATTATGACCTATGTGGACGAGAGTTTGATAGAGTTCGATGGTATGTGTTGAATAACTATACAGAAATTGAGCACTACTTGAGATTAGTGAGAATCTCCATATCAATAAAGTTTTACAATTTCAATTCATATAATATAGTATAACTAGTTACAAATTAATAGTTAACATGAACATGTGAAGCGAACATTTACAATTACTTAGCATGAGTGGTGTAACTAACGTAAAAAAGAAGCATGAAGATGAATTTGCCTCATGGTTTGAATATAAGGTATTGTTCAAAAAATAAATTTACTTGCATCTACGAACTTTATACTTTTTCTATTGATCTATGATATACAAATAAATATATTTAATTCTACGTAGGTTCTATCGAAATATGCTGAGAATTCTAGTGAAATCTCACCAGAACTGTATGTATAGGCATGTGGTCCGGCCAGGCGGGCCATCCAATACTCAGTATGTTTGGTGTGTGGACATAAATTTCACACATCTGGCAGAGAACGACATAGAAAAACTCAAAATTGTGGAGTCGTAGTTGAAGGAAGCCATGGGGATGAAAATATTGACTTTTACATAGTTGTAGAAGATATCATAGGATTAAAGTACGTGGGGGGATATATGGTCTGGTTGTTTAGATGTACTTGGTGGGATATCTCAAATCCTAGGTTAGGAGTACATAAAGATAAATATTTTATCAGCATGAATACATCTCGCACATGGTATGAGGACGATCCATTTATTCTCGTTTGCCAAGCAAATCAAGTGTTATTTAGATGATCCAGAGTATGGAAATCCATGGCGAGTGGCGGAGAAATTTGCAATAAGAAATGTATATGATTACATTCTAGAGGTAGACGAACCACATAAAGAATTTGATAATCCAACAAATGAAGAAGCATATCGAGAAAACGAACCAAACATCAATTTATTTGTTGATCTAAGACAATATGACATGGTTTCATTGCGTAGAGAGGATGTTGAACCATAAGTAATTGAGGGTGAAATGTCGGAAGAACATAAATCCACTAATCTTTCTAGTGAGGATGAGGGTGACTGGATTAGCAAAACTGATAGTGAATAAATCTAATATTTGTGTAAGCATCATTCTCATAGATAACTGCAATATTTTGTTTATATTATAATTTATTCCAATTTCATACAGATATGCCTCCCAAACGCTAAGCAAAGCGTGCACCATCCCCACCCAGTGCCGACTCCTCATGCGATTCACCTGCCATCAATAATGAGCCAACATCACCAAACCCAAAAAAATGTATATTATCAATTTATTTATCACATTTAATACTCGATATGACTATATTACTTTTAAATCAAATAAATTAATTAAAATATGTGTTTTAATTAATGTACATTTAGCTATTGTAAGCCAGCGTCGAGGTCGAGGCATTACAAGGGGAGTCTACATAGAGAAAGTATGAAAAGTGGGTAAAATTAAAGTTGATATTTCTAATGGTCACACTAGTGGCTTCGGAGATTCAGCATCTTGGCTAGCTACTTATGTTGGTACTCTTACTCGCACATATGCACCGATGGCTACATCTTCTTGGGCTAACGCTCCTCAAGATGTGAAAGATTATATAAAAAATCGTTGTCTGGTAATGAACTATATACCAAGAAACTAAGTATAAAATGTTAATTTAAAGATTTGTTGTATTTATACTAATTGTTTATAATTTTTTATAGGATGAATTTGATCTTGATTTTGGCCGACGAGAATATCGATTATTGGTTGAGAAACTGATGTCAAGTGCATTTCGGAGGTATAAAGGGCGATGTCATGCACACTATAAGAAGTTCAGTATTACGACAGAAGCGCGCCAAAATCCATTCCAAATAATCCCACCAAATGAATGGGAGAAGATTTGTGATATGTTTGAAGATCCTACTTATCAAGTAATTTTGTTGCTATCTTTTTTTAATTGTATATAATAGATGTATTAAATATATACTTATAATCTTTTGTTTTTAGCAACGAAGTACTGTGAACAAAGCAAACAGATCAAATTTAACGATACATCATCATGCAGGTTCTCGATTTTTCATCGTTTGTTTAAAAAAATGGTTAGTCATTATAGTTTTTGTTGAATATTAACATACACATTTTTTTTCATTTAAGTTCTAATATAGATTTTCCTTTGGCAGCAAGAAGAAAGTTCTTCTGACTATGATCTGATTCAATTGTATGCTAAAACACATAAAAATCATGATAGTGCTTGGACCAGTCCTGAAGCAGAAACAAATTATGTAAGCTAATGTTTATTTAATTCAAGTTTAATATAATATTTTTGTTACTTATATTAATGTTATTGTTTTTTTTAGAAAAAGATGATATCTCTTAAGGAAACTGATGTGGATTCATCTAATGAATCATCTCTCAATGATACTCAAATCATTTCTCAAGTTCTTGGACCATGTTATGGATATTTGAGACGACATTGCGTGAAGCCATCTTCATCCGCTTCTAAAACCAAATCAAATGACGACAAGACTAAAGAATTAGAGGAAGCACAACTTGAAATAGAACGATTGAGGTCCAAGGAAAAAGAGTTGCTGACTCGATTAGATAATGCAGCGAATATGGAGGCAAGATTAGAAGAGAACATGCGGAAGAGATTAAAATTGAACAACCAAAAAATGTTTGAACAATGGCAATCAATAATGTCCCATAATTCTATGCCATTACCATAGTCTTAAAACCTATTTATTTTTTTAATTTGCTTTTTATTATTTTATTATAGAACATTTGAACATTTAAACAATTGTGATGTTTAAATTACATATTTATAATATTAATATGGTATTTTTAATTAAATGTGAATCTGTATAATTAGCATTGTTCAAATGAAAAATGTAGTACCTCCATTCGAACAATTAATATTCATTCAAACTACAAATAATCCATTTGAACAGAAATTGCCTATGGAGTTCAAACATTATCATATAAGTTCGAACCAACTCATATTATATGTTCAAACACAAATTACATGTTCGAACTAGAAATTTTGTTATGTTCGAACTAATACATTAAACACTATTATATTCGAACTAGATATTTTATTTTGTTTGAACTGACAGTAATTTGTTTGAACACCCTGTTAGTTTGAACAAGATCAAATATCCTAATTGCTTCGAATTAAAATTTTGATCCGTTCGAATAGTAACTCTAAGTTCGAACTTTCAAGTTACGTTCGAATGGGTTTTAAAGATGAAAATCGTTTGTCTTGAAAAGAAAAACCAGTTCAAACATAATCGACTGGTTCCAGCTAATTTAATCTCTAAACATAATCAATTTTCATCTCTAAAAACTTTTTGAGACAGGGTTTTTGAGACAAAATTTTTTTGTCTCTAAAAATATTTTGTAACAAAAAATAGATGTTTTGAGACAAATTGATTTGTCTCAAAAAATTCATTCTCTTGTAGTTTTTGCTATTGGGGGACTGTTAAGGAGTGATATCGCACTGGCTTTGACCGAATTTAGCAGTTTTTTTAAAGAGTTGTATGCCTGGACACTAAATGTAGATCGCCTACACCAGCTTCAACAGGATATCGTCACCATTTTATGCAAATTGGAGATGATATTCCCTCCATCGTTTTTTAATGTTGTGGTCTATCTAACTATCCATTTATCTCATGAGGCCATATTCGGAGGTCCAGTTCAATATAGGCGGATGAATCCGTTCGGGCGGTACCTAGGCAAGTTCAAGTGATACATTAAGAATAAAGCTCATCCAAAAGTTTCAATAGTGGAAGCCTATATTCACCTAGAATGTTTGACATTTTTCTTGATGTATCTCCAAGATATTGATACAAAGTTCAACCAAACGGATCACAATATTGACAGTGGAGAAGATACAAATATAGATGGATTCAAAATATTCAATAAAAGACTTCGTCCCTTGGGTATGGCCAGTAATGTGCAACTATAAGATAAACTCCATAACTCAGCCAAATGGTACATGCTTAACAACTGTGATGAGATTGGTGCCTATCTAGAGTAAGCAACCACAACTTTGTTAAGTGTGGATTCCTACTAAATCACTATCTTCAATAATTCAGACTTGACGTTACTAATTTTTATTTTGCTCGACATATGATTGTGTTCTCCAAATGCAGGAAGCACCATAACCTATGCTCGGTGGCAAACCCAACTTCTATCAATCGCACGCATCAAACTGAGTTTACAACTTGGTTCAAGCAATGTTTAAGTTAGCATTGGTTGTATCTATTTAGAACAAGCTCGGCTCTAATATGACTAACATGAAAATAATTCTGTATTCATGACTTTATACTTTGGTTCTTGTAGTTCTAGGAACTGTGTACTAGTAACCCTTATGATGTGTTCACTGATTTGTATGTGCTAGCCTGCGGCCCTGATCATTGGGTTGCTTCATGTGCTGCATGCATTATCAATGACAAACAGTTCTATACGAAGCAGCGTGAGATTTGATGCCGTTCACAAAATTCAGGGGTGTTGGTAATTGGTGATGAAGTAACTAATATGTTGACTTTTATGGAGTTATCAATGATGTTGTAGCGTTACATTATATGGGTGGACATTCACTGTACCTATTCAACTGTAATTGGTTTGATGTTGGTGATAAGAAATGGGAAGTGCGATTAGACGACCATATAACTAATGTCAACATAGACAGTACTTGATATAAAGATGAACCGTTTGTATGGCATGCCATGCTTCCCAGTGTTTTTACATTAGAGATTTGAAGGCGAAAGGGAATTGGTTTGTTATGCAAAAGTACAATAATAGAAATGTGTACGACGTTCCAGAAGTTTCGAGGGTTTTAGACAATGGTGACGGAGCATCAAGTGACGATGATGGCTATCAAGAAAATAAGCAATCGTATGAATATCCCCTTTTGTAGTGTGCGGCTAATCTAATGTCAACTCCACTTAGTAGGACTGATACAGAATCTACCCAAATCGATGCAGGGTGCATGTGGAGTCTTATGGCGAATGTCAAAATTTAACAGACTTCATAGATGATGGCTTGGTTCTCTCTGGCTTCGGCGATGCTTATGGCCGTAATGGAGAATATTTAGATGAAGAGGACCTCTCCACCAATGAAGAGTCTAAGTTAGAATAGGCAATCTAAACCAAGAAGTAATTCATTTTAAATTAAAGGCATTCTGTTGAGTATTTAACTTCACAGAATATATTAGAATAGAAAAATTAATACCATTTATGTAAGATAATTACATCCTAGCTAGGTATTATCTTATTTTTCTTGTTTGTTTGTTTTCGTGTACCATGCATTAATATACGTGCTTCACTTTAGAACTTGTCATGCATTTATTGGACAGTTTATCTTATTGTATGAACCTGAAAATGCAGGCTTTACATCCCATTGAAATTGCATATCTAAAGATGTGTGGAATCCAGCCACTGCTCATTGTAGGCTTGCAAATTCACCCCACATATTAGGAGGTACTCATGCGGAGCATGAACGACGCAGATATATTCAGCAACAAATTTATGTGATCTTTAATAGTGTTAAGCATCATCCAATTAATTGTGTTCTTGTTTTTTTATAGGTGGATCCGGGCTAGACAGACCCTTCATACAATATATAGCAAGAGCCGTGTGAGACAACGTGGCACCCACATATCTGAATAATTCAGCCCAGAGTTGGTTGATGAGGTTGGTTCGGATGACTCTACCCAGCCTCCGAGCTAACCATAGGTACCCCAGTGTGCAGATCCTTTGCCAGATATAGTCCCTAATAGAGAATCCACGCCTAATAGAGTCACGGAGATGGAGACTTTAGATACTCTGTTCTCGCTGATTCGAGAATCAACAACTGATAGCGTACCCATAGGAATAGTCCTCATTTGCAGTGTTATCTTAATTTGCTTTGGTTTCATTGGTGTTAACGTGGCCCCTGACAAGGCATTATTTTTTGAACAGGCCATACATGTGAGGAATTCCTCGTGGACACACAAGGAACCTAGGCTTGCACATCTAGACGTGGATGTGGGCCAACAAAGTTAACTAAATTTGAAAAACTGTGGAAGCATGGAAGAATATCATTGAAGATAAATCTTGGGGAAACCGCTCCATGCTGTGAGTATGCATCCATATTTACAACATGGATAACATGGATAGTTAAACAACACTGTAACATGAGTTATACAAGATGGAGTGATGTTCCCTAAGAACATAAGGATCAGTTAATTGCAATGATTCGGGTAAGACCGTTGCATGCTTACTATCTTATGTTGTGGCGAATGTTGGTTGGTTTAACATATTATTATAAATGCAGGACGATTTTGAATTAGATTGGGACTTGGAGAACCACTAATTGGTTGTGACCAAACATCTTCGCAAGCTTTTCAATGCTTTCCACCATGAATTACACAAGATCATTTGCAACAGACAACGATGCATTGGCGATCGGGTGTAGTTTAGTGTCCCCCATAATTTGGGTTAAGCTCAGTATGAGATGGGGTCGTGATCACTTCAAGATATGTATTGTTGGATATTCATGTTGTATTTAAGCAATAACTAATATAGATCATAAACATAATTTATAATTAGTGGGTAGTTATTACTTAAGCATGTTTTCTATGGCAAAAAATATCAACTTAAAATCGGGAGAATAGAAAGAAGCAAAAAGCTAATCACATCAGCGGTCGTAGATCTTTCGTAAGGGTAGTAGAAGATAAGGTATTAGGTTTTATACTACATTCTTCCCTAGCTAAGCTCGTTTATCATTGGATATTTCATACCCTATTTCCTCATCGTCCCGATCTGTGCTTCAAGGATCGTATGAACTAGTTATACTGGAGTATCATATATTTTATAACACAAATAAAATGTTTTGTAGTTTTTGCTTGCCTTTTCTACATTTCTCGTGTATCTTTAGTTGGTATGTGTCCATACCAACTAACCTACATCTTACATAGTATTAACATGAAAATAATTCTTTGATTTTGCCCACATGTAGCGTTCTGAAGGAGGTACAATGATGGACTTCTACAAGCGAACCCACTAGTCCAAGAAGAAAGACAAATTTGTGATAGAAGCAACCGAGGAAGCTTATGTGAGTTGATAGCTTCCATATAAGTAGTATTATTTATAACCATACATAGTTGGTTCTATGTATTCACTAGACTACCATAACCTATTAATCATGCCATATTGCAGAACAATATGGTTGGAAGCCTTGATGTTCTAGAAGTGGAGCAGTGAACTAATGAGGCAGCCACAAGTGTCTTTAGAGTGGTGCTTAGTCATAGACCAGGTTATGCAAGATGACTGGGAGAGATGGTGATTCCAAAATCTACAAGACAACGCCACTACACATGCGAGAAAGAGTTGTTGGCTACGATAGAAAAGCACAAGAATGCGGCCGAGGCCTTTAATCGTGTGATGGAGGCAATCAAGACAGAGGTAGATGCACTTGAGGAGAGACAAGCAGCTACAAACCGCATGCTATGGGAGTTATTAGTAGCTTGACCGCCTGTCCCTAGGTTTCATCAAGAGACTCAATGAGCTAGAAGAAGCATGTGGATAGATTTTGGAAGGTTTTTTGAGAATGAGCATGGGTGCCATATTTTGTGTAGAGTCTTAGATTGATTAACAATATATATCACTACAAGAAAAAAGTGTTTTTGCGGCATGTTTTCTATTGCCGCAATAAAAACTGCCGGGGATATATAGGTTGTAGTGGCACTTTTAGTGACGCCGCGCACTAATGGACGATGTGTTGTGTTACGACTTTATTGCGGCGTTATTTGGATTTATTACGGCAACCTATGCACCGTTAAAACGAAATGGTATTTTAACAAATTAAAAACACTCGTTTACCCCCCTTGGCCCGATAGCTCTCAGCCTCCCAACTTCTAAATCTCTAGGGCTGCAAACGATCCGATCAAAGATGAATTCGAGTCGAGTCGAGTCGAGCTGGACTCAAATAACTCGAGTTCGAGTTCGAGTCGAGCTGAGAGTTTGCCGAGTCAAGTCGAATTCGAGCCGATCAAAGACGAGCTCAAATCGAATCAAGTTATTTATCGATCTTTGTTTTTACTCTCTAACGAACGAGCCAAACTTAGTCGAGTAATTACTCGAGTTTCTTATTCTTTATAAATATTTGACTCAATAATTTTTTTTGTGAACTTAATACATTATTATTGTAAAGAAATAAAATGCTACTTTTACATAAAGTAACAAAATATATTACTTATACAAAATATCAAAAATAATATATATAACACAACAAATATATATAATAAAAGAATATATGTAAGAATATATGCAAGATTATATATATGTATATAGAAATATTACGAGTATTGTTATGAGCTCAAAACGAGTCGAATCGAATTTATACGAATCTTGTTCACAAACAAAAACCGAGTTTATACGAATCGAGTAGAGATTATACGAGTTTAGCTCGTTTAATATTCGAACCAATATTAATGCTCACGAACAACTCATTTATTAAACGAATCGAATTCGAATCGAGTTTATACGAGTCGAGCTCAAATTGTTCACGAGCAGCTCTGTTTGTTTGCAGCCCTATAAATCTCTAATATCTCTCTCTCTCTCTCTCATGGATTGCTGCCCTTCCCACGTCCTGCTACAGCGCCGTCGCTGCCTTTCCTAGCAAGTGAGTGTGTTTGTCTCTCTCTCCATTTGTCGCTGGTTCCCTCTCTCTATTCATCTCTCTCTCTCTAGTTTTGATCTTCTGTTTCAATATAGGGTTCGTTTGTTCTCTCGCAATCCGTAGTCTATTTGTTCATCTGTTCTCCATTCATCGCTTTTTCCCTCTATCCGTTCCTCTCACTCTCTCCTTTACTTATCCTTTTATGTTTGTTTTCAGAAATTTGTGTGTTTATTGGTACGTTTTAGCATGATTGAGTATTTTTTTCTGTTAGGTTTTCATGAAAATAGAGGATTAGGGTTTGTTCTGTGTAGGAATTGACTGGCATTGGCACACTTATCATTTTATTTTATTTTTTATTCTTGTTTTTATTTCTGAGGGATTTTAGTTTTTATTGTTTTTGGAGTTCTTAGAATGCCTCTTGATTCATTTTGTGCATGCAAATGTTTATATTTTAGGGGTTTCGATTATGTGGTTTATTTTTGGTTCTAGATTTTTGTTAATGATGGTGATGATGATTTTAATGACAATGGTTGATTATTGTAATGATTTGAGAGTTTTCTTTTACTATATTTCTCTCAGTTTTGTTACTAACAGATTGTTATTTTTTAAATCGTGTACATTTATTGTTATATTTGTGCATTTGTGGGTATAATGATTTATTATTGTTTATGATTTAAGGTCATAGAATCATTAGTTGCTTTGAAAGCATTTGCCCCTGTTTTCAATGCATGGTGTAATGTATCTCTAGATGTATTTGAAGCAAAGAGAGTTTGGAGAGCAATGTCTAAATGCTGTATTACACCATATGCAACTTCATAGACCCTCATGATTTCCTGTTTCTCAAAGGTTGGGAATCATTTTATTGTTAGGTTCCCTATTTAAATTATCAATAAAAAAAGGTTGCGTATTTAAATCTGAAAATTTGCTTGTTTTGTTTCTCATGTATTTTTTTTTCTATTTCTTGGTCTAATATCGCATGGACGTTGATGTATTTGATTGAAATGAATGAGAAGTTATGTTTTGGTTTCATTGCAGCTGAGTCAAAAAGTGTTGTAGCTTATATAGCAGCATTTTTCTTTAGTATCAAAGATCATGAGTGTTGTCCTATTGAGTTTTATATGAATAAGATTTTAATTTATTATTGGTGAAATTTTCTTCAAAATGCATGGCTTTAGAAGCTCTGAGCCTTTTCTTTTTCATTTAACTATTCTTAAAGTCTCTCCTTCTTTACTTTCTTTATTGTTCTTTTTTTCTTATTGAGTTTTTTCATGTATGCGGTTTAATTGCCATTTATTGGATGAACTGATTTGATTGGGCTGACTTAGTTATTGTACAATACATGATGAACATGCAGCAGGATTTTCCTTCGTTCTGTTGATCTTTTGGACAGATCTGGGAAGTATTTATTTGTTGATGCACTGACTTTGTTATTGTACACATATTTTTTTTAAGTTTGTTGATGCATTTTGGGGTAGTTGATATGAATGTGATATTTCACATTTGGCTTTATGTTGCTTTCATGTGAGCAATGATGTTTGCTTATTTGGTTGTCAGGGATCCTCTGTGCAGTTTTGACATTTGGGCTTGCACGTGTTGCTATATCAGAATTTGAGTTAATGGCAAAACAACTTTCATGTTGTTTCTAACTTAATATATCCGTTTCCTGTTTCTAATTGCACATATAATTCATTTCTTGAAAGTGGCTTTCATGCTGACAAAATGATTGATTATCTGATGTTAATCAAAGGTTATTTGAGATTAATATCTGTTTATCTATAAAAGGTTTATAGATAAACGGTTTATCTATAAAAGGTTTATCTAAAGATTAATCTTTTAATATATCTGTTTATCTATGTTCAGGTTTATTCTGCTGTTCTGTAGCATTCATGAGTATCTGATGTTAATGTTGTTCATATGAACAATGCAGAAAGCATTGCTTAGTGCCGTAAGTTCTACTTTTCGTGAATGTGTGTGCATGAGGGTTAAATGTACATGTTCAAAGACTTATGTGTTTGGATGTGCATCTGTTTTGGTTGTGTCATAAGCCAACCAAAAAAATCTGAATTGTGTACATGGCCATCTGTTTAGTACAGGCCTAACCTAATATTAACAGAACCAAAATGAAAACATAAACAAACACTTTAGATCTTGGCATTAGGATGTCTGAAATTCTCCTTCAAATGGCTAGAAAATAGTAATTATCGATTATGAGACAATTAGTTATAACAGAAACTAAATCCCACAATAGTCCCTCTCCTTGATACTTTTTTCAGGCTTACATTCTCTTTCGAGGCTTGTATTAATTTTAACTATTCCTATTTACATTTTTCAGATGACTTGCTTGGTGGGGTTGGATTTTGATATATTGGTTTGCAAGTTTTAGCCATACAACATGTGAGTAATTGTAGTTTTACTGCTTCCTGTATAATTTTAGTGGAAATTCTATATCTATGACTATAATATGTGTGACACCCCAACTCCCACATACACGAAAACGGAAATCAAGGTGTTGGGATGATGACAATATGTGTGTCTCATTGATTGTATTGAGCTGTCCTCAAAACTGATGAGGACTAGGCTTTTAGTTTCCGATTAGTACTTTAGTTTTTGTTCTTTTTTTCTCATATACTTTGAGTTATAACTCTTCAATACTTTTAAGAGAAGTGAGATGCTAACATTTGTAAATTTTGTATTTTATGTTGATGTGAAAATTTATGTAATAGAATTTTGTGATCCTATTTAATTGCATTTTTTTTTTGTATGGGGTTATTTTCGACTTTTTATTAGCCGATTATATTTTTTTTTTAAATTTTGACACTATTTACAGCGAACTCAACTCACGGTAAAAAGCCTTTGATTTTGATTTTTAATGGGAAACGTCCAAATCATGGCAAACGGTATCTACATTTGCAGAGGAACCGTTTGCAGCGAGAATCTGGGTTTATGTCACGCTCAAATATCCGCATTTTACATAGATAACTAGTTCAAAACGCGGCAATTGAGTTTTTGCCACGATTTTGAGGCTTTTAGCGACGAATTTCAGTCGCCGCAAAAAAAATTCTCTGTTTGAATTAGTTCTATATGTATAACTGTTGGGAAACGACCGATGAAACAAACAGCAAATACGGAGCCGCGCAGCGGATTCAACCAAGAGAAATAAAACCGAAGACGGAGAACAGAAATGGACACCAGATATGAAGTGGTTCAGCTCAAACTGAGCCTACATCCACTGTTGGGTCGGTCTAAATCACTATAATAAACAAAGATGGAGTACACTTCTTGGAGGTTACAAAGCTCTCTCTCTCACAAGGCTCTCAAACCCTTTACAAGTAGGCTCTCTCTGATCTACAAAATCAAACAAGGAGAAAATGGGAGACGGACGCCTGTGTTCGTAATCTCGCTCGAGCGAGCCCTTCTCGCTCGAGCGAAATCGCCTTCACTCCACAGCTCTCTGCTTCCGCTCTCTTTGTGCACAAATGCCCTCGATCCTTATATAGGCTGTATCTCGCTCGAGCGAGACATTCTCGCTCGAGCGGAACACTATTCCAAACGGCGCTAACCCTAGTTCCTGGAAGTGATGCCACCCTAGGATTGATTCTCGCTCGAGCGAGAGGTCGAGCGAGAGTCGAGCGAAGTCTCTGCCTGGATCCAAAACTCTCCGTTTGATGTCTCGCTCGAGCGACTGTCGAGCGAGGGTCGAGCGAACTTACGGGTTGAAAAACTCCAAGTGCAATCTGATGCGCTTCATTCAAGCCACATCTCAACAAATCTCCACCTTGGCTTGAATAAGCCCCACAAAGTGATTCTGAACAAAAGACCCACAAATCCTTCAACCACGGAAGGAATACCCAACACGAAGTACGAAGTCTATCTTTGAAGAACTCACTTTCCACACAAAAGCCTTCAACAACATAGACAACATCTGAAGATTCACATCTTCACCCAAACGGCAATGCACCACAATACAGACTGCTTACTTGAACAAACGGCTTCTGAAT
Source organism: Platycarya longipes (assembly GCA_036559045.1). NCBI lineage: Eukaryota > Viridiplantae > Streptophyta > Magnoliopsida > Fagales > Juglandaceae > Platycarya > Platycarya longipes. Next base: position 7,987,889 of record CM071799.1, on the reverse strand, counting down.
ACAAATGAAGACAACCAAATATTCTTCAGCCAAAGTAAGAATCAACAAAAGCCTGCATGAGCATACACAAAAGGTGACCAACTGCCCCCTTTATCTACCAGCTGTAGACCTGCTCTCTCTGTGCACCAATGCCAATAAACAATGAAGCTCTCTGCAACTCCACCTTCTTGCTATAACTCTCTCTCCTTTCTGTGGAAACAAAAGAAAAGAAAATTCACCAAATAGCAAGATGCGTTGTCCGCTTCAATGACGATCTGTAGACAAGCCTGGCAAACCAAAAGCAAACTGTAGACTCTGTCACTCAAAGCCCACCTCATTCCATTCAGTTACTCCGTGGAGTGAAACAAAACTGTATGGTCTGAGTAACGCTCTACCTTCTTGTCTGTAGATCATTGTCTTCTCAAAAGTGTTTGAACACCAAACACTTCACAAAGAAACAGATAGACAAAACCAAACTTCCAATGATCATAAAACAAATATGAGTTTAATACAAAACAAGACTTTATACAAGATGTATCCTGATCAGAAATACTGCAGGAACCCTGATTCTACACTGCTTCCTAAGAATACAATGCAAACAAGAAATCAAGATTACTGTCCTCTGATCACACCAAGCAAAAGCTGCTGACTCATAAATGACCATCCTGTCTGGCTTATCCACACGAGACACATGCGAATGAATATCTGAATCTGGAGCATGTCAGGACACTCCACCTGTCACCACACTGCCCTCAAGGAAGTAGAGACTAACTGTCATCTTCTTCACTGTCATCACTACTAGAGGAACTTTCCTCTTCCTCGACATTTTTCAATTGAGGACACTCACTTCTGTAATGACCCAACTTATGGCAGTGGTAACACTTCAGTTTTCTCTTGTTAGATCTGGAGCTACTGGAACTGGAACTACCTCTATTCTTCCCTGAACATCCTTCCCCGGATCTATCACCAGAGGAACATTTCACAAACAAACCCTCGGCTTGATTGTTCATGCCTAAACCCCTAAATTTTGTTCTCAATTCCTTAGAATCCAAAGCAGACTTGACATCTACTAAGGAGATTGTATCTCTACCATACAACATTGAGTTTACAAAATTATCAAACGAAATAGGCAATGAACACAAAACAATTAAGGCTTGATCTTCTTCATCAATCTTAATGTCTATGTTCCTCAGATCCATAATAATCTTATTGAATTCATCTAGATGTGCAGAAATAGAAGTACCTTCCTCCATTTTGAGAGTGTATAACCGTTGTTTCAAAAACAACCGGTTAGTGAGAGATTTCTTCAAGTACAAGCTCTCTAGCTTGTTCCACAGACCAACCGCGGTCTCCTCCTCTGCAACTTCCCTCAAAACTTCATCTGATAGTGATAGTAGAATAGTACTGTGAGCCAATTCTTCCTCATTCCTTGACGATGCAGGAGACTCACCAGTCACTCCTTCTACAACCTTGAACAGACCCTGCTGACGCAACAAAGCCTTCATCCTCAAGCGCCATAAACTAAAACTATTCTGACCGTCAAATTTCTCTACTCCAAAATTTACTGAGGCCATCCCTTAACGCTCTGATACCAGTTTGCTGGGAAACGACCGATGAAACAAACAGCAAATACGGAGCCGCGCAGCGGATTCAACCAAGAGAAATAAAACCGAAGACGGAGAACAGAAATGGACACCAGATATGAAGTGGTTCAGCTCAAACTGAGCCTACATCCACTGTTGGGTCGGTCTAAATCACTATAATAAACAAAGATGGAGTACACTTCTTGGAGGTTACAAAGCTCTCTCTCTCACAAGGCTCTCAAACCCTTTACAAGTAGGCTCTCTCTGATCTACAAAATCAAACAAGGAGAAAATGGGAGACGGACGCCTGTGTTCGTAATCTCGCTCGAGCGAGCCCTTCTCGCTCGAGCGAAATCGCCTTCACTCCACAGCTCTCTGCTTCCGCTCTCTTTGTGCACAAATGCCCTCGATCCTTATATAGGCTGTATCTCGCTCGAGCGAGACATTCTCGCTCGAGCGGAACACTATTCCAAACGGCGCTAACCCTAGTTCCTGGAAGCGATGCCACCCTAGGATTGATTCTCGCTCGAGCGAGAGGTCGAGCGAGAGTCGAGCGAAGTCTCTGCCTGGATCCAAAACTCTCCGTTTGATGTCTCGCTCGAGCGACTGTCGAGCGAGGGTCGAGCGAACTTACGGGTTGAAAAACTCCAAGTGCAATCTGATGCGCTTCATTCAAGCCACATCTCAACAATAACCAATGGAAGGCTATATGTAGCTGGTTTGTGGGAGCAACAAGACTCGCATTTAACATCATTTTGGCCCTTGCAACCTCAAACATGTGGAAGGTATGAGAAGAATATATACGCCTCCGAAGGATGAAGTGCAGATAGTCCACGCAAACATTGTTTACAAATATGGTGTTGCCAAGGTATCATCTAAATCTTTTTATATCAATAGGTAATAATAAGCACTTTATTGTAGTTGGTTTTGTAGAATAACAAGCACTTTATAGTAGCTAATAATGTTGCATAAGTACTGTGTATGAAAGCAGGATGTTAGGGTGGCTTTCTCAAGCTGAAGGGGTGAGTTCAGATGATGCCAGGGTGGCTTTCATTTTGGGTAAGACTATGTTTTGAGTGCCCCGTTTGTACCTTGATATTCATCCCCTATGTTGCTTTAATTCACCCAGCTGGTGTACTACAATTTCTTGTTTGTATATGCAATTTTTCCAGGCTTAATATGTTCTAGGGCCTTTTTCTTCCTCGAGTATTGGTTCCAACCCAGCTTCGCAAGTTTGCTTCTAATGCGCAGTCGTTGACTGAATTCTCATCATGGTAAGATGCCAGAGGTGGAGTTAGGCGGATCTCCATCTAAAGTAAGATCCCTAAGGCTCTGGTTAATATTTAGATTAGGAGAACTCAGCCTAAGGCATGAAAGCAGATCCCTTTTCCATAAAATCTATGCATGTATATCAAAATTTTTTGCTGTGTTTATATATATGCATTATTAATTTAGAGTATTAATTTCAACGTATTTGCTGGGAAAAAAGTTCCATTAAAATGGTATGCAGTCAACTATGCTGAGAATGAATTTCCCTATTTTGGTTTGGATTGCAAGCAGTCAATTAAGTTGGTTATCTCAGTTTGATCAGTAGCAATTATATTTATGTGGTGCAGCTTTATGAGTAGTAAAAAGCAGAAACTGTACGTGTATGTGAGGGATGGTTTAGTGGTTCCAGGGCCTTTTGTCCATATTGGACTCTTATATAGTTTTTATTTATAAATGTAGAATTGATACTGACGTTAAATTAGGAAAGTGGGTAGCTATTTTCGGACAACTAGTGCCAATAAAAGAAAAAAAAAAAAAAACTTTTTCTATTGGTTGTTTCTCGTAGTACTGGATTCTCTCTCGTAGTACTGGATTCTCTATCCTCTCATGCACCTCTCCTCATTGTAGAAAGGAGTGCTAGTAAGTACCAAATTCGAGATGAGATTTGCTCTTGATGGGACAAGCATACAATATTGTGTTCTTGTCCCTCATATTTGTCTCCAAAAGTCTCCTCTAATAATGATAAGCTCTCCTGTTTTATTGGACATAAATATATGGAATAACTTCCTATTCTTGCCCCCCTGCTTAAGCTGACTTACCTTCATATTTGTCTCCAAAAGTCTCCTCTATGAAAGATAAGCTCTGGAATTTAGATTTGAGGTTGTGAAGGTTCACCTTGAGATGTATGGTGAGCTCCCTCCTTCACAATCAAAATTTTCAATCTGATACATTAGGCTTTAACATCAATACAGCTCCTTTGAGGAAGAGTCTATCTACTCAAAGTCATTTGTTTTGATGTACAATATATATCATTTCTTTGTGCACTGAATACACACCAAGGCTTATCAAGAATCACGAGGGGATTAAGGTATTATTTGCTTGAAGTTTTGGTTCACGATTAATCTTTTGTATCTAAATCAATGTCACTTTTTCACTAATAATTGTGGTTTTTAGCAATAATTTTTTATGGATGTAGGTTAAAAATGTAGCTGCTGGGTTGCTGCATTCGGCGTGTATTGATGGTATTTTGTTATGACTCAATGGTTTTCTGTTGTAAAGCTTTGACCTCATTTAAATTGTCTTGTTAATCATCTGCTTTTGTGCCCCCCCAACCCCCCCTTTTTTCTCAAAGTTTGCAGAGAATGGCTGTGTTTTTATATTTGGTGAAAAAGTGGCATATAAGTGGTTAGTCCCAGATTTTGTATTCATATTGATCTTTATATATATATATACATAGTCTCTTTTAACTCTTTGGTCAATTCTCAATCATATCTTTACTATTTCTCACGGAAATTAATTCAGGGCGTTGGGGATGGAGACAATGCAACAACACCTTTCAAGATAAGCAAACTGCCATATTCATAAGAAGTTTCATGTGTGAGTTATCACACGTGTTTGACAAGTAAATTATCGAGTTCTCATTTCTTTTTATAGTTTTAATTTTTTTTTTCTTCTAAATCCTAAGTTTATATTAGTAACAAAAGTTATGAAGAAAAGGTAGTTAAAACTACATGGACTGGTTTACCTTTCTTGTCATCCTGACCACATACAATTTATTCCCAATAAACTGTTGGGAATTTAGACCTCTCAAATTCTTCCTACAAGAATCTATTTTTGATAGAATACCAAAAAAAAAATAGAGAAATAATAACACCACAAGAATTTACGTAGAAAACTTCTAAATCAGGAGAAAAACCACCAGACCTAGATAAAAAAATTTACTATGTGAAAAATTGTTACAATTACACAATTTTTCTTTTCACCCCAACAACACCCACAAAGTTTTTCACACTAGTAAAACTTTAATTTTTACCTCTCTTCCTTTTACAAAAAGACAACAGAGGAATTTTTAAACATTTGACATGTGTAATTAAACTAAGGAGGGTAAGCCTCCTTAAATAGGCCCATTGGCCTTACCCCTCTCTCACTCTTTTCCCATGTGGGATTCAAGGAGCAAAAAATTAACAATCTTCACCTTGTGACTTTGACTGATCCCACAGCCACGCTCTACCGCAATGAAGATCTTCATAGCTTTCGCTATCATGCTCCACCATAAAAGCATACTCACTCAGAATAAACCAATTCTAAGCATTTCATGTTGGCCCATGTCGAAAATAACATTGCTGAAAAATTATGGTGCAACTTTTATGTTTGGCTTTCTTGGAAGTTCATCAGCTATCAACATGAATTTTCACCACACACCTTACATCAATGCCAAACCAATGCCCGTGTGCAAACTTGTGGAATAGCTAACATTAACACATCTTCTATCATGACAACTTTGAGATTCACGGCATGCAATGAAGATGTAGATGTCCATTTTCAAAGGACATCATCTTCCATAGAGACACAATGTTAGCTTCATCGTCAGTATCTCTATTTACTGACTTGGAGCCTCTTGTCAAACTTGCTCCAGCTCTTTTACAATTTTTTCTGACGTGTCCAGATTGTTCACACCTCCAGCAAATTGCTGACTTTATTGGTTGGACAACGCCTTGTGTAATCCTGATGGAATCAAAATATCCCTTACTTACACTTGCCACAAGTTATAATTGATTCTGCCATCAAATTTCTCTACCTCTATTCTTGACATTGCCTCGATAAATTTTGTCGTAGAAATGAATAGTACCCACTAAGTAAGTTCTCAGGAAAGACTGATATTTTCTAGACAGAACTTCAAGATTCCCAAGAAAGATTGGAGGGTCACAACGGATACACTTAAAATTTTCAATCTCTTAGATATAACCTCCTTAGATTGTACGTATCCACACTACCACACCAAAACTCCACTCCTCCAAAAGAACCTAGTGGCCTTCATACCACTTGTTGGAAGTCTAGACCTCCCAAATTCTCCTTACCAGGATCTACTATTAACAGAATACCAAGAAAAATAGAGAAATAATAACATTACAAGAATTTACGTAGAAAACTCTCAAATCAGGAGAAAAACCACCATATTCAGAGAAGAAAATTCACTATGTGAAAAATTGTTACAATCACACAATTTTTCTCTTTACTCCAATGACACCTACAAAACTTTTCACACTAGTAAAACTCTAACTTTCACCTCTTCTTTTTACAAAAAGACAACAAAGGATTTTTACTTAAAGTCAAAAGTTACTAGCTAAACATTTGACATTTGTAATTAAACTAAGGAGGGTAAGCCTCCTTAAATAGGCCCATTGGCCTTGTCCCTCTTCCACTCTTTTCTCATGTGGGATTCAAGGAGCAAAAAACCAACATAAACAATGTTTTATCTAGTCACTATTCTTAACCAGAGTTGCTTATGTCCTGGTGGGGGATTGCCCTCTCAAACACCTATGAGAAATTTCTTCTATATAATGTTCTTCAGGAAACGTATTGGCCCAAAAGACATGGGGCTAGACTGAGAGTTAAAGTAAATCTGACCTTGGAGATGACAATGACACTACAGCTGCCCTTGCCTTAGCACCCTATATAAAGTTCTAACCTCATATCGTTCTTTGATGATGGGCTTGATATCCTTACCTCATTGGACCACAAATATTGGCAGCATGCATCAAATCAAGAAACTAATGGCTACAAATCTAAGCTTGACCTGCCCTACAAGATATTGGAATGCAGTAGAAATACCTACCAGTTTCCTCATATATTCAACCATTGCTTCCCTATCTTCTTTCTCCTAAGAATCTAGAAAAGATGCATTCTACCAAAACCTCCCCCACACAATACATCGTGAAAAATCTCACTCGAGTCCTGTGGCTTCTTTCCGATCTCCATATGTGCCTACAAGTTAAGTAGAGCACCATGGTCCCATCCCCACACCATACTTTAGTCCCCCGCCTGCCAACTAGGATAATATTGTTCCTTCTTACACTACCAAACCAGTTACCCAATAAAGCTTGCTTGGAAGAATGAAGCCTTCTAATACTCAAACCTCATTTTTGTAAAGGGAAAGTAATATAATCTTGCAAACAAAATAAAATCTCTTAGTAATTTCTTAAGTCAATTTTTGGCATAGTGACATGCAAAGAAAAGATGGGAAGTGATGGCAAGCTTGACAAAGTGTTGTTGGCACTACCACTTTTCAACAGAGTCTTTTTCAATCCATCAACTCTTGTTACATCTTCACAATCACCCTGTCACACACTATTACCTGGTGGTAGTTCATAGTTTAAAATTAGGTTCCTCGTTCTATGATTTTCTGTGGTATGCCTTGTTGGCTAGATCATCTCTATTGGTTGGATTTTTGTTAGCTCTCCTGGTAGCGTAATTAGGTTAACTTTATCTAGAAAAAATGCAAGTAGGATCTACACACAAGTTTCTAAACCTGCAAGTTGGTTAAATTTATACCGAATACATTTTTACTTTCATTATTAAATGGGTTTAATTTCGTCTTTCCTTTTGTTGGTTAGGCTTGGGATAGTTCTCTATTTTAAAGCCAGATTTGATAATGCCGTTGATCATTGAGACTCTGGAAATGGAATAGTGTTTAACATCCCCATAACCTGAGGTATATGGTTGTCATTTGACAATCTTTTACTGCAGTGTTGTTCCATTTTATGAGTTGATTAGGCATACTTGTATTCAAAAAGAGAGCTGTCTTTGGGGTTTTGTCTTGCGCAAAATCCACATTGAGTACTGTGTAGAATATTAGTACATGTTTGTTCATGGTTCTTAATGCACGGTCGCGCGCTACAAGAAATAAGGCTTTTTGCGGTGCTTATAAATTGCCGCAAAAAGCCTTATTTTAGCCGAAAAAGAGTTTAAGCGGCATTAAATTGGCGCCGCCAAAAACGCTGCTATCTACTGCACGCTATAAGTCTTTAGCTTCATCTTGTGAGAAATGCCGCTGATGCATGACTTTTTGCGGCAAATTAATTTGCCGCAACAAAAAGTCATATAATTCACTGAAAATAACATAAAGTGTCACAAATCACCGCCACAATTAATTGTATCAAGGAAAGACTATTTGCGACGATATTAACTCGCCGCAAAAAGTATTTTAGAAATATATATATATATACACACTAGTGAACTAGTTTCATTTGTACATTATAATAAGATCTCCAGTAATAGTTGATCATTATTCTGAATAATATGGTTGGCTTTCCAGCCTACGTAATCAATTTTAGTTTGGTGCATGCATCTAAATATTTAAACATTTATGTTAGAATCATCTCTCTTCTAATCCCTCCTATAAACATTTATTGATAAATTATGTGTACAATGCACTAAAAATGTGACACCCAGATTCCTGAGGAGAAAATGTGACGACAAATTTTTTTTTTTTTTTCTCACCTTTCCTTTTATACTCATACATTTGCCTCTTCCGTTAATTTCCTTTCTAACTCACTATTGCCGTATCTCAAAGAATCGGGCATCGCAAGGAGGAATCTTAGATCTTCAGCTTACGCGGCACTCACGCCCGCACACGTTTTTATTTTATTTCCTTCCTTTTCGGTTATATCCCTCTTATGAGTGTTGTATCCTACCACCCATGCATGCATGATTCGGATCTTCCCATATCTTTAGATACCATGTTTGTTCGCTGCACTCATCTGCTAGAAGCCGAATCTTCTCTTTTTGAAATTATATCTTGATAGGAACCAGTTCATTCCATCCCTCGCACCCTTACCTTCCGCAAATACGCGCCTCTTCCCATAGCTTACTCTCTAGGTATTCTCAAGTCTCTATTTATAGATGTGTTCATCCTCCTAAAGCCCCAAGCCGCAGCCCTCTACGTTCAAAACCAGAGCTCCTCCTCTAGCTCGACACTACACCCCGTATCTTGTAGCAGCCTCCATACCAGCGACTGAACCGTGAACAACCGTGCTCAACCACTGAAAGCCTTCGCATAACTCAGCCTCGTCTAGACTTAGCAGCCTTGAACCCACGGTGGAGGAACTAGCCGCTAGCCATCATCGAAAACATCCCCTATTTTTATCGCCCGAAACAGAGCACCTCTTACCACCGCTTGCTCCATCTAGCTTGGCGCCACCAACCACGGCAAGGTGGAATCACCGACGTCGTGTAGGAAGACCCCAGAAACCGTCGACCTTGCTACCACCCCTGCGACACCACGTACTGCCAATCACCTCGCAAGGCTTTGCCTCACGTCGGATATCACCACGAGAAACAACTCAGCCACAGCCCCAAACACCCTCTGTTTTACTCCACCCTAAACAGGCGATCTCCTTTTTCTTAGTACCGTAAGCCACCAGCCACCGTTTCTCAGTCTCAAACTCGCTGCCTTGACCACCGTCTCCCAACCCTGTGCAAGACTCTCAGTAAGCACGTTCCTTCCAGCGGGTATTTTTTTCCTTGCGAGAGTTTGAGCATGTGTTTTTGCATGTTTTTATTTTCGGTAGAGTTATAAGTTGGTACTTTGGTTTTCCTTCAAAATGGACCTGGACAACCACTTTTTGGTTTAGTAATTATGTTCTTTATAAACGGGCTCATTTTTTTATTTCCACTATAGGACCGTAAACTTTGATCTGTGGTGTTTTTTTTTTTCGTAGCGCCTTGGCGAAGTTTGGTAGGGAGGTTGGATTAAATCAATTACTATTATTATTTTATTTATTTATTTATATTGAGCTATTTTCAATAAGAGTTGATTTCAGCCCTTCCAGACTTGACAAAAATTTCCAAAGAAACGACCGGGTTTAAATTATCTTTAATGTTCTTTTTTAAATTTCTATTATTTGGTTTTCTTTTTATCTGAGTCGTTTAAGGAAATTTAGAAGTGTTGAGAATTTGCAATATTTTGGGGTTGGAGAGTTTGTTACTTTAGAGTGTTTAGGAGAATTGGTTATTTTATGGTTCTAGGCTCAAATATTGAAATTCATGATTGATTTGAGAATTTACGGAAGTATGCGTCAATTTTATAGGTGGCGACTAATTTTTGTTCAGCCGTGTGGAGATAAATTTTGAGAAGCTAAAAAGTTCAGGTAAGCGGGGTTCCTATACTAGACTTTACATTAAAAAAATATGAACTGAGATTTATTTTGAAAAATATGCATGTTTTAGTTAGGAAAAGAAATTTTGAAATCACCTCAATTTTGTTTCGCATATGCATAAGAAATCGTATAAGAATAAAATATTTTCTGGCATGAACTGGTGTAGACATGAGCTATTTTGTTGCATTCTATTTTTTGAACTGAAAAAGAGTGAATATGAAAATTTCTGTATCAATGATATTTATGATCTGATTCTGTTTTTGTTTTGGAAAAATTCTGTACTCGGGTATGATATGATATGATTTGTGAAACCTCTGGCATGACATTCTAGTTCTGTTTCGCTTTGTTTAGTCCTGGGTTGGTACCAACTATTCTGTTTCCGGTGCACCCACTTTGGTTGCAAAGTGGTTTTCTGCGTGGTCTTTCCTGTGTGCACACTCGAGACTTCCGAGAATAATAAGGGGAAGATTCACATTTTGTTTCTGCTCGGTTGGCCGCCGAGGTTTGCACAATCCTACCACGGGGGTTAGGTTAAACATGGTATTCCTATCCTGATAAGACGTTTCAGTTATGCTATGCCAAAAGGATTTTCTGTTTCTGTTTATATTAAACTTTCGCTCTGATTTTTGATAATATAACCTGCTTCTGCATTTTTCTGAAAAGTAACAAATATTTCGTTCTGCATTCTGAATTTTGGTAAATGCTCATGTTTGTACACTAGTATATGTTCTTTGCTTACTGAGTTGTGGATAACTCACCCCCTCCTCTAATAACATTTTCAGATAGTTGAGATATTACAGTGCAATATCAGCAAGGGTAGCCATTACTAGAGAGGCTTGGTGATCATAGGAGAATAAGTGCTCGTGGATACAAGTTTTCTTGAGTCTTAATAAAAAAAAAAATTTATCTTTGTTGATTATTTTAGTATGTCAAGTTTTGGATTGTTGCAAGTATTTGAAGTCATTTGATTTTATTAAGGTTTATGTTTAGTTTTCTTGAAGAGAGTTTCATAAATATTTGTTAATCAATTATGGAGTGCCCTTTTTATATTAGTTGGTTATTAGAGAATTTGGAATATATGAATTGGTGTTATTTGAGATGACTTGAGGAAAATGACCTAACTCTCTGGACCTTTGGGTCCGGGGCGTTACAAAAAAAGCAAAATAAGTGTTGTCGATTCAACATATAGAAGTATCAGGCATAAAAAGGGGATGAGTTTGTTAGAGATTCTATTGAGCAAGCAACCTATATAACGATACTCAAGATGATATAGCATACATCAACAAGCATTCATATGCATATATACTATTTATATAAAGGTGTTAGATGAAAACTGTTCCTACATAAGAAACAAAAGGAATACTCGCAGAATGGAAAATAAGAAAGAGGTGGGAAAAAAATGCATGTAACTGAAGATATGTTTAATAAGATAACCAGTAAATAACCCAACTTGTGCTCCAGAGAAGATATGTTTTTTCCAAATGAAGTAGGGGGAAATAAAAAGAAACTATAAGCCCAGCCGGAAAAATCCAGAGATCAGACATTTGAAGATCACTCCAGAATATTATAACTTAAGTCAGCACCATCTTCAATTGCATTCAGTTTGCCCACTGTCACCAATACCATGATTTTGACCCTAAAATAAATAACAAAAATAGTTGAAGAATGATAACTAAAGTTTATCCAACTAAAAATCCGAAAACATCATGCAGGGCAATTGGAAGTCCTTAAGAGTTCACATTCAAACACAAGAACCTGCTATGTCGACATAAAGTAATATACTAAATAACCAAAAACAACAATTGATACATTCCTGGTCTTGAAGAAAACTGTCATGAAGAAAAAAAAATACGTTGACAGCATAGGCCTGCAATTACTTCACAAGAAACAATAGGGAAGAGTACTGAGCCAACAAGGACTGCATAAGTTGCTATTCATATAATTTCTATATTTCATTTTGTCAATACATTCAAGAACTTGCATTCTGATCATACATAACTAAGTCAGCCCAATCAGCTTGCATGAAAAAACTCAAAAAGAAAAAAATAACAAAACTAAAGTATTAATATGAAACTCAATAATAATGTATCATGTATTTATTAAGAAACATAAATTATATGTGCAATTAGAAAATAAAAACAAGAGGAACCTAAAATAGTCAATGCATTAAGAGAAAAAAAAAAACAATTCCAGATCAATAGATAAATAATTTTCTAAGACTATCAAAGAAGAAAGCAGGACAGAAATAAAATCTTGGCGAAACCAAAACATAACTAAATAATCTGGACAGATAATATTGCCTTAGTAAGGTAATATCCTTTAGAAGGTAGATAATTGGTGCCAACATATTATATTTGAAATAAAAGAACAGAGCAGCACAAAAATAAAATCTTGCCGAAACCAAAACATAACTAAATAACCTGGACATATGATATTGCCTTAGTAAGGTAATATCCTTTGGAAGGTAGATAATTGGTGCCAACATTTTATATCTGAAATAATAGAATAGAGCAGCAACACATTCTTCTATTATACATTCTACTATAATTAAATTGCACATTCTTATATTAATCATTTGAAAATTGTTTAGTACATATTTTTAATTAATTGTTACTACATGCATGCATTGTCTATCGAATATCGTAGTTTTATTTCCAAGTATTGAGTACCCATAGAAATAGGAAGTGACATATGAATGTTAATTCTCTTCCAACTACCAAAAATGGAGTTAAAATATGACCACAAGCACACTATAAATAAGGCCATGGAATTCATCAGTCTATACCTCGTAATAATCCATGAATGCAGAATATAAAACTTCATATTTGTCTCGCCAAGAGATAAAGATTATATGAAATCCAACGCATAATTTATCTTTGTAGATATCAAATTCAAACTGAAACAGTTGGAGTGTACACAATTGGAAGCAATTCCTCAACATTATCGATCAGAAGCTTGTAAAACAACCTTTCATTTCTCTCCTAGAGAACACAACAAAGTTATACCACAGTTTCAGTAGGCTGAAATGTTAGTTAAGAAAAGAAAAAACCCAATACATGTTATTACGAATGACATTCGATAACAGTGCTCAGTATTTCAGCTTTCCCTTTTGTTCTTACAAGTAATTATTGGCACCCAAAGAATAGAGGCCAACCAAAATTTGCTATGCAGAAGCCATCCAATGTTTATAACATTAGACATTTTACATTATTAAAGAGTCCAACAAAAGGAAACAACTTGGACCGTAGGAAATGATGGTAATAGAGGCTTGACACTTAAAATAACAAAGACTAGGCAGATGAGTAGATAAAATTAAGGAAGATAACTAAAATATAAATACAAACAAAAGCAAAAGAAATACAAGAGATGTCCCATAAGCCCCGACTAATCATCCAATGACCCGCAAGATAAAAATTGCTGGCATTGGATGACACAACAACTACCGATTTATATATTTGGGGAGAAAATAGAAAGTGGGAAAGTGAGGAAGGAATTACCCAGGATTTACATGTAAGACTACTTAAATAATAAGGATCTATTAGATGATGCCAGTATCTGCTTTAAAAACTAAAATTATATTGAAAAGTAGAAGCAGATCGGGCAACAATCTTAGCAAACAGAACCTAGAGGCAATGAACAGACTTGAGGCAGCTGATGGTTTGGAGGGAGCTCTTCCAGCAACAGCAAGAGCAACTGCATGTCCGCCAGGCCTGCTCTGTTGCTCATTGGTTGGCAATGGATTCAATGGCGTGTGACTTGAAGAAGTAAGGGGCATTCTCTTACCATCACTGAGATGTTGACCTACACATGCAAATTGATTAGTTCTCATCAACAGAGACAAAGCAATACAGCAGAGCTGCATCTTCATTTCCTACTAGGATTGCAATTCAGTTTCTTAAATCAACTTAACCCATCTCCAAAATTTATAAAACAGAAGTTTAACATCAAGGAAAACAAGTAGCTGTTGGCATCTTAATTCCATGTGAAATGACAGGTTTCAACACATTGGACAAGGGCATCCACTCAAAAGCGACATTCAACATGGGAAGGATGGAACATTCTTGAAACATATCAAAAGACGAGAGAACTCACAATTTGAGCATGACCAGGCTAACTTCAAACACTGGTACAAATTTTTATGAAAATCTAACAGAAAAAATCTCTCAATCATACGAAAATCGTATCAATAAACACACAAACTTATAAAAATAAATTTAAATGGATAAGTAATAGAGAAAGAGAGAGAAAGAGAGAGGAACATAGAGAAAGCAAGAGAGCACACCAGAGAAATGGCGTTGTCGCCATCTCACCTATTAAGCGAGACGGTGACGACGATAAAACGGTGGTGAAGACGGCGACATGATGACGATGAAGGGGTGGCACGATCTCAGAGAGAGAGAGAGAGAGAGATTAGGTTTTGAGGGATTTAGGAGAACTAGTTAGTAGTTCAACGTGCTTGCACGTTTGCGCAAAATAACATCTATAGCACATTAGGACATTAATTCAACTCAACAACCAATCAACCTTTCAAGTTCAAGCACATGACAAGTTCAAAATCTACTGCACACAATTCATAAATTCTCATCTTCCATCTTCATTTTATTCTAACCAATCTCTAATTTCTTTATTTCAAAAAGATATTAAAAACAAGTTACTCAAAAGTGTAAAAATATTTTTTGTTAAAGAAAAAGATATCCATTTAAAAATAATAATAATAATGTCGTTGACTGATACATTGAAAGATAAACAATATTACATGTATCTATATTTAAAGCATAAAGTAATACCATCTAATTTACAATGTATGCCTAATATTCACATAAAACTAACTAATATAACGATAAATTATTCACAATTGAAAATCCAAATATAAACAGGATAAATAGAGAAGAGTTCGAATTAATAATTACGATGTGATATATTTGTAAAAATATCATACAGAAATAAATGCATAGAATATTATAGAATAAATAAATTAACACCTATTTAGATGGATAATAATAAAACATACCCAAATGGGGTACATTGAGAAGTTTTAAAAATTAGTAATTTCTAAAATAAGTTTTAAAAATATACTATGCATGTCAATTAAAGTTTTTAAGATTTCTCTTAATAACGACTAAAATGGGGTACATTGAGAAAATTTATCATATTTTTATTTGAATTTAGGATTTACCATGTCAATTGTTTAAGTACAACGAAATCGCAATCTAATCTTTATTCGTTTACAATAACAATAAAAAGTAAAAAATTGTCACAGGACATTAACAACTTCTATTTTTTTAAATATAATTATTGAATTTGAGATAATTATCAGGATATAAATTAAAAAGAATAAATTTTTTACAACAAACTACATTTTATTGTTTTATTATTTTAAATCAATAATATAATTCTATGTGCAATTCATATATTAAGCAAACAAATTTTAAATAAACTGTCTTTAGTTAGATCTATAAACATAACATTTTTTTCCTCATATGGAGCCCAAAAACCCAATGCATGCGACCCAAAATGGTAAACAAGCCCAGACCGTGACCCTATTAAAAATTCGAAACTGCGCCGTTTTAACCCATCCAGGCCCTTCTTTCCTAAATCTATAAATCCATCTCTACGCGAGTCTTAACCCATCCAGGCCCTTCTTTCCTTTCTCTTTCTTTTCCCCATTTTCCTTCTTCTCCTTTCGCCTTACACCATTTCGTGTTCCCTTTCCCACGTCTTTCTTGCTCTCAACAAAGGAACAACAATCACGAGGTCTCACCTATCTTATTTATTTGTGTTCATTAATTTATTTTTTCATTGATTTTTTATTTGCAATCTTTCCAATCCTAAATTCCTTTTCTCACATCTAGATCCGAGACTTTATTTGTTAGATATGGATTCTTTTTCCTTTTATTTTTGTTTTATATCTGTAATATTTTTGTTTTTTAGCTACAATCACTTTTTGGTTGGATATTTGGGTTGTATTCGGTCTTTGTATATTTTGGAACATCGTCTTCAAATCTCAGTGTTCTTCTAAGATCCGTGTTTTCTTTACGTGTAGAGTAATGGATAAAATTTCTTGATTTGTGATAGATTAGTCATTTCTCCTTCCCGATCCATCTTTATTTTTGTTTTTTTGTTTTTTTTCTGTGCTTTTCTATCGAACTCTTTTTTATAGATATGAATATTCTTTTTCTTCTTGACTTTTTTTTGTTGTTATTCGTCATATTATTTTTTGTTGTTATTCGTCATATTATGTTTCTAAAAACCGAGTGTTTTATTTTTTCTATGTACAGTAGTGTAACAATCTTCTTTGTTCTTTTATTTTTTTCCATTTTTTTTTCTTCCAAATAATCTTCTTGTCCTTCCGTTCTCCTTTTTTAATAGATCTAAATATTATTGTTTTTGTTTCTTCTTTTACTTTTTAGCCGTGTAGATCAATAAAATGTTGAAGTGGTTTTCTTTCTGTGTTTAATCCAATGCCCAATCCCAAGTTTTGATATTTTGAACAGGATTTAGACCAACAAATAGAGAGGAAGCCCTAATCCCCATTAAGTTACATTCCCGAAGCCAATTCCTTTGAGTTTTGTTAAGTTCCATACCCAAGGCCAAATCCTTTTAAGTCCTATATCATGCTGGTATGATGTAATGAATGTATACCAATTTGAAGAAATTTTCTTTGAATGTGCGCTGGTTTCCTCCAAAGTTTTGAATTTCGTTTCGATGACAGTTCCGGTTGAGATAATAGAACCGAATATTTTGCTTCCATTCTGTTTCGGAATAGTTATTACATGAATAAATTATATATAATAACTATATTCTAAAATAAACATATGTACAAAGTGTATATCAAAAAAAAATTATACTAAATGTGTAATATTAAGCAATATTATGTAATATTTAATAGTGTAAAATTAATAAGTAATATTTAATATTTAATGGTGTAAAATGTAAAGTAGAAAATAAAATGAGGAATTGGCAATCGGCATTTGGAATTTTAGAATCCTACACAGTGGAGCAGAAATCGGAAAGGGGATCTGGGATTCTGCAGTCTGCGTTGGCGTCGTTCGCTCGTCGAAGGTGTGCACCGTCATCGACTCTTCTGAGGCTTGTTGGGTGTGGCTTCGGCTCGCTGGGTATGGCTCCGGCACGTCAATGGAGTTTGCGATTTTAGCCAATTCTGCCGAGTCTGGGTTTGCGTTGGCGTCGTTCAATCATCGGCGGTGTGTGTCGTGGTCGAGTCGTCGGAGGCTCGCTGGGGTGTGGACTGTGGCTTCGACTCGCCAATGGAGGCACGGATGGAGTGTTTTGCTTCGAGTCGCAGATTGTAGGGGAGGGATTGAGGGAGACTTCGGCTCGGTATGAGATCGAACGGGAAATACCCCAAAAAATAAATTATAGAATATTGATATTGACAAAAATTACCAAACTGGAATTAACATCAAATTCCGGCTGGAACATCCAATTCCGGTCGGAACAGTTAGAATTTAATCTGGCGCAAAATAGAACAAAATGTTGTTCTGGTTACTGTTCCAGAACAGTAAATTCCGGCCGGAACGGCACGGAATTTAAAACTTTGATTTCCTCTCCCTTTGTGTCCGATTGTTAGAATTTTCTTTGTAAAGCTTGGTTATTGAAAAAAAAAAACATTTGTAATCTGAAGTCGATTTTGATTTATGGTGAGTGTTTGTGATTTTGTGTGTGTTTGGTTAGTCATTTCTCACCCTTTCTCGCATTGATGTTTTTATTATTCCATACATGTTTGTTTCGCAACTTAAATTTGAATCTGGTGATACTATCGGTACAAGTAGAATAGAATTTAGAATTTCTCACCCTTTCTCTTTTATTTATCTGTTTGTGATCCTTTTTTCAGTATTGGTAAATATTGAGTTTTGTTAGTTCTTAATTGTTTCAACATGCATGCCTCTCTAATTCCCCCTTAGCTAAAATTTTTTTAAATAAAGTTTCTTTTTTATTGATTCTACTTTTTCTCTTTCAGATTTCAGCATAGGAGGAACTTCATTACGTATCCAAAAAAAGCATAGGACGAACTTCTGCTAAGGAAAATACAAGCTAGAAGATAAAAGAGCCATCAATAACGGTAGAAGAAAAAATACATTTTGTAGGAAGATATTTTTTAATTTATTTATTGCTAACAATTAACTATTGCATGTAAATAGATAATTGAATAAAACAATCAGAAACATGCAATTCAAAAGATTGAACATGAGAAAACTTACATGAAGAAATGGAGAACTGAGAAGCAAAGAAGGAAGTTTAACGTGATATGGATTGATGAAAAGTGAAGAATAATATTAAACGAAAAAGATAAGTGGCAAATACAATTTATGATAAATCAGAATTAAAGGAAGAGGTGCAAAAATGGAAGAAAGGCACTTGTTGCAAAACTAATAGGTGTCGTAGCAATTATTCTATTTAAATGACACCTCTTACAAACATGCAGTGAAAAAAGTAGCAACAATTGAGGTGAAAAAATAGAGCGTCATTCCGTAATAAAGTGGGGGAGAAAATGGGAAAACAAAAGTTGAACAAAGAAGATATCGGCAGGGGGGTGCATTTCAAAATTTTAAAAGATTATTCGTCACAAATAGCACGACATTGGTAAAACTGTCGCTACAAGCTATTCACTTTTCTTGTAGCATTCATTTAACCAAATTTGCAAGAGATTTTAAGAGTTTTCCCATTCTTTAGTCTTATATGTGTGAATATATTAATCAATTGTAAAGAAGAATGGTTGAGTTGTCTGTCCCTTTGTAAATTGCTTAACTAATTTAATCAATTAAGATAGGCTATAGCTATCAACTTGGGGTCCCATGACACTCACAGTTCACTGTTTGTCCACGCCCTCATGGAGCGGGCTTTGTTCCAACAAGGCCAAAGGCATCCTTGTTTATGAATTTTTAATTTGATTTGATAATATTATGAATGTTTAAAACTAGGCATCGATCCCTTGAATGTTAGAAATTTCCATTTTAGTCGAAAGTACTATATTGATGAAATTTTCATAAAACAGAAAGGGTTATTTTCAAAATTTAGATTAAACTTCAACAACTGCTTGGTCAAATAGCTGGACATATTATTATTCTCTACTCCACTCCACTCCACTCCTATATTGATGAAACTGATTCATTGTAGTATCATTTTGCAGAGTACTGAAGATGTGTTGCAAACAGTCTGAGGCATTTGTTCATCAAGGAGACAGAGCATGGCAAAAGTGGCTTGGAAGAAGGTCACGTACTGAGAATCAGGTCAATGCAATTCCCTCGTTGGCATGTAAAGCTCAAATATTTAAGTTGGTGTTTTAGAAAAACAATTAGTTGCTCCCTTGTGTAGTATGTGATTGCCTCCATTTATGCACCCATGCCATTAGATAGATTAAATATTTGGATGTCAGAAATTGTTGTACAATTGGAATGATTGCTAGTTGTAGCTTGATTAAATATTGGCTTAATACCCAAGACACTTTTAATTTGTGACTTTCAGCTTGGACATTTTGATATTTAGCCTGCAAATGAAATTCTGGTGTTAAAAGAATTTTTTTGGTTGTGTTTGATATTATATCTTTGGATGTAGTGTTGTGAAACTTGTTAAGTGGGTTGGGTGTATTAATTAATACGGGTGCAGTAGAGGCACCAAGGGATGAAATCTTTAATCAGTTGTACAATAGTTGAAAGTAGGTACAAACCGTAAAATGCCCGTTGAAAGCAGGTTTTTTGAAGGAAAAAAAAAAAAAAATTAATTTGTATTTTTCAGCGATGTTGAGGAACAAATCTTTCATCAGTTAAACTCAATTGCAGAGCTATAGAATCGCCGAAAATGAGTTCTTATAGTCGATGTTATCCGACATTGCCGGCAATTCGTATTCGCTGCGTAGTTTTTTACGGCGAAAAAAAAATCGCCGATAGTATTTAGAAAGAAAAAATCGAATTTCCATTACAACGAACACATAATAGCTAAAAAACAACTTTATATTAGGTGATTTATCATCGCCACAAAAAAATCCAGGACCCACGCTTTTACTAATTTTGGCGATATTTGCAATTATTGTAGCAAGTTTTAGAGGTGTAACCGATTCGGTTCGATCCAATTTTTGAACAAAATTAAGAACCAAACTAGTAGCATTGGTTTTGCATTTCTTAAAATTGAATACGACCCAATTATCCCTCAATATCGGTTTTACTAGTTCCGGTCCAATTTTTTGATTTTAATAAAATGTAAATTTATAAAAATCATCTTTTTTTTTAATCTGTTTTAGTAAAAAAAATTCTAATCCATTAGAAAAATATGTTTTAGTAAAAATTCAATCTGTTTTAATCAACTGCATTAAAAAAAACTGCTATAAAATAAAAACTGTTCTATAAAAAAAAAATTGTTCTATAAAAAAAAATTTGTTTTAGTAAAATCTGTTATAAAAAAAATCTGCATTAAAAAAACTGCTATAAAATGAAAAAATCGTTTTATGAAAAATCTACATATCTCATATTAATTATAATTTATATTATTATATATAGTATAGAACATATTATATAATAATACTAACAAAATAATAAAAAATAAAAAGTAAATAGAACTAGTCTGGTTCGGTCCGGTCCGATCCTAAAATAGAATGATATTATCTCGGTTTTTCAATTTATATAAAACCGATACCCGAATCGGACCAATTCAAAAACCGAAATTTTCTAGGCCGGTCCCGGTTCGGATTGGACTGAATTCTCTGATTTTTCGGTTTATTTAAATCCTTAGCAAGTTTGAAAACCGCCCGCTTGATGAAAAAACAAACCGGCACAATTATGGCCCCCCATCTGATTGACTCAATTTAAGCCGTATTTTTTTTTACTTTTCATGGCAAAAAGTTTTTGAGCTGCAATTGACAACTTTTTTGCAACGATTAATTTTATTCGTTTGCAATAATTTTATTAATAAGCACTTTAATACTTCCGGAATGTGCGACCGCTAAAGCAGTAGCTGGGAAACGATTTTTTCTGGCGATTCTTGTGGCTTTTCCCGACAAAATGCTGTGCTGGAAAAGACAAGATTTCTTATAGTCGTGGGTGTGTATGTGACTATATCCTTTAATAGTTTTGATTACCTGGGACCCACCTCGTGATATATAGTAGACATGCATAAATTATGACCATCCATGTTACCCAATTGCATTGCATTGA